>CM054376.1:49770407-52270407 GCA_028858755.1 Ara ararauna | reverse complement strand
AATTGCCCCTTCTTGAAATAATGAAACCTCATGAAAACCCATTACCTAATTCCTCAGGCCCTTGGATTTATATTGTAACAATATAATTGTTCCCAGCTTACTGACTGTTAAAAAAGACAATTATATGAACCTGATGTTCTGATCTTAGTAAAAATCCATTATATTCAAATCTATGTAAAAGATGATTTTTCCCCTCGTGGAATGTGGAACAATTCTGCAGATAAAATCTTTCTTAAATGCCTAAGGACAGGATTAATTCAAAAAACAACATAAAACTCAACTTTCTGAATGGCTATTTGCACATACATTGTTATCTTTATATCTTAGTCTCTAAAATTATTTGAGTGGAATATGAAAAAGTAAGAGGTAGCGTTGGTCTCCTCAGGGCACCTGATTTCTGGTTCAGTTCTTTCCCCCTCCACTGCCCCGCTCTGCCAATAAAACACCAGGCTTAAATTGTAAATCATAATAAAGCCAAGCTGAAAACCTTCCCCAGGGGCAGAACATGTTGCTTCTGCATTTATATTTTTTTTTTTCAGATTTCACTATAAATCCAGTGTTTTCTGTAATTGCAATATATGGTTGAGCAGTATTCTTCAGAGTGCAAGTCAGTTACATATCTGACTTCTCCTAAATTCATCTGCTGTGTTTATGATGAAAAATAGCATATATGCATCCATAGTGCATGCAAAGCTATTGCTTTGGTTGGCAGTATTTTGACATTTTATTAGTGCAGATTCTATATAGTATAGCATCTTTTTTTAGAATACTTACTATGGAATTTTTTCTGGGGTAATATATAATCTATATGATAAAAATACAGGAATGTTGCTTTTAAAAAACAAGTATTAATAATAATATCTCTCGAGCTTTCAGCTTGAAAAAACTTCTTATGTGATTACTGGTAAAGAATTAATTTCTTGCTCTGGATTTGCATGTTTCTGGTTTTTCTGTTTTCTCTGAGCTACCATTAATGAAAGCTTCTTTACATGACATTCATTGCCAATTTACAGGATATTTCAGGGTATTCAATATGCATATAATATCAATATTGGTAAAAATTTAGATCATATGCAGAAATAAACAGCATAACTACACAGCGTTTTACTTTTGTATAACTACACTTGCCAGAAGGAACCAAAAAACAAGTTAACAACTGATCCAATTACTAAGACAAATATTTTTTATTACCTATCTTGAAAGGTCAGATTAGACAATCCACTGATGTAGGGGATGGAAAATGGAAGACACAGAGAAGAAAGGAGAAGAGCAAAGGACTCATTCTAAAGGGACTGTTTCAGTTCATAGCCTTCTGTTCCTTGAACACAGCCAAGATAAGATAAAAGAAGAAAGGAGGACCTCTGCATTGCTTCGTTCTTCTCTACCTTTAGTGGGAACAGATGCAATAGCATGACCTCTCCTTTGAGAGCGTAAAAGGAGAAAATTCTAATAGCTTATATACAGTACTTGATATCAATAAGAAACAAGTGCTGTTTTAGTTTGTAGTCCAACTCACCCACACCCTTCCCCAAACAACACACAGCACAACAAACAACAAAGAAATGACTTTGAGATTGATTAGCATGTCGTTTAGGCAAGGACAACAGACTCCTCTACCATCACAGGATCATGCCCATGTCTCTTCTTCCTCAGTGTCTGAGCATGTCACGACCATTTCTTGTAGCTCACTGTGCTAGCTACATTCAGGTTAAAGGAGAGGGAAGACCCAGAAGACTTTGTTTAGCTCTTCTCTCCGCTGTTAGCAGCCATCTTTCAGATAAAGGCACAGCAGGGCTTTTCTTTAGCTGGACCTTCCAGTACTGCAGCTCAGCATTTTAAGATGGAAAGAGCATTATACAGAAAAACAGATAAGCTGCTGAGACTGTCTCTACCAGGCACTCAGGTTTGAACTCCAAATACATATTTCCTCTAAAATACTAAGACTGTCTCTATTTGTGTTCTTCTTATTACTCTTTCTGAGAGGATCTTTCAGTTGCTTATACGAGCATGAGCCCTGTGTTCTTGCTGTACAAAATAGAAACACAACAGAAATACCAGAATGGAGCCTAAGAATCCCTTCTTTTTTCCACTTTTTTTGCTTGCATTATAATGTAGAAGCTGTGCTACTCAAAAAGAAATGAAGAAAAAAAATGGAAAGGACTTCCCTTACTGCAGCATTTCAGCCTGAATCACCAAGTAAATATTTCAAATGCTTTTTACACTTTAGAAAATAACATTTTTCAGACAGTAGGCTAATGAGACATTCCTCTGGGAGTTTGTTAAGATGATAGAAAAGTTCCTGAATTACAGTGTTGACTTAAACTTGTTAAGGCAGCTATCCAGTAACTTTTAAAATAACAAATGATAGTGTTAAGTTTTCTAGCTAGGAGTAGCATTTACTGGTGCATTTTGACTACACACACAGTTCTGATTATAAAGTTTAAACAGTTTTTTTGCTGTGACTGTTCCAGATGCTGTTTAGGAATCTGAAGTTATAAAGATGATATATCCCCTGAATTGCCACATTTGGAGCACAGATCTTCAGAACTGCATGAGAAAAAGGTGTTGGGTAAGTTATTACAAGACAAATTATATTTCACATTTTGTATCTTTCAAACATCTGAAAGTAGGATGTAAGACAAGGACACTTTCCTAGAATGCAAAACAGGTTTTTGCATTAATCCTGATCTAATTTACTCTGCATGATAAAAATTTGGGACTGAGATCCCTAAGTCACCTACACCAACATAGCTTATTTAGTGGGAGATACAGCTGAGGGTCCAGCTTTTGTTGGGGTTGGAATCAGTCCAACTTGAAATTACTCAAGCAAATGTCATTTAAGATCAATCTACCTTCCAGACCTTCAATTACCCTTGAAAACAGAAACATGCTCCTGCATTTCTCAGCACTGAACAGCTTTGTTATTAGGTCATTTTACCTCGGCTAAAATAAACCAAGTGACTAAAACCCATAGCAAAAGGATGCTTTCTCAAGTACTTGAACTTCAAAAAGAAGGTGTGGCAGCCACCAAGAAGTGAAGGAACTTGATCACCTTTATAGAGCCAGTCATTATTAGGCATAGGAATTTAAATTACTGACTTCTACAATTAATGCAACAGGTCATCATGCATCTTCAAGGTCTCTTTTCTCTATTTTATTTTAAAACCTCTTGCTTCCATGATAACAGAAGTTTCCAGTTTTCCTTGGAAATAAATTTTAACTTCTGGTTTTACATAAACCTGAGAGCCAGGGCTTGTAAATGGAAACATCAGCAGACCCTGAAATACAGCAAAACTATAATGCTCCTCCAATGACTTCACCTCAGCTAATGCAAAGTATTGCCAGTCAACAGAGGGTAAAATTTCATTTTCTTATTTATGCAATGTGAATAAAAAAAATAATAGCTTTTTGCTCAATGGCATAAAATGAAAGTGCTGAATTTTAAAGTCTGCAAATCTCAGGCGGATTTCATCTCAATTCAGGCATTATACTGGTGTTTGGAAATGTGAGCCTTTCTGTGAAATTTCCATTAAAATCCAATTTACCTACTTTATAATTTTAAAGGCTTAAACTATAGCACATGGTTTGTGTTCTCTGTAGCCTTGAAACTGATTTGGTGTTTTCCTAAGCTTTATTGAATAGTTTGTGACCTTTCTTCTCTCCTGCAAATGTCTCTCTTTAAAATATTAATACTGAAAAGTCAAGAAAAAAGCCCCACAAACATGTATTTTTGACAAAGAGATGAGGACAGTAGACCATGGCTCCTAAGATGAGAAAAAGACTCCTGAGAACAGTTTTAAAACATATTTAGACATTTTAAAAGGCTACGTAGTAGAGCAAATGTACTCAAAAAGAGTCTTCTCCTACTTCTCTCTGTATTATCTAATTTCCCAGACTGGATTTACAGCATTGTTTCAAGGTAGCAAAGTGATCTGGGGAGTGGGGGTGAATAACAGTACTTATTAGGCAATAGAAAATAAATACATTAAATCAAATTGTGGTACAGACCATTACATATAAAACCTTCTAATTATGTAACTAGATTTCCATGCTCTCCTTTCTAACACATTACCTCCCAAGACTATATTCCTTTCTGTAAATATGGATGAATATGTATTATGAAAATCAAGACTTGTGAAGCGTTCTATTCCTGAAAAACCACTGAAATTCCCATTATAAATACGCTGGTTGTACCCAGAAGAGCGATTTAAAAACCTGGGGGAATTTGTTCAAGTTTTATCTTCCTCTAAGATAATAAAACTACCCAAAGATCTACTTAATCTGATCACAACTTCAGTGACCCAAAGCCAAGTGCCCACTAATAGTATTTCCAAATGGTATTTTGATTAGTTTCAGGTTTTGCATCTGCACAATATATTATGAACAAATATGAGCTTGCCCCACCCACACTCTGACCTGAATGAAAGTCAGAAGCAGTGCACACTCCATATTCATATAACCTTACTGTCAGGAAAGATAACTGATAGTCAACATTATACCATCTGAACTCAGCGTCCTACCCACTGTAAATGCAAACAAAGAAAATTCACGTCTGCCTCAAATGTATTCCATAGGCACAACCCATAAAAAATTCATCTATTACCAAACATCTGCCCCAAACACTAAAGCAATTACCTACATTACAAATACCCTTCTGTGTGTGAACAATTCAAAACAATGTGCTAGTTGTAACATGCTTTCTCTACGGAAATATCAGAAAAAATTGACTTGCTCATTTCATTCACATTCAAACCTCTAGATACTGTTGTTGCTATGAATTTATACTTTTATGCCTGTAAATGCATTATTACTAGTATGGTGTTATATTTATACTTTCAGTTGTTTTTTAGCATTATGAAAAGAAAATGCTCAAGAAGGTTTTCTTTTCCTAACTTTACATTCCAAAAGAAACTTTCAAATACTAGCTTTTAATTGCAGCTCATTAAAGTTTGGAGGTCTCAAAAATTATCTCTTCTGATCAAGTCCCTTTACAGCTAAAGTTGAAAATATTCCCTTCTTTATAAACACTTAAACTTGTAATTGAATTATCTTTCAGATATTCTGAATGAGCAACTGATAATGTGGATAGCTGAACTTGCCTATTATTATTTGAGGAGCATCTTTTGTCTCACCAGTCTCTGCCATTTCCATACATATTGTACTGTTATTTCATCAAATGCCAATATATTATAGTAGCAGCTTGACCATACATCCTCATGACTTGATACTTTTAACCACCTGGATTTGGTGCCTGCATTGCATGAGTTGTCAATAATGATTTTGTTATAAATATAACACATATGTATTACATAAAAAATAAATACACCAAATAAAACACAGGAATATCTTTAACTCTAAGAGAGACCTACAGGATTGTGTGATACTTTATGGACACCAAACTGTAATACCAAAAAGTCAACCTTTTTTAAAGAGTGCAGGCAAAGCAACAAATAAGTGCACACTTGAACACTATCTCACCTGCTGGGATTCAAAAAGGCCTACATATAAATTTCTCCTGAGGAAAACTGTGGGTAAAAAAATCAAAGAGAATTATAAATGTTTAACCTCCCTGTACGTCAGCAATTGATTTTCAGATATCAATACAGATTTAATGGTAACATTTAAAATGCTTAATATATTTAAGAATTTAAACTGAATGTTGGCATGCATCTCAAGTCATTTTGCCTATAGATTCTGCAACTAGATGATTTAACCCAGTCTATATGAATAGCTTGATGGAGCATTGACATTTCATAATTTCAGTAGCCTACCATGACTATCTAAATTTAGATTGAAAGCTTATTTCCTTGTCCACCTTGTAGAGTAGCAGTTCCCTTAACACTGATATTGGAAACCTCACTGCTGTCTGAGCCAAATGCAGGAATATATCTTGTCTTTTTCTGCTTCTGAAATTAAAAGCATGACCTGTTTTTATTTTCCTGTTGCAATGTGAAAGCTTGTTGAATTGTGTCTGGCATTTTTAAATGAGTCTGCTTACAGCCCTAAATCTTTTCTAAACTGATTTCAAATTATGTACATAAAATCTTACAAATAAGACATGTGACAGAAGTCCTGATCATTTCTGACTGTGAAGGACAGTTTCTTTTAGGAACTCCAAGTGCTGACTGGTAAACTCACAATTTTAATGGCAATTTGATGTCTAATGCTCTTAGGTTCTTAGAATTTGATGTCAAATTTCAATTTGAATCAATATATTTTTCTTCCACAGCTTGAACCAACCAGAATATTTCTGATTTCTGCTATATAACACTACTCAAAACAGTAGACCTCATCTCAGGGATGTACACTTTAGTACTTCTTTAAGTGTCACCTTTAACACTTAATAAGGTTTAATTATTGTTGCTATTCTATTATATGAAGTGAAAAGCACAATTATTAGAACTACGGTAAAGAAAGTCAGGCACAAGGCCAAGTGCAAAGTTCTGCACCTGGGTTGGGGCAATCCCAAGCACAGCTACAGGCTGGGCAGAGACTGGATTGAGAGCAGCCCTGAGGAGAAAGACTTAGGGTTGTGGGCTGACAAGAAGCTCAACTTGCAAGCATACATTGCTTCTCAGCCCAGAAAGCCAACCATATTCTGGGCTGCATCAAAAGTAGTATTTCAAGCAGATTGAGGGAGGTGATTCTCCCCCTCTACTTCACTCTTGTGTGACCCGACCTGAAATACTGCATCCAGCTCTGGGGCCCCCAACACATGAGGGATGTGGACTTGTTTGAGTGAGTCCAGGGGAGGGCCACGAAGATGATCAGAGGGCTGAAGCACCTCTATAAAGATAGGCTTGTTCAATCTGGAGAAGAGAAGGCTCCGGGGAGACCTTAGAGCAGCCTCCCAGTACCTAAAGATGACCTACAAGAAATCTGGAGAGGAATTTTTTACAAGGGCATGTAGTGGTAGAAAAAGGAAGAACGGTTTTAAACTGAAAAAGGATAAATTTAGATTAGATGTTAGGAAGAAGTTCTTTACTGTGAGGCTGATGAGACACTGGAACAGGTCTGCCCAGTAAATCTGTGGCTGTCCCATCTCCTGGCAGTGTTCAAGGCTAGGCTGGACTGGGCTTTGAGCAACCTTGTCTAGTGGAAGGTGTTTCTGACCATGGCTGAGGGGCTGGAAATAGATGATCTTTAAGGTCCCTTCCAACTCTAACCATCCTAGGATTCTATGACATTACCAATCCATATTAAAAAAAGACCATTTTACATTTGCTCACTATTTAGATTGTGTATGCTTTTATTTCATGTCTAAGCATAAAGAAAAAGAAACAAAAGCTCCAGCAACTTAGTGACAAGGAATGAGCTCCAGCAAAGAAAACTTCAGGAAAGCATATATGAAGTATCAAATACAGCCTAAGAGCTGTCATTAGAGTAATTATCTCCAAAATGATTTTTTACTTATGAACAAATCTCTCTTTGATATTATTCCTTACTCATAAAAAAAATGAAAAATTGAAATGAATTTTTCATTTCATAGTTTTCCACATCCAGTCTGCAGTATCAAAAAAAAAAAAAAAATTGAATGTCTCAGCTCCAGTGAAGAGATTATTTGTGTCTAACATGGGATGATGGGCACAATTTACTATTGTAACCATGAGGTCTTCTACCAGTTCAAGGACTCAGACAAGGTAATTTGATACAATTCTGAGCTACCATAGTTGAAACAATGAAAATCTCATGTTTGCTGCTTTTATAATGAACTTTGCATATTCTAAGCTGTGTCATTTCTTCTTGCCCTCTTTTTACAGTCTTTTTCTCCGATGCCTCTAAAATCAGTCTCTGTTACACAGCGAGAAAGCTGGTACAACAGCAATGCAAAATACTGGATTTCTTAGTTAAACTATTAAAGATGGTGAATTATTCTGAAAATGTAAAGAGACATGGACACAGAAGGGAATTTTACTAAAAAAAAAAAACAATCTTTAAATCAATATTTTGAGGCATACATTTATTTATAATTATAGAGCAATGGATATCGGCACTCATTAATATAGACTATTTTCTTATTTTACATCTAATTGTTTCAAAAAAGAAAGACATTGTGAAATCACTATGTAAAATGAAAAACTTTATCAAGCATGTGCTTAGCACTGCACAGACAAGAAAACCAGCTCCAGGGTCACAGGACACAATGAATCAAACTCTCTCTCTCCAAGAGATGGACACTGTCTGAATAACCGCCCCAGCACAAGGGCTCCCTGTGTCAGATACTAAATGGCACAAACTAGTGCCAGAAATAGCCGTCGCTTCTTCAGGGTGAGTGGGCACAGGTTAACACAGCTTCCAGTTTGCAACAGCAAAAGCAGCATGTGCTCTCATCACTGAAGATCATGGCAAGCATCTTTAGGCAAGCCAGTTCAACACTGTCCTTGAAAGGATTGTTTTTCTGGTAAGGAAACAGCCTATTTTGAGACCACACTTGCTACCTGAATGAACTTGGCTTGCTTTTTTTTCCTAAGTTATTCATGACTTGACGTCACTAAGGACACATAAACATAAAAACAAATGACCTCTTATTTATTAATTTTGAATTTTCTGTTATTTTCAATTTAGGCAATAAAGATTTGTTTTAGGCCACCTTCCAGTCTCTTTCTCAAACTGGTAAGCAGCTCTTAGTTGATATGTTAACCTCACTATGTACTGCCCTACAGAAATACACTGCTTTAATGTAATTAAAACTGATATAACTTGAAAACACTTAATTGTTAATTTAAAAAAGGTACATTATGTAAAAATAATTTCAAAAACTGTTTGGGGATTATATATATATAGGCAAATAATATATTCATATAAATGAAAGATACTCCGCTGCACCACTGGAAACAGGAATATGGCCCTATGCTTTGGCCTCAGTTCTGGTGTCCTCAACATAAAAAGGACATGGAACTGTTGGAACAAGTCCAGAGGAGGGCGACGAGGATAATCAGGGGACTGAAGCATCTCCCGTATGAAAGTAGGATGAGTAAGTTGGGCTGTTCTGCCTGGAGAAGAGAAGGCTGAGTGGAGACCTCATAGCAGCCTTCCAATATCTGAAGGGCGACTGTAGGGATGCTGGGGATGGACTATTAATTAGGGACTGTAATGACACAGCAAAGGGTAATGGGTTAAAACTTAAGCAGGGGAAGTTTAGATTGGATATAATGAAGAAGTTCTTTACTGTAAGGGTTGTGTGGCACTGGAATGGGTTACCCAGGGAAGTTGTGAATGCCCCATCCCTCATGGTGTTCAAGGCCAGGTTAGACAGTCTTGGGCGGCATGGTTTAGTGGGAGGTGTCCCTGCCCCTGGCAGGGGGGTTGGAACTAGATGATCTTAAGGTCCTTTCTAACTCTAAGTATTCTATGATTCTATGATTCTATGCCATGTATACTCAGGCATTCTGTGATACTGTCTTCCACCTCTGATTAACCTGTCCCTTAGAGTAACTTCAGTATTTGAGATGGTAAGTCTACATCAGCATTGCTGAAGTTTACAAGCATAAATGCCTGTCACATTTGGAGTGAGACTTAAGGTCATTTAACATCTTACCACTTCTGAAAATGTTCCCTACAGTCTTACTATTCCAGTTCCATCTTGTTTGTGAGATGGAAACAGTACAGAAAGTTTAACAAAGATCAAATAAATGTATGCCTCAAAACAGTTAGATTTGAAGACTGTAATTAAATGATGCCACTGTATTCTACATCACCAGCAACATTTGTGGTTGGTTAACCAAGGAAAAATATTTTCTCACCTATCATAAATAACAGTGCTCCTGACATTCTATGAGGAACTAATTGCTATGGATAATGTGATCTTTAAAACAATGAAAGATCTGTGGTTCCATCATCACCAAAACTAGAAATGTCAAAGACAATACATCTGGGATGCAAAAGGGAAGGAAACACAACCTTAGAGCCAGAGATGCATCATTGTCTCTTTACAGGAATATAAAGATATTGAAGAAGACACTCATCCTTAGAAAATGTTAAAAGCGAGATCACAAAAGGCTAATTTCTCTTTCCAAAAATGTGTGTCTGCAGAAGGCCAACTGTGGAGGTAATGTTGCACTAGATAAATCAAAATGTATGCAACTATCCTTGGGAGACTAACAATAGAGAGAAACTCACATATAACCAATGTTTTCAAACTGAAGAAAATTAAATGTTGTTACTTTTACCAATAACTTAAGAAATTCTCTATGATAGCTTGGTTTATGAAGAACACCTAGGATTTAATCTGAACAAATATTTGTGGCAGGCTTTTTTCCTTTCAGTAATCACAATGGATAGAAGGAAGATTTAGACAATAATTTTGTACCTCAGTGGCTATGGCTGTAAAACAGCTCAAGAAATTAAATTAGAATATGCACACTGAATAGCAGTTTATATCCATATATAATTCTCTGGTGTGTACAAAGAAAGCAAACTATGATTTAGATTGAAGTATTGAACTAAGTCTTACAGCAGAAGAATTTTATCCCTCCTATGCTTTTACGGTCCCTAATACAATTAGGCATTCAGCAGGACTAGTCTACAAATATTGCATATAAAATTTTAACATACAGCGTCTTTTGTAGCTAAAATCCCACCCCAGAGGAAGCAGAATTGTCAGAGTATGCTACTGGATGATGAGTAATTATGACCAGGTCAGGTACCAGGTAAGTGTCAATGATCAAAAACTTAGTAAATTAGAAAAGATGCAAATTGCATAGTGAAGTCATTACAACTGCATGTTCTTCTGCATTCAGTATTACTCAGCTCTTTCAAATACTATTCTTTAGTTACAATGTATCTGCATTAAGTATAGGAACTGAAATCTAATTCTTTCTTCACAATAGTACAAGAATTTAATCTTCTAATTATATTGGCATTCCCTTTCACTTCTAACTATAAAGGGGTTTGTCATATTTTGTTACCTGAGATGGTTTTTCACCATCTATTTTGTTTCCAGGGTTTTCAGAACAATTTAGTTTGCAAATTCCACACACATTTTAATATTTTTTTGTACCAACCAATTCATACTAGAGCTACATTAAATATTCTTATTATTTCACAGCTTTATGACAACAGTAAGAAACACACTTCACATTTCAAATTTTAATTGGTGGTACAGAAGCAGTAAAAAAAAAGGCTTTTCATCTATTTCAAAACTGTTAATAGAAAGTAACATTGTAGCCATCTTACAAGAAAGGTGGATAATTATCTGCTGGGTTAGAATCACAGAATCACAGCACTTTGGAACAACTGTGCAAACAATCTAACTAGTGGAAGAGTTGGCACAAAGGAGCTGCAATATGCAATTAGGGATAGAGAGGAGGCAGGACCACAGCAGTCAGGAAATTAGGTTAGTATGGGTATTCAGCACAAGTAAATTCTTAAATAGCACTGCACATTGCACAAGGAAGTCCCACAGGTCAAAACCTGTCTGGGCATACGCAGAAAGACGAGAGAGAGAACCCGCTTTCTGAAAGTTAGCATCTGAAGTGCAAAAACAAGCTTGGTAGGTTATGTAGTAGACAGAGAGATAGGTAGACAGGTGGATGAGGAGTACAAAGAAACAAGGGAATATTAGTCACTACAGTAGGCAGCTATCTCAACATAACAGCTGTCTGTATATTGTCAAGTTAATCATAGGCGAGGTGACAGAAAGGTCCTGGGAAAGATTTGAAGCAGGGTAGTGAATTGGTTTAGTATGCATTAGTAGTGTTCTCTTTCCATGTGCAAGTGAAAGTTACTGAAGAAGCAAGACCACTGAGAAAGAAAGCAATGAACAATAGATGGGCAAAGCAAACAAGAGCTGACACCTGAACACCATCTAAAATACAAAAGGCAACATTCAATACTTCAAAAAAGCTCTGTGAAAAAGTAAAAGCTTTGTGTTTTACACCACTAAGAAGGCAGGCCCAAGAACAGGTAGATGATTAGAGCAACAATCTAGAAAAATAACATTTCATTAGTACTTTGAATAGCTTCAAGCTGGGTTTGATTGTATTTATCAAGAGCAAGAGCAATTGCAAGGCACATGCTCTACCTGTGCACCTTCTACTGAGAAAGTCTGCACCTCAAAGTTACTTTCTAGACAGAATTAGCTATAGTTAAACACTAGACAGATGTGAAGGTCCTGAGAAAGGGCAAAATTGAGCAATAATGGACAGATGAGAAGGCAACAGCTTGCCCAGAATGATTAAACAAATAAACATTAAAACTTGCTCAAGTTTAGGTGATTAGACATTGAACAGATGCCTGAAAGACAGGGAATATATTTAAGTTGGACAAAGATCTAGGGAGAGGGTAAATCTGTGAATCACCAATACAAACTAGATCCTAATTTTTCCAGACATTACCTACATAGAGAAAATAGCAGGAAATAATTACGTCCAATAGCAAATCACCAGCATCCATACTGTTGGAGTCATCCATAGGATGAAATTTTGGGTTGCTAAGAATAATTTGATTGCTAAAACTCACCATAAAAATCACCTTTGAGAGACAAGGACTTACTGATTTTGATAAATTTTGTCAACTAATAACTATTACCATTAAAGTCTTTAAAAAGTTTTTCATATTTTGAAATTACCATGTAGTGAAGGGATGATGTGAATACATATTTATTACCATTTTATTGCCATTAATAAATGGAGAGCTTCATGGGAAATTAAGAGTATGAAAAAAAAATACATATCACTAATGTAGAAAAAACTAAACATCCATGTGCAGAATAAACAGAAATGTGATGGAAGAATCAAACTATACATGTTGAACAAAATATATTAACAGCAATGGCTTGTATCAAACAAATCCACCCTATGGCTATCATGTGAGATATGGGCTTCTTGGAAAAATAAACACCACCAGGAAATTCAGTTAAAAGTCATACAAAAGGAATCAGTGAAGACATTTTGTGAGAAACACATTAATTGTGGAAAAGTAGAAAAATCATATTTTTTTGCACAGGTATGCTTTAGTGAGAAATATGCTCTTTTGAAAAACATCTAATGCTCCATCTGTCTTAAATTCATGAACTGTCTTCTGCCTCAGAATAAACTTTCACCATGAAGTGCTGCATTTTCTAGCAAAAGTGATGAATTCTCCTGACTGAAAATCTGGTATGTTTGTACATCATAGAAAATTAAATCAAAATAGCAAAACCCATCAGGACAAGAAGGGAAAACCTTAGCAAGTAGAGGTGCAGGACTAAGCAAACTGCAGAATGAATTCAAGTCAACATAGCAAAGGAGAAGCAGGCTGCACTGAAAGTAGAACTATGAGCTGTGAGGAGATTACGCTGTTCTCTACCATGACTCTTGAGGAATATGAAAACAAACATCAAATTTGATAAGTTGATCAAACAAAGAAAACCAAAAATCTTCAAGCAACTACAAGCTAAAAGTCCCAGTTTAGTCTTACTGAGTGCAGTAGGTATGATTGCCTCAGGCAAGCAAGAAATGTGTGCAGAAGGCAGAGAGATCATCATCTTCAAATCCCAAACACTGTCTTAAGGTCAGACTGACTGAACTGGATACATTCAAAAAGACAAAGTAGAATATTGATAAAGTTTGCAGGGACATCATAAACCAGTTATGTTTCCACCCTAGCAGGCTATGTGCTACTAAGGAAGAAGGGCATCTGAAGTTATCAGTACATTAACTCCTGGCAAGGTAAAAATACCAAGAAACACCACAAATGAGACTGTGCGAACATCACCAGATCATCACACAGAGGAGGATCTGACTCAGTAACCCCACGGTTACTCAGTAACCCCATGGCAGGATGCCATGCAATCATGCAATCAGAAGGGGCAAGATATGGAAAATTATATTGTCAGATACAAAATAAATGGAAGTTGCATGCTGACTTTCCCTCTGACAGTATGCAGTGGGCCCCACAAAGAGAGCAAGCTGTTGGCTGTGGTCCATATGGGCACCAGTGAAAATGGGAGAGAAGGCAGCCATGTGCGGAAGGATCTATCTATTCAAAGCAACGTGGAACCAAGCAGTAATCACTTAAGACTAAGAAGCTACAAACGATTCCACACTTAGACATAAAGACATACGAACTCTGTATTCCTAAGAATAGGAGGTGGCAAAAGTCTTCCCTAAAATTGATATACTAAAGGAGTCAGACCACGGCGATATTCTATGCACAGTTCCATGCAAATCTTTGAAAGTCAACAAGGCAAGAAGGATGAAGCGATACATCCAATTTTATGTGACAACTGATGTACGGGGCATCTTGAATATCTTGCTCAGTGGAAGATTTATCAGATTAAACATTCAGAGAATTTCATAATATATT
Organism: Ara ararauna; assembly: GCA_028858755.1. NCBI lineage: Eukaryota > Metazoa > Chordata > Aves > Psittaciformes > Psittacidae > Ara > Ara ararauna. The sequence goes on along the minus strand of CM054376.1, from coordinate 52,256,121 downwards.
GTGGTAAAGGGAAAATTCACTATAGTGAGACTTACCTTAAAAAGAAGTAAATCTATACCAAAGAGCAGCTGAAAGAATAAAATGCTCCCAAGTGAAAACTATATTAATTATATTAAAGTATAAACTATATCAAATGCTCAGAATGAAAGCAAACTATGGAAATATGTTTATTTTGAATCTATTAACTTATACTGATCCTCAACAACCATTAGTTTTCTTTGCCCTTCATTAACTCCTCACTTTGTCAAATCTTTCTATAACAGAGTACCTCAATCAGAAACATAGCTTTTCATATCAAGCAATATTACTTCCCAGTCCTGTGATGGGATCCACATTTGTACCAGTCTTAAAATTGTATTTCTCACTCTTACCGTGTACGTGAATATTTGAACTCAACAAATTTAATGCTGTGAAATTTATTTTAAAACCCAATCAAAGCATTTGCCAAAACTGAAAGCAGCTTCAACAATTTCTCCCAGGGTAATTCTATGCCTCTGTTCTTCTCCTAAAGGCAAGCATTATGCAATCGAGACACACCTGTTTTCCTTATTTTTTTGTAACATACATTAGAAGTATCAAAAAATTTTGAGTATACATGTCTTTTTAGTATTGCATAAACATAACAAAAAATTCCTTCAGCAAACACCAACAATTATACCTCAGGGAACAGCACTGCACTGACAGAGAGACAGACAATACACTGGAAAGCCTCTGATTTGTCTGCTTTATATAATAAGGATAGTGAACAGAAACAACTATTTGAGATTAAGATTTAAATTTGGATTAAAAAAAAAATTCAGTTAATTTCATATGTTATACTGTTTTCTAAAAATAAATCTCATATCTCTCAGATTTCCAGACTAGAAAAACAAAAATAGTACAAATAAAAGCATCTGTAAGTTATGAGAACTGACCCTGTATTTCATTACTAACTCTTTCACTTAACTTCTCTACTATTAGTATATATACCTATATATATTATAAGTCATGTTGCTTGTGGCAACAGAGCTGGAAGAAATCAGATATTAGTATCATTTTCCTCTGATAATGAACAGAAGTCAGATGAAAGTACTGATTTTTGGATCTGTCAGCAGTACTTGATGTGGTCCACCAAGTTTCACGCAGTGGTTCATGCACATGGACAATGGCAAAGGTAGGGGTTTTGTCTTTTTAGTCTGAGCCGTTTGTCTTTTCCTGCACTTGAGGTGTGATCAGACAGTTGGAATGGGAAAGCGGCGGTACATTATGGGATCTCTCACCCTGTTATGCCTTTTCTCTCATTCAGTGTGTGTGTGGTAGCTCCAGCTGCACACTTTAGCATGCATAAGTCCGTCAGCTAGCTTTAAGACAGTGCTCAGTTTTCTACGTCCTCTTTGAACACTGGCTTGACAGTCTGCTTGGATTCACTCTTGCAATGCTAATTAGCATCCTTAGTAATGGCAGCCTGGAAGCCACTACCTAAACAAGATTAAAATGAAGATTGATGAACAAGACAATGAAAAAGTACTTTCAGCCCAACATTAGCAGTTGGCAATATGGAAGCCCTAACACGGATGCCTTAACAGCAAAGACAGTAATGTTCTCCTTGTAATGAAAGACTCAGGACCATAATACACCAGGGTGAAATGTAAAGCACTTGGCTTTGAAGTAAATTTAAAAGCTAGTCAGGAGAAGAGCAGCGCAAAAAAAGGTCACATAACTATGCAGAGGACATAGATATTTGAAAATCTGGGTTTATTCCAGCTTGGAATGAAACCAAAGTTCTGAAATTCTATGAAAGAGACTTCAGAGCCTAGGCTCTCAGGTACTATGACTATCTTGGAACCACAGACCATAGGAAACTTGAAATTTTTTGATGAAAAAACCCTTGTAGCTGGTCTCAGTCAGGATCTGAGCTCTTGAAGTTATTGAAGTTTTTCCAACATTTAACTTATTTACTGAACAAAACCTGCAGGCTTTATTCCTTAAATATTGATTCCAACAGCAGCATACTGCTGGCATGATTTGTGCAATATGAGCGTACTTTTTGGCTATGTATGTGTTAGACAAATATCTGTAAGATAGAATATAAACAAAACAGTCTTATTTCACAATTATTAATTTAAAATAAACAAAAAATAAAAGCAGCAAATCAGATCCACATTTACAGTGCTATCGTGTGGATATGCCAAAGATTTAACATAGGGTAGTAAGTGTGGCGTAATTTACACATTTTAGGCATACATTTTAACCACCTGGAAGTATATTTTGCAGGTACATTTCTGTGCTGATCTGCAGAATATCATAGGCTCTGTGACTTGGCTTTTCCAATACTAGCTAATGTTTTTACCTCTAAAGTGCACAGTTCAAACCTGGCTGATGGTTATCACACACTGGTTCTTCAAAGTTGCCCAATTTAGAGTCTGAGAGATAATCACACTAATGAAGTGCTGAGCATGTACCACCTACCCTCCAGACTACCTGTCTGAGACCAAACCAGCAGAGCATTCATAGAAACAGACCTTCACTGAGAAGGCAAAAATTACCCAAATATTTTATAAATCACAGAATGGTTTACGGTCATTGACTGACACATTGAATCACACTCTGAAGGGGACTAGGAGCTACAGTACAGCTCAGGTGTGAAGAGGTCACATAAATTTCAACAGCTAGAGTTAAAGTTATATTTTGCCTTTGATAGAATATCAAAGCACCTGGAAGTGTTCTGACCCAAAACACCCTGGGGCTTCCATGAAGTATGTCTCTACCGTGCTATCACCTGGGGATGCTAGAGATGCCATGGGCCCCAGCTGCAGGGTTCTCACTGAAGCAGGAATTCTGCATACCCAACAGCTCCTCTCTCCTGAGAAAGGAAAATTTCAGTACTACAGTATTTATTTATGAAAAACATACCTACATCTGAAGGCTGCAAGGACACATTATCTCTCCTTGTTTGTACACATCCAGGCAATTCAAACATGAACTGTGTTTTAAGGAGATCACACATGAAAAGCTTTCATTCCTCAGAGCATCTCAAAATACCAAGTACGGTACTTTTGAAACTGTTTAAATTAAAGCTTGTAAGAAGCTACTTTCATCACTGGTTGACTGAAACAGGAGAAAGCTTGAATCATCCACTTCCCTTTCCCTTCCCCTACTTCCTCTCAGCATATCTCATTTCTTCTCAATGCCAAATGGTGTATAAGAATTGTAATAACCTACGAGATTTTTTTTCCATTATAACCCCACAAAGAAATGCCCAGTCACATGATGAGAATCAGTTTACTTCCCTAAGCTAAAGCAAGCTGGCATTTCCTGAAGGCCTTCTTCTGACCTGTCTCCAAATACCTCAGGAGGAGTTAAAAGGCACCTCTGCTCTGCTGCCTTTATAACTAAATGAATGTCTCATGCAAAGCACTCTATAAGGCTATTTTATTTACTGATGACATAAAGAAAGGTGACAAAAAACTAATTCTTCATTTAATCTGTTCTGAATTTGTGTCCTTCTAACTGCACAGTAATGCTGGCTCATAAGCCAGATAAAACAGAAAAGACAAAACAAAACAGCCTTCTTTCCCCTTTTAAACACAGCAGGCCACTAGCATCATCAAATTTCCCTTTCCTTTTTAATTTTTCCTTGTGTTACCATGTCCAGCCACTGCTTCTTAAATTAATTTGTGCTGACAGCACAAACTCCTATTGCTTCTCATTCTTTATTTGCTCTGAAATACAGGAAATTCCAGCGTGGCGTCACTAAGGGGAAATCCTGCCTGACCAATTTGGTGGCCTCCTATGATGGGGCTACGGAACTAGGGACAGGGGGAGAGCAGTTGATGTCATCTACCTGGACTTGTGCAAAGTGTTCAACACTGTCCCACACGACATCCTTGTCTCTATGTTGGAGAGACATCAGTTTGATAAGTGGACCACTTGGTGGATAAAGAACTGGCTGGATGGCCGCGCACAAAGAGTTGTGGTCAATGGCTCAATGTGCAGCCGGAGACCGGTAACAAGTGGTGTCCCTCAGGGATCGGTGTTGGGACTGGTCTTGTTCAACATCTTTGTCAGTGACATGGACAGCGGGATTGAGTGCACCCTCAGGAAGTTTGCCAATGACACCAAGCTGTGTGGTGCGGTTGATAGGTTGGAGGGAAGGAATGCCATCCAGAGGGACCTTGACACACTTGTAAGGTGGGCAGATACCAACCTTATGAAGTTTAATCATGACAAGTGCAAGGTCCTCCACGTGGGTGGGAGCAATCCCAGGCACAGCTACAGGTTGGGCAGAGAAGAGATTCAGAGCAGCCCTGCAAAGAAGGACTTGGGGGTTTTGGTTGATGAGAAAATGAACATGAGCTGGCAGTGTGCGCTTGCAGCCCAGGAAGCCAACTGTATCCTGGGCTGCATCAAAAGCAGCATGACCAGCAGGTCGAGGGAGGTAATCCTGCCCCTCTGCTCTTGTGAGACCTCACTTGGAGTATTGTGTGCAGTTCTGGTGTCCTCAACATAAAAAGGACATGGAACTGTTGGAACAAGTCCAGAGGAGGGCCATGAGGACAACCAGGGGACTGGAGCACCTCCCGTATGAAGATAGGCTGAGAAAGTTGGGGGTGTTCAGCCTGGAGAAGAGAAGGCTGCGTGGAGACCTCATAGCAGGCTTCCAATATCTGAAGGGGGCCTATAGGGGTGCTGGGGAGGGACTCTTCATGAGGAACTGTAGTGATAGGACAAGGGATAATGGGTTAAAACTTAAACAGGGGAAGTTTACATTGGATATAAGGAAGAACTTTACTGTAAGGGTGGTGAGGCACTGGAATGGGTTGCCCAAGGAAGTTGTGAATGCTCCATCGCTGGCAGTGTTCAAGGCCAGGTTGGACAGAACCTTGGGTGACATGGTTTAGTGGGAGGTGTCCCTCCCACGGCAGGGGGGTGGGAGCTAGATGATCTTAAGGTCCTTTCCAACCCTAACTATTCTATGATTCTATGAAATTCTGTAAGACAAAAATTTTATCTAAGATAAATATTGATTCCCTTCCCAGGCAAATCTAATTTGATTCTCAAGATTACATTTCAAGAAACCCTAACAGTATAGAGTATGGTATCAATTTTCAGTTTTTGTTTCAGAAAACTGAAGAATCACAGAACTGTTTGGGTCAGAAGAGACACTGAAAATCATCTAGCCCAACCCTTCAACAACCAGCTTCAGCAGCACTGACTGCCTTGTCATGTGTAAGTAGATACAAAATGAGTGAACCCTAACAAGAAAGTTTAGGGCTCTTATTAAAAGATGAGGTTTTAGAATGGATGACATAGGCAACCAGTAGATAACATGTCTTTTCAAAATCAAAGCAGTGCTTTTTACCTCCATTCTCACAATCAGCTGGAGCAGCTGTTATTTTCAATCATGGAAATTCTGAGATGAACCACAACCATTAATTAATTTTCCCTTTGAAATTAGAGCATCCAGGATAAAAAAAAATATCTTTTGAAACCATTTATAAATAAGGTAAGTAATAAAATTCCTAACTAGGGAAAAATTATGTAGGGAGGTAAGAAACAAATAATACCTAAAGCTAAAATCAAGCCCCTAATATAATAGAATCATTGAATCATAGAATAGTTATGGTTGGAAAGGACCTTAAGATCATCTAGTTCCAACCCCCCTGCCATGGACAGGAACACCTCACCCTAGACCATGTCACCCAACTTGCAGCAGTCTGTAACTCCTTATGCTCTGTGGAGACTACTAAGCCAGCTTCTGTCTGCTAAGTACATCCAAAATAGAATAAATTGTCTTACAAGAGTTCTCAAAAATGTCACTGCTGATTATGAAGAGTCCACAAAAGCAAGGTGAATCTTGACGTACCCAGCATTACAGCAATTTTTTCTAACGGTATACTAAGCATTTTTATTGAAGTGCTGTTAATATTTTTGCAGATAACTTCAAATTTGTTGACCAGAGTTTTAAAGAAGAATTTAAAATGATATGAAGATTACTGAAGCATACATGACAAAAATATTACAGCCAGAATAAAACTACAATACGCACACTCAAACAACAAGAAGAAAAACATGGCGGAGACTGCTCAGCTAATTCATAAGCAAACTCATAGAAAACATTATGGAAGGGGTGATAGGGTATAAAATTCTACCTTTACTTCTGAGCAAACTAATGAGGGAGATTCCTCAGTGCCACAGTGAATGTTTTTAAGATAGAAGAAATAACGAGTATTAGTTCTTATTTTAGTCTAACAGGCAATACAATTCATATATTGATTATGATTCAGTTAATTCTGCTTCACAGTTAGAAACATTCAACACTGAATTTTCATGTTAGCTAGGAAATCGGTTCTATTTTAGGGAAAACTAGGTAAGCTAATGCACTGGCTATACATCTATTTATTTACTGGTGTGAAGGAAGGAGGCAGAACAGTTCTTCCAATCAGGCAACATTACTTTGGAGGAAGAACTGGATTAGAAACAGTTTTGTCAGATCTTATCTCCCCTTTAAGTTAATCCTCTCTAGCTGTCATTTTACTTCAAAAAGACACTTATTCTGTGGCAGTCAATTGATATTAGTTTTGCAGATGTTCAGAATGGACTTTTTGTAACAACTACATGAATCAGCCACCCTGAGTCCAGTAGAAAATATGCACTTTAATACAGTACTGTCTCTACTAATGGGTATATGATAGCTTTGTTTCATTAATGTGTTTTATTTTCTTTTTAATTCTGTTTGGCTGGTTGAAGCAATTTGCTCTGTATGGCAAGACATTCATCTCTCAAGAGGAACACAACAGAGGTGTTATAGTGAAGCTATAAACGCAGGGAGGAAGAATAAACAATAACCAAGAGTATAAGATCCAATTAAAATAGCTGGTATAAGAGGAGAATATAATTAACTTTGATAACAATTTAAGAAATCAGGATCAAGAATAACCAACACAAATAGAAGAAAAGAATTATTACATCTGTAAAGATCACGTGAGGCCAGCCCCTCAGTCATTTGTTTTAGTCCAGAAAACAGCATACCCAGCAAGATCCTAAAGAAGAGAATGTCAATGACTGTGCTGTTAAAAGCCACGAGCAGCAGAAAGAAATTTATACTAAAGCATAATCCAACAACTGTCTGCACAACAGCACAGATTCTCATAAAGTACATAATATATCTACTCAGTACTTGGTCACTAAAGCTCCTCTTGTCTCAAATAAACACACTAACAATTTAACTACAATTTTCATAAATATTTATAATAAATTACATATAAAAATGCAGTGAAACTAAAGAGTTGCACTTAGACCCATGAATCTGCTGCATTCCAAGTTACAGATTGGAACAGAAAGAGAATTAAGGATAGAAGAGGATACTTAAAAGCTCACTAGGTAGTTCCAAAATTCGAAGAAGAAAGTGCATTCAAATCCAGAATACTGGTCAAAACAAAATAATACACAACAGCTTTTGCTGTGGACAACAGAGATAGACCTGATTCACATTTCGCAACTGTGCTACCCTCTGGCACAGGCTAGAAACCAGTACCATGTGAATATCCATTTATAATAAATGCCTAGACACCATGAAGCCGAAATGAAGAAAATCCAGAAAGAATTAAAATGCAGGGATATGCTGTGACTTTCTTATGTTGTAGATCACACAAATGCTCCAGTTCATATTGGCTTTGGACACAAACTTCAATGAGGGTCTCAGACTATCAGCAGCACAGTAAAGGATGTAAAACCACAGACAATCATGTAAGATCCGCGGGATATATTGCTACCACCAGGCTTGTAACATCATGCAGGCACTTGTCTCACTTTTCACATTGTAAGCATATTGCAAGATGAGCATGCCCATATCCTGCTTCTCCTCAGCTGCTGATATTGCAACCTTAATTAAAATACAAAACCAGTATGCAGCCAACACAAATGTGCCAGCTGAGCTCCTGACTGCTAATATGCAACCATACTTTTCAGGAACAGCAAGGTACAGCCCTAGTTCCAAAATTCATAACAATGCATAGGACATGCAAATGGTCCCCAGCCCCTGTACTTTTAGATCTAGACCCTCTGGGTTGGGACAGATTTCCCATTATGTTTCCTCTTAATTTTAGATACTAAAATAAACTACCCTAGCAACAGCAAGCACAGCATTTTGCCCCAAGAACCCAAACACTACATTGTGAACCTGGATTTCACTCTCCTACTGATACTTCCCAGGAACCAAAAGAATTGCTTTAGGCTACAGACACAGTAATGACACATTTGATACAAATCCCTTTGAAGCTGACTTATTTCACCAGTGAGACTTACTTCCCACTTTCATTTTTCCGTAACTAAAATGCTTTATCTTCACACTTGTACCCTATGGTGAGTGCATATAAAATTGATACCATCACTCCATTCATCAAGCACAGGAAAACTGCATGAATTTTCACATCCAATCATTCAGCCATCAGCTGGATGGCCTACACTCATGGCTGCAAGAGCATAAAAAGTCAGGGAAAACCTGACTTTTCAGAAAAACTGGCAAATTCAAGAACTTTCTCAGATTTTTTTCTGAAAGGTAAAATCTAGAGTCCTCCAACACCCTGCTTCAATTCTTGCCATTTTAAAGAACTCAAAAAGACTTTTGCTACATTTAAAGATCAAAGTTTCAACTTGTTCAGCATTCTGAACAAGTTTTCTGAGCATCCCTTTACTAGAGATTTGGAAGACCCTATGAAGTAAAAAAATCCTTTAAGCCTCTAGCTCAGTTTGCAGCCATAAATTCTATTTTTAAGGTTGAAGACAAAAAAAGAAGATATATTTCATTATATATATTATCATTAACAACAACAAATAACAGTGGAACATGCCAAATGGGATTTAGTCCAGTTATGATGTAGAGAATAGGCTCAAAAAAGGCAAGTATGGTCTACAGGAATGTGCAGGTCTAAAAAGCCCAAATGCTTTTCAAAAAACAACTGATAAGAAAGACGACCTTAAAGATTAGAGCATTCAGCTTACTTGTAAGAAAAACAAAGGAGCAAACAGTCATGAACAGTGCAAGATCTGTTTTTAGCCTCTGAAGACCAGCTCTCCTAGATAAATTCCGGTATAATCAATATATATAGTTATGATAAAATGATAGGCAAAAGAGGTAAAAATAGCATTAGGCAAGTTCATATGGCTGTTGCTGATCCTTCACCTTCATCACTGCCATCAAAGAAAACTGCTTGAACAACTCTTGCCTTTAGAGACTTCAGACTTGTATTTTATGTAAATAGGATTCTTTAAAAATTCCCAGAGATCACAAATAAATTTTTACAAAGAAAATACTGAAAATCTCTGAGGGAAATAATAATTAATATCTGCATAATGGAAAAAATTACCTTTTTCATTATTATTAGCATCAACTAACTACCAGCTACTGCCATATTCAGCAGTGCCCAGAAAATTATGATGTACGTACAAATGTGTGAAGCCATCAAGTCACCTAATGGGATATCCAACACGCTTACCATGAGACCTGTGGTAGCTTTTCCAGTCTAGCACTGGATCAGTTCATCACTGCTGAATTCAACTGACAAATTTTTTCTTGTTCTATCTCCAAGTTGCCTTGAGAAAAAGAAACTCTTCAGGCAGTACAGTTCATTTAAAAAACAGAAAAACCAGGGTGGGTTTTAGATGGTAGATGAATATGCTTTTACTTTTGCAGGAAACATATGGATGTACACAAAATAATGTCACTGTTTATCTCTTATGCACTATACAAAAGTATGCAAGCATTACTCTTTCATCTAGGGCAAAAATAATGAAGTGTGATTCAGTAACACGTTCAAAAGTCACACAGCATGTGAAGGGCAGAAGAAGAGAAACCAGCTTTCCTAAATCCCAGTTTGATGACTGCTCCTGAATGTAGCTGGGATTGGTAGCCTGTGGCACACATGTAAAAGGCAAACCAGCTGATTTTAAATGGCAGAAGATCAAAAGCTCAGATTTACAAGATTTTCAAGTAGCTAATAGCTGAACTACAGGTAGATCTGTGCCACAAATAGAGGCAGGTACTACCTAGCACATGAAGTTAAGGGATGCATTAGATGATAATTTATTCTCCGGGGCTAATTATATGGACTTGACATCTACCTGGAGTCTTCCACCTCTCTATGTATGCTATCTGTTCACATCTGAGCAAAAAAACACTGAACAAAAAACACCTGCTTCTAGCGGAAGCTACAGAATTTTTGCCATAGGTTTCAGGGGAAGTAGCACCCAGGCGCACTGGATTCCCAACTCCTATTTTCAGCTGCATTCACCTCTGTACACACATGTCTATATATACATGTCTATACATGTCTGGAGATCATGCTTTTAACTAAAGCTAAATTTTCTTTACTAATAAAAAGAGAAGAACAAAACAGTTAAAAGCCAGTGTAACATTCCTTAGGATACATTTAAAACCCAATGAGCACAGCATCATAGAATAAGGTATAAAAAAAAACCCAAAACAAACAAGTAAAAAAGACTGAGCTTCCACGAACTTTGGATACACAAAAGCTGAATAAACCTTGTGGAGAAGAAGTCGAGTAAACTTTCCTAATTCACTGTAAATAAGTTGTTTAACGAAATAAGTCTCTGTAGAGTGCTATGTAACAGTAAAGCAAATCCCTGTCACAATGTGTGATTTGCTGCATCATGACACCTAAAGCTAAAACCTGGTAAAATAATAACCATGTCACTTTATGAAAAATAAAAAAATTATTTTTTCAAATACTTGGGTTTAAAATGACCTGTTATTTTCAATAGAGGAATAGTGATAAAATATAATAAATACCAGGACATGTGTCACCACGAATAATCTTATATCACAGAATAAATCTTATTCCATATTCTATTCACAGTAACCATTAGAAAAAACCTGGCGAAGGTTCAATAACATAAGGCATTTTTAAATTACATTTGCTCCTAAAACATTCCTTTCAAGCTGATTGCAGAATGGAGCCTTTGGAATAATAAAAAGCTAATATTTTTTAATTACACAAACATATAGTGTGCAGCACTCTCTCCAGTCTGGGAACTGACAATGCTCACTGCATTGATGGCTTGAAATTGTCAAGTCCTCACAACACCTTTGATGGTTATACACATTGCCAGTGCTCTGAAATTTCTGCCCAACAAGCTGCTGAATCTTGATGCTGCAGTTCAAAAGTGTTCTCACCCCTTTCTCTAAGAGGTCACTACCCCTGCAACAGAACCAAGGAACTTAGCAAGGGGCATCAAGGTGCACAGTCACATCTGCCAAGCTTGCTGCTGGTGTGGGAATCCCTCTGTCAAGGGGAAGAACTGGGAGCTGGAGGTGGCAATGTCTTCAGCACCTAGACTAAGGCCTTACAGAGCTTGCCTGTCAAAACTCCAGCAAAATCCCTGACTGATGCTAAGGCTCTTTTGCCCACAGCTTACTGAATTTTCAATGCATAAAGTCTTCTGGTAATCAACATAATTTTCCTCTCTATCCAAGAAACTGAAATCAGCTTCAGCATCCCTCCCTTGTCGCCTTGTTATCACCTCCTGGAGTCTTTGCACAAAACACCACATTCGTATTTCTGCACACAGCTGATAAGGTAGTTTCCTTAGCTAAACAGAAATAAAGTTGTAAGCAGAGATGTCCTGACAGCATACTGACCCAAGTGAGAATATCTGGCTTGCTTCCTAAAGTCTTGCTTCTCTAACTTGTTTTGCTATCCCCAGAATCTCTGCTGCAACCTGAGTTTCCTAGCCTGTTCCTCTTACTACCCAGCCTTCTCACTCTTAGCTTTAGAAATCCTTGCTTTGCAAGGCAGTCTCAACACAGAGGTGGTTTCTCTCTGCCATTTCTTTAAACTTTTCTAGTGTTTTGAGATGCCTTTCTGACAAGATTAACAAAGTGATAGAGACTTTCTTCGCCAAAAGGGTCCCTGCTCTTTCCCCAAAGCACCAGGTGAATTTTAATACTTTTGTATTCTGTCACTTGACCCTGGATTTTTGCTCCTATGCTGAGCTGGCAAGGACATCCTATTCCTTTTTCTCTGTTTGTCTTCATATCCTGCAAGTTCATCAGAGATCAGAAGAACATGTGCAAAACAAAACCCACCCCCAAAACAAAAAACAAGTGGCACACTGTTCACACCAGTCACCAGTGCTGTCAGATAGTATAGCAATTTCTGCGCAAGATGGTTGACTCCAAAGTGCTTTTCAGTAATCACAAAAGTTTCAGTGGGAATATATTGCTTCATCTGTGGGACCTGGGTGATAATTTGAGGGTACAGAAAGATCTCAACCTACTGAAAAAAAATTTAAAAAAGAAAAAAAAGAAAAATAAAATTAACAAGCCACCAGTATATTCCTGGCAAAGATTTTTCCCAGATGCTGCCACAAACTGATTCAGGAAGAGGTCCCAATCTCCTCCAGCTCCATACGTCCACACCCTTTACTCCCACTAAATGTCACTATTTCTGCAGAACTTTCCTCTTTTGCCCCTCCATCCCCAGCTCAAAGCAATGAAGGACATCAGGGAATTCGGCTGGACTCTGTCTCTCACTTTATGTTAATCCTATAGTCAGTAAGGAGAGATGCTGTGATACCTGCTCCCAATTCTTCCTGCCTTTCAACACTCTACATAGGGCAAATTAACACATAATGGTTAAAGAGAAGGTGGGTTTTATCTCTACAGCCAGAAGAGTGTATTTGCATCTTAATTCCCATTTTCTTAAGTATATAAATCTCATCTCTGAGAGCTTTTGAGATGCAAAAGTTGGAAAGAAAGAAGTGATTTAACATAAAAAAGCAATGCTGCTTAAAAAACAATATTAAATTAAACCCAATATTCTTACTTAAAAATAAGAATTTCAGAGTCAGAGCAGAGAAAAATTCTACTGCAAGGAAACTCAAATTTGCAGACTGCCTATTTACACAGACCAGTATCTGACTATTTACTCTGGAAAAGTTGTTACTTGCATAGTAATCAAGCCTATGCTTACTACAGCTGTTGCAGAGTGAATAAACCCTCTTCTCAGCTAAACAATGAGGGGGTTCAGGCAAATCAGCCATCTAAGAGCAACCAAAGCAGCAAAGACCATGTGAGGTCTGGGGAGAGGCTGACAGCTGAATCCAACTAGGCAGCCAAAAGCATCTTCTGGGCAGAAAGGCCACAAAAAACCCAAGGGCTTGTCGACATAAGCAGTTGTTTCTTATTAACTTCTTCAAGTTTACACGCTAAATCTACCATCTAAATCTATCTAAACTGAATTTCCAAGTTAAACTAATCATGCACAAGGCACAGTCTGTGGAATAAGCATGTCTACACTTGAGTTGTTTAGGAATATCTTAACCCATTGTCAGTCCATAGGCTTTATAACTTGTTTGTCCATAAAGTACAGCTGCTGGTTCAAATGCAAAACAACAGTTTTTAATATTCAGTGGCAAAACTATCCCAGCAAGTTTCTCCTTGTGCAGACACTGAGTGTTGGAGTGCAGTTGTGTAGTTCATTCCACACCACCAACAGAAATAAAGGCAGTAACCATATTCCTATTTGAGTAACTCTTCCTATTGAGAGGCTCCTGCTGTCAGCTTTACTAGTCACACATCTTGTTTCAAATAAATGCTGCTGTGCTGGCAAAACCTGCAACTGATGTGAGACACTCTCTTTGAGCTTCACTCACAAAAGAAGATAATGACTTTTCCTGGTAGTCTTACAGACTCCAGGAAAGGAGAAACATCGAGAGTGTTTTGGTTTTGGGTTTGTTTTTTTTTTTTTTGTGTGTGTGTGTGTGTATGGATTCAGTTTTAAATATTTAGTTGGGGAGAGGGATTGTGAGTTTGGACTACTCGGAGGGTTTGTTGGTGTTTTTTGGAGGGAGAGAGGATTTGAGTGGCTAATGCCAAAGTGACAACTCTGAAAGAAACTATTTACTTTCTTGGCAACATACTTCAAAAGATGACAATGACTTTGTTACTATGCTTAAATGTGTAAAAATAAATGATAAAATGGGGGCTTTTTTAGTGGTATTTTTCTTGAGGAACAACAGGAGTTGTGTTCACTAAGTTATTGTAGTTAGAGCCCTGAACCCTGCTGCTCTGATGTTGCAATGTGAAATATCTTATGGAAAAATAAACCACTTGTGACTTGGGTGATGAAAACAGTGCAGAATAATCTAAAATATGCCCACAAACTGTTTACATCTTAGAATGCACTGCAGACATTTGGCTAGAGCTGCAAACCTGCATTTCTCAGAATTAGCAAGCTTCAGTGTGTAATAAGGACGGCAGACTGCCTAGTCAAATAAATAATAAAAAAAAAAAATCAAAAAGAAACAAAAAAGCCCTCTTGTAATTAACGTTCATAAAAGGTATTCACTTGAGACAACATAGTTTTAAAGCCTCAATTTCAGAAGACCTTGGCAACAGGAAAGCAAATTACAAATAGATCCAAAGAAAAATTATTGCAGAGCTAAAATGTATTTCTATGGAACAGAAAACAAATACATTTTTAGCCACTGGTTGATGATGAAGTGTATACACACATGTGAAAAACCATATCTGAAACAGCACAGTGCTGTGTAAAAAGAACTATGTCACTAATAAAAAAAATTACATGTTGTAATCGAATATGATATGAAAGTCTTCTGTCACTAAATCCTGAAGAGAATTTAAAAATTCTGTCCATATTGTTTGCAGTTTTTGTTTAAATACATAAGCACAACTGTAAGCCTATCGTCTTAAGCTCTTCATTCAGATCCAGCTCTTCATAAATTCCACTACTCAGTGGTACATAACAGATAATTATCAAATATTATCTAAATAAAAATTGGAATGCCAATTCGGTAGACATATTTTATCTACAAAGACATATTATATATATTCATATAAATAATAACAAAATTGTCACTTGTAAAGATTTTTTAGTGAGGGACACAATAAGCAAAGAGATAGCAATATAATATCCATGAGCTTCAGCAGAAGTTGGAGTGCTGATTCTTCTGCATGTTTCCTAGATGCTTTTGCTCATGCAGAATGCAGCTATTCTACTCAGTGTATACACTGATGAGCACGAAAACACACGCTTGCATGATGGTCTCTGAAGTGAAAATATTTACATTCTTAGTTGGAGTTTTTGTTTGGTTGGTTGGGGTTTTTTTGATTGTTTTTATGAAGTCAAATAAACTGAATCTTTTGACAAACAGCTGGAATCTTGGTCATCAAAACAAGAAGTTACCAGTGATAAACACATACCTCTGTTATGAATGACTTGGCTGTCAAGGGGTTCATTATAAGAATAGCCCGCCTCAGAGTGTCCCGGTAGCGGTTCAGTTCTTCTATTCGCATAGTGGCAAAGAGCCCCGTGATCATTTTATTGATGTTGTTTTCTACTTTCTGCAATGCTACCTCCATTCCCTGTTGAGATACTTTGTCCAAAAACTCTTGTATTCCACGGATATCTAGGCAAATCAAAAGCCAAACAAGATGTTAATTAGTAAGTGGAAAAAATACAAACAACTGCTCAATTCATCTCACATAAGTGTTTTGTTCAGCGTCAGGTAGACAGACCCCTTTGGACTTTAACTTAATATTCACTGGAGCTCCTCCTGAGATATGCTCATAGCATTTTTTAAAGCACTAGAAGAGGAGAAATAATGGCCACACATCAGCTACTGTGCAAAGGAACCACTAGAAAACAAGCCAACAAATGTTTCTAGCATGTTTCTTAATTTGTTCTTTCAATCAGCACACTTGTTCTTTATTTTTCTTAAAGGACTGACTTCCGTGTTAAAATCCATAATGAGCAGTGAAGTTATGATGCCTGTATGATGACAGTGTTTCCTTCTAGTGAGGGTTGTTGGAGGGGGAGAAAGGTAGAAAGCAGACTATTTTCTTTTGAAGGACTCAAAACTATACAACACTATGTAGTTTAATGTATCTAAGTGAAGCTTGGGGCTTCCCACTCATCCAAAAGTCTTAACATTGTTCTAAATTGCACAGCTATTTATTTCCTTCAAAACCAAAACAAAAACCAGACATACAGTTGCAGTGGTACTGCTTGCCCTCATGGGGTGCTGCCACTGCTGGTGGAATTTAACAGTTCTTCCATAGCAAACTGCTCTAATAGAGCTTTCTGGCTAATGCTGAATAAATCCTTCTTTAAAAATTACTTGGAAAGATTGATCAGCAAAATACTGTATTCACCAAGCAGCTTGTAATATCTTTGATGTCCCCCAGACTAAAATGGCTAGGCATCCTTACACTGTGATGCTGGTCCTTTGAAAGGCCTTTTCCAGTAGTGAATTCCACAAGAGCAAAGAAAAAGCTCGATTTTCCTTTTTTTCCCTTCTCTTTTGAATGGCTTTATCTAAAACCCCAAACTTGAAGCTTAAACTTAAAACCATTCAATGACTTTGTAATTCAAAGCAGAGTGTCCTCTACCTCAGGAAAAACCCTCCAGCCTCAGGGAGTCCTCACTGTCTGACCCCTACATACCACTGCAGCTTCTCAATGTTTTCTCTGGAGCTAAGTCACCAGCTCCCTGATGCAACTCCTCTCCCCGGCACTTGCTCAGACCTGCTCTCCCAGGGGACATTCAGCAGGACATCCTTCTTTCCCTGCTGGCACACCAGCCTCCCGCACACCCATCTAATCTCATTTACAGGAGTAAGATACGGACTGAGAGCCAACAAAATAGACACTCTCTGACACAGGCTGGGGGTGAGAAGGGAGTGGGAGGAAGGAAACCAGTAACCCACTACAGAAAGAAATTCGTCAAGAAACATTTCTTTGGCAAGAAGGGTTTCTCAGGGTTTAGGGGCATTCGTTGTTAAAAGTCACCCAAAAAGTATTTCTCACATTACAATACTAAGTCTTGCCTCTCCTAGGTGTGTGGTGTTCAATCCCGTCCCTGGGGGGTTGCAGTTCCTGCTCTGCTTCCTTCCTAAATCCTTGGTGCTCTGCCAGTGCCTTGTCTTCCAGGGGAACGGTCAGACCCGAAGCCACAGGCTGATCATGAGTCTTTCTTCATGAAACATCTTATATTTGAGAAAGCTTCCAACTAGATATTCATAATGGTTTGGCTACTCTGAGATCTTTTATTCTCACCTATTATCTTTCCTACTCCCTGCCCTTATACTTGGGGAGGGGGGCATGGAGGGAGGCTCTATTTAATCCTAACATAGAATGAGTAAACATGGAATGAAGAATCTCAAAAGGGTTCATACTACCGGAAGCACCTTAGATGCAGTTGGCATATGATATGAGAGGACAGCAAAATCTAGAAAATCAGACTGAAAGTAGACTGCAGGAATGCTTAAGCACAACAGACTCTAAGCCCTAGAAGAGCTATTACTTGAACAGCCATAAACTCTATCAGGAAAGAGCTTCTGGCTGGCCCTTAAGGTGGTCTATTTTGCAGGTGATACAAGTGACACAGCACTAGTACATTGTGATAACAGCTCAGGGTAACCCCAACACAAGCCACAGAGAATAGGGGAGCATGTAGCTATTCATAGAATCATAGAACAGTTAGGGTTAGAAAGGACCTTAAGATTATCTGGTTCCAACTCCCCTGCCATGGGCAGGGACACCTCCCACTAAACCATGCCACCCAAGGCTCTGTCCAACACAGCCCTGAACACCTCCAGCGATGGAGCATTTTGTTTACTTTATCAGGATTGCAGTAGCTACCTTCTTAGGGGGTACACTGAGAAGTAACAGCTTTTAGAAGAACTAAAGATCATTTTAAGATCAGAGGAAATAATTAAAATCCCCGAGATATATCTTGTTGCCAGCTTTGCTGGAAAAACTGCACCAGAACTAAATTTAAGCTCTTCCCTTTTCCAAGCCCAGTGAATACTCTTTTTACGAAGTTACACGTTTGAGGATCTGGGAGGGCCCAACATACTCTGAAAGTTTAAAGGTTCTGACAAACACCAGTGATCTTAGCATTTGACATGAGGTTAAGGCAAAATAAGATATCTGGGTAGTTCTATGTTTCACGGAAGTCCAACCAGTCCTATCAAAAAGATCTGAGGCTCAGACACTCTGATTATCTTATTTCCAGACACAAACAGTTCCATAAGGAAAACTAAGTTCAGTCTCCACAGAAGAGAAAACACTCTGCTTGTATCCCTGGGAGAGATGTACTCACTAGGGGGTGTTACAGATAGCCATCCTCCTCCAACATCAGATTACTGAGATACTTCAAATTACAAAGAAATAACCATGTAAGAGCTTATAATCAAGCAGTTAACAAAAAATAACAACAACTAAAACCAGGGTTAGCCTTGGAAGCTGGACTGCCACAATCAGAAAGTTGGGTCCCTCATCTAAGTGCTCTAAAATGCCATGAACTGGAAGGAAATGGTATTTTAGGCATTTAAGATATTTTAGGCATTCAGCACTGCAACCCCATTCTTCAGACACTGCTGAAAAAACAGTATTACTGAACACTTGAAGAATAGTTTAAACATGAATAAAATACATGCTTACTCTAAAAATAAAGTTCCATAAGAGAATCAGATACTAATTACAGCTTCTATTTAATATCTAAATCAGGAAAATTAACTTCAGTTTAATCAGAGATGTTAAGATTTTTTTTGGCACTTTAAATACCAACAAGATTACTTGAACTGCTACAAATACGCCTAGATTTATGCAAATGATAAAATAACTTCTTTCCACTTTAACCCCTTCATTCTAATGTTCCTGAGGCTCACCGCTCAGTTCAAATCACAGAATCATAGAATAGTTAGGGATGGAAAGGACCTTAAGATCATCTAGTTCCAACCCCCCTGCCAGGGGCAGGGACACCTCCCACTAAACCATGCCACCCAAGGCTATGTCCAACCCAGCCTTGAACACCACCAGCGATGGAGCATTCACAACTTCCCTGGGCAACCCATTCCAGTGCCTCACCACCCTTACAGTAAAGAATTACTTCCTCATATCCAATCTAAACTCCCCTGTTTAAGTTTTAACCCATTACCCCTTGTCCTCTCACTACAGTCCCTCATGAAAAGTCCCTCCCCAGCATCCCTATAGGCCCCCTTCAGATACTGGAAGGCTGCTATGAGGTCTCCATGCAGCCTTCTCTTCTCCAGGCTGAACAGCCCCAACTTTCTCAGCCTATCTTCATACAGGAGGTGCTCCAGTCCCCTGGTTGTCCTCATGGCCCTCCTCTGGACTTGTTCCAACAGTTCCATGTCCTTTTGATGTTGAGGACACCAGAACTGCACACAATACTCCAAGGGAGGTCTCACAAGAGCTGAGTAGAGGGGCAGGATCACCTCCCTCGACCTGCTGATCACGGTCCTTTTGATGCAGCCCAGGATACGGTTGGCTTCCTGGGCTGCAAGCACACACTGCCGGCTCATGTTCATTCTTATCAACCAACACCCCCAAGTCCTTCTCTGCAGGGCTGCTCTGAATCTCTTCTCTGCCAATCTGTAGCTGCGCCTGGGATTGCTATTCTATGTTACTCAACATCTAGACAAATGGAATAAAAATCTGGGTAAAACTGACGAACTGGAGTCAAAATCACTGAAGTACAAGCAACACAGGCAGATAGGATCTAGATACACTATCAAAATATCAATTGGAAAGTTACTTAGGCTATGAAAGCCTTTTCAAAAACTTAAATTCTACAGCACAAATCCACATATTGCTCTCCGTCACCAGAACAGGTTAAGCAGGAACTACCCAAGTTTTATTCGTCCTTTCAAAACAGGATCATTTGACCTTAATTTATAAGCAGACTGGAGCTATTGTTCGATATTCTGCATAATCTCTGTTGTCCCAGAAGTCAGATTATGGGATCAAATGGTTTTGTTTTCCACCAATATCTCCAAATATAAACAATGCAACAATTATATTGAATCTTCACCAAATGAAGGGACAAAAGGGACAGAGGTCTGATGACAGTATTACATAGTTCTACATTTATTATCACTGATACCAACAGTATGGTGTCAGTATAATACGCATTTAGGAAATCGATACAATTCTAATGGAAAAGATATCAGACCATTCATAAAACTTTTTTACTACTTCTGTCTTTGGCACTGTTACAACACAAAGCGGTGGGCAGGAATAAATACACACTTCGTGTATACCCCATCTCATCCAGTTAGAACAATGGAGGTATTGGAATGCTCACCTGCTGCTATGAACCAGCAGAGAGCACATATAAAACACCCTGCTATTTAAATGCTGTTTAAATCATGATAGTGCCTCCAATATTTCAGCAGCAAGTCACTAGCAATGATCATATTCAAAGTGTATGCCAAAGAACAGATGCTGTCACTGAATGGGCAGCATTATCTTTCCTGTGTGGATTGTCTGAAAGTGGCACATATCCACAGTGCACTGTGGAATCATCTTTCTAATAGATAAACTCCTTCTGCAGAAAAATCTGGCAAGCAACCTGTGTCACAGATGGCTCTGCTGCGGAGACACAGGACTGTTCATGTCTGGAACACAGGTGTTTCTCGCCCTGAATTTGTTCGCCAACCTGCTGCCCAGCCAGAAGACGCATTTCTATTCTCTATTTAAATCAGATGAGTCACAGTCATTTCCAGAAACACAGAAGAGCTGCCTATTATCACCAGTATTAATTATACTCCTTGCTGATGAAAGCCAAAGTTACCACATGGAAACAGACCAATGCGAGAGACAATGTTGCTATCTCCCCTCCCAACTCAGTGTCACTAGTGATTAGTATTACGTTTTCTGTTTTTTTCACTGTAAAGCCATCACTTCCGCTCTATACATGTATGCACAAGAACATAATACTATTCTGCAGTCAGATACTCAGCAACAGCTATAGGGTTAAAACAGACTGAAAATTTAAAAGAAACATTACAAACATTCTCTTCCTAAGCAAAATCATGGCTGATTTAAGTGACTGTGAAGTTGGCTTGGAAAGTGTAAGAAATAAAGGGCAAGACAAGCAAAATTTATCAAGGATTTTGATGGAAATTACCTTCCCTGACTACTCATACATAACTATGCCAGAACAAGGCAGAGGTCTGTATAAAGGTTTTATGGTCTACACTGCTGGTGCACAGAAGGCTCAATACTGTATGCACCAGACTGGCTGCAGTCACACCTAAGGTGCATGAACAGAGCATCCTGCATGGGTGAGCGCAAGACCTCCTAAGCTCTCAAGACCAAACTGATACATTCAAATGCAGGTACTCAGCATAATGCTAAGCAAGCTGAGATCTGAGTCAGGTGCCAGCTTTACTACAGACTTATCATTACTGTATTAGTTACTATGGAACTGACCTAAGAAAGAACTTAGGAAATGAAGTGCAAGTCAAAACAAATACAAGCGTCTAAAGTCACACTGCCTTTTCATCAAGCAACTTTTCAATATTGGAGAAACCACAAGAAACAAGTATCTTAAATGCTGTTGCAGAGCATACTCAGTGCAGAGCTAAGCATCCTTCACAGGCTACAGGTCCTATACCTAAATCTCCTTAAATGACCAACCCAGCAGCAGCACTCAAACCTCACCTAACACAAATATTTGCATCATTTACTGGAAAGCTCAGCAGCTGTACAGCAGAAAATATGCACAGTCAGGTGGCAGGGAAAAGAAGACAGTATTTTCAGATTGGGAGGATTTAAAATCCGCAGCTTTCCTCAATACAGGATTACAGAAGGAATTATGTCTTTGCTCTCTTTTCACTGAGGTCTTTAACTGGCATATATGACTTCCATGTCCTGATCTTAGTATAAAAAAACCCCTTAAAAGTAGTCCTTCCACAAGGGTTTCTTTTTGATCACTGGATCAGATTTTCCTTGCATTTCTTCTCTCTGGTCCTACCTAACTTTCCTTTGCCATCTCTGCTTCTATGCAGAGGAATAAAAAATTTCAGAGGGAGCAAGTCTCCTAAATCCATCTTGGGGAAAGTCTAATGATCAGGATAGCCTAAAACAAAATATGCTGGGGTTCAGACATGTCATATAGAAAAACAGTACGTATACACATACAGATTTTATAACCTGTACAAAAAGAGCAGCAAATATTAAACAAACTCACATGCTAAGTACCTCTTATTCTTTGATTAAAAATGATAAATCTAAAAGTTAGAAGCAGATGCAAAGTTTTTAAAAAAAATTCAGATCACATTATGGCCTGGAGAAGAAAAAGAGGGCACTCTTCACCAGCAGTAATGAATTAATCCATCCACCTCTATCACTGTATTTCATCTAAATTACAAGGCACTCAACTCAGCACTTTGGTTATCTCAACCCTGGTTTACAGTCATTAGCTCATCCTCCCTCTGATACCATTTCAGAGCTGAGAACATTTTCCTCAACAGTATCCAGATGATTCAGCTGTGGCAGTAAAGGTGAATGCACCTGTCATAAATATTCACTGGCTAATTTATACAAAAGAACACTTTGTTTGCACAGTTGATGAGAAAAGCCATTGTGTAACAAATGACACTGTTCAAATTCTTATCAAGAAAGCTTTATAAGTCTAGCACAGTGATTCTTCCTTACATAATGATGGCTAACATGACAGCAATTGTTAATTATGGAAATGCACCGTACACAAGGGAGATGTGCAGCTCCAGCCAGATTCTAACGGTGCCAGTGCTCTGTTTAAAGCCTTGAGCAAAGTGTTTGCATTCCTGTGCACATGTTGATATTTATTAACATGGTTAAGATCAACACTGAGAAAAACAACAATTTAGCACGACGATTCAATAACAGTCCGTACTGCTTTCACAGCGGTGGGATTCCTTCTCATTACTCAGCTTATATGCAATTCAGTGAGCCCCCAAAGCAAAACAAAGACATTAAAAAAATCCCAAATCTACACAGCTTTCATATTAATGTGTGGGAATTGTGAGGGAGCAGTTACCTGAACTGTTTCAGCTGGAAAATCTAGGTTCAGAGACTATAGCAGCAGTTCAAACTTGCATGCAAATTCAAGCTCAAATCTTTAATTGTATAAGAAACCTTCATATTATCAAAATTTCTGGAACTTAACACGTGGGGATGACATTACTTTGGGGGAAATTGAAAATTTGTAAACGGTAAGAATGACTGGTTTTCCCCTCCCTTACTTGCAATTTTCTGAAACTTCACACATTAAAAATAAAATAAAATAATAAAGAGACAAATTTTCTCAAATTTCTTAACATCATCTGATTTAGAAAAAGGAAGAAAAACATACTTTACATTGTTCTATCCAAAATATAATAAACCCAAGTAACTTTAATTTTGTTTGCTATGAATTATGGTGGCACTACTGAAATATCTATGTAATCCTTATTTTAAAGGATCATCCAAGTGTCATTTACATTAGCTTTTTGTTTTATTCCATATGTCAGTTATTAGAGATTACCCTTTAAATATGAAAAATCAATACAGATTGTCTCAAGTAGCTGAATCAATGTTGGGTGGAGACAGTCTTCAAATCATGCAAGACTAAGTTTACAACCTTACTGGTGATGGACACACGATTTTTCCTTTGACTTTCTTGTTTTTAACTGGAAAGAAGGAAAAAAAACAAAACCCAAACGATGAAAATCATAAATCAAATTGAAGCTAGAACTAATCCTTAAGAGTATCAGATGCTACCTTAGCTTCTCAGAAATAGAAAGGGAGTCAGACTGTGATTACTCCTCACTAGTGAAGGTTGACAAGGCAATATATTCTATAATCACACAATTTTGACTGCGTAACCTGCTTTCCATGTCTTCATTCAATTTCTTCTTTGCTATAGTTTGCAAAAGAGATTTCCAAAAGGTTTCTAGGAGTTGTCTTTGAGCAAAACAACCTCTTTCAGAGAAATAAATTTCCCCTGCCTAGTGCCTCCAATGATAATGGTTTAGAGCGTTGTGCTGTCTGCCTTCAGCATTTACTGTCTTTAAAATCACACCAAACTTGAAAAATTGTACTTAAATACTATATGACTGTACAATAGAGCTCTATACATCTGCCTAGATATATACCTTTATTTAATAACAAGTAATCTACATTTCTGTCTGTGTGATACATCAACTCTTCCTGTAATCACCATTGCTCCCTGTTGGCTTTCATAAGCATGAGGAGCTACACATCCCCTTTCAAGGAGGTGGTGAGGAACAGCAAGGTAAGTGTGCTTGCAGACTTTCTGGTAAGAAACAAAGTGTTACTATGTGTGTTATAATCTTATTTCAGACAAATTGTTCTCTGTGTGTCCTTCTGCTCCACAATATTTTCAGTTGATCAAAAGTTTATACTAAAGAAACAGGAATATGAGTGGACTGATGTTGTGAAGAACATAAGCTATGAAAGCCCTGCTGATAAACTAAGATTTAGAAATACTGTAATAAATATTTTTTAGCTTTTCCTTGTCTGTGCTTCCCCTTTTTCTTGACTGGTTAGAACTCTCAGAGAGAAATTTTCTTTTTCAATTTACGATACTACCTGACATTTATGATGCTATTGTGCCTAACTCATGCTTTTCTTGCCAATGGTGGTATAATTTCTTCCATTAAACATGCAAAGTACTTTGTTCAATAATTTCTTCATTTGATAACTCTTAATTTATTTAGCTGCCAAAATATCAGCTTACAAAATTCATTTTAATACTGCTGAGAAGATTTTAAAACAATGCCTTGAGAGTAGAAAACTAATTAGCAATCTCTAGTGGAGCTCAGTACAAGGTTTAGGTGTTCAAAAATCTTCAAATAAGTCACTTTTCATCTGACATTTGCAGGCTGTGCATATATGAAAGAAATCCCATCCCTCTGCAAAACCTTGAGACAGCACCTCCTTTACAGTGATTACCCATTACATAGATATTAGAACATCTACAGATTTATTTTGACCTCAGGATTGTAATTCTAGATATAAAAAAAAATTTGGTCTTCCTTCCTTACTAACACAACACAGGGAGCTGTCAGGCTAAAACTTTGAATACTTTATCCATTCCATCCTTAAAGACAGCAGAATGAACAAATGACAAACACTCTTACCTTTCTACATATTCACTTATAGCTCTGGAATGCATTTCCCCAACTATTGTGTGGTTAAAAAGCAGAAATATGGCCATTGTTCCATTAGAGAAATTTTATAGAACAGTTCAGTTATCTCAGAAGTTGGATAATTCCAGGGTCAACCAAAATGCGTATTCTATTTCCAGTGGTAATGTCAGCCAGCAAAAGCAAGTTGTTACAAAGGTTTCACAAACAATTATATCACAAGTTAGGAGCTAAGAGACACATTGAAGTTACACAGATGAAAAATATATATTCCTTTCCCTATATGGATGACATAATAAATACTAATAAAAAAAAGTTTGATAATAAGCTTGAATTAATTATGCGTTTATTGAGGCACAGTGAAGTAAATGAGTAAGGGAAGTTGGCAAAGAGCCAGATGAGTAATAAACAGTTTTAACACTGTCTGGAGACAGACTTGAGAATATTATAGTCATTAGGCAGCTGAAAACAGCCCCAGGGTAATTATAAGCATTTGCAATTGATTAAAGAGATCATGATTCTTTTATGAATCTATTAAACTTGCATTAAGACTTTAAATTATTTGAAAATGTTATGGTTTCAAACACATCTTTGTCAGTGGTCATGGTATATATGGAAAATGTGTGTGCAGGAAAGTGTCAATGGAAGTACTTAGTATCATAGAATGTTTGGGTTGAAAGGGACCTTAAAGATCATCTAGTTCTAACCCCACTGCCATGGACAGGGACACCTTCCACTAGACCAGGTTGCTTAAAGCCCTGTCCAGCCTGGCCTTGAACACTGCCAGGGGTGGAGCATTCACAACTTCTCTGGGCACCCTCCACAATAAAGAACTTCTTCCTAATATCTAATCTAAATCTACTCTCTTCCAGATTAAAACCATTCCTCCTTGTCCTATCACTACTTGCTCTTACAAAAAGCCCCTCTCCAGCTTCCTTGTAGGCCTCCTTTATGTACTGGAAGGCTGCTCTAAGGTCACCCTAAAGCCTTGCTGTTGACCATAACTCTCTGAGTACAGCCGTCCAGCCAATTCCTTAGCCACCAAGTGGTCCATCCATCCAATCCATGCCTCTCCAATTAAGAGACAAGTATGTCGTGCAGCACAGTGTCAAATGCCTTGCACAAGCCCAGGTAGATAATATCAGCTGCTCCTCCCTTATCCACCAATTACTCTACATATTTTTTAAAGGAGATACTAGAAGTTCAGGGCCCATAAGCACAGATGGGCATCATCTTAGAACATCAGCCCTCTTACTAAACAGGAGGCAGCCTCTATGCAAGCAGCTCAGCTTTTTGAGTTTCAGGTAAAATCCCTTTTCCAGGATTACTAAAGAACAATACTCTTAATCATATAGCACTATATGTAATTCATTTGAAAACAACCACCTTCCTGGGCAGGGATGGGGAAAACGGTCTCTTTTGTCTTAGTTTTCACAGACCTCTTTACTCAGGCTGGAATCCTCAGAAATACAGATCTCACCGCTCTCCTTGAGATTGTATTTTCTCTCAAATACTCCCTCAGATTGGGCCTGAGACATCTTTTTAGTGATGGGACCAGGTACCTTACACCACTGCCCTCATCCTTTACCGGCACACAAATAATCTGAAACCCCTCTGTATGCTGAGGGGTAAAAGGCGAGATCCATGAGCAAGTCTTGAGAGACACACACACTCTAAACTCCTTCCTAGTGCTAACCTCCTCCCTTTCCTTTCAGTGAATTCTTCAATCACTACTTCAACCTCCATTTGCTATCGGAATGCCTCACAGAGCAAATCCCCTTCATAGCCTTAATGCTGGTTATGTTTCTTTTCTTCACAAAGGTTAAATTACCACCTAAGAGAATGGCAAATATCCACTGCCAAATATACATAGTATTAGCAAGAAGGTCAAGAAATTGTAAGCAAAGTCTTAGTCCCGGAATCTGTAAATAGCACATAAATTGACTGATGGTTGCATATCAAAGGCACACTGGGCTGAAAAACATAAGGTTAGGTCAGAAACTGGACAGAGAAGTGGGGTTTCATAACTTTTTTTTTCATATATATAAAATACAGAGGGGTTTTAAGGTATTACTGCCATCACTATAAAAGAGAATAGGAAATAAGACAAAAATCATTCTCCAGAAAGAGTCTAATTCCCCCAGCCTTTCTAGAGAAAGTGTAGAATTTTTCTATCTGCTCTGGAA
Source organism: Ara ararauna (assembly GCA_028858755.1). NCBI lineage: Eukaryota > Metazoa > Chordata > Aves > Psittaciformes > Psittacidae > Ara > Ara ararauna. The sequence goes on along the minus strand of CM054376.1, from coordinate 52,228,972 downwards.
CCAACAAAACATTAAAAATTCATTTTTTCAAACAGCTAGAGTTTCTCCCTTTCATCGTAGAGATGCAGAGATACCAACACCGTAAATTGCACTAAATTCACGATTATGTTCTTGCAATGATTGACTGGTTTCTTCATAACAAATTTATCACTACAGAAAAGTACCTACACACTCCTGGAAAATGCAGTGAACTGAAAACTGCCTGAAGACTAAGAAATTACAAAAGCTTGTCCCTTGTTGATACACCACAGAGATAAAAAACAACAGTATGCTCGGATTCTAGGTCAATTACTCTGCTTATATAGCCCTGGCTCATACATTTATATCTCAAATAACTTTCATTTTTTTTCCCTCTGCAATTGAACATCTAAGGGTCTTTTCCATATTACTGTTTGGGGACTGGCCCTTGACAGATGCCAGCCCATGGATGAGGCCCTCTCAAACTGCGTTTTAATTGCTTTGAAATTGAAATCATAAAGTAAAAATGTAATAAATTGGCACAGCTTGCTCAAAATGTTTACAGGTGTCAGTGGCTCTTTTTACAAATCTAAACTCTGCAATTTCCAAAGGTACAAGTTATATCCTTATAGTGTCCAGTCTGAAAATGCCTTCACTGAAGAGAGTGCTGATGGTCCTAAGGAAGAGTTCAGAGACATAGTAGAAGGACTGCCCAGCCTCTACACTCGCTTTTAAGCAGGAGATGCACAGCTACCCTCTGCATCACAGTGATTGTATGGTTTGAGGTGAGCAGTCACGAATGAAGAGAGTAAAAGCCAATTTGGCTGCTGAAATGAAGTAAATGTGGCTTGCAGATATTGTGTGGATATTAATTTTAATAGCAGGTTGAGAACGGCATCAATCTACTGCATAATTTTGCTGTATTTCATGCCACCCACTTTTTAACTCTGCAAGAAGGCTTAATGGCATTTGAAGAAGCACAGAATTGTCCTTGAACACTTTTAATATCCTCATATGAAATTTTCTTAAACAAAATCAGATTTCATGTCCTAGGCAGGCCTTTAATTTGTTTTACCTCAAGGAACAAAACGCACTGAATACAAGAAAACTGACCACAATATTTTCACTGGGATTCTGATCTACATCACCCCAAGAGAGAACAAGGATGGGAGGAAAAAGACAACGCACCTCACTCTGAGTTTTACAAGTTCATTTGTGTTTATACACTAAAGATGCAATCGTAGTAAATAAAATAAACAAGTTAGAGTTCTCTTTTCTCACCCTCTCACTCATTAAATGTTACTAGTTTTCAGCCTCACATTTGTTACTGGCAAGGCTCTACCACTCTCATAAGACTATGGTTTTACTAAAATATTTCACTAGTTACTCAGCTTAATTAAGTAACAGCAACAAAACATTTTTTTAGATTATTATCAAGGTGCCTTTTGTTTTGTTTTGTGTTAGAATAGTCAGCCTACCTACAATTTTACTTGGAAAAAACCCATCAATTGACTACAGATGTCAATTATTTCTACATCACTTCTTCAAGACCCAACTAGTTATGACTTAATAAAAGAATTACTTCCTTCAAAGACTTTAATGTTCTTTGTTGATAAAGAATCTCTAGGTAGATTTGAACCTTCTAGCATTTAGTTGGAAGAAATGTTAAAACTGAATATACTTGTCTGTTTATAACCAAGAAAGAATTTGGGAGCTTTAAAAAGGATAGTATTGAAGAAATAACTCTCAGCCATTCAGAAAGACACATTTCCAATTATAAATAATTCTCCAACTCTCTGATAATGACAAGGAATCTATGATAGACTGCAAGATAAAATCAAAATTAATTCCACTAATAAAACTATGATATTGATAAATTGACACATAAATGGTTGCAGCCCCTTTTAAATGATCAAGGAATCTGGTTTAGCACAGTATTTACTTTGGATATGAGCCCAATTTTACTGTAGGATTTATTTTTCTTAATATGAAAGACATTTTTATTTCACAGAATGAAATTATTACTGGAAATGATTTCAGTAATACAACTGAGGAATTCTGTTATAAATTGTTACATTAAATCGCTATACAACAATTTCTCAGAAAGGAGTATTAGAATTCTGCTGGTTGTTGGAACCAGTCTAATAGCAATTTCATGTTTTTTTAATCTACAAAAAAAAGTTACAAGAGAAAAAAATATGGATTAACACATATCAGAATCTACATTCCCATTACTTCTCAAGTGTCATTTACTGCTATGGAGACATCACTTAATGTTATAATACACACCTTGGGAAGGAAAGCACACATACAAAAAAAGACCACCAGGGCAAGAAATTGCTCTGCTTGCACGAGCATCAGTTCTGCAGAGGACTGTGCAGAACATACTAATAATCTCTCCCTAACATGAATTTAATTCTAATGCAAGTGTTGGTCTCCCACCTAACTTTAAAGTTTAATACAAAATGTTACATTAAAATGTCTAATACTAACTGCTGCGAGCAGTTAAACTGAGCAAAGCTTCCAAATATATTTTGATTTTAGGTCTGTGTGAGCTGAGAAAATAAATAAATCTCACACTGCGGCAGATTCTCTTAGGAAAGCTGAGGAATGAAGCTGGGATCTTCCAAAGGAAATTACAACCACCCTTACCTGCACTGACACTGACCAACAGGATGGTTTGCCCCTGGACTTCCATCCCATGTCTGCATGCCCAGTCTTGATTTCTGGAACAGGCACAGAATCTAATAGTAATGTTCCCAAACATCACGGAATCATAGAATAATTACAGCTGGATGGGAATTTAGGAGGTTGCCTAGTCCAAACTCTTGGTCAAAGCAGGGTGAACACTGAATTCAGACTTCTCCACTCTATAATCCATTAACAAGTGATTCCAGCTTCTCTTTTCATGACCCAAATTTCTCCACCCCTCCTTCTGTGCAAGACCCTCGTCAGTCAATACAGACCCTGGCAAAATATGCACTGCTAACATACTGGAAATGCTTTGAGTATATCAATAAAATAGTGAGGAAAAGGGAGAAATTGACATAATTTTTTAAGATTTATAACAAACTCATGGCAAGACTGATCTCTAGGCACTGCTAAGAAAATAATGGCATCATGGGTAGTGAGGAATTAGAGAGGCATTTCACTGTGAGCAAGAAGAGGAATTGGACAGACAGAGAACAATTCTCAGGTTAATGGAAATAACAAGAGAGGCCTTGGGTTAGAGATGGTGATCTGAAACTTCTGCTCTCTCGTTCCTTATTACAAGTGGAGGAGACGACAGTGAAATCAGCAACAAAATTTTATAAAAACCCCTGTAGGAACCAAAAAGAAAATATAGAAACTTCTGGCTGCCCTCAAAGGCTGATGAAGTCAAGGATTTAGCACAATGTAAAGAAACATAATAGCCCTATTCAAAGTTGTAGCTTAACTTAAAACTCAGGTTGTATGTCAATGCTACTTTGTGGTATTAGTCCCAAACTATGCACACACACAAACAAAACAAAACAAAACAGACAAACAAAACCCCCAAATAAATACAAAAAAACCACCCAAAATACCCAAACCACACAAATGGTTAGAAAGGGGGATAGACTAATCAATATTTACTAAAGACAGATTTTTTTTTACATCCTTTCCTGATGTACATGACGATGTCCACTGATCTGATTCAGATTACCGGTCAGTTTTGACTAGTGTGTCATTACTTGTAGACTACTGAAGTCAGAACACCATAAAAGCTGGTAGAAAGACTTAGTATCTGCTACATGTCATGTCTGGAGATAATGTCACTGAATGAGCTACTGGTCTGAAACTTACCCTTTGCAGTCAGGCATCTGCTTTACATAAGTCACATGGCTAGTGAAATTCTTACCCAGAAATCAAGGACAAAACAACATGATGTCTGAACTTCATTCTCAAATTAAATAATGAAATTTGGATAACTTAAAACTAATGTTTACAGATGTAATTATTCAAAAGCAGCAATCATATTGGGGGGATTTAAACTCAAAAATATATGAAAAAAGATATCTTTTAGCTGGCAAGATTATGGTCTTCATAAGTACACTAGTACTTATATACATGAACTCATGGAACAGGAACAAAAATAATCTGCTGTGAGCTTTTTGGATTTTTTTCGTGCGTCTTCTTTATCCTATAGCTAGTGCTTTTAGGTGCTGCTTAGTTATAAATAGGAGTTCTCCTATTCATCATTTTCTATCTTTCTAATTTAAGAATTTATTATGTAGCCAGGGAACAGAAAAATCAATAATATCTGACCTGAATGAACCAGATATTATGCACAGCAAGTCGCTGAAGTGACCATTTTTCCATAACTTAAAGATTTAACTTTGAAAATAAGTTATAAAATGTTCATCCAAACCAGTCATGATTACTTATGAATTATGGATGCATCTGAAGAAAACAGGTCTAGTTTCAAAGCAATTTCCCATAGAAAACAAGATCATTTGTTAGATAATGCACCTACACTACAGAAATCCATCCAGCTCTCCTCTCAGCCTTAGAAAATACTTGTACCAAACTTGGCTGAGTTACCAAGCTAGATGGCACAGCCTTGTGATGCCACCATGTGCGTCACACTTACTCTATCACACAACCATCAACTCAGCACTTTCCAGGAGCACTGAATGAACTCAAAATAGAAGGAACATTGTCTTGTCTTCTCCAGGTCCTCCCCTTCAAGTTGTTCGTCCTACAGAACTAAGCACTCTCTACCAGTACTCTACAAGTTTTATACTTATGAATAGCAGCTTGTTCTTGCTGAGGCCTCTGACCTACATTCACCACTGATTCAGATTCTGGCTATCAACTATATGTCAACAAAAAGATTCACCATACAATAAACATTTCTATAGAATAAAATCTCAAACGTCACCTTGAATTGCTATATTTCTACACTCCAAAGAACAAGAGAGCTTGCTAAAAACTGCTATGCTTCATAAACACTGGCAGAATAGAAAGCCAGATAAGTTCTCCATTTATCAGCTAACTCTAACAAAGAAATTCTCAAGTAAACCTGTAAATGTTGATGGATTTTAGAAATAGATTTCTCTAAGGTGCTGTGAAATGCTGACAGAACCGTAAATGTTCACAAGCAAAACATAATTTATTGGAAGACTATAAAAATGTAATGTGACTCCTTTCAACAGAATAATGGATTTAATAAAAGTTGCCCTGCTAAATAAATACATACCATAGTCGTTATCATAAAAAACAATGAATTTCTGCCAGGCATATTCTGTGACCACCCTCAAGATGACATCATTTAAGTAGACAGGGGGGCGGACAGAGAGCGTGTAGTCATCATTGCGGTTACTCCTGGTGAGCCCGCAACCGCTCCTTGGCGTTCCTGCTGTTGAGCGTTGGATGAAGAGGTGAGGGATGTGCATGGCATCTGCCAGCGACTGCAGGGATCCTGCTGACGTACAGCCAATGGAGCTAACAAGAGCCAGGATGCCTTGGTTCATCAGGTCGCAGGCTGTAAGAAAACACAGCAATATTTGAGGTGAGAGAGGTTCAGTGAATAGGGCCTATTTTGCTGCTGAAGCACAGACACTGGGAATTGAAACACAACAGGTTCAATCAAGTGAAATATGGATCAAATTTTGCACATTGAGTAAGTCAGACCTAAAATTCATTAAAATTATGAGGCTTCTTGATTCAATTTGAGCTGTCTTGTGGTGAAAGCTGGAAGATTGCCATGTCCATCTTGTCCAGAAACTAATTACCCCTTGAAAACAAGACCTACGCCTGGGCCTTTTGAGGAACATTAAGAACTGATTCCAGCTACTGAATTAGCATGACCACCCAAGGAGATAAGCACTCTTCAAAGTCTAGTACAACAGCTCCATGAATAGGATCTTTGCATTATACAGAGAAAACTTTAAGAAATAAAAGCTCAGGCTTGCTGTCAACTTTTGAAGACAACTGAATACGATTATGGACATTAACTTGTCCAAGAAAAACTGAGTTGCATCTGGGTTTTAGGGGATATATATGATAATCTTTTCTAACTTATTCTTTTTCTTAAAATAAACAAATGAAAAATCCCCAAAATCTAGTCTTATAAATAGCAAAGTATTTTCAAAATTCAGTAAACAATTTCTATATGTTTACTCTCCTCACTTCTGTAAGAAAGGCATAGAGTTGTTTATGCAAAAATAACACAAAAAATAACAGCAGTCTGAAATACAATACCAATGACATCCATGTTAATACCAAAGGTGTTTATCATTATTAAAGTTAATGCAATTAATAATTATCAAATTAATTAATAATGATTAGGTCTGCAATTTCAAAGGATTGCCCTGTGAAATAAAGCACAGACAAGTGTTTATATTGTGTTTCTAACAGACTTGAGAACCTGAATGAAGAAACAGCACAGGCTTGTACCATAATTCCCTAGAGCACACCTAAGACTAAATTTTGAAACACTCAATTTGCCACTGGCAAAACTACACCTGCAATTAACCTGCATTTATACATGTAAATTAGGTAATGTGACAGTAAAGAGTAATATGCATTTACATATGAATATCTAATACTAAAATGTACAATCATTTATTTTGCAGGAATATTCTGAGCACACAACAGGTGCAGGCAAAACCAAGAAACCCACATGTGAGAATATATTCCCCTAAAAATACGAAAACATATTTTAGTGCCAGAGCTGTTGCTTCATATCATATGGCTCTTACCGTGACTAATGTTTTAGTTCGCAAACACTTATTGAGTTCGATGGGAATATTTACAGTGTGAGGAATGGAGTTCCACATTCAGGCACACGTGGAGAGTGACTTTGTAGCCAAGGAACAGCACAGGAGTTCATGAATGCAGATAACTACCTTCTAATGCCAGTGCATTACGCTTGTTGAGATTCAGAAATTTGGAACATGCCATGGTGGACCCCCATAGCATGCAGATGCTTCTGAGTCTCTGTCTGATGGAAACACTTCTGAATTCTTCTTTCAGACAAATATGGGAGGGCAAGTGTTTCCACAGAGGGGTATCAAAGTGTTACGGCTTAGGATAAAGCGTTCCCTCTGTATATGCTCTGAATATAGCTCAGCTTCTGGGCCAGCTTCTAGGCTTCAGGCTGAAGGTAATACATTTTCAATAACCACAAGTACCCTTTTTCAGAAAAGTACCAAGATCACTGGTAATTGGCCAGAAAAATTACCAGTATCTCACAAGTTACTAAAATTCAGAATATTTCAAAACAATCTTATTAGGTATTCATCTTTTATGCTGCTTGTTACATTCTTCATCATCACTTTCAACAAAGATAAAAGGCTTGTCAAGTTATCTTTGTAGGGAGATGCTGAATCTTCTTCTTGATGTGGTTCTCCTGCACCAAGCCCTGCAATATCTAGGTTGCATATCCCAGTGAGTGTGCTACTGCTTGCGAAACAAATTATTTTTAATGATATATCGACCTATCCATCAATAAATACCTATACCTACATGTCAATAGATCTCTTTATAGCTATATAGCAATAGACAAATAAAATAAACATTAGGTTTTGCAAAAGCCTGTTTTTAAATAAATGAAAATTTAGGTCTACATGGCCCTGATGCCACCTGTTCAAAAAAAATATGCAGCGTGACCTTCCAGTCTGTCAAACATGACTTTTAAAAATATAGCAGAGTCAAACCGTGTCCCAAAATTTGCTTGAAAGTTCCCTGTAATGCTCTGACGTAGGAAACATGGGTTTTGTAAAAATTGGTATTGAAATATGAAGGGGAAGAAAGCAGCACGGAACATTTAGTTCCACAGGGCCAAATGCTAATACTGGCAAACAAACTGAATAAAGGATTGAAATCTCTCCTGACACTGCACTACATTTGTTACAATAGCCTCAGGATTGAAGTTGCCTGTGTGGCTTTTTCTTCCATGTTATGCTTACGAGAATCGTGTGTGCTGGCCTGGGACAATATGTGCTTAATTATGCTCACAAATAAACTTTATTCCTGTACACTTAGTGGCTATCTAATACACAGAGTTAGCTGCTGGAAAAAGGACCATTATCTCAGAGGCAGGCTTTTCTAGAAAATGAGTGCATGAGCTGCAGAGTTCGCCTCTGAGTCAGTCTGACTGGATTATTCTTTGAACAGAAATATAATTTGTACAATATAAACACATACAAAGTAAAGCCTGTACAATATGTCAAACTGTCATGTATGGCATTCATACATTCCTTAGCCAAGCAGAACTTCTGTTGGCTTCAGTAGAAGAGTTGATTGCTAAAAAGCATAAGACTAAGGTCTAGATGCTTTCTTAACTCTTTTTTCCCCCCTTACAAAATCTCTACTAAATCCTTTTCCAAGTGATCCAAAACTTTCAACTGTATCTTATCAATTGACTAAAAGCTCTAGTTCAAACATATTTGAAATCCTGTTTGCATTCTCTTCTTGAGCCTTAGCTATCCAAGTTTATTTTGCCCCGTCTGCATTAAAAAAATCCACACACAGGCATATATATGTAAAAGGACTTAAATCCTATCTTGCCATTCAAAACTCTACCACAATTTCATTTACTATGACCTCCTTAGAGATTGTATTTCCAATCAGGTATTTAGTCTACTGCCAATACGAGCAAAGAATATTAGTTTGCCATCAACTAGAATAAGGAAAATATTACGGTGTCTATTAAGTCCTTTGTCAGGACAGTAGAAATGTCAAATTCAAATGGACTTTTACATTACACAGCTCCATTGCAAGTTCAACAAAGAAGGAACAGAAAACTAGTAATAATGTTTATAAAATGCTACTGTTCCATACTACAAGCTACGTTTAAACATAAGTTGTCCAGATATTCAGTCATCCTCATAACCACCAGATAGCAGCCGCTGTTAAAAACTGGATCTTCACCGGCTAAAGGAATAAAACTGATCACAGAATTTTACACATTGCATGGACAGATTATCTAGAATGCCTATAAAATAGGATAGAATCATAGAATAGTTAGGGATGGAAAGGACCTTAAGATCATCTAGTTCCAACCCCCCTGCCATGGGCAGGGACACCTCCCACAGGCAGGGACACCTCCCACTAAACCATGTCACCCAAGGCTCTGTCCAACCCGGCCTTGAACACCGCCGGGGATAGAGCATTCACAGCTTCCTTGGCTAACCCATTCCAGTGCCTCACCACCCTCACAGTAAAGAACTTCTGCCTTATATCCAATCTAAACTTCCCCTGTTTAAGTTTGAACCCATTATCCCTTGTCCTATCACTATAGTCTCTAATGAAGAATCCCTCCCCAGCATCCCCATAGGCCCCCTTCAGATATTGGAAGGCTGCTATGAGGTCTCCATGCAGCCTTCTCTTCTCCAGGCTGAACAGACCCAACTTTCTCAGCCTGTCGTCATACGGGAGGTGCTTCAGTTCCCTGATCATCCTTGTGGCCCTCCTCTGGACTTGCTCCAACAGCTCCATGTCCTTTTTATGTTGAGGACACCAGAACTGTACACAATACTCCAAGTGAGGTCTCACAAGAGCAGAGCAGAGGGTCAGGATCACCTCCTTCGACCTGCTGGTCATGCTTCTTTCAATAATTTATAATGTTTCTTCACTGATAAGCACATATAGCACATTGCACATATAGCACACACTGGTGTGCGCCTTACACTGTATTTAACCCTTCTGCTTATCTTGCCTTTCTCAAAATGCAAAGTAACTGAATTTCCAACACTGATGGGCTGATCACAGTAGCACAAAGAGCCATGTTTTAGAGTAAAGTCTCACCTAGGTTAGTTTGGCACAGCATCTAAAGAAAATAAACCCCTTATTTTTGTGCTCAGTATGGTATTTTTTTAAATAAGAGCATAGCCAATGCAATTTGAAATAAATAATTTACTTCTAGGCTATCAGCCTGTATAAGCACTTTTAGGAAAGCAGACTTTGAATGGCTATGGTTACAAACGTGTCCTTAAAATGTGTTCTCTGTAAAAGGGAAACAAAGGTAGGCCCTTAAATAACTAGTTGCTGGAATTTAAAAAAAAAAAAATCTATAAATAAGAGCTAATTAAAAAACAGATGCAGGAATAAGAGGCACCAAAAAGGACTACTGAGATTTACTGCTACAAATGTGAGCATTTTTTTACTAATTTCTCCCTTTTTCTTCCTGGTAATAAATCATAACAAACCACCCTCATATTGAAAAAACAACAAATCGAAATTGAGAAAACAACAACAAAAAAATTTAGCATAAGATCTTAGGAGACTTCAGGAACAGCCCTAATTTCCTCCCATTTAAATTACAGGGTAAACAAAGTCAGACCAACTCTTAATATTATTTATTTGAAAATGCTAAATACTGTACATAAAGAGTGGCTAGTATCCCTTTAAATAATCAGAGATGCATTTTAGAGTCCTTTTCATCTTCTACAATTTAAAAACTACCAGGCTCCATCCAGAACTGTACTGTTGAGTATATGTTGAGTGAACAGAAATTAGACCTAAACCATCTTCCCAGAGTCCTGGTCCCATGGGCCTGACTTGGACACCCAAGAACATCCCCTGTATGCCCTTCCCAAAGCTGGCGTCATTTCAATCTCACTACTCCTAGATGTTTTCCACAAATTACCCCATAGAGAATTGCCCAAAGCTATTTTAGCTGAACATGAAGAGAAAAAGAACAACCCTCTTTTCACTGATGTTTCTGTTTCGGATAGAGAGTGAGAACTTATAAACAGTTTTTTTCCCTGTGCCTGTGCTCTGTGTTTTGGAAGTACTCCGTGTTTTGGAAGTGCTTCAAGGACTCTGAAACCAGGAGGGCTCCATATGATTGGGCCAAATTAGCTTTCCTTCAATTTCTGTAGAAGTAGAGTCACCCCATATGGACTAAACCACATCCAAACTTTGAGAATAATATGCTGCTGGCTGCTCCTCAAATCCTTTCTTAGTTTCGGGATGCTAATGAAGACTAAGGGACTCTAGCATGCAAATTCCCTGTTGCAAAAGGTAAGGAATAAGGTTAAAGTCAGGATTTCTTTCAAGCTCCCTCTTTATCAAGTCGCCATGCTAACCACAATGCAATTTTTTGGTCTTTGTCACCTTCAAACTACAGTCTCAAAACTTTCATGAATTCACTGCAGAAAGAGAATGCATTGACATGAAAAAAGACATGAAAAGACTGGTGGTGTTCAAGGCCAGGCTGGAGAGAGCCTTGGGTGACATGGTTTAGTGGGAGGTGTCCCTGCCCATGGCAGGGGGGTTGGAACTAGATGATCTTAAGGCCCTTTCCAACCCTAACTATTCTATGATTCTACGATTCTATAAAACTTACAAGAAGTTTAAACAAATAAACTACAGGTCTTATTGTTTGGTGCTCATAATCTCAGATGCAAGAAGTAAGGATAAAGTGTGATTATGAGACCCATGATTAAGTAAGCCTAGCCTCCAATTTTAAATAAATCTTTTTAGTCATTTCTGGATAGCAATTCCACTCTTGAAAATTATTTTTCCTTTATAACACAATGGTTTATCCGAGTCTTAGAACTGAATTATTTTGAGATGAGTGAAAGCATATTTTTAATATATCCTGAAAATTATTCAGAAGGAAATAAGGGGAAATAAGAGGAAGATGGGGGGGGGGGGGGGGGGGGGGAGGGAATATTACTGACTGTGCAGATAATAGAGCCTATCCTGTTCCTTTTCTTGATAAGGTTATAGAAAGCCACTTCATTTACATCTTTTCTGTAAACATTAGCCAATTTCCCCTTCCCCTCCACTACATTATCCACAACTCAGACTACTAACAGTATTTTAAATTCACTTGCAATTAACCTTTAAAGGATTTTAGTTTGTCCTGACTGTAAAACAAACCTGCGTTTGAGTCTTAACAGTTGTGCTTCCTAAGCCCTGTGATTTCTTTGTTTGGGAAAAATAATCCAAACTTCTGATATCTAAGAGTAACAAATATTACCAGAGAGCACATTTGCATCACTGTCACACCACAACAATCTTTGGTTGTTTTTGCTGAAAATAATTTTGTGATAGTCTTTGCTGGGTCAGATTTCTTCCTGCATACAGGCTTTGTCAATTACGGTAATGTTAAATCCATCACATTAAAATTTAATAATTCATCTGAGCCTTGAAAACATAAGCTAGAAGTTTGAAGGCAGGCATGATTTATACACAAAAGGCATTTTGACACCTTCTCTTGCAGGATGCAATGGGAGAGCTTGAAAGAAACACTGCTTGCAAAGGCTACCAAATTGAAGTCTCTGAAAGCTTTCTTTTTGGACAAAAGTCCAGACATATATATTTTTTAAGCTCCTTGCAAGCCAACCTGCAGCTCTTCTGTTCAATACTACAGAGGCACACAGAGGGCATGTATCTTGGCAGATTACCACACCAGGCAGAGAAACAGCACTAAAACATCTTATATTTTTCAAATCTTGTTTCACTCAGTATTCAACAAATGCAGCAGGTTTTGTCTCAGAGGAGTGATGGCTCTTACCCTTTCATGAAGGCTGAACTGCTTCTGAAAACATTACAAAACTTCCAGCATTTTAAAGAAGTTACACAGGCACAAATTTTCAGCTAAAGAATGGCTTTAGCTGCCATCTCCTCTAGCATGTGAACATTAATATACTCCCCCAAAAAAGTGCTACAGCTTTTCAGGATGTCTGTGGTTGAGAGGTAAAAAGAGGCTGGAGTGCTGATAGATCTGGCCAGAGGAGACTGTGCCTTGCCAGCACTGCTGTAGAAGGGTTTGATATGAGTGCTAATAGGTGAAGAGGGGCAGGGAAAGAATGAGATTAAATCAATTAAAGCCAGGCAGTGGCAGACATTGGATGAGGGGTTAGAGGCGCATCCCAAAATTGACCGCTAGGATCCCGGAATCCCAAAAAGGATGCCTATCTGCAAAATTGATGCAGCTCATTGAAAAATAAGGAATGCAAAGAAATAAGGGCCTACATTCTAAGAATTACTCCAAAATTCTCCCTTTTCTTGCGCTTACCCCTCACTGACTCAAGCCAAACAGCACCTGCCAGATCCTTGCTCTAAGTATTGCATGTGCGATTTACATTCACCCATTCAGCAAAATGAAGACTTTTAATTTCATTTGCAACCATGGGTAGATTACACTTGATTAACTATTTAGTGATGAAGCATATACTACTTTAGTACTGTGCAATTTCCTCCATCCCTTACTCTGTTCATCCTTGCCCTTGCACTGTTGCTGACTATTTTCACATCCCCACCCAGCACCATTTGAGAAGTTACTAAGCTGTACATTGTGTCTGATACCCTTTTTAATAGCTAGCTTGCTTGCTGCAGACAATTGCTGCATAGCAGCAATTATACGGAAAAAAAAGACTGTCTTAAAGCAGTTTAATATAAAATTAAAGACAATTTTAGCAAAAGATAGAATCCTGATAAAATCATAAGGATTTACTCTAGTTCAGTGTTCTCTGAAAGTCTGTGTATAAGTGTTGGGGAAGAAATATCAACAACAAAACCTGTTTAAACCTTGAGCATCAACAATTCTTATTTTATGGACTTGCTCACAACAAGCTAGGGCAACAGTCTTGTTAAGAGAATAAAGCACTGAACTTTATGCCATTTGACAAAAATTACACTTTCCTTGCCACCTATCAGTCAGATTGTCAGGCAATTTTCCCTTTCAGCCTTTCTATCTTGGATCTAACTTTAACTTCCTAGCTGCTTTTTCTTCCCCTGAGCATTGCAGAACACTGCCTTTCATCCTTCCATTGCCTATTCTCCCTCTGCCCTTAGTGCTTGCTCCAACCAGGCAAAGCATCTTGCATTCGTTCTTCATGTGGCCTCCTCCATCTCTTAAAAAAAAAAAAAAAAAAGTTAAAACTCCCAAACATCTACTTCACCCTATCTCCTCCAGTATCAAGAAACAACAAGATGTAGATGATTTGGCGCTGGACAGAGAACCTGAAGGCTCATATCCTGGTCCCACCTCTGCCATTACTTCATTGTTTGACTAATTCTGGATGAGTAATCTGATTTCTCTTATACTTTGGTGATTATGATACATCGACACCTTTGTGAAACACTTTTGCATAATCTAAATAGAAAGGATTACATCTCTGTTTTCCCCTTAAACATTTTTCCCAAGGTTAGAAGGTCCATTTCTCAGCTTAATTCACATTGTCTGAAGTTCCTTTACAACCCCTCTCTTTTCTGAGTGTTCATGCTTCATAGCCCCCCTTTCTTGCCCAAACTATTAGTATGAAGACAACAGGCTCTGCTGGAGAGATGCAGTGCAAAGCACAATACCACAACCTAGTCCAGAGCAGACAAAAGAACACACAGCTGGTAGCATTAGTTTAATTTGAAACCCTACAATGGAAAGAGCTGCCTGTGCTGCCCTGGATGAGCTTGGCATTCTCCCAAACATAGATATTACAGAACAAAAGCACTCAAAATAAGACCATCCCCCAAAGAAAAAGAAATCTGTGAACAGCAATCTGAGAGTGCTTTCTTTCCTACAGTGCAAATGGCAAAATTTCAGGGAATGCTCTGCTAAGGGGACAGCAGAATATTTTTAATTTATTTTTTTTAACGTAGCATTGTAGAGAGAAAAGTGTTTCCATAAACCAAAAAAGGCACACATTTTATTCTCTTTCCTTCCCCCCCCCTTTATTTTTCTTTTCTTCTTTTTCTTTAAGAAAAAAAAGAGCCAATTCTACTAGACAAGTGGTTCAGAGCAATTTGAACAGCAAACAATACGAAGGCCAGACCTTGCATTCGCCATGAAAGAAGGAAACAGACTCTACATCAAGATAAGAAAAGCTTTGTAAGAGAATATAAAAGGCAAGAAAGACAGTACATCAGTTGCAAAAAATACATGGGTGTGAAAAAACTGAGAAGTCTGTAGGAGTATAGAACATCAGTTCCATTAGCAACTTAGCCACTCAAGAAAGCCTTAGAGGAGTCAAAACAACTATCACCGTTATTATTTCCTAAGAATAGACATTGTGCTTATTTCACTGACACACAGAATAACAATCATGATAAGAATAATAATAACAACCACTTTTTATAGAACGTTTTTTTATTTGTAGCTCTGAAAATACTTTGCAAAGAAGCTCAGCATCTTCATCTCTATTTCACAGAAGAAAAAACCCAGATGTGCCAAGGGGAATTATTTGCCCAAGGTCAGAAAGCAAAGCAAGGAAATTGTTTTCTATGCCAAGCTAAAACATGCATAAAGACTGAAAACAAAGTCTTTTGTTGCAGCTTTTCATTGTTTCTTTTGAGCATCAGTGTGCCACTGGAAGCATTTTATGTTCTGAGCTCAATATAACTAAGCCTCATGAAAAGTAAAGATTTGAAAGGCAAGGCAATGTGGCCTACAACAATGGAATTAAGTGACAAAGAGTTCGAGATGCATAGGCACCCCAGAGCAAGAGCACTATTGATTACGGGGGATGGTGGGCACATGCCACAATACTGAGACACTGGCAGGTACCTAATGGAGGGGGGTGAATGAGGTAAATAAAAGCAGAGCTGTAGGTGGGACACAAAGTCTTTCTGGATAACACAAAATGCCACAAGATATGGTGAATTTATTAAGAGAAGAAGTATTCAATAAAAAAGTAATCATTTCACAAGGAAAATTACAGTCTTCAACTGAAGGAAAATCATGAAGTATTGAGGTAAGGTGGTGAAACCCAGAGCAACACATTTAAAAAGGGTTGAGGGCACAATTCTTATACAGTGAATATATGCATTGAGATATGCTAAAGCATTACTAGTGGAAATCATGGGGATAACAAAAAAGAGAAGCCATGGGCTTTCGCAAGGAACAGTAAAGGAATATGAGTAAAAGGGATGTA
Organism: Ara ararauna; assembly: GCA_028858755.1. NCBI lineage: Eukaryota > Metazoa > Chordata > Aves > Psittaciformes > Psittacidae > Ara > Ara ararauna. The sequence goes on along the minus strand of CM054376.1, from coordinate 52,213,163 downwards.
ATCATGGCTTTGAAATCATGGAAAAGGATGTTAAATGTCAGATGACAAGTGATGAGGCAGTGAGATTTGCAGCTGGGAAGTAATAAATCAATTTAGATATCAAGGAGGAGGATGCAGTTGCTGCAATGTGGGAGTAATGGAAGAGAGCAAAAGATACAGCAAGGAGGCCAGTGACAGTGATACTGTAATAGCTGATGTGGTAGATAGCCAATGCACTGGCAGTAAATGTGCCAGTTAAAAGGACACTGAAGAAAATTCAAATTGGTGCATGTTACAGACAAAACAGCAGCAGGGCTTGACAGCAGCACCAGTGAGTGAAGCAGTGAGTGAAGAGGAGAGAGAAGGCAAAATGTGCCTAAGTCTGAGAGTCTGGTTTTGCTCTCTTTCTCCAGGAATAATAATGGTGCAGTGCTCCTTTGGTGCCAATTGTAACCTTTTACTGAGATGGCTTTAACTTTAATGGTTGCAAGAGATGCCAGGAAAAGAATGTAATGCAGCTTTGATTTTCTTTTGACTTTTTCCAATGTCGTAGGAAAAGAAATTTGCATAAATCAAAAAATGGAAAATATATTTGAGTAGCAATAAACAGTTAACCTTAATTGGAAGCAGCAGTTTTTCAAAACCATGCACGCCATGGTAAAACAGAATTGCCAGATTTAAAAGCCATCTCTGACGATGAAGAGACACGTTCCAACGAAAGGCATACCCAACCAACTATCAGAAATCAGCTGACTCAAATCCTATTTGGAATCAGAGGAAAAGCTTCCCCTTGCTTATAAATAGCATTTCAGAACTGTATCTCTCCATAACAAGCACAAAACCATGTGGGAAGAAAAAACCAATGATCTCAGCTTCCAAAACTGGAGCAGATGCAGTTTTCCACAGCCTGTATAGTGCAAGGAAGCAGCAGCATGTGCAGGAACACCATGTGGAGTGAAGCAGTTGAACTGCTGAGTCTACTTGCTTGCTTTTCCCTCAAATGAAGTTACAAATTTCTTCCTATCTCTGTTTAAAACTTTTAATTGTTATTGGATCTAAGCACCAGTGCTCACTGAGTTACTTCAGATACCCGGAACTTCATCCCTTCATTGCAGTGTTCAACCCTGTGGATGCAGCATTTCATAGAGTGATTGAAATTATTTTCTCCCCTTTCTCCAACTTTTGCATAAAAGGCACTGACACAATAACTCCATACAACAAGAATACTGACTCCACTACAGAATTCTGCCTTCTTGGTGCATTAACTCATTTTGCACTGACATCACAGCTCACAAGTTTCAAGTGAGTTAATCTGTCACTACTGGATGTGAACAAGGGGGGAACCAGACTTATTTGTATACAGAGAGCTCCTGGCTGTGCATTGCAAATAGTGTCATTCCCTTCAGCTTGTTTTTTCTATGCAACATCACAGGAGAAGCATAAAACCCAGGGATGCTTGCTTCAGATGTCAAATGCCTCTGGGGTGCCACACCTATGTGTTTAGCTTCAGTACTGAGTCCTGAACCCATGTGGAAAAAGGACCCACCATCATTTAGCTTACACAGCTTGCAGGGATGCCATGAAACTGGCACTAAACCAGAGCACTAGCTACCCCCAGCTGAACTTCAGTACTACAGCTATCATGCTGTAGGAGAGCAAAGAGGCAAAATAGAGAAAAGAACTGACATAAATAGCATTCTTTTCATACAGGCATGTCTAATCCTTTATGATAGCAAGGAAGAATAGTTATTCCCATTTTACCAAAATATCTGAAGTATATAACAGATAAAGTAGCACATCTGAAAAGCTGGGGTTACAAAACACAAGTGTCTTTTTCTGCCCAGCACTGAAAAGCTGGGGTTACAAAACACAAGTGTCTTTTTTGCCCAGCACTTAGGTAAGCAGTAAAAGGTTGGTCCATATGTATACGTAAATGGCATTCAAAATGCCTAAGCCTGCTGTTTGAATCCTGTGTGCACAACAGAAAAATGCTGAAGTTTCAAAATTGTTTCTTTGGGACTGTGTAAAGCACAACTTCCTTCATAACGTGAGCACTGCCAAGGGCACTGTAGTAATGCCTACATGTTCTTTCTGCCACTGGCCTGGTCTGATCAAAGAAAAGACAATGCCTTCCTTTCCCATTGCATCTCATTAGTGTGCTGCAAGAGATATTCCATGGAAAGAAGGAAGAAGGTCAGCTTTCAGAAATTTAATTACAGCTGACTAGCTGCCAAGAGTAAATAATTTCAAAATGCACTGTAACGCATGAGTTTGCATAATTCTAGTACATTATTCCATTGTCTGTAAGTTTGCTTCTGCAGAACTTTTATAAAGCAGAAGGCTTAAGCTTAGCAAATAGCCCTGATCTCATTTCACCAGTTTTGAAAGGTGTGAAGTTTTCTGACTTTTCCAAGAGCCATGCCTAGTTTTTGCTTATGAATTAGTGAGGAGAGTACACTTTGCCATTTCTCACATTTCATACAATCAGTTACTTCCCTTTGTTAGCAGGGGAATTTCAGACTGCTGTATACAAAGACACTGTTTGTTAGCCTGTATTTTTCTCACATTCTCCCCTCCTTGCTGCTTTTGATACTGCTAATTTTTAAGAGTAACATAGTCAATACATCAGAAATTTTCCTTTGGCTTTTTTTTTTTTTTTTTTAGGAATTGGATGCATGCATTTTCTTATTTGGTATGTCTGCAGCACACATACACACAAACACCTATGTGTACACAGAAGATATTACAAGGCTCTCCAGCTTCTCCTTGTGCACAACAATATTCCAGGACAAGCTGCATGGGCCAGATACAAAAGACAGCTTTCACCGTTAAGAATATAGTCTCCATCATTTATGGAAGCTCCCTACATTTCTAAGCCTTGAGTTATCCAACCACAGAAGAAGTATAACGCCAGTGTTTTGTAAAGCTTCAATTAACACAGATGCATATTTAGTGTTAGTGCAAAAGATGACCAAAAATGCAGTGATTTTGTCCCCACAATAGAAAATAAAAGACTTTTCTAGCCTGAAATTGACATTTGAATTAATGCAGCTTTCATTCCTTACTATTTCTATGAAGGCAGATGAGCAATGTCAAATACCCCAGAATAAAATGATATGCACAGAAGTTAGAAACACATATAAGGACTGTCAAATTACACTTTGCAAAATAAGAAATAAAAGGGAATACAGAAAAGGGAGAGGGAAAAAAAAAAAAAAAACCAACCCTGAATCCTCTTATGATCAGCATCAGTTCAATTTCTAGAGCCAAAACCAAACAGTGTTAAAATCCAGGCATGTTAAATAATGACCAAGAGTAAGGCCAGTACCTTCATACATCTCTAAGATTTGTAAACAGTGGGACCTGGTGGAGTATTTAAAACAAAACAAAAAAAACCCTACAACAGCAACATCAAATTAACACTAAAATGCACCAAGCCCTCAACTCAGTCTCTGTAAGAAAAATAAGAACATAGTTCTGGAAATGCAGTAAAAAGTCCTGTTTAAAGCAATTTTTCTACTAATTTAACAGCCTCAACAGCTTCTTCCAGTGGGAAACACTTTTTTTCCCTGTAACCTCATGTTTTTTGGACTGGTTGGTGTCAGTCAGCACTTAAGGCATCCTAAGATTCTGAAGTTTTGGTGGCAATCTAAAATTGTGATTGTAACTCCATTAAATGCCTTGGGAATGCCTCCCAGGTCTCGCATCATTAACATGCCTTATCCCAGCTCCATTGTGAGAGGCCTTTTTTTCCCAAGACTTCCTTTCACTTCAAATGAGATGCAGGTATAGGGCCTTGAAGAGACCTATATGAAGCTCTTCCATCCTAGTATCCATTTTTGACAAAATGAGTACCTACCCTCCCCAGTGGAACAAACTTCAGCCACAGTTTCACCATGGAACTTGTGTGTTAACTTCACTTTTGATGTTTGCTATAATTAACTATATAGATAGTCCTCTATCTATATTGTGATTTGCAGTAAAGTCCTCTATATGAACTTCCACAGAAGAGTCTGGGAGCTCAGTTCCGTTGCATTTCCACGTATTGATTCTTGGGAAGGTGTTCAAGTCTATCACCAAAAGCCAGTTCTGCATATTTCACTGGAGAATAACAATGTAATGTATCATAAAAGCGCTTATGAGGTGGGTGGAAGTTCCAAAGGGCTGCAGATCTCAAGCCATCCTCATACATCACCTTTTCTAGGATCTGACTCAGCTATTTCTCAAAGACAACACATGCTGTTCAGGCCATGGTTAGTTCTGAAATTCAGCCTCCAATTGAATATATCCTACTGCCTCGTAATCACATGTATACTGAGATGTCACTGTATATCCTGTTTCTATCAGCTAAAGGACAGCTTTCTTCACACGCAGATTTCTTATACCTGGGAATATATAACAGGAATAGCAACTCCTCTGGCTGCAGAATACATAAACTTGCCCACTGCCTTCAGTTATTGTCTTTTTGCTGTTAATAGGAGCTGTCACAGGCTCAGGCATTCACACTAGCACACCCTGCTGCAGCGCAAGGGACTACTGTTATTTGTGAAGTTTTTTTTCCTTTCATGAAGGAAGACTATAGCACATAATACTGTTTCAGCAGACTGATACCATTGTTTTATTTTTAATAGGTACAACTGCAAAGGGAATTGTTAACAGTACTGTTGTTACAAAAAACAGATTAGACAAAACAATACACTTTATAGAGAATGCTGCTTACATGAAGAATGATTAAAATTAGCAGGGTAACTGTTTTAAAGTACAGGCTATGACCACTTTCCTGTAGCTGAAATAAAGAGGATTAGCAATTCTGCAAGTCAGAAGCCTGACTACTTCAAGTGAGGGGATTTTTAAATAGTACAGCCTTATGATGTTAAGTAAGCCTGGACAAACTAGACCACGGAAACCATTACATAAAGGCAGACAGCTTGGCAGTGCGAAGGCAGACATCTGTGAGTAAGGAGGAACTGCCTGCCCAGCAAAGTTTGCGTTTTGACCGACTTTGCCTCTAGTTACAGATGGCCACACTTCCTTCCTCATTCACTTAAAGTACCAGCCAAGTGGCACTCTACCTTTCCAGATTTTCACCCCATAATTTCCATCTACAGTATCACTTGGTTTTCCAAGCTGATATGAACAGCAAGGAGTCACTGTCAGATACACTATAAATTATTGCAATTTAAACAAACTAAAGACCAAGTCTTACAAACTAAACTAACACACACCAAAGCAATCTAAATTACAGTGGAAAAAATTCCAACTAGTCCAATGCAGACTGTAGTACTGTGTTTACTTTGCATGCCATACATCTATGCTGTAAAAGAATATGAAAAGGAGGAATAGTAGAGCTGATGAATTTTATGAAAATTATGAATTTTAGCAATTCAGGTCAACCAGTACAGATGTATTTAAGTCTATATGACAGAAGGTGGAATTGAATGTAAAGCCTTGACTTCATCTTTTCAGAAAATCTATCACTATGACTAGAGTTGTTCCAGCAGGATGGGTAACACCTGGGCACAGACAGGCTGCAGCAGGATTTTAACTACCATAGAATCATAGAATAGTTAGGGTTGGATAGGACCTTAAGACCATCTAGTTCCAACCACCCTGCCATGGACAGGGAAACCTCCCACTAAACTATGCCACCCAAGGCTCTGTCCAACCCGGCCTTGAACACTGCCAGCAATGAAGCATCCACAAGTTCCCTGGGCAACACATTCCAGTGCCTCACCACCCTTACAGTGAAGAATTTCTTCCTCATACCCAATCTAAATTTTCCCTGTTTAAGTTTGAACCCGTACAGTGCTTTAGAAGACCTAAGACAGTACCTCTGCATAACTCTTACCAGCAGCTGTCTCTGCAAGCAAAGGTCACCAGTTTTTCATCCAGAAGGCTGCTGATGTCTTCAAATTCCAGAATTAAATTGGTTCATGTAAATCTGGGCTCTTTACCCACTTGCTCAGCCACAGTGCTAAATTACTTTTCCTTTATGGGATATAGCCCTTGCAGCCCAAATGCAGGTATTCCTTGAGGGCCTGCAGTACCAGGAAATTATTTTTTTTTTCATTAATTTTAAGCCCCTCTTACTTGGAAAGACCTAGCACTTGTAAGCAATGCCTACACACATAATCAACACACGAGTGATTAAGGCGATAATTCAGGATGTGGAGGATTTAGACCCAGTTTAATTCTTTACATAACACCACCACTGCATATGCCCCACTCCAAGGGAGCCAGTTGCTACTTGGACAGTAATATGCTGGGTGGTGAAGCATCAGAATGCCTCTCAGACCATTTTACTTTGCATAGGCTGTCAAACACGTAATTGAACAAGGACTGTAACCCAGGGGTCCAGCAGCCTACTACTCTCACGTCAAACACTCTGTCCTTATAGAAAAGTGATTATCAAGAGATACAAGTTCAACTTTTTCATGGCAGAAAAAAAATTTGTGCTCCTATATCCTGACTGCGTGCACGAATCCCACAGCTATCATGTAAAAGAAGAAAATATCCTTCCTTAGGAATTCTGTGACTCTAGACTTTCACCTCCCTTCCTGTTTCTAACAAAAAACTTCACAAAAACCATTTTGCTGCAGGTGGAACAGATATTTCTTGTCTACTGGAATAAAGCTTTTTTCTTATTTTATTCTTTTAATCTCTTTTCAGCAGCCAAACCAAGAAGTCTAATTGCACACAGGCATGAAATCCCACATCATCCAAGCTGTCTTTAGTATACTGCTGAGAAGATATATCGAATACATATCCAGGAAGTATTTTAAAGGAAAGGAATTACAATTTACTTGCTCCACTTAATGCTATGGCACTCAAGTAAGACAGGGTAAATGCACATTGTTACCATTGTAATTCATGTATTTAATCTTATCCTGCGGTGACCTGTGAGAACAGTAAGGTAACTTATCCCCTGTACTGCAGATGATCACAGAGCATGTGACAAAATAAAAAATTTACGCTCGATCCTAGTACCAAATAACACACTCTCTATGCCACAGTCTCTTAATCTTCTTTTCAAATGTAAAGGAGATGTCCCTCTGAAATCAATGTACAAAAATCCCTGATATAGAATCTTCAGATCCAACAAAATAAAGAATCATATGGTGATACTTCATATATATTTTCAAAGATAAATGTGCAATATTCGATTTAATTTAGAGGAGAAAATAATATAAAATCAAAATAAGTACATGGCAGGATTTGATGCTTAACCAATATTTTGCCATTTTTTAGATTGCCAGAGAGAGTAGTACTTATGAGGAATTGCCTAGAGATCTCACTCCTTTATATTATTCAAATTTAAAAAAACAATCAAATAAACCAAGCCAACCAACCATAGAATCATAGAATAGTTAGAGTTGGAAAGGACCTTAAGATCATCTAGTTCCAACCCCCCTGCCAGGGGCAGGGACACCTCCCACTAAACCATGCCACACAAAGCTCTGTCCAGCCTGGCCTTGAACACCACCAGCGATGGAGCATTCACAACTTCCCTGGGCAACCCATTCCAGGGCCTCACCACCCTTACAGTAAAGAACCTCTTCCTTATATCTAATCTAAACTTCTCCAGTTTAAGTTTGAACCCATTACTCCTTGTCCTATCACTACAGTTCCTCATGAAGAGTCCCTCCCCAGCATCCCTGTAGGCTCCCTTCAGATACTGGAAGCCTGCTATGAGGTCTCCATGCAGCCTTCTCTTCTCCAGGCTGAACAGCCCCAACTTTCTCAGCCTATCTTCATATGGGAGGTGCTCCAGTCCCCTGATTATCCTCGTGGCCCTCCTCTGGACTTGTTGCAACGATTCCATGTCCTTCTTATAATGAGGACACCAGAACTGCACACAATACTCCAAGTAAGGTCTCATGAGAGCAGAATAGAGGGGCAGGATCACATCCTTCGACCTGATGGCCACGGTCCTTTTGAAGCAGCCCAGGATACAGTTGCCTTTCTGGGCTGAGAGTGCACATTGCCGGCTCATGCTCATTTTCTCATTGACCAACACTCCCAGGTCCTTCTCTGCAGGACTGCTCTGAATCTCTTCTCTGCCAAACCTGCAGCTGTGCCTGGGATTGCTCCGATCCAGGTGTAGGACCTTGCATTTGGCATGGTTAAACTTCATCAGGTGAGTATCTGCCCACCTCACAAGCATGTCAAGGTCCTTCTGGATGACATTCCTTCTCTCCAGCATATCAATCAAACCATGCAGCTTGATGTCATCGGCAAACTTGCTGAGGGCGCACTCAATCCCACTGTCCATGTCACTGACAAAGATGTTGACCGGCCCCTACACTGATCCCTGGGGGACACCACTTGTTACTGGTCTCCAGCTGGACATTGAGCCATTGACCACAACTCTTGCACGCAGCCAATCAAAACAGAACAAAAAACCAAAACCCAACCCAACTAAAAACATGCAAGGCAAAGAGGAAATGCAAACAAGACAGTAAAATCATAGAATTACAGACTCATGGAATGGTTAGGGCTGGAAAGAACCTTAAGATCATCTAGTTCTAGCCCCCCTGCCATGGGCAGGGACACCTCCCACTAGACAAGGCTGCCCAAGGCTCTGCCCAACCTGGTCTTGAACACTGCCTGAAATGGAGTATTCACAACTTCCTTGAGCAGCCTGTTCCAGTGCCTTACCACTCTCATAGTCAAAAAAGAAACCAAATCCATATAACACTTCAAAGTATTATATGTTAGCTTCAAACCCTTCAAACCTTTTGCTCCCATCCCAACAACTCGCTTATAGAAGCACTTCTCACCATACTAAAAAAAAATACAAATATGAAAAGCCTTATTTTTAGACACTTAGAAGAATCTACCCTGTAGTTCGTTTAACTCTGCTTTGCTTTTATTCTTTGCGAAACTGAAATTTCTTGGCTTTATGAGACAGATGAAGTTTATTAGACAGATGAACTTTTAAAAGCAGGGAACACAAATGAGCACACATGGCTTTATTCATGAGATGGTGGTAACAAATATTGAACTTAGAGTTACATGGGAAACTATTTACCTCATCCACATATTTTGATATTTCTGTAATCTCTACTGCTCTGCATCTGAACAAATCCAATACATCTAAAAGCTTTGCTGTTAAAAACAATTGAATCACAAAAATCATAGTGACCTGCCTTGAAAACTTTTCTATATTTACTGAAAGAGTGCAGGTGAAAAAGAGCAAAGTTCAAAGGACTGGTAAGTACTTATCTTCATGAACTAAAAATGCTGCAACAGTAAAGACTGAACCAAGGTTGTCCAACAATAAGCTAGAAATAATGTTCATGGCATTCATGGGGTATAAGGGGAAACCAAAAGTTACAGAGGCTGATCTAAAAATCACTGAAAACAGAAATAAGAAGGCAAATATTCTACACCCTGTCAACACGTTAACCTCTGGTTACTCTAGGGCAAAAAAAATCCATTTTGCACCTACATGAATATTTCCAAATAAGTTCTGCTGCTGCATGCACAATAGCTCCATTTTTACATATAATGGAAAAAAAAAAAGTGTCAGTGTAATTCCCATTAGCAATAACGAATTGGTTCTGATTAGAAAAACTGGGTCAAATTTAAAGCTAGTATAAGCAAATGGAAATCCGTGCTGTTATGGAATTGTTTTTAAAATAATCCACTATGATTTATTCGCCCTCTATTTCTTTTCCTAGGGGAAAGATGCCTTATCCCATAACACTTCCTAGAAAGATAAGAGAACTACTAAACCCACCTGATAGTACTGCTCTGTATTGAGATGTACTGTTCAGTACTGAGGTTAAGAAAAGCACTATGTAACATCAGAAGAATGATATTAGATTGCTGGTGGTAACATCGCTTCTAAACCTAACAGAGAGGTTTCGCAGCTCCTGGCTATCCCTCAGGAAGCAGGGGATATCATCAGAGATGCTTTCCTCTTTACATACCACACACAGGCCATTTCAGGTTGCTGAGCCACTGGCTAGGATCTAAGCCATCAGATCATCCTTAAAACATCACATTTAATTACAATTTTCTTTTTCCCTTACTTTATTTGTCATCCTTCTTTCATCAAATGAAAGAATGGATATCAAACCTCAGAATGGCATCTTTTGTCACTGCTGCGAAAATGAACCCTAGCACAAGGGATATTTATGTTTCTAAGTGGCTCGGGCATGTCCCCAGCTTGAATGCAATTATACTTTATATATGTATTTAAACAAAAAAACCAAAAACCCACCTTACAAGAAGAAGAGTTTTGTGGGGGGGTTTTTTTCATAGTTGATGATTGCAAGGTACTGCCACACTTTTTTTGCTTCATACTGTTTCTCTCATGGACTTATAAAGTGTAGAGATCCATGCATCTAAACAACTTCAGCAGGTTAACAGAAACATAGATGAGAAAAAAGTGGAGTGGGGAAGAAAATGTTTATTTTCTTCCATCCCCTTCAGCATTTGTAGAGAGGTTTTGGAGGAATCAATATTCTCAGATTTGTAAGAAAAGCAAGCGGGGGGTCCAAATTTCATCGCCTTTACAGAAGCAGACTTCCTGTTAGCTCCACCAAAGAAATGTCAGATCACAATGACAGCCCACATCAGTAGCTACCCGAGAGCCATCACATTGACTAAATAGCCTGGAAAAAGGGAAGTGCATGAGTCATCAGCTGGAAAGTGTTAAGAAGCTGTCAAAAAAACCCCACAAAAACCAAACACTAAACACATACACAAGATACTATGTTGTTTTTAGCCAGAAGTGAACATAGAAATAGGTCTTCTAGTTATAAATTATTTTTGGTGCTACACAGCAGCGATGTGCAAAGGTGATCTCACTCGATAACAGCCCCCTGCAGAGCAAACACACACAGTAACTACTCTTGCAAGCTCACTAGCTGTGGGGTGATTGGCTGTGATGTGCCAAGTTCAGCTTCAGGAGCAAAATCTTCTCTGTGGGAAACTGATGCTTGACTGCAAGTACTACAGTAGCATTATCAGAGGGAAAGCAAAAGTGGAGGCATTGCATCCCTTCAAAAAGAAATCAGAAAATTGCATTGATTTTTAGCTTATTTTTAAAAATGAGGGGGGAAAAAAGAAACAAAAAAAAGAATCATGTAGATGTGTATTAGTTATGAATGCTGTCCTGGCTCATCTGGGCAAAACCCACAAAAAATAGCAACTTGTAAGAATGCTTGTTGGCCTGAGCACATGCCAATCAGTCCATTATGATTTAAGTGCAAGCTGCTGTGTTAGAGGCATTAGTTTCCCACTACATCACATTTGCCAACTTAATGGGAGAAAAAAAAAAAAAGAGGCATTGGAACCAGAGACCTCAAGACTGGGGCTCACCAATGACTCACAGATGTCAGAGACAACCTTGTTCATCAGATGCAATGATTTGTCAGCATGCCTTATATTTACAGCACAGGTAAAATGTTCCCTTTTCAGAATAAGTGATTTCCTAGGAGAAAGAGCATCTAGATTACACACTCTCATAACATCTAGCATGGAAGAAATTAAATTAAAAACCTGTTGCCAAGCCAAGGTGTGCTAACTCTCATCAGAATGCAATTTTCAAACAGCACAACACACCCACCATGATGTGAAATATGTAATAGACCCCTTGACAGAATGACAAATATTTTTCTTTTATATAGAGAATTTGGGAATGGGGGAGAGGAATTGACAGGAATATAACAGAGTAAACACATATATTATCCCAAAACTTCACTAAAATCAATGTATGGAAAGAAACATCCATATGCCCAAAAGAAGATGGCAGTATATCTGCATTCATTACCAGCCAGCTCATGGTTTGCTAACTACCTGAACTTTTTCCAAACGTTTTAGAGCTAGCTCAAATTTGACTGTGGTCCATTTTGGCCACAAATTTAAAAATATGTCCTTCCATTGTTCATGTATATTGCAATCATTTTGCAAGTGCTAAACTTAGGCATTACAATTACAACATGTGTTACTCAAGCATTTATGTGCTCTATTTGGTTATTTTTATCACATTCATGTATGCAAGCATACATCTCAAATCATTCAGACCACATCAATTTAAATTCATTTAAAGCCTAGAAAACATCTACGCTCACTACAGAAATTAATACATCGACAAGATTCCTTATTCAGGAATGGGAAACATTTCCTCAAATGCCTTATTTCTAAGGCAGTCTGTGTTTATTCTTTAGCTTACCTGGCAGTCACATTAGTTTAGTATTTTCCTATACAACTTTGATTTAGGTAGAAAATACAGAGAAAAAAATTAGATTATTTTCATGAGACTATTTGGTACTCCATGGAAATTTGCACAGCTGAGCTCATTTCCTGACACAGCAGCTTCACAGTATACTTCCAATACCTAAAAGGAGCCTACAAGAAATCTGGAGAGGGACTTTATACAAGGACATGTAGTGACAGGACAAGGGAGAACGGCTTCAGACTGAAAAAAGGTAAATTTAGACTAGATATTAGGAAGAAATTCTTCACTGTGAGGGTGGTGAGGCCCTGGCACAGGTTGCCCAGAGAAGCTGTGGCTGCCCTACCCCTGGCAGTGTTCAAAGCCAGGTTGGACAGAGCTTGCGGCAACCTGGTCTAGTGGAAGGTGTCCCTGCCTATGGCAGTGGGGTTGGAACTGGATGATCTTTAAGGTCCCTTCCAATCCAAACCATTCTGTGATTCCGTGATTCCTAGAATGAAAAATGACAGTAAACTAAAAAGACAGAACCAGAAAGATATTTGTGGGCTTTTTAACATGGACAACTTCTCCTTACTAATTTTCTTCTTGGATTGATGAAAGTTGTATTGCCAGGATCTACCACTCTGCATGCTTTGTGTGGTGCAGGTGAGAGGAACTGTATCTAAAAATACATACCTAGTCCCATTATTTAATTTAGCAAATACAATGCAGAAAATACAGTCCTAGACTCTTGCTTGTTTGTCAATATCCTCTGCGGCACATGAAGAAGAACTAGTATCATTCATAGTGCAAAACACTGTTTTCAGGCTGGCCTGTTATAATGGTTGTACTAGAACAGTTTTCCAATAATGTAACTGCTCTAATATTGTTGGCATACTCTTAAAAAACAATAAAAAATTACATTTGCTATGGGTGCGTGTGACAAGGCACTAGCAGCGAGGGCTGCAGGGCGGCCCCTGTGAGGAGCACCGGGACACAGTCAGCTCCAACCACTCCCCATAGGGCACAGCTGGGTCCCGCAGCCAAGGTAGCAGTGCCTCAGGGAAAGTGTGTTTGAGAAAGAGCAGAAAACACAGGAGAGAGGAGGGAGCATGGAGAGCAGGAGGGGATGAAGAAATCAGCAGAGAAGATGAAGGTTGGAGCAGAAGGGTTAGAAGTTGCTCCATGGCAGAGCAGACATTCCTGAGGGACTGTGGCCTATGCATGCACACAAGGTGAACATCTGATACCTGAAGGGATCAGACTAGGGACATAGTGGTCACTGCTATGGGCATATTTGCAGCCTGCTTCCTTATAGCATCAGTTTTACACAGCACAGTAGTGGGAAACATTCATTTTCATCACATGTATTGTTACAAATCTCACTTAAACACGATGCTGACATTTCCTAGTAGAAATGCTTAGCTCTTCACAGATCTCTTCCACATCAGTAATGAGTTTCAGCAGTGATAAATGATACCCTCTGCAGTGTTTTCTCACTAATCTTCTCAATACCCATTTTCCTCAGTATTCCCTGCTGAGTACCCTTTAAAAGTCTGAATCATCTTTAGACATAATAGACAAGCTAGTGGTTCAATAAAGAAATATTAAAACTTGCAGGATCAAAACTTGAAATACTAATGGAGGAGGGCAAGAGGCATTCAATAGGTGGGATGACTACACCAAATCAAGTTATTTTAAAAGCTCAGATTGTTTAGTGTTGAAAACAGAGGCTGATTCAAACCCTAAACCATTTTTGAAAGAAAGAATTTCTAGAGATGTATCATTGTACTTTATAACTGCCTGTTAAAAGACAAATATCTCCCAATAGAAAGCTATATATTTTGTTTTGCTTTGTTTAGTCCTTATATGTACCTCTTTTCAGGTATGAGGGTTTAATATTAGGAACCTGTTTTTCATATTTATACACTCCTCATTCTAAAATCTGATATCAAAAAGCATCACTTTTGATTTTGAAACATGATAGTAATTTCAAAGCTTCCAAAAACTCTGAGAAATGTATTTGTGTATTTTTACCTAGAGATTAGATGCATGTTTATTTGTTATCCTAAGTCACCTTTGCCATACATAATTCCAAAGAATATTTCCACCAGCTGGCAAATAAGCTTAAAAACATGCTGCAGTTTATCAGACATGATGATTATCTGTTAACCATGATGACTTAACCAAACAGCCACAACTGCTACGCACAGCTTGCTATCTAAAACGGAAAGCGCTTACCAAATACAGAGAAGGCCAGAAACACAGACAAGACCATAAACAGTATCCATGGACACATTTCTCTCAACTTGGAGTAAAATATGGGCACAAAAGCCCAAATTTCCCTGTTTTTGTGTATGAATACTCACAGGCTCCCTCACTGCTTGAGTATCCAATTCTCCACATGTATTTTGTTCAGACTGAGAAATGTCTTACTTCCCTGGTGTCACGTTGGTTTAGTCCATGTCATACAAAGCCACAACAATAACTGCAATCTGGAAAGTATTTGGCTAGAGAGAGATTTGATAAGAGAAAGGCAGACAGAAGCAGAAACGGGACAACAAAACTGTTTAGAGTCAGATTTCTGTATCTGGACATGACAAATCCTATGGCAGTTCAGTAATAATCAGTGTATTAACTAGCGGTATTATTATATACTATTGCAATGTTTTACCATTGTTTAACTTGCTGTTCTTAGTGATTTCATACAAACGTATCCAATTGTCATGAAAAATGCAATTTTTCATGACTGGGCTGAAGCTCTTGGAAGATGACAAAGATTCATAGAGGAAACTTCTCCTGAAGGCAATGGCTAAACTCAGCTCCTTCATAAATCCTATTTTTATCAATAGACCCCCTTTTCTTGGAAAGCAAGGGGCTGTGTGCTTACTGTCAGACTCTTACAGGGTTTTATTTTATTAGAAGGAATGCAAAAAAGTTCACAATCACCTACTCCAAACTATGTGTGAATGACCAAATTCTGAATTTTGTTTCAGTTTAAATCAGAAATTTGACTGAGTTGTACATAAATTATTAAAGCTGGAAGACTTCTGTAAGCTGCCATTCCTTTCGAATTTCAGTGGCATCCTCTTCTTCTTTACCTTGGTGTAATAAATGCATACGTATTACACACACATAAACACGTCGTAAACACTTGGCATGTACTTATCATATAGAAGTCTCCAACAATGGATAAAAGTAATGCAAGACGCAATAAAACAAACTAAAAAGCCAGGGCGACATGCATTATCAGAGCAGACTTATGAAAAGTAGGGTCAGATTTAAAAAAAATCCTTGACTTAAGTACAGTTTCAGAATTATTTTTTTAACACTGAAGCACAGTAGCACTCCCTATAACGAAGAAATCTTCCACTTTTCACATGGTATAAAACTATGAAATATAAGTTGTCCACAGCCATGCGAGCAATCCTTCCAATACCTCTGGAAACAGTAATTGACACACAAAAAAATTTTTAAATTTTACCATCATTTTTCATCTGTTTCTTCCCCTCCCCCTCCTTACACTTTTTTAATTAAAGTTTCTGAAGAGTACTGATTGAGAAGTCTTTTATCCTTTTATTGCTTTTTTAATTCTTTACCTCAGTCTTTTCATATTCCTCCTCAATCATGAATGCAAATAAAATTCACAGTGCAATCAGCAGCTGCCTATGGAGAGCACCGAGCTCTGTTGCCATGGGAACAGTCAAGTTAGTCCTTGACCAAAGGAAGACTCAGATACCTTTTTGCCTTATTCTGTTCACTGTCCCTCACCTCCTTCAGTTTCAAACCATACATGTTTCCCTGAAACATGCAACATCTCACAAGAAACATTTTCCACTGATCTAACAACAAATGGTCACCATCTGGTTGGAACCGGCTCTATTGGACATGAGGAAGCTTCTAGCAGCTTCTCACTGAAGCCACTTCTGTAGCTCCCCCCCTTACCAAAACCTTGCCATGCTAACTTAATACACCTCAACACCTAGATAATCTGCTCAGTAGATTTTTCTTAATAAAGAGCCACAGCTTTCAGTGGTGCTGCCAAACTATTAATATATTCAAATAAACATACATCATATTGACTATTTATATGATTTTCAGGACAACTCTTCTAACATCCTTCACTTCCACCTGCTCACTGATTTGTTGAAGTTCCTGTCATACTTCTATTCACAGGGTAAATAGCTTAGCCCACTGTTTCCATTAAAGGGGGGGAAAAATGACATTGGATTGTTCTGAAAATACCTAAAGAGGGCTGGTTAAACCACAAATCTAAACTGCAGTTTAGATGAACTAAAAAAGATCTGAAGAAGTGGAAGTATCTCATAATTATGACCAGTTTTGTCTTATTCCTACATGCTTCATGACAGCTGGAGCTTCTGCCCAGCATTTGATAAATGATGGACTCTTCTGTGTTTTCTGACAAGTGCACTTGAACTCAACAAACTATAAATATGCCTCAGTCATTCAGCACTAATTAAATTCCTCAATAAATATATAAGAAACCGTATAATCTTACAAACTCAGAGTCCTCAGGGGACAGCTATTTTCCTGAGTGAGGCAACTGGATATTTAAAAAACTTACAGATACATATATACACACACACATATGCATATATACATATACACACAGTCAGGAAAGTAAATGAAACCAAAAGAATAAATACAAAAAGAATCCTTTATTTCCTTTAACCTTTATCTGGAGACTACATTAAATAGCCAAAGTCTAAAATCTCATGCTTAAGACTTGGTTAATTGCACTTTTACTCTTTGGCACTTGCTTAATGCACCTTCATTAAGTGGAATTCTTCATTAAAATGTCCCAATTAGGCCACAGCCATCTCCAGTCACTCTCATTATGCCAAATCAGTCTCATCAGAGACGTCCCACTGATATCCCAACTCTAATAAGTCTGGTTCTAATGAAACAAAAGTAAATCACACAGGATGCCACTGCACACATTTGGGAGAAGGAAAACTGAAATACACGATATTGCCCTTTTGAGTGAATTGCATTCTGTGATATTCCCAATTATATATTTGTAATATAGACAGATCCAGCTTGCGCCTTCTTTTGAAATTTGATTAGACAATTAACAATATATGACTACTTTCCTATAATATCATTATTCCTCTTTCAATCATTTGAGAGCTGAGTACAGCACACAGCATACCTGAAAAGGAGACAAAAAGGTAAGTCCTTGAACAGAACAGTGTGCTTCCTAACACTTCATATAATAAACCGTGTCATAAGAAGAAACTAGGAGGCCCTTAGGTAAAACGAATGTTTGATATTCAAAGTGCTTGTTAAACATTGGCTACACAAAGCCTATGAAGCGTAGTAAGAGGTCTTTGTTGTGATTATACAGTATTTTTTTGCTGGCAATCGTAAATTCAGTTTTGCTTTTTGAAACATCCACAGCAGCAAGAAATCTTCAAGAGTTTATCTTGAATGTTTATCTTATTTTCAGCACAGAAGGCAACAAAGAAATAGACACTAAAAGAACGGAATCAAAATAGGAGATGATAGACAGAAAATTAGAAAAGCAATCTTAGAAGAAACTGCTTTGATACCCTATTAAAATGACACTTGTTTTGGCACTGTGTCTTTCTGGCTTTATGCCAGATGCTTACTCCAAAAAAATACCATGCATTGGTATAAAACTTGATGTAAATGTGAGCAAAAAACTGTAATATAATCTAGCAGATTAATCTAACATTGCAATCTTTTGTGGACAGCCATTGTCTTGTACAGATACTAAAAAATAAAGAAAATTAATTAAAGGGAATGACTATAATGGGTAACGAGGGGGGAAAGGAGTAAGAGGGAATTATAAAGTATATCTTCAATCTGAATTTCTTTGGGTACGGTTCTCCAATGAAGGAAGCACAGAATATCATTAGTATAAAGACCTCAGTGAGGTGGTCAGGTGTCCTGTTTTCTGGCAGAGCTGGGGAAGATGAGGAAGAAGGGGAAACATGTTGAAAATGCATTTTACTTTCCAGTTTTTACTAAAAACAAAACAAACCAGTAATGCACCAACCTCTCTACACATATTTGGTTTGTTGAGGCAGGTCTAAACTGGGAAGTCCAAACTCTTAATAATAATAATAATTCACCTGTCTGAGAACAAATAGTAATCACAAAACTAATGGAGTCACACTGCCCTTGCCTTACAATTCTTTTCTATCTATCTAGAACATTAACCATGATAAAACGTGATGTCTGTATCTACCATTATGCCAACACTGCCTCGGCAGGGCTTATGAGCTCTTTTTCTCTCTTACTGTTTACAGTGTTGTATGTTTGTAATTCATGCCCTTTAATTACACTAATATATTTTATCCAAAGGTTGCTATTATTGCTCTTGGTTTTTTACTCTCACTCCAGCTTAATATATTCTTTCAAAACCAAACCCAGATGCTCATGTCTCCTTCCTAGGTATGAAATTTTAAATCAGGTTTGCCTGCAGTTACTTGCAAGACTCTTAGCGCCGTACATTTTATGCTCTTGTAAGCATGACATGTAGTGCACACCCAGCTCTTACAACGTCTTTTACCATTCTGTTGCTGTATATTCTCTAAAACCAGCCTTGTGGGACCACAGAGAATTTACCCACACAAAAAGAAAGCTGTAGAGAATCACATCACGCACTGCCTTCTGAAAAATACCTGAAGATTCAATTGTATAATAATGACTAGCGATTCACTCATTCCCTTTGTACACAATACCTAGAAACTGAACCCCTTATAGTGCTTTGCATTCTGATCCTATCTGTTTGAGACACAGACAAGCACCTGAGTTGCTTCATGATCTGTTAAAAAGAGGTAAAACCACTACTGTTTTCATTTGAAGCAATGAAGTCTCAAGACTTAAGTCAGTCTTCTTCAAGAAGACTCACACGTCAGCTACTGATGTAGGAGCTAAACTTTTAAAAACTTAAATTCTATGTGTAGAATAATTGCCCTTTTGTTTTTTGCTTGCACAAACCAGATGTAAAAGATGCATTATTTACTTCTATTGAGTATTTTCTCGTATTCTGAAAACTTCAAATCAATACGTGGGTCTGCTTTTAGAACAAATCCATGTCTTTAGTTTTTACTAGTGCTGCGTTATGGCATGTTTCACCTAGAAATGTCTCAAAACTATTTAATATTACAGAATCACAGAATTGCTAGGGTTGGAAGGAACCTCTGGAAATCGTCTAGTCCAGCCCCCATGCACATATACAAAATGTATATCCATGATTTTCTTTTTGTGCATTGCGATAGCAAATAGAGAAAAATCATTCTGTACTTTAAAAAAAAAATATTTTTAGGTTTAACTACATTGTGCCCTTTTCAGGTAGCTTCAGCTCATTGAAATCTCACAAGATTATTTATTCCAGTTCAGTTTTTTTAAAAGAATCCTTCATTTTCCTCTGTAAAACCTGACTGGGAAACTTCTCCATCTTGCACCAGAACATCAGGCAGAAAATACACCCTTCAAAATGAAGTCAGAATGTAATAATAATTACTATAAATGCTTTTTAGTACACGTTTGCATGAGTAAGATGTCAAAAGTCATCTCACCATTAATTGTTATATATCTTCAATTATAACTTCTGAAACTGCTTTCCTTGTCAGTACCAAAATAAGCCAGTTACTCTTTTAATCTAATAGCCTTCAATTTTTGTCTTGAAATAAAATGTCACCTTAAAAGCAAATGCCAGATTAATGAAAAATTATTTTGTTCTATTTTCCCTTGCTGATCAAGCATGTCTCTGCAATTTCAACAGGAAATCACCTTCATCCTCCAGGAATAATCTGCATTAAATGGGTTGTTTTACAAGTAATGTATCTATTGTTCTTACTGGGAAATGTAAAGAAGGATGGTACAGCAGTCAATTTTCCAGTGCAAGAGAATAGTGTGTAAGGTACTGAAATGCTTTAGTTAAATAACTGGGATGCTATTTGAAACAGCATAAACCCAATTGCAAGGTCAAATTAAAAAAACCTCAAGCAACACAAAAAAAACACCCACAAAACAACCCTCACTTCAAACACACAACTTGAAATCTGCATTTGCCAACTACTTATCTGACTGATTCACAAAAAATTGCACCTTTCATTTCTCTCTTATGGCAGAAAGCTGCTTCTCTTTCAGACATCATTGCCCCTTTCTCCTTCCCTAGAATTAATAGGATGAATATATATTGCACTCTCAGTAACTAACACAGCTGATAATCAACACAAGCCATAACAATGTTAGAATTCCTAGCAAAAGCAGTGTGGGGCTTCACTGACATTTCTGGGAGTTCAGAGATACGATAAGTACAGTCAATTGCAATATAAATAGTTTAAATAATTATAGTTTAACAAGTCTAGTTCATTAAATCAAATTTTTCTAGCCACTTTTGTAAGCCAGAGTTGGGTGAAATTATTTGACATAAAAGTAGAGTTTGGGGACACATCAGCATCATAAGTCAAGTTTAGGGCACTTAAATGGCTTTTATATACTCCACAATTATTGCTTGTTTGTTTCATCTTGTATTTGCATACCCTCAGAAGTGAAAGCTCTAATCTATGTGAGGGGAAAACAAAGCAATTTATTTGCATCTTGTTTAATGTGCCTATAGAAACCGCTAATATTTTTCCTTTTTGGTTGCCTTTCTGGGTTTCTTATTTATATGCTTCAGCTGTTGTCCTCTTTAATAACAAAGTTAGTCTCTTATTCAGGAAGCAATGCCTGAATTTGAAACATGTTCAGATTGTTTTTTATGTAGATAAAAGCATGGCACGGTAAAATAAAAAATAAATTCTAGCGCCTCCAAAAAAAGGAATTTAAGACTCAAAATCACTCTTTGCAGATAATGCTTCATTACAGCTATACTCATTTTGCTTTAACAGGAAATTAAAGCAGCATTTAAACAATAAAAGTAAAACTTTCACTGCAAGCTATAGAAGTTAGAAAAGAACAAAGACCCTAATGACACATCAAAGACATCCAGAAAAAAACCCACACTTTTTTTCTCCCCAGAAGGAGACACTTTAACTTTCATCCCGTTAGTAAGCTTTCCTTCACTTGCAAAATTTCTTGACATACCTCCGTTCCCTAAAAGCTACATTCCAGTATACATATGTAACCAGGAGACTCATGTTAATGGATATTTCCACAGAAGAGCAGAATTTTGCATTTCTCCACTTAGCCTGGAGGAAGTTACCATAAGCATAAATAAATGCTATTTATAACTAATCAAGCACATCAAAACAATCAAAGGACACAGAAGTGAATGAAATGCCACAGTCCCATGGCTACTTACCAAATCGCTAAAAGCAAATGCAATTTTGTCACACCATAACGTGAAAAGAAATAATTTCTGGTTCAAGGGACAGAACTGGCCCTGAGCATCAGGCACTGACTTCAGATAATCCTTTCTGAACTATTTGAAATAAATAGAATTGTAGTTCTCCATGCAATATTCCTGATGCAGCAAAGCTTACATGCTCCTGTTAGGATGCTGTGCTGAATCAGGCCCTTTCAGCACTTACAGGCACTTAGAGCACTGATCTATGAAAGAAAAACAGGCATTTGAAGTTAGAAAGAGGGAAAGTTACCTGGTATATTAAGGAAAAAAAAAAAATATATATATATATAACCAAAGGTAAATCTTTAAAAGTGCTTGAAAGGTATTTTTTCCAGTCAAAACTCTTAACTGCTGCTAGAAGTTACGTAAATATCTAAGCATAACCAAATACCTGTCATGAGTTCTTAGCTGTAAACAACGCAATGTTTTGCAACACTTGAAATATACCACTTTACATTTCTTCTATCACTTTCTTTTCTATCTTTCACTATACATTTCTTATACACAAATCTGGCTGTGCTCTTCTGCTATGGTATAACATGATGAAGACTCCAGCTCAGATAAACAGCTAAGTGTTTTGGGGTTTTTTAAGGACTGATAAGTCTGTATTCTTTAGTCTATTCAGTCTTCAGCAATTCCACAAACATTTGTACCTTAAATCACCAGTGTGTAAAGGTTTAATACACTGATGTCACTTTCAACTAGTAGTCTAACAGCCTCTGAAGTTTACATGTTTAACTAACCATGTCAGATGGCTCCCTTTTCATCATTTCCCATGCTGATTCTTGGCTCAGCTTACCAGCTAACACCTGACAGTCAAAATGATCATGCTCATATACTGCCATGGTCAAGGGCAATGAGTGACAGTTTTACCTTTCTCTGTTGATAAGTTATTTTTCTGGGGGGGGAGCTGAGAAAACACTCAGGCACTATAGGCTTGTATTTCCCAATTTATAACTGAGTAGTGATTTGCAGGTTTTATTTGGCTCCTTCGTTAAGGCAGAAGATGTCACTTCTAACTTTAAGAATGCTTGAGGTGTAACTCTTTCTCATCCCTTTAGAAAGAGATCCAACCTCCATGGCTTTCCTTAAAGGTTTGAACTATGCACTAGAGGAAAGAAGAAAAGTTTGCCTTCTCAAACCGCAAAGCAAGCAGCAAATATATTTGACAGATATGACTCCTCCCGAGTCAAATGTAATTTCTCTTTGTGTTGACAAGAGGATTTCTCTGAGTGCCTGTTGTCCATCTGTGGATCTACATCGTACTCAAAAGGAGGACACAAAACAATTTCAGTCAAAATGATATTCACATTCATATTCTGTCAGACAAAATATAAGCCTGTACAAGACCAGCAAAATATCTGTAAGGTAGCAATAGATAGTAAAGTGCTTGAGGTATTAATGAGTAGCTTGGAAATTATAGGTTGGCTGAATGTTTTTTAAAAGACAGCTTAAGACCAGAAGTAACTTCCCCTACACACAGCATGAGAAAACCCTTTGTAAACATTGATGCTATTATATTTACAGTACTTAATGCTTTCCTAGTTTATGTTTGATTTACAGATAAAAATGTTCTGCAGATTTCTCCAGCTGTGCTCCCTTAGCAGATTGTGAGATGCAACAATCTGTTTGAGAACAGCTGCTAGCTCACATGTAGTTTTACTTGCATCAGTGTAAAATAGCAGCTTGCTACATGAATAAACCATGCTTTTTCTTTGCCCTATTCTGGTAGAAAGGTTTATCTATTTAATTTAGTTTTACATGGAGGAGAGTTTTATTTTTACATAACATTTTATTTTCTAAAAATTAAAAATTGTTTTCATTCATGTAATTTAAGAATCTGAACAGTCCATGTAGTCTTTCTGGAATGTCTAGGATTTCATTTTGGTCTGAACAGAGATACATTTGCAAACAGATTTAAAAAGCTGTTCAGTCTATACGTTGTTTGAAAAGCCCACCTCCATGCTAATCTTCAAAACGATCAAATGCACAGCACACGTTCAGAGTTATACACAGGAATGTGCCATCTTCAAAGCAATGGTAACTACATAATACTTCAGAAATTTTCAAACAGTGCCTAATTCTAAATATCTAGGAAGATATCAATGTTGATTCCTTACCCCAGTGCCATAGATGAAAATCAGCATGTAATTTTGGTTTAAATAAGTAAACCACAGGAGACCTCTGAGAGAGCTTTTAAAGTGCTTAAAGCCCACTTAAATTGATTTTATGGCCATCACTTCCCAGTGGGACTGACCTTGACCTTCCTCACTCAGTGATGACTGTTAACACAGAGAGGCCTTCACAGTACACAGCTACTGACCTCTCTTGCAGCTTCTCTAGGGAGAAGGGAAAAATTCATCTGGGAACTAGGCTTCAGCCAGGAACCTTAGAGAAACGCTCCAAACGGCACCTCTTGACAGCTTTGGGCCATTTTCTGTGTTCTCCTTGAATGCTTTCAAAACAGCTGTGTTTTGTAAAGATCACTCATCCTACTGGGGCTTTAACTTCTGTCTTCTTTCTGTCTTAGGCTTCTTTCTTAACCCTGCTTTTTTACTCTTTAGGTAGAATCATTTAAATACACTGCTCTATAGTTCGCTCCTCAGTTAAGGATCAACAACATACAGCTTTTTTGAGTGGAAGTGGGGGAGGCGAGGTGGTGGTTTAACTTCTTTTTTTTTTTTTTTTTGCTTTGTTTGAGGCTTTTTAACATCCTCATTGCACTTAAGCAAGTTTATTTAAATATAACCTAAGACTACGTTTCCACTCACTACTGCTGCATGCCAAAGCGGCTGAACTCAGGCCATCTCCTTTGTTTTTAAAAGTTACGGACAAATTTTTCATTAAACTTTTCTAAACATATACAACACTATCTATTTCTATAAAAGCTATTTCTTAAAAGAGCAGGAGAACTGAGGGTGAAATTAAAACGCAATCTTCATGACACCTCCAGTTACCTTTCCTCTAAATGTAATAAGAGGGCAGTAAGGAAGAACTATCCAGTACGTTTCAGACACACATCTTGAGAAACACCAGGCTCCAAGGAAAAAAAACCATCAGTGTCTGTTTGAAAATGCTTCAGCAAACCTGCAGCCAAACACAAATTTCAGCATCTCTTTTCCATTTGAAATACATCACAGCTTTATCTGACTTCATGAAGCATTCTCCAATGTTTCTTTTATTTTTTTAAAGATCTCCATTCTACCTCTCAGATTGCAATTGCTCTGCCATTCATGAGATTACATCTTGACCAGCTACAGCCTCACCAACCTTTACAAAGCCTCCCAGATAGTTTCTACAGATACAGGGCACCAACCATTTGTCACTTTGAGGCAGCAGCTGAACTTTCAGATTGATTACAAAAGGAAGCAGTGATAAAGTAAGCAAGATATGTCACCAGTTTGGATTCGAGGAACTAGATTTTGCCACAGTGACAAACAGCATTACTTTTCCCGTGGGGTGATAACCAGGCTATTCCTAAGGCAATGCACCATCTACGCTGAACAAGGGTTAAGGACCAGACTCAACATAGAACAGAATCATAAAATCATGTAGGTTGGAAAAGACTTCTATAATCACCAAGTCTAACTGTAAACCTAACACTGCTAAATATACATCGTCCAAATACATATATATATCGTGACACATACCCCCCCCCCCCAATTACCAAGTTCCTGTTCTTACTGTTCTGATAAATTCACACAAACTGTGCAATATCTGTTCAGCACACTAGCTGGTTGCAGAGCCTGCCATTTTTCCTTGTACCTCATTTGTCTCCAGCTAGATTTTCGAAAGGATTTTAAAGAGGCATTAGCACACTACTCTGAAAAGTATGCTAGATAGTTTGGATGTGGTTATGGCATATAAATTGGATAAAAGCATTAACTAACCCACCAATTCACTACCTAATGGGCAGATTTATCTACTTTTTCTTTGTGTTTCTTCCCTCACAGACAGCAGGGAGTATACCAAGGTGAGAATGAAAAAAACCACATTTTGAACTCACTTTAACTTGCTGCCAACAAAAGATTCCTGGAGCAATGAGTCCCATTGCCTATAGAATGTTCTTTTGTTTCTTTAGACACTCTCTGAAGTGATTTTCTAACTTTTCCCCATACAACCTCCACTGAAGTGAGAAACAGTGCATGAATAAACGAGTAACCCTTCATCTTGTTTACAGCTCTCACACTTTTTGACAACATGATTGCATTCTCCTCAATAATCCTATTCTATTTAAACACTGTGCCTAAAAATTGCAGAGTTCAGGAAATCTGATTTTCAGGTGACCATCTTTTTATTAGTGCTGTGGTTGAAAAGTAAGTCACAAACCCTCAACTGAACCCAACTGCATTTGTATACTGCCACTATGGATTTTTATAATCAATTGAAATGTCTATAAAAAGGCTTCTTTCATTTAACTGCAGCAAACCTTAGGCTATTAGCAGGAAGTTGGTATACTTAGTCCCCTGTTCTTTCGTTGTTTCACAAAAGAAATATATTCCAAAAGAAACATATACATGATACCATCATTTTGATAGGTGGACGACTGAGTGGATAAAGAACTGGCTGGATGGCCACATGCAAAGAGTTACGCTCAATGGCTCAATGTCCAGCTGGAGACCAGTAACGAGTGGTGTCCCTCAGGGATCGGTGTTGGGACCGGTCTTGTTCAAGATCTTTGTTGGTGACATGGACAATGGGATTGAGTGCACTCTCAGCAAGTTTGCCGATGACACCAAGCTGTGTGGTTTGATTGATATGCTGGAGGGAAGGAATGCTATCCAGAGGGACCTTGACATGCTTGTGAGGTGGGCTGATACTAACCTGATGAAGTTTAACCATGCCAAATGCAAGGTCCTACACCTGGATCGGAACAATCCCAGGCACACATACAGGTTGAGCAGAGAAGAGATTCAGAGCAGTCCTGCAGAGAAGGACTTGGGGGTGTTGATCGATGAAAAAATGAACATGAGCTGGCAGTGTGCACTTGTAGCCCAGAAAGCCAACTGTATCCTGGGCTGCATCAAAAGGAGCATGACCAGCAGGTCGAGGGAGGTGATCCTGCCCCTCTACTCTGTTCTCATGAGACCTCACTTGGAGTATTGTGTGCAGTTCTGGTGTCTTCATTATAAGAAGGACATGGAATCGTTGCAACAAGTCCAGAGGAGGGCCACGAGGATAATCAGGGGACTGGAGCACCTCCCATATGAAGATAGGCTGAGAAAGTTGGGGCTGTTCAGCCTGGAGAAGAGAAGGCTGTGTGGAGACCTCACAGCAGCCTTCCAATATCTGAAAGGGGCCTATAGGGGTGCTGGGGAGGGACTCTTCATGAGGGACTGTAGTGAGAGGACAAGGGGTAATGGGTTCAAACTTAAACAGGGGAAGTTTAGATTGGATATGAGGAAGAAATTCTTTACTGTAAGGGTGGTGAGGCACTGGAATGGGTTGCCCAGGGAGGTTGTGAATGCTCCATCCCTGGCAGTGTTCAAGGCCAGGCTGGACAGAGCCTTGTGTGGCATGGTTTAGTGGGAGGTGTCCCTGCCCCTGGCAGGGTGGTTGGAACTAGATGATCTTAAGGTCCTTTCCAACTCTAACTCTTCTATGATTCTATGAATATACATGCTAAGTAAAAGACTGGAAGGCACCTAGACAAACTAATACAGTTGAGCTAAGGTTTATGTTACTGAGGACAAGTCAAATCTTTTTACCAAACCCCTCTCTCATACTCACTGTTGATTCTTTTTACCATATTTCACTACCTGCAGCATTCAGCTGGTATTGAGCTGCTGAAAGAGATCTATAGTTCACTGATGCAAACTAAACACCCAAACCCTGTTTTCAGTTTTCACAGCAGTTTTCCAAGTAATTTATTTTTGGTATTAAAGATACAGCTGCTAAAAGTGAGTGAGAATTAGTTTAAAAAAAATGCCCTTCATTCTAAATATTCAGGAAACAGAACACCCTCGAGAGCCACAGTGAAGGAAAAGCTATCACACCCATTCCTGCTCCATTTTTCAAAGAAAAGGCATTACATTTTAATTCCTGGCTCTAAATGCATCTTCTGATTTGGATCTTATGAAGCCTTATGAGAAATGAATAACAGGGTGTGAAATCAGACAGAATTCAAAGTAACAAAAATCTTGTGGAACCAGTTCACTGCATAGACTGACTGACATTTGAGCTGAAAGCCACCAAAATGGCCCAAGAGATTTTTTGTGCCCTCCAGTTCAGATTAGATCACTGACACTGACTTTCAAACAAATTTAGATACAGCTACTAATTTCTCATCTGCTCTTACTTTTTTTCTAACTTCTATTTTTTGTTAGCAGCCAGCCCTGTTCTGAAGACAGATTCCTGCTAAAAAGCAGTGTGACTTCCTGAATTTTGAAGGACAAGTTTGCCCATTTAATAAAACAATGCATTAAAAACCATTCAGATTATTTTAGGGAAAAGAAAATAAATCAAACAACTAAAATCCAACCATCATCACATGCCAAAGTGCCCTCAAACAACCTTGCTTGCTGGACCTTTACTACAGCATTGGAGTTATAAGGTTTTTACGTAGCCTTGTTAGATCTCAGTGCGGGTCCCCTTCAAATCTCCACCTCCTTTATACCTATGCCACTGACATCCCATCCATCATATCCCCCAGAGCTTGCACGTGACCAAGTGTATGATGCATGGTTTGGAAAGGATGATGCAAAGGCAAGATAAGGACCAGAAAAATATGTTTCTAAAGCAAATCTTTGCATCATCCTGCCTTCATAAATGATCTACAGCTGCTCCATCTTATGCAGTCCACTGAAATTCAAAAGAAGCTATTCTGACAGCTTGGTTTGGCAAGACATGTGGCTATTGTGGCTGTGAGACTGGAAGTGGGATGGTTGGTGTTGACAGAAGCAAAGTAAAAGCCCTTGAGAATTAATTATTTTCAGCCTTTCTGCAGTTACCAGGCAATCTGAAATACATCAATAGATTCCCACAAAGAATTTTAACCACAGAGAGAACTGGCCTTGTGTTCTATATGATACTGAGCCCAGAAAACCAGAACACTTAAGTTGAATTAGCACTGACAGAGCTGCTGCTGCTATTCCTTCCCTACAGATTTTAGAATAACTTTCGTAGGTCAGCAAAGCACCCAGTCACCACATGGGGGGGGGGGGAGGGGGGGGGGCTGAAATAGAGCACCTCAGTTCTGAACTCAGCTCTTAAATCCACATCACAGGTCCACCTTTGCCCCACAGCTGCGGAGGGACATTCCCTTTGCCATTTTCTGCTGCAGCTAAAGTGTAAAGAACAATGTCAAAGGGAATATCTTAGCAAGCAAAGAGTAGATGATACTAGTTTAATTTCTAGTAGAGAGATTCTGGCAATCTGTATCAGAAATAATTGTGCTTTTTTGCTGTAGAAGACCATGAGGCCATAACACAAGCTCAGGCACAGCTTGTGACAGAACTCCGACTTTTTGGGAAGGTCAGGGAGAGATGTGTTACTGCAGGCTCACATAGACCCAAAGGCTCACAAAACCCCTATTTCCTTTTTTTCAAAAGGATTTCTTACTACTATACTCACAAATGGAGAAATACAGTGATTTGACTTTATTTAGAAAGTATTTAGACAGTAGTGATGCGGCAAAGTTGTACACACTGCAGAGTAAAAAATGATTGGAACCTGCAAACTATCCTAAAAATCCATGTTCTCCCAAAAGTTAATTTAGTAAAGTTCTCACAAATGATCCCGTTTGGTAATTAAATAGAGTATAAAAAAATAATAAGACCTGGCATAACTGCAGTGCTAAAATAATCCTGCATCTGCCCAATGAACTGCTTGGCAATCAGCCAGATGTTACATTTTATTTAAATGCCTGTATTATAACAATGACAATATCCCCATGTACCTTCTTTCTTTTCTTTCTCCAACAGCACCAAAACTCTCTGAATACCTCCTGTGGTTGATCCCAATAGTTCAACATCAGCTTCTCAGTTGTGACTGACTATACATTAAGCTTTGATCTCAGCCAACTCGAAATTATGTAGAAAAAAAATGCAACAGGAAAGTGAGACAAGCACATGCTTTTCACCTTAGGATATAAGGTTACATATGCACCACTACATTTTATTACAACATGAATGACTCTCTCAGCAATAGACAGCCTCATTCCCCTCAAAGGATGTAAAGACATAAGCAGAAGGTATAAACCAATGGGCCTTGATATGGCAATTAACGTTTTCACTGCACAATTTAACAAAGCCGGGGGAAGGGGGGAGGGCGTGGGGGGGGAAGTAGTATTTGGAACTGACTAGTTTCCATACATTCCTCAGTTAGCAAATATGAGCTATATGAGGTCTTACTGCACATTATTCCATAAGACACACTTTCCCCTCTGTTTTTCTCATTACCACAATGTCATTGTTCCTTTATCTCAATATTTGTATGAATAAAAGTTATTTTTATGGTTTGCAAATATAGGCAACAAAATCAAGCCTGAAAGGAGGCATCTATCTTCTGAAATGCCATTTTCACTTTCATG
Organism: Ara ararauna; assembly: GCA_028858755.1. Lineage (NCBI taxonomy): Eukaryota > Metazoa > Chordata > Aves > Psittaciformes > Psittacidae > Ara > Ara ararauna. Next base: position 52,183,142 of record CM054376.1, on the reverse strand, counting down.
TGCAACACAATAATTTTCTCTCAGAATTTTCTTACAAATAAAAACAGTTGTAAGGCACTTATCTGTGATTCAGAAATGTAATGAAATTATTATAGGTGGCCACAATGATGTGTTCATACCACAATGAAAACTCCAAAATGTGAGTTGTTACAAAGCTTAAATAACCCCCTTTGGCTAAGATCAAGTTGAGGAACAGTTTAATATCGGACACACCCTCTGTTTGAGAGACAGCAGAAAACCAGATTTTATGATCTAAAAGGTTTTTTCCTCCTTCTGCAAATATTTTATAACTCTGAAGGTTCTGGTACACTGAAGTTTTCACCAAGGTCAAGTGTCTAAACTGAACTATTATGAAGCATTTCAGAAGGGTCCGTCTTCCTTATCATGTCAATATATTGTGTATTAAAAAGGATTTATATAAGACAATGTTTGCAGACTAAAGGGTCAAATCCTCATTTTGTAATGAGGGAAAAACGTCTCAAAATACTGTCAGACTATAATTGTGGATTTTCCTGGTCCTCAACCTATTAGAAAAATTATATACACACTCAAAGTTATATTTGTGCTTGATAACAAACCAAAATAGCTTTTTTAGCCAAGTGAGGTATTATGCACTTATATTTCTCAAAAATCAACTGAAGCTGCTCTTTGCTTTCTGCTGACTTCAGACATTTTTATCAAATATATTTTTGTTATTTGCCCAACATGAGACTTCATAAGGAAGCTTTGCCTTCAGAAAGTGCAAGGTACTCAACTTCTGAAAATGTAGCTCTCTAGAGTTCCCTGTACTTACTCTGAGTGAAGCAATGAAAAACACTAGTTAACTTTTACCTCTGTATCAATCAATGAGGCTCACACCTGTGAGATGGGCTCACACTAAAGCATTGGCTTTTACAGGTCTCAGTTTTACCTGGGACTGCCACAGGTATTTCATTACAAAGCCAATATAAATGAAAACAGTACTCTTTTTCCCTTCAAACTAGGATCCCAACTTTAGAAAATACTGAGCACCGCAAAGCTTTATCAGGAAAAGCAAGCAAAATATTTTCCCTTTCCCCTCTGAGATATTCTTAAAATTACACTGTTTTAAACTTGGAAAAGGTACCGACAAACAGTGTAGTTTTCTACTGTTATCCCTTTCTGATCTCCCCCCATCTTATAATAACAGTAATTAATGTCCAGCCACCCACCAGCTGATTAGATAGCTGTCATGGGTTCAGCAGTAGCAGTCATTTTTCTCCTTCTTAGTAGCTGGTGCAGTGCTGTGTTTTCGACTTCCGGCCTGGGAACAGCGCTGATAACACCGATGTTTACAGTTACTGCTTAGAATGTTTGGTTTGACCAAGGACTTTCTGAGTCTCATGCTCTGCCAGGGAGGAGGGGAAGCCGGGAGGAAGCAGAAACAGGACACCTGACCCAAACTGACCAAAGAGGTATTCCATGCCACAGCACGTCATGCCCAGGATGGAAAAAAACTGGGGGCAGGAACCCAGAAGAGTTTGGGTCGCTATGGGGTCGGGCTTGGCATCAGGTGGTGAGCAGTTGTATTCTCTTTCCTTGTATTTGCCTTGTCATTATTATTATTGGTGGTAGCAGTAGTGATTTGTGTTATACCTTAGTTACTAAACTGTTCTTATCTCAATCTGTGGGAGTTGCATTCTTTCGATTTTCCTTCCCATCCCTCCAAGAGCGGGGGGAAGAAAGAGGGGGGAGTGAGTGAGCAAACTGTGTGATTTACAGCTTAAACCTCGACAATAGCACATGAAGAAATCATACCTTCACTAGACTGCAACAGTTCAACAGCTGCGAGAGACGTCCAGCCTTAGGCATTACAACTTCACACAGTACTTTTAAAAACCAAAACCAAACAATAAAAAAATAAAGAAGAAAGTCTCCTTTTAAGTTCCTCACACTGCAGAGACAAGTGCTGCAGCTGCACACATACTGCCATCATCGCAATACAAATCTAGCAAAACAAACATGTGCCTTTGCACCTTGTACGATCACACTTTAATAGAGCAAGTAAAACATTTGAATATATAACAGCTGCTACTTAGGTACTCTTGCTGCCAACATACAGCAGCACTCTCCTCCAACATTCCTGCCCTGCTCTTACCCAGGTCTATGTGTCTGTAACTGATAGCAATTAAAACATTTAAATAGATAGCAACTGCTACTTAGGTACACTTGCTGCCAACCTACAGCAGCACTCTCCTCCAACATTTGGAGACCTGCTCTAACCCAGGTCTATGTGTCTGTAGCTGTCACACATTAAGAAGAGATCCCAGGAAACACAGGAAATGCCAAATGGCCAACTCTAGGCATTACAAAATTGGTAACTGCCTACACTGTCACCTCATTTGCTACTCCAATACTGTATTCTGTACACCAAGACACTACTTTTCTTCTTTTCAGAATACCTAATGGCTTTATGCAGCCCAAATAAACTGGTCAATTCTGGTCATGGTGAGACATAACAGACCATAGTTTATTTATTAACCAACATTTATTTAAAACCATTTACTCATCCTGATAGAATCATAGAATAATTAGAGTTGGAAAGGACCTTAAGATCATCTAGTTTCAAACCCCCTGCCAGGGGCAGGGACACCTCCCACTAAACCATGCCACACAAGGCTATGTCCAACCGGGCCTTGAACACTGCCAGGGATGGAGCATTCACAACTTCCCTGGGCAACCCATTCCAGGGCCTCACCACCCTTATGGTAAAGAACTTCTTCCTTACATCCAATCTAAACGTCCCCCATTTAAGTTTGAACCCGTTACCCCTTGTCCTATCACTACAGTTCCTCATGAAGAGTCCCTCCCCAGCACCCCTATAGGCCCCCTTCAGATACTGGAAGGCTGCTAGGAGGTCTCCACACAGCCTTCTCTTCTCCAGGCTGAACAGCCCCAACTTTCTCAGCCTATCTTCATATGGGAGGTGCTCCAGTCCCCTGATTATCCTCGTGGCCCTCCTCTGGACTTGTTCCAACAGTTCCATGTCCTTTTTATGTTGAGGACACCAGAACTGCACACAATACTCCAAGTGAGGTCTCATGAGAACAGAGTAGAGGGGCAGGATCACCTCCCTCGACCTGCTGGTCATGCTCCTTTTGATGCAGCCCAGGATACAGTTGGCTTTCTGGGCTGCAAGCGCACACTGCCGGCTTGTGTTAAGTTTCTCACTGACCAACTCCCCCAACTCCTTCTCCACAGGGCAGCTCTGATACAAAGATCTAAACTGTTTTTATCTGTCTCCTGTCATTTCTCATCTAAACCAACAGCCTTTTCTAAACTATTTCATTATCCATTATATTTTTTCCCCATAGAATAAAGTTCTCTTTCTTCAGTAATTCCAGTAAACAGAATACATTATTACTTTTAACCTATTAAAAAATACTATTTTCAATGGACTGTATGTTTTGCTTTTGATTACTCTAATAAATTATAAATATTTCTACACTATGCCTCTACATTGCAAACTTCATACTAATATGTTGTTAAACATGTAAAAAGAGATTAATTTATCCACATTCAACTCTTTCCAGATTTTCTTAAATCCATTTCATTACCTACTACTCCATAATCCTATTCCTGTACAACAGAAAATTCACAGTAGAGATTGGTTATTGTAATATTGGTAATACTCTCACACTCACTTACATTCTGGGAATTGTCACATATGGATGCATCAGAAACTCAAAAGTCCACCCAGCTCCACTCAGTTCCTAAATTCAAACTGGCAAGAGCAAAGCAACTTGTGAAGAAGTAATTTGCCTTTTGCTTCATTTCCTGATACAACCCAGAACCTGATAAACCCAGGTGATAATGTTGAGAGTCAGGTGTAGTGGTGTAGCAACGCTAATGATCTACAGAAGAAAAATCACAGGGGAGTAACTCTAATGAGCCCATAAGAAAAATCCCTCACACTCTACTTGCAACATTTAATGTTTAATGGAATGTTTTCTTTATAACGTGCAAAATAAGTGAAAACTCATAAACAATTTAAGTATTAAAATTCTATTGGCTTACATTCACTAGCTTACACTACAAATTTCTCAATTATTCAGCCTGTAGAATCAGTACTGGCCATTAAAAGAATCAAGAGATAATCTGATCAGAAAACAAAATGTCTTAATCTCTACTAGGAAAAAGTGGTCCTTATTGATTTTCACCTGACGTTATTTTTTGGTTGGTTTTTTTGGTGTGCATTTTGTTGGTGGTGGTGTTGCTGGTTGCCCAGGGAAGCTGTGAATGCTCCATCCCTGGTGGTGTTCAAGGCCAGCTTGGGCAAAGCCTTGGATGGCATGGTTTAGTGTGAGGTGTCCTTGCCCATGGCAGGAGGGTTGGAACTAGATGATCTTAAGGTCCTTTCCAACCCTAAATATTCTATGATTCTATGATTCTATGATATATCAATCACATTGTGACGTGTCAAAAACCACTGTAGTATTTTGTGCTTTGCCCTAAGTCATGAAACACCATGCAAATGAAAATGCAAAGCTTGGAATTAAAATGAAACTGTTTGAACTGAAAAATCATAAATTTCTCTTTATATCTCTCTGAAGGACTTTTAATCAAAGTCTGTACAATGTAATATGATTTTTACCTGCAACTTTTCCCACCAAAAATGTCTTTTTGACAAAAATAGTCAAATCCTTTCTATTTTTGAGACATATTATAGTATGGTTTCACTGCATCAATCTTCTTTGTACTGTTACTATTTAGCAGTAGTGTTATCCATTCAACAGCAAAACAAAAATGTTTTCACTGCATCAATCTTCTTTGTACTGTTACTATTTAGCAGTAGTGTTATCCATTCAACACCAAACTAATGACCAGACATAACATGACCAAATGTAACACATAATCCATTGCATTTTTTTAGCATAGCATTTTTGATTGTGTCAACAAAGATAATACAAAAAGCTTGATTTTCAGCAAACATCTTGAGAATTCTGTACAATTCATACTACTTACAAAGAATCAGAAAAGGACAGCTGGAATGGATCTTAAGTGGTCATTTAAATCCATGCTGCAAGATCAACTATATATAAACTATTTGTGTCAGGTATTTGTCTAATCTATTCTTAAGACCCTCCGAAAGATGGAAATACTGCAGTCTCCCCAGGCAACCTATTTCAAGGATTTGCAATCTTTAGTTTAAAAGCATTTCTTAGTATTTAACCTCAGACACCCTCTCTGCAATTTCCTTCCATTATTTCTTGCCCTAAGTACATTTGAGGAATCTTTGTTTCCATACTCTTCTAGTCATTTTTTACATCACTGAACAGCGTTACTGTTTTAAGTTTCTTAAAGTTAAATAAACCAAATTCTTTCACCTTGCCAAATATATTAATATTTTTCATATGGACAGTCCTTTTAGTTACTCTCTTCTACACCCTTTGTATAGAAGTTCAGTTGATGGAAGTATACAACAAAGGAATCATCAAACTAACACTAAACTGATTAAATCAACCGTACAATTTACTAGACCACTAACTGAACTGCATTTCTGGAATAGGTCCAGAAAACTGGGAACAACATATTCAAGCAAGTCTTGTTGCTAGTACATACCTTCTTTTCTCTTCTCCTACTAAAAACTTGTGAAGATGTTGCACCACTCAGAGAAGGAAAGAAGGAAAAATTGTGCAAGGGCACACCCATGTGCTTCACTGAATGTGCTGCCCTTGTTATAGAATGCAACTCCTGAGGCTTCTGTGAAATATAGGCTCTACTTCCCTCATACAGGGAATTACAGCAGCTCATTCTGAAGCAGTCGTACAGCTTCTGTGCAAACAAGAGATCAACGGTGGCAACGGGGTGCCTCATCTGGACGACAAGCTTTATGCTTTAAAACATGGAGGTGTAACTAACTTAGAGCTGTGAATGCCATAGGCTACTAAAATCAGTGATCTTCTTAACTGCTCTGAAATACTATCTTCAAAAAAATGCTCTCACATGGCCTCCCCACTTATTAATTGGTAACAAGCCACATAACATTTCTAGGCCAATAAAAGGAGGGGAACTGTGAATGGGGTTTACGTTCTTTTTTGTAACAGTAGATAAATATTTTTAAGGTAAACCAAAAGTTCATTTCCTCCACCTCTTTTGTTAGGCAACAAAAGTAGCAAGTCACATCCTTGAGATCGCTCTGTAAAACTGCAATACAATCCTTAACCTCTTTGTAAACCATCGGTTAAAGACATTAAGAAAGCTTAGATAGGGTCATTCATTAACTGTTCTGTAAGCAGTTTGATGAACAGTTAGCTGAAAGATATTAATTTTAGGAATACTGTATAGTTGCACATTAGATGCAACCAGAAAATATATTAACATGTCAGGGTTGTAAACAAAATAAAATAAACAGTTGTCATCATTCTAAATTTCACTGGGTTGGCAAAAATGAAACAAATGACAGGAGGCCAAGAATCCAGTCACTAGAGACAGCTACTCCTTCATATCCTGCAGTCCTGCTGTTTTAGCCCTAAACCATCCCACCCCCCTAATTGTCTATAATTCCTTGATTATGAATTTAAGAATAGTAATAAAAACTTGCTCTAGAAATTAATTATATACTCCCACCACTCACTCCTGTGCCAAAACAGATCAGTCTCAGGGCTATCTAACAGATCTTTATATTATCCTGAAAGAAACTTCACTCAGTTCTAGCAACCACAGAAAAGCAGAAAAATGTATGTTGGAAGAGACCTTTTAAGTTAACTTAACTCCAATCGCCTGCTGAAGCGGGTTAACTTCAAAATTAGATAAGGTTGCTCAGGGCATTGTCCTGACAAATGTGGAAAACCTCCAGGTTTATATCTTCCTCATAAGGAGGATATAAAGAAAGATCATAGAATCATAAAAATGTTCGAGTTAGCAAAGACCTTTAAGATCATCATGTCCAACCATAACCATTAACCTAACACTGCCAAGTCCACCACTAAACCATGTTGCTAAGTGCCACATCTACACGTCTTTTAAATGCCCCCAGGGATGGTGATTCAACCACTTCCCGGGGCAGCCTGTTCCAATGTTTGACAACTCTTTCAGTGAAGAAATCTTTCCCAATATCAAATCTAAACCTCCTCTGGTGCAACTTGAGGCTGTTTCCTCTCATCCTATCACCTGCTACTTGGGAGAAGAGACTGACTCCACTAGGCTGCAACACTCACCAGGCAACAACCTCATTTCAGATAGCTGTAGAGAGAGATAAGGTCTGCTCTGAATCTTCTCTTCTCGAGACTAAAAAAACCCCAGTACTCTCAGCCACTCCCCATGAGACTTATTCTCCGGACCCTTCACCAGCTTTGTTGCCCTTCTCTGGACACACTCCAGCACCTCAATGTCTTTCTTGTAGTGAGGGGCCCAGAACTGAACACAGTATTAGAGGTGCAGCCTCAGCAGTGCTGAGTACAGAGGGGCAATCACTTCCCTAGTCCTGCTGGCCACTCTCTTTCTGTTACAAGCCAGGATGCTGCTGGCTGCCTCGGCCACACTGCTGGCTCATCCTAGGATGCATCCATTTTTTCAGAGAGCTTATGAAAATAAACATCCCTCTCAGACTACTGATGTTCAGTAGTCAGTGAAAATTGTCAAAGCATTCCTGTAGTTTACTCCTCAGTTTTTTGTAATCTATAGGAGAAATTTATCTTTAAATATCACTGAAGAAAGTTCATGCCAAAGCTCTCAGTTTTTTATTTGTTATTTATTATCTGAACCTTGAGCACAAATTTGAACCAAATAATTTCCATCTATATGCTTAATAATATCCTCAAAGTATTGAGGAATATTTGTGACATACTTTTTTTTCCAGTAAGTATATGGCAGCTAAACAGAAGTAGCAGTGTTTATGTGCAATACACCTCCCTCCTATAACATACTGAAAAAAGTATCATCATCTGAAGCAATAATTTAGGGAATGCATAGTGGTAAATCAATGGGAATGAAACCATGCTTAGGTCTTCCCCTAGCTGAATGAAGTGAGAATGTAACTTAACATGCATTCATAAAACATGGAAAAAATAGTTTGCTCTAGTCTAGTTGAAAGTTAGTTACCAGGATGTATTTCACTATGAATGAAGAAGTAATTTCTGGACAAAGCTACTTCTTTAATGTGCTTGACTTACAAATGACCACTAGGACAATAAAGTATCTACGACTCATGACTCACCATGAGAAGTACACTCCTTGAATCCTCTGCACTTAATCTGATAAACAAGCACAGGACTACGCCAAGACTCTATCTAATCACAGATATTTTGAGGGATAAGCTGAATTACCATCATATACTGATGTCTGTGCTTTAGTTATCTGTCCTTACATTCTGAATTCAAAGTCTTATGACAAGAGAGCAGTTTCAAGCAAACTTTTTGCTCAAAATCCTTACTCATAGCCAATGTGAGGTTAAGACAAATACCATTATTCACTTCCACCCACAGAAACATCTATTTACAGAGTACAGCATTATCATTTATATCCAGCTAGCCATCTGCACAGTAAAAGATGAATTTTAACTCATCCTCAGGGCTTCCTGTACTTTCTGGGAGATAAAAGATATGGCAGAATTTTTACAGATATATTATATATGGACAAGGTATCCAGAACTTTGCTGAACTGAGTTTTCACTACTTGCCAACAGAACAACCATGAATAAATACACTATGCATCCCTTCTTTCTGCACAGGTAGTGTAACAGGCTCTTAAACTGCATGACCACTTACTGTCTTTTTACCAAAGATGCAATTCTCATTTAATGCACAGGACAAATAATGATAACATATATAATATTTTTTTACATTTTTCTTTTTGTCCTCATTAGTCAGTGCTTGATTACAAGCATTGTCTAGCCAACATTTCCCAATACTTTTATATTTGGATTAAAATGTTTCTGTCCCATAAAAGGTATAACTATTTCCTCGTTCTTACTGCTTTCTCAGCTTACAAAACCACAGGAATGTTCCTACTCCATTTTAATGTAGGTAAAACAGGATAGCTTAAATCACCACAAATAATCACCATTTAAAAGTGTTGGCTACGTGGGTATACAGTCTCCACACATGATCAGAACAGAGCTTCGCCATTACTTGAAGGGTGTTGTTTTTTTTTCTTTTTGATATTTTTACTCTAAAACTAAAGATTCTGTGTACAGGAGGAAAACAACCTCAAAACAAAGAGCAGAAAGACCAGAGAACATCAAGGAGTACTGTCTTGCATAGGAGGGAAATGGCTTCTTATTGCATATAATACCAATGAACTTTTATTGCAATACTCTCTTTTACACTGTCCACAATTTATAGAAGACACTGATAATCTGGAAAGTTCAAAATGTAAACTGATGAGAAACAATAAGAAAACTGTTTGTCAGTAAGATACTAAAAAAATATCCATGCTGTAATTTACTTGAAAGATTGAGAAATGACAAAAATCACAGTCTGTTTACTTTTCAATAGAGCTAGCAAGTACAAGCAGAAAATGTTTCAGTGAAGCAAGGCTTATAAATAAGGAGAAGCAGCATTTTTGAATAGACAAAATAAAATATAAAAACTCTTAATAAAGTCTAACAGCGATAACAACAAACCAGTTTAAGTATTAATGAGAATAATTGGTCTAGATATTATGTAATTAGCATAATTAGTTCAAGAGGGAACTCGGATGAAGCAGTGATATCTACTTCCTAAGAACAAATCATTAAAGGATTACCCTATGCAAATCTCTGACCATCTAAACAATTCTAAATATGCAGGGGAGCTCCAGAAAAATACTTTCTTCACGTGACCCACTCTAAAAAGAAATAAAATCAGACAACAAACCCTCACATACTTCAGCATATTAGAAGAAAACAATGTGTCAAAAAATGGCTAATATGCCAGGCTTATTTTTGCTGCTGATTGGATTTTACTAGCAACAGCCAAAGAACAAAATTAATTGCTTCAAGATACATACTGAACAAAAAGCACCGTTACCACGCAAGACTTCAGTATTACTTACCAAGAGGCCACTGTTCAATATTTCTGTACTATCAGTACATAAAACAATTCCTGATCTATCTGACTTATATATCCTTTCCACTAACATGTTTTTTTACTCAAAGGAATAGCCTGACAACACAACAGGTAGAAACTTTTCCACTAAGTCCTCCTCAGTATTTTTACAGGCAAAATGAATCCACTTCTAAGCTGGCTCTCTTCTAATTAACTCAGGAAAAACAATAAAAAACCCCACTGAACAAGACACACAGGAAAGAAGCAATTTCACCTTGGACAATTACACTGACTGTTTCAGGAAGTGTCACAGCAATAAAATACACTACAGTCTCTCCAGAAGTCAGTTCCAAAATTATTCTGTCCCTGTGACAGATGTATGCCGTTTTCATCACCTGGACTAAAAATGGCATTCCCATGAGGTGGTCTACCACGGCTCTGGGAAGTGCCATCACTTCATCTGTCTGCCTCTGAAATACTGATAAAATAACATAACTTTCTGGACACAAGAGAAATGCCAACCTGTGAACTACTCAGTACAGAAGTCTACAGATCAGTTTTACCTCTGTGGAAGTGAGGACTATACCAAAACACAGAGGAACGGGGTCTATGCAGGTAAGCCTACAGACATTATTGAAAGTTTAGAAAAACATTCACAATAAAGACAACTGCTATCAGTCTGGATATTACCCCAGAAAAGCAGCACCTGTGAGTATCATAACAGTTACATTGGTTCAGACCAACAAGACCACCTAGTACATCTTGTCTTCAACTGGCCATTCGCAGATGCTGAGGGAAGAGTGAGAACAGGGCAAGCAGTTATGCCACTTATACTGGGGGGAATAGGACTGGAGGATTCATCCTTTCTGTTGTATGTAGAGGAAAAAAAAACAAACCTCCAAGAAAGAGATTAAAATATGTAACTAGTGGGGTTTGCTAATAAGAAACATTAAAAGCTACTGCTGTGGTGTTAGTGATGCAAGTCATGCGTTACTCAAATAATTTCTACATTCACTTTTGCTCTTTGGCAAGTATTTGTTGCCTACTTGGGTACGACACAAGCACAGCAGGGCTGCATTGGAATGAAACAGCATCATGAAATACTGAGACAGCCTAACTATAAACCAAGGACATCATTAACATGCTACCATATCAGTTCCTCTTGTCTAGGTCAGGGAGATGTCAGAATTACAGCAAGAAGTGGAATATCACAACAGTGATAGTCTCCATCTTCTGAGTATCCTTCATCTACAGTGCTACAACCACTACCCTGCACTACAGAACAGGCATTTCTGATTAGTTAGTGTGGAAATGCCAATTTCCACAAAATTAGTTCTCAAAAGCTAATAAATCAAGCATAGACTCCTTTTTTAAGTTTTAATTCTGGTAGTAAGCTGACATATTTAGCATGTATATACACTTCCTGCTTACATTTATCTTTTCATATATTCTATCCCTACTTATGGAAATGCATATTAGCCACTCTTTCAGATATTTAATAACCTCAGCCAAAGTGCAAATAACTATACAGCACCATTTAAAACCCATAATGAATGAACTCTTTAAAAAAGTAAAGGAATAATTTTTTTAAAGAGTTCATTCATTAGTTATTCCTTTACTTTTTTAAAGAGTTCATTCATTAGTTAAAGGAATAACTATGATTTACTGTAGAAATGTGTACTTCAATATTGCTTAACAATAAATACCAAAGTGCAGACTTGCTCCCTAAACAGAGCCACACATCAACATCTCACTGCTTTCTCTCTCACAGGACTGTAGCAAACTTTAAAGCACATGATGCTGGTATCTTAATATCTGAAACTGCAGCACCAGAAAAGAAACAATTTTCACTCTCCTATTTTGGCTTTTTTTTTTTTTTTTTTTTTTTTTTTTTTTTTTTTTTTTACATTTTAATGATGCAGCTTAGCACATTTCTTTTTTTCAGTGTCAGCCTTCAAGGACTAGTAAACAAATTTTGTCTGTATATGCATTCTCAAAGTCTGGGTATGAGAGTCTTCTGTTACAATCCCTTCTCTAGAGCAGAAAAAAACCCCAAACAACAAACGTCTTTGTCTCAAGACCACAGAAGGTATCAGGCTTAAGCTAGGTCAGGCACCAGAACCATTTCAATCACTGAACCCTTCAGAACAGATTATAACGTAAGAAACAGAAATGTGTTTAACTAACCTGCACAGAGCTATATCCTTTCTATGCTCAATTAGCTCACGGAAAGCTATCACAGGTATTGGTAAAGCATACATATATATATAAAATTGTATTGGGAAGACCTAAAAGAAATTTCAGGTGAGGGAATCTACATAGATGCCTTTCCTTGTTAAGTCTGCTCAATTTTCTACCAAAGGGACAGTACAGTGAGTTTCCAAATGATTATAAAGAGTGTATTCAGAGATGACTGCTTCCAGTCCTCAGCCAAACATAAAGCCATTCAGCAACCAAATCTGACCACATTGTTGCCCCCTTCTAGGGCACACAGTAGAAAGGAAGGGAAAAGAATGAAAAGCAAAATGGTTGAGCTAAAAAAGTGACAGAATTAGGGCTCAATTTGAATTCTGAGCCCACATTCAGTTGTCACTCGCTTCACGAGAAATTGATAGATACAGGAAAGCACAACAGGAAAAATCAACAGCCCACAAAAAAATCCATGTAAAATTACTTAAAACTATTTTGGTCACATTACATGATATGTTCTCTTCTTGCTTGAATGCACAGCAGGTTTTAGAACAGTATTTGATTATGAAGTCAGTAAATGGAAATATTAATAATAGGATGGCAATACCTTGGTTTTACTTTAGGAGAATCAATCCTTTTGCTTTCTAAAGACCAGGAAAAAACAATCCTTTTGCTTTTCAAAGACCAGGAAAAAACAATATCTTCTTGAGGACTGTACATCCTGAACAAACATTACAGCAATATCACAGTAATATATCAAGCAATTAATTTTCTAATTTCTTCACTTTCTTTTTTTTTTTCTTTAAACAGGTCAATTATGAGATTTTGGGTTCCTGTGAATGAAGTAAACCCACTGCACTTAATAGACAGAAACTTCTGACTGTATACTGAGTCATATTGTCTATTGAATGTACTATTATATATGCATTTTTCCATTTAAAAAAATGTAGAAACTGTATTTAAGTATTACTTAATGACAGCATTTGTATGGTAGCAAAGCACCTTAAGTTCTCACTATACATAGCTTCACACAGTTTTGGCAAATATTGCTGGAATAATGTATAAAGCTGCTGTTGAGGATTCCAGATTCAGCCATATTTAAGCACATCATCATGTGCTCAAGAGCCATCCCCTCAGGGAAGTGATAACTTTGCTCCCACAGAGCAAAAGGTGATATAGCAGTTTTTCATGTTGAAATTCTGTGTTGGTACAATTTGCACTTTCTTCCAATACAAAAAAAACATTAAAAAATTAGGAGAGGCATCTCTGAAATTCAGTATCAGCAGCTTAAGAGATAAACATCTGGTTTATAATCAATGTGCTTAGGAAGCTCTTATTGTTGTGGTGGTGAAGCTTCAGAGAATAACATTAAGGTTGGAACTGCAAATATTTTTCTAAGAAATTTGTTGGGAGATGAGGATCTATCCACCAGAGGCTAAAAATTCCATGATCTTATGGCTCTTACTACAATCATCTGTTACTTTTCCCTGAATGATATGGAAGAGGACAAATGGAAGATGTCTTGTGAGTTTTGTATTATATCTAGGCATCTGGAAAAGAAAAGACCTCCTTCTCACAGATTAATTCCTAAACTCCATTCATAAAATTTCCTTATATCATGACGTACCTTTAATGAATCTTTAAAGCAAGATCTTGTATCTTACTGGTGTAACTTATACCAGCACCTCAAGATTAAATATATGAGCAAAGGCACCTTTTGTTGTGTCTATGTGAAGATATTTTTCTCATCTATAAACTTGATAACATATCCCATGAGGACATAATGCATGAAGTACAGACCAGACCTCAAACTACAAGTAGTAGTCTTAATCTATAAACAAGTTTTTTCCACAGCTAATATGTAAATATAGCTAACGTGTAAATGACTTTGAAGAAGAGTTAAAATGAACTCAGAAATATCTAATCAGTTTCTTTAATCAAGACAACCTCTTATGTGGTTAAATTTTGCTTGCAAAAGTCAGTCAAAAGCACTCTGCATGAGACGCAGTCCAGTATGTGCTCCAGTTTCAGTTTGAGTCCTGCCTAACGCACCCATGATCTGGATATGAAAAAAATAAAACTCAACTGTTAGTTTAGTTTATTACAAATAGAGTTTGGAAATGCTGTGTGCAACAGTACAAGACCTGGGTGTGTTTTGAACATGTATTTCATTGGTAGATAATAGTCAGGGTCCAAAACGTTGCAGCAAATACCCAAATATCAGTATGAGTAGCATTCCTTCCCAGTGTTACCTTCGCAGGTTTTCTCCAGTATACTGAAAAAAAAAATAATCTTATTACCCCAGACTGATCACCATCAATCTGCCATGAAGGACTTTCAATTTTACATCCATTGTGACAGATACAAGATCTATCTAGTATACACTGATGACACCACTCATGATATTTTTAGATGCAGTTATACCCTACACACCACAGTATTTACTGATTGCCTCCCTTTTTAATCCTTTGAGTTGTTAAAAAAACCCAAATCCATCTAAAGTAATTAATTCAGTGAATCTCAGTCATAGACAAATTTTGGTTCATCCAAGTCCAAATCAGAAAATTCAGTTTATGTTCATGCTAATGAAATTCATATAAACTACCTTGGCTGTTCCTCAATATAAACCAGGACATAACGTGTGTGGGAAAACTGAACTCTGGCTCTTAGAACCATCTAAGTTATACAAAGGCAAAAGGAGAAAGAGAAAAATGTTCTCATCAGAAAATGTTGCCAGCAGCAAAAGAAAACATAATACATAAATATTCCTGTGTAAACAGCATCTTTCCCTGTGGTCAGCCTGCAGAGGATGGCAATGCCATTCATTTTATAGTGCCCTAACATCATGTTTGAATTGCTTCTTTTCTACAGATATGGCTAATGAATCTTAGAGACATTCATCATATTCTCAAACAAGATCTTCTTCCCTGTTAGACATGCACTCCAGTTTACATTAAATGTTATTTGGACAAGCCTGAGATGCTGGGTGAAAGGGCTGCCCTTGCTGCTACATTGAAGAAATGCCCAAGAAGCTTCCCCACGACTGTGCCTTCGGTAGTTGCATCACAGCATTACTCAATAAAGTGCTGACTTCACAAGAAGCGGAACCCTACAAGTGTCTTTTTTTTTTTTTGTTAAAATAGCTTCCTTATTGATTGATTAGACACAGAAGCGAAATCTGCCTGCTTTTATTTCTCTTTTTTCAGCCTCATTTTATGTAGCACAAAACAAAACAAACCAACCAACCAACCAACCAAAAAGCATCTTCGTTGCTTTCTTCTGTAGAAGAATATAAAAAGCTCCAAGTATGACAGTTAGCACTGTCATGATGCAGACTAGTTAAAATGTACACACATCAAAACAGGAAGATAGTTTCCTGAATTGAGACACCAATTATGCTAGCTTTAGCTATGGAAAATATAATATGCATAATCTAATTCCTTTTATTTTTCAAAGGAATTCAAGCTCCTGGAATTCGTGTAATTCATTCAACTACTTTATTGAACAAGATCCTATATTCATCTGTCTTGCACATAACAGAGACAACCATACTTGCCATTTCCACTTTCAAAATTAAAGCTACTTCAGGAATGAGCTGCAGTATTTGCAGCTATTATTGCCTCTCCAGCCCTCGCTGTGGAGGAATTAAAAGCAAAAATCTGCTCACACACACAGTCAGCTTTATGCTGAGATACAACTTTGCAAAGCAAGTACAGGCAGTGGCAGTACACAGAGGCAAAGAGGGCAACACATATATTCAAAAGATGTGCTATGCTTTCACTGAGAGAACTCAAAGTATTTAATTTAAACAAAAAATGAAATCATTCCAAATATTGTGTGGAAAATTAATACTGACAGGATAAAAGTGATTGCATTTACTTAGCTCCATTTGATTTTTTTTCTAAACTGCAGAATAAAATGCAATTTAAAAATAAACTCTCTTTGAAATATGATCCTTGAAAAGTTGAACATGACAGAGGCACATTAACCAGCTGCCTCAGTAGACTAGTCTGCATTTAGAGCTATTCAGTTCTATTAGAAAAGATAACACAGCTCAGGATGTATCTAAATACATCTCTAAACTGTTTGGACAATTCAACAGATATGTGGGTGTTCTAAGTATGCCCTTAGTTAGGCTCCATAATTATACTTAAATTTCAACTTTATTATTGCTGTAGAATCAAACTTGTAAGGAAATTTGCAACCAGATAATTTTACCACAAGCTTTTCAACACTGTGTAGTTCTTTAAGGCTGGATCACATGCAGATCTCAGCAAAACCTTTTTGAAAGTTAAAGAGAGTATTCAAAATAATAACTGCAGACAGGAACTTGAAAACATACACTGGAAAAGTGTAAACTAAAAGGCTACATGTCAATGGAGAGGAAGGAAATGCCCTCATTGTGCCCACATTAGAACTATGTTTGAATGTGCAGGATTGATAATACTGAGACCATCTCTCTGACGCTTCTTCCTGGAAGAATCGTGATCAAGTTTGAACTTAACACAGCAAAAGATTTTATGCCTTTTTGGTAAAAAGAAACATCTTTTTTATTTTCCAAAGCCCCTTCTCAGTTTATCTGTCTTTCCACTAAGGATTGGTTGGACTGGTATTTTCTTATACAGAAAGCAAGAAAAAAGGTGGTTTCAAGGAAGGTACTTTGTAGAAGAGATAGCCAGTACTGCACGTTTCTACTAAGAATCATCCATGAACTTACCTTTTCTCCTGCTTTCCATATAGGTAAAATTCCTGTTTATGCCTTCATCAGTATAAACTGAGGTTATTCTAGCTCCTCCCACCACGGCCTTCTCTATCATCTGTATTGCTCTTCCTGTTCAAATTAATTTTAACTGTGAACTTCAACTTCATGGAGCATAAACCTCAACTTCAAACTTCAGCAGCTATCTTTGGCTACTTAACTCTAACCCATCTGGCCATCACTAATAACAGGAATTACCTAATCTTGCCTTATAATGCTGCCTCATTTCCTGGTCCCTGGCTCATTACCCTTTGAGCTACTGCTCCCACCACTTCAGCCTAGCCAACGTCTTCTAGTCTTGGCCAGCTACTTACACAATTATTTGCCTGGATTATGATAGCCAGAGAAGGGAAATTAAATTTTCTGTTCTCTTCAAACAAGCCAAGGGAAAACTGAAATACTCAGAACAGCAGTATACACCATTTGACTACGTACTTCTGTCCTTAGACTGAAAGGGTTTTTACAGCCCTGTAAAGAAAAAGCTGTAACTCTTTGGGGAATGCTACTGAAAAATCCTTGGCTTTTCACATACAGCCCTACAAAGAATCATAGCACTGGATGAAATTCAGCCACTATGGCAGGTACTTGTTGGGTGTAATAAAAAGTTTTGTGCAATTAATCAGTCACAAATTTGTTATGCTTGTGGTTTTTTTCATGCAGGCAGACTTTTGCCCATGAAGAAATGTCACAGGCTATGGCTAGAATTCCAGTGCCATTTTTAGGAAGAATTTCAAAGCATGAGAGCTGTCTATTATCACATCTTCTATCAGGTCTTCAGAACAAATATTGTAATACCACTTCCCACTACACACATGGGGCCTGTGACCACAAATTAAAAACAGACTAACAGCTAAATATTTTATGTTTTCTGAGCAGCTCATGCAACCTCAATCTATATTTAATGAGAAAAGCAAATGTTGGCCTGGTGGCCTCCATTTGCCCAAAATATCTGTTACTGATGTAATTTATTTTTTCTTGAGGAAAATTCCTTGTTTACTGTAATCAGATTCTAAAAAGTTCTTATTTGATGTTTTCCTGTTTTGTTTCTAAGCAATACTTTATGCACACACACACACAAAAAAAAAAAAAAAAAAAAACCAAAACAAAAAACATGCTTCTTAGCCCTTGAAAACTGAGAAATGCAAAAATCTTTGGTTGATGGCCAGACCTCAACTATGGAGCAAGCACTTTTATTTAGAGGAAGAAAAAGAAAAAGAAATTAAAAAATCAGATTTTTTCATTTTGCACACAGAGGTTGGAAGGTGCATAGCAGACCTTCCTCTTGGCCAGCATCTTCTTTTAGGTCCAGCCAAAGTGTTCTGAAGTCACAAGTGAGGAAGAGATATGGGAAAGAAAGAAACATGGCATAGAGGATGAACAGTGGGAAAATGAGGAAAAAGTTAGCAATGAAGTGGGCCTGAAATACATGTGAAAGTGAATTTAGGAAAGAAATGGGACAAAGAAAGATAGACATACTTGAAGAGCAAGTAAGAGGAGACAGTACTGTAAAATAACAAAGAAAAAGATACATGGCGTACAGATTGAAGAAGACTAGATCATGTGAAATCACAGCAATTGAAAACCTAGCAGGCAAGGCGACATCAGGAAGAAAGAATAAGAGCTGGCATTCAGACAAGCTAAAATTAAGATGAAACAGGAGGTGTTAGACTGAAAACAAAAGGCAATGAAGCTATTGGAAAGTGCTAGGAAAGGGGAAGAAGTAGCGTGGGAGAATTGAAGAGGCAGCGTAAAGACAATCTAGACTTTCACATTAAAAGTGCTTCAATTACTTAGAAAAGGAAAGACATTGGTTGATTACTTTCAGTAAGCGGAGGAGGAGTGGTGGGGGGAAGTTCTTCAGAGTGGGATCAGTTTTTAATCTGAAGAACATATTAATCATTTAGTGCATCACATAAAATGTAGAACCAGACAATCCTGCGAAGTGAAGAATCCTATTTGAGCAACTAGAGAATCTAAGAATTGAATGTAACATATGCAAAATTATTTCATCATGGCACACCGGCTGTTTGTTTATATAAAATAATCTATCAAAAGGCTCAGGGACTTAGAATGTTTAATACTTGAAATTTTAATAGGTTTGAAAGAAGAAAACTCTTTAGTGATTAAAGCTGTTTTATCTTACAGGCATATCATATACTGTTTAAACGGACTTTAAAATATACTATCAGAAACAAACCTGTTTAAAAATGGACTATGATGAGTTTAGGGGCTAATTTTCCCAAAGAATGTCAAATACATCACAAAAATGTTGTATAATGTATATAATATGTCAGCTGCTTTGTAGCTTTTACTAATCTAGTTCTTAGCCTTTAGGACCTTTGTTCCTGAAACACACACTCCACCTTTATCATAATGCCATCTCTGGATGCGAAGCATTTTTGGTATGAGAGGAGTGGTGATGCATGCAGAATTATTATGTGGCTTCAATAAGCTGTGACACAAGGTACAACAGTAATACATCAGGGTTGGGTGGTGAGTTTTAAGGCAAAGCCCAAATTTGAGGACAGTTCAAAGCCTTGCCATTACATCAAGGAGTGCTCTAATTAGACGTTGGTGAAAGGAACGTGGGGTGCACTGTTTGGAAGCCAAGCACTGCCCACTAGCAGTGCTTGACCTAAAGCGATGCTCACCAATTTTGACCTTTTGCTGCCAGGATGATGCATGCTTTTGGGATGGATTAAATGAAGAGAAAACCTGCCTACTGTTGCTGGTCTCCAAAAAGAAAGGCACAACAGCTCCTCATCAGGAGATGAAGAAGTGGGATGCATCTGGCTGGAATGGAATTAACATTTTTTTGTAGCAGCCTGAATGGTGTGGTGCTGTGCTCTGCATTTGTGGCTAAACCAGCACTGATAACACACCAGTTGTTTAGTTATTGCTGAGCAGCGCCTGCGCAGGTTCAAGGCTTCCTGTTTTTCCCACTCTGCCACCCTGGATAGTAGACTTGGGATGGACAAGAAGTTGGGAGGGAATTCAGTTCACCACAACTGACCAAAGGGCTATTCCATACTGTATGATGTAGTCAGCTATAAAAGTTTAAGGAAGGTGGAGGAATTCAGGATGTTTGTTGGTATGGCATTTTTTTCTACCAGCAACTCTTGCTTAGGTCCTGCTTTACAGGAAGTGGCTGGACAGCTGCCTGCCAATGGGAAGGCGTCAATAAAATCCTCATTTTCTTTGCCTCATTTTTCACTCACAGCTTTTTTTTTCACTTAATAAGCCAACTTTATCTCAGCCCCTCAGTCTTCTCACCTTTCTATTTTCCCTCTAGCCTGTGGGAGAGGGGAATAAATGAGCAGCTGGGAGGGCGCTTGGCTGCTGGCTGGGGCCAATCCACCTGAGGAACAATTTTTTATTTCTCACAAAATAGCCTGAAATTACAATCAGGAACAAGTTATTCCCCCCACAGTCAAAATGAGAAATGCAGGAGCCTCTTTTCTACCTAGATGCTTCAGCGCAAATACTGCAACAGGTAGGTAATAATAATATAAAATCTCTCCCCGTTCTGAAATTCTACACACCATAAGGTTCAGGGTTTCACTTGGGAAAATAGCTTTAAGCCTTTATAAATATGTTTAACTTTTTTGACTGACTTGTTTGACAGATATTTGACTACAAGAGCCAGAGGTAGAGGAACAAAACACATGATTAGAAATTTTACTGTGCTTACACAGCCCTGAAAAATGATGCTGTGTTGGTGCAACCTAAGGGCTCAAACTCCTAGTTATCTATCCAGAATGCTAATTAATGCTGAAAACATATGAAGCCAGTTTAACATTTCTCCTGGGTGGACTTCTTCAGAGATAAGGATTACTACACCATCAGTCTGCTATATTTGTATTGTATTTCTTGAAAATATGGCATCTTCTCAAAAACAAATATCAGCTTGCTGTGCTTCTGTGAACCAATGCAATTTTGCCTGCTGCTATTTTCCTAGTAAAGGAACATGATGAAACACTGACTGGAATGATAAATCAAGGTAATACTGAGATGAAACCCAGTTGAATACAACAGTTTTCACCTCCACAGTATCTGTGCATTGATCTTAAAATTTTAGATCCTGGATTCAAATCTGGAAAGCACTTCAATTTCCAAATGCAACTGTCAGCAGACATCTGCCTGCCCTTGTATTGAAGACAGATGGTAAGGAAGAGTTAATAATAAGCAAAAAATATAAAAGGAACAGAGTCCTCCATCATGATTGAGAGTCAAATATTAATATTTTCAAATCCAAGAAGGTATATTTTTTATCTCTTATTGAGCCACATAGTCTTAATAAATACTAGGTATGAAACGGGGTAGAAGAGACAAAGAAGGCCATAACACTATTCATTTAGCATTAGTCTAAAGAAAGAGCTGAAACATGTAAATTACACTGCTATTTTCACTGCATCTTTTGTTATTGTTCCTTCAGTGAATATGAGGGACACCAGTCAGAAACTTCAAAAGAATAGATAACATCTGAAGAATGGACAAGCCGACAAAAGAGATTAGTAAGGAGAGAACAGCCCAGCCAGATAATCCTCAACATCTATGTAAGAAATGAAAAAGAATGTAAAGGTCATGTACAGGATTACTTTTCCTGTAGCAAGAAGTGTCTGAAAGACAACCGGGGGTGGGTGGGGGGGTGGAGGTTAGAAACGGAATTTACCATTAAAAAGATAAGTCTAGAAGTTAAACAGAAGTCACTGCAGTCACTGGTTTTTTTATAAAGTGGAAGCCACAGGCTACTTGAACAGGACTTAATACATGTGAGGCAAGAGGTTTGTTCAAATATGGAAAAATGCCAGTAGAAAGAGGAGGAAAACAAAATACAAATGCACATGTCAGGAGGTTGCTAGTCTTCATTGTCCCTTAGCAATAGGCATCTCTCTCATCCACTTGGCTGTATTTCACAGACTTTTCCTTGTTTCTTTCTCTCATGATTTTCTCAGTATGCTCAGGTGCTGACATTGATTTCTGTAATCAACATCTTACTACTATGCATAGGAGAATTTTATACTTCTCAGGACTAGTATTTTGGGTTGTCTGCAGGCTTGCCCAAACATCCTCAGTTCGGGCTTATGCTTTTTGGTTTATACTAAAATGGCTATTGTGTGGTTGTGTGAGATACAGGACCATTAGAAAGGTATAGTTTCTGCTGTACAATGCAGCAGCTGCACAAAATAGGATTGCTGATTTCCTAGCCTGCATTGACACACCAGGGAAGTAACAGAACTTGTCCATTTTGCCACTCCCAAGTATCACAGACTGACATGCAGTATGTATTAACGAGGGAGAAAGATAAACAATAAGTCAGCAAGACACTTGGAAAACAAAATCTCGGGATTCTGCACAAGCTTTGCACTTTGATGTGCATTTGAGGCAAATATGCATACAAACATGTGAATCAGTTCAGGAATTACTTTAGCAATGATGTGGGACTGTAATGTCTTTTATACTTTACCAAGAATAGCAAAACTTGGATCTTATTGATTTTGCACAGGAACCAGTTACATCTGAGAGCAGAGATTCTCATCAATTCCAATACAGGGTGTTGCACATGCCTTGCTAAGAAACCTGGGTTATGCCACTTCACTAATCCATAAATAGTAACACCTATCTGCTTAACAGGATTTTCTATGACTTAATGCATGAGTTTTTTAGCATCTGTGAAAGGTACTCAGGCAACCTGGTGAATGCTGCATTTCAAAAAGCTGAATAGGTAAGCAGTTCAATTATTTAGTATTACGTCTTACCAAGTGCTTTGGAATTTAAGGGAACGTTTGCATCTGAAGAAACTTGTATGGGTGTTAGATGCAATGCATTAACTTGAAAAATTACTTCTGGAAGAGTCTGCTCTGTAGCAGCAATCAGATGCTTCTATATCAGCTTGCAGCTGTCATCCTTCACTTGATTATTGCAGGAACAAGTTCATCAGACCATCAAAAAAAACCCTTTGAGAAGCGAAACTGATCTAAATCATTGTAGCCCTACTGATTTTAATAGAACTATACTGATTTATCCTAGTTCAAAACAATAATTTAAGCCTGTTGTTGATGAAACTCATACTTGAAAATCAAACCAACAAGGACGAGAATAATACCACATATGGCACAGAAAACCAATCCATAGTCAGGGCCTCAAAAACCTCTAGTAAATCCTACAATGCTACAAAACATCTTGAGTATGACCCACTACTAGCATTTTTGTTGTTTGGGTGCTTTGTTTTTAATTAAATTTGAAATATGTTTGAGTTTACCACTGGTGTTGTTCAGGTGGCAGCCTATCTGCAGAATTTCCCTTGGGGTAAAAGTAATTAGTGCTACAGCAACCTCTTCTTGGAGAGGTACCTTCCATTCACACATCAGGTCAGTTACAGATAACTTCCACTATTGATTTTTTTTCCCGTGTCTGTACCAATACCTGAAGCACAACAACAGATTCTTACTTTATGGAAATAACATTTGCAACCATTTCCTTGTTAATTGGTCCTACCTTGATTGTATTAACCTTGACTAGGAACAGTTTCAAGCTGTTCCAACATCTGACTACTGCTTTACAAGGGAAAGAGGAGGAGGGAAATCTAGGATTTAGAAACAGTTATGAACTCTCTTTTGCTTCCACTCTAAAGGACTACTATAATATTTTAAAATTAATATCTTAAAGAAATGTCATTGATGAGCATTACGATACAAGCATTATGATAAAATACAGTGGCATCTAGAGTGTCCATTGACCATATTTTCAAGCAGTTACAAAGATTTATGTTTATGGATGCACAATCCCTGGCAGAAGAACTCTTCTGCACAGTAAGATTATAGAATAATAGAGATTATCTGTCTTTCTTTAGGACTAAAACTTGTGTGTGAACCCAGACAACACTGCATAATGATACCATGAATGGATGTTACATGAGAAAATTCAAAATGTACATTTGCCATATTATCTTTCAGTTATGCAAAAATGATGCCAGATGAATGTACTTCAATGAAATTTAAATGTATGATGAGTAGGGGAAAACCCAGCATTTCAAAAGTTCCAAAATATACATTAGCACTAATTAGTCTTTCATAATAGGATTGAAGAGTCACAGATAAGGACAAATTAAGCTTATTTCATAATGATTTATTTTTATATGGCATTTTTCCAAAGTGCCATTTCACCATCAAACTCTCAAGTTCAGTCAGACCAACCCAAAGTAAGTCTTTACTAAACAACAAAATAAGTTCAGTCTCTTTCTTCCTGCCACACTAATTACATGCCTGAAAACATACAAACTAACTGAAGCTGCACTACTGGAATCTGTGCAGGTATAGAATCATGATGTTAGGAATGCACTTTTGTAAGGCAACAATGTATAGGTCCCACTTGTTTCAATTAAACTTCAAAAAAAGCCTAAGATTACAGAAGATTTTTTAATTTTATAAACCAGAACTAACACTTGTTCATGAAGCAATATTCAGAAGTGGATCTCAGAAAGCCTAAATAAGCCCACATAAAGAATCTGAAAATATATGATTTGTGTGTCTTTTCCAGCCCTCAGTCATATATGAAATCAACTTGGGCTTCAGCTTCACATTCACTTGTTAATAAGGCAGACTGGTACACAATGTGAAAAGCAGCACAAGGTGTACCAGAGAAGAAACTCATGGAAAGTATCCAGCTAGCAGAAATCATTAAAGCACACAGATTTAGTAAACATGAGAAAAGTGGAGAATTTCCTTCTCACATAACTCCAGTGTTTCTTTTTTTATGGCTCGAGCATGTAGTTTTTGATGAGTGTAACTCACTGTAATAATGGAGTCGAAGTCTTCAACTACATCACTTCCCATATCAATCCTAAACTCGACCTCAAAATGACTACTTTGTTACTATCATCTGCTACAGCAAACTTCAGAAAAATACTGTCCTAGAATAATTTACTCAGTATTTATATACTGTTTGGGCTCTTCAGAAAAGGATTGCAACAAGACTGAGGTATGAACAAACATTCTCTTTTTGATCTGAACATTCTTTTACACCAATGCCTTTTTTAAATGCAAATCTGGTGGTCATGTAGTTAAATGTGCCTGAGCTATATAAATCCTTCTAAGACTTTGAGCAACAAAACATCTAGAACAACATACCACAGAAGTTGATTTTTTTGTTTGCTTGTTTGTTTGTTTTAAGATTCAGGGGAATAACTAGCTCTTCTGCTTAAGTGTGTTAAAAGCACAAAAATACAGCAGCAGTTGAGGCAGCAATATAAAAATCCCTTACATTTGCATGCAATATACTAGGGTTTAGACATGCGAACGTCTTGAAAGAATTCCTGCTTGTTATATCATAAGTAGTCACTGCATTTTCTGAAAGTATGATGCTTTCATGTCTGGATGTATTCTAATTTGGGTAATTGCATGCTACCTGCATAAATTGCCTTGGCCGTTTTCATGATGTTATTCTTTATTTCCAACCTTACACTGTTGTTATATGCTATTAACACACAGCTTTTTGTGCTTCAGCCAAGAAGTGGCTGCATGTCTATGAGGGAAAGCCCATATATTTGTTGTTTCTTTTTTATTCCTTCATTCTCCATTGCTCCCCCAAAAGAGTATGCTGAATAAAATCAAGAAGCAACTGAGAAATCAATGATAAATTGCAGTAAATCTCTAATTTTACACACATACCCTGCCTTTTTTAAGATAAGATAACCTTAAAAAAGAAATAATCTTGTTCTTGTTTTTCCAGACAATTGTGAAGGCAGTTATAAGATTTGCGTGTTTGGTTTCATTCTGTCTTGAATTTTCTTCTTGGTTAGGTATTGGATTAGCTTATGGCAAAAGGAATGAAAAGTCAAGATGGCACTCCATCAGAATTTCATCCAAAACAAAATATTAAGAAAGTTTGGAAAAAACTGAAAGAAATTCCCCCCCCCTACAGTAACACACAACATGCAGACCAAGTCCTAAAGCAGAACCTGAAAAAATAATCACCTGTATTGGTGGCCTGAAAACAATGACAGTGAGGCTTTGTTTCTAGCGCAGAATCTTTCCTGAGAGAGATCCTTCTGTTTATCTTGATATGCCTTTGCAGATTTATGTTCATTTGTAAAAATTCGGCAGAGAGCTAATCTATTTCTTCACAGTTATAGCACAGTTGCTTTTGCCAGTAGTTTCAAGTGCTTATGAAATAATTACTTTCAACTTTTCAAAGTCAATTAATTAGAAGAGTAATTAATTAGGTATGTACTAACATCTCTTACAAGATATTTGTTGAGAATAAAAGTCTGAGCAAATTTGGTTCAGAAAAACTGCCATTATATAGGAAAATTCAGATTCTATTAACAGAGTCAGGAAGGCAGTTTTGACTAAATAGTCACAAAGAACAATCTCACTAGCTTGTTTTGTTTGGTTTTTAACTCTATGCCCTCTGCAACCGGAGGACAGTATCAAGACAGCACGTTTGCCTCATTCTGCAGCACAAGCAGCATAAATAAAAAGATAATTTAAGAATGGTGCAATTGTACATTCTTCACTGCCTTTGTTCTGCCTGAAGTAGAAGCAAGGTAGTTTCATCTTCATTTATCCAAAGATCTTGTCGACATTCCACAAGCTAGGCTATTGGAAGACATTTTTTATAACATCAGCCTTGATGAGCTGAAGACAGGAATGAATATGTTCTCCTGTGGCTGCAGGGAGTTTTTCAGACCATCTACCACAATTCCATCACAAATGATAACCAGAAGGAGGTTATCATTTTCCCTCTCTTCAAAAGTATGATGAGACTAGAAGCTATACTCACAGTTACTGATCCTAGAAAAATATTTCTAATATGTTAATGCATAAAACCAGTAATGGATCTGGGGGATGAGTAGGGGAGAGGAAGAAGGCTGCAAAGGACAGATTATCCAACACAGTCAATAATCATGTCTAGGTAATTGTACCAAGAACCAAAATAAAGTAAAAAGCACTCTGAATGCACTTTCATCAGGTCACGAATTTATTTTTTTTCTTAAGTAACTTTACTGGATCTAACATAATGCCTTCATATCCCTTGGAAGATGTGTTATCAATAAAAAAGCTCCATAATGATGTAACATCAATAAGGTAATTCCTACCATTGAAACTAACAGCTAGTTCACAACATGGATCCACACTGGCAAGACTGGGGCTATCCATTGATTTCTTGATGGATAACTGAAGAAATATATCTTTTCTTTTAGTGGCACGAGATTACCAACACCACAAAAATGCCAAAGGCATTCTCTCATAGGTGCACTTTACCAATTCACTGTATCTAACAGCTAAGGCAGATAAAGAAGCTGTAAATCCTTCTAGATAAATTTTTATCTTTGCAATAACTCCTGAAGATTTCTATGAGATGGAGATGCCAGTGAAGAACGGCCATCAACATACTTAAGGACTGCAACTGACCTTTCTGGAGACAAAGTATATTCCTTGAAGTGATGAACCTAGAGAACTTAATTGTATGACCTTACAAAGACTAGCGAAGATGTTTAAAAACTAGCAGAGAGAGTATTGAGTATTACTGTGAAGGTTCTATCCTCTGTTGTAAAACAAGATCAATGGCGATAGTCATAGTCAAAACCAGAAATCATTTCCACTGGTACTTGCATATGATTAAAACTCAAGTTAAAAAAAAAAAGGGGGGGGGGCAGAAAATATGCTTGCTGAGGAATGCTGCTCTGTAGCTAGCAAGTCAGATGAGCACTAAAAGTTGTGGTGGTCTGAAAAGAAAGATGACTTAGCAACCAGCTGCATTGCCATTTGATCTGCAAATCATAAACTCCCAGGCCCACGGACGTGACCTTTCTTTTGGGGTTTGACTCAAAGGTCATAATGAAAGAGGACAGCTCTCATATTCCAAAGGTTGGAAAACACTTTAAAGGTGCTCAGCATCTGAAGTTTTAGCTCTTTTAAATTAAGACTACAATTTTTATCAACAGAGATCTTGCATTCATAATTGCAGAGTTTCACAAAGTAATCAGAACTGTTTTTTTAGCAATGGAAATAAGTCCTCTGCTTTTCTAAATATTAAAACCAAAGTTAATGAACCTATTCTACATTCAGGACTATGCTCTCCTAAGTTTTTACTGGAAAAAATGTAAGGCTTTATATCTTGTGTTTGCATACCCAGTCTCTACAGTCTCTGCTGGACAGAGGAATGAGTATGGCCAAGATAACGCAGAGTACTGCTTAAATCTTTGCTGTTTGTAAATTTTAAATTTTGTAAATTTTTGTAAAATTAAAATTTTGGGGTTTTTTTTGGGGGGGAGGGTGGTGGTTTTTTTCTGATAAAGCCTTTAAAGTGAACAGAACTATGAATATTTCTCATTACCTTGCACAGATGAATCCTCAAGGCTCAACTGCCTCCACTGCATCCAGAAAAGTTGTGCATTTCCAACATTGTTCCAGTGGATGTCAGTGGAACCTACAATTTGTTTTATTGTGTTTATTCTATTAAACAGTCTAACTTCCAATACTTCTATGATTTACAAGACATGATCTTGCGAGGTTATAGTAAATGGCAGAAGCACTACAATATGTTCAAGTGCAACTCTGTTAATGGTTTATGGTGGTTTGAACATTAGGTTTGAGAACATACCTAGAACAATCATAGTCCATTGAATCATAAAGTCAGACGTCAGAGTCCTGAATAGAAAATGCTTTTACCATAGTTACGCATATTACTTCTAGGACTATATGCATTATTTTCTGGTAACAAAAATGAATGCTAGTGACCTATGGAGCACATATAAGATGAATGATTATCAGAAGACAATATCTCCACATTAGTGAGATGAAACAACAATATTACAGAAAATAATATTTGGGAAATAGTTCAGCTGTAAAATTTTAAACAAAATCCCTCCTACCGAAGAAATTCTAGTGCACTGAGCATGCAAAATAAATTTCATAATGCAACGATTACGATAAAAGACACTTAATGTTCATATGAACTCTTACAGCAAATATAAAATGTTTCAAGGAGATGCCTTTGTTTTCTCAGTGCTTACTTCACATCCCTGCAATAAATTAATCAATTTCACTGTAATTCCCGGAGATTGCTCAATTTAGTGGCACAGAAGGCAACATTAAAAACTGCTTTGTACTTCAGGACACAAAAAAATTGACCAGTTTTACAAACTGAGAGTAACACACTTGTACCTCTCACTGCAAATTCTCACTATCCCATTTGTTTTTTACTTCTATTCAAACTCTAAGGCATACTGTGTATTGTCAGCCTACACTCTAGACTTGATGTTAAAAAAAAAAAAAAAAGTCAGGTTGAGGTGAAGTTAAAAAAAAGTAAATCAAAAAGATACCCCTAAATACTGACATGTGATTAGCCTGATGCAAATCCCCCCTCTTCCTCCTCCAAGTCCTGACATGGTCTGACGGACTGCTGTTAAGGATACTGTGCTTTTAAAAAGTGGGTATTCAACCACTTTAGAGTGCTTTTTGGGTGCCTCTAGAAGGAATATCCATTCCAAACCAATAGCACTTTTGGTTTCTGGCCAAATGCTAGCACACTCATTATCTCCCACATATTGCAATTAGAGCATCACTTTACTCTCGGGGAAATGAAACCCTTGGCGATGGATGGAACCAGAGCACTTCCACGGCTTCCTGAAGGCAACTGACTGATCAGTTGACGAATGGCTTTCTGAAAGATATTTCATCTTCAGAAGACCATAAATTTTAGAAAAGTTTCTTCACCAATTGTTTCATTTGGATTCAACAAAAGTGAAGTTACATTGATCCTAAGTTTCTCTCTGTCAAAGTTTATGAAAAACTTGAACAATAGTTTTGTTTAGAATCCTTGACATTTGTTAATGCAGTAAGTTTTCACTAGCTGACTGACCAAAATGATTTCTATCCTATGTACAGTAATTACAGATTGCTGATATTAATTTTTTATTTGACTATAATAACCATATGTGATGATTTCAGAGAAGAACGAATTCTGCACATGCATTTAAGCTTCCTAAGGTGTACTGTGGATATTGCAAAATTTTTTGAGACATATCTCAGGCTATAGAAGAGATTCAAATCTGTTTGGATTGTTTAAGCCCATGTGTGTTGGCTACTACATTTCTGCTGGCTGTCTAATAAAAGGACAATGGCCATCTGCCTGAGCTAGAAGCATTGCAGCTAAGTGCTGCCCTACAACTGAGTAAGAGACATCAGCACTTACTTGACTGCAGTTATACACAGATGTACGAGGGGATGCTTTTCGTGGATACAATTTCTTACCAATTGAGAATATCAAATAGCACTCACTCACTAATGTGTTCTGCTATCCATTTTATCCACCTTAAAAATGACATTACCTGGAAGACTGCCGTAACAACATCACTCTTCCTGAATGCCAGGAATAATGGAGTAAATCTCAACCCAGATAATGGATATCTCTCATGTAGTTGAACACTACCTCTTTGGTTATGCAGCAGTACAAAGATGCTCTTTCTTCTTATTATTAAACTATCACACTATATCTGACAGAAACTGATTTCTAATATGCTCTGGCAAGAAAAATTAATCAGAAGAATATAGAAAGGATAAATACACACAAATCCCACATTTTGTCTCACACCTGCCACCATCAGATAAATAATGTTTACTAACCATATTGATACGTATACACTTACGATCTGTCACTGTGAAGCTGAGAAGCACAAACTAACATATGCAAGCAACCATACAAGCAATGACAAAGACTAAATATTTTTCAACGTAAAACAGTGAGAGCTTTGTGCACTCAATATACTACAGTTTCATTTAATTTCAAGAGTCCTATTAAGCACTGCTCTAATTGTACATCACTTACAGTTCTTGATCTCTGAAGGAGGATAATAGATGTCAAGTCATTGTTCTAGTAACCATTCATTCAATTTGGATTTCCAAATAAAAATCATACATGACTCAAAAATCCTTATGAGCGTACTAAAAGCATCATCACAAAGCCATCTGTTTTAGGCCATGCAGAGCTCAGTAACAAAACAAATGTTGCATTTCATTTTCAGATCCGGGCTTATTGATTATTTTATCTCTTGTGCCGCAGAATATGCCAGAAGGCCCTGCTCTGGAGACAAGTTGCAATGAAAAGAGGCAAGAATTTTATTACTGCTGAAAGACGCATAGCTCTGCTTTGGGAAAAATTACACAGCTCTCCAATGAGAAAAAATAATACAAAAGAATGAAGCCTGACAAAAAGCAAGAAAAAAAAGGCCTGCAGTTGCCATAAAACTGATAAACGCTGAAAGGGATCTCAAAGATAAGTGTAATGATGCCTAAGTCAATGATATTTCATTATTGTCTCTCTAGTTGCCTAGAAGAGAGCAGGTGAGTCCTTGATGCTTTCACTACCATACCCATCACTATTTTGCCAACTGAATTAGAGATGAATCACCCACAAGATCTGCAGAACAGTCTAGTGCAGCTTCTTTTGAGAGAACAGCTCTTCTGACAAAGCAACATTGCCAGTAATAGCATTACTGCCAGTTTTATTACCCAACAGCACCTGGAGAATTCATTGCCTTTATACATTTACATTTTTTAACAGTTGGAAATGTTGAATAGTCTTTGAGTAGGTGCTGTTTATGGCACTGTGATCTTTAAGAAGACATGACAGAGTCTCTCTGCCTTACATATTATCCAATAGAAGAAAATAATTTGTCTGGGAATGTTCCAACAACTGTTTTCCACTGACAGAAAGATATCTTCAACAGACAGAGCTGGGAACAGCAAATGGACTAATGACCGCTGCAACCCATTCACGCATGCAGGCACTCCCTCTCCATCACCATGCATGAAGGGCAAAAATCAGTGTTCTCTTACCTGGGAAAGAAAAGGTATTTAGGTAAGTGGGTATATGCCCGTCATCCCCAAGTACAAGTGCTATTTCCGTCAACTGGGCAAAGGTGATGGTTGGACATCAGCTCTAGCTTTAACCTTGGTAAGTAAAAACCAAGGCTGTACAAACCCAACTTTGTCCATAAGAGACCTTTTTCAGAATCATGCTCAGCTCCCTTCACTGAACTCAGAACACTGGGTCTGTTTTTCATTTGCTCTCTTCACAGAGAAAGTGATTAAATTCCTTATGAATTAATTTCTTCTCACTTCACAAAATCTTAAGACATCTTGATGGTCTAAATTACTTATCTCTAATAACAGCATATTAGCATCAATCCTGTTCCCTCTCTCGCAGGGTTTTATACACCTTGATGATAACTCCCTTATTCTAGTCGCTCCAGAGCTTCACAGATCAAATTTGGCTAATCTTTCATATCTTGCAGACAGTAAATTAGAGGTCTCTGCTGCAACTTAATCTCAACAATGTCTTCTTATTATAAGGTCACTGGAAGTGCACAAATTACTCCAACTGCAATTTTATTATTTCTTTAATTTATGCCAAAATAATTTAAAATTGATTATAAGCATAACTGTCTATTTAGAACCCCATATCAAGACTTGCATCCTCTGCTGCTTTGTAGTATTCTATGCAGACTGTATTATCTACAAATAATTTTCTTAAATCTGTATTTTTCCCCCTTTCCCTGTTGTAGGGCTTATTATTACTTTCGGGTTTCAGTTTAATTTTCCTTTAAACTTTTTTATCTCTTTTCCATTAAAATAATCCTGTATTGCTTCTACTGGCATAGAAAGCAGTACTGGATTATTTTAATGGATTAGAGACATACTGTATTTAAAGACACAGCACAAAGAATCTCTTTGTAATATGAACTTCTCCAATGTCATTTACTTGTGAAGTAAACATAATGATTTCTAAAATGATTGGTGCAGGGACACCTTCCACTAGACCCGATTGCTCAAAGCCCCATCCAACCTGGTCTTAAACACTTCCAGGGATGGAACATCCACAACTTCTCTGGGCAACCTTTTCCAGTGTCTCACCAGCCCCACAGTAAAGAACTTCTTCCTAATATCTAATCTGGATCTATCCTCTTTCAGTTTAAAGCCATTCCACCTTGTCTTGACACTACTACTTGCTCTTATAAAAAGTTCTTCTCCAGCTTTCTTGTATGCTCCCTTTAGGTACTGGAAGGCTGCTATAAGAACTCAATGGAGCCTTCACTTCTCCAGGCTGAACAACCCCAACTGTCTCAGCCTGTCTTCATAGGAGAGGTGCTCCAGCCCTCTAATCATTTTTGCGGCCTTCCTTTGGATTCCATATCCCTCTTGTGTTAGATCCTCAGAGCTGAATGCAGTATTGCAAGTGGAGTCTCATGAGAGCAGAACAGAGGGGGAATATCACCTCCCTCAACCTGCTGGCAATGTTCCTTTTGATGCAGCCCTGCATACAGTTGGCTTTCTGGACTGTAAGCACACACTTTCAGGTCGTGTTGAGCTTCGTGTCAACCAACACCCCCAAGTTCTTCTCCTCGGGTCCTTCTCCTAAAAATATTCCTATTTGTATAGCTTTTTTTCCACTTTTTTATAGTAGTCCATTTGGTATTATACTTGAACATTTACTTTAAATTTAGCTTATGAATGCCATATGAAATGGCCCTATAATAAAACAGCAGGGTTCTGTGGAGAGGCAAAAAAGCTTTTACAGACACCAGAAATGAATGATTAAATTGTGATAAACTTTCTACAGATTCTTTTTATGATTCTCTAGAATCTGTCAGGAGGGATTTAATTCTTTATTAAATTCTACATAATAGTTAAAATATTCAGGCTGATGTATGAAACATACTTTAAATTGTAAGTTAAATGTCTTGCCATTCATCAGCAATTATGCCCTTAATTAGTTCTGACTATTGTCAAAGCTTTCTAGCTTGTCAGTGAAGGTATGCAAGAGCTGATCTCTAAGGGACTATTTACGATTTCAAAACCTCTTCAGAAATCTCTCAGTAAAATCTGCCTTCAGGATCTACCAATAATTGTTACGCACAGTTTCATTAGAATCACCCAACCTTGGGTCAGAGTGAATAATTCAAAGCAAATACATACTATTCACCTCTTTAGGAAAATATTTGTAAGCAGATCACAGTTTCTCTGAATGTACCCATTACCACAGAGAACTGCAATAGGCACAAACTCTTCTGTTAATTTTAGTGGGCTCCAGATTAGATTCTATTTTAATTTCCTCTAAATGCATTTTAAGTAGGATTATAGTTGCTCAGAAATAAACTTCTATACAGAGTTCTTTTATAGAACACTGAGTATTTGCTGCTTGCTTTGTTTGGCTATCATGTTTCTTGCTCATGTCAACATGAATGACATGACACCATGAATGACATGACACCATTCTTTTTCACTGGAGGAACGTGACTCTAATCCTAATGAAAGGGAGTATGTAAAGGTAATGGGATATTTTAATCTCTCTAGAGAGGTTCAGGGATGAACTGGATTAGGGTGTTTCACAAAATTCCTACACCACGTCAACATTGCTTATCCCCAGAAAAACTATGTAAGTTGTGTTTACATCACTATGTTATATTGACAGTGTGCAGTCTTTATATTCAATTTATTCTATCCTTGATGGAGATTTGAGGACAAAGAGGCAAAAATATAGAAGCAATCGTGAGATGCAAATGTCACTTACAGGATTACACCATTAGACGTCACAGACAGAAATTTGGGGTCATGCTCCTTAAGCAATATTCCACATGGAAAAAAATATTCACTTACTGATTTTTGTCCTTGTCTATACTACAAGCCTAACAGTTTCTTACACAGATTAACACTATGCATGAAGTATCCTGGTTAGATTGGATAGAGGAATAGTAATACCATGCTCATTTATGAACTTGGCAACATTTTCAGGTGGCTGGAAAAATCTTTGGGTTTGCCTGCAGTACATAAAACACACCTCTATCCCTGTATTTGAAGGAAGAAGTTTAGCATTCTAGTCTACAAGAACATTCTGGGAACACATACACAGTATTCACTCAATGCTACAAAAGACATACTACAAAATTTGCTTCTCACTTATATTAGTTCTGAATGAAATAACTTCAGTGAGCAAGGACTTCACTCAACAACTCAAAAAAACAATTTTTCTCTCTATGCCTTCTTGACAAATGTACAGAGATGGAAGTAAGGGCAGCACTGAGTTATATAAATGAATGCAGTCTTGCCTGTCCAATACAAAGCTGTAAACTTGTCATTTATCCACTAAACGATTTGATCTTTGTTAAGAGCATGTCTTTTACTAACTACTTAAAGGTTCATGAGACTTCATTTAATTTAGCTTTTAAGCTATTTGCTTATTCCTTGTTATTCTCCTATCCATGGAATTCCTCTCTAGATCTTAGAATTAGGAACAGGTGCTGATTTTATACCCCTGTGAGTGTGTCATATTTCATTTTGCAGCAAAGTATTTTTTAATCATGTCATCCTAAATTTTTTCTCCCCTCACCAGTAATGATTCTGGATAATCAATATTCTGCAAGCACTGGTCAATTGAAACTAAACTGCATAATACTTCTTGAATTACCATTCCCCAAATCTTAAAGCACCTCCATAGGATCCAACTCCTTTATCCTATTACTTGTCTACCAAAAGCTGTGCATTTGGCTCATTTGAACTTTCCTGCAGAGTTGAAGAAAAACTACGCAGAGACTTTCAGTCAGCTGAAGCCCACTAATTGCACTGTGTTACCACGATATGACTACCACAGTGGAGTGTAGGTGTAGACTAGCTTTTCTTAGTTTTATTTCCATAATCACACCACCAGAGAACCATAGCTAACATCCACTTGCATTTCTAACTGAAGAATACCTTTCATATTGGAAGTCAGTAACAGCAATAATAGGGGAAAGCATAATTAAATGCATGCGGTTTGGGTTTCCTCCAAAGTTACTGTCCAGCCATATTAAACAGCTAAATGGACAACATACAACCTGGTACAGTGTTCAGCGTTGGGTTGGCAGCAGGCAGGACTTCTTGAGTTTATGATTTGTCTGGAATAATGCTGCACAGATGTGACCACAAAATTATGAAGTGATTCATAATTGTGCAAGATTCAAATGCATGTATATGCAATACACATTCCTTATGTTACAACACTATAACTGGGTAAACATATACAAGGGAAAAGTGGGGGGGAAGTGAGAGAGTGAATGAAGTCTACTGGAGATTTTGCTTTTGGTGTATGTATGAGAAGAGAGCATGTGTTAAAAGTGACAATGGCAAAAGAAAACCATGAGACAGGCAAGCAGCTCAAAGAAATTATCTTTCAAATTCAGCAACTCCTACTACACTTTGTGGATATTTTGCAGATTTACTCAAGAGGGTAAGAAATACCCTGTTGGGCCTTCTCTTTTGACCAGTGATAGACCTACCACAAATGAAACCAAGTACACTGATCTACCCTGTCTCTCTAACCGAGGAAGCAGTAAAAAGCTATTTGGGAGCAGATTATCTGCAGTTTGCCCTTTCCCAGGCAACTCCTGTCACTCACCCAGGAATGCTGGATGGAAAAGTCTTCCCTACCCATTCTCCATGAACCTTCTGCTATGAACCTTCTGCCCACAGGTTTGACTAATCTTCTGTGAACCTCCCACTCTTGTCTGTCTGCATTTTCTGCTCTGGCAACAAATTCCAGAAGTTCAATGCCATTATTAAAGAAAACAAACAAAACAAGTACTTTATCTTCTACATTGTAAATGGTTTTCTCATCGTTTTGGCACATGCAGTTGTTGTTCCACTTTATGATTTTGTTCATCTCAGTCATATCCTCAGCACAGTATTTTCTTCTCCAAAAAGCCCCAGCTTTTTTATTCTCCTTTTGATAGCTTATTTCTTATGCCAAGATGACTTATTTGGCTCTTAACAGCCTTGCCACATTCTGCTCCCCTTGGTCCTAGCCCCGGTAAGTGTTTTTATCAGCATAATAGAAAACACTATTGTCTGAGAATTCTATGGCAAGAAGGTTTATTTGCCAAGTCTGACATTATTTAAGAGAACAGAACGGCTCTGAAATACCAGATCTTTTTCTGATACCTTGGAAGACAGGACACACAACCTCATGGATCAAATCAGAGTAATACTTTCTGTAGTCATGAAGTGAAGCTTTTTAAAGTTAAATAAGCAGAATCACATTTTCACAAAATAACTTATCTCTGGAGTAACTCAAGATCCTCAAGAGCTCTGTGCATTTCTCATTGTTTTCACGAGCTTCCTGGTGAAGCTCAGGGCTACAGAAAATAACTTGCTGAATTGCATTATTAGGGTTAATGTTGATAAAGACATTCAAATATTTTCTCTTTTTTTGCCATCTCTGTAGGTTTCATATTGCTATAGTAGAAGGCTAAGCTGACATTGCATCTGTAGAAAACAAAAATTATGATGGATACCTAAAATGTATCATTATAACATCCCAACTGTGGGTCCTCTGAGACAAGGATATGTTACTGTGATAATACCTGAAACCCTAATACTTCAAGAATAATTTAGTATTTATGAATTAAAACACAAAAACTGATCTCAAGAGACCTTTTCAAGACCTCAGCACTTTAATACAAGCTTTTTAATAAGTAAGAAATAAAAGTAAATGCTAATTCTATACAACTTTCAAATAAAAGAACTATGGGGTAGATAAAAAAAATAATTTAGATGCTTGCTCTGTCAAAATCAATGTAGCTGTGTAAATCTTGGCCTTAAAGTTATAATTCGTCAATTTGTCAAATATGGTTTGTTTAATGTGAAATTACTGGTAATGTTTAATGGGTTTCTAATGCCAATGCAAATTATTTCTGTAGTCAATTTGCCAGTTTGTGAACTCAAATGAAGAAACACAAAAATGGTAATTTGTGAGAACTTGGTTTTGCAGGTTGTCAAAACTGGATGCAGCTTTCCTTAATTAAATCTAACTATTAAATTCTTCAATTTTAATTAGTTATATATTTCAGATAATCTTTCTCACCAACACTGAAAGTACCCAAATCATGTCACTCATATATGTGTTCCTTCGTACAAAATTTATCTTAACTAATGACAGCTCATGATAACATGAAAGGTTTTCTTTCCTCAGTCTTTTCATCTCTAAAAAAGAATGGAAATTCATTGCTCTTTCCAGTTCAATATGGTGACTTCTGAAAGTAACTACTTGACTGGCAAAATATAGTACAAAGGAGCTCATGCGGTTGGGTTTTTTTCATTCTCATCCTCCACACAGACTCTTGGGCTTTACTTGATGAAACAGCCACTGTCTCTCTGTTAGACAAGGGTAAATTAATGACAGACACTTTCCATAAGTAAATAAATGAAACTCCTTAAGGCTTTAGTCCAAGATACAATTATATACTTACCGCAGAAGAAATGGTTTGTTTCTTGCCAAGATTAAAAACAAGGAGTCCAGAAAGAGAACAACTTTAAACTAGAGACAAAAATCCCCAAAATTACAAACTTCACAAAAGAAATCTTCAGCTCACATTTCCCTTGTAAGCACAGAAGGTCTTTTTACTTGTGTATTTTGCCATCAATAAAAAGTCACTGGTTCTAAATATATAGCATTATTATTATTATAGACTTAAATACATCATGCCCACAAAGAAAATGGAAAAAATGGTGACACAGCAGATCTGAAACACCAATCCATACACACATGAGTATTTAGAAAGAGACATAAAAGAATACAAATAGGACTAAATTGAATTTACAGAAATGTGGCCTATTTATTTAATACACTGGAGCATCACATAAGAATGAAATGTTGGACTATAAAAACAATAGCTAGCCCATATACAAAACAAAGACCATGAAGTTGCTGTATTTTTATATAATTTTTAACAAAAGAATACTGTTTTATGTTCCCATTCCACCCCCCACCGTCCCCCACCACGGGGCTTAGCTGGGATGCAATTAAAACTAATATATGCTTTTTCAATACTCACAAATTTGACCCCAGGCACGCATTTCAAAGCACTAATTTTCATGGTTTATGTATTTCTAATCCAGTTTCAAGTTTCAAAATAATCTAAGAAATATACCCTTTTTTAAAGCTATTCTTCTTTCAAATGATTTTTTTTTTACTTTACCAAAATAAGTAATCCAGAAAAGAAAGTAAAAGTAAAAGTAAAAGGAAAGGAAAGGAAAAGGGACACTCTGGCCTAGATGATGTATATTTAGGAGAGAAATGGCTGTGAGCAACAACTGCGCCACTGTAGTCTGCTTTCCCAAATGATCACTTCTTACCAATTCCATTTGCATGGGAACATACACTGTTGTACAACTGTTTTTTTTAATTTTCAGTGTATGACAGTCTTAGTTGATCAATGTACATGACAGTACGAGTTTACCTGCGAAGACAACCCCATATTAGCTTTCATTTAACTAGCACAAGGAAAATAGCAAAGCCAGAAGTGTGGCCTTCATCCATCAACATGCCAGCTACTTCCAGCCAAAGATTATGGAAATCTGTGCTCTTTCAGTAGTCCTGCTTCTTTAGCAGGTGAAAATAATGACCTAGTAGTCCCACATGAGGTAATCATATATTCATTTACTAGATAGATACATCCTCCAAATTAAAAAAATCTTTGCCTCAGATATGCGTTCTAAGTGTCGTAATATGAGCTAAATATGCTCAGAACCAGTGACAAATGGATAATCCCCTACCTAAAAAAAACCCTGTAGAGTCTGAAATTGTATTGTAAAAAAAGGAAGTAGTTTTCAAATGTCATGTCTGTGATGCACATCCTTTCTTCTTGAGGAATTAAAATCTGTGTTTTTATAATTCAAGCTAGTCACCAGTTCTGGGTCACCTACCTTTCAGATCTCTGCATCCAAATTTAAGTAAAGACTTCAGATAACCTGCAGATTGGATAATCTAAAAGTCATAATAACAAAATAATAGCAAGTGCATTTCTTCATATAAAGCTTTCTTTTTGCAATGAAATACGTAAGTCTGGAGTTAGTATCCCAATTGCAGTACTACACTAGTGTGGCAGTACTGTCTCTCCAGTCATCATTAAAATTGCTGCTGAAGTTTTGCTCAAGATGCATGCCACTGTGATGCCATTTTTATACAATCTCTTTTAGACCATAATGCTTTTTTGATTACAGGTCCTTTCTGTGATGAACAGAAGGTTAGCAGGTCATTTACCAGCAATTAAAGTGTTTTTATAGAACAAAAGCTTGTTTACCAAACCAGTCCTCTAAGATTCAGTAATGGGAAACAGTAGACTACTGTTCTGTATGTAAACAAGATATTTCACATAGAAAACATCCTGAAAGTAAGGGGTAATGGAAATAAGCCAAGTATCTTATCAAACCTCTCATTTTTTATGCCTGCTTTGGTAGTCTCAAAGTAGGAATTGAAAGTAAACTTTTATGAACAGTTTGTTTATGTCAGCACCTAGTTTAAATTTACTATTTAGACACAGAGCAAGATGCAGCTATAGCTTAGAAGTGAAATTCACATGCCTGCTAACAGGTAAATAAAGCCTCAGTAATCTCCCACAGACTAGACAACTAATAAAATCAAATCTAAGTAGTAGCAGTTCTAATATAAACAAATTTAGCCGAGGGTACACATTAAAATGTTTCACATGTGGCATCACCCCTACACACACAAATTGAGATCAGTTTGCTATTGTCTCATAATAAATAGAAAGGAGGGCAGGAGGTGGAATTGCAAAGAAATAAAGACATTTAGCATTGAACCGTTTCATACAAAGCAGGAAACAGTTTCTTGCTGGAAGAAATACTTTTGTGAAACACAGATACCATGCTGTTTATCTAATGACAAAACAGTTGAACCAGAAAGATGGATGGATTCTCACAGGCACTTCCTGCTGACCACGTTAAGTACCATAGTTGAGAAATTTTTAGACTTTCCTGGAATTACTTTCTGTAGACTTGACTGAACCAAATACGCTCTATGCAAATCTCTGAATATAATGAAAACTGGAATTGGTAAAGAGGGTTTTCCCTGTACTCTCTCAAACCACAGAAAACACAGCTACGTAGTGTAAAATGCAGAAAAATTGCTTGCACAAAGCCTTCATGGTGGACAGTAACCTTTCTGTCCATCATCAGAAGATTCAGGCATTTTTAGATTTGACTCTGAATTACAGAGGGAATGAGGTTGAGTCTCCATTTTACTCAGAGTGCAATCAATTATAATGCTTCAAATTAAAGCATCTATCTCTACATTACCCTACAATATAATGTAGACATGCTAATTTCATTAGGACATTTTGAAGCATCAGTTAACACATCTCACATTCCAGTCCTCCAAATGAGCAATTCCCAAATTTGCCTAAAATTGCAGAGAGAACAAAGGCAACTTTGCTACTACATAGCTTAAGCAATATCGAAAAATAAATTGGGACTACCACATGGCTAAGGACTTCCACCAGCCAGCAATCCCTCCTCCCCACACCAAATAATGCAAACACCCAATACAGTTTAAATTGACAAAAGCATCACTCACCACTTTGTGGTTAACTCAGTGGCTAAAGTAACAATGTAGAAAATTATCTCAACGGGCTTTCAGAGATGCAAAAATACAATTGCTGTCATTGCTAGTCTGTGGAGACTCTTATTATCAAGACACTTTAGCCTCACTCAGACCTACCTTCCTGTGTTAGTTTTTACGTTCAATTTCTTTTCTTTTATAGCTGTAAATCAGTTTTCACTAGCCTGTGCAGCCCTTCTCAAAGCACTGGAGCTGTGTAGATGAGCTGCACTGATTTACATCATCTCAGAATTGGACTCAGAAGACTTTAAGTAGCATGCTGAGATTGGATATGTAACATCTATACCAGAGCATCTAAGATTTGATTGCAATATAATGAAGAGTCATTTAAGTAATTACTTGTGCATAAGTTACACTATGCTCATACATTCCAATATATAATTGCTGCACATTACAAGCACCATGGTTACTAATCAAGGGGAGAAAGGAGTTCGAGACCTGGAAAGAGCAAGAAAAATTAGGTAGAGCAAATATACGGTTAGACTAAAGAACATGTTATTCATCTGCTGTCTTGACGTGTAGTATGTGTATAAGCAGGTGGGCAAGAAAAACAACCCCGAAGTGACATACCTATCTACCCCAGCCCAAATAACATGTAATTCCATGTGTCACAGAATATATGAGTAAGCTGATTGGACTCGATCAATACAATTCCCTCATCATGGTTTAAATTAAAACATGACTCAAGATGCCAACCTTGCTATATTCCATAATCCCATAAACCCCAATAATCCTAAAATACAAGTGTTCCATTCATTAGAGAAAACCCTGTGTTCTTGATGCAGCAGTCTCCCAGCCTTCCCCTGTGTTAGGAAAGGAGACTATGGCTATGGCCCTAGCAGAAGCCCGCATGCTGACTTCCAATAGCAGAGGTCACCACTGCACAGGACCCCAGCAAATGCAAGGAGAGTAACGTAAATAGAGCACTGGTAACCTGAGGGAAAGCCCACCCATTCCACAGACAGAATGGGAGCAATACTGGCTGCTGTCTTCTGATGCATATTTGGATGTTTTTTATGACCCTGTTCCAGAGTGCAGGTTTTGCAGTCAAAGCCAAAGCAGTTTTGACTGGTACTCATTTTCTATTAGGAATACTTGGCACAGTTTCTCTCTTATGAAACTAAATGTCTTGTGACAGTAAGCGTAGCATGATGGAGGGGGTCTGGCAGATATGCCAAATGATCTTTGGCCTCTATTTATATGCAACATTTCCAGAAAAAACATTTTATTAGATAAGCCACTAGGGAGTCATCCTTCAATAGATGGCTACAGCCACATTCTTCTGGAAAAAATAAGCTTCTAAGAACGCAAACACAGGTTAGGAGGATATCTTCTGTAAAGCAAAGTAGAAATGGAAGAATAGGAAGGGAGAAACTTTAAAGGGGAGTCACATTTGGACTGAATGATTCCTGAGGCATCACCACATTAAGAGCTGTCCTGGTAAAGCACTGGCACTACCCAACAATCTCAGCTGCCCCTTTCAATCTCAGCAGTTCATTGACTGATATTAAATAAACTATCCCTGTGTCACCATTATCACAATAATACATATCCTCAGACTGTATTGAAAGCAGAGTGGAAAAATCTGATGTAAATACAAGCAAATTGAGAACAAAGGATCACTGACATGATACACTGACATTTCTAGAACACTGCAGCTAAAGACAGTTTTCTTTCACAAATTCCATCTGTGGTCCTGTCAAAAAAAAAAAAAAGCATGGAAGTTACAAAGTCAGTAAGTTTACGAACTATGAAAAATGACATGTGGAGAAGATGTCACGTCATTGATAACAGCTTCAGCGATCATCAGAAAAAATCATTTAGAAAACTGTGTCAAAGTCTGAACTCCTTCCCTATCATCAGGAATAAGAGCAGATTCAAAGTTTCTGCATAACACATGGAGAGTAATTATTAATTAAAAGACATCATTAATGAATACAACATAGACTGAGGAATACAGAAAAGAACAGCTTTTTTTTTTCCCCTCTCCTTACAGGTTGTGTTGGTGGGCTATGTTGTCTATCAATCTGAAGTTAAAGCTATCAAAGGCTTCTGTGTGGGAATAGATCTATATACACATATCACCTATACAGCTACATAAACACATACGCCAGAGCACAAGCTAATCCCTTTAATGAATCTAGCCCAGAACAGTCTAATCATTACCAGTTTCTTTTGTAACAGAAGCTATATGCAGATGCACAAACACAATACAACCTTGCTTGTAAAGTACTATAAGCTTTATCCTTTAAGAACCTGAAAACAAGACCTGGTTATTTCTTTCTCCTCAACTTTCAGTTCTCCTTGGGCCCAGATTTTAAATCTTCCTGATGTTAATTTCTGCAGC
Organism: Ara ararauna; assembly: GCA_028858755.1. Lineage (NCBI taxonomy): Eukaryota > Metazoa > Chordata > Aves > Psittaciformes > Psittacidae > Ara > Ara ararauna. The sequence continues at coordinate 52,139,404 of CM054376.1, read as the reverse complement.
TTAATTATACTACTTCCCCACTAGATACATAGTGTACAAATCTACAGAGAAAACATTAGTTCCTGGCAAGAGCTCTTGGCAAAGTAGCGATTCTTCCACCTTCTCAGAGCCATTTTGAATATTAAGACTACGCATAGAAATACTAAAATTTGCCATGAGTTGGTTAGGATTTGTTAAAGCCCCCTTTGAAGCCCTTTGGAAATGTTTGAGTCAGGTTTTAAGCTTGGCCTTCTCCTTAAGATGAACAGAAGTGCAACAGAACAACAAAGAAGAAACAAAAGCACAGGAATGGAAAATATCTTAGCAGACTAATCCCTCCAGACCTCTACCCTTCTAAAACTATTCTGAACAGATAAGTTAAGGCTTATCAAGGGAAAGATGTTACTGTAGATGAAACCTGAATTAGATTTAGAAGTTTCTCCTGCTCAGTAGTATTACAAATTGCACAAAGAAACAGCTTGCAATATACGTATATGTCTGAACACTGCTGGCTAATACTGAGTATGACCAGCTATTAGAAGTTTCCAGTTGGGATTAGACTAAATATTTGATTTATATATCCCCGCTGATATTATAATCTGTATGACATGAAGGAATTTTCTGCAGAAGGTAAATTAGTAAATTGAGCAAATAAGACAGTGACAAAAGCAAAACTTCATTAAGTGAGTTATGGTTATCAAGTTATTATGCAAAATTATCTTTCAATAAACAGACTTTCGAAAATGAAAAATTAATTAGTATCTACACTCATATAGCATTAACTCTTCCCTCTATTGTCCAAAATCAGTGATAGCCAGTGTGGTTTTTTTATTTTTTGCAGATTTCCCAGATGCATTAATTGTTACACATATTTGTATATGTACTGAGTCATGAGTAATTGGTTGCAGCCAGCTTAAAAAAAACCAAACACACATATGAGGCTATCAGGCTAGCTATGATTAGTGAAAATCATCACTGAGATAAGTATTTATCTCCCAACACCTCTGCCAATGATATGGAAAATTCCTGAGAAATGCAGCATTGCATGCGTAGATTCAGCCACTTGTCAGGAGCTGAAAGCAGAAAAAACAAGAATCTCAGCTTGTACTAACAGAAAAATCCTTGCTTTCATTCTTCTTCCAATGAAAAATACAAACCAACATTAAAAAACTGTTTTCAAAAATTCTCACTTACTAGAATAGAGTCATGTAGATATAGTCAAGTCAGGGTATGACAAGTCATGGTATGACAAGTCATGGAAACTGTTAATTGCCCAAAAGGACACAGCCCTTGTAAAATCTTTTTCATTCTGAAAAATGGTATCTTCCATAGGCAAATAAATCAAACATTATGGGACTAGATTTACTGCAGTTACAGGAAAATCACTATTTGCCTTATAAATTCTTGTGATGCTCTTTTCTTCATACCCACAAGCTAAGCACTGGCTAAAGAAGATGAAATACTGATGTAGTATGGCTACCTTTGTATTATTAAGGCATTAAAAACCTTGTTATTACTAAGATGTCAAAAGCAAGACAAAATTGTTTTCAGGTGCCATTTATCTTTTAGTGGTGGCAGTAAAAGCTGCTGAATTTTTTCTCAAAAACAATTTCAACTTTCAGATTATGCCACTACATGCCATTGCCTGTGCAGCATTTATTGTTTTCAATACCCACAAGGAGCCACAAAACACCTTTTTAGCCATAGATGCTAAGGGTTCCTAAGATTTTATTTAGAAAAGCACAGAAAATAAGCTAAGGTTTTTCACCTCTGTCTCCCTAGAGAACAACTAGGCTGCATGTCATCTCTCCTCATCTCAGTTGTGAGCAGATTTTAATACACTGCTCATGTTACACTTGGGACAAAGCTTCAGTGGCCACACAAAATAAACTTCTGGGCTTTTCTTGTTTATATTACATTTTTACATTACATTTATATGCTCTATTACTAATGTAATAGTTTGATCTGACCTACTCAAGGATATATGGACTGTCAATGTAAGGTGAGCAGAACAGATCAGGGACGAGAGGCATGCCCCCATCCTGTCTGTATTACTCACTTGAATTCAGCATATGACTGCCAGAACAAATCACTATTTCCAGCTTATGCAAGATTCTCCTTTTTCCAGCTCTTTTTATTAACAATTATGGCTGTTTCATTTAAAATAAGCTCATGGAGTACTCATAGAGGAAGTCATGAATTAGATTCAAAGTGCTTGGTTTCTTACTAGCATAGAGATTTGAATTTTTATAAGGAAACAGAAAGATTTATCATGTAAGAAGGAGGACTGAAGTTTTACTTACACACTGAGACACATGACCAGACCCCAGAGCCATCATATGAGTATTTTAAAATGTACCACTGCTAGAAATTGCATTGTAATAAGTCAATATGAAACATATCCTTTAGAAATATCATCCTGGGAATAACTCAATTCCTTGGGCTCTCCAGCCAAAGCTGGTTGAAGATTACCACAGAGTGAAAAGGCTTGTTGGAGATTTTGTTGGGGTCCTGCCAGTTTTGCTGCCAGTTTTAAGTACTGGTGCAACAAAAGGCATTCTTTGCTACAAGGGAGGCAGGATGCAGCATCTGATGTGATCATTAGCTGCCTACCTGTTTGCTTGCATTCCCCAGCAGCACACAAGGCTTGGGCACAAAGGAGAGTTTGATACAAAATTCAAGCTCCAGTCACTGTGTAAGTGATGGACTTGTCAAAAGATGAAACACAGCTGCAAAATTCTGCCTTGTCTGTACAACTCCACTCCAGCTAGAAAAAGCAGCTATATAAAAATGACATGGAAGTAAGAAAGGAAAGAGAAGGAACAAAAAAAAAAGTAAGAAGTGCAAAAATACTCATGTTTTAAAAATCTGTCTAAGATTGCTTGTGATTTTACATCTTTCCAGAGCATTATCATGTTGAAAACGTGGCTCTCACTACTGGTTTCCCCTCTGTGCACGGAAACATGCAACAGATGAGGGCAAGCATCTGGGTGACTGGGTTTTAAAGAGACAAACAAATGGCAAATACGCAAGGAAACAGAGAGGTGAAGATTTAAACAACCACAGAGGAAAAAAAAAAAAACAAAAAACAAAAAAACCAACAAAACCAAAATAACCAGGTTAGAATCAAAAGAGTGTAGTCCAAATATCTATCATGAGGCAATGTGTCAAAATGATACCTCTATTAACCAGTCTAATCAGCTTCCAAACTAGAAAATATTTATCAGTGCTGAAGGCAAGTTTCTTATTCAACATTGGAAGGTCTTAACACCAAGCAGAGAGTGTTTACATTGCAGAGAGTAGAACTATCAATCTGGAAAATATTTATGATTCCCAGTTGAAGATGATGTTTAATGAAGCCAGTAAAAATGCAAAATTATCTTCTGACTACAAACTCTCCAAAACATTTCAATGAACTTAAATCAAGAACAGCCTGCTTTCATCAGTTACTAACAAAACCCATTTCGTTGCAATCTTGAAAACAGGCATTTTAGACTTTTATGGCCATATCTTCCAAGTCATATACACTTTATGCTGTGAACACATCTGTTTAAAATTAACTCATGAACATGATTATTTAATGTGCACAATAAAGTCAAAGGGTCTAGCTGGCCATATGCTAACAACTGAACTGTACACCTGCCCTCAACTTCACTGTAGTCCAGTTTATGCATCAAACTACAAAAGCCTAGGGAATTTTGCACTGGTGGTGGGGGCTGTTTTTCCTTCTGTACTTGTACACCACTGACACAAAATATAACAGACCTTGGGTCCAGAATAAATGTTTTCTCACATAATCTTTAGTACTTGGAGAATACTATCAGGGAGGGCTTACTTTTCAAATTTTGCATTAAATTTATCAACTGAATCTGAAATATTTCTTCATTCAAAGTACAAATAGAATATTATAATTTCATGAGCATACAAGGTAATCAGGAATCTTCCAAGTGTCAGATATTTTAGATAATGCATGATAGCATACTGGTTTCAGTAGATTTTCTAAAGGGATTTTTTGGTATAAACTGAGGCTGCCCTTGCTTGACTTAAAATGTGCTCTATCTTTCAGCGACTATTCATGAGGAACTGTAGTGAGAGGACAAGGGGTAACGGCTTCAAATTTAAACAGGGGAAGTTTAGACTGGATATGACGAAGAAATTCTTTACTGTAAGGGTGGTGAGGCCCTGGAATGGGTTGCCCAGGGAAGTTGTGAATGCTCCATCGCTGGCGGTGTTCAAGGCTGGATTGGACATAGCCTTGGGTGGCATGGTTTAGTGGGAGGGGGGTTGGAACTAGATGATCTTAAGGTCCTTTCCAACCCTAACTATTCTATGATTCTATGAGATCGAGATAAAGCCCAGGACACAGGATAATGTGAAAGTAAACACCCCATCAGTATATTTGCCCAGGCTTCAGCTACTGTTGGCTAAAGCTGGAGCTCATCATCCCTAGTTAATGGTTCTCCACGGATTGTTTCTTCCTTGAATTTTCCAATTGCTTTGGAATTTTGTTTTAAACTTACACAGACTTTAAGTATCTACATCATTTGGCAAGAAGATGCACAACACAAGTACATGTGTACAAAGAAGTAACCATATTTTGTGTACAAAATGTATGTGTGCAAGTTACATAAGTTATTGGCTATTATTTAAAGGATTCTAAATATGCAACTGGGCCAAATAACAGATAGTTGACATAATTTGGGTTCATTCTATTCTGGAGAATATCTTGCTATAAAGTATTACCAGTGGGAGCCTACAGTTAATACCTGAACCTGAATTTACTGTGATAGCAGTAAATATTCTTTTCAAAACTAAGACTGAGGAGGACTTTTTGTTTGAAATTATGGTTATTATATGTGAATGAAAAATCATAATATTTAGCTTACATGAAAATAAGAAGAATGACTATAGCAATGATTATTCACATGTGCTGGAGGACCTGACCTTTTCATATTAGAAAAAGACACAGATCTACAAAGCCTGTGGATTATAGCTACACGCTCTCAGGTGTCATGCTGTAATGAGGACATACTTGTTTAATATTCATTACTCCTCTTTTTGTTTGCTCAGTACAGAGGGTATTTGAACTCTACAGTGTTCAAATGGACTTCACAGACTAATTTCCCTTGGGTAGTCTTTTTGTTGAAATTCTTATAAATTGATATCCAATCAAGGGAATAAAAGGGGATGCGGAGAAGTAAACAGTTGCATAGCTTGCTAGGGTTCATGAACTGAAAAGTATTTTCTCTTCTGAGCGCAATGAAATTTCAGACATCAGAGGATTATTTGAATTTTAGCCCTAAATTAAACTTTGTCATATGGTGCTTTCTTCTTACATTTGCACAGGTGAGGAAAAGACCAATTTTTAAATTATCAATTTCCTTAACATGAATAAAATACATATTTATAAATGAGTCATTCTGTCACAGAACATGACAAAACTCAGAAGCAGAAGGCAGTCCTGCCATCCTATTGATCTCAAAGAAACAGAGGATTTATGACAAAAGATCATCTATTGAACGAAGTAATGCAACAAGTTGCCTCTGGCAGTGACCAAGCTGATGCTTTATAACACAGTAAATAAAACTACAATACATTTAGCCGCCCATGCAGTGTTGTACATAGGCGAGGGTTGGGTTTTTGTTTGTTTGATGGCAGGTTGGTTTGGTTGGTTGGTTTTTTAAAGTGATTCTTACATCAATTGGCTTACATTTTCTGAGGTGCGATTTGTTTATTCTTACTATTGCACAAGCAACAATGTACACATCTTTAAGGTGGTGGCCTAAAATCTACTTGCAAGATGCATTGTTCTATAGCACAAGAACTGCGCAACACAGAAAATTTAAAATCATGATCCATAATTAACAACCTGTTAATCTTTAACGAAAATACTGCAAAATGGATTTCAGAGCTGTGTCAAAAATTACATGAAGGTTAACAGAGTTTAATAATTTTAACCAGTCATTCACCTACATGGTATTACAAGTACTTTCGCATTGCCCCAAGAGCCTTACATAAAAATGCACCAGTTTATTTATCAATATCTCTATTGCTCACACCATTTTCATGCAAGGATTTCTCAAAACAGCGTCAAGGACTGAGCCACTGATGCCTCATTTCTAAAGGAGACTTCAAGAGAAGTTCTCAAAATGTCAGATAAAAATCTTGTCCCTAGCCACTGCTAAGTTTACTTCTGATCTGGCTATTGACTGTCTTTCAGGCTGGCGAGAAATCTTCTGCCTTAGGACATTAAGGAATTTACATACTCAGCTGCCCTACATGCTTAGTCATGGTCTAGAAAGCCATGATCTGACATGCTCACAGCGTGGTCAGTACTATATATGACTGACCCTGGAAAACCTTACAGATGGCCAATACAGTAACACTAATAAGCCCCTGCTAAGAAAAGCAGTTACCCAAATGGGCACCTCTTCCACAGCACAGTTTCCAGCTTCAAGTGTATCTCAGAGAATAGTCCCCATCAGCTATCAGCAAGACACAGCTGACAATGTCCACACTTCCCATGTCCTGCAGTCAAGGAGCTAGATCTGCCATTGGAAACTCACTTGAAAGAAATCTAGTCAGGGTGCTCCAAGTGTACTCTAGGAGGTGGATGGGGATGATTAGAGGATATTTGAAAACAAAATCCACACCCAAATTAAAAACTCAATAGCACCCAGCTCCCCACTCTTTCCTCTGCAGCAGAAATGCAACCACGCCTGTGTCCTTCTTAAAAGACCCCAACCTTCAGTATTCCATATTCTGCAGTGGATTTACAATTCACACTGATTTCATGAAGTAAAACCAATTACCCAACAAACTGAAGTCCATCTTATACAAGCTGTAGTTGCTGTAGTATGGATTCTCTTAAGATGTTGAAACTAGCATATAATTAATTACTTGAAGCTGGCAGGGCTAATAAAGTTAATCAGTTTGTTGTCCGCAGGCCTAAGGAAAGGGATTAGATTTTTCAGTAAAGTTTTAATGTTTGATCCAAGTTCAACCCAATAGGCACAATACTGCAAACACCTCAATAGGACGAAGTACTCTGATAAAAACAGTTGTGCTGCCAGAAAGCGTTTGTGAGACAAGGCTACAGGAACTATGACCCATAAATTAGATGTCACTGAGTTTATGCAGAAGAAATCCTTCAGTGTAGGACTGTATCGTTGTTAAAGCAATTAGTTTTCAGTGGTTTTTTGGGCATTTTTTGGTCCTTTTAAATAATTTTCTAACCCAGCAGGGTCATATTAACTCTCAGCACTGGTTCTGTTGGAGCTTGTCCAAATGCAAACTGAAATTCCCTGACCTTTGAGGCTCAGAGAAGACCTGTTAACATAATATGCACTGATCACGTTTCCTAATTTAAACTGTCAGAGTTTTTTCCTTCATTTTCTGAAAAACAACCCCAGTGTGTGTAACAGACACTTTCAGACTCTACAAATTAACCTGGCTTGGCCTCTGAAAGAGAAAAAAGTTTTAAAAGGAGAAGGAGTAATTATTAAGCTTTTTGCCTGTGCTGCTTGTCAATTTGCATAGCATTATCTGTAGTGCTTTGCAAAGCTTTTTCTGGAGGTCATCAAATCTTGTTAAATCTGTCACAGGGCTGCCACTGTATCTGACTTAGACAACGCATTTGCATGACACAAGTCCCTAGCAATGGTGATAAATGTGTTTGTTTCTGGCATTCCAACCTCACAGATGCTTATTATGCATGTACGCATGCATTTACATTATTTAATCAGCCTCAGAAAGGAGAAAAAGGTCTCAGACACCTAAGATATAGTTTGTTTTTCTATGCACTTACAGCCTGCATGTGACAGTTGTAAGCAAGCATTACTTGCTAGCTGATCCAGAAAGATCATGAACTTCTTAGGGATTCCACTGTTAGTATTGTCACTGTTTATTTACATAGACCTAACCATGCAGATGGAATAATAACCAAGAGTGTCTTCATCCTGTTTAAAACACACCAGCTGGAAACTAAAACATAATAAGCAATATCGAGTTCAAGGGAAGACAAATGCTGCTAGCTAGACTATTTGTACCAGAAATTTCCTGTGGCTAACAAAATAGATGAAACTAGTAAGTGGACTGTACACAACTCAGCTGCTTTTATAAAGCCCAAAGGATTGAATTAATTTTCACTTTAGGAATCCAGTCTGTAGGCAAGCCAGGATCGCAAACAGTTGAGGGAAAAATCTACAGGCAGAAGTCAACCCTGTAAACCTACACTGACAGAGAAAATAAGAAAAGTTTCAGGCACATGTAGGACTAAAAAAGGCAATTAAAAAAAGGACACTATTCATATTATTCAGAAGTTGGCAGGTAAAAGGTAACTTGCAAGCCATTTATTCTTCTGAACACAAGAAAAAGGAAGAAATCTGTTTCTCGGCATTTCATAAATCCAAAAGCTACTATCAACTAGCCTGTTTCAAGAGCATCATAAGTCTATGAAGTGCTACAAATTAAGACAGAAAACTTCAGATTATTACTGTCCTGAACTAACATTTCTCACTGCTAAATTTTAATTTCTTGACCATGCTGATTAGTATTGAAGATGGCTGCTTTTGTTTGATCAAACTTACAAAACCAGTAAGCGCTTATACTCATGGAGAATTAGGCTCAGTATTCCCACGCACACGCATTTACAGGTGAACAATCTCTCAAAACTTGTAACTGCTTAGAAATAAAACTTAGTAACGCCAGTATTTTCCATTACAGCTCAAACTGATACAGTAATTAGATAAAATGGAGCAATACGAGCTACTGTGTAAGAAAAATATTATACACATGCAATGCTGTCAACAATGAAAAAATGTTTTGATTGGCAAGTAAACAATTTGTAACTAGTTAGTCATTATAAAGTGTGGATGAATAAGTGGGCACATTTTGATTCTGGCAAACTGCTGAATTCATGTAATTAGCAAAACTAAGATCTTAACATAGCCTACAGTTTAAATAGACTTCGTAATTTGAAAGACAATTTATTCTTGTCAATTCAGCGAAGAACTGAAAAAGACAAGCTTAGGTAGTCTGAAGTGATCACTGCTCCTTCATCTCTTGTTAGGAATTTCAGCAAGTATGCTAGAGGAAGAACTGTTTTCAGATTAAATGCTGCTCTCTGCAGAAAGGTCTGTCTGCTGGCCTTACTATGGAGTTAAATATGTTTCAAACTTGATGTGAGATCTTCATTTTGTGCTGGGTTGACCCTGACCAACTGCCCACCCAGTCACTCTATAACTCTCCTTCCTCAGCAGGCCAGGGGGAGAAATTAAGATGAAAAAGCTTGTGAGATAAGGACAGGAAAATTATTTACTAGTTACCATCATGGCCACACCAGATGGGATGATGAGAAAAAGATAAAAACTAAACCACCTTCCTCCAGTCTCACCTTCTTTCCTTCAATAACCTTGATTGAAGATCAACTCTGTCATCACCATCTCCTCATCACAATCTTAGCTATTTACAGAAGATACTACACATACTTAGGTGAACAATGACATCATATTTTGCAGGAACACACTTATACACTGATGCCAGTTTACGCTAGACAATTTCCATGCTCACATTAGAAGTACACCTCTACATTACAAGCTGCAGCTTGAAGATAGACTTGACTCAAGACAGTAATAAGTTAAAGTCTGCAGATAACTTTTCGTCATTCGCCTTTTCAAATTAAAGCCCACTGTCAAGTAAGAACTTAGGAAAATTTAGAGGAAAGCAAAATTAAGAACCCAGGGTTCCATATTACCACATTGGAAATCCTGTTAATAACAGAAGAGTCCAATGATGTTTAACACTATAGATAGCAATCTTGCCTGAAAATACAGGTAAGATTTTATTTTTATATAAAGATGAAATTATTTTATATTTTATAAATAGCAAATAACTGTTTAAAGCAGCATGAATATTTTTATAATTTATACTTAATTGGTCTAAGTCTGGTAATTTCAGCAGATTTGCCCATATTTCACAGGTGACATATCTAACAGTTGACTCAAACCTAGCTTGTAAATCTGCATAATTGGCTTTGAAAGAATAAAAATTGCAACTAATCATTAACTTTTATGGATCAAAATTACTTTCATTGTATTTCTAACATATACTAATTTATTCTAGGTAATACGCTAATATCATACAAATAATTTTGATCTTCATTACAAAAGTGCATTGTAAGTCCAATAATACGTTGCCAACAATCTTGCAAACATAACAGATTTTGAAAAAGCGAGTTTCTCAGGTAGTGTCATGCATGGAATGCCAGAAAGAGGGAATGGCAAAGTGACTGCATTCACACTACTGCTGGTGAGCTGCTCTGCCAAAGGTTGCAATGAAAGCCAATTTCCAGCTCTGCCATTATCCAAATGCAACATTATGTCATGTCATGAGTTGAGAATATGGTACAACAAGACAGAGATCCATTCTAGTTATTTTTATACAGGTTAAATAATCAATAGTACAGATGGAATCAATCACTTTTCCACTGATGCAGGCCACTATGTGTATTTCTACTCGTACAGCACAATGAGGTAGATTTTCGGAAGAGAACTGGGAGATACAGATCATCAACAAATTCTGTTAAATGCCAAGATATGATATTCCTCTCAGCATTTTGAAAATTGCCCACATCAAGTGTTTCTACATTTAAAATAAGAAGTGAAAATTACAGCGTTTCCAGTACGACCTTCAGTCTTTCTCTCTTGGTTATGATTACAAATGTCTAAAATTTCTGGATATATTTTCTCAAGTGAGAAAACAAATATTCATTGGCTTGAGTATACTGGTAAAGGGAGACATACAGCACCTATCATTTGCCAAGAAAAATACTTTTAATAAATACAAAATATGTGTGTGTGTGTATATATCTCAGATGGTGGACTACGTAGCATATTGTTTATATTATTGCTGTTTTTGTTTAAGAAATAAGCCAACATATTCAGTACTAAGTCATATATTCCAAGACTTCCTTAACAATCTTCCTGATGTTTATTATACTAATATTGACTCAGATTATCTCTTAACAGATCTTTCCAATCTTTGCAATATTCTAGAAATTAAACATCACAAAAAAAAAGAAATCTGCTCAAGAGTCTGTATCTTTTGTCCTCGTTAAGGCCCAAAGTGTCAGAAAAAGGTAATGGATAAAATTGCCAAAGTCTGGCTATTGTTTAGGAGAGAACAACTCTAGTTTGCTTTAAGTCAACCTTTGTCCACTCTTACTTCAAAAAGGTTGCTGTGTCTCCTCAAAAGAAAGGAAGCAATGAAATCTTAACAGTAATTGCAATATAATGATACTAAGCAGACAATATTTTAAAGGAATATCCCATCTAGGGAAAAATATAAGTACTTATCATCTATTGAATAAATTCCTTTTGAAATAGCTACTGAAGCAAAATTAGGGTTTGGGTTTTTTTTTTTTTTTTTAACAATTACATTAAAGCAATCATTTAATTTTGCATGAACACGAAAACAAGGTGGAGTACTGTCATAAGTCCAGATAGATCACTGTTTGTCTGATGTGGCGATGTGGGGGTCTCCTGTCTTGTACAGTGTCAGCAACTTACTATTAAAATGAAATAATCCTCCTGGAAAGAAATTCACCTCAAAACATACAGGAGAGAGGGAAGGGGGAGGGAAAAGGGGGACAGGAGGACAAAATATAATACATATGTTCAAGGAGGCATGAAATACTTCATTTGAAATATCTCTATACTTTTAAATAAGAGCTGATTGACAAAAGACTTAATCAAAATCTTTGATCACAAAGGTCTACTCAGAAACACTCACAGGACAATTACCTTTGACTTTTACTTCAGAACAATTTAGGACATTGATTAAAGAGAGGAAAAAAAAGTGTTCAGTTCTAAGCCACATGTATGAAAAATGTAAACCAGCCATTCAACCTTACTAACATTTTAAGTAGGCTATGAACCAATGTAGTGTGCTCTGCCTGTCACCAAGGTAGAACCCTGGACCCAGACATATTTTTTTTACCTCGAAAAAGCAGCTGGGTGAGGTGGGGGAATAGCTAGTGGAGGTGGAAAAACAGTGAGCTGTAGAAGAGATGAAGTTGACTTTTGCTGGTACTGTTATCATTCTCTCATAAATTAAGTTATTCCTAAAACTCAGCTTCCACAAACTCAATAATATTTCTTTAAGAAACAAAAACTAAAAGAGTGGGGGGAAAAGAAATACCCTAAATCTTCCATTTGTCAGACTGATTCCTAGAGTAGGCTTATGAGCCATCAGCTGTAGGGACAGATTTTTTTTAAAAGCTTCTTTATCTTACAGGTAAAAATATACATCATCTCAATTTCAAAGTCTTCAAGGAGACAGAAAAAAAACATGTTCCACTTTCAATCATATAGATATAAAAATGTAAAATTTAAGAAAACTTTAGGGAGGTAATCTTTAAGAGATGATCTGAAGAACATATTGAGACAGATCTCAATTTTACAACCTGGTACACCTGGGTGATATAAGTTGAAGTATATTCTTTGGTGATTTTGACAACACTGTCTCTTCCTAAGGACGTCAGGAAGCATGAGAGAAATTAGAGACTGTTATTGATCAGCTCAGGGAAAATGAAATAGAAACTATGAAAGATTTATGAACAAATTCCAGTAACCATTTCTTTACTACAGCGATGCTCCATGGGACCCACCCTACATGGGCTCAGGTAGACAAAACTACTTTATCATTCCAGAAATATATCACAGCCCATATATAAATCTGTAAGAGAATTTGTTGAGGTTTAAGCCACTATAACTCATGCAGTTCGCTCACTTACTCCCCCCTCTTTCTTCCCCCCAGCTCCCAGGGGAATGGGGAGGAGAATCGAAAGAACACAACTTCCACAGCTTGAGATAAGAACAGTTTAATAACTAAGGTATAACACAAATCACTGCTGCTACCACCAATAACAATAATGACAAGGCAAATACAAGGAAAGAGAATACAACTGCTCACCATTCGATACCAAGCCCGATCCAGTTGCGAACCTCCCCTTCCAGGTCTCTGCCATCCGTTTTTACATCCTGGGCATGACGTGCTATGGTATGGAATACCTCTTTGGCTAGTTTGGATCAGGTGTCCTGTCTCTGCTTCCTCCTGGCTTCCCTTCCTCCCTGGCAGAGCATGAGACTCAGAAAGTCCTTGGTCAAACCAAAACATTCTAAGCCATAACTGAAAACATCAGCGCTATGAGCGCTGTTCCCAGGCCGAAAGACAAAAACACAGCGCAGCACCAGGTACCAAGAAGGAAAAAAATGACTGTCTCTGCTGAACCCAAGACAGGATCATATAAAATAAATGAATAATTGACAGAAAAGTCTATTTTTTAACAGACAACTTCACAATGACAAAACTAGAAAATGTAAGAAAGAAGCAAGAACTGGTCCATCCACTTAAATATTACAAGAATCAACACAAACCTGACTTGAAATTACTCTGAGATTAAAAAAGTCATCTAATTAACTTAGCAAATACTTCTGCTGAATCAGGTTAGCTGGGATCCTCCAGGGGAAGACAGGCTGATGCATCTATTACTATTCCCTGGCCTCATGCATGCTCAGTGAAGAGCAAAAGGTAGTGTTTTCAGAAGGGCATAGCTCTGGCAGTGAGAAGGGGATCTTTTAGCAAAGACACCTGCTGATAGGTGGTTAAAGTGTGACAGAGCAAGGGTTTCAGAGGTAGGAAATGCCCAAACTGGATTCCGTACTGCTGGACAGACTTTATTTATGTACTGTATTTATTCAATATATCTACAGTTGGACTCAATGATCTTAAATGCCTTTTCCAATCTAAATGAGTCTATGTTTCTATACATGATGTGCAGCATAAAGTACATATATATCACTATACACAGTTATCTTTGAACACACTCCATTTTTGAGGGCTTGTGACAATTCATTTCCAGGTGCTAGCAAAAAGTCCCGAGGCTGTAGGCTCACATATAACAGCATTTGTTTATACTTACCATGTGCACATCCTTTCTTACTACGCATGTAAGCCCTATAACTTTAAGAGAATACATAATTCTGTACTCCTTCGCATTTTCTGTTTCTATCTGAAGCTCAAAAATATGGGAGTAGGGGGATGGAAATCTAGTCTTGGTTATTTCCATCCCAGAAAAAAAAACAACAGCAGGACACTTTGCAAAACAAGCTGTCCCTGTGAAATTCCTGCCTACTGCAGATTCAGTTGGCAGCCTAAGCTTTGAATAAGCTTTTCAATTTCTAACATGCTTCTTTGGAAAGCTACTGCATGTTAGAGTTTCAAACCTGTGTGAGACAGAAAACTCTGGTTTGTATTTTTCATATCAAGATTACTGAATTATTCAAATCTGGAAATACATACCAGCAAAATACACTTGCCTCTATGCTTTGCTGTTTAATCATTTACCAAAGACATTTGATGTTGGAAGTTAATGATGCCACCAACTAGATTGTCACACAACTTGTGCTTCTATATATTAAATTATTTACCCCAACCCATTGTCTGAATTCGACCTTTTCAGAAAACTTTCTCTGAAAGCTTGGCTGCTTTTATTTGTTCCAGACTTTTGGAACCCTATCCCAGTGCTAAACCACTTTGAGATGCCCAACACATGATAAGAGGTCTAGGTATCTGTTTAGTATCTCTCCCACAAACTAGCAACCATTTTGGGCACCATATGCCAGGAAAAAACTGAGTCTCAGAGCACTGTGTGGGTTTCTCCTCTTGCTTCTCCCATATTCTCAAGTTTCCAGAATTAACATAATCCCTTGTTTACTCTTCTTACACAGGGCTCTGGGCCACTCAACATTGATCTTTTATCATAGCATTCTTAACTCTTTCTTTCTGTATGAAGAGATGTCATTTAAATTTATATTTAAACATGCAAAGTTGAAACCTAGTAATGATAAACTGGAAGTATCATTGGTTTCCACTAGTTATATCTTATTCTGTATCTAGAGTCAATTATAGAGGTGGTGAAACTTGCCATCTCCCTGAACCAATGATGTATCTCAAGGATGACCCCATTCATTTTAGCCTAAATGATTATTTACATATCTTTGTATGTAAAGATAATTATGATTCACTAAAGCTGGCTTCCAATTCACAAAAGCACAGTTTTCTGACTTTAAATAGGATAGGGTTGAAATCAACACCAAGATGAAATGTGTATTTCCATAGCATAACACACTCAAGAATCTTCAGCATCCAAATAAATCTGGCATTTGTTTCAGCAAAGTGCTGCAGGACCAGAAGAGTGTGTGTCTTCCACTGTCCACCAAGACAAAACACACTGCTGACGCTTTGAGGTTACAGGCATGTAAGAGCACTCACTGGACAGCTCCTGGGATGACTTTTGTCTATTGTCTATTGTCTATCAGTAGCTGTTATAATACGTATTTCGCAGCCCAGAAAGCCAACCATATCCTGGGCTGCATCAAAAGGAGCGTGACCAGCAGGTCAAAGGAGGTGATCCTGCCCCTCTACTCTGCTCTTGTGAGACCTCACTTGGAGTATTGCATACAGTTCTGGTGTCCTCAACATAAAAAGGACATGGAACTGTTGGAACAAGTCCAGAGGAGGGCCACGAGGATGATCAGGGGACTGGAGCACCTCCCGTATGAAGATAGGCTGAGAAAGCTGGGGCTGTTCAGCCTGGAGAAGGCTTCATGGAGACCTCATAGCAGCCTTCCAGTATCTGAAGGGGGCCTATAAGGATGCTGGGGAGAGATTCTTCATGAGGGACTGTAGTGATAGGACAAGGGGTAATGGGTTCAAACTTAAACAGGGGAAGTTTAGATTGGATATAAGGAAGAAGTTCTTTATTGTAAGGGCAGTGAGGCCCTGGAATGGGCTGCCCAAGGAAGTTGCGAATGCTCCATTGCTGGTGGTGTTCAAGGCCAGGTTGGACAGAGCCTGGGTGGCATGGTTTAGTGTGAGGTGTCCCTGTCCAAGGCAGGGGGGTTGGAACTAGGTGATCTTAAGGTCCTTTCCAACCCTAACTATTCTATGATTCTATGAGTCTACCTTCTGTAGCATATGTGCAATACAGAGTTGCAGCTTGTGGAACATTTGGAGATGTTTGACTATTTGCTTGCAGCAAATGCTACCATGGTTTAGCATGTCAATAAGCCATGTTACTGTGGAGTAGAGCATGAACAGGTTAAAACATTCCCGAATTATGCCATACAGCACAATAGACTGTAACAGCTGTGAACAAGCCATTGTGTCACCATTAAGTGTTTTGCCATGGTCTGTCAGAGAATACTAAAGAAAATTCAAGCCTGTAGATTGTTGGTAAGATATAATGCAATGTCTCAATCAAATACATATGAAATCTTCTGGTGGAAGATTTACATGCAAAATTCCTCCTAGTGTTATGGGAATTAGCTCTATGAATTCCCCACACATTTATGGCAGCAGGATATACCCTTGTGATAGCATGGCAACAAAAGATTTGGGAACTTGTAACTGAAAAAGCACTTAGAAATTACTGGTAGGTAGGCTCGTTGCCTTTCATTGGCTCTTTAATTGAAACAGCAAGTTGTTTTTAATCCTTTTGTACTCAAACACCCATTGTTTTGCAAAACTTCAACTAAGTCATTTTTTACTCCCTCAAGACCTCCTTTGAAAAGTATTGAAAATGTTCCGAAATCTCTCTTGCTCCCTTCTTCTGAGTACAAAAGGAAATATTTGTAAATGGGTATATACAAACTTCTTTGTAGCATGTTAATTCTCAGGGCTTCCATCAGTGATAGAGAGATGATTTCCTGACAAGAGGGCTGATGGGGTCCCCCTACATGAGCAAAGAATTCCTATGATACCAGCACAAGCAACTCTGCCAGTATCAGGTTTATGGAAAGTCTCAGTTGACTGCTCATGGCAGGTTGTTAGGAGATTTTAAACTGTCCCACTAAAGAACGATCATAGAATCATAGAATAGTTAGGGTTGGAAAGGACCTTAAGATCATCCAGTTCCAACCACCCTGCCAGGGGCAGGGACACCTCCCACTAAACCATGCCACCCAAGGCTATGTCCAACCTGGCCTTGAACATCACCAGCGATGGAACATTCACAACTTCCCTAGGCAACCCATTCCAGTGTCTCACCACCCTTACAGTAAAGAATTTCTTCCTCATATCTAATCTAAACTTCCCCTGTTTAAGTTTGCACCCATTACTCCTTGTCCTATCACCACAGTCCCTCATGAAGAGTCCCTCCCCAGCATCCCTATAGGCCACCTTCAGATACTGGAAGGCTGCTAGGAGGTCTCCACACAGCCTTCTCCAGGCTGAACAGCCCCAGCTTTCTCAGCCTGTCTTCAGACGGAATGTGCTCCAGTCCCCTGATCATCCTCGTGGCCCTCCTCTGGACTTGTTCCAACAGTTCCATGTCCTTTTTATGTTGAGGACACCAGAACTGTATGCAATACTCCAAGTGAGGTCTCACAAGAGCAGAGTAGAGGGGCAGGATCAGCTCCTTTGACCTGCTGGTCACACTCCTTTGGATGCAGCCCAGGATACAGTTGGCTTTCTGGGCTGCAAGTGCACACTGCCAGCTCGTGTTCATTTTCTCATAGAACAACACCCCCAAGTCCTTCTCTGTAGGGCTGTACTTACTCTTCTTTATACTTCTCCTATGTATACTGTAATAAATACATGTGTGTAATAATTTACTGTACTTATCTTAAAAAAAAAATAGACATTTTTAGGGTTTTTTTTTAGGCTGATAATGAGAATGAGAAACACCTTTCTATACTCTCATAGTAGATAGTTGTAGAATTGTCACATTAAAAGGGGCAGGCTGCTGCCCTGTCCCTTCAGTTTCCTAGGGCTATAACTTAAGCAAGTGCAGAACAGTTTTTTTTTTTTACCTGGCCTTTGATAGCAACCAATAAAAAAAAAAAAAAAAATCTTTCATTGTTATTTTTAATGCCTGCTTTTACGAGTGGGAATTTATTTTAATGATGTTGAAAGCAAGTGTGTATGAAACAGACCAAAGCATAACCCAAAGACATTCCTACAATGTCTGTGTGTTCTCTAAGATTACCACTGCAACAGGGTATGACAACCTGTATTGTCACAGGGAAACACCATTCCAGGGAAGAATTCAGCAATATTCAGAGATTTACCTTTTTGTCTTTTCTTTGCTGTTTTCAGATACAACAAAACCGGATATGTAAAAAAGTCTTTTATATGAGAAATACTGGTCTAGTCCTTGAGGACCTTGCTCACACTCTCCCTTTCAATTAATTCCTTTATATACTAATCTCATATGTCATTTCATACCACCAGAAGCCTCCAAAAAGACTTAAAAATACATATGACACCTCTAATGTAGTTTTCTTTCTTCCTTTAGACAGATGGTCACACATTGACAGCCCACTCTGTTTAGATTCACACAAAAACTAAATAAATCTTGAGCATCGTAATCACTTTAAATAGCAACCAATCTTAAGACTGAGCTGAAGTAAGACGTATGATGTTGTATACCAGATACAACATGGCAGGGCATAGGCAACATTTTTACTAAGTCTATAACTTGCATTGCATTAGAAGTAACACTGGGTGGTTTGCTTTGGGCACCCATTATTATAGTCTTGCATTTCATTGTAACAAAGTTTATGCTAAGTCTTTCGGTTCAATTTTATGCAAACCAAACCCAAATATGTCACCTCATTTTAACTTGCAGATTTTTGATTCACAAGAACAATGGAAAAAAGAAATTTAGTTGCCAAAAGCAGTCTGACAATGCCAGACTGTCAGAAAGCACATTAAGTTAGAAGTTTGCATAGTTTCTAGCCTCACACAGCAAAGCAGAGAATAGCTTTGGCTGCAGGGCCATTCTAATACAGAAAGATGTGTTTTAATAATGATGCAAAGTATTTTATCAGCACAGCAAGGAGGGATAAGGGTGGGAAAATGATGAGTGACTTAAAATTCTGCAGGGGGTTTCTACTGATGTAGTTTAGAAAGATGCCGTGTTCTGTCACACTGTTTTCCTTTTCTCCAGGCTATAAGGAAATGAGTGCAGCTAGGGAATCACAATCTCAGGCAAGAGCATGGCATGGTCTTATCTATCTTTAAGATCTAGTGCTTTACTATCTGCAGTCATGTGGCATCAGCTCAGAAGATGAATTTCTTCAAAAGAACCAAGTCAGTCTAGCCCCTTTGCCTGCAAGAAATGCAATCTGGATTAGCAATCACAACACGACCTTTTCACCACAGTCAGAGATAGAATCTGTTAGGATATACTAGATTTGTTTCAGATTCTTTACCTGCACTGCAAAACACTAAGACCTTTTTGTTAACTACCTCAATGCTAAATATTCAAGGGACTAATTACCTATAATTATCATTCATGAGCTGCATCAACTACACCACCCTTACATGCCTTCATCCAAAGACATTTTTCTTTTGACATCACAGCTATGGTGTACTTGTTTCTTTCACAATTTATTTCACAGTAGTGGTCTGCCTAGTGCCTAACATAGATATTGACCCTTAGCATCAGTATTAAAAGCAGCTGAACTTCTATGTATGTAAATATTCTGTTTAAGATTAATTCACATTCCTGCCAGTGATCCCAGAAGCGCACATTTCTCTAGTACCAAGCTAAAATGAACAAAAATTAAAGGTAAAACTTCAAAAAGAAATACTACAACTTGGATGTGGAAAGTTGAACCTCACTATTTTTAAATGCAGCCTGCTTCTAGAGAGAAACATGCACTTACAGAATATGGGGGTGCATACACCATTTTAGAATCAGCAATTTTGTATTTACTGTACAACAGAAGTCATAAGGACTTGATTCCCCCACACTCTACCCCCCCCTTTTTTTTTTTTTTTTTACTCCTCTTCTAGGAGCTAAGGAAAGACACAAACCAGAATACTGTGCTTCAGCAATAC
Source organism: Ara ararauna (assembly GCA_028858755.1). Lineage (NCBI taxonomy): Eukaryota > Metazoa > Chordata > Aves > Psittaciformes > Psittacidae > Ara > Ara ararauna. The sequence goes on along the minus strand of CM054376.1, from coordinate 52,119,517 downwards.
ATCTGTTTTAAATCCCAGGCAGTAAAAGGGTGGACATTCACACTGATTTCAAAAGATTTATTTATATTCAGCTTATTTTGCTCATCATTTCTTAAGAAAAGAGCACTTTGGTAACTTTTAGTAGGACTATTCCATAGCTGTTCCAAGGAAACAGCTGAAGAGATCCAAGACTAATTTTGGAATGTGTAACCAAATGGACAGTTTCACATACAGTACCTTGGAGCATGTTACTGTACTAAATGACACATGCAACACTCCCAATAAAAACAAGCTGCAAATGCTGTGGCTAAAGCATGCAAGCATTAGACAAGTTAAATCAGAGAGGGGAAAAAAAAGTGATACTCAGTCTTCAATGAGAGTAAACCACAGGAACACCAAGAGTTGCATACAATCTATATCAGGTGTCAGGGATTTCACACATCACATACTGAATGGAAATACTAGTGTCATTATATGGTGTCTTGCTCAACTGCAAATCAGAGCAAACAAGCAGCTCCTGAGTCACAAACCACACTCCCGCCAGCAAATTATACATAAATATCCAGGAGGACACAGTCACAAAAGACAATTTAACAATATTGGAAATGCAAAGATTTAAAATTAAGCTGGATTTTCAGTGCGAGACCTGAAAACTACAGTATAAGCAACATTAGGAACAGGTTAGAGAAAAACTGTAACACTAGGAGCTGAAGCCAGCTCCATAGCTTGTGCAGATGGATATGTTTCCCAGTATTTCACTGCATCTGGGAATCTGATTCCTGGCCCTTCTGAAGGCCGAGGAACCAGCCCATTATCTCCTTTGTGCATTTATCTCGAAGAAAGAGCATGAACAGAACCTCTAGTAACTGGTTATGCTTTTGAGGCTCTAAATGGCTACACAGCTCACCATTTGCTGACTGAATACATTGCTTAACTTGCTTTGAACACAGTGGAGGAGGCAGCATCATTTGATCTGTTGAACTGCTAAAGGTCGTTTATTGCAAATTTTAGGAAAATACATGCTTATATTAGATTCCAGAGAGTAAAAGGATGCGTTGACAAAGGGCACATTTATTAGAGAAGACCTAATTGCATACTTAACCTTAGGTACATGCTGTCTTAATGGCAAATGAAAATATGCTAAGCATTTTATATTTTTCAGAACATGGGCCAAAGGTAACAGAAGGATCAAACTCTCATCATGGAGAAACCTTTTCTTTTTCGCCATTCATCACGGGTAAAGGAACCTCTGGATGCCCTCAGATTAAAATATCCGCATACTAATAAATAAGATGCTTCACAGAAGGGGATCTCTGTTCTCTGCAGCCCCAGTTGTCTCACCCACTGTTCTGCATATTTACTCCATTCAGATGCATTTCAATGGCAAAACAATTGTCCTTAGAACTAGTGGACAACATTTGGTAAAAAGTGTTATATTTAGCCTGTTTACACCTTCCCATCTCCATTATGCTGAAATTCCCATCAAACCTTGCCCTTCATACCAGTGCACAGCAAAGTAACAAGCCACACAGGGAAACTGTCTTCAATCATCTGCAATTAACCAGTGTGCCTCTCAGTAGCTGCTAGGGGCTACAGGGACCTAAATTGTTCTCCAAGGCTTTGGAGGGAGATCATGCATGATTATGTATTGAAAAATCTTTCTTGAGGGTAAAAAGAAACAAAACAACATCCATACTCATTCAAGAATGGAAAACTGAAATCAGAGAAAAATCACACCACTGATCTCTCCTCGACTGCAAGCCGATCACTATGATCATATACCAGGGAACCAATTCCTTGGTCCCAAAGTCACTCTAACAGTTTCAGAAGTCTTTTATGAACCAGCCCCTGGGAAAAGGAAAGGAACAAAAACTCAGCCCATAGTGATGTCCACCTCTGCCCAACAACAAGAGCAGGTATTTAAGACGAATTCGCCCTGGAAAGTGCATGGAGAGCCAGAATTTTCTTTCCAGGGTGGAAGGGGAGGGTGTGAACTGCTTATTTAAAGAAAAGATTGTGTGTTCCTTGTTCTGTGAGCAAAGATCATGTCAGTGACCAAACAGAGGCAAAATCAAAAATTCTGTGGAAAAAACAACCTGTGAGGCATCAGCAGATGCAGTCCAAGACAAAACAGACAATATGTCTCCCTGGTTTCATAAATCAATGACTCCCTGGGGAGAAGAAACCCTACAGTAGGGGTAGTACACAATAGGTACACAGTACAACCTGAGTGAAAGCAGCCAGAGTATAAATCAAAGCAGACTGGCACAGAGGATGGGTAACTAACAGACGGAGATTTGGATATTCACCCCAGTAAATCACCCTTTAGGATTATTCCCATCTTCTTACCACAAACTAAAGATTTATACCAAACCTGAGGCATAGTCTCAGAAGATGTTCAACTTGCTGAAGAATTCAGAAAGAAGAAAAACTAACAAAACAATAAACACATTTTTATCTGTATTCCCTCTATCTTCACTCCCTACTTGTGCATGGGTCATCAGGGCTCAACAGCAAGTAAGAGTGATGTATGAATGTGTGTTCGTAAACCCTCTTGAGACTGTCAGGCACTGAGCAGGTGTGTGCTGTGCTCACAACCTCCTCTGTTAACACAAGAAACCTGACAGTATAGCAACATATTTATCAGTCAAGTATTAGAAAATAAAATAAGCAGGCATTTTAGTACTAACAAAATAACTTACAATCCTGATAATTTATTCAAGTGAATGTAAACTAAGCTTCTTCCTGTGACAACAGCAACCTGTAGTAAAAATAATGCTTTCGTCTCTATTTCAATGCTACCTGTTAACAGATACTGAAATTTTAGTATGTGACAGAAGTTGTATTTTTGTATTCTTGGAGGTGTGAAAGTACAGAAAACAGCAAGAATCACAAAATAATTGGAAATACAAATAGCATTTGAGCCTCAAATAGTGGTTTATGTTGTGAAAATAATGTGCAAATATTACTTAATTCTAGGAGTACTTTAGTAAGCAAGAACATATTTTCTTTCACAATTTTAGATGGGAAACAAGTGAAGAGAATTTTGCTTTTGAAGTTGGACAGAGACACCCAGGACCCCAACTCATGTTTTTTAAAACTTCCGATCAGGTGTGTATTGGCCAATACCATGCATTTATTCTGTTATTGTATATTTTGAGACTTCACGAAGAAGGAAAAATTTGTTTGCTTTTAACAACCTTCTGATATAGTTGGTTTCGCTGGGTTTTTTAAAGGACTGTCATTTGCATTTATTTTTTCAAATTTTTATCAGCAGTGTTAGCCACCTCTTTCATTCTGTCCATATACTCTTCTAAGTTTACCATGAATGGACAGGCAGATCATTTAATTTACAAAAAGAAAGCATGGACTATTCCCAAGATGGGTAGGGAGGGAGGGAAACACTAAAATGGCCTTTATTACTGATCCATAACTTACTGATTTTATGAAACAAGTCCAACACGTTCATTACAATCAAAAGAAATCTTAAGGTTAAAAGACACGTACATGTGGCATTTAAGGGATGTGGTTTAGTGGTGGACTTGCTAGTGCTGGGTTAAGGGATGGACTTGATGATCTTAAGGGTCTATTTTTCCAGCCTAAATGATTCCATGATTCTATTCTGAGTAAGGTGAAAAACAGACTACGCAGAGCTAAAAATGGTAAGGTTTCCACAACCAGGAAAGAATACATGAAGAATACAGAACAGCAAAAGAGGATTAAGAAAGAATTTACTTAACAGAAGAATAATTAAAAAGTTGACATGTGCCAAGGCTGAAGCTGCAGCTTATCTGAACAGTTTTAGGCTCCTATAAATAAACAACCAGGCAAACAAACAAAATCTACTTCTGGTGAGTTCTTAATCCCCTAATTACCTGAGAGAAATCTATTCACTCCCTGAAAGTCTGCTTAATAGCAGAATGCGCATTTTTTGGTATAAAAATCACCTCCTCCAAGCTCAGGAGCAAGGCATCCCAATAAATAGGAAGTGTCCTAGGTTCAGCAGTAGCAGTCATCTTTTCCTCCTTCTGAGTAGCTGGTGCAGTGCTGTGGTTTTGACTTTCAGCCGGGGAACAGCACTGATAACACCGATGTTTTTAGTTAATGCTCAGTAATGTTTAGTCTGACCAAGGACTTTCTGAGTCTCATGCTCTGCCAGAGAGGAAGGGAAGCCAGGAGGAAGGAGAGACAGGACAACTGACCCAAACTAGCCAAACAGGTATTCCATACCACAGCATGTCATGTCCACTATATAAACTGGGGGCAGTTACCCAGAAGGGTTAGATCACTGCTCAGTTGGGCTGGGTATTGGTCGGTGGGGGGTGAGCAGTTGTATTCTCTTCCCTTGTTATTTCCCTTATCATTATTATTACTGGTGGTAGCAGTAGTGGTTTGTGTTACACCTTAGTTACTGGACTGTTCTCATCTTGACCAGTGGGAGTTACATTCTTTTGATTCTCTTCCCCATCCCTCTGGGAGCAGGGGGAGGAAAGGGGGGAGTGAGCTAACAGCTGCATGGCTGATTTACAGTTGAGCTTAAACCAAGACAGGAAGTCTGAATGGATGAACAAGGAGCTCCTAAACAAACTCAAACACAAAAAGGAAGCCTACAGTTGGTGGAAACAAGAACAGGCAGCCTGGGAGCAACACAGAGAAACTGTACAAGGAGCCAGGGCTCAGGTTAAAAGACCTAAAGATCTAACAGAATTAAATCTGGCTAGGGATGTCAAGGGCAACAAGAAAAGCTTCTATAGGTACATCAGTGATAAATGGAAAACAAGGGAAACTGTGGGAACTCTCCAGAAGAAAACAGAAGACCTGGTTACCCTGGATATGGAAAAGGCCAATGTACTCAATGACTCTTTTGCCTGTCTTCACCGGCAAGAGCTCCAGCCACACTGTCCAAGTCACAGAGGGCAAAGGCAAGGACTGGGAGAATGAAGAAACATGTGCTGTAGGAGAAGATCAGGTTCAAGATCATCTAAGTAACCTGAAGGTGCAAAAGTCCTTGGGACCTGATGAGATGCATCCGCAGGTACTGAGGAAACTGGTGGATGAAGTTGTCAAGCCATTAGTCAGCATATTTGAGAAGTTGTGGCAGTCTGGTGAAGTTCCCGCTGACTGGAAAAGGGGAAATATAACCCCCACTTTTAAAATGGAAAAAAAGGAAGGAACTATTGGCTGGTCATTCTCACCTCTGTGCCAGGCAAGATCATGGAGCAGATTATCCTGCAAACTATGCTAAGGCACATGAAAAATAAGGAGGCGATTGGTGAAAGCCAACATGACTTCACTTAAGGGCAAGTCATGCCTAACAAATTTGGTGGCCTTCTATGATGTCAATACAGCATTGGTGGGTAAGGGAAGAACGATGGATGTCATCTGCCTGGGCTTGTGCACAGCATTTGACACTGTCCCTCACAACATCCTTGTCTCTAAACTGGAGAAGCACACATGCAGTACTGCATCCAGCCACCAACATAAGTAGCATGTGGACGTGACCTGTTGTAGCAAGTCCAGAAGAGGGCTATGAAGATGACCAGAGGGCTGGAGCACCTCTCCTACAAAGACAGACTGAGACAGTTGGGGTTGTTCAGCCTGGAGAAGAGAAGGCTCCCAGGAGACACTGAAGCAGCCTTCCAGTACCTAAAGGGAGCCTACAAGAAAGCTGGTCAGGGGCTTTTTATAAGAGCAAGAAGTGATAGGACTAGGAGCAAGGGTTTTGAACTGAAAGAGGGTAGATTTAGATCAGCTATCAGGAAGAAGTTCTTTACTGGGAGGGTGGTGAGACACTGGAACAGGTTGCCCAGAGAAGCTGTGGATGCCCATCCCAGGAAGTGTACCAGGCCAGGTTGGATGGGGCTTTGAGCATCATGGTCTAGTGCAAGGTGTCCCTGCCTATGGCAGGGGGTGGAACTAGATGACCTTTAAGGTCTCTTCCAACCCAAACGATTCTATGATAAAAGCATATTTAAAAAAAAATCTCAGAGTTATGAGAGTAACTCTGAACGTGTTTGATGGAACACAATGCATAATATGTTGTCTGAATGGAAGATGACTGCAAGCAACTCCTTTCAGATACTGACAGGATGGCTGAAAAAAACCAAAGTTTGACATTTCTAAGAACCTTGGGAGGCCCCAATAAGATGGTCTGTAACATTTCTCTAGTCATTTCTCCCTCTTTTATTTTTTTTAAAGTTTCAGTCAATATGAAATGCAAAGCTAAAACAGCTCCTCAGTGGGTTAAAAAATGCTATGATTGTAACAGTCAAAACAGCTGAACTCTGTTATCCCAATCTGGTAAACAGCTCATGATCTGAATCTTCTAAGGGCAACTAAACAGAATCTGTAACTATGCTGATAACCCACCTGAGCTGAAGCCTGATTTAATAGCCAGTTTAGCCTTCTTTCCAGGCATAAGTCCAAACTGTGGATTGGATTTTGATGAGCTGCAGTATTTCATAGTCAATCAAGTGGAAACAATATTGTGAAAGTAAAAATCCCCACTCCAGGAAAAAGAAGAAAAAAAAGTATGGGAAAAAAATAAAAATGGAAAAAGCTTTCAGGTTGATGTGTTACCATTTGTGAAATACTCACCTACACTATATCCACACTTCTCTTCCTACTAAAATTTAAGTACTAAAAATTCTACTAAAATTTAACTTTTTAGCAAAATACACTTTAACAGCCTTCTACTTTCATTGCAGCTTTCTTTCATGAAATATGTGTTCAGGCTAATTAAAAAGGTTCCTAAGAAAATCCCTCTGCTTCCCTCTAAAACAGTAGGTACAGACAGCTTCCAGAAGAAATGTTTTCCTCAGTGATGACTACAGAAATCAATATATCACACAGGATTTTTCAAAACCACAAAAACAAACCAGGAAACTGTTTTAGGTTTTTTGTTGGTTTTGTTTTCCCCCTTATGGAAACTTGCATTTAAGTCTAACCCAGCGAATTCTAGGAATATTTTAATTTAAGCCTACTCTGTGTTACAAGCAGTCAGAATATGCAAATTCAAGTATAACTGCTGAAAATATGAAAATATGCTGTAGAATATCTTTGATGCTTAAACAGTCAATAAGGGTACAAGCCTCCTTAAGCTATTTAATTGCAAATTGCAAAAACTACTTAATATCATCGCTATATATAGTAAGCTGTTTTATGCATAAATGTGTCAAGGTCATTTGGTGCCATTACTGATATAAGAAGCCATTTCAGTATAAATGTTATTAATTGGGGGATTAATCAGTCATACAGCAATACTTAAGCAACTTCTTCACAAACCTTGCAAATTCAAGGGGCACCTCTCCAAATATTTAAAAAGGACAATTGCTCCTTTCCCCAGTTTATAAATCTCTCAAGCACGCAAAGCTAGGTTCTAGCTATCAACTTTTGATGAATTTCCGCCATCACAGAGGTAATCACTTCATACCTTTCAAGGAACAAATAAAATAGTGGCTGTTATTACCACTCCCTTTCCTTAGTAGGTTATTTCTTGTATGTTACTAATTGGAAGCCCTTACTATGATTTCATAAAATTAAGTATATTTATCATTACCCACTTTATCTTATCCATGAGTAACTAAAAAAGATCAAGTGTGGCAAAGCACCTTTAAACAGTTTACCATTTTCAGGTGAACAGTCTTTATAAATTTTCTAAATAAATAAATAAAATCATAACTATTTATAGAAAAGGTTTATCTTAGTTTAACTACCCTAGAAAAGTGTCATAGGTGAGACAGTCCTGTTTAACAGTGCAACCATGATGACAAAGACCCCACTGTGACTAAAATAATGAAAGATGAACTACTGAGAGATTTAAGAAACCATCAAATCTTGACCTAGCCTTTATGTTTTGCTGGCATTTAACAGTTTGGAGCAAAAAAGTAATCAAAATCCCAAAGACCATGATGTAAACAGAAACCTCTAGAAATGAATGAGAACTTTAGGACTTCAAAAGTATTTTATTCCTGTTTCTACCAGAAATAATTCAACCTCTTGTTTCTTTACAAAGGTTATTAAAATTGGAACGATGAAATGATCAGAGATGTTAACAACCAGTGTTAACTTCAAAACCTTTATGTACTGAGCTAATACACGCCAGAAGATACTGGTTTAAAATGCAATCCAAAAGAAATTACTGTTCTGATTAAAGGGGTTTGTGTGCATCTTTTTTTAAACCTTGATAAATTTTTCAGTTTTTGCTGTACACTGGGATACCTTATATTGCTGTGGGAAGGGAAAAGCATTTGGATCAAAGAGGGCACAAAAAATTGAAGAACTTTTTAAGCTGCTTATACTGTTTGGTTTTTTTTTTTTTTTTTTGTATAGAGGTAAAAAAAAATTTAAGATCTTTTTTTATAACCACAGTCACTAAAGACTTACCTGAAACTAATCAGAGCAAAATAAATAGGCTTTGAATTAACACCTAAAATGAGCAATTAGGATGTAATTAAGGTAAAATCTGAAAAGATGTGCATTAAATTTGGTAAATTGCTCAGAAGCCTATTGTCTGTCCAGATTCCTACCATGTTTGTTGCTAATAGAAAAATGAAGAAAATAATATTAGGTCAAATAACAAGAAACTAACTCCAATAAGAACTCTAGTTCTTAAAGCATAAAAACAAAGCAGATATTAGAAATGAGTTATTTAAAGTTATCTGTTCTATTGCAAGAAGTTTCAACTGAAACACCATTCATCTGCTTTTTCTCCTTCACTAGAGCAACCTTCTCCCATTAGAAAGTCCAAACTTGAACTAATTGTTTAGAGACTGAGATGGAGCCCACACAAATGCATGTTTTCTCATTATACCAATAGGCCTTGGGTTGGTTCCTTTGGAAATATTAAATCATAGGATTTCACCACACTGAAAAATGAGTCACTGGGTAACAGACACAGTCACAAGCATTGGTCACATCCACCTATAAGGAATATAAACCCTCCTATAAAATTAAATAGGCTTAATATAACAGTAATGCTTTTATATAGAAATTATATAACATTTAATATATGCACCTGCATGTATATATAAAAATTTACACATACACTGTATGTAGTATTATCTACTTACTGTTTCTCAAGAAGACTGCAAGCTGAAATGAGCTAATTTTAACTCAGCTAGCAAAATACATCTGTCAAACTGTTAATCCCTGATCATTTTTCTTCTACTGTTTTCTGTTGCCTGTAGCACCACAACAGCTTCAAGAAACATATATTTACAAAGGCTGTACTTTCCAAAATGGCCTGTTTCTGTTCCTCTCTCTTCTATTCTGCACCTATTGCAAATGCAAATCCATGACTCTTCAACGGGTTGCTTTAAATAACCTCCTCCTTTCCCCTTCATGCAGCTGAGGAGATGGCAAAGGGCAGGAAAGCAAAGCAAATCATTAACTCTTACCATCAGATACAGCTGGTGAGTCAGTCTTAATCTTAAGGCTCTGTGTAAAATGGGACAACTAGCCTAAACTTCTGCTGTGACATTTTCTAGGCAGGAAGATATAGTACATGTGTAAACTAACTATTACCTAGAAAGGACAAATGCTCCAAGTGCTCCAAATGCTGGCTGTCTTTGGTTTTATGACTGCAATCCTTTTTCAGGATCCACACCTGAACTCAATGTGGTAATTTATCTGTGATTTTAGACAGGACCTTCACTGCACATAGCTTTACCTAAAAAAAAAGCCATCCTGGCACCATGAGTCTGCTTTTCTTGGCCTGCTTTAATACACACCACCATGACATAAAGTGCCTTTTTACTCTGAGGTGGGTTTCTTGTTTTTTTATTCCCCTTCCCATTTCACATCTACTTTTTCTACTACTTGGTGAGTCACAGCAAGAGAGACAACTTAGATAAATTGGATCATAGCCAGTAAAACCCATCTCACAGCTGCTCTCTACTTTTGCAACAGAAACATCCTTCATCATAAGATCTGTTAAAATAAGCTGTCAATAAAAATTCCCCACATTTATCTGGAAAGGAGTTGCTGGCGGAAAAGGCTAGTAGCTATAAAATCAGAGATAAGGCACTGCGGCATCAGCCAGCATTCAGTAATGAAACAGAATCAAACCACTGTTTTACATTTAATTAGGATTAAGCAGAAGAAAATATGGGACCAAATGTTTAGTGTTTGTAAATCACCAGATCTCCACTGAGCTTTACCTGTTGACATCCACTAAAAATACAAGTCTTTTTCTCTAGAAATGAAATGCCATATATACTGATCTGGAAGAGAGAGGAAAGTGTTTATACACTTACTAATATCTCGTATATCCTGTTCAACTTTTTTTACCAATGTAGTGCCACATGGGTGTATGCCAGCTTACTCTGAGCAGGTCAGCAATTTCTACACATAAAATGGCAGCCCCTTGTCTTGGATATAGTATCTAGCTTTATTGTGGGCAAGAAGCTGTACTGTCTGGGTTGCTTTAATGCTGGGCTTGAAACAACACACTATTTCCTTATGCACTGCACAGCCATAGGAATAAGCTTAATGGCCATTCTTGTTGCAAAAGCACCAATAAACTCATTTTACATGTGAGGGAAATAAGGGAAAGAGACAATAAGTAACTCATCCAGCCACTAGCAGCACCAGGAGTAGAAAAGAGATTTTCAAGTCCCAGTCCATTGCTGCCCCTTCTACGTTTTCATCTTCTTAATGGTCCACTATTGATCTCCTGATAGAGCTCCTTTCAGACTCCATATGCCTTAGGCAGAAAAGACAAAACCAGCTGATCTTTATTGGCACAAAGGCACTCCATTGTCTCAGACTGATCTACTAAGAACAAAACATTAAAAACAATCCAGCACAAGGCACTACAGGAAAAAGGAGGAAAAAACAATTAATCTTCTATTCTTCCAAGGTTTCACAATACTTATTTTTCCTTATAGAAATATACTTACGCAGCATGTCTAGAACTGCATCACTATTGTTTAGCTAAGAGCTAAAAAGAGCCAAAAAAATGCTAGTTACAAAAAAACCAGAGTGTTTCAGACCTTTGAAGCATCTTGTTGCCCTGCATAAGCTTTTGAGGTCTCAACATTCAAATATCTTATTCACTCAACACAAGTCCTGTCAAGGATGTTCAAACTGGGTGGACAGAAGAGGTCTGGTTCTTTAAAAGGCACAGGCAGAGCTGCAATTCATCATGTGTAATGTAAGCCCCAGTGAAATCCTCAAAATTTAAGAATACTGAAGAGCACAAATCACTTGCAGGCTCCTTATCAAAGGATGCCTATCAATCAAGACACCATGGAGGATTAGTTCAATTAGCTCCCATCTTCATACCCAGCTTGAGAGCCTGGATAAGAGGTGGCATGGCATAAGCTGGGAACCTCTGTCTACTCCCCTTCACTGAGGACTGTGGAACCAAGAAAATATGAATGCTTTTCATCATTTAGGTTGTTTGAGGAAATTTTTTTTCACTTCCAAAATTAGATACTATCTGAATGATAGTTTGACACCAGATTTTAATATAAGAGGTTTGATTGCAAAACTGTCGCAGATGATGTTGGTCAGCGCTGCTCCCACTGCCAGTAGTTAGGGCGCCTTCACAGAACATGAAACTCAGGTTCCTCCCTTCTGATTGAAGCTGTAACTGTCACTGTAACCACTCGGTGAGCTCACAGGCTTGAATAAGATGTTCCCAGTTTCTCTCACCGACACTGTTCTTTTAAAAAGTGGGCTTGAATATTTTAAAGGAAAAAGACTGAAAGTCTGCCATTCATCTTCCATTCCTTTAAAAGTGGCTATGGATTTGGCTTCTGCATTTGTCTTGTTTTTGTTTACCATGAATTCCTTTTTTCTAATCACTGATCTGAATCCTTCCCTCTGTGTCTAATCCTCACTCAAAGAGGAAAAAAAAAAATTCAGTGCTTTCTTATAGTGAATTTTATTCTTGTACTGTGAATCAATATGTTTTGCTTTAAGGCATTTTTCTTTACATACTTTTAACCATCGATGAGCTGAAAGTTTAGCAGCCGCTGTGGAACACAGCAGAGAGGAACAAAACGAACTGCACTGCTTCCTTTGAGAACAAGAGATCAAATCCAATGAAAGACTTGTGCATCTTTAACTTCCCAGTTACTGTGTCACAGAGCACAGACAGCAATCAGGGTACCCAACCCCAAAAATCAGCAGATTTCATTATTCCACTGACACTACAATCTCAGCAAGAAACAGCCGAAAGTCTGCAGATTGATCATATAACTGCCAAAAGTTCACCAGCAGAAGAAAGCTGAAAATGGTGTCAATCCTGGTCACACTGCAGCTTCCATAATGTGAGGCACCTTGAAATGACAGTCTACCAGTCAAATCTGTCTCCTTGTAAAGCACCTACCTATTCCTTGTTTGCTCAAATCTATATAATGTTCATTCTTACGGTTTCATAGCAAAACACAGCAAAGAGTGGAAGAGGCTACTGTGGTGCTGTTCTTCCTCCCTCTTGCATATACAATAGCGTAATGCTGGGAATTCACAGTGAGGAAAGGACAGCTCTTGGTTCATTCTTGCCCCTCTGCTAGAGGGGGACTTAACTGTATACCTACCAAGAGAAAAATGCCCCATGCAGCATGCTGATTAAGGAGCTAGGAGGCACAGCATAGTGAAAATAGTCTAAGGTTTACAAAACAGGAAGGAATGCAAGTTCATACTTGAGAACTCACATGAAAGAAGTCATCTAATACCTTTTCCTTGGACTGCTCACATACATCATTCAACAACTGATTACCTGAGAATTCTAAAGCAAAGCCAGGATAGCAGTCAGGCCTCCTGGGTACCAAAAATCAAGCACCAATCAGTGTGTCAGCATTCCTCTTCCTGAAGTACCCTTCCACCCCACAGTCTCACTAAAGCTCTTCAAGCCTCTTTCTCCAGTGGTCTGAGTGAGGTCAGTTCCATATTTACCTTCCAGGGACTTCATAATTATGACATTACTCAACATGCATTTTTCCCAGTAGAAGTTGGATGGACTTATTAAGTACATTTTACAAATAGCTTTCTGTAAAAAAAAATGTTAGGCCTTTGAAGTCTACAACATTTTCATCAAATTCCTTTCATTATGCAGTATGCTTTCTATTCTGTAATTAAAATAACTTTAAAAATAATCTGCTGGTTCTTATACTCAAGCCTTCTTAACTCTTTCTTTATGAGTAATAGGAGCCTTCCATTTGTACAGTATTATTATATAAAAATTTTCACATCAAAAGATACGAACTTTCCACAAATGCACAGGCATTTTTGTCCATGTAACTCATACAGGAAATTATTAAATTTTCATATAGAAATATGGTTTGTACCAAAAATGCTTATGATAATAGTTTTTATACAGATAAGAGTAGATTAGGAAGCTTTACTTCAGACAGTGAGAACACTCACTAGTCTCTTGGACCAGCAAGCTTCAGAAGGCTTTTAGTCTGCTGGATCCCTGTGAGTAATGTTTCTAGCATTACATTTCCTACAGCCATTATGGCCAAATTTCATTGAAGTTATGATTACATACAAATATTTTTGTGTGTCTGTGCATATTACCAGCAACGGTAATATGGCCTATCTTCTGTACTAGCTGTAGAAAAACAAACTTTGTTCCTCACGTTGATACATTCAGGGACAATAACAAAAACAATACCTCTTGCTGATGTAGGCCAACTGTCATAGCACATGACAGGAAGGGAGAAGAGTGAAATGGCAAGAGGAAAACTTTAGGGAACTTTGTCTTCTTTAGATTGGCTTGTTAAATGCCATCCTAAAATTTCTGATGGCTTTCAAACAGCCCCTTAATACCATACTGATGGGAAATTTCACAGAGAGGTAGATGGACAGAAAAATGGCCCTGTATTTCAAACAGCGATTTATTCAGACTACATAAGAATGCTTGAATCTTTTCAATTACTGTCTCCATCTTTTTACTGGAAAGACCTAATTTTCCCTTCATTCAGTTTCTCTGGGAAGTCCATGCAAGTGACAGAACAAAATACCCAGTAGAGATTTTTGATGCCTTCCAGAACAGGTGGAGCATACCATAAGTCTATGTTGCAGAGGACACCACCTTCTGCATGGACACCCATCCCTTCAGCACTGCGCTCATTAATTATTTAAGGTGGGGATGCAAGAAATGTCTTTGTGTCTGAGGGTTGGAAGAAGTCCTTTGAGACTTCCCCGGCAGGTTAAAGAACTGTTAATCATGTTTGGACCACAAAGAAGGAGGAAAGGAAAATGTGAAGAAAAGCATTTGAATCTTCGCGCATGCATTCACATCCAGTAGGCAGGACATTTGCCAAGCCTTTAAGAAAGAGTAATTGTACAATGAAGTAGGTGAGCAAGAGCAATAAATTTGAGATTCCACCAGTAGCTTACGACTGAAACAGTGGTTTATGACCATCCTGTGCCATATTCTTCACATATGTTGGAACATTATATATATAGGTAGTGAGGCACTACATGTCTGTGAAAGTTCAACATGAAAATACACTTTGCTATCACTTTTCAGTACTAAGAGAAGCATTTTTTATCCCCTAAACGTAAAGCTGAAGTCAACTTGAACTGCCTGGTGTACTTCATCAGGGGCCTTTTTAACTTGAAGGCTTAAAGCAAAGTATTTGAGCATGCTCAAATTTCACAGCTACTCTACATTTTCATAGGAAGCAACCCTGACCCATCCAACTGCACTTCCCCCAGTGCTGAAATAGCCTTGAAAAGCAACCCCGTTTTTTGGGCAAGAATTCTCAGGGACTACCCTTTGATTTCTCTTAAAAATAGATGAGATACATCAATAGTTTATAGCTTAGCCTCTTCAAACCATCTTATGGTATTCATCTCGGATAGCAATTTTCTTCTTGCACACTGTGAATAAAAACACTGTAAGTACATAAATGTGACTTTCCATATATTGTGCAATACTTACCGATTTTGCAAAACTGGTAAACTCTAAAAAGCTAGTAAACACGAAAAGCTAGCACTCAAATTACAAGCAGTAGAATCTACTACGAAAAACTTATTAAATAACTTCTAATTAGGCATAGTAAATTACATTTTCAGAATCAGAAATTTGAATTGACTATTCAAAGGACTTTCTGTAATTGTTTCACTGATAAAGAAGGCTCCACTCATATAATGGATAAGTCTAAACTGAGAACAAAGCAGCTTAAGATTCAGATAAAGAATTCCTTCCAAGAGAGATTTACTACCAACAAGCCATTATTATAATCTGTTGTGATTTGCAAAATGGTGATTTTACCAATAGATCAATTTACTGATTTGAAACAAAAACTTCTGCATTCTTGAAGTCAGAAATTCATTTTTAGATGACTAAACCTTTTGTATATTTTTCTAAAAAGCCTCTTTCAAAACAAAGGAGGGGAAGATTTGACAATATAAATTATTTCATTACCCAAACCTAACCACAATACAAAGCTGTTTATATTATCTAGCTTACAAAGCACATTATAACAGTTTCCTTCTATATAATAGCATATTCTGCATTTACGGAACAGAGATATTATATGTTCTGACAGAGCTGTTTTACCCTGTTCAGGAAATGACATGCATCAATGGGAAAATATCAAAAGAGCACAAGGAAGAGATTTTTTGTTATTACAGACATGGTACTCTGTCATAAATTAACAAGGCCATTATCAGCCAGAGCATCAATATATGCTCCCCAACATGAGCTCATTTCAGAAGCTGAGACATCTTGATTAATGCTATATACTAGCACTGCATTTTACATGCTATATATCTTTAGAAAAGTATATTGCCTTGGACAGGATTTTGTCCTGGTTCTTGATAGCCAATATTAAGGGCTGGGTATATGTCTTAGTTAAACACTTGATTATGACTACTAATTATCGCTCAAATTAAAAAAAGGTGCAAAAATTCTAGTAACTGCTTTTTGGAGGAAAGGGTTTCTTATTTTTATACTATGGAAATAAATGCATAGACAACATCCAGTGAGCTTAAAGCATTAATAAGAGATAACATGTTTACAGAAGTTAAAACAATTCAGTTGATTGCATTAAGCATTGCTTGTGCTTGCAAATTTTCTTAGATGCTGCCTTCTGGAAACCGTTTCATAGGTGATCTGCTTCTGTAACAGCTGCATTATTTCATCTTTCATACAAAACCAAGTCAAGGCCTTATGAGAAAAGAGAGAGATTGGAGATCTGAGATGCAACACCACAGAGTCACAAACACACCATGTGTTTGTAATGCCTGTATTAAATTTGGGATTACTATTCTGCTTTACAAATGTGACTGGGCTTGAGCGGCTGTCCTGGGTTCAGCAGTAGCAGTCATTTTTTCTCCTTCTTAGTAGCTGGTGCAGTGCTGTGGTTTTGACTTTCAGCCGGGGAACAGCACTGATAACACCGATGTTTTTAGTTAATGCTCAGTAATGTTTAGTCTGACCAAGGACTTTCTGAGTCTTTCCCTCTGCTCTGCCAGAGAGGAGGGGAAGCCAGGAGGAAGCAGAGACAGGACACCTGACCAAACTAGCCAAAGAGGCATTCCACACCACAGCACATCATGCCCACTATATAAACTGGGGCAGTTACCCGGAAGGGTTAGATCACTGCTTGGGTCGGGCTGGGTACTGGTCGGCAGATGGTGAGCAGTTGCATTCTCTTCCCTTGTTATTTCCCATATTATTACTACTATTGGTGGCAGCAGCAGTGGTTTTGTGTTATACCTTAGTTACTGAACTGCTCTTATCTCAACCCATAGGAGTTACATTCTTTTGAGTTTCCTCCCCGTCCCTCCAGGAGCAGGGAGAGGAAGGTGGAGGAGCGAGCGAGTGGCTGCGTGGTTCTGCGTTGCCGGCTGGGCTTAAACCACGACAGCTGCCAAGATATTAATCAAAACCAGGTAGAAAACAAGATAGAGTTGTAATTTTTTACAGAATACATAATGAGATGTTTAAAAAGAGATTTCCTATTTACCAGGAATCTCCCAGGAAGGGCTCCTGTTACACCCATTCCCACATTAGGAACAATCGACAAGTAATGAGAAACAGTGTGCCCAATGCCACATAAAAATTGCAGCTTAACAAAACAAGTCAGAAGTAGAATTCCATAATTTATCTGCCTCCAACTTCCTAAACCATACCCTGATCCTCCCTTCTTTACTTTTAGGCCAACTGGGTTGATAAGTTTTGAGAGACAAATTGCCTTTATGTAACATAATTTATTCAACTGACGTATACAGAGCTCCAGTTACATCTGAGACATGCACAGTGCAGGTTATGTGCAGAAATGCCAAGCAGGGTATGTTGTGGTCTTTAAACTTTGTAAATCTATGTTTCAGTAAGAACCACCTGAAAAGAGAGAAAAAAATCACCAACTCACCTCCAAGAGTGATTCCCAACCATAAAATGTGGATGAATGTGAACATCTCACACAGCATACAACACTTCCCTTACTGAGGACCAGAGGAAAGAAAGTAGACATGAAGAAATTAATTTTACTCAGTAAGGAAAGCACTGTCTGGGGAAAGCTGATTTTAGAAATATACACCCTCATGGTGCTTCTTTTAACTGCAGCTGCGTAAAGTACATTTGTTACTGCTTTGTGGGACTTCACAAAGTCAAGTGGCTCAAGACTTGGGTTTCTTCTCAGCTTTCCCTGACAATCTTGCCCTCAGGCACGTACTGTCATTCTCTCTCCTTGCAGCCTGTGTAGGTAGTTCAAATTTGTTATGTTGGGTCAGCCCCCATAAGCCTGTGTATTCTTCTTTTTCCTGGGTGGACAGTGTCAGACAAGGGGAGATTAATGTACTATCACACAGCTTTTGATTTAAAATTAGTTTATCTATTGAATCTCTTTCAACCGGCCTTTTGAAAAGGATAATATATTCCAGCCACTGAGCAAAGATGTCTCCTCTGGCATTGACTGAAATCAAAGAGCAGTTTTGCTTGAAGAAGATTCCCTTTCTGGCCCTTCTTGCACCTGAGACTTTTGCCTGTAATTTGAGTAACCCAGAGCAAATCTCTAGCATATAGTCATTAACCTCATGAACCAAAGAAGACCGAAACTTGGCAAGAGACATACCTATTTTCACACTTCCCCTCCACAGGCAAATTCCCTATTTTGCTCAATTTTCTAATAGCTGTTCATTTATGCATTACCAGCTAATCTCTCCAGTCACACACAAAAAAAAAAAAAAAAAAAAAAAAAAAAAAAGAAAAAGATTGCATTCATGTACAATTAATGTTCAAACTGACTGTGAGTGAAAGTCAGGTTTTGCTTTGACATAATTATGTAAATGAACACTGGAAAGAGTTAGACAGGTGAAGACCACTGGGTTTGATATGCAAGTTTATGCTGTCTTAATCCAGCTGGGGTTTTTTTCTATTTTGAGTCACCTATAAAGAGAACTGACAACTATTTTACAGTGAAAAGTCATTATTAATCCCATTAGAGCCTACAGTGCCTGCCTGTGTAGACAAGAATACTATGTCCTGGGAACAAAGGCTATACAAACAACTCGAGCTATAGCAAAATTAATCTATCACATCAGAAAGGATCAGTAATGAAATTTGCATAGAATCAAGTCAAAACTCTCACTGATCACATATGCGCACAACTGCATACATGATTTTAGAAAATAAAAGGGAAAGCTCTGTTTTGGACAGTCTACTTTCACTCTACAGCATTTGATGATAGTTTTAGAGATGAAGGTTTCTTACTAGCAAGTGATTTAAGGCCAGAAGTAACACTAGGTATGCTAAAGACACTTAGTGACAAAAGGATTTTTTGAATGCCTTTAAAAAACAAATAAAAGGCAAGCAGTGGAGAAGTGCTAGGTACAGTGTTCTAAGATCTTACTGAAGCTTTCTTTAAACTCTAGCTGGTGTTTAAGAGAAAGTACATTTACAGCTCCCTCACTTGCCAGCATTATTGTAGCTGTTTCACATTGAAGCTACAGAAATCAGGAAGTGCATTGTTAGGTAGTATTAGAAGGAAATCTCCTGCCCACAGTGAAACTCTTCTGTTTCCTTTGATGGACTGAAATTCAGAAGAAAGCAAGCTTGCCATCTCTGACTCTTCAAATAAGAGAAGGTGCGCTGCACAAAAAAGCCATGCTCTGCAACATTTTTTCACAAGTAGATTGAAGACGCACTGAATGCTTGTGTGCACTGTGAAACATTCATGCTTGCAGCAGTCATAGTGAGCTAGCAAGATCCAAAGGCCCTGAGGTCTTAAAAGACCATCAAAAGTACTAGCTAGGAAAGGATTTTATTACTTGGAAAACAGACCTCCCAGATTTGCAAGTTGCCCAATGTAAGATATCATAAAAATCTACTCCACTCCACAGTATCTGCCATGTTTATTCAGTAGATAAAACTGGTTTTGCTTCAAGTAGACATGCTGCTAACGAGTTGGAAGCTTAAGATGTTTTAACACATGGTATGAACTAGGCTTTAGCATTTTTAATGGACCAGTTGATTTCAGATGGCACTGTGTTTCCTCTTTATCATAGCTTGTAAGTTATAGGAAGCTCATCTTTAATTTTAATATCTGTTTTACTGTGATATTTTCCAATTATGGTTTTTTTTAAAGCTTTCATTTCCAGCATTTTTACAATTATGTGTTTTAAGATTAATGTGAATTACCATATGGTTTAAAATGCAGTAGACTTCAGAGAAAATGTGCATGAAGCGCACCTGGCTAAGTTTGGATAATGGCATTTTTGTCTGTATCACATTCAGCACTTAGCTCACAATCAAAGCCTAGTATAGATCACACAAACCTCTTGGTGAGCTGTAAATGAGCCTCCATCTTTAATCCACAATCCTAAAGAAAAACCCACCTTGCTGCTTCAATATTTTTGCATCTGGCACCCTATGTGTGGGTAATAGATTGGTGATAGACCCCTATGACACTCAAGTTCTTCATGCAAACTACCTCTGGCACTCAAAGGCTGACAAAAAAGAGCTAGAAGCCTAGTGGTTACGTGCACAAGTGTGTGATACCACTTTCTCAGTCTGCACCCACAATTTGTGTGAACATATACACATACTGTTTCCTCATGCAGAATGAGTGAAGATCTATACACAGAAGACCAATTCATATTTTAGCTACCTTGATAAGCTTTATACACCACATTTAAAAAAACTCCTGCCCAGATGCTTGTCCTGGGTTCAGCAGCAGCAGTCATTTTTCTCCTTCGTAGTAGCTGGTGCAGTGCTGTGTTTTTGACTTTCGGCCTGGGAACAGCGCTGATAACACCAGTGTTTCGGTTACTGCTTGGTGATGTTTTGGTCTGACCAAGGACTTTCTGAGTCTCATGCTCTGCCAGGGAGGAAGGGAAGCCGGGAGGAAGCAGAGACAGGACACCTGACCCAAACTGACCAAAGAGGTTATTCCATACCACAGCACGTCATGCCCAGGATGTAAAAGCAGAGAGCAGAGACCCGGAAGGGGGAGGGGGTGCACTGCTTGGTCAGGCTGGGTATAGTTGGTGAGCAATTGTATTCTTTCCTTGTATTTTCTCTTGTATAATTATTGGTGGTAGCAGTAGTGATTTTTGTTATACTTTAGTTACTAAACTGTTCTTATCTCAACCTGTGGGAGTTGCATTCTTTTTGATTCTCCTTCCCATCCCTCCGGGAGCAGGGGGAAGAAAGAGGGAGAAGTGAGTGAGAGAGAGACTGCGTGAGTCAGAGAGGCTTAAACCATGACAATGCTTGTATGCCAAAGCATCTGAAAGTGCCTAGAACTATTATGACAATCATACTGTGTTACGTTGTTTCATTGCACACAACTACAGGCACTGCAATATTGGCCAACCTGAACACCATGGCATGTCTACTGAATAAGGCCAGTTAGGCTTTGTAAGCTAGATGCCACTGCACTTATATCTTGTAAGTGGCTCAGCACACACCTGACATAACATCACAACACCCAATTAAGTGCAAAATAGAGCAGCAGAAACACAGTAGGAGAAAAAACAAATATGCAGCTTTGCACTATTGGTAGCAGCTGAAGAATTGCATGCTGAACTTTACCAGAAGCAGTTCAAATCACTTTTTTTCACTTTTGGTCTATACAAAAAACTAAACTGGGTCCCTCAATGCATTTTCTCCGAAAATGGAACAAATGCAAGAGAAATACTGCACAATTCAAAGGGACAGAAAGAAAGAGGCAACTTGGTATATGAAAAAAAGGAAGAATCCAAGGTGGACACCACTCATCCCATCTCTGTGAAGGGCAGAAGGAACAAAAGAACTGCTGGCCTCTTTCTGGGAACAGAGCTTTATCTATTGGGCTACATTTTCACAGCCATTTCTGTCTTTTCTGGAAGGCATGCTACTCATATCTCTGAAAAAGAATTATGAAATGAGGTAAACACATCACTGCAGCACAACTCTATTGCTGCTAAGGACTTGACCACAAATGACTGAACAAAGCTTGATTTTAAATTCTACATTACACCAGAATAACCCCTGCATGCCTCAAGATCACCTTATAAGTGAATACAAAAATAAAAGCAAAATCATCAACAAAATTTTATCAGATCATCTATTTGCCTACCACCCATTTCTTTAAGCTGGAAGAATAAAAGTAAAACGAAACATTGGAAGCCTTAACCTGTTTGTGTCGTGGATTAAGCCCAGCTGGCAATCCAGAACCATTAGCTCACTCTTCTCCCTTCCTCCCCCCACTCCCAGAGGGATGGGGAGGAAAATCGAAAGAATGTAACTCCCAGGGGCTGAGATAAGAACAGCCCAGAAACTAAGGTATAACACAAATCACTGTTGCTACCACCAATAATAATAATGATAAGGGAATAAACTTGGGATAAGGGATAAACTTGGGAAGAGAATACAACTGCTCACCACCCACCGACCGATACCCAGCCCAACTGAGCAGTGATCTAACCCTTCTGGGTAACTGCCCACACTTTCTATACTGGGCATGATGTGCTGTGGCATGGAGTATCTCTTTGGCTAGTTTGGTCAGGTGTCCTGTCTCTGCTTCCTCCTGGCTTCCCCTCCTCCCTGGCAGAGCACGAAATTCAGAAAGTCCTTGGTCAGACTAAACATTATTGAGCATTAACTAAAAACATCGGTGTTATCAGTGCTGTTCCCAGGCTGAAAGTCAAAACCACAGCACTGCACCAGCTACTAAAAAGTAGAAAAAATGACTGCTTCTGCTGAACCCAGGACACTATCCACCCCTTATTCCATACCATTCATGTCATGCTCAAATCCCACATTTTTCAGTATATCATCACTCTTATCTCATATGCATATATATATACATCCACATGCACACAAAGAGAGAGATAGATCATTCCTTAGTGCGTGAACCAATCCCTATAAAGCTTCTGAGTTCATCCGGTCCATGATGTCAAGCTCCATCTCTTGTAATAGTCTTTCAGAGCAGTAGAGAGAGTGTGACGTAGTCAATCTGACAGGCCTCCCCATATTTGTACTTCAGCCATTGTCCTCCATACCAAAGAGGCTTTAACCGCTTGGCTTGCTTAATTGCAGCACGTTTCACACCCATGAATAACCTGGGCAATAGTGTCCATTGCTAAGTCCACCCCTCGATCATGAGTCCATGTATATGTTGCATCTCTGCCCTGATGGCCTGAGGTGTCATGGGGGCCCA
Organism: Ara ararauna; assembly: GCA_028858755.1. Classification (NCBI taxonomy): domain Eukaryota; kingdom Metazoa; phylum Chordata; class Aves; order Psittaciformes; family Psittacidae; genus Ara; species Ara ararauna. Next base: position 52,096,931 of record CM054376.1, on the reverse strand, counting down.
CCAGGCTCAAAATAATTCACCCTCCCCTTCAGCACTTTCTCCAGTTTTTTGTCGGGGATGCGATAGAGCTGCCTTCCACCTCCGATGCTTCCAAAGGACTGGACGGGCCCAGTGGACTAGATACTTGCTCATACTGTCCCACACACCCTGCCACTCATGACAGTCCAGCCTCAGAAAAAATCTCTATATCGTCATATAATCCTAGACAAGACCCAAACACAATTTTGCTTAACTTTTGACATCAGATGGTCATGGATAAACACACTCTGTATGTGTGCCAACATGGTGATCCCCATCACAGTCAGCAAGCAGGTCTCAAGTGTACCCAAAGGCTATTCAAAACCTTCAGAACTCTCAAATGATGCTGCTGTACTTCTCACTGGGTCTGGTATAGCTGCTGCGCTTGGAGCTGGAGTAGCTGCCCTGCCTGCTGCAGTCGGAGTTTGAGTAGCTGCTGTACTTGTCACTGGGGTTGGTGTAGCTGCTGTGCTTGTAGTTGGAGTAGCTGCGTTACCTGTTGTAATCAGAGTTTGAGTAGCTGTTGTACTTGTCACTAGGGTGTGTGGGAATGTCTCTCTCATAGGCTGACCATCCGAGGAGGGGAAAAAAGATGTGTAATTGCTAAACGTTTCTATTATATACCTTCCAAAGTATAGAGGTGGTGACCATACTGGGAATGCAAGCCAGATCAGTTTCATGATCAACGATCCTATTGTATTACAAGTCATTACCATAAAGTACAATGAAACAAAAACCTTAGACCAAGGCCCCCAGCCAATAAACACTAACACAGCAAATACCGTCTCTAAGTAAGGTATGACATGCTGAAACTCTGAGATCAAGAACAACTTTGAGAGCCAATAAATCAGCATTGTGACGAGTGACTATTAGTCCAAAACAATGAATGCTTATCACAAATACGATTAGACACACTCTGGTCAGATCTGCTGTTATCTCAACCCTTTGTGCCCCACGTTGGGCACCAAAAAAGAACTGCCATTGCTAACCCCAGCCGGCAATCCAGAACCATGCAGCCACTCGCTCGCTCCTCCCCCTTCCTCCCCCCACTCCCAGAGGGATGGGGAGGAAAATCGAAAGAATGTAACTCCCACGGGTTGAGATAAGAACAGTCCCGTAATTAAGGTATAACACAAACCACTGCTGCTACCACTAATAATAGTAATGATACGGGAAATAACAAGGGAAGAGAATACAACCGCTCACCACCTGCCGATCGATACCCAGCCCGACCCTAGCAATGATCTAGCCCTTCCGCGTAACTGCCTCCACTTTCTATACTGGGCATGACGTGCTGTGGTATGGAATATCTCTTTGGCTAGTTTGGGTCAGGTATCCTGTCTTTGCTTCCTCCTGGCTTCCCCTCCTCCCTGGCAGAGCATGAGATTCAGAAAGTCCTTGGTCAGACTAAACATTACGGAGCATTAACTAAAAACATCGGTGTTATCAGTGCTGTTCCCAGGCTGAAAGTCAAAACCACAGCACTGCACCAGCTACTCAGAAGGAGAAAAAATGACTGCTTCTGCTGAACCCAGGACAGTTTGTACAACAGTTTGGAGAATTTCTGCCAAATTGATGTGCTGAAATTTGAAATGTAAGTAGAAAGGGGGAAACGCATGAAAAATTATAGGAAGTTGCAATGCATTTAGGCTGCCTACTGTAAGTGAAGCAGAACCTGATCTCCTGGCCATACACCAGTGCACGCAAGTCAGGTAACTGGTTAGCCAGTATCAGTCTCATGCGAAAATGTTTTGCAGGACTTAAGGTACTTGAGTGCAAGTACCTCAGTAAGAATGAGTAAGATCCCTGCAGGGAAGGCTCCTCTTTCTAAAGGAAAAAGTTAAGCTAAATTTTAATGCTGTTGTCATATTTAAATTGCTAGCAAGAAATAATACTTTTCATTTTTATAACACCTAATTTATAGGAATCTCAATACATTCTGCAGATATGAATAAATTCTGTTTCTTAGTTTCCATGAAGTGTGAGGATGTTATCCCCATTTTAACAAACAGAAACTCCAGCTGTTGAAACTAAGCAATTTACCACAGGTAACAAAGGAAGCCTAAGGAGGAGAAAGAACAAATTAATGCTACAGCCCTCTCAGCTTCTCCTTCCCCCTGATCTACACAACTGAAGCTTTGCAAAGTGATTTTAAAATGCATCTCTATTTTTTTTAAATTAATTTGAACTCTGTTTTCAACATTAAAAGAAATATCACTTTGACATAATGGGGAATGTGCAGCTTTAGCAAAGGGGAGGGGATACATCAGCATGCTCTCAAGGGCTTCCTTTCAATAGTCTACTCCCAGCTGCACAGTGCATTTGTCTTCAAAACATTCTTTTAGCATAACTGACTCCAAACCACTTCATCTGCTAAACAACAAGCTATTCTGTTTCTTCTCAGTGAGAACACTGAAGCATAAAAGCCAAAGGTTATACATAGGTTTACAAGGACCTGCGAAACATTGGATTGGCTAGAGATGAACAAATACATTTATTTGCTTTACTGATACAAGTCAAAAATACTTACCAATTTGTGTGTGTTATTTTAGGTCAGTCTGGGGTTCTTTTCTCATTTATTGTAGTGGCGGAAAAAAAGTAAAGAAAAGTAAAGAAAAAAGGAGAACATAAGTAGCCCTCCTAATCTGGAATTAAATGATACTATGTTTCAGTTATTAAAACTGCTACTAATTTGACTTTTTCCAAATTAAAAATACATAAAGATTGGATGGTCATTTTGTTGTTTGTTTTTTGTATATATTGAAAACTATATTGTACACAAACAAGTATTTCTGCCACCTTCACTTTAATTTGCCATTTCTCTGAACTAAACCTAAAGATCCAACTTTCAGACACCACTTTCAGAAGCATGCTGACCAAGGAGGTAAGAGAGTTGCATCACAGCTCAGAAGTCACCTGTGCTTATCCCACAATTTCCTTCTTAGTGCTAGCCACTGGTGTCCAGATGAAGTGGCCCTGTCATGTGCTTTGATAACTTTTTGTTTTTCTGACATGCTTTCTCCATCAGGAAACCAAGTCAGTTCTGATAAAAGCCTACTTAGAAACCTTCCTGTTGCATATGGCCAGCTGTGAAAAAAAGAGAATTGGTGACATATGGGCCTTCAGCTCCAGGGTTGTAGATGTTATCGTGTGGGCTAAAATTAATTTGGAAATCGATCCCATTCCCACCTCCTTTCTAGTTGGATACTTTAAATTTCTTCTGAAAATAGTAAATACATGGCTAAGAAAAAGAATCTGAAGATAAGCCAAAGGGGTCACCTCCTTATCACAACTTTCTCTTGGAAGAAATTGCAGGAGATTGAAAAAGGCAGAAATTTGGCTGAAATATGCAACAGGCATACAAGCCAGAGAAGCCAGTCTGCTTTGTTACAAAACTCATATGACCAAATAGAAGAGTTTTATAGTTATGGAAGTCAGCCTAACCACATGATTGCAGGGACGCTCCTCAAAATATTTATATTTTATTGATAATTTCCCCCAAGCTAGGGCATGTAGTCTGTGTGGCGCTTAATAACTTTGGTTAATATGCTTCAAAAATTTTCAGCTGGATTCCACACCAAGTTTAAATGCAATAATAATAATATAAAAGCCCTGGTCTGAAGCAGCACATTAATTGTGACCCTTTTTAAGAAGGCAATACCAGGGCCAAAAAATCAGGCTTAAACTGCATTAACCAAACGTCATGATGAAAGGTAGAACAATTTCCCACAAATTCTTCTGAAAGGAGAATGCACAGGACCTTAAATTCTAGACTGATGATCACCAATTAGCTGCTGTCCATAACACTTCAAGCAATAGTGACAGTAACTGAAATAACAGCACATGGCAACTAGACAGTGTTCTTTTGAGAAACTGCTTTCTCCACAGAGGCAGATACATTAGTTTAGGCCTGAAAGCCATTTATCTTCAAGCTAACACAAACAAACCCAAAGAGCAAAGAATATTTAACAAGTGGAAAGGAAGTAGCATGGGTTTACGAAGATCTCAGCCCTGCAGAATCTACCTGTTTCACAAGACTTGAAGGAAGATTTCTTCTTTCTACTACTGATTTCAGCTATCACTCATCTAACGTGTCTCCCTCTTATTTACTGCTTGTAAATCAGACTGTCTTTTAGGTCAGAACCAGTTGAAAAAGCATTTACTTTTTTTTTTTTTTTTTAATAGCAATACTGAAGCTCATTAGAGAATAAGTTTTAAAATTTCAGTGAATTTTTTGTCTGTTTTGCTCTCGATCCACTTGACTCCAAGCCTGCTTGAATAGTTAAACTAGCTTAACTCACTGTTGTTCCTAGATACAGATATATTCAATATGCACGAATAACCCAGCGTTGCTCACTCTGGAGATCATACTAATAAATGTCTATATGTAATGTATTCATATTTTTAAGTTCTCTTCCTTAAAACCCAAATCCTAGCATTTTAATACTCTTTCACAAAACTACTTAAAAAAATCTTCGCTATATTGTTTATTTAAAGAAACATTGCCATATCAGGCTTCATGTTTCAATGCAATTTATCCAAAGACATTAATAATACAGGAAGAATTGACTGACACAGCTCAGCTCTGAAAAACATACCTAAGAAACACCTTCTACAATTACACTGATAACCATGTAATAATATCCATAACTTCAGAGGTGAGAGGTTTCTGCTTTTCTTTAAGCTTGGATGAGAAGCTATGGTTTTGCAAACTTAAGTTGTTTCACTCCATACAGGAATAATTCTGGGAAGTTCTATAGCCAGCATTGTACAACATTAATCTTTTTTTCTTCCTTTTTTTTTTTTTTTTCCTTCCCATAGCTTAATGAAAAGGAAACCCATGAATTTATCGTTTCCTGATTCAGGACCAATTTTACCCATGCAAACCAAAGTGCAACTCAGAAAAAAAAAAAAAAAAAAAAGAAAGCATGATATATGTAGGTATACAGTTTTAAAATGGTCTTTACTTCAAGACACATAGTGTCTAATATACTTTCTGTGTACCAAATTACAGTACCTGAATTTCTCAAAACATGGCAGGGGTTGCTGTTTCTTATCTGCTTAAATACATTTCAGGTCATTCTAAGTATTTAATGACAAGACATAGTGGGCAAAAAAAGAAAAAGCTGTATACATATTTTAATAGAATACCATTTTGAAACTGCTTTTTTTTAGAAGGTGGGAGGACCTACTTTTTTTTTTTTTCTTTTTTTCCCCCCTTCTTATTTCAAGGGTAAGTTATAATTAAATCAATTATTTACATATGAGAGTAAACCAAAGATATTTTGGTAGGGAAGATACTGTTCTGACACCTAGGTGCTCCTTTAAACAATTCACTCTCATAAACTACAGCCTACAAAACAGAAACACAAGGAAAATAAAAATATTATCGCTATAATTAGTAAGAAAGGATTTCATCCCTCAATGCATTTTAGAGTTATCCTGCAGGAGATGACATCAAGTACCTCTCAAGAACTGTATCATGTCAGCAATCCTCTCTGGTGTCACATGGACATTGCTACCACTGAATAACATTCAGGAGAGCATCAGCATCTTTAAGAAGTGGGATCTTCATGCAAATGGCAAGACAATGATTTTTTGTATAGCACCCACTTTCCAGGGGCAGTGGGAAGGGTGGAGAATGAAAGCAACATTACTCCTGCAATCTGCTCTCCTGATGGTTTACGCAAAGAGGAATGACATTTTCTTTGCAAAATGGAAACAGCCAGTCAATTGCAGAAAAAGTAATTAAGCCTCGGGCAGCTGCCAGCTATGTTGTCTCTGGCCAAACATTTCAATTCAGCCATGTTTTGTAAATGGCCAATGACAGTTTAGGGAGATTATTTTTAATTCGTCTAAAACCACAAAAATTTCTATAGAAATTCAGCTACAGAACTCCACGACAGTCTTCCTAATAAATGCCACCAATATCCCAAATGCAGCTAAGGAAAAAAACCCCAAAACTCATACTATATCTCATGAATTCAGATATGAGCACTTACTAGAAAAGGCTTTCATTTTATATCCATGTAATGCTTTATGAATAAAAGGCTTCCCAAATTTCTTTTGTTTGATACCAGTTTGTAAGGTGAAACTATAGGAATTAGCAAAAGGGATGCTGAATGGGTTAAGAGAGTGACTAAGAAAATCCTTTGCTCACCATTTTGACTTGTCAAAATATATGTCATTGCTTTAGGAGGAAGAAGATGAAACAAATCATGTCCGGTTGCATTGCTGATATGATTTTAACCTCAGGATAAACATCTGGACCAACTCTCAGCATCATTATTATTGGTTGATGCTATTGTCCCAGAATCCATAGTTCTGAAGCAAGACCACAGCAATGCTAAACTAGTATGTGTTGGCAAAATAAAAAGGCTGCCTCTTTATCAAAAAAGACACAGAAATCTAAAAAAAAGACAGAAATTATTAAAAAAAAACCAAAAACAAAAACACAAAATTCCCCCTACACACTGCTCCCTCATTGGCATAATACAGATGAGAATGGTATATCTACTCCCCTTTTATTGCCTCCTTTTAAATAATCATTTTAATCTTTTTGTATCTCTTCCTAGTACACAGAAAGGCATTTGTACTCCTAGTATACAGAAAGACATTTGTAGCTGAGAAGGGTCATCAGGAAGTCTTCTGGAATACCACAAATTTTACTGTAACTTCCACCAGTTAATAGAGTAATATGGCTAATAGAGAGAGCCTATTAACCATATCTGCAGGCAAAAACTCTTGAGGAACACCTGATTCCTAAAGGATGAATGTGATTTTACTCAAACGCCAAGAAGGGAATGTGCCCATTCCCTCTCCCAGAAACTGAAACCAAGATATAAACACGAATTAGACACTCCAATACCAGATGCTTTTCTCAGTCTCTCTCAATGTTCGTAAGACAAACCTTTGCTAATTTTTGCATAGAAAGCCAAACAACCCTTCTGCAGAATTGCTTCTGCAGACCATAATTACTGAATACATTTACAATGTGTTGTAACTGTGACTTTACCACATTGTCTGCATTAGGTCTAAAATGTAATTTAACATAAAGTAAAATTAGCTCTTACATTTTATCCATGTGGCTATCACCAAAACTAAAGAGAACCTGTAACCAAAGTCCACACAACTGCTTAAATAGAACTTGAGACAGACCCCTAATGTAGTGAAGCCCATTGGCATAACAGTCTCCATAATTATAACTAGACTGAAGGGAAGTGCAGTGAGTTTGTGCCAACATGCAGTGATAGACTTCCAAGCGGATTTATGGCAAATGACCTATTATACTCCCTCTTACCTAAGTAGCAAATCCCAAGCTCAAGAAAGCTTATATGGTCTAGCAGGCTTGATTTCTTATATAGCAATGATCAGATTATGTTCCGGAAATTCACTTTTATCTCTTTAAAAAATGTTCTAGTTTTTTTTTCTTTTTCTAATGCTCCTGTGGCACTGACTCTACTCATTTTGAGCAATGCCACCTGTCCCGTATGGTACAGATTACATATATCTACTTCAAGCAATATGTCTTCAAGCAAGATGGATTTCCCCTATTCATTGCACCACTGAAGTGGTCTTCCCCCATATATTCTATGCATACCATCTGCATTGCAAAGACTGCTTGCCAAGGCGGCTGACAGCCAATGCACTACGGTCCCATACAGATGTGTTACACATGTAAATCTGCAATAGCAAACAAAAAGGCAAGGAGGAAGCTCCTTTGCTGCCTAATCTTGTTGACATTTGAGTCATTGCTGCTGTGTAGGTCACCGTGACAGCTCATGAGAAGTCCTAACATGTAACTCACAGAAAGAGATCTCACATGCTTAGCTCCTGCCTGAGCAGGACATTATCATGAAAGGATATTCACTCTGAGTTGTGGTTAGCACTTCACAGAAAGTCTGGCATCAAACAAGCTTTTCTAGTTACGCAAAAGGGATCCTGCAGGGAAACACAGCTATTTGCTGCCTCCATCCTGGATAGAAATGAGCTTGTCTGCGCTGTTGAAATGAGCTATTACCGCTACATTATACATCGCAATCTCATTTCAAACCACATTATTTCTGCTGTTCAACAACAAAGTCTAAAAGGGAAAAGAGGAGAGCATGAACTAAGTAGTATCGACAAGTTCAATTTAATAAACAAAAGTTCTTTGAGTATTGCAAATCAGAGTCATTAAGACTTTGAAGATTTCTGACAAACATTTCATCCCTCCAAAAGGAGCACCTGAAGAAATTAGTCAGATGAAACATGTCTGTGAGTCCTGAAGACAAACTGATCACTATATACCGCGGCAAAGGGGTGTCTTTCTAAGTCCATAAACACACACTTCCACTGATATTAATGGGGAGAAGACCAGTCTCATTAGTGTTGTATATTTATCTACTTATTTTTTTTAGTCTGCGGATTTCTTGGATAAATTTAATTAAACTGTACCTGTGCTTTCACGCTGTAAGAGCTTGGCATGGATGGTTGAAATACATATGTTTACTTGGTAGTTTGTTCCATTTGCATAACAGTCTTGGACAGAGGAGGAAAAAAAAAGGAAAAAGAAAGCATGTCCTCCAAGTCACTTTGACTAAAACCTGCATTTCTGCTTCACTCAACATTGACATAAAATCATTAAACTTGCTTGTCTGATTATAAAAGGACAAAAACTGATTTTAATTCCAATAACCTGGTCACTCCACATTAGCACTAGACAGACAAAACATGATGACAGTGTTTTTGCCTTTTGTGTTTTGCAATGTAAAGTGGGTTACATGCCATTGCATGGACCTATCATGTATCAGTACCAGCCTGGAAGCTGAAAGCATAGTATAACCTTGCAAGCAGGTAAGAATACACAACAGTTTTTAATTCATCGTTATCTAATCGCTGACTCTTTTTCTGTAACAGCCATTACTTCTGCTTGTCATTTTTTTACTGTTAACTCTAAAGCAGGTAATTTCATATCTGAAATGCTTATTTGGGCCTAGAAATTGAGGATAAAATCTAGGTCCTACTGTGGTTGAAGGGAGTTTTGTCACTGACTTCAAAAGTGCTATAATTTCACCTTGTGAAATTTAAAATCCTTGCCTGGTGAATCTTGCATATGTTTTCCATGAATACCCAATTCTGTCAGCTCTGAAATACTAAGTATAAGGAGATGCTGTAGGAAAAGTACTGGAGAAAAATGGAACACTTGGTTTAGATAGAAACAACTTTGTGTGGAGGACTTGAGTTAAAGGCCGTGTTTAGGGGGAAAAAGAAATAAAGGAGAAACCAGAAGGGCTGTAACCTTAGCAATTGCTTGACTATCAACTTCACGTTTGTATTGTAAGCACACTGCATGTGAAGATCTGTACCATTTTATGAACCTGTAAATTCTGCTATAAAAATCTTTACATATGGGTTTTGGTTAAGATCCCCTTCATCACTGGATAGCACACAGAAAATAAAAATGCAGTTTTAATTACGGCCACCTTTCTGTTCATCCTGTTATTTTCATGGAAAACATTTTACCTCACTTTAATACGATGAGCAAATCTTTTTCAACGAATAATCAGTCTGCTGTAAGTTTTCACCTAGAAACAGGCTCTGTAAAAAACAAACCACATGAGCAAAATTCACTCAAGCAAAAAACACAACCATGCTTGCATCAAAAAAAAACCAAACCAAAAACAACCACAAAAAAAAACAACCCACATGGGCAACACTACATTTTAAGCCACACTTTCACTTCATAGTATTTGAACTTTCTACTTTGGTTTGACTGTGGTACAAACAGAATAACAGTCTTATAGACATATTCACTAACATGTAGGCTATAGATTCATGTAGAAGAGGGGATACAAGAGTGGAAAGTAAGCTAATCCCACAGTCATCAACACAATTAATTTACATTCAGGTGGACTGCAGAGCAAGTTACCCAGTTTTGCCCTGGTTTCACTTGTGTCAACCAGTTCAGGAACTTCAGTAGGTCAACCAAATTCTGTATGCACATAACCATGCATGACAGGCTAAGGGGCTCTTTTCCTTCTTTGTGCCCTCAAATTCAGCCAAACTATTATATTTACACGTCCGAGTGGCAAGACCTTTCGTGAGGCAGTACATTTCTGCCCATATAGATAACTAAACACCTAGAGCACACTGTATGCAAACGTAAAATAAAAGCATGCAAACAAACCTTTGCATTGCATTCTCACAGATGCAAATCAGAATCACCTCTTCTTTCACCTTGTGGCAAGGAACAAGGACACTCCTATGGAGCCTCTTCCTTTCCAGACATATTGGCAATCCTGATCTCCAGGCCCAACGACTGCACAAATTAGCTTTCTCTAAGTATGCTCTTATCAAACTCTGACATTTCTCGGTTATCCGTGCAACTTAACTAGCATTATCTCACCAGAAGGATCTTCCCTGCAGAAAGGTGCTGCTGCACCCAATATCCATTCATCTCCACATTCCTATAATTAATGCTAAGCCCCAAATTGGATTAGCTGTGTAAGATAGCTCCATAAACAAGTTAATAGGATCTCTCTGCTAACAACACTGTTACCAATATCCAATTACTGTAACCAGGTATTAATCTAATGCTGTTAATCTGTCAGACTAAAACTTAAAGCACACTGCTGTAACATTTTAATACAATTAAAAAATAATTTTTTTCCCTTGACTAAAATATGTGTACTAATTAACATTTTATTTTGGTATCACAGCAATGGATATGGAGGAAACAAAAAAAAAAAAAAAAACCAAATCAGCTCATAGCCAAGGACTTCCATTATTGTATTAGTCAGTGATGTTGACATGGGTTTTTTGTCTGTCAGGTAGAATAAGACCAATCTGTTCAACCCACTTCTTTGAATAAATGTCAAGAAGTCTCTAATAATTCTTCTAAATTCCTTTAGAAAACAATTAATAGAAACAATAATAATTACTACCTGAATCCACTGTGGAATAATGAGAAAACCTGCTCATTATTTAAAACTTTTCTCTCCTAGCTTCTTTCAGCCAAGTGTTAAGTATAAACTTAATTTTATCAGCCAACTGATTGGTTTTGATGTTCTGTATAAGAAAGGGACTAACCCAATAATTGCAATTCCTGTTTGTTAATTCAGTTTTAGCATAGCAAGTCACGAGCTTGCTAAGTGCTTACAACATCTTGGGTACTGGAAGCTGCTGTAGTACATCAAAATACAGCAAGATGAGCACAAAAGAAAAAAAAAACCAAAATACCCACTAGCATTTGCATTCTGGACAGCACAGGTATCTCTCAAAAAAAACATTATTATCTGAATATCCTTCTGTCCTTCCCACCATAAAAAAGAAGGAAAAAAAAAAAGCAAAAAGGGAACAATACCTAAATTATCATGGATTTCACATTTTTGAGTTAATTCTTGTTCCTAACTGAAAGTGCTCAGCTCAGCTATGGAAGGAGATGCACTCTGTCAGGGGCAGTAGCTGTGAGCTCATCTCACATCTCCTATGGGCTCCATTCTTAGGACTTCCCACAGAAATCCATCCCTCCCCACTGCAGAGAGGAGCTGTGTGTGCTCACCAGGCTGATGGGGATAGCCAAGGCCCCACTGCCATGCCTCTGCACCCGAGGCAGTGGTGCTGCTGCTGGGGATGCTGGAGAGGCAGATACAGAGAAAGAGGTCACAGCTGTATTCATGCCAGATCACAGCGCAATCGCGCCCCTCAGTATAGGTAACAGTTTCAGCTTGCCCTGAAGCAAGAAGAGCTTTTAGCTTAGCATAGGATCAAAAGACTAATCTTCTCAAGAGACTGAGAGATATAACAGACATTAATTAGGAGTACAGCAGCAGATGCCACCTTAGCTACATTGTGAGTTTTCTGTTAACTGAGCATGTGAAAGAAGCACATCAGAAAACAGAAACTAGACTGCAATAACTAAAGCATAAAACAATAGTGTGAGGCTGGTGTACAAGTCAGAAATCTGAGACATAAAATCAGATGCAAATAGGAAAAGATAGCCAGGGTAAAAAGAAATCACAAGCAGTAGAAGGAATTAATGTAAGCAACATCAATTTTAAGTGTGTAAGACACAGAAAGAAAAGAACATGTTAGGAGATATGTAGAGAAGTTTCTAGTCCATCTGATCCAGCTGATATAAAGACACCTTTAATAGACACTTCAAGAACTGCCAGAAACATTCTCATGGAGAAATGGGGAAACACTGAAGAACAAAAAAAGAACTTATAGCCAGGGACTTACAGACCAGCAGCATAAAGGAGGGAAGAGGACTGCTTGTACCGTTTCCCCTTAAATCCTTACAAACACACAGACAAAAATAATTTCTCCTAAAAAAAACATAGGAGAACCTTAGCCCATGTAAACCTGTGTCAGGATGAACACTTTATTCTAACACAAGACTCCCCTGATGGACTTCCTACAACGTCCCTGTCTCTTGCACACACCTTCCCCAGCCTCTCCCACTCATCAAGTTGGCAGCCCAGAGACACAATGAAGGTGCTAAAGGAGGAATGGCAGAGCAGGGGCACAATAAGCAGGCTGCCCACATAGACATTCACCACAGGGCATGTGTACAGTGTTACCTATACACTAAGTATTTCCCTAACCATGGTGCCACCACATAGTCTGGACCCAGAATGCATTCTTCATTTTCTCTCCTGCATATTTCCCGTCTCTGTTGTCTGTGCTCCTTTTACCCAAAGTAGTAACTTGTCAGATACAACCTATATTCAGCTTAATCTTCTTGAGAGTAGGTGATCTACTACTCAAGCAGAGATGTGCAGAATTCTGGGGAAACACTTACCTGGACACATGCAAACACACAATCACGGTTGTTCAGCTGCCAGGCCAAAAGCACTTGGAAAGCTGAAGTACTAACAGCCCATGATGCTTTGCAGCTTCAGCTTAAGGTATGACAAAACACATCCTAATAGTAGCTCTTGGTCTTAGACTTTCATAGTCCCCTGTCTGATGGGCCAAGTCCCCGCTAGAAACTCCTTTAGTTGTGAAGTCCCACTGTGGTATCACCACAATTGTATGCAGGGCAATAAATCCAGAAACACCTTTTTATCAAGTATTAAAAAATATCTTGCTAGCTGCAAGCAAACTGTACTGGCCTTGCAAAGGGACTACTTAACCTTGAAAGAGGTTCTACATTCAGCAGCACTGCATGGATTTGCCCTTCTACTGAGAGAACAAGCAAAAAAACAAACACAAAAGAGAACATTTAATGAAAGGTAAGTCCCTATGCAGAGACATTGGGATATTTTACTCAGGGAACAGTCAGATTACATAAATAAAATTATTTTTTATTCTTCTTACTGGATTAGTACACAATATTCGAAGGGGAGCTAAGAAAAATTTTTTATACAGGCCACCTTTATTTACTGTGGCCAATACAAACTGATACTATTCTAAAAGAGAGCACATAGCCGGAGAAAAAGATTCCTCAAGATTTTTTTTAGATTTACTTCTATACTAGAGGCTAAGTCCATGGATGGGCAAATAACTCACAAAAAGGAACATTACAAAATACAAGCAATGCACTCAGAACATGTTTGCCATTGCACAACTCATCCCTGCTCACCTGTGTGTGGCATCATGACAAGCCATGATCACACAGCTAAACTCAGATTCAGCAGTCCAGAGAGTTCAGGACATATTCTGAGAGCAAGTATAGCTGTGGTGGGAGAGGAGATAATGGCTGATTTTCCAGTCCTAACCTTCAGTAGCCTGACAGCCATAGTGTTATGTCCTAGTGGCAGTTCAGATGCTGAGGGATCTCAGCCCGCAGCTACCACTCTAGAAGGGCATGACAGTCTTGATGGTCCTGTTATTGCCACCCTTTGCACCCTATGCAGTCTGAAACATTCTCTGAAGCCTTTGTTATCTAGGATGTAGCTCTCCATATGTTATTTCCAGATTAAAGTCCACCCTCAGTCACAGCAAGCTAGGACTGCACAATAAGGAAACACATTTTCTTTAGTCTCCTGCACTAGAGTGAAAAGAGATGATGTCAGCATAAATCCTTGCTCTCAATAGGCAACATTTTGGGGAAAAAAAAAAAAAGAAAGATGAAAAAGGCTGTCACTCCTTAAACAGGTCAGAAGTATTCCTCAGCTTTTTCATTTTTATCTTTTTTTATACCATATGCCAGTCTGGAAGACAAAAGGACTTCTGTGAGGTTTGGTCAGGAACAACCCTTGCATAGTCACTGCCTCTTAACTTTATCCTGCAGTCCTCTTTCAGGATCCCTCACCTAGAGTCAACTCATTCATAATATAAAGTGATCCAGAAATGTATTCAGTGACATTGTGATCCTACTCCTTAAGGGGCTGGTGTGGGTTCCGTAACAGAGACTATTGACACAAGCCTTCTCCCTTCATTCACAGTGAGAAAAAAAGGTATGGTCCTGGTAAATCCTTGTAGCTCACTGTGGATTCCTTCTGGCTACCTTACAGCTCTAGAGAAGACCAGGTGAACATATTTTGGCAGCTGCTGGTCCACAGGTGGACTGAAGCACACTCTCTTCAGAAAGAGGCTTTCCACCAGCCATATGACATTTCTAAGGTTGTTTAAGGACCTGGTTTAGGGAAGCTTGCAATTTGTACAGATATGCAAGAGGTTTGACTACTTTTCTTAAGCTTTGGGCAGAGCAACTCTCCAAAGAAGCACACCATGCACGGAAGCATCCCAGCAGCAGTGGGAGATGGATGGTATGGATGCCATGGTTTAAGCCCAGCTGGTAACTTAGAACCACACAGCCACTCACTCACTCCCCCCTTTCTTCTCCTCCCACTCCTAGAGGGATGGGGAGGAGAATCGGAAGGATGTAACTCCCACAGGTTGAGATAAGAACAGTTTAATAACTAAGGTATAACAGAAACCACTACTGCTACCACCAATAATAATGATAAGGGAAATAACAAGGGGAGAGAATATAAAACTAAAAGCGGAAAAGGAAAACAATAAACACAAGTGATGCACAATACAATTGCTCACCACTTGCTGATCGATACCCAGCCCTACCCAAGTAGCGATCTGGGGCTTCCGGGTAAGTCCATCTAATTTATATACTGACATGGTGTGGCATGGAATACCCCTTTGGCTAGTTTGGGTCAGGTGTCCTGTCTCTGTTTCCTCCCAGCTTCCCATGCCCTTCCTCACCGGCAGAGCATGAGTCTGAAAAGTCCTTGATCGGAATATGCATTACTTAGCAACAAAACATCGGTGTTATCAGCATTGTTCTCAGACTGAAGTCGAAAACACAGCACGACACCAGCTACCAAGAAGGGGGAAAACAACTGCTACAGCCGAACCCAGAACAAAGGGTCATGCCATATGTCCTTAAGAGAAATGTGTTGGCAGAACCGGGTCATTCCAAGTAGGTCCCCGTGAGGTGCAAGTCATCCAGACTGTCTGCACACACACCGGAGGGTGGGTGCTCCTGAGGTTCCACCCACATGCATGAGATGGGGCAAACTATGGTCACCACAAGGCACTAGTCAGGGAAACTGAATCCCTAGGGAAACCTATCAGTGCAGTGCAGACATGCCCGCAGACCCTGAAGTCATAGTAGACACATTTTCAAGATTGGTGGATGGTTATGACTGGTAAGAATACATAGCTGCTTTTATAGCATTTCACAAAATAACTGCACAGCAGAAACAGCCAAAGTGCTTTTTCTTGGGCATTTTCCCAAGATGGTGATTATGAGCATGGGACAGACTCTAATGTCCAGCAGTGACAGAAGTTCCCCAGCTATAAATTTTTTAAACGATTGTCCTGGGTTGCTGAACCCAGGACAATGATTCTTCAGTATCCAAGCGCATTAGTCAATAAATGTTCTAAGCTAACAAGTTAGGAGTTAGGATTGCAAAGGGGCATTTTTCATGCTCCTACATAACCTTAAAAAATTCAGTTAGCCTGTATACCTTTAATAGAACATACAGCAAAAATCATGATACACTGTGCAGCTACATATGGCAAGTGTGTAACTCTGATGTCCAATGCTTGCAGTACAGAAAAATACTCAGTCTTCTAGTGGCTTGCTGCCTAACACAATGAATTAATCACTTCTGGGATAAATTATGGACTCCTGTAACGAAACAGTAGTGTTTATACAGCACCTTTCATAATGGAAACTATAGAAGAAACTGATCTATCCAAGCACTGCATGGATTTAATGAGACTGATTTATCAGTTTTAATTCATCTAAGTTCAGAAACATCCTGAGCCCTCACAACGTACAAGAAATTACTTTTATTTGTCTCCAGAATAAAACATTAATTCAGGTCAGCTTTTCTTAAGATTTGTCAAAATAGTTTTATTACTTCATCAAGACTCTTAGATTAATTCAAAATTAAGTTAAAAAGAAATCCTTCAACACAGGTGCATTTTACAGGTCATAACAGAATTCCAGGAAAATGGTTCAAATTACCCATACTGGAATTTGTCGAAGATGTTAAATTTAAAAACAGAGTTTAAAATGGTCTGGTCAGTTCTTTAGCTTGACGTCTCACTGTAAGTACAAGAGTGCAAATAGCATAGTACTTTTAAGCCCCATTACACTATAAAATTAAAAGGAAGAGGGCATCTTGCATTATTTCCAGCAGTGCCTATGATGATAGCAGAAGTCATGGCTAAACCTTGCTAAGCTTATGAAATCCCACAGAAGCACTACACAGACTACTAGTAGTAAAAAGAGTTATTCTGTATCCAAACTACCCAGAAGTACTCTGATTTAGTTAGATTAATTCAGGTTTGATAATGCCAAAACTTCAGGTCATTTTGCTGGTTACATGTGGTTTCCGCCTAAGGTTTAAAGTGTTATTAAAGGTTTAACATATAAGCTGCAGTTCTTCTGCTGTTTTTACTCTCTGGTACCAGCTCCCAGGTATTCTGTAGGTCACCAACAAATGAATGTGCAGATATGTAAAAAAAAAACATTATATGAATTTCAAACAAGAGTAAATCAATACTGTTTTTTTCCCCAGAGAGCTTTATACTATTACTTTAACTGTCTACCACTTGAAATGGCAATTACCCTCAGGAATCATGAGACAAAAATGTAAGTCACTTCAGTTCAATAGACAATTCACATTACATGAACAGTAATTCATACTTCAGCATGTATGAATCTCTTACCTCCAGGGTCTTCCTCCCCCATTTTTTCCAGCCAAACAGAGGATACAGACAATGAAAAATGTAAGTCAAAACTGTTCTTTGAAACTCAAATATTCAGAATTTAACTATAAAATTTACAGTATGGAGAACTTTCCTGTAAAGCATTTAATCTTACTGATCCCAAGATGTGCCAGCTAAATATAACAATGCTGTGTTCATCTTACTTATCCACAGATACTCCTAATGGTGCTTTCTGTCACTATTACTTTGTCTTTATAGATATATCTGTAGAAATTACCAAGTTGTTACAGGAAGAAATTTACTACAGGAAGTCTTAAGTGATAGCCAGCCTAATAGTTCCAAACAACCTATTGACTAGAAAATCTATGGGGTTGTTTTCAAGTTCTAAATCTTGATGAAAATGTATTTGGCAAACTGATTTAGACTAAGCAGCAATCTGAGTGTCTGAGATTAAGCTTTTTTCCTGACACTTTCTTGACACAGAATCTATTACTATCAGGTCCTCGTGGAAACTTGAAGGAGACTAAAAACCCCACATCTTTGTCTCTCATCTCCAGACCTTAATGCTCCCTGATGGGCACTGCAACAGAGAAAATTGAATCAATGTATAAGAGTAAATCTGTGAAACCAAGGCATGCTTCATACAATAAACAATATGAAACTACTGACTTTCTATATTTAAATTACCTTCCAGGTATTTAGCAGAAGAATTCACTCTTCAGCTCTTTTTTTGAAACATTTTTCCTCGGTACTATCATTCTGACATTCTGTTTTGAATTAACACCCAAGGTGCATTGATTCCTTTTCTCTTTTTGGTCTGCATTTTCCAGATTAGGAACTGTTAATCTCTACTCATAAATCAAAGCTGAAAATACAACTGCTAACTAATAATAATCTCAACTTCTTCCCAAACTGAAATATAAGCCTTATAGTACCTAATATTTCAAACGTGTATCTAAGTTGTAGATGATTTTAGAAAGAGTTGGCATTATTACAGAGATTATTTAAATACACAAGCACGCAAATGCACAGACACTTATGCATAAAGTATTTCACACTCAAAAGACCTGCAGTAAAAGAATATTAAGGATGCAATGTCAGGTACTCAAAACCCAGGCAAAATGTCTGTACTCAGTTCTCTCTACACTATCAGGTTTTAATTTCACAAAGATACTTTTTATTCCTCTCATGTGGAATCACAGGCTTCATCCAGTGTGTAGTATGGAACATGGATGAATCAGGGCTGAGTAGTGAAGGTTGCTGTCCATGGCTCATTTGCTGCCAATGCTGCAAGGAGTTAATAAATGGAGTTGGAGACAGACGGAAGAGAAATGAGGGTTTGATGGTGAAGACAATTGAATGCTACTCTGGAGAACTGGATTCCATCCCTATCTCTGCCATTGAGATCCACTCTGATGCTGAGCAAACATTTCACAGATGGCTACTAATTGCATCTTTCATTTCCTGCATACACAGTGGGCAACACCTGAGGCCAGATTTACAAAAGTGTTAAGCATTTAAACTGCAACTGTACTTGACTGAAGTGGTTTTCTGAATGGAAACAGTGACATAAAAACTTGATACTTCTGAAAATTCAGATCATGCCTCTTCAAATAAATGTTTACTTGACAATTTTGGTCATAATCTGAAGAGTCAATTGTGTATCTTTAAAATAGAGATAAAGCAATAACTTCCTTTTGGGTATGGTTAGGATAAATTCATTAAAGTTTATGCAGCACTTCATGACCATGGCCTTCTAATATAAAACTCCTACTATGACACTGATAATGTTGATGTAGAATATTTAGTGAGAAACTGCAATGAAGTGCACTAAATACGGCATTCAGATATACAATGGGGAGGATTAAAAGGACAAGTACAATGCACCAACAACTGACAATTTCCTCACAAAGTAAGACTTCTGAGAAAATAATGTGAGCCCAGAGGAAAAACTGTTTTACAATATAACTCTATACAAAAAGCTAATGGATTACCGATAGAAGCAGTTTAATTCTGTTATCTCTTCTCTTCCAAATATTTGACTTTTACAATTTTAACATTCATATTCTCTGACACAATTTGTACTTACATGAATGCATATACATTACAAAAAGATTTCTGTCATGTTTTGTATCAGTTTGTAACTGTTTCCTTGGCAAATAAATTTAATCAGATCAGCTGGCTGCAATCCTGACCCTTTCTGAAGTTGTGTTGAAATTTAACTTTTCAATACCACTTAATATCCTTTTGCTCTAAAAATGGAAATATACCACAAAGTGCAGCAATAGGGCTCCTATGAGGTTATGAGCAATTTCTGTCAATTTTTGTTGTATCCTTCACACATCAGGCTGGCTGACACTAGAAGTCACACAGGTTTCCTGTTCTCATCTAGTCCACTTGAATTATTTTTGAAATTAGCCATAACCCCAATTCTCTACTTTTCAAACTTTGTAGACATACACTATCAATTTTGTCTTTACAGTTTATGCATGCTATCTTTCTACACCAATGTTCAGCAAATTCAAGATGTATGTTTAACAGTAGCGCTTATCCTGATCCTGTTGACATGCTGGTGGCAATACCTTGGCCTTCCCCTTTTCCTTTTATTGTCAAATCACTGGAGCCACCTCAAGGCGGCTTTAAATTGTGCTCAAGTGCGATAGAGCCCTTCCAGACTCTTGGATTTACTCTAGGCTTTTTTTTTTTTTTCCTCTCCCTGCTCCCTAAGGTGCCCTCTGACACATATTTCATATTGCAGGCTGCAAAGAGGAGTGAAAAAAGATAGTTCTCCTGGCACAATGCCACCGAGGGATTTTCTTCCCTCCAGCACAGTCCCTGGGCAGTAAGCTGTGCCAGCTGCCCTGCTGCTTCTATCTGCTGGAACAGCGCAAAGCAGCATGAAAGATGATAGAAGATCTAGGCCATGATATCTTTTTAAAGAAAGCTGTAATTCCCATTCTGCATTTCATATTCAGGATGTTTCAGATTAATGCTTTTAAAACTATAGCTCTCAGGTTGCAGAAAAGAGAGTTTTGTGTTCTCCTCCCTTTGCCTGCAATGGGCTAAAGTTTAGAGACTTAGACCACAGGGGTTAATAGGTAATTATTAGCAGATAATGAACAGATTGCACAGATTTGCAAGAGCTGGTTGAGAAGTTGTCAATCTGTCACCAGCAGTAATTTCTACATCTAAGCTGTTTTTTTAATGTTACTGTAAAGAGCTTTCTTCCTTTACAAACAGAACCATGGTTATTTATTTACGTACTGTTTAAGTCAAAATAATTACATCTGCAGGCTATTTTAAATAATATTAGGAAACTTCTATTAAAAACTCAACTACCTAAATTTCTGCTGAAAATGGTATTCACCAAGTGATAGTTTCTGAAGAAGCCCGGTGTGAAGAACTGTCAGTTTTCATTTGAGTTTTACATTAGAAGGATGCATTTGGAATGATAAACTGTAAATTACAGAAAACTGGAATGAAATTTCATAAATATCAGTTATATTAACCAAAGCATGATTCCTACACACAATACAAGACAATCAATCAAGCTCAGCTCCAATTATACACAACTACTAACCAAATAGCTGCCATTGTCAGAAATGATGAATGCTTTTGAAATTCTGAGTTAGAAGTGGAAAAAGGTTTTACCATGTGAAACGTCATGTGGACAGAGAAATCCATGTGGCTTGGATACACTGTGAAAGGGAAACCCATGTAGCTAAGAAACACTGAGAAATGCTATTCAGATACAGTTTATGCATATTGAAACTTCAACCCAAATCACTTTCATGTGATTTCTTTTCCATGGCTTGATGTACTTCTCATTACGCCCTTCTACCTTTTGACCAAGCTGTGCTCAGCTGAAGTCATGCACTAAGCAAGACTTTGATACATTAATTCAGGTCATGGAAGTCCACATTTGCCAGTGGCAGTTCTAAAAAACCCATCAGGCCAGATAGATGTATTTCATTCTGAAAGGAAAACTTCAGTAACAGGCAAACCAGACATGCTTCACGCTATTCTGAGTTTGCATTTGATATCTGTCTAACTCTTTACAAACCTAGAGACCAAAAGCCACGTAGCAGAAGAAAGCTGGTGTTAGAGACAGCCTTTTTTATTAAAAGGCAAGACCTGAAAGCTTTGATGGATTTCCCAATTAAAGTGAATAATAATAATTTAAAAAAATAAAAGTCAAGGCCTGTACTGTAGTATCATCTATTTTAAGACAATTATCTCTGGAAGAAAATGCAATGGTGGATGTACTGGCAACAAACCCTCTTCATGTTTACACACACTTAACAGTGAAAGTGGCAGCAGATCCCCAGCTTCAGAATTCCATCTGCAGCATTTCAAATTCTTATTTATGCTCCTTACAGAGACAAACATGGAAGTACTGTGCTCATCTATCAACCTTGGTAGCCAGTATCGTAAGCTTTCGTAATACAGTGCCTGATTACCTCTATTTAGCACAGTTCAGTCCTGGAGTAGTGTTTTTTGGTTTTTGGTTTTGGTTGGGTTTTTTTTTTCGGCTTTGTTTTTTTTTATGTTACATATACTTAGATTTAGCTTAATACTCACATTTGTGACAGTAGACTTTGATCCACTTCATGCACATCTATGTTTTATCAATGACAGCAGGGCAAAACTACCTGGGTCAGTACATCCACATCCACTAGCTTTAGTGTAGTAGAATCTTGCTACAGCTGTACCTCTTCTGGTGCTAATTTGTCTTCACTTACCTAGAATTTCAATTTTTATTTCAATCCTACACTTTAAAATAAGAGCCTGAATTTTCCTTATAGCTTTCCCCATTTAGAAATGTAGTTCTGCATCACCTTTAAGTATTTCTGCCTGGTTACAAGAAGTATTTATCTAAATTCTTCTGGCTGTCAAAGTCTTGCAGCAACAACTTCCCATTACATTAATTCCTTTCATGCTGAGTTTCCATCATATGAAGATAAAGGGGCATAGAAGAAATTGAGGCCAGACATGCATGCAATCAAATGATAATTGTTGTCACATGTACTATAGCCCTTATTTAAGTCAGGGCTCTTTCCCCAATGAAAACTGCCCTTCTCGGGGCAGGGGTTATTTGCTGAGGCTTCACACCATGCTAGCACACTCCTACCACTTTTTTCTCTTGCTTCAGACACTGGAAAAGGGAGCTGCTAGGAAAAACAAGCTCAAACAAGTAGAGAATATGAGTCTATGAGCAGAGTTTGCATCCACCTATGTCCACCAAATTTTGCAGCACTTCATATTATTTCCCCCCAACATGTTTTTCTTTCTGACCAGGCAGATCAACCTTGAAGTTTTTTGTTAAAGCAAAACAGAACCCCACACTTAAAAAAAAAAAAAAAAAAAAGGTCACACACAAGGATACAAAAATGTGGTATACTTTAAATACAATCTAATGCTGAACCAGCACACCTTCATACTACTAGATATTACTTAGACAGATGTAATGTAACCTTTCTGGATCAACTTTCATTGTCACGTTTATTCACCAAAATATTATTACTAGCTGCTGAATTTTCACTACAAAATATCACCTTCAATATGCTTTCTCCACCAAACCATAAATCACTCATTCATCACTAACCAGCACAAGCTAAAGTAACAAAAAAATGTGCTGTACGTGGAGTCTTAACATAGTCATTTTGGAGGCCTCACACATTTTGGGCTTGAAGGTTAATCTGCTTGAGGGTAGGAAGGCTTCACAGAGAATCTGGACAGGCTGGATAGATAGGCCAAAGCCAATTGCATGAGTGAGGTTCAATAAGGCAAAGTGCCAGGTCCTGCACTTGGGCCACAAGAACCCCACACAATGATACAGGACTTGGAGAAGAGTGGCTGGAAAGCTGCCTGGTGGAAAAGGACCTGGGGGTGGGGTGGTCAACAGCCAGCTGAATATGAGCCACCAGTGCTCAGGTGGCCAAGGCCAATGGTACTCTGGCTTGTATTAGGAATAGTGTGGCCAGCAGAACTGGGGAAGTGATCATCCCCCTGTACTTGGCACTGGTGAGTGAGGAAACACCGAGAGAGATGAGGTTGTTTAGTCTGGAAAAAAGGAAGCCCAGGGTTAGGGCTAATGGCTCTCTGTAACTATCCGAAAGGAGGCTGTAGCAAGGTTGGTGTCAGTCTCTTCTCCCAAGTAACAGGTGATTGAATGAGAGGAAATGGCCTCAAGTTGCTCTAGGGGAGGTTTAGATTGGATATTAGGAAAAATCTCTTTACCAAAAGGGCTGTCAAACATTGAATCAGGCTGCCCAGGGAAGTGGTTGAGTCACCATCCTTGGAGGTATTTAAAAGATATGTAGATGTGGCACTTAGGGACATGGTTTAGTGATAGGCTTGGCAGTGCCAGGCTAACAGTTGGACTCAATGGTCTTAAAGGTCTTCTCCAATCAAAATGATTCTATGATTTTAACCATAAACCAGTGTTCTCTGTTCTCAAGGTTTCCATGTTTGCACACAGGAACTACACAACACTTGAATATAAGCTCTCTCAACAACATCTCATCATACTAAAATTAACAGAATTTCCAGAGCAGACAGAAACAATAATGCTTGACAACATTATTTTTTTTTCATCCTCAAAAAAAAAAGCATAACAGTTTTTATGTTGGTATTTCATACTCTATGTTCATTCTGATTCAAGAAATCAGGTTTCCCTAGCAACCTCCACTGCTTTGCCTCTACGGATTGCTTTAGTGTATCATCACCTTGGCACCTGCAAAAGACACAGTGCAACCAACACAGCTTGGACAGAGCTACTCTCACATGCCATTACCTACAACAGCTTCTGACCTTTAGCTGGCTGTAGAACACATTACCAAAGCACTAGGGCTCTGAATCTTGACCTTGCCATCTTGGTCGAAACCAAATTAATTTTCACAGATCTTTTCCATAGCTTCAGGTTGTCAAACCATGCAGCACCAGACTGGGTTAAACTCCCTCCAAAGAAACAGCAGCTACTGGCCAGCTCCCTTGTGCAGCTGGCAGTCTATTAAAATGAACTGATACTCAAGAGCTGAAGGGAGGGAATTAGAGAGAGTGACAGACAGACACAGGGTGAAGTCTTTGCTTTCAGAAGAATTGCCATAATGTGTCTGAGCAGGTGGTAGCAATGAGAAGGAAAACCTACAAGAATATTAACTTAATTTCTATCACAAGTCATTAATAGTAGCGGAGGCATAAACCCTTTCACAGCTAAACTGGCATTTGGATTGATCAGTATTGACAGCTTGTTTACCAGGAAGATCTCCAGAACTAGAAGTGCTCACCAAGTAGCTTAAGCTTCTTTCTTTCAAAACAAGGCAAACACAGTGAGGGGGAGGCTAGCTCCTCACACTCCGCTGCTGCAAGAGGAAAAGAAAACCTTTTACTTTCTGGTTTTGCACTGAATTTAGAAAATTTGACTTGCTAATCTTTTATACATTGGCATTCTTTCATCTTCTCAAGAGATAAATATTTTTAATCAGGCAATTCCCTTCAGGATAACAATGATTCAAATTATACAGATGAATGATATCAATCAGTTATTAGGCATGAAAAACGTGTGTATCAAAGCCTAATAATGTTTATACTAACAAAAGTGCAAACCTCTTTTCCCCTTCTTAAAAAGAAACCGCTCTAATGTTTTTCTTATACACTCAAGAGGGTTTTTTTTTTTTCTTCAAATGTTAGAATAAATCCAGCAGTTTACTGGTGAGTTCTGCTTGCAGTAGAACATTATTAAATGTGGAATTAATCAAATTAATGGGAGATACTATGCCATATCCCTGTAGATATATAGAAGATGATGCTTTCAAAGGCTGTTTTTTAAAATGGAAAATTAACATTAAAATGGCACTGTTGACTTTAAAGCCCTTAGATAGGGTTGCCTGTACTTCCACATTATTTTGCCAGATATCTATCTTGTCTCAGACAGCATCTGACTTTTAAGGATTTTAAATGATCAGGATTTCAGGCACAGGGCTCTTCCTCGCTCTGTCCCTCATCTCAGGAGTCACACTGTGACCCTTGCTGCAGAGGTGGTTTCAGTAAAACAGGACATCTATCAAAACTGCTCATCATTCAGTTACTTCATGCAGCAAGGGAAATGCGTGGACCACACTATCAGGTTTTTATTGGCAAACACCATGCCACACAAATGGCTGCTCCAGGGCATCTTAGCTATAACTGTCCATTCTGCAAACCAGATAGGAATTTGTAGCAGGCTGCTGCAGAAGACATTATAATGAGTAGTCACTCATTTTAGGCAGAACCTAGGGAGAGTACAACCATAGGACTTGCTCATGGGGACCCATATGTTAGTGTGAGTAACCGTTGTATAACCTGAGAATATACTATGATTGCCTTTAACTGGTTCCTGTGAAGACACACAGGAACATGCTACTTTCAGCAGATCTCAGTGGCTGCTGCACAAACTTAGCTGAAGAATTTGTAATGGAGAAGCCTGTATGTGGTTCCCACCTAGTCCATTTGCCTGATATAATCTACATACTATGTCTTACCTTTACATTAAGCAGCATACCTACACATAACATTCCTTTACCCTACAGCAGAAACTATGAATAAGTTTGTTTACTTTTAAGAAAATCCTATGAAACCTCCAAAGATCACAATGCCAAAAAACCTCATCATGGACAGGATCTGCATCGTGGGATAAACTTGATGGTGTTTGTCTGATGTTTTAATAGGCAAGATTCCCAGCATCAGAAGGGACTTAAGCTATCACTTTTTCCACTACTTCTTTGAACATCAGAAGGGATATAATATTGCTATCACCTTTTCTATTATTGCTTTCACCTTTTCTACTGCTTCCATTCTTCATGCAATAAACACAGGAGTCTTCCTTATTGAAGAATCTCCATACCCTGTGTGATAAAAAGAATTCATGATGCGTATCAAGCTATTCACATGCTCTTGACAGCTACTGTACTTGCTTAAATTATGAGAAAAAATAAAATGAACAAACAGAACAAGACTCAACTCTGATTAGCCAAACAATTTGTTTCAAGGATAACACAGGGCCTAAGATCTGTAACACAGGGCTGGAAAAAATACACTGCAAAATCAAGTACCAGACCTGTTCTTTCCAGCTGACAACATGGTCTGCTTTCTGCATGGGACCAACATTAGCAGTCTGATCTAAGAGGCCACTTGTGCTTCACCTATTGTTCACAGAAAACTTGTCTATCCCTATGTCCACAGTCACCATTAAGAGTAAAGTGCTCCATAAAAAACAGCTTGACCATTGTCATTATTTTAAACTCCCCCTCAAGAGAAAACTGAATGTTAGACCACCAGCATTCAGAGAAAGGAAGACATCTTAACTGGTGTTCACAAAAGGATCTCAATAGAAGATGAAAACAGTAAGAATCTACAAAAAAAAAAAAAAAAGACATTCTGAAATTAAGTCAGGAAGCACATCCATTATCCAAACAGCTCCCTACAGAAGGGTGATAGAGGACAAACACTGTCCATCTACATTAACTTATAGTAAAATTAATTCATTTTATAAACAGAAAATTCATATCAGTAATGAGCAGTATAAACACCTAAAGCAAAGCAAGATGCAGCTGCAAATTATGGCATAACATCTTTATAGCTACTTTCTTTGTCACTATGGAACTAAGCATATTGCTTAGCTGCTGGTTGTAGGAGTCGTTTTTACAAAATAATATTTGTTTTATGCACAATACATCTGGTGCTGAAGATAAAATTCAATATACAAAACATATACAGGAAGATATTTTGCTTAAGTTAACACAGTCTTGTGAAACATCCCACCTTCATAAAGAAAAACAGAGCTTCCAAGTTTAATTGTCTATGAAGAAGATAGGTACTTTAAAAGGGATTTCTCACAAACCATAAATCAGAAGGTGTTCTTCAAAGGAAAGTATTTGGCATGGAGAAGTAGTAAAGACAACCACCAAAAATTCTTGCTCAGAAACATGTCAACCTAGAAGGAGTTCAGAAATACAGAAAATACAGTCCTGTGCACAAGGTTCATTTCCCAGCAGTAGGCAAATTCCTACTCCAAATTGATTCTGGCCAATATTTCATGCTTTAATCAACAAATATATGTTTCAGAATGGTATCTGGGGAAATCAGAAAAAAAACCAATCCAAAACAAAACATGGGTCCTGATCTGATGCCATGAAGGATATTCATTAATGCAGCAACAGATGGTTAATCTGCAGACTTAAAATATGTCAACTTCATTTAATTAAAAGTCAACATTATTATAATATTGCCATCATAAAATTGAGTTCTGACAGCATGCCGAATATTATTGTTGTTTGACTTTTAAACAGAAACTTTTTTATGAGGAGCAACACACTCACCACTTCTCCTGTGAATATTTACGTGTCTCAACAAACAAAGGGCCACTCCTCCTGTGGGCTCCCTCCTGCAGTTGCTCTCTTGTGCAGAGCAGGATTTTGACACCTCTACTCCTAACCTTACTAGCATTTCAGGCTGCAGCGGATTCTGTAGCTGACACAGCTACGCCACTACTGGTACTCAAGCTAACTGGTTTTGTGTTATTGACTATTGACAGTTACAGCTCTGTCTGTAACTGGGAAATTACTCAAAATTATTTGTCACCTTGTAATTTGCCATGTAAATACACAGTGCTGGACCTAATTGTAAGTGAGGTGTAACTCATTGGAGGGGTACCAATAGCTGGCTTAAGTTATTTGTAAGAGACTCCACACAAGGATACATCTGACATAAGTAATACTTATTCTTTAACACCACATGCCCCCAAAGTAAACTGGCACTGAGGCATGAGGGGTAACTACTAGAGCTGGCTGTTAGCACTGGATAAAGCAGTCATTACAAAACACCACACCGTTATCTTGATCTCAAGTCTACTATGTGGCCCAGGCTTCTCAAATATTTCATTAAGGATCACCTCAATTAATCCCCTAATTTTTCTGATTTAAAATCCCAGACAGCTGGGACTGTACCATAGAGGGACTTCAGCCTGTGCTGGATCTGTAAGCTCTGCAAGACTTCTATCTAAAAACCTTCTTGTCCTTGTGCAGCACACTCCAGATCTCAATAGGAGAAAAGCATGAGCTGCAGGGCCAGCAGAGAGCAAGCACTCAGAACCCACTGATACCAGGGCAGAAAGAAATCAAAATTTGATGTGCGGGCCCTGCTGACAGCTGGTTAGGGGTTGCAAATTCTGCTATAAAATGACAGAGTCAGGCAAAGTCCTGTCTGGTTATGGACTACTTCTCTGTTCTGAGGTTTGGTGCACACCCCAGTTCTGTTAATAGTATGAAATACCATCTTACTGAGCTTGATTTATTTTTCACTGTCCCAAGAATATAATACAATGCTTTTATTTGGGGGAACAGCAAAGCTTTCTTTCTTTTCTTTAACGTAACAAAAAAAGCACCCAATAGTAGTAGTAGAAGAGGATATACTGGCTTAGGGGCCAGATTATGAAAGCTTATTTCTATGTTCTGAGAAAACACATATAGGCTGTCTTCTAAAACTGTTACAAATGCATGGTCTGCAGAGAGGCTGTGAAAAAATTCAGAATGCTGGTTTGCTGTATGTTCCCAGACATCAAACAGGGAGCTAGATTCCTGAAAGTTGCATCTGCATGATTACTCAGCAGCCATCTAACCCTTTCCCCAGCCCCTATGGACAATTTCACAGCTGCTACAGTTCTAAGCAGCAGAGCTGGACAGGAGGTCGGAGAGAAGGACGGAGCCAATCACCCAGATGCCACAGCTGGAAACAAGCAGCCAAAGCCCATGTTTTGCAGCTCCTAAGCACACCTCTTATCTGATTGAGTATCTGAATGCAATCAACACAGCAGGCAAATGCATGGCGACAAATCCTACTTCTCCAGTAGGAAGGTGTACAGTGACAGTGAATAATACAGTATTTATATGTGTCTCAAAGTATTAAAGGATGCTAAGGAGAACTTGGTAGATGCTACCAAAGCTTGGTAGACAATAACTACTTATTTACTATTTATTTTAATAACCGTGCCTTTTCCTTCAGAGTTTTTGAAGCTTACTCCTTGGATGCACAGAAGAACAGTGACAGACACACTCCTCTTAAAAATACTAAAACAAAAAACCATACTAAATTCTTCAAAGCAGAAGTGAGAAATGTGCTGCAGGGTTGTCTTAGCAGTTTGCATTGGTTTTTATTTTAATTAGAGATTAGATCAGCCACTCCAGATGCCAATCCCATATCTGGATGCCACAAGAAGAAAGCATCAGACATGCATACTCTCATAGATGGTAAGAAGGCAGCCACCAGCAAATGCTGCTTTGCAAACCAAGTGGGAAGGCAGAAGCTGATACATTCTTGACTTCTATTTCCCATTCACAATCTCTGATAAGTGCTGTTAACAGCTGTAGAAACATGGCAGTGCAAAAGAAGCAGTCTCTTAGGTAACCATATCCTAATCCACCTGAAGCTATACTATCGTGTAGAGATTTTCTATTATTACCAGTAGACACATAAAAACTTCAGTGGAAACCCAATGTACAGATCTAAAGACAAAATATAGGTCTAAACCAAACATGATTCTAACAACGCCCATCCAGCGTTCCCTGAAGTCCTATAAAAGGAATTCAATCAGGTCCAACTGTGAGAGAAACGTACTTTCTGGTAGAAAAATATGCAGTGAACCCACAATGTCTTCACTATAATTTGTGTGCTTAATAGCACAGAATTCCAGTAAACATGATGCCTTGCTGGATACAGAGATATAATCAACTTTTCCTGATATTCAAAATAGTAAACCTGGGGTGAACACTAATTGTGAGCAATACTGCTGTTTGCACGAAGAAAGCATTTGGTGAATAGGACTTTTTGCTGTTTTGTGATTGAATTTTGAACACTGTGATTTACTTCAGAGTAAGAAATCATCAGCCAGTTTTAATAGCTTGAAATACTTTTTCTTTAACTTTTTGGTCAAGATAATGATGATATTTTTTATATAGACAGCAAATATTTACAGCAAAAACCTGACTGAGATAAGCTACCTTAGTTACTCATGTCTGTTCGAGCTAGGTAATGCCCTGATGCTTAAATACTTTTTCAGAGCAAAGAGCGAGCATCCGAACACATATCCAGTAAAGATAAATTTTTCAGAAGCAAAACAATTCAGCTTCCAGAGCACTTCAGGATATGTCCCAAGTATGTCACTATGTCAAAACAATAAGAGAGAAATTAGAGGAAAACATTTAAGTACTTACAACCTGATCCAAAGGTCACAGGGATCAAAGGAGACGCTCGTAATGACTTTGGCAAACTTTGGGACTTGACTATAGTCACTCAGAAAATGACATTTCAGAAATTTTACTATTTTTTTATATTATTGCCAACCTAAACTCGAGGCTAGTTTCAAAAAACTAACAATAAATACACACAAATAGCTGAACTACTCAGTACTGCTTAGTAGGAATACACTATCATTCTCACAGCATCTTTGATTAACATACTGTATTAACCTCACAGAACTCCTATACATTGTACATGTGACAAAAAGAGGTCATATTCAAAGATAAAACATACGCTGATTACCTGCTATTTTTGGATATTACAAATTTCACTTTCTAGTTCAAGTAATTTCTTTTAATCCTAAACAAAAATAACAGACTTGCCAATTCCTCCGCTAGCCTGACAAGTAGTCTAGACATGGTTAGATAATAGAATTCACCTCTGACAGTCCGCTCTGAGTTATTAAGCATTTGTCAGTAGTTCAATAAATTCCTGCTTAATAGTGCTTTATGACAGTCACATCAGTTAATAAATTCCAAGATGTTTGGAACTACAAAGATCAGCTTTGTCCTGAGACACCTGAATTGGCATTAATTATCAACATACAGATGCTATTGACAGATGGAATAGAAACATATTTGATTAAAAACACATTGTAAAATTCTCTTCATGCTCCCACAAATACAGGCAAGTAACAGTTGCATTTGTTATGACAGATACTTTAATGAGCAAGTAAATATCAAGATATTTTGTGCTATTTGAGAAATCTACAGTTTGGCAAAAACTGATTGAAAATTTCCCTAATATTATTCAGCATTCTGTAACCCTCACATCTAGAAAGCTTTAAGAGGCAAGCCTCAGTAGCACTTAGAGCCACAAGTCCAACACACATTCGTCTACATCTTGAAGTACTTCTCCAAACAGTTGCTTTTCTTCAAAATCCATATACCTTTGCTTTTCTAGAACTACTTAATTTCTCAAACACCCAGTATCTCTGAATAACATGCAGCATTTTACAAAGTGAAGATACAATATATTTTCTTACATCAAACCACATAGCAAAGAAAGTTTTCACATTACAGAAAAACATTTGAAACATGCATGCTATTTCCAGGATATGTATTTATCTAAGCCTTGTCCCTCAGCTTTCATATATAATTTCAACCCATCACTGCTCAGCAGAAGGTTTAACAATAAGAAAGGAAATAATGTCTCTATGTGACTCAGCAGCATCTAATACAGCAATATCTAAACCTGCGAAGCATCTGTATAGGTTGATAAGAGAGCTATACATATTAGGTCACAGATCATTCTAGGTGAATGTTTCAGTTTGTTGCAGTAAACCCTGACAGCTTTGGTGATCACAAATGCTTTCTGCTAATACAATAAAAGGTTTAATATTGCCAACACCTTTATTGCCTCCAGCCTTCTTTAGCCCCCAACAGAGTGCATGAAAACCAGCAGCCTGTACAGCATGGCTACAGTCAATGAGCATATGGGTCTCCATTTAAGAAGGATAAATTTATTCTCTGCTGATAAGCCTGGAGAAGAGAAGGCTGTGTGGAGACCTCATAGCAGCCTTCCAGTATCTGAAGGGGGCCCACAGGGATGCTGGGGAGGGACTCTTCATTAGGGACTGCAGTGAGAGGACAAGGGGTAACGGGTTCAAACTTGAACAGGGGAAGTTTAGACTGGATATGAGGAAGAAATTCTTTACTGTAAGGGTGGTGAGGCACTGGAATGGGTTGCCCAAGGAAGTTGTGAATGCTCCATCGCTGGCGGTGTTCAAGGCTGGATTGGACATAGCTTTGGGTGACATGGTTTAGTGGGAGGTGTCCCTGCCCCTGGCAGGGGGGTTGGAACTAGATGATGTTAAGCTCCTTTCCAACCCTAACTGTTCTATGATTCTATGATTACTTAGACAAATATAATTGGTGTCCAGCTTCTGCAGAATACTTGGGTTTCCCTTACCTCTCTCATAGGCAAGAGAAAGAAGAAAATTCCCTTTCTATCTAATGGTTTTGCAGAAAGGAGAGCATTACTGCTGTTCTTGGTGGGGAAGGAGGAAATGCAATTTGTTGATGTTAACCTGACAAGAGTTTTGATTGGGATTGTTCCCATCTATTCCAGAAAGGCAAGGTAGGAAAATTAATCTGTCACTTAAACTGAGAAGAGTCATAAGTGATTTCCTATACAATCTTTTTTAAATTTCTATACCTGGCCATAAATCAAGAGATCTGATCACAGAACTTCCTGTTTAGAGAGTCACGGTTAACTGAACTTGTACAGCACCTCTGGTGTGCAGGGATGGTGTTCAATGTGATAAAAGCTCACTTGTCTAATACAGACATGGCAGAAATGTTTAATTCTTTTCAGAAAAGATCTTTTGAAGTGCTTCAGGATCTAAAATGCCAACTTCACAAATGAAGAGGCTCATGGTTGAAAAGATCTAGGGATAGCCAGTCCCACACATGTTAATGTTTCTCAAAGTATCACTGCATGCTTGAAGACCTTTACTTTCCATTCTCCACTTCTCATGAATTCTTTTTTCAAGAGTATCAGTATCAGTCAAAGCATCTGAGGAATCATATCACCTTGCAGGAATTCTGTAACATGGTAATCCAATACGAATAGGGGTAACAAGCAGTTTCACAGAGCCGGACCCTTGCGACCACTCTCAGGTCCTACAGAAATTCACTAGTGTCAACGCTGAAAGAAAAGGCTAGTATGTGGTTTTGTGTCAAGCTGGCCACACCTTCTATCAATGGCCAAGCAGAACCCCATCAACCAAGAAAAAAGCCAATAATTGTATCCAAAACACTGTAATGTTTTTAATTGCAAGCACTAAGGAAAGCAGCTCTATACACCTGAAATAATGACAAGCCTATTACCCTGGGAGCACCCCAATACAGTACCACACATCTGAATTTTTCCAAGCAGACCATCAGACACCAAAGCAGAGAGAGGTCAGCATGCCAGCCACACTCTGGATCTGAATGGTCTGGTTTTCCCTGCCACCTCTCCCCTCCCCACACGCTTCAGAAGTTTCAATAATAAAACTAATGCTAAAATAGAAAGCAAAATATCCTCCCAAAGATGGTTTAGACACATTTTAAATACAAATGTCTAGGAAGGCTGGTGGCAAACCTTATCGCTCTGTACAACTACCTAAGAGGAGATTGCAGCAAGATAGGTGTTAGTCTCTTTTCCCAAATACTGAGCTATACAAGAGGAAACAGCCTCAAGTTGCACCAGGGGAGATTTATACTGGATATTAGGAAAATTTTCTTCACTTGAAAATGTTATCAAGCACTGGAACAGGCATGGAAGCAGTTGAGTCACCATCACTAGAGGCATTTAAAAGAAGTGGGAGATGGCTTGGTGTTGGACTTGGCAATGCTATGTTAACAGTTGGACTCGATCATAACGGTCTTTTCCAGCCTAAATGATTCTAATATTAACATCCTAAATTCACTTCTGTGGCTTCCAATTTCCCTCCTCCCCATCAGTGGCATCCACTGTTTCTCTCAGCCACCACCACTGCTCCAGAACAAACCCTATAGGGCCTGGTTTTCCCTTTCCTTCAGGGCCCTATCCTTTTGCTTCCACCTTCTCTGGATGCTCCTTTCCTCTCCAACCTCCACCTCTCTTGTCCTTCACCTCCTCCACTTTCCCTTGATCTTGCCTTGCTCTTCCTTCAGTACTGCCTCAACACTATCCCTCTCACAGCACTCAGTAGCAACTGCACTAATAAGACGTAAGCAAATTATTAATCTTCTTGAGTCTGTGATGTAGCTAGGTTTGCCACATCTCTCGTGTTAGCTAATGCTTAATTCTTCAGACCTTTTTCCTCACTATCTCCTGAACTATAAAATGCACAATTTATTTGCGTGTATCTTTGCTCTTGCTCACAAGTTAGCTGTAAGCAAACATGAACTCACAGACACTGGTGCAGGTTTCTGAATTTTAGGATTCTTTTTCCTGGAACACACTTCTCCAGATGAACAAAACACTCAACACAAACCTCTTCAGAGTATTTATAGTTGAATAAGTTGTACAGTTCATTCACAGCTGCTCCCTATGGTATTTCGTTAATATAAGCTAAGCAGCTTTATTTGCTTTATTGCAACCCTGGCTTTTTTGGCCTTTAATGGCTCTTTTGTGTGTGGCTTTTTTTCCTCCACCATCACTCAACAAAGAATTTTAAGTCAGAAAACAAAACTGAAAATTCCTAAATACCCTTGTTCCCAAATGGGAGCTTCTCTTGCTGCCACAAGCACTTAACTGGCTAAAAGCACACAGCAATTTTTGCTTTTGCTTACTAGAAAAGCCCATTAAATAATAAATATTATTTAATAATATTTAAACTGATAAAGTTAAAAAAGTAATAATAAAGAAAAGAATCAATAAAAACTACAGAGATCCTATCCTCAGAAAAAGTAGCAGTTCAACTTTGGCACATGCTTTGTGAATAATCATGGGAAATTTACTCAACAAAACTAGAAATGAGACTTTTTTTGCAGGTGTATAACTGATGATTTCACACTGAATGAACAGCATTTTTCCAGATATTATATACCCAAGTTCCCAGCTAGAATTGGCAATTGCATGGGAAAACACTGTCTTCCCCACACATAGCACAAAACATTTTCTTTGCCTTTAAGCAGTCACTGTTGCTCACCAATAAGTCTGAGAATGCAGACAAGCGTAGAGGTAACTATGCAGATTTACATATGTTACTTAGGCACTGTGATACTGCTCTCAAATTCTTGGTGAATGCCTTTTTAGCGGATAAAACTCATAGGAGTCGAACTCTAACATTATCAGATAACTCCTCTGGTTTCAATGTACAAGTGTACTCATCACCCATCACCTCTGAGCTGCAGATGCTGAGCACTTCTGGGGCATCTCCTCTAGGAGAAAGTCTCCTCTAAGCTTAGTAATGAAGGCAAATGCCTCCAAATCCATCGGGAAGAAGTGATATTTACAATGATATACTTTCTTATATTCTGAAATATTTTTTAGGTCTCACTGTCTATTACCCCTGTAATCTGATGCTTCTGAAGACAAAACTTCAATATTAAACAAATGGCATCAACATGTCTTATATTCCCCCTGAACAATTTCTCCAGAATAGCAAAACAAGTTTGAAAATAAAGCAAAGAAACAAAATTAATGCAGAAAACAGTAAAACAGAACTGGACAAGTCAAACATAACATAAATTGCAAGTTATTTGATTTTCATGTATTACTCCTCAGGTAAAAAGGAAAAAGTGAGCATATATTGTTGGCAATAATTTTGGGGCTTCTCTAGATAGGATAAGTTAGGATACAAATAGGCGAGGACAGGACTGTGTATCACATTACTTCCTCTCTTTTAAGGATTCTTACCATAATTAGAAAGTATCTCTCTGCAATGGAGTAAAGAAATGACAGTATCTACACTGAGCACAACCACAGACTAGCTAGTGAACTACAAATTTACTCCTACTTCATCTGGCTGTAACTATTTTTCCCAGCTAAAGAGAAGAGAAAAAAAGAACCAGAACTTACCTAAACCACATCATCCCACAAAAAATTAAAAAGTCACCACACTTCCTTTTCCAAAAGGAAAAATGTCACAGGGCTGAATATAAGGAAAATTATTTATTTTTTATCAAATTATCAGACTATGAAGAGTTGCAGGGATGGTACTTCTAAAAATCACAGCCGATATTTATCAGACATTCCATGTAATTTTGAAGAAAACTGACTAATATTTTTCTGTTCACTGTCAGTCAGAAGTATTTCTGTAACTAGAGTCAGTATTTTCCACTAATACAGTATTCAGATGAAGACTGAAGAGAGGGCAAAGCCAGCAGAAGAACTGCAGCACTCAATTCTGACATGTAGCCCTTTTGTCACCACTGGCATGTTTCAAGGACTTTTATTCTACCTGGTGATCCAATGCACAGTGAAATGAGAAGATAAGGACAACACACCAAAGATTTCCTAACACATTTACCTAAGAAATATAGATGAAAGCTAGTTAGGCTTTCTTGTGTCCACGCCTTTGTGCTCAATTCCAAGCCATTCACTTGAATGAAGGTCTAAGAAGAAAAAGAGAAAAGCACCAGGGACAAGATTCCCCCCCCAACGTAGTTTCTGAAAGTGATTTTCTTTAATTCATTGCATTAACTGAGTGATAGGTCTTGGATTTTAATAAAGTGTTGAGTCAGCCTCATGTAAAATAAAAAATTATTTCCTACACTAAGCCTATTATCTGCAGTGCACCTGGCTGGCTTCACACATCTTTAAACAATATTTGTCACACCAATAGTAGGGTATAGCTTGGTTTTGTTCTCAGTTTGTTCTTTGTCTGCCAGCTCACTAACAAAATAAACCCTGCAAATCCAGACTTACTCTTATTTCTTCTGCAGCATCAAATGTTTCTATAAGATGCATTATCAAACATACCTGGAGTCTTTACAATGGCATTGAGCTGTGTTATGTTTCTAAATCAAACTAAGGAAATTCATTAGAACTATTCAAAGAGTGCAAGGACAGTACTTCAAAGAAGCATCAGTAAATTCTAAATATACATATGCTTACTTCAAACACTCTCAGTTGAACAGGAATTAGATCTTCACAAATACTTCAGGATCTAAGCAATGTCAAGGAATGATGAGAAAGAGGAGAAAAAGCAGAAGAGAAGCTTTTTCTGAGAAGTGATAGGGAATCAGGTTGAGCAATGAGAAATTTTCAGAAGGCAGCCAAACACCAAGGGAGGAGAGAAATGCTGTCCCAGTGGTGAGAAAAAGGCTAAGATTGCCTCCTAGGACTTGGGCATCCTAATCCCAGATGTTTAGTTTTCATTATGCTGTACTGATGTAAAGACAGAGATCTCCCATGACAGATTTGCTACTCTCCTACCAAGTTCAGTAGTACTTATTCATACAATCCTGATGTGAAATCACACCGTCAGTGCTTCATCAGTGTAATGCACTTAAAATATCCCTAAATAGACAATCTAAGGTGTAAGGTGTTAGGGTTTTTTGTTGTTGCTATTTTCTCTTGTAAGATTTTTTTGTACACTAATTTAACTTAATCATACTCAGCATTACGATTCCTTCTCAGCCTGCTTACAAATTAAACTAACATTGCCTTTGTGACATCCCCCTGTGCAGCAGCTTCTGCACTACAACAGGAGTCATTCACAGCCTGTGGCTCTTTCCAGGCTTAGACTTCCAAACCATTACGCATCTTACTGTTCCTCACAAAGCAAATCCTGAAGAGAAACTGTCTTCTAACAAAGGCTGCAAGCCATGTCAGAACATCCCAATAGCAACCCACTTGAAAAAAAAGCATGTGGCATGAGGGGAGTGTGGGTGTGGAATGCGTGCAAAACATTTGTAAATACAGATGTTTCATAGCTTCATAGAATACCAGGCTGGAAGAAACCTCAAAGATCATCTGGTCCAACATTTCTTGGCAAAAAAACAGTCCAAAACAAAATGTCCCAGCACCCTGACCACCTGAATCTTAAAAGTATTCAACACTGGGGAATCCACCACTTCCCTGGGGAGATTATTCCAATGGCTCATTGTGAAAAATTTTGCCCTAGTGTCCACCTAGTATCTCATAATGAGTAACTTGTACGCATTACCCCTTGTCTTTTCCATGTGACTCCTTGTAAAAAGGAAGTCTACATCTTCTTTGTAGCTACCCTTTAAGTAGTGGGACGTGGCGATAAGGTCTTCCCTGAACTTCATTTTCTTTTTGCTGAACAAACCCAGTTCTCTCAGCTTTTCCTCACACAGCAGGCTTCCCATTCCTTGGATCATCTTTGGGGCCCTTCTCTGGACCCTCTCCAGCCTGCCCACATCTGTTTTGTAAAGCGAGGACCAAAACTGAACACAATATTACAGGTGCAGCCTGACAAGTGCTGAGTAGAGAGGAAATGACTCACCTCTTCTAGACAGGTGGATCCCATTCCTCTGTAACAGGCTTGAAGAATGTCCCATTGTCATAAAAGCCAAAGCCCTCATGAAAGCAGCAGCCACAAACCAGAAGTTGTTTTTTATTTAAAGTCTATTTCTGGCTGCACTCTTCCTTCTAAGTGGTAAAACAGAAGAAAAGATAACTTGGGCAGTGATATTTTTCATTTGCACCCCCAAGGCTTTGCAGTTTTCCTTAATTATGCCCAGGCTCTGGCTTATCCTGTAATTCATGCCCACATGAAAGAGAAGTAATGGATAGTAGTCTGTGCTCTTGACAAGTTGTGGCACCCCCTTGGACCTTAGCTCATGGAAGGCAGCATACCTCTCGTGACTCTCAATCAGGCCAGTGGATGAGTGCAGGTGTTCCATACAGTTGTTTAATTTAATCTCCAGATGTGAAATCCTGCCCTCTCCCCACTTGCCATAGATTGCCTGCAAATTGAGATGGTTATTGAGGGAAGGAGCCTGTATTACATGTCCACATCATAAGCAGCTCTGTGCAACTGACCAGTCAATTTAGCTGATACTGCACTGAGGGGATCAGTTTCCAGGACTTTGGTTACATGCTGATGGGAAGAAAGATCCGTGTACAGCAAGCTGTTCAGACTCAGAAATGTGAAAGTAGTGAAAGCAGTCAAATTTCATCTTACAGGAAAGTATGAGAAAAAGGCCCAATTGCAACGCTTCTTTTATCACCCTAGAAAAGTGGGCAAGTTTCAAAATTTCCATGTATCCAAGTGAGAAAATTGCATCAAGATCTGAGACTGAATTTGAGCTGACAATTAATCACCCAGTATTTCCTATTATTATTTCATCCCATTCTTTGCAAATAGCTCAATGAATCATATTATCCTGCTGTACAAAATAATACACCTGCCATAAATCGTCACATGCAATACATTGAAAATTGAATCATTTCATACAACAAAGGAGCATGCATGAATATCACTGCAAGTCCTTAATTCTCAATTAACTTTATACAATTTATAGTTTATACAATTTTCTTCCTCCTGTATTCATCAGCACCAATTCTTTTTCCTTCAACTTTATTTTGACTGATTTTTCACCAAATACCTCTAAAAATCTGTAGGGATTATAGCGTACATTAAAATACAATCTGGGCTCTGCAGCACTGTATTCTTAGTCACATAGCGCCTTCAAATGTTTAAAACATTGGGGGTGGAGAAGAATGTGTAAGGGAATCTCAAAGCTCAGTAATGTCTAAACAAGTACAGATGATGTCGGCCAAAGATTTGCTGACCTACTAGAAGGCACCCCAAATAAGCTATATAAATAGAGAACTGGTGGTCATTCACATCCACATCTGGCTCAGCTTTCAAGATCACCATATACGCACACAGGTTCTCTTATAGGAAGCGATTTCAGGGGCATGACCCTAGAGCTCAAATCCGTCTTGTATTAACACTGTATAAATCTTTTCCCCTCTTGTGAGCTCCAGCCACTGGGATTAACCAACAGTTTTGAAGGTGGGACATTGTCCAAACCCAAAAGAAGTCAAAGAGGATCCTTCCAGGCCCAATGCGGGTACCATCTGCGATGCCCAGAAGCAGCAGACATGCTGTAAATACAAACAGGGTAGCCTCCAAAGTCAACAGCAGCTTTGCTACTAATTTCAGAGGTGCACGGTAAAATCCATTGCAACCCCTGAAAACTGAAGAAGGGCATAAACTCTTGGGTTGTTATTATTATTATTATCAATGATTGATCATCCAAAGCACATTGCAGTGAATAGAAAATCAGTTGAGCAGATTTTCATGCATATGCATTTACATAGTTAAAATTTCTACAGAGTTACCGATGTCAAGTTATATTATGCTATAATCTAAACTCAAACAATTTCAAATACTGGCACAGGGGATGCAATTAAGCATTCCAGTAAAAATCTATTGTTGATCATGAGTATAGGCTTCCTACTGAAGTTTAGTTTTTTTACCTTTTAATATGAAATACAGGCTCAGCTACTATGTAGTTAAGAATAAAGCTCATATTTCTAGCGACAACCAATATATTTATGCAACTCTTTTATATATAAGCAAAATGCAAAGACATAAACCCTGATATTTTTGCTTAAGATAGTTATTCTAGCAATTCCATTTCTTGACTATGGCCAGCTGGAAAGCGCTGAATTCAGTCCAGACTCTGCTGTTAATGATCACTCAGTGGCAGTGGTACTTTCTGCGATGCTCTCAGCAATTATGTGCCTGGTCTCAAATAGCTGCATGCAACAGCGACAGTTTCTGTGCCCTGCCCAGATTCCTCCCAGAAACTTTTACTCTTGAAAGAAGATTTCCCACTAGTGAAAGATTTGGCCAGGCAGGAAGATGACTCACTAATGGCCACCCTCATCAGAGCCCCAGTAAGAAAGATGATTGCATACTAGGTGCACAAGAATACATAGGTCTGAAGTCACTCAAGCTAGCAAATTACAAAAAGCAAATAGCAGCTCCTTTGTCAGTTTTAGCAGGCCATAACAGAAGCAGAGACATCTGTGCTGCAAGCACACATCCTGCAATACAGCAGAGACCAGCAATACTGCTCTTTCCTGATGGACAAGAACTAACCACATACTCCTCTACAGCATCAGGGAAAAAAGAAAATTAGCTGCCCAGAGCAGGTGTTCCTCTGCTATATCGTAAATTTAGCAAACTATCAAAAGACATTTCAGGTGAGCTTTACTTATTAGCCCCAGCAATTAGCAGATACAGAAGCAACCTGATGGCCCTTGAGCCGTGACTGAGAAAACCCATTACAGAACCCAAGCTGGCAGATCATGACCTAGGAAAGGAGGAGAAAAGCATTTCAAATTCAACTGAATGTATCTCCTTGGAGGGCTTTTGTCCCTTGAGGATTTTTTTTAATATCCTCACCATCTTGGGTGCTCACCTTATAGCCATGTACTAAATAAACTAATTATACTTATGACAGTTACATTGTGAAATTGAAGATACAA
Source organism: Ara ararauna (assembly GCA_028858755.1). Classification (NCBI taxonomy): domain Eukaryota; kingdom Metazoa; phylum Chordata; class Aves; order Psittaciformes; family Psittacidae; genus Ara; species Ara ararauna. The sequence goes on along the minus strand of CM054376.1, from coordinate 52,055,564 downwards.
CCTTAACACCTATGTCTGTGTTGTCCTACTCTGTGTGTCTAAACCAATGGTTGTTGTGATCCGGAAGTCTCAATTTTACTTCTTCTCTAAATTGGCATTGAGAATCTCAGTGTTGCTCACACACACATACACACTTAACTTCACCTTGTAAAACCCTCTTAGAAATGTTTGAGGGAGTCTCCCATCACCTGCTTGTATACTTAGAGGAAATCTGCAAGTTAATTACTTAGGAGACCCTCTATCACAATGCCAAGTCTGACTGTGACCAGCCACATATACACATAACCACACACTCATCAACCACTGTGCTCTGGAAAAATCACTTTAACAGATTCATCTTTTAAAATCACTTAATTTCTTCTCGTGAAGGAGACTGTATGAATCACCATTGTAAGCCCATTGATAGAATGTTTAGCTGACACTTGCTCAATTGAATAAAAATGTAGAGACCAATAGAAGTTGAAAGCAGAACTATTCAGAACATAACTGCCTAAGATTCTTTTTTCTTAGTCCTCCTAAATCACAGCAGCGCAGTTTTATGTTTCTTCAATTTGTCTATGAAACTATCAGATTTATCTGAGACCATTTTAAGCTGTGCATTGCTATAGTTACTAATATTTCATAGACAAAGAGTTGCTTGTAAGCTGCAGTCAGTCATAAACCTTTATATTAATTTCTTGTAGTCATTTTATTTCAAGTTGCTTATTAGTTCTAGCATGAGAACTCAATTATCTACTAAGCATTTTCATATTCCTATGAGCACACTATGCTCAGGACGCTCTTTGAAGCTTCCCAGATGGATGGTATGTGACAGAAGCAAGCAAGCAGGAAATAAATATATGGACCAGAGTCTGCTCAATGACTTCCAAATAACCATGTTCTGAAAAGAGAAGCAGAAAGCTTATATATATATATATATATATATATATATATATATATATATATATGGGCCTATAGGGATGCTGGGGAGGGACTCTTCATGAGGGACTGCAGTGAGAGGACAAGGGGTAATGGGTTCAAACTTAAACAGGGGAAGTTTAGATTGGATATGAGGAAGAAATTCTTTACTGTAAGGGTGGTGAGGCACTGGAATGGGTTGCCCAGGGAGGTTGTGAATGCTCCATCGCTGGTGGTGTTCAAGGCCGGGCTGGACATAGCCTTGGGTGGCATGGTTTAGTGGGAGGTGTCCCTGCCCCTGGCAGTTGGAACTAGATGATCTTAAGGTCCTTTCCAATCCTAACTATTCTATGATTCTATGATTATATATGTATATATATAGTATTGCTTCTAGCAGTAGTGCTTCATTAAAAATAGCCCACAAAATTGAAATAGGATCGATAATTTCTTGCTGAAAAAGTAGGTCTTAAACATTAACTCTTCAGGACCCTTACTGAAAACCCCATGTTTAAAAGTTCAACACTGGACATAAATGAAGCTTTATTTCTGACAGGAATGTAAACTAATGTAGAGTTACTTGAAAATCTAACCCTCCCAGTAGAGTTTGTTTGGTTTTTGTGGTGTTGTGTATCCTTAGATTTATAAGGTTGCTTATTTCTTGTCTTCACTCTGAATATGCTTCCTCTTCATCTGATTCACACACAGAGAGACCTTTAGCTCAACCCAAGGAAAAGCCCTTCATCTTTGCATATCACATTTTTGTTTGTTCATTATTCTTTCTAGTTTTATACATTCATCAACAAGCTGAATTTTTTAAAGTCCAAAGTAGAACAGATTTGCATCTAGCCACTGAGTTAATTCTGCTAACACAAGAATAAATCCTGCTTTAAATGTTCTACACTTGCAATGAACATAGCGCTAGCTTAAAATTACGTAAGTCCAAGAAGCTTTCATATAGGACTTAAGAGTACCACTGACCCACAGCATTTATCACATTTCTTTAGTACCCTTCTCTTCATCCGCAGCTCTGTCAAAATCACTTGCCAGTAGCTTTACAACTACATTGTTTTGAAATCTTTATCCTATGCTTTTGTTTCTTTACCTTCCACCCTTGACTTGCCCCCTTTCTTGGCTCCACTCTTCTCAATGCCACTATAGTAAGGCTTTAGCATTCTTTTATGGCCAACAGTGCTACTGTTGCATCATGAGTCTGTCCCAAAATACAGCTGTTAGAAGAACTTGAAAATTCATTGTCTAGTTCATTAATTCTTTTTTTAAAAACAAAACAAAACACAAACATTTCTGCTCTTGGCACTGGTGCACTTTCCATTAATGCCCAATGATATTTCTCTGTTTATTTCATTCTTCTATGGTTTTGTTTCCAATCCTACAAAGGTATCATGTGGAGTTGTCTTGCTTCTACCCGGCTTTTTCTTTTTCAGGGATGCACCAAGTAGCAGTACTTTCAAGAAAATCTTGAATTTACAGACCAAACAAAATATATCTCTGTTAGTGTCTCAGAAGTCCAACCAGCTGCCTGCATCCAATAATACCATTGTTTATATTAGTTAAATAGATGGCGCACACTAATTCAGCCTTTTAAAATGACAGTCAGGCCCAAACCATTCATCTTGTGTTCTCGCAAAGTATTTTAACATACCATGACGTAAATAAAATACTGGTTTTCATATACATTAGATGTGGTCTCCAAAAAGATGTCATTATCTCCCTATTTTGACTGGATTAATTCTTCTCAATAAGTCTACCTTAATATCACATACATTTTAGCAATTATGTCTTGAAAAGGTTTATTACTGCATAAGGTTTAATTTCAATGAGAATATTACATTAGAGAGAGAGGAAGAAAGGAGAAGGGGCTGGGTGAAGAAGGACATGAAAGAATCTATTATCCAAAAGACATAATGAGGTTGGATTGAACTCACATACTAGGCAAATAGATTTCAAATTCAGAAAATATGATCTCCAGTGATACATATTTTATCGTGTAAGACTTTTATAAGTCTCTTCATATCTAAGTCGCATTTTCAGCCCAAAAAAATGAAAAAAAAAAAAAGAAATCAAAATGTGAAAACCAAATTAAATGAGAGACAAGGAAATAAACCAAACATGTCAACTCTTGTCCTAAGCAGCTACCAAAACTGTGATTTAAGCTTTTCATATTGAACATCAGGATAGAAATCAAGTTGGATTAACAGATATTAAAACTTCAAATAAATATAAACTGAGAAATTATACAAAACATATACAACATAAAATATCAAAATGCATCTCCCATACACCTTATGCAACTCTGAATTGCTGGGGAAATATTGATTAACTGTTCTCCATCTACAATTGCTATTGAAACAATAGCAAGATACATTGTAGCTAACACAAAATACTTTGAGAGTCATCATCAATGGTATGGTTTGTCTTTGTAACCACATCTTTAATATCAAATGAGAATGCAACTGCAGTTCAAGAGCCCTGAATTCCTTTTTTCCCTTTTCAGATGAACTATCTGTACATCACTGAGGAAGGAAAGAAAAAGAATCATGGGATATACTGTGCTGAAAAAGTGGATTAGATTTTTGGTTTTGCTTTGTTTTGAGTTGGTTTTGGTTTGGTTTTGGTTTTCTTTATATACCTAGACCCTTTGTTGGAATTGCCTTGTTGGTTGGTTGGGTGAGAGTGTTGAGAACCCTCTTTTGTATCAGTTTATTTGGACATGTGCAAAGAGACTGCACCAAAAGTATACACACAGCTTACAAATACAAAGCAACTATTTATTGATGAGCACACACACAAACTAGGAAGTTTAAGAGTTAGTAGTGACTAAAGTCACTACCCTGATAAAAGACTCAAAGGACTTTTGCTGGCCACAGATACTCAAACCCAAAGGAGATGGATTGGCCTCTGAAGCTTTCTGGAACAGATTCCCCATGCAGCCAAACTGCCACCATCCACCACCTCTGCTGTCTTCAAGGTCCTGTCTGGTTCACAGCTACATCTGGTGACCTACAGCCAGCCTCTCCATTTTCTTTAGTTTTAGTTTTTTATACTTTCCCACATTGGCTCTTTTCCTCTCAATCCTTTGAGGTACCAACAACCCTTGTCTCTACAATTCTGCCTCTAACTGCAATTTTAACTTTTTATGATTATTATTTTTCTTACAGGTTTTCTTGCAGTTCTTTCTCATGACTTCACAATTTTCTCAGACATCTGAGCCCAGGTCATGTAGCTGGGCGGTACTGGAGCAAGACCCTGGATCCCTGGATCAGACACAGCTGAAGTGGTAGTTCTGGAAGAAGTTACAGGGCAGATGCAAGCAGAATTGGTTACAGCGTACAGACAAATCAATACTATAACAGTAAAATTCTCATTTTGACAAAAGTGTCTAGATCCAGTCTAAGCCAGGAAAAAAAATATCTTGACTGCTGCACTGGGAAAAAAGAAAAAAAAAAAAAAAAACAAAAACCCAAACAAACAGCAAAACCACTTAAAATATCTAAACATGGCTTAGGCTCATGCATATTGCAATATTGATCCTCAAACTTCAGCATTTGTTAAGATATGGAACTTTCTTTCTAAAATTATTTGCCATGAAGGACTGATATGCCTCACCAGCACTGGAAGACTGTTGCCCTTCAGCAATTTTAGTAAAATATCAGAGCATATAATGTTGTTTGTCACCTTGCTCTGATTGCTATTCACTGAAAAAGTAATCTGAGAAACATTTTTTAGCAGTTAACTAATTAAACCCAGATGTTAGTGAAATATAAGCACTTTAGAAGAGCATTTTTTTCCCCTTCCTTATGATCCACATCCTCCGTTGAGAATTGGTTACATCTTTAGAGCATCTGGTTGGATTTGTTTGAAATTGTCTGTCTCTTCTTTTGTGCTTTTTATCTTTATTTTAGTCTTCAGTATTCCATTGCCCTTCTGCCCCATAAACCTATCTACCATTGCACACCAAAACTCTTGGGGTACTCGCATGATGTACTATAAATCCCATTTCTTGATACATTCACAGGATACTTAAGTTCCTCTTACTGAGAAAGAGCAAGTCTAATTCTGTGCGTTAATATATCTTTGTATTTGGGAAGTTGCTGCTTTAAATATTTCATGCAGAAGTATCTCATTTCATTATGTCCTGAATTGAAAGTCTGAATGATCTGAAGACTGAAATGCAGGAAACAAGTTCAAAGCTAGAAAAAAAACATAATACGATCTGAATAAATATAAAATTACATTTTCAGTTTGAACTAGATCCTCATCAGCTTCTTGGATTTTTTTCAGAAAGCAGGAGTAACTTTTTGCATCATGAGAATTTCTAAGTTTCTTTACTGCACATACAGATGCTCTGATGCAAAGTCAAACCAGTTTACCCACTTAAAAATAAACAATTTGAGATGTGCAATCTCTTCAAAGGCAGCTGAACTGAAACCCAAGTATAGGTGTACTTCTGGCAGTTTTAAGAAACTAGAAAGAGAAGACCATACCTGAGATCTCAAATTGCCATGATTCCTCATACTTGCAAGGGTACTGAAACGTGCCTTTTCCTCTGAAAAGCCATCCCTTTAAAAGCTGTAGACAGGTAACAGATTTGCCTACAAGGCTCTCTTTCCCCATTATGTATCTGCCTTTCAACAAAAGAATGATCAGAAGAAATAAATTTTATAATAAATGATGCTTTCTTTAGCACAGCCCCAGGCATTTATGCAGTCTGAAATATAAAGATACATCTCAGGATTCTGCCAGAATCAATAATCAGTTAAGCAATTATGTAAATACAACAAAAGTAAAAAAAATCGTGCTTTCCAGCCAGAAATTAATACCCTTCCTTTATTTTCAACTTGAACTTCAGATCCTAAAAGCCTTTGGCAAGCAGAATATTTTGTCTGTAAGATTAATTGACAGATACACAAGTCACATTGCCAAAAGTGGCAGAAACACTTCAGAGATTCAGAATAGCAACATACCTTTTTGAAAGTAAGATCTTGTCCATGTACTTTAATACATAACCGATGAGATCACTGCTTTTATGTTCAACATGTGCTCATGAGTTTTATTAAATCTCAGCAGCAATTTATTTATTTCAACATCTGTCATATTACTTGTTCAATACCAAGAGGGATTTAACTTTTTATCATATCAGCAGCTCTTTCAAAACAAACATTTTAAAAATATAGGTAATTATTACCCAAAATGCCTGTGATTCTTTTCTGATTCTCTTCTGACCACTGCATGAACAAATTAAAATTATAGATCACAGCTACACTTGCAAACTTACAATTAGTATTTCAATTTTTAAGATAGTCTAAAGAGTTTTTTCAGAACTCAGATTTCTTACTAATGTTACAGACAGATGGGTATTTCCAGCTCCCCAGCCATTACCCTGTAACAAAGATCCCAAATGACATGCAGAAGTAAACTTCCAATTCATTTTGGAGTCCTAGTTTCTCAGATACTGGGTGGTACCTGCATCTTACTTCAGTTTGGTTTATGAACACAAAGGAGGAGAGAGTACGTGGTCTCATTTGAAGTTGCCCTTAAAACTCAGAAACACTGAAGTCTAACTTAACACTTTGTAAGTTATCATCTAAAACCTCCCAAGCAGCAAAATCTATCAGTTAACCACACCAGCAACACTTAACAGTGCTCTCCCCTTGCTATTATCCCACACATTTGAGAAAGAAAAGTCTTACTATAAGACAGAAAAGCCTATAAAACAGGCTTTCTGTCTTACAGTAAGGCAAAATATAAAGTATTTTCAAACTGGGCTTATTAGCTCATTTCTAAGAGGGTCAGCAGCACTAAAGCATTACTGGCAAGTAATAATTGTTCAGCTGTTCTTTCATCAAAAAAAAAAGCTCTTTGATAGCTAGACTTCAGTTGCTGAAATGGATATCAATGATTTCTAAATTGCAAGGATATGAAAACAACTGCAAGACAAGTTTTCCACATTAGCATTTTACAGATGCAGCTGATGGTTTTCAAGTTTGAGACCATAATACCATGAAAAGACTTGGGTTAAGATGTCTCAGTTATAGCATAAAGGAGTTGAAATTTCCCTAAGAAAGAAGTGATGACTACCAACAATGCTATTTTTTTTACAAACACTTACAGTTCTTAACCCAACATTGTCACTAGCAGATGATTCAATTGAACAGAAACCAATTTACCTCTGTTAACTGCAAGCAGACTGTTTACACATTTAACCCCACACTAGGTTAAAACAAAAAGTTGTGGTATTGTACCTCAGTCACTTTTACTGGAGAAAATCAGGTAGATTTGTGGAAAAAAATTGTTCCTGCCATTTAGCTTAGTGCAGTAATTCACAAGCATTGGCTAAGACAGGAAAAGCTACTGTCACACAGGTTTGGGGTGGTTGTTTTTTTAGAAACGCATAACTTTTTCAAAGTTCTGCTGTTTTGGTTTCTTTCCTTATTAACCTCTAACTTTTCCTAAAGTCACCCTTTCCGATCTGAAGGAAGTAGCAAAAGACAGAAAACAGGCCCATTAACAAGCCTTCTTGATAAACACTAATTGCTCCACTTCCATAGATTCCTGAGGCTTACACAGCTGGAAATGTCAATAAGCTTTGAGAACACAGAGTTGGACCAACCAAAGAAATTCAAATTTGTGGAGGTGAGTGCCACCCATACTAATCTCCTGCCTAGGCTCTGGGGAAAATTTAGGTGACTCCAAAACAGGATCAGAAACAGCCAACGCGTAGTCAGGACACTGGCTATGGAAGCCAAAAAAAAACCCAAGAAAAATAAAATCTAATTCCATCAAAGTCAGGTTTAGAAAAAAAAGCAGTGATTTGAACATGATTTCAATATACTTAATCTCAAGACAAATTAAATAATCAGTAGAATCTGAGCTTCACTCCCATGATTACGAGAGACGCAAAGAATTTTAGGTTCAGAAAGACTGTAACTTTCTGCCAGTAAGGTGTTTAAACTGCTTTCTACCTTAAAAAAAAAAAAAAAAAAAAAAAAAAAAATCACTCTTCCTTTAAATTACCTAATAACTCAACAGGAAAAGGACTCATACCAAACAAGACAAACCAAGGTTCAGTTTCTTCCTCAAGCTTTCAGTTTTCTCCCACTGAGTCTCAGTAATACATTACTATAGACTTAAACTTTTAAAATCACTCTTTTTAAATAAGAACTGCAGAGTTCATGGGCCATTTAAGGTGGCCACAATCATCTAGACTTTGTAATTTTCTTTACATTATCTGTAAGTGTGCACAGGTACACATCCTAATTGCTTTTTGTGTGTCAAATTGAAGAGGTAGTGGCCAACATACATGTAGAGAACAAAACAGATTCACAGAAAACGGCTCAATGTCTGTAGATAAAAACTAATGTGTGATGATTGTGTCTGTCCTAACTTACCTGAAGAGACCACTTCCTGCTCAAAGACATTCTTCTACTGAAACTAAATTGTTGACATACCAGACTTTTTTAGAATCACAGAATGGTTAGGGTTGGAAAGGACCTTAAGATCATCTAGTTCCAATTCGCCATGACATGGGTAGGGACACCTCACACTAGACCATGTCTCCCAAGGCCCTGTTCAACCTGGCCTTGAACACTGCCAGGGACGGAGCATTCACCACTTCTTTGTGTCAGTGCCTCACCACCTTCACAGTAAAGAACTTCCTCCTTATACCTAACCTGAACTTCCCCTGTTTAAGTATGAATCCGTTACCCCTTGTCCTATCACTACAGTCCCTGATGAAGGGTACCTCTCCCGCATCCTTATAGGCCACCTTCAGATACTGGAAGGCTGCTATGAGGTCTCCACGCAGCCTTTTCTTCTTCAGGCTTGACAGTCACAATGTTCTCAGCCTGTCTTCATATGGGAGGTGCTCCAGTCCCCTGATCATCCTCTTGGCCTTCCTCTGGACTTGTTCCAACAGCTCCATGTCCTTTTTATGTTGAGGACACCAGAACTGTACATAATACTCCAAGTGGGGTCGTACAAGAGCATAGTAGAGGGGCAGGATCACCTCCTCTGAGCTGCTGGCTGAGGGCTGCATCCTTTTGATGCAGCACAGGATATGGAGGGCTTTCTGGGCTGTAAGCACACACTGCCAGCTCATGTTCATTTTCTCATTGATCAGCACCCTGAAATCCTTCTCCACAGGGCTGCTCCGAATCACTTCTTTTCAACAGTTGCTTACTGAGGGGCACAATTTTACAGATTTTTCTCTCTTTCTACTGATAAAATAACTGAAAACAAAATAACTTTCTTTTTTTAATTTGACAATCAGACTTTAACAGTTTCTCCTTTGTTTCCAGGATAACATCAACATGCTTCATTTTACGTTACTTCCCATTAGTTTTTATGAAAACACCTCTAAAACTCTTAATTTTCTTTCACTTTTGAGAGAAAGCCAATGCTACTCAAGATTGTTCCACTTCTAAAACTTTCAGTACAGCATTTTAATGGTATTTTCATAATTTTATAAGTGTCATAACTGACATCAAATCACACAAATGACATGGAAAACTGAGGAATTCCTGTCTACCTTACGCTCAGTTTTAGCCATCTTACCAGAAGCTACAGGAAATAATTCTTCCTTTGCAAATATACTCACCTCTTACTTACTTCTTAAATCTGAATCTAGTGCTTTATCTTCCCGAAAAAAAATGCCAGTAAATCAGAGGGAAGCTCTCTTAATAGTGAACACATTCCAAATCTCTACTGTTCATTAAAAAAAACCAAAAAACACCACTGCAAACAACAACTTTGAGCGCACTCTGTAAATGCAGAATCTCAATATAAGTTCAGCCACATCACTGCATTAAATAGGCTTTGGAATTTAATCAATAATCTCTTCCATGAGTGGGGAAGTGAATAATTGCAGGTACCCTACTGTAGGCAAAAACACTGCTTGCAGATTCATTTTAGCCTTCTCTGGAATAACACAGCAAGTAAATTTCCATCAAGTCATTCATCAACATTTTCCAACTTTTTTATCCCTTGCAGCCCCAAGTGAAGGGACTAATTTAACAACAAAGCACTCCATCTGACTGGGAAATCATTGCCTCATTGATTTTTTATCACTTCATAATATTACATCAATATTTCCTCAAGGAAATTCACTAAGCCTTGGAATGGCAAAGCGTACAGGGCTCAGTCAGGTGTACTACTCTACTGACATCCTTGTGTGTTTAAGATTCAGATTAGAGAGACATTTTTCTTAATAAGATAACCTCTCAAAGAAAACCATTATGATTTCATTTTGCTAGTATCACATCTTAAATGTGTAATTTTAGTCTGTGATCCCTACATCCTTAATATTTTAATAACTGCTCAGCAAAATTTCTAGTGATAACAGGCTTTCAAGCCTGAAGAAGCATCTTAAATAGGCATGAAAAACAAATATCAATTTTGCTTTGGAAAGTGAACCACCACATCCTCTTACACCTTTACCTTTCCCCTCTTCAGGCTGCCTAGCTCAGGACTCATTCATCAGTATCCTGCCTCTATGGGACTCTGTTTTGAGAAGGCATAAAATATTTCTTGTAGTCATGCCTACCAGATCTCCTAATGGAAATCTTGACTAGGAAGCCATTGAGCAACCAACACAGAGCAGAGGAGGAAGACAAAATATTGAAATCTATCATAATCAACTTCAAGATGCCAAATTGTTTTGCTCTGTCGTTAACAGAAAGGAAATTACGTCTTATTTCTCATTTACTGATTAGAAGGCATTCACAAGTGACTAACAGACTACTTCCAAGCATATTTGCAACCTGTAACTGCCTTATGCTGGCAAAAAAACTACCCAAAGTCTGCCTTCCAAGAAGCCCAATTGATTCTCATTCATCTCAGCTCCTTTAACAGGTTCTTTAAGACCTCATTACTTTTACTACTTCATTCTTAGTTAAGAGGATTTGTGCTTTTGAAACAAGTTACTGCAAGAAGTTTGAAACTACAGCTGAACCATCTTCACTACTGAAAAACATGACAATTACAGAGTAATCAATTGCCTCCAGTTCTGTTACTAGGATTTAATTTCTTAGAGTGTAAAACTCTGATAAATAAAAGAATCCAAAAGAAAGTACCAAATGAAGTATTATGAAAATTTACTACAGAAAGTCCCCAAAATGTCCTTACTTAGCCATTCAGAACTATTAATAAAAATCAACAATGAATTTCAAAATTGTTTTATTTACTTTCAAATATACGCACACATATGTATATGCTGTCTCTCTATTTACAGTCCCAGTCTAGAACCTGCAAGTCAGCTAAGGTTGAAACATTTGTACACAACTAAATTAATTTGAAAGATACAAACACATAAAATAGTTAGGAAGACATACCTTTGAGAAAGCAGAAAGAAGATTTTATTTATTTATAAACAATAAAAGTTTTATTAAAAACTTCACTGTATCAATTTAAGGAATGTATCCTGACAGCAACGATTAATTTTTAGAGAGCTCCCAGTAAGCCAAACAAATTACATTCTGGACACTTACCAGAACAGTTTCAACAAAAGATTACTGTCCCTTTAGAATAACCCATTCATAATTGTCATAATCATCCCATTAATACAAAAACGCAAGTCTCTTGATCATTCTCCTCTAAAGCCTCCAAGGTTTTCCTGAAAATTCAATATTATAATTCATTTACTTGAAACAGTTTTTTCTGTTCAAGGTCTGTCCAAAAGCTTGTGAAAATAAGATCGGAAAAATAAATGCTATCTAATCTCTCTAATAAAACCATACTCCAATTTTTTCTCATGACAGCCTACAGAAGCATTGTATTAAAATTTAACCTATCAAGTTTCCAGTAAGCTTTACCAAAGTAAACAGACACTATCTTCATGTGCTAAGTGCAATCTACTCTTCTTTTCCTGAAAAATTAATGAGACAAAGGCTCAGTGGCTCTCCTCTCTCCCCTTGCCTTGACAAAAAGCAGTTTTCTTCGTGTTTCTGGATCTGATAATCATCTAATAATAAAAACACTCATTTGTTATGAGCTGATTTTTAGCTGGGCAGGAGTACACACAACCAGCCCAATTAGAATAAAAAAAGCCTGCATTAAAATCTCACTATGAGTGCAACTTTAATAATAAGCACATTCTCACAACACGTAGAGTAGCAGTTCCCATGGCAACTATAAGTCTCACTGCACATCTATTAAAGTAGGGCCTTTCTCCACATAAGTGACAAAAGCACAGATAACTTGCCAACATTTTGTATCGTATGTATTCATATGGGTGTATATGCATCCTCTATCGCATTAGCATGAATCTTGCTAACTACAATTAATGCCACATTTTTCTCTCCCCCACGACCACTGAAAAAAGCCACTGTAGAAAAATGTTTATCATGTTATACACCATTTCACAAATATTATGACACACTTGTCATGACTGGGTGACCTTCAAAACACAAACACTCTTTAGACATCCCCTGATGCCAGTTAAAAGGGTCAGTGTCAGGATTCTAGAATAGCTGCTAATACATGCCCTGTCCTCTTTTGCAAATACAGCTTCATGGTTCATACTGAACTAATACTGTCTCTGGTTCCTAAATACCTTCCTGCTTTCTCCTGTCAACTTATTTTCCCTTTCACAAACCAGAACTTCCATTAGTATTTAATAGAAAAACTTAAGTCTCTCAAGTCTCTCACCATCACTCTGACAGCACAGACCTCCCTCCTGGGGCAAGAACGTTTCTGTTTGCTACTGTACGCTCATTTCACTGCTAAATGTTTGCTTTCTCTATAGCTCTTGACCCCTTAGTACCCTTTCCAGTCTGCTACAGAAAGCAGAAATTTTCATGCTACCTGAAACGTACTTTGTGATCTCCATCGTGCAGCAAAAATACTGGAAAAAGCTTCAAGAGCTAATGGCACACACTGGGGTCAGGTTTAAAACCCAAAGTGAAGGCCTGGACCAAACGTCTCAAATGCTCTCCCATTTCTGAATATCTCCTTTGTCAGCCTCTTAGTTCATTCAAGACAGAATTCTGTTTATGAGATTATGTAGATTAGGTATACAATACATTATTATTTTCTCACCACCCGACCTCTTACATGTAATATTTCTGAACTCACCTTCATAGCTATTTTTCCATCTACTGTCCTATAGACCTCTGCAGACCTACACAGATCATCTTGTCACCTTATGGAGAATAGCAACAGAACTAGCATGTGCCTGGTTTATCCCAGGAAGCTCTGCCATCCATTTTCAGTTTCCATCCATCTCTCAGTTCTTTTTCTAACAAAAGGAAATAATAATGTCTACATTTTCTCTTGAGCAACATGTAAGATATTTTGATGACTAGAAAGAGCTCTTTGACCATTCTTTAAAGTCTGAAGAGCCCTTACTGATCCCTTACTCATGGCCACACAAGGACTTGAGTAGCACATTCTGGATGAAAAGCAAATCCCAACATTGCAGAACTTCAGTCTAGATATTTACTCAGAAACACATGCTTTCATCACATTTATTATAACCTCTCCTGTGTACAAGACCAACCTAGAATTAATTTGAAGTGCTATAGAACTGTCAAGAATATAAAGTGTGAGATCATTAGAAAATAAACAGCTGCAAAAACAGTGGAGCATTTCCCTCTATAAGTATGAAGTCAAACAAGTTGGTTTCCCAGGGGCAAAACTTCAAAACTTATTCCATCCAATGGCCTGAAAACAAACAGCAATAACACTAGCACTTTGGAAAACCACACGCTGTGAATCTTCACACCTCTGCACACTCATTAATGCAGTCCCAAAAAGCATTCAAATGCAGAAAGTATGACTAACCTTCTTACTGGATTAAGAAACAAGTATGTGGTGAATTTCTGACTTTCCAAAATGTTTATTGTTAGAACCATAGCTTTAGTTAAGAGATAGAAATCTTTCAGGAGACATTATAAGACAGATTTATATAAAAAACACTGCAAGTCATGACTCGTAACATCTGTGTTCTTAGGAAGTTGAAAATGACAACTTATAAACCATAACACATCATACAAAGCTTATCAAAAAAAGAAAGAAAAAATGTCAGGGAGTGAGCTTCATTCAAAGAATTTCAAAGACTAATTTTGCAAGTTATCCATGAAAAATACAAAGAATGACAAAAAAGTTAACTGGATATCTGAAACAAATAACAAAGAAAGTGATTCCAAACAAGGAAGAGTAACAGAAATAGGAAAGTAAACCTTGAGTGAAAAAACAAAAACAAACAAAACAAAAAAAAAAAAAAAAAAAAACCCACCAAACAACAAAACAAAAAATCCCCAAACAAAACAAAAAAACAACAAAAACCAAACACATACACATAAAAAAAACCCAACCATTCTTCATTTACTATTAAAGTGCTTCAGATATGGCAGATAAAAGATAATGTACACATAATGCAGTTATACTCATAATTAATCTATATTTCTAATACGAAAAGATATGCATACTAGGCATATATTAAGATATATTGCCAAACAAAATGCATATGCTGCATAAAAGAACACTCAGATATGGTTTTCCCCTCATCACCTTTACTTATGTTTTGTAAGCTATTCTCCCAATTTCTATTTAAAAATCTCATTTACTTCTTACCACTTTTCTCTGTATAATTTCCCCCTTCTACTGACCATCATTTTTTTCCCTTCTGTACATGTTATTTGTTTACCTTCCTTCCAATTAACCAGTTAAAAACATTCAGAAAATAAATAATGATACAAGACGTTCCTGTAGTGAAAGTCATAGGATTACCGAGCTGTTCATTAAATTTAATTAAACTTAACAACGTTCCTCTGCAAGCTGAAAAGGATTACAATGACAAGTTTAAAGATGGGAAAAACGAAACCCAGAGAAGGTAGAGTCTGCCCTGAAAAAGAAAAAAATAAACCCCAACCACATTTAACGTGTTGATTTGGGCTGCTGATTCCTCAGACCTACCATTTCTTTTGCAAATTCATTGCTTGCTTCCTTCTTATACACCTTGATGAGCAGCAGTATTCTTGTAATGGGCATACAGAAGGAGGCTATGTGAGACTAGACTACAAACCAAAGGATATATTGCCAGAACTAATTCTGAATTAGAGGGTCCCAATTCACTAGAAGAACTGACAAAGGTATAGGGCATGTCACAGATTAAAGGTAATGTTCGCTGATTAGGAGAGCTGTACGAGCACCATACCCTGAGGGCTGCTAGTCAGGCTTTGTAGGGGTGGAGTACATGAAGCCAGAGCTCAACACAGAAACTTCTTCCTAATTCACACTTAGTAATACCTACATACTCACAATGACATGAATGCTTTCATTGCATGCAACATTCTAGAAAGCTGAGAACCTATCATTACAGATAAAATTAGAAGCAGAAATAAGTTTCTTCTAAAGGTTCAAATATGTTTGATTCAAGTACTTGATCTGGGAATTTCTCCATATTCTATTTTAGTTTGTTTCATATCAATTCAGCTAAAAAAAACTTCCTAAAAACCTCAAGCTGCAGCAACTTCACACACACTTTTTTGATTAACTGAGTGGTAAGTCTTCAAACAGGAAAACTGAAGGGCTATTGAAGCTATGCATGATGGTGAAGAGTTGGAGAAATCATTATGAGCTGTACCATGAAACTTCAAATAATAATACACTTAATACTCAGTGACACTACCCTCACAAATCACATGAACTAGATCTTATTAGAGGGGGGATGATATTCACTTTATACATAATCAGTATTGACAGAAGAAACTCACAGCAATAGAAGACTTTATTCAAAGAAGGACTACAATCAAACATTTTCAAAATGAAAACAACTGATGAAAGAGTTCATGTTGGTTTGGGTTTTTTGGTTGGGGTTTTTGGTTTGGGGTTTTTTTGGTGGGATTTTTTTGATTGTTTTGTGATTTGGTTTTGTTTTGTTTCTATTTTAAATCCATAAAAGTAAAGCATTCTACAATATGGCACAAAACTTTATTTATCTTTTTGAACATTCTAATACTCTTCTATAAAATTAGGAATTAATTTTGTCTCATCCAGAAAATACAAAGGATTCACATAAGAACCATGACTGAACCCATGGCTGACTTCAAAATTATAATTGGGACGTCTTCTTTCCCTGACCTTTGTATTCTGTTGCCATGTCTTATAGCATCTTGATTAACATCACTCATAAATGAAAGAAGGAACCTTATCTATAAGGAAGAGTCAAATCTTGTAAGGGCAGTATATTTGACTTTCAAGCAGAAATGAAAGGGAGCTTTGCTTTTTCTCTAAAATTAGCCCATTGATTTTCCAGGAAATATCATTTATCTAGTTCCATTCTGTTCGTTTCTTCTTAGCCAGAAGTGTAATTAAAAACTCAGTTCCCTCAGGTAGTGGTAAAATTAAATGGAACGTGGGATCTTACAACACAGGACATTTCCCAAAACTAGAGGATAGTGAAGAAGAGGTTAAACATTTTTAATGCTCTGAATATTACAGGTCAAATTAATTCCTAAGGTAGCTGTGTGGAAGTCACGGTAATCTGCCCCAGGGGCAGACTTACAGAAGATATAGGACTGTCTTAGTGCTTAGGATTTCCTGAATTGCAAACCAATGGCTGACCTTCAGCAACTTTACAATTCTGAAACTTTTGAAATGGGTATTTGTTGCTCTGGGAGAAGAAAAGAGCCCTTGTAACTCCAATAAATATGTCACTGCTACGTCCTCTAACAAGTCTCTAATTAATATATTTAACTATAACAAAACACAAGCTGAAATACAACTGCTTAATATTTATTGTGATGCTTCAAATTTCTTAACAGAAGTGAGGATAAACAGCAGCATAAATAAAAAGTAGCATTAATACTATTAAAATTAAGGGAGACTACACGATGCCTACAGGGAAAAAAAGCTGCCTAAATTCACATCTTGTGTTCAGCCAACTTGAAAGTGATAAGGTACCTGAAGTGAGTGACACCAAATTATAGTGAGAGTTTATGTAGCTTATGTTCAACACTGACTGTCAATTTTGTAAGGTCCAGGTTTTCTGGAATCCAAATGATATTTCATTGTAAGGCTTTCTCCTTGGAAATTGTGATTTTGATACTAAATATTAATACATTCCGTCTCCCTCAAAGCGTAAAGGGCATAAAGCCTTAATAATCACTTTTATTAAGCTGTGATGTTCGCTAAGATAAAAATAAGAGCATTCAGTAGATTTCCACCACCTATAATTTGCATCTCCTACATGCTTACCGTAGTTGATATAGGTTTGTCTGAAATGGGGCACAGTGAACATCATGTTCCCCAAAATATTACACCAGTGATACACACAATAGCTTTATAATGTTTTCAGCACTCGTCTCTCTTCCTTTATTAAAGCATCTTAAGGTTCTTATAGTTCCCAAAAACTATGCAGATGTTTCTGCTGGAGTAGTGACAATGATGTCTAACTTCTGGGGAATGCAGGAGGTCCCTGACTAGGTATCTCTGATTAGAACTTCTTAATGCATCAGAGCTTCTTAATGCATCAGAGCTTTTGTCTTATTATTTTGCAGCTATTTAAAGCAAGGCAATAAACCAAGTTTACCTAGATAACTCTTTCCACAAATTTGTCCATTTACCAGTATTCAAGATACAGCCTGAATGAAAAAAAACTTTTCAAGAAGTTTTTTCAGACTTATAGCTACCACCATATTTTTAAGAGCTGCTAAAAATCTTTTTGAGTTCTCAGGAGATAGGTACACAACCATCCAGTTATAAAGAGATAAAAATGTTCCAATTAAATATCATTCCAATAGCTTTCCATGCAGATTTGGTGTAGTGTCTAACATGCCTTACCTTGACCACACACTGTATTACAGCTCACTGATTCCTCTCCCTACAGCTCATTTTTAGTTATATGGTATGTACAGCAATGAGCTGCCTGAATTCATGTGTCCATCTGTTTTCTGCTACTTTGCCTTCCATTTCATGTGATTCCTTCTCTCCATTAATACAAGCTGCTTGCCCACCTAGAGACTAGAATTATTTAATGCCACATCCTTTCCGGTTTGCACCAAGATTTCCAAGAGCATTTTCTTCCTTGTCATCAGAGGATATGTTACATTTGTACCAAATATGTACTACATGCACATTACACAACATTGTACAATAATCCCACCATTAAAATTTCAATCAGTGTAACCAAGATTAAGCACAGAGAAATATGGCTCTATTCAACATTCAGACTGCTTAAGGTAAGAAAGACTTATCTGTAACAATTACAATGAATTCTGTCAAACTGGCATTGACAGTCTAAGACAATCACACCTAGGTTTCAGATGTACAGCGTGACTGGAAAGGACTAATAATATGAATGAATAGCAGACAAGGTGACTATCCTGTTAGCTGCAGGACATATGTGCAGAATTTGTAGTATTCTGTATGGTACTTTAATACTTTGTATACAGGATGCATACAAAATTTGGTATAGATGCTTATAGAGGCTTTTACAAGTCTAAAAAAAATTGGTAATCTATGTCACTCTTAAAATGAGTTAAAAGTACAGGTTTAGCTGCTACATCTGCTCTAAAACCCTTCCGCCAAATGAGAAAACAGCTGAGTTTTCTGAAAACACTACAGGCACAGGCTAACTTTTTTTTTGATATGCATTGAACTACAAAATCCAAAAAATATCTGTACAGAATCTGTCTCTCTGTATTTACACTGCTTTTACTAAGATGAGGATTTGTTCTCAGTTACCTAATTTAGGAGAAGTCTGTGCATTTAAAAGAAAGGGTTTAAATGTGGTACAAACTGCCTGAATAAGTGACAGGCAGCCTTGGACTGCATCCACGGGCAGCAGGCACAAAAGCAGAAGTCAGAGAGTATTAGCTATATTAGAGGATTTTTAAAATAAACTGACTTACAAATCTAAGTGGATTTTTATTTTAGACTGCTATAAGGAAAAGTAGCAAAGTCTGTCAGAACTGTTTAATTCGTGTCAAATTCTATCTGGCAGAGATACATTAATCAGGTATTAGTCAATTGAAGAATACTCAACAGTTAAACCTAGTGTCACTAATAGCCAAAGCAGGCTTCTTATGCTTTGCCAGTGAAAGTGCCTGCTAAGAAATAATTGCAAAGAGCACAAATAATCTATGAACATCATAATTTTCTCCTATGTATACCTATATCATATCCTTTAATGGAGCTATCATGGAACAGAGTGAAACCTTGGCAAAATGAAAGGTCAGGGAGGACTGCAGGTACAGGGAAACTACAAACAAGTAAAATTCTGATCCCAGTGTTGTTCATGTAAATGCTTTTCTGCATCTAATAGGATCAATTCATTTCACCCTAGTAAGTTTGCAAGAGTGAACGAGCTACTAATTCCTCCCTTCCTGGCTGCTCAGTCTGTTATATACACATGTATATTTCTCATTTCAGTGATTTTCAATTACAACACTTTGTTTTCTGAAACACTTCTTTTTCTAAAATCTGATACATAATACATAGCTTGTAGCTAAATATTTTTCTATAGTATTATTTGTTAATACAGTCTTTTCAATGAGTATTTTTCACTGCTGCTGCTGCTGATTGAAGAACATTTGTCTCAAATGTGTTTCTGTTTTTCAGTTGTCTGTTGGACTGACCACTATATAAAAGAAGCCTGAAACGGAAAGAACTAGGAAGCTCCCAAACAGAAAGAACCTAAAGAAATTCAGTTGAATATTTGGATATTCTATTAGAAGGCCCTAACGTCAGATTTACATAATCTGTCTGAAGACAAAGGTAAGCAAAAGTAATCTTTTATCTGATCTTTTTATTTACCTTCAAGCAGTGATGTAGAAACAGTAAAAAACTTCATGGCACTATGCAAATGAAAGTGAGCTGAATGCATAAAAACTTGTGATAATCAGTTACTGCAAAAAACCCCCTAAACATGCAGTCTCAGGCTTCCTGGTAATGTTTACCTAAACTTTTTCCTGATTTTGGCATATTTTGATTTTTTGATTGAGTTTGCTGAATGCTGAATGCCCTTCTGAATAGCATCTTATTTCCTGTTTGGACTTTAAGCTCTTTAAGAATTGATGTAAATAATTTTTCTTGAAGAAACTCAGTGAATAAGTCTGATGTGAACTATCTAGTAGTCACAACAGCAAGTTTCACTGTCAGAGGATCACAGACCACTGCGGCCTAGGAATAGCATGTGTTGTCACTGCAAATGCATACAAAAAGTCTGAACCTGGGAAAGTGAGATATTCTGAAAGCAAAACTCTGATTAGCAGCATTCTGCACCATTCTTAAAGGTACATGTCTGCAGGATGTATGGCCATACATTTGTGTACATAAATCTTACCTGTTCTAAGAGAAAAGTAAATCTCCTTAACAAATTCCTCAGCAAGGACAAACTGAAGCTATGGGAAAGACACACCCGTCTGCTGGATGCAATACAGTTTTTCCAGGGCAAATTTCATTTTATTTTTATGTCTATAAAACCTGTCCTACAGGGAAATCCACACAGCATTAGAGTATTATTCTCTTAAAAAAAAAAAAAAACAGTCATAAACTTATGAGTGCAAGCATCAGCTCTGAGACACTATCAGTACTAGTCTCAGAGCCAGAAGTTACTTTATACTGAACAAATAATACTAGATAAATGAGAACATCAGTGGGATATTATTTTGGGTGTGCAGAACACTGAGAGACTAAGGCCTAATTAATTTGAGCTAAATTAGTGCACCAAATACATATTTTTGTAAAACATTTCTTGTTTTGTCAAATCTTTAGTCTTACAAAGAATAAACCCTACAAAAATCATACTCCTGTGCTCATGGCAGTACAAATAGCTATAGGAATGGCAGTCTTATCCTTCTTAGCCTTATCACACTCTTGCTAGTAAAACATCTGCTAAACCTGCAGCACAAAATACGTTCATTGATAACGCTTTGTTCAGCTCCTTAAGTTCATAAGCTCATTGTTTATAAATTGTCTAAAGCAGCAGAAGCTGTTAACTGATGATCACCATTGAGCACTTGGCAAAAGTACTACAGCTCTTCCTTATCATATATATAGTCACAGTGAAATTACTTGGACTAGTCAATATTTAAAGGATGTTCTAGTACCACCATTGTCACCTAATTCAGAAACCACAAGAGGATGTTTTCCATTCATGATGGTGGTAACACCTGTACAGTCTCTTGGGCTGCTTTTCCATTCTTGTATGATGCATGACATGGATCCCTGATCACCTGGGATGGCATCCATGCAAAGTGACATTTGGGCCGTACCCTTAGGATTTCTGTGAAAAGCAACAAGTGTGCAATAGAACAGGGGCAGGAAGGGAGGGCTCGTGCACACTGTGGAATCAGGACACTGCTGAATGCTTATCTGAACTCACATCAGTATGAAATAATTTGTGAAATGCACCCAAATTTATAGTATGAAGATTGGCCAACTTCTTTTTCTTTGGAAAAAGTGTCCCAGAAACATATACTTGCCTAACAACAAAAAGCATCTGACGAGTAGGTTACACCATATTACATACCAACCCACCTTATGAGTACTTGTGAAAATAGTACAGATAAGTGAGGCTGACTGGGAAGATCAGGAAAAAAGCATAAAAATAAGTAAAGTAACTTATATCTGATTATCACTAAATTTTATGGATACTACAGCTATACACATCAATAGAACTGTGTTCTTTAACTAAAGAGTAACCTCATTCTTAAGTAATTTGTCAGGCATTGCACCATTACTGTACAGTAATACAGGCCAAATTTAAATACAGTATCTTTGTTTACTTTCTGATACCTATAGGGTTAAAATAAACAACCAGATGAAAACAACCATAGTAACTCATTTGATCAAAGCCACAGACTGCTAGGGATTTAAATATAACCCTATAAACCCACTTTGAAGACTAAGTACAGACTAAGTGAAGTCTGTATACTAAGTACAATGGTTACCTTGCCTTGAATTAAACGGTATATACCAGCATGAGCTGGTAAACCAGACATAACTATGTTTAAAAAGAGAGCCAACAAGCTTCTAGCTCTAAAATAATACACATAGAATGAGAGAGGAAAATGTATTCATTCTGTTGTTTTTAATGGACCTGCAGCAAAAGTTGAAAATGCAAAACTTGAGGTGTGATTACATACA
The DNA here is from genome assembly GCA_028858755.1 of Ara ararauna. NCBI lineage: Eukaryota > Metazoa > Chordata > Aves > Psittaciformes > Psittacidae > Ara > Ara ararauna. The sequence goes on along the minus strand of CM054376.1, from coordinate 52,033,562 downwards.
AGAGACGAAGAGACTGGTTCAGCTAAAATGAGGAACATCACAGACCACAAATTACCCATTTTTGAAAATTTAAAAGTTTTGCTTTAGAGGTATTTTTTTTCCTTTGCCTGATTTTCCCATGTGAATTACCATTTGAAGCAACAAAATTATAAACACAATTGAAAACTCAAGCTTTCTGCTTCACTTATGATTTTAAGGAGCTATCAGAAAACTTTTTCCCAGAAGATTTCTGATCATTTTTCCATGAATCAAAAGCCTCAGAAAGATAAAATTTAAGATTAAAAAAAATCCCTTAGTATGCTATCAAGTGCCAAAAGCATAGTTGATAACCATATAAAAGATGCCTACTTTTCAGAGATGACTGAAGAATCATACTTACTGCTATACAGTCCAAAGTCAATTAATAAGCCCCCATAAAAATTGAATTGCATACCATTTGTCCCCTTGAAAGGGCTGAGGTGGCAAGTACGACACAAATGCTATTTCTGCTAGTTGGACTCTGGCGTTCAGGACAGGGGCATCATGTCAAAGGAAGCCTTTAAAAAAGAGGATGGCGGACCAAAAGCATACTTTGGTGCACTCATCTTAACCAGATTTAAAGAATTTAGTTACACGCCTAAGAGATAGTTGTGTAAATCTAAGTTCATTCACACAAATACTTTTTTTAGTCAATGGAAGGAAAGAGGAAGCTCCAAAGGGCTGTTGAGCTCATCTATGTTAAAATAGGATGAACTACCCTTGGAAAGTATCAACCTTTGAATTTATTTTGGAAGGGCTTTGACAACTACCTTGCACACTGAATTCAACATAAAACCCTTTGTATCAACTGGTGAATGTACACAGTCCCCCCCATATGCTGTTACACATCTCAGGCATAGGTGAAATCTGCAAAAATTATCAACATCTGTTTTTGTAGCACATATGCTTCAACTCTGCCAAGCACCACAGCTGTATCTGTGGGCCACTGAAGTTCCCCTTACACTGTTAAATTTTTTTTTTTTCCTGGTCCTCTTTATGAAGAAGAATTTCACTGAAAAAGAGTGGGGAAAAAAACCCAAACAACTATCAAGAAATGCAGGAATTTGGAATTGCAGATCTGTTGGCTTGTAGCCATGATCCTACAATGAGAGGCTGGGCAGATCAAAAATAGAAACTGAAAGCATACAAACTGTGTTGACACTTTGAATTTGATCTGCTGCTGAGAATAGGCTGCTTTTGAAGGGGCTGTGTAATTTCCCATATAAAAGGACAGAGAATGAGCAAAATGAGAAGTGTGCAGTCTTTAATATGTTTTTCTTCCCCAGCCTTTAAGATGTTGCAGCCCTTGCAGACATTTGGAAATACCCTGCTTAAAATAAAAGTAGTAAACAACACTGATCATCACCAACTTGGCAGTACCAAGAAAGAAATTAAAAAGCTCAAAATGCTGAGAGAGACAAAAATAAAGCTGAAAGGGTCATTGAAGACCAGACTACAGGTTATAAACCAATCTTTGAAGATTAAAATGCATCATAAAGAATGCAAATAGATTATCATTATCTACTCTAGACATTTGCTTCTTATTCAGAAGCTCCATTCCTTGCAGCATATTACTTAATCTTTTCTAGCAGCGTCTCTTTATGCTTTCATTGGCTTTATTGAGAGCCATCGTACGCTATGCGTGACTTATATGAGAAAAACCTGTAACTAAATGCTGATGGCTACCACTTCCATGGGATGCTGCCAGCAATATAGACATTTCCTTTTGCTTGTTTGTCTTAAGTCTCAGATTAACTTGCCACATTCTAGTTGAACAACCACATGTGACCCTCCAGCTACCAAAAAGAGGAAAAAAAGACCAAATGTCATTGATTATATTATGAACTGTTAAGGACATTGAAGTGCCTAGGATTCCTAGGGTGAACTTTTGATAAAAGCTGACAGAGGGTACTTCCTGTTTAGACTGTGAAGTGATGCTACTTTAGCAGTGACCTTGCAAACCCACTTTACTAAGAGCGTATGCTGGGAAAGAGGATATGCTTGACTAGTTTTTCTTATTTGATTTCTACAATGTTTCTTTTAAACTTGAGTAAGCCATGTATTGCAGCATACATTATTGCCACTTTCCCACTCACATCTTCCACAGGATCATATTTTTTGGCAATACCAGGCTCCTCCCATTTGATTCAAAGTCAGAGTTGCTGCTTACTGTGTGGGAAAGGACTCCTCAGCATGCCTGCAGCCGAGGTGTTGGCTGCTGTGAGATGCCAGGTAAATTACATGCCCTCTCCCCATGCTTCATGCTCTCCACCTACACAATGGCAATAATTCTCTGCACCTGCTTCAAGTGCTGCAGAGGTTAAGTAGGTTTTATTGGGGATGTCCTTTTGGTCCCCAGGACAAAATTAGTTCTGCATGTTACATTGACATTTTGCTTGATTAGGGAGCTTTGTTCTAACTACTGTGAGCTGCTATTAAGTATATGCTTTAATATGATTCTAATGTGAAGTGTACCAAATTTGCTGTCATTTCATCAGCAAGAAGCAAGCTACAGCTTCAGCCATTGCCATCCTCCACCTTCAAAGAACAATTTGGCTAGCAGTAGTCCATGGGAAGGAAGGGACAATATTCTCAAGTATGTTTAAAACATATGCCTTTTCAATGCTTCCCTAAGGGGGTGGAGCATATGATTTTATGACATTCACATGCTCCATTGGCCCAACCAACAGCAGAGCTAAGTTATTTCTAAATTTAACTTATGTTTAAAATAGTAATTCTGTTTTTATATTACATGTAAGTATAATTACATTTTTTACAGAACCTTAAGCCTGGTTTCATTTTTCATGAGCATAAAAATATTAAAAAATGGCTGCACCAAAAAATAGTGGTGACACAAAAAAGCATAAGATCATTAGATACAGGGTGAAAAAAAAGCCAGAAGGAGAAGACCCAAGCAATAAACAATAGATAAACAGCACCACAAGAAGTGTATGATAAAGGCTTTATTTCCTAAACAAGGGGAGACAAAGAAAGGCAAAAATGAGAGAAATTTTGCAGACTTCTCTTAAAAACATGTATTTGGTCAGGGTTTTTTTAACTGTGTAAGTAAAATTCAGGTGGACTTTGCTGATTTGTGACATTAATATAGAAGACAAATGGCTTGCATCCAAACTAAACCAAAATACTCTTTTTTGGCAAAACAGTCGCAATGCACTCTAAAAGAAATCCTGCTAACTCATTCTCAGAACGGTATGTCAGACTACAATAATTACTTTCTGGTATCATTATGGTGAGACAGGAATCTAATGTCCCCATCATACTATAGAACAGTGATAAGCTATAATGACAAAGCTTTCACTGTATTTACTGTAAAATTGTCTTTGCTCTTTTCTGGAGATAGCAAGAGAGTTTATGTATGATTCAAAGACAGACAACCTTTGTCCGATAATTTATTGTGTTTGGTTTTGGTGAATATTTCTCTAAGGAACAGAAAGTGTTGCACACTATCAAGCTTTTCTCTCTTCCCTGCAAAACAATTTTCAATGTGGAAATAAAACTGATAAAGTCAAAACGTCCTTTTGAATTGCATTATCCAGTTCCAGATACAATACAGAGGGGGAAAGGTGGTAAATGCCCCATAATTCACAACTGCATTGTCAAATTTAAATTGCTTAAAATATGCCTCAGAAAGCCATACTAGCTTACATCATGATCCTTTAAGCCACAATATGACTTAAAAAAAAAGAGAAAAAAGAGCTTTAGGGTAAGTATTGTGTGGAGTAATTAATTATATTATATATAATTTCCCTTTCTTTGCATGACTGGCTCTATATAGTTTGGCTAACACAGTTATTGCTGTATTTCTCAAGTTAGTTCTTCATTGCCAAATGGACCTCCTACCACCCTGTTGCTAAGATTTAGTACAGTTAATAAGATCACAAGCTCCTTAGGGCAGGACTTGCCTTATTATTTGTGTAAAACCTAAGCACAGTGATAACACTACAGTAAGAAAACAGTATTATCTATGTATCGTGGTCTGTTCTGACGAGCTAGTCAGAACTGCGGCCTTGTGCAGAACTTCATTTTCGAAGCTTCAGGCTTTGAAAATAAAAGTTCAATATGTGTTAAAAAATGCAAGTGTATCTGTTTGACAGTGGATGAAATGAGGTTCAGCTATTCATCATGATAGAAAAGCAGGACAATGTTCAAATTTCTGGGCAGAGAACTGGCCTGACGCTTGTGCGTGGAACAGAACAATGATGAAGAGCGTGCAGAACTGCTAACTAATTGCAAGTGACTTGCAAACTTACTGATAACCAGGATCACCACCAAAATCACACATTACCACTGAGCAGTTTAATCTGCATAGATTCTGTCTGACAGTTATTTCAACACATCTACAAAATGTTATGTGGTTTTAAATAGTTTTAATTCTAAAGAGTGAGATGATTTTTGTGATACAAAAAACTTACACACAGCCATAACATTACTAGGTGTTCTCAAGCACCTTTTCTTTTTCAGTCTCACAATGTTTTAAAAATAATGGCAAGTTTTGAAATGTCATCATTGTTCTTTTTAGTAGCTTTTAGTGGCAGAGCAACATCCAGTCAGAAACTAAGTCAGCACAGGTTTATACAAGGATGATAGCTATATATGGAATATGTCTGAAAATAGCCCATCACCATAACAGAGAGGCATATACACATACATATACAGGATTGAGATCCAAGGAAATCCTGGCATTCCTCTCTTCATCTTTAATCAATTTAAGAGAATGAACATTGAATTATGACTTATCCATTGAGAAGCTATGCAGACGATGTATACCAAGTGCAGCAATACTATTCCCTGCCTCTCCTCCATGGGAGGAAAGCTCTTCCTGTGCTCGAACTGTGCCAGACTCTGCAGAAAAGAACAGCAGTGGGGAAAAAAAAAAAAACACCCAAAACCCAAAAAGAAGTGGGCAAAACCAAACCAAATTGGGGTTCCCTGTGTCTGCATCACCCCACACAAAAGGTAATGTAGTAAAGTGGCCACACTGCACTCAACATGCAAAGGGCAGCTCCCTCCATGCAGATATTTCTTAAAGAGTTTAGCAGTAAGTTCACACTGTTTTTAAATTGGAAGCATTAAAAAGCACCTTTATAGCCAGACTTACAGATTTGTTTACTTCAAAGCTTCTGAAGCTGAGTGCTCCAAAACCACATCATGAAACTGAGCTAGCCTCACCACCGTACCCCCACGACCTCTGATATAAATACTAGAAGGCAACGGAGAACCCTTGGCCTCCCCAGCAGGAGTTTTGCCAAGGCCCACCACTTATATTCAACACAGTTCTTCTCCCCCATCAGAATGGAATTACAGCCTTGCCCTCCTCTAAACCCATTGCACTTGAATATTATTAATGGTTCCTTGGGCTACAAAAAGCTTTTCCAAATATTTGCAATGACCAATAGCTAAAGGGACAGAATGAGCATCCCTATAGAAAAGCCATTTGATCTTTAAGTTGTTAGGTACAATGTTACCCTGAAGTGAGGTAACACAGCTCAGGTATTTAGGTGACAGCTGAACAAACATGAGATTAACACGATGTGCCAGGGATTAAAGCTACAAGACAAATAGGACACAGTTTTTCCTTTCTTTCAAAAAATAAAAACATTAAAAGGACTTGTGTTAATATCTGTATGTGCAATTTATAAGAGCAGGCAATGATTTGACTATAGGCTTCTTTTTAATAGGGTGAGAAGAGATGCAAATGTCAATGGGAGATGGAGTTTCTCTGCAACGGGAGGTCAAGACTTTAATTTTCAGATTACTGGCATTTGTTCTTCAAAGATCAAAACATATTTTAAAATCTAGAAGGTATTTTTCCAAGCACAGTCATCATGTTTAATTTTTTAACTCCCTTTTCCAGTTCTTCCCTCTCATCAATTCTATTTTCCTCTATTTTCCTGTTTCACAGAGGAGAGACTACTTTGAGGAAACTTATGCACCTGGACTGCATGGAGCCGCTCAAGCTCCTGCTGTGAGGGGATTCGAAGGAAGAGTCAATTTAATCTGTGCATGTAAAATAGGCCAGTGCTATTTAAAGTAACAAATTTAGGCCTTGAGTCTGCAAAAGGAATTATGCATATGCCTAACTTGACATACATGAATAGTCTCTTTGCTTGAGTTTATAGTATGGTTAAGAACAGTTTTCAATGGCTTAGGGGTTTGGATTTCATTTTCAATTTGACTTACACACCTATAAGACCTCCTGGTTTTGAAAACAGAACTTACCCTTGGTTGTCATTTCAGTGCTGATTTTTTATACTAACTGAATATATATTGTACAGTACCTTCTATTAATTTTTCTGATCTACCAATATAAAGGAAGGAATTCTTAATACAGCACCTCTTCAGAAAGGGAATGCCTGCTGCCTAAAATGCCTAAAATCAGTGACACTTGGCTGTTGCTTACAAGTGAGTTCTGCTTTTTTGTCAATTCCTTTCATAATTTTCAGGGTTTTGACATTAGGTTGAAAAAAACTTGAGGGCTGTCTGAAAGGCTGTATTCTCAGCTTCATGATTAATACGATGATTAAATCAAACACACTGTGCAACTCCCAAAATTTAATATTCAAGAAGTAGGTGACTTAAATTAGGTAGTGGGGAAAGGGAAGGGAACAGAAATGCATATATATATATATATATATATATATATGTATATATATACTCACACACATATATATATATAAAATCTGAAGCTGCTGGAAACATTGTATTAGCAAAGATACAGGATGCCTCAGGCACTTCTGTGCCCAGTAAAGAAATGATGCTTAACAATTATATGTACTTGAATGCAATTTCAGTTCCCGAGGGCACTTTTACTGTGGATTATATGTTTACAGATGAAATACTTAAGACAATACAAAAATTTAGGAATACTTGTAACAGCTCCTGCCAAAGGTCCATTTACTCTGAGTGTTGGCTGGGATGTGAAAAGATGCAAGATACCTGAAATACCATGAAATGCCTGTGTAGGGCTGAGAGAGAGTCCTGCACTAACCAACCTTTCACTGCCAAAAGCAACAGGCTGGTGAACCCCCAAACACAAGGTATAAAACTCTTCCATTTTTGGTCATTATTTCAGTGCTTTCTTACCCTGATGTCCATTCCTATCAGGGCCCAAAGCACATCACTTCTCCCACCCTTGCCTGCGAGGAGCAAGGAACAGGAGTAACCAAGCTGGACTTTGAGACAATCCTCTATTTATTTTGCAATGTAAACAGTTGGGTAAACAATTGCAGCTTTTTCTCCTTTAGATATGTTCCATGTGTTTGATCATTCACAGTAAAATCTGTATGAATTCTGGAATTCAAGAAATTCTGGAAATTGAACTTCCTGAACTCAATTACATTAAATTATTCAAAAACTTGATAAACCTAAATACCAACTTCCAGTTACCACATGCATTTTGGCACCCCTCATTCTAGAAGAAATTATTTTTAAAAAGCTTATAGCATGAAGACATTGTACCATTTTCTTACACACAAGATTAGCAATTATACCTCATTCTCACATAACAAGAATTAAATTCAGTTTAAAATGAATTATCAAACCAGCAATGCAGCCACAGTGAGTCAATTCTTCCTTTCACTGGAAATTCTTTTAAACTTCCAGTTGTCATTTTGTTGCATTATAAAGGTTGAAGCATCTTCAGTGCTGCAAGAAACCATACTGTAAAAATGACAATGTGAAGGCTAAAACACACCAAGCATTTGCCATGTCAACATGTCCCCAATGAAAATCGCTTCCACTTCATGAGCTGGACAAGCTGTATGCTTCATTAAGTCACAGACAGCATGCTCATTAAACATCAATGGCATCTTCCAAATGCATTTTGTTTTTCTTTAGTCCTAACATATGGTCATAATAATGCATCTAACAGTGAGCTTGGGCACTGATTTTTAATGAAAAATAATGTTCAGACTAGCCCATATAATTTGCTTTTATGTCTCTGACCTTGTTCTGAAATGAATCCCTATAGCTCGAAAACATTCTCATTCCAGGTTCTCAGTTCTCTTGCCAAGAAAGGCAGATGTCATGTTTGTAACTTACAATGTCTCTATTTAAATCATACCCCTTCAGACAATGCTGGTGTATATTTTCCTTTCCTATGTGTACACCCATACCCAAAGAAGAAAAAATAGAGGTCCAGAGCATTACCTGTAAATTAACGCTCAGTGATAACAATGCAGATATCCCTCACAGAGGCACATTGTGCTTCTTTCTACCACAAGAAATGTTGTCATTTCAGAGACATACTACATCAGCCTATTTTACCATCTGTGTAGGAGCTCTGTGAGCCCAGAAATGATCACAGTGAAGAGTGATCAAAGGTCTGGCAACTATAGCAACATATTTCATTTTTGAATTGAAAAAAAAAAAGTCCCACCACATTTGCTACTAAAGCACTGTGCAAAGAACAATTGTCTTCATACACTGGGGCCTTCTTCCAAGTATACTGGCTTGAGGCACAAACTCTCAGTTTGCACTTTCACTTCTGTTTCTATCACCTTTGCTACTTACATATACATACAACACCAATCCTTTCTCCACTCCTTTTCTGGCATCCACCTGATGGTGAACAACAACATGTACAGTTAAAAAGTGATACAGCTGCAAGACATGAAGTATATTATGTTAAGGTGTACCTGCAGTCTGTGCACAATATTATTTTTCATGGGTGAGTCGAAACAGACACTTGTCTCTAAGTTTCTTCAGGTCTGTTTGCAAGTTCTAGGCTTATAATCATACTTCTTTTAAGGTTGAATCAATGCATTTTTGGTTCAAATACTGGACTGAACTACTTACTCAGTTATCTAGCTTTTAATCAGACTTCAGGTACTATTTAATCTTCTACCGAATAATCATTAGAATTTAAATGCTTACCTCCGCTTGGGGAGATGCTGGCTTCTAGAAGAAAAAATTAATGAGGACATGCTTTTTATTCCACATTTTCTTAGTGGAACATTACTCTTTCCTGAAATACTCACTCAGTCCATAAACATTTGCTCTTCTGAGTCTTAACTATAACTTTGTCTTTAACTGAATTTCTCCAGACCACACCTTCACCACACCATGCTTACATTGCTCCAGGTTTGCTCATTAAACTGGCCTACTAGGCTTTTTTTAATTTCCCAATCTCCAACCCTGATTTAGAAATATAAGATACTTGCTCCTCCAATGCAAGGACTGGGACCCAGTGCACTTCATTCACTTATTTCCTGTGTTCTGATACTAACCATAATCCTGTATTTAACCATAGTCCACTGTCCACACTTCTGCACCAAAATAAAGTTACATAATCTGCTTTTATATCCATCTTCATCCTACATGACTACTACATGACTATTTTGAGCCTTTTCTTCCCGTAACTCTAATGGAAGCTTAACAAAATGTCAATGAACCAAAATGACAACAAAATTAAAATTCTGTTATTTGTGTTATTCCCCAAGACCCTGAAAAAAACCTGCAATAAACTGAGTTTTTCAATTCTTTCTTCCTAAAACCTAACCTGATCTCTAGTTTTATCATCTAACAGAACTAGCAGCAGGTAGTCCTGTAGGTATTCCTTTATTACATAGCTGTCAATATCTTTAAGCTCTTACTTTCCAAACCCCTTACTTTATCTGGAAATTTGAGCCAGAGCAATGCTTCATACTTTTCTTACGTAGTGAGAGCAGAAGTCAGCTCCTCCTCATACCAGCTGTCATCCAAAATCTGGGGCACTGGCACAGCACAAAAAGATATACAGTGCTTCTACCTGTAATTGCTGGAATCTTGCTCCTAACTGCAGCCCAACCATGATTTTTATCATAGGTGAAGGGGTCTTAACTTTACAAAAGCAGAGACTTTAGTTCTGAAAGCCTGAGGAAAATTAACAACCAAAGGTCTTCAGTAGCTGTTTTCTCAAACCATCCCTAACCTTTGTTTTAATTATAGTCTAATGATGCATGTGAACATGTCAAGTAAAGCATGGCTCAGATGCTGACCACCACCTTAATTCTAGTAGGTTTCCAAGACTCTTCAATAGACCTGCTCGGTAGCTGAATTCCCAAATTCAGATTCTAATCCAAGATTTAAGCATACTTTAATGACCCATAGCTTCACCAATACAAGCATTAAAACCAGCAGTCCTTTGCAGAAGGGTATAACTTTGACCAGTTGATTTAAATTTAAAAATGATAAGTGCAATGCGCAAAAAGCTGAGAGAGGTGACTCTATCATTCCTCCAAAGAAATTTCTAAGAGTACTTTCATAACAAGATGTCACAAGAAAAGCATTCAAAGTGTAAAACCAGGATTAAACATGCTCCAAATTTCCACATAATTTTGATTAGTTAAATGACTTTTCTTTCACTCTTGATTTTTTTTTTTCCCACAAGGTACTTGCCTGTATTTAACTTTTTTATTGCATTATTAATATTCAAAACTGGAAATTAAGTTTGTATCAAAGTCAAATGAATTAGCTTTAATTCAAGGAAGAAAAATATTAAATTCCAATACTTCATTTTTAAATGTTGATTTCAAGCTTATATGTGCTTATAGCACAAAACAGGAGATATTTAGCCACTTTATGCTTTTATGATGCAATATTCGAGTAGCAAAATCCTTCAGCAATATTTTTAGCTCCAATCTCAGACTGTTTGGACTGTCTGGAGTTCACATATAGGAAACGGTTCAGTGATTTTGTTCAATTTTCTGTTTTGTTCAAAAACTTTTTGTTTCTTCTATCAGTGCCTTAGAAAGCTGCCACTTTCCGTGTATGGATGTCTTTTCAGCAATGTCATCATTAGTTTGCAAAGCACTTTAGAACTGGGGGGCTGGAAGGCATTATACATGTTTAAGTTGCTATTACCACATTCTGCAAAATTTAGTCTTGACAAGGCTTCTTCTGTGGTTTTAGTATCTCATTCTGATTTTCCCCAATTTATATTCGCTTCCCCAATTCTTCAGCTGTCTAGAGGGCTCTGTAAGTGGCTACAGCAACTGGGTATTGTGACATTCCTTTACGTTTTCCTACAGTTAATGCTTAGCTTCACTCATTTTGTTGCTCTTAGAATTTTGTTAGCCTTATTTAAAGATGCACTTGTTTTAGACCTCAGAGTGGTCTACCTGCTGAGTTATTATTATCGGTAAGAGGAAAATGTATTTTGAAAGAAATGAAAAACATACATTAGCAGAGAAGCTTTTATATCAGCAATTAAATAACTTACAAAAATTACAGTAACAGATTTGCAACTAAACTAAAACGTCACTTTAAAATGACACGGGAGCATCAATGTGGCACAATTACTTAACTTGCTGTAAAGGAATTAAATTCCTCCAGGAATGAGCAATACTGTAGCAACCTAAAGTCCACATACTTCATTATTTTAGTAGAGTGGAAAAGACACATTTTCCCCTCACTTTTTCATATTCATTTAACAAAACACATACTTCGAAAAATGTACATGTGCTTATTAACAGCTGTGTAAGATCTTGGTGAGGCTAGCCATGAAGCCAATTCTTCAGTTTAGCAAGAGGAAGCGCAACTGATGAAAAAGCCAAGATGACTACTACCGAAACATCTCCATCCTCAGAGACAGAAGTTTTTAAGGAGTGTCTTCAATTAATTTGCAAAGAGCCAGAAGTACCAGCACATACAACTCAACTGCCCTGATGGCAGCTGGGTGTCAATGAGGTTACCAGTACACGCAAGATAGACAGCACTGGCTGTATACTGTGGGTACTGACATACTCAAATCCCATGCAATTTTTCAGTTGTAATTATATTGATTTCACAGAAACTGTTTAAGTGCTTCAAGTTAAGTATGCATTTAATCGCTGTTGCTGTACAAGAGTCATAATTTGTGAAGTGCTCTGTACCCTCCTAGGACTAAAGATACAGCATAATTGCAAAATATACTAATGCAAGTGGTAAAAAGTATTTTTGCATTATTCTCATATTGCATAAATAGCATATGTATAATTTCACTGCAATCAATGGAAATCACAGATTTCCATGTCACATGCTAAATGGTGAGGTTGATTACCTTTATATTTAATTTATCCTAATCAGTGTGAGCCAAGTGGGGCTTTAATACCACATGGAGATTTACAGCAATTTTCTTTTTTTGCCCCCCCCTTTTTTTTTTCTCTAAGGGAAAAAAAGAAAATGTACATACGACCAGAAATGGGCGTTCATATACAACAAGCACAACAGGTGCTTAGAGGAAGACAGTCAGTTTTAAAAATATTTGAATAGAAAGCTTTGCCTTTCCTCTTGGAGAACAGTGACAAAAGAATTTAGTAACCCCTTCAACCCATTTCTAAAGGTCTTCTTTAGAAGTAGTTTCTTAACTTCATCAGAACTCAACAAAAATATTGGAGAAAATGACAGATTAAAATCAAATCAGTACAACTTAGCATATGGTAAGTATGTATGTTACCTCAATATAGATTGATCTAATTTATGTAGACAGTCCTAAGGCTGCATGTGTTTTTCCATTGCCTGGGCACAGGAGAAAAAAGAAAATAGAACAAAATAAAAGTAACTTTCTACCATACTAGCACAAGACTTCTGATCTTTCAAGTCATGCAGCTGAAAGAAAGGAAATTTCATTTTGCATAAGAATGCTAAATCTCGGATTCTCAAAATTCTGTCAGACAGACAACTCAAACACAACTGAAGTGACCCCTGGAAGTAACAGCCTAGAATAGAGAATGAATCAACTCTGGCCTGTCATACTTTATAATCTGTTTGTTTGGAAGATTTTTTTTTTCTGTTTTCTTGTTTGGAGGGGAGGGTTTGAGTGTTTTGTTTGGGTTTTTTTTTTCTTTTTTTTTTTTCTTTAGGGAGGGTGGGAGGTTACACTAACTGCATAAAGAAAACCGTGAAACAATTGGTCTATACAACCTTCCATGCTATCTGCTACTTCTACAGGAAAATAGGCTGTTTATCCCCTTTGTGCTTTGTTTCAAAATGAAGCATTAGCCATAACACCATGCTAGATAAAAAAAAGCAGTATGTGTCACTTAACACATCTAAATTTCCCTTTTTGTTGAAAATATTCCTATTTAAGAAAACAGCGTTACAGAAAAGAAAAATCAAGTCCTGGGTTTTTAACACAAGCTTAAAATCTGCTCCCATACAAAATAAGGTAATGTCAACTTAATTTAATAAATTCTGAGGTCACAGCTATTAAACATTAATGCTTATTAAACATTAAACTTCAACAGTTCAAGAAGCTAGAGGGTACTAGTGGGATGGATTTCAAGGCAAGCAAGCTTAAGTGGCACATAAGATGATACAGTTCATTTCAGACCTATGAGGCAACATGAAAAAAAAAAATCAATGGGTAACTTTCTGTGAAGAAAGCAAATCAAGGCTGCTGACATAGCGTCTACAGTTGACACTATAAAATGCCTTTGATGCATAGGAAATATAAAAGCTTGCTCACTTAAGACAGAGAGGGTAAAGATGACAATTCTGAACTGAAGCCTGTGGAAGGATCTCAAAGAAAAAATATGGCATCTTCTCACCATGAGAATCTGACAACCTATACTGAGATTATAAGAAACTGTATATAGTTATATTTTTCTAATGAAGTCAAAATGACCATTTACTTTCTTCATGCACTGACATGCAGAAAATATGTAGGACTAAGACATATGAGATAAGGATCGCCTAATTATCTCTTTGAAATTGAACTAGCATGAAATTCTGAATTTAGATCCAGAGCTCTGGATTAATTCTATCTTTCAAATTATTACTTCTTGAAATACTCATCTAATTTCATACTAGAAATAGATGGCTTAAAAAAACTAAAAAAAAGAACAGAGAACTTCAGTAGAAAATACTACTACGTCAGAAATTGTTTTACTTGGACAAATGTAAAAAAAATTCCTATGAATAGGCAACCTGAACATTTCCACTATTTGAACTGCAACAGCAAAATAAAAAAAATAATAAAAAAAAAGCAGCCTTTCTTTGGGACTTTCTCTTTTCTTTTTTTTTTAAAACAAGACTCCAAAGCTATATCCTTATATGAACTTATGTTCTTATATAAACTAGTTCATGCCATTCTGATTTAGAGATAAAACGCAGAGTCAAAGAAAAGGACAGCTGGTAGTGAAAAGAGGGAACTGATCAATCCACAAACATTCCCTTCTAGAGGGAACTCGGAAGGCAAAAGCAGAAATAGCAGGTAAGATATGATGAAAATCTGAAACACCTACTGGAAGAAGATTTGCTTTATTAAACAACATGATGTTCAAATTCATCCTTTTCAAGTTCAAATGCAAAACCGTGACAGTTCATCACAGCTTCCACACTCTGTCATGTCCATTTCTGAAGGGAATTTCCAGGAACTAATAGGCTGTGGAAGACATTTAGGAAGCAAAATGTTTTCCATGAGGAAAAACCTTTTCATAGTTACTAAAGAGCAAGATACTGCAAGGTACCCCACTAATCCTCATCTCCCTGCATCACTCAGGGTGGGGAACAGGGTAGGGGAATCAGAGATGAAGGATGGAATTTGAACCTGAGAAAGAGTTGGAGGCAGTTTTTTAATTTGTGTTTTTATCCCTAAACATCTATTTTAATTGGCAATAAACAAGATCAATTTTCTTGAGTCTTTTTCCCCCTGACAGTAATTAAGTAAGCAGTCTCCTTATCTGAATCTTAACCCACATTTTTTTAAGGGCAATATACCAATACACCTATATCTTACTACAAAGTAACAATATCAAAACAGATTTATGAACCTGTACAAGAATTCATAAGGAAGGATAGATTTTGTGTAGTCCCTTTTACGTTTATCAACATTAAAATGAATGTGTAACATTCACTGGACCCTGCAATAGCAAGCGCAAATGCAGATCAGCTCTTTCATCAGAGTGTTGTTACATTGTACTGCCATAAAAATTGTTTTCTTATGTCTTTTGCTCTTTTTGTTACTGATAGAAATTAAAGACAAAATAACCTTCCTCAAACCCCTTACAAGAGACTGAATCTAATTATCACTCAGCCAGTGAAACTTACACTCATGCAGAGAAAACAGCATTTTAGAGTTCAGGTGCACTGAATATGCCCGAAATCAGAAGGCCCTCTTTGTTTTCTGCTCCCTACTACATTGTAGGTAAGACTCTAACCAAATATTCACAGATCTCTCTTTCAAAGATTAAGAAGAAAAAGAACAGGGCAGGGAAGTGGTTTTGCTTAAGCAGTCTATATAAAAGAACTCCAGGCACTCTTGCTTTAAGGAAGGGTATCATATTCATCACCTCAGAAGTTAAGCATCCAATTCTCACTCTCCCTGGAACACGACAGAGAAATTGAGGATCTTGGCTCGGATTCCTGTCCAATGGAAATGATGCATAATGAGAAGAAACACAAGGCTGTCTTCTCAAGGATAGAAAAAGAGGAATTTTACTGCCAAAATTAACTCAGTCTCAGCAGAAACCAGTGTCAATTCTGCCTGGTCCTATTTCTGTCTGTTTTAATGGGTTGTTGATTTTGAAGAAAAATGTGAAAGAAAAGCAGTAATTAAGATTCATAACAGAGTTTTTGTCGCTGTATTCAGTTGGATATTTGTCTTTCGGTTTACTTATCTTGATTTTATTTCAATCTCAATATTAACAAAGGAAACAACTCATGCACAAGCAATGAAGAGCTACAAGTAAGATCTAGAAGCATGCACACAAAATCCTACACTCACAATTATTACCTCAGATGCCAGTCTTGGAAATTAGTGTCTGGAATAAGTAAAGCTGAAGTGAGACCAGAATTTATCCAGTTGCTTTGGAAATAAATTCACAGATATAAATTGTACTAACAGTCCAACACAACACTAAATTTCCTTCCCCTCCACTGTTTATTCTCGCAATATTTTTTTCTTAAAAATGTGTTTTACAATTGTGTTTAACCAACAGAAAATTCAACTTGTAGTACCAATACTGAATACTGACACTGAATTTTCATTATTACACCACTCAGCTGTATAATCACAGCACTTTCCATTGCTACAATATCTAAATATAAAACTTTCCAGAGCTACAATGTCTAAATATAAAACTCAGTTTTTATTCTGAAATTTATCATAAAAATTCCAGAAAGAATATGAATCACAAACCAAAGAAGCAGCTAGAATAAAGTAGATTAGAATGGCTATTAATATACAAATGTGGCAGAGGTTGGACAAAACTTGTCCAAAGCTTTCACGTGATTCTGATATGTGGAAACTTTCATAGAAAGAAGAGATGTAGGAAGGGTGGTGGGGAAGCTCTTCAGTGCTATCAGACAATCAGAGGGAATATAATTCTTTCACGTTGCATGGGGAAAGTTAGGAAAGTGATATCTTGAGAGGAAATGTTTCTTCATCAGATATGTGATTTGAGATAACTGGGCTTGTTATCAAAAGCTTTTTGAGTCCAACAACTAAACTGTGGACTCAGTAGGAAACCAGAGATTGGAAGCTCACACATGCCTCAAACAGATCTACATAGGAAAAACGGCAAAATTCCCACTGAATTCCTCCATGCATATAACTGGAAGACAGTAATAAGACTGCAGCAGATACCTTCTGTCCCAAACAAATGACAAAAGTGGTTTGACTGCTAGCCACACAATTCCCATTCAAGAAATGTCCAGAAACCTTGCACACAATAGTCAATGATCGCCTGCTGAGTTAGTTTCCTGTTTCCAGTGGTATAAGCACTACTATAAAAACCTAATACTCCTTGGCACATTCTTACTCCTTTAAACACTACAGGTGAGGAGAGGAAAGAAAAAGGGAAAAAGAAAAAATTACAACAAACTGGTTCCCAGCCAAATCCTATTACTTGGAAACCTAAATTTACATGCTGAGCATGTTTTTTCCTTCTTATCTCCATTTTCTCATTTTGCATCACTAAAAGTAGCTTCAGGGTGCTTCAATATTTAATTCCATTGAGAACCTTCAATGCTTACATCTAGCTTTGTAAACTTAATAAAAAAAATGAAACAGAAATATTGCAAACACCATGGCTAGTGCTTCAACACCTAGAAAGACTAAAAGAGAGAACACACGCATTAATACCTTATCCAATATAGTTTTTGATGCTGATAGTTACCCCCAAAAAATGATTGCCACTCACAGTATTTTAGTAATTTATCTTACATTTAACTTTGACACAAGACAACATACCTTAATGGATGAGAATCTTGTCACACAATAGATCAATAGGGATGAAATTAATGCATTATATTATCTTTTTTTTTCATAAAAGATTTTGAATAACCCAAAAAACATTCTCCAATCTAACGGAATTCCACAGAATACTCTTCCAGATTTCAAATGACAGTTTACCCTTCAAAGATTTATCAGTGCTCTGATCCAGGTGACACCAAGGACTCATTGCAACAAATATAAATTTTTTAGAGTGAGGATCATGCATAGTTGAGAGAGCTGGGGACCATTTAACTGAGAAAGTTGCTGGGAATAACTTTGCTTTAAAGAAGGAAACTTTTGCCTAATTACTGATGTCAGTTAAGAAAAAACTGGACTTGTTCTGTGGTTATGCCAAAATAACAGAAATAAAAAAAGACTCAAATGCACATTTTAAAGGAAAGTGTTGCATAAATTAGATGCACTGATTATGTCAGCAGTTCCTAAAATATTTAACTGTAGAACTATTTTACATTTACATTCCTCCAAACAAATCTAGACTATGCAGTAGCTTCTCTGCCAGTCTATATATAGTCTATATATTTTTTAAGTGTATCAGAGCTTTGTAATAAAATTAAAAAATAGTTCCAAAACAGGAATCCTATAAGGTACTCCTTTCCCAACAAGTTTTATGGGGTTGAATTCCTTTCAGCTCATCACCCTTTTCTTTTTTCCTTTGCCTTCCAGATTTAACAAAAGCATTCACACTTTCATTTAGACAAGCAGGTAGAAACTGCTTGCTTTGAAAAAAAAAAAACCAACCTTGTTTTGAAAGATGTCAGGAAAAATACCTGATCCATAAATTAAAAAAAAAAAAAAAGCATCATATCACAGCCTCCTGCTTTGCTGTGCAAAAGAACTGTGCTACTATTCATAGAATTATAGAATGGTTAGGATTGAAAGATCATCTCTCTCCAAACCCCCCGCCATAGGCAGGGACACCTCACACTACACCATGTTGCCCAAGACTCTGTCTAACCTGGCCTTGAACACTGACAGGGATGGACCATTTACCACTTCTTTGGACAACCTGTAAGCATTCACCATTCAAAATCTCTTTCAGTTTTACTCAGCTCCTGAATAACAAATTTCCAATAAGTCAGACTTAAAATATAGGAGATCTGAAGCCATAAAGTTAATAAATATCACACACAATGCATTTTTGTCTCTGAAGTCAAGAGACAGGCTAGTGTTTTGGCCTTAAAGGAAACATATTTAATTTCCCTCCTTTTTAATCAGAGTAAAGACAAAATAATTGTAATCATATCCCAAGAATTAAATCAGTAACTGGTTTTAATATTGGCAGCATTAAAAGGCTATTCAAGCCTTTTTCAAAGAAGCTGTAATCCTAATAAGCTTCTTTTCCTTGAGCTGGGGGAGGAAGGGTTCACTTTCTCAAACATATTTATGGCAATAGCACATACTTCTGTATAGAAAAAACCCAATATTTTTCAAGACTCAATTACAGTTAAAAGTACTTATTTTGTAGACATCAGTTCAGTCTGAAGATCTTGCTAGAAAAATGCTTCCACAGCGATAAGTAACCTTTATTTGGTGCATATATTTAATACATGTATTTTGAAAATATTTAACTGTGCGGTTTTTTTCTTCTCAGTTTTGAGAACATATTTAATCAATTTTCCTATGATTGAGGGTGTGACCATCAGCTGCGAAAACAGGTCAACAAACATATTGAGCAGCCTGCAGGCAAAACATTTTGAATGAAACAAAAATAAAGTTTGATAATATGCAGACAAGCACTATACATGGTCCCCTATGAGCCTTCTCCAGCATTTTTCACAGAAATGGATGGGTGAAAGGATATTAGAAATGCTAAGGAAAATTTATGCTCAAACAATTTCACTGACTTCTAATTCATTTGAATTTACTGCAACAGATTGTTGTCTAGCAATGAAAGACAACCTAACTGAGGACAAAGCTAATGTTCATCAGAAAAAACACTTTCCCTTTAAATCGGAGCAAAGACACAGTAAGCTTATACATGGCACAGAAAAAGCTTGTAAACTTCAGACACCTAGAAAGGTTCAGCTAAGAAAGAACTAACAATTTAAATGTCATCAATTTCATGTTTTCAACACAGACCTTGAACTCCTCCCTAATTTAGTAATCTAAAGGTTGTACACAATGTAACTGATATGAAATAACATTTCCTTTTAATGCCAAATCATGTAAGATTTTTTAGTATTAAATGGGGTTCAATTTTCAAATGTGAATGTCAAAGCAAAGCTGAGTTGGTTTGAAAGAATCAATTCAATAACTGAATACAACTTAAACACTAACCTTAAGGATGAAATTTGAGCAACGTTTGTAAGACCGTATACACTGTTATTAACTTGTATAATCTATATTTTCATTCCTTTTCCCACCCCATAGCAAAGCAATGGTAAGTTTAAAGCAGTATGTTCATACAAGTATTCGGAAGTATAAAAATTATCTTGCAATTGAGCTTATGTATCTCATAAATGGTTTCTTTCAAGTCACAGCTGTAATTTTTCTCATTAAGTATGACAGAACACAATATAAAAATTGTTAATATTTAGAAATATTTAGAACTGAAATGCCCCCGCTATAGATCACTTCAGGCATGGGCATATGTTTGGAGATACTGCTATGAGATATTTCCACTTCCGTCTCTCTAGTATATTTAAGCCTACTTTAAAAATCTTACCCATGATTATTAAGGAGATAATCAGCTTTTTGACTCAAAGTATTTTACAGGTAGGAAAAAAAAGTATCAATGAATATGGAGTCATTTGTCCTGTCAAGCACATGGTTTTTCTTTACCAGGAAGAAAATAACAATAAAAATAAAAAAAAAAAGGCAGAAATAAAAGAAAAGAAAAAGGAAAAAAGAGAAAATATAGAATGCTGAGGATGCCAGTTTTGCAAGAAACCCTTCACCACATCACATGACATCACTGGGAACATTCACAAACATGGGTTCCAAGAGCAGAGTTCTGAGCTCTAACTATGCAAGATCTAACTCTGAAGGTCTAACTTTGCAAGCCACGGGTATATGAAAGCTATGGAAAACAAAAGATCAGTTAGCCATGAGTCCACATAGAGAATATCCTGACACTTTAATGCTGGAAAAAATAAAAGCAGAGCAGCAAGACACTGTTTCAGCAGCTGAGCTTTCTGCCTGTGCTAGTCCATTGCACTAAGCTGCACTCAGCACAGGCCAAAGTGCATTTAAATGCCGAATTCTGCTGAGCTTTCAGTACTATTTGCAGGGCCCCAGGGGACAGAGCTCTTAACCTATCTGCAGCTGGGGAAAACTCTCTTGCATCCGCACTCCCTAACTAATACGGAAAATGGATATGTCTACTTTGAGCATGCTCAGAGTGAGGTAACTACTCCTCCAAAATGAACTTTAACAGTGCCTTGAATGGTCTTGCTATTTCATATTCCTACAACATCCTTGTTGTCTGGAAACATCCCCTTCCCAAAAATGGACAAGAAACAATGAGAAGAAAGATACATAGCAAAGCATGAACAAAAATAATGAGCGTGAAATATTTCCTCCTTTCACTACTTCTCTAAGTGTGACGCTTCCTCTTCTCTCTTCCCCTGTCTTGCATTTTCTTAAATGACATTCCTATTCCGAGACTTGAAGATAATAATAGATTAAGAACAGTTACGGGAATGAGGATCGGTATTTCAGATTCCTTGAGGATCTCATTCTGATTTCTAGAAAATGATACCCTGTAGATGAGCTCCTAAATACATGCTTAGCTGCCAAAAGAACAGGCCTGACTTTCAAGTATAGAGTAACAACCCATAGGCTGTTGAAAGTTCAACCCTTTTCAACACCAGTCTATTTACCTAAATATTTTTTTTTTAAATCTCAGTCTAACTGTGCACTCACCATCATTCCTCACAAAGACCTACAAGACAAAGACCACAACCATACCTTTTTATTGACCAAACGCCAACAGGTCCACCAGGTTTCCAAATTCCCATTAACTCAAGGAGTCCACGTGGGAGGAGAAAGAAGAGTGGTGACCATGTTCCACATTTCTTTCATGGATACAGGCAGTTAGAGAAGACCTGGGGCTGGATTTTAGTTTGAAATTGTGAATGAACACAGCTGAAGACTAGAAAGCCCTCTTGGGCTCAAAATTACAGGCATAGTCAGAGAGAAAAGAAGATACACTTCATAGAATCATAGAAGAGTTAGGGTTGGAAAGGACCTTAAGATCATCTAGTTCCAACCACCCTGCCATGGGCAGGGACAACTCCCACTAAACCATGCCACCCAAGGCTATGTCGAACCCGACATTGAACACCACCAGTGATGGAGCATTTACAACTTCCCTGGGCAACCCATTCCAGTGCCTCACAACCCTCACAGTAAAGGATTTCTTCCTCATTTCCAATCTAAACTTCCCCTGTTTAAGTTTGAACCCATTACCCCTTGTCCTCTCACTACAGTCCCTCATGAAGAGTCCTTCCCCAGCATCCCTTCAGGCCCCCTTCAGATATTGGAAGGCTGCTACGAGGTCACCACGCAGCCTTCTCTTCTCCAGGCTGAACAGCCCCAACTTTCTCAGCCTATCTTCATACGGGTGGTGCTCCAGTCCCCTGATCATCCTCGTGGCCCTCTGAGTGTGCCCTCAGTAAGTTTGCCAATGACACCAAGCTGTGTGGTTCGCTTGATATGCTGGAGGGACGGAATGGCATCCAGAAGAACCTTGACACTCTTGTGAGGTGGGCTGATGCCAACCTGATGAAGTTTAACCATGACAAGTGCAAGGTGCTACACCTGGGTTGGAGCAATCTCAGGCACACATACAGGTTGGGCAGGGAAGAGATTCAGAGCAGCCCTGCAGAGAAGGACTTGGGGGTGTTGGTCAATGAGAAAATGAACATGAGCCGGCAGTGTGCACTTGCAGCCCAGAAAGCCAACCGTATCCTGGGCTGCATCAAAAGGTGGGTGACCAGCAGGTCGAGGGAGGTGATCCTGCCCCTCTACTCTGCTCTTGTGACACCTCACTTGTAGTATTGTGTGCAGTTCTGGTGTCCTCAACATAAAAAGGACATGGAACTGTTGGAACAAGTCAAAGCTAATTGAGGCCATTAACAGTACTTTGAAGACAATAAACTACTTAGCAAAATTTAAAAAATGATTAATGAATAGGTCAACACACAACACAATGACTTCCCTGGTTGTTTAATGTTTGTTTATTAAACAGGAAGTGTTCATTTGCAGTGGAAAATTAACTCTTCAAGGATAGCACACTTTAACTAAAATTTTTTTTTCTATTAACATCATATACTGGAGCTACTGTTTATTGCATGCTCTTTGTACTAAATTCCTAATTGTAGCGATTCTATTACACGTTATAGAGATTTTTAGATAGAATTAGATAAATGAATAGAGGTTCACTGCTGAGTGCACCTGTGTTAAGTATCATTCCTACTATCTACTTCTGTGAGCTAAAAATTACTGAAGCATATGTTGTCTTTATTTCTTTTTTCTTTTTTTTTTTTTAATAGTATAAGAAACTGCTGGCCCAAAAACTGTATTGAGTATCTAGCCAGTCTGTGGATCTTCTGTGATTCTTTTATAAATCTTCTCACACAAAGAATTTGAACTAGCTGATGCAATGGATTAATTTGCTTCAGCAACCACATGGTTCCAGACACAATCCATCTAAAACATAATTAAAATTCATTCGGTAGATTTGAGGCTAAGCTTTTTGAGAACAACAGATTACATTAGAAAGATTTTAATGAGGACAGGGCTGATTAAATCCTTGCTTCGTCTTATGGATAGGAACTGGGGAATCCTCTGAATGAGGTTAACATACCACTTACCAACCAGAAGTATGTGGAAAATAAGAAGGAAAGACTAAAATAATCATGGTGCCTTTTAAGTTTTTAGCAGCATAAAATGAACATGTTTAGCTTGTATTCACTTCACTAGAAGAAAAACAAGTGGCTGTTATGTATCACTGTCACCAGAGCACTATTATTTACATGTTATTCCTGTATCACTTCCATAAAATACTGCTGCTTTCATATTATCTCAGGTATGTTTTAGCATGCATCATCCTCCACAGCTGAACTAAATGCTAAGCACTCAATGAAATAAAAACTGTTTGGGTAGAAATGTGCCACACTTGTGAAGTAATTTACATGAATTAGAATTCACATTAGCAATGTTAAATACCCTCTGATACCTCTAGATGAAAAGTGTGGGATGACAAGATGCTTTTATAGTTCTCACACCTTCTTGAGGAAGACAGAGGTAAGGTCCTCCCCAGAACCCAAATGTTGTGGGTTTAATTCCCAAGCTTGTCAAATATTTCCTATTTCTTTCACTTTAGGCAAATCACAGATAATTTCTCTACCGTCTTTGGGAGATTTGGGAATGCAGCAATACTCAAAATTTATTCTTTGCCTGAAAACTGGAGATAATTTCTTTTTTTTTTTTTTTTGTTTAACAACTATGCTGCATGGATGCATTCATTAGCATTTGGGAGACATTCAGATGGTAAGGTGGCAGAGATCATACTAATAATCTGAGTGTTAGAATCATAGAATCATAGAATAGTTAGGGTTGGAAAGGACCTTAAGATCATCTAGTTCCAACCCCCCTGCCAGGGGCAGGGACACCTCCCACTAAACCATGCCACCCAAGGCTCTGTCCAACCCGGCCTTGAACACCGCCAGTGATGGAGCATTCACAACTTTCCTGGGCAACCCATTCCAGTGCCTCACCACCCTCACAGTAAAGGATTTCTTCCTCATTTCCAACCTAAACATCCCCTGTTTAAGTTTGACCCTGTTACCCCTTGTCCTCTCATTACAGTCCCTCATGAAAAGTCCCTCCCCAGCATCCCTATAGGCCCCCTTCAGATATTGGAAGGCTGCTAGGAGGTCTCCATGCAGCCTTCTCTTCTCCAGGCTCAACAGCCCCAACTTTCTCAGCCTATCTTCATATGGGAGGAGCTCCAGTCCCCTGATCATCCTCGTGGCCCTCCTCTGGACTTGTTCCAACAGTTCCATGTCCTTTTTATGTTGAGGACACCAGAATTGCACACAATACTCCAAGTGAGGTCTCACAAGAGCAGAGTAGAGGGGCAGGATCACCTCCCTTGACCTGCTTGCTGGTCATGCTCCTTTTGATGCAGCCCAGGATAGGCTTGGCTTTCTGGGCTACAAGTGCACACTGCCAGCTCATGTTCATTTTTCGTCGACCAACACCCCCAAGTCCTTCTTTGCAAGGCTGCTCTGAATCCCTTCCCTGCCCAACCTGTAGCTGTGCCTGGGATTGCTCTGACCCAGGTGTAGGACCTTGCACTTGGCATGGTTAAACTTCATCAGGATGGCATCAGCCCACCTCACAAGCATGTCAAGGTCCCTCTGGATGCCATTCTTTCCCTCCAACGTATCAACCGAACCACACAGCTTGGTGGCATCGGCTAACTTGCTGAGGGAGCACTCAATCCCACTGTCTGTGTCACTGACAAAGATGTTGAACAAGACCGGTCCCAACACCGATCCATGAGGGACACCACTCGTTACAGGTCTACAGCTGGACATTGAGCCATTGAGCACAACTCCTTGCGTGCGGCCATCCAGCCAGTTCTTTATCCACTCAGTGGTCCACCCATCAAATTGATGTCTCTCCAACATAGAGACACGGATGTCACGTGAGACAGTGTCAAACACTTTGTACAAGTCCAGGGAGATGACATCAACTGCTCTACCCCTGTCCATCAGTTCTGTAGCCCCATCATAGAAGGCCACCAAATTGGTCAGGCAGAATTTCCCCTTAGTGAAGCCATGCTGGCTGTCGCCAACCACCTTGCTGTTTTTCATGCGCCTTAGCATGCCTTCCAGGAGAATCTGCTCCAAGATTTTGCCAGGCACAGAGGTGAGACTGACTGGTCTGTAGTCCCCTGGGTCATCCATTTTCCCCTTCTTGAAAATGGGGGTTGTATTCCCCTTTTTTCAGTTGTCGGGAACTTCACCTGACTACCATGAGTTTTCAAATATGATGGACAGTGGCTTAGCAATTTCATTTGCCAGCTCCTTCAGGACCCGCAGATGGATTTCATCAGGTCCCATGGACTTGTGTACGTTCAGGTTCTTAAGATGGTCTCGAACCAGATCCTCTCCTACAGTGGGCCCAGGGTCTTCATTCTCTCTTTCCCTGCATCTGCCTTCCAAGTCTTGGGCGGTATGGTCAGAGCATTTGCCAGTGAAGACTGAGGCAAAGATGTCATTAAGAATCTCAGCCTTCTCCAAATCCAGGGTAGCCAGTTCTCCTAACAGCTTCCGGAGGGGGCCCACGTTGTCCCTAGCCTGTCTTTTACTTGCAATGTACCTATAGAATCCCTTCCTGTTATCCTTAACATCCCTAGCCAAGTTTAATTCTAAGTGGGCCTTAGCTTTCCTAACCTGATCCCTAGCTTCCTGGACAACATCCCTGTATTCTTCCCAGGCCGCCTGTCCTTGCTTCCACCTTTTATAAGCCTTTTTTTTCCTTTGAATTTTCCTCAGCAGCTCCTTATCCACCCAAGGAGGTCTCCTTGCCCTCCTGCAGCACTTCCTTCCAGTAGGGATGTATCATCGCTCCTGTGCTTGCAGCAGGTGATCCTTGAATATCAACCAACAGTCTTGGGCCCCCCTGCCCTCTAGGGCTATATCCCATGGAACCTTACTAAGCAGGTTCCTGAAGAGGCCAAAGTCTGCTCTCTTGAAGTCCAGGGCAGTGAGCTTGCTGCACGCTCTTCTCACTGTCCTGAGGATCTCGAATTTGACCATCTCATGATCGCTGTAATCAAGGCTGCCCTGGAGTGTCACATTTCCAACCAGCCCTTCCCTGCTGGTGAGGACGAAGTGAAGCATGGTATCTCTCTTTGTTGGCCCCTCTATTACTTGCAGAAGGAAGTTGTCTTCCACATAACCAAGGAACTTCCTGGATTGCTTGTGCCGGGCTGTACCATCCCTCCAACAGATATCAGGGTGGTTGAAGTCCCCCATGAGAACAAGGGCCTGTGAGCGTGAGGCTGTTACCATCTGTCTGTAGAGTGATTCATCCACAGAGCTCTCTTGGTCAGGCGTTCTGTAACAGATCCCCACAATAATGTCTCCCATCACTGTTCTCCCTTTAAGCCTGACGCACAATCTCTCTGTCGACTGCCCACCTGTCCCCAGACAGAGTTCCATACTCTCTAGCCTATCCCTAACATAAATAGCAACTCCCCCTCCCCACCTACCGGGCCTGTCTTTTCCAAAGAGCCTGCAATCTACCATTCCAACACTCCAGTCATAGGAGCCATCCCACCATGCTTCTGTGATGCCTATGATATCATATCCCCGTAGACATGCACACATCTCTAATTCCTCTTGTTTGTTTCCCATGCTACAGGCATTTGTATAGAGACATCTGAGCCGAGCTCCAATTGAAGCCGGCTCATTGGCTGGATAATTATCTAACACTTACACATTTCAAAATAATCACCTGCATAAATGTCCAGACGTTCAAAATTATTCACTTCCTCAGGGTTCCTGTTCTAGACATCTTGCTGGCTCCTCCAGCCCTTGCATACAAAAACACAGGCCATTGATTTTGGCCTCTAACTATGAATTCAGAAGAGCATGTTTGTTTGTTTGTTTGTTTGTTTTTAAGATCCTATCCTAAGCCACCTATATTCCCCAGAAAGAATGGGCGAAATAAAATGTCTGGAACAGAAGACTGCTGTCATTGTCTTCTTTTTACCCACAGAAAAAGAAGTGTCAAACAGTGGGTAGTCTCACACAGTGAGTCGGGACTTCACAGGTTTAGAGGTGCTTTAACAATGTCATCATGTTATCAAGTAGTAAATCTTCACTGGGTCACTGTAATAGTTTGTTTCCCTATCAGGATACCTACCTAGCAAGAAGAACATTGCCTGTTCACCTGACCATTTAAACTTCTCCAATGTCATCACACAATTCCTAGAACCCTGCAGCTGCTACAGCCTCTTCAGTGTATGATTATAGCTTTTAAGATATTACAGAATTACTACTTAGCACTGAATGCTGCATCTAGTTACTATTTTATTGCAAAATTTTACTGCAAAAATACCTTTTGCAGATCACTTAGGTAAATTGTCTAATGCTGTGTACCAAAAGCTTAATACTGTGTTCCATCTTGAACATTTACAACATGACTCTGTTGTAAATCACCACAATGATATGCTCACTTTGCATTTTGAAGTTGAAGCAATCTTTCCAACAATAATATTCAGATAAACATCCACTCAATAGGTCTTATGGCTGACTGAAAGATGAAATGAAAATGGTGATGAAAAAATAATGCTAAAAAAGACTACTGAGCTTACCTGCAGACAGATCTTATCCAAGCAAATGTACTTCTCGATATTAGTTTGTTAGATCACTGAAATTAGTCACAACTGAAATATCAGACACACATACTGCAGAAGAAGAAAAAAGTTTATACACAGAGCCCAGCTAGAACTGGGATGTTTTAACAGTATTTTTCAGAGTGGAGCTAATTCACAATACCGTGAATGTATTCTGCTAGTATGAAAATCTTAACTTCTAGTAACTAGATATGCATCTCAAGAAATAAGGTGATTTTTCAACGATACAATTGAGAAAATTAAAAAAGCCCACAACACATTACAACAGTTAGAAATAACAAAGGTCTTCAAACACAAAGATGCATTCCACCAACCATATACACATACTTAATGCTAGGAAGAAACAATCCAAGCAAGAGTTTATAACGTGTGTTCAAACTCAGTGTCAGTGAACCCAGCATTACTCAGTATAAAACTAAAGACAAGGGAGCAAATTCAGAGTGACCCGGCTTGTAACACAGACACACAAAAGAGTAGACAGTACTTTTTAGACAGGCATATGTTTGCCCTGTGTTCACCAAGAGAGTGAGAGGCTGCCTTTAATAAAGCCTGAAACTGAGGAAACAATCTGCTCAAAGGGATGGGCTATCTAGCTCAGGTTCAGGACAGAGCTTACTGCATTCACACAGCCTAGGGGCAGCTCAGAGCACAGGCTGGAGGAACCTGCGTCTGTACACAGAGCTGCGCTAGCACGGGCACAGATAAAGAGGTGTCACAGAAAGACCTGGGCAAAACAGGAGAGCAATGCACAGGTCAGAGTGTGAAGGGAGGAAGGGCCAGAGAAAAATTACTGATTACTTCAGACTCCATCAGCAAACCATCACACACATCCTTTGATTTTCTACCATTAGCTTCTAAATTTCTTGATTCAACAGACTACAACTTTAAAATATGCCTTAGTTTTGGCCATGCCATGCTATACAGAATTATCTCCACTTTAAAAAAATTGCAAGAACAACTACTACAAGAACTTTCTTATTAAATATTAAAGTTTTTCTTTACTATAAATATTTTATATTTTAAAAAGTTGCATAATACTTTAAGTATAGAAATTCCACAGCCATGAAGACTTAAAAGTTATATTGTAACCTAAAGAATTTTTCAATCCAAGTTGCTCAGAGACATTCCACTTATCCTCTTTCATTTAATTAGTAATTCAAATACTAAACTTGCTTATTTTACTTCTGGGAAATCTCATGTGCAAAGCATTTCTAATGATATAGAAATGCATAAAAATACAGTAATAACAGGCAGGTTATTTTTTACTGGGACTAGTACATGTTTGAGCAAAGCTAAGCCAGTCAAATGCATATGATTTAAAGGCTTAACATAGTACAAAAAGAATAATCCTCAAAATTTACAGTTTTATTGACTCAAAAGCCATGCATCCTCCAATTTTCACTTCATTAGGCTATTTACATTTCATAATTACTTTCCTTTTTATATTTTAATTAACTGGCAACCAAACTTGCCTTGATTTCTCATAGCAGGATTCAGGCTGTGACTTATTTACTCTCTCCTGTGAAAACAAAACATGAAAGACTTGTCCTTTGATTCCACTGATCCAATGTGTTCTTGTGCAAACCAAATCAAACCATGCTGACCCTTAATTTTAGTCTTTTGTGGCAATGTGAGCATTTTATACTGGGTCACTCTGAGAGTTCTTCATTCTCAATACGGCAAGTGAGTATGACATCTGGAACGTGCAGGATTTTTAATGTGGAACATTAAAATAACATTAAAAGAAGCAATACGTAGAAATATGAGTTATGAAAAATGAAATGTCTGAGAAAAACTGCCGTGAATGCATAGTCCAGGAACATTACAAAAATAGCACTCACTTCTACTTCATTTTCATTACCTATTTTCCCCTTTGTTTTGCTTGTTTTCTCTGCATGTTGCATGCTGCGACATATAGTCACTTAATTTCCAAGCTCTCTAATCAGTTTGAACTACGTCCTGGTACTTCAGTGTGGCACTGGAGAAAGAGTGAACATTTTTCATTTCAGAAATTTCCAAAGATATTTTGTTTCAGTAAATAAAAGTCAAAATACAAAACTGCTTATTGAGATGGGCCATTTCTGACATCCCAGAGAATACAAACTAGCAGTTGGTCTTCACATTCACCTCAGGGACACTGTTGCATGTGACACATTCTCCTGTACAATTTGTGCAAGGTGGAAAGACCAACACAAAGAAAACCAAAACCAAAATGTTGCTGAGAGTGTTTCAGTGACTCCCAAGTACTATTAGCAGTATTTTTAGCAGCATCCTGCTCAAGGTAAGTGATGTGCCATTTGGGATACTTCTGACTATGGCCACCTAGGCTAGTACTCTGAGAATCATTAGCAGCATTTAGCTAGATCCAAGTGATGGCTGTTTTGTTATTTTAAATGTCATTGCTAGCAAGGCATCTACACAGTGCAAGTGAAAAAAGTGGTTAAAATGGAGCACACATCCTTAAGTAAATCTGATCTGAAGAAAAGGAAGGGTTCCAAGCACTGGCTAGAAATTGTACATAATGTTTCAAGTCTATTTCCTTTAAAGGCAGAGAATTACATTTTGTAAATTTCTGCTAAGAATAGAACTAGAGAGATAAAAGAGAGCTATAAGGAACTGTTCACGTAATTAAAGATTTTCATAAATAATCCCTCAGCTTGCTATGCAGTTGAATTTCCTGCAGCCTGAAAGGGAATTATATGCCTCCCACTGAGCCCTGTGGGAAGGTTCAAGAAAGCAACAAAAGGTGTTATTCTCTATTCAACTTCAGAGGTGCTCTGAATTGTTTCTTTAGACCTCTGTTATATATACCTATAAATCAAATTATGTATCTAATATATCATATAGGCTTTTCGTTCCTTGCAATTTTGATGACGATTTGATGGAAAAACTTTAGTCTTTGAGACTATTACTATTTGCATGGAATTATTTTGACACTAGCAGTTTTTCAGTGTAAAGCCTCCTTGCTGATAAATGAGGTTTAGCAGTTTGGGATGATGAGCTGTGCCCCTCTACTTTTATGCTGTGAGAATCTCCACTTCTCAGCACAAAAGCTAAAAGGCTATCGAAGTTCCTACGCGTGCATGAAGGTTTTTTTCTTGCTTGAATAAAGGAAAAAGAGCAAAGCCATATTGCAAAGCAGAACTGCCAATCATCCCACACTCTCCTGGGAGATCCCAAGACAGGGTCCTGAACAGACCAATTTTGGTTGCACTTGAACCTACATCTCCTTCAACAGAGGATAGTGTTCTAGCTGCTGCCTTGCTGTAGAGATGGACTTTTTCCTCTGCCTGGAACTATTACAAATAATTAAACATTATTTAATGTTTCTCACCTACAGCATAGGACAGCAAGGCTCAAAATCCAGATCTAAAGAGTAGTTAATTTCCAATACAATGTGGCACGCTTATAAATTAGAGGATTTCAAAGAACACAAAGCAGCAATATGGCATATTTGAGACCAGGGTTTGAATCAGGTAGGGTGGGAATTTGCATCTTGGCTTTCTTTATCTGTACTTTTGGGCCTTTACTTTTGATGAGAAGACTTAACACAGCCAAAACTGGCAGAAGTATTCCTGCAGTAAGTTCTGGTTTGAACTTAAAAGCAGAAGTAACAATTTTTCTTTTCCCAAACTTATTCCAAAGGTTTTGGGGAATTTGAACTGCAAGAATTAGAAGCTTTCTGGGCTGACTGTCTGACAAAAAGGTGATACACACTTCAGATTGACACAAACAACTACCAGCACTCCTAAATAATTTAAACAGAAAACAAATTGAACTGGGAAGGATCTCTAATCTCAGATGAATACAAACTAAGTCCCATGCCCAGATCACACGAGCAATAAAGCAGTTCTAGCCTGGAGACCAGAGAAATGGCATCTTTCTGGAGAATGACAAAAGATTGAGAAGTATATAAGCAAGAGGAGGGGGTGCTCCTGACTAGCTGTTATGGCTCTTGTGTCCATGGCACATTTCTGTGATTTTTTAATATATGCTTTTCACTATTTTTTGACAGAGCAGATTGAAATTGCACATTCCCAGATAACAAATACAGTCTGGTTCATTTAATTCCCTCTTTGCTACTAGTCTTCATTGAAATTGATAAAATGTAAATGCTCAATAATAACTGAGAAGGAAAATAATTCATAACCATCACTTTTGCTGATAAATATTGATCTTAAGAAACACTACTTGACTTGTCCCCTGTCTGATACGTGTCGGCCTTCTTGAGCAGAAAGAATCTTTGAATTGTACAATGCATATAACCAATTCCTTCAGTAACTGATTCTTCATCAAAGAAAAAAAACAGACAAGCACACAAAACCCCAAAAAAACCCCAAAACATTTACAGCATTCAGTTGTTTTTTGTAGAAAAGTCTGCTGCTTTTTGTTGCATAATATCCCATGCACATATTTAAGCTCTTTACGATATGAAAGGAATACACTCTGTTACTCTAAAAATCAATCATTGGGCAATAGGTAGTATAAAAAGAACAATAGGCAAGCACTGTGGTGTCATGAAATAAGCAATACCCGGATAATGTGCGACTCTGAATTCCCCAGCACTTTGCTAACATCAATTCACAAGAGCTTATCTCTCACCCTGTGTTAATCAAGGCCACTGACACTGACTGCAGAATGTATGGGCAATAACAATAATAATATAAAAGGTCCAGTGCTTGGCCTTGTCTTTGCTGTTGTACTTTTGTGACAGGTATGATACACTCTACTTTACATGATGGTTGGGGTTAAATAGCCAGCAATAGATGTAACTTCCAACACACTGCTACAACTGTTCAACTGTAAAATAAGCACTGCTTAGCGTGTTTTAAATAAATACTAAAGAATTAGAGAGCACATGGTAGAAACGTTAATCTCATAATCCTCCTAGCATGTCCGTTGCTTATGTGAACACAGACAGGTGGTTTGGCCAGGGCTGATGTCTGCCATCAGCTCCAGCCTTCAAATACACACAGGTCCTAAATTTAAAAAAACAATGAATAACCACATTCTGTCTGAAGCTGTTGGCTCTGGCCTCATTGTTCAGGATAGCCTGCTAACGGACAAAGGTGAGATGTGCTTGGATATGTAACAAATAGAAGGTGCAGTTCTTGTGCCCAGAATCCTTTACAAAGAGAATAAGCATCTTCCTGCTTTCTGTTTGGAAAAGATGCAAAATACACAACTGACATCTATACCCAGCTTTCAGCCTGTAAGACTGTCATGGGTTCAGCAGCAGCAGTCATTTTTCTCCTCCTTGGTAGCTGGTGTAGCGCTGTGTTTTTTGATTTTGGGCCTGGGAACAGTGCTGATAACACCAGTGTTTCGGTTACTGCTTAGTGATGTTTTGGTCTGGCCAAGGACTTTCTGAGTTTCATGCTCTGCCAGGGAGGAGGGGAGCCGGGAGGAAGCAGAGACAGGACACCTGACCCAAACTGACCAAAGAGGTTATTCCATACCACAGCACGTCATGCCCAAGATGGAGGACGGAGAGGAGAGACCCAGAAGGGTAGGGGGTGCACTGCGTGGTCGGGCTTGGTTTTAGGTGGTGAGAAATTGTATTCTTTCCTTGTATTTGCCTTGTTATTATTATTATTGGTGGTAGCAGTAGTGGTCCGTGTTATACTTTAGTTACTAAACTGTTCTTATCTCAACCTGTGAGAGCTGCATTCTTTTCGATTCTCCTTCCCATCCCTCCGGGAGTGGGGGGCAAGAAAGAGGGGGGAGTGAGTGAGCAAAACTGCGTGAGTTATAGAGGCTTAAACCACGACAAAGACCTATCACACTGTAGGCCTTCATTAATCATTATTTTTCACAATCCACCAACGCTGCTTTTTTGCACCTCTGTTCTGGAAAGCATAAACAACTACTTGGTGCAACATACCAAACCCACATACATGTCCCTAAAACTTGATATGCAGTAGCTAAAGAAAACTGGTTTTCCCCAGATCAAAATCAGCAGGTCACAAAATAAATGTACGTAATGTATTTGAAAATGACATTCACGACACAGCCTGATTTTATTTCATTCAAAATGATGGCCAACTATGAATGCAACTCAGATCAGATTTCTGTTGGGATTTGGAAGTCTTATGAGATCTTTTCTGATCAACTAGCTATTGTTTATCAAAATACTGGATGGGCTGTGCACAAATCTATGCAGGAGGAAAAACTGCAGTTGATTTATGTTTTTACTACTTGACACTACCATAGTGTACCACAGCTTAGAAAATGCATTCTCTAAAGTGATTTAGGTCTAGATGGTTTTATATCATTAACATATTATAACCAGAGCTCAGAGGTGATCTTTAAACTGGAAGTATTATTTTCAATTAAATGAAAACTGACATGCATTAATCTTGAAAATAAATTAATTCATTCCTTCCATAAGGGATCTAATTCCACTTTTACCTGTAAACTTCACAATACCTGTTTTCTTACAATTGTCAGAAAAATTTCTATTATTTTTTAATTCATCTAAGAAATCCCAAAAATTAGGTGCTAGGGCACTGCAGGAAGATTGTTATATGTGCTAGCTCATTTTGATGGCTAGTTCTGCTACCTACAGCAAATACTGATGGTAGCAGCCTCTCAGAAGCAGAGTAACTGGTGAGAACGGAAGCAGAACTGGTACTACAAGAAAACTCTTAGTCACTGTCAAATCCACGAGGAAATTTCAAATTAAATCCTTTGAATTTGTTATTATTTAAAAGGAAAAGAATTTCCTTGCTCTTATACAACTCCACTTACACTATTCATTATCAGTGTTCCACTTAATAAATTTCTGACTTCATGACTCATCCCTCTAATCCTGCAAAATGACTGCTTTGTTTGGTTTCCTTTAGTTTGGTTGGTTGGTTGTTGCTTTAATCTAATGGCACAGGAAGAAAACAGGAGTGGGAAGGAGGAAAAGAATCAAGACAACTTACGCAGGATTCTCTTTCGAACTGAGCTTTAGGATGCATGTGGATGGGGAGGGAGCAGAGAGAGCGTTTGTTGGGGAAGTGGTTGGAATCAAGGAGTTGTCAGTGAATAGTTCTTTAAGCAATAAATGCACAATCTTTTCTCTACCAAACCTAGCAATGCCTGCACTTTCCATCAATACTGTTGATTCAAATCCACACTATCTTTCCTTCAAGATGATTTTGCTCAAACCTTCCACTGTCTGGAAAATTAGGGTCAAGCTCTCCATTGCATTGCAATTTTAAAAAATAATGCAGTTTTTTCCATCCATTGCAAACTCTCCAAAAGCACAGGAAAAAAATCCCCAAAACCAGTATGTTATTTTGTAGAGGCAATAATCCCCTGTCCGGCTTTTCAAATACAGAGAAAGTAAATACTAAGACATTAACAGCAACACTATAAAGCAGTTTTTAAATATTTTTTTTTCTCCTTACTGTTATTTCATCCCCAGAAAGTTCTAATATGGAAGAATTATGATCTTTCCAGTGAACTTTCCAGCATGAGTACGGTAAGGTTTGAATGTGGTTCTCATAAAGAAACATTGCTTTCTAGCTAACAACATAGCAAGAAGATCAAAACATAAACCAAGCCTTGAGGACTCAAGAATATCCTATGTTTATCGTTCCTTCATTTGGATAAAACTAACTACCGAAGCATGTACCACAGAATCAAACAATGCATGAGCTCAACAGTGGGTGAATTTGGTCACACAAGTATACTGAAGTTAATTGACTGCATGCAGGAAAATGCAAAATATGGATGCCAAGAGAGTCTCTCTTTCTACACCTTCATTAAGATTCACTAAGTGACTCTGAGAATGTTTATTTTTACAAAGCCTTCAATGTTTGACTGAGATTTTCAAAAGTACCAATACGACATGGGAGCACAGCTCCCATGGATTTTTCCAAGAAACTGCTTCTAGATTACCTGTACGTATCTGAAAATTCAATCTCCCATGATTAACCCTCCATTTTGTTCTAATCAAATATGTACAAAAGCTTTTGTTCTGCAAATACAGTATGTGCTGCCTAGGACAAGCAATGATTAAAGAGAATGGAAGGGATGACCCACACTAGCACCCCCCGAACTGAGAAGCTGGAAAGTGCATCTCATAGGTGAAGGCTGATCGTGACTAAGTATTTAACTGCAGACCAACACTACAGTCCTTGCACTCTTTTCTAAAATGACACGTTGTGACATGAGATGTCCAAGAAATTCAAATGAGCTTTCTGAAACCTCATAGAATCATAGAATGGCTTGGGTTGGAAGAGAGCTTAAAGATCACACACCTAAATGAATCATGTCCTAGTTCTCCCAGCCCTCTTTGGGCAGAGTGACAGACTTTTCCAGAAATACTTGGAACAGTATTTTTGCTGGCAAAAAGGGCTGAAATTTTATTGATGCAACAAATCAGTAAATACATACATGAGTGCATCTTTGTAGAACAGTACTGCTTTCTACCAAATCCTCATTTCTGCAGTCTAAAAATGTCTAGAAAGCCTGGGTATTACTCCTATTTTTTAAGTGCATGCAGAGGGACTCTGAAATAGTCTGAACCAAATTCACTGCTTCAAGTTTAGCTACTAAACACTGTAATATATAGAAGGGTAAATTTCAAAGAAAGTGAGCTTCATGCACATATACATGTGAGCCCTCACTGACTAATGCAGAGCTCAGAATATTTCAGAAATGATGAGATGTATCTTTCACCCCATTTAAGATTCAGCTTTACCATTCCAATAGCAAAATGTGGACTTAAGTATTTTGGGAAGATGGAAAGAAGACAGCAAAAGGAGATCTGGGTGATACCACAGGACTAGGTCCCACCAACACAGCTGATGTAGTGAAGTTCATACTGATGCTCAGCCTGAAATTACAGGTCATTTCAGCCTCAGTATTAGGGGAAGAAAGGAAGCAACTGCAGGCCACCTGCCTCTACATTGCATTAAGTGAGCACACCTTTGCTCTCAATGTATAGCAGTCCTTCATCCTTCAGCTGAAACATGGCTATGGAGATGCTGCATTAAAGAGTAGGTGCCAGCAATCAGCACAAACAAGTCCTCTTAATTTAAGTAATTTTTAAACTATTATAATTATCACTATAATGGAATGAATGGGGATGAAAATGCTTAGTAATTTATATACACTGGAATAAATAATTTTCCCATGTTTTTGCCAGCCATATTTCAAATGGAAATATTATAGATTGCAATGCTGTATGTGTGGAAGGGAAGCATAAGTAATGTACATGGGTATAATTACAAATCCATACCTGTTTACTAACATGATGACAAATACAACAGCTGGATTTTCATATGATCTACTGCTAAAACTAGAAAATGCAATTTCATACTGCCAAAAATACAACTGCAAGCATAGTAGCACAATCATTTTAATAACTTCAAGCTATTTCACTGGTATAGGAAACGTAAGGATAAATTACTAAGATAAAATACAATAGTTTGTTTTACAAGTACACTGAGATAAGATTTACTTCACTTTTAATTTGTTCTCTGCAGAAGATATTTATATCGTGAGTCTTTAATTGGCACCATGTATAAAAGTTGAAAATAGTTTTTCTCATTTATAGCAAGAAAACTGGAGTGAAGAGGCAATGTCACACTCTTAGGCGTTAGGACTTCACAAAGGAATTCTTCTAGAAATAGCTTCAGACCTTCAGCAAGACATGATGCATGTTTTCCTGCCCTGTTTACCTGGAACACATCAAACATTAGTCACTGGTGCAAGCAGGATCTTTGCCTCAACAGGCCAATTGCTTTACCTGGTAGAGCAAGTCGCATAACTACTGCAGTGATAGTGAAGAGCAAAAAGAGCATTAAAAAGAACCCAAAACAAACCAGGAACCAAAAATCAACTGGAGAACGGTGAAAAGTGACATTATACTTGATAGATCAGAAATATCGCTGTAATTCTGTTTCCAAAAAAGTAATGAGAGCAGCAATGCTGCTGCAAATTATTTGAACTTGAAAAAGTCGAATTATAAGAAGAAGATGGCACTGCAAAAGAAGAATGCTCAGGGAGGATTCAGATCACAGATGATGCTCATCAATAAACCCCCACAGGGTGGAGAACTGTATCATCAGTGCTTGGCTCCTAAGGCTCCAGGATGCCTGGAGAGGTCTCACTTGGGCCAGAAAGTAAAAAGCTGAAAAATCCCAGTTGCATTGATATTTACATTTGGAAGACAAATTTAATTTGCCTGAATTATACCCTGTTTTCTTCTATTCTAAGTGTGTATTATTACATGTAAAACACTTTATCAGATTAGCCAGAACAGTGAGCTTTACTCAAGTATTTCCCAAGTGTGTAAGCAAACAAATTTTTCAACTGATGCCTGGTTCTGTTAAGTTATATTAAATACAAAGCTGTAAATTTGATACAGATTTTCATAGTTCAAGGCAAAATTATGTGGAACTTCCTTTATAGCAATTTTTAAGTTTTGTAAGTTTTTTTCTTTAGTTTCAGAATTCACTTCATAGGATTCGTCTCAAATTTTAGAAATCTATCCCACATTTTAGTTTTTTTTGTAATTCTTCCTTTTCCTGCAGAAGTTCAGCACGTAGATAAATAAGGCAAATAAACAATCCTCTTAGTAGATACAGATAAGAACATTTTAAAGCAATGGTAGTGTGTGAAAAGGAGAAAAGAAAAAGAGAAAAATTATTAATTCCTCAGAAATAACAGACTTTAGAGGCATGGTTCTTCTATTAAAAGTAGCCATTCTATAGCTACCAACTTGGATATTAGTCCTTCCCAATATACGTAATTCCTGCAATTGTAGCTTTTTTTTTATCCTCCCATACTAACTGGAGTGTTTCCTGAGTCCCTGTCAGACTGCAAACACGGAATGAAAAGGACAGTCTCTGCCCTAAAGACCTGGTGGTCCAAGTACAAGGCACAAGACAACTGATGGAAAGAAGCAGGGACAACCTGAAAACAGCAAGGTATTGGTAGTCAGCATGACAGGCTCACCAGTTGCCTGACTGTTGTCAAACTTCTTCTAGAGACAAAGGGTGTATTTAGGTAAGATATAATGGAGAAACAAGTTGGCAGATGTTCTACTGTGTTGATGCAAGTAGCTCCTAAGCAGGGAAAGGGGAAGCATACTAGCATACTAATGTGGGTGAAAAAAATCTGGTCTGACTGAAATGGCGTGATATCACACAAAAAATACATAGCTTGGGAAAGGCCTTCAGCATCATTAACAGAAAAAAAATAAGCATCTTATACTGCATGATAGAGAAAGGGAGGGCCATGAGAGATGTTAGCTAAGAGCAGGCAAAATGCTCTAAGTCACAGGTTAAGAAAAATATTTTGACAGCAGCTCTGGATAGATATGGATCAGAAAATATGGCATCTGCCCAGACCAGAAAACAGAATATTGCATTACTGGGATATGAAATGTTATGACTTTAAGATTTGCACATGGCTAAGAAAAGCTGTATGGTAGGGCTTTCATGTAACACCAACATCATGTAAGAAAAAGCAGATGCCAGGATACAAAAGGTAATCAAAACTGAGAATGAGATCAAGGTTATAGGCCAAACAGAAAAGATATGATACTGCCCAAGGGACTAGGAAGGCTGTACCCTGTGATAATGGAGAAAGGTCTGTTTTAGCAACTTTGAAAAGACAACCAATGCCAGGTGAAAATTAAACTGTTTAAAAGGACATGAAGAAACAAACCACACTGCTATCAATGTGTTAATTGTCTCTCACAAAAATATCTTTCAAAGAAAGAGGCTGTTATAGATGTTACCGATATCTCAACCACTTCTTGGACTGCTATTGATAAACGAAGGCGAGCTTCCTCTCTCAATAGCTTTTGTGGGGAGCATGGGTGTGCAAAGCAGTTTCCTACCCATCTCTACTTTAGCTCAGATACACTGCCTTCATGTTTTTCAAAACACCAGAATATCTCCAAGCTAACTCTTTCTCAAGCTGAAGAGGGCAGGGTGCAGCATCCTTATCCTTTCAAAAGACTCAAGAGCACTAACTACTACTATGCAATATGAAATTATCCCCGGGGACTGTGATCACAATCTCCAAAAGCACTGGCCCACTCCACTCCTCAAGAAAAGATGGCATTCATTCCAGGAATCCAAGTAAACTTGAGAAGAGAACACCATAAATGTAATTTGTCAAACAAACAATTGTAAATACTTCATAAAAACTAGGAGACCTGAGGCAGCTAGATAACAGATTTTAAGAGCTGAATAAATTAAGCAAGTAGCATCCCCCACAAACTGTTTCTCTTACACTTTGTAAGTACTTAGGCTTCATTTATACAAAACACTAAAGCAAAAAAGTAAAAAAAAAAGGAGAAGATTCCTAAGATGCCTTTCGGCTCAGTAAAGCAAAGTTTAGCTTAACTAAAATCTCCTTCTGGGAAATACATGGAGATTTCACTGTGTGTAAGAATGGACTGCAAAGGTAGGGCAGGGAGAGAGGGGATAAGATGGGCAAATGGAAGACATGTGAGATGAATAGGTTGACAAGGGGAAGCGAGCAAGTGCCAGTCTAGTCTATCTACAGTTCTGACTCCAGCTAATGCCTAATTCCCCTTCATGAGAGTTTAAAAGAAACTTCTGTTCACAACCCATTTGAAATCAGGTGTTCATGCAGATACTACCAAAGTGCTCAGACTTGCTTAGTAAAAACCATTAAGAGCTTGGGAATTAAACATTAATTTTCAAATACCAAAAGAACAAATCATCATGCTTTTAAACCCACACAATTTTGTGCATCTCTAAACAGACACCCACACTGTTCTGTACATGCAGGAAATTCTCATTAAATTAAATCTGAGCCCATCTGTGGAGCTTGCAATGGCACCACAAACAAAGTGAAAGATATTACAGCAAGTTCATGAATAATTTAGGAACAACAGAACAAGCTGTCTTAAGTGTTGCCAAAATGCAATAATGTTAATTTTAAAACTGGAAGAAATATTTAAAACAATATGTTCTTACCTACCTACAGTACAAGCCACACTGTCATCTTGAAACTAGATTTGTAGGTGTTTCTGCTTGTATGTACGTACAGTAAGATACTCTAAGGACTTAAGTCTAGGCATTTGTCTTACCATCACAAGTAATTATAGATACACTTGCAACAACACTTCTGCATTACATTCCCACACAGAAATAAAGTATCCTCCTCTTTTTTATCATCATTCTAAGACATTTTCAATGGTGTCTTTTCACACTGTGGGGCTAAAGCAGTGGCTCTCACAATGTGCTCAGTCCTTTGGAAACAATTTGAAAATCACAGGTGGGTTTTAAAAAAAATTATTTCTTTAATGAAATATTTCATCAGAATATGAAGAAAGGCTCTGCATCTCAAATATTCACTACCCAGGTAGAGATTTAAGGTCAACCATAAACACGACATGAGAACCAGACAATGGCTCCTTCATATGCATGCTTTTGCTACTAGTTACTATTTTCTCATTTTCACTTCATGCATAACCCAGTACTTTTCTGCTTCTTAGATCACATTTGCTCCATCTTAACACAAACTTTTCATAACAAAGTAATCCAATATATTTGTGTACCCAGGTTGACTAAAACCTCCTTGTGGTTACATTTGACTATTATGTGACTTCCCACCCGCTTTCACATACTTGCTAAGCACATGACCTCCACCAACACACATGGACATGTACAGGAAAAAAAACTGAAATCACATCATCTTTATTCCAGGCAGCATATGTGGCTGTTTACTGCTTTCAATTTCAGCACAATTACTTTGTTAAGGCACTACTGAGCCAGTTATCTGCATCTTACAAGTTTTACTTGCTCTAATGCCTGGCAAGATGTTATATTGAGAAAAGATATTTAGGAGCGGTTCTATGAATGACAAAACATTTAGATGCAAGATAAACAAATAATAGGACAACTGTAAAGACAACTGATAATTTTCCTAAATGAAACCCACATAGTACCATCAATTCTCATAACTAAATAAATAGAAATTATCATCATCATCACTGGTATGCAATACCTGTGAAAGAATAATCATGTTTCAGATTGAAAAAAGTGTGACAAATTGATTAATTTGCTCTTTTGGAAATTCAGACAGACAGTTCTTAGTTGCAATAAAAGTTGTAAGAATCCCAAGTTACCTAAGAGCGAAGCAGCCAATCAAGCTCCATACTCCTGAACTCTCTTGGACCAACATGTACATCTTTGGGACTAAACAGATGTATATGTATATTAAAAGCCTCAGACATAAATCTCAGAGATTCAAGAAAAGAACTGATCAAAGACAATAGCAAGTAGCCTGAGACTAGCATCTTAAATCCAAGCTGAAAGCCGTAACTGAGTAATTTTTTATGTTTCCTCACATCCCTAAATTGAACTGATCTAGCAAGTATCCTTCTTCAGGATGGGTGGGGGAAGAACTCGGTTTTTTTTCATCCATAAAATACTGTGGCAAGTATAATGCTCAACTAGACAGCAGTAAAACTGTTCCACAAGGATGCATAAACCAGGGCCATAGCTTGCAGGACAAGAAAGGCAAACTAGTGATTTTAACTCTGCTCTTATGTAACAAATCAGCAGCTCCAAACAGCTACAACTACTCATATCGACTGAAAATAATGGGACTGCACAGGTGTAAGTGGAGGGCAATTATACAATGAAAAATAACTTTTAAGCACAGCAACATCATTAAAGTTGCAACATAGCCTGATTTACCGCTCCCAGAGGTACTCTGTAGGGCTGGCAGTTTAGAAAACACATATTGTTTCTTGTAAATTGAGAATACTTTATATGAAATATTAAAGAAATAAAGAAATTAGATTCTAAAATGTCATGGTTACAGATCCACCTCTCAGTCTTGCACCTTCACCCTCTGAATGCAACATTGACTGAAGGAGAGGCTGGCACACAGAGATGCAAGAAGAGAAGA
Organism: Ara ararauna; assembly: GCA_028858755.1. Taxonomy (NCBI): domain Eukaryota; kingdom Metazoa; phylum Chordata; class Aves; order Psittaciformes; family Psittacidae; genus Ara; species Ara ararauna. The sequence goes on along the minus strand of CM054376.1, from coordinate 51,991,050 downwards.
GGAGAACAGAAGGTTCCTGACAGAAATGGTGCTTGGACTTTGACCAGACTCAAGAGGCTTAGAGCTAATGTCACATTTCTTCCTAGATGCCTTCCAAGCATATGGGAACCTCAGAAATGCATGACCTTCCAGCAGTGCTGGTGAACCAAGTGTGCCTCCCCCATACATCTTCAAAACCAATATAGGCTATATTAAAACTGGCTTCTGTAATAGGAAGAAACCTGAGAGCAACAGCAGTGGATGATGAAACACTTCAAGATAACTTAAGCATCATCACTGTAATGGTTTTTGTCATTCTTTAATACCTCTCCAAAGACTGCAGAAGATGACAAAGCTTTCAGAAAGCAAAATCAAAAACAATACCTAGGATAAATTAAATTTCACTTTTATTGCTAGGCATAACTGTGAAGCATTAACAGTGTACAAAATTTCATTTAAAGCTATGAAGAACATGACCAATCTCCCATGTTTCTTTAAAAAATTAAGCAATAATTTTATTCTAAGTGAATGTTCCAGAGGGTAAATGACTTCTGCAGTGCAATAAATGGTACAGCAAATTGAGGAGTATATTTTAAAAGTAGAAGCAATTTTCCTTCCATAACCTTCACTTGAAAGAACATTATTGCTATTTTATTAAATGGACTAAATGAAAAATAAATTAGAAAGCATTTTATGGGGTTTAAATACACTTAATATCACAGTAAGATATGTGGATTTAAATGGCAGCTTTCTAAATTATACTGCATTGGCAGCACACAATATACGGAACATTTCAAAGAAATAATCAATCAACATGAAGGGACATTCACTATTGTTTCCTAGAGCACTCATGAAAAGTACCAAAGACCAATTCTGCCTCTGCTTATACAACTTATTATTCAAAACTTTGCTTTATACAAATCCAGATCATGGCAGGTTATTACTCCCCCGCTAAATAAAAATTGAGGCAAAATCTAATATCTTCAGGACATACAGTCTGTACAACATATGTATGGGGGAAACTGTTAGGTAAATTGTGCATGGCAATCTGATGCATTTCTCAACTAAGAGAAAGAACACACCACCAATATGCCAAAAAAGTTACTGAGCAAGGTTATTTTCTTAACAATAGGAGATAGATTGAGTTCTCAGAAAATATGGAAGGTGCTTTTGATGTTACAAGTTGTTCTACAGCATAGCACAAAAATCATTAGGAAAACAGGTCTTACAATGAAGCTGCAGAACAGTAACTTGTGATTTTTTTTGCTAAGTTGTCTACTGGGTATGACAAAATTGAAGACTTCTTCTTTCATTAAAAGAATAGTGTCTGTCATGTTTACCTAACTTGTAGGTAACTATTCAGGTTTCAATTGATTTAGTTTATTGTCACAATGTAGTTAATAAACTTCCAAAAAATGGCAAAAAATTATGGGACTCTCCAATAAACCTAGCCCTAAAAGTTAGGTTTAGTTGTTGCTTTATGCAGAAAGTGAAAAGCCACTGAAAAAAAGAAAGATATGCATTACCACTGTACAGTAGTATTTTTCATCTCCTGTACTTGAATTTCTGAAGATTTTCCATTACATGACTGTAAGCTGACTCTGCAACTGTTGCTGAGGTCGATCACAAAGCTAGGAGTCCTCAAGCGAAGAACTGCGTGGCCAGGCACAGTTTGGCTTTAGCATGTGTGTGAATACAAGGTGCAGTGTCATGGCACTTTACTTTCTCACATAACATTTTATTTCTTTACAAACCTACACTGAAATGTATTCTGATCCTTTTTTATATCCTGGCAGTTTGAGACTGCCTTTTTGCTTCTGTTTTGTGCATTTTCTCAGCTGAAAGTTGTATGATGCTTCACAAAGTTGCATAAATATGAACATCTATTACTTGAGCTGCACACAGTGAAAAGGCATATGCAGAACCATGTGCAGAAATACTAATTGCTGATTGAATGCCTGTAACTCTGACTAGTTATAGCATTTTTCTGTGATGGTGCTATCAGTTTCCTGTTAGCTCCCATCAGGATATTTGGCATACTTTTGGCACAATCCCAATTTTGCAACAGGGTGCAGGTCTTAACCCTTTAATGCAGACTACAGGCCACCCTTTTTGACATACAGAACATTTTCTCAGTATCCAAGTAACAAAGAAAAATGTGCACAGCTACAAAAACATAAAAAAAACAACCCAGTGCAACATTCATCACCTAATTTTAAGGACAAAGCAGGACTCCACTATTGCTCTTTCTGCTTTTCCCCCTAATTTTGAGTTCACTGACCAACGTATTCTCAAAAACAATATGTAATGCCTGCTGGGGGGTAGAGGAGGACCACCGGAAAAGCCAGTCTGGGAAGATTTCTCTAGCTCTTCACCACTTGATTATCACTCTTCATCACTGATGATAAGAAGTTATCACCCATGGACTAGCTCCACAACCTGAACTAGGGCCCTTTGCTGCAAAGTCAAATAGTACCTTCCTAGAGAAGGATGAGAGGAGAAAGGGAGACAAACTTTAATAACACTTCTTTCAACCTAAAGCCTCTTGAGATCTGATGATGTTCAGATGGGCTATGACTGAATCTGAAAGGAATCTCATCATAAATCATGGATCTGTCCCGGGTATTTTAAGCTAAGGCATTTAAAGCATAGGTTTTCAAATGACACAAGAATGAGCAACAACTAGAATAATTTTGAGACTTCCTCAGACTCCCAGTTCAGAAAAGTGAATTACCATTAATAGTTTCCAAGCTCCCTTAAATCTACACTGGGCTACTTGAACCCCTTTCCAATTTGTAAGATAGAGCCTTCTTATAACCATTCCTTGCAAACCTAAAATTGCTCCAAATCTTTCAGAGTTCAGACACGACTTGTGCGCCACAAAAGTATCTTAAACATGCTTTCAAGTCTGTCACAATACTTCCCAAGCTAAAGATAAAAATCATACATATGTCAGGAAGAACCTTAATTCTGTGGAACAGCTATATTTGTAGAGGAGAAGCATAAAGCTTTTTAAAGATATGTGCATTTTAAAAAATTTATACTTATACTTTAAGCAAATATTTGCTTTTTAAAATTGCAAGAGAGAACTTTGGGAGTAAAACAAGAAGCTTTGAATACAGAAAATCCGGCGCACACAAATGCAACAAGCTGTCCCCTGTCCTACAGAATTCCCACAGTCTGCTGTGCCAAGGGCAGCTTTCCCTACGCTGAGACAGAGTTTACAGTGGCAGCTGCCTCACCCTTGCAGGCCAAATTAATCTGGCATATTGAGTAAAGTATGCAGTCTGAAAAAAAAAAAAAAAAAAGCAAGCTGTTTCTAAGGCAGTTTTGTACTGAACAAGTTGGTGTTTGGTGGGGTTTTCTGTTTGGTTTTGATTTTGGTTTTTATTTCAATTGTGTACCTTCCTCTTCTATGCAAATTGCCCTTTTCTCCAATAAATCTCTCTTCAGGATTAATTCTTGCCTACGATTCACAAGAGCTATTACTGAAGAAATTATGGCCAAGTGCCACTTGTGGAAAACTGGTATAATTTGTTTATTGACATATGCAATGCAATACTTGGAAATTATAAAGCTATCTTAAATCATGGTCGTATTTTGTTATGCTCAACTTTGTCATTCATCCCTTCTCTTTTTTTTTAGTCCTAATTACTGTGTTTTCCTTTTAATGGGACTACAAGATGAGATGGCCTATTCATCGGCAAAGGCAGCTAAGCACAGAACAGATAATGACAGCTCATTTCTGATTGGGGACCTTTGGTGCTACTGCAAACAAACCCATAAAATCAATATCAGCATAAAAGAGGAAAGAAGAAAAAAACCCTGGCTCAATCCAGATCAAAATGGTTACAGGAAACATACAAGCTGTTGGAGTTATGGGAATAACACAGCTGGTGTATTTCTTCAAACACAGATAAATGTAGGTAAAAAATATTATAACAATTTAACCACTTTATTTCAGCTTCTTGAAGCCAAAAATGAACATGCATTCCCATTCTAAATGGCAATAATTAAATAACACACCATAAAGGTACTTGTCCATTTGCTCTCTGAATAGAACTGAAGGAATGAGTACAAAACACCTTCTTGATAAAATCTCCACCTGAAATGTATATTCATGAAAATGGTGAAATTAAACTTCAAAAGATTCTTCAGAAACTGGAACATGATCTATCAGGTATTTATTAAAGTGAGTAATTTAGATGCATGAATGCAGAAAGTGGGCTGTGTTGCATCAAAAAGATGGAAGTTTGAATTTACAGTAGAAAGAAAATTGCTAGAAATAGACAATAACTAAGATGTTACATAGACAAGTCCTTTGCTTTGTCATTCAATGCTTATCTATTTTGAAAACAAAACTATATTAAAGATCACATTATACTCCAGCTTGATTGATGATTTGTCACTTTTGCTACCTTTTTACTAAGCAGCAGACCAACAGATAGATAGTGACTTTGAGTGACAGTAAACCCAGAATTTCAAGTAAATTAGAGGAAAACATTCTGTACAGATAGGAGTCAAAACAAACACCAAAGTCTGATTTTTCTTCCCTTCTCATACAGAATTAAAATGTAATTTAATTTTGTAATGACAGCTTTGAACTAAACCACCTGCTTTTTTTTGTTTGGTTATTATGTAGACTATTATACTCTCATGTTCCTGGGAGTCAAGAGTAAAGAGTAGATTTACTGAATGGTGACACTCTCCTTGGGAACAGTGTCTGAAGATGAAGATTTACGAGTTACAGCACCTAGTCAGAATGAACCTGAGCAACTCTATACAATGGTGTAGTGGTGTAGGTCAAAAACAGACCTTGGATGTATATAGGTAAGTAAATACTGAGTAGGCTTAGGAGGGCCCTGGTACTGCTGAATCCATCACTGACTCAAAGTGCTACTGGACTGCTGGGTCCTGCCTGGCTGTTCATACTTCAGAAAAATTCGTGAAGACTGAAGATTCAAAATGCAATGTCTAGCCCTGAGCCTAAAGAACCAGGAAAGTATGCCATAAAAATGAGCAGTAATGAGTTTCACTGATCTAGAGGAACATGAAGGAGTGACTTGATTACAGTCTTTAAGAACTACATGAAGCAGAAAAATTTGATAATGGAAGAATCACAAATGAATGGCCAAAACTTGAAGTAAGATTAATACAGTCTAAAAATAAGGAGGATATTTTTAACACTGGAGGCGATGAACCACTGAAGCACCTTATCATGGGTTGACATCAGCTCTACAGCATCAGAAACATTAAGCTCAGTGCTTTCCAAAAAGCACAGTTCTATAGTTCAGTGAGAGCTCCTCAAAGAAAGGTGTCTGGTTAAACTGCAGTAACAACCTCTAGCACTGACTCTAGAGAAATGACTGTGGGACAGGGGGAGAAACAACTGCAGTGAATGAGCCAGTGGGTCTCAATTAGGTGATAGCCCTGCACACTGAAACCTCATAGCAAAGCAGATGATAAGGTAAAATACATGCAGATTCTAGTGTATAATATAAAAAATTGTTATAGCATCCACTTCTAAATTGTTTTATTTGAATGTGCTTCAGATTCAGTGACATCCCTGAATGATTCCTTTTCAGGCAAAAAAAAAGAAAAAAAAAGGCATCTTAATTAAATTCTATGAAGTCTAGAATTTGGACTGACAAAGAAGGCCAAAACTAAGATGTGTTGTCAAGGCAACATGGGCCAAGAATTGCCTTTGATATCTGCTAGACCTGACAGTTGATAATATTAGGCATCATTTGTACAGAATACTGATGCATCTAGCTGTAATTTTAATTTATAATGAGGCAAAAGCAATGCCTATAAGCAAAGATAAAATCTCATGTTTCAGAAATGTGATGCAATTTTTAGTTTGATTTTTACTTATGCCAGTCAAGCAATACTGAATATAACCCCTGGATGTTGGTGTCAGATTCAACACAACACTGGTAAGGAAGTGTTATCTCTAAGGGCCCAATTTAATTTTTAGCAGTTTAGAGTTTGATAAATGTTAGGAGTTAAGCAAAAATGGAATTCCCTCCAGCCAACTCAGTCAGATAGTTTATTACAGCATCAATAACTCCACCTTTGTCATGTAATTAGAAAGTAAAATGCAGAAAGGTATTTGAAAAACATGCCTTCATGAGCAGTTTCTATAAAGCGCAGAAAAAAAGGGAATACAATAAAGAAAAAGGAGTAAGGATATTACTCTAATTTGTGACAAGCACTTGAGAAAGCCAGAGATAAAGAAATAAAATTAAAGACACTTAACATACAGAACTATGGCCATTTCAAGTGGCACATTTCACTTCTATAGGCTAGAATAACAAGATTTAGCACAGACTATTACAGTCAGGGGCAGGGGGGAGGAGGAATACGAAAAAGAGGAAAAATTAGTGAAATTCTTCAGCATTCACTAATTCTGTTTTTCTTGCTCCGTGAGGCACATCAGTAGTGCTGGACAGCAAACGTTTCTGCTTTTACTTATTATTCATTGCCAAAAGATCTAACTGGAATAAGCACAAACCTGGAAGTCAGAAAACTTCTGTCTTTCCCATCAACCTCTTCCCTCCTTACTTTAGAAGAAAAGCATGACTGGCAAAGCAGCCGATATTAATATCTCTCTAGCACCACCCTGTTCCAGTTGGTTTGAAAATAAGAAAAAACTTGTAGGAGTTCAAGAACAGGTGACTAGAATAATTCCCAATAGTACTATACAGATTCATCTGTATCCAGGTGTTCTTGAACTCTCTCAAACTACAGTTGCCGCTTGACTACAGATTAGAAATAGTTCCCGGAAGCTTTTCTACTGAAGTTTTGGTTACCCTCTCTTCAGACAAGCAGAGACATTATAAGTTCATTATAGCTGCATTTACAGTTTCCACAGCTAATATTCAAAGAAACAGTCTGGAGTGTCCACATTACTTCATTAGAAAACAATCTTTACTGAATCCTTTTCTATCATAAAACAAATTCAGACCCTACCGTATTTGTCACACAGGTCTGCAATACACCTGCTGCAGTTCCCAGAGATCAGGCCCCCAGGTTGGATAAGGAAGGTGAATTCCTCCATGATCCCTGCATGTTTTCCCAGCACCCTGTACTTCTTTACTCACTCAGAGAAAAAACTGTGCCATTCTAAAAATAACTAACTTTGCAACCTGTGGTGGATTTTACCTTGGCTGGCTGCCACATGCAAACCCAGCTGCTCACTCGTTTTCCTCAATAGAGCAGAGGGAGAAAATGAGATTAAAAAGCTCATGGGTTGTGATAAAGACAGAGACATAGCTTACCAGTTATCACCGTAAGCAAAAAAGACTTGACAGGGAGAAGAGTCATTTAATTTAATACCAATTAAAACTAGACTAGGATGGCGAGAAGCAAAGACAAAACAAATGTACAAGACACCTACACCCAATACACAATCTGAAGGCCAAACACCAAAGAAAGCACAGTCTCTGCATGTCAGACATAGTCATAGGTTCATGATTGTTAGTAGTTGTCCAAATGTGACATCCATAGAATCCCATTTCAAAATGACAAAATCAAAAACTATTTGCCATAATCGCAGTAGACTAGATCTTCAGCTTTTGTAAAATAGTTGCATACACCTGCATTGAAAAGAATAAACAGCAAAACACAATTTCTCTCTTGAGCAAACTAGTGAGGAGCCAAAGGCCTGGAAATCAGTCTCCTGAACTGGCAAAAAGGGAAATGTTCCACCCTGTTTGTTGAGCTTTGGGTACAGCGGTGATCAGCATCAAAGTAGTGAGTGGAAAGTTATGTCCACACAGCCCAAGGCTTGACGTTTAAGTATTTCTACTTTTAAAAGTTCCATATGGGGTTTTTGGAACAAAAAACCCAACCAAACAAAAATACATAAAATGTGAACAACAGCCTTACATCTACAGGAGTGTGTGAAAAAATGCATGGAAAACTAGACTGCATTGAAAAGAAAAACTATGAAAGTGAACTTGAGAGAGAGGATTCATTTTATGAAGTAAATTGAACCTGTGGAAATTAATACATTTCTAGTTAAAAGTTCAGAGGAAAGAATCAACTGCGTTTCTAGCCTGGCCATTAGTTCTTCTTTGCGCTTTTCTACTGGATCTGATTGCCAGTGCTATCCATGTAAGAAGCTTCATTATTTTATTGTTTAAATAAAGTAGTATGAAGATGAGTGGCCCTTCCCATGCTACTGAAAGAAGATTAAATGATCAAAATAATCTTGCAGTTGAAAGTTAAAAGTATGTAAACTTCTACCAGACTAATATCACAATACATGAAAGAAAATTACTTTCATGAACTATGCTTTTCTTAAAGCCAGGCAGCATCCTAGAATTTCAGTTAATTAACTGAAAATGAGCACAGCTATTTACAGTATCACTAAACCTCCACTTTCAGAATTATGTTTTCTGAAAGAGCAAATAAGGAAAAATTAAACCAAAATTGTCTATCCAAGGCGAAAGATAAATAGATAGATACTTGGTAGTTTCATGTCTCTGGAACATCAGTCTGCTTAGCCCATGACTGGACACCTGTGTGTCCGTAAGAACTCACTTTCAACTGCAAAATACATGCATGTAGATTTTAAAGTTGACCCCTGAACAATTTACAGCTGAATTTCTGATCCTTCTTGCTTCATGTAACTATGAAGTACACTCACATATTTTTTGCTGATGATATTTTAGGTAGAGAGGGGTTGCTTGGCACCTCCACTTAAAATGACTAAGTTTTGCTGTCTTGGAAATTCATGTCCGAGAAACTGAGGTGAGAAAGGAATTATTGGAAATTACATGTGCAATAAAAATGTGGGGTTTTTTTTTAGTTTGAGGTAGAATCACAGAATCAGAATAGTTAGGGTTGGAAAGGACCTTTAAGATCATCTAGTTCCAACCCTCCTGACAGGGGCAGGGACACCTCCCACTAAACCATGCCACCCAAGGCTATGTCCAATCCAGCCTTGAACACCGCCAGCAATGGAGCATTCACAACCTTCCCTGGGAAACCCATTCCAGTGCCTCACCACCCTTACAGTAAAGAATTTCTTCCTCATATCCAACCTAAACTTCCCCTGTTTAAGTTTGAACCCATCACCCCTTGTCCTATCAGTATAGTTCCTCATGAAGAGTCCCTCCCCAGCATCCCTATAGGCCCCTTTCAGATAGCAGAAGGCTGCTAGGAGGTCTCCACGCAGCCTTCTCTTCTCCAGGCTGAACAGACACAACTTTCTCAGCCTATCTTCATACGGGAGGTGCTCCAGTTCCCTGATCATCCTCATGGCCCTCCTCTTGACTTCTTCCAACAGTTCCATGTCCTTCTTATGTTGAGGACACCAGAACTGCACACAGTACTCCAAGGGAGGTCTCACAAGAGCAGAGTAGAGGGGCAGAATCACCTCCCTCGACCTGCTGGTCACGCTCCTTTTGATGCAGCCCAGGATACGGTTGGCTTTCTGGGCTGTGAGCGCACACTGCCGGCTCACGTTCATTTTTTCATCAACCAAAACCCCCAAGTCCTTCTTTGCAGGACTGCTCTGAATCTCTTCTCTGCCCAACCTGTAGCTGTGCCTGGGATTGCCCCGACTCAGGTGGAGGACCTTGCGCTTCGCATGGTTAAACGTCATAAGGTTAAACGTCATAAACAGAAGCGTGTCAAGGTCCCTCTGGATGCCATTCTTTCCCTCCAACGTATCAACCGAACCACACAGCTTGGTGTCATCGGCTAACTTGCTGAGGGAGCACTCAATCCCACTGTCCATGTCACCAATAAAGATGTTGAACAAGACCGGTCCCAATACCGATCCCTGAGGGACACCACTCGTTACTGGCCTCCAGCTGGACATTGAGCCATTGAGCACAACTCTTTGTGTGCGGCCATCCAGACAGTTCTTTATCCACTCAGTAGTCCACCCATCAAATTGATATCTCTCCAACTTAGAGACAAGGATGTCATGTGAGACAGTGTCAAACACTTTGCACAAGTCCAGGGAGATGACATCAACTGCTCTACCCCTGTCCATCAGTTCCGTAGCCCCATCATAGAAGGCCACCAAATTGGTCTGGCAGGATTTCCCCTTAGTGAAGCCATGCTGGCTGTCACCAACCACCTTGTTCTTTTTCATGTGCCTCAGCATGCCTTCCAGGAGAATCCGCTCCAAGATTCTGCCAGGCACAGAGGTGAGACTGACTGGTCTGTAGGCCCCTGGGTCATCCATTTTCCCCTTCTTGAAAATAGGGGTTATTTTTCCCTTTTTCCAGGCATCGGGAACTTCACCTGACTGCCATGAGTTTTCAAATATGATGGACAGTGGCTTAGCAATGCAAGCATATGTGCCTTTAAAAACAGATTAGCCAACTTCATGGAAGCCCACCCTGCCAAACACAAAGAAGCAGCTGTAGCAGGAAGGTGGGAGGACAAACCAAAATACTTGTTGATTCTTTTCCTAAAGACCTGCCACTACTAATGCCAGCAAATGACCCCATGGGAGAGTCCTGTTGTTGTAATTAATGAGTTGTCTAAATTCTTTTGGTTTCGTTTAGCATTGCTAAATTACATTTGAACACGTTTGAACCCTCAAATATCAGCTCTGAAACCTCAGAATACACTTAAGACTGCCAAGAAAAACTACAGTCACAGAAAAGAACAGCTCTGATATGAAGATGAAGGTAGGCAACATACAGCAGAAGGAAGAGAAGAGTACTTTTATTTGTATCTTTTATCAGGCATATAGAGAGAAGACATCTTCCTTTAAAAGTCAGTCTTTGTTAGTCACATGTGAATGCCTGAGCACTATATGACAAACTGTTCTGAAGTTTAAGAACTAAGAAAAATAATGCCCATTATATACCTAGCCCAAACTTCTACTGCCTCCAGCTGTGACTGTGAATTACAATTACAGGTCTTTCCTGCAAGTAGGAAAGAACAAGTGATATTTCATATTATTTTACAGTATATAATACTTGATGTGCGTAGAGAAAAAAAAAAAAAGAGGTCATCTTTCAGTCTCTTAGCCCTCATCCTAAGTTTTATCTTTGCACTGATTTTTATAAAATTAATCTTTGTTATCTGCATTGATCCAATTACCACCCATGTATGGTCTCGCTTTTCTAGTTGCTGATATTAGATAGCCAAAATAATGCATCATATTTCAGGTCTGATGTTAACAAGACCATATATCATAATGCTAAATACATTTCCACTTTATTGATCTTTTCTCTTTTGAATCTACTGCACTATCCTTTTCACTGCAATTCTAATTATTCTTTTTATTCCTGAGGGCGTTTCAAGTAAAAGTAACTACAGCCAAATCCAGTTCTAATGAAATAAAAGAAAGCTTTGCCATTGACTTTAGTATTTCCATAAATTGGCCGTTAGTGAATAAAAGCTGTGTACTTTATCATCTGCATTTTATTCAGTCTTCACAGCACATCCAACACTTTCAAACTTCTGCTGATTTTCTAATGTATTTCCATTCTCCTACGAATGTGCAATGTCTTGCTGTGATAACCATCTGTTTTTATTTTTGCCATTTACTATATAATGTATATTATATAAAGTATGTTATAACATAGCATTGGGGGTGCACACTGGGGAGAAAGCTGTTATTTGCTTTGTCCTGCTGTTGCACATTGGGTCATGGTGAAGATTCTTGGAACAGGAAGTATTTCCTCGTGGCCGAGATGCAAGGAGAGTAAAAAGAAGGGAGTAAGGAGAACTGGGAACAGAAGCTTACCAAAGGGACATGAGCCTAGACAGCAGAAATGACTGAGAAGTGAGAAGCAAACACACAGTCAGGCCTCAGAGCTAATGGATAAAAGGCATTATCTGGAGACCCCAAAGAGATGGCATAAACGTTGCTCTCCAGCCACAGAACTGATGGGGTGAAACAAAGTTTGGAATAAATACTGTGGTGGTACCAGGGAAGGAATGTGAAGACTGCAAGTGGAGAAAAGTTGGGCAGAGTAAAATTTTTAACTTTTTAACATCAGTTTCAGTTTACACAGTTATTTTGAATGGGTTCTTTTCTGCTTTAAACTAGTAATGGCTATAATTTATACTCAAGGTGAGTCCGGCTTTTGGATTTAAAGCTATTTTTGTCTTTTGGGACACTTGCTACAGACAAGAGCAGGCAAACTCACCTAGAAGATGCAGCTGACTCAGTCTTATCACATCTACAAAATGCCAAATATTTGTGAGGCTTTTCTATCACACAAAGTATGAACTCATGAGCTCTCATCTGAAGACTGAGAGCTTTATTACCCACACACAAACTTAAACTTGTATTTCTGCTTGCACCCTCTCTCCCATAGATACCACAACTCTGCCAGGAAGCCTCCTAAATTCATGACTCTTGCATGTAAGAACTGCAGTCGTCTATTTAATATTTATTATGTATGCTCACTGGAGAGCTAGCTTGCTAAATATGGGTCTGTGTACAGTAAGTTCTAATTTCTAAGGCACTCTTCCCTATTCTGCCCAGTGCCAGTCTCCTTAGTGACTTATAGTTATTAAGTAGAATCCACTGGACCTTTCCTGCAGGTAAGGCTTGATCTCTCTCATAATTTCAGCAGTAGTAACGTCTTACTTTGCATAATTAAAAACTGCTCTAGTTTATCAAGCAGTTCGATAAAATTTCCGTTTGCGTGCCTTTATAGCAAGGTGTTCTCTAGATCTTTATTTGCGCTTCAAGAAATACAGTGTGAAACATCATCCCCTTTATATTTGGTAAATATACCAATACACAAAATACATCAAATAGTTGTTTGGTAAGTACATTTGAGTTTTCTCTGCCAAATAACTGAAGTATTTATTAAATAAAGGAGAGGTATATACAAACATGGAACTATCTTATATATGACCTATTTTATAATCTCTCAAAGCAATTATATTAGTGTATTATGTAAATGCTGCCCAAATCCATAAATTTTCCAGACAGACTCATGGCAGTTTTTGAGGAATCTTTGGCCTCTTACCTTCTGCTATCTTACGGGAGGCTTGGTGTTATGCTTACATAGTTCCTGCAGCATGGGTACTTTCAAAAATTAAGGCTATTTACCATTACCTGAAAGCTCTTACTGAAGCTCTCTGTTTCCTGCAGAACTAAAAGAACTTTTATTTTTCCAGGCTTCATAAAAATAATCCAAAGATTTGGAGCACAGTTTTCTTTAAAGATATAGGGATACAGTAACTACTGTTTAGAGGTTCTACCTCATTGAAGACACTGAAAATTCGGATGAAACATGCATCAGATACAAAATTTTAAACAAAACCTCTTCAGGACAGCAAATCCTACAAGGGGAACTGTCGGAGTATATCAGAGATACTCCCTTACTTTCAGATTAAGCCTCTGACAGAGTGGGTTATACACTGCAACACTGTCCAGATCCACACTACCCATTTAATCCTCTTTCAGTCAGTCTGCTAAGGAGCTGAAAATATCTGCCTAGAAAGGAATAAAATGCAAGCATCAGTCTGTGAAAAGAGTAGGTAGAGAAAACATCTTGGCAGTAGTGACTGGTCACTATATTTAGTTTGTAAGAGAAGCTGAGGAAAACCATCACAAGAAAGAACAGATTCCTGAAGACTCTGGACTGAGATGTTAAGACAGGACTGCTCCCCTACAGTTTCTGCCAACTAAATACTCCCAAATGGCAATGCCACTTGCATGTACATCTTTTACAGGCAGAATTGATGAAAATCATAGAATCACAGAATAGTTAGGGCTGGAAAGGACCTTAAGATCATCTAGTTCCAACACCCTTGTAATTCAAATATTAATCTTATTGAAAATTCCATTCACAAAGAGTGTTAGAGTGGTGGTGTTTTACAGATTAATCAGAATTCATTACAGCTCTCTTCTGTGGTATTAATGATTCATTGGTCTTTCAGTAGAAAACTGAGAAATATCTCCAGCAGCTTACAGGTGTCCAAGAAAAACACATATTAGTACTTGCTCATACTAGCAAAATTGTAGCAAACTATTACACCTTGAGAGGGAAATACCGTACTGAAGAATAAGCATGTTCATAGCACATACCGCTGGGGCCACACACACACACACAGAAAGAAAAGCAGGTGCTTTAATCACTAGACTCTCTCAAAAATTAAGAACTTATTCACTTCCCTTGGGTAGTCTCAAAATAGCAACAAAATATCATAATTATATTAGAAATCAGCTAAAAGAATAGGGGCAGCAGGAAAGTAGATATGTGTAAATTTAGTTTTTGAGTCACAGTGTTTGCTTAAATTCCGGAGGGAAGCAACATTGAGCATGTGTTTTGTATCTGAGGGTTTTAAAATTTTTTCAGCTCTTTTTCTCTGAGGCAATGCACATTTGATTGTAGTGGCATGTCTTTTAATAATTGAAGGCATTTAACTTGAGTTGCAACCCAAAAAAATTTCTGCAATCTAATTTACAGCTCTTTAAGGCACAAGTGCTTTGTACAAGAATAAGCAAGAGATGCACTGGGGGCTGCCATGATTTTGCCATTTGTTTTTTTTATTTTTCTACTTCGGAAAGTGTTATTTATGCAGTAAAGCTAGCTAATGTTTCGTGGCAAATTATACAGTCCATGGTACATACAGGTACTGCTCCAGAGTTGTGGTGACAGTGACATGGATAAAGGCAATTTGATCTTCCCTGGAATGCATTACAGCAAAAATGGGATGATAACATGAATCAGTGCTATACCATTTTCAACAATAAGAATATAGACAACTATATTTGTTATCTTTCCTTTTTCTTTCTCTATCCACAAATAAATAGCACATTCTGTAGGCTTTATACAAAGGCAACACAAAACCCAGGTAAGCATCTAAATTACTGTTCTACAAAAGACATAGCAGAATACCCATTTTTCATCTCATTAGCATACATTTGTCAGTTGCATGGCATGATATGGAAAATACACTTTCATAGATTCATAGAATCATAGAATAGTTAGGGTTGGAGAGGACCTTAAGATCATTTAGTTCCAACACCCCTGCCATGGGCAGGAACGCTTAGACCACGTAAATTTCATGTCCCTCTTCTGGTGTCGCATGTTGAGGACACCAGAACTGCCATAATCTGCAGCTACCATATCAAAGTTGAGGCAGTGCTGAAAATGTCCCTGGATGAGAAAAGCCCAGATTTTATGTTGAGGTAATATGTAACATGCAGCATGTCCTGCCACAAGTGATATTTTTTTTCTCTCATAAGCACAATCCTTATTGTGACATCAATTACCATACATGCTAAGGAATGAGGGAGTGAACAGATGATAATGAGACCTAGCAGAAGAACAGACTTAGATGGGTTGGTAAGTCTTCCCCAACTCCGAGTTCTCCAAATATTTGAAACATTTCCCCATACTTCAACAAGTATGTCAATAAGACAAGTAAAGAAAGAACATAGGATATCTTAAGCAAACTGAGTTTAACCTTAAGCAAAGCAGCAGCTGAAAATAACCTATATCAATCTTACATTTAAGAGACAGATTCATACGCAATAAATTTTAATTACGTTACTCCATTAGCACTGATTTTTCTTTGACACTGCAGGGCATAACCTCCTCTATGCTATAGGTTAGCACCAAGGCAGAACTTCCATCTTAACAAACTACCTCACTTTAACTTCATTACACTGTTGCAGTAGTGGAGTGGAAAGGATAAAGAGAGCATTGTACACTTCGTTTGCCAATATTTCTGCCCTCAGAGAGATGTTCTACTAGTTCACAAGCTCATACATGCACTCGAAAGATGCTGCCGTCTGCTACAAAAACTTCAGCACAAACTTCTATATTCTGTATAACTTATTTCATAATGTGACAACAGGAGGCATAAGTTAGCATATATTTTTTTTCTTTCATTTCAGCAGCTTTATTCTAATCCACTCATAGCAATTCTGATTCCCCTGCCATCCTGCCCCAAACTTCTTCCCACTCCTGTCTGGAGTGAAAATTCAAAAGCATTTTGAAGTTAGGATTTGAAAGAAGATAAATATACCCCACTTTTGCTGTCATCATGCAACATGTCCCCTGAGCAAGACAGGAGGCTTCACATTGTGCCCTACAGGCAAAAGAAACATTCACTTGCAGAAGAAATAGTGCATATCTACCACAAATTTCTATATCCAATTTACTGACACCTGAGATGATGACCGAGAGGAATTCAGAGAAAAGACACTAGCATCCTTTTTCTTTCAAATATATTTACTCAGAGCACTGGCAGCTAATCCAGGTGCTAATATGGTCCATAGCTTTTAATAGGATCTGTTGGATGGAAACAGTGCTTCCTGAAACCTAGTAACTAATGTAACATTTTATAGCTCAATCTAAAGGTAGCTGAAGTCTATCATAAGAGACTGCTTTAGATCACTGTGGACCTCCAAAAATAATTTCATTAGATCATTTGAAAAGTAGGCTTTAAATAGCAATGAACACAATTTTGAAGAGACTGCATTTCTAAAAACAGTATCCAAAAGTTAAATTATAAGCAGAACTTGATAGTAAAGCCTTGGATGGCTTTAAAGCCATTTGTCCTAAGAAATGAGCCAAACCCCCTTGAATTACCAGAGGTGTCAAATCTGCTTTCAGTAGAAACTCTCCACAGAACATTTCATTAAATCATTTGACTGCTGGCTATTAAATAAAAAAGGAAAAAATTTTGCAGGAGAGCAGAGAGGGGAAAAATAGCTATAATTAAGTATAGCAATTTAAAGTCACATTCTTCACAGATCATTACTGTCATTAGAAACACTAATACACTAGCAAAGTTGCATGCTAGAACTAGTGTATAAGGAAAAGAGGATAGAGTTTGAAGAAGTTCAGCAAAGTTTATTTCTCCCCACAAATACCTGAACTGCTTGCTCAGCTTTATATGTGAATATATTGAAAACAAAAATGCTAATCAGGTGGCATTTGTGGCCAACTTTCTGCACTTCCCCACCATTATTACTTAATTATAATTAAAAAAAGAAAAAAAAAAAAAAAGGATTTTGATTCATCTTCTGCTTGGTACAAATTGTGTTCTACTCTCCTCCTTAAGAACTTGATCCAATTTCAAATAATTCATAGTATTCATATGTATATTAACAAATTGAAAGTAAATTCATCTGTGGCATTACCTTGTTTTCCATTATACAGCTTGGGCAGTGACAAAGCACCAATATGCCTGCTACATTTTCAGTAATAAAAACTGGACAGAGATGAGGGCAAAGAAAAGGAAAATTCAGTTGTGTGTATGAAGGGAATAGAAAGGCAACTGTCATGAAGAGAAGGAGATTACAAATTTGCTAAAATGAATAATTTACAATTACATAAAAATGCATTCAAATACATTTTTTCATTAAGTGAATCTTAAAACCCATACAGAAACTTCACTGTTGAAGTCTTTAACAACACAGTCTGCCAGTAACCAGTGCCAGAAAGTTGAGGGATCTTGACCATGCAGCATCTACCCAATTGCTTTGGACAATTGTTTTCTTCTAGTATTTATTATGTATCCTGAAAGATAGGTTTTGTTTATTTTTTGTTACTAAGCAGACATTATTGAGCACAAAAGTAAATCCTTGTATCACAGGCTGATTTTGTTTTGCCTATCTTCATTGCTGCAAAGTGCAAAAGAACAAAGGAGACCATACTAAGTGGAAGATGATAGCTTGTTTTCATCAGACCCTTAACAGCTCAGAAGAGAGCAAAACCTCAGCAACACATCCTGTTATAGAAAATCGTACATTTATTGTACACCATTATCCTGTTACAGAAAATTTCTTTGCACATGTTGATGTTATTGATTTTCTCAAGTATGAAGACCAAAGCAGATTTAAGAATCAACAGTGCTGTTGGTCTTCCCTATAAACATGTAAGTAAAACCTCCTATCCCAAGTATAACCCCATACCAACTGGATTAATGTACATGATTCCCTATGTCCAAAATATTTCATGGGATTACAGTCACATCTAGTGCTTAGTAAATCTCATCATAATGTGGAGATTTTCTTAAATTATGTTTCAACAGGTAAGCAAGAGCTAATAAAAATTATTTTTATAGAAGCCTGGACAGCACTTCACTGCCAGGAGGAGGACCTCTGCTGAGCACTCAGGGAATGTTGAAGCTGTGACTCCTGAACCTGGTCTGAGCATGAAGTATCACATGACAGCTGATCCAACAAGCTGCTGTTTATGAAAACAGGCACTTATCAAATCCCAGTCTCCTGGCCTCCTACTCACAGTTGCATTTCCACTGAACAGGACACTTGCTTCTTTTTGGCTCAGTTTGTTTTCTCTTAGATTAGTAAACTGAATTGACTTGCCAAGGGAGTAAGTGACCAATTGAAATCATTCGGAGAGGAGAATAAGCATGTGGCCAGGAGTGGAGCGAGGGGGGAAGCTGTTAAAACAAACAATCTCATTTATCCCAGCATCCCCAGGCCAGACTGAGATAACACAGAACCACCTTCTCAGGTAATAACCACCTCTTCAAATAGATCTGAGGAATGAAGACTGCAAGACCTTCTTATTTATTTCCTGGCAGTTTCTGCATTCATTTACACTTGCACAAAGGGACTGCCACCAAATTTAGAGGTATTTTCTATCCCTTCTTCACAGTTTTGATCATTGATGATATGAGCATGTAATGCACTGGTCTGGGCCTTGCTGGTAGGAAATATTAAATATGTATTTTTAACAAGTCAGCTGATATATTGCTGGACAAAACTGCAAAGCTTGGATACTAGAAACATGAAACTCAAAGATCCCGACCTAAGTGACTAGGCTGATAATCCAACTGTGACTGATCCCTTCTTAGGCACTGGACAAGGACAAAAACCCCCAATAGTAATTACTCAATGCAAGCATTCTTCTCAGTTTGAGATATTTTATAATTCTTACCTACAAGTCAATAAGTGATCACCATGATTAAAGAATTCATCTTGAGTCTTGTCAAAACTTCTTTCTGTGGGGAGTTTACTCATCTGCTTACCACCCAGTGATGCAACTTACCATCAGCAAAAGGTTTGGGAGGATGCCATTAGGGCATGGATTCAATATCACAGCCACTGGCCTAAGGCACAGTGCTGCAATCTCATCTTTGCATGGTTTTTATGCTTCAGACTTCCTGATTGTGCCGCCACCACCACACCTATGCAAGATAATCCAAACACCTGGGTAGTCTACTGAGTCACTCCCCTTACTTCTAGTCTGCTTTACATCCAACAGAGAAAAAGGGGACATACTTGCAATGACTTGTTCTTATTTAGGTCTTTCTCACATTTAGTTTGCAGTTTGTATTTAGTTAGTTGAGATAGATGAAAAGCAAAAGAAACAGGTATTTTAGTGCTTTTCACCACAGCATCTAATCATGAATCTAACTAGTGTTTTGGACAGAAAAATGAAATTAAGGTTGTGATGTGAGAAGGATGAGATTGAAACTTCTTGACCTCTGATCTTTTAAGCTGAAGAGTGATGTGTCCTCTAAATTTCAAGCCAAGGAACATAAAAGGAAAAAATGTGTGCTGCCACTGTGGTCTAATCATGCATAGTTAGGTGTTCCTAGCCATCAGCACTTTAGCATACTTGACTAGTGATGTATGAAGTAGACCACCCCTGGAAATTGGTTTTCTTGCACTGTGTCCGGCACCAGTGTAACCACAGGCCATAAATACTTAGGATGTTCAATATCCTCTTATTTTTATTTTTTTAGAATGATTTATTCATGTAACCAGGTTAAAACTGCAGCAGTAATTCAGACTGGGGATTGAAAAGCTGTCTGGCTTCAAGGCAGTTGGGAGTTATTACCCATTTAGACCACAGGCAGAACAAGCCCTGTAGCCTGATTTGTTGACATTTGTCCAAAAAGGTTTCAGCACTGCTGTGTTAATCAAGTGGCCTTGATTTGGGAAGGGGACAGAACACAGATTTACCCCCCTCTTTCAACATAATCTCAATTCCTACTTCCATCCTCTTTTGGTCTGCTTAAAACCTGTTACCAGAAATAATTAGCGACACTGAAATGAAATGCTCCTTTTGATTCTGCTATTCAAATTGTTTTAAGGATTGTGGTTCACTGAAATTGGCCACTAGCAACAAGGTACAGTAAAATAAAGTTTCTAAGGTAACAATCCTGTTTACAGAGTGCTAGCTTATTGACCTTAAGTGGACTCCAGAAAAAACAAGACATTGCAACAGAAAGTAAATGCCTTCTTCAAGCTTTCATAAAACTATCTTAATTTTCAGGCACGTGATATCTAGAACACAATTACTCTGAAATGTTCATAATTTTCAGACTATATTCCAAAAACATGACATGCTTATTTCCCTGACACAATCTTGTTACCAGAGAGCTAATTTTGAAAGCAATTCATGGCAACATAATGGTGTATCATGTGGATTATATTCCCCCCCCCCCCCCTTCACCCACTGGATTTAGTGAGCTTCCCATGAGGCCAGTTAGAAAGTCAATAAAAGTCAATAGAACTGTATCTTCTTTTCTAAACAGTAAGACAATTTTGATTCTTCACATATGCAAAATAATATTATTAGCTAAGTTGGGACAACAGTCCCAGGAATAGGGAGCTGAAAAATCAAAGGACATTCAAGTTGATTATCTACCATTAGTCCCTTTCACTCCTGTGTTAAAACTGAATGAAGAACGGCCCCAACAGCCTATCCCTTTCCTGCCAGTGATAACACAGTAGCAACCCAGATGTAGAGAAATCATTTTGTAATTATGGGCCCATCAGTTTTGTTCACGGTTCTTGTTCTCATCTCAACATGAGTCCCATATGTGATTAAACACTTTCCTAAGCAACATGCTAATGCAAGTGTGAAAAAATGCAAAAAGCAGGGGAGGAGGTTAACTCATCTATGAGCTGGCATGCTCTGCACCTGCTTGCCTGGATGCTGGGATAACCATCCTGTCAAGCACTTAAAATCTGTATCATTTCTCCTGCTGTCACCACTTCTGTATTGTTGACAGATGCAATCAGTACTTGCCCAAAGAACAAATAATTTTTCAACTGGACACCATAGAATGTACACAAATCACGCAAAACTGGAAAGAATGGAGGCATACTCTCTTTTATTTTGTAGAAATACTTCTTTTACCTCAGTTTACCTCCTTGATGCTGAGCTGGCTGACAGCGCAACAAATTGCAACACAGGAGGGGAAAGACTATTCTTTTCTAAAATAATTTCTGAAGTATCCTGTTAACCTGACCTGAGATGGAATATTCCTGCCAAACTCTAAATCTGGTGACTGGCATCTCCTTTATGTTAGCACAATTTACAAAAGACACCTGGAAGAATTTTTCTGCCTCCTCATAGCTTACTTAACTCGATTAGTATCATATCCTAAAGCCATATTTGCAGAGCTCATCTACAGATATCCCAATGCTACGCTCTAATGGAAGTGGAGGTCTTTAGGCCTTTCCAAAGGTTACATTTTTCTCCCTTCATTCTGAATGTATCTGATCAAATAAGCTATTTTAAGTCTTTTTAATCAGATACTAGTCAAAGGCCTTTATGCTGGCATGCAGGAGTTAGGAAGCTGGACTTCTGAAATCCTCCGTTAACATTTAGCTTTAAAATAACAAATTCAAACAACTACGATGGCACAGAGCTCAGTGAGTGATATTAGTTCAGTATCAGGCAGCTCGCATAGGCTCTCCTGAGCTTCATCCTCATGCAGTCTGTGAGTAGTGGGATAATAGACTTTGACTTGAGGAAACAAGGGAAAGAAATGCAACCCCTCCCATGACTGGAAGGGTGCCATGGACATGGAATGACAGGACGTAAAGCCAGGGCAGAGGGAAAAAACTACGACCTGGAAAGGACGTGTGTTACTGCACAAAACTGCAACCTGGGCAAAGCACTAAGAAACACTGCACCAACACTGCATCCTACTCTGTATGAAAACTTGAACGAGCTTTGTAATATTACATAATATTACATAATAATATTACATAATATTACATAAAAACATTAGCTTGCACTTGACCGCTTGCCCCTCACGTCAGAGGTAGCAAATAATAACATTATTTACAAACCTCCTGCAAGCATATAGGTATCTGTGCTAGACCTAATGGGCCTTCAATTCATGCTGCGAGGAACAGTTGGCTGGGCAGTGTGAGAGAAGCTAGAAAGTCTGTGCATGTGGAGATAAACAGAATATTAAACGCTGCAGTAAAACATTTCCAATTATTCAGAAAAAGTTTTCAATCACTGGAATATAGAATCAATTTAAAGAAAAAAACCTCACCCCACCTCCAATCTCACCAACTGGAAGTAATGCTTTAAAGTGTTTTCCCTACAGTTGACTGTGATTGCCAAGCTTGCTTTTGTAAGAATATAAAGGTACCGTGAGATTTTCAAGTGTTCAGCACAGGGATGCTTCTGGAACCCTGAACTAATGTTGATTATTTCCTTCAGCCGTCAAATTCAAAACTTCTTAGCTCCTCTCTAGCTTTTAATTTATATAATTTTTGTCCTTTGCACTTTTAGTCCTGGACCAGTATAGTCACTATACTATACAAAAAACATACCCATAAAAAGTGCAGATTTATAAGGTGTATCTATATATAAAATTCTTTATTATTCACTTAAAAAAACAAAGGTATTTTGCTGTAGGGCACTGGGAAGAAAAGCTGGTTAGAAATTTACCCCTCAGCACTAGATTCGCTACACGTATGACTGCAGGAGCTGGAAACTAAAAAAGAAAGAAACAGAGCCAGTTATGCTCTGATTTGAAAATCTAGATCTGAGTTTTTCACCCATCCTACACTTGATGTAGGATTCAACTCTGGATAGTTGAATTGCTCAGCTGCTTATGACAGCCCACATCAGAAACCTTCTTCAGGTAGAGCGAATATAAAATCTAAAATAAATATGGCTTATTTACATATATATATGTATGCTATTACAGCAGCCTCTAATAACAGAAGAATATTCAGATTCCTACTTAATAGACAAGCTAGACAAATAAGTCACTTTACTAATTTATTTGATAGCAAACAGCTCCCATATTAAGTGTTTTGATGGTTGCAAAGCAAACTAATCTGAACTTTATGTGCAGACTGCCAAAAGGGATGGCTAATGAGAATCTATTAAATACACAGTAGACACAGACAGTGCGTTACCTTACTGGCTCTCATATCAGATTGCTTTTTTTCCTTTTGAAGAAAATGTGATTTTTCTGACTGAGAAGGAAGGAGGAGGAAAAATCACCACTTAACTATATTTAATGAGCCTTTGCTTTTCCCATTCAGTAATTTCTTTCACTGTGGATAACTTGTTAAGCAATACATCCTACAGCCTACACAATATTTCTGATGTTCTAAATTAAAACTTTTCTGGATTTAATACCTTTCTTATTTTCTTCTTAGCTTCTTTCTCTTTTCTTTGGTGTTTTTTTTTTTTTTCCTTTTTTTTTAACTTAATCAGTAAAAGAATTAACAAAAATAAGGAATTTGGACACCGGGAGGTGTGGGGGTGTAGGGAATAAAAAAAAAAAAAAATGTTAAATTCTCCACTTTTTTTATATTGTAAATGAACTGTATCTCCCTGATCTGTCTGTACATCATGTTAAAAAGATGCCACTCAATAGAATTAGATATAATTGATGCATAACTATCTCATAAGAAGTTATGGCACTGATTTTCAAAGGCTTAACTCTCATTCCAATATCCTCAAAGAATATTAGCAGAACTTAGGAAGCTAAATACCTTACTGGATCTGAGCCTTTTTCACTATCCTTGACAAATATCTAACAGTCATTTGTGATGGTGCAATAGATATATTCTACAGTACATCAAAGTTATCTGAATCATGATACAGATTTTATACATTTTACTTTTCGTGTTTCACCTGAGATCTGTTAAAGCTTCTGAATATTGAGGAATATTTTTCCTTTATAATTTGTATTTCTTAATGAAAATGGGCAAGGAACAAAGAATAATAATAAGCGCTGAAGACTATGTAAAAATAACTAACATTTAAAAGTACCCTCTTGAAAAATTCACTTTTTGCATTACATCCCAAAGGAGAGGGATTAGTACTAATTGAGACTAGTATTACTGCAGTAATTCCAGGAATAAATTACATGGCCCTGGTTCAAAGTGAAGAGAAATTCACTGACTAATATTCACCACACAGATTACATATGCTTTCAAAAAAGAGACTCCTTTAATCTCAGGCCTCTCATATCTATGATACCAGGTCATGTCTATACTGCATTCATTCCTGTTATTTTATATATAATTCCTGTTTTTCCTTTGCTCTAACTGCACTTAATAAGTTTATTGAATGTATTACCAAAGGGAAACTAAATTTACAGAGTTATTTTGACCTCGTCATTGGGCTCAGCAGTGCTCATCCTGTCTTTCTTATGCCACATCAGTGTTCATAACAATATCATTGCTCTCCTTTTGGAAGTCACAGATAAATATGACATCAGATAAAAATTAAATCCTACTTGGCAGACACATCAGACATTTTTTCACTGGATCTGCTGCTCAACTTTGATATTTCCAACCTGGCTGACAGAGGCTGATTTTCTCCTAATTACCACCTGTGTATGGTCCTTCATAAATTACACCAAGTGGATCAAAAAATACTGTCATTTTAATCTGGTAATGTTTTCCATCCAGGTTTTGCAAATACTTAATTTTGAAAGATTGCAGAGAGGCATTGATTTCTTGCCTCAGCTATCTCACATAAATAATTCTAACATTCTGTTGTTTATTATGTGGAGATGCATACAGGTACTGTAAATCAGTGGACAATCACAGCCATACATATGATAAAGCTATAAATGGTTAAATAAGCTACAGATATCATATTGCAACATTGAGTACATTAAATGCCACCTATAAAATTTTTGGTCAGGTTATATAGCTCAGCTACACAAACACGAACTTGTGAAATTCTACACTGCTCAAATGAACAAAACCTTTTATCTTGGATTAGGGCCATCTCTAGCTGGGATGCTGGCAGTGCTGCTATTTGCCATATATTTGGTTAGAATTTGTATTATGAAAAAAACCCCCATATTGGTATGAAAGGTCCATATGGAATGATTTTAAACTATGGTTTGTAAATTAAAAATAAGAGGAAAAAAAAAATTCAAGCTGATTAGAAGGACCGTGGAGAAATAGCAACTACTGTTCTGGTTTGTGGGAAAAGAGGAAAACGGTTACTAAAAATAAAAACCTTACACCATATTACAAGTATGTAATCAAATGAGAAGCCAACATTCGGAAATAATAGTGAATTTTCTCATGAGTTTAATTTATAGTAAGTCCAGATTAATAAACACATATTAAAAAAAAAAAAGGCAATTTAGCTGAGGTCCATTGCTAGATTAGGTCACTGTATAATAAAAGGAAAAGCAGCTTCTGATCAACATCACCATATTCAGCAGTTACCAACATTTTGTAAAACCTAAGGAACTATTTCTACTGTCACCATTTAACTTTATCTCAAGGAAGTTGTGTTTAAGTGATTTGACAAGGGTCACACAAGAAACATAGGTGGACTATATGAAGTAAAATGGGCAAGATAAATCAGCAAGTTGTCCATAACAAGCACTGATTTTGTGAGTGTAACTTTGCAGTTGCAAAACATTAAACTGGAAGCAAAATACTACTACCGTACTTTACAGGCAAATTTTACAATGGACTGCACTCTATTCCATAATTTCTTGAATCTGATGGAAATCTATTTGTAAATAAGGATGTTTTTCCTAGCAGTGAGGATGGATATGGAAGCAAACAAGAAAAAAACAAACATTGTTTCTTCTCAGCATCTTTTCAGGTAGGTCAAGAAATCATAACAAAAATTCATACCTGTCTCCTTTTTCTCTCTGGCCAAAAAAAAAAAAAAAAAAAGTAAAAAAAATAAAAATAAAAATTCAAGAAACCCTAAACTTACTCAGAACAAAAGTACAATGTCTAGTTTTCTGGTACCAGAAGAACAGTGGGATAAACAGAGCTGCTAAGTGAGGAAACAGTATAGGTTAGTGGAAGAAACTTCTGCCAAAGGTAGCCACACAGAAAAGGACAAATGACCTACAGAAGCCTCCTTCTGCTGGTGTGCTTTCCTTCGTGCAAGGAGCTCCCCCAGCAGAAGAGAGGTGGACTCATTTTTCTTTCTCTGCACGGTTCGCTGGCTACTTCATGCTTTTGGAAGACTTCTAGAATCTACAGATTGGGTCTCAATTATTTCTGGGCTATATCAGCCTACAGTACAAATGATGTTTCCCTTGCACAAATCACACAAGATTTTGTATGAAATCAGAAACTTGCTTCTAGCTGTAGTGCAGAAAACAAAGCTTTATACTCTTTGGGTGTGGGACTTTACACACAGCTGCCAGAATACTCATTATACAGTGATGAAAGGAAGCTCCACAGAAACACCGGTGCTTTTCAACTACCTCACTGTGAAACCTGGCACAAGCCTCAGCAAAATTGAAATTGCTAGTGCTGACACTTACTAAAAATACAATCAAGTATAAATCCTTCTACTAAACAGGTGCAAAGTTCTGCAAGTCCTGATACACTAAAAAAAAAATTAAAATAATCCATTTTTACATTAAAAACAAAGAAGCAATAGATTGATAAGTAATAAAAGCAGATTTTTAACCATTTCAAAGTGTCATAATTTTGCTTGTACACTAGTTTGATGAACAGAAGTTGAGCTTCTCACTATACTCAAAGCTGCACCATTAACATAAAAATGTATGAAATCTATAAAAGTTAATAGGCATAACGCTAAAAGCTGCCAAGTATAAGAGCAGAACAGAAATGAAAGCTCTTGCCTTCAGAATCCCCGTAACTGTGAAATCCATACCCATCATAGCACTGTGCCCTAGGTTTTTCTGCTCCAAATATAACACTGCCACAATCTTATTTAAGCAGTGCTGTGAGCGCTCATTACATTTTAGAAACACAGCCACTCTTCAATAGACAAACTAACAAAAAAACCCTGCATATACAAAATAGATATATTTCACAAAGGGATTTCAAGTCACACACCAAACTGGGACAGAATAAGTCTTCCTGCTCTATTTTAAGTATTATTGTTAGCTTGCTTAAATGAAGTCTGGCATCATGCACCACATCTATTCATGCTTCCAGACTGATGGCAATACCCAATAAAGAGCAAATCCAGCAAGTCCATTAACAAAGGTTTTCTTATTACCATGCTAAAGGGAGCAATAGTTGACATCTGCAGTCTGTCCGCTCCTCTAGCAAGATCTGATGCCTCAGAAAAAAGTGTAAATTGCTCTCCAATTGACCTACTCATCTACATGTAGGCATAAATTATCCCACTGAAGTATATGGGAGATCAATAACAATAGAAATGTGATTTTATGCGTGTTTATCTCATTCCACAATTAAACATCAATTGTTCTACATGCCTGTAACAGTGCTTGATGCTGTCTCTGACAAGGAATATAAAACATATGCTCAAGCCTAGTTGTGTTTAATTAAGAAATCCCTACACTCCAAAATAGATGGTCAAATTAGACTTATAAAATCACCATGAAAACTTATCAGTGCAGATGCAAAGACTCATTGTTTCCGCTTACAGTAATTATGAGAGAAGAGGATGATCATCTTAACAACAAACCAGACAATGAGAATAAGCACATGCACATTAACATCTCATCAAACAAGTTTGATGGGGTAGGCTGGGTAGGCTGACTGAGTACAATTTTATGATTCTCCTAATAAAGTATGTGTTGAATTCCCCAATAGGTATTAGTGGAACAGGACATTAGTGGACCAAGCATGAAAGCTGGCCATTTAGTCAGACAAAAAAACGTTTTCTACTTCACATCCCTGTTAGTAACCCAGAAGTATCATTCTCCTGGAACCATTAACAAATTCCCCTTTGGCCATTATACTGCAAGCAAAAAAGGAAGAAACCACTTTTTACACATCAATAAAGCCCACATGATGTGTTTCTCTCTGCATAGTTTGTCTTATCAAATAGGAGCTCAAATACAACCTAACCCTCATATAGTGAAAAAAAAGAACCCAACCAAACCTGTTCAGGGATCAGTTGTCAAAGTAAACATCCAACCACTTGTGGATGAAAACAAAGACACTGTTTGATAATATATAATAATGCTTTGCAGACTACAGGAAGCATAATTCTTATCCTATCTAATCACACATGGAGTTGGATAAGACGATCTCAGTTTACCCCTTCAAACAATATGGTTTTTCCTCTTTAATTCCAGAGAGAGTGTGACAGGTAGAGGGAAAGTGAGAAACAGAGACAGGCAGAGAGAAAGAAAGAAAGAGAGCTAACTGAATCAACAAGTATGGAAAGTCCAGAGCAGGCAAGAACAACCAGTTTGGAGGAAAAAGAGATAGAACAAGACAAGAGCTTGTGCAGACTTGTCACTGAATGCTTTGCTCAACAACCACAAATATGAGCTTGGGAAGCAAGATCAGGGAGCCATGTGCAGCAAATACAGGTTTTGCCAAGCACTGCTCCTATGTGCACATCCGCTACTGAGATGTCTGTAGAGCTGAGGCATCTATCCCTACAATGTTCTGGAAGGAGATCCTGATCTAGACTCGCATTGGTTGGAAGGCATAAAAAAATTACCTCCTTCCCAGGAATGCTAATTTCAGCAGCATGGTGCACCTACATCAGGACACTGGACATTTTTACCTTAGTGGAGGGAAGGAAAAAATTACTTGTAGATTTTGAAAGTGGGAATATGTTAAGTATTCTTAACAGTTTCTCACCAGTCACCATTTTATACCTCCTCTTCCTTCTATTGCTGGAATCAAGACATTTGATTGTGAGTACCTCTTCCCCTGTTCCTTCCACTTTTTTGTAAATATGTGCATCACAGCTCTTTTTTCCCCTTCGCTCTCCCTGCAGGGAGAATAGTATGGACCTTTTCAGTTTCCAGCAGCTCTTTGTATCTTCAGATGCTTGCCCTATGCTGCCAGGTATATGTGTACCAAGTTGAATGTAGTCTTCCTACAACCACATAAAGCAATGAATGAAGCGACAAGATGAAAGGAAACACCAGCTCCTTCAGTGTAGGAGTATCATGAGGTGAGAAGGTGTCATAAAATGTGTTCCTCTAGTCTAAAACTGTTGCACTGGAAGAGTGAGATAACAGAAAGTTGCCTGCAGTTACATTTAATGATATCTTGAACGTCAGTCATTCACAGAAAGTTGTTATACATCTCAAGCTTTGGGTTCAGTTCTTTCCCAAGGGTATGGGGCTTATTCAGTATGTGGACCTCCAGTGAAAGTACAGGTAGAACTATCCCTCAGATGAGTTCTCATATCTTGCCCTACAATTTCTTATGGAAATAAATAAATCCCTTTTACTCTCTGTTGAACACACTCAAACTAGTTTCAAAGGTTCCTAGGTGAATAACAGTGTTGGGGACTTCTATAACTTTCCAGGTATGAAACCCCAGTTTTCTGAATCACACTGTTATGATCTGCAAGCATCAATGGAGCAAAATGTACCACCATGGGCAGAAAAGACTACGAACAGTTGGTCTCCCTCCCGTTGGAGCTAACCTGTTGTCACACGCTCTGCATCAAGGCCAAAAAGCCACATGCCAGTTCCTTTTCTCTTTATCCGAACATGCTTTCTCATTTGCTGATTTGGTCTATTAACATACTGAAAGCAAAAATCTTAGTTGGAAAAATGGCTTAAAGCGCTACTGATCCACGACTAATGTCTTAATGAACATAATACATGTACGAAACATTACAAAAGGTTGCTAAGCCTCCTGTTTGCTCCAATATCATGTTTTATCTATATGCATTTTGGTGTATAAATACATGCTTATATCTTAAACAAAAACACAGAAATAAGGTATGCCAAAAAGGCAAGAAATTATTTGGTGCAAAGTTTATCTGGACAGCTTCAAGGACAATTCTCAGTAACCACTCTTCACATGTCTCTCTCAACAGGTTATAGTTTTTTTAATAATACATAACGTTAAAGCTTCTTGCTTTAAGAGCTTCTGCTGGAGGCCTTACAACATTTTCTTGTAAAAATGTTTCTAAATAATAAAATCTCCTGTAAAACTGTATTTGCACCTAGACAATTTATCAGAGAGCTCTTTGGTTGTAACTGTGCAGGGTAATCTCAGGGGAAAAAAAACCTATCCCATGAATGAATGAGCCTAACACCAGCTGCCTTTTACCAAAATACTATGTAGGACTCTGCAACTTGTTTTAAATATGACCATGATGTTCACTAATGCAATTTTTAAAGCAAATGCCCTAGACTGGAATTATTCTTTCATTATAAATAAACTCCTTTGCCCAAGTATTTAACCATTTCTGCATGGCCCTTCAGGCCTCTTGTACAGTAAAACTAAAAACAAAAGAAGGGCACATTTGAAGCAGCTCTGCGTATTTCGACCCTGGACTCAAATTCCCACAATTGCTTCTTTGGGGATTATGTGCTTACTTATCCAGTGGATGCTCTTCCCAGGGCTCCTGGTGCTATGTAGGAGCTGGCGGGAGGAAGTAACCACTTGTGCTGTGGAGTCATTTGATGAAGTGTCCTGCTTTTCCTTCACAACCCTGCACTGCAGTATACACAAACAACTACACAATCTCTGACAGATCTCCATCTGAAAGCACTAGTCCATCACATGAAAAAATTACAAGTGCCAAACAGCATTAAGTGTAATAAAAATAAATTTGTTCTCCCTTGATTTTCTCTTCATATCTTTGAATAGGTTATTGCATTGTATATGCTATTACAATTTTCAATGGGCCTTGGTAACTAATTAGTAGAGAAAAATACATTACACTCTGTGGTAATGTCTTGCAATGACAAATATTCTTGGGGGAAACAAAAGGAAAGAGTGATGGGTAGAAGAAATTATAACTGAATAGGCAATAAAAATTAAGTAACATTCAAAAGAGACCAGTGACTAAATAAAGCAGGCACAACTGGAGACAGTTCTTACTGGAGTTTATTAACTAATGTAGCTGTAATAATAATTTTAACATTGCTAGTAGGTGAGATGATACAATAGTACTAACACAATTCCCAATCAATTTTCTCTCCCCCCTCTCTACCTAAAACTGGACATTAAAAATTATGCTGCAGATCTGCATTTTATTAACAGAAAGAATAACTGACAGAATTTAAAGGCCTAGCAGACAATTTTTTTTTTTGACGTTTTCTACTCTAAAGTGACATACTCGAGTTGACTCCAACTCACTACAACAGATAGATGGGTGAACAGGGAAGCCTCTGAGTGCTTTCTTGGAATGCTGCCATTAATGGAACGGCAGCTGGTAATTAATAACCTTTATCTAAACAATAATTCATACAGGATTAAACTGCCTTACAAATGCTATGTCTTGATGCTGCTGAAATTATAGTGACCTAATTTTAAATCAGTGTTTTTAATGAAATCACCCCCTGACCCATGTTATGTGTATATTTTGGCTTACAAGGGGGTGGTAGGAGGTGCCAAGGACATTTGATCTGGTGAGTCACAACACACCCACCATTTCTTTTTGGCAATTCTTATGTCAAATGCATTACAGGGTTAAGCACCCTAAATATCTGCCTAACAAAGAGAAAGCTAATGAACAAAATGCCACCCTCCTTCACACTGTACAGAATATCTTTGTCAACGTCAGATAACAGTGTATTCATAATCCTGGCTTCGAAATGGTAACCAATACACCAGAAGGACAAAAATAATAAAGAAGTTATTGTAGGAAGAGGCAGGAGAGGAATCTTGGGAAGATTAGTCCACCACAGGTCAAAACTTTTGTCTTAGACACTTGGGCTCTTTTCATATCCGTGTTGTAACTATCAACTTCACACTAAAATCTTGTAATTCAGGAGCCCTTCAAAATAATTTAATCTTCAGAGAAAGGAAAAAAAGAAAAAGTAAAATATGTGTATTATGTGCTAGTATAGAACAATAAAATGGAACAAAAACGAACTTGGAAGAGGAAAGCATACAAAGTGCTTCTGTATGTATGCAGTTCAGTATGAGGACATCAGCTTTGCTGACATACAGCTTTTTAAACAAACAGAGGCTCACATCTACCACAAATGTTATAAGTAGTACAAAAAAGCATGCGCTTACCCATATTGAAGAAACATTGTCAAAACAGTATCTAATTTCTTTTTTTAAGTGATGTCTACTTTGGCAATCACTGCTTTATAAAACATGAGTGGTACAATTAGACAGTACAGATAAATAGCCTCTTTGGACCAACCTTAATTACTTTAATTTGAGTAAAGAGATTTTTCTATCTGCATTTGCACTTCAGAACATTATTAGGTGGTTGAAAATATTATCATCTCAGCATCTAATTTGCAGAATGCAGATCCTTTTGCATGATATAATTCCATCTCTAAGTCAGGGAAAACAATGTAAAAGGCATACACTAGCCATCAGAAGTCCAGGGATATATTTGTCTCATTTATTTCTGGTATCTTTCATAACATGCAATTCACCAGGTAAAAAATGCTATCTTAGAAGCCCAGAACCTGCAGTCAAACACTGGATTAAGAGACATAAATTTCACTATCACAAACTTCATATACTCCCTTTAATAGAGGCCATTTTTTTGTTTCTCTATTTCTCAGGTACACAAGTAACAACTTCAAAATTATAGCCTCAACCATTTCCAGTGGTGGAGAAATTAAAGAAAGCATTCATTAGTGTTTAGCATACCTTGGTAGCCTCTATTTATCCCTTAAGATTTTCTATGTCCTCCTGCAAACATCTGAAGTCAAATGAACAGGCAACACTGAGATAGGTGCACAGTTGTAACTTCCAGCTATTTCATGGGGTATGGGTGACGGTTTTAACACAAGTGAGCTTTTGACTGGTATGCCTGTTTGAGGCTCTGCAAGATTTCCCAGTGAAGCCATTTCTGAGAACCTTAGGATTGCCCTACAAGCAATTAAATTACCATGCTCAGCGCTGCTGAAGTTGATATCCTTCACCTTCAAAAACATTAAAAATGCAAAATAAATATACATTATATTAAACAAATAAAACATGAAGCACTCTAGCCCTTTTGCAGTAATGCAGAGCAAGGAGCAAAAAGTGAATCAGGCAATAAATGTGGCTTGCCTATTCCTGAATACCCTGTATTCAGAGCTTCAGTTGAAATAAACAGATTTAATTTGTTTGAAGAGCTATTGAAAACAAGCAGAAGGTGATGGCACAGGAAGTGGGTGAAAGGAATGGAACAGATTCATGATGCTAAGGGATGGTGCCTTTCAAGTGATAGCAATTATCGTCCTCTGAAACACCTCCTCTACCCCATCCCTGGATTTCTCAGCCTCCAACATCACACATTATGCTAAATGGTAATCTCAGAAGCCTCCAAAACTTGTGAATGGCAAGTGGCATCAGCTCAGTCTGGGGACCACGTCTCTCTTCTATTTGGACATCTGCATTGTATTATTGCAGCCTTGTTTTTTCTGACAGATCATCATTACACAATGTGGACAGCCCTTCAGAATAGCTCAAATGCTGATGCTGTAATCACATAGGAAGGCTGGGCTGCTGGCTGCTGCAAAGAGAGACAGTGAGGAAAAACAGCTCTACCCACCATAAAAGGATGCATTTTCAGTACCTGTTTACATCATTTTCTGGAAGCAATCTCATTCATCAAGAAGAAATGCTTTCAAATAAGTAAAGCTAAATGTCTATAATCCAAGAATCCTAAAAGCTGAAGAAATAATTTCTAATATGCTGGTACTAATTTTTAAAATAAAACTTTAGACAGTAGAGATTTTTTGTAATGCTAAAAATGCTACTATTTCAACACTGAAGGAGGGTGATGCGGTAACTGTAGGTCTCTCACTACGGTATCAACCACCAAAAACCAGAATAATGAAAAATTATAGAGGTGATTAAGAATTAGAAGACAGGTTATAATTGGTACCAATCAGTCTGATAACTGTGTAAGACTGAGATACAGTGCAGCTGCAGTCATTGGAAAATACATATTTGATAATATATTTTAGAAAATTGCAAAATTAGGCTTTGTATAAATTGCTATTTCACCTGAAGAAGCAAATGGCATGAAATGACAATTGTCTCTAGAGCAGCTCCTGGTAAGATCACAAGAGATTCTGTCTTTAATGAAATCTTATATAAGTTACACATTTTGCAGAAAACTAAATGCTATCCAAAACTTCATGTTGCATAGGTAGAGAGCTAAATAAAACACTAAAACAAAAGACTGGAAAATTCTACCTCCAGGAGCACTAAGAAGTTCTTTTCTGCTCCCTCCTGGCCCTCTTCTTCCATGTTCTTCAAACCAAGTAAGTTGTTTACACACATAAGAATATTAAGCAACAAGAAAACCAAAGCAAAGTGTCCTAAACAGTAAAGGATTTTTTGTTCGTTTGTTTTCCCCCCCCTACACATTATGGTGAATCTTTGTCTCAGGTAGTCTGAAATTTGAGTTCCTTAGATTCTACCTTCATAGAAATTTGTTGAAAAATAGCTATTCTTAAGTAAGTATCTTTGTGGACATTTGTAGTCAATAGCTTCTGCAGACCGGAAAAGAGAACAAAAACATTTGATCAGAAACAGTTATTCTCCTTTTAATTCATATCCTAACTTAACGCAGATAAATTTCTCTGGGTACAATGTAACCTTCATCCCTCTTTGGCCCACTGCAGATTTCTTGTTACCAGTCCGTAGGACCACAGCCCTACAGATCTGTAATGAGGACATCTGCCATAAGGAACCCAGCCAAGGAACATGCGCACCTTCCAAATATAGTGAATTCTAGAGCACAGTACACAGAAAGACAAAACTTGTTTCAATCGTTTCAAGAGGCAGTCCAGAAACAGCAAAGGTATATCTCACAGAATAGGCCATTTACATTTACACTTACATACTTCTGCTTTATATAATTCTATCGCAACAGTCAAGATATGAAATCTTATTATTAAATTTAACTTAATTTGGAGATAAAGTAACTATTTAAGAAATAATCAGACTGAGCAAGCTCTAGGAGAACTAACAGACAAGCTACTAAAAGCAAGTAAACATTTCAAAATTCCCTTTCATCCAAGCATAATATACAACCCGGGAATCATTTTACTTTTCCAAAAGTCTGGTACTTCTGAAATGGCAATCTAGTCTATGTAGATGCATATTCCAGCTGTCAATGGAATGGCTCTGCATGACAGATACTTCTGCCAAGTAATTTTTATGCCAGGTAAAGCTTTAGGAAATGTCAATTTCAAATGCTCAGGTTGCTCCTACAATGATAGGTTTAACGGAAAAGATTATTGATGCATTTTAAGATGACATCATGTATGTTCTTGTAGCCTTGGTAACTGTCAGAATTTTATTACAAGTTAATATCTTGTACATATCCACACACGTTTCTACCCAAAACTATTCATTTGTTTGGTGTTTTTTGTTTTGTTTTGGGTTGTTTTTTTTTTTCCTAATTGCAGTATTTTCTTTTCCAATAATGCATTGCTAGGTATAAATACCAATACAGATGACTGATTTGAAGAAATATCCTCAGATCACTTATATTAGCCAAAAGCTGCAAACCCATTCCTTCTTGTAATGTCACTTTTCAGGCCTTCTGCAGAGTTCAACAGAGGTTACAGGCATAAGTTTCTACTCAATTCCTATTTTAAAAGCGAGAGCTAGAGAATTAGGCTTAAACCCATCATACCCATTTCTGTAATCTATACACCAATTAAAAAGGTATAACCCAACCCCTTGGGAGACAGCTTTTCAACTCGTATTAATGGAATTCAAGAATCCTCAGTAGAAATTGAGAGGGGGAAAAAAAAAAAAAAAAAAGAGATCCTGGGTTAGTCAGCCACACTAGATTTAAATTATTCAATTCATGACAAGTAAGTGCATTTAACACTTTTTTAAAGGTTTCTTTCATTTCCCATTACAAAAGAATCAGATACACAAATGCATTTTAGACTTTGAATGATACAATTTACTCTGGCTCGATGCAATATTTACAGTTAAAATAAATTTGGTTTATTTTGTGTGCTCTTCTGTGCACCACAACTGAGACCCTCAGAGACTGCAATCCTTTCTTCTTCAGGTTTCACAAAGAAACAGAAAGAGATAGCATGGATATTTTTTGTATGCACAAGTGTTTCATCATCTTTTCTGTTGTCCTTATAGAATACAGGACTTTACAGAGGAGAGAAAACTATTTAGTACTAACTCTTCTGACTTAATTGAAAAGTTTGTTAACCTCTTCAGTAGCCACACGCAGACACCCCAGTACTTCTAAAGTTCTCCAACTTGGCAAAGTCTGAAGATTAGTGTGTGTGCAAAGAATTCCACTTGTCTTTTGAAATCAAAATGGCCAGCCTAATTCACCTCAAGAAGCAAAACAATTTGAAAAGCTGGCGAAAGTGACAACTTTCTAGATAACAGAACCTTCATTCACTCGGTAGTCCTGCCAATTAGTAGCAAGTAGAGATCTCCTGTGATGCAGAGATGCCACCAAAGCCTGCATTCAAAACTCTTGCTGGAATGTTTCTTTCTCAAAAATGTACAGGCCCTTTTTATAAAAGTATACAATACATATATGTGTCTTGCTATGAATCCTGCACTGTTCCCCAAGTGGCCCTGTATCACCAGTAACGTTCAAAACCTGAGGAGGTTGCAGGGAAGGAACAGTTCAAGCCATTTTTATTGTGCTACAGCAAATGACTGCTTATTTTTTTGCTTATTTCACTTCTGAATCTTCTAAAAAGCATTTAAAGGCCACCATGAACTTTTCGCATTTGCCTTTTGGATAGTTTTTCAAAATTTCTGGCATTAACATCACTGCATTCTAACATGCATGATATGAGGCACATTTGGAAAGGCACTAATAAATCTTTAATGTTACTTGCACATTTTTCGCTGTGTACCATCCCTCACTATTTTCCTCCACATCAGTGGCACAGTGCAACTTGTCAATATGTGACAGGGAAATCTTCTCTGAAAAAATATGATGGCAGTATATCTCATTTGCTTCTTTGCTTCTGTTGCTTTTTGACAGACCTTATAGGAAATTTAAGAATTTCAGCTACTTTTATTAAGATTGAACATCCCTTTGCATTGTGAAGAATCTGAGTTGAAATCTGAAATAAATGCTTCTGAGGACTGGCACCAACCAAGATCACATGCAGCAAGAAAACTCTACAAAATACACAAAATACTACAGTGTCCTGATAAGTTATGTTGATTCCATTTTGTTTCTATTCTTTTCAGCCTTAATTTAGAATAAAATCACTATAACACACATGTTGTTGAGTTCAGGGATTTTTTTACATGCAATATTTTCCAACTTGCCATTGTACAACTGATCTCACTGAAGCTGAGAAATCTGAACTGAATTAGAGAGATTTGCTGAGCCTGATGCTTCCAAGAGGAGCAACCATATTGATTTTCAGAGGTAGTTTAGAGTCTGGAAGTTTTATTCTTTCATAATGCCAGCTAAAGCTGAGTTTCTCATATATTAATGTCATAAGAATTGGCCAGATAAAAACAAGCACTGTCAGAAATAACCAACAATCAGCCAGAAATAACCAACAGGAATAAATTGGGCAAGAAAAAAGGAGCTTTAGTCTACATCACAGTTTATCCCTTAAAGTAAAGCTCAAGCAGTTCTCTAGAATTAGTTTGTGAAAAAGGATACTATAGTTTAGCAATACAAAAAGCATTCACATCTAGAAGAACTACTAAAAATTCTGGTTTTCATTATCACATGAAATGTAAAATCACTTATCCACAGTTTTGAACTCTTTTATTTTTAATTTTGTAACACAAATTACGTCTTCAGTTTCAGATGAGAAAACAGCATCTGCTGATTCATAGCAGCTTCTAACTTCCTCATAAAGTTAGATTACACATGAAATGCATATCTGAAGAGCAGAAAATCACCCAAAGAGAGAGGTGAAATGTATGTGAACTGGCACATCTGTTTCATGTATCAACCTAGACTAGGGACTTGACACAGAAGTCAGGGTTAAAAATTCAAAGGCATGATCTTGGCATGGTCAAATACATTTAGCAGGTACATTTAATTTTAAAAAGTGATTTGAGCTTTGGAACTAGTTCTGCTCAAATTCTATGGAGTTTTAGGTTTACAGTGCTAGCTAAATTTATTGAAAGAAGGAGGAATGGAGACTAGCCATACCCAACTCCACTTGTTACATCCACAAGTGGATACCCAACCCCACTTGTTACATCTGCTTTTTATATGTGGAAATCAATTCTTAAAATTTTGATGCTACATAACATCACAGCCTCCAATTTATTTTTCATGTCATTTTGTCTGTGAAGAATCAGATCCAACTTCAAGCAAGCCTTACTGACCTTAAGGCTCAGCTGACAGAAGGTTTAAATAACACCTTACATGCATTATGATTGCTTATCCTCTCTTCCAACACAAGAAAACCCTTCACAGTAAATCTTAATAGTGCACTTTCAGGCACGAATTGATGGGGGTTAAGAGATCTTATGCAAAGAGAAAGAAATGAAATAGCATTACAGAAATTCTTAAGGTTGTACTGCAATATAAATAACAAAATGTTGATTTCCTCCAAGGCTCTTGAAAAAGAAGTATGTTTTGTGCTTAAAAAATTGTGAATTGAATGTGACTTATGCAGCCAAGCAATACCTGTGCATGGGGCTTCCCTGGATGCTGACCTTCTTTTGAAAGGTTAATCCTCCAAATAATTTGTCAATGAAATAAATGTTCCAACTACAGGATTTCAGTGAGCTCTCAATACAGAATCATAGAATCATAGAATAGTTAGGGTTGGAAAGGACCTAAAGACCATCTAGTTGAACCCCCCTGCCATGGGCAGGGACACCTCACGCTAAACTATGCCACCCAAGGCTCTGTCCAACCTGGCAATATGATACTGTTATCTGGTTTTTAAAGATATAATTTGCCTCTAAGGAAGTAGCTGTTACTAGTAAAATCTACAAAGAAAAGTTTTGCTTTCTGGCATACAAAAAAAAATAAAATCCAACCAAAGCTTTTCTGAATAGTTATATATTTTTTCAAGATAAAGATAAGGTAGAACAGTACATTTTTTTAATGCCATTAAGTGAACTACCACAAAGAAAATTACTTTAAAATGTTTTAAGTTACTGTTTTCAGAGGTTTGTCTTACACTCAGTTACTGCTATTCTAAATCAAGGTCACTGTGTCTTTCTGACACAACTAAGACAGGCAAGGCAGTACATGCTCCTGTGCTGCACAGGCATCTAGACAGTCTCCCCCTCTCATCAGAGGAAGTAATTTGTACTCCATAATGTGTGGAACTCAACGAGCCAAGCATACAGAAGAGAATGATTCTGGATCAACATTTGATCCATCAGTGGCAAATTAAGATGAAAAAAATCTTAAAAACAGAGAAAATACTGGAAAGGCAAGAAAAACAAGTGGAAGTTGTGTTCATCTTTCATCTATACACATTTACTCTCTTTTCTTTTCTTCAATCAGATAATTAGAATTAGAAAGGACTTTGGGAATAAACTCAAATTTCATATGTTTCAATTAGAACTACCCCACCTTTTTACCAGTGTCTTGACAAGACCACATTTCAGACTGCATCCATTAGAGAGCATGTTAGCTGTTACAAACTACATAATTTGCTTTTTAAACTCCTTTTAGTAGTCTGAGTGGATTTCATCTTCTCCGAACATTCCTCTTCTCTGGTTCAGGAAACAAAGTTTTGGCACTCCTTTTCACTGAAATAGCTTCTCAGAAATGCAAAAGTCTCTTTTCTTAGGGCAGCTGGCTGCTCCTGTATTTGACCAATTAACAACTGCTTGCTTGCAGCTTCTGGCGCCCAGCATTGCAACAAAGTTCGTCCAACATCTGGCTGCACCTGGAAGGGGGGATTATGCTCTCCCCCTTGCTCTGCCCTGTGCAAGGGCTGGCTCTCACAAGCATTGCTGCTGAGCCACAACTTGGTACTAAAGAGATACAACATTTTTGAAAAAGAAAGTAGCTTCTTGCTCCTTCCTTTCCTGCACCAGGTCACAGAGCAATAGGGTGAACATAAATTGTTTACCTCTAACATGAAACTGCAATTTCTGAGTACATCTCTCTGGTATTTTCTGATGACGGAGCCCAGTACATCATGACCCTCTTGTCATAAAACATAGTGTCAGAAGCAAAACCTCTGTGGGCTTTTACTTACTTAACTGTTTTGTGGCCTGGCACCCTGGAAGATTTGTTGTGACTTCAGACATTTTTTCCAGGTATCACCAGGCATAGCCATGACCTGCAGGCACATTTTCTGCTTCCAGCAATAGCAGAGGACCTACAGCCACCTGGCACAGTCATTTGGGCAACCAGAGGTGTAGGATGCAAAAATGCTGCTATGATCTATAAGTTTCTGGAGAAAATATGCCCTTAAAGTAAACAAAATAAAGAATATCAGCTGCCAAATAAAATTAAGTCACTGATTTGGGATTGCTTAAGTATATCCTTGCTCAGGAAAGCTTTTAGGCAGGTGCTTTATTTCCACATGGAGCTAAGTCCCACTTGTTAGCTCTCCCAAAGCCAAACGTTCTCGTGTGTCAACAGCACAAGAGGCTCTGCAATGCTCCCATGTCTATTCCAGACTTAGAGTAAATGTTTTCTGATTACCATTAGAACTA
This sequence comes from Ara ararauna, assembly GCA_028858755.1. Classification (NCBI taxonomy): domain Eukaryota; kingdom Metazoa; phylum Chordata; class Aves; order Psittaciformes; family Psittacidae; genus Ara; species Ara ararauna. The sequence goes on along the minus strand of CM054376.1, from coordinate 51,950,438 downwards.
CCTGTTGCATCTCCCCCTGTGAGTGCTCTGCTTAACAACTGCATCCTTCAAAGTGGCTTGGCTCGCCTCAATACTCTCATACTACACAATGAAGAATTGCAAAAGACTGGATTTTAAGGAGAAAAAAAAAAAAGTTTTAAAAGGGCCAGTAATCGTAGAAGCTAAAGGCACATGGACAGTCAAATAGAATAAGTATTAAAATCCCACAGCAGACATCCTTTCAAAAAGAGTACATGAAAGGTTATGGTATTCTGAAATGATTAGTGTTTTAATAAAACTCTGCCTAGGTTCAAAATCTGTCCTTGTAACTGCTCTCTTTTGCTCAGATAGTTTTTCACAAATTGATATTTAGTCAAAATTACTTGGTAGTGTACAACATAAAGGGTCTAAGTAACAGGGAACCAGACTAAAATATAATTAATTTCCCCATCTAAGAGAATGACCTTCATAATTTACTTCAGGCTTCACCTCCAGAGTGTCATAGCTCATTTCCTCATTATCAGAATTAGATTTTAAAACACTACTGTCCTCCATAAAGTACACTTCGTCTCTGATTGCATACATAGAGAGAGAGAAGTATGTTCAAAATTATTTGCATCACATAAATACCCAATTGCCTCAAATACAGATCAGTGTACTTACTAAGAACACAGCCTGTGCCCAAACAGCTAACAGATTACAGCAGCAAAAAAGTCTTGTAAATGAAACAAAAGGTATTTGAGAAGGGAAGGAAGAAGAGCAAGGAAGTCTTAAAGGGAATAATTAATTACTTATGCAATTAATTAATTAAAATAATCAAATTTAATTAATTGCATCGACTTTTAGACAAACACTAATACAGATGCATGGAGCAAATATGAAACTGTACACAGTCGGATACACATTTGTACTTAAACTGTCAGGTGAAGCAAAGACTTGGTGACCTACACTTAATTCAGAGAATTTATTAAGGAAAAGCAAAACCCCAGATTAACACTTTTATGAGAGAGCACGGGAGGACTACATCGACCAGAAAACAACTGAATGCAGCAGTTTATTGCTTGGTAGTTACCACAACCTGCTGCAAGGTTGCAGGCTGAAATATGTATCCCCATGTCTAGTAATATACATTTCTGGTTGTACAGTGATGATTGACTGCTGCAGTGATTTTAGTGGACACTGCTTCACAAAAAGATGAGGAGGAAATCTAGATAGGGTGTCCATTGTTTATTTAAGGAGATTACTTCAGGGGACTGACAGCCTAGGGTGCTAGCTAAATAATTGGCATCTAGGAAGATGAAGCTTCTCTCATTTATTTTGTCTTTATACTTCTGTTTGTTAAAATACCCCAAAAGCCTTCTGGCACAGTGGCTTTAATCATTTAAATGCACTACTGATACAGTTTAATCACATCATAATTTGTGTAGCTCTCTTAAAGGTAAACCACTAGCAGCGTGTCAGAGTACATTAACACAACAGACCGAAGCACTGTGTTTAATATATGAAAATGTATATTGGGCACTTGTGAACTGCAAGTAGAAATGTGGATATTGCAAAATCAGAAATGACCCAATCTGGATTTAAAGTGCAAGAACTGCACAACATCAGCCTATGTAGCTACCCCTATATTAATGCGATAAATTGCAGTCTACACCCCACCATCAAAGGGCATCCCACTTGTCCAGTTATTTATTTATTTGATTCACCTTTTAAAAGAACTAAAGAGCTTAACAGCCTGCCTCACAGTCACACACTTTTTAAGCAAAAGCCTGAGAAGAAAATGGTTTCAAGCCTTTTAAAAGTCATGTCTGTCACCTGAAAGCAGAAGCTCTGATAGAAATGTCAAAATCTGCCATAACCTGGCAATGTTGAGCCAAACTTTGGCAACGGCAAATGGCATCCAGTGTTAGGAAAATCAACTTGCTGTTTTAAAGTCATGAGAAAGCAGAAGGAAAAAAAAGGCTGAAGAAAGGTAGTGGTGGGATAGGTAACACAAACTCTGAAATACTAGCCCTTGGTTTCGTATGTGGTCCCCACATAAGTACCTTCAGCTGTATCATTGCATCTGAAAGCTGTGATGCGGCCAAGTAGAACACTGGGATGCTGCTGGGTTTCCTGGTCACCTGAAGAAAAGTGGTTTCCATAGAAACACTAATATTCGTCCCTTAAACCACAACAAAGACATGCAGCAGCCATAAAGCGTACGTTCGGTGGGTTTTAGATACTCTGTGGGGCAACGTGGATAACAGTAACTAAAAGATGGCAGGTTCTTGCCCTAGCCTGCACTGTAGAAAGCCTCTTTTCCCCCACTTTGGCTCAGTAATTTGGAAAGCATGTTTCAGAAAAGGCTCTTCAATTGCATTAATATCTGCAGTTTAAATTTTTTAGATTTGTCTTTTGAGAATACTAAGGACTGTTGAGGTTTACACTTTTTTTTCCTCAAACCATCTACTTCGCATTGCTTAAACTACCCTGGAGAAATCCATTCTTGATGGACTGATTTTTATTTATTTATTTTTTTATTTATAGAAATTTGGGGGAATCTTTCGGAGATGAAAATAAAAGTATTTATTTATTTATTTTATCCTCAAGTACCAGGAAGTCTAGTGACGCTTAGAGCTGCCAGATTTTGCTTTCAAACAGTAAATAAAGGTAATGGAAGTTGTCTTGCAATTGGAGAAAGCATTACTATAGAAAAAATTAGGAAGTGGAAAACATTAGAGCCCAAAATTCAAAGACTGGAGAGTGGTAGAAGCCTTGCAATTACTGTAACTGCTGTAACAGTATGAGGCCTTTCTCAAAATGAAACTGATCCCCTTTTATAGCTCACAGTATGTTCTGGGTATACTACATCCAGGCAAAGGAAGGTCACAATACCTTTGAAATTGTTGCTAAAAATGTGTTATATAAGCATCCTGCTCCTCCTAAATTAAGCCTCTATTACAGAGCCCTTTTCTAGTTCAGTCAATGTTCAATCTTTCCCTCTCCCTGATCTTCTCCCATGCCACCACTGTCTTCCCAACTGTCATGATGCTATCACCAGTGTTGTAAAACATTTTTTCTTAAGCTGCCAACATTTGGCCACCCATGGTGCGTTTATGCAAGTTGGAGATCTGATTGATTTTGTGGGGTTAGCAGGACTAAAATGAGAACAAAGCCTGTGTAAGAGTACAGGCTTCTCACCCAGTATTTAAGAACAGGGCACACTGCCACCAATGCTGACACATTATGCGGATACACAGAGGATAGGTAATTCAAAAGAGGTTTCTTGCCATATATTCTGAAGTACTGATGATACAGTTGATTTGGAATTGCAAACATTTCCAACAGTTTCTGATTTTACAATGGAATGCTGTATTACTTTTTAAATGCTTCTCCTCCTTTTCTCCCTTAACTTTCTATAGTTCAAATCCTGTTTGAAAATGATTTTTTCCTCCCCAGTATTAGCAATATCATTTCACATCAAAATCCATTTTATTGGGAAATAAGAAAGCAAACCTGAAATGAAATAGAAGGGCAGTGAAGAAGTGGAAGCCTGTAAAGGTTTCATCTCAAACCTAACATGTACTGGTTAATAAACAGCACAAGAAAGGCTGAGAAATTTGAGGAAATAACTGACACAAAGTGAAAGAAAGTTTAGTAGTCCATGAAATCTGTGGATTTAAACAGGTCTCTACAGCAATCAGAGAAACAGGAAAGGACAATCTTATTACATTCATCTAGTCCCAAAGGCCAAAGCAGATGTACCCATCAGGCCACAATTTCTGACCATAAACCTTTGCTTGAATAAAATCTTGCATGTGACCTTCATACTTATTGCTGCCCTACAAAACTCTGCTGCTCTACAGCTGAATCCCATTTAGTTATGACTCACTGGCTTATTTACTTCACTGATCACAATAAGCTTTCAAAAGCCATTATGAAGGCTTGAGTCGGTGTCTGTAAGCATACTCTGGTGACTAACATGAATGACAAAAAGGTTGGTTTAAAAAAAAATAAAAATACTCCCCCATATATGATTACAATAGGAAAACCTGTCAAACAAAGTGGACTTCAAACAGCATCAGTCAAATCTACTTGTCATGCGTTATACGTTGCCTATAGTAGGAAAACACTGGATTACTAGAAACATTATTTAAGATAGGCAAAATACAACATTAAAAAAAAAGGGATAGGAGAAAGGAGCAGGATAAAAAGATATGAGCATCAGACAAAGTGCTTGTTATAAGGCTTAAAATATTGCCAATGAATCTCCAAAGACCCTACACATCTTTGGACATGGGTCTTGCTGAGCTCCAGCAACCCTCCAGATGCTGCAGATGCCTCAAGCACTGCAAAAACCTGCAGAGTTTGCTCTGTAACTCTTGGTGTGCAAGTGGAAATGGCATCATGAGAGCTGTGTAGAAACTGTGCTGCCCAAGGAGGCATATCAGCATGAGCAAAAGTATTACCTCCGGTTTGAGTTAACAAAGCCCCCTCCGTCTATTTGCCTTAGGATAGGAATTACAGCAGACAATAAAACCTGCATCAATGGATAACACCTTTCCCCAAATATAAGTAAATCAGTATTGCAAGTATATGCAGGACTTTGTGGAAAATGTTTAGATGACAAGGAGGGTTTAGAGAATCATTAGCAGTTGTTTGAAACAGATACTTAGTGGTCTGTCTACCAAGGTAACAGAGCAGAGAATCCCACAAAAATGTACAAGCTATCGCATATTTCACATTAGCCATTCAGCAATTGTATGATCATATTACTAATAAATTAAGGCTTGGAGGAAATAGAAGGCTTTCAAACACAAAATTTAGGCTTTAATTTTTAGTGTATTGAGGTAAGCACAAGAATAATGAAAATGAGAGATAAAAGAAAGCAATGATATTCTGACACACAAAAAAGAAGTGATGTAATAATTTTGACTAAATTTCCCAGTGAAAAAAAAAAAAACCAAACTGTCCATTAGAAAGAAATACAGAAAGATGACTCTTCTCAAAAATAATTACACTTTAAGTATATTGTCGAACTCTTACCTGTTTGAAAGCATGTCCCATCCTATTTGAAGTCTCACAAGAAAGGAAGTAGTTTACACTACTAATGTATATTATTGCCACCAGTATGGTTTTGGCATCAAAATTCATTTTTTCTTAGCACTAAAATACTGACTTGCTACCATGCAAAAACTGACTATCCCTACCTTCATCACTCTCTATACAAAGAAAACTTCAATTCCTGCTTTCCCTTTGTAGTATTTATGCGGCCACAGCAAAAAAAGCCAGCCACAATATTCTTCATATCTCAATCACACAGGCTCACAAATATTTTGAGGCATCACATACAAGAGTATTGTAAGTATTGTGAAGTATTTTGTACTGAGGAAAGAGGAAGGCACAAAGGAACATGCTGTGTTGGAAATCTCCACAGGTGCATGTCACTGTGACACATCCTTGCAACTGGGCTGCACCTCACTGGTCCTTACCCTGACCTACCAGCCAGGCTTGCCCTGGACTTGCCTCCCACCTCATGGGACAACCTCAACCTTATCACATCCTGATGGGTGACTGTGCCACCCCATAAGGTTGACATTCAAGCATGAGCTGCACAGTAAAGCACCAGGCTCACTGTTGGCCCTTTCTGACACTACATATACTGAAGGGGAGAAAAGCCTCCCTAACTTAAGGAAACTAAATTTCACATCCTATTTCCATGCACCAGAACATTCCTATAAATTGTCCCTCAGGGCATGTCCAGTGATATTACGGCGCATGTCATTCACAGCTCTTCTAGGATAAAACCACTCAGCTTTGCAATACTGTCTTAGTGCACCAATCAGAACTGTTAATGAGATGCCCTAAGATACAAACGGAAGACATTTCAGGGCACAGTAATAATTTATAAAAACAGATTTAGAGGGAAGAACAGCAAGTACCGCACAGCAGCCTATCCTTTCAAATTAATTATCTTTAAATTCCAAAATCAATATTAAGTATCTGAGTGTTCCTGTTTACATTGTTTGGGAGTTACTTGCTAATCTTGCTAATAAAATGAAATAAAAGGTAGCAATAATACATGAGGTCCATTAGTGGATCATTATGAAAAATAAATTTGTAAATACATCCTCTGTACCTAATGTCTTGTTTTATCAGATCTTTGCTTATGACTTCTTGGTTTTTGAAATTTAAAATCCTAGGGAAGTTTTTTTAAGAACCTCTTCACTAAAAGGGACATATTTCATACAAATCTGGACCAATTCTAAGTTGTTATTATTATGGATTTAATACTTCAAATTAACATTTTACCAAATATTGAAAGCTCTTTTTTTAAAGGCTATTCTGTAATTTGGAGACGATGAAAAGTGTCAAAACCAAAAAAAAAAAAAAAAAAAATTGTGAACTAAACCAAAATAAACTTCAAGCAGTTTACATTAAAAACAATCTAAATAAATAAATAGTAGACTATAATAAATAAATAATATGGGTTTTGCACATTAGGCTCTACCTTGATAGAAGAGACAAAGTTACGTCAGGCTCATATTAACGTTGCTATGCCTTCAAGAAAAGGATCAGGCTGGCATGGAAATGCTAAGTTTTGGCATTCTGAAAGCCACACACTCAAGAACATGAGATTTAGCCTCATTCTAGTACTTGTTTTAGAAACGGAATACAGAAATGGTTTGAGTCTTTAAATGATCTTTTTTTCTGCTGTTTAGTATAGTGCATTTTAGCAAAGTGTTTTCCCAAGGGATAAACCATGAAATATGTGTCAACAGTTATAGAGGTCCCCTTCTCTGCTATTAACACTTGTAAGAAATCCAGTTAAAAACCAGGGGCAAGGGACATAAAGATGTGGAAGAAAGAAGGAAGGGAGAAAACTGTAATTGAAACATTACAGTGCAGCTTATGCCTATATTCAGTTAAAACAAATTAAAAGAAATATTAACTGCGGTAAAACACTTCAACAAGAAAAAATTCACAGATACATACATGCATAAGATGCAGCCTTTGTTCTTCACTCAAATTATGCCAAACAAAACACAGGGCACTTAAACAATAGCAATTATGAGGCTTTGCTAGCCATGACATGCATTTACAAGAAACAGGCTTTACTGGCAAATACTTTCTTGAGCTCATCAATATCACAAAAATTTTTTTCTTTAACATATGGTAATAAATTTATATCAAATCTACTTGATTCACATTTCAAATATCAGCTATACCAAGATATTTGCCAAGAAATTACAAATACAACTTCTGCAAAAGATAAGTAATTGATTATTGAAATATTGGGTCATTAACTCATTTGGGATGTTCTACTTCACTAGATACTCCTACTTTCTTTAAGTTAGAAATAAGCAAGTTGCTTAAGACGTCATTTTAGGAAGTAATTTGCAACTGCTTTACCACAGTGATAAAGGAAATTGATTTAAAAGTTTCAGTGTTAATCAATGTTAATCACAGAGCATCAGCTAACATTATCCATCCTGGATGAACTGGAAAAAAGCTTAAATATTAACAGTTCAGAAATCATCTAAAAAAGATTGACCTCACCCATTTTCCTCCTCTGGATTCGAGAAGTATACCATAGCTTCAGTTTTTATGTTGGCCTTTTAAGATTAAAATAGATTTGATTCCTACTGGAATATTTTCAAAATTCCAACTTTTTCTGCCTCACCCTTATATCAAGCCCAGACTGCACTGCTTCTCATCATACAGGTCTATCCACTCGTAAAATTTAACAAAACAAAAAAATCCTAAATTCTCAAAAATTAAGAATGTCACTGACAAAAAGTAGTCACCAAGCATTAAAGCCTTTTTCATTAACATTGCCTTGTAAATAGCCCATTGAAGCCAAATAGGTACAAACCCTTGACCTCACAAGTATCAGAGCAACTGCGCATGTTTGCTGCTTCAATCTCAAGCTCCACATCAAGTGTCAAAACAGAGCCACCAAGGATATAAAAAGGCATCAAAATTTTCTTATTAAGAAAAGTTTAATAATATACCTACAATAAACGTCAACTGTCTCAGACAGAAATTAGTGTGCTAGAACAATAAAGAAATAACAAATGTTTAGAAAATAAATTTGAATCCGTATTTCTAAAGACTTCATACAGCTGTCTGAGCTGTATGAAAAGTGCTCAGACACACCAGCGATTTACTAATCCAGCTCAGAGGGATTTCAAATATTGAGTCCTGTTATCATCCTCCTGCTATCGCAGGAGCCCCGAGCAACATCCTCATCTCTTGACCAATAATTGGAGAATGACAAAGGATAGACTGAGTACAAAATCATATTGGACACAAGTCACTTTTTGAGTCTCTAATCCATCTTACAAAACAGTGATCTTTTTCAGGTGCATGTGCTGAAAAGGTTATCCACACAACCTATGTTTTCCAACTAGGTGCTGCTAGATATATGAAATTAAACTGAAAGCTAGTATAACACATCATAAATTAAAGACTATTGGTTTGACAATAACTTCAAAGCAGCCTGCAAAACAAGGAAGACGTAGGCAAACTGTGTCTGACTTCTCTACCACTGTTTCAAGAACTTTTGCTTACAAAATAGATAAAATCCAAGTTTATAGCTTGAAGTCACTATAGCTACACAAACCACAATAGCTAAATCCAATATTATATGCAATATTTCATATCTTATATATAAAGAAGCCAGCAAAACTTACAAATTTCTTATAAAGCTAGGTAGCATTTTGTATGTCTCTGCAGAAACAACAGCAGAAAATCTGTTTAGATGTCCTACCTTCTTGAACCGCCTGAAATGGATTGTTGCCATCCACAAATGTCACCGAACATGTGATTTTCTCCGTTTGTAAGATTTCATCATTTTGGTTGAGATCAGCAACTGCCATTCGAAAAACTTCCTCATCTTTTTTAGCAGATTCATCAAAAATTGCCCCTGGGGAAATTAAAATAAAATAACATAAAAAAAAAATCACATTGCACCTTTCACCTGCAGTATCCCAATGCGTTCATCGTAAGCACTTGAGACATTTTACACTATAACATCATCCTTCCTCTCACTCGTGAAAAGCAGTTGTCTCAACACAGAGCTTCACAATATATAGAATTTCTACATTTTGCCATAAATTAAGATATAAATTGAAGAGATGCACAGATTCCAGCTAGAAATACAGCGGAAATCTAATTGAACCCAAAAAAAGTTATCTGTGTAGGAACATGGCTAAGAAATGAGAACTAATTACCCTTCCAACAGTGCCATTTAGTATACTGAATGACTGCAACTAGGGATATATATTTATAGGATATATATTCAATATATATTAAATATATATATTATTTACAGGAGATATGTATGTATCCTATATAGGATATATATTTAATATCATGCCAAGTGACAATTAAAAACTATAAAGTTAAAATGACTTGAGAATAAGCCTAAAATTGTAGCAACACTCGGGAAATGAGTTAGAACTGACAATCATGCTCATAGCAGCCTTCCATTATCTGAAGGGGCCTACAGGGATGCCGGAAAGGGACTCTTCATCATGGACTGCAGCAATAGGACAAGTGGTAACAGGTTCAAACTTAAACAGGGAAAGTTCAGGTTAGATATAAAGAAGAAGTTCTTTACTGTGAGGGTGGTGAGGCACTGGAACAGGTTGACCAAAGAAGTGGTAAATGCTCCATCTCTGGCGGTGTTCAAGGCCAGATTGGACAGAGCCTTAGGCAACATGGTCTAGTGTGAGGCATCCCGCCCATGGCAGGGGGTTGAAACTAGATGATCTTGGGCCCTTTCCAACCCGTTCCATGATTCTATGAACAGACAGGTTAGCAGCTGATACAAACTATTTCACATCTAATTCTGATTGGATTTGTAAAACAACTGTTCCAGCAAAATGTTTTATTCTTGAAGTCAGTAAATTAAGTTTAAGCAGTTAATTAAAATAGTTTCTGCCTTTATGCATGTGACAGAAAGTGACTGTTTTGCACCTTTTCCCCCCAAACTTTCAAGCAGCACATCAGAAACTGGAAACCGTTAAACTCAGGAGGAGCTGGCAGAGTGAGAGTGTCCATACACAGACAATTCTTCAGACATACTGAGAAAGGACTCCAAGGCTAATCCAGAAATTTTAGGGTTTTTTGCTCTCTTGAAACTACAGTGCCCTTTCAGCATCACTAATTTCATATTATTTTACATTTGCTTCTTCTATGAACTATTTATGCAGAAATGGGTCAAATTACACTGTTATAGTCCTATGAAGAATGATATATTGTTTCAAACCCTCAAATCAGGGCTATTAGATTTTTCAAGCACCTTTAAAGCTTTCATTTCCAGGCAGAAAAGACAGAAGGGATACTTCAAAAACAGACTTTTGAAAACTGTATTCAATCATTATGAAATTTCTCCAGTTTTCAGGTTTATTTATACTTGAGTGTCTGCTGTCAACACAAAACTCAACTAAGGCAGCGTACATGGTGAGGCAGCCAGATAATAGAAAATGCTGATCACCGATGATTTCAAGAAAATACCTGCAATCAGCGCTGAAAAGAACTCAAAAAGATTAATTTATAGGAAGCGTCTACTTTAAGAGAAATAAACTTAATGCACAGTATTTACTGTGTTTTTCCCACTGACCTCTAACACTCATCTCCCTGCCAGCACCACTCATCCTACATGAGCATCATCTCTTCCTACAGTCTGACCGCTCTGACTCCAGCATTTTTCCTCCTGAAGCTTTTGCCATCTGGAACAGCTGTTCTTTACCTCTCCACCTCATTCACCTGTCATCTCTGTGCAAATCTCAGCTGAACATATTCATTCTCTCTCTTGCCCCCATTTCTATTTTCCTTGTTTTATTTAGCTCCATAATGCAAAGCTGCAAATGGCTGAGAATACTTCTGGTATGCAAAGACACAAGGTACTGCAAACCATGTCTTCTCCACAAAGATGACTATTTGTGTATCCATGTAGCACTTAATGGTACAAAAGACTTTGTCCAATTATATTCCTTAAATATTTTTTTTCTGATCCCATGGAACCGTTCAAACCAAAACCACACATGCTGATGACAACATAGCCCAGCAAACATTGTAAATAAACATCTGAAGAAACAATTTTACAGTCTACTAAGTAACAAGGTTAAAATTAAGAAGAAAAAAAATAAAAGTGGATAATAATGATAGTAATTAGTCAAATTCCATCCCTGTGGAGCAATTCTGTAACAAATGTCACACTGGAAGGAAGTGAACATGCACAGGTTTCATGCACACACACAGGACAGATGCTATCTTGTGTTGCAGAACAGCATGGCAAAACAAAGTCCTTCCAGCCAACACCATGGAGCACAGCTTCTTACTCTACAGCTGGGAAATGCCATCTATCAGCCTGGCTTTGTCCCCAAAATAATCCAGGTCTTTTATTAAGTAGAGGATACAGAAAAGTACAAGGTATGTACTGTTTCTTTTGCATGTTCTATCACAAAAAAATCCTCTTCGGCCACATAGCCCTTCCACTGGGCAGCAGAGAACTGCTCCCAATACAGCGCACTTGACAGTCCAGCACCTTGTTTCTTAATAGATGAATCTCCTGAGAAACTTTGATTCACACACAGATATCTCTAATAAACTCCTATGCTTTTGCTCCCGCTTCTCAGCCTTGCACAGACCCTACGTCTGTCAGCATCTGATGTATGAGTAACCCAGTTAGATGAAACTCCACGTGGCCTTCGCAAACAATTCTCTTTCTCACTATAGAACAATTGTTCCACTTTTGCTCTGACCACTGCTTATTTAATTTATGGCTCCATGTACCAGATGTAAATGTCAACATTTCTCCTCTAGCCAATAGTACATCAGACACTTTAAACAAGCTACCTCACAGAAACAATGCACTACCCATGTTGCAAAAAAGAGTTGGAACCATAGCTCTCACCTGAGCATCCTAGCAGGAATTTGTCTTCATTCAGAAACAAAGGCCTTATTAGAGTATCTAACTTAGCTACAAAGAAAGCCTTTTAAGATATAATAAAGATTATAACGTTCCTTTCAAGAGATGGCAGTGTGCAGTAGCACATACATTACATTTTGGACAGTGGTAAGAAAAATTTTATTTCATAATTGATTCTCAGAGATTAATTTCAGTTGTTAAATAAAATTAGAAAAACAAATACAAACAACCAACCAACACAAAAACAAAACAAACCACGAAAACCCTGAATAATTTTGAAATTGTTCCTATTCTCATATATACATTTCTAGGTCCTTGTGTTTTAATTCAGTTATATTCCATGTGTTTAGATACTGCTCTACATTATACAGGTGGGGGGTATTATTTTGGGGTTTTTTTTGAAAGGAAAAGCCATTTCAATGAAAAGGTTAAAGGTGTAGTTTAGATTGTGCTAACACTGCTAGAATATTTTCCTTTTCCTGTGGTTTCAGGAATCAACCTCTGGTTGAACGGAGTGAATTTTCTGATGTGAAACAGGTCTATTGAAATTTTTACAGCTAGCCCAAAATTCAGCTGTTAAATACTTTCATATGAGGTATGATTTTCTTCTCTTTCTGAGGCCTGAAATCACACTGGGGTGTTGATGCTTACTCTTTCAATCATTGTCTTTTAACTAAGTTAAACAGACAACCCAAATGAACAAATAAAGGGTATCACACCTTACAATTACTACCATGGTGAGAGCTCTTACTCTCTCTTTTCCTCATCTACAGCTGCGAAATGAGAAAAATGGAATGACTGCAAACTTATTTGGAGTGTGTGTTCAAAATGAAAACTTTTGTCTGTAAAAAACATTGTTACAGAAAGTAATGAACAGTTGAGGAGAAGAAGGAAATTATTCCTACAGATATTGTAAGATACTTTCTAGAACATGATGCAACAAAACTATTTACAGTGGGAAAGAGCCTTCAAAATCATTCAAAATAGATACTGTTCATCTCCACCCCCACTGCTCACCTCAGCTGAAACAGGCCTCACACTAAACAAGCCCTTTCTAATTATACTCAATGAGTATCCCCATGATTGCGTCAGGAGCTGACATGCTGACACAGCAACTATTTTGCACTAGCTTCCCCCTCTTGTTTTATTAGCATGTCATTACTTTCAGCTTTATTTCAGAATCTGGATGAGGACAGAACAAATTTAATTATCTACAGGCTTTTTAAAAACCCTCAGCACAATAATGTTCTCTAGCTTAGAAGAGAATTCTTTGTGTTTAACTATCTCATCTACATTTGACCATGTCAACCAGAAATCTGTCAATTTAAATGGATACAGACCAAATCATACAAATGCTCAAGACGTCCACCATGTACCAGCGACCTTATCAGAAAGGCTTTTCACAAAGATCACTTGTCCTGCTGACCCGTACATACAAAAATATAATTGAAATCAGATTTTTCCAGCTACATCTAGAGTAATTTGCAGTCTAGTGAAACTGCCCCACAAAATGTGAAAATGGGAAATGTGTCATGACTGCAAGGATGAATTGTGAAGAGATTTAAACCAATGTTCATCTTTCTATTGAGTAAGAAACGACAAAGTCCACAATTTGCAGTGTTTTCAAGTATTATAATTTGATTATTTATGAAAGAATGACACTTCTGGACCTCACTGCCCCATATTAGTCTCAGGAAATTAAGCACCTTGTTTCAGAGGAGGAAGAGTACGTGAATTAAATGCTATTGCGAATTGAGGTCACAGTTCAATTTCAGAATGTAAGTTTGCATTTCACTTTAGAACACTGCACACACATATCTCACCAACAAAAATAAGATTCACTTTGCCTAGTAATTTACTAATTCACAATTCCATGAATGTCTGTAGAGACAAGGAAGCAAATGAGGGAGTGTAAAACAGTAACTTTTTGAGCAACTATCTGATGTTCTTGGCAGCTGATAATTCTATGAAAATTCTTTGTTCCACTGATACTGCCAGCCTGTTCTAGTGTCTGAATCCAATTTCACTGTATTTTCACAACTGCTGTTATTGCATTATCGTTCTGAATGATAAACTTAATGCACCTGGTGGGAGAAGGATGGCCACACTGTCAACACTCAGAACTGGAAGCTGGGGGTTTGAGTCCTCAGGGCAAACCTGATCTGAGACATCCTTCAAGGCTACGAGCACATCACCACAGGTCTAGCTCCCCAGTATGAAGTAAGGTTAGGAGACATTAATTTCTGGGGCTTAAATCAATGAGACTGATATTTTAGATACACTGTAGAATAAAATCCCATGTTATTTCTAGGCCATATGAGTGCCTAGTTGGGAAAATTTTTATAGAATGCATTCACTTTTAACTCTAATGGGAAATGCCTGGCTATATCACATACTATCAGGTCTGACTGAATAAATATACACATACAGCTTTAGAAGGCAAATTATAACAGAATTATTGTCAGCAAGAACAAGAGGGAGCTGACACATTTGAGAGTCTAGCTCATGTAGGAATTTAGAAGGTCATGTACAGAGACCTTTCCTTGGCAAGCAACTCCCATTATCATGGCATTCAGCATGCATTAGTAGAGCTAGACCCTAAATTTCTCTTGTGACACACATAGAGCTGCTGTTAAGTTTCTCTATTGGCAACTGAGTATGTGCAATCATATCCTGATTTTTTCAATGAAGGGAAAACATCAGCATGCTTCTCCTTTCTCTTGTAAGGTAAATAAGTTTTAGAAACCCTACAGGGCACAGTAAGCTTGATTTTGTCACTGCAGCACAAAGGGAGTGAAAATCCTCTGTATTAGGAAGGAGTTTCCAGTAGATGAGTCCTCAGCTACGTCACATGTCACACTGAGTGCCAGGCACGGCACAGGGCTTGGGAATTGAGCCCCACCAGCCTTTGCAGACCATGGCCAGCTCACAGAGGGCCAATGTGGTGTAGCTCGGGGCAAAGCCAGTCCCTTGCATTTAAAGTCATCATACTTACGTTTTTGCTCCCTAGAGGCTCCCTATTCTGCAGCACAAGGATCTTAGCACCAGTGTGCACCTAGGCCAAGCTGAAATTTTTGAAAACACTACTTGTTTGCTCATTTTTATTTTTCAAGACTTTCACAGCTCTCATGGTGACAAGGAAAGAGACAGCAGGATAGGCTGAGGAGCACCTGTGCCAGCTCCTTCTGCAGAGAAAGTAGTGTTCCCCTGCCCACCAGTCATGGTTTAAGCCTCTCACACAGTTCACTCACTCACTCCCCCCTTTTTTTTCCCCCCAGCTCCCAGGGGGATGGGGAGGAGAATCGAAAGAATGTAAGTCCCATGTGTTGAGATAAGAACAGTCCAGTAACTAAGGTATAACACAAACCACTACTGCTACCATCAACAATAATAATGACAAGGGAAATACAAGGGAAGAGAATACAACCGCTCACCACCCGATACCGAGCCTGACCCAGCAGTGAACCCCAACTTCCGGGTCCCTGCCCTCAGTTTATACATCCTGGGCATGATGTGCCGTGGCATGGAATACCTCTTTGGTTAGTTTGGGTCAGGTGTCCTGTCTCTGCTTCCTCCTGGCTTGCTCTCCTCCCTGGCAGAACATGAGACTCAGAAAGCTATTGGTCAGACTAAACATTACTGCAACAACCAAAAACATCGGTGTTATCAGCGCTGTTCCCTGGCCGAAAGTCAAAAACACAGTGCTGCACCAGTTACTAAGAAGGAGAAAAATGACTGCTACTACTGAACCCAGGACACCACCAAATGGTAAAGGCAAGATTTCCAGCCCCCTTATCATCCTCATGGCCCTCCTCTGGACTTGCTTCAACAGCTCCATGTTCTTATGTTGGGGACACCAGAACTGCACACAGCAGTTCAAGTGGGATCTCACAAGAGCCGAGTAGAGGGGCAGGAACACCTCTACTACTACAGGCCTACTGTAATTTATTTTTTTCAGTAATCTTTTGTAAAGGTCTGCTTCTGGTAGAGAAGAATTGATGTTTTTCCAGGCCACACAATGAGCAATGACAGCTTCCCCAAGATCATTGACAGTGGTTGACCACACATATACATATGCCAGCATACTAGCTGCTGCTGTCTCCGAAACACATTCTTTAATCAACCATAAATACATCCATTTTAAATCTAAATAAAAATTTAGCAAAATTAGTAAATACACAGTCCACACTTAATCACTGCGACCGTAATTAGAATACATGAAAAAAAAAAACACCCCAAAATATTAAAAAATATAAATACCTACATTATTTTCCAGGGAAGCCATCCTCCCTGCAAATCTTGCCATCTTGTTCCGCACTCTGGTGGACATATACAAGCAAATTATACATTGCTGGTACTTAAGGAATAGGAGTAGCTACCCTTTTATAGTTGGACTCAACAATTTAATCAAAGGTTAAAAGGCTAGTCTGGAGAATGAGGGAGTTTTCCACCATGCTTTCCCATTCACACCCAAGTTCAGCAAATGCATTATATACATTTGTAGGTATATGAATATACCTCTCTCAAGTCACACCTTAAAGTGAAACTCTTTGCTGAGTTTAATATAGTGCTGCCACCTTTGTATGGCACCACTTACTTTAGCCAATGCAGAAGGTATCTCTGCTCACTCTGGGAGCTACACCATAAAAACACACAATTTCTGTTCCCTTTTTAAATTATTAACCCCCTGTTCTCAGTGGAGCTATATGGCTGGAACTTCATGTAAATGATACAGCAATTCCTTCCCTTTGTTGTTTTTTGTTTTCTAACTTTAAGTATTTGAAGCAAAGAGATGAATGAGAAATTTTACAGCTTTTTTAATCTAGCAAACTGCTAGAGGTAAAGTGTGTTTCAAATAAAATGGAAGTAAGAAAAGAACTGTTATCACCTAAACACAGAAAAGTCTCTCCATTCTTCTGCTGAAGCACGGTGGTTTTTTTAATGTCCTGATCTCACAGTAAAGCAACCAATAAAAGTCAATTCTAGAAAAAAATTCCTGGTAAATAATAAAGTCCCTTCTCAATTGTTCTGCAGTATCATTAACTTCAGTGATCCTTCAGCAGAAAAGGAGTGTAAAACATATTATATCAAAGGAATAGCAATTGACATACATCTTGCATTTTTATAGACAACTGATTGCACAAATTGCAGAGCCACAAAGAATTTGTTTCTGAAAATTGAAAAGTACTGCACAGACACCTGTTGTGGCACTGGAGACTGCCTATTTTCTTCTGCAGATGCAGCAGAGCACAATATTATCATCATATAAACAGTACATTTTATACACAATGTACCTTTCACAGGATAAGAATTAAGATATCTTCTGCACACTGTTCCACTATAAACTTGATTTGGTGATTAACTACAGTGATAATAACTTCATATTCATTATGCAACAAATGAGCTGATAATAATGAGAAGTTTTCATGTTTTCTATCATATCCATAACTATCAAGTTGGGGTCTAGCTGTGAAAAGCATCTGGTTTGGTAGATATTATTGCCACATTAATATCACATACAGAAAGTTAATGTGATTATCATAAATTTGCAGAATAGTATCTGCATTCTTTGAAAAAATATTAAAAATAAACCTTAGGATGTACATTCAGAGCTTTCCTATATGCTGTTTTAGAACCAAAGCAAACACTTACTCCATATACCATTTCATCACTTTTATTAGCCCCTGCCTGTGAATTCAAGAATACCTCTCATAGCAATGTCAGCAAGGATGACTGCATCCTAAAAGCCCCCTAAATTGTTGTTAAGCATTTGTCATTGCTTATTGTCTCTGTTCTCACACTCATTGCTCTGCATCTACATTCAATTCTGCACTGTAGTTTTTGAAAGACAAACTAATGCTCTAATAAATTAAATGATGTAGACTGCTAGGTAGAGATGGAGGAAGACTGCTGCCAGACCATTTCTTTATGACAAAGAGCTGCTGCAGCACCTTGCTTCATTAGCAGCTGAACTTTGAAGAACAAGATTACCAATATGCTAGAGATGTTAAACATATGCCTACATACACACACACAGATGCAAAAGTACAAAGATTACAGTGTGAGATTTTTCTGGAGGGCATTTTTCTGGGAATTTTTGTGGGGGTTTTTTTTTTTCATTTGGGTTTGGTTTCCTTTTTTGTTTTCTATTTCACTTCAAAATTTACACGAGCCTTTTGCTGCAAATAGTTGAATCGTTTCATGCAGTAGAAGCTGCCTGGTTTACAACATTGAAATACAGGTGTTGACACTAAAGATTGCCATCAGGAGGGTATTACCAGAATAAGAGGTTACTTCTTGAGTACCACACAGTATATAAATCCAGCCTCTTATTCAATATAAAAAAATGAGATGGAGAGGTGCTGAGTAAGCATATCATAGACTCATAGAATTATGGGTTGGAAGGGACCTTTAAAGATCATCTAGTTCCAAACCCAGGGCCATGGGCAGGGACACCTTCCACTAGACCACGTTGCTCAAAGCCCCATCCAGCTTTCTTTACCCCCCAGGTATCACAGACAGATCCCTGTTAAATATATGGCTTTTAAAAATCTGATACTATGTGCAGTGTTATGAATGCCACAGTCATAAATTAAATAACAACAGGGAGGAAAGTAGCAGCAAAAAACTGGTTTATGTGTCTGCCTAAAAATGCAAATGCTGACTTTGAAATTAATCCTTTTCTTAAACAGCTTTTCTGTTCTTTACAGCAGGTTTTTATTCTGATGGAGGATAGGCATTCGGCAAGTCTACACACAAACATGCTTTTAGAATGTCTGAGCTGGAAGAAACCAAACAAATTAGTCTCATAGTCATCTAGCCCATTTTCTTGCCAAGGCAGGACTGTCCTGTAGCGTGCAATTCAGATTTCAGTTGAAAATTAACATATGTAGGCTCTTTCATTCTTACATCACACAGAGGGGTAACAAATCTGGAAACCATTAGTTTCCAATTTCAACACAAACATGCATACAAAAATACCCTAAGAAACAGACACTTTCTAAAAAGCATATAAATGACCCTGTTTCTATTAGCATGTTTATTATTTACTTCTTAGTACAGGTTTTCCTAAACTAGTGCTACTCCTCTCAATTATTAAATCTGTATTACACCATTTTGGTAAAAGAACAACCCATTTTGCCCCAAAATTTGGTCTCCAAATATTCAGGGCTATGGGGTCCAAGTGACTTCATGATCATGGATGTTGAATACCTTAATTCCTTGCTATTTTTATAGAGGATAAAGCAATATCATCTTCATAATTCTTACTCATGGTTAGAGAGAATAGCTTCTACTTTCACAACTTGGCATTTACAAGTGTGTATAAAAAAACCCAGACTCTCAGAATATAACTCACAGATAAGCTGAGTTAAACCTTTTATTTCAAAAATTTCACCCAATAAATTCTGGTAATGATGCTTCTATTTCAAAAAGGGCAAAAGAAGTGGAGAATAAGGAAAGCTTAATGTCATTCTACATGAGATACACGAAATAAAACCAAAAAGGCCTAATTTAAATTTGTAGCATTCTCTGCTGCAATTTGACTTCACACTTTGTTTTTAATAACACTACAGTTCTTCAGCAATATAAAGCTCTTTGAAAATCATAATGTTGTAATATGAAATGCCTGTGAATTTACATTTCCCACAGCCTCACTGCAAGTCAATTAAATGTAGTCAAGTTCTGTTAAAGAGCAGTTTCTAGGGTGCAATATATGTCTGTAATTTTTTTTTAATCAAGTCATAATTTCTGATTTTAAGACAGAAACTGCATGAAGAATGAAGAACAGCTGTTTCTTCCACCAGCTTCTACATTTTTTGTGCTCTAAGAAGGCAAAGTAAAAAGGTAAGAGTAAGGCAGCAGCTGAGCTATTTCCATAAACTGTGGATGTGTCAGACATCTCTTTCAACCCAAATATTCCCTTCCTCTTTCCCACATTTTTAGAAGACTTCCTAAGATAGTGCCATGCAGTAGGTTATTTACAAACCTGAGGCTGCAAACCTACTCATTTACAATTTAAAGAAATAACCGTAGAAGAAATAAATGAAGCCTAATGTCAACCTCCAGCTCCAGAGTTGTTATAAACTCAAGTAACTCATATAACTCCAAATACACAAATATTTTTGAGAAACTAGCCTGACTTTTTTTTTTTTAAATGAAACTTAGAACCATGCATTTGGTTTAAGTTATGCCCCATCAAGAACCACTTATAAAAAGCCATACACAAGTGAATAATTATATTCCTATTTTAAAGAATAAGGAATATTAAGCATATGTGCAGTGACTTGCTCAGACATTCAGTAATTAGTCACTTCTCAAAATTAGAAGAATCGAATAAAAAATTACTATTCAAAGTACCTGTCTCTATTCCCATCACTTAACACATATCATAATCTTAGAACACTGATAATAAAATAACAGAAAGTATGCTGTTATTACAGATCCCGCTTTACCTGCAAATTTCATATGAAAAGAGAGGTGGCAGGTTTTTTGTTTGGAGGGGAGGTTGTAGATTTTGGTTCATTTTCTTGCTTTGTTTTTTTTGTTTGTTTGTTTGTTTTTTTAAGTGAAGTGGCTGTAAACTAAAGGTGACAAAAATGTTGCGTGCAATGTCTTGAAAATCATCCTAACTTGAATGGACTCAATATCCAGTAGTTTAGGCAAAGACTTTTTTTAAGCTTTAAGACCTGACTTTAATTAAAATTAAATTAAATTAAATTAGAAAGAAAACAAATGCAATCTGGAAAGTAGCTAAAGAAAATAGAAGCTAAAATTACACAGGAAAAAAAAAAGAAAAAAATCTGTCATTAACCATTTTCAAATGTAAACATGCAATATAGAGACTGGAAAATACATCAAAAAAATATCCAGAAGTGATACTTATGGAAGGATAAAACCTGTTGTTATTACTGCATGATCTCTACTAAGCAATTCCAGTTTGTGAAGAGTCAACCAATGTGAGAAAGAAGCACTCTGACAGCAGCCAGTTGTAGCCAGCCATTTTGAGAAAATTTTCTTATTAATTTACAAAAGCAGTAAAAAAGAACAAGCAAACCCACCACTACCATAAAAAAATATAATCACTTTTTGGCAAAGCACTAATATAACCTAAACCAGTTCCTGCTACCAACATCCTGGGAATGGATCAAGATTTTTTTCCTCTGAGTCAGCAGAACAGTACCTGTAAAGAATGTGCATTTTATTTGCTGTCACATTTGATAAATACTCATGTGACGAATGCACAGGAAAATCCATGTGAGAAGCATAACCTTCATACTATTCTTCTTCTAGTCACTTTTAGTATTAGCAGCTCTCCCCGGTCACTGGTTTAAAAGACATTTCTTACAAACTACTTCTGCAACTTCGAGAAAAAAAAAAAAAAAAAACAGTAATCACATTGTGTAGGAAATATGAACATTACATGAGATTAGGAAATTATTTTAAAAAGCAGAAGGACACATTACATTCAACCCTAGAATCCAAATTCTGCCCTCCTTTGCACTTTAATATTTCAGTGGATACATTTAGCTCCATTTTCCAGTTACTTCTGCCTTAATCAAGTCCGACAGTTTGGGAAACGATGAGTAAACTTATCTTACACTGACTTTGCCTGAAGGCTTATCACATGATTAGACATAAAACTTCAAAATTTGTCTACAGGTTTTGAATTTCATTATTACTGTATCACTTAATTATTACCGTATCATTTTAATTAATTAGTACTGTAGTATTAGCAATTTACAGAGAATACCTTGAGTATATGTTGACCCATTTTATCTGGCAGAATGTTGAATTAATTTTCAAATTACTCCACAAGACTTACACTAGAATTCTACCTAATATAAATGCTTCTTGCACCAATAACTCCTGATACTTGATTTCCTTACTAGTGGTCAGTAAAAACCCTGCAAAATTAAGCACTCCTACAGGAATTCCCCAGCAGACTGTTCCAAACACAGCTGGTTTCTTAGAAGATTTTTTTTTCATATTTAAACTGTTGTCCTGTTTCCAAGCATAAAGAGGATATCTAAACAGCCTATATTTGATAGCAATGGAAAAAGCATTTCTAGGACTTAAATCACAGCCACAGGCATGACTCCAAATCCCTCATTTTTAAAAGTAGGTATTTCTTTATTGAACTAATTATTTCCCATGCTAGATCTCTTCCAATCCCTTCTTCACTTTCCTGGGGTTTGCATCAATAGACTTTCAACAATTTTCTGGACTATAGAACATCTTCACCAGTGCTGTAAATATGTCCTGCCACCACGACACTGTGATGGCGGCCAGAACATTTTCATGGGACATCATAGTTTAAACTCCTGAGACAGAATAAAACTGAGCAGAGATCTTGAGCACTTTTTACAATTTCTTTGATAATGTCCTAGCACACAACAGGAAACTGCAGGACTCCACCCACCCCCCTCACCCCCTCCCCCATTCCACAGTATTTCAGAGGTGAGAGAGTTCATGCATCTGAGTCCTGTAGAAGATTCAAGGCCGTAAATCCCAAAGGACCTTCATACTTATCCTCCTCTGCTTCTCACAACTCAGGAAAGAGCCAGGCTGAAAGCACACCTTTGTCATAAGCTACGTTTATAGAAACCAAGATGCACTGTGGCTGAAGTTTCAGTTTTCATCTCAGAACAAACATAAACACAATACACACCTGCAGATCATGTATGTTTCTGATCTAAGCCCCAGGAGTTTACCCAGAAGATCCATACCCGGGTAACCTTTTACCCTGTTGCTGGCAATTCCATCTCACATAAACTGGCTTTGGAATAGTTACCTATTCTCAGAAGCCTTTAGTATCTACTTCTGTTTACCTTCTTTCTCTGTGTCTGAATACATATGTATAGAAAATTGGAAAGGAACTATTAGTCGGGTTCAAAGATGAATGACTTACCATATTTTGCTTTTCTAATGACTCTAAAATAACCTCTCAATACATCCTTATATAAGGTGGCAGGGAAGTTCTATTTCTTATCTATATATAAATGAAAACATCACTCTAAAAGGTCACACTATTATATCTGCATCTGCAATAAGCCACCCTGCAATATGAAATTCATGGAAACTTTGATTAAAAAATGAAAACACATATACAAGCTCACAGAAGGGGAACACTGTATAGAATTATCCTCTGTGCATACTCACACTTGTGTACTCTCAAAATGAAGAAGCAAAAGAGTGTTTCCCCAAAGAGAAAACGGCACATTGCGTTTTCAAAGTGAAGGCAGGCCCTTCAAAAACGAAATACAAACTGGCCAAGTAGAAGTCATTTGGGGTTTATAAGTTTTATACTAGAACATTTAAGAATGACAAAGCTAACGAAAACTATTCCATTACAATTCTTCAGCATATATCGTCCATTATATATGAGTCCATGTCTCAAGCTTAATTTTTCAGAGATGGTTACACCACCAAAGAGTAAGGACCCAAAAGTATAAAAGTAGCAAATCTGACAAAAAAGCTTGTGGGGTCAGTTCTGCTTCCTTTAAGTAGATACTTATGCCACTAAGTCATTATAAAACCTTAAAATTTTCACATACATTTTCAAATATAAATTCTTCCAAGTTCCTGTTCCATATGACTGTTGAAGAGTCCATTTACCATATTACAAATATAAATTTGCATATTACCTGCCATTTTTGCACTTGTTCTTGTTTTATTAGGTTAGTTTATTCTCAGAATTGTGCAAAAGAGTTAGAGAGAATTCCAGGAACAAAACAAATACCTGAATTCACAGTAAGAGATGGGAAAATTTATGTATAATAAGATCATCAAATAATGATTAAGAGTGAATAAGGAGCCATAATCACTGCTTAAATGCAAAAGGGACAATATTTTCTAATAAACTCCCATAACGAGATTATTTTTTCTAAGAATCCAGCAGTAAACAGCTATCCATGCACCTTCCATTGACAGTGTATTTCACAGCCGATGTTACCAAAAACACTTGAGGAATCAATTGCAATCTGCAGCTCCACTCCCATTTAAATGATAAATGTGCTTTTGAAAGTATCTTCCGGTATCTTTTGGGCTGCATTTTACTGCCTTTTCACTATCAAACACCATATTCAGTTGTTTAGCAATCATATCAAAATCTTGATCATCTTCTCAAAGTAAAAGTGAGTAGAACCAAATTTCAACAACTGTGTGGTGGTTCTACTGCAAAGCACGCAAGTACCAGGTTACCCTCAGATACTGGAAATAGTGTCTGTGTTTTCTAAAAAAATATTTATTTCCATTTCAATAAAAAAGCAGACAGTAAAAGGGGTTATTAATCAGCAAGCAGGAGAACAATCATGATAATCGTTGCATAGAAGCTAACCTGCCCTTCACCTACTCACTCTGTTCATGTATTGAAACAGTCCTGGCAGAGATAAAATCAAATTCTTTTTTCAGAAACTAGCATGAATTTTCAGAAAGATTATTTGTGAAACATTTCCTGAGAATCCTCAAAAACCTCTGTGGATTTTGAGAAGGCCTTGAGACTTAGAATCATAGAATAGTTAGGGTTAGGAAAGGACCTTAAGAACATCCAGTTCCAACCCCCCTGCCATGGGCAGGGACACCTCCCACTAAACCATGCCACACAAAGCTCTGTCCAGCCTGGCCTTGAACACTGCCAGCGATGGAGCATTCACAACTTCCTTGGGCAACCCATTCCAGTGCCTCACCACCCTTACAGTAAAGAATTTCTTCCTCATATCCAATCTAAACTTCCCCTGTTTAAGTTTGAACACATTATCCCTTGTCTTATCACTACAGTCCCTCATGAAGAGTCCCTCCCCAGCATCCCTATAGGCCCTCTTCAGATACTGGAAGGCTGCTAGGAGGTCTCCATGCAGCCTGCTCTTCTCCAGGCTGAACAGCCCCAACTTTCTCAGCCTATCTTCATCCGGGAGGTGCTCCAGTCCCCTGATCATCCTCGTGGCCCTCCTTTGGACTTGTTCCAACAGTTCCATGTCCTTCTTATAATGAGGACACCAGAACTGCACACAATACTCCAAGTGAGGTCTCAGGCGAGCAGAATAGAGGGGCAGGATCACATCCTTCGACCTGCTGGTCACGCTCCTTTTGATGCAGCCCAGGATACGGTTGGCTCTCTGGGCTGCGAGCGCACACTGCTGGCTCATGTTCATTTTCTCATCGACCAACACCCCCAAGTCCTTCTCCACACGGCTGCTCTGAATCTTTTCTCTGCCCAACCTGTAGCTCTGCCTGGGATTGCTCCCACCGAGGTGGAGGACCTTGCACTTGGCATGGTTAAACTTCATCAGTCCACCTTACAAGCGTGTCAAGGTCCCTCTGGATGCCATTCCTTCCCTCCAACGTACCGACTGAACCACACAGCTTGGTGTCATCGGCAAACTTGCTGAGGGCACACTCAATCCCACTGTCCATGTCACCAACAAAGATGTTGAACAAGACCGGTCCCTGCACCAATCCCTGAGGGACACCGCTCATTACTGGTCTCCAGCTGGACATTGAGCCATGGAGCACAACTCTTTGCGTGCAGCCATCCAGCCAGTTATTTATCCATCAAGTGGTCCACCTATCAAATTGACGTCTCTCTAACTTAAGAGACAGGGATGTCGTGTGGTTATCAATGCATGCAGGTCTGCTCGATATCTTTGCACAACTTGAGCACATACCACCATCTTTAAAAAAAATAAAATTCAAAACCAGATTCTCATCAAGCATGGGAGACTCAATGCTTGTAGGCCATGGACATTTAACAGACAGAAAGGTTTTTATCAACCATGGGAGACCAATGCTAAGAGATTGCTCTTACTCAAGGAAGCAGCAAATCACCAGAAGATATAGACTGAAACCCTCCATCAGGAATCCTCATACGTTCATTAGTTTAAGTTGCACTATAAATGAGTTGAAGATATTTTAATATCTATTTGGTTTATATATATATGAATATATATCAAATATATTTTCCTTTTTAATTGCAAATCAAACAAGAGTCCATGTGAAAAGAGCAGCTCTGGAAGCTGCAGCTAATATTAAACAAAAAGAGGCAAAAATGGCAAGCAAATTACTGAAAAGGGTTTCTGGCTTTGCATTACTTCCCATGGATTTGCAGTGGGGTTGGAGGCATTATCCAGGCAGCCTGAAGTGGCTGCAGTTGTTCTACAACAGAATACTAGTGTGCAAGTGAAATACTGTGCTGAAGTACTGTAAATATAGAGTAACTGGAGGTTCACTTTTTACATGTCATTTTTAAGCATCTCCCTTGCCAACTTAAAGGGCTTGGCAGGTGATTAAATAGTGGCCTGAGGTTGTACTTGAAGGAAAATGTTGCACAAGCTGCAAGACAGCTGCAAGGTAAACACATTATTGCAGATCAGCTGATCATGCGCCCCCCCAGGACTCAACGTAGTAGAGGTAATCTAAACCAGAAAACTGGCATTTATAGGGTGCAAAGACTGTTTTTCCTACATATTTCAGCAGGCTCAAATACTGTGCTGTGTAACGAGAGAAAAGCTTACCCAGTCAACATTCATTAGGCTGATTTATATTATAAACCTCTCTCATGCATGCATACTAATATTTAGCATCATAACTATTGTTACCAGATCTTTTAAAGCTGCATGTTTGTCAAAAACCCACCAGGACCACCCATTTGCAGCTGAGAAATATAATGTGAAGAAAATTTCTCTATATATTGTGTGAGGAAGAGACACTTCCTGCAGCTTTGCTGCCTTTGAGAGGCAGGCATGCCAAGTGCTGACAGGAGAATGAATAGAGCCAGTCATGCTAAACATGCATCCTATTGTTTTGGACTGTGTTGGTCAGATCCACTGTCAACACATTTTCTGTTTCTCCCTCTGCCTCCCCCCACCACCATCTTTTGTTGTTGTTGTTGGCAATATACACTCATCCCATTGGATTCAAGAGTACGCTACAAAACATGCTGCATCTGCCAGAGCCACTCTTTAAAAGAAACACATGCATGTTTAGTTTTATTTTTTTCCAATCTCTTAGGCAAATTCACTGCATTCCTTCTCACTACAAGGATCAGGGTTTCAAAGAAGGCCCCTGCTGGGAGAACACACCTCTCCAATGCATGCGTGCTGCCACACACACGCATATACATGTATTAATGAAGTGCACATCTCTCATTATTGTTTTACAATGATCAGGTACTGACGGGAGGAGTCTCCCAAAATTTAATCATGCTTTTTTTAAAGACAGGCAACCTAACCAGTCATTTGACCAGTAACTCAGCCTAAGCTAGCTCTGTGTTTGTAGGCAGAAAGAGTTCACGTTGAGTTGGACAACTTTACACAAGGCGTGCAAGTTGGGATCCATATATGGGCAAAGTCTGAATGCACTACAGGTGTTTGAGACAATCTCTGTTCTACCACTTTCAATGAAAAATTGTAGCTTTTCTGCATTTTTTTTTTTCATAGCCAGGTAAAGAAAGAATTCATAAAGTCATAATAAAATGTTAGAAAAAAATCAATCTTAGTAAATGCTAATAAAAACTGGTTTATGTTGTAAAAAGATTTAGAAATGACAAGGTGAAAAAAAGGAAAAAGGTGTTATCTTCTAGGAAAGTATTTTACCTGCAATGTCACAAATGGACACGTTTCCTGAGAAAACACTGTCTAGGACTTCAGTAAGGTCTGGACCTCATTCAGATGCTGGTTTTTTCCTACTGGTGAATGAACATGTGGGTAAACCGTCCCCCAAAAAAAGCTTGAGACCTGACATAGACTCAAGCTCAGAACTTTTGGAGCAAGACCTTAAAAGTCAATGAAAATCCAGAAGGCAGCATCAGTTTTGTTTAATTTTCAAAACAGATTAAACTGGCAACTATCCTTGAGCTTAAAGAACAACAATAAAATGTATGCACACTGCAAACTGGTTCCTTTTAGGTTTCCCTTAGGGAAAATGTAGGGAATTCCATCTCTTGCCTTTCCTGCTGTAAAGTAAAGGAACTGCCTGAAGAGATGCTTATGCTGCAGCCACTATGAATAAAATCAAAACATAAGCTGCTAGGGTTCTGGCTTACACACATTTGAAAGAAGACTGAAACTACTACCTACAGGGAGAGGCTGTCAAAAGATAGATGGCAGAAAGTAACCCTGCTAGACAAAATAAGAAAGACTACGATATCTATTCATTATCAATCACACAGACTGCACTGCATTACTCATTTTAACCCTCAAGCTTCAAGAAGAAGAGAGGCATCTAAAGAGATAGCTTATTGCAGTGACAGGGAACCAAACAAGAAATAAATGATGCTAGGGAGAGTGGGATCAAAAAAACCAGAGGCCTATCAATCAATCTGTTTCAGGAAAGCTTAGACACCTGCAAACAACAGAGTATTATTTTCTAAACTGCAAGATATCCTGAAAGTGACATCCAGAAATTGAATAAACAGCATAAACCCTTAGGAGGAGGGAGAGAAGGATATGCGTATTTAGGATTACAGTACTTAAGTACTTAAGGTTACAGGCTACCCCTGATCAGCAGGTTACACACTGAATCATTTTTAGACTTTGCCACTGCTTCCCAGCCTAATGCTGCTTCTGCTAAGAACATTGAAGTATGAAAGATTTGCTTGATTACTGAGTAGTACCATTTAACTTCAAACTCTACAAATGCATGAAGAAATAGGGTAAAATGAAATGGCTTGCCAAGGTTGAGTTCTTTGACAAAAGTTTCAAGTGGTATTAAAAGACTGGACAGGGCATTCTACCCTGATCATGCCCCACTGTGAATGATTAAAAACCAACCAAACAAGCTAACAAAACCCCCCAGCAAACAAACAACAAAATCTCCATGTATTTTTAAAGGATCATTGAGAAAATATACTGAAATTTCTGGGATGCTCCGTCTGCAGAATTTGGAAATAACACATCTCCCTTGGTAATTTTTCACGCCCACAAGCTTCACCTTTAACTTGCAAAACGGGTAATAGGGTTGATGACCAAATAATACCTGTGGGAAACATCTCTGAAAGAAACTTGTTATGTGACCTCAGCCTAAGACACAATCAAGTATGGGTCCTCTTCAAAAATCTCATTAATTTCTTCTTAATCTTGGTTTTCTATGCTGTGTTTACTAATGCCTGGATCCTTTTTTGCACTCTCTTCTCACCTGCTCTCTTTCCCTTTCAGCCTTAGCTCCAATTTTTTTTTTTCTCTGCTCCATTTACCACAGTATTTCCCATCTATTCTTGACTTCATCCGCTAAGCTTTTGCATTCCCTTGCAGTCGCTCTCAGGAACATGTTTTTCTATCACACCTATAAATTCTAGTCTGCTTTTAGAATATAAATACAATGCTAGAAAATGAAACAGGAAAAAGAGACAAGTCCAATCACTTTTATATGTTTTCTATTTTTCATCCCAAACTTTTACTCTCAGCTACACATTTAGAGTGACTTCTTCAAAAAAAAAAAGCTATTAAAAAAAAATTGTGATGTTGGTTTCCCTGGTTTCTAACTGTAGTATTACCTTAGAGTTGCATATCTATCCATTTTCCATGACAACTCCTAGTTGCTGCGCTCCTACATCCACTTTCTCGCACTCTAAACACAAATAAGCAGATGAAGTAAATGGAGATTACAAGAAAGGAGTGCAAGCTTAAGGAAAAAGCTCTGGTTGTAAAAATCAACTCAATTCAGAAACCTACATCAGATTTAAATCAACATAATTAAATTATCACTGACTGCTTACAAATGGAAATAAGAGCAGAATAGGTCATAATTTCTACTTTGGCCCTATTTTTTGAAAGGAAAAATAACATTTTTTCCAAATGCTTCTGATAACAGCCACTTTCCAATCTCATAGGGTTTGTACAAAGATAAGTACATGAAGAACTGTGCAATCTTTTGATAGTACAGTGGTTTGGGCTAAGTATTATCCATCACCATTTGAGCACTAAGGTGGAATTTGCCTTGACCTCAGATTTGTCTAACAAAAATCAGTAAATGTCCATATTCTAAGGGAATACAAATGAATCTACACAAGTGAAAATTCAGAACACCAGGAAACATTACCCTGGACCCTTCTCTGGAGCATTTGCTTGCTTTCATGATCAGAAAAACTTTAGCATAATTACTAGTTTTCTCTTTTGGAAGTGCACTAGGCTAGACTTACGCCATACATGAACTTCTAGTGATTGCATTCTTGCCGTTTTCTCAGAAGACTTTTTTACCTGTAAAAATTGTTATGACAACCTGCAGCATTGCTAATCTGATGTTAGAGCTTACGTCAATGATTTCAATAGAAGGTATTAATAATGAAATTTACATATAAAGAGTAAGATGCAGTATACTTTTTTACATAGAATCATAGAATAGTTAGGGTTGGAAAGAACCTTAAGAACGTCCAGTTCCAACCCCCCTGCCAGGGGCAGGGACACCTCCCACTAAACCATGCCACCCAAGGCTATGTCCAACCTGGCCTTGAACACCATCAGCGATGGAGCATTCACAACTTCCTTGGGCAACCCATTCCAGTGCCTCACCACCCTTAGAGTAAAGAATTTCTTCCTCATATTCAACCTAAACTTCCCCTGTTTAAGTTTGAACACATTATCCCTTGTCTTATCACTACAGTCCCTCATGAAGAGTCCCTCCCCAGCATCCCTATAGGCCCCCTTCAGATACTGGAAGGCTGCTACGAGGTCTCCATGCAGCCTTCTCATCTCCAGGCTCAACAGCCCCAACTTTCTCAGCCTATCTTCATCCGGGAGGTGCTCCAGTCCCCTGATCACCCTCGTGGCCCTCCTTTGGACTTGTTGCAACGATTCCATGTCCTTCTTATAATGAGGACACCAGAACTGTACACACCAAGTGAGGTCTCAGGAGAGCAGAATAAAGGGGCAGGATCACATCCTTCGACCTGCTGGTCACGCTCCTTTTGATGCAGCCCAGGATACGGTTGGCTTTCTGGGCTGTGAGCGCACACTGCTGGCTCATTTCATTTTCTCCTTGACCAACACCCCCAAGTCCTTCTCCACACGGCTGCTCTGAATCTTTCCTCTGCCCAACCTGTAGCTCTGCCTGGGATTGCTCCCACCGAGGTGGAGGACCTTGCACTTGGCATGGTTAAACTTCATCAGGTTGGCATCAGCCCACCTCACAAGCGTGTCAAGGTCCCTCTGGATGCCATTCCTTCCCTCCAGCGTATCAACAGAACCACACAGCTTGGTGTCATCGGCAAACTTGCTGAGGGCGCATTCAATCCCACTGTCCATGTCACCAACAAAGATGTTGAACAAGACTGGTCCCAACACTGATCCCTGAGGGACACCACTCGTTACTGGTCTCCAGATGGACATTGAGCCATTGAGCGTAACTCTTTGCATGTGGCCATCCAGCCAGCTCTTTATCTACCAAGCGGTCCACCTATTGAATTGATGTCTCTCCAACTTAGAGACAAGGATGTCATGTGGAACAGTGTCGAATGCTTTGCACAAGTCCATATAGCAGACATTAGCTGCTCTGTCTCTGTCCATCAGTTCCATAGTCCCATCATAGAAGGCCACCAAATTGGTCAGGCAGGATTTTCCCTTAGAGAAGCCATGCTGGCTGCCACCAGCCACCTTGTTGTTCATCTGCCTTAGCATGCCTTCCAGGAGTATCTGCTCCAAGGTTTTGCCAGGCACAGAGGTGAGACTGACTGGTCTGTAGTTCCCTGGGTCATCCATTTTCCCCTTCTTGAAAATGGGGGTCATATTACCCTTTTTCCAGTAGTTGGGAACTTCACCTGATGCCATGATTGATTCTAGACATTGCCATGGCTTATTCTAGAAGGATTTCAAAATAATATTTTACATCATTAGGCTTAGTCTGGTTTTATTAAATTGAATAGTAATACAACACCAAGACTGAAATCCAACCGTTTCAGTGCAACAGCAGAATTTTCTATCCATTTGCAGTCAGGCTGTTATTTCAGAGATGTTATCTCTCTTTTCTGAGAACAATGGTGTTAATTAAAATAGGCAATGAAGAGCATCTGGAATCTAAAAATTAACTTATGCCTGTGTAAAGACATCCATTAGCTTCACTGGGCATTGAATCAGGCTGTTACTGCAGATCGGTCAATGCAATTCTCCTCAATGTGTCAGACATTAATGAAGTTAACATGGGAAAAAACAGCACACAGCAAACAGCTGATGACAAAATTGCTCAGTGCACTCATCTACCACTGAAGCCTGCCCATCAGGCACAATTTCATATAATTCTGAAAATAGACAGTATTCTGTTGCTGTCATTAGAAATGTACTCAGTGACTTTTCTTAATCCATTGTATGTTAGTGCTCACTGTTATTTCTGGTTACCAAGAGGCAGCATTCTAGCACTGCTTTAGAAACATTGATTCCAAGTGGGAATTTTTCAGCCTAAGTTTATGAAAAGTTTCATTCTCTACTGTCTACAAAATCAAAGTAACAACAGGATAGATCTTTACCACCTCCCAGCTCATCTCTCCAGCAGACAGAAGAGCTTAAAAATTCAGGTGTTTCTTCCTGGGGACATACTACTCTAATAGAATTTGTTTCATTAGCTTGGACACCCTGCATTGCACAAAATTTACCTCCACTCACTTAGGAACAAATGATTTTGTTAAAAATGTCATACACACACACACACACACACATATGCATATTCACACAAAACCAGGTATCATTAACGTCACAAAAGTGAACTTGCCTTTGACGACAAGCTTTTAGATTCCCCTCTAACGTAAGAGCCACTAACTTTATTGAAAGCCTAGTAATACTAATCTTTGCAATCAAGGACCTAGAGCCTTCTGGCCTACTTGTAAGATACTAACACAAATGGAAATTAGCAGCAACTAAGTCAGTCCATAGCCTCAGCACAGGGTAGTAACCCAGAGTACATACTTCCCCAGCCAGATTAACCCAAATGAAATATTGAATCATGTGTAAGGCTTCTAGTGCTGAAATTACCTCATTTCCCAAATAATCTCTGAAGCATTCCATCATGCTGTATGGACACTTTCTGCATTTTTCCTTATAAAACACCTTTATCTGCAAATATTTTTGTTACTGTTCTCCAAAATCCGTCATGCTTGGAACCTGAAACACTTCCCTTGCTCTGCCCCATGTCCAGCAAGTATGAACCCAGACTCACCATTTTATTTCCTGATAAGAAAGAATAACATGTACTATACTTCATGTAGCGGTCTTAGTAAAATCAGTATTGCTCTGATTAATATTGCTTGTTAATGTTTGTTTATTTGTTTTTTGTCAAACGCCTCCTTGTGCTGGCACACTCAAAGTTATGAACAACAAAAGTAATTCTTGTGTGTAAGCTCTGCAGCTTACTTTTCAGAAATTTTCTTTTCCTACACAGCTATCTTCCAGTGAGGACTGAATTACAAAATTTAATCTCTTTCATTTGATTTAGGCTCATTTTTCACTCTCCTTTTGCTTTGATTTGCCTTAACTCTGTTCCAGTCAAGCCTGAGTAGCTACAAGAGATGTATTTCTGTTTCAGGGCAGAGCTAGCTCCCTGCTGCTTTGATTCCTCCAAGTCAAGACAGATTCTGGGGCATACCTACACAGTGCTATATTCCTTTGGGTTTTTATTTTTATCCTTTTTGCATCATTGTCCAGAGTAGGTGTGGCAGTACTAAGACCATCTCATGCGCCTCTCACTTAAAAACTTACTTTGCCCTAAAAAGGAAATGCAGAACATCTGAAACAAACTGATTGGTATCCAGATGGGAAGATCTTGGGTAAAAATGATCCTGAACAAAGCCTAGAGAGCTCTGGCACCTTTGGGGGACTCTTCTCTTCTGAGAAACACTAAGCCTAACAACTGCAAGATCTGTGCACTGCATCAGTAGGGCAGGAAGTTGTTTCAAAGAACTGAAGCAAGGTTTCTCCACCCAGAAGAATGAGAGGTCAAGGCAATGAAAAGTAGGCACCCATTAGTTCCAGAAAAGGGCTCAGAGATCAGAGGAATGTACAGGTGAAGGAGACTGGCCAGGAGTAGATTTGGATGACGTCAAAGAATAAACTTTGCAATCATTCAGGCCAGTTGCTAAGAATGCAGAAAAAGCATTAGCAAGAAATTCAGCCAGTTTCTGATGGTACCTCTTCTCCAACAGGGACATTTCTGTTGGATTGCCACCTGGCTTCTATGTGGTTTTCATCACTACCAGTTTCTTATAAAAATTGAAACATCTTGCAATTGGCTGGTTTCTGTAGAAACTACTAACTCTGATTTTTTATTTTTATTCTTTTTAATTCTTTACTCTAAATGAAAGCCAGCCTGATGCTGACTGTAATCTGCCAAGCCTCAAATGACTGTGAATTGCTCTGGATTAGAAATATCATTCAGCCTTTACAAAAGTACTCTCCCTTTGCACAGAACAGAATCAGACTGAGACTTGCAAGGCTTCTGCATTAAGGTGAACAAGTAAAAGTTCAACTGACATGGCACACATTTCTCTATTCTGTAAATCCCAAAGACATTTTATTATTCTGAAACTGCAGAGTCTAAATTACCAGGCTTGCCTTCTAGCTCAAGAAATAAAGGTTCATGTTTCCAAAGGGGCCAACAGTTCTCTCTTTTCAGATGATCAGTTCAAAGAACATTATTACAATTTGAAGATCTTTACTCATAATTACTGATTTACAAACACATTGTATTGAATGGGGTTTTTTTAGTTAAAAAGGGATGATGTTCATTTGAAGAGTTGAGTGCCACTTTATCAGTGTTACAAACACAATACATTTGCTCTGTCTTAAAGTACTGATGGGAAACAAGAAATCAGGTATTCTTTTATTCCTTACATTAACTTTATGAACTACACATATGCTTTTATACAGTAATTGTTACACTTCTTTTTATAGTCAGGAAGTCAGCTTTTGTTTTCATTGGTATATTACTATTTTAAACAACACAGCAAGGCAGATAAAACAGATGAAATTGCATTTATAAGAACACAACAAAATTGGCAGGGTGACCCAGAATCAGACGCAGTTTCGAAATCACTGTGAAATGGATCTTTTTGAAAATGACAAGATTTTGAATTATCAACATCCCTTTAAGTTACTACTTTCCACCAAAGCTTATAAACACCTGTTATAAAGGCACAAAGAATTGAATTGTAAATGTCACAGTAAGGTTAAAAAGGGAATCCAAGTTAAAAGAAAAGAAAAAACAACAAGGCACAAGTAATCAGACATTCAATGCTACCCAGCCTCAGTAAAGAAAAAAGGTGAATACTTCCATATTGCTACTTTCATTAGATCAGCACACTTATATCTAAGATGGGACAAGTTTTGCCACATAGTCAATGTGGCCAGGCATAATTAGTCTAACATTGATCTAAATACTCAAGGATCGTAATTTGTGTGATCACCTGGGATATACTGTTCATGGTTTGTTTAAATCCAAATACAAATGAAACACAGATTATCCAAAATCAGTTATCCAGATCTGATCGTGATCAAATTTGGGGGGACTTAATATGATCTATGAAGCCCTGATGGCATTTTTTTATTATTCTCACAAAGAGGGAAGAGTAGCTAAAAATCTGACCTTTCAATTCAGTTGTTTATATTGGTTCTGTACAAGGGAAAAATAATGCAGTCTGTTTTCACTGTTCTTTAACAACACAAAACTTACGGCTACCTTCTCCTGCAAAATGTTTCCATAACATCAAGTTATCTTCACTCACCCACAATAACCTGAGCACCAATATCTAACTATATAAGAATCCAGCTTCTATTTTGAAAAAAAAAACCAAAAACAAACAAAAAATTCCCAGAAAAGTAAAGCCAGAAGACCTGCCCTACTCATCTGGATATTAACCAATCTACAGAATTTCAGGGCAGTTCAGCACTGATAAAGAAGAGGTCTGCCAATTACAGCGCAAAATAAATTCACAACACTTCACTTTTTTGTCATACATTTTATTAAGGGAATACAAAGCCCTTTATTTTCCAGTTAACTGTAATGTTGTGGCATGTGTCTTTCCCATTAAAATATAATTCAGACAAGAGTAAAGCAAACACCTGCTACTTGCCAAACACAAAATAACTAGCATAAAACTCAACTAATGTCCCTTTCTGCATTGCAGAATGTGTGCAGTCCCAAGGAGGGGAAAACTGTAGGATTCGCTCACATTTCATTAGCTCTTTAAAGGGTGTATATCAATAAAAAAAGATTTTATAGTAAAATATTTATAGACTTCAGAATGTCATGAGGATACCTATTTCTCTCACCCTACAGCCTAGATTAATGTGTAAATACTCACCATAACATATAAAAACAATTTAAGAATGGCTATAGTTGGATTAACCAGCTGTAGTGATAGGACAAGGGGTAACGGGTTCAAACTTAAACAGGGGAAGTTTAGATTAGATATAAGGAAGAAATTCTTTAAGTGTGGTGAGGCACTAGAATGGGTTGCCCAGGGAAGCTGTGAATGCTCTATCCCTGGCAGTGTTCAAGGCCAGGTTGGACAGAGCCTTGAGTGGGATGGTTTAGCAGAAGGTGTCCCTGCCCATGGCAGGGGGATTGGAACTAGACAATCTTAAGGTCCTTTCCAACCCTAACTATTCTACGATTCTATGATTCTA
This sequence comes from Ara ararauna, assembly GCA_028858755.1. Classification (NCBI taxonomy): domain Eukaryota; kingdom Metazoa; phylum Chordata; class Aves; order Psittaciformes; family Psittacidae; genus Ara; species Ara ararauna. Next base: position 51,913,937 of record CM054376.1, on the reverse strand, counting down.
TGAATAGCCTTCTCCCTAGAAGCATTCCTACATTCACTTCACTAGCAAGCCAATGTCAGAATTCTGGTCACTTATTAAAAAATAAACAAACAAACAAATAAACAAAAGCTATCAGTCATAAACCAGAACTTGGATACTCATCTTATCTGAGCACTGCCACAACTACTAATGCCCTGAGAAAGTGTTTCTTCTCTTGAACGCTTTTGTTGCTCAGTTGGTCCAAGAACAGATCAAGAATGTAACATTTAATGTTATGGCTGATAGACAACACACTGACCTCTAGATATGAGTCTGGAGGGCAGACAAGCCTTTTTGAGAATTTAAAGAGCTATTTCACTGCATGCTCAAGCAGTCCTGCTATCAGCTCTCTCTTCTAATTGCCTGCCACTGGGTGTATTAGAACCAGAAGCCCTTACAACTGCATTTAATAAAAAAGTACTTATGTATAGGGCACATATAGCTTCAGGTAATGTACAACCATGGTCAGCTTGACCGTAAGCCACCCATCTCTCTGTCCAATTCCTCTTCTCAATATTTTTGCCAACTAAAAAAATAGATCATTGTATTACAAGTATATATTAGCGCACACCTTCTTAAAGTTAAGAATGCTTGCCTCTCAAAACTGTCTTCAGGTGGGAATAGAAATCCCATATTAGGAAAGCCAAATATTCAGCTGGCTCTACCAGCTTGTTAATTGCTCTGTCAGTGGTACCAGATATTATGCTCTGAACCAACAAATCAAGTGGTGAAAAATTCCAGTCATAAAGATCGTCTTAAACAAAGCCTAACAAACAGCAGACAAATATCTTCTTCCCTTTTTTCTCTTTCCCAACAAAAATGGCTTATCATCAACACCAGTAAGTGATTAAGGGTGATAGCTGTCTGATATCATAGGCAAAATTTTGGACATCTGTTCACGTTAACTGTCAGGTGGTTTGTATGGGTCACAAAGAAATTTGCTGAAAGGGTGGTCTGCAATTAGAGAAGGAAATTGAAGCAACTCACTTTGAGAATTAGCTAATGATTTCTGTCTGAGAAGCCTGAAATACAGATAAACAGGAAAAGAAAAAAAGAAAGAGCAATACAGACTTTCTGTAACACCAAACACAAACACTTAATCACACAGAAACAATAGTCTGCATGTACTTAATTCCTATCTTATTAACTGTATTAAAACAAATCAAAGAAAACTCATTTGGTGTGAAGACATGCATCATAAAGCAGAAATGCCTGTATCCTATCTAAACTTATGTGGTTTTGTAATTAATATGTCTAACTGGTAGCAAATATTACTGTGATGAATTCTTACTTGCAAAGCTCAAAACTATAGCTTACAGTCTCAGGCAGCAAGACAAACAACTGGCACCTGAACAGTAAGCAAAATTTGGTCTTGATGCCTGAACATTACCTTCTAATGAGAAATAAATTACCCAAAATAAAAAATAAAAATAAAAAATTGGAAGTAGGCTTTTCTTTGCGTATAAATTCTTCTATAGATCTGCATTAATTCTACATGAATATTGTAAAACCTTTTCCTGTGGCTGTTTTCTGTTGGATTGTGAGAAAAACTAGAGGGTAAAAAAAGGATAGCTGGAACTCCATGTAGCATGGAAGCACTGAAAGAGCAAAGCTGCCCATGGGGATTAGGAATAGAAAAATGTTTTTCTCTACTGTTCATTGGTAAGCTGTGGCCCTTGCACTTGCTCCCTGCTCCAAACAAGATGATGCTTTTCCCCGTCATAATTGGAACTGTAAAACCAAAAGTACATATTCTATTTAGCTGGCTTACTGATGGCAACAGTGATTCATGGGAATAAGGAAGACTGCCACAGAAAAAAAATAAAAATCTTGTGAAACACTGCACTGGACTTTGGAGGTGAGGCAACTTTACTTATTCCTGAAGAAGCATTAGCATTGTTGGACATCTGTATATTTTAACAACAAATAAAAAATTCACATCCAAACTTTACCGCAGGAAAAAAGATGCCATTGGATGGGGGCCAGAGACCTTGATGATACTGCTTCTGCTACCATAGAGCGAAATAAAAGCTAGAGAGTTATAACTGAGATCTATTTTCTTAGCTCCTCCAGCAAAATGTCAGCAAACTGATTCAAATGAGAGTGACAGTTGCTAAACATTTCTTCAAGGAATAGTTCAGAGTGTCACTGTGAAACAAACAGGACTCTCACGTTTTTTATACACATACTCATTGCCTTTCTACTGTACAGGTTTTCTGTTCTCTTATGCTTTGGCTTGGTTCTTATTTTTCTCTTCTTTTCCCATTCATTTTCAGTACAGCTACACTGACAAACTAAATCTGGAGTTGAGAAAAACCACAAGAATGTTTTTGAGAGCTTTCAAAAAATACCAACAGAATAAATAAGATAGTGACTTTGTAGAGCTGTGTTTTGAAGCTCATTTCTTCCCAGTCCCAGCAGAGCTGGCAGATGATCTGCTATTCCACTATAAGAATGGCCATAGAAACACACAATTTTCTGGAAGACCACAAAAAACATCTGAAAGCTTCACAGAGCTGGCATGCAGATAACTTTTGAGCAACATACTAGAAATCCCATAACCATCCCAGGGCTGACATGAAGCTCCTGAAGCTGGCAGAGCACCACAGAAGGTGGGCATAGAGGGCAAATGGCACCTGCAACTTCCGCACCCGGGAGATAAACCTGAACAGCATTAACAACTCCTCTAGCAGTCCCACTAAGACTAATAAAGGGAACCTGCCTTCTGCCAAGATTTTATGTCAGCAAAATGCCCACCTCAATGTCCCAGATGCTCTCTCCCATGACAAGAGGACAGGAGGAAGCTGGCATCCAGAGTCTGACAGCAAAGCACCTTGCTTTCCTGCAAGCCAAGATGCAAGTGCTCAGTTGTTTTTAATACCTCATGCTGAACTCTAACCTGGAAATCCAACAAATACTTTGGAATATCAACTGGATTTAATCTGCTAAGTGCATCTGAAAGCAACAGTTCCCTGGATTTAGTACTTCACATGAGAAGCAATGACATTCAAATACTATCAGCTGCTATGATTAACACAGTTGTATCTACAGTATTCTCCTGGTGTATTTCAAAGTTTTCCAAGAACATGTTTTTTCCAAACAGTGCCAGTCCTTCAGATTCAATGTCTTTGTTTTGACAATGATCACTTATGAAAGCTTCTGAAGCCCAGGATGAAAATTCTGCTTGAGACAGAGCAGAGACTCAGTCCTGCTTTGGAGCTGGATCCTTCACATCACAAGTGAACATGATATTCCCTACTGGTTACCTCAAAATGCTTTTCCCTTTCATTTATTATTTTCTTCAATTGTGGACTAAAATACAAAAAAAACCAACTCTAAAATAAAAGAAGTTTTTAATATATTAAAATGTCTGATTCTTGTCTACCCAATCTTTGAGAAATCTGGGGGCCAAGTCTGCTTAGTTCAGATGTAAACTTAGTGGTACTTGCAAGGTGAGAAAATCCCTCGGCAAAGATCTTCCTTTTCATTTTACACAGGTACTTGAGTGATATGCAGAAACAGGAAGCAGTAAATGATTTATGTCTTTGTGTATTTTAAAGTAAGTCAGTAATAAGTGTCTCTGGAAAGACGATCAAAAGGCCTGTAGGATTTTTTTTTTCCTTAGATGACTATATATTGGAAATGTTATAAGAATTATATCCTCAGAACCATGAAGAATATTTGACTTAACAGAAAGAAAGTGACTTTTGTTCAAGTTTCTTAAATATTCTGTTTTGGTGAACACGTATTTAACTCAGACATCTGGCAAAGCAGTTGGAAGGAAATCCTTGTGATTAAGTGTCAAAGGAGCCATAAGCACTGGGAAGATCTCCAGCAAAAGAACTAATAAAAAATTAGTAAAAGAAAAAAAAAAAAAAACCCTAAACCTTCTGGGCTACATCATAAAGAAGAAATATAAAAAATAATAAACAAACCCAAGAAAAAAAGCATAGAAACTCTACATTCCCCTCCTTTGGTTTAAAGTTATTTTCAGTTCTTTCTGTCAGTCTGACCATCTAATATTTTGTTTTGCTTTGGTTTTTTTGGTGGGTTTTCTTTTTGTTTGTTTTTTTTTTGTTTGGTTGGGGTTTTTTTTACCACTTTTATCACCAGTCTTTGGATTCAGATCAGGCTTAATGTCATCACAGAACGATGCAGCCCTAAGGACACAGTACTACATGGTAACACACTTTTCCTTTCCCTTCAAAAGAAGGGCAGGAAACAAAACTGGCTTATCCTTTGAGTATTTTTCTACACGCAACACTTGAGGCTTGTGTGCCTCCTAGGATGAGCTGTTAAAAGCAAGTAGTCCCTGCTCTTATGTCTGCATTCCATTAAGGCATTTAAGGCTGTCAGAAATTAAATTCAGGGTCAACAGTCAAACATACTATATGGAAATTGGAACCTGAACTCTTCAACCCAGCAGTATTTCAGACCTTGAAGAGGATGCTGCAGGAACTTATTTGAATTACACTTAGCAAAAATTCATGAGCACCACTTGTTCAGTTTAATTCTTACTTATTTAAAAAAAAAAAAAAATAATGAAAACCAAACCAAACAGGTGTAAGAAAGCAGAAGGGAACTGCTTTTAACTGTTCACTCCTCAGTTGTATTTCACTCTCTAGAGCTGTATGGACACAATAGAAACAGCTCCTTGACAGATGAGTTCTAGACTTGATAGGCTTCAAAGACCTAACTGTTCAACTCATGCCCAAGATTTTAAACTGCTCATTAAAAGAGGATGGCTATAGGCAACAATAAAACTAAAAGAACGTGTTACAATCTGGCTGCTTGAGGGAAACCAAGGTACCCTTTGAGAAACCCAAATCCAGTGATTCGTGAGAAAGAAAAGTTTATTTCTGGAAGAAAATTCTTTTGGAAAAAACTTTGGAAATTATAGATCAACCTTATCATGTTCTTTCTCAACTTTTTTTGTCTCCCATCTCATGCTTCTCACTTTATCTGCTTACCATCATTTCTTCTTTCTTATGCTTAAGTTAGAGGAAAAGATCTCAGAGCAATAACTACTTGCAGCTAGGAGGAACTCTGACCACTGCATATTTCATAAGGGGACTTTGGAAATCTATTCCAGCTATTATGTTGCCTATATTACCATATTGAAAAGCTCATACTTGACTTGGTCTGTTTTTCTGTTCTGAAATAATAATGGCAGGCAGAAAATATTTTACTCATTTGTCTAAATTTTTTTTTTTTTTTTATTACTGGACTAATGCTCCATGTTCTAGATGAGCCCTCATGTTACTCTTGAAATTTCAAGAACTTTTTCCATAAACAGTAGTTACAACCATACATATAAATGGTGATATAATGATAATTAAAATCTGTATCTGAGCGCAGAAATGGAGGCTTGTTATGCGAGAAGGAAAAGAGAACCATGAATATAACTGTCCAGTATTCCAACAGACTTTAAACAATGGAGTGGGCTTGACTGAGAGATTTTGCCCACAAGGCAATATACATAATCACAGGATCAAAAAGACATTGTACTTGCTTTGAGGTTTCAAATTATGCAATGACATATAATCTCAGACGCCTGTGCTCCTGGTAAGTCACCTTACAAAAAACTGGAGGAGCTGGAGGCAGAAAAACTTTTCAAGCACTAACAAGTCCTCCATGCTAAAGGTAAGAAACCCATCCATCCCTAATGCCTGGTCAACAAGGAGTGAAATGAGACGACATGATTTTGACAGGTAGAAGAGGAAAAGTTCTGAGGGAAGAAATGGATGCAACTGGGAAACAAGAAAGGTCTGTGACCCAACATTTCACTCCTTTAGACAGCAGTTTCTCAACAGTTTCTCAGATTTACACTGATATTTATATACACTTCTTCCCTTAAAAGTGTATTAAAATGTTATGGAAACTTTAATACGAAACTTTAAGGAAATCACTTGAGAAGACTGTCAGCAAAATTTAATATTAACAAATTCAACATTAATAAACAATGTAGCAATAAACACTGATCATTAATTTACCTACATTTCCTCTGTAGATTTGTAAATAGTTACATTTTATTCTGTATTTTAAAAGCAAAATAAAACATTTACTGTGTGCTAAACTAGACAGGAATTGTACAAATCCTGAGCTTTTGCTTCAGTGTGGTTTGGCCAAATGGACCTAGCCCCTTATTCACAGCTCCTCAAATTTAGTACATTAACTGCATGAAAGGCCTTTTCTAATTTCTCTCTCAAGATAATCTTATAAAAATATGTATTTGCTAATTTATTTCACTTTCATACTTTTAATTGTAGTTTTCAATGTTAGGAAATCAGCACATAATTTCACAACAATTAGGACAATTTTTAAACTTTTTGTCCAAAACCTAGTATTTCTCAGGCCTCTGGGCTCCTCATGACACCACAAGAGCATCAGAAAAAGTATCTAAGAAAACTTACATAGAGAATGAAAAAAAGAATCAGATTACCTAATGTATTTTATATAGTGTTGCTACTTTGAAGAACCTCATCCCATTTTTTAATCATTGCATTTGCATTGGCATTAAAAAACAACTTCTGCAGAGAATGTGCTACTAAGAAATGCAACCCAAGGAGTACCATTAAAATATAAAATAAAAGAGAAGCTGATTTGCCTGGGGACTGAAAATAGCTCTTAAGTTTAAGCCAAGATTCTTCTCCTATAAAGCTGTATCTTAATTCTGGCAGACACTGAATAATGCTTCTCCTAACAGTTTTATCATGCTTGTTCAAAGAACAGTCTGCAAAGAGTTTCTGTTTCCTTTCCCTGTGCAAGTCTCCCTTCCCTAAGCAACTGGTTGATGCCTGGGCCAGAATATAACATACCAGAAAATCTTAATTGGAACCTATAATGTATGTAAACCAGCTATTTCATAAGCAAAACAAAAAAACAAAAAACAACAAAAAACCACACGCAAAAATAAACCCAAGCAAACAACCTCCCCCCCAAAAATCCCACCAAACCACCAGAAAACCCCAATATTACTTAATATGTAAGGGTTTTTTTGGCAATTATCTAGTAACCTGGTCTGCACTAGAAAAGGAATATTATTCTGTGCAGAAAGTCATTAAGATATTTACACCTGCGCACCATTTTAATAAAGTGCAGTTCTAAATTCCCCAAATCTTCTTTTGTCGAAAACCTGACACTGAAAAAGCAGGAGATATAAACACAGCTGAGTGTACAGTGTCTAAGCAGCAAGAGATGTTGTTATATAGCCTTGCTACAGTCCTCTCCAGAAAACATCACTCAGAATGGCAAATATCAGGCCACCCTAATGCCTCAAAACACACTGCCCTTTTCATCAAAATGGAAGTCTCGGCAATTAGAGATACTTAAGTAACACTTTACTTTCTCAAGAGTTCAATTAATACCACAAAAGAGAACACATTGATCATCAACTGATTTTAACTTTCTAAAATACTCTGATGTTTGTGCTGGTCCATATCTAAATTTGTAACTTTGGGTGCTAGAAAAAAAAGATACAGAAGGTGTCCCTGCCCATGGAACTATATGACCTTTAAGGTCCCTTCCAACACAAACCATTCTATCATTCTATGATATACACCACATATTTTTGTTACAACATTAATTAGGTCCACTGTTGTTTGTATTTTTAATCACATACATATTCTAATACATAAATGGATTTAAAATATGAAAAGAATACAAACTAACAATTGTATAAATGCATGCATATATGTATAAATTGAGATGCTCATGGCTATTGCCTCTATGTGCACAGCTAGAAAAACTGAACATAATCACTTTATGTGTATAATCTTTAGTTATGATCTTAACTAAGAAACAATTACTGAACTGCATGTGTGACGACAGTTCATAAGGAAATCTTGGCAGACTTTTATCAGGAGGCTTAATGCTATGCAAAAAAAGATAGTGAATGTCATGAAAACAAGTAAAATTGAGAGTATGTAAATAGTAAAGACCTGGTGAAAACCAGTAACATCTCACAATAGGTAAGGGTAAGTACTATGATGGATTTTGCAGACACTGTCCTATTAGATTCACAAGATAAACTGTTCTGAAGTTACACTGCTGTTTCTAGAAGCTTCCACAGTCCCAGCTTAAAATTTAACAATAGATATTAAGTACTTGCATGAATCACTGATAGTGGTTTGTTACCTAGACTGCTTGACTCTTGCTAAAACTGAACCCCCTTTTCCATCAACAGATCTTCATTAAGTGAATAATAGGTCAGTTCCCTTGATTTAAAAACACAGCTCTTTTTCTTTTGTACTGAGTGCAGGAAAGTTCAGGGGAATATCAAAATAGCCTCCACCTAATACAGGCTCCTCTGAGCCATAACTGTTTTATCTGCAGAAAAAAAAAAACCAAGATCCTTTGCTAGAAACTCAGTGGTAGACATGACTATGCACCTAGAGTTCACCCATCAACATCTGAATGCATAAGGTGGCTCACAAATGCCAAGTTACCTGTTAGCTGCACCCAGCACATTGATAGATTTCTTTTTCTCCCTCTCCCATTAGACCTGGAAGTTGACCTGCATGTTGAATTGTTCATACTAAACCTAGAAAGCTTATTTTATCTTATAAAGGTCATGCAAGTACTCAAACTGGTATGAAAATTTAAAACACTACATTAGGGCATTTCATTTCCACAATTTATAATCTTCATGACCAATTTACTACAATTTAAGTATTACAAAAAATATATTCATGAGACCAAATATAATATAATATATCCATTAGGTTTGGATGACAGACTATGGATCAGCAGTCATTATTTAAAACACCACCACCACTTCTTTATCTTGGTCTTGTCTCAGACTTTTTATTTTGTATCTTGAAAATGCGACTTAGCCTTAAGTGTGACAGCACAGAGATGAGCACACTGTCCATGATGCATTCAAATTGCAAATCAGTTAATTTTATGTGCATGCTACATAGTTGTGACTCTAAGGAATCACCAGAAAACAAAAAGAAATTAATTAATTGCAATATTGGCTTGAGAAAAATTAGATGGCACAATCCTGGGATTGAAATACATTACACTTGCCTGGACATCCCTGCCAAACCTCTCTTTCCATCACAGGAGATAAATTTTAAAAAGAAGAGAGAAAAATTGTATGATTTGTCAAAGGTCATAAAACACATAAGTGGCCCAGTGGGGAACAGATTTAAGGAGCTCCAGTGTCATTCTAAAACTATGAGTCAACAGTACCTTCTGGGTACATGCTCACATGGGAGCGTGTGGTGCATAAAAAAAGAAACACATAATTTGAGTACCTGATTGTTTTCTTCAAGAGCCAGTACAGTTTGTTCCTAACTCTAAGAGTAGGTTACATGTACTTACATAGTTCACTTTGTCAACTAAAAATATATAAATACATTGCAATCTAATGCAGATTAAAATTCAAATTGTCTGCAACGGCAGATGATCATTAGCTGCAGGTAAGATCTATTCCTTAAAGCACTGGCATTATGTAAAACAAAGTTTTCTGGTACAGGTTTTTTGTGACAGAAATGTTAGGGTGTTTCAACCTTGACTTAGCAGGCAGGAATACAGAATTGTGCTGGCACAAATGATATGGAAAGGTGCCATGAAACTTCAAGCCAGAAGCATCCTATTATCAAGGAAACTTAAAACGCAAAGAATACAAACTCTCTGAAGGAGACCAAAGTAAATTAAGTAAAGCCTGGCAGCTTGTATCTCAGTGAAGCATGCTAAATTTATACAGTAGGTGGAGACACCTCTTCCATAGAGCAAAGCAGAACACTAGCATCAAGCTGGCATCATCAGTGCCACTTTGAATTCAAGGGCCAAGATAACCAAAGACTATGAAGAAGGAAGCAATAGTTCTAGTTCAGGCTGTGAATTACTTTACTTCAGTGATAATTCGTTTAATATTTTATTGCTCTTGATACCTTCTCGGTCTTTCAATTCATCAGTTTCTATTTTTGAATACTTTAAAATACCTCAGTTAGAGTGTCAAGCCCTGTAAATGAATGATGCACCCCTGTACGTATTGCTCTACTTTCTGGAGAATCCTTTTGTTTCACGAAGTTTCAGTGATATAAAACAAGAGATGACAGTGTAATTAATTTTAAGGAAGAGAACAATAAAGGTTCTTCAGAGGAGTAATCAGGTATTGGAGGTATTTCAGAGAGGGTAATCATATATTGGAACAGGCTTCCCAGGAAAGTGGTGTAATCACCATCCCTGGAAGCGCTCCAAAGCCAGGTAGATGAGGGCCTCAGTGACACAGTTTAGTGGTGGTCATAGCAGTCCTGGTGTAATGGCTGGACTTGATGATCTTAAACGTCTTTTCCAACTTCGCTGATTCTATGATTCTATGATGCAGTTGTGGAAGACAAGCGGAAAAGAAAATGTAGAGCAAAGTATACTTGCCACACATGTGACAGTAATAAAAGACTCGGTTATCCAGAGGCATGGCTTTCTAGCCATTCAGAAGTCTATGGATCTTCTTTAAGTAATAAATATACAAAGAGTATAACAAAACTGAATATCTCAGCTGCGCAAGATGTATGTGCAAGCTACTAAGACCTCAGATGCTCATTGAAATAAATGCAGACCTCGTGCAACAGCTACATTGTTACTTTCCATGAGCCAAAGAGATAAACTTTTATATATAAATACAGAACCAAGAGAAATCAAGTATGACCAGCTCAAAAAAACTGTCCAACACTTCCAACATCTAAAAGAGTAATTTAGAGCCTGGGCAAGATCTACTTTGCTTTTTATTTGCCCTGCTCTCATTCACACTATCGTCATTATTTCCAGAAGACCAGCATTATTATATTTTAGGAGGCAAACAAAAATTTCACAAACAGAATTTTGTCTCACGCTAATTCATGGTAAAACTCCCACATGTCAGTGGAATGAGGATCAGAAATCACACCTTTCCTACTCATCTTCTAGCAACTAGTTATTGAGGGGAGCAGGAAGACAGTTGATTCTTTTTTTTTTTTTTTAACTATGTTGGTTGAATGGAGTTACCTAGCAATAGGTCCTATAGTAAAAACCAAAATAAAATTAAAAAGAAAAACAACTAGTCATACATATGAAATACTAATAATCCAGATCCCCTACTGATTTCTGCAATAGTTCTTCTGGGTGCTATCTTGACTGAGAGCAAAAGCATAGGAAGAGGAAATTCCCTACGGTCCTTTGAATTGCAAGCCTTAGTTTGACTTTTCAAATGAAAAATCCCAATCTTCAAAATGGGTTTTGCCAGCAAAAGCTATCTCGAATTCTGTCTTCCAAAGGAGAAAGCCCTCACAGTCATTTGAAAACTTTAAAGGTTTATTCCTACTGGAAAATCCATTTAAACAAACATTCAGGCAGACTTTCCTTAGTACAAAAGATGCTTCTGAAAACTTTTAAAAAAGCTATAGAGTTTTCAGCCTCCTGAGGTCAGTTCTCCTTGCACAGTGACTGCCAATCTCAGGGCCAATATTTTTGGGAAGTGTCAAACCTATAGTACTGCTTGAGAAACGCCCTGCCAAGTGGAAAAGACTTCTCTTGCAACACTGATAAACATAAGCACAAAATAAAAACCAGTTATTTTTACTGCAACATGTAAATATATACAACTTACCAGAGAAAGACATGTCAACTATAGTTGACGATATGTCAACTATCCAGCACTGGTCTATGGCTAACTACAGCAAAGGGTTACCAGAGCCTTGAACACAGCCAAAACTGACTGAGAGAACTGAAGTATCCAAAGGGTGATGTATTTAATTGCAGGAGAAAATGTAAATCCTTGAGAAAGGACAGGAGACAAGGGGTGCCTGAATCACCACATGAATGAAGGTTATTGTTAAAACAAAGTAAACAATTTTTGCCATGTTTCAGGTAACCATTTCAGAAACGAATTACTGGGTGGGTGGCAAACTAAAACAAATTAATTTACCAAAGGATATGTTATTTCAGTAGTGTAAATGTGTATCAAATGTTACCAGAAGACGACGCAACTTCCATGCTCTTCATAACTTTTCCAAAAAGCTTAACTTGATTTAGGGCTAGAGCCTCACAGGTCACTGAACTGACATTAAAAATAAAACAAAACAAAACAAATAACCCCAAACAAAACCTTAAACAAACAAAAAAACCTCATAAGGATTTTTCATTTTCTTTTCTCTAAAGGTTCACATAAAGCTATCCAAATGATTTACAGCAGTATATCTTCTGCTACTAGGACATTTGTCTCAACTCAGAAAAAGGCAAAAATAGAAAGCACTTTCTTCCCACTTTTCTACATTTATAATGTTTTAGGTTAGACTCAGTGCTTTTTCAGCAATGTCAAAGTATGCACGTTTCCTCTGGGCATTTATACAAATCAGTTATTTGTTATTTTTGTTTGCCTGCTGTGCCAATCATGTAGATGAGCATAATCATACAGGATTATTCTAACTTCTTCATTGCTTCTGCCTTAATGATCCTTAGGGAGCATAGTCATTAATACATGTCTTTCAAATTTCTTTCGAAATAAAACAGTAATTCTGCTGTCTGGGTATATTGTGCTGCAATTTGTAGCATTCTAACCTGGTTTCTTCCCAACCTCTTACTTTCCAACACTGAGTGGAGAGTTCAGGAAACTACTGTATGTTATCCATTTGTTCCGTAAGCACTTCTATTACACTTTGCTATTAGAATTAACATTTCTGAAATTTCTTGGCAATTATGTCATTTCTTGAATTTATTTTAATTTCATATGACATTTTCTACCTTTCCGATCTAGGCCTTTACTGAAGCTTTAAGCCCTTTCTGGATGCTTTATTTTTAGGTGCAGGAAACTGATGCTGAAGCACCATTAATACGTATTTTCTGTTTTTCTTTCTTTTTATCTCACACCCTCTATGCATGTGCAGCTATAGATACATACACACACAAAAAAAAGTATGCATGTACACACATGTATGTATACATACACCTCTGAATGTATTTGCACATGTATGCACATACATATTTGATTGTAGTAAACAAACTTCTGAAGTAGCGTGAAAAAACACCTACATAATTTCTGTTTTGTGTTCTCTAATTCTACTCTTAAGACCAGATACACTTGATGGTTTATGAAAATGTGCTGGCAGGTTCCTTTTTTCTAGCAAAGACTCCTTTTACTGAAGCTTCTTAGTCACAATGCCTGTTTTAGCATTAATCTTTACACTTCCCCTGAGAGGTAAGATAAATACCATTATCCACTTCCATAAAACCAAACCAGAGAGGTTGCATCTAAACTGGACTGTGAGTAGCAGTGGTGATGACCTATTTGCCTGGCTGCCTTGATCTCATTCAAGATAAGCCTGCTCACTGCTGGGGGGTCAGACTAGATGACCTTCAAAGGTCCTTTCTAACCCAAACAATTTGATGATTCTATGATTCAGGTCTTGGTCAGACTTTGGCTCCCTTATTTGGTGGTTGGTAGTAATTTCCACCATCAGAAGAGATCTCTCCTTTTTCATTTTCATCATATCCCATAAATATTCAGCATTTCTAGCTCCTTCCCTGCTCTTGCTCACAGATCCAGAACCTTGTCTGCTGGGGTGAGAGGTAAACTATGCAGGACCTCAAAAATCACCAGCAAAATGTTGCTTTCTAACTTTACATACAATGATCCTTGCTACTTCCCATTGCCACTCTATGAAGAGAAAGAAATTGAAGCATAATGTCAAAGCAAAAATGCAGAGAAAACTAAAATATAAGTTGCAGTCAGAAATATGTGCTCTTCTGCAAATTACAGGAAAAAAATCAGGTTTCTCTTCCTTGGGAATACAATCAGATTCCAACTGCTGCAGGGCCAAAGAGAATTGTCATTACAACAGGAAGTTAATTGAACACAAAAAGCCATGCTTTAACTGAACTTAAAGCAGATTGCATATGGTTTTCCTCTGCTACACCTTCACAGCGATCCTTCTGAGGTACTCAGCAACAGCATGTCCTGCCCCGATGCCAATTCCAACTACAATAATCTGTACGCAAGGAATAACTCACCTCATCAGGGAGTAGGAATAAAAATTCAGGACAATGCATTACCCTTAAAATGAGATATTACTATCTTCTGCTTTGTTTTTACGAGTTAGAAACAAGACACAAAGAAACATATTCCTAGAAAGTACCTCAAATAACTCATCTCACCAATCTCCCTCACCAAAAATGTCAAGACGATCCCATGCTTGTTTTCAGCATTCTAGCATCCCTTCTAGCACAGAGAATTCACAGCCTAGTCCAATACTCAGTTATTCTTGCACCAAGAAAGTCTCCTCTTTACATTCAATTTCTTCAAAGTAGTTTTCCTTCATATGCCTTAATTAAATCTCACTTTGGTTATGGCAATTCCTAGAATACAAATTTGAATACTTCCATTTTTGTAAAAGTTAATTTGTTTAGGAGTTTTATTACACATAAGACAATCACATCTCATTCAAACATTTTTTATTCCAGAGTCTTTATATGCAGATATTCCAACAATCCACAAAAAAATGTGTTTTCTAGCACTCCTACTTTTGTCAAATTCATAGAGACTTTGTCCAACTTTTTCGTTAAGTCCAAAGGCCAGAATGAAACAGAAGAACCTGCCAAACATTTTCCACTGCTGACAAAGAGAGTGAAATAAATGTTTGCAGCCTTATGTCTGATGCTGCAGTCCTGAATTAAATCTTTTTGTTTGTTTGTTTTGTTGTTTTGTCGTTTACTGGTCACTACCATATTAACTCGTCATGCAGTTTCTGCTCCATTATTTTTTTCAATACCAGGTCCCAGAAGATTTTCTATAATACTGTTTTCAACCCAGCTATTCCATTTTCCCTTGTTGAATCCTTTTTCTTTTTTTAATTATTACTAAGTAGGAATATAAATTAACATTTTACACTTGCTCTTCTCCAAGTTCATCTTACTGTTCCCAGATAATTTCTCAAAATTTATAATGATATAATTTTACAGACTTTGGGACAATGATTCCTATTTCTTAATGAAATGACAGAGAACTAGTGATGACTATTGTAAACAGGGTTACCAATAAGACACAATTATCTTAGAATCCTCTTGCATTTGCATTGTTTGTAATTTTCTGTTTTTTGAAAGTCATGCGCAAGACTACCAAGGAACTTGTCATATTGCATGTGCTAGGCAAGCTTTCCTACACGGAAGGAACACACATTGTTTTGTTGTTATTTTTTCTTTGTAAAATCATATCGGCTTATTCTTGTACTCTATGTTCTTAAGAGCCAGTTTGTTAATTTGCTCTAGCCTCTTTTCAACTTTTGAAGTCAGGAAAGAAAGACTGTTAGATCAGTCACACTTGCTTTTCCTTTTTTGAAATATTAATTACTATGTTTGCCCTTCTTCAGCCCTCTGGGGCCAACCCATCCTCTATGAGCTCTCAAAGACAAACACCAGTGGTTTCTGAGCCATTGAGACGGTTAGTTCTGAGGGACTGCAGGTAAGCCTCATCAGACCTAGCTGACTTAAATACACCAAGCAGAGATAAATATTCTTTGACTCATGGTTTTCCTGTTATGGCCTGTATTCTCATCTTACTGACGCTTTTTAATTATGTTAAACTGTTATAAGCAAGTTTCTTTAAAAGGCCTGAAACACAAAAGAAAATGGAGCATTTTGGCTTCATTTGAGCAATCCATTATTTTCTCTTCCTTCAAATTAAACAATGGATTGTTTTCTTTTGTTTTATTTTAACACCTAATATGGCAAACAGAACACTTTTATGGCCTTTTGCTGTCTCTTAGTCACTGAAAATTTCTATTTCTTTTTTTAATTTTCTCTCTACGTGTTTCTGTCACCCTTTTATATGTGCCACTAGCAAGACGGTGCTATTTAACCACTTACACTATAGCTCTCCCTAATTTCAGAAAGCTCTCATTAAACTACATTTTTCTCTTAATATATTTCCTATCTGTGGTTTACATCAAAATCATTTTGTGTTGTGCTTTTGATATTGCTTCTTTAAGGAACCTTTCTGAAGACCTTTACCCCTTAAACGACAACTTCTATCTAATTATAAGTTGGCTGAAGTCTACCTTTTAATGCTTATTGCCGTTGATTTTCTCCTATCATTTCTTCTTTTTCTTATAGTCAGAAAGATGGTACTCAGTGGTTCAAGTGGTCCTTTGAAGTATTATGTTTTCAGAACAGTTTCATCCTAATGACCTTCTGCTTTCAGACTCTGAGCTCTAGCCTCACTATCTGTTAGAATCAAGTCTGAAATAGTTGCTCCCTTGGTTATTTTCTCCACCTTGGCAGGTCACCTTTCTTTGCTGTAAATACAGAGAAAATGAAATTTATTTCAAGCTGTTTTAGAAAACACTGAGTCTTTTAGCAAATCAGACACTTTGATCTCGACTGTACACGTCAACTACCCTCCCATATACTAATCTATTATGGTAAATTTCCACTTATTATTTCAATATACCTTCATTTTTTAATCAATCCCTAAAACTGGTTGATGTGGAGCCAGCTTTAGAGTGAAACTCTGCCATCATAGTATTTAGTACACTACACAAATACATTTAAACAGTGAATGCATTTTTTCTGCTCCTGTGTTTCAGACTCTGAAGTTGATATAGTAAATCCCACATACTTAAGGAAATCATAGGAAAACATTTGGGGGAAAGCTACATAACTTCTTCCTAAAAGCTCAGTGGAACCTCCCAGTATACAATATTGTGGCAAGTTCTGTGAATAGAGCAGTTCACTGAATTTTTCAGGCAGGAGAAGGGAAAAAAATATCTTTCAGCTAAGAAAGATTGTTTTCTATGACTAATCTCGTTAGCTTCACTGGGAGTAAAAATGATGCTAAACTTTGGAGATCACTGATTAATGCTAGACAACACACGGGAAACTGTTTGACCAGTTTGCACTCATAATAAAGAAACCATTTCCCCCTAAGGAGACCTAGAATCTCTATGAAAAAAATCCAGTGGATATTTTCATCTTCAAATCCTTGGTACAGCTACTTACTGAATACTACATGCAGCTGTGATTACAGTATCTCAAAAAGCCTATCCTAAAACTGAAAAAAGAAAGACTTCTATATCATGAAAGTTCATTGGGGGAGAGAAGATAAAGTGCACGTAGCAGATTAGGTGACCTGTTCACTGGAAGAAAAAAAAAAACAAGCAAAAAATCAACCATTGTATAACTACTATATACAACTACATGAAATCTCTCACTTTTTTTTCAGGTTGGTTTTTCTTTTTGTTAGTTTTGGGGTTTTTTTGTTTGTTTTGAGGTTTCTGTTGCTGTTTTTTGGTGTTTGTGGTTTGGGTTTTTTTTGGTTGGTTGGTTGGCTGTTGTTTTTTGTTTTTTTTTGGGGGGGGGAGGTTTAAACTGGAATGATGCATATGTGCATAACAGTTAAAGACAACCAAAGAATCTTTAATGAAGTCTCTGATCTAATGTGCCCCCTAATGTGATTTTTAAAATCACAAATTTCTGTATATATTGGAGAAAAACATCCTATTTTTAAGTAGTAGAGCATTAAAGACGTTACTTCAGAATACTGGAAAATAAGCTGCTCACCCAGGATGTGTATCTTCATAAATACAATTTGCATCATCTCTAAAGAGGAAATGGGAACTCTTCCGCTAACATACAAAATCAGTATTACTTTTATTGTATTTTCTTTTTTTTTAGCTGAAATTAGCCTTAAGTCCCCTATTGCAAGTTCAGAGGTAACCCACCTTGCCATACCTTGCTTCAACACTTCCTTACATTGAAGGCCAACAAAAGGAAGTACCTCCTGAAATCTGGAAGCTCTTGTGGAATTCTCAAGGAAATGAAAACTTCTGATACTTGGTATTTGGGATTTAACAATACACTGGGGGTAACAATAACTCCTTGTTTCAGTAATTTTCTCAGAGCATGTAGTATATGAAAAAGGCAATTACCTAGAAACATTTTTTTCCTATTACACTGTAGATAGAGTAGTACCTTTCAGAAGTAATCTATGCCTTATCAGCTGCATTGTCAAACTTCAAATGTATAATATTTACTTTTCCAAAGCATTTCACTGCTCAACTGATAATGTTTGAGCAAACAACAGATTAGTCCCCTTGCAATTGATAATAATGAGCAACTATGAGAAATACTTTGCTGTACTCATGGACTGAGGCACCAGCAAACAATATATTCTTTCCAGCCGAGTCTTAAATGTTTTTTTTTAATTTGCCTAGACTCTGCACCCTACCTAGCTATGTGAACAGGGTCTAACGTAATGTTGTGTGCAGGATTCTGCAACAAAATAGTAAAAAAAGAAGTTCAACATTAACAAAGATTAAGGCCTGAATTAAACTTTGCATAAAGAAAACTAAGAAGGTTAAAATACACCTCATGGCAGAACTTGATTAGAAGAAAGTAGATGCAGTCTGAACAGGCATGCTTTTGGTACCACTTACATTTTGCTGGATTCATATCATCAGATCTTGTATTCTAAGTGTTTAAATTACAGTTCTGCTATGTCATTGCCACAGCTTTCTAAATTAGAAAAAAGACTGGGATCAAAGTGCCACACTTCACTGAGCAAGAAACATCTCTCTGGTGCATTCTGGGTCAAGTATTATTAAAATACAATCTATTGTTTCAATTCATTATCCTGTCATTGCATGAAACCCCGCTATGTTGAATAGAAAATGCATTTGAAGAAATGCAGTGATGACTCCCAAGATGACATCTAGAAGACTTCAATCTTGGTATCAAATAGACTGCTCTCAACTGACAACCCACAGCTAGACCTCTGCAACACGTCGACTCTTTTGCATCTTTTTTGGAGAGAAGCTGCATAGTGGCAACAAAAAACTAAAACTTAATGCAGGTTCAATATTTATTGCCTTTTGTACTACTTGAGCGGTTGAAACTTCCATCATTGGTAAAAAAAGTCTGACGACACAAATGTCAGATAAAGATACAACAGACATACTATAAATTCCACAACATTTTTGGGGTAAAAGAAGAGTTTATAATAAAATAGCATGAAAAAATATTACAAGAAATTTTATATCTCTGACAGAATAACAACATTTCAGTTTTCCTAGATGAAGCCCATCCCATGTAAGTCACTTGGCACATTAATTATGACATGATGGTGGCCCTTCGTGCTTTCAAATGAGAAGAACCTTTAGGAAAAAGATAAGAAAACAAACAAAAAAACCCAAGCAAAAGACAACAAACAGCAACAACAAAACCCACAAAACTCCCTCCACAGTTCTTAAAAAAAATAATAACAAAAAAAGATCATGATCAACCCACCCCTTATTCCCTCCCTCTCTCCCTATCCTTCCGTCCCGTCCCATCCCCCCCCCACCCCGAGACAGGATTTGAGACGGTTGGGGTTTTTATTTGTTAATCCCACATATTCTTTGCTAATCCAAGATGTTCAGAAGGTAGATTCTGAGAAACCAGATTTAAGTAATTATGTGATTAACAGTACCAAGATAACGATCACACAATCCTCTGTAGGTGGACTTCAGCTGTTCCACAAGCCCTTACAGAGGTATGATCTTTTCAACTAAGAAAGATTGTTTTCTACAACTAATCTCATTAGCTTCACTGTGGGTAAAAACGATCCTAAACTTCACAGATCACTGACTAATGCTAGACAACATATAGGAAATGGTTTGACCTGCCTGCACTCATAATAAAGAAACCATTTCCCCATAGGACCTAGAATCTCTATGAAAAATAATCAGTGCCGAGGTTTGCTAGTTAATGCTTGTAAAATGTGTTAAGGTCTGTGACGGGAGCCACTACAGAAACACAACATCATTTCCTATGATAAAAGAGGGTAACACACAGAAAGCAAGACTCTAATCTTGAAAGCAGAAGAGTCATATGAGCTTTTAATTGTTTAGCATAATTATAAACATATGAACTCTTAAAAGACTATTGCCCCACTGGGTGCAGCATATTTTCTATAATAGAAGATGAAAAATGAAAAGTGAGGTAATATTTTTGCAGAACACAATTTACATATTATAATGGATCGCAAACTCAACATAAGTAAACACTTTATGTTTTTACTGGGAAAGACAAACATCACACTGAGATGTACAAAGTGGTGTTTAGCCTGTAGAAGATGTCAGTTTATTATTTCACTCTCCACAGCGCTTCCAAGGAAGCTGCAGAAGTGTGTTCCAATTTGCACACTTTACTTAAAGAAAAATTTAAGTTCAGTGATGAACAATAAGATGGTCCTCTGTAAAAAAATAAAACCTATCAAAAAACCTTACAAAACTAGGACATACTGAGGACAATAAGACCTAGAAAACCTGATCTGTGAGTTTAGGCTGAAGGAAAGACAGCGTGGTGGTAAAATTACTGGTATTTAATATTTGGGAGGTCTTGCTAAGATCCTATCTTTACTAAAATAACATTCCATTTTACTAAAACCAAACAGCCTGTGATGGTCTCCAACTCCCCACCTCTGAGCTAAGGTAATACTGGGTGTGCCACTACCGTAGGTTCCAGCAAGAGCCATATCCCGGCTTTGTAACATTATGTACTGTTTGATTCTTTCTTTGAACTGTGGCAGTTCACAAGCTACTTGAGTCCATTCTTCCCAGGGAGGGGTACTTGGCTTTGTTCACACCAAAATGATTCTTTTTCTCACCTCTTTCTTTTTTTTTTCTGAAACCATCTACAGGTTGAGTCTGTGCAGACCAACCCCCTGGCAGAGGACAGGATGGCGGACAGGGAGACATTGTCCCAGTGTTCTCTCACTGTGAGTGACCACAGTACATGAAGCTTCTGCCTGACAGGCTCCAATTTGTATTTGGGTGGTTACATACTTGGAGTCTCCATATTCTCTGATAATAGAATTAATCCAGGAAATGGAAAAAATAGCCATAGTGCATGAAAGAAAACAATTCTGGCTTTCCTGACTTCTGAGGACAGAATGGTGAAGGGTTTTCATTGGGTTTAATAAAATCCCTATGGAATTCCCCTCAGTTTTTTATTTTTATTTATTTCCAACTCACCTTCTCTACCTAACATAAAAATGCAACAACTTTTGTGTTAGGATTTAGAAGGGATGAGTGGCTGACGTCTTCATGTAATTTCCAATCCTATTTATTATGATTTTACAAAATAAAGCCTCCTTTGGGGTGAGGATACAGAGTGATCATGAAACATTCCTTTCCTGGGCACTGACACAATGTCTCAGGACCCTAAGACTGACAATAACCACACTGTATGCTAGAAGCAGAATGACTTAATAGTCTGCCTCCCTTACCCTGAAATTACCCCCAGGGAAAAACCATTAGAACTTCACTTATTCACACAATCCAAATACCGTCACCATACTTACAAAAGCTTGAGAGACCTCTTAAAACATCTAAGACTAACATTTGATCTGATTAAAGATGAAAAAGCTTCCATGATAGTCATATGATAATTGTCTCAATACCATTAGAAGATTTCAAAGCAAGAAAAGAACTAATCTTAATCTTCATACATCCATTCAAGGCTCATAATTACCACATCTAGGATTTATATTGGAGAAATAAAATACCTTCAATTTGAAATACATCTAGTTCAAATGATAAATAATTTTCTTATTTCTGTATAAAAAATGTAGAAAAATAATATAGATGAGATTTTTCACATTTTCTTTTGTTTGGGTAAAGATTAAAAGGAAAATCCTCAGAAAAAATTATTTTTGAAAGGGAATTTTAAGAAAAACTATAGATGCGTGAGAAGTGGGAGTTACAACAAAAAATATTTTACAGCAGTTGCTACTAGCAACTGATGTATTGCTTCACACGCTGTACGAAATTACTCTCTTTAAGCTTTAGATATCTTTCTATGGATATTAACTTTTGTTTTATAATCTTTACTACCCTTTCCACCTTCAAGAGGAAAATTAAGAAAGCAAAGAGGCAGCTCAGGAGCTTATATTTTTATATATTCAATTTTCTACTCCATCCTTGGAATATATTTCTTCTTGTTCAAGAAAAATACTCCTTTTTGCCCCAAATGCCACACTACCTCTTCTATTTCCTTTGCAAAGATTCCTCCTCTCTTCCTTTAATTGGAAGAACAGAAACAAGGGTCACGGATTTCTTCAGGGTAAGTGAAATTCATCATCCTTGCTATGTTCAAATCTACATCCATTAGACCTATTTTTTTCACAGCCCTCCTTAACACCACAGGTAAGGATCACTTACTCATTTCATTTCTGGTCAGCAGCCTTCTGGTCAAACAGCCAGCACAGAGCTTTCATAATTATTCAGAACTTGAGATTTCAGTTATTTCACTGAGAGATTTTTTTTTTAAAAGGAGGTTGGGATAGAAACTGAAGTGAACACATCCACTAAATGTGTACGGACACACAGGCATTGCTGGTTCCTCTTGCCCTCTTTTCTTCCCTTTCCTCAGATTCTTCACCAAAAAAAATGGCTAATTGCTGCTAAGAAGCTTTTTAGTTTTGAAATATGTATTCCTTCCAGATTTTTAAGTCACATTTGTCTTCTGGGGAAGCAGGAACATAGTATCAAGGGCACAGATCATGGTGTGTGATGCAAAAACAAGACCCCGACAACCAGACAATCAAAAAGACTTGGCTCCATCTTTTGCTTCTTCCCTTAGTCTGGCACCCAGGTCTCACAGGCTCTGCTGCACTCTCAGACACTACACATCAGTAGCCAGAAGATTTTGTGACAACTTTGTAACAAGTGAAAGCACTTGCTCCCAAAGGGTAAAAGACTAAGATCTCAACAATTAAGAAGCTGAAAAAATTATAGTTTAAGTATAATTTCTGGCATTTGTTTATCTCCACTGTCATTCTCCCTGCCACCTTGAAGATTTCTTTACGAAGTCTGTGCTCCCAGCTTTTTCACTAAAAACACAGCAACAGATAATGTAGCAGCATTACAAATAATGTGCATCTCAACTCTCTAAGAAGCAACCTTCCAAGGAGAAAGAAAGTTGATATATGAGGAAAAAGCAGTAAGGACAGGACAAAACCCCCTTCCTTAAAAGCAGTTTACTCCACATCACTCTGAAGAAGATGGTTTCTGCTGAAGGAAAATCGAAGTATGGAAAGAACTGGGATACAAATGGGTTTTGTTAGAGGAAACAGTACATTGAAAATACACAACAATGAAATTTCCAGATCTCACAGAAATTTCAAACCAGAGCAGCAAACAGACTAGTCCTCTTTCTATTGTCTATGACATCCCATGAATATGAATACACACATCACCATAACGCCCACTTAAAATACATACTCTTACTGGAAAGTCATTACTATAGTGAGTTACCAGTAAAAAAGAAGAAAAAACTCCTAATGCTTGAAGTTAAGATTTCTAACATCACAACTGATTTTCAAAGGTTATTCAATGACTCTGAAATCAGTAGAGCCTTGCCTCTGATTTCCATTAGACTAAATTATTGAAGTCTTCGTCACTTAAACCTTTCTCTTTATGAACTGTTTCTTCTAACAGATTAAATCTTGGTACAGACCTCCTGCTTCCTGAGCCATGCTACATTTTTGGATGAGTCAAGGATGCAGTTCTACTTCTTTAGCTTCTGTGAACAAATTGCACCAGAGTAGTGTGACAGTGAGAAGATGACTTATATTGACAGGCAAATATCATTCTAATTACTAATGATCAGAGAAGAACTACAGAAAATACCTTTGTGGTTTAACTGTAACATCATCATTGATGAATAATATAAATTCTATGTAACTATATGAAAGTTTGTGCACAGAGTATTCTCCAGCTCCTCTTTTAATCAAAGCAATCTCTAAAACCTCTTTTACAGACTAGGCTCTTCCGCAATTTCCTCTTATGCCTTCAAAACTACAGAAAAACCAGAGTTCACCCTGCTGCCCCTTTCAGCAACTGAGTGCCTTAATCTCTCCTCTGATGTTTCAGTGATACCTACGCATCACATTTTACCCACACTTTGAGCTTTCTCTAAATGGCTTGGAGCCTCAACTTTACCCATTCCTGAATCCCAGATTAGCCTTCCCTATATAGGAGGCTGGTTGTATCCAGTAGTGAGGAAGTGAGAATTTTATTTTTTTAAAATATATGCTGCAACTGAAGAAATCTGTAGGGAGCAGGTAGACAGAGTGACTAATGCACACATAAAATTACAAGTGAAGTTACAAACTTGTATTTGACCCCAGCCTAAAGCCCATATATTTTCATATGAATCTACAAAACTGCTTCTCAGCAGCCTCCCATTTAGCTATAAATTATTAAATAGCTACAATAATAAGAATTTATAAAATGCTCAGAAAACAGAAAATCAGATCAGTCAGATTTTCCACATTCTACTTTGCTTTTTGAAAGTTCATGAATAATAAAAATAGATTCATCAGTTTATCCATTAATTTTATTTTCAGGTTTTCAAGCAGCTGGACACTCCTGTATCATCTGGACCTCAAGAACTCTAGGAAAATATTTTAAAAAGCTGAACAGTGATTCTGCATAGGAGTCTGTAGTAGAGGGTGTTTGCCTCTTTAAGAAGTCATTACAGTACTTGGCTTAATGTCATGTTATTTCCATTTTATATAACATACATTACAGGAAAAATCTGACCATAGCAGCCCCTCTACAAGAAATACTAAAACATAGTCACACAGTTTCCTCAGTTGTTCTCCAGACATATCTGTTGTATTAGCAACTCAGAATCATAATGCCTCTCATCACCATTCTAAAACAAACAGGACATCCATCCAAGCATCACTGAACGCCTAAGAACCGACACTGCATCAGTGACTTTCTGTTGTCAGGGTAGCAATAATTCTCCCCTGCTGCTGTTATTGTTTTTCATGCATACCTTGAGACTTGCGCATTTGAAGGTGCTCAGCTTGTACCTAAACAAAGATTACCTTGTAAGCAATTCAATATCATGTCAAAGATACAGCTCCAGGAATGGTCATGACACCAATGCAACTAGTTAAAACTCTAAGGATCCCCAACACAAAGGATACATGGTGACACATGGTCCTCAAGATGAGCAGTTACTCTTAATGACTACTTGTAGCATTAAGGAAATAAAACCCTGTTAAAAGTGCAAGAGCTAGAATTAAAAAGCCAGGTATGACTTCTGGTGTAAGGTACTGTCCTCAAGAGAATAAAAAGAATGTGCTTTGAGCAAAGAAAAAAGGACAGGCATTTGCGTGAGACACTTGCTCCAGTGATAATTTTCTAAAGCTCTTCAGTAATCCAGTAAATGTAAGTCAAAAATTACCTCGGCAATAAGCAGACTGCTGCTGAAAGTGTGCCCAGAGTTACAAGAAACAACTGAGAAGTTGCTAAAACTGTCTGGCATGTGTCTCGTCCCCGACAACCTTAACCTCCTCTGACAAACTAAATATATGCTGAGGTCCTCATCTGCTTTCTAACTTCGTAACTCTTTCATTTACCTTGGCGGGGTTTAGTGACTGAAGTTATAGGGGAGCTTGGAAAATCAGTTGCTAATGCGCCACAGACTTCTTTTTAATCCTTTAGAGAGAAATAAAAATTCAACACAATTGAAAATAAACTGATAACTGTCACTGTTAGTCTCTTCTTTGGAATTAAAAATTAAGTGGTTTCAAAGAACTGTTGGGAATCTAATCATGTCAGAAGAGCTGTTCTGGAGAAACTTGTTTCCAAAGATCATCTATTTCATTCTAACTTTTCCATGGTGAGTTGAGCATGAATAAGATACTAAAATTCTCACCTTCTCTTGGACAAGGCCTAACCTCTAGAATTCACATTTTTAGTCAAGCCTTTGAGGTGGCTATGTAATTTTTAGCTCTGCTGTCACATTTTCACCTACACAGACATCAGGAAGATATATTTCTTTCTCTCATGCTTAAATTAATTCTTAGGCTTAGGAACCCTAACTGCACAACACATCTGCTTCCCTAAACTAAAGCAATCCATCTCCATCATAACGCTGCCATTCTTGGAAACATTGTTTCCTATTCACAGCGCAAAAATGACTCTTTGCATCTGAAGACCTGAGTTAGTATCACTTCTTTCAGTATCCCTTTCTCCTGTCTAGCATGGAACAAAGCATTCTCAATACACACAGATTAATTCTGAATTAAATATTCAGGTGAAGACTGGAAAGTCTACAATGTAGAGGAGGAAAAAGTAGACACAGCTCTAACGAAAAAGGTAGAAGGCAGGGGGCAGCCTTATTAACTATAGATTACTGTATTTCTAAATTTCTTTGCTCTTTTGGTGTCTTCCCACACAGTGACATCTTGCCCTAAAGCTACAGACTGCTTTGTGATTACATTTGAAAGAAAAAAAGCAAAGCTAAATGAGGGTGCACTTGCTTTTCCGTGCTCAGCTGACACATATCTAGTTTTCAGAACCCTGTAGTCTTCACATGAAGACTACTCAACATGCACTGCAGGCTGTACTTAGCCACCAGACTTTCACACATCCACTATTCTCTATAAGCCCAGAAATTGAATGAGTCATTAACTGAGCTTATATTACTTGATTGCTTCATAGTTTCCTAATGATCTGGACACTGAAAGGAGAATCCAAATACTGTGTGAGGAATAGCAATGACACTGTGCTTTATGAGATTGTTCAGAAGTGCCTCTGATGTTTATAGCTCAAAAGCCCCTAAATTGTTGACATTAGTTATGCTACCTGCTACTTTCTTAAGAATACTAATATAATGAGGTAATAATACCTTTTAACTCTTTTTGCAATAAATTCAATAAACCTATTATCTCTAGCTGTATCTGAGACAGATACTACTAGCCTCACTGTTTTTCTGTGTAATTTGCAGCCTTGGTGCCAGACTACAGTAAGAGATAAAGTGCAATTTTATCCCGCTTTACTAAAGTGAAAGACAAGAATCTAATATATTATCTGATAAAGGGACTAATTATTTCCTAAACAGGTGTCCAAACAGTACATATAATTAGCCTTTCTGAGCTCTCCTGAGTAGCACTTGTCAACTGTTCAGATTACATTTTTATCTGACCCTTCGCCAGCATGATTTGGCACACGGCAAATTACAATCAGTAAAAATATATTTGATTTATATTCATAAAAATACAGGTGCACACACATATTCCTTTTGCCATGAAGTAGAAAATATGCTTACAAAGCAAAGAAAATGCTACAATATTTATGCAACTGTATTAAGTCCTCTCTTTGCTTTGTCCTCAGGATTTTAATTAATTCTTAAGAAAAAAAAAATTCACACCATTTACGTTTCCACTGAAATACACACCTAATCATAGAATATAGAAGGTTTTTCTTCACATTAAATAAAATCACCCTAACAGCAGACACACTGGGGGATGGAGGGGGTGAAGGAACCAATGAACAAAACTAAAAACAAACCATCCACCAACAGAACTAGATTCAGGAAGACGTCTAGAATCAGCTCTGAGATCACTGAAATTAGGAGGCTGCAGCACACATTAATGAACTGCAGATCTACACTGCAACAAGTGCAATATATATTCCAGGATATTGTGTCTGTGTTTTAGTTCTCACTAAGCTACTACCAACAGGCTGTGAAGTATACCTATGCTGTATCTGTATTCTTAGACTCAATTATATTTGATATATTGACAGGTCTTCAGTGCTCATTCAGGGAACTATTTGTCATCA
This sequence comes from Ara ararauna, assembly GCA_028858755.1. Classification (NCBI taxonomy): domain Eukaryota; kingdom Metazoa; phylum Chordata; class Aves; order Psittaciformes; family Psittacidae; genus Ara; species Ara ararauna. Next base: position 51,886,320 of record CM054376.1, on the reverse strand, counting down.
ATTTGCCATTAATTTTCCTTTTTTAAACAAAAAATAAATAAGAAGGAAATAGAAGTTTGAGGAAATAAACTGCTCTTGGCAATATTCTTGAACACTGCCACTGCAAACTAATGAGATCTAAGCAAGGTGCAACATTTTTGTTTCATCTAATGGGAAAAGAAAAACCCAGAACAGTATTAAAAACCAAATGGATCTAGCTGTGTAAAGGCTTTGGTGACAGGTACAAACACTGCAGCAAAACATCCACGTCAATATTTGTGAGGGGTTTCTTCTTTTCTTTTTTTTTCTTTTTTTTTTTTTTTTTTTTTTTTTTTAGAATTAGAGAATTAGGTTAACAAGTGAACTAAAAGCCAGCCACTAAAGTAAAGCTAGGCATGTGCAATGAAGCAGAGCCATTTCTACATCCCCTGTGTAGAATTAGCATATATTCATTAAACGTGCATCAACTACTTGGTCACTTCTTTCCAATTTCTGTTGGAAAGCGAGTGCCTTTAACTCATCTACTTAGGACTGTCTAAAACTGGCAGGACCTCCATTACTGAAAATAAACTGTCAAGCTTACTTGTTTTTTTTCTGTGCTGAAATTACGGTAAGGAGAAACTTTCTGGATTTATTACTATACTGGATACCTAAACTTAATCTGGACTATAGTCAAAATCTAGTTCTATAGTTCTATAGTCAAAATAGGTTAATAAAAATATTGATCATCCTCACTTTTACAGTTTTGTGACTGTTCTCAACAAGGCTAACTGCAACACTAAGAAAGGCTGACACTTCCCACAAGGGAAGCCTGATAATAAGAAAATTGTGCTAAGTATATAGTAATCTTCCCAGATTGCTTTCACTGCTTTGGAAGGTCTGGCAACCATAAAATGTTTGATAAGATTTAGCAGTTCTCCAGTATTGATGCTTGTCCAACTGCAGCACAAAGCTTCAATTTCTTCTTACGAAAACTTGCCTGGGCAGCCAGCCTTCAACTCACTTTGGTTTACTTCCCTTTTTGCCTCTTTGACATCAGAGAGGCAACTCTGTGCAAACATATGCCAGGTTCAGAAGACAACTGTTAGAAATACGTATTTCAATTATATTTCCACCTCAGAAACATGAATGGACAAACCAAGGCATGAGACCAGTAGCAGCAAATCTGCACACTTAACACAGACAACTTCCATTTGAGATCCCACATGACTGCAGAGACTTGCACCCAGAGACTGAAAGAAGCTATTAGACTTTCATTCACTTCCAGTAAGCAGACTGGGACACAACAGGCTGTTTACAGCTAGCTTAAAATAATCTTCTATGTAATAGCTTCAATAAATGTGACTAAAACCATACATTGGATAAATTCATGGTAAATAGTCTAAGATTTGAGGAAAACCAGCTTTCTCTGTCCTTCCTCTGGTTCTAAGCACTGAGAGAACTAGTGACTCCCACACTAGGAGTTCTTTACATGCAAATGACACAATCAATTCCTGCTGAGAAAACTCTGAAAGCATTGAGTCAAATACAGTATTGATGACTGAGGACCTTTAAACTGTTCTCCCTACAGTAAGAGCTTTTCAATTCATGTGTCAAGTTCTCTCTCATTGCCAAGATGGCAAGCTGTTTTGCTCCTGTTTCTCTTCTAGATCATCAACAGAAAGACTGAGATTTAAGTTCCCTTAGGCTTAAACACAGAAGCTGCTCTTTCAGCTGGCTGCCAAAAGTCTTCTACTAAACCACATTTATGATGAATGATCCTCTCCCAGGTAGGCGATTTGCAAAGGAAATCCAATCAGAGCTTCCTACGTGGAGATTGAGGGGTGAGAAGGGAAATCTGGCTTTACTTTAATTTTTAGTTCATTTAGACCACTTTAATATCAAGGGTGAACTGTAGTAACATAAGCAGTAACAGCTCCTGCAACAGACAGGGTCAAATACCAGGATAACCAAAATCAGTATCAAAGAGAAAGCAGAGAAGTTTAAAATCCCAATCCATTTCAGTCTCAGCTAGGCTCTTCCGAGAAATAAAAAAATGAAAGTAGTAGGCAATCATAGTTCCTGCAGCAAAACTAACACATGGAATAACCAGGTGGGGAAGAAGACGACAAAATTATTCACATGCTGCTTTTATTTATTCCTCAGAGAGCACTGCAGCTGCAAGGAATCCTGAGTAGATGTTCACTTACAGAATTAATGTTATGTAGAAAGAACAAACATGAAATTTTTCACACTCTGTTTTGCTGCTAACACGAATCCTTTACATACCTCACTGCATGCAGCCATCATTCTTTTAAGTACTTGACAAACCACTAAGCACAATACCCTACTCTTCACTGAAAACAGCTCAATAAAAAACTGACAACAGTTGGTTTGCAAGTATAGTCATCAAATTAACAAAATGCCTCTTTGTTCAGGAAATCCATCATTTAAGGGGAGGCAAGCAGGCAAGCATAGCCACCTAACTGGGACAATTATGTATTTGTATTAGTGACTCATTTCTATTCACATTTAACTGCACATTGTACAGAAGGAGTAATCTACTGATATTCAAGCTTTTTTTTTCAAAAGGATTATGCATCCTTTTCTGATAGATTAGAATTTAAGTTAGTGAATCATACACAATTCAGGTAACTGATAAAGGAGGAAGACTTCACATGGCTACTTATAAGGACTCCCTGTCCTTCACCAGATGGATTCACATCAATAACAGTTAACTTTGTCACAATAAGTAGTCTAACTCCAAAAAACCATAACCCAACCACAAGCCTCATGTAAACTAATAATGCAAGGGGTAGCTGGTGGATTACGAGAGTGAAACCTCTACATTCTTACCAGGCCTCACTATTAGCATGTCATCTCTCTTTACAATTGCTCTCCGACTTTTTTTTTTTTTTGGGGGGGGGTGGAGAAATCCCCCCCTTTAGGACTTGAATTCTTCCTGCCAGATTTGAATCTAGCGCATTCTAGGCACTACTAGAAACTATCAATTAATGATGATGTATCTGTAAAACTCAAAATTACTCTCATTTAAAGAGTGTATTTCTATAAAACACAACATTTCTCACATTTTACTTCTGAGTAGTGCTACTATGTTAGTAGTTTAATAAACTGCTGCAAGATCATTACTTAGGTGTCACACTGGCAAGAATCAAAGCCCTATATTTCTATTCTGAGGTTTATGTCCGAAAGAGCCATCTTGTATAAGATGATGAGTTCTGATCCTATTTATACAAGGGGACCTGGACAGATTATACGCATATTCTTTATGGTTAAGCACAGAGCCCACAGCAGAACTGTAGCTGCATGACACTGAATCCATGAAATAAGCAGGATAAAACCTGCATGACTAAAAGAAATTTAAAAAGGAGAGAAAAAAAAAGGGGGTCATACAGGGGAGATACCTTTCCATAATACCTTAACTATTTTGAATTCCTTACTTGGAGTTATGAAGCTGTGCTTGCACTGTAGCATAACCTAAGCAGTGTAGCAGTAAGGCTATCCAGCACAAAGAAGGGAATGAAAAATACTCAAAGAACCAAAAGCCTAATACTGTGTACCATAACAGAAGAGCAATTTTCAACCTAATTTAATATAGCAGTAAGACCCACTATGGAAGGAGATGCCTGAGACTATGTAGAGCTCTAACAACTCTTAGGACTCTAACAACTCTTAAGACTAAGTAGAGCTAGACAACTATGGGTACCACAAACTAAGGCAAATGTGAAACTGCCCAGAGACCAAAAGCACGATGCGCATGTAAAAGGAACCTTAGAAGAAAAACAAAATGAAAAAACAACAGAAAAAAGACCACCAAAAAAAAAACCCTAGCAAAAAGTACAGGAAAAGAATGTTTGTTAATTTTAAGACAAACGCTTCCTGAAAAATGTTGACTGATGTCAGCAAAGAAGCTCCCTCTTACTTGATTTCACTAATGCATGGAGAGATTGGACTTAATACATCCTTTGTAATAAACTACAATTGCATCAGCAATTTCAGCTTTCATCAGCAATTTCTCCTCACTGAAACAATCCACGGATAAAGTGACCAGGCTTTCTTTTTTTTCTTAAGGTACACAGACAACAATCACGTGAGGGGATAGAGTCTCCCTTTGTTAGGCTGCACTGATGCCAAAGCCCTTCATTCTTGCTTTGGTACTAGAAACAAGTAATCACTGGAGATGGAAAAAGTCTTATGTTCTGGGATGGCACATATTATCCATCTGAAAAATAGAGTCTTAAACTTGTCCTTTGTAATAAAAGGACATCCTTATACTCTAATAAAAGGGTTTCAGACGTCTCAGAAGTTCAGTTACTTTCTCTCAGAACTCAAACATGGTGAAATAATGAAAGCTTGAATTTGTATAGTCATGATGTCAGGTACTGGAATCAATTTTCCAGTTATTTGCCAAGTTATGTTTGGTTTTATTTGTAGTTCTAGAACTTCTAAATTTCAGTTATCTACCAAACTCTTATTCTTCAAAGCCCAATATCATTAAGAGCTTCTGACAGATAGCATGACAATGCATTTTAGGATTTACTGTGTAATATACCAGATACATGAAATTAGTTTTGCTGGATAGCTTTTAGCCAAAAACCAGCTTACTGTCACCTCAGGAAACTTGGCTGGTAGGAACTACCCCATCAGCTTTGTCAACTAAGCTCATTTTTATAATTGCAGCCTGAGGATTGATAATCTAAGGCACAATGACCTTTTATCCATGCATGATCGAGCATCCCTTCCCCATACACACACACTCACAGTGGAATATAGTTTTAGCAAAAAAAGCAATGACATCATAAGCAGCACTGTCAAAAGCAAGTATACAGAAACCGACCCTGAAATGGAAAGAGGAGATTTGGGTAGAGGTGAAAAATTACAGTTTGGTGGTACAGTGTGCAGCAGTGCATGAACCTGGAAGTCCATTTGACCCACCACTTTCTCTGGTCCCACAGAGATATAAAAGGATGGTGGGGGTGGGGATGTTTAGAAGTGGCTGCAGTTTCCACTGAAGTTTCTAAATGTCAACTTTTATTTTTCCATGGTGTTAAAACTTCAACTAAAATGTGCTTAAAAAAAAAAAAAAAGAAAAAAAAATCCACACACCCATGTCTTTACAATCCACGTCTCATCACGTGAGTACCTACAGGCACACACAGCCCACCTACTATTTCCTCGAGGAAAAAGAAAACATTGTGATTGGCCAAGGCCTTGTCACTTTGGGAAGAAAAAAATGTCTCAATTCATTTGCTTTTCCCTTAACATAGTAAAGCCATGACTTCCACAATAAACTTTTAATCTAATATATATAGATGTTTCTTGCTGAAATGATGCTTGGTATTGGGTCGAATTTTTTCATTTACAAAGACAAAGATGGTAATTTCATAATACTTAGAACATAGTAGTTTACTTAGTATTCTGCAAGGATTTTTCTTTCATTCTAGCTCATCACAGAATCATAGAACCATAGAATAGTTAGGGTTGGAAAGGACCTTAAGACCACCTAGTTCCAATCCCTCTGCCATGGGCAGGGACACTTCTCACTAAACCATGTCACCCATGGCTCTGTCCAACCTAGCCTTGAACACTGCCAGGGTTGCAGCATTCACAACTTCCTTGGCCAACCCATTCCAGTGCCTCAACACTCTCACAGTAAAGAACTTCCCCTTTATATCCAATCTAAACTTCCCCTGTGTAAGTTTTAACCCATTACCCTTTGTCCTTTCACTATAGTCCCTAATGAAGAGTCCCTCCCCAGCATCCTTATACGCCCCCTTCAGATACTCCTCAAAACTGAAAACTATTAGCATGCTTTCCAAATCTCAAGTTCTGTCTAAACTCCATTAATAATCTCACCTTTTAATTTCAGATTTTGGTGTCTCATCCTTTTATCCTTTACCTAGCTCTTTATCACACTTGGTCTTTTCAGCATGAACAGATCCTTCGCCATAGCACTTTCTCACAGAACCCTGCATATTTTGCTGAGCAGCTGAGTTAATTTAACAGTAATATTGTATTTTAATTTCACAGGGACTATAATCCATTATTTCATTGGTTACATTTATAATTTGAGTTACTTTTAAAAGTAACATAGATAACAGAATATGAAGAAATAACAGAGTAAGAAGAATGGGAGTCTTTAAAAGTTTATATTCAGATTCCTATTTGAAAGCAAAAAACTACTGCATCCTCCATTGAGAAACTGTTGTCAGTCACCCGAGTTTCATTGGTATTCATTTTGGGTCATGAAAGAGGCAAGAATTGTAGGCAGGAGAAGAGGAATATGGTTTGCATGCAAAGGCAAACTGCTCTCTTACAAGGTTAAACAAAGATAATTTTATAAGCCATTCCCAGTCATGTATTAATGCAGGTTTTACTGACCTAAGTGAAAATTTAAGAAGAAAAAAAAAAAAAATCTTTGAAAGAAGGAGGAGAGAGGGCCTTGGGCATCATTATGTTCAGCTAAAGAAAGAGGAATTCTCTTTTTCGACATATAAATGAAGTAGCCAACAGATTAAACATCCAATATGGGTTTTTTGTAAGACTTATCTTTCTAAAATAGCATTTTATTATGTCCCACTTATTAATACAGACAAGATCATAAATATCTGTTTTTTCATACATTCTTAAAATTTATTCCACAACAACCATGCTCGCTCTTCTCCTCCTGCTCCCCCCCACACACTTTCTTTTAATTCTATTGACATCTTACAAAGCCCCAAAGGCTGCAAACCTGACAATTATTAGATAATATAAGAGACAGCCTGCTGCAAGTCAATCTTCCCTATTCTTACTAAATATTGCCAAATTCTGATTCCCAGTCTCCCATAATCCATTTACATCCCTATATATGTATGTCATAGATACCTCCATGGAAGTATCCAAACCACTTTTTCCATCCTGGACTTGCATTTGGACAAACCACTAGATTTCCATCACACTGCTACTGTTGCCTTCTGAACTGTTATTTCTAGTGAGAAAAAGGACTAGCACTTGTCACTGAGCTTTACTATATATATTTCCTGGAATGTATCTTCATCAGTGATAATGAGAATCACATCACTTCTAGGTACTTCAGCCATTTTTTAAATGTAGATAATATACAGTACTTAAACAGCTTCTTACTGATGCTGCAAGTATAATGATAAACATCACTGATATCCTAAAATGAAAGGTCATACAAACACACACACACACATACAAGCCAGTATTTCTGAAATCACAGATGTAAAAATGCGTTTACAAAATTGTTAAAATAGTTTAATAATGTGCCTTCTATCACATGCATTCCTACTTACCACAGGTACCAGAAACCTATGACTGGAAAAGCCTGTTCTGCAGCTTCCACTGACTACACTAGTAGTGAAGCAGAGTAAGAAGCTCCATTTCAGCTCAGGAGAATGTGATATTCCATTTCTTTTGGCAAAAATGATGCAGAAATCAGCAGGCAGTTCACAAGGATCTCCACAGCACTTTATGGTGCCCTCTTGTTCACGAAAACCGTGCTTAAGTTTACCTTATTCTGTGACTAAGCAAACATCAGCTTTGCTTTGTTCAAAGCCAAGACTAGCACTCTAAATTTTCATGCAGTATTTTACTAGCTGCTTTATCCATTACTTTGTTTTTTAGCAGTACCTTCAAAAGTGGTTGGAGAGACCACAGCTTGAGGTCACCAGCTGCCTCCACATTCACATAACATTAGTTTTCGATAACTCAAATTTTCACACAAAAAAAATATTTTATTTAGCTAGTTATAAAATTGTGATGTGAAAAGTACAAATAAAATATTTTTGTAAAAACTAAATAAAGGATTTTATTATCAACAAGGAAGAAGCAGAGTTCTACATCTCAGTATTCTCACATTCAGAACTTTATTTCAAAAATAACCAAGTAATTCATTAGCAAGTACACGTAAAATTCAAATAATTTTTATAAGAAACAAAATGAACCTACACTTCCCCCAGTGAAACTGAGAAGTCCATCCTTAAAAGAAGAGGTCCTCTCTTACGATTTTGCAAACACTGTAATAATGTACCAGCTAAAACCACTTAGTTTAAACATATTTCATAATAAATTCATCACACCAGAATGCTTGATATCTCAAGGTAGCCACAAAATACTGAGCAATAAGTAAGTAACAACCTTCCTAAAGTTTCCTTTTTGCTTTGCTTTGTTGTTCTGGGCTTTTTTACAAAAAACAACAAAAACACCCCACACAGCAACAAAACCTGAAGCCCTGGATTTTTCTTTATAGAACTACATTCATAATAATCCTGATTCTCTTCTGCTACCCTGCTCTAATCTGCTGTCCAAACCTAACTTCAAAGCCTTGAATAAATGAAGGCTATAGTCAAGGAAAATAGTTATCTATGTTGCATTCATTCTTTCTGTTATTTAAGACTGATGCATGCATCCAAAAAATCCCAGGTATTATCATAAAATCATCTACAAAACCTTTAAAAATTTGTATAGGCCAATCATCACAGCAGCAGACTGCTCCCTTCTATCCCTTTTACAGTGAACTCCTATTCCTGCCTATGAGTGGAAAGACTAAAGCAAGAATTCAACAGCAGCTTTGTTAGAAACTTGCCTTTAGAAGAATATCCCAACATCTCAGGTTTTACTGTTTTGACTCCAACAAAAGGAAAACTACAGCCAGCCCCTTCTGTGTATTTACAGTTCATTTCATTCTAACTTTTCTACTAGAACATTTTAATTTCATTTTAGGCTGGATACGCTACAGTTTCTGGCATTATAATATGAAATGCTTTATCAAAGGAAACTACCCTTTCTCTCTTAATAGACATTCTTTACTCATTTGAAATTTTTTGCTATTGAAAATTGTCAAAATGACACTCACAAAAAAATCATGCAATTTTTTAGATGAAGTGTCTCTGAAAAAGAAAACATTCTGTTTGAAGGTCTGAATCAGTTCTAGGTGTCAGGTACCTGCTACAAAAACACCATGGAAACTTTTACCCTGACAGGGCTACACCCACCCAGCGTCAAAGATTAGAAGAGTGGCATCACCCCACAGACTTTCAATCATAACAAAGGCCTTCACTGGAGAGCAAAAACAACTTAATAGATGAAGAGTGCACAAGTTCAGATCAAAAGTAACTAGAGTGGAAAAAACATATAAAAAAAGAGGGCAATAAACACATGGCTGAACCTACACTGCAGGTATCTCAAACTTCCCTAAATTACTTCGAAAATTTATTGAATGCTGATTCTTCAGATAGGAACCACAGAAGCTTATGGTATTTCTTTATAGTATTTAAGTTCTTTAAGTAAGATTGATAGCATTTTATTAAAAAGTCTATCCATGTCCGAGCAACATTTTATTTTCTGACAGAAGGAAGCAAATATCATTCTAACAGCCTTGTAAGCTGAATTTCTGAAGTTAAAGGACATGTATTTAAGCTATGACCACAAATATGTGTCTCAACAATATAACAGCTTTTTGTGTTACTGCAGAAAAGATCTTTACCTCCATACAGGATGCACTTATTTGTAACTCCCAAACACAAAATAATGAGGTGGAAGAACAGAAGTAGCAGAAAAGAAGTGTTTGTTTAAGTCCAGTCTCAGCCTACACATAGAATAGCTGGAAAGAGACCTGTGTTGTTTCCTTCTGGTTCATTCAATCACCTTTATTTTTATATTGGTTTTATTACTTTTCACAACTGCAAAAGTTCAAATATCCCAAGTGGAAAAGAATGTGAGATTCCTCAGAGATTTTTAAACGGAATTTTGTGAGAAGTTATACCCAGAAAATATCCACCAAAGCAAAAAGATGGTTTAGAGCTGTTGGCTAAAAGGGAGCAAAATTTTATGATATACTCAAAACCCTCACAAGTGGTCAGGTCTCTATTCAGTGCCATTTAGCTTGAAGGGAAGAAGAAAGATTTGGACTAAGATAGCTAAATATAAATAAATTAATTTAAAATATCTTTTTGGTTATTATAAAAAACAGTCATAATGTGAAAAGGGGAAATACTGATATTCTCATTCTGTTGCAAATATGAAAGTTAGTTCACCTTTATGAAATTGCCCATGAAATATTTGGCATAATTTTCACTTGCTCTGTTCCAACTCCACTTCTTGAAGAATAAGCTGAAATCCATTACAACCTACTGTTTCTAGACACGTTCAATATATTAATAAAATTCTAGTTTTATATAAGTATCATTAATACTGAGGTGTGCTCTGTGAAGTAACTATGCTGGCTAACCTAGGCTAAGCAATGAATACAGTAACTTTCTTTTTCTTCCTCCGGAATGGGAAAAGCAGTTACCCAATAACCACATCACAGGATATTCATAGAACACCAGGTTGGAAGAGACCTCAAGATCAGCTGTTCCAACCTTGGCAGTCTAGACAAGATGTATAGAAAAGATGTCCCTGCACCCTGTCCAGCTGAACCCAACGCTGGGGAATCCACCACTTCCTAGGGAGAATATTCCAGTGGCTGATTGTTCTCATTGTGAAAAGTCTTCTTCTAGTGTCCAAACATAATCTCCCTGGGAGTAACTTGTACTCATTACCCCTCATCTTTTCCATATGACTGCTTGTAAAAAGGAAGTCTCCCCCTTCTTTGTAGCCACCCTTTAAATATTGGGACACGGTGATAGAGTCTTCCCTGAGCCTGCTTTTCTCTAGGCCAGACAAACTCAGTTCTCTCAGCCTTTCCTCACATGGCAGGCTTCCCACTCCTTGGTCATCTTTGAGGCCCTTCTCTGGACCCTCTCCAGCTTGTCCACACCTCTTTTGTATAGTGGGGACCAAAATTAAACACAATATTCCAGATGTGGCCTGACAAAAGCCAAGGGACGATGACTTCTTCATCTCAGCTGGTGATGCCCTTGCTGATGCAACCCAGCATCCTGTTAGCTTTCTTTGCCACAGCAATGTCAGAACACTGTTTGTTCCAAATCAGAGTGCTTTTTTTGAAAAATGATTATGAAAAAAAAAAAAAAAAACCAAGCCCAAACACAACAATAGAAAGAAGCAAGGTCACTCCTCTGAATCACTAAACTCCCAAATGACTCCTATATAATTCTGACGACTGAACTACTACGACTGCTTACTGTTAAATAGAAATCTGCAAAATGACACGAAGAATGAACAGATATGAGTTTTGTCAATGAAACTTCGTACCATGCACCACCATCATGCACTCTCTTGTATGGTATTTTCTTTTAACACACATGCATGTACTGCATGAACTTGCAAATTTTTCACACATCTATAGAGTCACTTGTTTCTAAATACAACTTTGCTTTTATACATAAACAAAATATGAAAGCTTTCTACATAAACAAGCAGCATTAACATGCCTTGTCTGAAAAGTAGAGGTTAGAAAATACCAAAACTAGTTAAAAATTTAATAATTATGTATGCAATAAAAGTAATTTTCACTCTTGGCAATGTTCACAGTGCTTATCTCTGAAACACTTAAGTATACCAGACATGTCAATCTAGAGCAACTCCTAGTCAGGGAAGCATTGCCTTAACTCAAGCTTCAGTTTCATTCAGACTGGAGACTCTCTCTTTTTTAAGTTTATACTACAATACTAAATGCATAAATATTAACTAGTATTAGTGAACTCAACTGAGACCTTAAACCTAGATTCACTCATGGAAAATGCCTCACAGAACTGAGGTACATGGCTGTCAGATTTTAAATTTAGACACCATGGCTGCTCTGGGAATTGTGTGAGGAACCACTGCCATATAATGTCTTGCCCTTTCTTCTGACAGCCCATTTAGAAAAACAACAAGAACCCTTCAGTAATCGGTAATTTGCCAGCTGACTTCAAATTTCTCACTGCCTGAAAACTGTGGGGCATTTTAAAGTGATGCCATGAACCACACAGTGATTTAAGAAAATCTATAGATGGCTAATCTATTCCCAGGGAAAAACTGAAAAAAGACGGCTACTAATGAATTAATTATAACTGGATTTTATAGATATTTCCACAATTTAAAATCCAAATTAAATCCAAGCAACCTCTAACAATCTCTCAGTTATCATTTCCATTACAACTAATATTACAGCATTAACAGAAGATTTTAAAGTAACAGCTTCTAGTTTCTCTTCACTTCTGAATTTTGCTTGTTTCAGTTGTAAGCTGTGACAAAAAAACCACAGCAAAATACTTGCAAATATGTATTAAATTAAGGACAAATGTGTACTGCAGACAATTTTATAATTTGACTGTTTCACTTAAGTGGACTTGTACTATTTCATCTCAGTCCCAGTTGTTTCATTTCTTCTCCACTACAAAGCCGACTACACGATTATAATCTGAACATAGAATCATAGAATCATAGAATAGTTAGGGTTGGAAAGGACCTTAAGGTCATCTAGTTCCAGCCCCCCTGCCATGGGCAGGGACGCCTCCCACTAAACCATGCCCCCCAAGACTCTGTCCAACCCGGCCTTGAACACCACCAGCGATGGAACATTCACAACTTCCCTGGGAAACCCATTCCAGTGCCTCACTACCCTTACAGTAAAGATAATTTTTCTCTTTTTTTAAAGCAGTTATAATTATTCTTCACATACTTACAAGTCGCCAGTCTGCATTCATAACAGGGTAAGTGCATCTTTAATTTACGAGATAGAGAGATCTAAAGCATCTCTTCATTGTTGAGACAACACTGAGTTCAGCCTATTTGTGAGTTAAAGACTTCATTTAAGCATAGCTCTTCTAACAGAGCCCAGCTGACTACAGGCTATGTTAGGCACTACACATCACATCAGCCCCCAAGATACAAGAGTTCTCCTCTGTGCACTGGTGTTCTCAACTTTTGCTTTCCTACTTCTGCACTGCCTCCAGCTACATCTAAGTTTCAAATACAATCTGCAAGTTTTCTTTTTTTAAATCTACGTTAGGAAATACTTCAGCAGCAAATGATAATTGAAGAGAAAATCTCAGCCTTAATTAAAACCTTAAAATATTATTTAATTTCAAAATTCTTTTGTCTCCCAAGAGAAATATGTAGCATGACCACTACAAGACTGTCCTGTCACCTTCAGGCCCTGCAACATAAAAAGTACCATCCTTTGTCAAGCACAGAAGGATCAGTCAGATCTCTTTTCCTCCATTCTCAAATCATCCTTTCAGTATGTAGCATAATACCCGCCAAAGGGCTTACAGTGAAGAGAACTGGGTAAATCAGAGAAGCAGTAGGAATAAAAAAATCAGTCAAATATTCTAAACTATGAATATGGAGGGCTGCACCTAAGAACCACTGGCATCCCAAACCAGAAGTGCTACACAAATCCCATCAGTTTCTACAACTGCCTGCACATACCCTGATGGTCACTCCACAAAAGCAGAAAAACCTGTTTTAAAGTAGCAAGTCTGCAAGCCAGCACCCCTTTTCATCTTAAACTGGCAATAATCCACCTCAAAAGCCTTGTGGCATCATATACAGAGACCACATGACTCATATATTAAGGTCTCAGTAAAGTCCTTAGAGATCAAAATAAACAATCCACTCCTATACACAATTCCTTTGATTTATCAAAGTTTTTAATCCTACTACTCTTCTAATTTGGCATACCACAATTTCTGTACAGGTAAAATTCCTTATAAAATACCTTCTATTACAAGGAATTACTAGTCAATTTCAGAAAGAATAAATGACAAAACTGACTTTTCATCTAATAAAAATAGTGGTTTGGTACATGATTTTTTTTTTTTCCCTCTTCTTTCACCCTAGACGCCTTTTTTTACTCTCCTAATGAACTTCAGTAAAATATCTGGAAACTTATTTTCCTTTGAAATATCGATAGCTGTATAATGATAGTAATTTTATTGGGGAAGGGATTAAATTTTATAGAACCTACCAGTTAAGAAACAAAATCAAACAAGCAAAAACCAAACAGAAAACAGCCCACCCCCCACCTGAAAAAATCCTACAACCAAGCATAGAAATTGTAGAGAAAGGCAAAAAATACCAAAATGCATTTTGCTGACACTGACCATCACTTTCCCTGACAAAAAATGAAAACTACAAAGTTTCCAAGTGCCCCTGAGGAAACCTGCTTCACAGTTACCATTATCTGCCATCTGTAGTTTCCTTCTTTAATGAAGTCTTTAGAATAGACTTCATCACAGATGAGTAGGAGCTGTTAACCCTTCATTGTGGGGGTTTTGACAACTTGTGCAAGCTCTTCTAAATTAAATTTTTCTGCATAATAAAATGTAGCTTTATCTTTTCCTATATGAATCATTATACACTCTGTTTGTTAGCCTGTCAGTCATGAAGAACATATCAGTTGCACTTCAGAAGCTGCAGATTTTATTACTGTCTAATGATATATTGAAACTATCTGCTACAACTGAGTACCCAGACCTCCACATTCAGGTATGGTATAATAATACAGGCATGAATGATGCTTCTATATTCTATTGTTCACATTATTAGATAAATTTAAACAAATATGGAAAGTATTCTCTGAAGTTAAAATCATTATAGCATGCTTTTTGTATTATGGCAATCACGATTAAAATCGTCACTTAATGCTTTTCCTGAACTACAGAAAAAAACACAGGATTGAAATCACTCAAAGACCATTTGACAAATATCATATATTACAAAAATGAATCATCTGCAATTATTTTAAAGACTTATTTGCTTTCTAAATAAGCGTCTGCATCAACATGATGCTGAGCTGAGATCTACAATCACTGCATTATTGTCACCACAACCTTTCATTCTCAATCTGTCCCGTTCACCTCCTTCAGTCTGTCATGACCTATACAAGATGTTAAGGAATATCCTGTAGCTAATACATCAAACTAAAACACATAATAATGTATACAAGCAAAATATGAAGAGGTGATACTGAAAATAATGCCATTTAATGTTTGTCGTTTAACTGTTTTGAGTTATGGTAACTTCCTTTTATTTTCACAATTACAATCATCAGCACGTTTGTGACAAGCCTCACTTTGTAGCTGTCCATTTACCTACCATACCATCTTTATCTGCAGATTTAACAGTCTGAAAGTCCATTACATGTAAGTAGAAACCTTGCTTCCTACAGAAGAACATCAATTTACTATATAGTCAGAAAGAGATAAGCAGCTAAGTTATTGAATACTCCACTTCCCACCCATCAGTTCCTCTTTTCACTCTCACCTATATCTTTTTCACTCCTCCACTCCCATCTATATATTACAACTCTTGCCTCCTTCTGCAGTGGTGATCATGCTTTATGAAGGCTTAGTCTAAGATCTGTATGGCTGTGTATATATTCCTGGCCTAATTTAAAGCTATATACTGGCTGTTTAGGAGGAAGAGCAGTTTGTCAGACTAGCATGATGGTGGGTTGAGAATATGAACAAACATAGAGTAAGATGGGAAATGGGAAAATTCATCAAGTTGCGCAATCTCAATGTGTGAAATATCCAATCATAGCCTCACAGCTAATAAAATTTAAGTGGAAATACAAGAAGAACCACAGATATTGGAAAAAAATTAATATGGCTAACCCTAGAAAGCAGTAGTCTTGTTTTAAAAAAATCAACCTTTAATGAAAATGCTTCCTTTAATGAAAGCTGCACATTTATGCAAACTGCAGATATCCTCCAACTGCTTTATATGTACAATTGCTGTAATATAATCTAATAGCCAGTCAAATATGAACCATAAAATATTCAATAAGCAAATAGTTCCACTGCAATATTTAAGCACCTGCATTTAGCAATACTGCTTTCTTGATTTATGATCACAATAGTGAGATGTATTTTCAATATTATCAGTACTATACTAACGGAAATGTAATTTACCAAGACAATTTAAATACACCATTGAGGTTCAGAATACAGTCTCTTAAAATATGTCAGAAGCAACCTTTTATCTGTGTCATTTCTTTGGATACACTACGTATAATGAAATCATTTATAAAACTCTAGTTTTACAGCCACTTTTCATACCAGTATTTTCATTTACATTAGTAAGTAAACCTGAACTTTAAGCAAGATGTCACCTTTTTGACACCATATGCTTGAATTTCAATTAATGCCATATGAATGAGCACATACTTATAATTTTCCTGTCTTTCTTCTTGCCAGTTACAAGGAGAGAACACTAAAGAATGTAAGGCAGCATAGCATGTGAAGCTTTATCCAAATTTCTGTTTCACAATATTCAATTTGATTGCCCAATTACAATCACTGTGTTTCAATACACATACTCTGTCCTAAAAGTGTAGAGGTCAGATGACTGAACTCCGCAGAAAATGCTGGTTAAAAGCTAAAGATTTTCTCTTGCATGGAAATTACACTAACTCAGTAAAGGTGAAGGAAGGATTATTTACAATAAGGCAGAAAAGGAGACTTCTTTCTTTTTTCTTGTTGTTGTTTTGTTTTTTGGGGGGGGGGGGGGTTGGGGATTTTTTTGCTGGACTCAAACACTGAACATGCTATCCCCAGGATTCCAGAACTAAAACAGAAGCAAACTTCTAAACAAAATATAGCTTGAATACAGGAACTATTAGACTTCATGAAAACAGCATCATCTTAGTAGGTCTTCCCACAGAACCTATCCCAGTCTCTGTATAAGGGAAGAGTGGGGATAATTGCACAGCTTCCACAACAATCATGTCATGACACACACTCTAATAACCTGTGACATGAAACGCTAGAGTAACCCAGGGCAAAAATCTAATAGTAATTCACGGTACGTTAAGTATATCTAAATCTCAATGATAACTTGACCTGTATCTCCATGAAAATAGCTTGAGAAAGGTGGAAAAGTGCAGAAAAAATCATTTAGGTTAACTACTCTTTCAAAGACCTAACAATGGGAAAAACCACGTTCTGTAAAATAACTGCCCCAAACTCTTACTGCTGCTTGAAAGATTTACCACCCTATTGCACTTCCTGTAGAATTTACAGATTAATATACATAGGGACTATCTATAGTGCTGTCGTGGTTTAAGCCCAGTCAGTAACTCAGAACCACACAGCTGCTCACTAACCCCTCTTTCCCCCCGATTCCAGGTAGGATGGGGAGGAGAATCGAAAGAACGTAAACCCCAAGGGTTGAGATAAGAACAGTCCAATAACTAAGATACCATACAAAACTACTACTGCTACCACCAAAAATAATGATAAGGGAAATATCAAGGGGAGAGAATACAAAACTAAAAGGGAAAAGGAAAAAACAAAATAAACACAAATGATGCAAAATAATTGCTCGCCACCAACTGACTGATACCCAGCCCGATCTGAGCAGTGTTCTAGGCCTTCTGGGTGACTCCCCCCAGTTTATATACTGGGCATGATGTGCCATGGTATAGAATACCCCTTTGGCTAGTTTGCCCTTTGGATAGGTGTCCTGTCTCTACTTCCTCCAAGCTTCTTGTGCCCCTGCTCTCTGGCAGAGCATGAGAGATTGAAAAGCTCTTGATTAGAGTAAGCAACAACTGAAACATCAGTGTGTTATCAGCATTGTCCTCAGACTAAAGCCAAAACACAGCACTGCACCAGCTACTAGGAAGGAATAAAAAAATAACTGCTACAACTGAAACCAGGACAAGTGTACATACATTGTGTTTGTGCATATATGTAGCATGAAATTTATAGACATTTTGTAGATAGAATTTAGAAATTTATGGAAGCTACACATAGTAGTGAAACAAGGATTATGCAATTAAATACTAAAATAGTTTTAAAAATCAAATATTAAAATACTGTTTTATAAAAATTAAATCAATTAAACAAAATCAGGGGAAAATGGAAGACAATTTTCTCCAGTGCTGTAACCATGATTCAACAGCAAACTAAGACAAACAAACATCACACCACATTTTTCTTTTAATATTTTCCTTCCAAGTGAGCAAACAACTATTTTTTTTTAGTGGAAAGAGTAGACATTATATTTACTCAAGCACAAAGAGATACTTCTGTGGTAAAATAAAGAGAAATGAAAATTATTGTGTATTTATGATAGGAAGTTCTGTAATTATTTCTTCATTTCAATGTTAATCGATTTTCTTGTTCTAGAGTATTTTGGATACCCACAGAGACATCCTTCACAAACTCTCTCAATTCACAATTCATGTCAAACAACAAAATTTCCCATTTTGTATAGCAAACTGTGAGTAGATCTATAAATCAAGATCAATGCAAATAAAATTAGAGCTTCTCACATTAGCATACAATACTAAATTGGGCAAACCACTATATTAGCTTTTCCCAAACTCATTATTTGTAATGACAACAGCCAATTTAGAACTCCAACAAAGTGGAAGTACATGTCAAATACAAGTACAATGCTCTGTGAACTGCATCAACTTATTTGACAGGAATATCTTTTGAAGATTTTTAAAAGATTTAATTAACCTAAAGCTGATCATCTTTCAGTTCAAAGAGAATCACTTTCACACAAAGAGGTACTTTCTCACTCTGGCAGGATTAAGTAAAAAGGACACCTTGAACAGCTAGATGGTTCCTGAAACAACCCAAGCTTTTATTAAGCCGTCACTGTTAAAAAAAATGAAGCTTCTTTTCTACTACCACTACTCTGTTGAAGTCTGCTTGAGGAGGGGAAATCATCAGTCTGCCCTTAACCTTGAAAGTGCCATAAGGAGAACCTCTAGCATGACATTTTCTCAACAAAGAATTCAAAGCAGAGTGTAAAAAGAAAATCAGGCAATAAATGCTAGCAGTAGTGTATTGAGGCATTTTTGTTTGTTATGTCAGTTCTTTTCTAAGGACCTAGTCATGCTAATTGTCAAGTACATCCTGCAGGGCTGAGTACTCCCAGTTCCTGTTTGGACTTGGGCCTCTTTACTGCAATGCTGCTCTCTGCCTGATTTAGAAAAACATGGCTGTGCAAGATGAAGGAACAAGAATAGCATATGACATGCGCAAGAATTCAGGGCAAAAGACTTAGGAGTCCTGGTGGACAACAAGATGAACACAAGCCAGCAACATACCCTTGCAGCCAAGAATCTTGGGCTACATGAGGTAGGATTACTGACAGACTGTCAAAGGAGGTAAAAGCCTTGCTGTCTCTGCTCAACACTGGTGAAACCACACCTGGGATGCTTGGTCCAGTTCTGCACTCCCCAGTACAAGAAACATAGGCATACTGGAGAGAGTCCAGCAACAGACCTCAAGAGAAAGCTCAGGGGGATCACCTGGATATTGAGTGGTGAAAGGATTGAGCCAGACTCTTCGCAGTACTATCTAGAGAAAGGACCAAAGGCAACGTGCACAATATGAAATACAGGAAACCTCATTTAAACATAAAAAGCACTCATTCACTGAGGTGTGGTTGAAACCTCTGTGCATAGGTTGCCTAGAGAGGTAGTGGAATCTCCATCCTTGCTGATATTCAAAACCTAACTGGATACAGTCCTGAGCAACCATCTCTAAGCCAGGGGTAGGAAAAAAAAAAAAAAAAAAAGTGGGGGAAAAAAAAAAAAAGTAAAAAAAAAAAAAAAAAAGGACTTCAGATGCTACTCTTTACAACCTTGTATTTTCTAGGCCTTACAAGAATAATTTTTAAAATCAAAGCCTACAGGATTAACAAGCTACAAACCTTGCTTGCAGATTTTTGCATGCTCTTTATTTTCTTAGGATAACTTGTAAAATTCCCCACTACTTTCACATACCTCAAAAGTACTAAACATCATCATTTTAAGGTCTTCAAGATGCCAACCCTTATTTGCCTCAGTAGGGAAATACATTATGTTAATCAATCACTCCCATTTCCATCTAGAGAGAATCAGTAAGTGCTATTAGAAGAGAGTGCATCAGCTGGTTTTACCTTTGACACAAAGTACTTTTTTTTGGAAAAGACAAGTTGGGCTCTGAGTCATTTGGCTGCTCGGGGCCTTTTTTACTGTCAACAGTGACACTGTTTGACCATTTTGTCTCAGAAAGCAGCTGATTGTTCTATAAGCCAGAAACTAGTTCGAAGCACAAGGTTAATTAAGTACAACATGTACATAGGGATATAAACAGCCATTTAAATGTCCTATAACCTGGACAATCCCTGGAAATTTGGAGGCGGGGGCGGGGAGGAATTATGGAGTGTGGAAAAAGTGTACCTAGCATTGGTATTTCTAGCTTTTACACTCCCAGAAATGGAATTCCTACCTGCTGGAATAAAATACAGACACAGCATTTCTCCCTTCCTGAGCTTCTGCATACTGAAATTACATTTTGCTTTAGCAATTAACTGTTGTAATGCATATTGCTATTTGTTTCCCTTTTCAACACAAGAAAGATGACTACTTGCTTAAAAAAGAAAATAAATAAAAAATTGTACAGTCAGAAGAGGAAGAGTCAGGGACAAAAGCACTAAGAAATTACACACATTTTCCAATCTGTCAAAAATAGACCTTTTAATTTGTAAATGCCAATATGTACTAAAAATATCTAATGTAGAAAAATATCTAACTAGGAAGAAGAGCGTAAACACAAGCTTGTTACAGATAATGAACTGAAATTACCCACTGCGTAAATAAGGCAATACTGCTGAGTCAATACACCATTGGTAGAGTGAATAACACATCCCCCTCACTTACTCAACATTTCAAAGCTCTCAGAAAAAGACTGCCTTGTAAGCCAAAGAAAGTCAATTTAGACATACTGGCTTACAGGTGATAGCTATTGTGAGCTCTGTCTAAGGCTTCTGAATTAACTCCTGACCTGAAAATTGATTCAAACTACATTCCTTTATGAGCACCTCCCCTCCTTCTGAGTGGGTTTAAAAGTGCCCTATAAAATGATAACAAAACCCACCACTTTAGATCAAGTAGGAACAAATAATAAAAAAATCAGGTTACAGTAAGAAAACCAAGCACTATAGCCATTACAGGTAGGATTTTCTCTTTCAGAAAGAGTAGCACTCATTTTCTGAGGGACTGTTCCATCTTCAGAGAGTCTTATGTTAGCAGTGAGCAGTTCTGTGAGTATCAGCACTTCTAGGATGCTATGGCCTATACAGAAGACCTTCCTTATATGGAAGATTTAGATCCTTAGATATTTTGCAAGGCAGATCAGTTACTCTAAGTCTTACAACACAATAGAATCTGTCACAAGTACATTGTACCATGTTTGCACAATCTCCAACAAAGACAGAAAAGACACAAGGCAAACAAGAGTAGTTACACACAGTGGTACTAGGATTTCCAAGTGTGCAAAGATATCTGGTCACTTATTTCTGTAAAAAAAAAATAGCACTTCAAAGGATATTAATACTATAAGAATGATTTAGCACCTTTGATATTCTTTGAAATGGAAAGTAAAGCTGAAGAAAAACAAAAAAAAATGGTTATGCCAATGATTGCTGAGGTCAAGCGGAAACTTGAGATAAACTGTTATTTGCAGAACCTGCTTTAAAATGGTACTCAGTATGAATGACCTAAAATTACAGGCTCTACAGGAAATAAAGATTTTACTCACAGTTGGCAACCACGCTTTGCAAATGTTGCCTAAAACAGTATCCCACAGTGTCAATTAAAAAAAGAAATTTCTGATTTTTCTGTTGGTTTTCTAAATGTCAATATAACCACGACCTGCATAAAGGTATGTTCTTTCATTTCAATTAGAGTCATTATCTATTTTTCTGTGTTACCCTGTATCCCAACTTGTAAGTCACTGAAGTACACAAATATTACATTCAGAATCAAGGTTCGATACTCTACTAAGTTTTAAAGCAAAAAGATGCTACTATGTGTTCAGTAGAAATGGCAGGAGAAATGTCATGCCCTGACAACTTTATTGGCGGGGGGTAAAAACCAAGAAAGTAATATCTACCTGTTCAAGGTAGATAATAGACCCAGGAAAGGTATAAGTCTCTTAATTTGCAAGTGAATGTCTTATCAACTAAGACATTGCTTCTCTTTCCTCAGTGATAATATGCAGGATTGTAAATGCTTTTTACAGTTAATGCATGAAATTTTTCCAAAATAGATGTGTGGTATGTCTCAGCATCATAATCCTGCACCAAGCAGATAGAAAGAATTGGATAACTTCCTGAGCTTTTTTGTGATCTATCTTTCTACGTTCTTTTTTTTCTTTTTGTGCAAATAGATCGTAAGACACTGTACAACAAAGTACTAATTAATTAAACAATTCATTATTGTCATATAAATACATATTGCATGAGAAACCTCATGAAATTCAACAAAGACAAATTCCTGCACCTGGGATGAACTAACCCTTTCCATTAGTACTGCTGGGTGCCTGGTTGGGAGCTTTGTGGATAAGGATCTAGGGGGCCTCGTGGATGTTTGGCTAAAGATGAGTCAGTGTTGGACTCTGAAATAAATAAAGGCTGATAGCCTATTGGGCTATAACAAGAAAGATTATGGCAAAATCCAGCGAATCCACTGGAGATCCACCAAGATGGTCCAGGGCTGGAGAAAACAGAATTTGTTCAACCCTGGACTGATAAGGCCCTCTGGAGGCTCACCACCAGACTCCCACTACCTACAAGGAGGATACTGAGCCACATTATTCATCAGGGCAGAGTGGAAAGTTGAGGGACAACAGCCATAAACGAGTGGTTCCAACTGGATAAAGTGGGATGAATAAAAAAGAGTTTCACCATGAGGATAATAAAATATCAGAATCCAGAGAGGTTGTGGAAGGTATGTCCTCAGACACTTTAGAGCCCTGGACAACATGGTTTGAATTTAATGCTGACTGATTTGTGCAGAGGCTTGAACTAGGGATCTCCCGAGATCTCTTCTGACCTGAGTAATTTTGTAATTCTACATCGCAAAACCAAAGAGATACGCAGAAACTTCTTAGGAAGCACAGTGACAAAATCCTTTCTGCATGATTGTTTATAACTTTTGTACTGCTAAAAAAGCAGTCTTTTCAGATGTCTGAACAATTGTTTCAGGGACTAATGATTATACTACCATCAAAATAGGAGAAGAAAGCAGCTCATTTCTCTAGCATTATTTACTTTGGAGAGACAATTTACAAAAAGCATTCTTAATGTTGTATGTAGAAACACCTGAATGACCAGCAAATACAAGCAGCAGGTTAAGTTTCCTGCTAACTCTCACACGCAAGGCACCCTGCTCACTCTCAGGAAATAAACAGTCTAACTCACACACACAAATACATCTCTTACTTGAAAGTCCAGTAAAACAAGTAAACTGAAGAAGGAGAAAAAAAAAAAAAAAAAGTACTTGTATTTCACCCCAAAAATATGACTTATTTTTTCTTGTGGGATACAGGGAAAAACATCCAGGAATTAAAAGACAGGAAGTAAATTTTTAAATCTTCATTTTAACTAAAACTGGCTTTTGCCTCTTTCTAATATTTAGATCCACCTGCTATAACAGGGATTTTTTAGAGCAGCTTCCAATAATGTACAAGTCAGCACTATATCCACAGAATTCCCCAGAGCACATATGTGGATATTCTGCAGGAAGACAGTACATCCCCTGTTATTCAAATGCAAAAATACTAAGATTGTTCTCAAACTTTAATTACTGTTGACATTAGTTATTCCTGAAATACACCAAATCACTGGGGTTTTTTTTCAGTGCTTTAAGGTTAGTTATATATGATATACATTATTTCACACTATAACAAAGAAAAAAAACTATTCTACATTCAACCAGTATTCAGTGATTTAATTTACTACAGAAAACAATAATGTTTACAGAAGTATAAATTAATGTCTTGTCTTAACATTGGCTTCTCTGCAGCAACACACAGAACATGCCCCTCCACACACAGGTGTACTGATTTCACATCCTGTGATAGTCCTATTGACTTCAAATCCTCCTTATTCCTACTTGCCTGAAAATCTCACATTTTTCAAGGAACCACCCAAGAAATCTTCTCTCCCTCCACCCCCCCTGAAAAAACCAAACTCCAAAGAAACCTAAAACCCAGAACCATCTTCTCTGACACTTGATGAACATTGTTCCCACTAGAAATCAATAGACAGCATTGACTTGGCAGAATCCTTGAATTATAAGGCGACTGAAGTGCAGTAGCTAAAACACGTCACAATATCATCATGCTTGCTTGGTGAAAAGGAAAATTAAAAAGAAAGAGAAATATGTAAACAAATATTCTTGAATTACTTCCATAAAATATAACCATTTCTAACACCAAACACTACTTGCCAATAAAAACTCTCACTGCAAGGCAAGAAATGTAATTCTTATGAATATTATCCTGGAAGGAATGCCTGCAATTCCTTAGCAGACAAATACAATTATTTTGCTGCCCCAAACACCCATGTCTCTTTTCTCAAAAGGAATAATAGCCCAAGCATGTTACTCGACAGTTTAAGGTACTTCAGCCTGTAAAATCAATTTGACTGTTTACGTACTTAAAACTGGACAGTTGCTTAAACACTGCTGAATTAGACACAAAAAGAGGTAGAAGTGAGAGCAAAAGTCTTACTTTCACTCTAGGGCAATATGCTTGGTTGCATATTAGTTAGGCTCACTTATTTTCCAGACTGGGATGCTACTCAGAGAAAAGTATCCCCAGAGATCCCCTGCAGCAACTACTAGGGCCTTTTTCTACACAGTATGTATTTCCCACACTTCTGCAAGGCAAGTAATGAAGAAAACTCATTTCCAGTAAGCTTTATCAGAAAACAATCTAAATCCCAGCACTGTTATCAAGTACAGAATTGTATTGATTAAACAGAAAAATCATTCTAATAATAACCTGATACACACGTAAGCGTGATTTCTTTTTTCTGTACAAAGTAGTGGGAAAAAAAAAAAGGTAAAGAAGATCTGGTAACGAGAGAAAAACAAGAGATTAGAGCAAATATAGGGAAAAATTACAATTTATTTCTGAAAGAAACTTTTGAAAGCTCCAGTCAGATCAAAACATGGTTTTCATTCTCAGAAAATGGTAGGTGCTACTTTCACGGTACCACTAAGTAAAATTAACCTCACTGTATTACAATCAACAATGGCAGCATACAAAAATCTGATTTAATTTCACTTAAATCTGCTCTTAATCCAACTGGAGTCCTGCTGGGAAATTTCTCTATTTTTTTCAAATTTCATGTATAAAACTGAAGACAGAAGAAGAAGTTTTAGCAAACTTTTCTGAGGACAGGTTGTAGCAGATCAGAATTGAATTTGTAGTCAATATTTCTCCTAACCAAAAATGTTTCATGAAGTAGTATACTAACCAAATAGCTCTAGGAACAGGTATTTGATAGCAAATACTGCCTACATGTTTTTTTAGAGCCCCTTTAGAAAAAAAGAAGCATTATATCACACTGTTTAAAAATACTACTGGAAGGGAACGAGGTTTTCTTCTCTATGTCTTCAGGGAACTGTAATGACTATGTGATGAATCAGAAGAGTGAGGCAAAAAAGATGTTGGTTTGAACTCCAAACCATGTTCCTAGCATTGCACTACCTGCCCATGCAAGATATAAGACCAGGTCCAGATAGAGCAACTAATTTGGAAACTTAAACCACTGGCCCAGGGATTAAAAGAAGTACCAAACTGACTCATTTGGGTTACTGTGGCTTATATAAAGAGGAATAAATTAGACACAATTCTTGCCATAAGAAAAAAGGAGAAAAAGAAAAGAAAAAAAAGAAGAAAAAAAAAAAAAGGCACTTAAAGTGTGTAGACTTAATTTGAATGCCTGGACCAAAATGGGAGAGGTCCT
Organism: Ara ararauna; assembly: GCA_028858755.1. Lineage (NCBI taxonomy): Eukaryota > Metazoa > Chordata > Aves > Psittaciformes > Psittacidae > Ara > Ara ararauna. The sequence goes on along the minus strand of CM054376.1, from coordinate 51,860,679 downwards.
TTTCAGGTCTCTTAAAAAAGGCAAAAAACCAAACTGAGCCAAAATAGCCTTGCGTAAGTGATTTAAACTCTTGTAAGAATTTAAACTTAATTCAGCTGTAATCTAGGTAGCGATGTTAATTATACAGCTGAGGTAAATTGTACAGTTAGCGGATGGGCACAAATGGCAAACTTGGCATCTGAATGTTTCTGGCACAGGCAGGGAAGGCAGGGGAAACAGTAGTATGAAAAAGCAAACAAGCTTGGCTTATCTACCATTCCAGTGTGCCAAGGCCAAATGCATCTTTTGTGAAAATGCCTCCCTACTTCTCTTCATTTAAGCACCAGTTGTGCCATTTACCAAAGTGCTTCTATTCAATCAATACAGTATTTTGGTCATATGGATTACAAAGTGATAGCTGGAGTGCTTTACATGCCCTCGGCATAAAGTCAAAAAGCCACTGTCCCACCAAGTCTTATTTTGCCTTCACAAATAATGATGCAACTAGAGACTAAATTATATAATAACTAAGTTCACATTTTGTAGCAAAGAGGTCAGTAAGCAAGATTTCAATAGACTGAGTTCAAGAAACAGTTTGGACTCAGACTGGAATACCGCTAAAAACATACAACAGAGTCAAGCATCTGCTTGATATATGCTAACACAGTAGTTACAACATTTGGTAATATTCATATGTATACAACAGAGGTAGTATAAGGTCTTTTATTAGAAAAAGAGGGGGTTTCACATACTGAACTGAGCCTCAGAGACAGCTGATTGTTTTTTTTTCCCCAGAACTTGCCTTCCTCTGCAGCCTTCACCAAAGGACTTATCTCTCAGACAGTGAAATAAATAGAACCTGGGAGTAAAACTCACTAGCCATAAATAGGTTGTGACAATGCTCATATAGATGAGCTGACTCAGAGATGTATTCGCATTACACCTTCAAGCCTTCCACACCAGCAGAAACTATGTCCTCACAGAGAAGTCAGCATAAAAAACAAAACAAACAAAACAAAACAAACCCTAAGCCTTATCCCAAAGGATCCTCCTCCATTTCTACAAAGAAGAAATTGCTTTACAGGGACTTAACAAAAAATGGTGCGTACCATTAGACCAGCATGTTTCCATCACCTCCCCTCTTCATGCAGCAACACCCACTTTTCAGATGATCTCTTACTTTCTGAATAGGAGTTGGAAGCAAGTTATAGCAGGGAGGTGCCCTCAGCAAGACCTTTCTACCACAAGGCATCCATCAGGTAGATGAAGACCAGCTGCTGCAATTTTAACAGTTAGGAAAATTTTCCAAGTTGTTATAAATACTGTTCTGTTCTACTAGGAGCAAGCCACGCTTACTTTTTTTGATTGTAAAGTGGATAAATTCCTGCAGCAGCGATGAGGATAGGAATGGTGCAAGGTAATTTTATACTAAGTAAGATTCATCATAAAACTGTTAACATAGATGACAATATCCAAGCCTCTTGTTAATTACTTAACTGTAAAACTTCAAGAGCCTTAAACTGATAAGTGTTCTCAATGGAGCAGACATAATTAATTCCCTAGGAAGCAAAAAACAAAAAACATTTTAAAAAATGCATAATTCTATGTACCAATGCAAATGACATTTTTCGGCTTTCTAATTCTTCCCACTCTATCACAGAACAGAAAAAATCTGCAAGACTTATAATATCTTAACAGCAGAAATAAGTTTAACAATTAACTTTCCAAGACTTCAACAACAGCAAACATGAAACAATATTTAGAACTAAGAAAAATAATACTACAGGAAAAGTTCTGTAAAAGTTGTTGAAATGAAGAGTTTATTTCATAAAAGTGAGACCAATTTCTGTTACTACTAAATAGTTTGACTTCACTAACTACTAAAAACCAGAACAAAACTGAAAAGGAAAATAAACAAACATGATCTTCCAGGCACCCCATATATTCTCACATGCCTTTTAGCTTTAGTAAGCAAGAGGTGAGGAAAACATTAAACATTATTTTTACTATTTTTTTTTCCCACCAAGATTTCAAAGCTACAAAACCCAACAACACACTATAAAGAAGAGAAATTGAATTAATTAAAGCAGTGGTATTTTTAGAGATGCTGTGAGAAAATCAGGAGGCAGCCTTGCTGTTAGCAAACTAGTGACACAGGGCTTTCTTTTAAATAGCAAATACGTATTTAAAGAACAATACAATGTTTTAAGTGAGCTATTAAGAGCTAAGCTTCCCCTAATAGAAGCAAATCTCATTGCTCAGTGTAAACTTCAGAACAAATAAGAAAAAAAGGGTCAGTTTTAACTTTTCATATAATAAGGTGTGACAGAAGAATATTCTTTACACTTTCTATAGGAAGGAAAAAGTACTGTCAACTTTTTTTCCTCTTTTGCAATTTTTTTCTCCTACTCTATGATATACCATATTGGCAAATGGAGTCAATAAAAGCTCCTATTCCTTTCTCTTCTCTAATGTCTTCAGAAAAGAGGCTGACTCCTTAGGAGCATCATTACAGTGGGTGGAAGATGTCATCTATTGTCATTCTAACACATTTACCCCATTTAAGTTTTTGAGATGCATTCAACAGAGCTTGGAAAACTCATTAGGTTTTCTGTCTATTATCAAGCTTACATTATCAATCATGACTGTGTTGTTATGGAACTGAGCTCCTGAGTCCTGGTCCTCTAATTTTCCACACTTAAAAACTGTCTTCACAGGCAAGTCAACCAGCTTGCTCTGAGACAATTTTTCTCCAGATACCATTTCTTGGATGCTGTTATGGACAAGATTTCACCTCATTTGACCCCCCATGCACACCTGGAATATTTTTTCCAACACTTTCCCAGAGAACTCTGTGACTTCAAACACCCTAATGCATCTTTATACCAAATCCCATGTCATGTAACACCTACCCTTGTTCTCTTGCTTCAAAAATACAACTTGAGCAGACTGAAACACAGGCTTCACATTATTTCAGTTCATCTGTACCAAAACCAAGGAAAATTAAAAAAAAATAAACCCAAACAAAAAAATCCAAAAATTACCAGAAATAATCATTACGATTAAGGGATGCAGAGATTACCAAGGATAAACACTCCATGCTGCATGACGAATGAGGACAACAGAAACTTTGTATCTCGTTTACAGCCATAGTGTAGACTTAGTCAAAGATGACAGTAACATATGGAAGTGAATCTCATTAAGAACAAAGGTAGCTAACTACTTGCAGACTAGAAAATCCCTACTCCATATGCCACAGTTAGTAAAATTTTAATTTTTTCAGACTCAAAGGGGCAAAACTTAAGGCTGAGCTGTGAGTAGTTATAAAGTGACATAAAAGCTGTCTGGATCACTCAGCTCCTCCTGGCAAGGTATTCAAATAGACTGGTTATATAAAACTCATAGTAACTTGCAGGAGGTGATACTGGTTTTAGATGACAGCTAGACTCATAAAAGCTTTGTTTCATCTTGATGCTATTTTATCCATAACTTTTGCTGGCAAACAGAACAAGACAAAGATGTTGATGAATGCAAAGGGCAAACAGAGAATGATCCTTCTTCCTTTGCCTTTGCATCTCTGTCTTCAGGCTGTTCTTCTGACACACTGTGTGTTTTAAACATCAAACATTCTTTCTAGGTCTGCAAAGACAATTTTGAGACATAAAATACAAAACTAGCACAAGCAGAATATAAGGAGTATGTCTTTGCCCTTCTCCTGCATATTTTTTCCCAGAGCTTTCACATATGCCAATGTTGTGTGTCATGAATTACTGTATTGAATGTCATAGCACATGACAGAGTCATGCAACTTTCACGTTTGGAAAAGTTGCTGTGCCTGTGACATGACGTTTTTTGGTTTGGGTTTTTTTTTTTAGATCAGCATACATCTAATACAAATTTTGAATAAAGATGCTTGGGAACACATCCTGATGCACAGCACATCAGTATGAGGGTTGGTGTTGTGAAAATGTAGTTAACTGATAAGAGATACTAGAGATAGACATTAAGGTTTAGGAATCTTGCATTCTTTTCCCAGTTGAATATTTCACAACTGGAGTCTATAGTACTTTATAATACTGCGAAGAATCCTGAGGCATAACTAATATTTATAGCATAATTTAGGGCCCCAGGTGAAAGGTGTATTCATCAGGACATAGTTTAACAATTAAAATTTGCTAGCTAAAATTAAAAAAAATTTAAAAAAATCCTTAGTAACATAAAAATTCAGGGTAAGTGTGAAGTGACCTGGGTTTATTTTTTCTGAAGGAAGCCTTCTGAATCATGCCAGCTGAACATCTGCCCATGGCATCTGGAAATGTATGCTGATAGTTTTTCATAGAATCATAGAGTAATTCAGGTTCAAAGAGACCTCAGCAGGTCATCTGGTCCAACCTTCTGCCCAAAGCAGGGTCAGTTACTCTTTAATCCTTCATAAAAAGCCATTTATCATTCCCTCAGAGTTATCAGAGCATCATGAATTGTTTCGTAACCTGATGACAATGATGAATTAATCAAGCCTGAATTTTGTTAATCCAATTACAGTACCCTCAAATAACTCAACACATGTTTGGATGCAGTTACCTGTGATACAGGGCAATTCATAATATTCTGAAGATAAAGACCGTGTGGTTAATTTGGCACTGACTCTGCTAAGAGAGTGCAGACATGGGCATTCTCTGTTAAAGAGCCAAAGGGTTTAACTGTATGTTGAGTAGATATAACGGGAAAGAACGCTTACGGTGGGTCTTCTATGGGTGGGGAGCCATTGTGCAAGCAGCCATCAGGAAGGGGGAACATTACTACAGAACTCAGAGTAAGGGTGCACTTTACTAGCAGTAGCTCATGATTTATACACTGGGGCATATGAGTCATGAACAGAACAACTGGCCATAACTAACTTTCAATACAGTGCTGGTAGACAGCAGCCCTGCCCTGAAAATATGGAGAATAGCTTAGAATATATTCTTTTCATGCACTTTAGGAATGGCTGTGAATGACAATCTCATTCATTTGAGCTAATGCATAGATTTATTTTGGGGAGAACAGCAACAGGAAGGAAACTGAAACTGTCATCTTGCCTGATTGATCACAAAATTCAATCCATGCAAACCTTCTTCTTCACCTCAATATGTCATATATTCCTTAAGTTCTGTAGTATGGTGGTGTTTCAGGAAGACAAATAATATTATTAGCAGAGAGAAGTTATGAAGACACAGCTTCTGTAAAGATTTTTGCATCTACTTGCAAGTTAACATACACTAAGTCTTTGCCTAGTCAGATTTCCTCTGATAAGACTTTGCCGCTGGCATAAATCACCACTGCCCTATTGCAAATTTCTACATTTTAAGTTATTCGGTCCACCAGAAACTAAGTCATACTTTCAATGATATTTTAATGTGCTGTTTATATAATCTTTCTGAAGAAAATAAAAAGCACACACACAACTTAACAGATGATGAAAAAATGCTTATTTGAATTGACATTTAAATTTAGTCTCTAATCCTGCCATGATTGTGGATCTTAACAACTGCGACTTGATCATGACAAGCAATCATGAATATATGGATCACAGTCTAACAGGAATACACCTCACAGAGGTAAGCTTATTTACCATGCGTGTTTCATAACAACTGGTTTTTCTTGTATAGATAGGAACTGGGACATTGGTAAAGTTTTACTTACCAAACCAGGAGTTAAAAAACCCAAATTTTAAAACAAGATACAGAGTTGTAAGGTTTGATTTAATCTACAGTTACATATAAGTAGGATGCTTAATGCATACTAGGCAAGATACAGAGCAGGTGACAGAGAAGCAAGCTAAAAATGAACCTGGTGCATGTGGATGTGTGTGTGTCAGCAGAAAATAAACCACATTACCTTGCTTGAGGTACAAACAGAAAGGCAGAAAAGAAGGACTAGTGGAGGGTAGCATACCCTTCAGCTGGTTGAGCCTGAGAATTCCCAAAACCATACAGATGGTCTCCAGCACAACTAGATAAAGGCTACTTCTAAAACTGTTACCATAGATATCTCTGGAGATTTCTTTTTTCCATTATTACATCTGTCGATTTTTCTCTCCCTTCTTTTCTCCCCTCCCCTAGCCCCACTCCTGCCCCTGCATTTAACTCTCCTCCACTGCCAAGTCTGTGCTTGTACTGAAGGTAGCCTTACTGGATACCTGGACTTCAGTGACACACTAAAACTGAAGTATCTTTATTTACATAATATTTTAAATTATACTCTACTTCATAATAAAGCCACAGTAACCTGCTGTTTTGCTTCTGCTTCTGGGATATTTACAATTAACCAGAGCATAAGGCTATAATGCAATCCCACTCCTAAATTCAAGGGTGTGTGAAAAGAGCGGAAAGGAATACCCACTGCATTCATACACGTCTATTATGTGATCCCCATCCCCCAAGTTTAAGAAGGCCGCATTCAAAACCCTCAATAATACTAACATGATTGAATGACTATGTTTAAAGGCTTTACGTTCATAAGATGTACTGAAATAACTTGTGTAGAAATTATACTGTTTCTCTTCCCAAGCACAAAACTTATTATATTCTATAAAGAAAAATGAACTATTTTAATTCTTTATATGAAGGAAATAATCTTCTTAACACTCTAAACAGGTAAATGCTATATCCAATATATGTGTATCCAATACAGCTGAAGAGTGGGGACATGGCAAAAATACCACTTTTTGGGTCTGAAGAATTCCACCAAGCAAACAATTGAGCAGTGCTTTGACAGATTGAGGCACTTTGATCAAAATTTGCTCTTTCCCATCTAACATAATAAATCAAAGTATATTTTAGTTCATACAGAGCTCCCTTAATATAAGTATACTTGCAGCTTTATGCACCACACATAAAATATCCCCATAAAGCCAGCCATAGCAGTGGTGGTACCTTGCTCCTTTGCATAGTCATTCTGCCCTTGCAGATTGGGTCTTGTACAGTCATAATTAAATTCAATCAGCATTAATTTATCTTGTATTTTAGCCAAAATTATTACACTGAGATAGGCTGAAAGTAGCTGTAGGGCTTTATTTCTTCAGTTATTACAGGAATTGAACTTGTTTCCAACAACTAATAAATGGTAGCCGATACAGCTAGAGGACAATATATTAGCAATGATGCCAAGCTATGTAGGTTAAAAAACATTTCCAGACACAAGTAAGAAGAGCCCTTGAGAGACAGAAATACAAACCTTCAGTCTAAATATACCATTAACAAATACAGTCTTTCATTAATTAGGGCCAAACCCAAGACTTCCAAGTTGTCTCTTACTACCAGAAAGGAAAGGATTGCTCAGCACAGTATGTAAGGGTCACACTTTAGATGAGCTTTAGATGTACCAGGCAGGTGTCATGGGTTCAGCAGTAGCAGTCATTTTTCTCCTTCTTAGTAACTGGGGCAGTGCTGTGTTTTTTTCAACTTTCGGCCTGGGAACAGCACTGATAATACCGATGTTTATAGTTACGGCTTAGAATGTTTTGGCCTGACCAAGGGCTTTCTGAGTTTCATGCTCTGCCAGGGAGGAGGGGAAGCCGGGAGGAAGCAGAAACAGGACACCTGACCCAAACTGACCAAAGAGGTATTCCATGCCACAGCACGTCATGCCCAGGATGGAAAACTGGGGGCAGGAACCCGGAAGAGTTTAGTTCACAGCTCGGTCATCAGGTGGTGAGCAATTGTATCCTCTTCCCTTGTATTTCCCTGGTCATTATTATTATTGGTGGTAGCAGCAGTGATTTGTGTTACACCTTAGTTACTGGACTGTTCTTATCTCAACCCGTGGGAGTTACATTCTTTTGATTCTTCCCCCCCTTCCCCCCCCTTGGAGTGGGGGAAAAGAAAGAGGGTGAGTGAGTGAACGGGCTGTGTGATTTACCGCTTAAACCACGACATTAGGCAAATATCTAAAACAGAGTAAGTACATGAAAACAAGCCAAAACCAAATGTTGAACAAGTACTTCAAAGCAACAAATAGTCTCAACTTCAGACTTAACTTCCCTGGCTCTTCTGTCCACCCATGCCAGAAGATATTAAGAAGTAAGGACAACTCCACAGCAAGTAGTAAAAAGCCACACAATTAAATACTTCACAATTTCATATTTAAAAATAAATCTGGTTGTATTACATAATGTTATATTTTGATCATTTAATGCTATTGCTATTCTGCTATATGCTAAAAAATACCTCCACAGACACAGATTTTTTTTTCTCAGCATATATATTACTACTTTTTATAGAGCTATAATGATTTATTAGCTGAGGCTCTAACCCTCTTTTCTTTCCTTAAATCCAGCATTTCATATAAAGCCCATTTCACAGAACAGCTATTTACTCTTCATTATTAATACATGATCATCACAGATCTCATTCTGTTATCTTCTATATAAAACTATCATCAGGAAAGAAACAGCTTATTTATGAGGATTTTAACATCTTAAGCACATTCTGTCCTTCCTAAACCATAACATTTTTTTCTCAGCAGATGACCTGTTTCCTGAATCAAATTATTCTGTAATAATATCTGAGCTCATTTTGCCTCTGAAATGGGTATTTAGGCATTTTAAGTTATGATTAAACTTATAGCGAGATTCCATCTTGGTCCAGGTGAAAAAAATTAAAAAACCAACCAACCAAACAAACAAACAAAAAAACCAACCTTTCTCTAAAACTACTATTGGGGGAGGGAATTTTCAAATAATGCTAAGGGCAAGAAGCTACAGAGAAGTGTTTCCTATTCTCTATTAAAAACACATAAAACCCCATTAAAATAAGTTGGGCAAGACTACATACATATTACACAGATACAGTGAGTGTATTTAAGTGATACAAATGGTAAGCTACAGTTGAATGCAGGTGAAGAAATACTGTCTTAGGGAAATGTTCATTTTTTTGCTGACAGAGAAGATCCCGTTGCCAAAGACATCCCACAGTCTGAATCGTTTAAGTCGACCCTGTACTTATCAGTCAACCCTACTTGGTAGTAGTGTCACAAGTACTAGGAATTCTGGCTGAATGCTTGCCTCAACAGATTAAAAATTTGTCAAAAATTGCTCTGTTAAGTTTAACCTATTTTTTCCCTCCAGATTGTGGGGAAGGGCTTCCAGTTCAAAAAAGAAAGAGTAGGAAGCTGTAACTAGAAAGCCATAATTAATGGAAAGAATTCAAAGTTTCAGTCACGAATTTTACATCTTCATTAGAATAGGGAAAAAAAAATAAATTCTAACACAGCCTCAAACGTGTTGGATACAGTCTGAACTATGAAAGCAGTCCCATATCACAGACATAGAACAAAGTGCTTTTAGTGATTTAGCCATAAACTTTAAAATACTAAATTGTTGTGAAATCTTTTATGCTAAACTATTTTCTTCTGTTAACAAGGGAAACACAAACGCCAATGCCTTATGCTATTATACATCCTGGTAACAATAATAACCATACTTCTCCAGGTACCTCTCTTCTCCCTAAATTGTCACCTCCCCTACTATGTAAGAACTTATATGGAGACACATTTAAAAATGCATGACTAAAGCGCATTTAATATATATATATTAGAAACACGTAACAGATGAATTCTGATCAGCATAAAGATTAATATCGAATCTGTCCATAAAATATGCATAAAAAATTTATGTTGTTTATACTCTGCTTTACATCAGAGAGAGTAACGATCCCTGATATAATTAGTTTGTTATATAGGATTACTTTCTCTTAATAAAATTGTTTTTTTTAAATATCCCAGTATAGGAGACAAAGGTATTAATCTACTGCACAATTTCAGAAATAAATTGATATGGTTGGGGCTCAGTTCTCATTTTTTGCCTTCAGACACAAAATGGAAGAATCATGAATTTCAGGATTGAAACAGAAGCATTTTGTCTTCTGTCTAGAAATAAACATGCCAGAGCTCTCTGATGGTGATGGGAGAATGTTAACAACCCTAAACAGATTTTGGAATGCCAGCACATTTTTGCACATGCTTTCCCACTGCACCCTGTGCATCTGGCCAAAAGCATCGTCTTGTTTTCCATTATCCTTCAGCCCTTTCAACCTAAGACAGGAATATCAAGCAGTACCCTGACCTGTACTTTGCTGTGCTCTGTGTACAGAAACTGCTGTCCATTCTACATCCATCTGTCCAATGGTAGGGAGAGAAACCTCGTTACTTACCATAATAAATCCATATTAATGACTTCTCAAAGAAGAAATGACAGGCTATGATTCTTAATTTTGTATGGCATTTGGGATACTGGAAATAATGTTATTATTTTAATAACTGCAGTTATTTTAAGGTAAAACTTTTTGAATCTTACTCTGTTTTAGTCAGTGGAGGGAAAAAGTTCATTTCTAGAGCTAATGATTAATAATTCACTTATTGCCAATTACTTAGAAAGAAGTTTAGTTTAGGAAACAACAATTTTGGTACATTCATAACTCTAGACAGTTAATGTTTGCAAAATATAAAGGTGGGTTTTTTTCACATAAAACCCTCAACATCCTTTTGTCCTCAAGAAACAGCCAGTATTGCCAAAGCCCTGCGGAGGCCCAGAAGCAGCACCATCTCTGGCATTTAGACATTCAGCTTCAAAATCTGATTGTGTCTTATTAACCACATCTATCTACAGCTATTAATATGCTAATCATAAAGCAGCTGTTGTAATGATGGTCCTGATCTTTTCTGTAAATAAATATCCACATAATATCTCACCTCAGTCTTTCCTGGGCAAAGCACTGAATAGGCAAGAAGACCTGGAGAAAAATTTCACAAGTTTTTCACAAAGTATTCCATTTGTTCAATATGGAAATATTAATAGCTGCCTCATGTGCAATAAGATAATTACTGCTTTGGTCAATTCACTGGTGATGCTTTCTTCCATACTACAGCTTCCATTACTCTGAGGAGTCATGACATTCAAATGACAAAATACTGTTCTTTCCTTTCCAAAAACAAAGGAAAATCTTTCTACCTTCTCCAAAAAATATTCACTGGTTTCCTTCCTGATGTTCAAAACACCAAAAAAAAAAAAAAAGGTTTTTTTTCCCACTTCTGTCAGTATGTGATTATGCAAAAAAAAAAAAATCAAAAAATACAGAGGTTTGGGGTCTTTTAACACACTATCAACTTGCTTTCACTGTTGTCAAATCATGCTCTGAAAGACTGATTTGATTTTGCTCCCCACTGTATATGAATGCTTAGGACGAGAAGCATCTTAATGAAGAACCCTGTAACAAAACCTATGAAAGCCAAACTACCAGCAGATGCCAGAAGGGGTTGAATGCCGCATCTGCAGGGTGGCCCCTGTTAGGAGCGGCCGGAAACAGACAGTTCCAACTGACCCACCACAGGGCATGGCTGGGACCCGCAACCAAGGTGGTGGTGCCTCAGAGAAAGTGAGTTTGAGAAACGGTAAAAACGCTGTGTAACAGTTGGTGGAGAAGGGTTAGGGGAAAAAAATGTGTGAGAAACAGCCATGCAAACACCAGGGGCAGTGAAGAAGAAGGAGGAGGAGGAGGTGCTGCAGGCAGCTGAGCAGATATCCTTGCTGAGGCCCATGGAGAGCACACACTGGAGCAGGTTTATCCTGAAGCACTGCAGCCTCTGGAGAATCCACACTGAAGCATGGGAAAAGTGTGAGAAGGAAGAAGCAGAAGAGAGGCACTGTTATACACTGACTGCAACCCCCATTCCCCATCTCCTGGCACCACCAGTCAAGGGGAAGCAGACAGAGAAACTGGGAAGTTGAGCCGAAAAAGATGGGAGGGTGGAAGAGAAGGTGTTTCAGTTTGTGTTTCACATCATCCTACTCTAATTTTAAATGGTAAAACATTAAACTGGTATTCCTCAAGTTATGCCTGTTTTGCCCATGACACAACAAGTAAGCGATCTCCCTGGTTTAATCTTCACCCATGTGTTTTCTTATCTTGCTTTCTCTTCCTGTCCTATCCCGCTAGGGGCGGCCATTCAACCACAGACAGAACAGTAACATGAAGGTTATAAGCTGCAGACACAGAAAGACAAATTCTCATTGACTGCAATACTTTGAGAATTAAGAGAACATTATTCCTCACAGAATTACTGATACCTTTTTCTCCTCATGTGATGCCCAGTCTGAGCATACAAACTGAATATTACATTACAGATTTCTCATGTAAATTTGAAAATGTTACCCAACATTGCAGCTATGGTAATTTTTTTTCATACATATATGGCAGACATACATAATGGATACGAACTTTTGCCTTTAAAAGTTGGAAGCCTTCAATGTTCTTGCAAATGAAGACCGCTCCACTACAAAGAACATAAACACATTTTTAATTTTAAGCATATAATCCCACTTACTTAAAAATAACAACTCAATGATTCAGGTTAGCTGCTCAAAATTTAGAGTAAGCCAGGTGATTATGATCTGATTCTTCATTTCTTAAAGATACCTGGAGAATGTTTGGGTAGTGGTTTACCTAAAGGTAAAAATAAGATACAGAACTTAACTGTTTTCACCAGATATTTAAAAGCACATATTTAATTCCAGTTTTACTGGAATTTTTTTTTTGCTGACTATGGAAAGTAGATTTCTTCCACCACAACAGAATGATTCTACATCAGCCACTGAAGCTTATTTTTCCTATAGGCTGTACTAATCTGCCCATTACATAGAAAAATATGTACAAAAGTGATAAATATGACTTGAAATTGGATTTTATCAACTCTCTGAAAGAGTACTGCAAAATATAAATTCCCATCTGCAAGAGAAACTAAGTGTCCTTACTCCAGGAAATGCAGTTCGGCCGTAACTTTCATGCCCTCAGAAATGCATAATTTACATTCTTTCAATTTACAAAGGCCACTATAAAAGGTGTCAACTTTATAAAAGCTGCTTCAATAAAAATTTACTTCCACGCTATATTTTAAAATTAATTTGACCTTGAATTCTAAATTTCTTAAAGGTGAGTATAGAACACTTCATTCTGGATGACCATTTAAAAAAATACATAGATGTTTGACAGTGTATCTGCTGCATTTTAGATCACAAATTAGAACACTTGGCAAAGAAACATGTGCTCCACCCTAGCTTTTAGGAAACTATATGCTAAAGTTTGGAGTACACTGCATTGATTCACTTAAAAACACTACATTTTTTTTAACAGTTAATTAAAAAGCTTAATTGACTTGCGATTCTGGCTCCCCAAGATGGCAGAAGAGCATATTTAATATAATTATGCCAATAAAAATGGAGGAATCTGCATCCCTGCAACAGTTGGCGTTTAACCCCGACCTTGCAAGGACATGTATAAGGTACACATCAACACAGAGCAGCAAAACTAAGATCATCAAATACTAGCTTTATTAAAAATAAATCTAAAAAAATCACCATACACATGCACAAACCCTAAACAAAACCAAAAACTAAAAAACCTAAATCACCTTCTTCTATTTCTTTAGAGCACATATCCCGCGACAAGAGATAATTGACAACTTTAAGTGAACATTCCTTATTATATTCCTTATTACCCCATTACATTCAATATAGGTACAGTGACACAATGCTTCTTGCTAACGTGTAACTCACCACCACAAGACAGACAAGCTGTTTTTATGTATAGCCTCCCTCCTGCAGTGGTGTAATATTGTTCATTTCCGAATGGTACTGGCATTATGGGACAACACATTTTCTTCAAGCACCACCAGATCTGCACTCTGAATTGTTTTTTTCTACTAATTCAGCCTTACTTGTGTTATTTCACAGTTAGTAGTTATCAGCTGCATCCATATAATTTCTTTGTGTACATTTCAGTACAGAAATCACATATCATGTATCACAAGTCCTTTCATGCCCTTTTCTCCTTGGCACAGTCTTAAAAATCACTAAATCATTCTGCATAGTTCATCTGTTATCTCCCTGCCCACTAAATGTGACACCATAGTCTAATAATTGCTCTCATGGATTTGTCCTCAGCCAAAAAACGTCTTCTCAGTGAGTTTTTCACATTTCAGTTCTCTCAAACTTTCGGTAGCATGTGACATTAATTGTGAGAACTAGAGCTTGCAAAATGACTTAAGTGTTTTTAGACTTCAATTTCATTGGCTCACTTCTAGGATGTATTTGACAATGCATCTCTCTTAGGAAGTGGAAGAGAAGCACTCAGGATTTTTCTCTGCCTTCTTATATATAGGCTGACAAAGCAACAGAATTTTGCCCTTTGGTCACAAGTGAAGCACTAATTGGAAAAGTGGCCAATACTAACAGTAAACTGGTGAAAAATACCTACCAGCTGAACTTGTATTGAACTGGTTTTTAATTCATATTAGAAAGAGCAGGGTATCTCTGAAGTCAGGAAAATTCTTTTGGCTGAGTGCAATGCTTGTTTGCAAATATAGAATCATAGAATAGTTAGGGTTGGAAAGGACCTTAAGATCATCTAGTTCCAACCCCCCTGCCAGGGGCAGGGACATCTCCCACTAAACCATGTCACCCAAGGCTATGTCCAATCTGGCCTTGAACACTGCCAGTGATGAAGTATTCATCCTGGGCAACCCATTCCAGGGCCTCACCACCCTAACAGTAAAGGATTTCTTCCTTATATCCAATCTAAACTTCCCCTGTTTAAGTTTGAACCCATTACCCCTTGTCCTATCACTACAGTCCCTAATGAAGAGTCCCTCCCCAGCATCTTTATAGGCCCCCTTCAGATACTGGAAGGCTGCTAGGAGGTCTCCATGCAGCCTTCTCTTCTCCAGGCTCAACAGCCCCAACTTTCTCAGCCTATCTTCATATGAGAGGTGCTCCAGTCCCTTGATCATCCTTGTGGCCCTTCTCTGGACTTGTTATGTTTGCCCTTATTATTAGCAGCTAAGTTTGCAGTTTGAATGCATGCTATGTTTGATGTTTTCCCAAATTACTGATCTAAACTGTGCATGTAAAAAGCATAGGAAAATATTCCTGAGGCTTAGAAAAGCATATAAATAAATATACCACAATATATATGTTATTTTTCTTAAATACTTTGTTCATAGTGCTCTCAGGGTTATCTGTTTACACTCTATGAACAGAAGTGCATTAGTTCACTATAAACATCTACAATAAATATTGTATGAGAATACTTTTAAATACAGGGCAGATTCTAAAATGTATAAAGAGCTCTACATCGCTGGCATCAATTCAGAAAATACTTGATGGAGTATTTTATTTTTATCTTCTTTATATAATTATGCATTTACTAATATCTGTAGTAAATTCTATTCAAATGGGGTGAAAAACTTTTAGAACAGCACTAGCATACTTTCTCCAATGTACAGAAAGAAAAGAAAAGCTGAGATCAGCACACCGACTCCATCAAGAATTTCCAAGTGTCCTAATTTCCCATTCTGCAAAGACTTACGTATTTGCATCATTTTCTACATGTGTGCAGATTTCCCTGTAGATGTCTGAGCTTCTCATGTACTTCAACATAAGCATGATATATGAGCCTTTGCAGGACTGGGATCTTTTCCAGTTCCTACTGACTTCAATGGGAATTAGTTTATCCTTCAGCATACATTGTTTAACAAAAAGCATGTCAACATAATTAGACTAAAGATAAGAATAGTTCAGCTAGAAGTATCAATAATAATTGGAGCTGTTTAAAATGCCACAACATCTAATTTTTCCTACAGATAATTAAAATGAGAATTCCCTAGCTTTCCATGCTACCTTTTTTCCCTGTTTTTTGTGCTTGCAAATGTAGGAAAACTTAACTTCTCCATTTTCTAAGTAATGCATTTTACACATCAATACAAATGCAATACCAAGGGGTAAAGAAAAGAAACATCACCATTTATAAAAAAAGGACACGCCAGTGGATCATTTTCCTCTGCTCATCAAATTACAATTAAATCTTTCTCTTCTTTTGCTGGAAAATAAGATTATGGTACAAATTTGGACTGTGAAGTCAGTTGCCAAATTAAGAGAAAATCACCTTTAAGATTTTTGCTATTGAGTCACAAAGAGAGGTCAGTATTTTAATTGGTTTTTTGTTTGGGTTTTTTTTGAGGGGGGGTGGAGCCAGAGAATGAGTTTCAATACTGGTTTTGTGTTAGAAACAAGACAACTTTATTGAAGGGGTAAAATTAGGCATACTTCTTCAGCATCACGCTCAAAGACAATGGCCTGAGACTGTCAGACATTTCTTCATATCAGCATAGAATCCCGCTGTTGTCATTAAGACCATGTAGAAACAAAGAAGCCCACAGTTTGGACCAGGGATGATGCAATTTCTTGCTGAATAAGCAAGGCTCTTAACAGAGATGGCACTTAGATTTACCATCTAAGTTTCTAGAAAAATTGGGGGGAAATTGAATTTAGGAGATTAAGAATTTTCAAAAACTTGTCTAAAACAATGGGATAATCCTAATATTTATACAACAAGCCAATGTAATAATCTTAAATTACTCCTAAACAAACCAAAAGATTTTTTGAGTGGGCTTATAATGCAAGTTTGATTTTATTATATTACTACAAACTGCTCATGACTCAGTCCTAGCTGAGAAGTGGGAAGTAAGATCAATATCAAGGTGATATTCAAAGCATTTGAGACTAGAAATTTCCTATAAATAGCAGTCATTATTACCCCCTCCTCTGTAATAAACCCACAGACTTGCCCTTCAGTGAGATCCCATCTGGCCAAACACCTTTTCTCATGCAGAGTAGCAGTCCAAAATTTCTGAACCACATTGTTTCACTGCTGCAGTCCTTGAAACATGGCCAGAGTCTGATCCAGCGCACTATGAAGCAAATAAGCAGGCCTTCACAGCCAGTACAGAACCATGACCAATAAAGTGCCCACCCCTGTACAGAAGTCATTGTGGCAGGTTACTCTAATTAGTTATCTGCATCAAAATGTCCAACTATCCTGCTAGATCTCTGATTTCAAGCCAGGGATTTGCCTATATTGCCAAGTGCCACCCCTTTCCCACAGATTTTTTTGTGTGTGCATGCCATGTATACAGACACAATCTAAAATGCTCTATTCACAGGTGTGGAAAGAAATAATGGGCTTTTTGTCAAGGACAGTAGAAGCAAAATAGTTAAGCAGATCTAAAAAGTAGAACAGTTCTGCTGTTGTGGCACAGAGAATTCCTTTTCTGAAAGGGAAGGAATTCTGAATTCTGAAAAGCTGCTGATTTTAGCACTATTAGTCTCCTCCACTTAAGATGTTTAAAATCAGAATCACAAATAAAAAGATGATTTATTCAGAAATATTAATGTAAGATTTTGGTTCGTTATATTCAGCCATTTCTGTAGCACAAATTGGACACTACCAACTTAAAAAAAGAAAAAAACCCAACACATTTCTGTCTAAATATTTTGTGCCTTACTTGCAAGAAAGAACAGGAAAAGCACAGTTGTTTTGCTAACTGAGATTAAAATCTTTTCCTTATCCTCCAAGGAGTATATTTTATTTGTGCATGGTCAATAAACTTTATTTTAAGAGCTGAACAAAGTTGAAAATTCCAGAGCTTGGTTATTTTGTGTTACTCTCTTTCAACTGCAATACATGGTCTCATACAGAACCCACAGGAAGTAAAACATCTCTATCTTCAAAATGGCTTCTTTATACTGATTGTCCTAATGAGCAAAAGGCATAAATTATTTGGAATAAAACAGGAAAACTAAGTGATAAAGTTTTCTGCAATCAATGTCTCAAATATGTATGAGAATAGGACATCTTTCACCAAAACAATCCATCTGCAAAGTAAGCTAAAGGATGACTGCATTTGGATACAGCAATTAATCACCACATTATTTACAGCACTCCACAAGCAGATTACAGTACATTAATCAGGGATAACTTCTGCTTAATTAACAGAGCTGCCAAAAACGTCAAACAAGACCATAAAAATTAGATTTGAGTAAGAAAGAATTAGCAAGGGACTGGTAATGATGAAATATTCAAAGTTCCTTTTCAGCAAAGGTCTTCTCCCAGTTT
The DNA here is from genome assembly GCA_028858755.1 of Ara ararauna. Classification (NCBI taxonomy): domain Eukaryota; kingdom Metazoa; phylum Chordata; class Aves; order Psittaciformes; family Psittacidae; genus Ara; species Ara ararauna. The sequence continues at coordinate 51,842,716 of CM054376.1, read as the reverse complement.
CTCCCCTACAGCACCAGTAAGCAACAAATTCTATCTACAAACAACTATACAGGCAGACTATATTAGCAGCACTAGAGATTCATGGATAAAAAGAAAACAAAGTAATAAGAAGTTAACCCCATCAGTTTTAGTGCACTGCCATGCACACAGAGCTACATGGTTGTGGGAGAATTTGGAAAAGAAGCAATTTTTTTTATTTTTTTTCTTTAATCTTCCTTTGTGGAATTGGAAGGACCACTGGAAGGTGTGTAGATTATGCCTAAAGTCATTGCCTCTGCTATTGGAAGGACACTGTTAGAAGGAAATAGAAGCGCAGGGTTTGCCATTTAATCTGCTTTTTAAATCATGATTCAGTGGAAGTCTCCTTATTATGCAGAGGCTCATAAAATAAAATGTTATTTGCCAGAAGTGTGAAAGGCAGTATAACTCTCCCATTCAAAGAATCTGAAAGAAGTTGAGCAATTGAAACTAAGTAAACCATTAGTGAGATATAGGAAACACAAGTAATTTGTACGTTAGGCATATGCAAATTAGGAAACAAGATCTGGTTTAAAGGAATAAAGAACTTCATAAAATTACATGGCTATTAAAAGTAGCATATATGCTAAGAAGTATTCTGATTTACATAAGCAAATTTATTTCAATTACTACATGCAAATGGTAATTATATCAAGTAAAACCAAATTTTTATTGAAAGCACATATAATTATAGAAAACATTAATGAATCTTTCAAGTTTAGGTCTTCAGTAAGAAGGAATGATGAATAACATTTTATTATTCAGTGCACAGCTGAAAGTTTAACTATGAAAGAACTGTAATTAGGATTCGTCAGTCTTTTTTAGCATTGTGTCTATCGATCTCCAAAGGAATTAAAATTTCCACTGGAAATATCAGAGAAGTTTACTGTTACTTGCCATAAGATCCCATTATTAAAAATACTTTTTCTCTGTTGAAAATGTATCTTTACATAAATGAAGACATCTAAATCTATGATTGGTCTAACATTTCATGTGTATAAAGATAGGTACATTTAGAATCTTTATTCTAATAGTATTCACAGAAGTCTTCATGTAACTGTCACTTGACACTAGAACATGCACACACAAAACCCGCTTTACTGTGCATGCTTGTATATATACTGTCTTTATGAAATGGATAAAAATGAAATGGACTGAAATAAAGCGGAACCCTCTACATTTCAGAAGTGGTTGAAGAAACATCCATCAATTTATGGAGAAGAGAAGGCTGTGTGGAGACCTCATAGCAGCCTTCCAGTATCTGAAGGGGGCCTATAGGGATGCTGGGGAGGGACTCTTCATGAGGGACTGTAGTGATAGGACAAGGGGTAATGGGTTCAAACTTAAACAGGGGAAGTTTAGATTGGATATGAGGAAGAAATACTCTACTGCAAGGGTGGTGAGGCACTGGAATGGGTTGCCCAGGGAAGTTGTGAATGCTCCATTGCTGGCAGTGTTCAAGGCCAGGTTGGACATAGCCTTGGGTGACATGGTTTACTGGGAGGTGTCCCTGCCCCTGGCAGGGGGGCTGGAACTAGATGATCTTAAGGTCCTTTCCAACCCTAACTATTCTATGATTCTATGTGAAAAAAATTATTTCTGTGTCACAGCTGAAGGCAAAAGAATCACAGGAATTATAAGGAAAGAAAAAACCACCAAATTCATTTGCAAAACACACATCTGCATGAATACTACACTTAAAGGGTTCAAATCAAATATTCAAGTTACCTGGTAACAGTAACGTCTCCAGCCACATCATTTCAAATTACTTGGAAAATAATACTCCCCTCCCAATAGTTGTATTTTGATGACCTCACTGAGCATTCTCCTGATGACTCAAGTGCATTTGAGATCAGCAGGGCCCAGGGGAAGGGGAGGAATCCTGTAGTTACCAACTGAAAGCATTAAGAAATACTACATATTGTCACAACCCTGTTTAAGTGAAACTATCAATCAAGAGACCTATACATTACTCTATTTGATTATATTAGCACTTTGCTATGTTTTGTTAGTATTCATCAAATGAAGGATGGCAGCACGTGAGCACGTATGGTAGCATTCCCTGTCAGCAATTCAGGGTGATAAAAGACTAGATTAGTCAATTCTCAGCAATACCGCACAGAAGGTATAGATTCTTCAGACAGGTGTGGGGACCTAAAATGTGCCTCTGCCTTTACCCAAGTTCATTACAACAAATTGCTTACAATAAAGAAAAAGCCCTAATCTAAATTGGATGAAACAACCTGGTTATTCTTCAGGCATCCAAGACTCAGAGTGACTTAAATGGCAGTCCAGCGTATACTAGAAATGACAGATCAGTCTCTAATGAATCTTACAATTCCTACCTAAAATGCAACTCAGTTCACTTTTTCTGACAAACCTTTTATGGCTGAAACCAAACACTACCCATTTGAAGTCACTATTTCAATAAAAATTGCATCAGGCTCCCAGAATCACAAATACAAAACATACTCCTGAATATCTCTACAACTCATTGCAAAATATCCCTTTCTTTTCTGCAGAAGTCCTTTTATCACTGATAACTGCTCTTAGACAGGCAATGTTCTTTCACCACCGATAAGTGCTCCTAGACGGACAGACTATGCCAGATAGATAAAACTGCTGCAGATAAGCAGTTTGAGCATTTCATAGAACGACAAATAAAAAAGATTTCTATAAATGATTGATAACAGAAGTAACACCACAAGCCCAATGTAAAACCTCTAAACACATTGAGAGGCCTTCACTTCACACAGAAAATATAAAAAATACAAATATGACAGACAGAAAAGGCTCCATCTGCAGAAAACCAGCATTCTGCTTTGATTCAGAATGCATTTAAAAATGAAATGTAAGAAAACAGTCAGGCAAGACCTAAGTTCTCTGTACATTTACCAGCGTCAAATCAAATAGCTCATCATATTTGGCCACAAAATCAGACCTTAAAAATTGGACTATTATTAAGGTCTATCTGAGGAAGTAACAGTCACCAAATGGTCTTCTGAAAGGTTCTGTACGACACAGAAGTTACCTGCAAACTATGTGACATTGCATCAACTTCCATTGACAGCTTCAGAGACACCTTGAAGTCAACAGGAGGATTCTCCTAATCTTAGCCCTAAAAGGAGGAACAGATTACCTCCATATCACATGCCAGCTCTGAAGCAAGAAACAATCTTCAGACAGCCAGTGAATGAAAAGAAAGATATTTTCACATGCCTCAAGGAAACCTCAAACTCCCTGAACCTCCCCAGGTCCTAGAGAGATGCAGGCATTTATAGAGGCAGGTAACTACCAGCTAATAGACAACTTTGTTACGTTGATCCAAAATCCCAATCACAGTCATTTGAATGACAGCCTACACCTCTCCTAAGCCTCAGAGAGAAATCTCTCTAGTGTGGAAAAAAAAAATGTAAAATGGTCATTCCTCTTGCAAACCTTGAAACCCCAGGGTTACTTACATTTTCACATGTAATCCAATCAGTAACATTGAGACTGAGCTAACTGGAGTAAAAAAAAGCAATCATCAGGTAAACATTGTGCTTTTCTGTGGTTTCACACTTTAATACCTGTCCAACACATAACAGAGGATTTTCATTCTAAACCAGCTCCCACTGCAGTGGGACAAATAAATAACAGAACTACTTAGGGTCATGGTGCAATGCATTCTGCATAGAATATTAGGTTGGAAATGAAACCATGCATGCTAGTAATCAAAGGAATCAGCTTTCAAAGGGAAGCTAATCCTCTTTTACATCTAAGAGACAAATACATCTAGCAAAACTGTACCCCACAAAATCCTTGTCTTTCAGTAGCAGATGTTATAGAGCAATCAACATGACTTAACAGCACTCGTGGAACTGACATTTTACTGGATAATTTCCAATTTGTATGAAATATGTAATTGGGAAGCATTTTGCATGTCTGAATTAACTAGGTATTAGAAATAACTATATTAAGGATTAACCAGTGATTTGGGCAAGAAAGAAGTTACTCAGAAAGCAAAATGTCCTCTTCCCTGCCTCTTTTATTAGCTATGACTTTGAGCTTAACTTTAGCATGCCTTTGAAAGCACTGTGTTTATCAGCCTCAATTTTATCAGCCTAATGCAAAACATCACCGCTTACCTCGTACTCAGTGGCCTTTCCTGAGCCTCTCTGTAATCAACTCTTTGAAAAGCTTACAGTATCACTGCATTCACTAGGGTGTTGGATTTTGGTTTGATGGGGTTTTGTCTGTTTGTTTGTTTTTGTTGGTGGTGGTGGTTTTTGTTTGTGGGAGTTTTTTTGTTTGGTTTGGTTGTTTTTTGTTTGGGTTTTTTTTGGGGGGGGGAGTGGTTGGGTTTTTTAAGACAATGAAATGGTGCAGTTCATAGAAATTAATTTCTATTTCCTTTGCTTGGATACCTAGAATATTTTGATGTTTCTATTGATCCTACCAAGCTAAACTTCACTTTGATAAAAGAAATAACTAATGAACTAGAGAACAAACAAACATAAAACTAAACTAATACATATACTACTTATTTAAGAGAGATCTGTAACAAGACCAGGAATGAAATTACAGTATAGGTTCCATGAGACTAAGCCAGCTGATGATCCCAATTTTGTTGTCATACATGCAAGAAAACATTTACATACTAAAGAACTTTCAGTGTATTGGAATTTATATTTTAACATAGTTCTGATTCTCAAACTTTCATATGTTACTTTCTTTAAACACAATGGCCTACAGACATATCTTACATATAATTATTGTTCAAAAAAAAAAAAAATCAAACATTTCAAAAAAACTAACATACAGTCTCATATTAGATTAGGATCAATAGGATTTCTAACACTCAATCCAAGAAAGAAATACTGCTATACACACAAAATATATGCATTTTCAGCTCTTCCTCTGCCATTATCTTATGGCTTTCATGCTGCTCCTTTTCTAAATGAGAACAGCGCTATGCAGCATTGGCTCCAAATTCAGATTCTTGCTCTTTCAGCCACCTGCAATTTCCTTCCTGTCTGCCTCTACCCTTTCTCATATACCATATTCACACCTTCCCATCCTTTACCACTGCTATTACTTGCTTCCTTTCATCAAAAATCCACACTTTGTCTCCGCTTTTCCATAGTTGCGCGATCATTCTGAAGCTCCTTACCATCAGCAATTTGCTGCTTAGGAGATTTCTCCATCAGTGGTGGTACATTTATATCAAACAGCCCTCTGAAATCTCTTTCCCTGATTTTGTGCATTTGATTTTTTAGAAAACCACTCAGCATTCCTAACACCCGACAGCAGAGTTCTGCACTGCTTAATTATGTCTTCTGAGGAGCATCTTCTCTTGTTCGTTTTGAGACTGCCTTCTGCTAGCTTCATTTGATGCCCTATTGTTCTTGTAGAGAAAGAAACTGTAAATAATAATTCTCCATTCATCTTCTCTCAGCCTAACAATAATTTCTAGATTCCTGTCATATATCATTTAGTCATCTTTTTCTAGTCTCAAGAGTCCTTGATTAGTCAATTGCCACTTCAGAGAAAGTAATTCTTTAATACACTTTGTCACTCTTCTCACCTTTACAAGTTCTAATATATATCTAAGACAGACTTCAAGACATGAGCATACTGTGAATGTATACAAAGCCACATAAATTATTTGGGGGGGAAGGTGTTCACTCTTTTCCCAATAATTTCTAAGGACGTACAGTTGTTCATTGCAGCACCTACATCTCATTCTTTAAAAGCAGTAATTAATTAGTTCCCATCACTGAGTACAATTGCAACTGGGATTTTTTTCTACCTCCAACTGAACGTCCTCACATTTACTTAGACTGAATTTCATCTGCTTTTTTGCTGCTCTTAGAAGTAGAAGTTGCTCTTTCTCTTCTTTATCCTGACTAGCTCAGCAACCTCATGAGGACTTCATTATTAGTCAATATAAACCCAATCATCCAGAATATTCAGACCCACAGTGCAAAATCCTATGACAACCTCTCCATTAAGAAAACTGAATGCTAATTCTCACACTGTTGGTTTGTGTGTTTGGGGTTTTTTTTAGATATTTCTCCATGATGAGCACCTCTCATTTTCTTTCATAGCTGGTTATTTTAAATAGTATTTTTGCTGAGAAACCTTTTCAAATACTCCCTGGAAACTTTTGCAGATTGTATCAACACGACTACTCTAGCCTCCACAGCGGACTCTAACAGCGAGGAATGACTAAATAAGCCATGTTGACTCTTCCCCAACATATCATATTTATGTATATGTCCAGTAACTATGCCTTGTTATAGTTTCTGTCAATTTACTGAATGCGGGCTTACTGGTTAGCAGCTCCCAGGATACTCTCAAGAAACCATTTTATACCTTGACATCACATTAATCTTACTCCAACTCTATGTTATCAAGCAAGTGTTAGGTAAGAGGCAACACAGTAAATACAGTTCAATTTAATTACTTCATCTTTAAAGGTCCTCTAGAACTCTTGGGCAAATGCCACCAGGTTCGGATATTTTTAACCAATATTTAGTGCTTCTTCTGTCAGTTTGCTCTGCAGCCTCTTCTACTGAATTACAATCTCCATGTGGGAATCTGCATTCATTGTTACTGTAACAAATCCTTTTTGTGTGTGTGCATTGTGCTGCAGCTTCTTATACTCTGATCAGCCTTACAAACTGCCTGACAGACCCTCCCTTCTGGGTGAGCTAGAGAAAAGGCTTTGGAAGCTCCTCCTCAATCAGGTTTGTTCTGCCTTACTATATTTTTCACATTTAACCTAACAGATTTTATATTCTTTATTTTTGGCATTTGAAGGGGGATTCACTTTTGTGAAGAACATATCTGTATTTAGTAATCTCTCTAATCTCAGTGTTTCACAATGACACTTTTTTAATTTGATCTTTCTAAAATGCTTCAATGTATTTTACATTTTTTTTAGCTTCAAATAAAGTGGCTTGAAACAATACCTATGTCATCTGTAAAGATGATTTTTTAGCTGCCTCTCAATTTCTTTTTAACAAACATCCTTATTTTTCTAAAATTCCCATTTGTGGAATTAAATACTGCTGTATTTCTTCTTCTGACCTACGTTGTTTCTAAAAGGATGTTGAAGTTAAGCATGTTGTTACAGAATGTACTTTCGTAATAACATTGTGTCAATAAACCGCCCTTCGATTGATTCTCTGAGTAGCTTCCACAATGAAAAGTCATTCATAGTCTGCAAAAGTTTAGTCTGAAATTACTTGACAACTACTACCCAAATGACATGGGGAGACAGCAATCATAGGTAGCTGAAATAACACATTTCTCTTGTGTTTTTGACCTCCCCTGGGGTATGCCACATTCATTGTCTTCACTGGTCAAGCACTCACCAAAATAGTCTTACCACTTATACTAAAATTAGGCCTAGAAATTCAATAACGATTCTTAATTACTCTCTGACATAGTTAACTTGATATAACTTTGCATTTCATTTACTACATAGCACTATTTCTTCACGTGCACTACCTACTCTTTTATATATTATCTTATTATTATCCCAGTACTTGCTTCCCTTCCAGAAAATTCCCAGTATACTTTTTACAGCAATAGACTAAATTAAAGCTAGACATCCTATAAAATGCAGGTATCGTGGATTTTACAACCCCCACAGAATATAGACAGTGGAAAATTCCAGAAATAAGCCTGTCTAAACAACTCTCCCTGACATGCTTGGATGCATATGGCGTATTCCCTATTTACATTCAAATACTATATTTCTACAGGACATCTGTTTTGTTCAAAGCAGGGTATAGATAGTACTCTATAGTTATTCATCTCTTCTTTCTGCACTCACTACCCAGAGCGTAATCCCACAGTGTATTTATTGGACATGATCCAAACCCTGCACTGAATACAGAATTATTACATTCCTCATGGGCTTTCTACGATTCTCTTATTGTATTATCTTAGTGTGCTCCTCTTTTAAACAAACATAATTAATCTAACTTCAAAACTCTCCTGTAAAACAAAGTGGTCTGTATCATACACAAGGAACAGAGGGGCAGCAATTCAAGGTAAAACTGACCATGAGTCAATTAACTGTAGCCAGCTAGTTAGAAAATAATATCTTAGAACCCACTATATGTCTCTATGAAACACAGTTCCAGTGATATAATTAATTCAATAACCACCCAGAACTTTCTCAAGTGAAATACCATGTACATCAACTGAGGGAGCCAGAAAATAACAAGCATGAAAGTTTAAGATTGCATGACTACCTGCACATTCAGCAAATCTTGGTTTTCTACAGTGAGGTTTTCTAGACCATTTTGATTTCTGTTCTATTGCCTTTTTATCATGTGCCTTGGATCAAATAAAGAAATCAAAGGACAATCCATGCAACTTTGCTTTGTTCCCAGAGCACAGGTTGTCATGTATAAAAAAAACCCACGACAAACCAAACCAAACCAAACCTGATTGTATAATTAGACTAATATAATAAGCTTATTAAATAGCTGATACCAAGCACACTGAGACCTTCTCTGTGGACAGTCTCTAGAAGTACATGAGATGTCTATGCTGGAGTAGACCCCACCAATCCTCATCGTTGACTGTGAACGAGTTCAAGCCCAGGCTCTGACAAATAACACGTACAAGTTCAACTGCTCTCTCATTGCACCCCAAGCTTATTCCTGTCCTCATCTCCTGCATACATCTTCTTACACTCAAGCTCATGCTTCTTCACTGTGCTTCAATGGGGGGCTGAAGCCCAAGGCTACCAAGACAGGGAACCGAACAAAAATATAGATGAGGAAGAAATAAAATAATTTGAATAAGCCTCTTGCCATGCAAACAGGGCAACAAGCTCAGCTCACAGGATGGGCAGCACGGAAAGTAAGTGCAGCAGGTTCATGCTGCTGGGCAGTGACTGAAAAGACAGTTGTGCTTAGACACCAAGGCCACATGTTAAAATTTAACTGTGTTCTTAGTGGTTTCTCACATTGCTCAAAAAATGTAAAGGAGCTAAACAGGTTACATACTCTGTGGTTTGTTTGCCAAACCATAATCAATTTGTCTAAATCTCACATATATAAATAGATACTTTCTTAACAACTGTTTTTTTTTTTTAAAGAAAGATGTAGAAGTGTTTTGTCCAAGCAAGAAGTTTTTCATTTAACTTAGTTCCCACTTCTAAAATGGACTGAATTCATCACGCAGTTACATAAGTAATTAGGGATGTTAGGGAGGGACTCTTCATTAGGGACTATAGTGATAGGACATGGGGTAACAGGTTCAAACTTAAACAGGGAAAGTTTAGACTGGATATAAGGAAGAAATTCTTTACTGCAAGGGTGGTGAGGCACTGGAATGGGCTGCCCAGGAAAGTTGTGAATGCTCCATTGCTGGCAGCATTCAAGGCCAGGCTGGATAGAGCCTTGGGCGGCATGGTTTAGTGGGAAGTGTCCCTGACCATGGTAGGGGGCTGGAACTAGATGATGTTAAGGTCCTTTCCAACCCTAACTATTCTATGATTCTATGAAGTAGCCTCACCTTGACTGTTTTAATTTAAGGCAGACAAAAAGTCACTGAAAAATCTACAATGCACAATGCAAAAAAAGTGTGTTAAGGACAAGTTGGGTATGAAAATAATCATAGAATAGAATCATAGAATCATAGAATAGTTAGGGTTGGAAAGGACCTTAAGATCATCTAGTTCCAACCCCCCTGCCATGGGGTTCATAGAGATCTGAAAGAAATGTAGTAGAGAAATTTTCTTCCAGGTAAACAAGGAGGGCTATTTTCAGCCCTTCAAATATACACATCTGGCTACCTGTATATAGTATGTACCTTTTTAGAATGTCAGATAAGCTTCAACAAACAGCATGTAGGAAGCCAGGATAAAATCCCTTCATCTGAGAACTCAGTGATCAACAAAATAATGTGTAGCAGCATCAAGGACAGGCTACAGATAAGCTAGAGGAGATGCAAGATGATAATCCACAGGTACATAAAAGGCTTCTAACAAAGAGGATGGGAATAGCCTATTTTCCATGTCCGCTAATGGATTCAACTTGCAGCAAGAACAATGTATATTAAACATAATGGAAACTTTCAAACAGTGAAAAGAATAACAGACTCTGACAAATTGCCTGGTAAGATGTGGAAAGTCTGTAATTAGAACAGGCAAGACAGATATATGCTTGGAACAATACACATAAAATGACTTAGGGTGCTAGCATTACCTCTTGAAGCCCATTCCAGTCCTAGTTTTCCACTTTTCTTTATACTCTGTAACAGCGTATCAAAATTAAAACTATTTCCCTAAAATTCTCTCTGTAAAGAATGAACATTTAAAAGAAATCACCTCTCAGCAAGTAGTATAAAATTGTTGTGGCTATGCAACAGAAAAGTTAAAAAAACCAAACATTCCATGTTCCCTTATACTGGTCTGTATCAACTAAAATACTGAGAACCTAGGAAATGTGTGCCAACATATGGAGTAGCTCTGTGCACACAGAAGTCAGGTAGCTGCATATATACAAAATGATGACATGCTAAGTCAAAGTGCAGTGACACAACAGCATTCATCTAAAAGCTGATTACCTGATGCAAATGTGCCTCATTTACCTTTGGCTGTTTGCAATAAAAGGGAGGGGGCAGGAGGAATCTGTAGGTAATATTGCCAATTCTTCACTCAGACAAATGTATTCCAGTATGACAATTATAAATCCCTTACCATTGTTATAACCACCTGAGCACTTTTTTTTCCCCTCTAGTATCTGTCTGAGTCTAATTTATCTTTTTTTTAAAAAGGCAATTGAACCAGTGTTGTAGAAGAGATAGCGTTCCTCATGTTACCATTTCAGTGTCTTTTCCCTGTCCCCCCAGGTTTCATTTCCAAGCTATGCCACAGCCACCCTTATGGACTTCCAATAACAGCATACGAAAAGACATCTGACCCACAAGTTCTCTTCTGATCTGAATTCACTACCTAGTCCACACTGGTGAGCTCCAGCCCTAGACTGACTGAGACTGTCCCTGAAACTGCAGCTTTAGTATACTGCAGGCAAATCAAGCCCAGGAATTGGAGCAGAGAACATGCAGCTCATTTCTCTAGTACTTTTCCTGGATTTCTTGGAAAAGGAGGACACAGCATAGCAAAGGAACATTCATGACAAGAATAAAAAAGGGTAACAAAACAGACTTCAAGGAGGGGCATGGGAGAATAAGGAGGAAATGTGAGGTAGGAGGAAAGGGACTGATAGTCATAGGTAGGTAAGAAAAGTGAATAAAAGGAGTAAACTGGCACTGGGAGGTTGAAGGGAAACAGGGGAAAAAGGTGGGGTGTATAATGTCTAAAATTCAACAAAAAGCTGGTTGGGAAAAGGTCCAGAAGAGAAACTGGGAGAAGCAGAGAAAGCAGGAATGAAATAACACTTTGGATGAGGACTGCAATGAACAAGAATATGAATGGTAGGATGTAAGAAAGTACAGAAAACTGGTAGAGCTGGAATCTGGATTTGCTTTGCCAAAAAACTAAGAAGGAGAAACTAATGGGAAGAAATTGAATTGATATAAAGGAAAACAAATATCTAAACTAAACCTAGCACCGCTGGGGAGCTGGGGTGGTGGTGGAACAGGACAATGGAACAGGAAGGAGACTAGGTCTAGATCTGGATCCAGAAGACAGTGAGAATGGTACAGGAATCTTAATGAGAATCAGAAGGGGGGGGGAGGGGGAGGAGAAAATAAAAAATAAAGACTGACTCATACAATGGCAGGAAGGAGAGAGAGACTTGCTGTCAAGAAGTCTGAGTAATGAAAATAAGGTCTCAGTAAGTAAAGAGAAAGAGCCTAGAATGTGGAAGGGGAAAAGTGGGATCACAGACATGGGAAAATTTGGAGTAAATGGAGTATATTCCACACCAGAGCCTGGAATGCAATCAAAGAATCCCCAGTCTCACCAACACTGCTTTCAGCAAGCACCTAAGAATCCCATCTGAGGAAAACCCAGATAAAGTGGGCTTTCACAGACAGTCAGCAAGTGCATGCTCTCATTTTCTGGTTGCCTGCCTGGAGACCCTAGGGTCCGATTTGCAGAAATGCTGAGCACTTGCAAAAAGGACTGAAGTCAAGGGAAGTCACTGTTGTGAAAATAAATTTGTTAATGTTTGTGATGCACTCCGATATTATGGCAATGAGTGCCATGGAAAAGCTCATGAAAAAATGAGTAATTCTGACTTCAGAAAGAATTAAAATAGAATACCGTAAATAAGATATAAGGATACACACTGAATATCAAGATAAAAGCAAAGTATCAAAGTTGCTCACAGAGGGAATCCATTCAGTCTATCCAATGCACTGTGAGTTAGAAGCTGCAAAGAGAAAAAAAAAAAAGAACATAATATAAATAAGCATTATTAATGTAGGTACACAAGGAGAATATTTGTCTAGCGTCATGAATGCTTGACTTTTGAAACTATATTAGCTGATGGGTGTTATTTGTGTGAACTTTACCTACATATTCCACTCACATACACAAGTAACTTGTATGACCTCAACATAAAAGCTATATCTAAAATGCAGATCCTGTCAAGCAGACTTATTAGGTATGGATCATACACACTGAAGTCAATAGGCACTTCGGTGATGACTTCCATGAACATTTCTTCAATTTCGTGATTAGTTCCACTTAAAGTAGTAATACAAAATGCTTTTCTCAAATTTGTAAATACCCTGGAAAAGGATAGCGTTTATTGGCCCATTACAACCTAACACACATTAAAAGAAATGAAGTAAACAATTATAGCACCCTAACACAATGAAGTAATAGTTTTAAGTATTGGAGAGGGGTTATTCTCTTTAGTACTACCCAATTCCTCTTTCAACTATTCTCAGTTTGGCTTACTAACAAGGCCAGCATCATAATTACACTTCTTAAGGCTACTCAGATTTATACAGTTTCTCCCATATTTGCTTGCTAGACTGGGGTCAGGTCAGCTTAAATTTTTGCCTTCTTCACTGCTGTATTTGTTTGCTTTTTGTATTACAATCAGTTTACCATTCTGGTTTTCTGGTACAACTAATGTTACATTACAGTTTCCCACTAAATAAAAAATTAGCTGGCTTAAGAACTAAGTAAAAGATTAAAGTTAGTACTTCTGGAAGGGACTAATGATTCTACACAAACCCAGAAGGCAGATGGTTAGCACTCCCGAAAAGCAGGATGTATTGAGTTGGGCAACCCAAACATTTACCAGCTTAGGAAAAATCTCCATCTGATTGCTCAAATACAAAACAAACTGGAACGTAAGTCACATGTAAATCCAGTTCCTTCACTTTAAAAATCCAGCCCTTTGATTTGGAATGGAACCAAAGACACACAAAAGCATTCACTGCTGATCCAACTGAATCATGAACAATTTAGATCCTTACTAGGATCAGCACTTTTTCAAGCTACAGTCAAGGCCTATTAGTTTTTCATATTATTGAATAATTTTTTTCTGTTTGACAAGATTGCTTTCAACAAATACGTCTGTAAAAGCAGTAAGTCCTGTGCTATTTGTACAGCACTGGAATTTTGTGCTTACACACTGGGGACACCTTAGAAAATCCAGTCTGAACTCCTGTGATTACCAATGACACTAAACAAACGCAATTTTCATAAATGCTTATGGAGCACCTGCATATGGGCAAACAGACCTACAAGCAAAGTGTCTTCCTGATACTTATAAGAAGCAAAATTTCCTGCTACTAGATAAAAGCTTTTGTTCAGAACTTTAAAGCACATTGTTCCCTAACAAAGCAGTCATTATATCCATATTTAATAGTTTCGGATTTTTCTTTAAGTATGATGAAGATGAAAGCTCTCAGAGAAATGTTCTACACAGTAATTCTCACTCATGATTTGTGAGAAAGTTCAAGTAAGATATGAAAGAAACTATCTGAATGCTTTTTGAAATTCCATTTTTCAGCACTTTCTGGTTCTCTCTTCCTGATGTGGAGCAGGACCCAAATTAACATCAATATATTTCAGAACTTTACAATTTCATTTAATGAAATATATATTAATCTTGGTGTCTATTACAAGTGTCAACTAACAATCCATGTCTTAAACATACACAAAGCTAAACAGAGAGATCAGTAGCCTTGTCAGCCATGAGTAATACCCTTGCCCATCGTTTCCTCATCAGCTGTGACAAACATCAAATATTTCTATTTTTGAGACTTTAGTCCAACTCTGTAAGCTGTTTGGGTTGTTCTCCTTATTTAGATCAGAGAAGAACAGACAACATGAAGTTAAGGGTAAGCAGGCCACTGTTCTGAAGGTTGTTGACAGATTTAAACAGCAATATCATGTTATTTGCATTGACCTACGGCTTTACTCCATGTGTCAAGAGCTAGAAAGAGCAGCTCAAACACAAAATATGTTCTCTCGTGTTATAGCTAACCCTGTCCCCAAATCTCCACAGGAAAGATGGAAGCAAACAATGAAGAAATGCTTGAAAAGAAAAAGTCTATGGTCACGCTCAAATCAGAAGGGAAGTATGACAGAAAAAACATTTGTAAAATTATAAATAAATAAATTTGTGCTCCTGTTGAGAGGAGGAAGGCCCTGACTGAAAAGCAAGATAAAACTTTAAGCAAGTTAAAATATAAAATGAAATTTACTACAATTTATTTGTTTCCCATTTTAATCTGCTGCATTAAAAGGGATCAGGATTCAGAATTTCACATTTATTTATCACCTGGTTAAACAGCTTTTAATAGCACAGCACCAGGGATCTGCTGTGCCACTGGGCAGAACATAGACTAGTTCTACCCTGATCAAGCAGCAGTCACTGCATCTTTATATCATTAGGTTGCCCTTAGAGAGAGATCTCAGCACTGTGGCAATTCCAATGAAGTTTGTTATGAGTATGTTAAGTGTAGTGCATGGCAATTCAAACATTTCTATGGCAGAACTATAAAGCATTTCAACTGGTATGCAAGCTCACTATAGCTCTGATTTACAGCTAATGGAAGGAGAAACATTCCAGATTTACATCTTAAAATCTGCCTTCAGAAAGCCAGGCCTGAAGTCAGCTGATAAACTTTAAGGCTTAATTGAAAGGAAAGCCTGCCAGTAGCTTTCAGTCTCATTTTGCTTCTGGGTAATAGATTCAGTTTTAATTTGTTGTGCAAGATGAGCATGAAAAGGTAAGACTGGGTCACCTAATGAGTCACCACAGAAAATAAATGACTAATAGGTCTGTTTGCATTTGACAAACTGAGGTTCACATCCGGCTGTTGCTCCAGGAAAGGCAGATCTACAGTTAGAAGGAAAAGGGGTTCATGGCTTCGTGGAACAGGTTATACAAAGAAGTTTCAAAAAAACCCAAAACCAAAAACCAAAAAAAAAAAAAAAAAAAAACCAAAACAAAACAAGCAAAAAAAAAAAAACCCACCCCAGAACAACCAGCCACTTTCTCCATGCCTTTAGAAAGTTCCTGTTAATTTTATTAAGAAAAAACATGATTATTGTGTGTGCAATCATTTGCCTCCACACAAACTCTTGACTCTGCTGATGTGACCATGGTTCTTATCTGCCCCCTCCATTGACTGTCCTTTGCTGTTTTCCTATTTGCTTTTCCCCCATGCTTAACCCTAAAAGTCTGTTCAGTCACTATATCTTCCTCTCACTTTTGCTTTTCTCTCAAATTTTGAATTTATCAAAACACAAAGGTTCACCACACCTCCTTTAAATCCCCTCTCAGAAAGATATATTTATCATATACAAAGACAGCTATTTGCTAAAATCAAAGTGGTTTTTTAAGGCTATCTACTTAATCTCCTTGCAGCCAAACAACACCCCAAAAAAACAAAGCTCCAAAGAAAATGGCTTAGAAGACCTGCAGCAGTCCAGAGAACCAGCAATTACAGATTAAAGCCAGTTTCCAACCATGGTGTTAAGACCATTTTAAATATTCGGTGGAACAGAAATATTCTGTCCATGGTCACCAGTCACTCCTAAAATCCCACACAGTTACAACAGTTAATTCCTGTTGATCTACAGGAAACAATCATCTCAGGCACAACTGTTTTAACAAAGTTGCTCATTTTTAATGGAAGGAACTTGAATATACATGTTAAAGAAGATCACAGAATGGCTGAGGCATGGAGATACCTCTGGAGACTATTTGGCCCAACTGCCCTGCTCAAGCAGGGCCACATAGCGCTGGCTGCCCAGGACCATGCCCCTAGTTAAAGGTGTTCATTCAAGCTGGTCAGCCTTCTGGCAGAGGTGCTTTTTCCCGGTTTAGTAAGGTTGATCCTGTCTCTTCCAAGCAACCCTCCGAAAGAGTCCCATGGTAATAAAACCCAAAAACTATTCATTTGTATTTTCCTTTAGTGCAAACAAGAGGACACAGGCAGAAAAAAAAAATCCTAGGCACAGGTCTAGCCACCTTGTATTCAGATGGCCAACTTACTCTGCCTTGTAGTAGAAAGTTTAAACTGGATAAAATAAATCAACACCAAGCCTAGAAAACTAGCAGAATAGTGAGTCCTCTCTTCCTTGTACAATTCTTTCAATTAGGGAGATACGTGTAATTCTTGTTGCTTCTCTGTTCAAGCCAGAACCCTCTAGTGTCAGTGTCTACCTCTTACATCAGTCTGATGGAAAGCATTTTGGTATCATTTGCTTTGAAGATGGTAATATTTTCTGTTAGACACCAACCTTGCTGCAGCAGTTGAGGACACTGCTATGACAGGATCAGAGAATTAAACATTTGAGACCAAGTGGAGCCTTTCATTTTTTCCAAAAAGAAGCAGAGTAGTGCTGAATAACATTTCTAATAGAAATCATCACCCAACTGCACCTGCATTAACAGCTTATGGGAAAGAAGACAACCAGAATGAAGGGAAGAAAATTATAGCTAATAGCAAAGAAGAAGAAAGAGATTGATGACTTACAGTTTTGTTTCATTGCCCACAAAGTTGGCCTGAGACACTGATTTTTTCTAAAACAACAAGTCTTTTTGTTTAATTAGTGACTTATATTTTCCCAATTGCACAAATCTTTATGATTTGCTTTTATTTAATTTGCTGGATTTTTCAAAGATGTGGCCAAAATGTTGTTTCATTCCTCACAATGGAGATGAAGTAGTGAATTCATAATAGAGACAGCTTCTTTCTTTAAACTCTACCACTTTAATTAAACAATAGGACAAATTTCAAAAGATTGAAATATGATTCCTTTCACATTTATTCAAGTGTTACTTGAATAACGTCTTTATGTCAGTGCTTTGTTAGTCAGTTGTACTACTTACAGTGCAAACGTGTAACAATGACCTTTACTCCAAGAAGCTTATGAAGGATAAAACTATAGATAACAGCTGGGTATAATTCAAGTACAAAACCAAAATTGGTATCTCAGGGTTCCACGGTCAATCAGTTCCATAGTACATCAAGATCCGAATTTTTAATTTAAAAGAGAGGGGAAAAAAAAAAAAGGAACTTCAGTCTTTCTTGCATATCACAGATCCAAACAGTGCAGAAATTCACTGTTGGCAAGAAAGAAATCATTCTGCAGCACCAGAACATTCATAATATCCATCAGCAGGAATATGCCTAAACTAAGAATGTCAATTCCCACCTGCCAAGTCCACTGAGATGAGTAGGCACTGTAGTCCAGACCATTAAGACATGTGTGAGTACAGCTTTGCTCATCTTTAGATTTCTGAACTTTTTCAAGGCCAGCCTTTTTCATCCTACCTTGTAGGGTGTAGTTAGGTTACTAGTTGATAATAAAGAAAAAACAATTATGATGCCAAATGATAATGGAAAAGAAAACTCAGTCTGAGGACTCAACTTTACAGACACGAGGGTCTCCATCTGAAAGGCTCATCAGCCTTGGGAGACTCTGCAAGCCAAAGCAGATTTGCCTGCAACAAGTGGTAGAAATTGTGGCACTGCAGAGGACTAGGTGCCAGTGGTGGAAATGTCAGCAGCATCAAATTATGAAAAGGTTTTTCAGCTTACAGGTCATAAGCAATTGTGCTCCATCATCCCACCATAATGTTTTTCTGTTTTGCTTAGGATCTGTAGTGAAAACTTTGGTGAAGGGAAGAAGGACAAAATATCTAAATGAATGCTTCAGTACTTTTGGTAGATGTGCTACAGAGGTCAGAAAGTTGGCACTGGGAGTTCCTGAACCTGCTCAACATGTTAATATCTCAAAAGAGGAAGCAGAGAAAATTGGCATTGATTAGCTATTGATAGAGCCCACAAGGACTGTAGAACTAATGAACAATGAAGAAAACACGCTACACCACCATGCGAAGTTCCTATGTTTGTCCCTTCTTTCAACATGAAAAAATCACCCTGCAGTGTTAAAGTCCACCCTCCATTTTCCACATTGGTGTTTCATCTGAACTCAGCAGCTGTATTGAAAAGAAGGTTAATGACAGACTGCAATATTAGCATTTTTCAATTTATTTTATTTTTTTTTTAGAAAGTAATGCAGTAAACTGACTTATTGAAGCTTACGGAATTGCTAAAGATCAGTCACTCCAGCCAACCCAGGTTTATCATAATAAAAGAACAGCAAAAAAACTCTACACACTGTTAATTGTAATTACTTCCCAGCTTTTGACATGGCACAGTTTAGAAACTAAAATAGCAAAATCAGATTTAAAAAAAACACAACACATCTAGATAGTCATACAACTTGTATTTCCTAAATCCCTTCTTCGTCACTATTATATTCTTTTTCCATACTGGCTTGTAAAGCACTGCTCTCTTCTTGGCCTGCCTCCAGAAGAACATCAGTTTGAAGGTAAAGTTTCCATGATTTGACTGTGAAGGACATACCCCTTCCAGTCACAGCATTCCTGAGCTTCTGTCAAAATAATCTCTCTATTATTTGATGCTGACATTCTGGAAGACATTACTTGAGTTAAAAAAAGTCACACACACACACATATGTACACATGCTTGGGAGACTGATTTGGGTGGGCGGGCATAGCAGACAAAACTAAAAGAGCACAACAACCTTCCACTGTAGTGAATCTGAGATGAGTCAGAGGTTTGGCACCATTATAAAACTACTTCAGTTACATTTGGGGAGCATTGATATGGTATTTAAAATTACTTGAGAGACTTTTAATGGGTAAAATAAGTTGTTGGGAGAAGAACATCTCTCAAAGATAATGTGTTCAGTCCTTCATGCGTGAACATCTCTGTTCACATCAATGTCAGTTCAGGATACACTCCACTAGCACTGCCTTTTTTTCACTGCCTACATCCAGCTGTTGTCTCATCTTGTATTCACACTGTAGGCACTTTAGAATTTCTAGTTATCTCTTTTCTTTACCAGTTTAGTAGTAACACAGTAGAATTCCTGGTAAAGACCAGAGTCTCAAAGTGCTACAGTATTACTACTAATTCCAGTACCTACAACTGTTCATTGATTTAACAGCATTCTGTAGAGTTAGATTTCTAATACTGAAAGAGTAAATAATCAAGTATATTCTATATAAACAGTTAAATCCTATTGATTTGGCTACTCTGAATGTACAATAAAATGGCTCTGTGATTCAGAAAAATGTGTCATTTGTTGACGAACTTCTAGCCAAATCTTTAAAGAAAGCAAAAATGAACTTTTCAAATTAAGATTTAAAAATTCTCCATTTTTTACTAAACAATATAATCACCTCACAGAGACTTTGACAAAGACAGCTGGTGACTAGAAAGAAAATATTTTTGAGTTCAACTCTACAGAATGTGACTATGTTATTCTTATTTGTAATATGAAACTAAGCATGGCAAAGCTACTGGTAACAGAAATACCCAAGCAGCATTCAGAATCAAATATGAAAATATATTTCACTCCAGTTCTCTTCCCACTCTATTTTATAATTGAAGGGAAAGTTTAATTACTGATTTCAACCAGAGCGAAATTAAACGCTTGTAGACTCCTGAGAGTACATAAGGCACTGTTAGTGCTGGGAATGTGTCTGTCTGGGTTACAAATCAGAACAAGCCCAACTTCATCTTTGCTGGCACCATAAATGCTGCTGCAAATCCACGGCTTACGCTAAGTCCAAGGCATGGGTGAGCCTCCTCATTTCCTTGAGTACTTCCTCATTACTTGGATCAGAAAAAGACAGGACAGGAGAGCTCTGAATGCCTGAGAACAGATCTGAACATCTGGTCCATGCATAAACAGATTTTGGTTGTTGAAAGCCTGCCATAGCTTGTTCCTCCTCCTACAAGCCAGGCTGCAAAGTGAGTTGGCACCTAACAAGACCAATATCCATACTGTCAGACCAAGTCTGGGTTCCATGCTATGGCTATTCAGCTATGGGCTAGGTTCCACTGACTGCATGCACGTATCCTGATTTAAGAATAAATTGTTCATCTATGTTGCTCCACTGCTGGCGGTGTTCAAGGCCGGGCTGGACAGAGCCTTGGGTGGCATGGTTTACTGGGAGGTGTCCCTGCCCATGGCAGGGGGGTTGGAACTAAATGATCTTAAGGTCCTTTCCAACCCTAACTATTCTATGATTCTATGTATGAGCGCAGCAATAGCATAAGCTATTGAAGGCAATTTTAAACTCAGTCCACATATGTCAAAAGCAGAACAAAACATGAGGAGATACTTTCAGCTGTCCTAAGTTTTATTGACTTACAGCTTGGTCAAGAAAAGCTCAAATTATGTCCCTGAATATGCTGCAGGAGAAGGCTACACATACTGGACAAAAGGAAGAACTAGGATAGGCTTAAGGCGCTATGGTTACGCTCTCTGAATGCGGAAGCCTAGGAGCATTCTGGAGATAATGTCTTGAAGTGTGAACATACAGAAATGCTCCTTTTGTCTCTTAGTAACATCTGCTGGAGCATTTCATCAGGCATACACCCACTCATAAGCACAATACTTCAAATATTTAGGAATACTAAAAAGAAAAGACAAATGTCCAGTCTTTTATTAGCTGAAAAATAGTAACAACAGCTAAGATCACATTAGCATATTAAAGGTAGACACACTTTTAGAAGACCCTGGAAATGTCAAAACTCATTACCTCAGTTTCAAGTAAAGAGGTAAGATTTTATAAGACAAATAATGTCTGTTCATTAAGATTATTACTGAAGAAGAGCTTTGTAATTTATGAACACAGTACACTTATTTTTTTTCATCAAATCCCTAAAACTTTATCAATTTACAGGATTATTTTTTTTATACTCGACCTCAATTATTTCTTATTAAAGAGTCCATAATTTTCATCTTTTAAATCTATGCTTTATATTTTCAATTCCTCTTAACTTGTTTTTCATGCATGGTTTATATTCCTTGGTTTTACCCTTAACTGACAGATGCCCCCTCATAATACTATCTTTCTTTTCCGTCCAAAAATCAAGACAGTGAAGAACTTTTGCTCTATGGATGATAAGCTCAAAGACTTTCCAAAGAATGACCTTGACTATTGATAAAATTATTTCAACATAAAACCCAAAATCCATCTGTCAAGATAACAAGTGGTCTGAGATTTCACACAAACACGTATATTTATACTAAAAAAAAAAAACCCACACTAAATCTGTTTCTTTGAAAGATCCATCTTTGGAGTATTCCTCCTCTGTACTGTACAGCTGTCTGAAAGCTTTTATCATTCCTACAGTCATTTTAGGTTTCTTCCTTGTAATTAAGTTCTCTGAAAGCTAAATTTTTGCCTAATTTAAAATAAGAATAACAGCAAGTGAACTACATGCTTTCCTAAATTATTTAGTTTTATGTTGCAAATATAAACTTCTGTAAATACAGTTTATCAGTAGCGAACTGTAATGATCTAATAAATATCAGTAAATATCAGTAATGACCTAATAAATATCTAAATATCAGCAATGATCTAATAACTAAATAAATAAATAAATCCCATTCAGCTTAATCATGAAAAAGAGAGCTAAAACACGCACTTGGATTATAAATCACCACCACTCACCCCAGAAATTAAAACACAAGGCAGTCAGGCTGCTGAGGCCTTTTAATGTACCCACACACATCACGTTTTCTGCTCAGGTTGAGTTGTGACATGCCAATATCTGAGACTGTAGGAATAGTCAGGGAAAGCCTCACTGATGGCTGCTGATGGACTAAGGTGCCAGGTTTAGCGCTAGCATGCACACCATCCACAGTTAACCAAGAAAGAAAATAAGGCATAAAAAATCATAAAGGGTTATGAAGCTCTGGTGGCAAAAGAAAGCATCATTCTCAAGGTTTCAGCCTCCCTGATTTCAATTCAGACACATAAACTCATCTTCGTCTACTCTTTTGAGCTCAAAATAGATGTTTGGATTCCATCCTATCCCTAGGTTGCTGCCCACAATCACTATTTTCAACATATTCTTCCAAATGGCTGGAAAAATTTCTTCCCTCATGAGATCATCTATTTTATTAAGCAGATCTCAACGGTTTAGCAGCAAACACTTATTCTATTAATGTAATAAACTGTAACCTCCTCAGCAGTAGGTTTATAAATTAACCAGTCCCTGATCTCATTATGAAATTACCGTATAGAAGAAGTATTAATGAAACAAAGGAGATACCAGTCCTGTGTTACAAAAGCCAGGCAGTTAATGTTTGTAGGGAAGGGGGTCAAAAAATTCAACAAGAGCAAACCAATTTCTCCTGGGCAGCGTCCACTTAATGATTGTAGAGGAGGAAGTAAAAAAGTTCATTTTCGTTATAATATGACCCAGCAAGCAAGAAACAAAAGGTGAATAGAAACTAAGATTTTTGTTAAGTTATGCATGTGTCTTTGAAACTCCAGGATAAAATTCAAAGGTGTGGCATTCAAAAGGAGGGAATTTTGGTATAGGGAAGATAGGCATATAAATGAATGAAATGAAAAGAACAGAAGAGAGTGCATATAAGGTTTCTAAGTGAAAAGGATTAAGATGAAACTAGAGAACTTATCTTCAGTAAAACAACTTTATTAATTTTATTGCCCACTGACATGCAAGTCACTTCTAATTAAAGCAAAATTTAGAGCTCTAAAATAAAGCTGGATTATACATCTTTAAGCAGATGCCACATGAGTACCCACCAGAAAGCAGAATATTCTGACTTTTATAATGTGTAACTGATATAATTTCTGCCCAAGCCCATGTGGTACCCAGTTCTGAAGCTCAAATATAGACTGTTCCATTCCTATCCAACCGAAACAATAAAACTGCATTTACATGACTATTTCTCAATATTCCTAATACTAATGGTAGTAATACTAGAAATATCTGCAACTGTGTGCTTAACCTAAGAGTTCCTTGCCAACTCAGAGAGCAAAACAACGTAGTAAAGCACCATTACCCGTGTTGCTGCTGCTTGCCCTATGCCAAGCCCTGGGGCAATGCTGCTAGGCTTTGGAGACCTGTTAAAGTGGATTTACTGTGGGCTGTTTAATATCATTATAAGAAAATCCAACCAAACCAGGACATGCTATTGGAGGGACTGTCACACACCAACAGAATTGCGTATATACGAATCAATATGCATTACTGTTTTGATATAAACCAATATGGCATGCAAGAAAGTTATATACTTTATACTTACTAATCTATTAAAAGTCTTGTTTTAAGCAGCATCAAAGAAATGTTATAATAGCATTTGATTTCCTTAGTTATCAATTGCTTACATGTAACTAGCCCTCCACCAGCTCTTGGCTCACCGAGAGAAAACTAGAGTAGTGAATTACTATAGTGTTCTACTGCAGACAGAAATCCCCTGCAAAAAGAGTACGGATGCTTAGCAAATATTTAAGCTCTAATCATATAAACATAGAATAGTTAGGGTTGGAAGCTATCAAACACAGAAGTACATGCACTATAATAAGGTAACAAGGCAAAGTTGTACAAGTGTGACCATGCATTCATCCGTGGCCTTGAATCTTGACAAAGCTCAAGCATGCGCCCCTGGCTCTGAATGCTGCCCAAACTCAGAAGCCCGGAAAGCTCCTCTCATGGAACAGGACAGGGTGAAACACTGAATCCTGTAAGAAATTGCTAGTCACTAGACAAAGAACACCAGCTCATGGTATGACCTGCACTCCCTGCTGAGAATTCAGCTATAAATACAAGATTGCTTTTGCTAACCCTTCAGGCTGGGAAAAGGTTGCTGACGGCTGAGCTGAAAGGGCTCCCATTTCCGCCAGAGGCAGGTTCACCTCCTGTTGCTGGAAACACCTATTTCTTTCTGCAGCACTGAGAGGACAGTGATCAAGACCAGAAGCTCAGGAATTTGATATCACTTCTTGCTAATTCCAGGTTATTGTTAATCGCAAATGAGCACGTGTGTGTGCAATCCAGTCCTTTCACCAGAAAACCTATGAACCCAAGTCACAAATCATTAAAGGTGGTGTGACAAGTCCTTCAGAACCTTGTCATCCCCACACTCAGCAGCACTGGTGAGATTTGGCATACTTTAAGTGAGTTTGCTGAGACTTCAGACGGTTCACACAGTTTCAAGTCTCCGGAGAGCTACTTTCACCCACAGCATGGGACCGTCCTCTGAAAAAAGGTCATGTTTGTGGGGTAAGCTACTAGTGTGACAATTGCAAGCTTTGTTTACACCAACTGCTCACTGAAATTCATAGACCATGGTTTATTCACTTCAGATACACAAGAACTTCTTAAGCAATCCTTGACTACCAAGATTCTGAAAAAGCAATTTAAAGCTATCTTCTCCCACGCCATTTCACCACACCTAATGCTTTCCTCCACCAGGAATTTTAGCTTGCTGCAATTGTTTTGCTTTTACTCTACATCAGCAAATGTGGCACAGTAAGGTAAAAACAGCTGCATGCTATTTTAATTCCTCTCAGATAGGGTGCATTTCCCACCTGGAAACAAACTGTACTGTACAGAAACAAAGCAAAACACAGCCTTGCTGACTGAAAATCAATTGTCTTCATATAATTTATGCTTTTTATACATAGTACATTTACATTCCTGTTTAATTCAGTAGAATCTGTTTGCTTTCTTCTCAATGATTTTGTCAATTCATGACACTTGCAATGCACCAAAAACTAGAGTCTGCACTTTAAAGACAAAAGTAACATGATGCATATAAAGCTTTTCCTTATTTTTTTCATATTTACATAATTATGGAAAATGTATTTAATTTGTTTTGCATTTAAACTTATAATCACATTAAAATCAATTTGCATGCCAGTAAATTAAAAACCTGCTGAAGTTATCTGAAAAGTATACTGCATATGCATACATGTCTCAGTCTGTTCCAAAATCAATACAGCTGAACATGAAGTTGAGAGACAAAAGGGATCATATTTCTTAAAGTGATGAAAATTACACAGAAAGGGACTGTTCAAGACAAGACAATCCATGCCCTTTTTGGCATCCTCTGATAAAAATTAGTGTCTAAAGCCAAAAATACAGGATGATGCACGTTTCCTGTACTGTATGACTTTTGTCTAAGTCAGCTGCGCTAGTAGTAGAAGACCTTTCTAAGCAACACCAGTAATGATGAGAGAGGGGTTTGAGGAACTGGAATGAAATTTGTTGGTATTTTTTTTTTTGTTTCCCGAGAATGGAGGTATATTACTTTTTATCCAGACTACTGCAAGTAAAATATATACTTGAAATTAAAGTTACAGCATAACAGAAACAAACCCCTAAACTTCTGGTAAACTGAAAACGTATGATCATTCTCTTTTAATTAACCCAAATTACTTTTATGTGAACAATGAAAGTTTCTTACAGTTTTATATTATTGGAATCATGGGGAAAATTCTCATATACAGATTCTTTTCCATTAGTATTGTGAAAGATACAGCTTGAATATTCTTTTCCAAGGCCAGAAAGGACCACAAAGAATCGGCCCCAGCCTCCTTATTACAAACTAAACTTAGTTCCCATGCCATTAAATCAACACCAGCTCACTCAATAAAACAGTGGAAAAGGACCAACCTGAGCAAGAATGTTTACCACGACCAGGAAAGTTAAATGAAGTCCTTTTCTGTGAGGTTCCCCCGTATTACTTGGGTTAGCAAATACATTAGATTACTAAAGTTATTGCTATTTTTTAACAAGGAAGTTAATGTTATTTATATTTCAATTGACTTTTTGTCACTTAATTTTAGCGGAGCCATATTTGCTTCTGTCTCTGCTAAACTGAGGGACTGGACTAGCTGGTCACCCAAACTGAATTAACACATACTCCTTCCCTACATGCCAGTGATACCACCAGTTCTTGCATAAAGGTCATCAGTTAACAGTAGCAACTGGAAATAAGGTGGCAGGGAACCTAGATTTACCGAAGGTATGACGTGGAGGCTAATGGGATACCAAACTCTGCTGAGTAGCTGAGCCAGGTGTCTTCATCCTAAAACACTGCATCTGTTCAGTGACTGATCGGGGAATTATTAAGCAACTTTGTACACATACATAGAAAGAGAAAGAGTTTGTAGTTTGGCATATGCTGTGGACACTGAAGCAGTTTCTTTACAGAAGCATTCATGAAATATGCATGAAGAGTTTAACTTGGTTTTCAAGAAGTCCAAAAATCCACTGACTCTAGAAGGTTACCTCATAGCTGTTGCCTCCTGAGGAACTGAGCCAAGAAATTATTCTGAAGAAACCACAGACTTTCTTGAGTCCAAGAACACATTGTGATAACCTGTTCCCTCTGTCCTCAGCTACCATTTACTTGAGGACCAACAATTCTCCTTGGAAAACATCACAACAGAGTGAAAAGGCAGCAGTGGCCTGTCACCTGTGATTAAAAAGAGTGTGATATTTTAGAGGGATGTACAGAGGAGGGAGAGAACAACGAGAGCCCTTATGGCTTTTCTTTGTTTCTGCTGCAGAGGAATCTTTTGAAGGCCATTACCTGCCAGACAGAAGTTGTTCATGCCAGCAGTTGGAAGTCAAGGGGCCATGGAGTCTGAATTAGATCCCACAAAAGCCAGATTTTGCTCACATTTGACTGCAAGTAGCCTAGGAGCTATCACAGGCAGCAAACACTGTGGCAAACAGGTACTAAAAGGCAATTACATTCATATTTTAGAAGTACATATTAAACAAATGTATTCCTTGTCACGTATTTATCATTTATTTTCCACACCAATCTCATGTTCACTAAAACACACAAATCAAGCAAACAATTCTGCAAATTGTATTTGTCTTTTCACTCTTCATAACCTTAGCTGTACAATGGTGTCATGGGTTCAGCAGTAGCAGTCAAATGGTATGGGAACTAGGTAAACTGCAGAGTAAATCTCTGTAGCATTTTAAGAAGTGTTTCTAAGCACAACAGCTACCACAAAAATAAATGTCTTACTGAATGCAAGTGTCTGAATCATAATCTGAAGTCTCTAACTCCTTAAGTGTTTTTCAATTGCTGCAGACGTATGTGTTGATGGAAATACATCACCTAATGAGTTTCCAGCTACTTGTAGTGGTCCATCAGCTCTGTTAATAGAAGTGTGTTTCTTTCTTTTTTTCACATTTCTAATGTGCTAATGGCTAATATTTATCATCCTCCAGCACAACTCTGACCAGCTAAACTAACAACTCGCAGTATAATTCCAGAATGGCTTAAAATGTTAAAACATATAAGCTAATCTCATCTAGGGCACCCATTTGCTTCCTCTTCAGAGTCCAGGGAATGTATTTCTCCTACATTTTTATGTAGCAAAACATACATCTTTTTTCCATTCAGAGCAAAGTCGATTGGTAAAGTTGACAGAGAGTCTTGTAGGAAGTCTTCAGAACTGCTGCGGTCCAGAAATCAAATTACTTTCTTCCTACAGAACTGGATATTGTCTTAGGCTTAGTTTGAGAGTATAAACAAAACACTACTAAAGCCAGTGGGTTACACACAGAAGGCCAAGTTACCCGCTAATTCTACCACCTATCTGCTTTTACATGCACAGCCCCCTTCAAAAATAAACACTGTTGAGCTGATAAAGAGTTTATAGCTGACTGTCCCTTTTAATAGGCAGCTATGGATTTAAAGAACAATCAACACACTACACTTCTTCCCTCTTGTCTTAGTTATTCTACATAGTTATAATATGACTAAGGAAGAGGAAACTTAGAAGAAATAAGAATTCCTTAATCTATCACAAAACACTAAGATTATTCAAACAAATACAGAATTACCCATAGAAGAAGAGCTACATATGCATATTAGAACAGAAGGAAAAATATTTTGTATGCAGGAAAAATAAATATTTGTAACCAGAAAGAATTGTTTACCCTCTGCAATAACAACAGTCTGAACATTATTAATTTGTATAACAGTCACCCATATAGCCAAAGTCTGGGTTGAGGTATCATTTTTAAAAAACACAGTATTAAAAATAAATAAATCTTACCAGGAAGTTTTCATTAAACTATAAAAGTAACCAATGCTCACCAATGCAATTTCTCTTTAATAAATAGAAAAGAGTAAGGCATGGGATTCTTTTTCT
The DNA here is from genome assembly GCA_028858755.1 of Ara ararauna. Lineage (NCBI taxonomy): Eukaryota > Metazoa > Chordata > Aves > Psittaciformes > Psittacidae > Ara > Ara ararauna. The sequence continues at coordinate 51,814,259 of CM054376.1, read as the reverse complement.
TCACATATAACTCCTCTCACTTTTGATATTAGTATGTGGGTCAGCCATGGTTCTGTAACAAAACTTTAACTAGATATGAGGAAATTCTTCAAATTATTATTGTGAATCAGTTGTTGAAATAGAAGTAATATTCCATTTTCAGTAATGGTGTGAGTAAATTTTCCCTCTGAATATTGTTGGGTGAACAAAATAGTAAAGCATGCAGTCACATGCGACTATGTAAGTAAATATGTGTATAAATAGTCTAGGAAGTATTCCCACTGCCACACTAAAACATTTTATATAGATGCTGTCATCACCTTGTCAAGATCTGGCAATACCACATTAGTTACATATTACAGATCACATCATTCACAGCGAACAGAACATACTGAGTGCGCCTCGAAGTGACATGGAAAAGCTCAAGGCATAGGCTTTTGTTTGTTTTGAAGCTCCAGATAACACTTATCTGTTCAGGATGCCCCAACTTTTCCATGTTATTTTATAAACCCTAATTATTGCAAATAATAATTGAAGATAGGGACAGTGCCAGCAGTACTCACTGTTATTCATACAATAAAACAGAAAGATGACTTGCCCAATGTTACCCAAGAATCTGTGGAAACGTCAAAAACCCATGGGAATCCCCCCAGTGAAAGTACTTTAACCACAGCATTGTTCTTACTTCTCAAGTGTGCCTTGTTTGCTCAGAAGATACACCTAAAGCTGAAGTTCTACAGTGAGTGCTAACATTTCTTGCTATGAGCATTTGAAATAGGGTTTGACTAATCCAGCCAGCATAATAAACAATCTGAATATTCCTAAAATGTGAAATCATGCTTAACATTTAAGACTTACAATTGTTGGGTAACTTCAAAAAATCCTAGTTTTACACTGCTTGGCCTGACATGAAATACCATAAAATATTCATTATTTTAATGTGACTTCTAGATGAAGACTCTGAATTACTTTAAAATACACTGTCAAATACATGAACTACTGAAAGCATATTCAAGCTTAATCCCTTCAAATATTTTAAGTATATGATGCCGTAAACCCATGGACTTCAGTGTACAAATAAAGGGATTAATATATGATATGCTCTATACTTCTACCCCTCGGACAGTGGTTCCATCTGTACAAGGCAAGCACAGATGGAAGAGGGAAAGAACATTAAAGGGAGTTTGTTGCCCTTAAGAGACTCAACTGGAGATCCTGACACGCACACTAGGACAGCCAGATGAGGAAGATGAACCCCAAATTATAGAAACTCCAAGCAAAAACGAGGACAGTAGAACATTCTTCAGAATGTAATAGTGGAGGTTATCTGAATCACAGAGATGGTGAAGCTGATCAAATGACAGCACACAAGTAACTATATGCAGAGAAAACACCCTCCTTGGATGCACCCTGTTAAGTGGAAGAATACATAACATTTTCTTCTCTGCTTTTGCTTGTTAACTATGCCAACTTTGAACTGATTTCCCCCATAGAAAAAAAAAATATGGAAAATGAACATAAGCAATAACCCCACAGATTACTTACATCAGTTGACAAAAGTCAGCCAGTCTATCTATTATATATTATTATCTATTTAATGGTGCCCTCCCTTCAAAAAACACGTTTGTAGCAAGCTATTCATGCTAAGTGTTACAGCATCTTCTCTTAAAATTTCCAAAAGGAATGCAGTTCCCAAAACTACTTCTGCTTTTAAAGAGAGCATCTTTGAGAGACATCAATCTGATAGATGGCCCACTCAGTGGATAAAGAACTGTCTGAATGGCCGCACGCAAAGACTTGTGCTCAACGGCTCAATGTCCAGCTGGACACCAGTAATGACTAGTGTCCCTCAGAGAACGGCGTTGAAACTGGTCTTGTTCAACATCTTTGTCAGTGACATGGACAGTGGGATTGAGTGCTCCCTCAGCAAGTTAGCCGATGACACCAAGCTGTGTGGTTCGGTTGATACGTTGGAGGGAAGGAATGGCATCCAGAGGGACCTTGACACGCTTGTGAGGTGGGCTGATGCCAACCTGATGAAGTTTAACCATGCCAAGCGCAAGGTCCTACACCTGGGTCAGAGCAATTCCAGGCACAGCTACAGGTTGGGCAGAGAAGAGATTCAGAACAGCCCTGCAAAGAAGGACCTGGGGGTGTTGGTCAATGAGAAAATGAACATGAGCTGGCAGTGTGTGCTTGCAGCCCAGAAAGCCAACTGTATCCTGGGCTGCATCAAAAGGAGTGTGACCAGCAAGTCAAAGGAGGTGATCCTGCCCCTCTACTCGGCTCTTGTGAGACCTCGCTTAGAGTATTGTGTACAGTTCTGGTGTCCTCAACATCAAAAGGACATGGAACTGTTGGAACAAGTCCAGAGGAGGGCCACGAGGATGATCAGGGGACTGGAGCACCTCCCGTATGAAGACAGGCTGAGAAAGTTGGGGCTGTTCAGCCTGGAGAAGAGAAGGCTTCGTGGAGACCTCATAGCAGCCTTCCAGTATCTGAAGGGGGCTTATAAGGATGCTGGGGAGGGACTCTTCATGAGGAACTGTAGTGATAGGACAAGGGGTAATGGGTTCAAACTTAAACAGGGGAAGTTTAGATTGGATATGAGGAAGAAATTCTTTACTGTGAGGGTGGTGAGGCACTGGAAGGGGTTGCTCAGGGAGGTTGTGAATGCTCCATCGCTGGCAGTGTTCAAGGCCAGGTTGGACATAGCCTTGGGTGACATGGTTTAGTGGGAGGTGTCCCTGCCCATGGCAGGGGGGTTGGAACTAGATGATCTTAAGGTCCTTTCCAACCCTATGATTCTATGATTCTATGATTCTATGATCTTATTTAGAAGAAAGGTGTGAAACAAAAGAAGCTTGTAAAGCTCACCTGGAATATAATCAGAAGTTCAAGAACAGATGCACACTTCTGCCCACTAGCTCTTACTTTGCATTGGAGAATATATGACAGAGCTTTAAATAGCCTGCTATTTGTTGGATTTACAACACTGGAGTATTGTATGCCAGGGGAGGTGAAGGGGTAGGGGAACCAAACTCAAACAAAGCCACAAATAACCCTCTGGTAATTCAGAAAAAAAATTATAATTTTCAGCTTCAGGTTTTCAAACTGGATATTCCAGATTGTAATTGGGAATACTGCAGCAAATGCAAAACAGAGCAATTCCTTCAGAATAACATTTGTCTGCAACTATGGATACGAATACATAAAAGAGAAACAGGTAGTTTCCTACACCTGGAAATGTATTTACAGTGCCATCTGAAACACTGTCACAGTTACCTTTACACAAGCTAGAGTTTGACTGATTTCATACACACAAATAAGTATTTGAAACTTGCACCCAAACCCCCCATTTCTGCCCATAACAGTAGCAATTCACATTAGCACTTTCCGCCCTCCAGTATAACTGAGCTAACAGACCAGCTCAATCACTCACAAACCATCTTGGAAGCATAAAATAGAATAAGCTCATCGCTTCCATCCAAATTTTGCATTCTTGAAACAACATAGCTTGTTCCAGTCACTGATGCAAAAAATACATTTTTAGAACTAACAGTTGTACAGTAAACTTTAAAGCTTTCAGCTGAAATGGTATTGCTGTGATTGGCCATGCAGATACAACATAGCATGACACAGAGCTCTACCTGAAGACTGCAAACACACCAGACAAGACAAAACATGTTCAGTAAGGGGATATAACTATCCACATGGAAAAGAGGTTCAACAAGTCAATAGCTGAACAGGGTACAACACTAGCTCGTAAGGAGCCCTGATGGTTTCATTTTGACAGCTTACATGCTTCAAGCATTGTATGTCTTCTTCAAGGTCAGAAAAGAGTCCAAAACTGAATCCACCTTTCACAAATTCTAATCTTACCCATTAATTATAAAACTGTGGTTTGTCTCCTTTCCTATTAGTGGCAATAAGAACAAAACATGGAGTAGTAGATGTACAGAGGCTGTCCTGGACAGACATGAGTGTAGACCAATGCTCCATCTTGTCCTTAGTACTTGACAGCAATCGATGCCTGTCCTGGGTTCAGCAGCAGCAGTCATTTTTCTCTTTCTTAGTAGCTGGTGCAGTGCTGTGGTTTTGACTTTCAGCCTGAGAACAACGCTGATAACACCGATGTTTTTAGTTGTTGCTAAGTAACGTTTACTCCGACCAAGGACTTTCTGAGTCCCATGCCCTGCCAGAGAGGAGGGGAAGCTGGCAGGAAGCAGAGACAGGACACCTGACCAAACTAGCCAAAGAGGTATTCCATACCACAGCATGTCATGCCCAGTATATAAACTGGAGGCAGTTACCCAGAAGGGTTAGATCACTGCTTAGGTCGGACTGGGTATTGGTCGGTGGGTGGCGAGCGGTTGTATTCTCTTCCCTTATTTCCCTATCATTATTATTATCGGTGGTAGCAGTAGTGGTTTGTGTTATACCTTAGTTGCTGGGCTGTTCTTACCTCAACCCATGGGAGTTACATTCTTTCCATTCTCCGTCCCATCCCTCCAGGAGAGGGGAGAGAAAAGGGAGTAGTGAGCGAGCGGCTACATGGTTCTGGGTTGCCAGATGGGCTTAAACAACAACAGTGCTTCAGAAAACCATTAAGCCCACTGAAAACTAACTAGCCTCTGCATAAGGTTTTTAGCTCATGACAAAAATAAAATAATACAAAAGATTATGACAACAACAGAAATATGTCATTGGGATTTCCACCTATATTTAAATCTGGTAACGTGCAGATTTTCCTAATCAGTCTCCCTCAATTTATACAAGTGTAAATGCTCCACATGCATTAGTGAAAGGCTGCTTATAAGTATTGGCAGCTACTAATGACTTTGAAATAAAAAAAGGCAAGGAAGTAGTTGATGGAAGGGAGAAAGGAAGGATAAAAGGACAAGAAGGTATCACATAAACATTGAAGATGTGATTCAAAGTCCAATAAAGCCAATGGAATGATTCATACTGACTTCAGAAGTCAAGCAAGACAGAGTCTGAAAAAGGCAGCGAACAGATTTCAGGCCTAATGGTAGACATGCTATTTCTCCAAATGTTCTACAACAGAGAACATGATGTTTTACTCTAAAATAATCATCTGTAAGAAGAGAGTTATAGCCCATTTTTTTTCTTTTAAATGGCTCTGGCAGCTTTTTCTAACATCTGATATGGGAAATCTTTCCTTTTTTTTCCCCCATCATATTTCCTGAAAAAGGTTCTATCCACACACACTGATGTCTATCAGACTGTTAGTGGCCACACAGTCACAGCCCTCAGGGGCTGTGAAAATAATGTCAGCTATGAATTATATGCCGTGCTTGAAAAAGTGTCAATCAGTGACAACTTTGAAAACCCTTTTGTCATATTCCAGCTAGAAATGAGAAAAAGCAGCATGGCCAGCAGTCTTTATCCTGATGACCATTCCAGTAGGAGCTATTAACTAGAAAAGAAATAATACAGGAATATAGCTCCATCCAAATCCAGTAACATGTTCAAATGCACACTATGGTCTGGGTTGCTCAGAAGGTGAGTTGAGACTATGGCAATTTTTTTTAACTCTTTATAGAGTCTGAAAAACTTAAAGTCTGAGAAAATTTAAAGGCTGCATTGAGTCAGCAGCCTTAGTGGTCAGCATAACAAAAACAAATGCATGCAAAATCATTTGTTGTGCCGCTGCATAAACTTCTTGGCTGTACTATTTCTGATTATTGGTTAGGAAAAAACAGAATTTACCTATCTGCTCTTCACTTCTGATGGTGTATAAAAGCAGTTTAATACAGACTGCACAGTGAACAGAAGGCCAAGAAAAAGTGAACTTGGTACTGTTCTAAGGCAAGTTAGCCCTAGGAACCAAACCAGTACCATTTAAAGGCATTGTAGTATACTATCGAAATGACGACAGCAAGAACCTAAAAACCCTCTTTTTACAAGGAGCAGACCAATAAAAAAGCAATTTAAATAGGATTGTAATTTTTTAAGCCAAAATACTTACAATGTTGTGCTAATAAATGTAATCTGTTGGCACAGATGGGGAAAAGTAAGAGGTAACAGAAGCAAAAACATTGCCCAAATATTTTCAGGCTAAAAGTATTACTGAAGTTTTCCTTCGCCTTTCTGGAAACATGAATACAATAGCGTTGTCCTGGGGCATGAGAGGAAGCAAATGAAGCTGACAAGAAACAAGAAGAAAAGATTACAGAAACTTCACCATGGACTGCTTGGTACTATGCACATAGACAACACGTAAACCAGGTCCATGATGGATACAAGGCAGTACTATTAGATGAATAGTACCAGGGAACGCATGGTACACTCACTTCTCTTGCCATTCACCTACAAATTTCAGTGACAGCTCTTGCCTCAAAAGCTCGTGCCCCAGAAACTTTTCTATTTCCCACCTTACAGATCCCAACATAAATATTCTTACGCACCAATCCACAAAGACATAGTCACATTATCTTAAAGATCCAAAGGTACTGTTTGCAACTTAGATAATGTGATGATAAATGTCACTCCAGGTATCAAATTCAGTCTGGAGGGACTGGCACAAGACACAGGGACAGAGATGAACAACTGCTTGTGATAGCTACCTGCCAAGAGCCAGAAAAACTCTCCACTTGTTTGGCTTCACTCCTTGGTATTTCATAAGCATAAGAAACTGCTGGCATGCAAGTAAAGCTCTAACTGTCCTCTCAAAGTGACTTCTCTGGTAGAAGTATGAGGGCAAACCTGGGATGTGATGAGAGAAAAGAAACTTGCTGTGAATGAGAAAGGTAGGCAGAGTAGCACACACAAAGCAGGATGGTCAGAGGTCACCAGGAGCATGTCCTAACTTATTTAATTAAGAAGGTAATGAAAGGAGGGCAACATTACACCTGCCCTGTATAACATGCAGCTTGATGCAAAGCTATGAGCTGGCTTAGCTACCATGAGTGTCTCCTCAGCAAACTGCATGAGGATATTCTTGGGCTAACTCACACTCAGTTTTGTCTCATTTAGGCCTCCGACACAGTTTTAAAAAAAGTGTTTAGACCCAGTGATTCTAAAGGAAGAAGCAGATAACTAATACATGTCCTGTACAGCATATCACCATTTTTATAGTCCATGGAGCTGCAACCAAACTACTTCCTCTCTTCCCTTTCCCCTTACTCTCTGGTGCTAGTAGACCAAGCGTTTCCTTCCCTTGCTCCTGGGGAAATCCATCCCATTTTTTGTCAAGGTGCTGAGAATTAGAAAAATCAATAAAGAAATAGCTCCTGGAAACAGCTCCGAGTCCTTACAAAAAATAAGGGATTCATGAGATGGAAATTGCCAGCCCTAGCCCTATGACAAGTTGCCTCTTTATGAAGTATATATTCATATATGCTTTGAATCCGTCAGTACACTAAAGCAGTTTTTATGAGGGAAGATAAACATTTAAGTATGAGGAGACAAGCAAGGAAAATTATGTGGGAATACACCTTTGTTCTCATGCAGGGTCACCATACTGTAGACATGGCAGAGATTACCCAGTACCCAGTCATGATAAATGGAGATCGCGCAAAGGGGTAGGTTTACTGAGTAACAACTGTAGACTGGCCAATCCTATTTCATCAGCCTACTATTCACTGTAAATGTGTGGAAAAATCCATCTGTTCTTACTTCTCTGTATACACCAGATATAAAAGGAAACAAAAACCTGTCTAAGCAAAAAGCAAGACAAAAATATCCTTAAGATAAGGCCTTATTCTCAGATTACAAACAGTTGCTGTTCCCCATACCTCAGACAGATGCTTGCTAACACAACAGAAGGTGGCTCTCTGTATGCCCTCTCTTGTATCAGATAAACCAAAATAACTCTCAGTGATAGTACAAGAAAACATATTTGCTTATATTGAGCAACAGGCAGCCAAGAAATATTTAATTCAACCTGGCTCTAGAGTGACTAGTTTCAAGCAAGTAACTTTCTGAGTGATCAGCCTATGTGAAAAACAAGGAAAACAGCATAGGGTCCTGAGGGGCAGTTTGGAAGAGGTAAAGATCTTTAACTTAAAGTAACAAGTAAAAGAGATCTGACTCCTCAAATAGGCAATCATTTCCCCTTGCACTTCCAGAATGGAAAAATAACAAAAAAGAATAATAAAAGATAGAACTGGCGTATCATCCAGGAGAGTTGGTCTTAGTGTATCTTAGCTGCATGGACCACTAGCCATTGTATCAATAAGCAAATGTACACACACACAACATGTATACCAGCAAGAAATACTGATGAAAATTATATGCTAAAGGCATATGAGAGACATGATCTATTTCTCTGCAGAGCTAGTTAAGAATATTAGCTATAGACCACGAAAGACTGTGAATAAATAAAACTCAGTGAAACCTTTTTAGGAGAGGAAAGAGAAATACACCAAATGGTTCTCGTTGGCCACATTTTCCTTTTTTCCTCAGCCGGAGTTTTTATAAAATGCATCTTTTAATATGGATCTCAAAAAATCCTTCCTAAACTAGGCAATCAACAGCTACGTGTAGTCTGGCATGAATAGATTTCCCCTCTTGCTCTTTCCTTTAAATATTGTGCAAGATAGAATCACTGAAAAGTTAGGGTTGGAAAGGACCTTAAGATCATCTAGTTCCACAGGCAGGGACACCTCACACTAGACCATATTGCCCAAGGCTATGTCCAACCTGGCCTTGAACACTGCCAGGGATGGGGCATTTACCACTTCCTTGACCAACCTGTTCCAGTGCCTCACCACCCTCACAGTAAAGAGCTTCTTCCTTATATTTAACCTGAACTTCCCCTGTTTAAGTCTGAACCCATTACTCCTTGTCCTATCACTACAGTCCCTGACGAAGAGTCCTTCTCCAGCACCCAAGTGCCACAGCACTTGCAGCCCGGAAAGCCAACCGTATCCTGGGCTGCATCAAAAGAAGCATGACCAGCAGGTAGAAGGAGGTGACCCAGCCCCTCTACTCTGCTCTCATGAGATCTCGCTTGGAGTACTGTGTGCAGTTCTGGTGTCCTCAACATAAAAACGACATAGCACTGTTGAAGCAAGTCCAGAGGATGGCCACAAGGATGATCAGGGGGCTGAAGCACCTCCAGTATGAAGACAGGCTGAGAAAGTTGGGGCTATTCAGCCTGGAGAAGAGAATCTTGATGGTGACCTCATAGCAGCCTTCTAATATATGAAGGGGGCCTACAAGGATGCTGGAGAGGAACTTCTTTAGAATTAGACTTTCCTCCACACCATGATTCCTTCGCTTGTTCTGGGAATTATAGTGATATTTAAATAGTACTAATCCTCACTAGCAGATGGTAGTAGCACTTTGTCAGAGCATTATTACATTTAAGTTAACGCTTTGGAATTTTAATGAAACTGCTCTAACACATGCTTCTCAAACCCTTCCATAAAAGAGCCATTTCAAAGCTTACATCTACATCTGCTCCTGGCCACTGATTTCAAACTATAATGAAAAGTGGCCTTTTTTATTAAAAATTATAAAATACCTTCAAACCCAAAATAGTCAGGGGGAGTCTGTACAATGAACCGCAACCCGTAACCTCTGTTGCATTGCTAACGCAATGCTAAAAACAAAATACCTCTCTATGGCACTTGGTCCTCAAGCTGCCTCAAGAAATCTGGATGCTGGTTATTCCTAAGTAGCAGATATTTGATTATTCATTGCAGATGCCTGGAGGTGAGAGGGAAAGAAACAGCACACTCTTGTTCTAAAGAGGGGATTAGGCAGAATGAAGGGATAGGGGTTTCTGGGACAACTTTAACAGCTTCCAAAGCATCAACACCAATAATTTCAATATTCTATTTGTTACCTCAAGCTAGTAGTACAAAATGATGTAAGGACCTTGTTTGTAAAAAGTTAGCCTCTCTCTCCCTTTCATGTTCTGGATGGGAGTCTATAAAACCTAGTATTTTCTGAAAACAGTTGTAGTAGTGCTTACTTGACACAACACAAAGAGCCAATTAATTCTAGCTCAGGGACATTTGGCAGTCTTACAAAAAAATGGGGGATAAATGCATCTAAAAAAAAAAAAAAGCTAACCCCCCTGTGCCCCAGTAATTTATTGAACAGCTTTTTGTTTGTTTGTTGTGTTTTCCTTTTTTTTTTTTTTTTTGTTGTTGTTGTTGGGTTTGTTTCATGGGTTTTTTTTTTTTTTGTTTATTTGCTTGTTTTTAATTTCTAAGTCCTGCAGAAGATGATTTTCAGCAGTTTCCAAATGTTAGAGCTATCACAGTTTCACAAAATGGTTTAGGTTGGAAGGGACCTTAAAGCTCAGCTAGTTCCAGCACCCCTGCCATGGGCAGGGACACCTTGCACTAGACCAGGTTGCTCAAAGCCCATCCAACCTGGCCTTGGACACTGCCAGGGATGGGGCAGCCACAAATTTTCTGGGCAACCTGTGTCAGTGCCTCACCACCCTCACAGTAAAGAACTGCTTCCTAATATCTAATCTACATCTGTACTCTGTCAGTTTAAATCCATTCCCCTTAGACCTGTCACTCTATGTCCTTCTAGTGTCATCCCTCCCCAGATCTCTTGTCGGCCCCTTTTAGTTACCATTATAAGGTCTCCCTGGAGCTCTCTCTTTTCCATGCTGAACAAGCCCAACTCTCTCAGCCAGTCTTCAGAGGAAAGGTGTTCCAGCCCTTATGTCAACTTCATGGCCCTCTGGACTTCCTCTAACAGGTCCACATCCCTCTTGCGTTGGTGGCCCAAGAGCTGAATGAAGTACTCCAGATGGGGTCTCACAACAGCAGAGTAGAGGGGGAGAACCTCCTTTCTGGCCACGCTCCTTTTGATGCACTCCAGCATACAGTTGGCTTTCTGGGCTGTGAGTGCACACTGGCAGCTCATGTTGAGCTTCTCAAACAATACCCCCAAGTCCTTCTCAGGGATGTTCTCAATTCATTCTCCATCCAGCTTGTGTTTGCACTTGGAATTGCCCCAACCCAGGCATACCTTGCACTGGGCCTTGTTGAATTTCATGAGGTTGGCACAGGCCCACCTCTCTTGCCAGTCAAGGTCTCTCCAGATGACATCCCTTCCCTCCAGTGCGTCAACCGCACCATACAGCTTGGTGTCACTGGCAAACTTGCTGAGGGCATGAGGACACACTCAATCCCACTGTCCATGTTGCCAACAAAGATGTTGAACAGTGACAGCCCCAGCACCAACCCCTGAAGAACACTGGCCCACGGAGTCATTGACTGCAACTCTTTGGGAGCAGCCATCCAGTCAGTTCCTCATCCAAAGGGTTGCCCATCCATCAGGTCCATGCCTCTCCAATTTAGAGACAAGGATGTTGTGCAGGACAGTGTCAAATGCCTTCCGCAAGTACTGGTAGATGACATCAGTTGCTCTTACCTTATCAACCAATGCTGTCACCCTGTCATTAGAAGGCTGCCAAATTAGTCAGCCATAATTTGCCCTTAGTGAAACCATGCTGGCTGTCACCAGTCACCGACTTATTTTCCGTGGGCCTTAGCACTGTTTGCAGGGTTTATTCCATGATCTTGCGGCGCACTAAGGTGAGACTTTTTTTCCTCTTTATCTATCTTCCCCTGAGGAAGTATTTATCTCCTCCTTCCATACATCATTCAGCCCTGTTATTAAAGATCACTGATCTCAAAAAAACATTCTAAAACATATTATGCCCACTCTTAGTGCGTCTCATTTAGTGGAAATACAAATCAGTGGCTGCCCCTTTACTGCACTAAATGAGGGTTGGACAGGACCAATGTTGACAGAAAACCAGACTTCAGCCTCAACAGCCCAAATGAGAATGTGGGTTAAGATAAGCATAAGATAAGACCCACCCACAACTCTAGAGCATCACTGAAGAGAGATCTAACTTTCAGCTCAAGCTATGCAGTTATTTCAAATGAACAGATGAAGGAAAGCTAGAGCTCTCCCTCACTCCACAAAAGGCACAGCAGGCTTTGAATCCGGACGCACACTGCATTATTTTCCCTCTTTTTCCTTCCTGAATTAGGTCAAAAGTCAGTGGAGCAGAAGCTGTGGCTGTGTGCATCCCTTCCTCCCACTTGCCAGCCACAGAAGCTGAGCTTACACGGAGGCATGGTACAGACCAGCAATCATAGAATCATAGAATAGTTCGGGTTGGAAAGGACCTTAAGATCATCTAGTTCCAAAACCCCTGCCATGGGCAGGGACACCTCCCACTAAACCATGTCACCCAAGGCTCTGTCCAACCCGGCCTTGAACACTGCCAGCGATGGAGCATTCACAACCTCCCTGGGCAACCCACTCCAGTGCCTCAAAACCCTCACAGTAAAGAATTTCTTCCTCATATCCAATCTAAACTTCCCCTGTTTAAGTTTGAACCCGTTACCCCTTGTCCTATCACTACAGTTCCTCATGAAGAGTCCTTCCCCAGCATCCCTATAGGCCCCCTTCAGATACTGGAAGGCTGCTATGAGGTCTCCATGCAGCCTTCTCTTCTCCAGGCTGAACAGCCCCAACTTTCTCAGCCTATCTTTGTATGGGAGGTACTCCAGTCCCCTGATCACCCTGCTGGCTCTCCTCTGGACTTGTTCCAACAGTTCCATGTCCTTTTGATGTTGAGGACACCAGAACTGCACACAATACGCCAAGTGAGGTCTCACAAGAGTAGAGGGGCAGGATCACCTCCCTCGACCTGCTGGTCACACTCCTTTTGATGCAGCCCAGGATACGGTTGGCTTTCTGGGCTGCAAGCACACACTGCCAGCTCATGTTCATTTTTTCAACCAACACCCCCAAGTCCTTCTCTGAAGGACTGCTCTGTATCTCTTCTCTGCCCAACCTGTAGCTGTGCCTGAGATTGCTCTGACCCAGGTGTAGCACCTTGCGCTTGGCATGGTTAAACTTCATCAGGTTGGCATCAGCCCACCTCACAAGCGTGTCAAGGTCCCTCTGGATGCCATTCCTTCCCTCCAGCGTATCAACCGAACCACACAGCTTGGTGTCATCTGCAAACCTGCTGAGGGCGCACTCAATCCCACTGTCCTTGTCTCTGACAAAGATGTTGAACAAGACCAGTCCCAACACCGATCCCTGAGGGACACCACTCGTTACTGGCCTCCAGACAGACATTGAGCCATTGAGCACAACTCTTTGCGTGCGGCCATCCAGACAGTTCTTTATCCACTCAGTGGTCCACCTATCAAATTGATGTCTCTCCAACTTAGAGACAAGGATGTCATGTGAGACAGTGTCAAACGCTTTGCACAAGTCCAGACAGATGACATCAACTGCTCTACCCCTGTCCATCAGGTCCGTAGCCCCATCATAGAAGGCCACCAGATTGGTCAGGCAGAATTTCCCCTTAGTGAAGCCATGCTGGCTGTCACCAACCACCTTGTTGTTTTTCATGTGCCTTAGCATGCCTTCCAGGAGAATCTGCCCCATGATTTTGCCTGGCACAGAGGTGAGGCTGACTGGTCTGTAGTCCCCTGGGTCATCCATTTTCCCCTTCTTGAAAATGGGGGTTATATTCCCCTTTTTCCAGTCGTCAGGAACTTCACCTGACTGCCATGATTTTTCAAATATGATGGACAGTGGCTTAGCAACTTCATTTGCCAGCTCCTTCAGGACCCGTCGATGGATTTCATCAGGTCCCATGGACTTGTGTACGTTCAGGTTCTTAAGATGATCTCAAACCAGATCCCCTCCTACAGTGGTCCCAGGGTCTTCATTCTCACAGTCTCTGCATCTGCCTTCCAAGTCTTGGGTAGTATGGTCAGTGCACATGCCAGTGAAAACTGAGGCAAAGATGCCATTAAGAACCTCAGCCTTCTCCAAATCCAGGGTAGCCAGTTCTCCTGATAGCTTCTGGAGGGGGCCCACGTTGTCCCTAGTCTGCCTTTTATTTGCAATGTACCTTTAGAATCCCCTCCTGTTATACTTAACATCCCCAGCCAAGTTTAATTCTAAGTGGGCCTTAGCTTTCCTAACCTGATCCCTAGATTCCTGGACAACATCCCTGTATTCTTCCCAGGCCGCCTGTCCTTGCTTCCACCTTTTATAAGCCTCTTTTTTCCTTCAAATTTTCCTCAGCAGCTCCTTATCCATCCAAGGAGGTCTCCTGGCCCTCCTGCAGCACTTCCTTCTAGTAGGGATGTCTGCTGCACAGAGGAAGCAAAGGAAGATTATTTAATTGGAGGGAAAATACTAAGGCACGGGAAAGTACAGTATGCTCAGAGCTATCCTGGGAGGAGAGGGGTGGAAGAAAATACTTCAGTACTCATTGTTTTCGTACAACAGTATTAGACAATAGAAAGATAAAATGGATCTTGCTTTTCTGCAAAGCAACCAGGCACAATTATCAGCTAAAGAGAAAAAAGTTTACCACAGAAATTTTAGCTTTACAGTAAAACTGTAGAGGCTGGGTGGGGAGAAACAATCCGATTTTCTAGTCTATAATTTTTTTGGCCATTGCAGTGCCTCGCATCTCTGGATTTCCAAACTTTCCTCATATGCATACATATATAACTGTTCTTTACGGCCCGTCCCAAATGTTGGAAGCCCAGCCTCCAGCCCACATAAACATAAAATTGCATGCTATTCCCTAGAATTATGCTGCACTTTTACAAAGTCAGCCTGGCCCACCTATTTGGCTAGCCCCCTCCAAATGTTTCCTGCACCCCTTTCACTCCCCAGCCAACTCCCACCACTGCTAACCACAACCACCCACCCCCTTCTAAACCTCCCATGTAGAAGGCACCACCAGAACCTTCCCCACAGTACTCCAGCTCCCAGAGCTTCTATGCTGCAGAGAAACTGCCAATACTGCTATCCTTTACCTGCAAACTTCTCTCCTTGCAGCTAGACACAGCATCAATGATATTCCTAAGACAACACCCTCTGTGATAGGACCACCAAGCGCGGCTGATCATTTCCCTGTCTAAAAAAACCATTGTACTCAGGATGTGCTTTTCTCCTGCCCACTCCCCTCAGCCATTTCATTTGACAGTCCAAATACCCTTTGCAGCACTGGCAAAAATGAGAGAAATTTTTCCAAACAGATGGGTGTCTCTCGTGTATCTCCCAGATGCAATCTCATTACATAACAGGAGATCTACTCCAAGGACTTGGAAAATAGTTTTTCTACATTGTTTCAATAACATTTCAGTAACATTCCAGTAACTCCATGAGGCTAGCTAATAAGGCTGTAGATGCTTTCAGGATCACTGATTGTATTTAAATATCTCTTTTAAATAAAGTAAGGCATTTTACAACATACATTGTTCCACCTCCCACAAAGAGTTCTTTTCTTTCTACCTAGATGTCATGTCTTCCAAAACTGTACTATGAAATGTATGTCCAAACAAAAGAAACAGAAAGTAAGCACGTATGTGCATAACCATGCATCAGTTTCTGTACTAAGTAAAATGAGAGACTAATATGTCAGCAGCTGATGAGATAATGACTGTTTTCATTTTGCCAATTTAAGCAATATTATTGGCAATAAAGCATCATAGGTAATGTTTATACATCTATTGCTGGCCTTTATTTCCTATCAACTCTCTTACCTCACAGCACTGTAATGTTTATTATCACATATCCCAAATCAGGAAGTATGGCATCTGTCCTCTCAGGACATCCCTGTAGACATACCTGCATGCTTTCAGTTCTTCATACTCAGAATGATTATTCACAAATGTGAATGAATGAATCCATCTCCCAGAAGACACAAAAAGATTTTCAACTTTGTCTCCTGGTGTACAAACTGAGTCAGAGAGATCCAAGCCCTCTCTATTACTTCATCATCAAATCTTCTGACAACCAGCTTCTTGTTCCACATTTGTGCAGCTTCTAGCGCAGTGGGGAGCCATTTCATTATTTGTATTCATGTTGTGACTTCCTGCCTGTAAGTAAAAAGCCTCCCAAATCTCTGTGCTGGTACTTAAGACACAAACCAATGTCATCCCAAATCAAAGAAAAATCCAGTGAAATATTTCCAAAAAGAATAATCCCTCTGATTTCTAAAAAAGTGTGTTTATACATCGTGTATGCATACGTTAATACATACCCCACTGCTTGTATTAACCTGTAGCATGGACCTGGAAATTTAGGTAGTATCTCAGCAGTAAATTTTAAAAATCTTTATGGCAAATATACTAGTGGATATACTGCAATACTGTTTGGGTCTATATGTTCACAAAAGGGAGAAGTTAAGGAAGACTAGCCTTAAGCGTGATAACCAACTTTTGGAGGTGTATTTGTCTCAAAAGAGGTCAAATAAGTGGAATTCCAGAGAAATAAAAAGCAGCCTTTTCAGTCCAAATAACAGATATTTGTGTTATGGTATGTTTAACTTTGTTCTCTCTGACTGGGAAAAAAAATAAGAGTATACAACACAGCAACCATCACAACTTTTTACCATAAACTTGGAATATAAGAGAGGAAGAAATGGATAAAAATAACGAAAGAGGGAAGCATGTGTATTTTAATATGACCAATTATAGCTATTGTCTTCTACCTGCCATTTAAACACACAGTCTGTACCATATACTGGCTGTACAATGCCAGTACTCTATAGTGGCTTCTCTGAGTGAGAACCAGATCTTTTCCACTGGCTTTTTCCGTTTAACAACTCTCCAGTACCAAAAACAGTTTAAAAACATTCTCAAACATTTAAGCTGGACATTAGAAAGACAGAAAAAATGTAAAGTTTATACATGAACAAATATCCTTGTGTGGAAGACAGCTGCAGTTTGGCCTCCACCACAAGCAGCAGTCGGGACTTCATAGAGATGGTTGGACGAAGGCCTTGGCAAAGCAGGAACCAAGAATAAAGAAAAGGAACTGGCAACAAACAAGAATAGAATGTGTAGACACTGTGTTAACAATAGTGGACGCTGTGTTAGCAATAATGGAAGCCGTGTTAGCAATAAGAGATGCTGTGCTAGCAATAAGTGATTATAGATATACAGTGTTTGCAATAATGTAATCATAAGACTAACATGAGATAAGCCTGTGCTAAGAAAAAGAATAATGTCATAATCTTGTGATCAATGCTTGATATAGAAGAAAGGGAACTGAAAATTGCTGTCCGGGGTTAGAATAAGGGTATAAAACTTGAGCTGTATTTCAATAAAGTGTCTTCTCTTCACCTCACGAGAGGAGTCCGTGTCATCTGTCGTCGCATCCTTGCTTAATAGTGTTTGGTCTGCAGATGTCCCCACGGCATTTTTTCAACCAATAGCCTACTACCAGACCACTTTTAGTACTCATTGCTGTCACTAAGGTAACTCTACAATAGTCTTGTCACCTCAGAAAGACAACTGCCATCCTCAAAACATATCAATAGCTCAGAAGCCTAAGCTCAACTGGCAGTCAGTCAGACTTGTGCTCCGGCATGCTTTAAAACCAAATTAAGTTACTGTCTGTCATCAGGTCTAGGTCCTGAACACAGGCTTTCAGCTGGAGTCCCATGGCAGGGAAGACTGTCCTGTGCACATTTTCATTTCTCTATTTAAAGCAGATTTGTGAGACTGGTCATTTGTGAAAGTATTATATATGTTAAAAGAAAGCACACCAAATTCAGGCCTGACATTCAGGTCTGCTGCTATGTCATCCTCTGCTCTCTGGAGTTCTCATCCAGAGCTACTTTCCACAGCACCGGAGCAGTGCTATTTGATTTTGATTTATCACAAGTGAATTATAATGAAATCACCAACTCGATTTAAGCCTCTGAGAAAGATATGGTTGGTCTAACAAAAAATTGTGCTGCAAAACAAGCAATTATCGTCAGGTTCACTGGATATTGGCCTTAGCAATCCAACTGATTATAGAAAGTTAATGATTTAAAAAGCAATGAAGAAATAAGAGATTAAATCCTTTAAATCTGCATGAAAGACTCTAAGAGGGATTTTACAGTGATTTTCACTGCATATTTTATTAGATATGTGATATTTTATTCATGAGTAAAGCAAATATAACAATTAGGAATAATTAGCATTTCAGCACAGAGTGTTATCTAATAGGTTAAAATACATACATAATTCTTCATTTAAATTCTGTATCTTCACATTTTCCTCTTCCTGGTTCAGAACTTTTCTATCTAGCATAGCACTTACAGAAACATTACACAGCTCCCAGAGAAACAGAAACAAAGAACTAGTGGCTCTTGCCTTTGATATCTTCTTTTCCTCCTCTCTTTGCATTTTTACTAATTTTCTTTTTCAATTTCCTCTTGAGCATAGCTGGTCAGATAAACCCAGCAAAACTTGCAGAGAACTTTTTTCCTTTTTTCCCTTTTTCTACCCTCATCCCACAACTTAAGTGTGCAATGGAAATCTACTTTAAATCTAACACCATACTTACAAATCCATCTGTTTACAGTTGACTAAAACTACAGTATATGTTCCTGTACTGCCTCTTCCACTGCAATGCTACAGAGAAATGCTGTAGTTAATGTATTATCCTTTCTCATTAAGTAAGTGTCACTTTTTATGTGTTGGGTTTTTGGGGTTTTTTTAGTGCAATACTTGGAGCTCACGGCATAGCCCTTCCTTAAGCTGATGTGGTTACCCCAGACCAAAGCAGGAACAAGACTTCAGCTGAAGTACACTCTGTGGTACAATATAGAATTCAAAATATCTCCTCCTTTGAATTAAGTATATTATCACTGAAACTAATTCTGAACCTTAGAAAATTACAGCACCACAAAATTTCAAGCCTGTTCCCTTGCCAAGTTTCATAACTGTCATCCAAACACCAGTACATTTTATCTACTAACCTTCAATTTCAGCCTGTGTCCTCCCTGTTATACAGATCAGTTACAACTCTCTAAGTCACATAAACCTTTATTAATTATAGTGGTTGCAGATACAAGAGATTCTTTCCCTTACTCCATCATCTTTCACAACTGCTCAGCCAACCATGCTCAGAAACCAAAGCCTGACTCCTATAATGAAGAACAGCAGAGGAAATTGCTGTACTGGCGCTCATTGGAAGAGACCGAAGTACAGAAAGATAAGGCAAGAAAGCTACCTTTTCCTCATCCATTCTTCCTGTAAACACTTCCATGTTAGTCTCTGTTTAAATTATTACATCAAGAATACACAATTAAATTCTACTTTGTAACATCAGACAACAGCACTTGCTCTTCTCTGCATGCTGCTTCAAATGCACAAGCCACCTAAGAACCACGCCCAGAAGATTTTGTCCAGGTCATCCTTACCTGGTGTCAAGGATGGTTTAACTAGAACAGCACCACACTTACTGGTTATTCATTTAGCACATATCACATGCCGAGTACCACATTGCATAATCTTAGTATTGCACCATCTCCAATCGTCTACTAGCATGGACAAGCAAAGAAACCATGGTCAACAGTACTCTGAAAAAGGCCAAAATAGCTCATTTTGGTAACTACTAGCAACAGGTCAACTCCTGCTTACTAATGGACTAACAGATTGTGGAGGAAGATAAAGTAACATCACAGCAGGAGAGGAATTGCATCTCTACCCAAGAAGCCCAGTATGAAGCCCGCTGCCAGACAGTTCAGGATACAAAATGCCCCAGAGAAGCATGAGCTTTCATGCCCAGTTCCTACCCATTACGACAGTTTGCTGGCAAACTGCACATTATGCTTTACTGTGATTGTCATGCTTGCCTCTTGGCACTTCTAGATAACACAAACAAATGAGTGTATCTGGGTCTCTCAGAGACGAGTGTCAGCATCACCAGAGCCATGAACTGAACTGTAAGGCCATTCAGGTGTGGAGCCATTCCGGTTTCCACAGACATGCCAAGCCTACCACTGAAATCAAAGTTTTCTTCCAATGTCACTGACACAGATAATAAATTACTCCTTTTGGAGTAATTCAAATCCTACTAAAAAAAAAAAAAGTTACATCTGAGTTTGCAGATGCAGAAGGTATACTAGTTTTCTTCATTACCAGTATATCACCTGAAGTCAAGATTTTGCACACACTAAGCCATCATGTATCGTAATTTAATTTCAGAGTTTGATTATTTTCTCATATTTCCTCAAATTATAGATCATTTTATGAACATTGTTTCCTTTTCCCATTGGTTGTTCTTAAGTACAAACAGTAATTGTTTCTGTGTAATACTGATGATGTAAACCACAAACTGTTTGGAGAGTGTGTAGATAGTGTATGCTGTCATATATAATTTAGGTAATTAGAAAAAATAACTAGAAACACATAGCTAAATAGAACTACTCTTTCACATAAACTATTTTTAAAACCATTGTTAGCATACCGGCAAAAAAAAGGCAATGGAGTAGCAGCGACAAGGAGCAAAAATATAAACCTCAAAAGGCAAAAGCCCCTAATAAATTTCAGCAAAAAACATACTGTCATGGCAGATTATAGATACCTATATATCAAATGAAAGAAAATGATGTAAATTCAAGTCTATACCTAGGGAGTAACCTAATGGCTTACAAAAGTCATCTCCTGCCAATACCACTTGCTTTACAAGGCCAGGGAGTGGAAGAGAACCATACTTAATGCCTCTGTTCATTAAGTTAAATGAACCTTAGTCGGTAGGCTTATGTAGTCACAGTCTTAAAAGATTTTTCTCCAGTGTGTTTTTTCAAAGATGGCATTGTGAGAATAAAGACTCTGTGCAACCGTAAGTACTCATCTGAAAGCACACAGCAGCAGCAGTGATTGCCATGTTGGGCATTTGTTAGGACATCACTTGAAAATGGATCGTTGCCTTCCCCCCCCTCCCCCCCCCCCCCCCGTCTTTATCAAGGACAAAGAACTTGAAATAACACTAAGAATTATTTGCGAACATGAAAAGGAGCCACCTGCTGCAGTCAGCAATCCACAGGCTCAGCTTAAAATCTGAAGTCAACTAAGCGACTCGCCTGGATTCTGACAGGCTCTGGATCAGACCCTGGAGATCACTAAGAAACACTCCAGAAAGCAGTGACACCTAATGGCAAATACGCCTTTGGAGGATAGCAAGCCCTAATCTATGGCAGGCAAAATTATCCCTCTCTAGCTGCAGAATAACGAGCACTAAAACATGTTACAGGGCCTGAAATACTATCGCAAATTTAAGCACCTGGGAGAGTTTGAGAAATAGCGCACACAGAAACACCAAGTACTTCACGCATGCCTTGCATTTAGGTAGAACATAGCTACTAACAAAACCCACTGGCTGCTAAGCCACAGCATGCTGTATTTCAGGTCTTCACTGCATGTTTAAAAAAAGCAAGTAGTAACCTTGGCAGGTTCTACAGCATGGAAGACAGAGCCCTGAATCCTCATCTGTAGATGCTATCTATAGACACATCGATAGTTATTTGTTTTTTTTTAAATCAGTTTTGCTCTTGTCTTGTCCTGTACTTTACAAAATGTATGTAAGAATACTGTAATGCATGGTGACATGCACTACAACATCTTCTAATGAGGCTTTACCAATAACATGGCAAATTAAATTCCTATTACCAATGCACAGTGCAAGCTGAACCTCACTGTAGTACACCACCTTACAAGGAGAAATGTGGATGTTCATATCACCAAGCTAGAAGAATCCCTTTCCCTTACAAAAAAAAGAAAAATAACAAACAAACAAACAAAGACATTTTAAACGCACTACCAATATCAACAAAAGTAAGACCCCATGCTGGAACTACCCTGATAACATTATTATGGTACAGAAGAGCTTTGAAATACAAGCAAAAACTCAGGACACAGCAATGCTGGGAACTTCTCTAACACAAGCAATGCAGCATTCCAGGCCTCCAAAGTCTAAAACTGCGATGTGCAAGTGAAGAGCAGATCTACTCTTCTCTCTCAGAAAAAAAAATATAGTGTATATATAAAAATATCTATTAAAAGAATGCATATAAATATATGTAAAAGCACATATAGTATATATAGCTATATAGTATATGTCTGAGCTTACCATTGAAAATAAAAAAGCTAAGAGCAATACGCAACTGCATAGGACTGAATTAGCCTTTAAAAATACTTTAGTGTATTTTTTTCAGCAAAACCTCTTGTGCCTGTTCTGTGTGACTGCTATCCTAGGTGATTTTGCTGCACCTAATAAACACATATTTGCATATATGTTTCTATAGGCACAATAGGAAATCCATATGCACATACAGATATATTGCTATGTACATGTAAAGAGGAAAAAAATGAGCACAAAGTAAGAAATACAAAGGCATGAGACCATCATCTGTAGAGGACACAAAGCACGTACAAATTGTGCAGTTGACAAGGAACGCCACCCAATCCCAGCTTAATTAAAGCACTGTTCTAAACTCCTGTTTAGGGAGTGAGGAGTGTGGGATGACTGATGTATGAAGAAAATATCAGGCAGCGTGGCTAATCTCAGAGATTTTGGAGCTTTCGAGCTACATAAATCAGAGCGACTTTTTGAATAGCTTCATAAAACACAAAATCATTGCC
Source organism: Ara ararauna (assembly GCA_028858755.1). Classification (NCBI taxonomy): domain Eukaryota; kingdom Metazoa; phylum Chordata; class Aves; order Psittaciformes; family Psittacidae; genus Ara; species Ara ararauna. The sequence goes on along the minus strand of CM054376.1, from coordinate 51,791,862 downwards.
ATTCCACTCACAACTTTCAGATTCTTCCTACAGCATACAGAACATTAGGAAACTTCTAAGCAATCAAGTAATGTGGAACTGATGAAATTACTCAATCAATGCATGGGCTGAGAGAAGCAGCATAATACAGAATTGCACAGTTTTGACATGATAACCCTGCCCCTTTTTTGTATAGGGGTAACGAAAACTACAGTAGAGTTGATTCATTTTAACATTTTCATGAGAGTGCCTAATGTAGTCTTTCTGAATTGCCAGTTCCTATTTATAATAGCAGGGCAGCAGAAACATACATACTATATAAGCAACCCTACCAATGTTCAAAATATGCTACAGGAAAATGTTTATTTTAAATGTGCACATTTCCATACACACAGACCTGCTCTAATGATCAAAAGCAGCAGCTGTAACCATTCACAACACAGGAATATGAACAAGCATATCATAGATAAATACCAGTCACCATACCCCTCCCACTGCCATCAACACATCGCTAATCTCTACTCACTGAATAGTAACATTTTTTGTCATTGTCTAAGAGATGGTTGATAACATACTTTGATACAGGAAACACATCAAACACCACGTAGGCAAGACAGTGCATTATACTGGAAAAGTACATGCTACCAGAAAAAGGATACACACAGGTAACATAGGGGTTTTTTCACAACCGTCTGCCCCTCCCAAACATGGGAAATATTTTCCACTGGAATATCTTAACACTGTATAATGAGAAAAAGATAATGCATTTATTCTGTTTGCTGCCTAAGGCACCAGTACTGCCTCTGGTAGTATTTCTTTTCCCCTGAACTTAGCATTTTATTTTTTTTCTGTGGCTTTATGAATTCTCCTGTAGTTAATGTGTTCACAGAGTATCTTGCTACAGCTTTTGCTAACTCATATACATAAATACAGTTTATTATTTGCATCTAAATATTTTCCACATAAGTTTACTCTGTACAAGTGGAAGAAAACAAAAAGGGGTCAGAACAGCCAGGTCACAAAATACAGTGGTGTTACCAGGGGCCACATTTTCACCTGGCAGCTGTACATGTTGGAATGCTTAGCTGTCTACCCATTTAAGGTTAAAACGGTTCTAATTTCAGGTCATTTATTCTCCATGTATTCATTTTAGTGGCTTTGAAGTTCCATGCAACAATTATCAGCTTGCCATTTTCATGGCAACATAAACCAGACTACAAAAAGAGGTAACCCCGTTGTCAACGGTACTAATTGTCTCTCAAGACAAATTAATCATGGGTGAAGCAACTACTTTGGTGTTTTATTTTGCTTTCCATAAGGATTTACCACGTTGATGCATCTAATCACTAACAGCACTATAAAAAACATCAGCGATGTTTACGTACGACGGGTGCACCACAAGGGAAACAAACAAAATTGTCATTAAGAGGAAAAGAGAAAAGCCATCGCCTCTTCTAATGCCGGTATAGAGGCATAGAGTCTGCCCAGCACCACTCCCAGAGCCAGGGACTGGGAGACAAGCGACTGCAAAGAAACTCCTTATCTACTACAGTCTAAATTTCGCCGAAAACCCTAGTATCTGAGCCGTGTGTTACAAGCTCTTAAGAAAGAAATCCTAAGACGTAACCTAGTGTTCCTTGAACAGTCTACAACTGGAAAGAATTTTTTAAAACAAGTCATTCTCCCTTTAAAAGGAGGGCGTAAGGCACTGCCTCCCCTGAGCAGCAGCTGATGCTCCAGTCGCACCCAAGCCCTAAGGACTGACCCCTACAAAGTTGCAGTACCTAAGGGGAGCGGCAGCCCTTGGACTACACGAGGGGGAAAGCTTCAAGAGGGTCTGGAGAATCGCTACCCAAATATCGGTATCCTGCAGAAAAGCTCTTGGCGGCCGGGCTTTCCAAACGTTCTTCCCGCTCTCCCTTCCACAGAAACCCGCTACACATCCCCACGACAGGCACCGGCAGACATATTTATAAAGCCAACCCGGGGGGAGCGGCACCTCCGTGGGGACCTCCCCAAAACGCTGACGGGACCCTGCCCCCAAATGCACCTTCCCCGGGGCAGCCCCCACCACCACCACCTCCCGGCGTTTCCAGGCTCCCGCTCCGCCTGCGTGCGGCGCCTGCAGATGGGCGAGCGGCCGAGGGGGAAGCGCTCTCCCCTCCTCTGCCTCCCCTCCCCGCGAATCCCCGGCCGGCGCAGGGGGGCGACCCGCTCTCGCCAGTCTTGGAAACAAACCGCCACCCGGTGGCGGGGCCCAGCGCTTCCAGGGGATGCACCAGCCGGAGAGGAGGGCTGCCGAACGGAGGTGGCTCCGGATCATGGCGAGAGAAAACAGAGACGGGAGGCGGAAGGAAGCCCGGCTGGGAGCGCGGGCAGCGCTGTACATAGCATTACCCCAGCTGCCCCCCCCCCCTTGCACCCACCGGCGCCGGGGTAGACCGCTACCCTTCCCGGGCGCCGCGGCCCCGGGGAGGCAGCCACCTGGCCGGCGGGGTAGCGGCTCGGGAGTGGGGTGCGCGGTGGCTGGAGCCCCCCGCCCCTGTCCGCCTGCGGGCGGAGAAGCGCTCGCGGTGCCAAACCACCTGTTCCGCCGCAACAGAGGAAGGCGGGATGAGCGATTAAGAAAGGCAAGGGGGAGGCTTTGCAATACAGAGAGCCTTGGGGTGTCCCCCGCCCCAGGGCGAGCCGGAGGAGGAGGAAGGCAGGCTGGAGCTGAGGGGCTGCAGGAGGGACCGGGGAAGTGCTTGAGGTCTGTCCCCCTCCCCCCAGACCAACAGCTGCGCAAAACCTCAAGGTCTAAAGCACGCACATATCCCGCCGACAAGAAACCTTTACACAGAGCAATAGGGGAAAAGAGGACTGCCAAGATCCTGGTGGAAAGCAATTATAAGAGAAGAACAAACAGAAAAAAAGCAAGGGATAAAAGAGAGCGGGGGCTGCGGGGGAGGGAAGGGGAAGCCTGCCAAGAGAGGGAAGGTTGCAAAGGAAAGCTGGAAAAGTGTCCAGCAGCACTAGCAGTCGCAGCACCCCCTTACCGATATGAATGATTGAATCCGCAATTGCCGCTTTCCAGGTTCGAGTCCAACAGACGGACACAACCAGGATGAGGGAGAAAACTTCCATTTCCTCTGGAGGTCCAGGCTTTGTAACAGCAGATCTCTTCGCCAAGCGGTGCCACCGCGGAAGATAGCGCGGCGCAGGAAACCCAAGAGTTTTAGGTGCCGCCGGAGGAGCGTGTAAATCCCGGTGGCCGACGCAGTGCCTCGGCTGGGCAGGGAGCGAGCTCGGGGCTGGGAGCACCTCGCTCTTCGGCGGACCCCCGCCTCACTTCGAGGAGCTCCTGGGCAGCACCGGAGTTGCTGGGAGCGCCGGCAGCAAATCCATCCAACCCGGGCGCCGCCGCGGGCAGCAGCCGCTGCTGCCGGTCAGACAATCCCCATCCTTCCGCCGGGTCCAGGGATCCTTTCGGTCCCGGCTGCTGCACAGCAACTTCCAGCCCACCCCACGCACACGCTCACGCTCACACACACACACGCGCGCAGACACGCACACACAGAAGCACACACACAAACCCTGGAGAAGCCCCAGGAGCCCGCAGCAAAGAGCTCGCCCTCAGCGAGGGGGGAGGAGCGGGCAACCGGGAGAGCAGCCGATCCCGCTTCCAGCAACCAGATTCCTGCAGGAAAAACCCCCCCGGAGGCCAAAAAACAAAGTGAACTTCAAGGTAATGCAGATAGTAATGCAGAGATTTCCCCACACACACCCTTCGGTTAGAAAAACTGTTTCCCGCAACTGGAGAGGGAAAAAAAAATAAAATAAAGCAATCTGCAAAGGAAGCCCAGCGCGATGTCTCTGTCGCGGGAGGTAGTGGCTGGACAGGGCAGGAGCGAGAGGAGGAGTGACCGGAGCGAGGCAGAGGAGAGGAGCAGATGATGGTCTGCAGGTTGCTTTTGGAGCTTGCTTTGCTGGTGGGATGCGGAGAGAGCTGGCAGCTCCGACAGCAGCCAGCACGTTGCCTAGAAATGGATCACCTAGGAGAAGGAGAGCGCGCGAGAGATAAGTGCTATCAGCCAGAGAGGGAGAGACGGAGAGAGCGAGCGAGCGAGAGCGCTTCTCTCTAATAACCACCTCCTCCCCCTATCTGCAATACAAGGGCGAAACAAAATAGAGCTCTCATCTCCCTTCAAATCTTCAACTGGGACTGAGACAGAGACACAGGCAGGAGTGCATACAGCCTAAAAATACAATAGGGAGGGAAGGGGGGGGGGGGGAGATGATCTTTTTGACTGTTATGCTCAGCTTAAAAAAAAAAAAAAAGAAAGAAGAGAAAAAAAAACCAACACGACAACCACCCCATTTATTTAACCTTGTAACTCTACTGCAGGTATCAAGTTCAAAGCTAGGTGGGCACTTTTGCTTCTCGGTCTTTGACAACTGAGTAAGGGACATCGCTTGAAGGGGAAAAGAAAAAAAAAGAAAGATAAAAATCAGGGACACCTGGCCTCAAGGGAAAAGTGAAGACCTAAAAATCTATTAATATGATTTTAATTATCTGTGCTCTTGATGGAATTCTCACAATTCTTTAAAGCAGTGAATTGGCTTTTTTCTTCCTCTCTTTTCAGGTAGTGGAGAAATTTCTATGGGAAAACATTTAGAGCACACTTTTCAAGCTCAGGGTACTAGGAATTCATTAACCGATTAATCCTCAGACTTCTTGTGCTGTAGTTAAATACATTATCCCCATTACACAGGCAGAGAATTGCACAGAAAGGTTAAGTATGTTCCTATAGACTAGTCTAAATCCCCACTTTATGTCTTAATACACTTTCTTCTGACTTTGTTTTCTCTAGTCACACTAGAGACATAATGCAGAAATCAAAGAGTTACTCCAACATAGCGGTTACATCCTAAATTCAGGAAAGTCATTGATAAGACCTAGGAGTCCTTTTAGAAGTTTAAATGGATGTTGAGCAACCCTGTTTCCTCAGAAAGAATCGTTTCTTAAGGCATCTCCTTAGTTACAGTAGTTAGATTAAGTTCATCACATCTGACTTGCATAATTCTCCTGATTGCATGTCTTCTTTGAGCCAAGGGACTAGTTAGCAAGCACTCTTGTATACCTAGAAAATTTCAGTATTTAGTTCAAGAGGAAGAAACAAGATTTTTAAGAAAAGACAAACTAAGTCAGCCTTAAGGAGGAAGAAAATTGAATCGGTAAAACAAACAAACAGAAAAACCCAAAACAAACAAAAACCAAACCAAACCAAACAAAAAAAAAAACACCACCACCCCCACCCCCCAACAAAAAAAAAAAAAAAAAAAAAAACAAAACCAAAGCAAACAAACAAACAAAAAAAACCCCAACCAAACCCACAAAAAAAAAAACAACACACCAGCAGCAATTTCAACTTTCCTTAGGTCCACATCGTCAGCACATGGGTATTTCCCTCAAAGTGGTAACTGAAAAAAGCTTTGAGCCAGATCCAAAGCACGAGGCAGGGCTCATCTTTTCACTGGCCACATATGGGCTTTCTCTCTTCTGAGAGAAATAAATCACAACTAAAATTTACTTTAAGAGTCAAAAGTAAAGGTCCATAAAGAGAACAACAGCTGATGAGCAAGGTGAAGGAAAAGTCTCACAAATTATGTCACTCATATGTTTCATTTGTTCATATTCTCTGCGCAAGTCACAGATTTGTTATCCATAACACTAAAAAAGGCCCTTTTTTCTATAAATGACAATTTATGCACAGTATCAGTGAGTGTAATGGGCATTCATTTTACGAGTAATAAATTCTGACTCATCTGAGAAACTTTTGGAGCTGCTTGAGTCATTATTACTTTTCCACAAAAGAATCGAGTTCACAAGAAATGTTAATTCGCTTCTTTGGGGGGCATGTCAGAGCAGTACTCTTTAATAATGTACAATGCACAGTAGGCTAAATAGGAAATGTAATGGAAACCTGTGGAAAACTCTATCTTTTTAATCCTCAGTTTAGAAAATGCTAAGAATTTGAGGTCCTATCTAGAAATCAGCTATTCTTACTAACTCTTTACAGCATCCAGTACCCTACATTGGCCACACTGGAATGTGACAAAAGGAAATCTTTGCTTAAGCCTGTAGATATATTTAAAGGCCAGGAGGAGGCACAGCCAAGAGTTTGTAGCTCACAAATACTCGCTAACAAAATATACTTTCGGAGTGTAACTATGAAAAATAATTTCAGTGGTGAAAATCACTACCTGAAAATTTGAGAGGAAGAAGACTGAAATTTTAAAAGTAAATTAAAATAAATTCACTTTAAATAATGAACACGTTATTGTCTTAATATACATCTGCCACGGAGATAAAATCATTTGCACTTCCTCACTTTCATTCTCCTCAATTCAAATAAAAACAAAAACCTCATGTCATTTATTTAAATACTGAAAAAATCCTATGCTATGTGGTTAGTTCAAGGTATCAGAGAAAAATGTTGAAAAGGGATAATGCTCTTTTTCTATTCAACATATGCTGAGCATTTGCAGAAAGTCAAAGGGGAGGAGGGAGAGAGAATTCCAGAACCGGAGTTACAGGTACTGTGGAAACTGGGGGAATACAGCAACGAGCACCAGTCTTGGAACTTCAGTGACTGCTGCCTCAGTCACTTTGGAAACTTAATCTCCCAGGTTTCCACCGTGCTGCTTTTCTTTCACTACTACTTCCCTCCCAAGATGTCCTCAGTTACATCAGCACTTCAGCTCCACCATTAGCATCTATAGGAGAAACACCACTATCGACCAATGTTTCTAATAACAGGGAGTAGAAACATAGAATCATGGAATAGTTAGGGTTGGAAAGGACCTTAAGATCATCTAGTTCCAACCCCTCTGCCAGGGGCAGGGACACCTCCCACTAAACCATGTCACCCAAGGCTCTGTCCAAACTGGCCTTGAACATCGCCAGGGATGGAGCACTCACAACTTCCCTGGGCAACCCATTCCAGTGCCTCACCACCCTTACAATAAAGAACTTCTCCCTTACATCCAATCTAAACTTCCCCTGTTTAAGTTTGAACCCATTACCCCTTGTCCTCTCACTACAGTCCCTCATGAAGAGTCCCTCCCCAGCATCCCTATAGGCCCCCTTCAGATACTGGAAGGCTGCTATGAGGTCTCCATGCAGCCTTCTCTTCTCCAGGCTGAACAGCCCCAACTTTCTCAGCCTGTCTTCATACGGGAGGTGCTTCAGTCCCCTGATCATCCTCGTGGCCCTCCTGTGGATTTGTTCCAACAGTTCCATGTCCTTTTGATGTTGAGGACACCAGAACTGTACACAATACTCCAAGTGAGGTCTCACAAGAGCAGAGTAGAGGGGCAGGATCACCTCCCTTGACCTGCTGGTCACGCTCCTTTTGATACAGCCCAGGATACAGTTGGGTTTCTGGGACGCTAGCTCACACTGCCGGCTCATGTTTTTTCTCATTGACCAACACCCCCAAGTCCTTCTCCGAAGGGCTGCTCTGAATCTCTTCTCTGCCCAACCTATAGCTGTGCCTGGGATTGCTCCGACCCAGGTGTAGGACCTTGCACTTGGCATGGTTAAAAGGTTGTCTTTTTTCAACAGTCTAACTAAAATGCAGTTAATGGTTGATGTACCTTATGTTTCCGCTGATCAGCTATTACAGTGGTGCACATTAATGTAATCCCTAGAGGAGCAGCAAAGATGTTCTTGTGAAACAGATGCAGCAGGGGGGTGGAGGAGGAAGCGTCCATCTAAAGTTTATATCCTCACACCCACACAGAGTACTCTGCTAGCTGAAGCAAGTCAGTTTGGGACCCGAGATTGTATCTACAGAAGAAAGATAACTAAATATCAAATTCTTGCATGCCTTTCATTCATCTAAAACCTTAACTTCAACAATGCTATACCCCCATTCCTGTCTGGTTGGCCATACAAAGATACATGACCATGCAGAAGTCAACTTTTGATTTGGTCAATTTGAAGTCCCAGGAGATCACTCAGGTATGTAAAGAAACTAGCATAGTGCTAATACAGTCTCACTTACAACCTTCAGTGTTGGATGATAAACAGACAGCTAAGCCTTACAGCACCAATCCTAAATTACAGATCAGGTATTTACCGTTCCCACATATGAGCATTAAACATGCCTTTTGCATTAGAATTTGATACTTTATATTCATAGATTCAACTAGGTTGGAAAAGACCTTTAAGATCATCAAGTCCAACCATTACCCCAAGACTGCCAAGACCACCACTAAACCATAGCACTGAGAGCCTCATCTACATGATTTTTGAACACTTCCAGGGACAGTGATTTAAGTATATTGCTTAAACTGACAAAAAGTTTAGATGAAATGAGATGAAATGATGTTACACCCTAGGCTAGTCGACTGGTCCATTTGTTCCAACACATTTTTCATGAAGGCCTGTAAGTTATATCTTCAGAAGAAAAAAAAAGCCAAACAAGCAACAAACCAGTACACACCCATCCCACTGGTCTGTGCTGCACACAGTGGGAAAGGGAGATAGGATAAACTCGTTCCTACCAGAGTAAGCCATCACCTCTTATCTTGAAGTTCAATATTCAATTAACCTTTTCCTCATAGCTTGCATAGTTATAAATCTCATTAACAGCCACAGAGTTACCCTAAAATTAAAATAAATATAAAAGAAAAAAACAGAAAAGGGAAAAAAAAAAAGGCAACATTACTTTCAGTGACCTTCCATAACAGAGAATTCCAGCAGTGCCAACTGGCCATGAAAAATAACATTTCTTTTACTTGCTTGTAGTTTATTCCCCTCTCTTTCATAAGACAGTTTAATATTATTGCATGAAGAGGTGGGATTATAAAGAACTGATCATCTGTTACAGGAGAGAACCATTAATCACAAATATATAACAGTCACCCCCCCAAATTGTTATTGATGCCTTCTGAACATGGGAGAAAGGCCAGGAAGGCCGACCTACTATTGCTATGATTGGTTTCTGTTTCTGGACTTTTAATGCCATTTGTTTTCATTTTCATTGCAGTGTTGTCATCTTCTTCAAGTCTTTGTGGGACATTTTTTCAAGTGAATGCTTGTGACAGGAAAATTAACAGTAATTCTGTGAATCTCCATATTTCTTTGATGGCGGTATGGAAGCACATGCTTTTTTCCTTCTTCAATCAATATTTGCAAGTTCTGACTTGTCACCAAATAGTAACATTATGGATGAAATGCAGGACCCTGTTCAGTACTAGAACACTAAAAGAAAAGAAGCAGATATGGCAACCGGATCAGTATAGGGAGCTCCCTGCAAAGAGGCACTTGAGTGGAAACATGATCTCCCTGTAAGGATGCTGTTCCCACATCATATCCTAATTTACATGTGATGATGAAAAAACATTATCATTAAGAATAGTTTAATTCTTGTTACTTATGGTTATTATGATGTAGGTTGTGAGATCTGCCTACCCTTAAAACTTGTCTGGCCTTGATTTCATGGTAGTAAGACAATCAGCCTCCTAATTCATAAAGCCTCCACCCCCTAACTTATAGAGCAATGCTATTTAAATCTAAATAACACTGAGTTTCCCCAAATTTAAAACAAAAACTGACAAATAACCCTCAGTTTGAATTGCTTTCCCTTCCCCACCCGCAGACAATGCATTCTTAAAGTGCTGATATAAAGCAATTGACTGACAGGCCTGCCAAGAGATCCTGTGCAACAAGCAAATGTTCCTCTGCCACTGAGCTGGTGCCCAGACTCTCAGCAAAAGCTACTAGCTCTGAGAGGTTGCTTCAGTTGGCATGTTTGTTCAGTCTTTGCCTTACCTGGCATAGCTTCAAACAAGAAGTCATCTGGGAGGGCTTTAGTTAAGGGGACATCTGTCCATTAGGAAATTACTTGCTTCAGTGACCACCAAATAACCTTTTAAATGAACGCTTTAGCCTACTGACAGCTTTAAGGTTGTTCTCTATATTATGAAAGAGGTCCAGGTTAACATGACCATTTGAATTCCAAGTGGTGGCCCAGACATTGACTCCATCTGTCCTGTCACACCTTTAGTGACACATGCACTCTGTCACCACTTATGAATAATGGGGATAATCTTGTCTCTACTTGATGGACTAGTTTGAGGACCAAATTAGTTCATTTTTTCAAATGCAAAGTATTATGTTTTTTCCCAGTTTCCTTCATTCTGCTTCTTCAGCTTAAACATGTGAATGTGTGAATATCTGAAAATGTGTGTGTGCACATGCAGATATACAGATAAAAAGTAATTTCATTTGGCCATTATACAAATAAAAAGAACATTAAATGCTTACTGCAATGCAACAGTGCATGCTTTAGTCTTAAATGTCTTATCACAAAAGGAACAAATACCAAACCAGAATCAAGAGTTATTCTGCTGAACAGAAGAAATCAAAAATATTTTGTGCAGTACATAACAAGGATTTCAAAGCTTTTTACTCTTTTAAAATTACATTATTATTGAATATACTTGCATGCTTATGTATTATCTTTAGCCTCACTACACAAAACTCAGAAAGTGGTTAGAAAGTAAAGTCAACCCTTAAAGAAACCAATGTTATCTAAGTAAATTAGCAGGTACTGCTGTTGATGTACATTTATTTTGCTCCTATTTAAACTCCTGTTTACACATCTCCTGTGTTGCCTAAGCCAGCCTGTTATGTACCTTGCTTTGAAGCTGTTATGCTACTACAGGGAGGACACAGTGCCTTAATAGCACTAAGACTTCTTGGGCGTAATCTGAACAGAGAAAAAAAAATCCAAACCCCAAAACAACAAAACTTTAAGAAAACAAAATCAGAAAGAGGAATAGTGTCAAGTCATTTATGTATTTGGCACAGGATAGAGTGCCATGCTTTGAGCTATATACGTAAACACCTTTTCAATTTTATCTAGGTGAAAAGAAAACCAGAGATTAAACTCACCCTTCTCTTGCTTCATCTGCCCAGTGATTATTAAGTATAAAGCCAAATTCTTTTAATGGCAAATCCTTCTCTGTCTCTGTAAGCACCCAGCTAGTCACCCATCTTCATCTCTGAAAATCTCTCTCAAACTCCCTCTTAATTACTCTGCAAATAGTGGTTTTCTCCACCAATGGAGCATTTCCCTGATTCCTCCTCAAGATGCCTTACTGTACCTCAACAGTGTATACATACAGCTACACTCTTCTCTTTTACTGGTACTCCCTGTCTTTATTATACTCCTTCTCCTATTATTCACCACATTTCACAATCATGGCCCTTGCTGCTTTCTTCCCTTTACTCCTTCTTTCCTTTCCTTTCAAGCGCTATAGAAGGCTGAAAAAGATGCAAGGCACTGTCTGCCAAAGCCACCTCACAATTACGCCAAGTGTAAAGCAAGTCACAAAACTGGAGAAAGCCAGTAGGTGAACCAGGACAAGAAGGGAATATGTTGACACCTGCAGCCACAGCTACAGTTTCTACCTATGGATCTTCAAATGGCAGCAGGATAGGAGTCACTTCAGCATGTGAAGCGTTCAGTCAGATGAAAGAGCTTGGGTAGGGTATGACCAGTAAATACAGAGACAGCACTCCTCACAGCTGGTGAAGGACAGTGTGTGTGTTTTCTGTCTGATGTCTGTCCATCATCCTACCTCCTCTGCCAATAACCATTAATGACTTTTGGCTCATTCTAGCCACAGGTTCAGGCCAAAATAAAACCAGAACAAGGGCTTATTATATTCTGTGAAGAAGCCACCATCCCAAATACACCAGTTACTGGGGAAGGTGTGCACAGAGGAAGAGAAGTCATGAAGGCTGGAAAACTAGCTCTGGGAACATGATGAGCTATAGTGGAGAAGAATCTGTCAAAAAGCTTTGATGAAAGTAAGGCAGCAGGGCAGTGGCAGACAACGGTGAAGTCACAGTTTGAATATGAGTACCTCTTCATGTAGCCTTTTAATGTCATGCAGCTGAAGGACAGGCTGTTCTGAATGCTATATGGAGTGAAAAAGCCAACCAAGAGCAAACTATTTTAATTGATCTCATTGTACATCTTCACTGCTGCTGAGAAGAGAGGAGGGAGTTTCAACTGTGACACTGAAAGAAAGGCCAGTCAGAAGTCGTCAGTGAACCAGAAATGCCACATGCTATCTATTTGCTTTGTATCACGCAAGACCAGAATCAGATGAACCTTTACTACTGCAGGCAGTGGAAGGGATAGTTTGAAAAGCTTAGCATTGGAAAATAGAATTACTGTTGCTCTGTGAGCCCATGGTTCAAGCAGGGGAAAACTCGGCACATTAGATTCTTTTACTTATATGCAAAAGTTAGCAGGAAGCCTGTTAAATTTGGTGGTTTAAGAGAAATATGACTTAATTCTTTGTGAAAGAGAAATGGTGCAGGCTTTGCTAGTTATTTAACACTGTAGTTAAGCTGGCACCTGTAAAGCTGTGCATATTTTTCTACTGCGCCTTTATTTAGTAGTAATCTTTAGTGTTATGTTGGGAATTTTAACAGGATTAAGATTTCATTGTGGCAGATATAGCACAAAGTGCATAGCAAAACAGTCCTCACCACAAATACAGTACACTCTGATTACACAAAAACCCCGACTCCCCTTCCCCAAGGGGAAAGGAAACAAGAAAGTCAAGTGTATTCTGAAGGTCATATGTCATAAAATCTGAAGCTGTATTTGACTTTCCCAAGTTGCATTACAGAAAACTCCCCACCAAAACTATCCACTCTCTTTTCTGGGTGCATTTGAACACAATCTAGACTCTTTTGAGGAGAGGCAGCAACATGAGACAAATTACTTTTACCTGTGAACTTGCACATGGTTTTAGCATCAGGATTCCAGAAACATTTGATAAGCTGTTGTAACGCAAGATTTGAACTATGGTGGACACTACTTTCTGCATGCTGTGCTTTAAAAAAAATCCATGGTACAAAATAAACCTTACGTCTTGCCCAAGAGTTACTGTTCAATGCAATTATTGGTGCTAGGTCTTTCCAGAAAACAAGGATTAACTGAAGCAAATGAAGACCCAGGTACAGAAAGATGACTGCTAAGTTTCAGATCTGTATAAATCACCTCTCTTTGAAAAGTCAAATAATTCTCCATGCCAGAAGGAACTGATTGGTCATTTCACTGTTGGATATTAGTATGCCTGTTCTCTGAAAGAGTTCATATGTCCTTCATCTATGAGAGAAATATGTTTCCATATCTAAGAATTTTTAACCATTTTTTACAACACACATTTTTACACTGTTATTTTCAATAATAATTCGTCCCCTTTTCTTCATTCTTTCTACCCAAAAGAAATGTTAAGTCAAGGTAGCTGAAATAACCTATTTGAAATTTCTTGCTTTGATGCATTAAACATAATTTCCTTCTCTCTGTGTTTTCATCATAACAAACAGCATCATTATAGTTGACATTTACCTTATTCTACTGTATTTCTGTCATAAATCAAGACAGAACCATTAGATCTGATGACATGGCAAGGAAGAAAGTGTCTAACTAACATGATAAATTATTTGTGGTGATTTTTGAGATAATACAATTTTGTCTGTATAGCACCTAAAATTAAAATAAACAACCTATTTTTCTCAGTTGGACCTGGCTTCTACAAGTACTTTTCATGTAATATTTACCCTATATAACCATCCCAACAGGACTGGAAAGGCCACACAACTCTGAAGTGGTACTGTTTCAATGAAAGTCAGAAAAACTTCATTTCAAAGAGCCTCTTGAAAATATACAATTCTAATAAAACCCTACAGTAGATGGAAAAAAAGAAACATAAAGTAAAATTATTGTCCTATTATGACCTACTTTTTTGTTGATGCCTACTTCATTTGCTTAGAATTACTAACAAGTGAATTTTGAAAAGAAAAAAGCTACATTTTCTATTTTGACTAGGGTAAACATCTTCTTCACATTAGTGAATTCATGCTGATAAATTGAAACAATTCCTATTAGCATGACTGTAAAATGTCTTTTGGATGACTCCAGATATTGAATGCACCCGCATCATCCCCATCATATATACAAATACATTCAGCACTATCCATTTATATTGCAAGCATTCCAACTGTTACTGTTCTCTGTGTTTTTTAATCTCTTTTCACTTTTTAATGTCTGTCTTTTTTTCATCAGCTCACACAATAAACAAGTCACATAAAATAAGCAGGTGGTCAGTATACTTTTAGGTGACCAGTAAAGTATAAGATATTGCTGAGCACCTACCTGTTAGCTGAGAAAAATTTTACTACCAGGGACAATGACAAATACCTCATTCTGTTGTCTTTTGTCTTTCAAATTTGTGGTCTATTCTGAAAAAGCAAGTAGTAACAATAGTGTTACTCAAAGAGAGTACTTTCCACATCCCAATAATTAAGAACATAATCACCCTTCCCCCGCAAAAGGTACTCCATAAAGCTTCCCATTTTAATCTCATGAAAGAAGATATCGACAGCAATACTGTCAAAGAGTAATGAATGGCTCAATAACTTTCAGTACATCTATTGGTCATTTGACTATGGAAAAAGGGGGAGGTTAATAAACAGAATGCTTACGTACGTTACAGTATAACAACAACATAATTTAAATGCTTAGCAAAGTTTGAAAAAACTAAGCACTTAATGGACCTTAAAAAAAACCCACATTCTGATTACTTTATTAGATAATTCTCCAAGTAGTGCAACACTGCAAACGCATATAAATTATTCTTGTAGATAAGCAATTATGTGTTTTATGACCCTCTTTACATGCACAAATCTGAATGGACTTCTACTGACAGGAGCTACTTATCTGAAAAGCTGTAAACCATTTAGCCTGGATATCTGTGGCCTGATTGCATACTTGTCTTAGGTATATAAAAAGTTACTCAGGTGCAGTAAGTTCTGCTTCACTGGAGGTAAATACTGTGTTATTATTTCCCACTTTTACTCTTTTTTCACATACACAGACATGGTGACACATTTACGCAAATATATGAATTTTGTTCATTTAATATACATTACTCCTCAAGCATTTGCAGGGAGGCATAGTGTAATTGCTTAAAGAAGCAAAGGATGGCTAATGGGGGCACATCGGACAGTGGCCCTTGACTTCTCCAGGTTAACTGACAAGCTGGAGTTTTAGATTTTAAATTGCCACTCTTGCACAGTGAGTTTCATACTGACATAGGAAGCACCCAGTGAAGGAGAAAAAGATAATTGCATTAAATCACATTTAGGACATTTTTGACAGGTGAATTTTTGCACAAACTGGAAAGCAGGAAGTCACCTTAGGCATTTAAAACTCTAAAGCTATCCAGAAACTTGTGCTAGCATCAAGACTTGGTTACCTGACTCCTTTTCAAATCAGTTGAAGTTTCAGCTAGATCAAGATTAAACACGTCTGCTCAACTCCTTACTTCAGAGAGCTTCAATGAAATGAGAAGCTTTTCTCTCACACAGAAAGCTGAACACTCAAATACAAGTTTGAAGCACTGGAGTTTAATGGCATATAATTTATCTATTGGCTTTTCATAGCATAAAAATCAGTAATCCATAGGAACTGCCATGTCTCATCTTTGGCTGTCAAAGTTAAATGGAAATGAAAACAAACAAACAAAACGTACTTTGGTAGATGACAGAGCATAAGCAACTTTTGTGAAAACTTTTCAGAGAGATTCTTCTAGCCCCAGCTTTGGGCAAGGCTACCAGGCACAATATGAAGTAAAAGTATGATTTCAATCTCACTACAAATAGAACACAAACAGCTGCTCATTTTTAAGAGAAAGTGGTTTTGCAGGAGACTATCAAACTTGGACTTGAACTTAAATATAGTCATTAAAAGGGTTATACAAGTGAAGTCCAGCAGGCAAAATTGAGTTAAAAAAAAAATCAAGTAATGAATTAAGCACTTTAAACTAATTACCTCTGTCTTCTATCAACCCAAGTATAAAATGAGAATTATTTCAATATAAAAATCAGAACTTTAGTAGAATGAAGTGAGAACTGATTTTTTGGGTCTACTCAAGGGAGCAGACATAAGGGAATGACCTCTTCTATTTGCTAGAAAGCCACCAAGAAAAAGCAAGGAAGAAAGGGAGGGAGGGAGGGAGGGAGGGAGGGAAGGAGGGAGGGAGGGAGGGAGCGAGGGAAGGAGGGAAGGAGGGAGGGAGCGAGGAAAAAAAGGAAGGAAAACGAAGGGGAAGGAAGGAAAAGAAGTTCCTAGGGATAAAAGCATCTAGAGGAAACAAAACTAGCTCCATATCATAGAATCATAGAATAGTTATAGGGTTGGAAAGGACCTTAAGATCATCTAGTTCCAACCCCGATATGTAGCAATATGATAGATAAGGACTGGAAGCAGGAGGAGACTCATAAACCCTGTGGGAAACAATACTAAACCAACAGATGGATGTGAATTTTGAATCCCAGCGTCAACTTCCTGTGGTATGCAAGCAATACAAACGGACTTATCCAACAACAGCATACGTTTAAATAGATGGTTGGAATTTTGCCATTAATTTAATTAAAAAAAAGGAAGGGGAAAAAAAAATCCTGCAAGTTGAAACAAAAACTATGCATGATACATTGATATAAAAAAAACTAAAACCACCCCCCAAAAAAGAAAAAGAAAAAAACCACGCAAAAAAACCCCAACTAACCAACCAACCAAACAAAAAAAAACCAAAAGAACCAAAAGGAAGCTGTATCATCACAGATTAAGCTCTAAGGCAGCACAGCAGCTGAAACCTGAATCTCTGTACATCAGGCAAGCTCCTGAATTATTAGGCTATAAATAAGGTCTGGCTGAATGGTGCTCCTATCTTGTAGGTCATGGTTCCCTGAGAGAGGACCTGGACAGAACATTTGCCTTCCCTAGATAACCAAATCACTTTCTTAGGTAACCAAACCACACCTAGGTCTGGAGCCTGACACCGCAAGGGTGAAAATCCAGCGCTAGGACCTCAGTACTCTACCTTGGTATACAATCTAAACAAGGCACACAAGCTTCTCCTGTCAGAAATGTCCCACTTTCTATAAATAATGCTCTAGCTAGGGGAGATTGACTCTCCATTTAGGCCATTCTCACATATGATTTAATTTGGACCTTCTGCTTTCACAGTGAATAGCCTTGTCCATAGAAGTAGCAGCTATTCTGAAGTGTCCTTTTTTTAACTTTTTTTTGTTGAGGATGCACTTGGTAAGAATTTAAGATTAATTACGGGAAGAACACTGAAAACATCTGTGAAATAGACTGCTTGTATTACATGCCAAATCCAGGTATAGTAGAAATAGCTCCACTTTTTTTTTTGAAGGTTTTACACCAAAGTTGCTATGGCAGAGTGAGCTAGTGGCACTGAAACTGTTGTGTGATTTCAACTTTGGTTTTGAAAGTGCCGAAACATAAGACAAAAGACAAAGATGTGCATTCATCTTTCTTTAAAAAACAGAAGAGGAAACAAAAGGCTGAGGTGAAAGAATCAAAAGTATATTCAGCTGGTCTTCATGAGAGTTTGCAATAAAAGTCAGTAGAAGTAGAAAAGCCCATCTCCAACTTGACACATCTCCAGCAGGTCATAACTACTCAAAGGAAAACCAGTATGTAACATACAGACTTCTTCCTGAACTCCAGCCTAACATCAAAGCAATTATCCTTTGTTTCAGATCCTTTTTGTACATCTGGAGGAGGGACACAAATGCCTTATGAGAGGAAAATTGCCAGGGAGACAGGAACAAGGTTACTGTTTAGCAACAAGTTGCACTCCCTATTGTTCTTGCCCATTTGTACAATTTCCACCCCTTGGTTGAAGTCAGTCTGAAAAATCATTAGAGAGAAAAAGCTGAAGAATGGTGCCTTAGGCAGAGCTAATGCTGCATTATGGGAAAAAGAAAAAGGGATTAAAAACTATTAATAAAGATTAAGTGTTAATGATACACAATAGCTGTAGGGAAACTTTCAGTTGTTTGATTTTTAAACAAAATAATTTTTTGTATATACATCCTCATACAACTGAACCTCCCCACACACATTCCAAAACATGCATCTTAGCCTCAAATAGGGTAGAAAACCTCCCCTCCAAAGCATTTCATCTGATTAGCAACATTTATGATACCATTTAGACTTCACACAGGAGACCTTTAGCTCTCCAGTTTTCAGGGAAATACTTTGCTTGGCTATTTCTAACAGACAATCTCAGAGTTATTGACTCATACTCTGTGTGAAAACTCTCTCTGTTAAATAAGTTTCCATGCTATTTTTAACAGTGCCTGCTCAGCATTATAAGCCATTTTTTAAAATAATGTTATGTAACAAACAACATGGTGATGTAAAAGACAAAGTAAGTTATTTTATTAGGTTTTGCCTGTGTGATTATGAAATTTTAAATATATTCACAAATATTCAGATAATTTGCTTTCCACGTATGCCATGATTGTGGATAAGAGTTAAAAAGCAGGCAAAAATGTGCCTACAGTTGATGGGCAAATATTTACCTCCAGATCAGTATTTATGCTCACTTTGAATTTAAATTTACATTTATTTACAAACATTACACATTTGAGAGCAGATGTGAGGTTTCTTTAAAAAGAAAATTTATTTCCAACTACAAAATTATCCCAGTCTGGAGTACTAGCACTGAACCTTAGAAAAGTTCTAAAGTTAATTTTAACTGCACTGTTCTAATATATATATTAGATATAAGTATATAAGATAAACAATTTGTTGCTGGCTTTGAATTTACCTGGAGTAGTTCCATTTATGTTGAGATAGCTTTCAGTTCCAGCTAGAAGTTTTGTGAATAGCAAATTTCTTTCTGTTCTTGGTTCTTTGGATATTTACATGACAAAATGATATACCGCCTGGCTAGGGAACCAAGCAAAGACCATTTGTTTTATAGGGGAAATCCTACAACTTCTTTGAAAGACACAATATATTTGAGAGTCCATCAAAACCTCCCGAACAAAAATTCTGAAAGTCAAACATATGTTTATATAACTTTGAACTAAAAAAGCTACCAAAAAGCAAAAGAGCAAAACTACAGCCTGTTGTATCAGCAGTAGAGTCCTCTCCCTCAACATTTCGAGAACTTCCATCTGCTTTCAATAAGGCATGCAAATATTAGTTTTAATGCATATCTCACATACCCCCAATAATAAAGAAACAAAGTGAAGAAAAACCTCAGCTAAAATTGAGAGCATTAATATTTCACAAGTCAAAAAACAATTTCTAAAATTTAAATTTATAAATACACACACACACATAAATACATATACACTTATATATACGTATGCACATTTCAGCAACCAAACATTTTCTTTGAAGTTTAGTTTGTTTTCACTGTAAGAAACATGTCTTAATGTGACCTACCATGCAAGGCAAGAATCAAAGTTTTACTTTAAACATTCATAAATTCCTAGAAATGTTAAGATTTTTATTCGAGCTGCAAACTTAAACTGCTCCTCTTCAGAACATCAACCAACTACTTTTATTAAGCAGCAACAGAATGATGTCAGTTAAAAATCCAGAACTTTGTATCCTGGAAAGGTGATGGGATACCCCTGAAGTATTTAATTTCTCTAAAAGAAATGTCTTCTCTCAGCTGTTCTCCCATATCGCAGAAGTTGATGATCATGGAGATTATAAATGTACAACATCAATTAAACAGCATCTAAAAATATGATTTCTGCTCCTGGTCTCTTTTTCTCAGCCCAGAAATGTTCCTGAAGGCTTCTCCTCTCATTAAAGTTTGATGAATTCATCTGCTACATATTTCAGTGCTTCTACTCATAACTTTGGCTGAAATACAAATATACTCTGGTCAACAGCAAATCAAGAACACAGATGAATCATAGGTCCACAAGTCTTGCACATCACTTTTTAAAAAAAAGACAGGTAAAATAGCAAGCTAATTTGAGGGGGGGAGAGGGGAAGTTATGGATCAATATATTTTTTCCTTGCAAATTTAATGATACGTACTTGTCAATCACACCATAAATAAAATCTGCTCAATAAAATCTAAAAGATTTATTTTTATGTATTCTTTAGATTTGTCTTTTATGTCTAGCAATGCTCCTTTAGTCACCAAGAACACTTACAAGTAGGTGTGGGACCCTGACAATTATGAGGATACATATTTTGCTAATGTAATACTTGGCTGACATTTTAACAACTTATCTAGGTGCATCAGGCTGTTTCCACATAATTTTTTCCACTTTCAGACATTCCTTTCAGCTGATGTATTAATTTCACTCAAAGTTGTCAATTTGTGGTGTTCCTTCAGCACACAAAATTTCTTTAGTAATTGGATCATGTATTTTTACTTTCTGTTTTTTACATGTGTACTTTAAAACTTAGTCCTTCTCACCTGGAATTCTCTTAGTCTCAGGAAGGCATGTGTCTAAACTTTGTGCTTTCTTCAAATATGAATTCCATGCTTAATTTAAATTTCTCAAGTTGCCACAGTCAGCCAACATTTTCAATAGATTTGTCAGCAAATTCATTTCTTCCATAGCTACCTCATTCCGTCAGAGTTTGGAATATACTGGATTTTTTAGACAGACCTAAATAACCTTAAGTATTAACATTTAGAGTCACTTATTGCAAGTTCACGATTCTCGGTTAGAACTGAGTGTGTGAAAGTCTAGCTAGGGAAGAAGAACAGGGTTTTGCTTCCAGAAGACCATCCCTCTATAAGATGTCCCAACTTCCCTAAGCAGTATTCATTTCTGTACATAGGGCCCAAGCTCATAAGACTTTTTGCCTGAAATGTTTCTTTGCAGAATCTCTCCTCAATGTCTCACAGATGGTTCAGAATGCTGAACAGATTCATAAGAGGTCAGATAACTTCATCAGCTTCTCTTAGTACTTCCTCATTCCTCGCAGTTTAAATTTTTTTTCTAACCCTCAGATTAGACCTCAGACATTCCATACTGCCCTTCTACATGGTTATGTCAATTTTTCAGTTGTTCCCTACTACTCTATTTAGATAGAGTACTTAGCACTATCTAAATAGACGACAGAATGATCCATGTTCATGGGAGACGTGCACAGTTAGGTCCATTGATGCTGTGTTAAATTATTTGATTAAAATTCAAACAACAGTACTTAGGAAAGTTTTGCTGTAATCACAGAAACAGAAATTTTTGAAAATATTTTCTTTTATTATTCTTGGTTTCATTTCCTATGGCAGGAACATCAATTTACATAGAAATTAGAAAAGTTCAGATCTCCCTGATATATTTGTCACAAATCCTTCACAAACACCATCAGAGTCTGATCTTGTGTGTGGTTACTGACAAAATGCCTTTGTGGAAACATCACTGGGAATTCCACAGGCAGAGTTTTTTCTCTGACTTATTTATTATTTATAAAAACTTAGCACTACTAGCTCCCTGGGATCAGATGCTACTTTCCATCAGCTTCTTCTCATAGAACACATTACCCTAAGTAACAGAGGGACTACAGACCCGCAGGTACATTTGCAAAACCCTCTCTGGCTTCAACTCATTCACTCAGTTACAGATGTACATACCTATTAGTCTTAAATGGGTTTGGATCACTAGTCCAGGGAAATAATCCAAAAAAAATTTGGGTTGCACAGAAAAGGTTAGGGGAAGCAGTAAGGCTTTGGGCTTCCTCTGAGACAATACATGAAAAGAAAAAAAGTCAGTTTGACTGTTATATCTAAGCTATACTTGCCAGACAGATTTTATCTTACAAGTGAGTATACATTAAACAGGGAGAATAAACAAGCGAGATATAATGAGCCACAAACCAAGTATATGAATAGCCCATATTTTACCTGGAGTGACAATTTAAAAAGACATACTTCTGATATCTTTCTTATCTTCTGGCAAGATCTCACTGCATAAATCTAGCATTAAAATGCCTGTAGGATTCTACTGCAGTGAGCTCAAGACTATGCAAGTTCATCCAGCAGTTACATCTTTCAACAATAAAACGATAGGTTACCAAGTTCAAAGGCTTTTATTTATTTTCATGGTTTGTGAAGAGATATTTGAAGGTTATTTTGCTCTGCGCATTTCAGTGATAGATTCTTCTTAAGATCAGCTTAGTGGGAAACCATGTGAAAAAGAAATCTGGGATCTACTCTTTGTTCAAGTTACCGGTATTTTCATACACATTGCTCCGTACTGGTAACAGAGAGAAGGATTTTCACTAGGATTTGTGTTCCTAAATAAGTAGGGCATTAAAAAAAAAATAATTAAAAAAAATCATGTAAAGAACCCTTGCAGGTAAATTCTACAAAGTGTTAAAAAAAAAAAATGTGGTCAAACAACAGACTATCAACCCTTTGCTTTACTTCAAAGCTGAAGGAGTCTCTTACCACAAGGCATGTGCCATTCACAGACTCACAGAAAGATTCAGATTGAAAGGGACCACTGCAGGTCATTTAGTCCATCTCCCTGCTCAAGCGGGGTCACCTAGAGCAGATTGCTCAGTATTACATCCAGATAGCTCTTGAATATTGCCAGAGAAGGAGACTCCACAATCTCTCTGGGCAGGACAATGTATTCAAATGCTCAGTCAACCTCACAGTAAAGAAGTTATTCCTCATGTTTAGGTGGAACTTCCTGTGGTTTAGTTTATACCCATTGCCTCTTATCCTATCATATGGTACCACTGAGAAGAGTTTGGCCCCATCCTCTTGACACCTTCCCTTCAGATACTTATAGCACAATTCATCAATATTAAATTTCAAAACATTGGGAAAGCATATAACTTTAATTTCTTGGTGGCTTTCAGGATTGATTTTGTGTCAGCCTTACACAACCTGCTAGTAATCCTGTGCAGTGAATCCCTTCTTGGCATTCCTCTATTTTAATTCCACTATACAGCAAATCCTATGAACAGAGCTACATCAAGAGAGACATCATCTGTCAGGCGGGCTAGACCTTGGAAAAAGGACACCTTGTGCTTCCAGATCAACTCAGGGCTACAGATCTTTTTATTGTACATAACTCATAAAAACACAGTGGCCCACAAAATTAAGCAGATCTTGCTTTCAGTGTTTCTTTTTCGATTATTTGCATTTGAGGCGTTCAGCTGAAGTGTCAAAGCCAGAGAGAAAAATCTATGCTTCAATAAAAGTGTTTATAACAAAATAAGATCCTTGCAATTAGAGCAATGGCATTTGCCATGCTGCTGAAAGCACATCTCTTGGATGCTCCCCCTTTTGGTGTGTTATGAAACACAGATATCTGAGGGTGACACCTGCCAGGGGTTTCCAGTCATTTTCACAGTAGCATTTGATACCAGCATGGGAAAAGCATCCATTGAATTCAAAAGCTGTAGCAGCCAATCGGTGTCTGCAGACCCATCCAAGGAGCAGGATCTACTTGATATTTATCACCTTGTAATTCATGACAGATTTGAACATTTTACTTTTTGGACACAAACATAAACTCTTGAATGGAGTAGACTGTATATCCCTCTTTTTTCTCTGATGATAACTATATAAAGGAGAGGAAGGAGCACAGCCATGTTAGGCTTAAAGAACATAAACAACTACATGGACGTGAAAGTAGAGGCCAGCACAGTATCCTAAAAAGGGATTTATAGAGCAATAAACCTTCATTCTTCCACTTCCCTGTTTCTCACAGGATGTACACTGAGTTGTCACCATAATCACATTCCTGTAAGATTTGGAGGCCTCCCTCAAGATTTTTACACCTTGTTGGCAATAGTAACTTGGGGTTTTTTTGCAAGTCATCAGTACTGAAAGAATTGGGGAAATTACAAAAATTTTGAGTCTGTGAAGCATATACTCAGGTTGGGTACTTTTATCTTCATGAATTTACCACCTTGTGTGATTATTTGCACACCCAATTCTTCTTCAGAACCAAACTAACAATAAAGCATGGGAGTTCTGAGCAACCTGATCTAACCAAAGATGTCCCTGTTCATTGCAAGGGGCTTGAACTAGGTGGCCTTTAAAGGTCCCTTCCAAGCCAAACTATTCCATGATTCTATGACTGCAGGCATCATAGCCTTTGGCATTACATGTCAGAAAAGCGTAGCCCCAAAACTTTGTGCCCATAAACAACTTAATCAAGTCCAGAAGACCTGACATGTCCGTTTTAAATTCTCATTCTCATTCAGTTTTCCCTCCTGTCTCTTCTTTATCCTTAGGGCATCCAGTTATAACTGCATGGCAAAAATGTAGTGTGGGGTATACATCCTGCTTTCCTGCATACATTCCACACCACAGATTATATAGTCCTGCCCTTCTTCTGGATTTTAAAGAGCAGGCATGAACCATTTGTGCTGGTTTACATTACAGTCCTGTTCACAATATCTGCACTTCCAGCTTTTGCGTTCATGATGTTTTTCTACACAGGTGCTAGATTTTACACCAATAATCACAATCAAACAATCAACTTGTTTCTTAACAGCTAGGAGCTTGTGCCTCTGTAAGCATTCCCCAGACTTGCACAGCGGCCTGTAGCTGGGGCACCTCATCTTTGTCCCCAGGTTAACTGCAAGGCCATGAGACAAGCAGAGCCAACAAACACCTTCTTGACGTTCTTAACACTGTAATAACATTAATCATGTAAAATGAAGAAACAGTGCTTGGAATAGCTATGATTGTCCTTGGGCTTAAAAATCCCCCAACCCTTTTTTATTCCCCTCAAATATGAAGATAACACATTTATTAACCTGTAGCAGATCCTCAGGCTAGGTGATGCTACTCAGCATGACCATTCTATGCACAGACCAACCCTGTTTATGATGTGGCTATTTTGCTCTCTGTGAGATCACTCAATGCAGTAAGTGCTGGGAGACTCCCAGCAAAACAGAAATTGTCACTTATTTTGATCAATTAAATTTTTTTATTGTAATTTGAGGATGGGGGATAGACTGCAACATTCTGCGTACCTTGCCCGCAATGGCTTTTATAGTAACAACAGCCAGGCAGAAAGTCTGACCAAAACATAATTCTCTCTTACTTTGCAGGAGAGCACTGACTCAGTGTAAAAATTTAATGTCATTCATAATGTTTAAAGTAATAGCAAGAGAATGCAGAGAGTCAGACAAGCTGACAGTTTCAAGATGGAGCTGAGTGTTCAAACAGGTTCAAACAGGTGGCGCAGATGATCAAAAATTTGTTCTACAATCTGAACAAATGTTTCATAAGCTTCACGTAGTGATAGCTGATTTAAATTAACAAATCTGTATAAATTACAGATCTGTATTCTTCTAGCCCCAGACTTCTAGATCAATCACTTGCACCACCAAACATGCTGCACAGAAGCTATGGGATGGCCTAAACAGCAGCTTGTGTCTTGCACAAGGCAGCAGTCACCAGCTGTCAAAAAAAGACCAAACTGAGTATTTAGAAGTCTGAAATTTTGAGCAAAGAGAAAGGATTGCACAATGACTTTTCCAACAGAATAGACAGAAATGCCACTAATATTGTAGTTATGCAATCACAAGAAAGAGTTGCTGTCATCAGATACAGCACCCAGATTTGCACAATTACTATAGCTGCAGGAAAATTCTTTATGCTTCTGGAAGAGATAATTTTCAGCTACTCTGTAGAGATGATTTATGAAGAGTCTGGTGATTTCTGGGATCTGCTAAAAGCCCAAATAGGTAATTACCTGAATAATTTAGCTGTTGAACTCCAAGATGAAAATTCAGTAAAGATTTCTTCGAGTTCAAGCTAAAGCAAAGAGGAGGAAAATATTTTAAAAATTGTGGGTTTTGATAATACACCACTTAAATGTAAATACTATGCTTACACTGTTACTGCTTTGCCTCTTGCAGTGACTAATCAGAATAGTTTAGGTTCTTTGAAAGGACCTCTGGAGGTCATCTGCTCCAACCTGGCTCTTGAAACTAGCCTAGCAGTTTGTTGTTTCCATATATTTAAAGTATTAGTCAGGCTTTAAGCAAGTGAACATTAAAAGGCAGTCTCAGAGACCTGCTTTTTCTTAAGAAAAAAAACAAAACCCTCATTTTATCAGTCTAGATGAAATATTCTACTGAACTGGAACAACAGACCGTAGAGACATAGCGTTTCATAGAAACACACATTTCTCTTTACTCCCATTGAAATTAAGAGCAGTCCTTATGTCCTGCTTTACATATGGAATGAATACGGGCCAATGTGAAAGTAAGGTGATCTCTACAGAGAAGAAAGGCAGCTTCTACTTGTAACCATCCCCAGGTGGAACAGGCATTCCATTTATAGTTTATAGTCTGATATATTATCATCTCAATCTCCCTCTATTTCTTCTGTCATTTGAAGGAAAGAAATCAAGATCTGCTTCATTTTGTACTTCTTGACACAATGGAATATCTGGATTTATCTTCACCATGTAGGAAAATGGGGTCTCGTGTCCGACATAGGGCAGTGTCTTAAACAACTCTGCTCATGTCTGCTCAAACTATGATGATGGCCTAGTTAATTAGAAGTTTCATATTCAGCTGATGAGTCTGAATGAACTAAATGACTTCTAAAAAAAAATAAAATTGGACTTGCAATTGGAATGATTTTTCTAAGCAACTCTCCCTGTGGTTCTTTTTCCTTTTTTTTTTTTCTGTAAATAATGGAGAGAATATTACCATTGATTTTTTTAGGTTAAGGTGGTGCATTACCTTGGGTAACTGTGGAAAGAATTTTAGTAGTTTTAGTATTAAAAGATTTTTTAAAATTATGATTATATTAGAAAACAACATTTACCATCTTGTATCTCAAGTTTCCTGTTTGCTGGTCTAATAATTGAAGGAACAGCACTGTTTATTCAGGCAGATGGAGTACCGCTTATTCTTTGGCAGATCTGAGCCCTTTGACTTACACATACAAGTAAATGAGCACCTTCTTTTTGACTACAGAAGGCTTTCGTTCAAACACTTTGTTTTAAAAGCATTTCAGACCGACAACTGACATAAAAACAGGACTAGCTACCCACTCAATGGTACTCAACATTACATACTGTTTTCCACTATTTTAAAAACAACAAAATAGTCAAGAAATACACATCATATGCACAACCACCCAGATACAAAGATGAGAAGGGAGGACAATATACACCACGCAAATTTGTTCCAACACTGGTGACATCAGCATTCTACATAAGCAGTAGGCAAAGCTTAGAGCTGCTGCTTTCTGCAAGTCTTCTGCAGAGGGAATTTTTCTCACAAGGGAATGAAGCAAAAATGAAGTCACAATGCCACAAGGTTCTGTTGGTTATAATGGAGCAGAGATTACTTCACAGATTTAAATAATAGAATAGTCTTTTGAGAAAAAGACTGTCTGCTGACATAAAAGACTGGCTGATATAATTAGGATTCCACTGGAATGAGGGGAAAAGACACATCTAAACTACCAGAATCTACTACCAAGTAGAGATTTTTTTCCCTTTGTATAGTGAAATAGTTATATAAGTTACATTCTTGCCTTAAGGATGATACTGAGGTGCTTTTCAAATAAGCTTGCAACTGAGTAATGGACAAAGCAAAATGACTTCAAAAGGTCAAGAACCACCATCATCCATCAATGTAAACTCTAAAAGCTTAAAATGAAGAAAGCCTAAACTAACGTGGTCTCTTTGTAATATACCCATCTATGTAAAGAAAATTGAAGGAATGTTCCTCTGAAGTGCAAAGGAGAAGGGATGTCAACCTCCACGTCACACAGGGAGATGGTGTACTCTTGCGTTTTTTGGCCAGGTTGTGGGCAGATGATGTCAATTTCAGTGTTTCACAAACAAAATTATTCCAAATAATTTCTCTCACTTAATATTGTTATATTAGTAAGAAATGGAGGCGATTGTCTGTTGAGTATACTGCCCTGCTACTTAAACAAATAATAGCTTTGTGTTTATTTCAATATGTCACAAAGCACCTAGAAAGAAATTAAAAAGCTCTGAACACCAAACTGAAAGATTATTCTTTTTTATTTCAAGAAAATTCTGTATATCAAAGGCCTGCATTGTTAACTGCTGCAACCTCACTAAGGAAGTAGTTTTATCTGTCAAATCAGAATCTACATTTTCTTCTAGATCTTCTTCAAGTTTCTGAACACCTGTCTTCTACAGAAATTGTACTACATCTTTCTTCTCTAAAATTCACTATCCTTGGAGGATGTTTTCCAGACCACATTATTTAGAATTAGAACCACAAGTGTCAGACACTCAAATCCATTGGGCTTTAAGGCTATGTGTTAAATTCAGTGAGATTTGTGGCTGCTCATGTATTTGTGGAATCAGGTCTTTAAGCACAAAGGTCATGTCTACTCCCCGTACTACAATATTTTAATTATATTATGCATTAATATTATTATTTCATACAAAACATTAGTAAATTAGTTTATGTAGGTTACAGGTATTCAATTATATTCTATATTACGTTACTCCATTTACTACATTTTTCAGTGCTTCCTTTCTTGAGGAATTATTTTATTCTGTACACTTGCAAGGAAAGAAATCTTATTTTTACTTTTGTTCTCTTTGTCAGCTATAATGATACTTAAGTTACATTATTAAGGATCCTTCATAGTATTTTGGCTATTATTTTCATTCTTTTCTGCTTTAAGGTGCTTCCTTGTAATTCTCCAGTAGGCCTTTATGTATAGATGAATAGGGTAAGCTGTCTTCTAGCTAAAGTATATACTCCAATTTAGTCAGCAATTTTTGATATACCTGTTCTTTTCAGCTTTTAAAATATATGTATTTCCAAATACCTTTTAAATTGTAAAGCTAACTCTACTGCAGATACAGGCATCAGGTGCCAGAAGTTTCTCTCTTGTATTTTATACTGTTGTAATTAACTTTTGGCTTCTTGAATAAGAATTGCTTGTTGGGCTTTTTATACTCCAAACTCTATGAAGATACTCTTTTGCCATAAACTGTAGTCAATCACAAGAGAAGAGTGTCTATATTAGAAGCAGCTGTATAGTACTACAAACATAATTGAAAAAAACATACACATCCCGATACACACAGGAAATAGGTGAAGTTAACACAGAGCATGGAATTTTAATGTGATCATTTCCTGCCATCCAGATACTTTCCTTACGCATATAAATTTTAGTTTAGGATGGCAGTATAAAATTAACATTATTTGTGTTTTGGAAACAAGATTTTTTGGCACATTCCAATTAGATGTGTGATCACTGGAGCATTCACTTGTCAGATTATGAACTGCTGTTTATTATAAATTACATTGTTTCAGAGCTATAACTGCTAGAAAAGTTTAAAGTATTTTCTTTTGGTTTGAAGTAGAGAAGTAATGTTTCATTAATTTCCTTACATTCTAAGATGACGTTGCTTGAAAGAGCTGATCTAAAGTTATCTCTCCAAAATGAAACTATTCAGAAATTTTCCAGTTCTGATTTAGAGAGAGTTAAAACAAAACCTCGCTTGTACTGAATGCCACAGTTCTCACCAGCTCACTTTTTGGTAATGATAACTGGAATTCATCTTCACCGCTTACATACCTTGTATATTCTCTAACATACAGAGACAACTAACCTGCTGTTGCGCAATCCTGTGCAGAACATCAACTGCCAAATTTTTCAAAGGCAGAGATTTTTATTTTTATATGTATGTGCCTATTATTTTTTAAGCTATGTAAGGAAAAAGGCAAAAAAAGAAGTGTTTAAAGTAACTGAGTGGGATCACTCTGAAATGTGGTCCAAGTTTCTTAAAATGATGATGACATGGACTCACATACCATTAATATTGTTCAGCTACCAATCAGAAAGAACCAAATTGTTATTCTCCAAGTACATGCATTATGATAGTTCTGCAAGTTACCGCCTGCAACTTTGAAATGGAAATGAAACTTTGAAATGTATTTCTAAGACAAAGGCTGCAATGAATTATCCCTTTTTAGCTCAACTAATTAGCTTCACTTCCCCTGAGTCCCTCTTTAGTAGTTTCTTTTAATTTCAATGTCACCCTTTCATGATGACACCACCGGTCCACATACAAACTCATTATCACAAGTAGGCTCTTGTTTCAATGACTACTACAAAGAAAGAGAGGGAATAAGCAACAAACAGAAGTAGTACCTTGACAGGTATAATAAATTGAAGAGTCTTAAAAAATAAGAATGATATCTGCCAGCAGAGACCAACCCTAAAACTTTTTAACATTAGAACTTGGAATATAAATATGTTACCTTTCACTTTATGGAACATGAAAAGAACATGTTTATATGGATGTATATGTTTATTATACAGTGCATTGAAAGTGACAAAAAATTATTCTTTTGCCTTTGGCTAGAACAGTTCTGCATGCTATCCTAACCTAGCAATACTTTTTTTTCTATTATTACCTTTCCAAATGGTCAGTAGTTTCTTTTGTATATATTAATTGTGGTCAGTCATCCATGCAGATCCTTTTCTGAAAAGTATACCTCTAATTTATATTAAGGGCTTCTCCTCTCAAAAGGTGTTTTGATGACAGCAAGTGTCTTAAAGGTTCAGAATCTAACATATGCTTTCATAACCACTGGAGTTAATTGTTTCAATGATTTTTTTTTTTCTGTTTGGTGAAATTGACTTGTTTTCTACACCTAAATGGGCTATGAAAACATTGTGGTATACAGTAATCGTTATTTACAAATGCACAAAAAATTCTACAAAAATAGCAATTCTGTTAAATTAATGAGCAAGAATGGGTAATTTATTCACTTATTCCTTTGCTCTCCAACTGTTTGGGATCTATTATTAATCTACTGAATATGTCATTTTCATCATACACTATTTCTGCATTCTGACAGGCTGACCTAACTTCATACAAGAGGCTGGGCCTGCTGTTTTAATGCAAACTGCCCTGTGAACAGAGGAAAATTAGAACATCT
This sequence comes from Ara ararauna, assembly GCA_028858755.1. Classification (NCBI taxonomy): domain Eukaryota; kingdom Metazoa; phylum Chordata; class Aves; order Psittaciformes; family Psittacidae; genus Ara; species Ara ararauna. The sequence continues at coordinate 51,761,062 of CM054376.1, read as the reverse complement.
CAGTTTCTGTAACTCCACAGGTGCCCAAGAGGGACAGAACAGAAATAATTTCTTCTCATCCACTGAAAGACCTGTATACCTGCTGATGTGAGCAGGGACTGAAGTCAGATTTTCTTCTGCTTTCCATTTTCCCCTTCAACCTATTTACTCCCTTCAGTCAGGAAGCTGGAAAATTAGAAAAGGCTTTCTACAATTTCGCTGGAGTCACAGAGGTGGCTGGGATAAGCCAAGTGCCTGCTCCTTCATACCTGTCTTTACCTCTGAACAGGAACAGAGATATTCTGTCCTTAACTATTAAAGGTATTCTACCCACAGCCTCAACTTTCATATTTTAGAAGCAGTGTCCCTGGCAAAAAAATTAGTAAATGCCCATAATACACGGACAGGAAGCAAAATTTTTGGCAGCAATTAAAACATCCGAAAATTAATTGTTTGGTTTGTTGTTTTTTTTTTTTTTTAATTTGCCATTCCTCTCATTCCAGGGAAAAAAAAAAATCACTTCTGTGCTGCTCATTCAGCTGAAGGCCTGATCCAAATTTTTAATCAGCCACTAAGATCATTTCAGCTGTGCTTCAGTTTGTATTGGTCACTAGCGCCTTAAAATACTGATTCAGGATTATTGTGCCCTGATTTTTAGGTTTTTTTTTAGGCTGAAGCAGGGTGAAGCTATAAATCAGAAAAATGTTTTTTTTAAATTTGAAAGTAATTCATAATTCCTATACAACACCAAGAAAAAGAGAAGTGTTTAAGGTTTTCAGAATGAAACTGGATGCATTTCCGTAAGTTAGTCATGATTTAAATTTAAAATAAAGAAATAAATAAAATGTTAAGCAGTTGTAACAGGGCAAATGAGGAATTGGCTTGTAATACAAGAGCTAAACCTAATTGCAGCTTGTGACTCAAAAATGCACCATGCTGCTATTATCAGTATCTTCTGTTAGAGCTTTTCCCATCCTGCTCAACCTTCCAGGAGGTCCTTTCATGCTGTCACCCATGAGCACTGCCTCCTCCGCTGTGCTGCTTGAAGAGTTTGCACAGCCCTAGCCTGGGAGATGAGTTCCTATCTTCTAGTGTGGGCCTGCTGCTCCTTAAACAAGCAACACGAAGAAGTCTTACCAATACAGTCTTCAGGAAATAAGGTAACAGGAGAAATAATCGAGGGCACTGGAATGGGTTGCCCAGGGAAGTTGTGAATGCTTCATTGCTGGCAGGGTTGGACAGAGCCTTGGGTGGCATGGTTTAGTGGGAGGTGTCCCTGCCACTGGCAGGGGATTTGGAACTAGATGATCTTAAGGTCCTTTCCAACCCTATGATTCTATGACTGGCAAAATGAAGATGTGACAACTGATGATCAGAACATGGAAGCAGGATACACAGCACAATGTTTAAGCAAGCGTAATCTGACATATAGCAAGGAAGACAGTATGTGAACATGTGGGAGTAAACGTGTGAAAACCCATAAACAGTGTGGGATTGCTGAAAACCTAGTGGGTCATGCCAAAAGACTAATAACTGTTTTGTGCATGTTTATTTCTGATTTCACTTTAAAACAGAAGCAGTAGCTACCGAGAACTTGGGTTGGATTGGACCAAGAGAGAATTACAGGGTAACAATATAGTACCATATCATAGTGACATTACCTTGGGATTCAAGTGTAATACAGTGTAACATGCTCTTACCATTGCGTAGTACTGCATAAGTTCCAGGGAGAAATAAACCATTTAAAAAACAACAAAAAAATTCCCCAGAAAACCAACAAGTAGTTTGACAAAGATAAAAAATACCCTAACAAAATCCACACTTACTGCACCTCCTGCCTTCTGTGTGCAAACAACTAATTACTGTACATAAAACACAAAAGCTTGTTTGACATGTCTCAGTAGACATGTCATACACAAATGTTCTTTATCATTTAGACAATTTTTCACTCTGAATTTTTACTTTCTGCCATGTACAGAAATTACATTAGTCACTGGGGAAGTATAATTGCTTGTCTAGGATACAGCTTATTTACATTGAGATACAGTGGTAAAGAACAGCACATCCAACTGAAACTGCCAAAGAAATTGTAAGCAGTTAGACTCTAGAGAAGGTATCTGAAATCTCCCATGACTAGAACATCTAGATGGAAAAATCTTGAGTTCTTCTATTTTTAGAAGCCGTGAATACCTCAGGATTACCTCTCAATAGGGAGTCAGTATCAGAAAGTTGCACATTATTTAGGCAATATTAGTTCATAGCACATGGTCAGAAAAATGCATTTTTAGCAGCAGATTAGTTTTAGTAAATTTAATCTAAAAACATTAAACAGAACTAGTCTGCTTTGCTTGGTTTTATCAAACAAGGTATAGGAACTTTGATTTGCCCAAGAGTGCACAGTCTACTGCCTTCTAAAAATACTAGAATGATTCACAGAATTATACCCAAGTAGACTGAGACAAATAAAATCACTTTATAAAGTAAATACAACTGGAATGCTACTGTAGTGGTGTTAGTGTAGTGTTTACAGGAATGAAGCTATTTTTGGAATTATAAAGCAATTATGTTTACAAAGAAACTATTGGAACTAAAGTATTTGCTGATTGTATTTCGTGGTCTCCTATGCCTACACATCTCCTACATGGTCTCCAGCAATGCACTGGGTATTGCTTATGCTTTCTGGAGTATGATGAAAAGCATACAAAACTGTTTTCAAGACTGCCACCAAGTACAGTATAATGTGGTATATATTCTGGCTAAAAACATAAACTTTAAAGCAAACATGTCAATCCAAGAATAATCAAGCAGTGCAAATTATATATGCCTCTGAAGTTTAATCCAGCTTCATGAGGAAACGAAAAAAAGTTAAAGCACATACCGTGTTAGCATAAGGAAAAGAGAACTCAAATGAGATTTACTAGTTCCCTTAAAATGTATGCCAAAGGTCCTGTTACTTAACATGTACTTTAATCTTCAAGTATAGTCCCCCAACACTGGTGAATTTCATAGGTAATACAGAATTCTCCTGCACCAAATTTTCTTCAGAAGTGGGGCGTTTGATTATGTCAGAGAAAGCATATACTGTAAGAAAATATATATTACAATTCATCTGGAACATTCCTTCCTGCTGTGACAGCCATCAATTCCTGATTTAATACTACGTTTGTAGTTGCATCAGACTGAACAGGTAGCATGTTGTTCTGTCCAGAAAACCAGAAAGCAAATCTGACAAATGTTAAATGTCAAAGCTGCTGAAGCAAACAGAACCCCTAAGAACAAATGTGGGATAAAGCTGTGTAAAAAATAGTAATCTTTACCAGAATACTTCAAATTACCTGCATATTTAAAAAAAAAATAAAAATAGACCAAGATTGCTAAAATATTTCAGGTGACAATGTTCTTCAAGTGAGTAAACACACAGGTCTTATCTAATGTTAACATGATGCATGAGAAGGTGTGGAGCTAAGATCTCAGTGCTTTTGCCATACTTACAATACAATGAAACTAGTGATGAATAAAACACAATCTCTGCCTAAAATATGACTAATAAACAAAACCTTCAGATAAACTCAAACCCTCAAAATTCAGTTGCTTCTATGAGACTCACACTGGGGAACAACGTTTTCTATTTGTCATTTTTCAATGATTCCTAAAACCAGAGAAAAGAGGCTTTCTCTTGCGTCATGCAAATTAATTCCTTCTACCAAGGACAGAACAGTAAGAACTAACTCCACCAGAAAGCATGTGGCCAAGCACTTTGGCCTTCAAATGAAGGGGGCAGCAGTCTCAGTTTTTTACCAACTCTGTTATTGACACTATGGCTTTGCAAGAAAAACAACCTTTGGAAGAGGAAATTCAATACCATTTAAGAGTCTGTAAATTCCTAGCAAGTATCTGCTTGTAGTTCAATGCATACTCAGTACAGATTCAGGACTACCACTGCAGTTTACATATGGTCTAACCAGCACTCCCCAGATGGAAGCTGGATCAAAGTTAGAAAAGTAAAAAATTAAACAAGCAATCCCTCAAAAAACACACAAACCCAAACACCCCACCTCAAATCCCCTTTCTTGTGTGGATAACCATCTCGCTAGACACAAAAGCATCAACTGCAACAGAAGACACTACTTAATGATAACTTAAGGGTAACTGAAATAAGGTGAGCGATTTTCCTACTGTAATCTACAATTCCTCCTTAACCTTTCCAGTATTCTACAGAAACATTGAAGAAAACTGGGGAGAAGAAGAGATTACCAAATGTAACAAGTTTATGGCAGAAAACAATTTCCTCAAAATTTTTCCCAATTTTCCCAGCTTATGAGAGACAAACATCTTTCATAGCCAGTGTTACCTCCTCCTCCTTCCTTTCACTGAAAAGTTAACTCTCTTTACCATCAGCATATGCACCTTACACATGTATTCACACAAACATATAATCTCTCTTCATTACAAGTAGAATATTACCTGCTCATTTCTGAACCGCCCCGAAGAGCTGCCCTAAAACTGATCAGTATTATGTTTGAAACAGAAATGCTCCAAATATATATCACTGAACTTTTCTTTATAATGTAAAAGTGAAAAGAGGGATGAAAAACAGAATTTAATACAGACACTCAGGAAAGCTCTTTGACAGCGTGACCTTCCTAAAGCATTCACATACACTACAAATAACAGAAACACATTTCTTTTCTCAAAGGAGAATAATAAGAAAAAAAACCTAAACCTGAACCATTTAAAAAAAAATCAATTATCAGTTGTAAGTGTGCAACCTATAATACAGCTTTCAATCTGTCAACACTCAGATGCCTCACACAAAAATTCAAGGGCATATGCACCAAAGACTAAGACAACTCTTAAAATTCCTTCCCTCTTTGTCCCTTTATAATTGTATCTGACCTTATTTGCTTTACGAGACCTGAGAACCAATACAACTGCTCTGTGATCATTGCAGACAGATGTTCAGCTGTTAAGTGTATAGGTATCTTTGAAGAGCAACTTACAGAAGAGACACCTATTTTCATCAAGTTTTGCTTCAGAAATGTTTTCTGAAAAACAGCTCCTTCACCTCTGGGCTTTCATCAACTTTTATGAAAGTTAAGCAACTGGGGGGAAAATTACCCCAGTGTGTCTTATTTAATCTGACCTTTTAAATGATTGAACCTTTTCTAGTTGCATTTGGTATTTTTCTGTCTTTATTTGAGTGACCTTTATTTTTTCTGAATGAACTTTTATTTTCTAGTAACTGTTAAACATTTTATGAAACTACATAAAATGGTGGAGATAAGTTCAGCAAGGCAGGTGACAGAAATTCAAATCAACAACAGGAATTTAACCCTTGACATTTGACTAAAGATTCAGCTACGTTGTCTTACTTAGTAAAGAACTGTATCTAGACAATGTTTGTAAGCCTGACCTGAAACATAACTGCTGATCATGGATTTATGTAATTGTGGATTTAGGATATGTTTGAAAAAGATGGGAACAAAAGGCAATATATGGTAGAGCATGAGAAAGTATTCCTTTGAAGAAAGGGGTTAGAAACATAGTGGAACCTGAAAGTGAGTAGAGTCTATTTCCATTAGGTATTGGAAATTGAAAAAGATTAGTTTGTATGTTTTTACTTGCTATGGTTAAAACATAGCTATTATGTCTAAATGTTTGTGAACTTGCTTTTATTAAGTAGGTTTTAAACTTGAGAGAATATACCTACAGTAATACACCAACAGCACCTTCTCATTTAAAAACATTTTTACATATGCAACAAAAAGGAAAGACCACATAGAAGTAAGAAAACCTAGCAGTGAATAGGGAAGTGGTCCTGCTGATCGTTTCACTGCCCTAAAATCATTCAAGCATCTCTTACCTGTGCAAGTTAATATGTGTCCATGCTGCACAAGTGAACAGCAGCAGGCTTCCCTCTGGTGAACCCCGTCACAAGCAGGGAATAGTTTATTCAATTAAAATTCTAGGGTAAAAGAAGATATAAGCTTTTTATCAAATTTTGCAAGAAAGACTGACTTGTTTTATACTTCGAGGAATGTATATACATTCCTCGAAACCAGGATGAGCAAATAAAATCTTCACCTGTTATTAACAGATAAGATAGAGCATTGCATTCATTGGGAAAACAATATTTGATTCAGTATAGACAAAGGTAGCTTTCAGCTCCTGTGAAACAACATAATCAGAGTTCATGACAGTCCTTAGAAACATATTTAAGAGTTTTCATTATGAATATCTAGAAAGCATTGCTTCTTTCCAATATCCTGGCAGCAATATTGGCAGTGGCACCTTTGGAGAACTTCCGCTTGCAAGTCAGGCCTGTACCTCTAAAATGCCTATTTAAACAGAGGGATGTGACAAGACAAAAGGAAATGGCCTCAAGTTGCAACAGGCAAGGTTAAGATTGGATATTAGGAAAAATCTCTGCACTGAAAGGGTCATCAAGTGTTGGAACAGGCTGCCCAGGGAAGTGGTTGAGTTGCCATCCCTGGAGGTATTTGAAAGACCTGTAGATGTGGCACTTAGGGACGTGGTTTAATGGTGGACTTGGCAGTGCTAGGTTAACTGTTGGACTCCGTCATCTTAAAGGTCTTTTCCAACCTAAATGATTCTATGATTCTCTGATACTGTGGGTCAAGTGAAGTGTTTTGAAAGAAACAAAAGAAACCTTCCCCAAACTGAGTTGGGGAGTTTCCTATCACCCCTTGCAAAACTAAAGCTTTGTGTTTTTACCAGTTTCCGAAACTCACTGTATTCCTTGGGGATATCACAAAGTGCATGGAAACCAATGTGAGACAAATTAGAGAGTGAATTCCTTCTCTCCTCCTTCACTGGTAAAAAGAGCTGCCTCTCCCCTCCAAATGAATGGTTCAAGTGCCAGTAATACTGGGAAGGCTCATGTGTCTTCCAATATTTTATGCTACGGATAACAAGTGCAGGATTAGGCTCTCCAGCTAATTATCCCCCAGCACATATCTGTGAGGGAGAAATTTTTGTTGACATTATTCACCCAGCACCAAAATAAGCAACTTTATTGAATATTTAAATAGCTTGCTAAAAGTTATTTGGAAAGCACAGAGTAGCATTTCTGCAGGAATTGTAGTTACAAGGACAGACAAAAGTGTCAAGTTATATCTAGACAAAATAGTTACTGTTTTGATATAAAATATTTATACACCACTTGTTTCAATACTCTCCATCTTCCCCCCTCCCCCCCCTCCATTTTTTTTTTAGCTCTTCTGCATACACCTTCAGTTCAATGAAAACCCTTGAGAAAACAGATACTTATTCTATAGGGTCGTTTATTCCAAGGTGGAAAACTCCATTTAAACTTTCTCAGAAAAACACATAAGAACCCAAGATGAATAAGAAACACCTATTTAAAAAACATCATTAGAAGCAAGGAAGCTGCAGCAGATCTATTTGTTTTGCTGGCTAGATTGATACTAACAACAACTAAAGGAATTAAGAATCCCATAAAACAAGAGTTAAAACCTCAAGGAAAACAATTACCTGCATTATAGTAATTAGTAATTTTGTCAGTTAGTGGCTTGCATTTGGTGGATACAATAAGTGGTAAATCTGGTAACCTGCAATTCATTACCATAAGCACGAGAGAGAAAAACTCAATTCCCAGTGTGGTATAACAGAAATTACAGCAGAGATTTATAACAGTCCCAGATTGTTAGCTAAGGCTCGAGGGAAACAACCTAAACACTGCATAATCTATCTTTGTTGAGATAGATATGGGCTCACTCTAGCATAATGTAGCCAAACATACAGTAGTTGACATATTGCCTGAGCGCATTACAAATAGACAGGTGTTAGTAAGCAGTGCCAATTAGCTCATCCTCTAAGACAGTTTTAGTTCTTTGGTATAGCAGACAAAATTTAGTGATATCCATGCACTGAAATTCAGAAGGTAAATGGCTAGATACTAGGGTGTTCATATTATGTATAGGGAAACCAGCACCAAGAGAAAGCAAAAACACTTTTTCAAGATTGCACAGAGGTGGGAGCAGGAGCAATGGTTAGACCCAAACTTAGGCCATCTGATCAAATCTCTGTAAGCACCTGTTATTAGATGCTTGTAGAGCACAACTACATTAATCTGGTATCTCTCCCCACCTACAAATTGCAGGGGGCAGTGACACACATCTTTTGTTCTGAAATGCTGAAGGCTTCTGAAACGGTTTCTGAAGTTCACCTTCTGCCCTTGAGGTTTCCTCATAAAGAACACAGAAGCATGAGCAGTCTTCTCTGACACATTCCCTTTCCTCCTTCACCACATGTCATTTCATGATGAAAAGCTTTTTTCTGTTGCTCATCATTGCTCTGACGTCTTATTGGTGGCATCTCAGTGTCAAACTCTCCAGTTATCCAGAATAGCTGCCCTGCGGCCTCAGACCTCGACACTGCACCATGTAGCAAGTAACCTCCACTTCACATACCAAGCCTGAAATGATGAGGTGGGCAGGGGAGGAATATCCATTGCATCCATATGATCCTGATGCCACAACACTGGGAGACATAAGCACTGTCATGGTTTTCAGGTTGTCTTCTCTGCAACTTTCTTGCTCTCCTGGGCCTCATCTTATATGAAGTTGTTTGGAATACCTCAAATGTCTTTTTCAAAAAAACCAGAAAGGAGCAGGCTGCCCAGGGAAGTGGTTGAGTCACCATCCCTGGAGGTATTTAAAAAAATGTGTAGATGTGGCACTTGGGGACACGGTTTAGTGGCAAACTTGGCAGTGCTAGGTTAATGGTTGGACTTGATCTTAAAGGTCTTTTCCAGTCTAAATAATTCAATGATTCCATAAAAAGGAGTTGAGACAGGTACAGCAAACTGTGTACATCTATGAAGAAACCAATGCAGGTAAAGGCTGGGAGCTCTAAGAATCATAGCAGGAGTCTAAGAGTCTAGAAGTGCACTAAGCCAAGCTCCTAACTCTTCTAAGTATAGTACATTAGATATACAAGGGAAGTGTCTGCCTGGGCCAGGGAGCTGAATCAATATTAAAAGGGATCAAGTAGGAAATATTTAACTGCACTTTGAATAGCTAATTTAAGGAAGATGAATCTTATCCTTAGAGTCACATTTCACATCCTTTCTTCCTTCTGAGTAGTACATTGCTTTATCCAAAATGATTATTTACAAAGTATATATCTTTGCAAAATGAACAAGGGTATTACAAGCTGGCACTTAAACTATATAACTCCATAGCCAGGGACTAGCTCTTATTGTATGCAGAACAAGCTTTCATTGTGCTGTTAGGCACTATTGAATATACAAATAACTAGGTAGTAAATAAGCAGTCTAAGCAAGCAAAGAATACTGGAACTTAGTATTTGTTGCTGAGTTCTCCTAACGACAATATGTCTAGTAAGGAAAGAGATTCTTTTTCCTTCCCCCCAAATTTTTTGGTTTCTTACTTTCGCTAAATTTTAATACTTGAAAAAGGTCGCTGTATTTTTATACATACAAAGAGACACACGACAATTGTAAAAAGGCCTTTGTTAACACAACTACAGTCTTACTGACAGGAAAACAGTTTACAGGAACCTGGCAATGTCAATGTTGTATGATTCCATTGGGCTGATTACAGTGCTCTGAAAGTTATACTTGGGGTTAGTGCTGAATTTAATACTGCCAAGAACGTTGGATTTAATACTGAAAAATGACAATGCACATGAAATTTATAGTGCAATTTACAGGTTAACTTTAAAGAACAAATTAAAGATACAGATGAAAAAAAACCGTTTTATTACCTTTTATTACTTCAGAAATTGATGGATAATATTAAGTCAGGTAAGCTGAAAATTACTAAACATATGTAATCACATCATTGCCATCTCCTAATAGCATATGAATATATTCATAGTCTTTAAGGCATCATTATACGATCTAAATCTGATTTCCAGTATTCCACCAAATGAGTTTTTACCAGTTTTCCCTGTAGAATGCCCATAACCAAGATCTGTCTACAGTCAACAGAACAAGAAAGATACTATGATTTATGCTAACTTTGGCCCTTCCACGTCCAAACTCTGAACCAGTGTTACTGCTTCCTGTGACTCACTGGTTACAACTTCTACTTAAACTGGGGGCTGATACCAAGTAGAATCCAAAAGGAAGGAGAGTCGGTGACATTATGGTTGTAGCAAGGTGAATGAAGAGGCCAAAATTGAGTGGGATAACTGTTGATAAAAATAAACAAAAAAAAAAAAACAACAACTCCTGAAACCTAAACCGAAACAAACATCAATTTCACTTCTAAAACAGATTAGACTATTTGTGGACTGTTACCAAGCCTAACTGGAGCCTAGCTGGCAGAAAGAACATTTGGTATTAATTGGAAATCTTCAGAAAATACACAATCCACACTTCCCCTTTGCAGTTTGTTTCAAAGGTTAATCACTGTTGGCATAAAATCTGTGTTTTATTTATAATTTGAGTTTATGCATCTTCTGCTTCAAGTCATTAGTTCTTGTTATGATTCTTCTATTAGATTAAAATATCCCATTAGTATGCTTTCTCAAGCCTGTCAATCATTTTCTATGGCTCGTTTCCACATTATCTTCAGGTGGTTGTTCCATCAGATTGTGCAATGCAGCAGAATCAATCTCAAAATGACTTTCCTTACAGAATAACGGAGGTAAATGGTACTATACAGCTGTCCTGTGTACAAAACATACAGAAAATACATGCAGTAGATGATACCCTGACAGCAAGGCAGTAACTAACATTTATATATTGTTTCTGCAACCGCTTCCTAAAACCTCTAGTATAATATAGATTCCTCAAGCCTTCCAGCTGCTTCAAAACCTCCACCACATAAGAAAAAAAAACAAACTAAAAAGTCTTTATTTATGCCCATCATGTTGTGTTTGTTGCATAGGAGAATATGGAAAATATGTAATTCATTTTGTCACTGCAACTAATTTGCATATGCTTGAAGCTTATCACCTTACCTTCTCTGCCTTCTCCACATCCCAGAATCCATTCCCTTCACGACTTCTTCAAACCCTAGAGTTTAAAGCTTCCTATCATTTTTTCAATATAATTTTAGACTTTATACCCTTAGTCACAAATTCCATGAAGTATGGTACAAAAATTTAGAAACAGTAATTAAGCTAAGTTTTCACCACTACTAATAAAGCAGTAGGCAAATCTTGTTTCCTCATTTTGCTGGTGATCAACTTCTATGTAGTCTGCCTGATTTTATGCGCAGTCACTAATAATACCATGTTATTCCTCAGAGGGCTATGTATTTTAATGCCTATGGCATTAAAAATAATCCCAAACACGGTGCACATTTAAGTAAGGTTCATATAGATGGTATTCAGCAATACCCATGACCAACATGAATATTCTGTTCAGACACAGTTCTACAGATTGGTGAAAAGGTATTTTTAAATCCATTAAAGAAGCGATGGCAAATGTGAAAATATGAATGGGTAATAGGCTCTATATACACTATTGTCACATTTCACCTGACACGGAACCTTTATTTGCCCTAAGCAAGGGGAAAGTTTAGTCTGATATAAACTTAGTCTCTATGTGATATACTACTTCTACTTTACACATTCTGTGATGAAAGATGTGCATTTAGGTAGTTTATTCTCTTTGACAGCATTAGATTTGGGCCCTCGTTCATGTCTAGGCCATTTTTATATTACTACCACTATGATCAAGAATAGCATACCTGTGAAAGCATATGATCTATTTCATCAGAAACACATCCAAATGAAATGTAGCATTATCAAAACGACACTGTAACAAGTCTACATTAGACACGTAAAATCACAGCTTCCTAAAATAAAATGTCAGATTTTCTGAAGTCTGTTTATACATTTGCTATTTACAGTACATACAGCGGAAGTCTTGTGTGGATAATGAATTCCATGATTTAAACATATGCTGTGCTATTCACTGCAAAGTGCTGTAATTTTAAACTTTCCCTGTTTTAAAAGTAATTGAGGGAGAATTTTATGTGATATGTTTCCTCCATCATCTTCAATCTGTAAGTACAAGGTCTTGTCTTTTAATCTTATGTCATTATTGTGAATAGTAGTAGTAGAAAGACAGTTACTACTTTTCTTATAAAACTCCATTGATATAAGATCTCAGCTGAAGTGTAACATATTTTCTATGTTTAGATTTTCAGTGAGTACCTGTACTTTAACTGAAAAAAGTTCACACAGACTTCATAAACACAACTTTATCGCATATAAAATATTCTTTTACATGTCCTGCAGTTTAAAGAGTTTAGCTAAAAAAGGTAGATAGGTACAAATAACTAGGAAACAAATAAAGAAGAAAACATTATAACATTCTATAAACTCACAGTGAACATGCATCTCAAGGACTGTGCAACATCAGCTTTCGTAAAATCGGAAAGTTCTAAATAGGAAGATGAAAGAATTAGATGGATTCTGTATGAAGAAGTTGGACTAGACTTGAAGGCCTCCTGGAATCCTTCCAGACTGAATTATTCTATGAATAGATAGGTACCGGCTTATTAGTCTGGATAAAAAGGATATTCACCAACCATCTACTAAATCATGAATGGCAATGGAGGGAAAAGATATACAACAATCACCACCTCTTCTGAACCAAAAGCTAAGTTGTACCAAATAAAAATTACTAGGTGACAAATTTAAAATAACCAGATGTAGATGATTCATCACATAGCTTGTCAATGAAACTCTGTATACCTGGCCAGAGGATGTTGCAAGGTAGTACCAGTACCAAAGACAGCCTGGGTATCTTCATGGAAGAGAACTCCTTTGAGGGTTAAAAAACACACAGAAAGCCCTTCTAGGTCAGTAACTTTCAAAGTTATACACAGTTCAAGGCTGGGAAAGTAATGAAGTATTACTATGCACTTACCTCAGCAGTCTTATGCTCTGCCTCAAGCATTTGCATTTCCCCCCAGCCACTATCAGAGACAAGATAGCAGACTAGAAAAATGTTCAGCCTTTCCCAGAACAGCCTTTTTATTACATTACATTACCTTCCCCTGTCCTTAAGCTAAACCAGTGACTTTACTGTTTTAACCTGAATTTTGCTCATGAATCTTTCTTTACTTAAGTGAGCAAAGGATGCAAACATTCCCCACTACACTTGTCTCAACTTTGATCTGCAAGTGAAATGTGCTTTCTTGAACCAGTGTTTACAAATAATTAGTATTTTTTAATTACATTTCTGAATTTTCTTAGAGACTACTTATCTGTGAATATGATTGCCTGATGAGTTTTCACAGTATGCTACCTAAAGATTGCGTCTACCAGACTCCCACTGTTGTCAAGGCACAGTACTCTGGCACATTTCACTCTTGCTCTCAGTGGACTTCATGTCAATCAATAGCAGGAGCTGGATCACGTCCTCAGGCTGAAGTACTAACTAATGACAGAAAAGGCTTGTCACACCTGCAGTTCTGCCCAGGAGTAAAGGGCTTCTGACCATAAGGACGATGAGCTAAGCATCTCTAGTGTATTGTTGCATGGCATCAGAATGGACAGTTTTGCTTTGGGTGCCTTCAGTGTTTCTTCATCCTGCCTACTGGATCATTTAATATACTTCTATTGACCACAATCTAATGGTGATACCACTGTCAGGCTTTTCCCTCCTGCCAAAATATGCCTTCTGCACATGAGAAAAAACTTCCATGGAAGATATGTATTCAGAAAAACTCTCCTTTATATCTCTTATTGAATAGTAACTTTAGTGTGGTCATGATGCCTAGAAATTATTCCTGTCTGACATTAGTTAAATAAACTTTATTTAAATGGAATCCATTACTCCATTTTTATGCCAAGCCCTATATTTTGTACAGCTTGCCCTGTTTGTGTGATTGAACTAGGCTGTACTGATATGTCCTTTTGCCTCATCAGGAGAGCAACTATAATAGCATTTTCAGTAGGGTACTTAGTAGTACATAGGTGCCTTACTCCTTTCTGTATGTACTTAAGTTGCTACACTTAACATATACTTAAAAAATCACTTTAAACTTCAAATTCTTTCTGGAATGGTTACAGAAATCAGATGTTTAATGTTATTTAAACATGTTTACTAACAGTTCAATCCATTTCAGCTTTGAGACCTCTTTCCAACTTCAGGTCAAATTTTCAGCTTCAGGACTTTCAAATTAGTCCTCTTAAGACACACAGAGTATTTAAATGGCACTTAGTAATGCTTGAAAGTGCAAAGCATAATCCAGTGTTACACATATTAAGTTTCACCTTCTACCAACATCTAGCTCTACTAACCAAGCTTTTAATAATTGGTCTTGACATGGATGCATTAGTCTTGTCGTTATACAGTTAAAATTTAGAGTGAAAGAACAGTGACTAAAGATACCATTCAACTTGAAGTTTAAGCTGGCTTAAGGATCTAGTTCTCTGTTCAATTCAATCAACACATCTGAGCAGTGAAAATAGGTTTCACTTAGTTTGCCTTAACTACAATATCACATCCTATACCATTTTGTGCTTTTTATATCTTCTTGTTGTTTTTTTAAGTGTGCCTGAGTTCTGCATTTGTTCCTTCCTACTTAATGAAGAAAAAAAGAAAAGAAAAGAAAAGAAAAAGGAAAAGGAAAAAAAATGACACAGCACCAACAGTCCCAAAGTCCAATCAAGACTTGGTTTCTGTTTGAATTCATTCTTAAAGAGTACAGTGAACCTTTATTTTTTTGCTCACAGATCCATGCCTTTAAATGTCTTCGAAGGAAGATGACATACAACATACTCTATAAACTTAAAGTGAATAAAAAAGTTAACTTTCTTTAGTTTGCACCACAAATCACAGCTATTTTCTGCAAAAAGGTCTAATCCCTCTAATGGGTCATCTAATTCCATCACCTTTCAGATATCTCTTGTTAATAAGCCTAAGATGCCTCTATAACTATCTACAGTTTCCATAATGCTAAGCTATGAATACAGAAAACTAAATAAAACTTAAGTACTGTCGCTAGAAGTGAAAAAAGAATATCACCCACTTATAAATTTCATATACTCAGTTGTACAAAGGTCACATTAAATGCTCAGAACACAATGATTCAGGTGAAGGCCTCACATGGACTGCTGCAGCAGGCCAGTGGTTATTGTGGAGTTTATCATTTCAGAAAATTCAAAGGCACAAACACAGAGATATTAAAAAACAAGTTGACATTCTGAATGCTGGGAAAGTCACCACTTAAAATGAAGCAATCTTGCTAGTAGTCAAATGTACCCTGGTACACAACAACATACGTACATATGCATTTTAAGATACAGGAAACACAAAATTTGAACCAATGTCCAACATTAAAAAACTCCACTTTACAACTGTCTAATTATGAGTCAATAACTTTCTTTGAAACTGAGATCTGGATAGCAGATTTTACCAGTAAAAAAGCATTTACACAACCGGCATACTTGATTTCAGCTTACAGAAAGATCCTCCAATGCTGTAATAGCTCTAATGAATACTACATCTTTTTTTAGTCTCTGATTTATTGACATACACTCCTGCTATCATGAAGGTAAGGCACCACTAAGTTACCTCACATAGAACATGTGTATTGGGAGAAAAGTGAATAACCAGATATAAAAAACATATAAACAGATATATTTATATCCTATTTTCACTTCAGAAGACAAAAGTAGTTCAACTTTCCCCAGCATGTTGATGTCTTATAATCAAATTCATACAGAATAAATACTTTTCCACTCAGACAATTCCATGTAAAAAAAAAAAAAAAAAAAAAAGGATGTGCTCATGCTTTTGAGAGACAGCTCCATCTACTGAAAAGCACTACAAAACAGAGTAGTAAGTCCCATATAGCGAGGGTCCTACCCTATAATTGCTTATAGCATAGCGTAACATGGAACATTATATATGGTCATAGCAATTTGTGATTAAGGTTGCCCAAGGAGAGGATGACAAGTCTGCAAGGACAGATAAAGAACATTTATAGCACAAGATTAGAGCTCCTTTTCAGAGATGAGTGAAATCTTGCAAAGCACTTACTTTTTGCACATCAGGTTTTTAAAAGAACAAATTTCTCACCACTCTCCTGAAAGATAAATAACTAATCTATCCAAGCCATTATTTTTACAGCCTTGATAATTATCTTTTTTGCTCAGTTATGAAAAGTAAGCTTTGTATATGGAATTTATTACTTTTAATTAAGTCATTAGGCTGACATAAGATAGTTTCTCATACTGAGAACAGCAAATTAAGACATTTGT
Organism: Ara ararauna; assembly: GCA_028858755.1. Lineage (NCBI taxonomy): Eukaryota > Metazoa > Chordata > Aves > Psittaciformes > Psittacidae > Ara > Ara ararauna. The sequence continues at coordinate 51,744,844 of CM054376.1, read as the reverse complement.
GATTTATTAATTGTTATGTCTTATATTGCAAATATTTCTAAGCTAATGCATAGAAAACCACCTCGTTATTTTGAGTATATCTTTGTCCTGGGTTCAGCAGCAGCAGTCATTTTTCTCCTTCATAGTAGCTGGTGCAGTGCTGTGTTTTCAACTTTCTGCCTGGGAACAGCGCTGATAACACCGATGTTTATAGTTACAGCTTAGAACATTTTGGTCTGACCAAGGACTTTCTGAGCCTTATGCTCTGCCAGGGAGGAGGGGAAGCCGGGAGGAAGCAGAAACAGGAGGGGAAGCCGGGAGGAAGCAGAAACAGGACACCTGACCCAAACTGACCAAAGAGGTTATTCCATACCACAGTATATCATGATCAGGATGTAAAACTTGAGGCAGGAGCCCGGAAGAGTTCAGTTCACAGCTCGGTCATCGGGTGGTGAGCAGTTGTATCCTCTTCCCTTGTATTTCCCTGGTCATTATTATGATTGGTGGTAGCAGTAGTGATTTCTGTTATACCTTAGTTACTGGACTGTTCTTATCTCAACCCATGGGAGTCACATTCTTTTGATTCTTCTCCCTATTCCCCCTCCCCCCCTCGGAGTGGGGGGTAGAAAGAGAGGGGAGCATGTGAACGGCCTGCATGATTTACAGCTTAAATCACGACAATCTTGTTCAAGGGTCAGGGTCTTGCCTCTTTCCCATGAGGAAATTGTCACATCATATTGTGCACTTCAATTTATAAAAGCAGTAACTTAAATGAGCCAATGTTTCAATTACTGGCTATCATACGAATATCAAAGTCCTTTTTCTCTTCTCTCAGTTATCAAGGTTTCAATCTCAACGGATCTGTGACTTGCTCTGCGTTGAACAATCTAACTTATGAGAAGAGGTAGTGCAAAGTCAAAGTTCTGTGTGAGCAAAGTATTTCTAGGTCGCAGAAATAACTGGGGTAAAACACATGTGGTATAAGACAGTTCCACTTGACATAATCGGCCCAAGTCAGGTAAGTCAGCAGTATTTGTTCAAAAGGAAATCTATTCACTTATGTTCCCAGAGCTGAAAAACTTGACCTGGACCTAATCAATCTTTACGTCCAGGCCTTTACATCACAGAAAAGAAACAGTAATAATTTACTAGCAGATTCTGTATATGACACCTAATCTTTGCATTCTGCTCTAGGATCACACTCTATTCACCATCATTATCCTCCTCCTTATCCTTAAGGCTCCCTGCATGGAAGGGCTCCCCTAAGTCCTTCCCTCCCTCTGCTTCCTTATAGTCTTCCGATCTGCCCTACAGAAGTAACACATTAATTTCTTCTCAGTATGTTTGGGCTATATCTACTGTGCTTCTCAAGATTTGAAATCTGTATCTGGATGCTTTTTTGCCATTTTTTTCCCTCTTGTGTTAAATGTCTTCAAAAAATAAAGGGAAAAGCACACTGGGAAAGTGACACCCGCTTTACCCAGATTTTCAGTTTTGTGGTAGTCATAGTACAGATAATGTACTCATGCAAGTGAGTCATATTTTGATGTAGGAAATTCACCAGCTTAGCTGAAAAGGGCACCTCACCTTCACATCTGTTATCCTCACCCTACTATGATTTTTCTGCTCTAGATCTCTTTCTCTTCAGAATGGTGACTTAAAACTACGTAGCACTACTCTGACAATGATGTATGGGAAAAGGTACATGCTGTCTGTAAAGCAGGAATAAATACCGGAATCATGAAGGGACTTTGCTCTTTTTGATAACGCCATGTTTTTTGCATGTCCACAGAAGGACAATGAAGCTGGTGAACGGTCTAGAGAAAAAGTCTTATGAGAAGCAGTTGAAGGAACTGCAGACTGGAGAAAAGGAGACTCGGGATAAACCTTATCACTCTCTACAACTACCTGAAAGGAAGCGGGTGTTGTATACCGTTCCTGGAGGTATTTGAAAGATGTGTAGATGTAGCACTTAAGGACATGGTTTAGTGGTGGACTTGGCAGTGCTAGGCAACAGTTGGACTTGATCTTAAAAGGTCTTTTTTAACCTAAATGTTTTAATGATTCTATGGGTTTTTTTGTGTTCTGTTTTAAATCTGCTTACATGGAAATAAGAAGTCTGTTATTTTTCTCTTGAGATTTTTGAGCTTTAATCTATTCGGAGTTCAGTCTGCAGCTTCCATTTTGGAAAAGTAAAAGATTTTACTACATGGTGGTACTGTACAGACCCCAATAATAAAAGATCCTTCTGGCAATAATTTTAAACCTTCCTCTAAATAGTAACATTTACCTACAAAAAAGGGAACATCAATATGTTGAACAGAATACGATTGTGACTGTTGTCTTGAAGAAGCAGCAATGGAGGCTTAGAGTAGTGGAATGTGTGTCCGGAAATACAGAATAAAAGGATAAAGTGAAAAAGTAAGTACAGATCACACAATCTGTTAAAGGTCAAACATTATGTGTAGGGGATTAAGATCAAGTGTTACATACCCGGTTTTCTCTATTTTATTTCATTTTGCTCTGATCTGTTTAACTTTATGAATTTTTCAATAAAGGTGAGAAGAATTCTTATTTTAAAATGTGTTACTGCATAGCCAGATTAAGAAGTACTGACTGAGTTCCTCCAAAATTCTGGTTTGTTTCAGTCAAATATTCAGACTAAAATAATTTAAAAATCACAGTTGAGGCTTGAAATAAAACAAAACAAAACAAATTTCCAATAACCCTCAGCATAGCAAAACTAACCATGTTGTAAAATAAACACCAACATACGTTTTCTCCCAGCAAAGCCTGCTTACTGGTTTTGACCACTATTTTTATTGCCAACTGTTAAATTAAGAAAGAAATCACGTAATAATCCTAATAACCTCTGTAGACTGTGTAAGTTAACAATAGACTACCTAAATAATGAAATAGTGATGAAATAAAAAATAACCACATAGTGTAATTTCTTTCCTTTATCTGAACACTACTTTAAATCAACTGTTTCACATCAAAACATTCTACTCATTCTTTTCATTTTCTTTCATGAATTAGGAATAATGGGATATAATTAGAGAGCTGTGACCATTTTTAAACCTTACAATTCTGAGCTTCAATTTTGTAACCAAGTTGATTAATTTTCTTTAGCAATCCTATCTTTTGTTGCACTGTTAAACACTTTACATGCTACAAACGCCCGTAGCATGGGAAACAAACAAGAGGAATTAGAGATGTGTGCATGTCTACAGGGCTATGATATCATAGGCATCACAGAAACATGGTGGGATGGCTCTTATGGTTGGTGTGTTGGAATGGAAGGTTACAGGCTCTTTAGGAAAGACAGGCCCGGTAGGCAGGGAAGGGGAGTTGCTATTTATGTTAGGGATAGGCTGGAGAGTATGGAGCTCTGTCTGGGGACAGGTGAGCAGTCGACAGAGAGTTCATGCGTCAGGCTTAAAGGGAGAACAGTGATGGGAGACATTATTGTGGGGATCTGTTACAGACGGCCTGACCAAGAGGACTCGGTGGGTGAAGCGCTCTATAGGCAGATAGGAACAGCCTCACGCTCGCAGGCCCTTGTTCTCACGGGGGACTTCAACCACCCTGATATCTGTTGGAGGGATGGTACAGCCCAGCACAAGCAATCCAGGAAGTGCCTTGATTATGTGGAAGACAACTTCCTTCTGTAAATAACAGAGAAGCCAACAAGGAGAGGTGCCTTGCTTGACCTCTTCCTCACCAACAGGAAAGGGCTGCTTGGAAATGTGACACTCCAGGGCAGCCTTGATTGCAGCGATCATGGGATGGTCAAATTCGAGATCCTCAGGACAGTGAGAAGAGCATGCAGCAAGCTCACTGCCCTGGACTTCAAGAGAGCAGACTTTGGCCTCTTCAGGAACCTGCTTAGTAAGGTTCCATGGGATATAGCCCCAGAGGGCAGGGGGGCCCAAGACTGCTGCTTGATATTCAAGGATCACCAACTACAAGCTCAGGAGTTTCGCATCTCAACTAGAAGGAAGTGCTGCAGGAGGGCCAGGAGACCCCCTTGGATGGATAGGGAGCTGCTGAGGAAAATTCGAAGGAAAAAAGAGGCTTATAAAAGGTGGAAGCAAGGACAGGCAGCCTGGGAAGAATACAGGGATGTTGTGTGAGAAGCTAAGGGTCAGGTTAGGAAAGCTAAGGCCCACTTAGAATTAAACTTGGCTAGGGATGTTAAGGATAACAGGAAGCAAATCTATAGGTACACTGCAAATAAAAGGCAGACTAGGGACAACGTGGGCCCCCTCTGGAAGCTATTAGGAAAACTGGCTACCCTGGATTTGGAGAAGGCTGAGGTTCTTAATGACTTCTTTGCCTCAGTTTTCACTGGCGTGTGCACTGACCACACCACCCAAGTCTTGGAAGGCAGACACAGGGACTGTGAGAATGAAGACCCTGAGACCACTGTAGGACAGGATCTGGTTTGAGATCATCCTAGGAACCTGAATGTACACAAGTCCATGGGACCTGATGAAATCCATCTGCGGGTCCTGAAGGAACTGGCAAATGAAGTAGCTAAGCCACTGTCCATCATATTTGAAAAATCGTGGCAGTCAGGTGAAGTTTCTGATGACTGGAAAAAGGGGAATAGAACCCCCATTTTCAAGAAGGGGAAAATGGATGACCCAGGGAACTACAGACCAGTCAGCCTCACCTCTGTGCCTGGCAAAATCTTGGAGCGGATTCTCCTGGAAGGCATGCTAAGGCACACGAAAAACAGCAAGGTGGTTGGTGACAGCCAGCATGGCTTCACTAAGGGGAAATCCTGCCTGACCAATTTGGTGGCCTTCTATGATGGGGCTACGGACCTGATGGACAGGGGTAGAGCAGTTGATGTCATCTACCAGGACTTGTGCAAAGTGTTTGACGCTGTCTCACATGACACTCTTGTCTCTAAGTTGGAGAGACATCAATTTGATAGGTGGACCACTGAGTGGATAAAGAACTGGCTGGATGGCCGCACGCAAAGTGTTGTGCTCAATGTCCATCTGGAGACCAGTAGCGAGTGGTGTCCCTCAGGGATCGGTGTTGGGACCGGTCTTGTTCAACATCTTTGTCAGTGACATGGACAGTGGGATTGAGTGCACCCTCAGCAGATTTGCTGATGACACCAAGCTGTGTGGTTCGGTTGATACGCTGGAGGGAAGGAATGGCATCCAGAGGGACCTTGACACGCTTGTGAGGTGGGCTGATGCCAACCTGATGAAGTTTAACCATGCCAAGTGCAAGGTCCTCCACCTGGGTGGGAGCAATCTCAGGCACAGCTACAGGTTGGGCAGAGAAGAGATTCAGAGCAGCCCTGCAGAGAAGGACTTGGGGGGTTTGGTTGATGAAAAAATGAATATGAGCTGGCAGTGTGTGCTTGCAGCCCAGAAAGCCAACCATATCCTGGGCTGCATCAAAAGCAGCATGACCAGCAGGTCGAGGGAGGTGATCCTGCCCCTCTACTCTTGTGAGACCTCACTTGGAGTATTGTGTACAGTTCTGGTGTCCTCAACATAAAGAGGACATGGAACTGTTGGAACAAGTCAAGAGGAGGGCCACGAGGATGATCAGGGGACTGGAGCACCTCCCATATGAAGATAGGCTGAGAAAGTTGGGGCTCCTCAGCCTGGAGAAGAGAAGGCTGTGTGGAGACCTCATAGCAGCCTTCCAGTATCTGAAGGGGGCCTATAGGGATGCTGGGGAGGGACTCTTCATGAGGGACTGTGGTGATAGGACAAGGGGTAATGGGTTCAAACTTAAACAGGGGAAGTTTACATTGGATGTGAGTAAGAAGTTCTTTACTGTAAGGGTGGTGAGGTACTGGAATGGGTTGCCCAGGGAAGTTGTGAATGCTCCATCAGTGGTGGTGTTCAAGGCCAGTTTGGACAGAGCCTTGGGTGACATGGTTTAGTGGGAGGTGTCCCTGCCCATGGCAGGGGGTTTGGAACTAGATGATCTTAAGGTCCTTTCCAACCCTAACTATTCTATTCCATTGTATTTTAATTACCTTTTTGTTGCCTTAATTTGTTGTCAGGAAGCCTCCATTCATGTCCTATCACACAATATGAGCACAATGGATTCCTTGTAAATAACTTTTTGTCCTATAGATGCTTGTGCTTCTGAGCTTCTGTGGCAAGATCAAAAAAAAAAAAAAAAAAAAGAAAAATCCACTATGAAGCCCCATCGTTGTTCAAGATCTTTTCACATGAGTGTGCTGAACATGTCAAAACCTTTCCTTTTAGGTACCAGCTCTTTTTGCATTCATAGGAACAGAAAGAATGGTCTTGATCAGACAGCCATTTGACCTTTACCACACACTGAACAGGCTGTTTCAAAAAAAATATTACATCTGACGTCAATTTTTTCACGTTTTTGTATTTGTATTGGCCCTCACTCTCAGCAGACAACATACCAGCTCACTGTGTTCTCGGCCTCTTCATACTTCAAAGTTATTTATGGCACCTCATCTTCACACTGGTGTGAATCCTCTGTCTTTGAGTGCATTTTTGTTTGTCTCTCCTCAAACCTTTCACTCTTCCTCTCTCTCTTCATCTACTTAGTCTTTGCCTTACTCAACTCCAAGTCCTCTGTTTTTCAGCTATTAAATAAATTATACTTTGTGAAATATTCTGTCAAGCCTTGTACTTCTATTCATTCCTCTGTGCAGGAAGATTCTTTGACAACCATGTTGTTTTCTTCTCAAGCTAGTCTCTTCTGCCTTGTCCTTCACAGCATGAGCTTTCATGGATTGCCTTTCTGCTCTAGAGTTGCACCCACTTAATATTTTGTTCCCTAGGTATTTACAACTCTTAAGATCATAATCTCTTTTTTTTTCCACTGTGGTCTTTAGCTGCAACCTGTCACTAGCTCCCTTTGCATCTAAACACAGATTAAGTAAATAGACATAAGGAACATTAGACACTGTTGATGTAGGACTACAATGCTAATATTAGTTATAATCAGACCATCTTTTTCTTTTCACATTAAAGTAGTTACAACTTGTTTAGATGGCACAAGTCTGTCTGCAATCACAATGGCCATTCAATGGCTTAAAGGATGGGGCAAAGGGTAAAATCCTTTTAAAGACTCCTAAGTATCAGGCAAAAATAAGTAACTAGCTCCCCTGAAGTGTATATTTACATAACTTTCTATCCTCTCAGAAGCAAAGAAGAACCTAAGGAAGAAGGCGGGTATAGTTGTGACAGTGAAACCAGCGCACTGCTGCCACAGGTAAACCATTCTCATATATATATTTGTCTAATTTGTGTCATAAAACCTGCTATTTTGCCTCAAAATATCTTTCCTCGCAGTTTGAACACTCTGAGACTGTCTTTCACTGTTACACTGTTGCTTTCTTTTTCTTATGTTTAAGAGGGAGAAGAAAACAGAGAATTAACTTCTAAGTTCAGTAGCAAATTGTTCTTTCCATTCACCCACCTGGGGGTCCCGTCATTGTTGATTCTCTGGCTTTTTAGGTTCTTTGTCTAGCTCAGCCTTGTTATGCCCAGCTCATTGTTGTGACTAAAAGCAGACAATCACCTTACCCACCAAACCACTGAGACATCTAGAGGTGCCCAAGGCAGAAATTGCTGTTAAGCCATATTCTGCACACATACACAAACCCCGATTTCTATTCAACCTAAATATAAACCTGAATTTAACTAGGCGCTATCTGAACTATAAAGGATGGGGGTGACATGGGGACAGACCCCAAACCGTCATTCCCATTGTGGATGTTGCAGCTCCCCATCCTGATAAGAACTAGATAAAAGCATTCTACTTGAAAATCCGACCACGAGGTCTTTAAACTGTGGTATTATTGCTTATGTTTTAGAGTAGTGTCATGGTTTAAGCTGTAAATCACGCAGCCCGTTCACTCATTTCCCCCTCCTTCTTCCCCCCCACTCCGAGGGGGGGGAGGGATAATGGGGAGAAGAATCAAAAGAATGTAACTCCCACGGGTTGAGGTAAGAACAGTCCAGTAACTAAGGTATAACGCAAACCACTGCTGCTACCACCAATAATAATAATGACCAGGGAAATACAAGGGAAGAGGATACAACTGCTCACCACTCGACGACCGAGCTGTGAACTGAACTCTTCCAGGCTCCTGCCCCCAGTTTTACATCCTGGGCATGACGTGCTGTGGCATGGAATACCTCTTTGGTCAGTTTGGGTCAGGTATCCTGTTTCTGCTTCCTCCCGGCTTCCCCTCCTCCCCAGCAGAGCATGAGACTCAGAAAGTCCTTGGTCAGACCAAAACATTCTAAGACATAACTACAAACATCAGTGTTATCAGCACTGTTCCCAGACCAAAAGTTGAAAACACAGCACTGCACCAGCTACTATGAAGGAGAAAAATGTCTGCTACTGCTGAACCCATGACAAGTAGTAACTCAGGGAAAACGCCTATGCCTTGACTGCTATATGTGAATATGTTAAATCACACAGGGAGAAGTTCAAACTAATTTACATCTTCGCACATCTATTGGACTGCTGAATTTCTGTTGAGACGCAGAAAAAGCATCCCTTATGCCTTATAATCTGGACAAAAATTACACTGAAGGTGCTCCAATGTATAAATCTCAATTTATTTATATTTCTAACTCACTTTAAGAGATCAATTTTGCCCATTTCCAGAAGGTACGAACTTCAAATACAATAGTATTTGCACAAGATTAACAATTTTGGGTAATTCCAATACCCATAATTGTGATGAACAACATTTTGCTTTGCCAGTAGCCCAAGTTACTATTTGCAGGGAAAATTACTACCCAACAGCAGAAAGAATGGCAGAACTCAGATCTGAATTTTATGAAAATCCTTTTCTTTTTTTAAAAAAAGAAGCTATACAGTGTAACTACTATTATGATTACTAATATAATAAAATGGTAAGTGTTCCTTATACTTTCGCTGGATAGACAGCCCCAATAAAACAAACAGGATTGTTGCGTTAGCACTGAGGTCTAACATAAAATTTGTTAAACCTTTATTGCAGAGAAATTACAGATATTTATTTCCTATGATGAGACTGAGTCCTTAAAAGCAAAGAGAGTTTGTTTCCTGTAAGGCTGGATGAAAAGTTACCACAAAAGGTGAAACAGCATTTTCTCTGTAATAAGGGCAGCAGAAATAATTTCAATATAGGAGGCTGAATGAAGTTTAAAGAGTATGGTTTATTTTTCAAGCTCTGGTTAAAAGTGCTTATGTAAGATTGAACAATCTAATTAGCTGGCCACCATCAGCTCTTTCCTTTTGTCACTTAAAGCAGAACTAAATGATAGTTCTCAATGGTTACTTGCATAACATACTTTAACAAGACTGAAGAAATTATTGGTTAGGCAGAGTTATAACTGGAAACTGGTACACCTTAACTGAAAAAAAAAATCACTTATAATCACACTGCATAGCACATTCCTTGATAAGGAAATAATGAAATATCATATCAGCTGAGTGCCCTGCAATGGTCCTTAATACTTCTGTTGAACAGGATGCATCATTTTCATGGGAATTGGGGTGGCCACATTTATAAATGTAAATACATTACCATCAAAAAAATATTATTCAAAAAGGGTAGTAAGCTATGTCAAAACCAGAAAACAATCAAGTTTTAATAATTATTAATGAAGTTATAGCTTGCAAGTAAATTCTTTCCTGAAAATTACTATATTCAAAATTGGTTATCATCCATATGTAAAGTTCCATATGTTCAAATCTATCAGCAAGCCTGGGATTCTTTTTGATTATGCTTGGTAAGTTTTAAATCCTCCAGCTTTATGCAAGTAACTAAATACTAAACAGAAAAACTTCAGAAAATAGATGTGCATTGCCACCCTGAAGAACAAACCTGAAAAGTTATGGTTTTCCTTGCATTAATGAAAATTTTAAAATTTATAAGCCTGGGAAAGCTATTGTTTACTCTTTTTTGTTTTCTTTTTCTTTTTTTTAAGATGAAAAGAATAACATGAAATAATTCCCTCATATCTCATTCTCATTGCATTCAGAAATGGAGGGAAAAGGAAAACCCGAAAATGCCGACATGCAAAATACATATACTCCTATTTCAAGGGTTGAAGAAAACGCTGATCATAGAATACCAGGCTGGAAATGATCTTAAAGATCATCTGGTTCAACCTTTCTTGGCAAAAACACAATCTAGACAAGATGTCCCAGCCACCTGTCCAGCTGAATCTTCAATTACCTAATATTGGGGAATCCACTACTTCCACGGGAGATTGTTCTAATGGCTGACTGTTTTCACTGTGAAAAACTTTCTTTTATGTCCAGTTGGGATCTCCCTAGGAATAACTTGTGCCCACCACCCCTCGCATTTCCCATGCAACTCCTTGTAAAAAGAAGCCTCCGTCTTCTTTATAGCCACCCAGAAATGTGGAGAAAAAAATCCCCCAAAACTTGACATACAAAGTTAGTATTCCGGCAGTTAGTGCTCTCGCATGTTCTTACTTTCAAATACTTGAATTTTGATAATTTTTTTTTTTTAAGATGATTCAGGACATTAATATTTTTAACCAGAAATGTGTCAAGGACTCATTATAATACCTTAGAATTGGTAACATCAGCTCAAAAGAATCACCTTCCCTCGAGAAATCTTGTAGCTAACTAACCAAAGACTGACATAAAGACAGTTACCAAAGAAGGCTCTTTACCAGATCATCTTTGAGTAAGTGAAAACTAAACTAGCTCCTCAAAGACATTATTTCACTAAGAATTTGGAATTAAGTCCTGCAAATGCTGCTATCATGCCAGTCACATGCATAGCAACAAAAAATTAATGTACTATGGCTACTACCTTGCCCAGTTCATATTCTAGGGAGGGGAACAAGGATACCTGTTTGCAGTCTCTTTTTGTGGATATCTGCCGACCAGTCATGTTTCCAGAGCAATGCTTCCAAAGGCTGTTTAACACACCCCATCTTTGTGCAGCTAAAGCAAACGACAGAGAGCCAAAAGGTAGAAGTAACTCACTGAAGTCATAGTGTGCTAACAGGCTGCTTTGGAAGTTCACAGAGCCCTAATTAAACCAGCATGGCACCAGCAACACCAATGCCAGCTTACTGGTGGTATATGTTTGCAGTGTTATTCTGAAAGCTCTTTACCAATCAATTACAAGAGGAGAATGGTCTCAAACTGTGTGTGCATGAGGAGAGGGAGGAGCAGATATGCTGAGCTAGACCCACCAGTACAACTTGAAACATTACTCATTAGTTCTGCAAGGATTATTTGGCCGTTTTTACCCTTCAGCAGCGCTGCACAGGCAAGGCCAGGATCCTGCAGAGCTCTGGTGCGCTCAAGGTTGCTCAGTCTTGTATTCTTTACTGATGGCAATTGTCATACATTGCTAAGTTAACGGATGCTACCATCAGTAAGATTCATTTGCCTATCATTTTTTCAAGGTCCCAATTATTTCCTACTGTTGTAGATTATGAAGCTGCACTAGTACCACAGTCTAGCCAAGTACAAAATACAGTTATACACTAAGCAGTTAGATGAGGGTGATCAAATGAGCACTTGAAAGGCTGAAGGCAAGATGGCCCTAGGTCCCAGTTTCGAAGCAATGGCTCAAAATGCTATTTATAACTCTCACAGGCTACCTATTGTTAGAACAACTAGAAGTGGACATTTTCATCAGACAAGTAACCCTGCACAGCAATTACTTCCTTTACTGATTTGTGTAATTGGAAATCAAAGCAATTAGCAACAGCAGCCCAGCTGCAAGAAAAGTAGGAAGTGACTGGCACCATATAAGTGCTTTTCCAGTAGCATGATTTAGATCTTGCATGCACGTCTTGTGTCTTACCATGGGATATACTATGGCAGCATGGAACAAGAGTTTAAGGCCATACGTACTTGAAATTTCTGGGAAGCTGTGAGGTAAAGTACTTGCAGAGCATGCTCTGCCTGTAAATATCTTCAGGCAAACACAGATGTGCTGTTTAGGAAGTATTACATCAGAAGTCACTAAATTAATTTCTACAGGTAGTTTAATATTCTCCCAAAACTTTACTAAAAATTTTTTGCTTTAACCAGATCTGTGAATTTCTCATAGATATGCTAAAGGCAATTTGCTTTCATTAGCTGACTAAGCACTTAATCATAGAATCATAGAATAGTTAGGGTCGGAAAGGACCTTAAGATCATCTAGTTCCAAACCCCCTGCCATGGGCAGGGACACCTCCCACTAAACCATGTCACCCAAGGCTCTGTCCAAACTGGCCTTGAACACCACCACTGATGGAGCATTCACAACTTCCCTGGGCAACACATTGCAGTGCCTCACCACCCTTACAGTAAACGATTTCTTCCTCATATCCAATCTAAACTTCCTCTGTTTCAGTTTGAACCCATTACCCCTTGTCCTATCACTACAGTCCCTCATGAAAAGTCCCTCTCCAGCATCCCTATAGACCACCTTCAGATACTGGAAGCTGCTATGAGGTCTCCATGCAGCCTTCACTCCTCCAGGCTGAACAGCCCCAACTTTCTCAGCCTATCTTCCTATGGGAAGTGCTCCAGTCCCCTGATCATCCTCGTGGCCCTCCTCTTGACTTGTTCCAACAGTTCCATGTCCTCTTTATGTTGAGGACACCAGAACTGTACACAGTACTCCAAGTGAGGTCTCACAAGAGCAGAGCAGAGGGGCAGGATCACCTCCCTCGACCTGCTGGTCATGCTGCTTTTGATGCAGCCCAGGATACAGTGGGCTTTCTGGGCCGTGAGCGCACACTGCCAGCTCATGTTCATTTTTAAACCAACCAACACCCCCAAGTCCTTCTTTGCACGGCTGCTCTGAATCTCTTCTCTGCCCAACCTGTAGCTGTGCCTGGGATTGCTCCAACCCAGGTGGAGGACCTTGCACTTGGCATGGTTAAACTTCATCAGGTTGGCATCAGCCCACCTCACAAGCGTGTCAAGGTCTCTCTGGATGGCATTCCTTCCCTCCAGCGTATCAACCGAACCACACAGCTTGGTGTCATCGGCAAACTTGCTGAGGGCGCACTCAATCCCACCGTCCCAGTCACCAACAAAGATGTTGTACAAGACTGGTCCCAACACCGATCCCTGAGGGACACCACTCTTTACTGGTCTCCAGATGGACATTGAGCCTCTGAGCACGACTCTTTGTGTGCGGCCATCCAGACAGTTCTTTATCCACTCAGTGGTCCACCTATCAAATTGATGTCTCTCCAACAAAGAGATAAGGATGTCATGTGAGACAGCATCAAACACTTTGCACAAGTCCAGGTAGATGACATCATCTGCTCTACCCCTGTCCATCAGGTCCGTAGCCCCATCATAGAAGGCCACCAGATTGGTCAGGCAGGATTTCCCCTTAGTGAAGCCATGCTGGCTGTCACCAACCACCTTGTTGTTTTTCATGTGCCTCAGCATGCCTTCCAGGAGAATCTGCTCCATGATTTTGCCTGGCACAGAGGTGAGGCTGACTGGTCTGTAGTTCCCTGGGTCATCCATTTTCCCCTTCTTGAAAATGGGGGTTCTATTCCCCTTTTTCCAGTCATTGGGAACTTCACCTGACTGCCATGATTTTTCAAACATGATGGACAGTGGCTTAGCAACTTCATTTGCCAGTTCCTTCAGGACCCGCAGATGGATTTCATCAGGTCCCATGGACTTGTGTACATTCAGGTTCCTAGGATGATCTCAAACCAGATCCTGTCCTACAGTGGGCCCAGGGTCTTCATTCTCACAGTCCCTGTGTCTGCCTTCCAAGACTTGGGTGGTGTGGTCAGTGCGCACGCCAGTGAAAACTGAGGCAAAGAAGTCATTAAGAACCTCAGCCTTCTCCAAATCCAGGGTAGCCAGTTTTCCTAATAGCTTCCAGAGGGGGCCCACGTTGTCCCTAGTCTGCCTTTTATTTGCAGTGTACCTATAGATTTGCTTCCTGTTATCCTTAACATCCCTGGCCAAGTTTAATTCTAAGTGGGCCTTAGCTTTCCTAACCTGGTCCCTAGCTTCCCGCACAACATCCCTGTATTCTTCCCAGGCCGCCTGTCCTTGCTTCCACCTTTTATAAGCCTCTTTTTTCCTTCGAATTTTCCTCAGCAGCTCCCTATCCATCCAAGGGGGTCTCCTGGCCCTCCTGCAGCACTTCCTTCTAGTTGAGATGCGAAACTCCTGAGCTTGTAGTAGGTGATCCTTGAATATCAACCAACAGTCTTGGGCCCCCCTGCCCTCTGGGGCTATATCCCATGGAACCTTACTAAGCAGGTTCCTGAAGAGGCCAAAGTCTGCTCTCTTGAAGTCCAGGGCAGTGAGCTTGCTGCATGCTCTTCTCACTGTCCTGAGGATCTCGAATTTGACCATCCCATGATCGCTGCAATCAAGGCTGCCCTGGAGTGTCACATTTCCAAGCAGCCCTTTCCTGTTGGTGAGGAAGAGGTCAAGCAAGGCACCTCTCCTTGTTGGCTTCTCTGTTATTTACAGAAGGAAGTTGTCTTCCACATAATCAAGGAACTTCCTGGATTACTTGTGCCAGGCTGTACCATCCCTCCAACAGATATCAGGGTGGTTGAAGTCCCCCGTGAGAACAAAGGCCTGCGAGCGTGAGGCTGTTCCTATCTGCCTATAGAGCGCTTCACCCACCGAGTCCTCTTGGTCAGGCCGTCTGTAACAGATCCCCACAATAATGTCTCCCATCACTGTTCTCCCTTTAAGCCTGACGCATGAACTCCCTGTCGACTGCTCACCTGTCCCCAGACAGAGCTCCATACTCTCCAGCCTATCCCTAACATAAATAGCAACTCCCCTTCCCTGCCTACCGGGCCTGTCTTTCCTAAAGAGCCTGTAACCTTCCATTCCTACACACCAAACATAAGAGCCATCCCACCATGTTTCTGTGATGCCTATGATATCATACGCCCGTAGATGTGCACACATGTCTAATTCCTCTTGTTTGCTCCCCGCGGTATCAATGTTTGTATAGAGGCATCTGAGCCAAACTCCAATTGAACCCGGCTCATTGGCTGGAGCAGCTGGTATATCTCTACATTTCTCTGAATGTTTACTATAGGTACTGGCCAATGACTGGGTGTGTTGGGACAGAGTGATGCCTCCCTCCCCCAACACATGTAGTTTAAAGCATCCTTGACCAGTCTGGCAAGCCTCCCCCCAAATCCACTCTTCCCTTTCTTTGTCAGACCAGCTCCACCTGCCCCCAGTTGTCCTGGCCTACTAAATTGAGTCCCATGTTCAAGGTACCCAAACCCCTGACTGTAGCACCACCCTCCTGAGACAAGGAGGCACCACATGTGATCAGTTCTAAGTAACTGTAAAGTCTGGTGGCTTTGTAATGGAAAATAACTGAGACGCTTGAAGGTAATTGACTTAGTTTTAGGTCCTTCAACCTTAGTACAAAAATGTAGAAAAACAGGATCTGGGGATGGGGAGTATCCAGGACCAGCAGAGGTCCCGGGAGGGAGCAGTAAAACTATCTGCTCACTAGGAAGACAGGATGATTGCTAGGTCTGTAACGTTAATTAAGCTGGAGCTCCAAAGACTGCCAGCGGGTATGAACATTGTAAATGACTCCCAAAGACCACCATCACCTTCTGTATACCTACGGGAAACTTTCTGGAAAATGATGTAATCCATGTGTAGCCTTATGAATATGTATGTATGCCCAGTGGCTGTATAAGGATGACCCCTGTGGCAATATGGGCAGACACGCTTGGAGGAGCTATCCCCGGTGTCTCCCGGCGCCGCAGTAAAGAATACCTGCTTGTCAACTTAAAACTTTGTTGGCGAGTTTGTTCATGGAGTTTTCTCCGAATCACTTCTAACCTTTTATTAACCTGGCCAATCCTCTTAGCCTTTTTAAGGTCCTGCCCTGCATACTGGAGAATTGACGAAAAGACAATCTGCACTCCAGAGCCCCTAACCACCTCTCCCAGGGCTCTGCAGTCCTTCTTTATGTTCTCCGGGCTACTGCTATCTATATCAGTAGCACCCACATGGATCACTAGAAGTGGGTCACAGTCAGTGGAACCAACTAGAGCAGGCAGCTTCTCTGCAGCATCCCTGATCCATGCCCCTGGTAGGCAACA
The DNA here is from genome assembly GCA_028858755.1 of Ara ararauna. Lineage (NCBI taxonomy): Eukaryota > Metazoa > Chordata > Aves > Psittaciformes > Psittacidae > Ara > Ara ararauna. Next base: position 51,728,774 of record CM054376.1, on the reverse strand, counting down.
CACCTCCCTTGAGACTGGGTCAGGCCGACAGATGGGTGCCTCTGTTCCTTTCAGAGTAGAGTCCCCTACTACTACGGCCTGCCGCTTTTTCCTGGCAGCACCAGTAGTGATCTTCTTTACCAGTGCATCAGCCGGTTGTTCCTGGTGGGAGTGTGGTTCCTTATCAGCCCCTTGTAGGACAGCAAAGCGGTTCTGGGTAGGAACAACAGGTTTAGGAGGAAGCCCCTTGCTTTTAATTGTCCCCTTCCTCCTTTTTTTGTTGGTTTTTTTTCTGTTACTGTTTCCCATCTTCCTGGGTTAGCGGCCTCCTTTCCTGCATGTGTGACAGTGGACGCTTGAGGCCCCTGCACAGTCTGGTCCTGGAGCAAGCAGTGCTGTTTCCCCTCAGCTTCCCTGACACCTTTCAGCCTAGGAACTGCGTCCCGCAGCTCTGCCACCTGCTGCAGGAGGACCTCCACCAGGGAGCACAGAGTGCAGCCCTGCCCATTGTGCACCCTCCTCTCAGGAGAGCCGTGCAGGCGCTCTCTACACCCCGAGCTCTGCACTGCAGCCTCCCCTCTCATCAGCTCTCTCTGGGTGCCTACACTGGCCACCGCAGGTGCAGCCAGAGCAGAGCTCCCAGACCGGACCCTGGTCACACGGCGAGCGCTCAACATCCCGCTGGCCTGCCCGCGCGAACTGCCGCGTAAACTCCCTCGAATCCGCCCTGTTTGCCTGCCCTGTTCGCCGCGATCCCTGGGCAGGGTTTTACCCACTCAGGGCTGGTGCGGCTCCTCCTAGCACCGCCCCCTCTGAGTCAGCTCCTCGCGTCCGCTGAGCTACCGGCTCCTTGGTAAGCCCTGTCGGGGACTTGAGGGTCCCTCGGTGCCTGTTGCTGCTCCGAGTTGAGGCTCCTGGACGCCCAGCCTCCCCCCGATCAGACGCTGCAGGCGTCCCTTCTCGAGACAGTCACCTCAGCAATCAAAATGTCATGGAAAAGGAAGTTCCAGACAGACCAGCTTATTGCTACCCTCAATAGTAATGGATCATGGTAATCCTCATTTAAGATGAGCATTCAAACAAAATTTCATATACTAAGAACTGCTACAGCAACTTTAATGTCAGAAAATTTGCCTGTCTCATCTGGTGGCAACAGTCTGTCTTCCCTTCTCCTATTTCTTCCTTCACATGTGCTGCAAGAAAGTGGAAGGATTTTCTGTCTCTATACACACCCCAAGGTGACCAATGCTTATATCCCACACTGTCTGCCACCTAGAGCAAGGCAGGCAGACAGTCTCCTGTGGGAAGACATCCTTGAGCAGCAGCAGCAAGAGACACTCCAGGGTTCTGCATCCCAACCGCTTGCTGCCCAGCAGGTATTTCCATTTACCACCATCCTCCAGGATTGTGGGCGCTTCTCAAGGTACCTACCAAATTGCACATCATGAATAACTGCAGTTTGGCGCAACAGAAGTTATCTTAAAAGCCAAGGTGACAGAATAACAACTGCAGTCTGGCAACTATCTGCAAGGAAAGCAAGACTGAGCAAGATGACATGGTGTGCCATCCAGCTGCTAGAGAAGCAGGTGGAAAGACTGGAAGATGTGGCACAGAATGAAGGGAGAAATAACACCAGTGGTGTCCCTATGGACAAACTGTATTCTGCTGGGATCAAGACAAAACCATGCATCTCAAACTCTTCTTGAAATAAACTAAACACTTGATTTATTTTTTTTGTTTTTAGTGTGGTACAAAGTAGGGAACTGAGTACAAATGCCCAGGTAATTTGGCACTATTCTGATGCAACAGATTGACAAACGTAGAAAGGAACATTTTTCAGAATCAAGTTTCACATTTCATTCCTTTTCAAATAATAATTGGAGGATAGAAATATAAAACAATTACAATTCTTATATAATGGAAAAAAATAATTTTGATTCATTTCTCTGCTGTGGAGAAAACAATACCTATAGGGCCATCTGCAACATTGTTTAAACAAGATACACTGAAACTGAGCTACTTAAATGCAAAAGCAAGTGCGGGATGGGGGAAGTTGACTCCTCAGAAATAAAGAACAAGTGTCAAAGGGACAAGACATAACATTTTCTTACTATGTTCAATTAGAAGTGACCACTAGAGAGTGTCCAGAGCTGCATGAGCATCTGACAAAAACTACTGGTTTAAAAAGTGACCTTTAAGAAGTTTGGATATTTTTCTCCCCTTAAAATGCAATGCCTGAAAATGTTACTTATCTAGGTACAGCATTTGTTTTGAGAGTAGCGCATCTGCAGAAGGCTATCTTCATTATGGCAAATGCAGAAAAGCCCACCAACATACACATAAGCCCAAAGAAATCAAGCAGTTAGTCCAAGGATCTTTTTCAAAGTATCATAATAAACCGCAGGTGCGAATTTATGGGAAAAAGTTTTACACTAACATTCTGCTTTATGTACAACATCACAGAGAAAGAAGCTTGTCTCCATTCTAAATAATACCATATATAATTCATATGAATAATTCAGATGTTTAATTTTGGACTACACCCCAATGAATGCCACAGTCCACCTCAAGGGCTGGTGCACAGCAATCTGACATGAGCAAGTTGTGGAAAACGCCAAGAACTATCACTACATGCAAACTCCATTAAAAAAAAAAAAAGTGTTGTTTTTTTTCTTTTTTTAATCTTTGGGTTGTTTTTCGTTTGGTGGTGGTTGTTGGGTTTTTTTTTGGGGGGGGGGATTCTTTGGTTCTGTTTTTTTTCTTATTAGAGAGGGCACTACCTTATATAGACCTGATAACCTGGCAATCCCAAGGCTCCTGGTACCTGGTGAAAGCAAAGCTAGCAGAGTTCCCCTGCCAAAAATTCTACAAAAGGAGGACTGACAGACCTGAAGAAATTGGGCAAGCCTAAATTCCCGAAGATCTTCGGGAAATGGTGGTACAGCTATATAGCTTTGCCACTGAAGAAAAACCTTCCATCGCCTCATGAGATGACAAAGTAAAGCTGATTTCCATGGAGGAATCATTCTTTCCAAGCTCTTCTTGAGTTTTATAAAAGTCAATCAGAACAAAAAAAAAAAAAAAAAACACTGAAGTGCAGACATATTAGATATCAAGTCTCCCATAAGAGTATTTATGAGAATGGCTCAGTAGAAAGAAGGTCTCGATATCCTGTTTTTAACTTTAAAAAGATGTTAGAACTTGTGAAAACTAAATATCTTCCCTGAAAAAGATGAAAACCAGGTAGTTAATGGTGAATTTTAAAATAGTATTCGCATACTAAAACATGCCAAGTACCAACTTGGAATAGCTTGGGTATTTATGTTGATATCTACTGTTGATATCCTATAGCAAGTGTTTACGAGCTGATGAAAACTAAAGCACCAATCATAAAGTCAAATTTCCAAACCAATTGTAATTTGCATTTGCTATGTAAGCCTAAAACTTCAAAGAATTTCTAGCAAAACAAAGTATTCCCACTGCCACCATTAACAGTGAGCAAGTAGAATGACAGCTGGTGTAATCTAATCACTTAAGAGAAGGAAAACTCTTTTTTAAGCAAAAAGAAAGTACAGAAAATTTCAGTCTGAAATAGGAATCATTGAATACTCTCATGGCTTCAGCACTAGCAGTCATTTTTCTCTTTCTTAGTAGCTGGTGCAGCACTGTGTTTTTGACTTTCGGCCTGGGAACAGTGCTGATAACACCAATGTTTATCGTTACAGCTTAGAATGTTTGGTTTGACCAAGGACTTTCTGAGTTTCATGCTCTGCCAGGGAGGAGGGGAAGCCGGGAAGAAGCAGAGACAGGACACCTGACCCAAACTGACCAAAGAGCTATTCCATACCACAGCACATCATGCCCAGGATGGAAAAAACTGGGGGCAGGAACCGGGAAGAATTGAGTTCACAGCTCGGTCGTCAGGTGGTGATCAGTTGTATCCCCTTCCCTTGTATTTCCCTGGTTATTATTATTATTGGTGGTAGCAGCAGTGGTTTGTGTCATACCTTAGTTACTGGACTGTTCTTATCTCAACCCATGGGAGTTACATTCATTTGATTCTTCTCCCCATCCCCCCCCCCCCCCCCCCCCCCCGAGTTGGGGGCGTGAGAAAGAGGGGGGAGTGAGCAAACTTCGTGATTTATGGCTTAAACCTCGACAAATACCAGGCTGGAAGGGATGTTAAGGCTCCTCTAGTCCAACCTTTCCTGCAAAAGGTAGTCTAGATAAGATGGCCCAGTACCCCATCCACCTGAATCATGGAAGAATCCAACACTGGGGAATCCGCCACTTCCCTGGGGAGATTATTTAATGGCTGATTGTTCCCATTGTGAATAACTTTCCTATTGTGTCCAACTGGAATCTCCCATGGAGTAAATTGGATGCATTACATTGTTGGAGCAAGTCCAGAGGGTGGTCCACTGTCATGGGTTCAGCAGTAGCAGACATTTTTCTCCTCCTTGGTAGCTAGTGCAGTGCTGTGGTTTTGACTTTTGGCTTGGGAACAGCACTGATAACACCAATGTTTTCAGTTACTGCTTAGTGACATTTTGGTCTGACCAAGGACTTTCTGAGTTTCATGCTCTGCCAAGGAGGAGGGAAGCCGGGAGGAAGCAGAGACAGGACACCTGACCCAAACTGACCAAGGAGGTATTCCATGCCACAGCACATCATGCCCAGGGTGTAAAAATGGAGGGCAGAGGCCCAGAAGGGTGGGGGTGCACTGCGTGGTCAGGCTGGTTATAGGTGGTGAGCGATTTTATTCTTTCCTTGTATTTGCCTTGTCATTATTATTATTGGTGGTAGCAGTAGTGGTCTTGTGTTATACTTTAGTTACTAAACTGTTCTTATCTCAACCTGTGGGAGTTGCATTCTTTCGATTCTCCTCCCCATCCACCCGGGAGCAGGGGGAAGAAAGAGGGGGGAGTGAGTGAGAGAGCAACTGCGTGAGTTATAGAGGCTTAAACCACTACACCCACAAAGATGATAGGAGGGCTGAAGCACCAATGCTATAGAGACAGGTTAAGAGAGATGGGCTTGTTCAGCCTGGAGAAGAGAAGGCTTCAGGGAGACCTTAGAGCAACCTTCCTACACCTTAAGGAGGCTTACAAGAAAGCTGGAGAGGAACTTTTTACAAGGGTATGTAGTGACAGGACGAGGGGGAATGGGTTTAAACTGACAAAGGAGAGATTTAGATTAGATATGAGGAAGAAGTTCTTTACTGTGAGGATAGGTTGCCCAGAAAAGTTGTGGCTGCCCCATCACTGGCAGTGTTCAAGTCCAGGCTGGATGGGGCTTTGAGCAACCTGGTCTACTGGAGGGTGTCCCTGCCCATGGCATGGAGGTTAGAACTACATGATCTTTACAGTTCCTACAGACCCAAGCTATTTTATGAATCTATGATTGTCCCCTATCTTTTCCATGTAACTCCTTGTCCTTGTAGCCACCCTCTAAGTACTGGGACATTAGGTCTCCCCTAAGCCTTCTTTTCTTTTGGCTGGACAAACCTAGTACTCAGCCTTTCCTCATACAGCAGTCTTCCTAATCCTTGGAAGATATTTGTGCTCTTCTCTGGACACTCTCCAGCTTTGATGGATGCCCTTGTTCATGTAACCCAGCATCCTGTTGGCTTTCTTTACCACCACAGCAGTACACTGTTCACTGAGCTTCTTGTTCACCAGGACCCCTAGGTCCCTTTGCACAGAGCTATTCCTCAGTGGGGTAAAATGCCAACAGCTCTAAAAATCCTGGTGAGATGGTGGAAGTCCCTTCAGATTTAGTGGTGATAGATGTAACAGGGCACAGGGACAAAACCAAGGATATCCCCATTCTGTAATACTGCATCATACACATATAAAATAGTATTCACTACTTAGCATTCTGATAAATGTCACACTCGTCTAACCGGGACTCTTGCCAGGGAGCAGATTCACCACCATGTACTGACATGGGTCTAAACAACAGATAAACAGTACACCTGCCTACAAAAGACCTTAATTATAAGCCTGCACCAGGGGCAGCACTAGATTATCATTATTTTCCCACAATGGAAGAAAAGCCTGGCGATATTATCTAATAGGCTGGAGCATGGTTTGTTGTAATTGATCAACTTTAAATTTTCCTGACACCATGTGCTGAAGGGACATGAATTGCACCTGCCGAATAACTGCTTGTTTATTAAAATTGTTATTTAAGGAGACTTGAAATGATACAGGTTAGACACAGGAAGGTCTGAGTTTAGGGGTCTGGCCGTTCAAGTAAAATTAAACTTGGTGTTACAGACCAAGGTTCTGTGCATTATATATAAAGAGATGAGCACCTCAAAAAAAACTGTGCAAAGACTTGAACTAGTCAAAGTAGAGTGCAATGCTAACAATGCTTGTTAACTGCTTCCCTTCCCTGGGCCACAGAACTCTGAACTGAGCTCACACTGTGCCTGTCTCTGAGCTGTTCCAGCCCTAAGTCCACCCCAGGAGTCAAGGGGCAGATCTGCTCTTAAGAACTTGATCAATTTTTCCTCTCAGCTGGGTGCTGGTTCTGGTAACACTAACAATGGCTCCCTTATTATGTTAAAAGACAAGTTATTAGTACCCTCAGCTCAGGAAATTTGAGACCAAGTTCAGTTTCTCTTCTAAAACCAGGAAGAACATGATGCTACTCATGCTCTGTCATACCAAGTAGTGTGTTCAGCTTGGGTGAGGAGGAACATTCTGTTCTCTTTCCAAAATACTTTATGTATATATATACACACACAGATATTTATAGCTATAGATATACACACACAATATGTACATATATATATAGTGAATTTTGAACATTTGGTAAAGAGTGAAAACAGTTTACAGAGTAGTGTCCAGAACTAATCACCTCCCATTTTGAGTGCCTTTTTCAACCCTTATTTCTCCTTCCTGAAGGGCTTTCCATGCAGCTGTGCAGCAGATATCATATGGTATAGTTCTGTGTTAGCTGTAAAAACTTTCCCTGTCAGAAATCATTAAAGATGATTTTGTATCTGGATATCAAAGTATTTTTACCTTCCTGACATCTATAACTGTACCTTCCAGAGGGTGCTTAATAAGTATTAAGGCACTATTTCCAATTCTGAGACTTAACTATCCCTCAAAGCTTTTTTGACTACCAAGAAAGAGATCTAAACCAACAATTTACCCATACGTTTTTGTTTCAATACATGCTGCTGTCTTTCTGCGTATCAAATATCTGCAAGTAGACTGCAGTAAAGATATTGATAGTAATGACAAACTAGAAAACAAGCAGTTTTGGCAGCAACTAGGAGCATATGCAAATATAGAAAAGGACAGCAAGTTCCCAAAATAGTTATCAAATTATAAAAACAAGTAACCAGCTCTTTCTTCTATTAACTGCAGCTTCCCTTGTCTGGCCTGAGCTCATCAGAAGTGAGCCTCAAGCAATACCTATGGACTTGAGGCATGTAGCCACCTATAGATAGGTCATAATAGAAATAAAACCAAACCAAAAAAGTCCTACAGCCCAAAGTGTCCAGTATATTAAACACAATTTCAGGCTATTTTAAAGAAGGTAGAACTGCATAATTGCAATGGTTTCTGATTTTCTGAATAAAAGTACATGGGATCCAACAGATTACTTTCTAAAGGCTTAAACCTCGGAAAAAGTTCCCCCCCAATTCTTCATTGGGAAAGTATGCCCATGGAACTTGAGCAGACTTCGCATCCTGAGAAGTGCTGCAGAAATGCAGAGCAACATGCTCCCTCAAGGTCCTGCAGGCCTCTGCATGGAAACACAATTTGGAGACATTGAAATAACTGCAGATCCCCTCAGATACACAGGTTCTGTCAAAAGGTGGGGAAATCTCTGACTGACAGAAAGTCTTATGAAAAGGGTAAAAATGCTGCTTCACAGTGATTCCTCATCAATGTTCCATGAGAGGGAGAGAATACTTTTCTCAAAGCAAATCTTTAGGACTAGGTCGTTTGAGAGCTCCTGGTGTTCTTTGGAGACTCACCTCCACAGTGATTTTTCAAATATAAGGTAACTGAAAGTCACCCCACCCTCCAAAAAAAAAGCAACCCCAAACCAAAACCCCAACATAAAACCCCCACAAGAGTACAGGCTTTCTTATCCTATTATAATCATTAATCAGAAATGTAAAAATGCTAATTTGTGCTGCTTGACAAAATGTGGGTTTTTTTTTTTTTAATAGTGATCTTTGTGGAGTTATTCTCCACCTACAAAGGCAACACATGACCTTGGTTTGATATAAGAATTAGAATTAAGACACACTACTATTCAGTGAGAATTAATGTATTTAGTTCAAACCCAAACTAATAGCTCCAATTTGATTAAGAATACACCTTAAAAACTTTATAGCAGTCTACTAGGAAAGAAATCCTTCTTTGAAAAGAAGTGTTAATTTGCAGTCCTCTTCAGAAAAATGGCAATGTGAAAATGACAGCTTTCAACTCTCTCCACAAGCAGCCAGTCCTGCATCATCTGATTTCAGGCCAAATAAAATATGATACATTTTAATCCTCTTGGGTCTACAGGACTGGGATAGATTGAGTACCCTGCATGCTCTTTCTGTACCTGACAGAGCAGTCACTAACTACTATTGAATTACACTTCGCAAATATATTGTGAAGCAGATTCAAATTAGCTTGCAGAACCCCATTTCCAGTAACCAAATGAATGCTAGAAAGTAGTCATAATTGTAGCCATAGCTGTTTACAGAGTTGGCAGTTAATTTAGTAATTATTCATCTTGCAAGTTAACTCTACTCATTTAACAAATAGCTGTTAACTAAATCCGCTTCTAAAGTCAGTTAATAGCTAATTAACTCAGTAAGCAGGCAGATATATCTAAACTAGATATCCTTCTGTTAAAGAAGCCAGCAACAATATTTTAACTGTAAGTCTGCTTTCAACATGAAGCTTCCCTTTACTGCCATTGTCAATATTTATGTGCTGAATGAAACAAAACCCTTAAAATGCAGTTCTGTGGCCACTGATCTTGAAAGGTACAGCACAGACCCAATTCCAGGAGGAATTAAAGGTGTCAGAGTAAAATAAAGGAGCAGCCAATAATATATAAGCAATCATACCTCACGGTTCAGGGTTCATTCTGTAGATCACAAGATTTCTGAAAACCTTTGCATCAGATGGGGGCAGACAGAAGAGCCAAGCAACAGCCAAAGTTAAAATTTGTTAAATCCCATGAACCTTCCTCTAAGGGGATTTTCTTGCAAGAAAAAGCAACAGTTGATTTATTTCATTTAGACAACATGCTGGAACTGATTGAACAGAAGAGTTCTAAACTTCTAAAACATAACCATACTGCTGGTTTTTTGTGTCCCTTTAGGGTAGGCTAGAAAAGCATTACTCTACAGAAGCATTCTTAGGGTTTACCTTCTTTTACAAGGTCACCTTTCACAATTAGTGATGATTGCAATTTTGCAAGTGCTCCATCTATGGAAGCATTCAGAACTGTACAGGCTGTAATCTTAGCACAGCTTTTGGTACCAAATTTCTTGCTAAAGAATTAGACAGACTTTCATATGCTGCCTTCCCCCAAGCTACATTTAACTGTGATCATTGACCTGATTTCAGAATGCAGAGACTAAACAGCCACTGCATGCAGAATTATGCCTTCAGCCAGTAAGTTGAACATACTGGACTCCACAGGTGCGGCAAGATGGGTGCCTACATTATCCATCCATGTCCTGACCCTCAGGTGCATTCACACTGTGGCATCGCATAGCCTTCCAAATTGCCTCTGAGGCAGAGGCCTCTGAACTTAGCAGATCAGAGGCACATGTTTTTTTTTTTTTTACAGCAGATCCCTTGTGTTCATGCTGAAGTGCCAAGAGTACTTCAAATCTACAGGAGAGGAAGATGCAGGATTTAGAGGAAGCTCTGGCTGCCAATGAGACAGGTTGCACTGCAGCAGCATCCAAGAAACCGTGAAGACCACTTGTGGTACTGAACACTAAACAGAAGGAGACTGCTGCCTGCAAGCTCTCTAAATGGAAGTGCGCTCACTAAAAACAATAGCTTGAGGAAAACACTTAATTACAAAATTGAGAGCCTACCTTGCCTTTTGCTTCCCTCATGGTAATAAGCATGTCTAACACATCTACATGATCCTCAGACCTGTCTATGGCCACATACCCTTAATTCATCTGTACAGCTTGACTGCAGCTAACCTGAGAGTAACATTCAGCCACGTTGCACAGAGCTCAGGATGACACAGAAGACTTGGGAAGCATCTTGCTTCTGCTTCTAATCTACTTCTGGAACCCGACCTAACCAAGTGATACTTACTGAAATACACTTACTGACTCATTACTTTGTCTGTGAAATTAGCCTAGCTTTGAAGTGCTGCATGCCTTTACATTTAGAAAATTAAAGTGTCTGGTGCTTGACCACATCAATAACTGCATGTAGCATCCAGACAAGTTGTTTCAGAGAAACTAGTACAGGATGCTAATATTTCTGGTTTAAAGCATAAAGACATTAAAGAAATTGGGGAGAAAGATACTACAATAACATTAGACAGACTATATAGGGCCATAATTCTTGTAATACTGACAATTGCCTTGTTTTCTTGCTGAGTTTTAGTACTAGAGTCAGCCCCAACCTTCTGCTTCTCTAAAAATGTCTCTCCTAACTTGGTACTAGATCCAGGCTACAAACAGTTACAGAGGAGGATTTAATCTTTAGATTAAATGCACAGCACAGTAAGCAAGCAGAAGCTGTGTTACTCTAACATTGTATCTTAAATCTGGTTAGCAATAGCATCTACTATAAAGTTATAGTGCCTTCATGCTAAGATGCCCTAAGCACTGCTTTGATCCCCAGACAGCACAGGGTTAAGAGGTGTAAGATGCTGTAATGCTAAAGCCTACTTTGCCCTCCAAAGTTTCATCATGCTGTTCTGGAAAATACAGGGCAAATTTCTATGATACTCTTGTTTCATTTTGTTTTCTTTTTTTCCCTCAATGAAGGGGATAAAACTGACATTTGTACAATACAAATAGGCCAGACAACATTTCATACTTTCCCAGGAGCCTTAAACTCACATGGTTCCAAGCTGCACAGGTACAAAGGCAGCAAAAAGCACACCAAACTTAAGTAGTGAATATAATCTGCAGTCAAAGTAGACTTGAAAAAGCTTTTTTACATCTGCCAATATATCATGGCTCATTGCAGGGGGAGCATAAAGAAAAACTTTTAGATATTATAGCAGTCCCTGCAGCAAAAAGTCATCTTCAAAGTATGACTCACCTTCACGGTTCCATTCATAACGCAGCTAGCACCTACTTCTCAAGTGCACGACTTTGAGAAAAGCACACAGAGCTTAAACACAGCCAAGCAGAACCAGATCACTACGTAGCCTGCAGTCAGCAGAGGGCAGTGGAAAGTATTTTCTCAGAAACTTCGTTTCAGAATGTAATGCTTCTATTATCCTCTGCATTTAGATCCTGCGCCCTGATACTGATCTGCTTTGGTTTTATAATGACCTGGGTAGAAAAGCCCCATGATTTTTGCAGGTTTTTTTCATATGCCTTCAGGCTTTTGGAAGATATTAGTCCCTCAGCCCTACTTGATTTTAAATTCTGCGTCATAGCAATACATATTCTGGATAATAAAGCTGCTCAAGCATTTATTTCACCATGTATTAAGTAATTTGGTTTTAAAATAAATTTTTAGATAAAATATAATTCATGGCTCCTCAGTGATCCATGGTAAACTACTTCCCCAGTTTGGTATTGTTACAGTACTTCTACTTGCAACAGTAGGGAGAAAGTACTAGTTTAGAGAGGGCAGGGGTTGTCAACAGCACAGACACTGCTTGAATTAGATCTGCATGAGGTAGACTCATCATTAGAACAGCAACTACTAATTAAAATAGGTCAGTTCATCATATAAAAATTATACAGCATTATTTCATGTTATTTGGATAAATTAGCTAGCTATGTTTAGTTATTTCCATTTTCTTAAAAAGGAAATATTGAAACTGTAGTATTGCCTAATCCACAATTCTCATCTCCACTGCATGACAGTACATAACAATCTGGAAACCATTTTTCCTCGAGCTTCCTCATTGTTCTCCACATTGACAGATCGTTATATAAAAGTTACCAGATTTTTTTTTTTTTAATGGTTCAAAGCTCAAAAAACCACCCTCACTTTGCAGCATCCAAATACCCTATTAGCCCTATTACCAATAAATAACCTTTCCTTGCTGAAATGCTGTTTGAGCATTTTGGGAACAGGATATTGCTGGAGAAAAAATAAATTATGAAATATTCACACTAGTTTATTCTTTCTAAAGTAGAAAAAAAAACACAGCCAGAATGGCCAGAGCCACTACAAACAAACCTGCAGCCCTAGAAAGAACCACAACAGCTAAAAAAACCCTTTGGTTTCTTAGAGAAGTTATTATACAATAAAGAGACTGTACAATGAAGATGCAGGCATCTGCTTTCTGACAAGACTTTAGTCCATCGTTTCAGAAGACTACTAGCCTTGATTTTATTCATAAACTATAGAGACACGAAAGAAGGGAAAACAGAGAAGGAAGACAGGTGTACCTCCCTAAGAAATAAAGCTATCACCAGCAGCTTCTAAGTGTTACTTTTAGGTCTTCACTTTCTTTGCAAAGCTTGATTCTGTTTCTAGCTTCAAAATGACTAAAGATTTATGGAGAAGTATCTGAACAGACATTTGGCATCCAAATTCTTGTGTTAGAGATCAGCATACTAATTTTTTTTCCACAAATATCTTATAAATCATATGAATAAAACTGAAAAAGGCATAATCGTGACCAAAACCAGATACCATGTCCTATTAAACTGCATTTTGTAGTATTTATAGCCTGCACCAATAAAGCAGTCATAATCAACATAGAAAAAAACCCTACACTCTGAAAAGCTTACTTCATTACTAATCACTCCTAATAAAAGGAATGTGTCTAGTAGTTTTCAGCCTGTATCACATGGTGCTAAAACTTCCATAGTCCATGCCATAGATTGCCCTTAAATTGTTATACTGTCACTTATTATGAACCCTAAATGCAAACGCAAGCTGTACAGTGTTTTTGGTTTTCCTTTAACTTTTTTCTTGATATTCGGATATAAAAACTACACTGGATCTTGCTAAAACTTAGTCTCATTCCTCTAAATTTCATGTGCTATTGATAGTACATGGGGATAATTTGAAGTAATTTAACTTGGGCAGGGAATTTCAGCAAGGAAAAGACAAGTACAGTTTCATTTGCAGCTGTCATCTGTTCCAGATACCCCAATTTATCTCAGTCAAAGCAATGTCAGTAGTCTGCATACCTCCTTTCCTGAGGTCTTGAAAGTTGTTGGTTTTGTTTTGGTTTTTTTTTTTGTATTATTATTTGTATATAAAACCTGACATTTTGTCAGAACACACAAATAGCATCTTCCAAAAAAAGCTCCAAGTTGCTGACAAGTAAATACAGACTATGAAGTCTAATCTTTACAGCAGTATAATACCTCAGCAGGGACCACTGTTGTCTTTTCAGCAGCATTGCAAAAAGCCAAAATTAACTCAGCCTAACCTTTTGAAGTTAAGCAAGCAGAGACAAACAGCTCAAAACTACCCCAATCCTGCCAAGTATCAATGTTTCCACTAGTCACCTCAACATCATGATCTGTTTTCTAGACATACACACAAATGCCTATGACCTGATTACTCAGCATCTAGTTATGAGATCCTTGAAAGGCTTTTCATGGGGGGGTGTGGGAGTTTGACACCCTAAGAACAGAATTAAAATTAATGAAATGCACCCAATAATGTTAAGGCTGCTTGCAGCCACAAGGCACAGGAAAAAAAGGTGAAGAGAGCACAGACAATCCATCCCATTCACTCACACAGCTGGATGCCTTATGGTCCCTCTGAGCCATTTTAGTAGTCTGATTGACATTTACCTTAGCTTTATCTAAATCTGAACATGCTTATTTTTCAGCCAGTCTCTATGAAAGCCCTGTAGCTTGTGGAGCAGCTCCAATCACCACTAAGCTAAAAAAGTTACTGAGAATTAACTGCTTTTCAGACTCAGTGTTTACACACCATTCAAAACTACACATATTTTCATATTGAAAAAAAGGCATTTTTTCAAATCATTATTTTCCAATCTGGTTTTACATTTTTAACTTTCTTTTGCAAGGTGCTGTCACACTGCAGATGTCAGACTTTCTCCATTTCCAAACATCTATAGGGTCTTCACATGTCTGAGTAAGCAAAAGAGTTTCTCAACAGATCTTTATACTTCAGGCAGGGCTGAGAACAAAAAAAATCCACCAGGTTTCTCTCCCAAATGGTGTGAAACCCCAATCCCCATGCCAGCAGCATTTGACATCGCCTTTTTTGGGCATTCTTTGTGACTCTGCGGTATAGAATCAAAGAACAGTTAGGGGTGGAAAGGACCTTAAGACCATCTAGTCCCAACCCCCCTGTCAGGGGCAGGGACACCTCACACTAAACCATGTCACCCAAGGCTCTGTCCAAACTGGCCTTGAACACCACCACTGATGGAGCATTCACAACTTCCCTGGGTAACCCATTCCAGGGCCTCACCACCCTTACAGTAAAGAATTTCTTCCTTATATCCAACCTAAACTTCCCCTGTTTAAGTTTGAACCCATTACCCCTTGTCCTATCATTACAGATCCTCATGAAGAGTCCCTCCTCAGCATCCCTATAGGCCCCCTTCAGATATTGGAAGGAGGTCTCCACACAGCCTTCTCTTCTCCAGGCTGAACAGCCCCAACTTTCTCAGCCTATCTTCAGACAGGAGGAGCTCCTCCCGTGATCATCCTCGTGGCCCTCCTTCGGACTTGTTCCAACAGTTCCATGTCTTTTTGATGTTGAGGACACCAGAACTGCACACAATATTCCAAGTGAGGTCTCACAAGAGCAGAATAGAGGGGCAGGATCACCTCCTTCAACCAGCTGGTCACACTCCTTTTGATGCAGCCCAGGATATGGTTGGCTTTCTGGGCTGCAAGCACACACTGCCAATTCATGTTCATTTTCTCATCGACCAGCACCCTCAAGTCCTTCTCTACAGGGCTGCTCTGTATCTCTTCTCTGCCCAACCTGTAGCTGTGCCTGGGATTGCTCCAACCCAGGCGTATGACCTTGTACTATAGGAGCCTAGTTTGCTTTCCTTGCAAGTAATGGTTAAGATTGTGACGCACAGTATCTGCAAAATCACCTTATGTATCCCAGGAACAGGAGCAAAATTCAAGAGTTTAAATATGGCAAAACAAGTGCACCTTTATAAACTCTATAATGTTTCACACCACAGCTACAGAGCTCTCACTGGGAATATTCATTCCTTTGAGGTTATGAACTGCCTGCTGTGGCTAACCTATATGGCTCTGAAAGGCTCTGTGTTACAGATTATGACAAGCCCAGGATACAAACTGTAGACTGCAATATGAGAATTCACTAGGGATCAAGAAAGTCTTCTTACTTCCTAGGGAAAACACAGTACATAAAACCTATCTGACCCAATGTTATATCATCTACTGGGAAGTGTCTGTAGAGGGATATATTAAAATAAATAATTACTTAAAATGGCTCTAATACCTTTGCCATAAAAAAGCTAAAATATTACTACTGTTGTAAATTATTTTGTGAGTTACAGGCTGTTTGACCCTGTCTCTTTGTTTTTGTCTTGTTTCAACTTTACCCTCAAGTGATGTCTGCTTACCAAGATAACCAAACAGCTGTAGCTTGCAACCAAAGGTATAAATTCATTCAATTTTTCTATACCTTTGTCAGCAAACACAGTCTGGATTTAGATGCTAAGCATATGAATACTTTCCATTTTGCTCCACTTCTCTGCCACCACAAGAACAGACTCAGGATCTGCAGGTTATCTCTTCGATAGCTACTTTGCAAGGTCTTTGGCAGAAATTGATTGCTGACAGTAGAACAGCACTGACATTAAAAAGAGCTACAGAAGACTCAGAATTGGATTGGGTTAGATACCACTTGCTTTCATTTTTGGAATTAGCTTGGCTAATTGGTCTGTACATTGTAAAGGCATGTGCAGAACAGGAGAGAAACAGTCTTTGTACGTGGAAAGAGTTTGGCAGTAGCTGAAATAGCTGCTCTTTTTTTACAGTGACTGACAAGTAAGTTGGTAGGAGGCATTTTAAGCAGCAGGCATTTTAAAGTAGTTGCTATCATTTAAGAGCTCATTCAGTTGTTGGAGGTAGCCAATATACAGCAGTAATGGTATCTGTGCACACAGTAATATGAGAGGACAGATACACACACTCATATAAATCCATAGAGAGCTACCTGGCAGCACTGCATCCACAAAAGTTGGTGGTCACCAACTCTGTACTTTGGGAGGTATATAATAGAAGTGTTTAGCAATTACACATCTTCTTTTCACCTCCTAGAATACAATAGCTCACCCCTTCTAATACAAAGCCCAAACACTCACTTCCCCCTCCTTCTTCCCCCCCACTCTGAGGGGGGGGAATTGGGAGAAGCATGTTAGTAACAAAGGAGGACACAAAAGCCAGAAGCAGCTTCTAATAAAATCCTGAGTGCTAAGCAAGTAAAGTTAAGTAAGCAAGTCTATCATAAGATTAAGTTTATAACATCATGACTCAAAATGTCAATAAAATGCCTGCTTTTTCAACCTAAACAGGGAGGTCCTGCTGCACAGAAGCAGCTTTTGAATGACTCAAACAGCTGCATAAAGTGAAAAAACTAAACAAAACAACAACAACAACGAAAGAATAAGAGGCTGGCTATTACCAATAATGACATATTTATTTTCACAAACTATATTAAAACAACTTTCTGGATAATTCTTCTCTTGCAATATTCTGAGAGTACAGAAACATACCATTTCTAATCTAATGCTGAAGAATAAAGAGGTTTACATCCCACAAGTCATTTGGTGCTTGATGCAAAAACACCACAAATGCAACACTTCCTAACGCAACACCTCCTAGCGCAGCACAGGTTACACTCTGCTAAACATGAGCCAACAAACACTTAACAATGAAAAACACAGGTTTAGATATTAAGAAGATGAAGCCTGACCTACTTAGTTCTAACTTCATATAACCCATGAAAACATGGGGTCAATTTTACAGTCTTTGTTCATTTAAAACTCCTATTAATTTCTATGGCAGCTTCACCGCTTCACAAAAGGTCAAGTACTCTATTCGCCCAAAGAAAGGTACAAGAAAGGACACAGCCCTATCATGACCATAAATAAATACATTCAGTATTAACAACATACACAGGGCACATTCTTTTAAAACGTTCAACTTCAGATATTATTTGTTACAAAGTAGTTAAGAACAAAAAAGAAATGGGAGAAAGCCAGGAAAAAAACAAAGCAAAAAAATAAGCCAGAGCAGTTAAACCCAACTTACTTCAGCAGACTGTAAGAATCCTCCGATCTCCTACTCCTATCAGCTCTACGTTAAAAGAGAAAGCAAACTCTTCTGTTTAATTTACAGGTTAAGGTTTCACAAATACTGATCAGCTGTGCTTCATTTAGAGCTGCTTTGTGGGTGCACCAATCAGAGCACGGCAATGCTCACTTGCTTTAGAAATCTGACCTAGTCTTCTCTCATTCTTTTCAGGTGTTTTTATTTCATACATTGGGTTTCCTCCATTGGAGTTGCTCTTAACACAAGGTCAACTGCATTCTCCTTTCAGAGTCTTCTTTTTCCTGAGGGGAGATCCTATCACCTAATGCTCTCACCCTGCCTCTCCAGCACACAAGCCTCTCCCATCTTTCTACCAAAGAGGAATCCACAATGAAGCTAAACTACACATATGTCTTGTAACCACAAAAAATCTTCTTGCATTTTATGTACATTGTAAACATTTATGTACCTTTATAAATAAAGCCACTGGGAGCCTTGCAGTGGTACGTCTTCTGAAAAATCACAAGCTTTGTACATATCTGATAGCTGTGTATGCAAGCAACTGAATACTAGCACAGACAAAGGAATGCTTAAGGAAGGGCAGGGAGGATACGACAGAAAGCCTAAACTATATTAAAGCAGCCTACATTACCTTTTCTACAGTAACAGTAAGAACAAACAAAATATATAGACAATGTTTATAGTGTAAGTGCAGCATAAATATATACTGGCATACTCAAAGTTTAGTCTCTCCTAGATCAAAAATAGTTCTCAAACTCACACTATTGACTGCCTAGAATATTATCTTGGAAAATGATCTCTCATCCTTTTTTTTTGTTGTTGGTCTTTCTGATGCATAAGCCTCTCTCCATCAGCCAGAAATCACAGTGGTGCAGGCTGAAGCTCACTGAAAAGACAGAATGAAATGCTACCAAGAACTGCAAAATACAAAAAAAAACCCAAACAGATCAACTCACTGTGACCCAAATAAAATCTATAAAGAAACAGATGAAATATAATAACAAATTATCTATCACTAACACCAGGGAAGTATGTATATTTGCTGGAGGAAAATAAACTTTGTTACAAAGGACAAAGCATCTGTGATGTCTTCTATAAGCCTGAAGAGAAACTCTACCTGAAGGACTTCCCAGAAGAGCTTTGTGGAGCCTTGGGAAAATGCTGACAGTGCAAGCTTTGGAGAAATCAAGACAGGATTGTATGCAAGACTAAACCAACACATGGCAGTCATCAGCGAAAGCCCAGCCAGCTCCCAGCTAGGAAAACATGCCTTATCCACAGGTTGTAGAATAAACACAGATGCAGCAAAATGAGTCACCAGAGGAAAACAAAAATTTAAATTGGAAGCAAATGAAGCTTTTTGCACATGCATGACAAGAAATCCATTGAGCAAAACTAATTTTATGTCTGTGCTGCAATTGCTGTCTTGCATGTTAAAAATAAAAAGACTACAATGGTAAGAAGTACCATATAGCTTTAGATTCTAGAGAAAAAAATATCAAAAAGCCTATCCAAATAAAAAAGAAGGTATAAACTAGAAATTTATTCCATAAAGAAAAATGTTAAGAAAATAATAAAAATGACTCAGCATTATCTAAAACAGGGTGTGAGGAAAAATTATGTTGCATGTAAAATAACATTCCTACTTAGAATCTTGAAGTGGTGTGGGTTGGAAAGGACCTTAAAGGTCATATAGTTCCAACCCCTCCGCCATGGGCAGGGACACCTTCCACTAGACCAGGTTGCTCAAGGTCCCATCCATGCTGGCCTTGAACACTTCAAGAGATGGGGCATCCAGAACTTCTCTGGACAACCTATTTCAGCGCCTCACTAGCCTCATAGTAAATAATTTCTTCCTGATTTCAGGAAAGTTAGGTTATTTTCATGGTACCTAACATTAATATATTTTGCTTTCGACATACTGCAAGCTAAGAAGATGCCATGGTCATTCAGTGCACCACAGCTGACAGAAAGTAGCTTGTTAACCCACAATAACTATACTGTAAGTCTAGTTATTTTGGGTAAGTCTAGTCCCTTTTCACACCAGTAAAGCTTAGTTTGTTTCAAATGACAAAGCACATCTAGTGTGACTTTGTATCCTGAGGCATACAGAAAAAAAATGGTTACCAAACCACATAAATACATGAGGAATACATTAAAGAAAGAAAGAAAAATACCCCTCACATCATAATGATTTTATTTTTTTGAATAGCAGAACTGGTCATGGAATCAGACCCTTATTCCACTTGGTCCTCAGCAAACATCAAGTGAAAAGCCAGGGAAAGGTTCAGTTCCAGCAAGCATAGTTCAAATATTAACCTGACGTCTTCTGAAATGTGTTTTAAAGGTAACAAGTATTTTCATAAAGGCTCAAGTATGAGTGTTGCTTCAGAATAAGGTAGTGTGTGATGCAGGTGCTCCATGCACAGTGGATCCTAACCTAACTCTTTCAAGGGAAGTGAAAAATGTTTCCAATAATCCGTGAACATTTCCAGTATAAAGTAAAAACAATTTATAAACTCTTTGAAAATGAAGAAAATAACCTACAGCTTCCATATATATATGCATACTATTACAATTTTACATCAATTTATCTCCTCTTAATAGCCTTTCTAGCAAAAAAACATATTCACAGTTCAACTGCCAACTGCTTCCTACTAGCCAGCTCCCCAAAAATAACCGCTGTCAGGGGGTGAAAAAAGTCAGAAGTCACAAGCTGGTTACCCTGTGTTACTACATGGTTCTCAGAAGTTGCTCAGCCTTTTGGTGGACCTCTTACCACCTATACATGCTGATTCTTGGTGACCCAGAAGAGGAGCTGAATAAATATTTTTAAAGTGATCTGCTGTTCTCAGATAAAGGGGGACATATGGCCTGATTTTCCTAAGTGTACATGGGTATATGTATACTCACATTTGTGTGCATTCATGTTTTCTGTTACATAAGTTCAAATACTGCAGACTTTAGAAATTTGAATAAAAGAAAATACTCATTTTGTGGAGGAAGTAAAGGAAGCTCTTAAATATGTCACTTATTTTAAGAGATATAAGATCATAAACAGTGAATGAATATAAGAGGAGAGAGTATTCAATTAGGCATGGATAGCTTGGGCTTACAGAAAAAGTCTGTCTTTTTATATGATAATATATAGTGGGGTATGCAATGCTGTAGCCTTGATTTTGGGTGTGGACCCATAGGAATTGCCATGCATTCCAAGGCAGCTCTGAGATTTGGGGTCTTTATTTGTTTGTTTATATATAAAATGGATTTAAAAAAATAATAAAAAAAAATCCAGACAGACTTGTTTGGAGATATACTTGCAGCAGCAACCAAAAAAATTCAGAACAGTAAATGCTGGTTGCTAAGCAATACACTTTTCATAGTCCAGATGGAATCCCATCCTGTGTGAGATTCTTACTGTTTGCCTTTAAATACTGTATAATAACATCAGTTGAGAGCGTACTCTCCAAATGGCACCCTGTGAATCTGCAAAGTGGAGCTCTTGATTCAGCCTCGCTGAAGTCAAGTGCTGCCTGCCTGAGGAAAGCCTGGCTGTCAGGCAGTTCCCGCACCCAAGCCATTCAGCAGTTGTCCCGTTAGCTCATTGAATTTATGGTGATAGACAACTGCATTTTAACTACTTCAAGTTTTTGTCTACCTGACAGGTGTGGAGGGAAGGGAAAAAGAAAAAACCAACCCAGATGGAAGCTCGAATGGTTCATGCTTATACACTGCCTGATGGAATAGTCTTTCTTGCCACCTTATTTCCACTGAGGACAAAACTAGAACCTCTTCTCCCGAAGCCACGATTAAACACACAGACACACAAACAGGAAGAAATAAAAAGGAGAAAACCGGGAGTGCAAACCAATTCATTGCAGTTCAACCTTGTGCAGTGCAGGCAGGACCACAGGGCATTGTACAACCCCCAAGTTCAGCCAGCTCCACCAATTTGCTCCCCAAATTGAGGTTACCTCCTGATTTGCTATTACAGCTCAAGCAGAAGAGAATAGACCATGCAGATGTACTTGCACAAACATAGAAGAAACTCCCTTCCAATCACCTTTGCTAGCTTAAGTTTCTGAAATATTGATCAGTACTGCCAATCTCCAGAAGATGTACTAATAAACAAGTTAAGCCATACAGTCAAATATTTATTTATTGACAACTTTCAAATTTCCTGAGTATCACTCACACAAAAATAACTACAAGATTTAAATAACACAGTGTGTTGTTGCTGTGAGATGATGTATAACAGCTGGCAATCTGCATTTTCCATGTATTAAATATTACTGAACAATGTTAAAGAACAAATATACTGTTCTCATAGGGCCCAATTCAGGAAAATGAGAAGCTCTGACTCCCATTCCGTTTGCTGGGAGTCAAGAGAATTCATCTCAGAGGAATGTTTTGAAAGGGCACACTTCAAATGAGTTTATTTTTTTATTATTACTACATTCTGGATCTGTAATAAGCACATCTGTTTACTTACATGCTAGCTATATTTAAATAGACATTAGAGGTTAAAATTTAATTTTCTAATTCCAATAGTAAGTGTTTAAATGGTCTTGCTGCTGCCAAAAAAGTCATGGCGTGCTATAAAAATCCGTAACCATCTTCACCTCTGTTTTCATAATGCACATGTATATTATAATGGAAAACTGTGCTGACATTCAGAAGCAATGATGAGCTTTTTAGAAATGTCTGCTCTAAAACGGATACTGTAGCTGGATGCGTATCATAGCCAATGAAACATATTTGGAAAGATTTTATGGTATTTTGCTTCCTTTCATGTTTAACACATATTTTGCCAGATGAGCTTATGTTGTACCAAGAGCAAACCAGGAGGAGTTTTGCCTTCCTTCCAGTTTCCTTCCGCTGCTACGATCATTCAGAAAATGCATTGCCACCACTTGTAGCCCCTGCAGCTAGATGTAAAGCAGTTCTTTACTGTATCACAGTAAAGACATCAGACTAAGGATGGAAGTTTTTGCTTACCTTTTTTTGTTTGTTGGGTTTTGTTTATGTTTTGTTTGTTTTTTCTTTGGTTTTTTTTGTTTTTTTTTTTTTTTTCAGAAAAGGGAGTATGTTGTGCCACAAAAAAAAAAAAGAAGGATAAATGAATGTTTAATTTCCCTTTATCTTCATTTCATTTTCATTATTCTGCATGTCATGCCTGAATGTGTTATAGTCTTCTTGCAAAATAAGGTAATTTAGTGAATGTGTATTGTTTGTCTTTTTATCATTAGAAACAATTCAAGCAATTGGAGGAAAGAGAATTTATTCTGTCATTTTTGCTGCACCTGCTGGTCTTTGTTGAGTTATCAATTTAAAAAAGATGTTTCTTAACTCATAATTCTGTTACACTTTAAAGAATCTATAAGGAGAATTTATATATGAGCTCCTTTATATTTTGTGAGCACAGTGATATCATGTTTGGATTTTCAGCCTTTGATTGATGTGTGAGTCAAATATAACAAACAAATGGCATTATGCAGTACTGATATGGTCAGCCTTTGGACATTTGCTGTTTAATTATGGAAGTAAGACTTTTTAAAGCATTTATTATGTTATCTTCCTCAAGGTTATAACATTTCCACTCTTTTGGGACTTATGTTTATTTTTGTCTAATGCCAGAAGCCACATCCAAGAAAAGTAAAGAAATATGGAAGTAGACCTAAGGACAGTGACCTGATATGGGACCAAGCATCATCAGAAAAGGAAGAAAGGTAAAGCAACCCTTCTTCCACATGCATAAGCATGCTTAAGCTTTGACAATATTCTCACATATGTGCTCTGTAGGTAGAGTGATGGCTTCAGGTTGGACTGTGTGGTGCCAAGAAACAGCAGTCAATTTGTGGAGAACAATGGGGAAATCAAAAAGGGAAGGGCTTTAAGACAAGAAGGAGAAGCAGAGGAAACTGCAAACAGTGTTAAGTGAAGACATACTTTCAGAGAATACCACTAATCCTTAGTGCAGTTAGAGGCCTAGTAAAATTTAAGTATGTAACTGTGACCATGGAGAGCAGGGCTGAGCTTAGCCAGTCTTGGAACAGCACGCTTGGCAATCTGCTCTGCAAGATCCTAAGTGACTTTACTGGGGTTATTTGGGGCTCAAAATGCTTTCCAGTATGAGCCCAGGTTCATAAAGAGACACAAAAATAGCCAAGTCAAACACAAAAATACAAAGAAAACAGAAAAGGGAAAAGAGACCAGCATTAAGATGATCTTTGAGAAAATTAGTATTGCATTTCACAGCTTAAAAACTTACAGAGTACAGAACTCAGGAGCAAAATAAAGCACTGACAACGTGGCAGTCTGAAGAATTTAAAGGTGGGTATTGGGAAGTGAGAGATGGGAATTAATTCCCCTGTCGTTGAAAGCAATGTGCCATTCGAAAGTGGCAGAAAAGGAGGCACTGCAAATGCAACATCAAATATTTAAAAAAAAATGATATTATACCATATTTCTATTGAAAACCATGGTGAATGTCTTACTGTGACATCAAAGGAAAAAAGGAGGGTAATATTATTGCAAAGGTTGGTTCGAGGCTATCTTGTATTAAAAGTCATGAAGTGTAACTGAACACAGAAAAATTGTGGGCAGCAGAAAATACTTCCCAGAAACTTTTATTTGTCTGTGGATATCATTGAGACAAGGAAGAGTGAAAATGTCTTTATCTGAGTTCTTTAAAGTGGACATCTACCAGGTGAAAAAGCACAGGCAGACAGAGTGGATTCCTTAAGCTAAATATCTATCATATCAAGCACATGCAATAAGCAATGAAATTTAACTTGTTGTACCCTTCCATGTGGAAGGAAACACACATTCAGGTAGAAAATATAGGTTCAGACTAAAAGTCTGGTAAAGTATAGCCATGGATTTGGTTTAGCGATTTCATCCGTCTGAAAATTCCAGCCACTGCCTTATCCTGCCAGAGGAGAAAGATCACAGAATCATAGAATAGTTAGGGTTGCAAAGGACCTTAAGATCATCTAGTTCCAACCCCCCTGCCAGGGGCAGGGACACCTCACACTAAACCATGTCACCCAAGGCTCTGTCCAAACTGGCCTTGAACACCACCACTGATGGAGCATTCACAACTTCCCTGGGCAACCCATTCCAGTGTCTCACCACCCTTACAGTAAGGAACTTCTTCCTTACATCCAGTGTAAACTTCGCCTGTTTAAGTTTGAACCCATTACCCCTTGTCCTATCACCACAGTCCCTCATGAAGAGTCCCTCCCCAGCATCCCTATAGGCCCCCTTCAGATACTGGAAGGCTGCTAGGAGGTCTCCACGCAGCCTTCTCTTCTCCAGGCTGAGCAGCCCCAACTTTTTCAGCCTGTCTTCATATGGGAGGTGCTCCAGTCCCCTGATCATCCTCGTGGCCCTCCTCTGGACTTGTTCCAACAGTTCCATGTCCTTCTTATAATGAGGACACCAGAACTGCACACAATACTCCAAGTGAGGTCTCACAAGAGCCGAGTAGAGGGGCAGGGTCAACACCCTCGACCTGCTGGTCACGCTCCTTTTGATACAGCCAGGATATGGTTGGCTTTCTGGGCTGCAAGCACACACTGCCAGCTCATGTTCATCTTCTCATTGACCAACACCCCCAAGTCCTTCTCTACAGGGCTGCTCTGAATCTCTTCTCTGCCCAACCTGTAGCTGTGCCTGGGATTGCTCCCACCCAGGTGTAGGACCTTGCGCTTGGCATGGTTAAACTTTATCAGGTTGGCATCAGCCCACCTCACAAGCGTGTAAAGGCCCCTCTGGATGCCATTCCTTCCTTCCAATGTGTCAACTGAAACACACAGCTTGGTGTCGTTAGCAAACTTGCTGAGGGCGCACTCAATCCCACTGTCTGTGTCACCGACAAAGATGTTGAACAAGACCAGTCCCAACACCGATCCCTGAGAGGCATCACTCATTACTGGCCTCCAGATGGACATTGAGCATGACTCTTTGTGTGCGGCCATCCAGCCAGTTCTTTATCCAATCAGTGGTCCACCTATCAAATTGATGTCTCTCCAACAAAGAGACAAGGATGTCATGTGAGACAGCGTCAAACACTTTGCACAAGTCCAGGTAGATGACATCAACTGCTCTACCCCTGTCCATCAGGTCCGTAGCTCCATCATAGAAGGCAACCAAATTGGTCAGGCAGGATTTCCCCTTAGTGAAGCCATGCTGGCTGTCACCAACCACCTTGTTGTTTTTCATGCGCCTTAGCATGCCTTCCAGGAGAATCTGCTCCATGATTTTGCCAGGCACAGAGGTGAGACTGACTGGTCTGTAGTCCCCTGAGTCATCCATTTTCCCCTTCTTGAAAATGGGGTTATATTCCCCTTTTTCCAGTCATTGGGAACTTCACCTGACTGCCATGATTTTTCAAACATGATGGACAGTGGCTTAGCAACTTCATTTGCCAACTCCTTCAGGACCCATGGATGGATTTCATCAGGTCCCATGTTCAGGTTCCTAGGATGATCTCAAACCAGATCCTCATCTACAGTGGGCCCAGTCTTCATTCTCACAGTCCCTGTGTCTGCCTTCCAAGACTTGGGTGGTGTGGTCAGAGCATTTTCCAGTGAAGACTGAGGCAAAGATGTCATTAAGAACCTGAGCCTTCTCCAAATCCAGGGTAGCCAGTTCTCATGATAGCTTCCGGAGGCGGCCAACGTTGTCCCTAGTCTGTCTTTATTTGCAATGTACCTATAGAATCGCTTCCTGTTATCCTTAACATCCCTAGCCAAGTTTAATTCTAAGTGGGCCTTAGCTTTCCTAACCTGGTCCCTAGCTTCCCGCACAACATCCCTGTATTCTTCCCAGGCCGCCTGTCCTTGCTTCCACCTTTTATAAGCCTCTTTTTTGCTTTGAATTTTCCTCAGCAGCTCCTTATCCATCCAAGGACGTCTCCTGGCCCTCCTGCAGCACTTCCTTCTAGTAGGGATGTATCGCTCCTGACCTTGCAGCAGGTGATCCTTGAATATCAACTAGCAGTCTTGGGCCCCCCTGCCCTCTGGGGCTATATCCCATGGAACCTTACTAAGCAGGTTCCTGAAGAGGCCAAAGTCTGCTCTCTTGAAGTCCAGGGCAGTGAGCTTGCTGCACGCTCTTCTCACTGTCCTGAGGATCTCGAATTCGACCATCTCATGATCGCTGCAATCAAGGCTGCCCTGGAGCATCACATTTCCAAGCAGCCCTTGCCTGTGGGTGAGCAAGAGGTCAAGCATGGCACCTCTCCTTGTTGGCTCCCCTAGTACTTGCAGAAGGAAGCTGTCTTCCACACAATCGAGAAACTTCCTGGATTGTTTGTGCCGGGCTGTACCATCCCTCCAACAGATATCAGGGTGGTTGAAGTCCCCCGTGAGAACAAAGGCCTGCGAGCGTGAGGCTGTTTCTATCTGTCTATAGAGCGCTTCATCCACAGAGTCCTCTTCCTCAGGCGGTCCTTAAAAGATCCCCACAATGATGTCTCCCATCACTGTTCTCCCTTTAAGCCTGACCCACAAACTCTCTGTCGACTGCTCACCTGTCCCCAGACATATTACTTACAGCTGTTAAAATGAAGTTTGGAGGACGGATGTGTGATAAAATAACCGCAATTGTACTTGGTTTAAAAAGTGCACACTTTTTAAGACGGAATGCATTTTTTCCTTACTTATAACTATGTATGATGTTTGCTATTAATATGGGAAGTAATAAAAGTTGTGCCAACTGGTGTAACTTAAATGAAAACAAATGCCAATTCACTTGAATATGGAGGAAAAACGTATTACAGCTCGAACAACGTGAAAGACGTTCTAGTGAATGGAGGTGACATGGTTTAGTGGGAGGTGTCCCTGCCCATGGCTGGGGGGTTGGAACTAGATGATCTTAAGGTCCTTTCCAACCCTGACTCTTCAATGATTCTATGAGTAGCAGAGGGGAAAATATGACTGCTTATTAACATTTTATAACATGCTACTCTCAGATTTTAACAAAAAAACCCCAAAGCTCACAAAAGCTTAAAGTAGCAATAGCTTTCCTAGGGTTTAAACTGTTTGAAAAGCTGGCTGTAGTGAACACTGTTAAAAGGCAAAAGGTGCACAGGAGGGGTTTGCAGTAAAGCCAAAACCGAAGTAGCTTTCAAGATCAATCAGAAACTGCTGTTTCAGGAGCGGTGCTAGAATTAATGCCAAATAAAATGCATGTTACTCCACAGAGATTTTAATGAACCTGCTTGGAGGCAACAGAATGAAGGTGCTGTTGGCATGAAACAGCATTTCAAAATAACCTGGAGCAGGTTGCTTAAAAGTCCAAACATTTACAACAAAACTGAGCAAAACATGAGCAGAAACAGGGAAGAGGTTAATAAAGTTCTGTAAGCAGCATCAATCGCTTCCTAAAACACACAGAGAAAACAAACTATGTTCAATTACTTTTTTTTTCCAAAGCACTGTGTGTGATACATTAAAATCCTTTGAAAAAGAGGGAAGTTTGCTTAGCTCCTTTGAGCAATCTTAAGCATTTACAGTCAGTAAACAAGACATCTAGTGAAAAATTCTAGTCAAGCCTTCCTGTCCCTCCAAGCTAAGCTCTTTGGTATTTGTCTCTCTTTTTCTTCTCCATCCACCCCACACTCCTTTTCATCTGTGTTTCACTTTCAACATACCGCTTGGGATCAGTACACAGCAGCAGCCACAGTGTTTCTGTGTAACTGTGCTGTGCCAGAACTAGTGATGAGTTTATTCACCCGTATACCTGAGACATTCCTTATTTCAGTTTTGTGTGTGTGTGTGTGTGTGTGTGTGTTTTAGGAGATTTTCTTTCTACTTCTGGAATCTGAAACACATTTCAGTCAGCTATGTCATAATAGAAATTAGTCTCTAATAATCAGTGCATTTTTCACACATTTTACATTTTTCAGTGTTTGAAAAATGAATATTTTCAAAGCCAGCACTGGAATAAAAGGAGTGGTTCTCTCATAGCTATAATATATTTTACTCCCTTTTTCCTCCCCTTCTTTATGTTGTGTGATTTCTGACCCTAAGAGGAAATGACTATCACCACCTGATGCAAAGCTGAGCTGCTGTTGTTAGGATTAGGCTGCTGCTTGTTTGACCTCTGAAGACTGGGCCAGGTTATTGCTTTAGTACTATTAATTGATGGTGACGAGTTCCAGTTGTACAAGCTACAATGAATGCTGGATCTTGGCACAGTCCTTGGGGTAGCTTCTTTGCAGTAGTCCCCAGTGGCATGAGACTGCAGCTGAATTAGTGAAAGTATAGAAGAAAAATCTTAGAGGAAGAAGAAAAAGCCGGACCATAAGTTCTAGCTTCTAAGCTGCTGCAAACTTTCTGGTGAAATCTCAGCTTTTCCGATAAAGATCTTTCAAAAACTTTTTTTATCTCTTAAGGAAAGTCTCTTTTGTTTATATTTTTTGTGGCAGCTAGAGTGTTTACTATTAATGTATCAGGTATGGTACTGCAACAAGTAGTCCAATATAACAATTTGTTTTAAAACAGTTTGGTAGTTAGATTTTTCATTCAATTGGTAAATAAAATGATTTCATCAGTTTCAGACACCCAAAGGTCTCGTAATATACTTTAAACAAGTAAAGACCATGTCCACACTTCAATTCCACTTTTTATTCTTTTTTTTGCCTGGCAATTTTGAACCACGTGTTACAAGGAAAGAATGCACTAGAAAATTGCAATGTATTAATGTTATCAACTTACCCAAGTGAAGTGCAAAACCAAATAACACTTGCATAGCAATAAAGGTGAATTAAATCCTTGAAAGTCTTTACTGTCTAGTAGTCAGATTAATAGCAATACTGTGGATGACCGTTATGAATGTCAATCATTGCCTGGTTTTACTACACTCCTGTATCTGAACCTGGGCTAGCTGGAATTAACACTCTTTCTGAACAGGAAGAAATTACAATAACTGATCTATGCAGCTATTCAAGCCTGGCTGAACATGGTAGGGATGAATGCCTTTGGAGCAGGTATTGAGCAGATCACACGTCTTGTTTGGTCAGGAAAAGAGAACCTGTTTTGATAGTTTTATGCATAAAGACCACCTAAACAAAGAAATACTTACAGTAGTAAACATCTATGCTCTTGGCTATACCTGGCAGACCTGGTGTGTGTGTGTACGTGTGTCAGTGTGGGGGTGGGGGTGTCATTCTTTTCTTTCTTCAACTTTTTTAAGCTTTTAGAAGTGCTTTAATGAATTACGGTTTCAAAAGTTTCTGGGGTATTTGTGTGGCTCCCAGCAAAGCTGTGGGAAATGTCCATTTGTGGCATGCAGGTAAATGTACCAAAGCTATGAATATCCTCAGTAACTGTTTTCCAAGCCATGCAAACAAGTATTAAGCATAGCTGAAAATTGTCATCCTCTTTGTGTTTGGATTCATAACAATAAACTTCTTTTTGTAGATAACACCAGGAGGGACAAAAATAAGCTTAACACAGAAACATTACATGTATGATAAAAGAATAGGTGACTACCAGCAGAGTACCATTTCCATTTCCCTCCGACTTTCTTGGAGACAGTATATACAGACTTATATAAGAATATGTAAGTTTTGCAAATCGTCGAAAGTCACAGTGATGCTGAAGATGCACACAGTATGCATGAAATCTTTAAAAAGAAAGAGTAGGCTGGGTGGTATCAGGTTTAGGATCTCAACAGTCTTTCACCAGAAACCTCAGGGATTTCAGGACTAGACTGAAAGGCCTACTGAGAGAAACATTAATTATTTATGACCTTGGATAAGGATAAATATAAACAAAACACTGACAAACAAACAAAAAAGCTCAGCAAAAATTATACCATGTAGTTTTTTTACATTAAGAGTTTGGGTTAATAAAGTGTGGGGGTTTTTTAGCAACAGTCTACCAATTTAAAATAATAAAACCTAATGAAAAATTAACAATAACATGAAATGTTTCCGTAATGTTCCCTGTAATGGCTGTTGACATGGAAATAAATCATAAAAAGGATTTCTGAAGAACAAATTTAACAAAGAAATATGTAATAAGGGTGGCTTGATAGCTATATTCAGTACATAGACTTAAAATGTAATTCTACATTCTCCCACATTAAATATTTAAATTTTCATAAGGAATAAAGAGAGAGGGACTAACTCTCTCTCTCTCTGCAGGCATGTTACATTTCAAAGCAAAGATGTCCCCAGGATCCAGCTAGCGCCTGGATCTACTGCTGTATTCTATTGTTCAGCCTCTAATTCTAGCAGAAAATTAATTATGTCCAACATTTCAAACTTGAGTTTTTTAAAAGCAGATTGATCCTGAAGGGCAGGAGTTGTTCAGCATGTTACATATTGAAGCTCTAAGTGGCCCAATTTTTCAGAACTGCTTGACTCATCTAGCACATTAGCTTTTGGTAGAACCAGATGGTGTTAGGTTTCAGTATTTCAAGGCACCTTGACACAGATCCTTAAATGCATTTCTGTATAATTCAAACTGATTTTTAATACCTCTGAGGGTCTTGCCCCTAGGTATATAATGGCAACATTCGGAAACTGCAATCCAAGCATTAAACCTGTGTGCATAATTCTGTCTGTGAAATATAGGTGCAAGACAAACACAATTTGAGGAGCAGAGAACAAAGGAAACAGTTCTTTCTGTATACATCTAAAACACAAGAGAAAGATTGTACTAAAATTCTGGTCTAATTTTTATTTTTTTTTATTTTACAGTCTATGACTTGTAAAAGGACTCCAATTTTAAAAATCTGTTATCTCTAGCTGAAGATTTTTTTTTCCCAGGGATATCAAATTGTGTATAAAAAAATAA
Source organism: Ara ararauna (assembly GCA_028858755.1). Classification (NCBI taxonomy): domain Eukaryota; kingdom Metazoa; phylum Chordata; class Aves; order Psittaciformes; family Psittacidae; genus Ara; species Ara ararauna. The sequence continues at coordinate 51,697,523 of CM054376.1, read as the reverse complement.
CTTTCATAAATAACTGGAATGAATAAGGAAAAAAAAAAAAAGAAGAGAAATCTGATGTATATAATAGATTTTTTTTTTTTTACTCTTTGATATACACAAAAATCAATTAAAAGCCAAACAACTTGAAATTAGGACTTCTTGACTTGCCACAGCAGAATGCAAGTCTTCTGGAAGATTCTGCTTCTGAAAGGTGGGCAGACGTAGCATGGGAAAGTCTCAGTTCTTTCTTGAAGTCTCATAACTGCAAGGTGAGTATTCTGTAAAAGCACTGAGTTGAAATATAAATGTCCTGCCCTTGACTTGTACCGAACTCTGATACTTTCTGAATTTTACCACAAACACAAATATTGCTTATACTTCTTGGAGACTTTGAGGGTTTTATGAAGATATTTATAAACTGTGAAATAAAAGATAATATCAACTACAGTACCTACTTCATAATTGAACCCTATCTTCTTTCATGTAACTCTTCAAGCACTATTATCTAGACCTCTTATGTTTAATATCTGCCTATAGCTTGACATGCTATTGTCTGAATTTAACTAAAGCTATCAGTGAAGTAATGCTTAGGTCAAAACCAGAACAATCTATGACACCCACCACCCACCATGAATACTCTATTCATCTACATTTTATTTTGTGTGAAACAAATATTTTTAACAAAATTCTTTCCACTCCTTCATCCTGCTGTGAAATGATCTGCATTGATCTTTACGGACCTACTGTAGATAGAGTGTAGAGGGGGAAAAATGTAAATATAAATAAAAAGTCTTACTTCATTTTCATTCTTCTCTTGGCCTTTTAAATACTCTATCTTCAAAAATAGTGTATGAGTGAGTGTCAAGCATAGTAATTTTCCCAGCTAACTGTATTATTCACAGTGTGGCAGATTGTGTAAGCAACTCTTGCTTCTGTTACAAACAGATATATGCAGATAGTATTGAGTTTTATTTTCTGGCTTTGTTGTTGACATTAAGAAGCAACCAGAGGTCACAGAGAAATTAAGATGAAGCAGCAATGTGTGCAAAATAGCATGCTGAACTATAACCAATCCCACTTTCAATGCCACATCCAAGACAAGACTTGGCATACAATAAATGCCTCACAAAAGTAGCTGTTGTCAGTAGGATCCTCCAGTGGCCCTGAGTGGACAGAGCGTGAAGAGCTCACCTCCTTGTTGGTTTCCCTGTTAAAGCAAATCCAAATACGAAAAGGCTGCTTGGTCTCTCAAACTGTCTCAAGCAAATGTCCAGGCTGAAAAACTGGAAGTATTCAAACATTTTTTCATTAATCTTGCTGGATTACTTTGGCTCTGTGAGCATCTTCTCTGAAGAACTCTGCTAGAACAACTTTATCCTCATCTTTTACTTTCAGACTATTCAGCAAGAATTTTGCATTGGAAAAAAAAAAAATTTAATTTATTATTTACTCAATATCCTAGCAGGAAAGAATCCATTGCCTTATTTTGTTTTCATGAAGCCAATTTCTTTAACCAGTTGTGCATTCATGTGAGGTCATCTCCAATCACATTTGACTTTTTATTGAAGATGCAGGCAATGTAAAGGCATTTTATAATGTTCATCCGCTTAAGCTTATGATCAAAACATCACAGGAAGAAACAATATTTTCTTCTGAAACATAAGGATTAATGTTTATGAAGAATGACCTGCAGAGAATGGAAGGCTGCTATGATGTCTTTTCATGGTTTAAACCTCTATAACTCATGAAGTTTTGCTCACTCACTCCCCCCTCTTTCTTCCCCCCACTCCTGGGGGAATGGGAAGGAGAATCGAAAGAATGCAACTCCCACAGGTTGAGATAAGAACAGTTTAGTAACTAAGGTATAACACAAGACCACTACTGCTACCACCAATAATAATAATAATGACAAGGCAAATACAAGGAAAGAATACAATCGCTCACCACCTATAACCAGCCCGACCACGCAGTGCACCCCCACCCTTCCAGGTCTCTGCTCTCCGTTTTTACATCCTGGGCATGACGTGCTGTGGCATGGAATACCTCTTTGGTCAGTTTGGGTCAGGTGTCCTGTCTCTGCTTCCTCCCGGCTTCCCCTCCTCCCTGGCACAGCATGAGGCTCAGAAAGTCCTTGGTCAGGCCAAAACATTACCAAGCAGTAACTGAAAACACTGGTGTTATCAGCGCTGCTCCCAGGCCCAAAATCAAAAACACAGTGCTGCACCAGCTACCAAGGAGGAGAAAAATGACTGCTACTGCTGAAACCATGACAGGTCTCCATGCAGCCTTCCCTTCTCCAGGCTGAACAGCCCCAACTTTCTCAGCCTATCTTCATATGGGAGGTGCTACAGTCCCCTGATCATCCTCGTGGCCCTCCTCTGGACTTGTTCCAACAGTTCCATGTCCTCTTTGTGTTGAGGACACCAGAACTGCACACAATACTCCAAATGAGGTCTCACAGGAGCAGAGTAGAGGGGCAGGATCACCTCCTTTGACTTGCTGGTCACGCTCCTTTTGATGCAGCCCAGGATACAGTTGGCTTTCTGGGCTGCAAGCGCACACTGCGAGCTCATGTTCATTTTTCCATCAACCAAAACCCCCAAGTCCTTCTCTGCAGGGCTGCTCTGAATCTCTTTTCTGCCCAACCTGTAGCTGTGCCTGGAATTGCTCTCACCCAGGTGTAGGACCTTGCACTTGTCATGGTTAAACTTCATCAGGTTGGCATCAGCCCACCTCACAAGCGTGTCAAGGTCCCTCCGTGTCGTGGTTTAAGCCTCTCTAACCACGCAGCTCGTTCTCCCCTCACTTTCCCCTTTTTCTTCCCCCTGCTCCCGGAGGGATGGGAAGGAGAATCGAAAAGAATGCAACTCCCACAGGTTGAGATAAGAACAGTTTAGTAACTAAAGTATAACACAAATCACTACTGCTACCACCAATAATAATAATGACAAGAGAAATTACAAGGAAAGAATACAATTTCTCACCACCTAATACCAAGCCCGACCACGCAGTGCACCCCCCACCCTTCTGGGTCTCTCCTCTCCGTCCTCCATCTTGGGCATAACGTGCTGTGGTATGGAATAACCTCTTTGGTCAGTTTGGGTCAGGTGTCCTGTCTCTGCTTCCTCCCGGCTCCCCTCCTCCCTGGCAGAGCATGAAACTCAGAAAGTCCTTGGCCAGACCAAAACATCACTAAGCAGTAACCGAAACACTGGTGTTATCAGTGCTGTTCCCAGGCCCAAAATCAAAAAACACAGCGCTGCACCAGCTACCAAGGAGGAGAAAAATGACTGCTGCTGCTGAACCCATGACACTCTGGATGGCATTCCTTCCCTCCAAAGTATCAACCAAACCACACAGCTTGGTGTCATTGGCAAACTTGCTGAGGGCGCACTCAATCCCACTGTCCATGTCACCAACAAAGTGAAATGAAAATAGTAGATAAAATAGTAGACTTTTTTTCTGTTGTTCAATGTGATCTTTACTGTGAAATAGTAATGATAATGATGGCAGCAATGACAACACTTGCTGATTGAGCTACTCAGAATAATGAAGAAAAACATGTCCTTGAATCTGACTTATATGTAAAAACGAGCTGTTAATCCTCAAAGGATCCCTCTGCTATATAATCAGTAAAATTGCAACTGGTATTCTTTCCTTAAATCCATATTCCTCAAAAAAAAAAAAAAAAACCAACAGGCACTAACTAAACAATGACCTAATTGTACTGTGAAGTATTTCCCTAAGTATGCTGCATTCAAATAAACTTCTTGAATTATTAAATACAATAGTATTATTGAATTTAATACAATTCAATCTTACTTAAAAATGTGATGCATTTTCTGTTGATTGAATTGTTCTGACTCTCCTCTCATGAGCATTGATAAAAACAGTTCAAAGCAAGGGGTTCATTGTTAAATTAGAGACAGGCCAGAATCAGGCCTTTGTCACTAAGATCCACATACAGCTGTACAACTGATTATATGTATTAGACTCCAAAATATTTTTTCAATAGAATTTGGTAAGATACTGAAACCTGGCCTTTGCAAAGTGCTGAAAATATATAGCAAGGAGGAGCATTGAATGAGCACAGAGATGAAAGACTTGAACTGACAGATCTTTTCAGCTTCTGTCATGGGTTCAGCAGCAGCAGTCATTTTTCTCTTTCTTAGTAGCTGGTGCAGCACTGTGTTTTTGACTTTCGGCCTGGGAACAGTGCTGATAACACTGATGTTTATTGTTACAGCTTAGAATGTTTGGTTTGACCAAGGACTTTCTGAGTCTCATGCTCTGCCAGGGAGGAGGGGAAGCCGGGAGGAAGCAGAAACAGGACACCAGACCCAAACTGGCCAAAGAGGTATTCCATACCACAGTACAACATGCCCAGGATGGAAAAACTGGGGTCAAGAACCCGGAATAGTTCAGTTCATGGCTTGGTCGTCAGGTGGTGAGCAGTTGTATCCTCTTCCCTTGTATTTCCCTGGTCATTATTATTATTGGTGGTAGCAGTAGTGATTTGTGTTATACCTTAGTTACTGGACTGTTCTTATCTCAACCCATGGGAGTTACATTCTTTTGATTCTTCTCCCCATTCCCCCCTCCCCCCCTTGGTGTGTGTGGGAAGGGAGAGGGGGGAGTGAGTGAGCAAACTGTGATTTATGGCTTAAACCATGACAGCTTCTACCTTGTTATCTTATGGGTCTGTCAATATGGAATGGAGAGAAATCCAATGACTTCGCCACCTTGAGGATGTCGAATATCACTCTCCTTAGAAAAATCAACTGCCTTTAAGGTGTGATAAGCTGGAGTCACAAAAGGATTTTGTTGTTGCCATTCTTTCAGTTAATTATTACACCACTTTCCAACTCTTAATTTCTTCTTCTTTTCCTACTTCCTCTTTCTTTTGATTGGGAAGGAAAATGTGCAGGGTCAAATTCTTCTTGCTGAACTCTACTGCAAAATAAGACTCTTCTCCAAAAGAACCATGAGTTCACAGCAGTGATGTCAAAAGATTTAGTCTTGTGTTCCTTTTCAAAACTCTAAAGGGGCTGGGGTTTTGGTGGGTTTTTTGTACTGTTTGCTCTTATAGATGAGGTACATGCCTTCAATACAGCTTTCACAATTTTACTGACAGCCTTGTATAGATGAACATCAATTAGGTTATATCTAAGCTGGAAAAGTGTTTTTAATCTTTTAATAAGAAAAGCAGTGATTATTTATATCCATTACATGCATATAAATATAAAAAGGTTTTCCTTTACATGTTGCTTCACAGTGATTGTATTGAGAGGAGAAATGAACGATTTTAGAGAAGAAGGGGCAAATGGGGAAAGATATTTTCAGTTTAGGATTCTACTGCCAGTGCATTCTCTACACCAAAAGACTGTCCATAGGTATTTTGTTTAAAGAGGAACTTGACTATAATTTAGCTTATCCAAAACTTTATAAACAACTCAAACTACTTAACAACTACAAAGAAAGCAATGCAAGACAAATATGATCAAAACAGTCCAGCTCAGAAGTGACCATATCACTGTATCCTGAATAAGCAAAAGACTGACTTCAAAGGTACATAGCAGACAAAGTTTTGAAAACTTTAAAAGTTGGAAGAAATGATCTATCATGTCTCCATTGATATAATTTGCATAATGTATGCAAATTATTTACCTAAAAGTGTAATGCAAACCAGGTATCTTTCTATGGATAAATTAATCATTTAATCTTAAACTCTGGAGCATTTGGAAATAAAGTTACGCAGGTGGTCCCATGGAGACAAAACCAATCACCACAAGATTTTTGTATTGCAGACAGCAAACCAGGCATTCCCAATACATCAGTGATCTACAGGCTTCATGGCCATATCCCTAGCTAGTTACATTGCACCATGCAGGCAGGGAAATAGACCCTTTTGAGATAGACCAACAGCTGATATTTAGAATTCTGGCATGATATATCCCACTTTTTAGAGAAGTCTGCTGCCTCCCTGGGGCTTGGATTAAAGACATGAAAAGAAAGCCTCCTACACTGGTATGCCCCTAAGATTATCCATTATTGATTTTTTCAGGTAGGTAGTGATGAAGTTGCAACAAGAAGTTCAAGAGCAATCAAGAGAGACTTCAGGGCTTTGGGAAAACTGGTTAAGGGATGAGGAAGACAAGTAATGTTCTCCTCTATCTTTCCAGTTGCAGAGAATCATAGAATCATGGAATAGTTAGGGTTGGAAAGGACCTGAAGATCATCTAGTTCCAACCCCCCTGCCAGGGGCAGGGACACCTCCCACTAAACCATGCCACCCAAGGCTCTGTCCAATCCAGCCTTGAACACCACCAGCGATGGAGCATTCACAGCTTCCCTGGGCAACCCCTTCCAGTGCCTCACCACCCTTACAGTAAAGAATTTCTTCCTCATATCCAATCTAAACTTCCCCTGTTTAAGTTTGAACCCATTACCCCTTGTCCTATCACTACAGTTCCTCAAGAAGAGTCCCTCCCCAATATCCCTATAGGCCCCCTTCAGACACTGGAAGGATGCTATGTGGTCTCTAATGATGAATGAAGAAACAGGAAGAGCTAGCAGATTAATATCTGGCTCTGAGCATGGTGCCACCAGAAGAATTTGTGGAATTTTTATCATGGCTTGGTTTACACATCACCAGGCATGCTGACAGCAGGCAGGGTACACCTGTCTCAAAGGGGAAAAAGGGTCTTTGCACAGAAGTTAGCAGGGCTCACTGAAAGTGCTTTAACCTAGGAAAGAGATAAAACCAGACTCACTAGATATAACCCTGGGAGCAGCATGATGGTGTGCTAGCAAGATCCTTTGGTCTGCCATCTCAGTGGAGGCAGGGGATGGAGATCCATGCAACAGCAAAGACACAAGGGTTATTGACATATTAGAAACCATGGAACTGTCTGAAAAGTGAAACAAAAGAACTAGGACTTCTATCCAAAAAAAGGTGTCAGGATCAGTAACCCAAGTGAAGTACATATACATCAATGAATGCAGCATGAGCAACAAATAGGTGGAACTGGAAGCCATTGCACAGTAGGAAACCTGACACAGTTGCCATCATGGAAGAATGGTGGAATGACTCACACAACTGAAGTACTGAAATGAATGGTCACAAACTCTTCAGAAGGGGTAGGCAAGGAAGGAAAGGCGGCAGAGTAGCTCTGTGTGTTAGTGTTTCGGTTATCTGGAGTTTAATGATGGTGTGTTAAGGTTGAGTGTTTGTGGGTGAAAATTGAGGGAAAGCCAAGATGTCAGATATCATGACGGCAGCCTGGAACAGGCTGCCCAGGGGAGCAGTGGGGTCACCATCCCTGGAGGTATTGAAAAGACATGTAGATGTGGCACTCGGGGACACAGTTTAGTGTTGAACTTGGCAGTGTTGGGTTTATTGTTGGATTCAGTGATCCTAAAAGTCTTTACCAACATAAACTATTTTATATTCAGGATAATTTACAACCTGGCTGGGAAATTAATGTCATTTATACATTATTAAAATGCCACATAGCAAACATTTCACATAACTCAGACATGGGAGGTTACATACCAACAGGAGCAAGCCTACATTAATGTTTGTATAATCTCACTCTTCTCTTTGTTCAGCCTTTCAAAGATTCAATACCATATCACAATACTTTTTACTTGCCAGTTTCCTTTATAGTCATTAGCATTTTGTTTTTCTTTGGTGATGGATTCATAGACATCTTCATTTTTTTACTTTATTGTCTTGCCTGGAAGATTAACAGAATATTAGTTACAGAAAGAATGCCATGAGTTAATGTGCAAAACCAGATGGTTATTTAAAATTACTTAGTTCTAATATCTAATGTTAAGAAACATGCTTAATAACCACAAATGTGATGCTAATTAGGCATAATTTATTTATATATCCCTCTGAATCATTGATGGCAGTTTATTTGAGAAAACTAGACTCTTCTGCATGTTATTTAATGTTATAAAACAAAGATTTTTAAACTGTAGCTATCACTATAGATCTATTGTTACTCTTATTCAGCAGAAAACAATGACACTTATGTCCCAACTTGAAATTTTTTCTACTGGTAAATGAATTTCGTAAACTGTCAGAAGACTTGGTAACTTCAAACAAAACCCATTTCTTTACAGCATAAGCAGATAATTCAGTGTATGTCTTTATGTCCATAAGAATGTATCTGTTTTGAAAAGTCCTTCAGGTAAAGCAAGCTGCATTCATGTTATCTTAAAATAATAAATATGCTAGGCTAAAAATGTATTGACAATTTAATTAGACACATAAGAGCTATGTACAACGCTGAATGGTATCTCTTTTCGGAAAACACCTATACCTGGCAGCAGTTTAGATATTGTTTGAAATGCACTTCTGTAAAACCTTTTCCACAATCAGCCACCCCACATGTAAGAAATTGACTGAATATTGGACATGTTATCCCAGTTTATATGCATTTGATAGATATAACAAAACAAAACCAAGTTTCATATTCCCTTAGGTGACTAGAGGGGCAATATCTGCAAATGTCTACATATTCAAAAGTCTAGGAAACTTAATAAGAAATAAACACCTAAACCATCTGTTCTTCTTAGGTTCTGTTTTTGCATGTCAATAAAAGGTTCTGAAAGTTTATTTGAAACAATATGCCTCATATCACAACTTTGTATCAGTTGCACTGTACATTATACGTAATAGCCTCGAAGCTCTGCTGTCAAAGCAGGCATTTTTGTTAAGGCAAATTTTCTCCTGAATGTTATATATACTTATTCCACATCTGCAAAAAGATTTGTGATTGATAAGAATCAATATTTTTTTTTTCTTCTGAAACAAATAGTTTTATACAAACTTTGCTTTTACTATAAGGTAAACAAGGACAAACACACAGAAGCCTTTGCTCCTCAAAGGAACTGAAATCCAGCAGTCCACTTGAGCTGTATTACTAGTGTAACAAAGTCTTTACTGTATGACTCAATCAGGGCTCCAGAGCACACAGAGAAGTCAGGGAATTCAACTGTGACTCAGCCTTAAAGTGTCAGGGACACAGAGATATAAACTGACAATGGTAATGAAGTATAAAAACAAAAGAACAAAATAGATAAAATTGTTAGTAGGTATAAGGCAAAGTGCATTAGGATTCTGAACTTTTTACTACAAAGTTTCCAAGTTGGCATCTTTTGCTTTGGGGAAGAGAAAAAAAACCAACCAACCCAAAATGCAGATATTCTGTTCTTTACCATCCATAGGTATTTGTTGGCACCTGGTGAAAATGAATCTGAAGTGCAAAGAAAAAAGTTGAAGAAAGAAGCTCAAAATAGCTTTCTAAAAAGCTACTATTGAGAAAGCCTAGAAATACAGAAAAATGTACAAGGAGAAACAAAAAAAAATTTGTCATATTTTATTGTTAGCGAATAGCCATGGTGTGAGAATGATATATGCTTTAGATAAAGCACTGACAAGCTATCAACATCCAAAATGAAAAAGCTCTATCATTACTACTGTAGTAACATTTGGGCATGAATATTATATAAAATGTATATGGAAAAAAATAAAGGGGTAACAAGGCCCTCCAAAATCCATGATTTTCATACCCCTCTATAAAGGATCAGGCTAGGAAAAAATTCCAGGGATACCCATCATGCCAAGGTACAGGCAAATCTGCAATCACTACAAGCCTGTGAAGCCACGAGGTGGCACCCAGAGTGACAGCCTGCAAAAGGCAGGTCAGGACTATGTGGTGCCTCTGCTCTCATTAAGTACAATTTCCATAATAATGCCTGTTTAGTCCTGGCAGTTGCACCCTTGGACATGTTAATGAAGGAAAACAGGAGTACAATCTTCAAATGCTTCTCAGAGATAGAATACCAAGTATGAAGGGAAGGCAAAAAATTAAACAATTGCAACCAGATGGTGAGATGCATAAAGAGAAAGCAACAAGCAGTTAGATTATACTCAACCTTTCACCTCAGATCTGTTTAAATCGTGCAAATTCTAGAGTAGCACCATTTCTGAGACAATAAAAGTAAATATAAGATTGACCATTTGGCTTTATTATCTTGTCACAGCGCCATAAAAAATACGCTTTTGTGAGTCTCAGCTCAGTGATAAAACTGTGTATTGGGAATTTAATAATAACCAAAATGAGGGAAAGAATGGAATATCACAGTACGCATTGTGATCCCAAAATACAGTTATTTCATACACAGATAAAAATAACAAACCATGGATGGTTTTAGTTTGAGAATACAACAGTGAGATGTACCAGGACATGCATTGCCTTTACACAGAAAGTGGAAACAAAAACCACTTTTTCATGTGTTGGTATGGCTTTCAACTATTAACATACACTGCCTCTGCAGCAAGAGACTGTTCCCTTATGTTTACTTATTTGTTTCCAAAGCATCAGCCACACAGATTACTCTGTAAAAATGAAAACAGCAATCACTGAAAAAGTAAAGAAATTCAGGTTTCATTGCTATGCTTGACCATTGGTAAATTCCAAGAAAGAAATCCAGGTACCGCAATTTGTTTTCATCACCTCACATGAACTCTTCCCTTGCTGACTGTGCTGTACTCTATAATGTTTTGGTGCGGCTTTAATTTCCTCTCTATAAGCATCAATAAACCTGGCTAAGCAGTATAACAAGGATTATTCCTGAATTTTCTAATTACAGTGGCCTTTGTATCATCTCTTGTATTGTCATTCCTCTTGCACACTGATGCAGAACAGCTGGGAGAGTCTAATCCCTGTTGGCTGAAACCATTCCTTACAGGCTGCTTACAAATGGCTTAAAATCTAGAAAAGATACAGGTGGCTTAAAAGCACATAACTTCAGCACAGGTTTTCTATTGAGCAGAGCTTGGACAGCAACAAAATCTCGTGGGACACTTTCTTCATGTTATGCTACATCAGTTACAATTAGAGGTATAGCAAAACTTCTCAATACCAGTTGTTGTGCAATGGGCCCTAGCATATACAGATCTTCATTAGGAATGTGAAAGAAATTTTAATTTAAAAAAAAAATAAAATAAAAAAAAACCCCAAAAAACCCACCAAAAAAACCTATGAAAAGGAGGTGTAGGTGTAGAGGTGGGCTCTTCAATAGAATAATTAAAAGAAAATCCATTATACTCCCAAAATCTGAAAGACTCACTCCAAATGAGCTAAGACAAACTGAAGTATGAAGAAACGCCTGGTTATTTCCCAACACAGTTTCACTTCTCTTCTGAAACAAAGCCTGGAGCTAATTATCTGAAAATACTCACTTTATTATGATATAATGAAATAAATCAGATCTTCTGAATATTTTCATACCTGTGGAGTTAGTGAAAAAAAGTTTCAATTGAAAAAAAAAGATACTGCCCTAAAGATTAATAAACTAGAAACTTCTTTTTGTTCTTACTTAAAAAATAATATTAGATTCAAAGCTACCTTTTTTTTTTCAAACTTGTATGAGTAAATCATAGACCTACCTCAGGGCCAAGAAAACTTTTCTGAATTAAGGCCCAGTTAATTTCAGAAGAACAAAAACAAACTGAAAGAAGTTGCCCCACAGTATTAAAATTAAAGGTCAATTTTCCACTGACTTTTATGAAAACCCAGCTTTCCCAAACAAACCAGAATACTTGTCTGCCAAAGACGACAGTCACTAGTTTTTAAAAAATGAAATTATCAGTATGACCATCCCAAGAGACATTTCAGTAGTGAACAGTCACCTAATACCTGTAGAGAAACAGACTCTTCATTCTGCAGTACCAACTGTACATTTGTCTGAGATTATAGCGGGGCCAGAAACTGGAAATGTGTCACTCAGGAAAAAATAGTATTAAAAACAATTTTTGCAAATTAACAGAGCAGTGTGGTGGTGGACAAAAGTAAAGAATTAGAGGCATTCCAAAATCTTTTCCAGTGAATCAGGCTGCCGTTCAAACAGATTCATCATTTAAAGGGTAACATCTTCCCTTGTGTTTCATTGTACTACTTCTTTCAAACAATAAAAGCTTTCCAGGGGAGTATCTGCAGATGTGAAAATGTGCTGGGTTAAAGGCATATAACAGGATTACCTAGTTCCTCTTCCTCCTTTGAGACAAGATGAAGTGCATACCTAGGACACCCTAGATGTGACATCATGCAGATGTTTGCATGACCTATTCTTAAAACTCCTGGCTTACCTCCTTACACAAATCCTCTGTCTATAGATTGTTAGGTTTTATCCCAAAAGCAGAAATTACACAAATTCCTGATAACAGTTTTGATGTGCTGGAAGATTTTCTGCTTCCTTTTCTACACTGTCTTGTATCAATGAAACAGCCCAGCACTTTCAGCTTTCTAAATCTAAATTATATGTTAATATTTAAAACCTGTTACGCCTTTCTAAACACCACATAATTTTTAAATGGGGGTATGTGGATGTCGTGGTTTAAGACTAACTCACGCAGACTCTCTCTCTCACTCACTTCCCCCTCTTTCTTCCCCCTGCTCCCGGAGGGATGGGAAGGAGAATCGAAAAGAATGCAACTCCCACAGGTTGAGATAAGAACAGTTTAGTAACTAAAGTATAACACAAATCACTACTGCTACCACCAATAATAATAATGACAAGAGAAATACAAGGAAAGAATACAATTCTCACCACCTAATACCAAGCCCGACCACGCAGTGCACCCCCCCACCCTTCCGAGTCTCTGCTCTCTGCTTTCCATCCTGGGCATGACATGCTGTGGTATGGAATAACCTCTTTGGTCAGTTTGGGTCAGGTGTCCTGTCTCTGCTTCCTCCTGGCTTCCCCTCCTCCCTGGCAGAGCATGAAACTCAGAAAGTCCTTGGCCAGACCAAAACATCACTAAGCAGTAACCGAAACACTGGTGTTATCAGCGCTGTTCCCAGGCCAAAAGTCAAAAACACAACGCTGCACCAGCTACCAAGGAGGAGAAAAATGACTGCTGCTGCTGAACCCATGACAGTGGAAAAGGTCATGATACGTCCAAGTAGAACATATCTATTATTATGCTCCATACAAAAAGGAATGGAAACAATGCCAGCATCAGCAGCAACAGAATCTGCTTGCCTTCCTCCATCGGGAGCCATCCAACATGTGGAAATATGAGGGCTCTGTCATTTGCAGGAAGTGTGGCAATTTCAGTAAGACAGGATCCATCTGCTTCAAGATGAGTGGAAGATTGTTTGCATGATAATAACCTCTCTGTACATTGATTGTACATGATCTCTGGTGTGTTAGCAACATAAAAGAAGATGCGAAATACTACCTTTACTTATGTAGTTGTAAGTCATAAATGTCAATATTATGGAGGATTTTACACACAGCTGACTTTCACTTAAGCAGAAGACTACAGAGTTACTTGAGATTTGGAACTAGAACTAGAGATTTTGAGATTTCATTTAATTCTTGAGATTTTGAACTAGACGAATGCTGAAATCTCAGCTTGGTGGTGGCCATTCATATATGAAGTTTGCGCACTTTTCACAAAACTGAAATTTTAACAAATCTCAACTAACATGATTAACATGGACTGACTTTCAGACATTTCAGATACAATGGGAGGATCTTATCTCAGCAAAACAATACTAGATCAAATGCAGCTGCAGATGACATATCTTTTATTTGTAACATAGGAATAAGAGCAAATACCTACTTTCTAGGTTTATTTAGTTTACTGCTGATTTTTAATCTGTTACAATAATCTCCTCTTCTTTCTTTGTTAATTTATGCCCATAATTAACTTGTGCCTAGTAATTATATGAAATGGTATGGAACAGTCATATTAAAGCTAAGCTTGGCATGGGTTTTGGTAATAAATATTAATCATGCCTGATCAATCATTTTGACTGTAATATCAGGTAAAAGCCTAGAAAAAACAATTATATAAGCAACTGAAGACTTAAATAAGACACCACCAAACAAGTCAGCAAACCAAAACTGTTATGAGATTTTTCTTAGGAGTAATGTTATTTGAAATAATTAGTTTATGTGGAAGATGGATTGTTACTCGCTTCCACCAAAGTATTAATGCAAATACAGTGATTAGCAATTATTGATTTGGTGCTCAAAATATTGTCGCTTTAAGGTTGTGTTCTCCCACTTCCTTCTTTTCAGAGGTGTTTTGTGCACTGATGCAGTGATTCCCGTAAACTGGAGAATTATGATGAAATGCTGTGCCACAATGCATATAATGATATATTTACTGGTTGGGTGCATTTTTCTTTTTTCTTTTTCCTTTTTTTTTTTTTTTTTTCTTCTTTTGGCAACTATATAACCTAGCTTTTAACTACTGAAGCATGGATTGCAAAGCATAGATTATATTCTTTAAAATACATTGCATTCATCATCTGCTGGAGCATGGATGAAAAACATACATACCTATCCCCGCTGCTGGCAGGTTTTCTAGTATCGTAAATTTAAAATATCTTTGATATGACACACTATGCTGCCATGGGAAGAGGAAGAGCAATAAAAGCTCAGTCTATATAGTACTAGTCCATAGTTACACTATTCTTTTTTTTTCACTAGTAGTCTGCACAGATAAGAATAGCTCTCAGGTTATATCACCAGAGACTGGCTCTATAATTTTCTGTTTTCTCTGTCTTAGTAGAAGACCCGATTTATTTTGCTGGTTTTTTTTTTTTTGTTTGGTTTTTTTTTTGGTTTTTTTTTTTTTTTAATTAACAAGACTGTGGAATAGCTACAAGATTTGCTTTTCAGGATATCAGCTGCTCTTTCAACATCTGTTTGTAATTCAATTCATTTTCCATTACTAACCTATGGATGAGAATTTCCTTGCACACAGAGTAGCAGTAGAAGCTTGCTTGCTTACTTGTGGATACCTGAACAAATACATTTGGACTATTAAATACCTGCTAATGAGAGGCAGATTTCCAAAATCAACATGTGTGCCTACTTATGTGAGCAAATTACAAATTCCTCTCCAGCTGGACAAGAGAACTGGTTCAAGGATTTCGTTTTCGGCAGAGAGACCATAGCTATATTTGTCTGGAGCTGTTTTGTATATGAGGATCCCTCTGGACAGGCTAACTGGCCAATGTACATGATTTAGACTAGTTATTTCCTAATAGCTATGACATTAAACTAGCCAAATATAGGACAGGTTTTCTTCACAGCTTTATTGAGTATCTTTATATAACCATTCAGTTTCACTGTCAGACTCTATTTCTTTTATCTTAGTGTTTGTCCCAGAAGGAGAGCTAATCTTGAAACACAGCAGCAAAATGTCAGCTTGCACTGAGGTACCTAACCCATCATTCACTGCACTGAGATTTTGAGAAATAGCAATAGCAATGTCACCTTTTAATAAAGTAAAAGGTAAGAAGCAATAGCTTAAAATGTCGTCTTTAAATAACCTACTGATGTCCTACTGTATTAAATAAACAGAACTATAACAGAAAAAGATGTTGTATTTAAATAATTTTCTAGAACGAATATTGGCATAGCATTTGCCTTAAGAAAAAGAACTTACCAAGAATCCATGAATGAAACATCAAATTGCTTTTGAACTCAAAAATATTATAAAATTATTCTGTGTTAAAACTATAGAGATATCCTTATTTCTGTTTTACTTCTCATTTTATTCCTTTCTCAACTCCTGGTCGTACTTCCTGAGTTCTATTGCTAAACTTAGATGCAAATATAACCAAAGGAATACTGGTTTTATCTGAAAGTATTTTGCAGCATTTTTATAACTTGTGCCAAGCTTTCTGTGTACCAGAATCAATTTCTCCTTTCTCCCACTCCCCTACCCCCCCCCCCCCCCCCCCCGAATTTAAAGAAGAAAAAAAGCCCAGAACAACCTAACAACACATTTTGGATACATTCTTCAGAATAAATCTGATTAAAAGAAATCAGTTATCAGTGGCATAAATTTCCAGGAGCAAACATTTCCTATCTCCAAAAAGAAATGCCAGTGGAAGCAGCTGTGGTCTTGTCCACAATTCCAACTTCAGATCCTTATGGAATGTTCTTCAGAAACCTAAAATGATTGTTCTTACTTGTCTCCTCTCCCTCTTGGTATACCTTACTGACTATTTTCTAGTAATTCAGCATGGAGCATGGATAACAAAACCAAACCAAAACAAAAAAACAAACAAAAAACTCCAAACCAAACCAAAAACCCCATAACCCAAAAAATTGAAGATACTGGAGAAGATGGAGAAAATTTGAAATGGTGCCTTAACTGTTGGGAGCAAAAAGTAAATGACACAGACTAATGTGTGAAGACACAAAACCAAGGTGTATATAAATTGATGGATAAATTAAAATCTTAAAATTAGAAGAGACAGGAGAAAGGTGGATAATCCATCATTTTCAGTGTACATCAACATTTGTTCCTGATCAGAGATGTTTTAAAGCCCATTTTACCATGAGCTTCAGATCTCTGACTTAGTAACAAAGCTTCTGAATAGAGGAGATAGAGCACAAATGTCTGAGCAACCTTAAACAGAGCATTATAATTGAATGTTGTTATAATAAAACTGTAACAGTACTCCGAAGCTGAAACAGAACTTCATGGTTGTACTCAATAAATTTCTAAAAGATAGGTTCAATAAAAATATATCCAGTTTCTGCACTACAGAATCTCACAAGGCCGCAAAAGCTTTATATGTTTTATTGAATCATGCCTGCAGCATAGATTTGTAAATAAGAAATTATCCTTTTCTGAAACCTAGCAAAAAAATAACATTTTATTGTCCAAAGTTGATTGTACCCCTCCCCTAACCCCCCCCTCCTTTCACTGCCTTTGTTTTTCATGGATGCTGAGCAGCAGTCTAAAATAGCAAAAGATACTGAAGCTCTTCTTGACTATCTAAAATACTTACCTGCATATCACAAAAAGGCAGATGATTTTTTTTTAAAGTGAACAGTGCCATGAGATATTGCTATATTACAATCGGACAGTCTTTTTAATGTTCTTGTTATGACTTTAAGTAGGGAAGATTATTGTGTACAACACTTATCGTATTACTGAAGCATGAACACAAAGACTATTACTAAGATACAACTATTTTCTTAAAAAGCATCTAGGAAATGCTTTGTGATCATTTTGCTTGCAACCTTAATATGACTTTTTGATACATCTATGGGTAATGTCTATGCAAGTGGGCATTCAAGTACTCTAGAGAGCAGCCAAGGATCCTCTCCATTTTGAGTATTAGTATGTTCACATTATTTCTTCAGTCTTCAGTAACTCACTGACTTGGAGTCAGTGGATAACATTCACCCAGAATAGCTATGGTAAATCTGCAAGGAATATTTGTCAAAAGTCATTACGTCTTAGCTACTAACAAAATAAGATTTCACCTTTCAAGAAAATTGAAGGAAGGAAAAAAAAAATCTACTGAAATTTGGATTCACCTTTCCAATAAGTTCAGAATTTCCAACCCATTCTGGTTTTCATAAACCCAGAAACCAATGCTGCAGCTAGAGATTGTTGCATGTCCTCTGTAAGGCTGCCCAGCCAGGGGCTATATAACTTAGAAAAGCAAATCAGAAGACTGGTGCCTCCCTGTGGAAACATTACTGCATTTTCACAGACAATTGTCTGATCCAGCCATCAAAGGCAATGCTGCTGATTGATGTTTGAGTCAAAGACAAACAAACAAATCTAAAGATAACTTTAATGCAGCAAATATAAAAGGATCAAAGACAGAGAGTAAAGGAGGTGCATACAACAGTAGCATACATTTTGAGTTAAGCTGAAAAAAAGGAAATTCAAAGAGGGAGAGTACATCATTTCCTACTTCCGAAATACAGACATAAGCATGGCACCTTAAGAAAAAAAAAAAAAAAAAAAACAGTGAGACATAAATCTGGTTCACTTCTCCATCGCCACAGTGAGTTTATTGGCAGTAAAGACAGCAACAACCCCACTGCATACCCTGACAGTGCGCAGGCTGACAACAGGGCAAACTCTGTGATTCTAAAAGGATGCTGAAATTTTGGCCACTGGCAATTAAAAGTTATACCAGGCAGTCCCGCTAAGTAACTCTCTCCAGTTCTCCACAACTGCCACTCATTATCATGGGGTTATGAAACTGCTCTGCTTTTTCCAAGAGGTAAAGAGTTTGACATGTATGGACTATAAGAAGTATTGTTGAATAGATGATGATGGACAGCCTCTAGCTAGTGACTTAGGTAGGGCTGAAAATGTTTGTGAATAGGAACACAAAAGATATAAATGGAGTCAAAGCGTCATTTAAGGGTTACCAAGGCATGAGTTGTTTAAGGACTGAATTATCCTCCTGACTCAGGAGATTCACAGCAGCAGGGAATCAACACCTGCTTTAGAGGATTTCTGCACAGCCCCTGCTGATGAGGGCTCAGCTTTTGCTCTAGTTAATGTAATCTGAAGAATAATCTTTTTAAGTCCAAAACAGATACCATAAGGACAAGCTAATCACCTGATATCTATCTCCAGACTAATAGTAACACAGAGTAAACCTTAATATTTTTATATTAGCTTTATTAGTATCAGAAAACCTCAACTTCTTAACTTCACAGCAACTGAACTCTGGCTCTGAAGCTCAGATTTTCTTTAACGATAGCTAACTATTTAGTTCCTTTAATAACAGACACAGTTAAGCTACAATAAAAAACAATCTGCAAGTACTGTTATTCCAGTAGGCAACTGGAAATTGCTTTGTACTGATTAAATGCATTTGTTTATAGCTAGAAGAGTTTTTACAAGTCTCAGGACAGTATCAGTTTGTTAAAATGAGTAAATTGCATCCCTGTTACTGAATTTTACACCAGGACTTCAGCAAAAGTAACTACAAACATTAACCTGAGTGACTCTTTCATGTCTTAATGAAGAGGCAATTTCTCATGTTATCTCTAAAAATAAGCAGTTAAAGTTAGCGGCTTTCCAAAGTAATCCACAATGAAATGACTACAGCTTGCCTTGCTGTGAAGATACTTCCACAGAAGTTCAGACAGGAGAGCCCCTCCACAACAAGCAGCAAAAAAAGTAGAAAGTACCTTTTTCTACCTGAATGTGTTAATTACTGCTCTTCTTTCTTGAGAAAGAGCACTTCAGCAGGACAGATTACTCCTTTGTTACCTTAGGGACACTAATAAGGTGCAAGTCATATATTGGATATGGGCCAACTTTGTAATCAGCATATCCTATCAGCTGGAGACTGGGAAATCCAGAAGATTGCTGTAAAATAAACCTTTTATCAGGTCAGGGAGAAATCTTTTGAATTCTTTTTCCTCTGGTTCCCTTCAAAACATACTGAAGTAAGACTCTTCTTGAGCAGGTCAACTAGGGATATATCTACATATTGCGATGATGCCTCAGTAAAGACCAGCTCCTTAACACTCTAACCAGAAATTAGCAGATTTTCAATACATGTCTATCTTGATGCTTTAAAAGTAAGTTAAAAAGCTGTATATAGTAGGAAGAAGATAATTAAGGTATATGAGATAGTCTTTAAAAGAAAGTTGGTTTCAGATTAAACAGTTAAGTTGTTAAGAAGTAAATCATGAGAAAGCCAGTGAGAACAGATGCCAATTACCAGAGAAGTTGAATCTGAAGAGAATATTAGTTCACATTTTCTAAACCTGTTATGTACTATGCAGAATCCAGTGGTTGTTAATCTCTCTGCAGTACCAAACATGCAAATATTACAAAATGTATTTACACACAATTTTCTTTACCTATATAATTATATATTCACATATATGTAATACTTACCTGTTATGCATCTATGGTTTCATGAACTTTTACGGTTCAAACTTCCAAGCTTTCCTTAGAATCCGGAGGTCCAAAAGTTTATTTAATGAGTTTCTTCTCCTTTAACTAGATATCAGGTTGAAATGATTGAAAAAACCAGAAGAATCAAAGTATCTTTCATGATACTGAGACCAGCTCTAGGGAAAAAGAGCACAGTAGGATAAGGATTCTGACTGCTCTTTTGATTAATTCTGGTATTTTGGGATGGTGGGGTTTTTTACTCAGTATTTCCAGAGATCATAAGCAATTTTATAAAATATATAGTTTATACTGTACAATATTTTTATGAAATGCAATCCACGTGAATAGAAGTAAGGGAAAGGGAGGGAAAGTGAGATTAACATAGGTTCATGTGACTTTAGGATCTGACAATGTACTATTTCAAATGCATGGTAATAATTGCATAAATACGTAATGCTGGTTCTGGCCCCTCAGTTTAGTCCTGTTTCAAACCAATCTTCTAGTAGTCTTTAATATTACCTTGCTTGGTCATTTGAGTACATAACAATGGCAAAGACAGTAGTTCAGAAGTGCTACCTGTATGCAATAAAAAATTAATTCAAATTGCTGTGGGAATCATAACTTTGATTGAATATTGTACAGAACAAAAGTGTTAAGCAGTCCTTTTAGGTATTTGATTATGAATACTTGCCAATAACTTTCCTTCTGTTACTTTGGCTAAAGCATTTTCATGGTTCTTTTTTCAATTAGAGTTTGTAAATTTTATGATATAAAGTAACAGGCTGAAGATTTGATAATTACTTTGCACTTTTTAATATACCCATAAGGAATTACTAGTATTTTTACTGGTCTTATTTTTTTCTATTTCCACATGATGAACCTGTTGTTGTGGAAGGTGCATCACTGATGGTGAATGAAACATTTACACAGTGTTTAAAAAAAAAGTGAAATAAAAAATGTCCAATGTATTATTGACCTTTATTCTAATAAATGCTACCAGAATTTGAAACTTTTCAGCACCTGAAGTTCAACTTCAGGTGTGTCTGCTAAGTGCTTGAAACCTTGTCTCAGCCACACATCTGTGTGCATTATAAACTGAAATTGCACTTTGGTCATAACAGGATCTTCCTACAACACCCCCTCCCCCCCCAGCTAATGTTGTTGGAAACTTCCCACAGTAAGAACTTAATTTTAATAAACTAGATTCAGGATATGTAGGAACATAAAGAGTTTATAAGTCTGTGTATTTCCCCCCTAAATTAATTATCCATACACAGTTTACATCTTTTTTTGGCATAGATTAACCTAGAAACAACGGCAGGCCAACTTAAGCTACTCAGACTGAAATTTTCTATGTTGTGTATCTACCTCAGGCTGATCTCTGTTTTCTCCAAGTTTCATTTAAAATAGTTCAGCCTACTTTCAGGGGACAAAAATACAGTGCTTTATGCTGGAGGGCTCTCGTGCTTTGAAGTGAAGGCTTGAAATCATGATGGGAAATGTTAGGGTGTCAACAATGTGTTTTTTGCAATCCCTATGAAAATCCAAGTGGGAAAAAAAAAAAAAAAACAAACCGAAAACGTGACAGGGCAATAATACCCTCTGTTCTTCCCCTCAGCTGATCAAGCTGCTCAATGCAGGGCATGACAACACATGAGGGAGGCAAAAAAAAAAAATCCTAGTTATGACCTTTCTGTGGCAAAAATACAGCTAGTTGAGTCTCGAAGGGGGAGGATAGGTCTTCACTCAAGTGGTTTGTGTAAGACTTTGTGTTCTTTTCAGCAGTAACAAAATAAGTGACCAGAAATTTGTGTTGATTTGTCACAGTTCGAGTACAATTCCCCAACTTCCCTGAGATGTGTTGCCTATGACACTGTCTCCTAAAGAAGCAGCCCTGCTCTGCCTCTGCACATTAATACTACTGTGCCTATCAAATGAAATGGGGCAGGGAAATGATGCATGCTCAAAGCTAAGCCAGCCAGACTTATTTACTTATTTACTTATGAAGACTCCAAAGAGAAACTGCTTATTTCAGACAGAGGGGCAGTTTATGCCAATTTAAATGTGGAGGAAAATACTGCAAGGAAACAAACAAACAAGCCAAATCACATTTTAAACGGTGTTTAACCAGGCATTAATTAGGTGTGAATCTCTGAGCTAGTCTATTAATAATGAAATTGCTGACTAAAAATTTTAAGAAGCAAAGATCAAATAAAGATGAAAAAGACTGAAGCTCATTTTTATTCTTACATCTTTATACAGTGGCATATTTTATAGCATTTAATCTTTTTAGACTCCAAGGAAAAATGACCTCCTGCTGTTTTGGGAATTCTGTTGAACTGGACCAAAACTGTCCAATGAGATATTGTCAATTAAGGAGATAGCATGGAACTGCGCCTTCAAATTGTTATTCTGACATGCAGTCATATGTGTGGAAGTGTTTTTCAAAAAGACGACCCAGTTCTCCATAGTTTACAAGAAATTTATTCATTAATATACAAGAGGATTTTCTGTGTAAATGAAGAATCCTCATAGGGTTGTATTCCCATTGTAAAGGTAGACAGGATAATCAAGAGAAAACTTTATAATTCATGGTACAAGTGCACTTTCCATTTTGGCTTTCTATTTTTCATGTTAGGGGAAGGAATGATGACATGTTTCTAACAAAATACGTAATGACAAAGCATGTGCATAATAGCACAGTTTGTGGGTTGCTTTGTAAGAACATGGGGTAATAAAAATGAAATAACTTGTTCCCCACCTTTTTCTTGCACTGAAGATATTGTGAATGATTTTTTGGTTTGTGGTTAATTTTCCTTTCCAGACAGTAATTTCCCTGCATCCTTACTTACCCTTCCCAAACCTTTTTATATAGAAAGAAAAGAAGACAAAGGCAAAACCAAAGGATTTATAATACGTTATGCGCCATGTGTTATAGTCAAATGCATTATAATCAAAATAAGGAATTTTAGAAGTACAAGATTTTTGTAACCATTTCAAAGAAAAAAAAATTTCAATTCTTCTCAAATTGTTGACAGATATATTTGTGATGTCTTCAGTTAGAAGGTTTCAGTGTAAATTCACACATTAGTGACTTATTTTTACATTTGCATTGCAAATATGTTCTTATCGTGCAGTTTAATGTCTTGGTTTAATCTATTTTGTAACATAATGTAGCTGGTTCCAATAATCCCTTTTTTTTTTTTTTTAAGATGGTAAGATATTTAGCAACCATATTACAGAAGGCACAAGAATCCTGTGCCTTCCTATGTATACAGTCTCCTTCCTTGTAAATTTATCCATTCCAAATGTGACCAATGAAAACTAAACTGCTGTGACAACTGGTAAAATGTCCCTGATGTAGCCTTACATAACAGGGAATTGGGCATCTTCAGTTTCACAAGGATATTTTAAATTTCCACCACCATAAACAAAACTAAACTCAGGTTCTGACTCTTTTCAAATATGCCATTTACACTAAGACCTTTTCACACAACTCCTGCTTCCTGAGGTAACATTAGTACAAAAGTGAATCAGATCTGGGTTTTTTCTATGGTTACTCCTTTAGATATGTAAATAGTTATTTATTACAAGAAATAAAACTAGTTATGTGGTCCTTACAGGGGTATTTTTGTAGTTTCTTTGTGTTTGTCTAAATAAAAGTGAATATAAAATTTTTGAAGTTTAAAGCAGCCTCCATTTTAAGACATTGTTATGATCTAACCTGTACAGGTTCAAGTAGAATTTATTAATACGATTTTTAAAAGTATGCAGCTGTCTAAAATACAATTAGATGCTTAAATATAGTTTCAAAAGCATGTCCTTACCTCACAATCACTGAGATCGCATGAACTGTCAACTTCTTTCCCAAGATCTAGTGTCACTGTTGGCAAAAGCACTGACTTGCATTCTGGATAAGTATGCTCTGTTAACAGCATTCAAACTCTTGAAGGAGAGCATCATACAAAAAAATGTCCCGACTGATTATAATTTCCCCTTCTGGAGGGTTTATTGGTGATAAATTAGAAGCTCATTTCTCATGTGTTGTGACCAAGAGCTGTAGCAAAACAAGGCTGTGTTTGTAGGAAAATATTACCAACGAAAAAGTCTGCATCCATGTTGTTTATTTAAAACTCCCAGAATGTCATTAAAGGTGGAAAGTATTGTTATCCATATCTTCCAGATGAGAAAAAAAAAAAAAAGAGTTTTGCCACAGAATAGTAAAGAAAGCAAGACAAGTATTACATTTATTTAATTTTTTATTTAAGTGTTGGGGGTCTTGCTCTCCTTTAAGCTACGTGCCATATTCTTTTTTTGCAGCAGTAAGCCATGGTTACTGTTATAAATTGTTTTCTGCTCAGAAATTACCTCATTTGAAAACTGCATATTAATACCTTAGGAGGAATTAAAATCTCGTAGGTCTTCCTGTGTCCTTGGCTTATGTTAGAGCCTCAGGAGCCTGCAATGTGCTATAGATGCACGCAGAAGCTGAGTAATTATGACTCTGTTGAACAGAATTCTAAAGAGAGTTCATCAGGGATGTTTAGAAATTAACTAATCCACCAGATAGGTCTGTGAATCTGTTTACCATCCAAACATGAACAAAAGCACTGAACAGATAATGGTAAATTGCAGCAACTGTTAAGTACTATTGTAAACACTGAAAAAACAAGTAATGGCAAGAATAGGGCCCAACATACATGGGGAAAAGACAGCCTGTGTTTACACCCTTTCAGCTGAAAGGTGATGCCGAAAAGTTATGAGACTAGAATTTGGTCTCCTCCAGGTTTCCCATAGCAGCTTAGAAAGCTAGCCAGAAAAGATTCCTTTCAGCAGCATAGTATTTACAAAATATGTCCTTTTTCCTGTCCCATATCCTCAGATCATGAAGATACCTAAGATGCTGTTGAACCCTGAGCAAGAGTAAAGATGCAAGGACTAAATAAACATCTGTTACTGTACTCTGAAAGCCCTCATCTCAGCTTTGCAAGGCTCAACTTTCATTATTACCTTTCCTTTCTATTACTTTAACTCATCTCAGCATAGAGGTGCAGAGAGGTGACAATAACATTTGAATGTATTTTTTCCCTCCAGTTCATCTGGCCCACGTGTAATCCATCAAGTTCCTGGGGTGCATGAAGGACTGCTTCCTCATACAAATGTTATATGTGCCAACCAGGAAGGAGGCTCACCTAAAAGGGCTGGACCAGATGATCCTTGATGCTTCCAACCTGGTATTCTATGACTCCTTTTCAGCACTTTTCTTGAGAGAATGACAGTTGTCACTGCAGGAACATCAGTATTACAGGTGCCCAAAGCAGATTTCTCCCAAATGTAAATATCTAAGTATTAGCACATTGCTCTTGGTAAAACAGATCATGGCTGCATGTTATCCTGTCACTACCGGGAGGCTGGCCCCAGGACATTCCTGAATTTCCAGCAGCGCCTGCTAGCAAAACACTGCCTCTGATGGGCCCCTCTGATCAGCAGCTGAAATACAAGCCACTTATCTTCCTCCTGTGATATACTTGAAAAAGATTTGTACAATCAAAGTTGGCATGTTAAGGACATCTAAGAAGTGAGAAAATTTAGTTATGATTAATTCTACAGATTTACAAATTTCAGCAGACACCAATCCAAACTACAAATTAGTTTTTAATGGCTAATTACCTTGTCAACCTACAGATATGTTAGTGTCCCTTCTCAGCTGGAGCAAGGGTGCTTCAGTTTCATTCTATTCACAGAAAACATCACAAAAAAAGTGCTGTATTTGGAGAAATGCTGTTGTTTACACAGAAGATACAAACTGTCCTTTTCCCTTAAATATAAGTAACAAATTCAACAGTACATATTGCCCAAAGAGATATTACCAGTTCTAACTTCAGGGTGCTGGCAGCATTTCATGCACAGCTGAGACCAGTTGACCACCCAGCCTCAGCTGCATCTGCTGTCAGACCCAGGGCATTGCCTTACCTCAAGAGCTTTGCTGTTGATCCTGAGTCAGCTAGGACTTCTTCTTGTGAGAAATGGGACTATGCAAGGCATTAGAACAGCCATCTAAATTCTGCTGGTAGTCTCAAGAAAGTAGACCAAAAATGAAAAAAACCCCAACAAAACCTACAATCCTAGGCACACTGCTCTGGTGGTGATGCTACTTGGTGCTTAGAAAGAGAAGAACAAACTATGTTCTACTTAAGTGCATGAACACATCAGTGGTGGTCCTCTTCTGACAGAGAGGAGGAAAACTACTGTTTGAGGAACTCTTCTCAAGACTAGTAGATTGCTTCAGCACAGGGTAAATGGATTTTTTCTCTGGAACTGCTCATTAATTTCAAGTTGGACTAAAGGATATAAATAAAAAAATTGCCAGCAACACTGACTAAACCATCAAAAGAAAATCCATAAGTCATAAGCATGAAACGGAACAAGAAAGTATGTTTTATAGTGGGGTTAAAGACCCATTAAAACTATGGGGTAGGGGTGAGGGGATGAGGAGAGGCAGGGCTGGACAGAAGAAAGAAATAGTGGTTATAATAAATCTCTTTTCTTACTTTAGCTATATGAAAGAAGAGCTCACATAATGTATTTTGTGATTAAAATATTTATTAGTAGAGAGAAACAGAGAAAAGGGCTCAAATTAGTGCAAGAGGAAAGATAAGCTAAATGGCTTTTTAACAGTAAAGTTTCTGAAGAAGCCTTGGGGTATTAAATGGAAGATAGGATTATCCTGCCCAGTTATGTGCCTGAGAGTATGGTATCATAATCTCCTCTTTTTTTCTACTCATATTTTTCTCCTTTTCTCTTACTAGTAAATTATGGAAAGCATCTTACGTCACTACAATCACTATGGAAATCACTTACATCACTACAATCCATGCAACACAGGCTTGAGAATTGCCTCAGGTAGAGAACACGGCTGAATGGGGTCTCTTACTGTCATGTATGAAGATATTTAGTGTGGTTGTTGTATGAGCAGAGAAAGCAGTGAAAGATATTCCTCTTTCTCTCTTAAATGACCTGTATCCTCTTGTAATGACTACTGTGTTAAGATCCATGAGGCAGGAAGTGGCAAGGGAAGAAAAGAACCTTTTTCTAGATAGCAACTCTTTTTAAGCATAAACTATGATACTCAATCCTATCAAAACTGAAGCCTTTTTAGGAATTAACAGAAGCAGTATTCTATGAGCCCGTAGAAAATTGTGACAGAAAAGTATGACAGTATTACCAGGAGTGAGGCTAGAGCTGCTTGAAGATGTTCAGGATTGCAATTTAGGATTCATTAATTTTTTTATCTCTGGCTTTATTGGAGTTGAAATAGGTGATGTGCTTTAAATGTACTGACTCCAGCTTCCAAGTTTCAGTCCAGATGCCTTCCAAACTTTGAGGTTGGTGTATGCATCAAGTTTTGATTCTAAAGTTTGTTACCTGAGCCCTGGATAATGTTCTTGTAAAGCAACTATGAAAATGAGATCTTAAATCCTACTTTCAAACAGCATATAACTATTCTACTGACAAATGCACGCTTAGTCCCTGGGACAAAACAGTGAGAAAAGCACTTAGTCACTATACTACTGCTTTCAAATTAAGTCCTACATCACATCTGTGCTGGGCTCAGGACTACTGTTTGAAGACCTCTACTTTTCCACTTAATCAGCTGATATATCTACATCATACTGTGCGTATATCTCCACCATAATGTGTCTGGAGAAAATATTAGCTTATGTCATGGAATCATTTTCCTTGCATCCACACTGCACCTCAGACCTAGAAGCAGCAGGATTGGTGTTAGACTCTGTAATTTCTAAGCAGAATAGACGTGTCTTGACCTCATTTTTTGAATCAGTTTTTTTAATGAGCCTCTACATTTATTATGAAGTAGCAGATAAACCAAAATAATTTATCAGTGGGTAAAAATGTGTCTCAAAATCTGGACAGAAAGCAGGAATGGGTGGGAGTAAACAAGTTAATGTTTCTGCACTTATACTTGGTGATGCCAGACAGCTATTTTCACTGTCTGCTCTTGGGATTTTTCTCATGCTTATCTACATAGTAATCCCTGGCTCTGGATGAGGAAGGACTCTGTGAAAATTGAGTGTCCAATAAGAAAAAAGTCAATTCTTATGTAAGTGCAAGGATGTTGGGCTAGGGAAGGTTATTTTAGATCATTTATCCTTTTTTGCAAAGCAAAACTTGGGATGTTTGGTAGACAATCCTGAGACTTGCAGACTTCCGTAGGATGGTACAGGTGCTCTTAACCGATGAACAACAAAACCCTTGCTTTAATGAAATGCGAAAAACCTCCCAAACCTTATGTTATGCAACTTTTAGCTATACCATATGACCAAAATAACCTTTTAAGTACTGCCTTTCAGAACGAGGTAGACATACTAGAGAAATGAAACTAGCTTGTCTCTCCCAGGAGAAGGACTCATTGCAGCTTGACCACTACTCTGAAGTCAGATGAGATAATAAAGCTGATATTAGCACCCTGTATAAAAAAATTAAGAGAAATTTTTCAAACTAACAATCCCTTTTATTATGAACATTCTTAAAGAGAGATCACTCTTCCTGGTGTCCCTGCAGAATCAATCACTTCACTTTACTGTTTATTAACAATTTCCAAGTTTTGCCAAGGTAAGTTAATTTCTCTCATGGCTTAGTTTTAAATTTGTTAATTTTTCGCGAGAGTTCTTTAATGGATAGGGCTTGGAAAGAAAGCAGCTGTCAGTTACATTTTAGAATGTGGTTTTGGCAGAGATTTAATTTCTGAGCATTACAGACAAATCTGTCTAAGAATTGATAGGCCAAGATCAAACTGCCTCAATGTTTGGAAAGTAAATAATGAATCTTTTGAAGGAAACTTTTCCAGCTGAAGGACCATGGAGATAAGAGTGCACAGAGAGGTATGCAGATATATAATATATATATAAGGCTATAAATGTGTGTGTGTGTGTGTGTACATGTTCTCAAGCAACTGTGTATATATACATGCACTAAGAGCTGGAAACAGCTGTGGCTTTCGCTTCTAACATGACGGTGCAAAGGATCCTTGCTGAAATGTAAGCTTTATACCATTATATCCTCATTCCTAGAGGAAGCAGGGAAAATGTGGTTGGGGTGCAACCTTCAGGAAAGTACTTATTGTTTCAAAACTTCAGGGAACAGCGTATCTATCTCCTGCAAAAGAATAGAAATAAATACATTTGAAAAATTCATAGCTTACAGCATTTTAAGAAGCAATTGATTAATTTGCGGGTTAAATGCACATATGAAATGATTTTTCAGAATGCGCAGACACTAAATATCTGCATTGTAGTTGAACACAAGACATAACAAATTGATGGATGGGCAGTTCTGGCACTCCAGTCCAAGATTCTTTGGGGAATTATGTTAACGTATTGTTGTCTTCCAAGAACCACAAAGATAACACTAATGGGACCAGCCAAAAGAGGAGATGAGCTCCTCTCCCATACCTTCTTGCCCGGAGCTACACTTCCATGCAATCTATTAGTCTTCCTTGCAAACTGTCTTGTTGGACTGCTGTTGTCCTGGGGACAAATATGATGAATAGGGTTCCAAAGTTCTGTTTAGCAGATGTAAAGTTTAAATTCCATTTCCTCCTAACTCTCAAAAGCAGAAGTATAATTTTCCCAACACAGGTTGGATAATTTAAATATCCAGATGGAAACAATGCTAGCAACTTTTCTGTTTTCTCCTATAGCCAACACAACAGATCCCAGTTGAAGGAAAGGAATAAAAAAAGAAAATAACTTAGCAGTTAGTCAGATCTAGAAGATGGTAGAATAATGTCTAGCCAGCTTTAGAACAGAGATTGCTATTCTCAAGGTACAGCAAGATGTCTTTTTATTGCAAAAAATTAACATTTACAAAGGTTAAATACAAAGTAACAGACATTTTCACCAGAGAAGTGAGCATGTTGCTCCCTTTTTACCATGCCTGTATGTAAAATAAATATTAACAATTTTTCTTCTTTAAAATTTCTTCCTGAGAGCTCATGGAAAATATGCTTTATGCAATTCTCAATGCATAGTTGATGAAATAGAGGTATTCATATAGATATTAAAATCAGGCATGTGGTTTTATATTTATAGTTTTAAGGATACTTGAGGACTTTAGATGTGGAAATGTTATGTACGTTTTCACGCTATTTTGCCTAGCAACACTGTCCGAGGATCTTGTGATTGCAAAGATTTATTAGGCATGTAGTTACAGTCAAGGATCACAGCAGTATCTGTGTTTGTCTTTTATTGTTCTGTTCTCAAATTTGTCAACTCTAGAAATAAAAGAGTCTTTAAAGAGCTCTCACCTCTGGCATGTGGTTTCACAGTTTACTGCAGCTCTCTTAGTACAGTCAGGCTTACTGCTTTTTAAAGAAGTAGCTATAAAAAGATAGTCAAGTTCTGTTTAATATTTGTCTCAATGTTGCAAAAGCTTGGTCTGCCTTTGAATGACAGAATGAGTAATGGACAGTAGAATCCATTCTTCTAAAAAGAAACACACTGATATAAAAGGAAGCATTGAAGAGCAATACTGCCTGAAAAGGAAGACAAAACCACAGTTTGCCAATAATGTTGCTGTGCTTGCACTTACTGGAATTATTCTTTCTACATGCAAAATGCAGCCCAAGATGGAAAAATAGAAATTTGTGTTTACAACAGCTTTTCTTTTTGTTTGTTTGCATTTGTTTTTTTAATTCACATAGCAGCAATGATGGACTCAGTAACAGTATATGGATAATATATCGGATAAGCTGCACATTTTAAGATCAAAGTTTGAAAATATCTTTCTAGGGAAAGAAAAGGAATTAGGTACAATTTCAGAAAATATTTCAGAATTTATTTCAGTAAATTAAAGATATAGATAGAAAGAAGAATAACTTGATTATTGTGATGAAAAAGTACTTTTCTTTTTCTTTATGTTACTGGATATTTTAAAAGAATATTTGAGAGTGTTTGCATTTATGAGAGCAAGGAAGGATTATGATTTTCAGCTTATTTACATTACAAAATAGAGCAGCTCTTTCCTTCCACCAAAGAGTGAAATAGAGCACCTTAATGTTCAGTTACTGAACAGTTGCTGTTCTTGTGCAAAATGAAAAAACATGACAGAGAAAGAGGAAAATAAGGAATCTTTCTCAGATAAGTGGATCTTTCTTTGGTTCTCCCTGTAATTTAGGCACTCAATCATACAAATATTTATGTATACCTAACTGAACTGAGGAGAAGGTTTTATTTGGATTTTCTGAGATGAAGCTTCACCAAAGTGGCATAAATATGGAAGACAGACCTCCGAAGAGGTTTTCCCATTCTGCTGCTAGTTAATATAAGTGTAGCTCACTTAGCCATTCATCAGCCATTCACTTCTGTGTTCAAACCATTAAGAATAAGCACCTGCTACATTTCTCAGGCTAAGAGCTTAATAACTCAGATTAACACAACTCCTGTATTTCCTTCTAGATTCACATATGTGTACCAGGACTACTTCTGGATATCACACCACAAATGATTTTCACTAATTATGAAAAGATGCTGTAGTAACATTTCAACAATAGAAACAAAATTAATTTTCTGCTTAGATTTTTTGTTTCATTTATCTAAAATCTTAATTAGAATGTATCTGCAGATTCTCCAACTTTCGTATTTGTAATTCAGGCTACATTTTTTTCTTAATTATTT
This sequence comes from Ara ararauna, assembly GCA_028858755.1. Taxonomy (NCBI): domain Eukaryota; kingdom Metazoa; phylum Chordata; class Aves; order Psittaciformes; family Psittacidae; genus Ara; species Ara ararauna. The sequence goes on along the minus strand of CM054376.1, from coordinate 51,666,128 downwards.
GGGCAGCAGAATCAAATATATTCCTATTATATTATTTCCTAGGGAACACAATTTGCTCTCAGATTTCAGCCTGAATACATATCTGGAAAAAGATGCAAAGAAAGGTGATAGAGACCTTGTTTTTAAGATGAAAGAAGGGGCTAGATGTGGCACCTAGACCATACACCACCGAAAGCTAGGCAGTTCACTTATTTTTCCTTTACATTCCCCAATGCCAAGGGGCACAAAAAAGTCAGATGTCATCTTCCTACCTCCTCCCCTTTCATGTTTTTTTTGAGGCTCAAGCTAATAGATTTCATTAAATGGAAGGCTGGAGAAAAAAAACCCCTAAAAATAGCAAGAAAGAAAATATCATATAACTTTGCTGGGTTTTTTGTTTCCTGTACAACATATTGAATAAAAAGAAGTTCTGCTGCTGAGCCCCCTGGCTCTATTCCAATTCAAACTTTTGGTGTTAATCATTCATTTATAATCTGACTTAAAATATTATAATTAACCAATACAGAATTTCCATGGAGAAAACAAGCTTTCAAGAAAAACATAACAGAGAGAACAGGTCCAGCACAAGAAAAGATAGAGCAGAGAATAGCCAAGGGTAAGACCTTCTCAGATGCTGTAGCCCTCAATTATTGCACACAGCATGAAATAAGGTAGTGCAGGTCATCAGTATGCTATAAAAATTCATCATAGATCAAAGAATCATCAATAATGCAGCTGTATGACAGTTGTCTGCACGAAATTCCTTACAAAGCAATATTTTCACTGATGTGCGAGGGAAGACACTAACTTTTGTTTTGTCTTAATTTCTTCCTTTACTAAGGGGCAGCATCAGTATTTAAAGTGTTGATTTTGGCATAAACAGCATCACATTTTAGTACCCTTCCCTCAGCCTGTCCCCAAAGGCTACTTAGTTGGCCCTGTATATTATATTCTTCTGGTTTCACTACTGAGCCATAAGTGACCTTGCAGAGATTCTGCTGAAGCCAAGTATTCTTCAACAACTTTTTTTCTACTTTATATACTTCCCATGTAAGTAATACATGAATTATATCCAGTACATTTAGAGATCTGTGATGCAGATGGTAATTGTGAATATCTGTTTTAATACCCAAGATTAAACAAATCAAGATAGAGGGCATAGGCTTTGTCAAGACTTCTAAGAGAGGAAAAAGGTAAGGGAAAAAATTTAACAGGTGACATCACAGGTCTTCAGCTTTCACTAACCTGATCAAAAATAACAAGCAAGAATAGTTCCCTGAAATGCCAAGAGTTTGATGTAAACTCACAGATACTATATTTTCTATGTCCATTGTCATCCATCATCAACATGCTTAAATCCAGTTCTGTTGTACTAGTTAGCAGTGCCTTAGTATTTAAAAATGTCTGTTATTCACAGTCTCAGAATGGTAGTCTTATTTTCCACTGGCACATTGTAAACTATATGAGTATCACATTCTCAGTTAAGCTGTTCTAGTTTATGTGATGTGCTGTCAGATGCCTTCCAGATTTTGAACATACAGTGTCTACCATGCCAACTGTTTGGTCTATGATACTTTGAAAGAGCTAAGATTTCTCACAACTGCTTCAGACTCTAGCCTCAGTGACCAAATCTCAATATGCAGATTTGTATTGCCCAGACATCTATATCCAGAACTTTTTTGTTTTCTCTTTCTGATGAAAGACTCTGGTCTCTAAGTCTTGAGTGAAAATATTTCTGACTTTTTAAAAATCCCCTATATCTCATGCCAAAATCTCACCATATAATTGAGTATGACTGATCTGCCAAGAATAGGAGAGAGAACTACCTACAGACATATATCACAATTCCTGTTAGTAAAGCACTGCACTAAACTGGGACAGTTTTGGGGTTTGTGTGTTGAAACTTCATTCTAAAGTTGTTAAAAAAAAAAGAAAAAGCAAATGTGGTGATAACATTAATTACAAAGCAAGCAAATTGATCAAGACTGCAGCACAGATCCATCACCAACCGCATTACATTCTCAAATTTAAATTATCCATAGTTTGCTTTGGTGTTTTCTTACTCCATTTTCTTGCCAGTAAGTTCAGGAGAAGCAGAATTTGTCCCCTGGATGGGTAGCTGTTTGTTCAGCAGGACAAAGCCAAGACCCCCACGTTGGACATTTACAGTTTCAGTTCACACAGGTCAATTTTTGCGCAATAATATTATTATTCTTGCTCCCATCCCCACCGTCTTGTACAGCACTGCCACTACTACATGCATCTTTTATTCAGAGCACACAGGACAAATCTGGCAGGAAGACCCTAGTATGCAGTGGGCATAGATCTCTCACTGGTGTTGTCCAAGTCTGGAAATTTTAACCAAGATCATTAAATCCAACAAATTCCTGCTATACTGTTATATTCCAACCCTTATTTCCTGTTGGCAGTAAATTGATTCATACTTTTGAATATTTCTAGTAACAGTTTTGTTTTGTGAAGCCAGAAGTCTGTGTTCAGCTACAGCAGAATCACTGGTGGTCCATACTTAGCGGTATCTGTATAATCACAAATAACTTTGGAGTTTTTGCTGTTAAGCACAAATTCTTAAAAGAGACATCTGGACATGTTAGAGTGACTGCTTTCTGATAGACAGAAAGCAAGGATATCCATCCTCTCTGTTACCACTGTGTTAGGCTTCTGAAACAAAGCAAAAGCTACTAAGTACATACCATTGTACTTACTATAATTACATAATCCTTATAACCCTGTGGTGCTACATAAAAGGAAAAGAAACTGGGGAGGGAAAGCTACATCCGATCCTGCAAACAGAGTTCTCCTGAACTTGGTCTATTTGTTGTGGGTCAAAGTTGTATCACAAATTAGTATTTATCCTTGACATGCCTGCTAGGAATTCTCACTGATACCTTTCTCCCATGCACCAGTGGACACCTCACTACTAGCATCCCAGAGGAAGACCCGTGCCTATGTACCTAAGGTGAACTAATTCACCTTACTGCAGATGGCAAAGATGATCCTACCAGCATCCTTTTCTCTGTAAGATAGGAGGAAAGTTCAGTTTGGAAGTTCTGCTGACCTGGGCAGTAACAGACCTGGCAGAGTCTAACTCAGTCACAGAAATCTCAGTATTCAGTGTTTGCATATGCACTTTGTCATAACTCCAACTCTTGTGTTCTGGAGTAACATATGAAGCCATAGGAGAATTTTATTTGGAAAAAGTTTGCATTATTTTATAGTCACCTTCTGTCCCTAAGGTCAGGAGATAGTGCCCAGCAGAACAACAGTACAGTAATAGGCTTCAGTATTTCAGAGTGATGAATAGTATCAACTCCCCCTAAGATATTTAAAAACATACAAATAAAAGTGATTAATCTCAGGAAGTTGCATTACTGAGCATGTGTTAATAGAAGCATATTATAATTGCTAAATTGTGCTGCTAAGACAGTTTCAGCTCACCTTGAGACTAATAAAGTAAAATGTATGTTATGCTATACTATACTATATTTATGAAAATCAGTTCCATATAAATACCTAGGTGGCTTTTTTATTAAACTGTAACATGAGCTGACCAGAGTATTATATCATACTGGCATAAATAGTCTACAATGACTTATATTTCATGTCCCACAGCACTTAATAGCCAGTTAATGGTAATACTGGGATTCAGCTAGAAAAAAAGGTCTTTCGGAAGCAAAATATCATTTGGTAGGATTCTACTGACTGGTTCCGAGAGACCTTATGTAGACTTGAAAAAAACCATCATATTTTCTGTACATAACATTTGGATAAATACAGGTATAATCAATCCTTCATCCGCTTGTTAAACCATTTAAATAAAGGGAGGTTTCAAGTGCACATGTGGCAGCCAGCTGTTTTATTCACCCAAGAATATAGAGTACATTTTCTATTTTCTATTTTGCTTCTTGAAAAGTCCTACTTTTCCCATTAAGAATTTAAAATAGAATATTCAATTCCAAACAAGTACATGGCACAAAGCTGGTCATTTGGAATCTGATGTGACAGATCACCAGCATCAAGAATTAACAAAAGAAGGGGATGGAAACCAGAATTGACCAAAATTTGAAAAAAGGCAAGTTCAGAAAAGGAGTAGAAAATGTAGTCTTGTTCTGGGACATTTACCTTGAACTGAAGACATTTGTCCTCTTTCTCTTGAGTGTATGGACGAATCAGCATTTGGGAGGATCATTATCCTGGGAGCTAGTGGTATCACAAGGAGTTCTTGCAACAAAGGAGCATGTTGTGACACCAAAGCAAACTTCTGTGCAAGCACACCAGAAATCTGGTTGAATATCATAGGCACAAACAATTCCTCATCAATTCTTACTCCCAACCAGTGAATGTGGATTGCTGACAATAAACTATGCAGCCCCTCCCTTTGCTATTCTGTCAGATTGCCAAATAATGTGAAATGCTTCAGATTACACATAGCACATGCTCATCACCTATGCGAAGACACAAAAACAGAGAGAAAATTCCATTGTTCTACCAGCCCCAAAACTCACTCAATCTGCAACACATATGTACAAGTGGATCTCTGAGAAGTTTTGGCTAATGGTTTCTATTTCATGATGTCAGTATATTGCTGTTCTCAGCAAGGTACCCAGAGCAACACATATGTTTGGATTTTTGTTTGATAACTACCATGTCAACACAGCTGAATGAGAGAACAGAACCTCATTGCATTTGATGCTTCCTAGACTCACTGCAAAGATATTCTCTACCTTAAAGGGATAATCAAAATAAAAGACAAGCAGATGAACAGAAACAAACACTCAAACTGAGCAAGAGAGGGAAGAAGGGTTCAGTTTTTCTCAGTGTGCCAATACCAAACAGTTTCAGAATCATACAGCACAAAATCTTTTTAATATCCACTTTGCACAACATCTCCCCAGTGCCAATTACTCTCCTTCCCTTTTCCCGAAAATCCAGCCATTGACCTACAACACCATGGTGATTTTTAGTGTTATGCAGGAAAGCTGACTTAATCAACCCTGATGAACAGTGAAGCAAACAAGGCATTCCTAATGGTGACATGAAGAATAAGCTACTGAAGATTTTAATCTCCAATCCCACAAGTTTATTGCAAAATATTTCCTCAAATGAGAAAGCTTCAGATTTTTTATTACTGACCCCACTTACATAGACCTATTGTTACACTGCTTCTGAACACATCCCTGTACTCTTGTCATTTTTCTCTGTAGCTAGACCAGAGAACATAAACCTCTCTTTGTACCTCTACACAAAAGTAAGCAATCTCTGCAAGATATTTTTTGGCTGAAGACCATCAATAAGTGACTAAGGCATAAACCTTTGAGCAATGTGATTTAGAACAGAAATGCTACAACAGTAGAAAGGAATCTCAGTCTTAGTGGTGTGAACAGCAATTGCTATTATAATGAATCAAGACATTAACCTGAATAGCTGGTGACTAATACATTTTGCAGGTTTTGGATCATTAAACAAGATCTATCATGTCTTTTCTATACTTGAAATTAAGAGAGAATTATTCCACACTTTACAAATAGGGATTTAACTATTTCTAAAACCATACTAAAGAATGCAATTTTCTCACTATCCAAATTTATATCGTAAAATGTCTCTTGTAAAATAAAAAAACCTGTGAGCTTTGTTACTTGTGGAACAGATCATGCTAGTTTTTCATTGTTATTATGGACAAGCACATGGGTGAAGCAGCAAAACCAATGACATATTAGAAACCAAGAAGACTTGTGAAAATTTCTTCTCATGAGAGGAGACTAAAGCACATTATTAGGATGATACATTACACTTGAAGAGAAGCAAAGTGACCCATTTTGTTCACACATGATAAGAGAGCATTTGCATCTCAGTAATCTGTATTCATTTGTTTGCATTTTCCAAAGGACTTCTAGGTTAGTGCACACAGAAGAGATTTCAGCAAAGACATATGTCAGAGGGGAACTGATACCAAAGTGACAGATCTTTAGTTATACTCATGCAGTAAATCCAATAACTTTGCAATAGTTGAACAATTCCTGCTGTGAAATGGGGCTGTAAAAATCGCACTCTCCAAAAGCAGAAGCATGCTTCTAAGGAGTTGCTGCATAAGTATTGTACCATCTTTCAGAATTTACCTAGAAATATTTTTGAGAAGATGAGAGATAAATCTCTCATGTAATTTCCTTCCCCCCTCAAATTAAATATATTATGGGACAACTTTGAGGTCCCCTTAGTAACAGGGCATCTTGCTAGCATGAATAGAACCTTTCTGTGTAGAGTTTGGATGTAACACTCTGGTATTACTAATGGCTAATATATCATTTTTTTTTTTTTAGTATTGGGATGCTGAAAGTACAAGTTGACAAAGGACAGAAAAAGTCACATGTACAGGACAGTGGCTGCCTATTAAGAAATTCTTGCACTTTTTTGTCAATTTGAAACTACCCAGTCCTGTGACCCTTTGAGGCAACGAATGTTTACTGAGAAGAATGTTGTTGCCATCTCAATTCCAATGTAAAATTCAAAGCATCCTTCCCACTCTTAGAGCATTAGTCTTTTTATTGTAATTGCATCCTAGGAATTACAGTGCAGAAGGTATATGTTCCTTTAAAAGTTGTGGAGGAGATGAATGGCACAAGAAAGACTTTTTCACTTATTACAGCAATCTACGTTTCACATACTTTAAAACAGCATAGTTGGTGTTTCTTGCTACCTGTGTCCAAAGTAGCTTCTCCAGTGGTCACTAACTCTTTTTCAAGAACCTGTTCCCTACTACGTTGGGTTTGCCTCATATCACTAACCTACACTAATTGCTGGAGAGGTTTCAGCCTCTTTCCCCTGCCTCCCATCAACCCACATTCAGTTACTTTTATCACAAACTACAGAAAAAACAGGTTTGGCACACAGATTTCCTTACTCATGCATCACAAAGTAAGCAATTATAAAATGGCTCCAAAGAAATTCAAGCCCCAGATTCCCCTTCTACAAATTTTATCCGGTTGCTCTAATTCATAGTCCAGATCTTCCTTCTAACTATTCTCTCCAATCATGCATCTATCAAGAACTGGTTAATTGATTTCTAAATAAAATATGAACTGAAAAATCCTTGTATACTGCATAAGGACATTTACCAGTTTGCACATTCATGTTTTGTAATACCAGAGCAGCTCCACATTAAGCTGTGAGATTGTGTTAAATGTGCACGAGTGTCTAATGAACTACTGTCTGAATTCTGTGTTTATTGTCAGTTAACTGATGAACTGACTCTATCCACAGGAAGATTCCAGTAGGCTTTGATTTCTGTTGACTGTAGTTGTTAGAGGGGTTGTTTCCTAAGAGTTATGAAATGCATCAATAAAATGCCATTTCAAAAGCAGAATACAGAAGGAAATCCTAGTATGTGGAATAACAAGAAGTTATGCTATTGCTTACCTCTACTGTGGACAGCAATAGCATGAAAGGTTATATTTTAAATGAGGTTGGATTTCTTTGGTTGTGCATTTAAATTAAATAGCAAAAAAAGAAGGGTTTCCTAGGGTAGTCAGAGGTAAGAAAAATAATTGTCTTAGTCTTATAGGGAAAACTGAGGTAGCAAATGGAGGAAGATTGCTCTTCAAGACTTTTAAGAGATTTTACTTTTTGAAATAAATGTTTTCCTACAGCAGGGGTCCAGAAACTGGGCTTAAAGGAAGGTTATTTACTGTTGTCATTGCATTGCTACAGCTTGTTACAACTACAAGGTGTCTCCCTGTCTTCAAAGCCACACAAGCTTCCAGGTGACTTCCATGGCAGAGAGAAGATGTTGTAAAAGATAAGAGGATATAATCTTGACAAGGCATAGCAGCTCTTTTCCATCCATTCTGGAAATAAAAACCCCGCAACTAACCAAACCCCAAAATGCAGAGTTAAGGTAGTTCTGGAAAATTAGTTTTCAGTGTCAAGACATGTCTCTAACATTCAGCTGAGAATTCAGACAGCAATTGATCATACTTATAAATTTTCCCTTTGTTAAATTTCTATTCTTACAATGACACCTTTAATAATTTTGTTGTTTGTTATTGTGGTGCTATTACTTTGTTTCCACAGTATGTTTATCTTTGTCAGCCCTTTCAAATAATTTTCCTGCAGCCCACCACTGTATGTACATAAAAAGAACTATTGGCTTTTCTAAATTTTAAATGCATTTACAATAGTGAAGTGATCATACTTATAGGCAATAAGTATGTTTTTACTGATTTCCCTGCCTTCTGATTAGAGCCATCCATCATGTGTTTGGATGCTCTATATCATCCACAAATCCATAAACAATATCACCTCAGTAATTTTCTCTCGACATAGTCATCATGGGTAAGTATGGTGGAGAAAAGGCGTACAAACCTAAAACACCAGAAAGAGGGTCATTTTGTGTCAGAAAAGACTGGGAGAGGAAAGTCCTAAACCGCCAAAAATATTCAGTGGTGCCAAATGCTTTCTTAATAAGATCTGACAGAAAGGTTTCTCAAATGTGCCTTTGCTACGTGCAAAGGCACATAGCTGACTTAGGAGAGTGTATCTGATGATTTCATTTAAGGCCTTTGGAATAATCCTGTTTGAAATACATATCACTTTTTTATGTTTCATTAACAAGAGTGTCTTAACATACACGCCAGAAGTCCAACTCCACTGACGCATTTGCATATATAGATAGAAGTATTAATCCCAGCAAAACAGTGCCAGTTTGGGAAGGTTTGAAAGGCAGAGAATGCACTTAATTCAGTTGCCAAGCTTGTACATGAGTAGTGTTAAGACCCATACCTTACAATAGCACTTTTAGTATTAGAACAACTTTTTTCCACTTTTTTTTGCTTTTAGTCTAAGAAACTTTTTCTTGATTACTCATGAACTGGAGCTGTACTATGGTTAGAAATTGATTTCTACTTTGATTCATTAATTAACCTTTATTTGTTTCATCCCAGTTCTCCAATATATTTCTAAGAAACTGTTGTAACTTATTTTGGAAATTGCAGATCCCATGACGTTTTACTTATATTTTTCATCTTTATTTTAATTAATTTCTTTTGTTAGCATGATATGTTTACAAATTTAAAACTTAGTTTTGTTGAGGATAGAAATGCCTTTGTGAAGTTATCTGCTATGCAAATTTACTATTGAATTCCTGGCCATAAGATATGCGTGTGGTACCACCTGAGTGCAATACTTTGCATAGCCTAGTTTTGCATAGTTTTACTCATATAATTTTCTTTTGAGTATGTTTTCTTGTCACTGTTTGTTTGTACTTCTATTTAAGATTACTCTGAAAAAGGTGTTGACCATTTAGCTCAAAGTCTTGACTTCCTCTACAAACTCTATATTTGATCCTCTTCCCTTCTTTTTTTAATATCTCATGGCTCATGATTAGTGCACTCAAACTTTCAATGAATTGCCAGTTCAAAGTGCAAATATAACAACTATAAAAAGTTCAAAATCAACTATGAAGTGCTACTGACTTCAATGATCCACAAAACTGTGACCCAAACAAAGAATTGGAAAGGTAAATTGTATATCTTTGTTTTTTTTCCTTTCTAAATTTCCTTAGCTGTACCTTCCCCTGCATATCCATTTTCAGTAGAATTTCTTGCATTTCAGACTTAAATTTGATGACAATTACCCAACTTGCATCTGTTGGTTTTTATGTTTTTACCTTTTAACAATCTTCTGCTTTAAAATTACTTTTGCGCATCTCATGAATTCAAGCAATTCAAAATAAGCATTAAATAAATTCTGTCTCAGGTATGACATTCACTGAAGTCACTAGATCTTTTTCCTCATTGAGCTAAATAGATACAGACTCTGGTCTATTTTGAAGTTTATATTAAGGACATAATTAACTGCTGGTACAGAACAGTAATCTAGGCAAGCACCTAGCAGTACAATGAAGAGGAGTTTGCAGTAAAAAGAATAACAGATATATTTTGTTTTCATGTTCCAGCACCATGTTTTGAATAAACTGACTTCACTTACTATCTAAATCCACACCTGAAAAATGTTGTCAAGGAATCTCAGTTGCAGAACCTCTGATTTATAATATTACCATTGTCATCTCTGAAGACAACACATGCTAAGGTTTCACTAGGTACTGGCCTTCCTCTGTTGCTGATGGAGATGTTATTTGTTTGCACAAATAGGACAGGGCACTTCTCCACCTCCAAGTTTTAAGAGTGAGCAAGTGTGTATGTGTGCAAAGATACACACCTGCAGCATTCTGACAGAAAAGGTGAGCTTTGAATCATAGGGCCCCAGCTTAGAAAAATAAGTGTGATCTAATAAAACCAAAAGGATTAGGCATAACTCTTGACAATTCCATGAATAACTTTGGAGTTTCTAAGAAGGGAATAAAAGCAGTCTGGTTAGAATCTAAGATAAATGCTGCATTAAGAATAACCCAGAAGCAATGAAGAATCAGCAGTGGAAGTGCTGTTCAAATCTGCATATAAAATACCACATAAAAAGTTGATTGACCTGGGATTTTTCCCAACTTAGCAGAGGTCAGATGAGATTTTATTTTATCTCTGCTCCTGCTGTGTGCAGTTCAGGACTTAGCCCTGTTAGCAAAAATTGTTCATTGCACTGGGAGCGGAAGTTCAAAGAGAAACAATCTTCTTCCTACTGTATGTCACATCATCTTGATCAAAATTTAACCCAGGTAATTGGAGAAATTCTTATTAGGAACAATCACAGTTCAGAGACAGAGAAAGTATATGAAATTTCATGAGCTAAATTTAATGTAGAAAAACTCAAAAGTATACATGGGAGGGGCAAACAAGCTAAAGCTTACTTTTTTGTGATCAACACTGCGATTGTAGGAACTGTGGCTTAAAAAGAGCTACTAAATAATCTAGAAGAAAAATAGTTAGATGAGACCCTCTTATTACTTGTCCCTATTGCTCTGCATTGTTGGTGTCCCATAGCTCCTAATCAGGAAAGCAATTACACAAGTTCAAGAAGAGCAGAGATAAAATCTTTACTTCAGCAGAAGGGAAAAATCCTGTCCAGAAAATGGGAAGAAATTGGTGGCTGTTCATCTTTGCACATATCTGATGTTCTTTCTTGCCATCAGAGGAAGAGGTTGCTGATCAGCAAATGAGTAGGAAGCCAGAACTAGAATAACAAGTCCCATGTTTACTTCTAAACTTTTATATAACAGATTAATTTACTTTGGATGTTATGCAATGTATCTAACAATAAAGTTTTACTTCCTGCATTTAGAGTCTTTTTTTTCCCTCAAATTTCTTGACTGCCATGTTAACAAACCACCCAAAATTCCAAACAAAAGCAAACTAACAAGTAAGTCTTCTGTTGAGCTCTTCACAACGATTCCACGCTAGTCAGAGCAGAAAAGTATCCAATTTATTAAATTTCAGGATTTGGATTGATTGACAAGTCATCACATTTTCTGCAATATGTCTTTCAAAGTTAAGTTAGAAATAAAATGTTTCATCTTACTCAAAATTAAAACACATCAGAGAATACCATATGACTCTGCTCTTTCTGAGTATTAAAAGTCAAGCATACACTTTTATGAGAAAGACTGATTAATGAGGATTTAATTTAGGATAAACCTGATTTTACACAAATCATTTAGAATGATTTTCTAGTCAGATATTCTACCAAATATATAATGATAGTCAATTAATGAAATCATATTTGTGTCAGGCTGATAGACAGGCTTTGAATACCTCATGTTCTCGTAGAACAGAGGCTCACATTTCCAATAATTCTTTGCATAAGAAGTTATTTTATTTGACTACATTCAATACTTTATAGACCTTAGAATATTTTGTTAGTGATTATGCTGTGCTTATAAATTTGAAATACTTTAAATCATACACTGCTAACCAGCATCACAATTTTTTTTTTTTTAAATCTATGTGCTAGTATGACAAAGACTTACTAGGGCTTGGGGTTGGATGGGGTGCTTTTAGGTATTACATATTGAAATCATTCTCTGGTCTCATATCTTTAGTTAGGAACCAATTTTTTTTTTTTTAAGTTAGTGGTCAACTTACACTAAGCACTTTGGCTTTTGACTTTAAGAAACATACTTAAAATACACTTTTTTTTTTTTTTTAATCCTAGTGTCTGATTTGGTCTAAAAGAAACAAGAATATTTTCTCTAAGAGATATATTTGTTAGACTATAAGCAACTATACTTGTTAGATTTTCTTTAAATCTGTGTATAGATGCACCTCTACCTACAGCTGTATTCAAAAAAAGACTGAGGACCAGACCATGAAGTTGAAATTATTCTCCTAGTGAAGTACCTACAACAAGCCTATGTATAAGTACTAAAGAAAGTGCAAAGAAGTACACATGCACTGAAACAGCTTGGTCAGTTCCATTGCTTTAAGTCACTCAAAGTCGATAGAACCGTGCCAATACAAATAGGTAAAACTTCAGATTTTGTAAAAAGTACATTGAAGAATACTTTAAAATGTGTGAATTATGTATCAGGGCATGAGATGATGATAGTGAATGCATACTGTAAAAGAAATACTTAGTTTTGGTAGAACATTTCTTTTGCTGATCTCAAAGATCTTATAAGTGAAATAGCTCAAAAAGCAAAGCAATTAACCATGGTAATAAAAAAAGTGTTAGAGGATTTTTTATTCACCACAAGTATGTATAGATAGACAATCAACAGAAGGAAGTATTAGGAGGAATAAAGAGAATCTTAACAATATACTCATGAGTTGTCTTCTTCATAGATTGTGAGGAAGAGTTGTCTACAAAGATTATAAAGAAAGAAAATCAAGGGTCTCAAAATGCACATGAAGAAAATTGCATCTCATCAAATAATGAACTCGCTTTTAAGCAATAAAAATTATAATGAATCCATTAGTAATGCTGTTCTCACGATTAATAATGAAGATGGTGATTGTGAATGCAGCATAGAAGAAATATTTCCATTCTAGATGGAAGAAAATGATACAAACAACAGGTAAATGAAAGTTAACTAGAAAAGGAGAAAATAAAAAATGCATGCTAATAAAAAAGCAATAGAAACATCACTTAACATGAGTTTCAGAAGAGAATGTGGTATTATTAGTACTGAAATTAGAAACTATACAAAGCAGACTAATTAACCTGTGAAAGATACGAAACCTATGATGACTGCAAACCTATCTTTTCTTATCTCAGTTTGAATATTGTAATGTATTCTGCAAGTCATCTATACGCTTTTATGTAAACCATGAGCTTATAGTTTTCATCTTACAGTGTATCAACATCATTGTTCCGTATACTGTAAATTTTGAAACATTTGCACCTATTGGATCTTAGAAGACATCTACAAAGTTATTTCAAATACAAGATGCAACCATATCCTGGGCTGCATCAAAAGGAGCGTGACCAGCAGGTCGAGGGAGGTGATCCTGCCTCTCTACTCTGCTCTTGTGAGACCTCACTTGGAGTATTGTGTGCAGTTCTGGTGTCCTTAACATAAAAACAACATGGAACTGTTGGAACAAGTCCAAAGGAGGGCCACGAGGATGATCAGGGGACCGGTGCACCTCCCGTATGAAGATAGGCTGAGAAAGTTGGGGTTGTTCAGCCTGGAGTAGAGAAGGCTGCATGGAGACCTCATAACATCCTTCCAGTACCTGAAGGGGGCCTATAGGGGTGTTGGGGAGGGACTCTTCGTTAGGGACTGTAGTGATAGAACAAGGGGTAATGGGTTCAAATTTAAACAAGGGAAGTTTAGATTGGACATGAGGAAGAAATTCTTTACTGTAAGGGTGGTTTGGCACTGGAATGGGTTGCTCAGGGAAGCTGTTAATGCTCCATCGCTGGTGGTGTTCAAGGCCAGGTTGGACATAGCCTTGGGTGGCATGGTTTAGTGGGAGATTTCCCTGCCCCTGGCAGGGGGGTTGGAACTAGATGATCTTCAGGTCCTTTCCAACCCTAACTATTCTATGATTCTATGATTTTATAATTTTTACTTCAGTAGTGATAAGTGTTGTCTTAAAAAGCTGGTATTTCCTACTTTGTTCAAAACTGCAATCATACCAAATAACCTTATTTTTATATATTTATTCTCAATAGTAACTGCTCCTCACGTGTAGGATTTAGACCTTTTGCTCTAGGCATTTAATGGGCAATTTTGATTGATTAAAATACTAAAAGGTTGGGGTTTTTTTAAAGCTGCAAGGCATTTAATAGTTTCAATAATATTCAAATTCCCACAGTTAAAGCAACCAAGTCCATAATCCAGAACCAATCACTAAAACATCTTCCAAGTTAAATTTCAAGCAGCTGCTCTGTTTAAGGTAGCAAATGTTAAAAAGATAAATGTTTTTGAAAACTTGGTAGATCATAATGCTATTATTGTCATTTACATTCCAACCAACAGCATGCAAAAATATATTTTAATACAACAGATGTAATTCATCATTCGACTAGTAAAAATGTGAAATGACAAGCTGCCACTGGAGTTAAAGAAAAAGAAGAATTATTGACTCCTTGGTGTTTTATTTGCTTGTTAGTTAAATCTGAGAATAAAACCAGGGCTCATTTTATGCTCACTGTTCAAAAATTGCATACTTTTCTCAGAGGTAGCCCTAAAGAGCAAAAAAATTCTGGAAAGAAAACATTACATGAATGGTGCTTTCATCCTCTTGCAGAAGTCACAAAGGAAGAGTATGCTGTGCTGGGAATAGGAGGAGGAAAATGTGGGCTAGGCATAGTAAATTGCAAAGCATATTCAGAACCAAAGTATAGAGTGCCAGAAGAATCCAGATCAATATATTACAAATTTCAGTCATCACCTCTTAAATTTTTTTTAAAGACCTTAGAAAGAGAAGAAGGCCAGAGAAAGGAATACTTTCCTCTGTAGAGGGCTGGGTTAGGTATAGGCTACACAGACTTAACACCCATAAATCCATGGACCCTAATGGGATACACCCATGGGTGCTGAGGTTGTTGCTCTGCTGCTCTCCATTATCTTTGAAAAATCATGGAAAATGGGAGAGATGCCAAATGATTGGAAGAAGACCAATGTTATTCCCATCTTCAAAAAGGGCAGGAAGAACTACCCGGGAAACTACTGCCCAGTCAGCCTTACCTCCACCCCTGGAAAGGTGATGAAACAGGTCATTCCACAGGTCATCACGAAGCATGTAGGAGAGAATGTAATCAGGATTAGTCAGCACGTAATCACCAAGGGCAAACCTTGCTTGACCAATCTAATAGCCTTCTGTGATGACATGGCAGGATGGATTAAGAAGGGGAGAGCAGTAGATGTTGTCTACCTTGATTCCAGTAAGGCTTTTAACACTGTCTCCGATAAGAACATTATGAAAGCTTAAGAAATGTGGGTTAGGTGAGCAGACAGTGAGATCAAAAACTGGCTGAAAGGCAGAGCTCAAAGGGTCATGACTGGCAGAGTAGAATCCAGTTGGAGGCCTGTAGTCAGTGGTTGTTCTCCAGGGACCGAGACTGCCTCCAGTCTTAATTTGTTTATCAGTGACTCAGATAAAAGGCTAGAGCGTACCCTCTGCAACTTTGCTGATGATACACAGCTGGGGGGAGTGGCTGATACACCTGAAGGCTGTGCTGGACCTTGAGAGGCTGGAGAATCGTGTGAAGAGAAACCTAATGAGGTTCAACAAGGGCAAACGTAGGGTTCTGCACCTGGGGAGGAAGAACCCCAAATATGAGCACAGATTAGTATCTGACCTAGAGAGTAGTTCAGCTGAGAAGGACCTAGGAGTATTGGTAGATGATAAGTTGATTATGAGCCAGCAGTGTGCCCTTACAGCCAGAAGGGCCAATAGTATATTGGGGTGTATTGGCCAGGAGGTCAAGAGAGGTGATCCTACCCATCTACTTGACCCTGGTGAGGCCACGTCTGGAGTACTATGTCCAGTTCTGGGCTTCGTAGTACAAAAAAGACAAAGAGGTACTGGAAATGGTCCAGCAGAGGACCACAAGGATGAACAGGGGGTTGAAGCATCTCTTTTTTAAGAAGAGATTGCAGGAGCTGGGCCTGTTTGGCCCAGAGAAGACTGAGAGGTGATATCATAAATATCTCATCTTTGAGATATGCATATAAATATCTCAAAGGCAGGTGCAGGAGGATGTTGCCAGACTCCTTGCAGTGGTGACCAGCAACAGGACAAGGAACAATCACCATAAACTATAACACAAGAAGATTCACCCCAACATGATGAAGAACTTCTTTATATTGAGGGTGGCAGAGCAGTGGAACAGGCTGGCCAGGGAGATTTTGTAGTCTACCTCTCTGAAGACATTTAAAACTCACCTGTACACGTTCCTGTGTAACCTGCTCCAGGTGGCCCTGCCTTGGTGGGGGGAGCAGCGTGTGTGCACATTACTGGCTTTTGTTATCATCTCTGCAGAAGATAAGACAGTTTGTTACTGCTGTAGCTCTTAATGAAAGTTGGAAGCTATCTGTTCATATACAGTCAAAATACATTTACCGATCCAGACACAGTTCTCCAGTGTCATTCTGGAAAGCTAAAGTTCATCCCATGAAGTGCGTTTTCTTGCAATGTATGCATCACATGAATAGGCCCTTATTCTTCAGGCAGGACTATTTCATATCAATGGAGTAACTTAGATCAGTGAGCTACTACTTCATTTAGTCTTCCTGTTCAAACACGCTCAGTTTCATGCTGTTTTTTCTGCGAGCTCCAAGGTCTTGCCCTTTTGACTGGTAGTTACACAGTGGCCCAGTTACACAGTAAGAATTAAACCCCTCCCCCCAAGTACTGTGCCTTCAGTATTAGGTTCTACTGCAGTTAAAGTCTCTCTGGTCAGCTCATGCCATTTTGTGAGAGGTAAATTAGGGTGGAAGGGAGATCATAGCATATGAAGTAATAGGTTTATTTTAGGTTTTTAGAGGTTGGAATTTGTTCATTTGTGGTTTTGTGGGGCTTTTGTGGGGTTTTTGGGTTTTGTTGGTTTTTTTGTTTGTTTGTTTGTTTTTTTAATGCGTGTGGTTCCTTTTGATTTGTTTTTTTAAATTTATTCCTGCAGTAGAAAACAGAAGATGAATGTTACTGCGTGTACATCCATTTTTGTGAAGGGGTAGAGCCCCGTATTTCATAATCTCAAGAAACACATTTTACTAATCAAAAAGGATTATGTGTATTAAATATGCATATTGTGGTAGTAAATATAGACTGATGCATGATGGCTGCAAGAATTCACTACATGTTTCATTCAGATTAAAACAGTCAGGTAGCTGAAGTTTATTCAGCCCCAACACATTCATTGCAGACAGCTACCAGATTTCTGCACTTCCACAAAAAAACAAACACTATTTTGTAAATAAGTGACAGAAAGTACAATTAGCTGATGTTCCATATCTAGAAACACCTTCATCAATGCATTCTTCATTTAACTATGTACTGAATTTATTGAAAGAACCTTTGGTGCAGTTCGTTTAAATTGACTTTGTTTCTTACACAATAAAGTACTTGTAATACTGTAAGATACCTTGTATGCTGTATTCTGCACTGTAATTGATGGAAATATATCTCCAGGTGAAGAAACTGAGCAAAACTGTCTCAAAACAACAACAGGATGTTAAAGCAGAGTCAAAATTCAACATGATACTGTGAGTGTCAGGCTCTGCCTGGAAAAAAAAAAAATCCACCCTCTAAAAACCTTGGTTTTCTTTTTTTTTTTTTAGCAATGGAATAGATATAAGAATTAAGATAGCTTTATCCATAGAAGCACAAAGTACAATGGCATTGTGTCAAGGTCTATGGAGTGGTTTCTACTTAGGTATTGTGGTGCCATTCACAGAACACTCCCCTAATTTCTGGAGTATTATGGTAGGTATTAGGTTTTGTTTCCTTTCCTTATTTGTTACTTAGAAATGTGAACACCAATTCCTGGCCCTGAAATCCACATAATTTTCTTATTACCCACCTCCATCAGTAATGAAGAGCCAAGCAAGGCCATTGTGTGACCAGCAAGAGCACACTTTTTTTAACCATCAAGTCACTTTCTAGGGGTCCGGACGCAGCAGAGAAATTGAAACACAGTTGCATATGCTGTGGTTATGTTGAAATAAAACAGTTGCTAGCACTCAAAATATAGTGAAAGAGATAGAGGAACAAAAAAGTTTTCCAGCCATACCAGTTACAGTAGATACCCTAGATTCCAGTCTTTAGAAGGGCAAGCTGGTCATAACTAAGAAGAAATGGTTAGCTAAGGAGATTAGAAAGAATCCTAGAAGATACAAATTTTAATTCCTTTTCTCTATTGTTTCTTTAACTTCTTACTTCCAAACTCTAGAAGAAACTCTTGTCTTAGTGTCATGGGTTCAGCAGCAGCAGTCTTTTTTTCTCCTTCTTAGTAGTTGGTGCAGTGCTATGGTTTTGACTTTCAGCCTGGGAACAGCACTGATAACACCGATGTTTTAGAATGTTTTGGTCTGACCAAGGACTTTCTGAGTCTCATGCCCTGCCAGGCAGGAGGGGAAGCCAGGAGGAAGCAGAGACAGGACACCTGACCCAAACTGACCAAAGAGCTATTCCATACCACAGCACGTCATGCCCAGGATGTAAAAACGGAGGGCAGAGACCTGGAAGGGTAGGGGTTCGCTGCTGGGTCAGTCTTGGTATTGGGTGGTGAGCAGTTATATTCTCTTTCCTTGTATTTCTCTTGTATTATTATTGATGGTAGCAGCAGTGGTTTGTGCTATACCTAAATTGCTAAACTGTTCTTATCTCAATCTGTGGGAGTTGCATTCTTTTGATTCTCCTTCCCATCCCCCTGGGACTAGGGGAAGAAAGGGGCGGGGGGGGGGGGAAGAAGAGGGAGGGAGTGAGCAGGCTGCATGATTTACAGCTTAAACCACAACACTTAGCTTAATCACAAATTGCAACATCTGTTTCCCTCTCTTCCACTTAGCACTTACTACATTTTTTTTTTTTACATGAAACCTGGACATTCTAATTAATGTGGTATCACTTTGTGGTCAAGAGGCTATAATCTCAGGAGCAGGTGACAACAGGTAATGACATCTTTAATTCCATTTAGTCACCTTGTATTTGAAGCAGATCAACGTACTTTTGAATATGTGCACGAGTATTTAAAGGATTTATGTGCAATTTACATGTACAATATGGAGATGTGATAATATAAATGGCATTTAGAATGGCAAAGAATTTATAGTCTAGCTAGGATAGGATTTTGTTGTTGTTAAGCATGTCGTGGTTTAAGCCTCTATAACTCACGCAGTTTTGCTCACTCACTCCCCCCTCTTTCTTGCCCCCCACTCCCGGAGGGATGGGAAGGAGAATCGAAAAGAATGCAGCTCTCACAGGTTGAGATAAGAACAGTTTAGTAACTAAAGTATAACACAGACCACTACTGCTACCACCAATAATAATAATAACAAGGCAAATACAAGGAAAGAATACAATTGCTCACCACCTAAAACCAAACCCGACCACGCAGTGCACCCCCCACCCTTCTGGGTCTCTCCTCTCCGTCCTCCATCTTGGGCATGACGTGCTGTGGTATGGAATAACCTCTTTGGTCAGTTTGGGTCAGGTGCCCTGTCTCTGCTTCCTCCCGGCTCCCCTCCTCCCTGGCAGAGCATGAAACTCAGAAAGTCCTTGGCCAGACCAAAACATCACTAAGCAGTAACCGAAACACTGGTGTTATCAGCACTGTTCCCAGGCCCAAAATCAAAAACACAGTGCTGCACCAGCTACCAAGAAGCAGAAAAAATGACTGCTGCTGCTGAACCCATGACATTATCCACCCCTTATTCCATACCATTCACGTCATGATCAGATCCCACATTTTCAATATACCATCACATGTATATATATACACATACACACAGAGAGAGAGGGAGAGAGATCATCCCTCAGTGCATAGACCAATCCCTACAAAGCTGCTGAGTCCATCCAGTCCATGATATCAAGCTCCATCTCTTGTAACAGCCTTTCAGAGCAGGAGAGGCTGTGTACAGAGTTCACACTCGTCAATAACCTGGGCCACAGTGTCCATTGCTAAGTCCACCCCTCGATCATAAGTCCATCTGTATGCTGCATCTCTGCCCTGATGGCCTGAGGTGTCATGGGCCCATCAGGCTCAAAATAATTCATCCACCCCTCCAGCAGTTCCTGCAGCTTGTCGGTGGGGACTCCATAGAGCTGCCTTCCATCTCCAATGCTTCCAAAGCACTGGAGGGGCCCAGTGGACTAGATACCTGCTCATACTGTCCCACACACTCTGCCAATCATGACCATCCAGCTGCAGGGAAAATCTCTTGGTCATACTGCATTGCAGACTAACCCCAGACAATGCCCACACCCCACTCTGCTTAACTCTGGGGACCAGACAAAATGGTTGTGGGTAAAACACACTGTGTATGCATGCCACCATGCTGATCCCCATCACAATCAGCAGGCAGGTCTCAAGGGTACCCAAAGGCCATTCAAACCCTTCAGAGCTCTCAAATGAGGCTGCTGTACTTGTCCCTGGGGCTGGTGTAGCTGCTGCGCTTGCCGGCTCTCTCACCACCAGCTGCTCTTTGTCTGAGTGCAGGTCTTCCTTCTCTGCCTTGCTGGGAAGTGCTGCGGGGTCTCCTGCGTTCTCCTGCGGCTCCGCGGGCAGCTGCCGGGGAATGCTCTCGGCCGCCACGAGGCTGGGCTCGGCCACGGGACTCTGTTCAGCCTCGGGGCCCGGCTTCTCTGCCGTCTCCTCCTGCCGCTCGGTAGCCTCCCCCTCCCGCGGCTCGGCAGCTGCCGGGCTGGGCTCGGTGGGGGGGCTCACCCCTTCTGCTACCTCCTTCCTCTGCTCGGCAGCCGTCGGACTGGGCTCGGGGGGGGGGCTCGGCTCCTGCTCCCCGGGTCCGCTCCCCCGGGCCGTTTCGGCAGCCGGCGGCTCCCGAGGCAGCCCCCCCTCGGCTCTCCACAGCCTCGCCAGGACGGTGAAGAGCAGCCGAACTGCCAGGTACACATCCACCCCCCACGGCTTCTGGAGCCCGCCCGTATCACAAGCCATTCCAATAAAGTACAATGAAACAAGAACCTTAAACCAAAACCCATATCTGAAACATGCTAAGATAACAAATACCGGCTGTAAGTAAGGTACAACAGGCTGAAACTATGAACTCAGGAGAATCAAAAGCAACAACTTTGAGAGCCAATAAATCAGCATTGTGATGAGTGGCTATCAATCCTGTCGTTATCTCAACCCTTCGTGCCCCACGTTGGGCGCCAAAAAGAACTGTCGTGGTTTAAGCCTCTATAACTCACGCAGTTTTGCTCACTCACTCCCCCCTCTTTCTTGCCCCCCACTCCCGGAGGGATGGGAAGGAGAATCGAAAAGAATGCAGCTCTCACAGGTTGAGATAAGAACAGTTTAGTAACTAAAGTATAACACAGACCACTACTGCTACCACCAATAATAATAATAACAAGGCAAATACAAGGAAAGAATACAATTGCTCACCACCTAAAACCAAACCCGACCACGCAGTGCACCCCCCACCCTTCTGGGTCTCTCCTCTCCGTCCTCCATCTTGGGCATGACGTGCTGTGGTATGGAATAACCTCTTTGGTCAGTTTGGGTCAGGTGTCCTGTCTCTGCTTCCTCCCGGCTCCCCTCCTCCCTGGCAGAGCATGAAACTCAGAAAGTCCTTGGCCAGACCAAAACATCACTAAGCAGTAACCGAAACACTGGTGTTATCAGCACTGTTCCCAGGCCCAAAATCAAAAACACAGTGCTGCACCAGCTACCAAGAAGCAGAAAAAATGACTGCTGCTGCTGAACCCATGACAAGCATTAATCCCATTTTTCTACTCTGCTGAGAGAAAAAAAGTGACAAGAAAAGTAAGTCCTGTTTCTAGCTTATGGTCAACTTTGTATTAGAAAATGCTGCCCTTCCTTACACTATATTTGAAATCTTGCAGAGAGAAAATTAGTAGTTTAAAGAAAGTGTTCGTCACATACTCATTCAGAAGAGTGTTTACAAAGTGCAAAATCATCTGTGAAGAAGTTTGGAGGTTTGGATTTTTTTTTTTTTTTAAGCTATTTTTATATTTTGGAAAAGTTTGAATGCAAGTAAGTATTGAGGAGAATCAGCAAGAGGATTAATGGGTGGAAGAGAGATGCCATTTTCCATCTTGAGGTGCCTGGAATTAGTAAGTTACCAAAGAGAGATTATATTTCATAAGCATAAGATAAAAATGTCATTCAGATTCATATGAAACTAGGGAGTCTGAAAAGCTACTGCATTGAATAACACCGCATAGAAAGGGATGATAATTAAAAGTGAATATAGGGTCAAAGAAGGTTTTTAAATAAAATGTTAATGGATTGGAGGAAACTTAGTAGATCTCTATCAGAGATAAATCACCACTATGGGAGGAAAATGTGATGAAAATAAAGATGAGTAATAGTAAGCTAACAGTTACACTGTGATTCATGTTGGTTCTCCTTCAAACATCAACTATAAAGAAAAAAAATACTGAGAAAGCAAAGTATTTATGTTTTCTGTGTCAGCCAGATTTGGAGTTTATATTTTTGATAAATATTGAGGGACATCCAAAGTGACATTGGAGGGAGAAGAAAACAAATACCAGACAAGGTATCTGAACTGAAACCTGAACCCGGATAAATTGGCCTACACTGTCAGGTTTCTATTATCTTCACCTTGATCAATATTATTCTACGGCATTTTATTATTTATTTGAACTCTATCTTGGAAGTATTACAGAACTTCTGCTATATCCATGTGCTATTTTATGAAATTGGAGTAATTCACTATTCTATTATACTTCTATAAATGCCACAACATAGACATTAAACAAAGTTATTTCTTAATGTTGCTTAGATGCAAGACATTTTTGTAACATAAGTGTCTTGGGTTCAGCAGTAGCATGTTCAGTCCCCAAATTACTGTTACTGCAATGAGTGTTACTTATTAAGATGAGAGGCGCCACAAATCTTTAAATATTTTCACGGCTGTACACCCTGTCTCTCATTCTTCTCTCCATAATACTATCTCCATCTGCCCTTTTAATCCCCCCTTTACATTGCCCCAACTTGCATACCTCAAAACAGTATATATACTCCTCTGCAAAGTCTTTAAAACTTATATATAAATTTAAAACCTTTTATACAGACAGATTAGTCCTATAGAACTGTCGTGGTTTAAGCCCCTCATGCAGTTCGCTCACTCACTCCCCCTTCTTTCTTCCCCCTGCTCCTGGAGGGATGGGAGGAGAATCAAAAGAATGCAACTCCCACAGATTGAGATAAGAACAGTTCACTAACTAAGGTATAACACAAACCACTGCTGCTACCACCAATAATAATAATGACAAGGGAAATACAAGAAAGAGAATGCAACTGCTCACCACCCAATACCAAGACAGACCCAGCAGCGAACCCCTACCCTTCCAGGTCTCTGCCCTCCATTTTTACATCCTGGGCATGACGTGCTGTGGTATGGAATAGCTCTTTGGTCAGTTTGGGTCAGGTGTCCTGTCTCTGCTTCCTCCTGGCTTCCCCTCCTGCCTGGCAGAGCATGAGACTCAGAAGGTCCTTGGTCAGACCAAAACATTCTAAGCTGTAACTGAAAACATTGGTGTTATCAGTGCTGTTCCCAAGCCAAAAGGCAAAACCAAAGCACAGCACCAGCTACTAAGAAGGAGGAAAAAAGACTGCTACTGCTGAACCCATGACAATGTCCAATATGTAGCTCCAAGCTCTCACCAAATGAATAAGCCGCCAAAAAAAAAAAAAAAAAAAAACAAAACCCAAAAAACTCAAACAATACAAACAAACAAAACCCATCCCAAAACACTTTCCTAAACCCTCCAAAATTTTAGGTTCCCAGAGACAATTTCTTTGGAAGTAAGGATTGTCTCCTGCTGCAGGTTACAAATGACATATCTATTCATCATGGCAGTATGTGGGCACAGGGCACAAAAATCTCTATTACTGACAAGTCAGGTACCTGCCTTCCCATGTGGCACTAAAAATTTAACGCTAAAGAAGGAGGACTGTTGGAATAAAGGTTTTTTCCTTCACATCTTCAGTTTTGAAAATTGTATAGTGCTTCTTAGTGTTTGGCTCTAAGCTTTTCCTCAAATTGAAAGGTAAATATTAGCACGTCTTGTGAAAGACATGTTTTTGTGGACCACCTGCTAAATTGTGGTAAAGAGAGAAGTGATACTGAGAAACCTTTTGCCATCCTTTTCCCTTAAGATCAAGCATGCTATAGCCAGAAGAGAAGCAAACCAGTATAAGAAACTACAGAACAACAAAATAGAATTCAAATTTTTATCCAAATTAATCCAATGGTGATAAGAAAGCTGTGCCAAACTAAAGTTTCACTGCTGTCAGAAAAAAGGCAATTCTACCATTTTCTTCTTCCATGAAGCTGTGCAGGAGATCATAGACAACGCAGCAACAACCAACATAATCAAGCATTGACAATTTATTGTAACACAAGTGTCGCCTTTTATAGAAAGTTTCAAGCTACTAGAACATTCGATAACATCTGATTGGTTAACACCTCTTGGTTGAGTGTTAGCAACAGCTTAATGATTGGTTGCAGCTCGGGAAGCACTCCCTCTCCGTGTCAGCACACAGGTGTCCTTTGTTAACCCCCTCAGCAGCCTGTGAAGCCTTCTGCTCATTACGCAGGTGTCCCTTGTTAACCCCCTCAAACTTTTGCACGTATGCGTCCTCTAGTAACCTTCAGCCAAGGCCTCAAAGCCTTTGGTTCACTACTTCACTAATGTCAAGTAGCTGCCTGGATTGCTCACATGGCCATTCTCAGCCAAATAACTCTCCACAAAGCTGTGCCCTCACAGTGCTTCAACTGTCTAAGCCTAGCACTTCCTTCAGTGAACTGTATTGGCTTAAAGTGATAGAAAAGTGCTTCTGAAAGACACAGATAGTTCATGCTTTTTGCAGGTTTATTGAGCAGAACTGGCTGATCAAGAGGTCAGTCAAATGCTGAAGCTGCCAAAGGAAAGAGTTAGGGAGCTCCTGTCTTGTAATACAGTTTGGAATACTTACACCATCCCTTTTTGGCAGCACTGGGTTTGGCTCAGCCATCTCAAATACCTCCCAGGATTAAATCCAAAAACTTACTCCTTCCATTTAGCCAGATGACCTGCTATAGTTATGTTCCTGACATTTACCCTGTCAGGATTTCTGCTTTTCTGCTAACGGGAATATGGTCTTTGGTTGCATCCATTAGAGGAAACCACCAGCTATTGCATCATATTTCGTAGGTATTCTTCATTTCTGAATGCCTTCAGGGCCTATAAATTTACTTGCCAACTGTCATCACCCCTCCTCATTGGAAATTTTTTTTTTTTTTACAGGAATCCTTAAAGTTGTTTAACACAAACAGAATTGTCTTACTACGTTGGACGTGTAAAAACATTCATTTAAAGGAGTGGCAATCTCATATACTTGGCTGCTTAATCAATAATTTCCTCCTTTTGCTTTCCAAGTGATGAGTCATCCTGAGAATACACTTCAATTTAGCATGAAGTGACTCCATCTACTGAACCTTGTGTAAATCTATACATTAACGTACTTGGTAGTAATATCTAAGTGGGATTATTCTGTTCATTACTGAAACAATAAATTATGCTAAGTGAGCATTGGAGTAACAGGAGATTAAAAAACTCATACTAAAATGAACTAAAAAAAACAAAGTAGACACATCTGATAGAATTCAGTTGTGGCTTACTTCCCAGTGAAGGTTGTTGCTTTCATATTGCAGCTTCTTTCTACAATGAGAAGATTAGATAGTACTTGGTGGAACACCATGCATTCTGCCATTCCTCATATGCTCTAATAACCCTTACTAGCGTTCATAGTGTGTGTGCTGTCAGAGTGGTAGAAACACATTTGTAAAGGCTCCAGCATTGGTTGCCTAATTTAACAGGCTTATAAGCAATTTGCACAACAATGAGCACCTCCAATTACTATTATTGGTAGAAAAGAACTTCAAATGCTTGGTAAAGCAATACTCACTGACAATCACTGTTGCATGTAGGCTAGTTCTTGCATGACAAGGCAGAATCAAAATTATTAACATTCTTAGACCACCCACAGACTATTTCGTGATGATACCTTCCTCCATTATTACCAGAAGAATTGTATTGGTGAACACAGTAGCTTAGGGCAAAAGGAAATATAGAACATCATTGTCTCCTTGGGGCAGCACAAAATTGTCTAGTTATTTTTTCTCTTAAAGCTATTTGCAATATTTTATAGACAACAGTTCTTTTGTTAGGGGAAGAATAGAAGTTCAATGCAATTTCTTGTCAGCAGAAAATGGAAATTGTACAAGTAAAACACCCATACATAATCTGAGCTTGCTAAAACCAGTGTTTCAAACAGCTTTAGTGCCATATAGTATGGATATTGTAGCAATGTATACCAGTTCTTTCAGAGGACTCCAAGTTCACAGAGAAGTTCCCTGTGTAAAAATGTCCTTTTTTGACTTCTGCTTTGGAATGCTCTTAAAACAGATCATTTGAAAACAGTCCTTCAAGAGCACAGATTTGGAATACACTTAGTATAGAATTGTTTAAGAAGGACAACTTATTCACATTTTCATGATTTTTAATTCACATAAGCTAAACAATTGTCCAAGCTCAGATTCCAACAGCCTCCTTCTTAAATTAGATCTACTTTAATATTAGGGGAGTAAGGGGCATATCAGTATGAATTTTAGTGCAATGGTGATACTGCATGCTGCCATTGCTACTTTTTTTAGTGTCTTATCACCTACTTTAAAAAAGCAAAACCAAAAAAACACCATGGAAATAGCACTAATTATGCTCTTACAAAATATTGCCTGAAATGGCACTAGGTAGATGAAGGATGTAGTCATCTGCTACAACTGGGAGCAAACTCTATTCAGTGTAATATAATAGAAAAATAAGATACTTCCACTATTTATCATTTTTTTCTAAATACAAGTCAGAGGTGAATAGGTTTAACATTTATAGATCTCCTGAAAAAAAATTCTGTTCATAAAGCATTTGTGGGTAATTTATACCTATTGTTGATTTAACATATTTACAGCATTCTTAATGCAGTGAATGAGATTTGTCCTCTGTCTGACTTTCCCTCCTGAGATTCATTTCGGTGGCAAGCTAAACTTTACAGCAACAAATTAAGCAGCATCATTTTTACTAGCACAGCTTTTGAGAACAGAAGGAGCAGTCTGCCAGACCCTCAGTACTAAGATTTCCTGTCATTGTTTAAAAAGTTAAAATTGGTAACAGTACTTAATGACTTTGGGTCACAGATCTGTAGCCCCAGCCTTGGCATCCCAGTTGTCAGACGATATTGTGGGTAACTAAAACTGTGCCACATTATAATTAGAGGTTGCCCTTAGGCTTCTGTACTTGGCACACATCTGATCTTTGTAAGTGAAAAGTAGCTTCTGGTGTTAAAAATTGCATTCAATATTTCATTAAAAAAATGCATCATCTTCTATGTCCACTCATATAAAAACCTTTAAGAAAGAGTATTTCAATTATTATCTTCCTTAAGGACTAACTCTGTGCCTGTAGAATATCTCTTGTGGACAGTGGATGTCCCTGAAACACCACTCTTACTGAAGGAGCCTGTTAAATATGATTAGTCCCAAAGAACTGCATCAGGTGTAGAGTCTTCATTGAAGTCAGGAGATAGCCTTTTCTGGGGTTTGTCTCCGAGTCTTTGTCCTCACCAGATTAAAAATAAACTAAACCCTAAATTTTGGTACCAGGGCAAAACATGCAGCAGTAGTCGTTGTTAGACTTTCTGATCCCATCAAGGAGCAAAAAGACTGAACTCCTTCCCAAATGCAACCTCTGTTCAAAGTGTGTTGAGAGGTGCCCAAAGAGATGAGAAGGAAGAGGAAAGAGCAGCAACAGGCTGAACTCTCAAAGCATATGTAGCAATATTGGATTTAAGTTATACCATGTCTGGCAATAGCCAGAAGTTGATTTGTAGGAAACAGTAGAAGATTCACCAAGACAATGTCCTGACTATATTACATACCAATCCCAGGGACAGTATTCACTGATTTAGGAACTTTATGAGCATGGCTTAATGGTCATGAGAAACCCATTTTCCATTGATCAGTCCATTCTCAATTTGTGTCCATCTATAGGTTTTGTCAAACCTGTTGAAACAAACAAAATCCCCCAGACACACACCCCCCCCCCCCACAAAACAGGCTCACGTACCTCATTCCTGGAAAAAGTTTCCACTACATCCTGAAACAGGCTGTACATTTTGAATCATAGAAGAAAAAAATCTGAGGATATAATTTTTAAAGTTAGTATTACTGTACATTGTACATCAACATAGCCCGTATGAAGTGTAGATCATATTTTCAGTACCATGGATTCCTTGTATAAGGAATCTGAAATAATTCATAGTGGTTTACAGATCCTCAATAAAGATAATATTCTCCAAAGTGATCTTATCTTGAATTTCCTTACTTCTTTTAGTCATTATGGAAAAGAAAAAGAAGAATATTGACAATCAGGCAAGGTGTTAACTCTTGTCATATGTTGGGATTTTTTTTTCACCTCAAACTCAACACTTCACAGAAAGGATAGTAGTTTCAGTACACTCTCCAAGAGAACCATTTGGGGCAAGGAGAACTCAAAGGTGAGAGCCAGGATTGCTAGGCTGCCCTGTAGAGGTGGCAGTTTTTTCTAGGACTAGCATTAAACTCCAGGAATTAAGCAAAGGGTTAACATTGAAAGCAATTACTAGTTGAATGCAGTTAAAAATTGGCTTAGGTTGTAGAAGTGGTTTTCTAGCCACTCTTGATTTCTACTAAACATTTAATGAGTTTTCATTCAGTCACACTTTTGTAATGGGCTGAAAAACAGACAAAAAAAGAAATCCCTTTAAGTGTACTTGTTTTTGAGAAAAACTTCAGGAATTATGGTTTACCTGACTCCCCAGACACTGAAAGGTCGCATTTCTGTACTGCATGTTTATATACAATGGAGGGAAGTAATGCCATCCAGAGGGACCTTGACATGCTTGTGAGGTGGGCTAATGCCAACCTGATGAAGTTTAACCATGCCAAGTGCAAGGTCCTACACCTGGGTCGGAGCAATCCCAGACACAGCTACAGGTTGGGCAGAGAAGAGATTCAGAGCAGCCCTTCGGGGAAGGACTTGAGGGTGTTGGTCAATGAGAAAATGAACATGAGCCACAGTGTGCGCTTGCAGCCCAGAAAGCCAACCGTATCCTGGGCTGCATCAAAAGGAGTGTGACCCTGCCCCTCTACTCGGCTCTTGTGAGACCTCACTTGGAGTATTGTGTGCAGTTCTGGTGTCCTCAACATCAAAAGGACATGGAACTGTTGGAACAAGTCCAGAGGAGGGCCACGAGGATGATCAGGGGACTGGAGCACCTTCCATATGAAGATAGGCTGAGAAAGTTGGGGCTGTACAGCCTGGAGAAGGGAAGGCTGCATGGAGACCTCCTAACAGCCTTCCAGTATCTGAAGGGGGGATATAGGGATGCTGGGGAGCGACTCTTCATTAGTGACTGCAATGAGAGGACAAGGGGTAATGGGTACAAACTTAAACAGGGGAAGTTTAGATTGGATATGAGGAAGAAATTCTTTACTGTAAGGGTGGCGAGGCACTGGAATGGGTTACCCAGGGAAATTGTGAATGCTCCATCCCTGGCAGTGTTCAAGGCCAGGTTGGACAGAGCCTTGGGTAGCATGGTTTAGTGGGAGGTGTCCCTGCCCCTGGCAGGGGGGTTGGAACTAGATGATCTTCAGGTCCTTTCCAACCCTAACTATTCTATGATCCTATGATACGCTTGCATCCATAGTTGATGCAAGTCAAATTATTAAAATTGGCTTTCATAGTTTTGGTCATTCAGATCTGAAACAGATCCATTATATAGGTTATTACCATTACAAAAACATTCTATAAACTGGTTCAGGATCAAACAACAGCTCAGTTATAGCATAAAGTTAGAAAAAAACATGTCTCCAAATATTTGAGATTAGCCTGTACTGATCTTGTATTGTTGCTTAAACAGCTCTTAGTATACAAACTATGTTGCACTATAATGCATCATTTATGATGCATTCAGAACTTGGAAGATTCATCTTTTTCCTGCACAGCATAGTTTTCTAACCCAGCTGAGGTAGAAAGATGCGCAATTGCACTGCCATTAGTCACATGCTTGGAGGGGAATAACTTTTCCAGATGGCCCTCACATGCAGCATGACACCCAGAAAGGTTAGTCACCTAGAATACACACAATCGTAACAAAAAAGTCAGCTTGGAAAAGAACACAGTCTTATGCTGCATAGTCACACAGAATAGGTTGCAGCTTTTTGGTAGTAATAGACTAGAGAAAGTGATATGTATTATTCCTTGCATCACAGTGCAGGCTGACATGCTGTCGCAGTGATCACATACCTACTGCACAGAGCAGAAAGTATTTTTTGTGGGGCTTATCAATACCTACAAAGAGGAAAGGAAAAGCATAATACAGTCCTGACACAAAGTGAAAGTGCTTTTCAACACCACTGTGGGGCTAATGAAGGGTAACCTTCAAAGACACCTTATCCTCTAAGCATCTTTAAGCATCCACCCTACTTTCTGGAAGTCCTGCCTTGTATTTTGATATTTAGTACTTGGCTCTTGCGCCCATACGCTCCTTTTCTCAATTTTCCTCTCTCAAGCTAAAACATTGGCAGAAGTCCTTATAAATTAAGAAGGAAGTGTGCATTTCTCCTTATTTGGGCTTTCTGCCAGCTGGGAAGAAATAACCTTCAAAATGTGACTCTCAGAAAGATTATTAGCAAACAACATCCTTGTAATTCCACACAGCAACAAATAGGAGACAAGAGCAAGTACAACTCTTTCTCCACCCAGTATAGCAGCCTGCTTTTATTTTCATGCCACCACCATTATTTCCATTAGGGACATCCTTTGAGGAGTTCTTTGCCATCAAAGATTAAAACTGACAAAGCATGATCAAGAATTGCTGCAGACTACTATTTGGAAATTTTGAGCTCAACTCTGACATTAGATGTGGATCTCATTGTACAATAACACTGGTATAGCTATACTTTGCTATATTCACTTGGGAAAAGCCAATATTTTTCAAGTGCTATCTTCATTTCTGTAATCACATTATCGCTATTATTTCTTGACCACACACTGCAGTTTTTGGTCTCTGAACAGTTTCAGGACCTCTCCAAGAAAAGGATTTCTACCTAGCCACATGACTCCATTGCCTATAGGACAGGTTGCCAGTACCAATTTTCTTTTCTCCAAAGAGAATAAATTATTTTTAGTTAAATACAGTGACAGTTGTGACAAAAATAGTGACCTAGGACCCAGACATCAATGCTAAATTGAGGGTGCAGATGACTGCGAGCACAAAACCACCCCTGCAGGTACTGAGCCTTGTTTTTGCACTCACAGTAAACCACCTCTTTTCAGGGTATACTACTCAATAGTCAAGGTGTTTTGATTTGGGAAAAAAAAAACAAACCAAATCCAGCTCCCATGGTTTTCCAATCTGAAAGTAGAATTTTGATACATTCTTTACTTCATTCCAAAAAGCATGTTAAATTAACTTCCGTTCATGTTTACTATCGAAGCTCTATATTTTCATTGAAGTTGCATTTCTCGATTTCCACTGTTGGAAATAAATTTAGAAGGAAAAAAAAAATCAGTTTCAGCAAATCTCTCTCTCCAGCTGCTGAAAAAAATTTTACATGCTTGCACACACAAGGCAGCAAAGATAAAGATTTATCTTAACCCCCCCCAAAAATACCCCAAAAAAACCAACCAACTAAACCAAAATGAACAAACAAACAAAAAAAACCCCACACCCAAGCACAAAAAAAAAAAAAAAACAACAAAAAACAAAAAAACCCTCAAAGAATTTAGATAAATCTTTTGTATTGTCATTAACAAACCAGAGGGATTTTCAGATTATAACTTCCACCCAGACACTTTGTATAGTAGTTACACCTTTACACCACTTTAAGTGCAGATATTAGACAGAAAAATTGAGAGAGGATGCTTTTAGGAGCATAACACTTGGATTTAAGTAATACTGTTTCAAATCCTGATTTATGCTGCGGCCACTGCGTAACCTCAGACTACCTGTTCAGGCTGGGTTATAAATTCCATTTTTCAAAATGCAATTAGTGGACAATAGGCTTCACCAGAACACACAAGTCTTTCTTGACATTAATTGTTTAAAACTACTCACATAAATTAGGCACACATTTAAGCATTCTACTTAAAGTAAACCAGGAATTAACCTTATTCCTGTGTTGTTTATGAGAATACTAGCAGGGGAAAAAGACAACCTTAAAAAGTTTTTGGTAGAACTATATTTAAAGCACAACTCAAGGTTACTTTCCAGGTTATGGCAATACCCAACTTGCCCTGAAAGTGGCTCAGGGAAAACAACTGTTTGTGTTAGACTGAGCTCTTTGCTAGAATTATATTTTATGAGCTTAACTAAGTGCAAGGTTAAACTGTGATAATAGGTGCTATATTAATGTGTGTGGCTAGTAATAATTTAATAATCAAGTTAAATGAAGTAAATGACAATTTTATACACATAATGCATGGCAGCTACACTTGAGGGGGTTACTCTTTCCCTATAGAGAAACTCGTTACTCTGTTTCTGCCAAGCCATACTGCAACCAGCCTTTGTAATGCTGAAGTCATGAAAGCTTGTCACTTCTTTGCCCTAAATAAGCACGTGACTTTCCAGTTGTTTGTTTGATTGTTTGGGTTTTTTTTTGTGGATGGTGAGAAGCACAAAGAAGTGGTTATGACCCACCTAATCTTCTATTCCAGTGACTAGCAGCTAACAAGACCAGAAGAAAGGAAAGCTTTCCAAAGAAAATTAAGGGGGAAGATCTTTGCTTGGGTTTCCCTTTTGGTGGTTTGAAACTTAAAAACTCTCCCAGTAAACCACACTCACAAAGCTGGTTCTGCTGGGACACCAAGGGAACTGATTTTCAGTCCATCTTTATCCCTCCCCACTCTGAGCATTGGTACTATGAGGGTCAAGTGCTGCTTAGGAGAACTTACTTAACTATCTTCAAAACACTGCAGGATGAGGAGATGAAGGCCTTTGCTTTTGCTAATGCATTAAAGCATTTAAAGAATGTTAGTTGTTATTTTCATTTAGATGAAAATTACAAGCTTTTAAGAATAAGTATCTTTTTCACCATGCTTATTTCTTAGAGAAGAAACTGCTTAAGTTCACATTGAACTTGTAAAGGCTGATTCTCACAACCAGTTTAGCTTGAAAATCTATTTTTATTTTCTTCTTCATTCTTATTCTTTGAGCCTGGACAAAGCCACCAAAAACACAGACATTCTTATCCTGAGATTGCAGGACATCCCTGACAGAAGTTAACTATGACAAAAGCACATTTTTCCTCTTGCAAACTTTCTGAAGCAGTGGTGAAATTCCCCTGGGTTCTGATAAACAGTGTATCCCAGTTCTTCCCAAAAGATCAGGGCAACGGAATTTAAATAAATAAATAGAAATAGCAAAAAGAATCAAACATCACCACAAAAAACTTAGCCTTGATTACATTATTTAAAAGTTTACCCCTTGATGGTCAGGAGATAGGAGTGTTCAAGGTTCACCTTGACAAACAGCACCAGCTTCTGGAGCTTTGATAAACTTGTCCTTAAAATTAATTTTACAGTTTTCCCTCAGTCCCATGTTGTAACTTATTTCACTCAGCTTATCCAGCCTGTTTTCTGGCTGATCCTAAAAAGTTTGTATAGTTAATAAAAAATAAGCATAAATACATGGTAATTTTGACTAGAAGTGCTATATTTTGAGTGTTTCAATTGTTTAGCTTGCAGATAACTTACTTCCTGAAATAAAGCTTTCTTTTCCTCATTAGTTTAGCAAACGATGAGTATGTTTTTAAGCAAAAACTTCATTCTTAGGCTTAGTTTTGACTGGGCCATGATGTACTATGATGTAAGTGTACTGCTGCAGCATGTTAGACAGGTGTTTTCCTTCCCCACCCCCACCCCCAAGTTAAACGCTATAAATCAGAGAAGTTGCTTCAAAAAGCTTGTATTTCCATTAACTTTCATCACGTTACTTAGTCCTCCATATACCACAATAAAGTGTTAAATTCTTCAATCTGCCACTACACTGAATAAAGGTCTTTAAATTGACCAGAATAGCAACCATTTTCCTTAAAGTGCAGATGCAGCATACTAGAAGAGCAATGGCCACAGCCTTAGGACTATAGAATCCACTTGGATGGTAATAATTTATCAAGGAAACTACACTTTTTGTTTGAAGACAAATGTGGGGCCAAGGAGCCCCAGGTATCTTCAGACTTTACATAAATGATTGCCAGGTACTTGTTTTGAAGGACGATACCATTTTCTGCTATTAGTACTAAAAAGCAACAGAAGTATGTCGCTACACTATATCCAGACACAGATGCAGCTGCCAGTCTTTCAATATGCATTTACAGTACAGTAGCAGAGCCTGTGAAAGAGTGGCTGTAATGGTAACCCTCAGGGCATTTCATCTAAGGACTGCTGAAGTCCTCTGCTTCTGATACATAAGAAACTGCTTAGAAAGCCCCAGTCTGTCTCACACCATTTGATGCCAGTGACAGTGTTGATGAACAAGCAATTCTGTGACAGCAGCTCTTTGCTGTAGCATAATGCATCAGAGAAATCTAAACAATACTTTTGCAGCCATTTCTCTACACACATCACACCCCTTCCACAGAAGATTAAGCATTAATAGGCTATCCAGGTTGTCTTGTAAATTGGTTATTTTGACTCAAAATACAAGAGATGTAAGTGTAAAGACATTCTTATGGAGTTTAAAGTGCTTGGGTATTTTTATTTAAAAACCAGAGCCTTCTTTCCTAAGGCATCATGAGCATCACTTTCTGGTTTTATGGCATATGTACAATTGTACACACAGTCTTCTTAATCTATATAGGAAAGAAAGAAAAACCCAGTTTCTTTCCCTGCCCTGACTTTCTCAGGGTGCCATACAATTTCAAGTATTACAAATCTTGAGCAATCATCAGCACCATTTTTAGGGTGACAGATGGAAATTGTCATTATTTCTATAAATATTTAAAGTAGCTTAAGCAATGTCTATGAATATTTTGCTGCTTTATAAATACCTTAAGTAATTCACTTTCTCAGTTGGCTGTAATGATCACAGAAATTAAAATAAGGAATCAGCATCCTTTATGACATGCCTTCCAAATAGAAAATGATTCTAACTCTTGTTTTCCTATGCTCTACATTTTAATTATACATATGTAAAGCCCACATGGTTATATATTTACCACCAGAAGGTTTTACACCCAGAAAAATATCATGGTTTCAGCAATACAGCATAAAATGAATGTAGTCTTTTATGAGCTCAAGGCTTGGTGCCCATGATGTTATACTACATGTAGAAGTGATGTTTGGGAACTGCACAAAGTCTGCAATGGTCTTTCCTTATGTCAGAAGACAGAAGGCTAAAACCACCTGGATAAATTAAATACCCATATGGCAGCTCTGATTAATATGACATGACCCAGTGGCTACATGCCCGTGCTGCTGTGGAAAAGCTTCAGCTATTCCAAAAAGCAGAATTCTAAATTGTCCACTACCATAGGACCAAGGTCAGAGCACACATTCCATGTGGGTCAGGGCATATGCTCCATTTGTGTTCCTGTGGGTTTATTATATATTTATTCAGCTAGATTCCTACAGCAACTGGTAAAGCTAGACTTTAATGGCATCTATTAAAATAAGACCCTTAAAGAGAGGAAGGCAATTTTTAAGCCTGGGATGGTTTTGTGTCTAGTCTACAGCACAGTCCTCCAGTTTGTATGGAAGCAACTCTTTGAAAGGCGTTAGAACAACATCAGTGCATAATTGAAGCATGAGCTAAGTAAATCATAGATTTGTCCAGAAGTAGCCAGCTCTAAAACTCTTCGGGTTTTTTATTTCATAAGTAAATCATAGATTTGTCCAGAAGTAGCCAGCTCTAAAACTCTTCGGGTTTTTTATTTCATAAGGAAAGAGCATGCCTTATTGGGGCAGTCCAGCATTAAGGGCTGGCTAATTATGACCCCAGAAACAGTTTAGCTCTGAAGTATAGATAAAGACAATATGATTCAGCTTGCACCTGTTACCATAAGTGTACAGCAATTTAAATGTTCTTTCTGGTGCTTCATACAGAACCTGTGGCACTGGAGGGCTTTGAAAAACCACAATACCACAAAACTATTAGAGCTGGGAAAGGATATATTACAGAAAAATTACCTGAGCCCCACAAAGAGTATACGACTTCTTACAGAAAAGAAGACTGGTTGCCTCTGTGCCTGATTTTCCAGGCCTACCCTTGTGAGGGACAAAGGAATTTAATCTTGGAGAACTGGGAAGTGCAAGACAGAGGAGATGTTCCAGCATGAAATGAGGAAGAGAGGAGAGATCCATGGCAAAAATCCCACTCTTAGTTCTCCTGGCTGTTAGCTTCTACTGTCCAAGTTCTTCACTGATTTTACAAACTAGCTGCTTATAAATGGTATAAGTTTATGAAATTCAAAATCCAGCTGCAATCAGGCCCAGCTCTGGCAGGGTCACCTTAGTAGCAGCAGAAGTAACATACATGACAAGGATCTTAAGCAGAGTAATTTCTAGAGAAGAAGATATAGGAACAGTCCCTCAAAGGATTTTGTATGAGTACAAGTCACTTTTAAGTTTAGGATGATATCTGCAGAATGCAAAGAAACAAGACAATAAAATATTGGAAATAGTTAACAGAGAGGGAGACTTTTCTCTAGTAACTACTAAGGTATGCAAATACTCCCCAGTGAAAGACACCTACTGAACCTCTCCAAGCCAGCACAGGAAACGCTGTACAGTTGAATATTGCAGGAAATTATTTCTGCATATTCATGTAGCCTAGGGAAATAAGGAAAAGTAATTATTTTAAGTTGTTTTGTAATACAGGCCTCAAATTTCCATATTCTGATAATGATGCAGAAAATCCTTGATAGTGCCTTGTTCCAAGGGCTCATTTTTTGTGAGCAGGTATCTGTCCCCAAATGGTTCTTCCAGCCTGTTGGAGCGTGCTGAATGTGGGTTCTATTTTTCTCCAGAATAGGAGTGAGGACTAAAGATATTTCAATACTTCAGTTGGCTTTAGTGCTTCAAAACATTTTGCTAAAGAAAAACAAAACAAAACAAAACAAAAAAAAAACAACAAAACAAAACTCACACCCCCAAAAAACAAACAACAAAACACAAAACCCACCAATTATCGGAGCAGGTAAGAAAGGAAGAAATACTACCCAAAAACCAAGCTGGTTACTATAGTTTTTCATTTTTTTAAGTACCCCACCAGTCCAACATCTTCTCCAATCTTACTTCTTAAATACAAGCAAGAAGTACTAATATTATTGTCAGCCTTTTCATTCCTATGGTCGTACTCATTCTTCCTTATCCTCAAAATACTAGTACTGTGAAAGCACCTAGCATGCACAAGCTCCTAGACAATGTTTCTAGATCATAGCAACTCCAAGCTTGAAGTAGCGCAGAAATTAGAATTGATTTTTTTTAAAACACAGAATTTGGCTGTGGTTTTACGTCAAGATTAATGTCGCATGGGATTATAATTTATATTACAATATAACACATTCACTGCTTCAGTTAGGATTTGAAGTAAAGCCAGACATAACTAACTATGCTAGAAGTTTCTATTTGAGTTACATTACTCAAGTTACAGTGAAAAATGCAAGTTTGCCTTTTATGAGAAGTGTGTGAGCCTTTTTATATAAACCTTCAACATTTTAATATAAGCACCCGAAGGGGAATCCATTAGATCCTAGGCAACTCAGATATTAGAAGTAGGAAGAATACTGCTCTGATCGTGACATTACTTTAACATGTGTTAAACCAGAAATAAAGGGGGGGGGGGGGGGGATGTTGGGGGAAGGAGAGAGGAGGGAGAAATCAAGTTTCACATGAATTTTGGTCTAAAATGAAAGCTGAAAGCTTTAAAGAAGAGTTGTGCAGAACATTTACTTATTTCATGGGTACCAGTGTTTTTGTTGTTTGTTTGGGGTTTTTTCTATTTAAATTTCACCCCACAGAAATTGCACTGTCAGAGCAATACAACTCAGTATTACAGTTCCAAAATTCATGCTCTTAAATGTGCAGTTAGATTTCTCCCACCATATATTGCAGTTTCCTTTTGCCTTTATGCATCAGACAAAGAGTGACAGTGTTCACATGCTTGAACTAACATTGCATTATGCGGATGTACTTTTTTCTTGGCTTTATGTAGTGGCGTGTTACCATAGAAACTAGTAAAGAAAATTACCCATATGCATTTTATTGGATGTTTCTCTTCTTTAAGCCTTGGTGCGCCTAAGTAACTGAGAAGCCTTAGCTCACCTCATCCCCATGAAGCAAGGTGGAGGGCATAGAGAATTCCTCAGTTAGCAAGTCCTTCTTGTTGAAACCAGTACTTTTCTCTTCTCTCCTAAGTGTTAGTTTTAGCTTATTTTCCTTCCTCTCCAAGATCCTGTCATAGTCTTTTGTTTCTTATCTGGTTTGGTCTGTTTAAAAAAAATCTGTTTAGAATCAAATGGACCTGTGAGGAATTGTATCTTTATAGCAAGAGAGCAGAAAGGCTTCTAAAAGATATAGTAACAGCATGTCCACAAGGGCTACCTATAAAATTTTAAATTAAATTTTGTATGTATGTGTGCACATGCCCATGTGTGTTAGAACAACCACAGATTTGGACATTTTTTCACATTTGGCTAGTAGAGATCAAAAATTTAGGTCCTGAAGCTATTATAAGCTGAAAAAGAGAGAGGTCAAAACTGAAAACAGCGACACAGATGAAATAACTACTAGTTATTAACACACCTAGTTATAAACAGAATTAAAACCACAAATTCACACAGTCTTAATTTGTAGCTAAAGTTTTCTCCATTAAACTACACTAAGTAACAGAAGAAGTAATCCATTGACTTCATTAGGCACTAGTCATGCTTCAAAATGAAAATCAGGTCAATAGAAGGAAGGTGACAGGCAAGTAAGAATAGACCAACATGAATAACAGGTCAATGAGCATAATGACCTAAGAGATTAAACCAAAACCAACATAATCTTATTTAATGGGTGCAAAAATATTGAATTTCATGACATAACCATCTCCCAGTAATAAAAATTTCAGCATTAAAGTGTAGGACCACAAAGCACACTTTCAGATGGTTTATTGTAGACTTCTTTTGCTAGCTGCAACATTTCCATCATTTGTGCAGTCGAGTCTTGATTTTGTACCCTCAAATCAAGTAAAAAGCATAAACTACTATAACTTTTTTTAAAAAAAGCAAAACCAACCAAAACCCAGCAAGATAACACATAATTCAGACCACAGTGTTGCCACCTCTTTATGCTGTCTCTGCATAAAATTCATTTTCCAGCTTCTTCTGAGCGTTATGTGACAAAGACCCTTGATACCAGCAGAGATAACAACTGCAATTTTACCCTTAACATTCAAGTCCCAGTGCTTACATTAAGATCTGATAATTAAATCAGGCACAGGTGAAAGAGTTCTTAAAGTTATCACTGTCTTAAATGGTCAGAATACTTTTGTAACAAAGTATAAAAGAAAATAAAAAGAAAAGAGTATAAAAGAAAATGAAAAGAATATAAAAGAAAATAAAAAGAAAATAATATAAAAGAAAATAAAAAGAAAAGAAAAGGAAAGAAAAGAGAGAAATAAAGAACACAATTATTAAAATAACTGCTGTAATCTACAGCAGAACTTGTAACTAGCTGGTGTTGCTAACAGGAGTGCACATCAGTGTTATGCTGCAGTGTAGAGGCAAATGCATTCCTCTAAAACTGTGTAACAACCTATGTGCAACATCAGAGGTTGGTTGATATAGTGAATGTAGATTCAATTATGCTCCAAATGATTTAACTTGCATTGAGTCATTATATAGAATCATAGGCTCATAGAAAAATTAGGGTTGGAAAGGACCTTAAGATCACCTATCTCCAACCCCCCTGCCATAGGAAAGGACACTTCACACTTAACCATGTCACCCAAGGCTCTGTCCAACCTGGCCTTGAACACCATGAGGGATGGAGCATTCACAGCTTCCCTGGGAAACCCATTCCAGTGCCTCACCACCCTCACAGTAAAGAATTTCTTCCTCATATCTAATCTAAACTTCCCCTGTTTAAGTTTGAACCCGTTACCGCTTGTCCTCTCACTACAGTCCCTAATGAAGAGTCCCTCCCCAGCATCCTTGTAGCCCCCCTTCAGATACTGGAAGGCTGCTATGAGGTCTTCACGCAGCCTTCTCTTCTCCAGGCTGAACAGCTCCAACTTTCTCAGCCTATCTTCAGACAGGAGGTGCTCCAGTCCCCTGATCATCCTTGTGGCCCTCCTCTGGACTTGATCTAACAGTTCCATGTCCTTTTGATGTTGGGGACACCAGAACTGCACACAATACTCCAAGTGAGGTCTCACAAGAGCAGAGTAGAGGGGCAGGATCAGCTCCCTTGACCTGCTGGTCACTCTCCTTTTGATGCAGCCCAGGATACAGTTGGCTTTCTGGGCTGCGAGTGCACACTGCCGGCTCATGTTCATTTTCTCATCAACCAACACCCCCAAGTTCTCCACAGGACTGCTCTGAATCTCTTCTCTGCCCAACCTATAGCTGTGCCTGGGATTGCTCCAACCCAGGTGGAGGACCTTGCACTTGGCATGGTTAAACTTCATCAGGTTGGCATCAGCCCACCTCACAAGCATGTCAAGGTCCCTCTGGATGGCATTCCTTCCCTCCAACGTATCGACCGAACCACACAGCTTGGTGTCATCAGCAAACTTGCTGAGGGCGCACTCAATCCCACTGTCCATGTCACCAACAAAGATGTTGAACAAGACCGGTCCCAACACGGATCCCTGAGGGACACCACTTGTTACTGGTCTCCAGATGGACATGGAGCCATGGAGCACAGCTCTTTGCGTGCAGCCATCCAGCCAGTTCTTTATCCACTCAGTGGTCCACCTATCAAATTGATGTCTCTCCAACTTAGAGACAAGGATGTCATGTGAGACAGTGTTGAATGCCTTGCACAAGTCCAGAGAGATGACATCAACTGCTCTACCCCTGTCCATCAGGTCCGTAGCCCCATCATAGAAGGCCACCACATTGGTCAGGCAGGATTCCCCCTTAGTGAAGCCTTGCTGGCTGTCACCAAGCACCTTGTTGTTTTTCATGTGCCTCAGCATGCCTTCCAGGAGTATCTGCTCCATGATTTTTCCAGGCACAGAGGTGAGGCTGACTGGTCTGTAGTTCCCTGGGTCATCCATTTTCCCCTTCTTGAAAATGGGGGTGAAATTTCCCTTTTTCCAGTCTCCAGGAACTTCACCTGACTGCCATGATTTTTCAAATATGATGGACAGTGGCTTAGCAACTTCATTTGCCAGCTCCTTCAGGACCCACAGATGGATTTCATCAGGTCCCATGGACTTGTGTACGTTCAGATTCTTAAGATGGTCTCGAACCGGATCCTCTCCTACAGTGGGCCCAGGGTCTTCATTCTCACTGTCCCTGCGTCTGCCTTCCAAGTCTTGGGTGGTGTGGTCAGAGCATTTTCCAGTGAAGACTGATTCAAAGAAGTCATTAAGAACCTTAGCCTTCTCCAAATCCATGGTAGCCCATTCTCCTGATAGCTTCTGGAGAGGGCCCACATTGTCCCTAGTCTGTCTTTTATTTGCAGTGTACCTATAGAATCCCTATACAGGAATTTTCTGAATGAAATTAAATTCTTGACATATTTCACATTTATCATTAAAAGAGGTGAACTCAAGGAACTATGCTCATTATTACTGCTTTTCAACACTTGAAAAATCTTTGAGATCAATTTTCTTTTATCGTAGCATTTCTTTCATATGAAACTATAATATTTAGCTCATTCTCGTATATGTACTTTTCAAAAGCAGATATATTAATAATATTTTTAGAGTTATTACAACATAAAACATTGTAAATAACAATGCCTACCAAACAACTGTGCGATTACGTTGCTAGATGCTGAATATTTTTTCACTCTAAGATGCAGCTTTTGAGATATTTATGCGATAGGAAATAAATTCCTGTCCTATTGTTTCAAAAAGATGATAAAATTTGACAAGAAAGTAAAAAAATGCATATAACACATAACCATGAAAAAATCCTTGAGTACTTTGCAGATTATCACAATACAGAGACTAAGCCACCCATTGTTTTGGACAAAAGGTCAAGCTTCATAGAAGTGCTATCAGGTGGGAAAGTTTTCTTAGCTCCCAAACACTTTGTATAAATGGTGCAAATTTCAAAGAAACTTCCTCTTTATTACACTTGAACCTAATTTGACATTCCTTTAGCTGCATTGAGTAGAAGGCTGATAATACCGTAATTTGCATTCACAGAAAAATGTCAGTGTTCTGTACAGATATAGGCTGGTATAATGCTGTCATAGATTAAAAAAATTCTTCTACTTATATAAAAATAATAATATATTTCACTTTTATTTTTCCTTGGCTCATATATATATGTATATACATAAAGCCAAATAACCTATTCAGCTTCATACTCCTGCAAGGAACCCAAATGCTAGAAAGAACTACTATGGACGCTACCAAAATGGAGCTGCTACTGAACAGTGTATAGTCACAATAAGAAACTGCTTAGAGTACAACAGCTATTTAACAGGATTACTCGCAGTGTAATATACATGTAAGTATTGTGAAATGAGCTACAGTCATTCCTAGATGCAGAATTGGAGGCCAAGCTGAGCCATTAAGAATTGGGACTGAAAATGGTATATTGCTAGTGATGGAGAAAAACCAAACTCAAACCAAATAAACCTTCTGGACTAAGAATGCAGCCCATAGGAACTATTTACATAGAGGACTAAGCTGAACTTTGCTGGTCACTAGACTATCAGTTGTGACAGGATCAGCAATCACTTTGGTCTTCATACTTCTTTTAGTAATAGAGCACTGTTAGTGATAACAAGTACTTTATAGCCTTACAAATTTTTTTATTTCTTTTGTATTTGAATCAAAATAATATTAATGATTTTGGCCTTTGAAGGTTAAAATACTCATTTAAATACACTACAGGAAAAATGTTTTATAATCTTACTTGAAACACCATGATGGACAATACACAAACATAAACATAATATAAGCAAAAGAAGATAGCACAACAAGAACCTGAAGAGAATAAAAAAATAAAATAAGGCCTAATTTTAATGATGGAAGTTACTATTTTCGCACTAAGAACAAGTGGGAAGTGAAGTAGGGAATTGAGAAATGTTGTGGATGTAAAATTACTTTGATACGCAGGAGACACTGTAGCAACGAATTTGCAAAATGTCAAAGCAGAATGGAATTGTGGGTTTTTTTCCTGCACACAGTAGAATTTTTGTATATACCTGGGACATGGAGAAGGCTGAGGTATTCAACAACTTGGTTTGCCTCCATCTTCATTGGCAAGTGCTCCAGCCAAGCCACCCAAATTGCAGAAGGCAAAGGTGGGGAATGGGAGAATGATGTTTTCCTACCTGCTGTAGGAAAACACCAGGCTCAACACCATCTAAAGAACCTGAAGATGCACAAGTCTGTGGGACCTGATGAGATGCATCCACAGGTCCTGTGGGAACTGGCAGCTGAAATTGCCAAGCCATTATCCATCATATTTGTGAAGTCATGGTAGTCTGGTGAAGTTCCTACCAACTGGAAAAGGGGAAATATAACCCCCATTTTTAAAAGAGGAAGAAAGGAAGACTAGGGAACTACAGGGCGGTCATTCTCACCTTGGTGACTGGCAAGATCATGGAGCAGAAACTCTTGGAAACTATGCTAAGGCACATGGACAATAAGGAGCTGATTGTTGACAGCCAACACAGCTTCACTGAGGACAAACTGCCTGACAAATTTGGTGGCCTTCTACGATGGGGTCGTGGGGTTGCTGGATAAGGGAAGAGCAACTAACGTCATCTACCTGGACTTGTGAAAAGCATTTGATACTGTCCCACGTGACATCCTTTCTTTAAATTGGGGAGGCATGGATTTGACAGATGGACCACTCAGTGGATACGGAATTGGCTGGATGGTCACACTCAAAGAGTTGTGGTCAGCAGCTCAAGGTCCAAGTGGAGATCAGGAAGAGTGGTGTTCCTCAGGGGGCCAGAATTAGGACCGGCACTGTTTAATGTCTTTATTAGTGACACTGGATCCAGTGCACCCTCAGCGTTTGCCGATGACACCAAGCTGTGTGGTGTGGTTGACACACTGGAGGGAAGGGATGCCATCCAGAGGTACCTTGATAGGCTCAG
Organism: Ara ararauna; assembly: GCA_028858755.1. NCBI lineage: Eukaryota > Metazoa > Chordata > Aves > Psittaciformes > Psittacidae > Ara > Ara ararauna. Next base: position 51,621,705 of record CM054376.1, on the reverse strand, counting down.
GAGATGGGCCAGTGCAAACCTCATGAATTCCAACAATGCCCAGGGCAAGGACCTGCACCTGGGTCAGGGCAACCCCGAGTACAACTACAGGGTGGCTGGAGAATGGACTGAAAGCAGCCCTGAGGAGAAGGACTTGGGGGTGTTGGTTGACAGGAATCTCAACATGACTTGGCAATGTATGCTTGCAGCCCAGAAAGGCAAACATATGCTGAGCTGCATCAGAAGCAGCATGACCAGCAGGTCAAGGGAGGTAATTCTCTCCCTCTACTCTGTTCTTGTGCGACCTCATCTGCAGTACTGCATTCTGGGGTCCCAACAAGAGAAGAATGTGGACCTGCTTGGGCGCTTCCAGAGGATGGCTATGAAGATGATCAGCAGGCTGGAGCTCCTCTCCTGTGAAGACAGGCTGGGACAGTTGGGTGCTATGGCTTGGAGAACAGACAGAGACCTTATAAAAGTCTTCTAATACCTAAAGAGGGCCTACAAGAAATCTGGACAGGGACCCTTTACAAGGGTGTGTCATGACAGGACAAAGAGGAATGGTTTTAAACTGAAAGAGGGTGGATTTAGATTAGACATAAGGAAGAAATTCTTTACTGTGAAGGTGACAAGACACTGGAACAGGTTTCTCAGAGAAGCTGTGGATGCTGGAAGTGTTCAAGACCAGATTGGATGGGGCTTTGAGCCATCTGGCCTAGTAAAGGGTGTCCCTGCGCATAGTAGAGGGGTTGAAACTGGATGATCTTGAAGGTTCCCTCCAGCCCAAACCATTCTATGAGTTCTGAAGAGGTGTTTATACTTAATTATTAGCACAGTATCAAATAGCTCCAATATACACTTCTTATCAAAATGATTAAGGAACCTGGGGAAAAAAATAATATGTCTTTCGATTTTGACAAATTGCTAACAGCATTGTCATAAAAGTATTTGTGTTTATTAAAGTGCAACGTGTATTTCACTAAAAAATTATGAACAAAAGTTAAAGAAATGTAAGATATTTCAAAGAAAATACCAACACAGGCTCATAGAATAACTCAGGATTTTTATTAACCAATTCTTTTTTGGCAGAAAGGAAAGAAAAAGTGTAAGAGCCCTTTATGTTCACTTCAAATATGGAAGTATCTGAATATGCACCTCTACAGCAAAGTTTAAAATCAAAATTCTGTTACATATTCAAAAATAATACTTAATTATTCCATCAAAATTAAAATAAAATAATGCCAACTGGAAATAGGAACAAATGTCAATTAAATAATACCAATAGAATTCCATAGTACTGTTTTCTGAACTGTCAAAACTCTTCAAAGTAACCCACAGAAATCAGTCAATCTGATTAAAAACCCCAACATAATGCTGCTTGATATTCTTCAGAGACAACAGCATTTGTCTCCAAAGGCTAAGTATTTTTTTCAGCCAGTTTCAGTCAGTGCACAAAGACTGAATTTGAAACAATCAGGTTCTTATTGCACACATTACAAAACCTCAAAACAATTTAAAAAAGGGGGTACTCTGATACTAAAATCAATGTCAAAATTACGACTGAAACATTTTAAAATATTAAATAATATTTGCCTGTTAAATAAGAAAAAGAATTTAATTCATTTATGGCTTTGTAGGGTAAAACCACTAAAATCTCAAATGAACTTGTCCAATCAGAACTTATGTATATCTCACACATTTCTTTTCGGAACATATCTGCAAGTAAGGTACCTTCTGGCAAACATCTTCAGTATTGTAAATCCTGTTGTCTTTTAAGTGCATTATCTCTTAGAAAAAATATTCTAATTTCTGTCTTTTTAAATTTAAGTTACCTTCTAACAGTGAAATCCTGAAATTCTATGTTCAGTGAAAAAGTTTTCCATTCTCTTGTGTAGAACTTACTCTTTTGAATAATCTTCAACAGTGCATTATACTTAATCTTCAAGTGAATATTTTCCTTCTTTTTTCACCTTTGTTACTCTTTTAAAGCTTCTAATTCAAGTAATCTGTATAGTATTCCCAATTACATTTTAAAAATGACGTTCAGTAGTATATAGCAATTGGCCTTGCAGTGTACTGTCATTGAAATTAAATAGATATTTGGCAGTATCTAACACAAAACACAATGACTTATTAACCCTCCAATTTCTATAGTGGTCAGCAGCTTAAAAAAATGCCAGTAAGGTACTCATGAACAAGTACACAATGAGAAAACAATCAGATAAAGTCAAAGTCCAACTTAAATACATAAAGGAGAACAATTCAGTTAAAAAAAAAAAAAAAGCCTAAAGCACTCTAATGGCCATTAGCAGTAGTAAAGCACATGTAAAATTTAAGAAAAATACTCAGAGTTGGTCTAATTTTAAGTCAGTTTGAACTTCACATAGGCCAAACTGCTTATGGAGATATTTATGTAAAAGTTTTCTCATAAGAATCATTACCCTTTATTGGAAAGGAAAATCAAAACCATAACCCTATAAACTAAATGCAGTTCTATGTAACTTCTGGGTCATGACTCTCTTCAATGTTTTGTTTCAATACATTGTGTAAGGGCATTACCATGGCTGCATGAAATACAATTATACAAACCTGCTTCACAGAGTCAGAAATGACGAAACAAATTGCAAGGCTTTAGGGATAAAATCTATTTTTTTTTTTTGGTCTGAATTGTTTCTGTGTTACAATGCAATTTTATTGCTCCACTTACACTTATCTTTCAGATAAAAATAATACCCCCGTAATAAAAAAATGTAAGTTCATTCAGATGCTGTTTTATCAAAATACCAAAGTACCATATCCATATTTTGTGGTGTTATGTGATCATTTTATCTCATTTTTTGTTATCCCAGATTTATTTTATAAATATTACTTCAGTATATTTCACAGAAGAAGGCTATGCACCACCACCTCTGCAACAGAAAAAGAGCTATCAGTCTGTCGGCTTACCCTTCCATTAGATTTTTTCCAGCTACAAAACATCTGTTCTTCACTTACACATTTTATACACCGTTGACCGTCTTGATTAAACAACATCGGATAGACCACTGATTAAGGATTTTGATTGCTTATATTCTCCATGTTATATAGATCATCCCTACACAAAATCTGTAGATTATGTACAAAACCTTTCTTTTTTTTTTCACACTGTTAACCATGGGAAAGAAATAAGATATTTTTTTTAAGAAAATAATGATTTGGAAAAGAAAGGCTGATGGTATAGCAGACAAGAGACTTGAGTAGAAGGCTGTTTCTTTTCCTTTCTACTTATCTGGGGGTTTTGAAGGGTATTTATATGTAAATATAAGTAAAAATACTTTTTATAGACCATAAGTTTCAAACAATAAACATGAATGAAATTGTTTATGTCAGTAAAAATATTATTTTTGATTACCTTTCAAAGAAGTGGGATTTGATTGTTTTAGTTTGCTGGGATTTAAAGTTAAGCAGAGAATTCTGAACCCTGTTGAAATCCAATTTAAGTAAGAAAAAGAATACAAGCTAATTTGTACTTCGTATTAAGCCCTCAGATAAAGTGCTTCGACATAATGGAAAATTAAAAATAAATAAAATTCTACTACTACTGTTGATACCTACACACATTTCAACCACAGTCTTTTTCAATGTGATAAAAGCAGACTTAAATCAGGGAATATATTTGTTTATATAAGTGCTTAAGTAAGTTTGATAGCCTTCTGGGGTAGATGTAAACCAGCTGTAATGAAAACTCACCAATAGAGTTGGAGCATTCAGTTAGGGAGTGGGTTTTTTTTTCTGTGAATGTAGTGCATACTACCTTAGCCGCAGCACAACAGTTCTGGGAGAAAATACTCAATATTTTGATGATCAGATATAACAAAAACCCAGTGGGGCCTTCTTAAAGCAGAAAGGACACTGTGGTGCAACCTGTCTACATAGTCAGCACAAGTTCATACCCAAAGGGGATGTTTCTGAAATCTGGAGAGCCACACTAAGGGTCACAATGCAAAATATAAGAAGACATTATTTGTGCACTAAAAAAACCTTGCCAATGGAGTACTTTCTCCTCTATAATCTCTAGATGGATTTGCAAAACCAATAGATATCTGATTTTCACAAATTTTTAAAAGTTAAGATCAATTAGAATAGGTTTTCCATCCCCAAGCATCATACAGAAACCTTCAGGTAAACTTACTGTTGCCCTGCTTTAATAGGACCAGGATTACTTCTGCAGAAATCCTCAACAGTCCTCCGTGTATACTTCAAGTACAGGCTTGAGGGCGAAAAAAAACCCCAAACAAAACAACAAAACATAAATAGGGTAATGATTTGCTGATAATTCAGGTAACAAAAAAGGCAAGTCCAAAAACATTCCATAGCTGTACAAAATGGAAGTGACAGTCATGGCTATTGAGAATCTCAGGTTTATAGGAAATTCATACCAATAGAAGTAATTTTTTCTCTTTTTTTCTTTTCATTAGATAGAGCATTAGTAAAATACACATCATGGTGGATACACTCTCAGAAGCTGGACAGATCATCAGTGAGGAGGAAAGACCCAGAGTTCCCAAGATTAAAAACAGCACATGGCATTTTCATCTTAAAAAAAAAAAAAAAAGAAAAAAAATCAGCAAGATCCATTCCACATCTGCTGAAATTTTCAAATGATCTTAGAAGTGCCTTACACAAGACATGTTAGACTAAACTCCATTAAAGGCAGTCATGGCCTGTATGATTTGAGTATGTTTTCCTGAGGGATCTCTGCCAACTTCTTGCTGACTGAAGAACATTAAAATCATGGAAATGATGCTGTATGTTTCTCCAAGCTGAGAGAAGACCTGCACTGTTACTTTCAATGTATTTTCTCACTCTGTATTGCCTATTTCATCTGGAACAAGCTTTAAACAGCAAATTCTCCTCCTCACAAAAAAAACATCAGTACCAAGAGTGGAAGACAAGATGCCATAGGATATGTGTCATCAATGTGCTCAGATATGCATGTTATGATTTTGAGCCACTACAAATGCCTGTAAGAGGACTCCTGTGGATTTTTTTGCTCCAGGTATTTCTTTCAAAGATTTGTAAGAGGTCACTGCTACTCCACCGGACTTCATTTATGACCTACGTAGATGTATAAAGAGTTTTGCAGGGGTTGTTTTTGCTTTCAAATGTGAAGGAAGTAAAAAAAAAAACCCAAACAAAACCCAAGTACATTCACTATCGATGGGGAATTGGCATTTTTGCTAGGTCAAATATTTTCTTGTCCTTTTTTGTAAACCAGGAAAGATTTCCAAATTCAGAGATCTAGGCATAAACTGAGGCTAAGTGGATTAAAGGCCACAATCCCAATCGTCAGGTGACGTAACACAGTATGGTCAAATTGAAGTCAGTGTCATACCAATCAAACCTGTGAAGATATGCCAGAACAGTTATGGCATATAAACTACAGTACTGATATGTAATAGCCTATTTTGATTACTTTGCAGAGTATACTGTGCACTTAACAGTATACAGTGAATAAGCAGAGACAGAAATCACTACGTTCAAACTGGCTTTTAGGAAAAGGAAAAATACCGATTTTTAGGCAGTGACTTCAATGAACACGGAGGACAAACATGAGTAGCTTAGGTAAGCTTTCAAATGCTTATCCAAATCTCATGTGAACATCCTAGACTGGATATACTCTCTTTTGAAATTTCCAGAAAAAGACATATAAGGAAACCCCTTCTAACATTTATATGGATGTATGTATTTTGGAATGAAAAGCAATAAAGTTAAATGTAACAATCTAGATAGAGAAAAAGGAATCTATTCTGGCTGTTTCATTTTATGTATTGAGGGTCTGCCTTTCTTGAAAATGTTGCAGATATTTATGTTGTTGGATGTTTTCAGTTGCTAAATAGCCTAAACAGAAGAGAGGTTTGTAGTAAGACTTCTCCCTCCAGCATGCCCAAGCAGATAGCTTGAACTTCATTCATGTGCACAAGCTATGCCAAAAATACCCTTTCCACTGCTCTGAAAGCAAAAATAAGAACAGTACTGGAAAAGGACCAGGGTTCACCCTAGCATGTTATTTTACCTTATAAACAAATCCTGTAGAAGCACTCTAGTAAAAGAAGTAAGGATAAGTCCAGAGATTATACACCACTTCAGATGTGATTTTCTTAAATTATGAAAAAAAAATTAGGGCACAGTTCTAATGTTTCTTTTGTCAAGCGATTGTTTCAAATAATGAGACATTGCTTCAAATAAAAATGGCTTTTCTTTGGGGACTTCCTCCTCCTTAAAATGTCCTCTAACGCATTTAAAGATGAGGAATTAACAAGAAGTAATCTTTAGTAGAAATTTAAGTTATGCTTTGTGATACAGAAACATATAAAAAAAATGGAAAAAAGTACATCTGTGGAAAAAATAAAAAGTGCCTTTTCCCCTGGTGCTGTGTCTTTGGATATGTACAGCCTTGGAGAAATGCATAAATCATTTTATACATGGAACTCTTAAAAAACTAGAGATTTTTAGTACAAAGGAATCAATTCACTGCAAGAATGTCCACATGCTGTTGCTTTATGATTACTATATACAGAAGAGGATCAAAGAAAGGACCTCTGGTTTACAGTTACTGTTGTACTGTACATTAACATGTGGCTAATACCCTTCTCGGGGTGAGATTTACACTTAGTATTATAAATAATATAACAGTGCTGAAAATACTGATACAAAACAGCTTCAAGATGACTTTTTAAAAATATCCTTCACTTTAATTGAACTGTTTTCCCCAGTTTTTTTAAGATTCAGCTTTATAAAAGATTCACCAAGAAAATAGTAGCATTTAAAGTGTTCTTTTTGAAATGTATAGATGGATTTTTTTTTTAATAAAGTGTAATCCAAAAGTCCATTGTTCCAGGAAAAAAAAAAAACAAACCCAAAACAATAGATATAGAACATAAGTTAAAATTGAAGAGGTTTTTGTTTGATTGGTTGCTTTTTTGTTGTTTTTTTTTTGTTGTTGTTGTTGTTGTTTTGTATGTTTGTTTGTTTTTATTGTTTGGGGTTTTTTTTGTTTTGTTTTGCTTTTTTTTTAAATGTAGTATAGTACATTTGTACTCTGGAAAAAAATTCCTTGATTACAGTTTATGTTTATTTACAGATCCGAAATATAATTGCATGCATCAACTCCTGAGGTGAGCAAGACTTGCATTGTTACTCAGAACCAATGGGGATAGCACATGATTCTTAGTAGAGGAGTTCTGTTACTAATATTTTTATCTTTTTGGTAGATGTTAAACTATGAGTTTCAATGCAGGACTGGGAGTCTTGAGCACCCATAGTTAAATCAGTCAAGCTCTGTTTGCAATTTTTGCACATTCTGTTTTGGCAGTAGCAACACACACACAAACACAAAGGAGTTTGGCAAATGTTTGTCTTGATTCTTCTGTATCTGGCTCTGGATACCCAAAATTATCACTACAGAATATTTATACAAAACCTGCTCTCTTCAACATCAGATAATGTCATAAAATTTACTCTAATGAAATCTCAATAAATAGAATCCTGAAAACGCAGGTTGCTTAAATGACTTTGCAAAATATCTGCCAAACTCATAGTCTATTTTTTTTATTAAGCTAATCAATGTTTGTATTAATTTGAATATTAGGTAGTTAAGCAGATAAAATTTGTAGCATTAATTCATTTTATATGCCCTATGTAACTACATGGCATATGCTGAAACCATGACAGTGGCTTACTTTTCAAATGTTACAATATTTTTAGTGGCTATAGAAGCTTCATTTTTCATTATATGTTACTTCAGTTAAGTGACACTGGTTTGTTTCTTTGTGTGGGAATGTGCTGCACCCTTGTCTTTCATTATTAATCACCAGTTAAATAGAGAGGTGTCTTGTCTCAGATCTGCCTCAATTGTACTTAAATGTGCCAGATTATTTATAAACTATTAACTATATGTTCTATTATTTTTCAAACAGATTATCCTCCATCAGTAACATTGTAAACTAAGTGTCATGGTTAGTATATGCCACATGTCTGGAGTAACTTGACTTGAGATTCCCATTTTCAAGCCCTCTGAAAGGGGAAAACAGGATCTTTTGCTACTGACAAGTTTATAGGTTCTATGGTGTGATCAGATGATTTCATATTTCTGTGAGACCAGCATGCTGCACGCCAGGTAGCATTAGATTCAGCTCATTTGTGTGTGATATGCCAAGACAAGTAAACCTGCTAAGTTGGTATAAACCAGGTTGTTCAGATGATACGACCAACAGAAATTTTGACTTACTAATTGGTAATTGGAACTGGGTAATAAGACAATTTTGCTTTAGTCCTTCACCCATTCTTGGTTTGGGAAGTAAAATACATAATGCATTACATCATAGCATAGAACTTCACATTGTGTCATGAGTGATACAGTGCCTGTAAAACACAAACATCACCACAACTTGACATGTCCTCACAGAACAGAAATACTTGAACAAATATATTTAAATAAAGGTTGGGAGAGGAGAAAGAAGGTTGAAGAACCAAGTTGACATGTTTGGCCTGGAACCCAGTTACTGAATTACTGACTTAAATACCTGGTAAGCCTCTATGAACCTTCCTGTTAGCAGAAAATCAGTCACTTCCTCTACTTGTGGCACGAGGCAGTCATAAAATACATACAGCAGGAAGCGGTAACACACCTCTACAGGTGAGCAAATTTCATTTTATAAAAAGAAAGTGTAAAAGGAGGGTCCTCAAAGATTTCTGACTTGTTATTTCCCTAGTTTCTATGAAATTCAAGAGGATTTACTAATTACTTATCTATTCATTCCTCGCATCTACTTTAACAGAAACATTATTAACATACACAGTATTATTTAAGATCACCTTCTAGAAATTCAGGGAATGATAGTGGCTTATAGAAGAAAACAAAAAAATAAATTACCCAATATTGGACTAGAAATGCCAGCCAAATGGTCCCATTTATTATACCCATGGTGACTTTTGCATGACAAGTCAATCTAGTTATTTAACATTTTTAATTTTACTTAACTGTTTAATTAAAAGTCACCCTTTTGTCACAGTCTCTGGTGGGAAAGTATAGAACCTATGGACAACATTAATTTTTTACTTTATTTTTTTTCAGGTGGAAGTAGCAGCAGATGAGAACTGAAGACTGAGCTCTAGGTGAGCTTATGTTCTTCTTTAATCAACTCTCCTTGTTACCCATCTTGTTGACCTAAAGTCTGTAGCTCTGCTGTATGTAAATTGTGATGGAGGAAAACATTTTTTCTGCTGTACATGTGTAAAGAGATGGGTCCCCTTGGAGGCTGTCCGAGTCTGCCTGTGAAAGTGGTATGCTGCCGAGGTACAGCAGTTAGAGTTTGGTCTTTTGGAGTTCCTGAGAACACTGGGTAACTGTCTCCCTTGGATGCTGGCTTTGCTGTACTTGGTGCCGTGGTGGCCAAACCATTCTGAGTGACCTCTGAAGTGAGGGTTTCGTATGTGCCCCTAGTATGCTTGATGACTTCCACAATCTCGTTCTCTTTTAGGAGATTGCTCAGACACAAATTAGACAGCTGACAGCTCTTGCTTTCATAGGCCGTTGCCTGGTTGCCTGATGAGTCTCTAAAAGGGTCCTCGGTGGGAGTATGTGCTGACTTTCTGTCCCTTGTGCTGAGATTTTGGCTCACCATTCTGTTTGGATATGTAGCCTGGGGAAACAAAGCAAACAAACAAAAGTATTAGTAATATAATAAAATAGGGAAATGGTGTAGAGTATAAAAACCACTCCACACTACTGATGTATAGCACATAGGCCTAGCAGATTTAAAATGAAGGATGAATCTTCAATGCTGGTAAAACTCCCAAAGCACTGATAGCAAAAAAATAGAAGTATTGTTCATTCATATTTAACAGAACTAATATTGTAAAATATTTATTATAGGTAATGATTGTGTCATTTTTGATAAAAAAATAGTTTAAATCAAAGGAGAATTTTTTGTCAGAACAAAATGAATGGACAAAAAGCTTCTGTGAATTGTAAACAGATTTTCAAAAGGATTTCACATAATCAAACAAGAATTGTGATTGAATCAAGTTCACCTCTTACTACTCTCAAATACTTACAAAATGTAAAAAGCATCTTTTGTGAGTATCTTCATACCTTGGTTAAGGTCAGAACATAGAATCATAGAATATTTAGGGTTGGAAAGGACGTTCACTTATAACCATTTTCATTGTTCCTTGAATAAAGGTGATGTGTCATAAACTACAGTAAAATACATGCCAAAACGCTCTGCCAGAGCAGAGCAATAGTTTTATTTTAGCTGTCTGGAAAAATTACAGTGTAAGAAGGATTACAGCATATTAGCAACTTCTGATTGGATGAGAAAGTTGGGGCTGTTCAGCCTGGAGAAGAGAAGGCTGCATGGAGCCCTCATAGCAGCCTTCCAATATCTGAAGGGGGCCTGTAGGGACGCTGGGGAGGGACTCTTCCTTAGGGACTGTAGTGAGAGGACAAGGGGTAACGGGGTCAAACTGAAACAGGGGAAGTTTAGATTGGATATGAGGAAGAAATTCTTTCCTGTAAGGGTGGTGAGGCCCTGGAATGGGTTGCCCAGGGAAGTTGTGAATGTTCCATCCCTGGCGGTGTTCAAGGCTAGATTGGACAGAGCCTTGAGTGGCATGGTTTAGTGGGAGGTGTTCCTGCCCATGGAAGGGGGGTTGGAACTTGATGGTCCTTTGCAACCCTAACTGTTCTATGATTCTATGATGCTGTGTGAGCATGCATGCATTTTTATTTGTTTAAAGAAGGGGAAATTATCTACATGGTAAGTCAGATCACTGTAAATTGCCAGTGTGCACTTAGCATGCTGCTTTGATTTGTCCTCCACAGAACACCTAGCTGGGGAGATGATGGGGTGTGGGACCTCCGCTCATTTAAAAAATATACCCTCAGTGTATAAAATAAAGCATAGAGGGGAAAATGCTAATGCAGTCAAAGCAGAATTCTTCCTGTTCCAGAGCAGACTGTAAGTAGCTTCCAGTGGCAACGCCCAGGAACTCAGCTCACAGGCAGATGTGCTTTTGGCTGAAGAATGGCACTAGCTAAGCTTTGACCGTAACATATCCATATGATGTTTCAAAGAAATCTTTAACTTACATTGCAATTAGCACACCTCTGATTTGTTTATTCTTTTTTTAACTAGTCAGATTATGGTAACTAAGCTGCAGTTATGTGAAGAAGGATTTTAGTAATAGCATTAATTATACTTTATTTTAGATGTTATTTTGGAATACACATTTGACCTTAATTCATTGTTGTCATACTTTTCCAGGTACTGGTTAAAACACCTAGCCCATTTGCAACCAAAGTCCAAATTTACTCCATATAGGTTTTTTGCAACAGGACTATGAAAGGACATACCAGCAATATCTTGACATTTACATCGCCACAGGGGCTCTGACGTTGCAGAACAAGGCTGAGAAAATCAAAAAAACCCCAAACTTTACAACAACACTTTGCTAAAAATATATCAGGGTGTTTCCATGATTCTGTAGCAAACTTGGATATATTGTTTCAGGACAATCACATGCATTTCTATTTTAAACAAGACAGAACAATGATACAGCCAAATGTTCACAGCTTACATCCTTATTTTAGGGTAGACAGGCTGCTCACGCTTCTACACAGATTCATACACAGGCTTGGACACAAGTATTGCAGTGCATTTAAGGCATCAGAGATGGCATTTTCAAAAATGATTAGCTCTGGAGTAATATTTTTCCTTTTATTTCTGTGCTGATTCAGACTCATAGATGTGAGTAGAACACTTCTGGAAAACATTGCTTACATTTCATGCCTACAGCACACCGATGTTGAGATGAAATTCAGTTTGACTCCTATGGAATAATTGTTGGGGAGATATGTCTATGAGTTTGATTTTTTTTTTTTTTTTAATTCATTTATTTCTTCGACAGTAAGTAAAGTCTTCCTACTGGGACAAGAATGGTAAATTCAATTCCCTGCCAAAAATTCCTGCATTTCTCAAAAGGGAATATTTCTGGAGTTACTATAGGTCACCCCCCTGTGCCCTTTGACAACCTAAGGATTGATATAGAACTGAGATGATCCTCATGATGGGACATCTAGTCTATTCTATACTTCTGGTTAGCATCAGCTTTACCCTATGTTGCTCCTAACGTTTTTTATTTTAACCAGCTGTTAAAATTGATGAAATCTGTATCACTTCCTCAGCCAAGTTTTTCCACTACATTAACATTACTTTTAGAAAAAACATCTTCTTAATGTCTAAACTCAACCTCTCTGGGTGCAAGTCTATTCCTTGTATCTCTCCCTATCATGGAAATTAAGAAAGAATTGCTGTTTGATCTCTGATTGCCTGTTTATGTCTTTGAAGAATGCCGTCAAACTACACCTTAATCTTCTTTCTCTAGAATGAAAAAAAAAGCCCCACATTGGTCTTTTCTCACAGGACTCATCTCTTAGACTCCAAGTCATTACTCTTGTCTTCACTGCAGATTCTCTTCAGCAATTACACATATTTTTCCTGAAGTAGATGGCCCAAGAGTATGGTATTTAAGGTAATCTCCTACCACTAGGAAGCAGAAGAAGTATTTTTAATTCTATGAAGTATTTCTTTACCTTTTTCTTTTTAATTTACTCCAGTATGAGGTTAGTAATTTTATTTGGCATCAGCTCAAAATTGTTCAATCATGTTCATCTGGTAGTCCAAAACAGTTCCAAGATCTTTTTCTACAAAATTATTACTAGGTTGTTCAGGTGATTATTGTCACATAGACATAATTCCTCATTTGCCTCTATTTAATTTAATAATTTTTCTTCTGATCTTTTATCTAATGCTTCAAGGTCATTCTGAATTCCTCTTTTATCCATTAACAAGTTTTCTGTCCCACCTAACTTCATATAAGTTGTAAATTTAGTAAGAATATCCTCTACTCCATCATCCAGATAGTAAAATAGTATTGAACTGACAATGGGACCTGGGCTGAAGTCTCCTCATTCCTTGAAGCTCAACCCTCAACAGTTGAGAAATGCTGAGACATTTGATGTGAATATTTCACTGAAATAGAGAAGATTTTTTAACAAGTATACCTTTATATGTCTTTGTGTGCATGCCCGTGTATGTGTGAAAAAAATTGCTAAACCAAGTATAGTAAATCTGATTGATTCACTTTATAAATGTTAAGATCCACCTTAAAAACACAGGCTTCTGCTAGGTGAAAGCCATGTAAAAATCCCATTTGTAATGAATTGGTACACTTGTAATCCTTTAGATATCAACTGCAGACCAAGTCTGAGACTAAGACCAGACATAGCTGCACCTAGGCTCGCTCCCTCAGGAGTTTAGAAAGAAAGAGGGTCTGTTCTGAACCTCGTGACTCAATGGGACTACTTCCTTATTCCCTGTATTTCTTCCATAAGACATAAACCATTGTCCTGCTCTAAGACTAAGACTGAATTCAAACAGACCTAGGCTCCATTAGGAGTTTAGAAAGCAAAGTAAGTCCACTCAAAATCTCATGACTCAACAGGAGGGTCTCCCTTACCCCCTGTGCTTTTGGTCCCTGGATCAATCATGTTAAGCTCAATTTTATCTTTATTTTCCTTTGTACGCATCATTCAAGTAAAAAATAATAGAGTGAACCTTGGCATCAAATTCTGTTAATTCACACTTTTATAAATTCGTATCAAAACTACTCTTACTAATACATTCAATGTTCGTTCTTTCAGCGACCCCAAATCACTCAATGTCACAACACATTTATAAAATTGTATCAAAAGCCTGACTAGAAGCAAGAAATCTGACATCTACAGCTTTTCTTCTAGCTAGAAGGCCTGTTACTGTGCTGTTGTACGAAATTAGATTGGTTTGGCAATTGATGAGATTTGTAATCCATGTTGGCTCTTGTTCATCTAGTTTTCTACTATATGCTTATAGTTTGATTATTTTCCCCAATTCTATGTCAGAAAATTGAAGTTAAACCAATAGAAAACCTTATAATATGTTTAAGATGAATCATAATCTCCCCCCCCAACACTCACAAAAGTAGATACTGATACTGCACTCTGATCAGTATACATCAGCATATACCTAAGAGTTTTTTTGTGGTAGCATACACTGCAAAGTAAAAAGTCAAGGAATTAAGGACCATTTCTTTTCTTTTAACTGCTATTGAAGTGCCAGCAAAAGCATATAATTGTTCTGTTTAATCACAGAATCATAGAATAGTTAGAGTTGGAAAGGACCTTAAGATCATCTAGTTCCAACCCCACTGCCAGGGGCAGGGACACCTCCCACTTAACCATGCCACCCAAGGCTCTGTCCAATCCAGCCTTGAACACCACCTGGGATGGAGCATTCACAGCTTCCCTGGGCAACCCATTCCAGGGCCTCACCACCCTCACAGTAAAGAATTTCTTCCTCATATCCAATCTAAACTTCCCCTGTTTAAGTTTGAACCCGTTACCCTTTCTCCTATCACTACAGTCCCTCATGAAGAGTCCCTCCCCAGCATCCCTATAGGCCCCCTTCAGATACTGGGAGGCTGTTATGAGGTCTCCACGCAGCCTTCTCTTCTCCAGGCTGAACAGCCCCAACTTTCTCAGCCTATCTTCAGACAGGAGGTGCTCCAGTCCCCTGATCATCCTCGTGGCCCTCCTCTGGACTTCTTCCAACAGTTCCATGTCCTTTTGATGTTGAGGACACCAAAACTGCACACAATACTCCAAGGGAGGTCTCACAAGAGCAGAGTAGAGGGGCAGGGCCATCTCCCTCGACCTGCTGGTCACTCTCCTTTTGATGCAGCCCAGGATACGGTTGGCTTTCTGGGCTGCAAGCGCACACTGCCAGCTCATGTTCATTTTCTCATCAACCAAAACCCCCAAGTCCTTCTCTGCAGGACTGCTCTGAATCTCTTCTCTGCCCAACCTATAGCTGTGCCTGGGGTTGCTCCGACCCAGGTGTAGGACCTTGCACTTGGCTTCACCTGACTGCCATGATTTTTCAAAGTGAAGTTCCCGATGACTGGAAAAAGGGGAATATAACCCCCATTTTCAAGAAGGGGAAAATGGATGACCCAGGGAACTATAGACCAGTCAGCCTCACCTCTGTGCCTGGCAAAATCTTGGAGCAGATTCTCCTGGAAGGCATGCTGAGGCACATGAAAAACAAGGTGGTTGGTGACACCCAGCATGGCTTCACTAAGGGGAAATCCTGCCTGACCAATCTGGTGGCCTTCTATGATGGAGCTATGGAACTTATGGACAGGGGTAGAGCAGTTGATGTCATCTACGTGGACTTGTGCAAAGCATTCGACATGACATCCTTGTCTCTAAATTGGAGAGGCATCAATTTGATAGGTGGACCACTCGGTGGGTAAAGAACTGGCTGGATGGCCACATGCAAAGAGTTGTGGGCAGCAGCTCCATGTCAACCTGGAGACCAGTAACAAGTGGTGTCCCTCAGGGATTGGTGTTGGGACCGGTCTTGTTCAACATCTTTGTCGGTGACACAGACAGTGGGATTGAGTGCACCCTCAGCAAGTTTGCTGATGACACCAAGCTGTGTGGTTCAGTTGATATGTTGGAGGGAAGGAATGGCATCCAGAGGGACCTTGACACGCCTGTGAGGTGGGCTGATGCCAACCTGATGAAGTTTAACCATGCCAAGTGCCAGGTCCTCCACCTGGGTCGGAGCAACCCCAGGCACAGCTACAGGTTGGGCAGAGAAGAGATTCAGAGCAGCCCTGCAGAGAAGGACTTGGGGGTGTTGGTTGATGAGAAAATGAACAGGAGCTGGCAGTGTGCACTCACAGCCCAGAAAGCCAACTATATCCTGGGCTGCATGAAAAGGAGCATGACCAGCTGTAGTGGTTTAAGCCCAACTGGTAACTCAGTACCACACAGCCATTTGCTCACTCCCCCCCTTCCCTTTCTCCCCCCTGCTCCTGGAGGGATGGGAGGAGAATCAAACGAATGTAACTCCCATGGGTTGAGAAAAGAACAGTCCAGTAATGAAGGTTTAACACAAAACCACACAACCACCAATAATAATAATGATAAGGGATGTAACAAGGGAAGAACATACAACAGCTCACCACCTGCCGACTGATACCCAGCCTGACCCGAGCAGTGATGGAACCCTTCTGGGTAACTGCCCCCTGTTCATATACTTGGCATGACGTACTGTGGTATGGAATACCTCTTTGGCTAGTTTGGGTCAGGTGTCCTGTCTCTGCTTCCTCCTGGCTTCCCCTCCTCTCTGGTAGAGCGTAAGACTCAGAAAGTCCTTGGTCAGACTAAACATTACTGAGCAGCAACTAAAAACTTTGGTGGTATCAGCACTGTTCCCAGGCCAAAAGTAAAAACCACAGCACTGCACCAACGACTAAGAAGGAGAAAAATGACTGCTATTGCTGAACCCAGGAGAGTATCCACCCCTTATTCCATACCATTCATGTCATGCTCAGATCCCACATTTTCAATATACCATCACTCTTATCTCATATATATACATATTTATACATACACAGAGAGAGAGAGAGAGAGAGAGAGATCATTCCTTAGTGCATGGACCAATCCCTACAAAGCTGCTGAGTCCATCCAGTCCATGATGTCGGGCTCCATCTCTGGCAGCAGTCTTTCAGAGCAGGAGAGGCTGTGTGCAGTGTTGGATCATTGCCTGCAGAACTCATCTGGTTTCATCAAAGTTCATTTTTGTTGGGATGATAGTCAGAGGGAAGTCAGGGCCAGTCGCTGGTGACCTGAAGACATCTAATTCGTGGGCTATAAAAGTGCTACATAGCAGGCAACAGCATACAATTGAGTTCATTGGCTGTTTTCCCCTAAAATCAAATCCCTTTGAGGTACACATTGGACTTCCCCATCTTCCCGCATTACCCACTAAGTATATCAGGGTCCCTGAGCAAAAGCAATCCCACGAGTGGGCTTGCCTTTACATGAAGCAGGAATAACCCAGACTGTCTTCCCCAGCAAATTCTTTATGTGCACCACAGGAACTTCGCCCCCTTCAACAGTATGTAAAAGTTCTGACTGGGCTGGGCCAGCCCTGTTGGCAGATCCTCTGGTGTTGACCAAGCAGGTGGCTTTTTGGTAAATGTGTATCGCAATGTTTGAAAGTCCCACCACCCATTGCTCTCAGTGTCGTTTTTAAGAGCCCATTTTACCGTTTGATTTTCCCAGAGGCTGGTGCATGGTAGGGGATATGATATACCCACTCAGTGCCATGCTCTTTGGCCCAAATGTCTATAAGGCTGTTCCAGAAATGAGTCCCATTGTCTGACTCAATTCTCTCTGGGGTACCATGTCACCACAAAATCTGTTTTTCAAGGCCCAGGATAGTGTTCCGGACAGTGACATGGAGCACAGTGCATGTTTCCAGCCATCCAGTAGTTGCTTCCACCATGGTAAGCACATGGCGCTTGCCTTGGTGGGTTGGTGGGAGTGTGATAAAATCAATCTGCCAGGTCTCCCCATGTTTGTACTTCAGCCAACGTCCTCCATACCACAGAGGCTTTAACCACTTGGTTTGCTTAATTGCAGCACATTTCACATTCATGAATAACCTGGGCAATAGTGTCCATTGTTAAGTCCACCCCTCGATCACGAGCCCATCTGTATGTTGCATCTCTGCCCCGATGGCCTGAAGTGTCATGGGCCTACCAGGCCAAAAATAATTCACCCTTATGTTGCCAATCTAAGTCCATCTGAGCCACTTCAATTCTAGCAGCTTTATCCACTTGTTGGTTATTCTGGGGTTCCTCAGTGGCCTGACTCTTTGGTAGATGAGCATCTACATGGCATACCTTCACCACCAGGTTCTGCACCCAGGCAGCAATATCTTGACACAGTGGAGCAGCCCAGATGGGTTTACCTCTGCGTTGCCAGTTGCTCTGCTTCCATTGCTGCAACCACCCCCACAGGGCATTTGCCATCATCCATGAGTCAGTATAGAGATAAAGTACTGGCCATTCAGCAATGTCCAAGGCCAGCCGGATGGCTTTCACCATGGCAAACTGACTTGATTCACGCTCTCCTTCAGCAGTTTCTGCAACTTGTTGTCGAGGACTCCGTACAGCTGCCTTCCATCTCCGATGCCTTCCCACAATACGGCAGGACCCATCAGTAAACCAGGCATGTTGCCTTTCACTTTTCAACAGTTTATTATATGGTGGGGCCTCTTCAGCATGCATCACCTCCTCCTCTGGTGACATTCCAAAATCTTTGCCCTCTGGCCAGTCCATGATGACTTCTAGAATTCCTGGATGACTGAGATTTCCTATTCGAGCTCGTTGTGTAATTAGTGCAGCCCACTTACTCCATGTAGCATCAGCTGCATGATGTGTAGAAGAGAACCTGCCTTTGAACATCCAGCCCAGCATGGGCAACCGGGGTGCCAGGAGGAGCTGTACTTCAGTGCCAATCACTTCTGAAGCAGCTCGAACCCCTTCATAGGCTACCAGTATCTCTTTTTCAGTTGGGGTATAGCTGGCCTCAGATCCTCTGTATTCCCGAATCCAAAAGCAGAGGGGTCAACCTCGAGTCTCCCCTGGAGCTTTCTGCCAGAAGCTCCAGGTGGAACCATTCTCCCTGGCTGCAGTGTAGAGTACATTTTTTACATCTGGCCTGGTCCAGACTGGTCCAAGGGCTACTGCATGAACTATCTCTTGTTTAATTTGTTCAAAGGCTTGTTGTCGCTCAGGGCCCCATTTAAAATCATTTTTCTTCCGGGTCACATGATAGAGAGGGCTTACAATCAAACTGTAACTTGGGATGTGCATTCTCCAGAACCCCACAACACCCAAAAAAGCTGGTGTTTCTTTTTTATTAGTTGGTGGAGACATTGCTGTTATCTTGTTGATCACATCTGTGGGGATCTGGCGATGTCCATCTTGCCATTTTATTCTCAAAAATTGAATCTCCTGTGCAGGTCCCTTGACCTTACTCCGTTTTATGGCAAAACTGGCTCTCAGCAGGATTTGGATTATTTTCCTCCCTTTCTCAAAGACTTCTTCCACTGTATCACCCCACACAATAATGTCATCAATGTATTGCAGGTGTTCTGGAGCTTGCCCCTGTTCCAGTGCAATCTGGATCAGTCCATGGCAGATGGTAGGGCTGTGTTTCCACCCCTGGGGCAGTCAGTTCCAAGTGCACTGGACGCCCCTCCAAGTAAAAGCAAACTGTGGCCTGCACTCTGCTGCCAAGGGAATTGAGAAATTGCATTGGCAATACCAATCGTGGCATACCACTTGGCTGCCTTTGACTCCAGTTCATACTGAAGTTCTAGCATGTCTGGTACAGCAGCACTCAAGGGTGGTATGACTTCATTCAGGCCACGATAGTCTACCATTAGCCTCCACTCTCCATTAGACTTTTGCACTGGACATATGGGGCTGTTAAAGGGTGAGCAGGTCCTACTGATCACTCCTTGGCTCTCCAGTCTATGGATCAGCTTATGGATTGAAATCAGGGAGCCTTGGTTGGTGCGATATTGCTGCCCCTGAACTGTTGTGGTCACGATTGGCACTTGTTGTTCTTCAACCTTCAGCAACCCCACAACAGAAACATAAATGGGTTCCACCCCTTGACAGCTTCATGGCATCAGGATACACTGTGCACCAGTATCTACTAGAGCCTTATACTTCTGTGGGACGGATACACCAGGCCATCTGATCCACACAGTCCAGTAAATCCGACTGTCCCCTACCTCCACCTGGCTGGAGGCAGGCCCCTCTAATAGTCATCACAACATTGGACACTTACGTCTTGTAGAAAGAGATTATTCTTCTTTATCACAGGAGCTGGAGTAAAATCAGCTCTTCCACTCTATCTGGGAACCTGTTCACCAGAGACTGAAGCTGCAGCTTTTACCAGATGATCATCGTTGACCTTTGTTCTCCTCTTCAATTCATGTACCCATTCCTCCAAAACTGAAGTAGGTTTTCCATCCCACTTCTTCATGTCTTCTCTGTGGTCCTGCAGGTAAAACCATAGGGTGGCCTGTGGCATATACCTTCTATATCTTGTCTCTCGAGCAGTAGGACGCCTTTTGTTAACAGCTGAGACGTGTCTTGGTATACATGAGGAGCTGGATAGATCAGATAGATCATCTCTCAATTGTTTGAGCTCCTGGGACAGTTTTTCCACAGCCAAATGACGGAAGGGGTGAGACTGTCTTTGAACTCTAGGAGTTTATGAATCATTTCATCCACTGTTAATGGTACTATGTCATTCCAGGTTACTGTTGCCAACGAATGGGCACATGATGATGGTGCAGTCTGTGTAAATTTCTGCTGCATGGGTTGTGTGCATTCGACTTCATCTGCATCTATGGGTGCCTCCCCGGTGTTTGGCTTGATCTGATAGATCATCTCTACAATGGCTGATTCTCTCAGAGACTGGATGCCCTTTTCTAGAGTAGTCCACTTGGCTGAACGACTCATAATGTCTTCCTTGTATCGAAACCTTCCTTTCACAGCTGCCAAGAGCCGCTTCCAAAGGCTGAGGGACTTTTTCTCTCTTGCAATTGCTTTGTCAATTCCCTGTTCCCTAGCAAGTGATCCCAGCGGCTTGGCTTCTCTACCTTCTAGTTAGTGACCATCAGCCCCATTGTCCCACGTTGCCATGATTTGTCCATCTCTGGTATGACCAGAATGACAGCACACCTCATTTAAGTGTTTTGCTAATTTTTCTGGATTTTGCACTTGTTCAGTGATGAAGTTCCAAAGCACTGGAGGGGCCCACTGGCCTAGATACTTGCCCATACTATCCCACACACCCTGCCACTCATGACTGTCCAGCCTCAGGGAAAATCTCTTGGTCCTCCCATATCGTCATCTAACCCTAGACAAGGCCCAAACCCAACTCTGCTTAACTCTTGGGACCAGACGAAATGGTGGTGGGTAAAACACACTCTGTATGTGTGTCAACATGCTGATCCCCATCACAATCAGCAAGCAGGTCTCAAGAGTACCTAAAGGCCATTCAAAACCTTCAGAACTCTCAAATGATGCTGTAAATGGTCTGGGGGGGGGGGGGGGGGGGGGGGGAAGGGGGGGCTGGGAGCGTAAGGGGTTGTCTCCTTCACGGGTTGACCACCCAAGGAGGGGAAAAAAGATGTGTAATTGCTAAGCACTCCTATTATATACCTTCCAAAGTATAGAGGTGGTGACCACACTGGGAACGCAAGCCAGATCAGTTTCATGATCAATGATCCTATTGTATTACAAGTCATTACCATAAAGTACAATGAAAGAAGAACCTTAGCCCAAGGGCCCCAGCCGATAAACACTAACACAGCAAATACCGGCTGCAAGTAAGGTACGACATGCTGAAACTGTGAGATCAAGAGCAACAATTTTGAGAGCCAATAAATCAGCATTGCGGCAAGTGACTACTAATCCAAAACAATGAATGCTTATCACAAATACGATTAGGCACACTCCAGTCAGATCTGTCATTATCTCAACCCTTCGTACCCCACGCAACCACCAATAATAATAATGATAAGGGAAGTAACAAGGGAAGAACATACAAACACTCACCACCTGCCGACCGACACCCAGCCTGATCCGAGCAGTGATGGAACCCTTCCGGGTAACTGCTCCCAGTTTATATACTGGGCATGACGTGCTGTGGTATGGAATACCTCTTTGGCTAGTTTGGGTCAGGTGTCCTGTCTCTGCTTCCTCCTGGCTTCCCCTCCTCTCTGGCAGAGCGTAAGACTCAGAAAGTCCTTGGTCAGACTAAACATTACCGAGCAGCAACTAAAAATATTGGTGTTAGCAGTGCTGTTCCCAGGCCAAAAGGCAAAACCACAGCACTGCACCAGCTACTAAGAAGGAGAAAAATGACTGCTACTGCTGAACCCAGGACACCAGCAGGTTGAAGGAGTTGATCTGGCCCCTCTGCTCTGTTCTTGTGAGACCTCACTTGGAGTACTGTGTACAGTTCTGGTGTCCTCAACATAAAAAGGACATGGAAGTATTGGAACAAGTCCAAAGGAGGGTCACAAGGATGACTAGGGGACTGGAGCACCTCCTATATGAAGATAGGCTGAGAAAGTTGAGGCTGTTCAGCCTGGAGAAGAGAAGGCTGCGTGGAGACCTCATAGCAGCTTCCAGTATCTGAAGGGGGGGCTACAGGGATGCTGGGGAGGGACTCTTCATGAGGGACTGTAGTGATAGGACAAGGGGGTAATGGGTTCAAACTTAAACAGGGGAAGTTTAGGTTGGATATAAGAAAGAAATCCTTTACTGTAAGGGTGGTGAGGCACTGGAATGGGTTGCCCAGGGAAGTTTTGAATGCTCCATCGCTGGCGGCGTTCAAGGCTGGATTGGACATAGCCTTGGGTGGCATGGTTTAGTGTGAGGTGTCCCTGCCCGTGGCAGGGGGGTTGGAACTAGATGATCTTAAGGTCCTTTCCAACCCTAACTATTTTATGATTCTATGATTACAAATACAGAATACTCCATCAGTATTCTAAGACATTAGTTTTGGCCCTCTCTCCAGCAATAAGACAGAGGTGGTTAGCAAGGAAAGGCAGACTTATTCTATCAGATGCATAGTTGGACATGAAATTAACAGAGATTTTAACAGAAACCACCAAAAAGCAACACTACCATTGTTATCTATGACAAATTACTGAAGAACAGCTCTTAATCAGGAAAAGAGAGAACAGTGGTCAGAATGGAGTCAAAATCAACAAGAAATCTCCTCCCGTTCCCCTCAGTGAAATTATTCGCTCCCACAAATATTGTCAATCAAAAGTCCAATGCTATAATTCAAACATTTTTATAAAAATCACAACATACAGGTTTGAATAAAGTTGTGTATTGTTCATTTGCTGAATTCAGACAGTTTAGATTGAGAGAATAAAATCCAACTGAGTTTCCTTGCTGACCCATTTTACAGTTATTTAGGATCCTCATGATCTGGTCAGACTAAGAAAAATATCTGAGATTGAAAAGCATAAAGTAAAAAGCATGCAGCACCACAAAAAAAATACTTTGGGCAAACTCAAACTTTTATTTTTAACCTATTTTTACTTATTTTCCTGTAAATGTTTCATGCAAAATTTTCTGGAGTGGACTTTTAGATACCAACTGCATTCTATGACCGTTAGACGTGAGTGAGCAAAACTACAATCCCAATGCATCTGTTTGCCAATTTGAAGGCTGAGTCCTTGTCCAAAGCTGAAGGTGGCTTCATGCCAGTCATGTTCCAGCCGAGCCTAGAGCAGCTGCAGGCCTGCTGTAAACTGCTGCTTGGCAGTGCTCCAAGGAGCCGATCTGCCAGCTGGTGACTGCTGAAGCAAAAAATCCATTCATCTCTTTCCCTTATATTTTTTCAGTAGCTCAGCTAGAACCAACAACTTCCCTGCCCCAGAAATCTCCAAATGCCAACCTACAGTCTGCCTAAATGTAGGCCCATGAAATGGACTGTAATTAGGATGCAAATATGTCTCTGAAATTTCATTTCAAAAGCAGCCCATTTTAAATATATAGGGGAAAAAAAGCCTCCTTTGTTGCTTCAAAAATGTCTTAAATTAAAAAAAAAAATCTGGATTTGAATTTCCTTATCAGATTAAAAAAAAGCACAGGTTTTCTTGCTTAAGCCTATTTCTCTGACAGAAAGAAAAAATTCTATGAAAATCTGATTGGCTGTAAAATTTTGATAGCTTTGTATCACGATCACCAGTGTGTTAAGGTACATCAATATGAGAAAGATCTAAATATTTTAGGTTTGATTATTTTGATTATTCCAGTCTAGTGCTTAATACATTGATTGAACTAAAACTAGGAATTTAATAGTCTTAAAATATTTCCCCCTCCCCCCCTCCCTTTTTTTTTTTTTTTTTTTGAGGATTCCTCTTTGTAACTGCCATTCTGGCAACTTTTTCTTATATTATGAACATTTCCTCCCCCCCCCCCCCCCCCCCCCCGACCCACTTTGAAGTAATGAAAACTGACTACTCTTATAGAAAGCTCCAGAATGGGACATGTTATTAAAAAAGCAGCCATCCATCACTTCCCATTTTCAAACCCACTGAGTGAAATATGACAAGAGATAACAACAAGACAACACTGCTGCAGGACATTCAAAAATGGATATAGTTGCTGACGGTCTTGTGATAAACTAGTGATATAAAATGACAGAAAAATACATGAATTATAAAAACACCCCAGAAAGGGTGCAGATTTTTAAGATGCCTGTGCCCAGAGGCATCTAGGAGTCTTAGATGCCTATAATGTAATTCTTCCAAGTAGAGCAACTTTCTTAAATACATCATTCTGACAGCAGGCATAGAGAATAAAATAAAACAAAATACTCTCTCACCAATGCACCTAGAGAACCCTGACAACCAGCCAGCAATGGTGTATTTGAAGAATAAGGATTTACTATCCCAAAGGATTTTTACCTTCAGAAGTGTTAATGGAAGTGCACTCTAGAGAGAGTAATTATTCTGACAGAAAACCAAAGACTTTCTGGATTCCCTCAAGTTCTCTACCACTTAATTATTTTGTGTTTGCAAGTACATGAGGAATGTGCAAAATGTGTTCTCCAACGTAAAGTTAACCATATCTCCAAGCATAGTTCAGTTGGCCCTTTTCAGGTCTCAACTGGACTTTAGCACCTTCTGCAGAACTGCCTCTATTTGCAGCCTAGCAGAGAATCCATAAAGCAACACAAAGAATTCCAAAAACAAAACAAGGTGCTATAGCTCTATATTTTTACAAAGGATGGAAAGGATTAAACTCTGCATCATGCTTTTGAGTTTATATCCCTTCAGATGCCTTTCACAGTTACAAGAGTTTAAGTGCAGATCTAATTTACCAAAACACGTTATCTCAGTACTATGGTATGCCACATTTGTCACTATGTCAGCTCCTTAATTTCTACACCTCCCCACTTTTATGCTTATCAGCTTCCAGCCTAAGGACGATCCAATACAAAATGTAATTTAGCTGAAGCAGGCAACTGTTCATTCAAGTCTCTTAAAAAGCACTCACTCTCATTGATTTCAGTAGCACCTGGACCATGAGAGTAGCTTTTGCAACCTAGATCTGCACTTATTGAACTTACTGCCTTCCAGCAACATATGAAAGAAATAAAGTCCAGTGTGTCAAAGTAAGGCATGGACTAGTATCAACAGGTTGTGGGTAAGAACCTGCTGCTGATCAATTTGCAAGCTCTTCCATCGTCCATTACAAAATGGATGCAGTCAATATAAACCAGAAACATTTCCCTTTCTGCCTTTCTAACATCTTTATTTACTTACTGAAAGCAAAATTTTTGACATGCTAAAATGTATGCCTCTTCCCCATAATGCCCTTTTAACCAACAAGCCAGTTGAATACAAACTATAGAGGTGAGCTAATGTCTTAAAAGGATTTTATGGTAGTGGTGATACAGTGTGATAAGTAACCCACAGAAGGCTTAAATAAGATATTCATCTTCTTACAGCACAGAATTATCCTTGGAAAATTTCATTTACATAAGTAATAATGCACAGTAAAGGCCACAAGTTACAAAAAGGTATAATGTTGTTTTATAAAGTAGGAAGAAAATGGTGAAGAATTTTCCATTAATCTCTAGTAACTTTCAGTAAATCATTACTCTGTGTCCTCAATACTGCATTTCAAAGGTTAAAGACTTTTCTCATTAGTAAAGCCAGCAGAAAATTTTGTATATTACAGCTGTTTACCATGCCTTCCAAACTGATTCTTTGAAGCTTCAGAGCTGTTCACCAGAATTAGTTATATTCTTAAAGAATGCTAAAAAATTCATTTAGATTATACCGAATACACCTTATTATACCCTATGGCTTACAATTTTAAATAACTATACAAATACTAATAAAAACCCCCTATAAAATAGTGTGGATTTTTCAATTATATGACTACTACTATTACAGTAGGACATGCTACATGATATAACAAATCTTATTTTACTCAGTCTGTATCTAAGACTTCTCCAAAATCAGAAAGTCAATACAGAAAAGCCAATTTTTACCAGACAGACTTTTCTTATTTTGGACCTGGGGATAAAATGGTAAGAAAGATGCAATGAACTTACACCCAATTTTAAAAATCTGTTAAATCCTTTACCTTGGAAACATCAAAGTTTAACAAAGACTAGCTCCCACACCTCCAGCAATCCTCATAACAATTCTCTCTTGATGCCTTTGGCATCTTTTTTTACTGACCTCCTATCCCATCAGCTTTTTTTGGGCAGCCACAGCTATTACAGCTTATTAACAATAAGGAAAATACCTTCATTAAGCTCTTGTTATACACAGGCTACACCTTTGGTTACAGGCAGCAGAGTCTAGAATAAGGTGTCCAAGCCTGACTTGCTCATGGACTTCCCAGGCTCCATTCAAGGGGACTGGATTCCCATGTTCACCTAGCACTTTGGGTCTCACTGGCTCTGTGCAATCCAAGAATTAAGGGCCACTTGTGCCATGCTTTCAGCTACAATCATATAGAAAGTCATAGGCGTCTATAATTAAGGTCCTCTTTTGCATAAGTGATGCAAAATAAACTGATAGAAAATGGAGAAGAGGATCCATGGGAACACCAAGGTCACTTTAAAAGACCATGGTTCACCCAGTGTGGGCAGTGAAGTACGACACAAAGGTCCTGAGGAAGCACTAAGGGAGCTTGCTCTGGAATTATAAGCAGGAAAACTGCATAAGTACTAATTAGCCCTTCTGATAGAGTGTGCTACTCAGCTGACATTTATTGCTATGCTAACACAGGTGTTCCGGCTTTGAAAGCAAAAACAGTATTTCTGTACAACATTCGATATACCATGTAGACATAATAAGTTGTTTGAAGAACTCTGCCTTGAGCCTTATTTATTTCTTTGATGACCAGCTACCTGAAATCTGTAAAGTCCATTTCTAGCCTCAGGCCTGACATGTGGTCACCAAAACTTGATCATATCTGTAGATCATCTGAATTAAAACTGACTTATAGGTAGCAACTACTTTTGACAACTAAATTCTATTATATGCATGTTTAGGCTTTACCAAGTTTCTAATTACGCAGTTATTTATTTTCCTACTCTAATGCCTTTCCTATAGTACCAGAAATTCCATATGCAAAATGAAATTCATATGACTATGTATTCAGTTAGATAACATACCAGAATACAGTTGTTGCAGAAGTCTCAAAAAGACTTAAATGTGAAATGTTCAAGTGCCTATATATTATATAGCTCTATATCTGTGACATACAGATACATATATTTTATTATCTTACCTTCTGTGAAAAAAAGAAATTTATATACTTATCAGGGCTTATTGTGTCACTTTCAATTAGTGAATGTCATAAATCAGATTTCTAATGACTGTGTGCCTTCTGAAAAAGGCACTGCTTGCTTTTTCATAAAAAGACACACAAAACTCCGGATGAATTGTAGTTAGCCATTGCTCACCTTTTTACATTACATTCTTTAACAATAACAAACCCTTCCATTAAAGTGAGTTTCATAAATTAGCATCCTTACTTTTGAAATCAACAGGAGCTGAACTTACACAAACAGCAGGGCAAATTGCATACACTGGCAAAGGATATTCAAGAACTGTTAATCAGTGACAGTATTCTTCAGCTCAGTATACAGTCTGAAAAGGAGAAATCAAAGGACTAACAAAAAGGGCAAATTTTATCCCGATGACAAGAAAAGAAACCCTAATTGCCCTTTAATTGACTTGACTTTTTATTTTTATGACAAGATGGCTGAGACCAAGACATCCTTCAAGAGAAAGAGAAAATAGTCTTTTTATTTTAATATATATATATATGAGGACACCTGTTCTAGGAATATAGTAGCACAGAATAGCCAGATCTTTTTTATCCCTAAAGTAAATTTCCGTAATGAAGTCTTTTTTGTGGTTAGACAAAAACTTTATAACATATCCACAATCAATCCCTAGCCTTAACTGGTCAGTTTAATGCATTCAACAACACGTAGAAATAGTTTAGACTCCTATGACAGGATAAAGCATTACTATTCCAAAAATATATTGGCTCCCTGCTGTAGGATTCAGTGAGAAAAAATCACTGTATGAACCTTGCATCATGACAATGTTCAGTCAAACGGATTTCATTCACAATAGAAAAAATTTCCTTAAAATATTTTCTTCAAAGGTCTTACTATCTATGATGGTTATGAATCTATGCTGAGTGAATCATTCCATGCCTAGGGTTTTTTTTAGGCATTGACAGTCTTAGAAATAGGGAAAGTACAAATAGGATTCTCTTGGAGTAAGGAATAACTTTCTTTTTCCCCCTATAAAACCAATGACCCAAGAACTTACTGGTTTTGTTGGAATGGAATTGGTGCATATAAATTCTATTCTCTGATCTCCATCTGTCAATATCAAATATATTTACAATAATAAAATCTTGTCAGGGAGAGCAAGGGGACTCATCGCCAAGAAGTATAAATAGTTGCTGAGGAAATGTGACGCCCATAAGGAATCCATACAATTGATTTACATGAAAGGTACTGCTTTAACAAAACAGTTAGTTTGCAGCTGAATAATATAATTCCCCTCATGTTCTAAAAAAATCCAGAAACCTATCTTCTGTCATTTCAAAATTGTGTATAGTTGGTAGTGATAGAAAATTTTCCTTACTGTGTAATTTCAAAGAAACCAAGTTTGACATAGGTAAGATAGCCCATCAGATAAGTACATAAAATAACCTCTTTCTGCCTACACCAGTGGCTTACACAAAAGAAGAAAAATATTTTATAGCATCTTTACTGTACATAAGGGTTCATTCAGTTCAGCTCTCTTCAAAGTAGCTACTGTAGCATGGTGTTCATTACAAGATATACTACTCAGTGTTCAGGAAAGACAACTCTTAACAAGGTAAAACTATTTCATTTATTTCATGTATTTTAAGGCCAGAAAAACCCGTTATAATTATCTTGTCTGATCTTTACAGTAGAAACCTTAGATTTCTCTTGGTGAAATCATGTAATCCATAAAAGCATAACTTAAAAGGCTTAAAGTAACAGAGAATGCATTTTATTTCTTCATAATCCACAAAAATAATTTTATAACAATGCATTCCAGATCATTACTGGAAATGTCACTATATTTGGGTAACAAATCCAAGACTAATATTTGAACAAAAGAAAATAAGCAGTATCTGCTGACAAAACTGCTCTGAAAATATGCTAGGAGATAAAGTGTCTCTAAAAAGGACTAATGTCTAAGACACTTAGTAATAGGCAATTCACAGAGAAAGTGCTGGTTGGGTTTGGAGTTCTCCCTGTCTGTTCTCGTCATGTATGTAGTTATATGCATGATTTGAATGTCCTATTTGCTTTTGTAAGTGCTTATACAGGATGCATAACCATAAGAAGCCCCACTATGGCCTGCAAAATTACTATGAACACAACACTTCACAAAAACCTTGTAGTACCAAGATCATATTATTTGGAAAAATAACCTTCTATTCCATCTTCCCTGGAAACATGCAAAAAACTAATGCAGCTATTTCAAAATATTCAGCATATCAACTCCTTATTTCTTTCAGCAAAACTATGTTACACAAACTTAGCAAAGGAAAATGAGGAAAAGGAAACAAAAACATAAATAAATACCCACTGGAATTTCTTATTTTGCATTTCCTTCTAGGAAAAACAGTATTAAAAAACCTGGTAAAACCACTGAAATACCTATATTGGTTTCTGCTGCTCTATTCATTTGCCTAGCCTAAGGAGGCAAGCAAGATTACATTTCATACTTATACCTCCAACTTTCTGTAATAATGCACATAGGGAGGCATTTACCTGTTGTGACATGTCCTTTATCTCTAAATGTAAAATTTTACATTTTCATTTCTTTACAGCCCATACAGTGGGTCTCTCACTTGAAAAAAGTAATAGAGATGATATGCTCACTTGAGTTTATAGGCTTTTCAGCTGTAAATTAACGTAGTATTGCTGACTTATAACAGTTGCTGCATAATAGCTGCTAAAATGGGACATCCCATCCCAAAAGACCCTCTGCCCTGGGGACTACGGATGAGAGGCACAGCTTTGGAGGGAGGTTGTATGTAGGAAAGTGTGAGAATTGAATACAATTATAATAGAGTGCCTGTTTCGTAGGTCTCTTCAGGATGGCTAAATACAGGCAGTTCTCCATTATTTCTGCAGGGGGCCCTGGGGTGCCTCAGGCACCAGAAGAGCCCAGGTCTTGCGAAGGGCAGGTGGTACAGCAGCAGCCTTGTGTCCTAGCACTGTGCCAACCTCACTAACACAGGTCCTGCCAGCTCCAGGATAACTCCAGCAGATCTGATGGTGCGCTCTTGCACTTCCCAGGAAGCCCAGGACCTCAGCACTTCCTTTAGACTGACAGAGGGTAGATTTGGATTAGATACTGGGAAGAAGTTCTTCACTGTGAGGGTGGTGAGGCACTGGAGAAGGTTGCACAAAGAAGGAAGTGTTCAAGGCCAGGCTGGACAGGGCTTTGAGCAATCT
Organism: Ara ararauna; assembly: GCA_028858755.1. Lineage (NCBI taxonomy): Eukaryota > Metazoa > Chordata > Aves > Psittaciformes > Psittacidae > Ara > Ara ararauna. The sequence continues at coordinate 51,591,185 of CM054376.1, read as the reverse complement.
GGTCTAGTGGAAGGCATCCCTGTCCATGGCAAGGGGTTTGAACTAGATGACCTTTAAGATCCCTTCCAATCCAAACCATTCTATGATTCTAAAATGAGAGTTTTAGACTTCTTGTGACATAAATATCAGTTCCACCTCTGCTGTTTGCCATTTCATTTCATTAAACAGCATTTTAATGGAAATCCTAAATTCTGAAAGGTTCGTGGGAAATCATGATCCCATTGAATCCACTAGCAAAACTTCCACTGCCTTTATTGCATTGTCTTGAGCAGGAATGAAATTAAGCATGTGTTTGAAGAATATTTAGTACTACATAAATTAGGGACCAGTGTGTTTTAGTCTTGTCTGAGCACCACATGCTGTTGTGATGGCAGCCTTTCATGCCTCCCTCCTGCCACATTAATGGTGTAAGTTACTTTAAATAATTCATAACCAAAGTAATTTGTTCAAATACATTGTGGGTTGTTTTTTTTTAAAGGCTTTTAAATACAGTTTAAGAAAAAAAATTCTTCTAATTAGCAGTCTTGAAAGATGAATATCTGTTTGTTTAAAGCTATACACCAAAGACATGTTTTAGAAATACGAGATATTCCTCAGGGATCAATACTGGGTCCACTTCTATTTAACATCTTCATTAACAATCTGGATGATGGGTGGAATGCATCCTCAGCAAGTCTGCCGATGACCATTAAACTGGAAGGAGTGGCTGGTATGCCAGAACATCATGCCACCATTCGGAAGGACCTTGACAAGCTGGGGAAATGAGCCAACAGGAACCTCATGAAGCTCAACAAGCAGAAGTGCAAAGCCCTGCACCTGCACTGCTACACGATGGGGGACAACTGGTTGGAAAGCAGACATCTGTGGGTCCTGGTTGACACCAGATTGAACAGGAGCCAGTAATGTGCCCTTGCTGTAAAGAAGGCAAATGGTATCTTCAGCTGCATTAGACAAAATTGTCTCCCAGAGTGAGGGAGGCAATCCTTCCAGCACTGGTGAGACCACACCTGGGATACTGTCCCCAGTTCTGGGCTCCCCAGTACTACTGGAGAGAGTTCAACAAAGAGCCACAAGGACAATTAAGGGACTGGAGCATCTCTCTTGTAAGGAAAGGCTCAAAGACTTGGGACTGTTTAGGACAGAGAAGAAAATGCTCAGGGGGATCTCATCCATGTGTACAAATGTCTGAAGAGAGGGAAAAAAAGGACATAGCAAGGCTCTTTTCAGGGGTGCCCAGTGACAGGACCAGAGGCAATGGGCACAAACTGAAACACAGGAGGTTCCCTCTGAACATCAGGAAACATTTAAATTTCACTGTGAGGGTGACCAAGCACTGGCACAGGTTGACCAGGGAGGCTTTTGAGTCTCCATCCTTGGAAAAAGGCATCAAAAATGTCTGAACATGGTCCTGGACAACAGTTTCTAGACAACCCTGCTTGAGCAGGGGGTTTGGATAACATGCCAACCTCAACCACTCTGTAATTCTGTGAAGGTATTTGCTAGTCTGAGATCAGATTAAGAGCACAGGTGAGAAGCAAAAATCTGAACAGGGGTTTAGGAAGTTACACACACCTGCAGTTTACTTTCTGCTTTCTATTTACACCCTATAACCAGGGCTGAAGCTCTAAGTCTGTTGACCCCGTGCATTGGTCCTAAATAAGACCAGAATAGTTTACAGCTAAATCTGGCAAGGAACATTTTTTTTTTTCAAGGAGGTGAGTCCTTTGACCAGCTTCAGCACTGGTTTGCAGCCATGCCACCCCAGCAACCAATACCTCTCAAGCCACTTCCAAGAAGAGAGATCTCTGACCTGACCATCAGATTTTCTGCTGTAAGCTCAAATCTTTAAGAAGCTGAACTCCTCCATTTTATAGTGTTTTATTGTTGGAAATGTTCTTAGTGTTTTCCCCCCTCAGCCAAAACACAACTGTTCTAAAACTATGATTTACTTATAAAGGATCCATTCAATGTAATCCACAAGCAATGAACCTGCCTATTGGTTGAGAGGCCCCAACCCTTAAACTGGCTAAAGCAATTTTAAGCACCATGCTTAAAACTCATGAAAGTCCTAGAAGCAGGATAACAAAACTTTGCACACAAACAACAAAGCTGTCTAAGGCAACATACCAGACTCTCCAATTCACTGTACACTGAAAGACAAAAGACAGGCAATGTTTGAAATTCATGAAGGAGGACAATGAAGGAATACAATATGCGCGTACACACTCTTACACACCCTGGGGATTGGTAAATATAGCCTCACATTCAACTGACAACACCAACTCATAAAAGCCTATAAAGCACACACAAACAACTCCCACTCCCCAGAATATCCCAACAGCAGACCCAAAGAAGGCTATGTAGGCTATGCTTACAATGCATCCTAGGTGATCATTATTTAAGAGGGGGTATCTTACAAACTGCCCATCTCACCTCCAGATTTCTGCCCCTCAGCCACTAGCAAATATCTCCCCTCACTTCCATAAACCTTGCAGGAAACAATGAAAACCATTATAATTCAGGGTACATAATCACTCTGCTGCCTCCAGGTGTCCAGCTGGTGCATGTAATATACCTTTCAGTCACTCAAGCAATATCTATTGCGATCTGGAAGATGCTTAGGCACCCATTTGGCAGTTCCTTTCTATGTAAAAGCCTTCCTCAGCTGTAGAAACACAAATTAAACAAACCAAATATGCTAATATCTGTACTGCTAGGTGTTCTGTAAAAGAACCCTTTTCTCATTAGGAATATCAAGCAGAAATTTTGAAAACCCCAATTCACAAATATTTCCATATCAACCAGGAGTAAAAATGATTAATCAAGTGTTTCTTGGGCACTGGAGCACAAGTGAGCATATTTATCCTAACATATATCTAATTTATTGCTAATCCCATGATCTCATTCCCTGCAACTGGCTGAGCAATTGCATGCAGCACCACTAGTAACCTCAGGAAGACTGGCAAACAGCAGGACACCCACCAACTGCTACCTGCCACATGCAATAAGCAGCACAAAGCCACCCTGTCAGAGCAGTCTCAAGAGTTTGCCCCAGGCCAAACAGGTTAACAGCTGACTTGTGGCTTTTCATGTAGGAGTAATTACACACTTCTCAGCAGATGAACTCTCGTTCTGATAATGCTGCCTGTGTAGTGCTAGGGAGGGAAACAAAATGCAGATTATTGCAACCCTGCAACACAGACCTTTTGGTTTTTTATTTTACTGCAAACAGTTGCTTCTTAGTGCATATTATGTTGCTGCTTTGAGAAAAATCAGACTCAATCAGCACCTGCCTCATCTTTCTCTTACATGTCCTTCTCTTTTCCCTGGTTTGTTTTCTTGGAGGTGCACCTACAAGGAAGAAGAATTTACAGCAGTTGCTTCTATGCCAAAAATCAATTTGTTCTATAGTCACAGCGACAATATGTTGAATAATGCCAAAAGAAAGCACCGAGTATGCCTGAGCGCCAGGTTGGAGTGCAGAGAACTTCTCCTGCCCTGAGTGCCAAAGAATTTGAATGCTGGTGCCAAAAGAGGAGGAGATATTCAAAGCAGGAGTCATACCCTTTCCAAAAGCTTGACCTATGATGTGGCACTGCACGATCCCCTTTCCATGAAATATCCTGCCTTGGAATGTGGGAAATACATGCAGTCATCCTTGGAGACTGACTCCTTTGCAAACTGGTTTTGAATTGAAATGGGGATCTTTTAACTTATCAGACCTCTTCCCTTTAAATGCAGAGAAGTGTGTGTTAGGAAAGTAAGTCAGTAAATAGGTTAGTAAATAAGTTAGTAAATAAATTGTTTGTTAGTAAAGAGGAAGTAGCTGCTATGTAGAAAGAAAAGCACTCTCCTTTCAGTACCTAAAGATTCTGTAAGTATACGTGAATACCAAAGTTTATATGGGAACAAAAATACGTCACATACCCATGCAAAATTTAAACTGCTTTGAAGCAGCAGAAATGTAGGTTTTCCTTTCTCTTCAGAAATTATTTTATTGAAAAATAGTCCACATGTAATACTTTTCATTTTAAGATAGAGCGCCATTGTTTTGAAGTCTTAACAGTAGATTTAACAAAATTTATGTTATAAGTTCAACACACATCATTACCAGAATCTGCAACCAGAATGTCTCAATACAAGTTTTCATTAATAATAAACCATATCCTCCTGAAGGCTCTGGTAAAAGAATCTAATATCTTTATTTTTTATCTTTTTTTACCTAATAAAAATAACTAAACTTTATTTTAATAGCATTTAAATCTCACACTACCACCTTAAAATAAGATCAAGTAGACTTGTACGTCCACATAAAAGAGAATAAAATTAAAAATTATACCTACAGTACAATATAGAAAATTTTTTCTTTTGATGTTTAGATATATACATATTTACACAGAAGAAATATTAATGATTTTTATTTAAGATCCTATTTAATGGAAGCATTTCTAATTCCTTCCTTTCATGGAGCTTTTAATATTAAATCATTTTGATAATAATGTTGCCTATAATAAATCTCAGAAATGCAGAGAAGGAAAGAACTTGCATAGATACCAAAAAGCAGATAGGAAAAACTAAAATAAAACAGTGAACATATAATTAATTCCTCACTCACAAGAAGTGTAAGAACAGGACACATCAGACTAAATCCATGTGTATGCATTCACATATTTGGGCTTATGTCTATGGTCTTATCAAAATATATATGGCCCAATATGAAACCCATAGATTGCACAGGGAATATCCCTATAATGTTGCTAGAAATGCTGATGTGATGTACTGCTGAATTTTACCATCTTTGATTTATATAGCCAGTGTAAATATGATGTAAAAAGCATGCTAAATTTAACCAGTCTGCAATGCCATAAACAATAGCTATTATATGTTATCGCATTCTTTTGGAGAAAAAAAAATATGGTAATTTTCTAAGCTATTTTCACTTCATTCTTAACATTTATGGCTATTACTAGTAGAAAGCAACAACAGCTTGACTTCTTAGCATGCAAAATGCTAGATCAGAAAAAGACATACAAAAAAAAATATATGCTACTCTCCATTTGTACTGTGTCAGCAAAGCCTTTAACTAGGTATTCTTAGTAGAATTTGTTAATTATAGGTGATTTCCAGTTCTTACAAATTGCCAGGCTAAGATAAGGAAATGAGGTATGAGAAAAAATAATTTATAGGAGTGCAGCATTAAAAAAACTAATGTCCCCATCTTGCCAATGTTTTGCATGTGAATTATAGCAAATGCACAGTATTCTAAAGCCTGTTTATGAAATGCCTCATATTCAATAGCTGTGCCTCTAATCAGAATGTATACTGCTACGTTTAACTGCAGTCATCATTGTTTCCTTCTCAAACATGAGGCAACAGGCTGCCTACATTGTAGGGAATCACCTCAAGCTCATACTAAAAACAAGGTTATAACATCCACAGAGCATTATTTAAACTTCTACCTGGGTTTCTCTGCAGATCATTTCTATCAGAAAACACATTTTTGAAAATTACAGCAAATAAAATAGCCACTGCTATGGTAGGCAGTATGGGGAACAACCCCATGTGTGCAAAACTTACCCCACTATGCTAAGTCTTTTACCTTTGTCATCTGTACTGTTTAACTTTGCATAAATGTTTCCTGCTGCTCTGGGGGGATGCCCTCACTCCCAGCCATCCCTGCCTGATTAATTCCCTTGTGCCAGTGTCAGGGTTTGAGTCACTACACAGTGAATTAGATAAGGAACCTAACATGGCTGAAAACTAGGACTTTCAAACCTCTCTATATGTGGAAATTATTTTTCAGCCGGCACAGTTCACTGATCAAGCTCCCTGTGTGGTTGTATAAATGCTTTTTATTCACACAAGGAAAGCAGCCAGAACAATCAGACAAAGAGGACGAGGGAGAAATAGATCTTTTTTTTTTTTTTTTTTTTTTTTTTTTTTTTTATGAAAGGGCAGCAATGTGGCAAATTAAAAATGGATTATGCAAAAAAGTTTGCTGTGGGTCCATCTCCTCTTCTAACTGTCAGATGTACAGTAATTCTGTTTCTGTTGCACTCTGATGCTAGAAAATGCACCACCAGCACTTGGCTTAGCAAGACTCCTGAAGACACAGGACTCATCTCCAGTGCCAGAGCTGCCCCTGTGCATAATTACAACCGTCATATTCCAAGTGCATTGCCACTGCAACCTCTGTCCAATGTGCTTAGCTACTGAGTTTGCTGCGCTCATCTCTGAAACTCTTGTTCTTAGTTCTGGTTTGTCAAGGCATGGAGAAAAGAAACAATTATCAGCTTATAGGCATATGAGAGACAGAGATTGTACAATTTCCTTGCTTTACACAAGGATTTTTCAAGCCCAGGACTGACTCAGTCAGATGCATGACTTCTGGACTGGATGCCAGTCCAGAATAACACAGTTCTTACCTCTTCTGTCCTTGTAAAAGATACCTGCTTTTACGTAAAGCCAATAAAAGGTTCATTATTTGTTATTAAAAAAAGATAATTAAATTATTAATGAACTTTCATACTGAAATACCTGAATTCCATCTGTTCTGGTTTGGCAAGCATTCGCTTATTTTCAAAATGTAACAGAGTCTTTATTAGATTATACTTTATCACCTTTAATGCTATTCTCAGACACACTAATATAGGACAAATAAATCAGCAGCACTTTTATGCTTCTATGTCCTGTTACAGACATTGAAAAATGCTTTTTCAAAAATTTACAACTTTGAATTACTTCAGCATTTCTATCTTTGCTTATCCACACTGTTCACAACCAAGTGATGCGACGACCCAGGCAAAGCCTTTTTTATAATTAAACCTTTCTTTTCTTTGCAGATTTCTGGAAGGAGACCTTGAATTTAGACAAATGATTGCAGATGGTAATATAAAGCTTTACAGAAGATAAATGGTATCTGCGGCTTTCAGATGAAACTCTCTATTTTAAACAGAGCCCTTGTAAGGTCTCCAGAACATTTCATCCCTGAAAATAGAACTTAGCTAGGATTTAAGTCTTTTGTATATACTTGCACTAGCTGCTTACAAAGAGCAATTTCTCTACTATTTCTCTAGTCTAGCATATACCTATATGACCCTTACTTTGGTTTGGGGCTTTAAGGAATACACTTAAAAGACTTTTTTTTAGGTTTTTTTTGGTGGTGATTTTTCCACACACACCTCCCCCCCACTTCCGATATCTTTTGAGTAATGGGAAATATGAAATCTGCCAACTCCCAGAAATATCAAGTGAGAATTTATTGTCCCTGGCTTTATAGATAGGATGTCAGATAATTTAGGAGGAAGAAATTCTTTTTCTTCTTCACTATATATAGTGAAATGTATATGTTCAGATTTTAAAGGCAGATATTTTTATCAGAGTACCTTTTAAGGCAGATCATTCAGTACACAATCATAGCTTTTGAGCTTTCAACCAAGGATGCAAAGCAGAAACCCTTATTCACCTCCCACATTCTCTGTTATGATGGAAGCTCAGACACTGCAATGAAGAATTTGCCACAATACAAAAATCTTTTGGTTCTCATTTTTATCTCAAGTCTCTGAACTCTGCACAAAAGGTAACAGAATAGTTCCTTCAAGTTGTTAAGAACTACCGTATAAGGTATATGCATTCCATACATATATCCTTATATCCATTGCACATATTGATTTCAAAATAATCCTACAGGATTACTTTAACATCACATGTTTAAGCTATAAGCTTTCCAATAATGTTGTCTGAGACGTAAATTAAAGCTCTCTGAAGTCAGTGTATGCATCCCACCAGTGGTCTGGTTCATACAAATTCACAGTTGCTTTTACTGCCTCCTCGTTCATTCAGGATTTCATTCCTGTCTGAAATGGGTAACTTCTGCATCTCCTCACTGGCACTGCTAACTAACATATACATTAACTTTAAAATATATGTAGAAAAAATCTACATATTTCCAGGTGCACTTATATCAAATTCTTAAGCTGCTTCTTAGGCTCCAGTTCTGCCCTTAAATGATATAAGTCAGTAGTTTCTTACTTAGGAATTTATAAATTGACCTACTACTTTAGAGAGCTCTGAATTAGGCCCTTAGCAATTGGGATTTATTTCAGAATTTTTTAGTGTGTAGGGAGCTCCAGAGCACATTAGGTCCCTGATGTAAAGAAGGCTCATTAATACTATATTAATATATTAGACATTTTAAAAGATAAGCTCATATTGCTACTCTGATCCTGCCATGATATATTCCAAGTAAGACTGAGTGATTACCTGGAAATAACCAAAAAGACTATTCCTCCTTTCAAATTAAGCTGCAGCATTCTTGCCAAAACATACCATTATGATGCACCAGGACAGCAAACTGAATATCAACGCAAATAATATCCCCACTTAAATTAAAAGTAAAAAAATTACATAAAAGTAGAAAAACCTCAGAAGATTTCTCTAATGAGTGAGGTTTGAGCTTTTTTAAAGTTTTGCTCTAATACATTAAAAAATGTCTGGAGGAATTGTAAGGGAATTTTTGCAATTTCAGTAAGTCTGTGTAACTATGGTTGACTCTTTTTGAAAGGGAGCTCATGGTATTTGGTCTTTTAAAAAGTTACAATAAAATGTAATGATGTAGTATTTAAATCAATTTTGGAAATTAAGTGCTAGAAAGTCTTAAAGTAAACAGTTTTTCATGTTATTCTTTCCTGTTAGTTTTTTTTTTTTTTTTGATAAAAATAAAACAGGAAGCTAATTAATTTGTGACAGAAAGACATTTAAATTTTCTTAGCTTTATTCACCAAGCTGTTTGTTCACACTCAAGTTAATTAAGTCCTTATTGAAACAAACGGGAAAAACTTAATTTGATTTCACTGGGCTTTGGGTCAGGACCCCACTGGGTTGCTGTAATTCTGAGGTTTTTGTTTCTTCCTTCTCTCTCATCACATACTGCTATAGAACAGGAAAAGACTGTGTTTAACGTAGAGCAAAATCATCTATTGTACTCTAAATATAAATTTGGGATTGTCATTTCATTGAAAATTTTTGCAGTTCTCTGATTTTATAGCACATGGCAGTCAGTTTGCCAAGTTTTGCATGGAAAAAAGCAGTTTCATAAAAAATGATGTGAAATGTTTAGGATGCAACACAGGTATTTGGGCATATCATGTCTTTCAAAATAGACATCTCCAGATATTTCAGATCTTAAAACTCTTAGTTGTGCTACCAAGGTAGGGGATACCTACTTACTTCAGAGATTCTGTTAAATCTAGAAAGGTCAGTTGGTCCTAGGGCTGCAACTCTTCAATGTCTGAATAATGGCAATCTTAGCCACTGAGATTCTCTGTCACCCACATTACAGGGGTTGGGAAGTTGTTTAGATTGGTGTGGTTTATGAACAACTCCCTGTGGTCAACACTCTTTCTTATAGCCAAAAATCAAAATCCACCCTTTTCCCTCTCAAAGACATGAAATTCATTAGCATTAAAATCGACAACTGATTTAAAGCAAGACATTTGCCTCTTTGAAACTGCTCAGACTACAAAATGTTGGAAACAGTAAAACACTGGAAAAATGAAAAACACAGACTAACAAGTCAAATGTTGCAGCAGTCCCATGACAAACTGCAGAACCACATCACATAACTTATTTTTGAAGTATATTAAAAATGTCACCAAACTGTTTTATGAAATACTAATTTTGTTAGCATTATACTGTACATTGCATTATAGATAATACTTTAAGCTTCACTTCTGAAACAGCTATACTATATTTTCATCCCATTCCTTTCTCAGTAAGGGCACAAAGTGTCTCATTCTGTTGATAAGTCTGTTGTACAGCAGCACAGTCAAGAGTCCTCAAAGAAAACAATGTGGATTTTAATGGCAGGGTTTGTATAAAACTCCATATTTTAAACAGTAAAACTGCAAACCTATCACCTTGGGGGAGTCAAAATTAAGTCTGGATCCAAACTTGTTCAAAACTGAGAGCTTTGAGCCCATATAGCACTCCTAATATTCATTAAGAAAAGCAACATTCAAATTCCCAGTTTAACATTATGGTTCAATTTGCCCAGGGAAAGACAAACTCAACCTCTGAATTTTCAAGGGAACAGCAAGACAGATTAGAACTTACAGCAACTTATTTTACTATTTTTTAATTTTATTCAGTCAAGAAGTAATGAGAAACATATTGTAATTCTTATGACTAATCAATATTCCATAATGATCTCATTCAGAAAGCCTCACAAGAAGAAAAAGAAGTCCCAGGTAGCTTACGCTGTGTAATAAAATGGTCAATTTAAGTGATGCATGCTATTTGCCATTTTCAGTCTTATAATAATGCATTACTAACAAAGCATTAGTAAATATTACATTACATGGCATTCTGCAATTTAATTAAGGAATATTCATCTTTGAATCCGCAATCCCCAGGTTTTATGCTTTTTACCAGCTGACAAAATTTGTTCTAACTAAGAAGGCTACACCACTGTGAAGTCTAAAGGGGCTTGTTGCATCCCTGCATGGAGGGCTCTACCTAACTACACTATTTCATGTGAAGAAGCAAAGGAGATTGAAATCAAGCTTAAATTCACCATGTTCTGCATAATATTTCTGCTTGCCTGTATTAACTGCAGGTGTCCAGGTTTTTGCTGGGTGACACTACAGGGTGAGGAGAGGCTGGGGCTGGCCCAGCCAGTGCTAGCTGGTTCCAACCAACCTACCACAGGGCACAACTGAACCCATCACACAACATGGTGACACCTCAGGGATACACAGAAAAAAAAGAAAGAAAGAGCACGAAGGAGAGAGAGAGAAATACAGAAAGCTTCAAAGCCAGAGAGTGAGCCATGGGAAGCAGGGAGAAAATGAAGGAGGGAGGGAAGGTGGGAAGGAGAGAAGGAGGAAGGGAGAGAGGGAAGGAAGGAAGGAAGGAAGGAGGGAGGAAAGGGAAGGCAGAAAGGAAGGTGGGAAGGAAGGAAAGCGGGAAGTCAGGCAGGCAGGCAGGAAGGAAGGAAGGGAAAAAGGGAGGGAGGGAAGGAGGGGGGGTAGGAGGGAGAAAAGGAGGGAGGGGGGAAGGAGAGAGGAAGGTAGGGGAGGGGGAGAAGGAGGGAGGGAGGGAAGGGGGGGGTAGGAGGGACAAAAGGAAGAGGGTGGAGGGAGGCAGGAAGGGAGGGAAGGGGGAGAAGGAGGGAGGGAGGGAGGAAGAAAGGGAAGGAGGGAGAGAGGGAGGAAAGGAAGGAAGGAAGAAAGGGAGAGGAGTGAAAGGGAAGGAGAGAGAGAGGGAAGGAGAGAGTGAGGAAGGAAGGAAGGAAAAGGGCGATGATGACACATGCACATAAATGGAAAATTTATTAGAATTAATAATTCAACAGAACTTTTTTCCATCTCTGTGCCTGTTCATAAAGCCATCAATAAATATGCTTTGCATAGCTAAGCTATTTACATGATGCGCAAAAATATGCTGAAAGCTGATCTTCACTGGGCATGCTGATCACTCACAATGAATAATTAGATGTATTTTTTGATGTGTCTATAAATTCTATTTCTTTTACTTGAACACAGTAATAACATTCAGAGAAGGACCTGACTTGTACAATCTTCAAAAATTAAGGAAAGACAACAGACTAGTAGCACAAAATAATTCTTTTAGAAGTATTTTCAAACTATATTTCACTGATGTATACTACTTACAGATTAATTACCAGAGCCATTCAGTATAACCTTAATGGTTCTGAAGTGTATTTTCAGCAACCAACCAACAAACTAATGTCTTTCAGATTTGACAGTAGCATTTCAAAACTCACAGTTTCCTTGCTTTATCATTGTGAATAATAAAGGATCAAATAAACTTCTCATTAGCCTTCCATTTCTGAGTTGTTGAGTTTTTTCCTCATAGAAGAAAGTCTTGCAGCAATCTAAGTACTGTGCATAGGCCTTTGTTTTCCTGATTTGTTTCCTTAAAAATGTATATTTATTCTTAATCTGAGAAGTAGTTTCAGTGTTCAGTGGATATGAGAATGATTCATAATGGATAAAAAAACACTCTTGGGATTTGAAGTGCTTCAGGGAAGAGACGTAATACACATACAAAAAGTAAATACATTCTCTCTCACAACCTTTTTGAGGTGATTTCTTGTAAATATCTACAATGTGTTTTGTCAATACTAATGTTCAGAACATGTATCAAGCATGTGACACAGGAAAGAATGAACCCAAGTAAAATTAATTTAAAGCATCTTTTTAGTTAAACCAAGGAAAATCATGCAACACCTTTCTCATTAACAGAGAAAGTAATTCTTAAGTTGTTCTGAAGCAACTGAAAGTTCCAATGAATAGTTTTATGACCCTCTAGGAAACAACTTTGTTAAACAGAATCTAGTTATAGATTCTTTTTAATTCTATTTCTAAAACAAAAAAATAACAGGAGAAATATTGCAAATTATCTTTGCAGGTTCTAATACTCTCATGATAAGTCCCTATCTAATCTAACACATTTCCCATCACAACATCTAATCATGTAATACTCATGTGAAATAAAGCTAAAATTGATGCAAATATAAAACAATCAACTCACATTAGTTTGCCACATTTGATTTAAACAGTTTTTACATGATTCTATGGGGCTTCATAATGACTTAAATAGCACATACTTGAGAAGTTTTACTGAATAATGACAGGACTAGACAGATTCTTAAGGCAAGCTTTTGCTAAGGTAATTCAGTATAGCATGACCACATACAAATACATATATGACACGTCTTGAGATTGCGCATTATAGGCATGAATCTCATGGCTCTCTCAATGGCTGCTATTAGGAAAGAAAGTATCCAAGAATTCACGAAGACTAACGCTATTAACATTACACATGTTCTATACATATATGTACACATATACTGCAGCCTAAAAATCAGTACATAACCAGATTTGTTTGTTTCTTTATCCTCCCTTCCAGCTCCTCCTTATTGTACAAAGCTGTGTCTTCTAAGGAAAAACACTAAAGGACATACAGTTGATAAGGTGATATAAAATTCCTTATTTGTGTATTGCCTATATGAGACCCACAATAGAACAGATGTTGAAGTATTGTGGATCTGTCACTTTGGTGTCTCATGTCTTGTACACACATATCAGGCTACAAAACTCTGTGACTATAGAAACATACGTTAAAATTCCAATACTAATCTTAGCAATTCCCACAGTATAAGGATTGAGAATAACAAATGCTTTACTTTGGACATATAATGTAATTGGCCGAAAACAGGGGTCTCACTTTTTCATGGTACACGTCCACATTTTTAAATTGCTGTATATACAGTAATGAAATTAACCTGACAAATTTTGATGAAGGCTATAAAAAAGAGAAACAAATAGAGGTATAAGGACTCCAAAGGATATCTGTATGAATTGGATATGCTAAACTGTTGTCATAAGCAGACATTTTTTCTTATTCTTACAGTGTTAATTTGTTGGCAGCATCACAGGTGTTAGACTATTTTATTAGAGCTAAAAACATTGATAAAGTTCATGCATTCTACTTCTAGAGCACTTGTACTTCTGTACAATTTTGAAATTTCTCATATTCCTGTTGTACGATTGCTGTCAGCCTGTTTGCTGATGTACCAGCAAACTAAACATGTGAAATTTCAGTCTGCTGATTTAATGGACTGTATGTAACACATTTTCATATTAGTGTTGTCAATATTGTGGTTTTTTTACATATGTTCTTTGTTCCAAGTCAATCATGCAACAGGAAAGTAATTTTAAATTTGATATCTACAAACCCATTTTGTAGTCCTCATTCCTCCCTTTTCTCTGATAAACATTTGCATGATACCTATACTTCTGTAACAATCCTTTAAAATCACATATGGTAACATTTTCTATATTATTCCTGTTGGATATTACCTAATCTAAAATCAGGAAAAAAAAATAATTCTTTTGGCCATCACCTATGCAGCTTTATGTGTCGTAAGTCCTCTGTGAATCTTCAAAATTGGGTTCTGTTTTATATTGCCACATGCACCGGTGTGCAACAAGTAGATAACTAATCACTGCATAAAGGTAACAAATCCGGTCCCTGAAAGCTCATATTTAGGGATGACATATGCATTGCAGTATCTGATTTGCATGAGCCTCTTAGCTGTATAGCTGTAGGCAAGATGGGAAGGATAATACAAGTACACAGGTGATTCTGATTTTGAAGACCTGACTTAAAAGAGGAAATGCTCTGATGTCCACTAAAGACATATAGCCCTGAGATTTTTCATCCCACAGTATCTCTGCCAGAAGCCAAACCAAGAGGATAAAGTAAGAATATCTAAGTAAGTAAATATAGTATAGCAAAGTAAGTAAATATACATATGAAACATCACACTGAAGAGCTACAGTTTATTTGGAATGAAATGAAGGTATCAATCTTTCAGCCCTGACTAAAGCTAAACATGCATTTCTTTCAAGTGAATCATGATAACAGAACCAGATCAGATGAAAGTAAAATTGCTTCTGATTAGAGAGATAAAAAAAAGGTTCTCATTACAACCTGCTCCATATTCAGGTTGTCAATATTGAGATAAGTTCTAAAAACACAAGCAGCTTGAAGTGATAAGGAGAGTTGTTTCAGTGTTTCATTTCTATAATAGATTATACAGTTCATAAAGATCTTTGTAATAAATTAAGAAAATCAAACTGTGCAATATTTTAGAGCTGAATAAAAGGAGACAAAGAATAGCATCAAGATAATGAAACAGTAATATGCAACAGTTTCTAAGGGAAGAGTTTGCCTAGTTCCTGACTTTTTTAAAGATACATTTCTCCAAATTCTTTTGACTTTTTGAATATACAGCTTTGACAATAGCAATCTCCTTACAGAAGTGAGATCTGTCATTTTTGTTGAAAGACTTCTGCTTAGCAAAACTGAATTTTCACCTTCAAGGGCACTGTGAAATATTGCCATAGAGACCACCTATTTTTAGAAAGAACTATCAAACGTGCATCTCAAGCTCTGCACTTGCTTTTTCTTGATCTGCATAATGTGGAGAATAACATTTTAGAAGCCAGAAGGAAAGCATTGTTGATACTGAACACTGAGAGAAAAAAAAAAAATCAAAGTAGGAAGTGGGGGAAGGTATAAAAAGTGGGAAAAAGTAGAATGGAAAAGTTTGTTTCATTGTCACTAATTTTAGTGGCAAGCTTTTGTCTTCTCATCAGTTTGGGAAATGTTACCTTGCCTCCCATGCAGAATTCTGATGTGCATAACTAAAGTTCAGTTCATTCTAACTGCATAACTTGCAATCATTCCCTTGAAGGAGATGAACATCAATACTACTCCTTATATGCTTGAACAGCAAACCAGTGCCATCATTTTCTGCTTTTGTTTACTTATTTATTTTATTTTAGCATGCAATTCCATGACTATAGACTTTTTCATCAGCCTTACTGGTATCCATTCCACGGGATCTCAGTGGAGGAAAGCCACAAAAGACTTAGCAAGTACTAATAAGCAAACCTGTAGTGCTTGCAACCCCCTGCAGTTTGGAATCAGCACAGCACGATTAACTAGAAACAGGCCCTGCAAGAAGCTCCTATCTGTATTGCACTGCTTGGGTTCGCTCTCTGATTTTCTGTAGCTGAAAATCTCCTCTAAGCTGATTTGTGTAACTACTTTTAAGTTGCTTTTGGAAAAAAACTGTGTACACTTTCCTTCTCCTGTAAACCAAGAACACCAACAAAGCCAAAAATAAATGGTTCACATAACAGAAAGATAAGGAAAAACCTAAGAAATTTCTTCTCACGTTTTGTTCACCTAATAGAACTATGACTTGCATTAGACACCAGCTATGTCTTATGATTGGTCTAAAGACTAAGAGCTTTTTAAAGATTCATGAAATAATGAATCAAATCCATCTGTTCCATCGTAAATGTCTATTCAAGAAAAAGCCAAACTGTTCCCTTTCACATTTTATGTTTTTATCACCTACATATGTGGCATATTAACATCTATTTCTTGCTGGAGATACATACATAAAAAGATTGACGGTTTTAGTGGCCCATAACAGCACAGACATGAATTACTGCTAATGTGACTTATTGTTCATGGTCCAAAATAAATTCTAAATTATTACGTTCAAAGCTGTCTTCACATAATGCTGTTTCTAACCACCATCACACGATTGGCTTTTATATTTTGAGATCATTCACAGACCAATAACACTTTTATTATACCTATCCTCCGCTATGTAAAAATCTTTTTTTATAGTAATTTTTAACTTCTTTACTGTCTGAATGAGTGTCATTAAGGTAAATAAAACCATATATTCAGTAAGGTATTATTTGGTGTAAACAGAATATTAGGCTCCAGCTCCAGATTTTCCTTGTTTCTCTACATACACTGTGTTAATCAAGATCTTCCCCTACTGCCACACATACTTGTCCTCTTTGGACTACAAGAGAAACAGATTTAAAAACAGAAAAATGATAGCTCATGTTTATAACAATAAGCAGTGTCACTGGCACAAACAATTTGTAAATTGATGGGCTGATAATGGGGAGACTGATTTTTCTTCAGAATAAATTTCATTTGTCACTACATGTAAACATTATTGTCTTTTTAATTATTATTTTTTAAATAAAGGGGATTTGATCTCCTGTGCCATGCAAATGGAGCCACACAGAGGGAGTAAGTTGCTCAAAGACGTCACCTCCACATTTAGCACAGCTCTTGCCGGCAAAATCAGTCACAGTAAGACTGAAAGAAGTTTCTTCGCCAGGAAGAAAGTCAGTTCAAGCACACCATCAAACATGCACATCAAGACTCAGAGGTAAGACTCAGACACACAAGGCAAAACTCACTGAGGGATGAAACTCTTGGGAATGTGAAGTTGCTTTGGGATTACTTTAGCTTAGTACCAAAGGTATAACACAGTCTTGCTGAAAAAAAAGTCAGAATTCTGCTTTTTAAATGACAAAAATAGAGATGAGGCACCTGGAACAGTGTTTCCACTGTTTCTCAGAATTTTCTTTCCAAGTTTCTAAAGCTGAATTGATTCATCCGGTTCAATTGTTGAAGTGTGTCACCTACAAAATTTTCTTAACAAAATTAAGCAGCATGTAGCCTATGTTCCACTATCTACTTCTACAGAAAAAAAAATAAGTCTCTAGTTCAATAATAAAGTCACACAGAAGTTCAAAAGTAACTTTTTTTCTTATGTAAGACTATAAGGCTTATATAAGAAACTGCACTGAAAAATACAGAACACACCAAGAACTGTGGCAATATCATTTATAAACCAGAACTCTAGAAGAGAAAATAGTCTTAAATTACCACTACTTATACATAGAAAATGCTCATTAATGAGAGATCATGAAATATGTTCTTTGGAAATACAGCTAATGATGTGCATTACAGAATGGGCATTACAGAAATTCATACTACAAAAAGAGAAGGCAGTGACTAAACAGGTTGAAATTATTTTCAATCTATGCATAAATCTGCTGACTGATATTTTGGGGAGGGTAAAAGACAACAGCATCTATTACATATAAAATTTCTCAGCTTATCATATGAAACACCACATTATCCCCCCACAAAAGAAAACTGAAAAACATTCCGTATTCTGCAAAGGCTGATAACAATAGCTCACACAAATGTCAGCGGTGTTTCTGCTCAATGCTGCTCTGACTCACAACCATGAGAAAAAGTTCCAATAGCATGGAGCTGCGAAACCTGAAACACTGGTTGCAAACACAGAAATAAAAACCTAGCAAGCTTTTCTGATGAAAGGTGGCAGAAAGGTACAAACTCAGAACCTGCTGAAAGAGTTTCTAAAGTGGTAACACATCCTACTCATAACAATAATGCTACTAAAAGAAATAATTGTTTTCTGTATAACACAAAGCTGCTGAACAAAAAAAAAACATTAAAAATAATAAGCTGTAAGTTCAATGTGAAAACAGTAAAATACTCTAAGTTCAGTGGAATTAGAAAGACTCGTTTAATTAATTTTAGTGTCTGTTTTTTAATATCCTAAATTCAGCATTTAATGTGGTGACTACTGGTAGGTGTACATGGGTTTTATCGGCGGATTATTAAAAATGTGCATTTAAGTGTATCCTCTCCAGCAAAGATATTGTGCGCTATATAATGTTTATTTTGGGAGATTACACCTTGAGTTTATACAGGGTTAGGATGAAATATATGCGGCTGCGCTGGGCAGGATGAACACACTGGCAAATTCATAGCTCTTTGTGTGGAAAATGAGACAAATCCAAAAGACTAGGACTTTTGCTTATGGCAAAAAATCATTATCATTAAGGCATTTTGTGAAAAATTATCCTTCAATATACATTAGTGCACATGAATATGGAGTACTTCATGCTTTCCAAATGTACTTTATTTAGCTCTACTGCTTACACCAAAATGATCGCTTCTTTCTCTTTAATTTCCACTTGCATTCATTGTCCTGTGATTACAGGCAGATTATTGGGAACAAATACAATGTAAATCATATCAATCCCACTGCATTAAGCAGACTGAACAATAACAATGGTAAAAAGAGATAAAAGGGAACAGGAATGGCAAGACTTTGAGAAGCCATTTGATCTGTGTGCCTAGTAAGGATCATTGGTGCTTAATCCATCCCCAATGCTGCTATTTTTTTTTAATGAAAGCTCTCAATAGAACTCCACAGTCTTTGAGTGACTCCTCCCACATGTTGGTAGGAATTTGCCTGTGTTGTGAACATGTTTTTTTATTTGCTGGAATTATTCATCATTTTGAGCTATCATGTTGCACTGAAGGACTCTGGACAAAGATTTTCTCTCTTACTTCCCAGAATGCCAACAAAGATTTCACTTAAAACATTTTATCTCAAGAAGGAGAAGCTACCACTACAATTCCCCACCACCAGCAGTTCTTGTGCCTTTTGTAGCCCACAGGTTATGGTAACAAACTTTACAGTCTTTAGAAGTAAGGTAAGCTGTTACCCTCACTCTGTATCATGTGATCTTCTTCCCCAGTATCTGAAGCCTTTATACAGTTCGCTTGGGCGTATCACCTTGGGACTATATGCTTCTCTCCTGAACAACTCATTTCTTTCATGGCTGAGGACAACTATGAAGGTACCAGAAAACAGATAGTACATGTTTAGGCCTCAGATGTAAAACAGAAAAAAGTAATTTAAACATTCCACATTTCAAAACAAATAACTGCCTTCATGAGAAATCACTGGATTAGTGATATTTTCTGATTAAATATTTATTTTCATTTCCCAATCTATTTAAAAGCCTCACAAGGAATTATACTGTATAGCTCCAGTGGATTCATGATGCTCCACCAAACTAACATAGAAGAATCTAATCTATCTGCACCACAATTTTGTGGTAATATTGCCTACAGTTTGAAGACCAAAGCTTGTGAAAACTTCTAACAATTCCAAAACTTTATCAGGCTTCACAAAGCATATTGAGTTAGGATAGCATCTGGCTTTTGACAATGTACACAATATAAAGAAGGAGCTTATCTCTGTATCCTATCTGTCACACATGAGGGTCTTGATTCAAGGCCTTTCTTGCTAGAGAGTAAAAGCTATATACATGTTTGTAGTTTGCAGAAAAAACTGCAATCAGTCTTGTCCTATATTTAGCTATCTTAAGGTCATGGCCAACCACCATCTGCTCAAATACTAGGACTTGAATCCACAGAATTTCTTTCATTTGCTTTGATGGAAGAAGGAAGAAGGAAGGAAAGATAAGGAAGTTCAAGACAAAATCTGAAGAAAAATATTTCCATACAAGCAGGTAGAATTTTGTCTCAATTTAATAATTAATTCTGTAATACAGGCCTTAAACATGAACCACCTGGAGCAAAGAGTAGAGTCTTCTGGACCAAGATTTCATTTCAGGTAAATGGAACAAATGCAGAACAACATGTTGCCACATAAAAATTCATGCTAGTAGCAAAATGAGGTGAAAAAAATGAAAGGAACAGTTGAAACACAATTATCTAGAGATACTTCTTTAGTTCACATCTATGGGAAGCCCCTTGAATTTCCACCCCAGACTTCATACCCAGTCATTTGTGACTGCCCAGAGCCTCAACAAAATATGCCACCTTAACAAATCAAAAATGAAATATGATTGTAAAAGTGATTAATACTACCCATACAGACAACTATGCTGCATATGAATTAGTTTTGCTCCCTGGTTCTATTACTCTAAATATTGCTGTAATTCTCTTGATTTTTATTTTTTTTTTTGGGGGGGGGGGGGGAGGAAGAGGTTGTGATTTATTGTGGTTTTTGTTAGTGGCTTTTTTTTTCCTTTAACATCCTACCTAACACTATTGATAAGGATGTCAGTCATTGGCATGATGATTTGTACTGGATTATATAAATGAAGGTTTTCTCCTTATCCCTCTCCATTTTTTATTTGAATGTTCTGTCTGAGGTGTGTGTTTACACACAGGAATCTGTGTGCATTCCTGTAATATGCAGGGAGGGAAACAATCTTGATAGCAGCTGACAAAGATCCAAAGGAGAATCATCATCACATGTGCAGGCTCCATAGACAAAGATGTCACCTATGAACTGATTCATTTTATCGAATGAAAGCTGACAGTGATATAGTCAAACTGCTAATCTTATGTCACTTATTCAAACGTGATGAATATTTTGGATTACTACTGGCGAGATGGCAAACAATTACCAGATAATTCTTCTATTCTTTTTGAATATTTTGGATTCCTACTGGCATGATGGCCAACAATTACCAGATAATTCTTTTATTCCTTGTTCTTTTTTTTTAAATTCCAATCACAACTGGCACTTCTCATTGTTGCATGTTCAACTGTTTGTTTATTGTCATTGCTAAACAAGTAAAAAAAAAAGAGTGCCAACTGAAAAAAAAGGATATAATGTTTGATATAATGTTTGATACTAAGTATTGAAAATAGGGAATTTTCCCAGTAGGGTGGTGTTAAAACAGCGTATTTCAGATGCAACCATAAAAACAGTCTGACAAACTGCAGGAGTCCTACATGTGAGAACAGAAATACACTGAACAAAATGCTATTTTTATATATGTATGCAAGTTTACATGTGTATATATCCACATGAGAGAGAAGAACTCATTCCCAGTAATTATCAAAGATCTGGAAATTATTATTTTATGAAGCTATGATACTTGCTGAAAGTAGTGCTAGGTTTCTTTGTGTATGTTCCTATAAAGAAATTTTTTATTTAAGAATCCTAGGGTTTTGCCAGACAAACTGCACATTAGTCTCTCACATTTACATGTACATTGCAGCTTCCCATGTTAGAAACGTTTGGTAAAAATACTTTTTTTACAGTCATGCTGTGAGTTTTGAATCCACATTCAATCTGTCAAAGCAGAACCCCTTTCCACAAGAACACTCAGTGGCAACTGTCTTCTGGCAACTGATATCTCTGACCTCTGACTATCAAGTAGCTTCGGTGACACACTGCCATGATGGGGGTTCTGTTGCACAGCAAGCTACAACATGCTAATTCCAGGCAGTTTGCTCTTGAAGCTGTTTGCAGAAGTGATTTTGGGTTTCTTTTCTTTGAAATGACAAAAAGTTTTTTCACTTTCATGTCTCCTGAAAGTGGATCACACATATTTGGCCAACCACCTTGTAAAAACTTGAAATAGTAGATTCATGCATTACAAAAATCAAAAAAGCCAAAATAGAAGATAGTTCAATTTTGAACTAATTTTCAGAAGGGTGGCGTAAATGGTAAGATTCAATTGAGGATGTGATTTCATATATTGAGTGTGATAAGTGGAAATTAAAAGCAACAGGAACATATTTAAGAAGATGAGGCATACAGAAAGTAAGAGATTGTCCAGGAGAGTGGAAAGCAAGTGTTTTAGCATTTTAGATTGGCATTTGTATAGCTGATATATAATGTAGGAAAGTGCGTTAGTACTGCTATGGTAGCAGTCACAAAGAGTAAGACAAAGAGAACTTATGAAGAAACACTTGCAGACATCATAATGGACTTAAGCTAGGAGGAGGTGATCTTGTGTTATCAATAGCAGAAAAGTGAACAAATGAAAAAGAACAAAAACATGACAAGACAGTAATCACAGCTTCGAGATAAAGAGCTGATCTTTTATGACCATAAATGTTAATCTTGGGGGAATCATTCGAATTATGTCAGTGTCCATAAGCATCTCCTATCTAGAATCAAGACCTATGAACAACACATTGGTGCAGAGCTGTTCAGAGACTGTGATTTTAGATTAAAAATCAACTGAACTGTAAGAAAAGGACTGCATCTGCATTGTGTACCAGAAGCTGCAATTATACAGTTAGCACAATTCAATCCATTAATCTTATAGCTCTTCATATAGAGTTCGGATTACAGAATTTATCTGTGAAGATCAATGTGACAACAAGTTTTCATCAGATACACTGTACAGAACTTCAAACTATACAGTAGAAATACTGTGTTTTTCATATAGCTGCATTTTGTTCTTAAAATACCCTGTAAAATACACATGCTGTTAGAAACTGCTGCTCAGAAAATCACAGATTTGTTTTTTCTTGGATTATCCTTTCAAAATGTGTATATAGGGGGCAAACATTAATGGATCCTGTGTCTCCTCTAAGACTAATCTGCAGAATTACCAAATACTGATTATTTCAAAGGAACTCTGTGGTTCAGAGAAGCCTCCAGCAGAACGTTGAGTAAATGAGTGATAAAGAAAACACTAAAATGAATGAAATTAGTGCAGCAATAGGAGGTAAAGGGAAGAAAATGAGTGACAATTCTAGGCTTGTACTGCATTTGGCATTTGGGATTAAATATCTCAACTCAAAAACTGAGCTCAAAAGTTTCACTCAAACATAGTATGGCTCTCCAAACAGTTTGTGTTGAAAGATAACAGTTCAAAGACAGTGATTTGTTGCAGAGGCTTGGCTGTTGGCGAATGGGTTTTCAGAAGAAAAACAATGGACTGGAATGAGAGTTTAAACATGGCCTTGGCAGCTTGATTAGCCATGAGATGTTGAGCAGTAATCAATTGCTGCTCTGTATGATTCTTATTAGTACCTCACCCCCATTCAGGCTCCAGCCCCACTCAAAACTAATAGGACGCAAATTTACGTATATCTTTGTATATGTAACTATATTTGTTCAAAACATTGTTTCCCTTTACCTTGTTTAATTATGGGATAAAAGTTACTATTTTCAAGTCTGTGTAGCTCTATGAATGAGCAGAAATGTATCCATCTGTGAATTAGGCAAATGTTTGAACGTCTAATTCAATAATATAGGTGGAAAAGCAGCTAGGACAGAGAAAGAGGGATTCTCTCATTTATAGGGTTCTCCTAGTTAGAGAATTGATATCTCCCAATAGAACTAAGAGCTAAATTCATCCAACCAGGCTGGTCTTGCTCCAAACTAAAGGAGTTAAATGATTAGGAAAACAAGCTCAGGAGTAGTGCAACTTGAGTTTGGCAATTGGAAGTTTATGTCATTTGAGCTGGTGGTCAGAAAAAGAGCTTGATTTGTGAATTTGATCTAGTCTGCAATTGAGGAGGAAGACATTTCTGGGGCATTAGAAACAGCTGCAAGCACTTTCAGGAAAGTGAAGACTGGCTTCCCAAGAAAGATGGAAGCCTTTAGCACAGAAGAAAAATTTCCATTTTTTTTTTTTCTGTTTATTTGTCCAAATGTTTGGCAGATCTTACTGCTGTTGTCCTAAATTCTTCATCTTCTTCACCTTTCTCCAGAAAAGTATCATCTTTTGAACTTACAGATTCAAGTGCATTTCGGGATGTTCCAGATTTCTAGTAACTCTACACTAAAGGAAGCTACAATCACTTATTTTCCAGTTTCTCAGCCTGAGTTCTTTAACTTCTAAGGGGTATAAAAAATTTTAACTGTGAAATCAAACCACTGTCTGTTTACCATAACTGCTAATGTATTTTCCCCATTAGAAGTTACTAAAACTAAACCCTACACAGAGAAAGGAAAATACACATTTATGATTTTAACATACCAGGACACTGCTGTTTCTGAATGTCATCTGGAAAACATGAAGGGCATATGTTGCACTAGGGACATGTTGCTGGACAAAGATTACAGTAAACAGGTGAGGAAGTGAAATAGAGCAGATCATAGAATCATAGAATCATAGAATCATAGAAAAGTTAGGGTTGGAAAGGACCTGAAGATCATCTAGTTCCAACCCCCCTGCCAGGGGCAGGGACACCTCCCACTAAACCATGCCACCCAAGGCTATGTACAACCCAGCCTTGAACACCACCAGCGAGAAAGTAGGTGTGCAAGCATCTGCTGACCTTGTAATGCTAAATCACCAAGACTATTTCTAAAGAAAATTAACATAATAAACCATCTGCTTAATGGGAAGACTAAATGCAGTCTTTTGCCATTTAAAACAAAAATATTATAAGCAAGGTGAAAGAGAAGGCAAGCTGCTGGCAGCAAATCTAAATCTGCAAGATGCGCAAATAAGCAATTTATTAAACACAATTTATGACTAGATAGAAAACCCCAATGAATTCCACAGATTTTATGGAGATATCCATATACATAACTGTAATGTTCATATTTACAATTATCTCAGGTATCCATTGAAAAATTATCTGTTCAAAGGTAATGAAGGTAATGAACGCTGAAAACATGAAGTGGGATCTGTTTTCTTGTAAGAAATAAACAACCCATTAAGTAATTAAATATAGACACTGGTTTGACTGTAAGGTTTTATAAACTATTCTGTGACCAAGCAATTTCGGTACTAAAAGCAGCATTTGGGAAAGCAGAGAAGAAAACACATCTGCAGACTACTTAATAGAGAAGGCCACAATACTTCTAAACTGAATTTGTCTCCTTAGCTAAAGATAAAACAAACCCAAATCATTTAAGTTTAAATTTAATTTATGATTTATTACTGTCTTTTAGAACACATTAATTTGTTGTGTCTTAAGCCATTCATTTCTCACAGCAGTAAAATGGGGGGGGGGGGGGAGAGGGGAGGGAAGTTTTGGGGTTTTTTTAATCAACATTAAAAAAAACTCAAACCACACAAAAAATGTTGCTTTAAACTTATCTTTTAAATAAAAATATCAAGTGGAATATTTTTATTTATATAAAGTTGGCTTCTCTATTTGACCTCAATGTATTCACTGAATTTTATCTACCTTCATGAACTGAACATTTGCTGAATTTGTTCACTGATGTTTTGTCAAGTTCTACTTCTTACAGGGCTTTTATATGAAGTTGGATCATTTGCCGAGAAAACAGCATGCTTCTTGTACCATCTTCTGATCCTTCTTCCCCCAACTAAATCCCCACTTCTGTCAAGAGGCTGAGTTGTACCACGTCAGCTCCAATTATATAAATTCTTTTTGTAGGTATTTTTTGTAATGCCTTTAATAAAGTCAGACCATTTTTACTGAGCTGCTGTGCTTGTTTACTTTCATTCTTCTGAAAATGTATTTATTTAACCAGTATTAATTCTTTTCTGATCCATGATTAATTCTTAAAATTATGTATACTGATATTTGGCCACAAGTCCTTACTACTACAAACAAGGAACTTTTAAAGCAAAAGCAGTCAAAATAAAGATAGAGTATTTGTTACCAGAACATCTCTTTCTGCAGATTGCTGAATTATTTGAATGAAATTAAATAAAATTGCCTACAAAATTATTACAATTAACAGTTGCTTATTTGTTTTGAATGGTCAACATGGGGCTTTTATTTAAGGTGTCTTTTGGCATAAAAATAATGAAGATTTATTGGGATGGATGGATATGACATGATGGATATGATGTGATGCAGCTTAGTAATGACTTGTTGTCATCTAGAAAATCACTTAAGCCAGTTCTAACTTGAAGCATTTTTGCAACTGTCTTTGACTTCAGCAAGACTACTCATGTGCTTACAACTACAGAGTGGCATTAAGAATGGATGAACTGGGAACTTTTGCTGATTTTTTTCTTCACAGAAAACCAAACCAAAATGTATGTTTTTCCTAAAACTACATAAGCTGGTTTCAAAGTTTGGACCTCCTGTTATTGCTTCTAATTGATGAAGAAAAACAAAACAGAAAAGGATATAGAAAACCTACAACTTGCCTAAGAGTTATCACTGTGCTGAACCACTGTTATGTCTTATGATTAAGTTCAGTTCTTCCTAATTTAAACTTCTGTCAGTGACAGCTCATAAAGCTGGCAAAATCTTCTGATTCCTCTGTAATACAGGAAAAGAAACCTGAAAATCCCTGCCCTTCATATTGATAATTCTTTAAGCTGTTTATATAAATTGACATTTGACTGAATTCCATGTTTGGTAAATCAGCTGAAAAACAGGGCTGAATCAAAAGCACTAAAACTCTCTTTGTTAACATATACTTGAATAGTAAAGCTTTAACTTATCATGCCAGAACAGTTCACCTATGACTTTTCCCATTTCCTGTTTATTTATTGGTGTGCATGTAGATTATGTAGGAAAAGAAGAGAATACACTGTAGCAATTTCTGTATCTAATGATTGCAGAAGGTGTACCATTATTATGCCCTTAGTTCCCAAGCTGTTTTCTGGCATTTTTAAAAGCTGCTGTTACTAGTGACCAAAACTCGCTAATGCATTACTGGAAAGGAACTATGAGAAGTCAGCAGATTATTTTTATTGCTGATATAAAGTGAAGACAGCTCAAAGGAAAACAGCAAAGAGTGAGAGTCCAGGAATCATTAATAGCCAAATTATTTTAATAATAAATACAGGTAGTCTCAAAAACAATAGTGTCCCTTGCTCAAAGGACTATTTCAAAGAGAATTTAATCAAAAATTGCCTGATGTGCTCTGCTTTGAGTACACTTTTAACTTGTTTCAACTTCAGCATTCATTTATGACACTGCTTTTAGAGCAGATCAGCTCCAAATGACATGGTGAAATCCATTTCTCTAGTGCTCTTGCAGAGAGACAAAAAAATTTCAGAACAAAGCTTCTTCCATGGTGATCTTGTTAACCTTTCAATGCCTAAGAGCATTAGCTCAAACGGATAGTTGAGCTAAGCTACCTGCTTAAAACAGGCAGGGGAACTGAAAACTATTCTCCACAGTTGAAATGCTCATTATTTCATACAGAAATGCCTTACACGTAATGTTATGTTCAGTATCCCCACTACCACCTCTTTGGACTAGTGCTTGCAGATTTATATTAAGAGCTCTTGCTGGTCTCATTTGTTTCCTTACTAAACATAACCCTTGTCATAAATAAACATTAGAGCAATAAAGGAACATAAAAATTAACTTTTCAGTGAATGGCATTTGGGGAGAAGCAGAACGTATATTTGTAGTGAAATAAAGTTATTTAAAGTACTAATTGTGATATGTGTTTGAGTGGAATGGTTTCACTCATTTGAACCATTGTGGCAAATAAAACTGCTTCCAAAACACCAAATAAAAGGCAAACATATTACTTCTTACTGCAGTGCTAAAGAGTCACTGGAAAATATGAAACTGTAGAGGAACAACTAAAGAGTAGCACACTACCATGCTTAGCATACTAGGCATGATAGTAGCTCACTATCACGCATATCTTCTTCCTCATACATTAAAAATGTGTTTGTCAGAGTAGCTCATGACTTCATGAAAATATAGTTTCACTTTTCCCTATCATTTTGTAACAAAGTTGCAAGCAAAAAGGGGGCAAATTTATTAGTTACTATACAGAAATATTTAAGCTATAAATCTGTTGTGATTCATATATGTAAATTGACTCCTTCCCATATTCTTCCATTTACTCTATAATCCATAGCTTTTCTGAGCCTGTAGAATCATCCTTTTGTCCTCTAAAGTATTCTGGAACAATATCTTCTGATGACAGTGACATTCAGTGATGACAGAAAGCTGATAAACTGATTATTGGGTTGCTATCATTTCCTATTCTCCACCTCCACTTCTATAAAGCTGGAATAAAGAAAGTCTGCTCCCTGTGCTTCATTAAGTAGTCTTTTTTAGCTTTCCCTGTAATACTAGTCTCAGTAAAACTGAGCCACCTGCAGACTGAAGAAAAATGGTACTACCGTGAACTGTTGTTTCTTGTCCATCTAAAAGTACACCCATGTCTACATTATACCAAGGAAAACATTGTGCTGCTAATATTGTATTTCATGAGCAAGAGATTGAAAGCTGATTCTGCTATTCATAATGTACACATGGTTATCTTGGCTGTCAAGGAAGAGACCCTTTTAGTACTGTAACTTTATATGGAATGGAACAGAATATTTCAGTTGAAAGGGACTGAAAATGATCATCTAGTCCAACTAACTGACCACTTCAAGGGTGACCAAAAATTAAAGCATGCTGTTAAACGCATTCTCCAAATGCCTCTTAAACGCTGACAGGTCTTGGGGAACTTACCACCTCTCAAGGAAGCCTGTTCCAGTGTTTGACCCCCCTCTTGATAAAGAAATGCTTCCTAACATCCAGTCTCTACCTCCCCTGGTGCAGCTTTGAACCATCCCTATTTGTTCTATCAGGGGATACCAGGAAGAAGAGCTCAGCACCTCCATTCCTACTTCTCCTCAGGAAGCTGCAGAGAGCAATGGGGTCCTTTTCTCCAAATTAGACAAACCCAGAGCCCTCAGTCACTCCTCACAGGGCACACCTTTTAGCCCTTTCATGAGCTTTGTTACCCTCCTTTGGATGCATTCAAGGACATTCGTATCCCTCTTAAATTGTAGGCCCCAGAACTGCACACAGTACTCAAGGTGAGGCTGCACCAGTGCTGAACACAGTGGGATATTCACATCTTTTGACCAGCTGGTTATACTGGTTTGATTCACCCCAGGATGAAGTTCGCCCTCTGCTTGACAGGGCATACTGCTGACTCACACTGAGCCTGCACTGAACCAGCACTCCCAGGTCCCTTTCTGCAGCACTGCTCTCCAGCTACTGCTCTCCCAATTTATACTTATATGCAGCATACTTTCCTCTAGCTAGTCTTTCCACCAAAATCCTTTTGCGTACCAGTGAAGACTGAAATCTCTTGCACTTTTCTTGTAACTGCTTCTCTTCATATTTTTGACACGTATTCTTAAAACAGATAAAGCAATATACTAGCCAACTACTCCTGATTTCTGCCTGAAGACTGTTAGTTTCATATTTGCAAATGTTTCCTTTTTCTTAAACTAAGCTTCAGTTTCATTTTGTTCATAGTAAACTAAGTATAGTAAATTGCAATCTAAGCTAAAACGTGGCAAAAAAAACTGTTTGAGAAGGCATCTTATGATGTTTCTAATGACTGGGTAAATATTACTCACTCTTCATTAGGGGAAAGGAGGCAGAAGGAGAATCTGACTCACACGGTACTTTGCAAGTCATTAGATCATCCAGGAACAGAACGAATTAATTGTAACTCCCTGTTGTTTCCAATCTACTATATCATGCACTGGTTAAACTGTACTTTCAAAATGCTTGATTAATAAGTGCATATGCAGGAGGACTTGATCAAATCTTCCCTTTGCTCCATCTGGGTGAAGCCACTAATGGTTCACTAAGTGAACTTTCTTCCTCCATGGAGCATGGGCAAGGAGAGCGAGAAAAAAGCTGCAGCATATTTAGCACTGTCCTCTCATGCATCAGGAGACAGTGCTTCTCATGAGCAATTGTAGAAGCCTGACTCCAAGATCATCTCAGTTGGTGTGTATCTTCACTTTCCAAAGGAAGCACATCAATTTCTATCAGCTACTAGTCCAGTCCATGAGTTTAAATACAAAAAAGTCTTCTACACCTGCTCATGGTAAGAATCCTAACTAGTACATCTGTGTAATGGGATGGCAGTTATGGACTCATGAAAGTTAAGACAATTGTTTCCTTCTGTGGAAGCAGGTCAAGACCTTCATTAGAAAAGTAGGTCCTATTTTACTCTTTGACACCTTTAACTCTTGTTTCTGTAGCTCTATCGACTTCAGTGGAACAACGTACGGGTAATTATAAGTCAGGATACTAAATCTGGTTCTTATTTAATCCATCTCAAAGATGTTCTAGCTATACACTTTAGAAGTTCCTCAATGCTATAAAACTTTATTATGTCATTTTACTCAAATTTGCACTTACAAAATTATCAATGTTCTTTCTCAGTTGAACAAAATCAAAAAAGTAACACGTACTTCCTCTGGCAAAGGTGAATCATCAGGATGTGTCCACCTGAGTGAGCACTGTGCTGAAAATGGAAACCAGCTTTTAACATATACTCCAGGCTTTGCAAAAGATGGAGGCAGTAGTCCTCTCCTGTGTGCACTGTGTCCCATCATCTCACATCAGCTTTCTAGAATTCATCTCACTTCACATTTCCAACTTGCAAGTTTCCCTTATTCTAATAAAGGTATCAATGCTGTTAAGTTTTTTTTCCCAAGACTCTTTTCTCTTGACAAGTAACAGAAAAGCCACTTGGATCTGTGTGTCAGAACCCCCCCCCCCCCACCCCCGCACCTTTAAGCTCTACTTCCCTATTTATACAAAACATAACCAATCCTGTCATGAAAGACATACAAACATGAGTGAAAGCCTAAATAACTTTTTACCACTGCTTTTACACATCCATGAAAATGCACTTTTTTTATTATACTTCACTTCTCGAGTCTCTTCCTCTGTATAAGTGAAAATTTTCATCAGATTTTAGCATTCCCATTTCGTAACCAATATACAGAGAATTTGCTTTCTGAGAACTGATTCCTTGAGTGAAACAGACTACATTTCTAATGACTGTAAGGTCTTCCATTAATTCTTGTGAACATGATGTTTTCTACCTATTTTATATACTCCAACCAAAGTAAACTGATTCTGAGTAGGAGTTTACCTGTGTTGCCTTCCCTGTCAAAAAATAACATTTGGATGTACTCCAAGGCATATTACTTTATCATGAAAAGAAAAGAAAAGAAAAGAAAAGAAAAGAAAAGAAAAGAGGAGAGGAGAGGAGAGGAGAGGAGAGGAGAGGAGAGGAGAGGAGAGGAGAGGAGAGGAGAGGAGAGGAGAAGAGAAGAGAAGAGAAGAGAAGAGAAGAGAAGAGAAGAGAAGAGAAGAGAAGAGAAGAGAAGAGAAGAGAAGAGAAGAGAAGAGAAGAGAAGAGAAGAGAGGAGGAGAGGAGAAGAAGAAAAAAAAAGAAAAGAAAAGAAAAGAGAAGGGAAGGGAAGGGAAGGGAAGGGAAGGGAAGGGAAGGGAAGAAAAGAAGAAAAAAGAAAAGAAAAGAAAAGAAAAGAAAAGAAAAGAAAAGAAAAGAAAAGAAAAGAAAAGAAAGAAAAGAAAAGAAATAAAAGAACCCCGCA
This sequence comes from Ara ararauna, assembly GCA_028858755.1. Lineage (NCBI taxonomy): Eukaryota > Metazoa > Chordata > Aves > Psittaciformes > Psittacidae > Ara > Ara ararauna. The sequence goes on along the minus strand of CM054376.1, from coordinate 51,559,887 downwards.
ATCTTTCAGCTACTTTGTGACTAAAAAATACCAAAGCTTTCTGGCAGTATTTGCACCCTTTTTTTCATTTCATTATTTAGAGCATTTATTCACAGCATCAGACACTAGCTGAAGAACTCAAAATTTATCTCTACACAATTCAATCAATTTTTAATAGCACATCAACCAAATAAAATCCCAACATAGCACACAGACTAAAGGGGTCCAAGGATTCAACTGAATTATAATCCAGCAACATCTTTTTACCACAACTAATATCCATTTCTTAAAAAATATTTGAAGATGTGAAAGCATCTTGAAATGGGTAGATCTATCAATCCTGTTCAGAGAAAAGATAGGGAAGCCTAACATAACAAAAAATCAGATTTTCCATCCAGCTGCCATTTGCTATGTGACCTTGCCAACTGAACATTGTACAAAGTGCAAAGTGACTGAATATCCAGACTTTCTGAAGCTGAAGTACCAGAAATTGAGATGGGAATAGCTCGGAAACGAAATATAGATGAATCTGGTTTTCATACATGTGAATTCACACCATCTACCTGCTTTCCAATGGATCAGAGTACATAGATCACTATTCTAGTAGTCTGAGATGACTGAGTTCATAGCTAAAGAAGCAAGTCGCCTTCTCCATGCCCACTTCAATCCACTACTACTCAGTACTGCTCATTCTGAAGCTCATCTACTAACTTGCTGAAAAGGCTTCATATCGGTAACCCAAGTGTTGAATTATTGTGCTTCCATAGAAAAGATGAATGCATTGATGTAAACGACAAAACCCAACCAACCAACCAAACACAAAAATCACACACACAAAACCCAAAAACAATGTAAATGACAAAAAACAACCAACCAACCACAAAAACCACACACACAAAACCCCCGAAACAAACAACCAGACCCCCAAAAAAATCAATCAAACAAAAAAACCCCAAAACCTCAAAACTCCAAAATCAACCCTCCTCCCCAAAAAAGCCCCCAAAATACAGAAAAACACCCCTGCAAAAATACAAAGAATTGCAAATTAAAGACTAATATAGAGGGGTGCATGTATTGGGCATCTTTGGTGAAGATGGAGCTAGCACGTTTCTCAAGCAAACAGCACAGTAAGGGAGCGGATGCTTCAGAAGGCCTGGTGTAGGTTTTCTACACACAGGTAAATTTGCACACCAGAAAGAACAGCAACAAACATTAAAAATCAATATTTTAAGTAAAATATTTCCCTGAATGCAGTGTTGCATTTTATGTCTGAATTGCACATTTTACTCCTATTTCAAAGTATAATAAGAGAGCTTGACAGAGCTGCCACAAAACTACCCTGTAAACATTCTGACAAAGAAGGACATTTCCCTAGACAGGACACCCCAGACACCCCTGATAAGCTTCTCTGAAACCTTGATGGGGAGTAGTTGGCAGGACAAAGAAACCTTGATGGGTGCAGGACAAAGAAACAGTGATAAGGAACTGACCTTCCAGGAAAACAGGAGTCAGCAACAACTCTGGGAACTGATGCCTTACACCCTTTTACACAAAAAGTGATAAAAAGTAAACTGCTATCAGCCTGAAATGACCTTCTCTGCACAAGACCACACAGACATAGCCTAGACCCTAGCTGGAGACACCTGGCTGACTCAGGACTCTGTGACATGGGTCATCCTTGAAGTGAGACTTTTCCATTATTGATTAGCCCCAATGCTGGGAACATTTTGGTGAATGTTACACGAGTAACATGTAATGTAATATACTTATAGGTGCACACATGGGTGAAGATTCAGAAGTAGATTCAAGCAGATCCAAGGCCAGGTTGGATGGGGCCTTGAGCAACCTAGACTAGCAGAAGGTGTCCTTGCCTATGCCAGGGGGTTGGAACTAAATGATCTTTAAGGTCCCTTCCAACCCAAACCATTTGTCATGGGTTCAGCAGTAGCAGTCATTTTTCTGCTTCTTGGTAGCTGGTGCAGTGCTGTGTTTTTGATTTTGGGCCTGGGAACAGCGCTAATAACACCAGTGTTTTCAGTTACTGCTTAGTGATGTTTTGGTCTGACCAAGGACTTTCTGAGCCTCATGCTCTGCCAGGGAGGAGGGGAAGCCGGGAGGAAGCAGAGACAGGACACCTGACCCAAACTGACCAAAGAGGTTATTCCATACCACAGCACGTCATGCCCAGGATGGAAAGCAGAGAGCAGAGACCCGGAAGGGTGGGGGGTGCACTGCATGGTCAGGCTTGGTATTGGGCTGGGTGAGCAATTGTATTTTTTCCTTTTATTTGCCTTGTCATTATTATTATTGATGGTAGCAGTAGTGATTTGTGTTATACCTTAGTTACTAAACAGTTCTTATCTCAACCTGTGGGAGTTGCATTCTTTTCTATTCTCCTTCCCATCCCTCTGGGAGCAGGGGGAAGAAAAAGGGGGAAGGGAGTGAGAGAACGGGCTGCGTGAGTTAGAGAGTCTTAAACCATGACACCATTCTATGATTCTATGAAGTATAGTTGTTTCACTCATTGGAATTCTGTAATAACTTTAAATATACATATATTTGATTTCCTAGTAGTAATTTTGTAGTGACTTGTAGTGTGTATACATATATATTTACTAATACTAGTTTTGTAGTAATTCATAATAAGGAATAATAAGGAAATCCTCGGAAGCCCAGCCCCCTGGGTCCTTGTGTATTGCAGAATACTGACACCTCCACTGTCAAGATCTTTACACACCTGTGGGTCAGGTAAACCTTCACGGTCATGCCCATGACCACTGGAGAGATGAGAAACTATCCATCAGAAAACTGGCATTCATTTATCTCTTGATAACCAGGACCAACACTTGAAGCTTATATTGACTATCCATGTCCTCTCCTGGAAACATCAACAGCTAGTCTGGACTAAGTATTTCACTTCCACCACAGGGATGTTCTGTCAATTCAGTGTCAATCCTTTAGCAGACATTTTACTATGTCCTTGAAAATTTGTAGCAACATAGCCCTATAAGAAGTCCAATCACCACAATTTGCCTCAAGATAGACTGTGAGAAACCCTGAAGTTAAAAATACACAAGTTGGTTAAGTCACAAATTGTCCAAATATTATGAAAAGGAAAATTAGCTAAGTGAATAAATACATCTTCTAACAAAGCAGAATATCTAAATACAGATAGTCATTACTGTAGATCCTGAGAAAGTATTTGTGTGAAGATGATTATAAAATATGCCACTTTTATTACTCAATATTAAACCAGACATGGCATAATAATTACCATTACTGCTGACTATTTGAACTGCTTTTACTCTGTGCTGACTGTATTTAAAATAATCCTGCCTCCAAGAATCTTCTATCTCAGAAGTCAAAATAAATGTTACTTCTGTGCACAGTTATTCTCTCAAATCTTTTCATTAGCTTACTGCTTTTCTCCATCAAGGTCCTGAGCAGCTTTCTAGGAGCTTCTATATTTGTGCCATCTCCAACACAATGATGGCTCGCAGGCAAACCTCTCTCTCATGTATCCTTTCTTTTAAAATAGACTTTATCCACATTACCTTTAAAGCCTGGAGCTTCCTGGCATATTTTATAATTCCTTAATTTTCTCGTTCTTGAAGTTTCCCTCACACTATCCACATTCTAAGCAGCAAATCCATTACAGCTTCCTATTTCTCTCAGCACCCCAAGCTACTGCACTTTGAAGTCTGTGTTAGATGCACTGGAAAGGCTCCTATTTGTCTAACAAAAGAACACTCCTTTGTGAAGACTTCTGCCATAAATACCTGCTGAGTTTTTTGGTAGTGTGTTTCACACTATGATATCTCACCTATTAATCTCAGTCTGGAATAATGATTTGCAGGACTGAAGCCAGTGACCACATGTTGGATTTAGGGCAACGATTGGCACATGTTTTTTTTATTGTGTTGATTATAGCCTTCTGATGAATTTGATGTAGAGCAGGAACAATCTTATTTTTATAAGAATATTATTTCTTCTTAGCAACCCAGAGCACTCCCTCTGTATTTCAGGGGTAAAAATCTGACACAAAAGTCCAAAGTAATCATGCTGCATTTAAACCCACAAGTAAAAGAAACAGTATTTCCGTATCAGTGAAAAAGAGGTGCTGCAAGAGATACATCTGGAGAAGAAACAACCCTTGAAAAAAAAGACTTTCACATTATTCTACGAAGGATAGATTACAAATAACAAATGCCCTGCTACCTATCCCAGATTTTCCATTGTTCAGTCAGCTTAAAATTTGGAGCATTATTCTCCCTTGGAAATAATTTAAGATTCTGAAGTATGTGACCACACATACTGACACAGTGCATGCCAGCCCTATGGGAGATCACCACAAAGTAAAACTCTACCCGTCCTTTCGCTTCCATCTACTTGCTGATGGAGGAACAGCATGCTGACCATTTCTTGGGAAAGCGGTTACAGGAATAATGATGGTCGCCATAAATGACTACAGCTTTCTCTACTCTTAGAAGGAAAGAGAGAATTTAATTGGACGAACTGCTGCAATGCTGTGCTTCAGATGCATTAGAAAAGTATTCATACACATGCAAACTATCTTTTTTTTCCTAAACACATAAGATACAGAAACACTTCAGTACTTCAAAATGCTTTGTAAAGTTGAGCAAAGTGGGATGGGGACACGGGGAGAGGTAGAGAAGAAACAATTTATTGTGCTGATTAAGAAAAAAGAAATTTGCATCTTGCTCAAAGACTCTCTAAGTTGACAAGAAAATACCTCAATCAACTAACAAGAGCTTTCGGCTTCCACAGATGTGCCTAAAGAAGGGAAAAAACATGATTGGGAAAACTATGTTTGCACCAGCATCTGTCTGAGGCCACAGTCTTTTTTTTAGCTATATACAGTCATTTCTGTTGTTTCTGCATTTATGCTGCTTACAGTCAAGTATTTACTGCAATTTCTTTCAATGCTGATAACATGCCAAAGACTAACTTTTAAAGTAAATGAAAGTCTTGCTGCTAAAAAATGTACTTTTTATAATTACTTGCAAGTATTAGTACTAATTGCATTTATGCTGATTTAAAGATGCATATCTGACATGTTTTCAAAAGACAAACTTGATTAAAATTTGACACAAAATAGAAGTATGATTGAAAAGGGGATTTTTTTATCTAAGAAATATTTTACAATGTTTTCAATAACAGTTTCAAAAGAAAAAGACTTTACAAGAAAACTTTAAGTAATTTATCCAATTAACAATCTTTATTTTGAAAAAAAAAAAAAAATACTTTGTACATTTTAATGTGTGAAAGATTATTCCCAAACACAGTAATCATAATTTATCTTTTTAATGATTTTTTTGCATTCTTATTGTTCAGAAGTAAGCTTTGGCCATAATTTGATAGACTAAATTGTTTAAGTTGGATGCATGAAGAAACATCTGTTTTTTAAACAATTATACAGAATATTTTTTAAAGTTGGGCTTCTCAAATGAAAAAGAATTCCTACTCATTATCTGCAATCCAGTATTGCCACATGGACAGTTTGAAAATGAAGCTGTTGATAAACAAGAATTGATGCTTGATTATCAGAATTTCTAAAGAGAAGACTTGCAAAAATAAAACAAATATGTATTAAATCCAGCCTAAACAGTAAGTACACTCAAATGAAAAAAGTTAGTCTATTTTAACAATGCTGATATGAAGTATGTGTAAAATTAACTCTGAACTACCAGGTTTTCATAAAATTTAATTTTTTTTTTTTTTTGTGGGCAGCTTTCTCTAAATGAATAATTTATAAAATGTTAAGTCATTTGTTTGATAAAGGAAAACAGGAAAAAAAATTATTCTAGCATCTTCTATCTTCTGACACTTTACTTGATCTTGTACACTTCCTGAAACCAGTGTTACAGCTCCCATCCTTAATAAGAGGTGAGTGTGATTCTTAACCATTTTTAGCCCAGATGTTATCTGACATACATACATTTTTGTTTATTCTTAGCAGTACTGGTCAAAATGCTAAAAAAAAAATAAAATTATTTACTTTTTTGATAAGGGCTTCCTTACGGTGTTATTTTACCAAACCAGATGTGAGACACAAACAAATGTTCAGTTTGCCTTCCAGCTGCAACTGAAGTCCTACTGAGTCAGTTTTTTGTTATATATATGATGCAGGTAGGTGTTAAGTATAAAGAATAGCCCAGATGAACAATTTCCTTCTGTGGAAAGTTAAGTTAATTGCAATTCAGCAAATTTATTGTGCCTATAACAAAGGCAGGTCTATTTAAGCTGACTGGGAAATCCTATACATGAAACATAATTTCCTTTCACTATTGCTTTAAAATTATATAAAATATACATGCCAAATTCATTTATTCTAAACGATGACTTACTGCTGCCTGACAATTCTTCTGACTTGTCATTTAGGCAGTACCTTTCTTTACTCCCAGCAGTCTCTCAAAGGTGTGCTCTGCAATGACCTATAAGCAATAACACTTCATCTTAAACATATACTGAATTTCAATATGTTTCACTTCTTTGGTACAAACTAAGCTGAAAGATTTATTTACAAATGCAGCATTACTTTCATTGTGCATATGGAGAGAAGACGATGACACATACTTTTTATGCTATCACAACACAAAGCTTAGCCTTGTCGCTCTCCATCCCAAATTTTTCTTTAACGCAATGCGTTAATGTGAGCTATTAAAGCACTAGTACTCTGACTTCACCTACTTTGCCTAATAAAAAAAAGCACTAGTTTTTTGCTTTTTATTACAATGAACTAACATTTAAGCATCATTTTTATAAAAATATTCCATTTTTTTCCTGTCCACAAGACTAACATATTTCACCAACTGAATGGAAAAGAGAGCCAATTTTATTTTTTGCTAAAAACTGAACAAAGAAGATTCATATTTGCTGAGCTTTATAAATCAGAACAACTGTACTCAAGTATTGCACTTAGATTCCCAGACAAGTATAGAAATTGCAGCTTTAAGAGAGATGAAAAAAGAAGAGTCCTGGGGTGATGATGCATTATAGATAAACCAAACTGGAAACAATAGAAACAATTTTTGACACTAGAAAAAAGTTCAATCACTGTTTTATAAAAATTACATCCCTTACACCCTTGCTGCCACCAAACTAAGTGTAGACCCCAATTTAGCTGTTCTGCTAGTGCTAACCACAGAGATTATCTTAAGCAATGGCAGCAGGGAAATGAACACAGGTTAAGTTCATTTCAAAGCATCAAGCCTTGTTAGTTGTTGCAGAGGAATAGACAGAATGTAGCAAATGTGTAAATAGTACTTTTGCTTCTTTAAACCTCCCACCTGAGTTGTACAAAATAAAGGGCTATTCTAAAATCATAAGGAAACCTATTTAGGCAGAGGTGTTCCTATTTGGTTTGCACACAAGCATATCCTTGGGTAAGCATGAAACATTCATGAAATAAAGCCATACTAAATAGTAAGCCCATTCTGAGTCTTGTAAAGCATATATTCTCCTCATAGGGCTTAACATCATGCCTGCTGGTGCAGCCATATTTAGAAAAAGTGCAATAATCAGTAAATATCATGGTTCCATTCTACTTGAAAGTATGCCTTGTAAGTAAATCAATCAAGAGTCAAAGTCCATTATTGCATTTATTTTATAATCGAAGCATCTGATGCTACATCTTTGCTACAGAAGACCATAGAATCATAGTATCATAGAATAGTTAGGGTTGGAAAGAACCTTAAGATCATCTAGTTCCAACCCCCCTGCCAGGGGCAGGGACACCTCCCACTAAACCATGCCACCCAAGGCTATGTCCAAACCAGCCTTGAACACCGCCAGCGATGCAACATTCACAGCTTCCCTGGGCAACCCATTCCAGTATCTCACCACCCTTACAGTAAAGAATTTCTTTCTTATATCCAATCTAAAATTCCCCTGTTTAAGTATGAACCCGTTACACCTTGTCCTCTCACTACAGTCCTTAATGAAGAATCCCTCCCCAGCATCCCTATAGGCCCCCTTCAGATATTGGAAGGCTGCTAGGAGGTCTCCATGCAGCCTTCTCTTCTCCAGGTTGAACAGCCCCAACTTTCTCAGCCTATCTTCATATGGGAGGTGCTCCAGTCCCCTGATCATCCTCGTGGCCCTCCTTTGGACTTGTTCCAACAGTTCCATGTCTTTTTATGTTGAGGACACCAGACCTGCACACAATACTCCAAGTGAGGTCTCACAAGAGCAGAGTAGAGGGGCAGGATCACCTTTGAGCTCCAGAAATCTAGAAATCTTTTTGACTGAAATCTCTTATTTCCCTTGGCTCTTATTGCAAAGCCTCTGACAGGCTATGGTGTGCAACTTATTCTGAACAAGCCAGAGCTCTGCAGCTAGGACCCTACTAAACCACCACAAACATTTTCCAGGTTGTAGTAGTTTTGGATGGGATAGAGTTACATTCCTTCATAGTCACTAGCATGGTGCTGTTTTTTGGATCTGTGACCAAAACAGATATAACAGGGATGCTTCGGTTATTGCTGAGCAGTGCTTACACAGAATCAAGGCCTCTTCTGCTTCTTACACTACACCGCCAGCAAGTAAGCTGAGGGTGGACAAGGAGCTGGGAGGGGACAGAGCCAAACAGCCGACTCCAACTGAGCAAAGGCATTTCCCTGACCATATGACATTGTACTCAGCAACAAAAGCTGTGGGGAAGAAGGACCAATTGTGGCATTTGTCTTTCCAGCTAATTGTTACTCATGAAGGAGTCCTGCTTTCCTGGAGAGGGCTGAACACCTGCCTGCCCATGGGACCTAGTGAATGAATTCCTTATTGTGCTTTGCTTGTTCACGTGCAGCTTTTGCTTTACCTATTGAACTGTCTTTATCTCAACCTACGAATTTCCTCACTTTCCCTCTCCAATTCCCTCCCCCATTCCACTGGGGGGGAGTGAGTGAGCAGTTGAGGGGAGGCTGAGCTTCCCTTTGGAGTTACACCATGACACAAGTATTACCACCTGCATTTAGTCAGTATGACAGCAATGGTTACAGCAATTTCTAGCGATTATATTGGCTATAGATGGTTCAGAGTTTTCTTGCAGCATTTGAGATTATCTTAATTGCAACTGATAATTAAAATTAGTATTCTTAGGTAATTAATTTAAACTATTACAATGACAATGAAATGCCACAAACAAAAAGTTGACACTGAAGTATAATTTCACTACTAGATGTACAACCCTTTATTTAAGCCTTCCCACTTGCCACTCCTTTATAAAACTGCAAAAATTACCCTTAACCTTCAATATTTTTAGGAGAACAAATCAGAGAAAAGCATGACTTGATTCTACAAAAAAAAAAAACATCCTTGTCCTGGGTTCAGCAGTAGCAGTCATTTTTCTCAGTCTTAGTAGCTGCTGCAGTGTTGTGGTTTTGACTTTCAGCCTGGGAACAGCACTGATAACACCAATGTTTTTAGTTGCTGCTCAGTGATGTTTAGGCTGACCAAGGATTTTCTGAGTTTCATGCTCTGCCAGGGAGCAGAGGAAGCCGGGAGGAATCAGAGAAAGGACACCTGACCCAAAATAACCAAAGAGGTATGCCATACCACAGCACAGCATGCCCAGTATATAAACTGGGGGTAGTTACCTGGAAGGGTTAGATCACTGCTCAGGTCGGGCTGGGCATTGTTTGGCAGGTGGTGAGCAGTTGTATTCTCTTCCCTTGTTACTTCCCTTATCATTATTATTATTGGTGGTAGCAGCAGTGGTTTGTGTTATACCTTAGTTATGAAACTGTTCTTATCTCAACTCATGGGAGTTGCATTCTTTCGATTCTCCTCCCCATCCCTCCTGGAACAGGGGGAGGAAGTGGGGGGGGTGGGTGGGGGGGGGTGAGGGGGGTGGGTGGGGGGGGGAGTGAGCAAGTGGCTGCATGGTTCTGGGCTGCCGACTGGACTTAAACCATGACAATCCTGAAATGGTTTATGCCTTTAAGGCCTCATAAGTTTGAATGCCAAAAAAAGTGCAATGGGAAAGACCAGCAAATTGGAGGACACCCACGTTAAGTACTGACATTCAAGCAATCCTGTGTTAGATAGTAATCTGTCAATAGAACAGGAACAGAATTGAAGTACAGTACTAAGGATTACTCTTTACAGAATAAATGTGTAGCTCTGTGATTTCTGATGTAGAAAGTCAGGAGGAACTGCTTCTTGTGAAGCTAAACAAATGGATTAGTGGAGTCCTATTTGGCTGCAGCAACACAGATAGCTGATAAAACTTTCAAATTTTTTTTAAGTTCATCAATCACCACCAGTATAGCTGAGCTTAGGTGCTTATAGTGTGTGGACTCTGGTTCACAGAAGTCCAAGGACTAAGGTGCATATCCTAAATATGTATCACAGAGGGAAACATTTCAATGGGTGGCTATGCTTAGCATTACATTTTCTACATGAAAAGGAGTTGTTGGACACTGACTAGAGAGTTATTCTGGTATGCTCTAGAATGCAAGATGATCTGGGTTTCCACTTGTGTTATCACTCATAGCCTAGGTCTTCTGAAGAGCAGCTCCTCCATTGAGGAAGGCTGGCTTCCCAATTAAAAACTGCAAGTTCTCTTTATGATGTGATGATAAAAACTGTTTGGAAGATATTCAGTATTATATTCCAGAAAATCAGAATATGGATATATGGTACACAGCTATCAACAAATAAAAAGTCTGGTTTCTCAAGAAGGACTTAGAAGTCCTTGAGAAAGGAACAGGAGAGAAATGAGAACAGAAAAGAACTAGGATGGATGGTGGATGAATATGCTTCAGATGGCAAGTTAGTTATAGGGATAGCCTGTTGGCCTTATTCTTGGCAGAAAGAACAACTGGACTATGAAATGACTATTAATAAAACAGCATTTTAAAAGGTTGAAATGATAGCAGTATAAAATTTAAATTATTTAGAGAAATAGAGCCTAGATTGAATCTAGCTGAAGTAATAAGACGGGGCACAATATACTAGACTATCTGAAACGTGACTCAATTCAACATATACATCAAATTGCAAGGGAATAGAAAGTAAGTGACAGAATAGGTGCGATTTAAGGAAAAGAAGAATCTCAGCAATGCATATTTGATTAAAAAAGAAGTTAGGTTAGGAAGAAGACATACTGTCAAGGCTGGGTACAGTTAAAACCATGTGAAAGTAAACCAAATGAGGCAGAAGAGTGAGAATAAGTAAAATGGAAGGAACTGAGAATGGTTAACTGAATATACAGATAGTATTGACACTGATTATAGGAGTTAGAAAGTAAATAATACATTGCTGCAATGCCACAGCTCTGTGACATTTGGCTGGAAAGGCAGATTGACAAAAGGACCAAGAAAAAGTCTGAGTGGAACTTAAAAATATCAGTGAAGAAGGCTGAGAGAAAGATATACAAACAAAAAATAAATTAGAATCTCAGCATGGATGAGGAGGAATAAAAACAGCCAGAAATAAAAATAGCATAGAAATTAAAGATGAACTGCAGGCAAGTCTTTAAAATACACAGGATATGAGCCGCTCAATGAAGAGACAGTGGAACCATTTAGGGAAAAGAGTGACATCATGGTGACAGATGAAATCAAGTTGCATGAAGTCTCTGCCTATTTTTTAAGCAGTGAAAGGTGGAGGTCACCCCTGAGAGAGGTATCTTTTTAACAGCGAAGTACCTTACTTACTATTTTCTTTACTACAGGGTAAAAAACCACTTGATAATGGGGCATGACCTTGCGCATGGAGTAAATATTTAATACTCTGAAATCAGTTAAGTAGTTCAGTATGCTGGTAACCAAGACCTGAAAGATGCACTGAAATAATTAGAAGGGCACATACCCAGAAATTAATGAGGGAAACAGGTAAATATTTGGTGGACGGTTTTGTCATTCACACAATGCTGAACGAATTTCAGGAGATAGCCAATATATGCAGATGTCCCCATAGGTAAGAAAAAAAATCAACAAGATAAAGTAATGAATTGTCTTCAGCTGTGAAGACACACTAATAAGAGAAAAGGATTATATTCAACATGCAGTGAAGTAAGGGTCAGCCAGCCTAGATTCATGAAAAGAAGATCATACCTGTCAGACAGGATCGTACCTGTCAGACATACTTGGGATCCTCCAAGCATGTTATTGAACTGGGAAGTAAAAGTGTGAAGCAATGGATATGACTTGTCTGAGGTAAGAAATAGTCTTATAGTGTAAAATTCATGTCTGCAGTGAGGTGTGATTGCTTGTGTCAGAAGGCCACAGCAGAAAAGAATTATTAAAATGAATTAAAGCCTACTTATGACAAAAGGTCTTACCAGAAAGTAATTATGAGAAGTAGAGGAACATAAAAGATGAATGTACCTGTACCACAAAACTTCACCTTGGTTTGGGTTTTTATTCCTTACATGTGAGCATCCAGAATAATGACAGAATTTCCAAATACAATGGAACAAAGGAAAACCTTTCAAGAAGCAGATGAATTATCTACGTTAGTTAGGCAGGGTTGAGAGGTGAACTGAAAGTGTCTCCTTAGCTGTCATAATATGCAGATGATAGGTCTCACAAGAAAATGTGCAGTAAATTGAAAATTATGACTACTATAAGAAAAAAGTGTGTCAGTGTGCTCCTCCAATTCCCCTTTTCTGCTTAAGCAATACCCTCCAGTGATGGTCCTGATGGCTGCATTTAGCTTAAGCTGGACTCCGGGGAGAAAGATAACAACACAATAAGGGCTATAAATCTTGCTCAACAGCTGAGGGCTAGATGAGAGTGCGCCAACCAAAATATGGCTGGTATGTAAATACGATTACAAGTCAATCATCTTACTCCATAAACAGTGGACAGCCCAGGGGTCATTGAGCTCACCTGCACAGTAATGGGCTGCATGGCAGGACTGACCCTTAAGTAGGGATGTCTCTCAAGGTTTCTTCTCAAGGTTGAGAGAATCATTATCACATCAGATACTCAGTAAGTGAGTTGGAAACTTCTTCAGTTCACTGGAACTCTAAAATCTAAGTGATATAAAAGACTGATTGCATACATATTTAGACATAAACCCTTGACCAAGTCTGGTCCATTGTAAATGTCAATGAATGAAAACTCCATTCACAAAGGATTCTAGAAAGCAAGGGGGTCCTCTCTGAAACTCATGACTCAATGGCAGGGTCTCTCTGATAGTTTTGTCTGACCCTGTTCTTTATATTGTAAATACTCAAGTATACCTTGTTACCTAATCTTGTTAAACCACTGTTGCATTTACTATCAAACTTTGTAAATCACTGTTTTATATATCTAAACATATTGTTCTGTCTTATAAGTGAAGTGCATCAACTCCATTCATGACAAAGTGACTCATGTAAGAATACTGAAAGCTCTCTTGAAAAGAAAACATAGATAGTATAGCAAATAAAATCATCTTTTTCTGCCAGCAAACAACCATACATACATAACCCTCCAACTCTCACACTCAGGTAATTATTCCCAGCCCATGCAAGTGTTACAGAGAATATGGTCTTTCCTATGGAATCCTTATGGAATGGTCAACTGAAACATAGTACTGAGTGTATATTGTTTTAAGATTAATTAGATTAGAACGAGCATCAGTAGTTACATAGCCACTGTTTTCCTTAATGACAATTTGAGCTGTTCCCACCCCACTGATCCATACAGTAGTTATGAACACAGCAATTAAAGCTGTGTTCATATCTTAGAGACATGCACAGCCAAGGGCCATCAAGACTCTCCAGTGTATTTTTTAATCTGGCCCACAAGTTTTAAATCACATTGTAATTCAACTTCATTTCAACGATTTCAACAGCAAAATTTTCAGTGCTTTACAGACATGGGAGAAAAAACCCAAAAAAAGTAAAACGTATCAAAAGAAGAAAAAAGAGAAAATGTCAGCTGCAGAAGTTTCTTGATTTCCACTTCTCATTCTTCAACATTCTGTGAAGAGTTTAAGGGAAGACTAACTAAACTATTAGAAACTAACTCTTGCTGACTGCTGTAAGAAAATAAAATCAATTCTAAGAACATACTAAAGCCTCAGATAATAGAGTAAAAGAAGTGATCCTGCCCTGAGTGCCCAGATGCCGATAAGACCAGATAAGCTACATCTTTTCCTTCTGTATTACTGTGCTAAATTTATCCAAAGCACCTTTGAGAAGGGTGGATGTCTTGGGGAAACTATCAAGAATAGGGTGCATGGATTTTCTTCACCATCCTTTACAGCCAGCTATAATTTTTGTAACAGATAAGTTACTGGTAAAAAAGTTAAATGTAGCTCAATCCAAATAAATTTTTTTAAGAACAACATATTGATTACATTGAATTGTTATCAGAATAAGTAAAAATAAATCAAATTCCTTTTTTTGATAACATACTTTTTTCTGAATAATTCTGATAATCTAAACCAACATTTAGACATATTTCAGAGCAATCAGAAAGGGTATGTGTAACACTGTGATGATTTTAGAACACTATAAATGTGAAAAAGCATAACAAAATTTAAACTTCTTTGATTTATGAATAAAAATATTCAGAAGTTTTATTCTGCAGAAAATTTATTCTCTCAGTTTGGAATGGGAAGTAAAGTTTTCTGCATTTGATGTTCCAGGCATATAAAAAACATCACTTTTTCCTTGCAAAGAATGCAAACAGTCACATAAATAGGTGCAAGGAAAAGTAAAAAGGATGGGCAACAGGACTGAGTGAAAATACGTAAAAAGGGATCACAGCAAGAAGATGGACTGAAGCCAGGTATCAGTGAGAAAGAAATAAAGGAGAAAGGGAGAAAGAAAGGAAAGGGTAAGATCAGTCAAATCTAGGGGAGAGGGAAAAGCAAGTTAAAAAATGCATACACCTAGTAACGACAAAAAAACCCCCTTCCTATCTTCATCACTCATTAAAAATCTGAAGCCTAAACCATTTACCAGAAATTGTTTTTCACAACATAAAGATGGAGCAACCACCTTTCTTTCTCTCCATTTATGTAAGAGAAGAATTTTAAATGCCAGGGTATGGAATGAGATTACCTCACTAAAGTCTTAGTGCAGAATTGTAAATATATGATATATACCTCTATTTTTATGAATGGAAAATTGTATTGATCTGGATTATCTCTCCACCTTTATTTTAAATGCTGTATGTGAAGCTTGTCATATTTTTGGTCTCACAGCTGTGTGAACACAAGTGTTCTGATTTTAAATAGACAAATAGGTAAAAGTGGCCTAATTTGATATTTTCCTCTCTGCATATCCCTCAAGACAAAAGACACTGCAGAACTTTGATGCGATGCTCACAAAGTGCCTATTTTCTGAAAAGAGAAATTAAATCCTAGCAGTGCTTTAACATTAACTAAATGATTATAGCATGATCCAGATTTCTGTGTAAGCCGTATCCCTTTATAAAATCTAACAAAGTGACCCTTCCTTAAATGTGGAATACTTCACATTTAGCAAATAATTGGCATTCTGCAGCTGGGCTGTTTGACTGGGCATCAGGTAACAGAGATTCAACTTTGGCTTGTAAATCACGGTATCCAAACTATTTGAGCCAGCATAGATCGTTTAGTAGTCCTGCTGCTATATATTGCCCCCAAAATCTTGTTTTCGAAAACCAGGTGAGACTGAGAAAGGATAGAAAACTCAAGTTCCTGCGAATATTCCTAAAGACCACCAATTTAGCAAAATCTGATCTTACACTCTTGTATAAAAAGTTCATTCATACCAAAGTGAACTTTGACTAACCTAACATGCTTAAACTGTCTAGAATTAAACTATAAATCTAGGCCCTCTACACTCAGTAGCAAACCTTTCTCTACATCACTGGCTTTCATGAATCCACAATGACAGCAAATCAGCTTGGATGTCTTTTCTTGTCATCCTGCTGGAAAATATTTAATGTCCAGAACAACATGAATGTTGAAATGCTACCACTGAAAATATGCAGTATGATGAACAAAGTAGGAACACAGTAGTTTTTTCTACTTTCTGTGGTAAAGTTGCAGCAATTATAGTAAGCCTTTGCATGTTATTTCCCACTCACTTTTGGACATGCTACCTTTAAAAATGTAGTTCAATTTTTTCAAGAATATCATCAGCTTGCAAGCAAATAAAGGTACATTAATGGCTGACATTCCTGTTAAGAGAAAAACAGCTTATATCTATATTTTTCATCACTCCTCATCTGCACAAGTCTGTAGAGAAGTATCATATTACAGATTATCACCCTGTTAGCACAAGGAAGGAGAAAGTATAGAGTATCATAGATTATAAAACATAATTAAAGCTTGCACAGAAGAAACATCATTAAAATTATGTCAGCCTGCTGTAAGAAAAAAAGCCCATTAATTATGATGGGGTGGAGGGATGAAAAGAAAGTGGCAAGTAACAAACTTAACTTTAGATGGTCCGATTAATTTCATCCATAAAACTGTCAGTACACTATGGCACATATAAATTCCATAAATAAAATTTGGATGACTTTGCAATGATGGCAGACATGAATAATGTGAACACTAAGTATTCTAGGACTGTATATGAAGATTAAAGCCTAAGGTCACAAGTTATGATTGCAGAGCAAGTACTGAATGTAATATTTGCATAAATGCTAGGATCAGTTTTGAACCACTGGTGAAGAGACCAAAATGACAGATGCAGCCATTGAATTTCTAAAAATCTCTTTTCTGGTATAAAATGAGTTTATGCAAACCATCATATATACTACGTTATAGTACGTATTATATTACGTACAAGCTATTCCTGTATGCAGCTGGAATTTGAACTAGCAGTACCGCACCACATATGTACAAAAATATGTTATGTACAGATGAATGCACACAGCCAACATTCCTTCCTTCCAGTAAAGAGGAGACTACCATAACAGGATATTTCTTTTGAACTAGCTATAAAAAAATGCTGAAAAATTTTGCAATAAAAAATAACTATAATAAGCAAAAGAAACACTAAAGTTCAAGAATATAAAACGTTCTCAAATAAGTTAAAATATGCCTGAGAGAAAATGCTCCAAATATTTCTTTGAAACACTATACCACAAAATCTGTCAAAACTTTGTCACCTGTCACTCTGACTTAATTTTTTCTACCTAGTGAAACTTACATTAGGAAGTCTTAACTTCTCCATTTCTCCCATTATAATTTCAAAACACATCAAGAATTTAGCTGCACGCTCTGGTGGAATGAGATGTAAATATCTCTCAAAATTTTGAACAATTTATAAAGTGTTTATCTTTATGGTAACCTTATTTATCTGAGACACTGCAGCCTATGTGAGTCCCTGTCAGAGACAATACTCATCCTTTAACCTTGGAGAAAGGGAAAAAAGTGGTTTAAATTTAAAACCAAAGAAAACAACCCTACATATCACTTCAGGAGAAGATAACTTTCAGACAGTTCTTTTGTTCAGCACAAAGTATTTGTTCTGAGAATAATGGAGAGTATCAAACAGCTCCAGCTTGAGACAGAACAGATCTGAATCTTTATATTAAAAAGCATGAATGTGTAGTCCCATATCTGAGCAAGGGTCATAACCACAGGGCTACACAATATTAAGAGATAAGACCCATCATTTTTCCTGCTGTATTTCTTCATTGAAAAACTTGTAAATGTGCTGAAATAGTGACTAGAAAACAGGCATTACTTTCCCAAGTGTTAACAGCCACATATATACCCCTTTTTCTTTTCTTAATGACAAAAACTGAAACCCAAATGTGCTTGAAACAGACCACGGAAAAGAATCAACAGGAAAGCCTGAAAGTAGGTCACCCCATAATACATGATGACTCATGTCTAAGATGGGAGAGAAATTGAAAAAAAAATGGAAATATTAATTTTCAGTGGATTGAAAAAAGTTAGGTTTCCTCCCAGGAGAGTCAAAAAGAGTACACTTAAGGCTACAAAGGCAAATGAGAAGGCATTGAAACCGTTTCTGGACTAAGAACATTTCTATCACATAAAAGTGCATATCACTACGGAGGTACACTGGACAAAAACTCAAGTTTGCATATAGAATATATATTGCTATATATAGAAATATGAAATTTTAAATAAACTTTCAGAGTAAGCAAAATACTGCAAAATTACAAAATCCAATCCTTATTTGTGAAGTAGTGAACAATTTAGTATTTTGCTTTCATGTGATTAGTCCTAAAACACTGATCTCTCCCATACAAACTTCTATCTGAAAAGAAAATATTATTTATCAAGCCTGCTTCTAAACAGCTCAAATGGAACTCGAATTGTGATACACAGTGGACTCTTCTGTTCACAATTTCCTACTCCCAAAAACCCAAAATGATTTTCAGAAAATCTGCTATATATTTATTTTTAATGAAGAATATAAAAGTGCTAACATATGCTCCTTTAAAAGACTTCAGTAACTTAGGGATCTGCAGAGAGGGAATTAAAATTCTCTGCTCTGGGGTAATACTCAAGGTAATATAATCACTGATAACATAATACAATACCGTATGTAATACAAACACTAGATAATAATCACTGCTAGAACAGCCTGTCATGTAGCTTTATGCTGAGAAAGACCTGTCCACATGGGGCCACTTGCAGCACACAGGTACCCTTATACATCGTAATCTTCCCCAGGGAAAAATGGGCAATGCATCACAGCAGCCCTATACGCCTTTAGCCTTCTGCATACCTCCATAACCTGGAAGAACACAGTGTTATAATTTGAGGAAGATGCCAATGTGGACAAATAAAATATTATTCATTTCCATCTGAGGTGCACATTGAAGTACTGCTCTATGATGTCACATTTCCCACCTCAGAATTTGCCTAAATTGAAGTAAATTCTTTATAAAATGCTTGAATCTGTCCATATTCTATAGAATCGCAGAATGGTGAGGGTTTGAAAGGACCTCAAGATCATCTTGTTCCAACCCCCTGCCATAGGCAGGGATGCCTCACACTAGACAATGTCTCCGAAGGCTCTGTTCAGCCTGGCCTTGAATAGTGCCAGGGACAGAGCATTTACCACTTCTTTGGGCAGCCTATTCCAGTGCCTCAGCACCTTCACAGTAAAGAATTTCCTCCTTATATTTACAGAATCATAGAATAGTTAGGGTTGAAAAGGACCTTAAGATATTGACATCTTTCTATGTCCTCTGAAGATTACATTATATACAAAATGTTCAAACGCTTGTACAATGTAATGCACCACACCTATGAAAATTTGGAGTTAATATATTAATTCCAGCATGAAAAAGAGAAAACCAAACAATACAGGAATTTATTTTATCTCCTCAATTGTGCCTTGCACACAAAACACCCATCATTTTTAGAGTGCATTGAGTTTACAACATTCAAATTACCTGCAACCAGGAGTGCTGGAGTGAGGCAGCCACTACCACTCTGGCCCCTGTGTGCTGTTTAGAGTTTCTGCAACACACTCAGTGGCATTCATATGATCACAGGAATGATGCTCATACAATAAATCACTTGCCCAGCAAACACAACTTGTTATATCAAAACAGACAGCAGCCAAAAACTTTGTTCTTCTTTTGCACTATACCCAAGGTTAGCATAGCATGCCAGTGGGATTAGCTGCAGAAACTAGAGCTAGATGCACTATATAACCACTTTGAGAGAGATCAGAGTTCATTTAGGACAACTTCCTAAAAGCAGGTGACTTCAAATCCCTGAAGAGGATTTGAGTGAGCACTGGACAGCGTTCCTCCTTCCCCCTTCTCTTCCTTGACATGCTCCCATACAATCTCCCTTTGGTTTTTGGGGTTTTTTTCAGTCTATCAAAAGCTTGGTAGCAAGATTTCTTTCTACTACCAAAGGTCAAACATGAACAAAGGAAAATAAAAGAGATGCAGCTGTATTTGAGGACAGCAGGTATAAAAAAAGGTATCAGAGCAATAACAACTGTCATCTTCATTTAAAAAGGGACTTCTCTAAGTAAGGAACCAGCTATAAGTAATGAAACATGAAAATGAAAAAGTGTCCTTGATTGCTGTTAACTCATAATTTGCATTTTAACATTGAGTACAAAATATAGAGGTTTATGAGTAAAATAAGTAATCGAAAGCTGAAATCTCTCTTTTTTACCACATTGCACACAATGTATCCCAGTTTTCCCTACAGGAGTAGCACTGTACAACCATATTTAAACTCTGAGTCAGTGACACCTGCTCTCTTGTAAACAAAAAAACCTTAACTCATCCCTCCATTCTCTACAATGCTTCATGAGAGTTAGGTTTCAAGTACTTTGGTTAGCAACAGAAAAGAAGCTCTTACTCCTTGAAGAATTCTGCAAGAGCTAATAAAAACTGGAAACAGCATAACAAACTGAAGTTCAAAACCAGCATATCACTGCAGGGATGCAGCCATGTGAAGTTTCTTTACAGAAGGAAATTGCACTACTTCATCTTCTGACAGAGCCTTTTTTTCTTGAAGCTCTTCTGAGGTCTTCATGGCACTGAGATTTGAGTGGCTAACGTGTGTTGCACAATTGTGCCTGTCAAAAGATACATTTTGGCTCAAGAATGAATGTATTTATTCTCATATTAAAACAAAACAAAACAAAAACAACCAACCAAAACAGTTCAGCTAGAAAAACCGCATCCTCTTGAGGGGCTGTGGACTCAGAATGAATAGTTGTCCCATTCCATATCTACAGAAAGAGAATAGGGGCTTTACCAAGCAGAAAAGTGAACTTCTTTAACATGTACCTGTATTTCTGACATTAGATCAGGGAATGTTAGCAACACCATGCACAGATGCCCCTCCGAAGGATAACACATCCTCCAAGGACTTCTTACTACCTGCCTGTTTATCATTTGATAATAAAAGAGCTTTGGCCATGTCAGCTGGACTGCATGATGCACAATTTTGTACATACTACATGAAGACTTCTTCACGAGCTGATAAAAAAAGTTCAAACTGACTTGTGTTGTGCTTGTATGCGCCTTTATATTCACCATAAAACTAAAATGTTAAAACTTAATGAAGACCATCTCCATTAAGGACGCAAATAACAATTTTGCAGCTAGTGATCCCATCTTTTAGAATATCTTATAATCAAACATCAAATAAATCATAGTGTTTCACCACTGTGATCTCTAACTCCTTAAATAATTCTCAAAAATTGAATGGATTTTCCAGCAGACTTCTGCCTAACTAAAAAACCTTTTCCTTAAAGCACAAGTTTCTATGATCCAGTCTGAAAGTGTTTGCCCCTGAATATAGCTAGAAACTCAACCTTCATTTTATTGCTGTGCTTGCAGTTTTGTAGCTAGGCTATACCTAAAAAAATGAGAATACCTGGTTAAGATCTTCTTACCTGTCTCCAAGGCTAGAAGGCTTCTTTACTGGAAGCCCTATTTATGACAGTTGTTACTAGTTATCTTCATTAATAACTGTTATAAACACTGCATATAAAAATGCTTAAGTTCACTGTCAACCACTATGATTAACCCAGTTTTAAGTGTTCAGCATAGCCTTATTTACATTTGGCAATCAACAATGCCACATTTTGTGGAACACTCTTAAAATCATAACTGAATCATATATAAGGAAGTTCTGAAATCCTCCAACATTAATTGCCAATTTTACAGCAGCATATCAGGCAAGGGTTTTTTTGCTTAGTTAGAAAATTACATTCACATCAATTCTTGTTGAAGTTTTCCACCTTATTTTAGATGCAAAGTGCCTATTAAAAGTGTGGTTTGACAAATTGGTGGTTTACTTTATTTTTCTTTATGTTTTTCTATATTTTGTTCAAGACAAGTTTCCATTTGTCTGGTCCTGTTCCTGCTGATGCTGGTAACACAGTCATCCTCTTCTAATACCCAGAGTCTGACTCCTCACTAACTTTAACTGCCCTAAAGTAAAAGAAAAAGCACTAGTTTATTGTACCTATTACAAATCATTGGTAAGGTGCATCATATTCTCATGTATTTCCTTCTTTAAGGACAAAGAGTAAAAAACAATTATTACCTCAAATACTTGATTTACGCCTATTGGCTTTATTATTACGTGGTGTCAAGAACAACAGGAAGTACTGAGTGAAATAAAATATGTTAAAGTTTAAATGAGTTTACCACTTTTTCTGGTGTTTTTGGAAGACAAGAAGATCACCCTGGGGCTGGTCAGGCTGGGCTTTTGCTGGCTTTATTACCCAGCAGATGGAATGGCAAATGTGTGACATACGGAGAAAGCTATCTTATATGCCAGTTTGTTAAACAGATTGTCTTCGTCATCTGACCACTGTTAGAAAGGCAATTGAAAGCCACAGGCTTCTAGCTTCTCCATAATGAATGCTAAAAATGTGAATATGGGGCCATTTCTCACCTTTCAAAAGGACTGTCAAAACTACCCAGTTAAAAACTCTACACAAATGAAGGTGAGCTGGTATTCACAGCAATACCCATACTGAAATCCCTCCATGGGACATAGTGAGAATTTACATCTTAAGAACTGGTCCTTGGTTGTCTTCTCATGGGTATGCAGTTGGAAAAGTGGGATAAGATTTCAACAGTTTGCCAGTGCACACTAACAACACTGCCTTCAACTTCAAAAAACCAAGGAAAAGTGCTCTTGGTCTGCACACAAGATCTAGGTTTGGAAAATCAGAAAGATAATGTCTGTTGCATTACATGTGCTGATAATGTACTAGCGTACTACACTGACAGGTTCTGTGCCTTTAATAGGTTGCACTACTATTAGCATTCTTATTATATATAATATAGCTATATGTTATCATATACATATATATTCCCTTTTACTGTGTACAGTTGGTATGATCAGGTGATAACTGCAAGTAACATGGCAGTGTACAAATATCACAGAATCATAGAATCACAGAATGATTAGGGTTGGAAAGGACTTTAAGATCATCTTGTTTCAATCCCCCACCATGGGCAGGGACACCTTACACTAGACCATGTTGTCCAAAGCTCTGTCCAACCTGGCCTTGAACATGGCCAGGAGCATTTACCACTTCTATTGGCAACCTGTTCCAGTGCCTCACCAACCTCACAATAAAGAACTTTTCCTTATATCTAACCTGAACTTCCCCTGCTTTAGTTTTAACCCATTGCCCCTTGTCCTGTCACAACAGTCCATCAAATACTTTCATGGACTATGTCTATACACAGTCTGTTTTTCAATGTGTTAAAACTAGTTAGTCTTGCAATATGTTTAGATTAGAAAACAGGAGAAAGAAGTTTTGCAACTGTCCTTCTACAGCACATCAGGGCAGGAAAATCAATTGTTTTAAGCTGGAACTTGAGAAACTTAGGGAAGGACACTGAAAGTCTGTATCACATTTTTACTGTGATTTGCATGCATCTTTATTTCTCCTGGCTCTGTACAGGGAAACTTGTCGGTGTTAGGAACAAATACCTTTTCCTTTTTTGCGGCGCAGCTTACCTTCAATTGCTACTACTGCTTGAATGGCAGATAAAATATAAAGCAAGGTAAGCCGGTATGAGTTAGCGGTACTAACATTTCTGGGGTACTTGATGCATATCTGCTCTCATACTTGAGTATTCTGGGTTCAGAAGTAGCAGTCATTTTTCTCAGTCTTAGTAGCTGGTGCAGTGCAGTGTTTTTGACTTTCAGCCTGGGAACAGTGCTGATAACACCAATGTTTTTAGTTGCTGCTCAGTAATGTTTACTCTGACCACAGACTTTTCAGAATCTCATGCTCTGCCAGGGAGGAGGGGCCCAAGAAGCCAGGAGGAAGCAGAGGCAAGACACCTGACCCAAACTAATTAAAGGGGTATTCCATACCACAGCACATCATGCCCAGTATAGAAACTGAGGGCAGTTACCCGGAAGGGTTAGATCACTGCTCGGGTCGGGCTGGGTATCTTTGGGCGGGTGGTGAGCGGTTGTATTCTCTTTCCTTGTTACTTCCTTTATCATTATGGTGGTAGCAGTAGTGGTTTGTGTTATACCCCAGTTACTGGACTGTTCTTATCTCAACCCGTGGGAGTTACATTCTTTCAATCCCCCTCCCCATCCCTTCGGGTGCTGGGGGAAGATGGGGGGGGGGGAGTGAGTGAGTGGCTGCATGGTTCTGGGTTGCCAGCTAGGCTTAAACCACAACATTGAGTCAAACTAATTGCTAGTTCTGTGGAAAGCAGGGACTTCTTTTCTCCCATTAGTTCAGCAACATCACCAGGGCTGTGGGGTTATAAAGGCAGTTTTAATGCAGACACAGACATAGTGGGCCACTAGCAATATTATTCTTCTTGTGCCTTGGGGCATGTTAAAGTTTCCACTCTGAGTCTTTTACTACAGGTTTTGAGACTGACAGAGACCTATCTGTATGCGGAATTTGGACTTTGTGGGCAACACCAGCCTTTTCCAGGGCACTTTGTTCAGTAACAGATATACTCATTTTCCATCCCATGCTCATACCCATTTTTATTAAAAAAAAAAAAAGACATTTGAAATGGAACTCCTTACCCTCAATAGCAGATTTTATCTTTAAAGTTTCCTTTTTTCCCATCAAACCAAGCCCAGATACCTGATAACAGAAAGTCATGTGAGGACAAACTGCACTGGTACGCTCAGACAGGTTCTTGGAAATATTAATGTGTAAGAGATGCAACTTTCCTGGGGGCCTACAGCAGTCTTTCTAATGCATATGTTGCTTAGCATGTGAACAGTTGTAATACATTTTAAATCAAGAGAATAACACTCCATTTCCCTCAGTGAATCTCAAAGGTTAGCATTGTCTCAAACACTTGCAAAGCAGGCTACATACAGTTAGCAGTCACTTGGTTCAGAGCTGAACATAGTGCTGGCTTAAAGTGTCAGATCTATTTTACTGAGAAATGTACCATTTCTTTCTAGCATCATTAAGCCATGAATGTAAACAATTAGCAGAACTACAACTGCTACAATCATGCTGTCTTACCATTTACATTACTACAACCCAACACCATAACATGGTTAAAGCCTGTGCCACTGGAAGGCATTCATTAATTTCCACTTCCGTGCATTCACTCCACTCATCCTCCTAATTATACATTTATTTATTTCAATACCATTCCCACACAGCTTTTTTTGGTATGCTTTAACTGAGCCTACGCCACCAGAAGAAAATGAACTAAACAATTTAATATGTTGGTTTGAAACTTGAGCTTTTTACTTTATGAAGGCATTTAAAAACATGTTAGACTATTTACTGCTTTTAAAGATCCTCCCTTTCAGCTGTTTCTTGATTCCTCATAATACTTTGATACAATTAAATCTTACCACTCTGCCCTTAAAGAGGGGAAAGGAGACAAAGAGATTAAGTGAGTCTCTCAAGGTGCTGCCAGTGGGAAGGAAGACTAATGAATATCTTGGATGCTTTTTTAAAGGAAAACGTGGGTTTGACTTTTTATTTTTTTTTTTTACAAAAGTATTTGCTTCCTTTGAGTTTTTTCTTAGAAGACTGAAAACAAGAGGTTTCTTCTGCAAACATTATGTGCCTTTGATTTTCAGCTGAAATACCTTTTTTTTTTTAATGAGGTAACACAATTTATTTTCTGTTGTGTAATGAATATGGAGATATGTTCTGCTCAGCTATGCTTAGCCTTGCAGATCAATACTCCAGCTTCAGCTTCACATTCACAAGGTTTGAATTAGAGATGCTTCAGTAAAACGTACAAACAGACCCAACATCCAAATACCTTCTCTTTCAAATAATGACTGGTGCTGTATTTTCACCTATTTCCATGTATGAATAGAAACACTCTGTTTCAAAAACAACCAACGAGCTTCAGAGCTCAACAAATGTGATGGGTGAACGAAAAAGCCTGCTGAACCCAACAGGAGACTGTCAACAAGGACAAACTCTGCAACTTAGACTTCAGGCAGACAGTGAAACACATCAGTACTTGCCTCTCAGGTGGCCTTTAATATCTCCAACACTTACTTTAACAGTATTATCTTTAGTTTTAACTGTAAGTGAGCTGTTTCCCTCATAAATGATGAGCCCTGACAACTGATGCAGTTGCACGTAAACATCTCTCCTTGCTTTGAAGCTGCTAACATGTGCTATGGCAGGAGGATTTATGCTATGTATGAGGGCCACGAGGATGATAAGGGGGCTGAAGCATCTCCCATACAAAGACAGGCTGAGAAAATTGGGGCTGTTCAGCCTGGAGAATAGAAGCTGTGTGGAGACCTCACAGAAGCCTTCCAATATCTGAAAGGGGCCTACAAGGGTGCTGGGGAGGGACTCTTCATCGGGGACCACAGTGACAAGCAGTAATGGGTTTAAACTTAAACAGGGGAAATTCAGGTTAGATATAAGGAATAAATTCTTTAGTGTAAGTGGCGAAACACTGGAACATGTTGCCCAAGGTAGCTGTGAATGCTCCAACCCTGGCAGCATTCAAGGCCAGGTGGGACAGGGCCTTAAGCAACCTAGTCTAGTGGGAGGTGTACCTGCCCAAGGCAGGTGGATTGGAACTAAGACCCTTTCCAACCCTAACCATTCTATGATTCTATGATTCTATGATGCTGCTAAGAGTGCACCCTCCTTGCTAATTGGAATTTTAATTGTCTTTTGCCTCCTTAAAATGAAATTCTACATATTTTACTGGTTTAAATTAATTTGAGGAACTAAAAAACAAAAATAAAAATATCACTCAATTCATTCATGGACACACATCCTACCACCACCCCAAAACATATATATACATATAGGACTGATCAGAACCATCTTTGTCTTAAAATATGGTTAAAATTCACAGTGATTTTAGTAGGAGCTGATTTAGGTCAATGCTGAACAAATCTGGAAATCTCACCTCAATTATTCATCATCAGTCTCAGTACAAACTGTAACAAGGAAGAAAAACCAAGAAAAAAATCTTCCCAAAATCTTTTTTTAAATCCCATTGCACCTGCTAATGAATCTTTCTAATTAATATTCTCTTCTCTGAATACTGCATCTTGGTGTCCTGGGTTTAGCAGTAGCAGTCATTTTTCTCCTTCTTAGTAGCTGGTGCAGTGCTGTGTTTTTGACTTTCAGCCTGGGAACAGTGCTGATAACACCAATGTTTTTAGTTGCTGCTCAGTAATGTTTACTCTGACCACAGACTTTTCAGAATCTCATGCTCTGCCAGGGAGGAGGGGCACAAGAAGCCAGGAGGAAGCAGGGGCAGGACACCTGACCCAAAATAACCAAAGAGGTATGCCATACCACAGCACAGCATGCCCACTATAAAAACTGGGGGCAGTTACCCGGAAGGGTTAGATCACTGCTCGGGTCGGGCTGGGTATCATTGGGCGGGTGGTGAGCGGTTGTATTCTCTCCCCTTGTTATTTCCCTTATCATTATTATTATTATTGGTGGTAGCAGTAGTGGTTTGTGTTATACCTTAGTTACTGGAATGCTCTTATCTCAACCCGTGAGAGTTACATTCTTTCAATTCTCCTCCCCATGCCTCTGGGAGCCGGGGGTGGGGGGAAGAAGGCAGGGAATGAGCGAGCGGCTGCGTGGTTCTGGGTTGCTGGCTGGGCTTAAACCATGACACTTGGTCAAAGCTGCATGCAGAAGATGTTAACCTTTAAAGTCTGCCCTTCAGTACAGCTTAAAAGACTCTTCTTGTTGTTAACCCAAGGTGCGAAATATCACAAGCGCTTTAATCACTTAAATTACAATTGGCAACTTACCAGAAGCAAAAATATCTTTTCTGATTTTAGATGCCTAGGTTCTCTTTTCATGTATAGTTTATGGACATTAAACACTCAGGTCCAGTGAGAAAAACAGCATTTCTGAAGCAAACGATACAAAATGACATTTCAAAATTAGGATCATTACTATAACACTGTTCCTATGGACAGCATGGATTATCAAGTCATCCTAATGGCTTCATTCCAAACTAAACCAACTGCAGAGAAAGTTCTATAAAGCCTCACATGTTTGAAAGTGTGTATTAGCAAACAAATTAGTACTTCTGCTCCTGCTGCAATATTTTCTTTTTGGGCCTCATACCTGTTTCTTCCATGAGATTTTACTGTTCTTAAGTAAGCAAAGGCATCAAGTCAATAAAGCATCTCTTACTGAATCTGCAGCAAATATGCAAGTACTCATCAGAATTTAACTCAGGAGATTGTCTTTAAACTTGCACAGCTTACTCAGGAAAACAAATACAATAAATTTTAGGCTTATTTAACAACTTACTGTAACAAGTGAGCAGCTTGTGAGTGGGATGGAGGGTATGAATCTGATAAATTAATGAGAAATCTCTTTCTCACAGAGTACAGAAGCCAAGTAGGACTCTGCTGGTAGATCATTTATTTGTGCTTTGCTTTATTAAACAGCTTCTTCTAGAAGGAAAGATACTGAAAAGCATGTATTGGTGTGCAAACCTCAGTGGTAGGCAACTTGTTATAGGCAGATGCTATTAGGGAACTGATACACGCACCAAGGATCAAATCCTGACTGGTGCGGAATGAAATCCTTCGGACCATCTGATGAAAGACATAAGGATGTGGTTCAACAGGAGCAGGTATCAGATGTTCTGCATCCCAGAGCAGAAACTGGGGACTAAAACTTGAACTTTTTTATCAAGACTAAACACAATTGTTGCATCTATCTTTGACTGCATGTAAGCTGCCAAAGGAAATCATCATACAGTTACTTGTTCATGCCAGATACTTCCCCTCTGTAAAGAAGAGAATCAACAAATTCTGAGGAGCTGTGAGAAAGTAATGTAACTGAAACAGGTCTATTTCTATACAGAAACTGGGTAAAAAGAAAAAAAAAAAGTAAATGTACTGGCTGCTGCCACCCTCATATATCTAAGAAACTCTTACAGATTCTTAATTTAGAAAGTAAATAGTATGACCGAGGTTCATTTGCATATGCAAAACAAGTTCTTTTTTCATCACTGATCATGTCACAGGCTTCCTGGCTACCAGCAAATAGGACACCTGTGTGTGCTCTTTGACTAACAATGTAGAAAATGCAGCACTACTTTTGTAGCCTGTGGAAGCGTGCTCACTATTACAGGGATGCCACATTGTGATGTTACTATTATGTGTGCCTCCTACTGTAGCAGTGTTTTGCAGTTGGCACAAGAATGGCACAATGACAGACTAATTAAAGCATGTAACTGTAATTGCATTACTGAAAGTTACATTTACAAATGTATACAAAGTTCTTCTTGCAGGCATATGCTTTACACTGACTCGTACACAGACTGACAATAGGGTCAAATCATGAGAAGCAAGGAGATCATTATGAAAATGCTGTTCTCAAAAAAGCTAGTATTATTTGGAGGATAATAATTTTAAACAACTCTTTGAACAGCAATTGCATTATGTTTCCACTGATGTCATTAAACAAAAAATGGCTGAAAAGACCAATCACACAAACTAGTAGCTACAGCCAGTGAAAAAAACCTTGCAAATTTCTTTTATTACTATATCAATTGACTTTCTTTAATTTCTTCCACCTCTGGAGGAATAAAGAATGACAGCAAATTAATTATTTATAGATATAAAAATAGTGGCTTCCATCTGCTAAGACCTGGAACTGCCGGCCCAACAAATTGCATACTTAGAAACATAGTATCATAGAATAGTTAGGGTTGTAAAGGACCTTAAGATCATCTAGTTCCAGCCCCACTGCTATGGGCGGGGGCACCTCACACTAAACGATGCTACCCAAGGCTATGTCCAGCCTGGCCTTGAACACCACCAGCGATGGAGCATTCAACAACTTCCCTGGGTAACCCATTGCAGTGCCTCGCCACCCTTACAGTAAAGAATTTCTTCCTCATATCCAACCTAAACTTCCCCTGTTTAAGTATGAACCCATTACCCCTTGTCCTATCACTACAGTCCCTAATAAAAAGTCCCTCCCCAGCATCCTTATAAGCCCACTTCAGTTATTGGAAGGCTGTTAGGAGGTCTCCACGCAGCCTTCTCTTCTCCAGGTTGAACAGCCCCAACTTTCTCAGCCTATCTTCATATGGGAGGTGCTCCAGTCCCCTGATCACCCTTCCTGGCCCACCTCTGGACTTGTTCCAACAGTTCCATGTCCTTTTGATGTTGAGGACACCAGAACTGCACACAATACTCCAAGTGAGGTCTCACAAGAGCAGAGTAGAGGGGCAGGATCACCTCCCTCGACCTGCTGGTCACACTCCTTTTGATGCAGCCCAGGATACACTTGGCTTTCTGGGCTGCAAGCACACACTGCCGGCTCATGTTCATTTTTTCATCGACCAAAACCCCCAAGTCCTTCTCTGCAGGGCTGCTCTGTATCTCTTCTCTGCCCAACCTGCAGCTGTGCCTGGGATTGCTCCAACCCAGGTGTAGGGCCTTGCACTTGGCATGGTTAAACTTCATCAGGTTGGCATCAGCCCACCTCACAAGCGTGTCAAGGTCCCTCTGGATGACATTCCTTCCCTCCAGCGTATCAACCGAACCACACAGTTTGGTGTCATCGGCAAACTTGCTGAGGGCGCACTCAATCCCACTGTCCATGTCACCCACAAAGATGTTGAACAAGAGCGGTCCCAACACCGCTCCCTGAGGGACAACACTCGTTACTGGTCTCCAGACAGACATTGAGCCATTGAGCACAACTCTTTGCGTGCGGCCATCCAGCCAGTACTTGACCCACCGAGTGGTTCACCTATCAAATTGATGTCTCTTCAACTTACTTGATGAGATATAAACAACAGAATATAGGTAATATGAATGATTTATAAAGTCACTTTGCATTAAAATACACTTTAAAAAAGCCCCAAACATAATAATATGCCTGCCCAAGATTACATGCAAGATATGTCCAGATGATCAGAAGATTTGAAAAATTTTGAAACATTATCTGGAATATTTTTTCCACTTTGGAGAGCTCTAGAGAACTAGTATCTCAGTATTGCCACCCGCAAATGAGTACATCACTAAGACAAGCAGCAAGCAAGTTTTAATAATAGACAATATTCAGACAATGATACTAAGAGTCTGGGAAAGAAAAAACAACAGCCAAACAACAAAATACAAAATGAGAGTATAGCTGTTCCCATTTTTAGCCTTAAGTATCTGAGCAAAATTTAAAATTTTTAGAGGTGCTTATGTAATACCTCATAGCATCCAATACCTATTTTTTATGCAATCCTGATTATTTTTTTTTAATCTAAGTATCAATTCAATTATCCACTGCAATATACAATACAGACACTTGTCAAATGAAGGTCTCACTGAGAAAAATGACTGGCAAACTGAGGCATCCAATAATTTTCATGAATATTAAATACACTTTATTACTAAATAAGCACATCTAAACTTTGTGAACGAATAGGCTAAATAAATAAGCTTTATCTTCATACTTTACCTTACCCTGCCTGAGTCTTTCCATTAAGAAAATCTGAAAAAATTATCTCTTGGGGCATACTGGTAGCAGTTACACTGCTAGCAGTTAAATTGCAACTGTGGGGAAAATTTTTTTCTAAAGCAGCAACTTTTGTCAACAATATTTTTTTTATATGAGGAACAAAAACCATATTTAAAAATATCTTGAGGTCTAGTAAATTACTATGCAGCCAAAGTCTTGTTGCAGTGAACACTCAGAAAAAAACCCAGAACTTCTCACAAATCAGTCATTATGGACAGCTTGTCTGCAGCCAGTTTTTGTTTATTTAGGAGAATCAAATCTCATTGGTTTCATTAATGCAGAAAAAATATTTTAAGTTACACTTTGAGTTCTTATATTTTCTCATCTTTCACTATTATATTGATTTTTCACATACAAACAGCTCTTTTGAAAGGGATATTCTCTTTTTCCCTGAACAACTCCAATTATGAAATGTTTATCTCACAAATTGGTGACTGAGAAAAAGCAGAAATTCTTCAGATTCAGAAGAGTCCAAATGAGTGCTCCACTGAAACAAAATTAATAACAAGGAAGCCCACAGGAAATAAGCTTTAGAATAATCTCTTCAAGTACAGGAGTATATTTATTTCTTTATTTAATCACTGCATGCAATCACTCCTAATAAACACTCATAATTAAGGCAACATTAAGTAGCAAGATGATGAACACATTTTATTATTCACTGAGGACAACAAACACTTCCATTTGGAATTGTTTCAAATGGTTGTGGCTAATCCTAACATCCTAACAGTTTCTACAAGAAGTAAACCTGGGTTTGTAAGGGAATCTAGATCCCACTGACTGCAAGGGTGGTCAGGTTCTGAAATGTTTCTGGCATCCAAGGATAAATCTCTGCTTTCTGGTGGAAGACTAGATATGACTGCCTTGACTACACTGACGAATGAACCACTTTTCACATTATGTTTACTAAAAAAGTCCTTACTTTTCCAACATGGACAACTCCTCTGTACAGAAGGTTCAAAAACATGGCTTCCCCTGCTCATCTTTCAGCACATAACATAATTAGTGTTTAGTGAACTAAAGACTATGTGAATTAACAAGTTACAAAAAGTGGTGACAATTAAAGATAAAGTAAGCTTGTTCACATTTTGTCACAATGGAAAAGTTAGAGGCAGACGTGCAGACTATCTACCCGCCTGTAATCACCATAAGCCGCCTAAATGCAGGACTCAGTGGTTCCATTTCCACTTTATTTACGTGCATACACAGTGATATGCTCACGACCTTTAAAGACAGTGCTTACAGTGCTCTGAAACTTCATCATATTTTTGAACTCTTACCCATATACTGATGGACGTAATTGTAACACAACAGGGTTTGCCTGACAAAAAAGATGCAGACTCCTTTTAACAATCCATTCTAATAAAGAAGGGATGGGAAAGGCTTACTATACGCACCTGAGGTTTGCTAAAACAATTTGTACAAATATTTCCTATCTTTCAGTTATTTATTTTTTGCTGGTATGTATCTTAGGAAAGGCCAAGCATGAAATTGGAGCTGTAAAGGAAGTTGGAATTTAGTGATATGACTCTGCTCTAGAAGCTCAATAGGTGTGCAGCAAAGCAAGAAGGGTGAAGGGGCTGAATTATTCATTAAACCTTTAAGCATCAACAAATAACAGTGAAGAATGTCTGTTTTGCAATGGTAGGTGTGAGCTATATGCATAAAAGAAAACATGTCACAAAACCTGTCTTGTAAGACCATCATAGAAGCTTTTTCTTATTAGTTATTCTGAGGGAAGAGAACACTAGCAAGTTACTTACAGGAGGTTCATAGCACAAATGGGTTTTTCATTTTACTTAGCTTAACAACTTGAACACTGCACCTCCTTTATCAGCTTAAAGGGAAAAGAAAAACTGATGAAAACCTGATAAAAGGTAAAGCCTTTCTTATCAAGTAATTACAGTGCTGGAATAAAACAGCTGTTAGAAACTTAGTATAAGAAATGAAAATATGTGAGCTACACCTAGCAAACTATATATATCTAAAATATATAAAACATAACACAAGCAAGTTGTTACTTGTAAGTTCCAGCTTCCATTCCAAATTTCACCTCCGTGATAACTTTCCCAGACAAATCCTTACAGTGAGAAATTATCTTTGAGCTAAAAATAAATTCTTTTCTTCTTTTTATTCAAATTTTAAAAGCTTTTTCTTTTTCTGTATTCTGTATTGGGGTTTATGGCAAGATTTTGATAGTGGGGAGGCTACATGGGTGGCTTCTGTGAGAAGCTGCTACAAGCCTCCCCTGTGTCTGACAGAGATAACACCAGACAAGTCCAAGGCCAAGGCTGAGCTCATCAGCTACAGTGCCTCTGGGATAACAGATTTAAGAAGGAGAAAATGTTACTTCTCAGGAGCAATTGCAGCCAGAATGAGGAAAGTGCTCCTTCCTCCTGAGGAGGAAGGAGCAGCAGAGACAACCTCCATTTCCCCATCCCCCTGCACTGCTCAGGGAGGGAAGAAGGAAGAGGAAAGTGGTAGTAAAGTGATGCCTGGGAAGAAGGGAAGGGTGGGTGTAAAGTGTTTTATGATTTGGCTTTATTTCACATTATTCTACTCTAATTTGACTTGTAATACAGGAAAACTAATTTCCCCAAGTTGAGTCTGTTTTGACCATGATGTAGTTGGTGAGTGATCTCTCCATGAGCCTTTCATTACATTTTCTCTTCCTTATCCAGTTGAGAGGAGTGATAGAGTGGCTTTGATGGGCACCTGCCATATAGCCAGGGTTAACCCACCACGTATGTCCACATCTGTAACCAGATCCATTTTATGGTGAGAGCTACTCAATTAACTGATATATCTAAACCACCCTGTTGGTAAAGTCAGGTGGCTGCAAAGCTTTCTAACAGTGCAAATGGGAAGCTGGTATTACACAAGAAGAAGCAATAATGCTTTCAGATTGGATTAACCTTTGACAAAACATATTTATGTTACAGCTTGGAAATAAGTGTTTTCACTCTTTTCCATTTTTGGCAAATCCACAAACAGTAATATTAATCACCCTCAACTAGCTTTCAGTGTCCATAGTTCTGGTACTTTGATTTGTTTTGATTTAATCTGCTGTAGGCCTAATACTAACATTTTACCAGCAGTCTACATCTTCTGAAGGAACACCTGCAGTATTTGGAAAAAAAAAAAAATAACAAAATGAAAAATATATGATCACTTTTACTTTCATTTGGTACCTCAGTGAATTCAGATCTTTTTCTTTTTAATTTCCACTGCAGTTTGTTTCTACCATGCAGACTTTCCAAGTTTCCTGCCTGCTGCTTCTGAACAAGAGAACACAGAAGGAAATAGGCAAATTTGTGGCAACCCATCATTCTACCTCTGACTGTGGCCAACCTAAAGCTTTGGGCAGGGTATAAGACCCTGGGCAAGCATAAACACCTAGTTCCCTAACATGCCCCACCAGCCTCCAGTCTTAAAAGATACCATATAGATTTCTACCCTGGCTTTTCTTTGTGATTGTATACGAATGAGTTAGTAACTGCTGCTCTTAACAAGAGCAAGAAAAGCAGGCATGAGAATTATCCCCCCCTGCAGACCACATGTCGTGGTTTAAGCCGTAAATCACGCAGCCCGTTCTCTCACTCACTCCCTTCTCTTTCTTTCCCCCCCTCCTGGGTGGATGGGGAGGAGAATCAAAAGAATGCAACTCCCACAGGTTGAGATAAGAACAGTTTAGTAACTAAAGTATAACACAAGACCACTACTGCTACCACCAATAATAATAATGACAAGGCAAATACAAGGAAAGAGAATACAACTGCTCACCACCTGATACCAAGCCCAACCACGCAGTGCACCCCCACCCTTCTGGGTCTCTGCCCTTCGTTTCACATCCTGGGCATGACGTGCTATGGCATGGAATACTTCTTTGGTCAGTTTGGGTAAGGTGTCCTGTTTCTCCTTCCTCCTGGCTTCCCCTCCCCTCCCTGGCAGAGCATGAGGCTCAGAAAGTCCTTGGTCAGACCAAAACATCACTAAGCAGTAACCGAAACACTGGTGTTATCAGCACTGTTCCCAGGCCAAAAGTCAGAAACACAGTGCTGCACCAGCTACCGAGGAGAAAAATGACTGCTACTGCTGAACCCATGACACCACATCAAAACCCCACAAAAATGCCTCCCCCTGACTACACTGGCCCTGCTTGCCACTGCTGTCAAAAATCACTGCATCTGCCACACAGGCAGCAGGAACAGGCTCAATGGCTGCAGCTCACAGAGCACAAAAGCAACTATCAGAGGGGGGAGGCAGTATAGACATATGTTTCTATCCACTACTCCTGCGGTGGTGTAACCCTTCCAGAGAGGGTGGGTAACAAGTACTGGCAATCTCTTAAAACTGCAGCAACCACAGCCAAAGGAATAATGGTGAAATTGACATCGCAGTAAGACAATTGTATCACTGAAGCTGGCTTTGGGTAGAAGCAGCTTTGACCCCTATTCTGGCACAGGCAGATAGATGTGGACAGACTGAAATTCAGGGGAAATACACATGAAGTGGCATTTCTCATACTTTACATGTTAAACCACATGGTGGAAAGACATTTAAAACACATACTATATTCTGTTTTCAACAAAAACGTAATTAAAAAAACCCTCCAAAACCATCACCTGGATTTCAGCATTGCACAGCTTCCCTCATGTGACAGAAGTTATTTCCTCAGTGAGTTATGATCTGTAAATACCCACTTGCTCTTTTCCGAGGCCCACATATCACCAAAAAGTCTAAGAGTTTATAGATTGAAGCCCTCAAAGAGGAAAACAAGGTCGTGATGAATTCTCTTGTTTCCTAATAACTTATGTACACCTTTATATAAAAGAAATTATCTCTCTTGTTTTGAAGCTTGTACAAAATAAATAGTGTTTCCAGAGAATGGAATAATTCAATTGTACTTCTGTTTTTAATTAACTGCAGCAATTATTGATTATTTTCCTGTACTACAAACAAGGAGAGCTATGTATGAAATGGAAGCCAGATAAAATAAAGCTTTTAATTTAATTCAGTGTTATTCCTTCAGCACAAACTTTGTAAACTCCTTGATACCACTGTGAAGCAAATAGCTGGCTTTTACAGAAAGATTCTGTAAATGAAAGTAGTATGTACACATCTTGAGCAAGAGCAGAGTCCTATTGTTGTAGGGCTTGTGTAAGTCATGGAAAGGAGCCATCTTTATCTGAATAACTGTCAGTGTGGTAGCCAAGATCATACAGAGATACAAAAGTGTAAAGCAATGTCATAAAGCAAATCAAGGCTAAAATAATCACGAACAGCCGATTCACCAATGCATCCACTGAAATGCTCTGCCCTCCTGCTTCTAGCCCCCTCTTATAAGCCATTTTAAAAGGTCCAGCTCTTCCTAGACATTCACCTGCTGCTTGAGAGTGTTTTTCTGGACTGTACTGCCTTCAGAGAGTTTATTACAACAACTAAGAGAACTGGAGCAGAAACTCCCAGAGAGCCAATCCTGCTTTTGCAGAATAGTGTGAATAACCTACTGCCTGGCCACACAACAAAGTGGCGATCAAGTGGATCCTGCTACGCCCCAGGAACCCTTTCAAAATAAACTGAGTTTCAACTAAACTGTAGGAAAAGGTCAAATGAAATTACTTCATGAAGTGTCATACTTTCCCTCTTACTCTTCTGTATCTTTGTACTCTGTGTAACACTTCAAAACATAATTCTGCTCTGCTAGGAATAAGTTGATTCACAAACAATCTGTATTAGATCTTACTTTGAGACAGCAGTTAGACCCACAAGGAGAATGCAGCCTTGTTACTCTTTGCTCTTTATCGCAAGGATTTTATAATTGCATCTACTCCAATCTCTAGGTTGACAAACTGCTCAATATTTATTAACTTCAGGCTAGTGAGTGCATGTTCCCCTTTTAAGTCCTTTATCCCATGATATTGTTATTTTATACTTCTCTACATGGAAGTAGAAACTGATTTGTCCATCTTGAAGCCCAGTCTGTCTAAATCATTCCCAAGTTCATTGCTTCCTTTGGCAGTTCCAGCTCAACAGAGGATTTAATCATATTTCAAGTTCTTTCTCTTAAGTCTTTAAACACACATGAAACAAAATCCTTCTTAACAGCTTCCTATCCAAAATACAATCAGTTCACTTCCCTTGTATCAAACTGTGTCTGCTCATATACTTTCTGGGTGCTAGTCTCTGACATGACCCTCAGTCTTCTGCCACAATTTCTAACTTTTAACATCATTTTTTTAAGGCTGAATCTCAAACAGTTAATTAAATAACTTCCCCCACTGTCAACCCAAAGAGAGGAGAAATCTTTTAACATATCTCCAAAAAGTTTACTATATAAAATTCTCCAAAACTTCAGGGAAAGAGAAAAAAACAAACCCAAAAAGGAAAAGAGGAAAACTACATGTGGCAAACTGTTCGCTGCCAGAGATGTCTATCAAAAGGATCACTAAGTTCCAGATGGCAGGTCTCCTATGGGAAGCAGCTGATCATTTGGCAGCATGTTCTCGAAAAGTGCCAATGGCTAAGTCTGTCTGTGGTAACTCAGGGCCACCACAGGAATTTCTTTCAGCTGTACAAGCTAAGCCTTTGCTCTTCAGCAGACCAAAGGGGGTATCTAGACCCAATGCTTTATCACATACCAGCCAACACATCAGAGACGCTCTCTTCTTTGTGAGGGGGCACTTTGGTGTTAATATAACCACAGAAGTTGGTAAACTTGATTTATTAGTTGGGCCACTTTCTGCAATTTCTTTAAGCACTGATATATTACTGTGTGCATGAAATAGCTAGCTCAGCTATGAAAGGTGTGTAAGAAAAAGAACAGTAGGTCATCTTTTATACATAGTCAATGATATCTTGATTTCTGCTCTCAATTTTTTATTCAGCCCTTAAGCAGAAGAATTCTTATATTTTAAGTTCAATATTACTTGATTTACTGCCATTTCTAAACTTCACACATTCCATAGCTAGAAATCTAACCATAAACTGTATTTGTTTTCAAATTTTTCTTATTTCTGATCAGCATATTTGGCACATAGCTCCATCTTATTTCCTCCCTTCCTTTACCAATTCAACTAGAACCTCCTTAGGACAGGAGATAGGTAGCTTGCTTTCAATCACAATTTTAAAGCCATAAAAAAGTGTAGCGCTTCTCTCTTTTATATAAAACTCTTCTCAGCATTTTTTAATGTTTCATGGCTACAGGTTGGGTGGAGAAGAGATTCAGAGCAGCCCTGCAGAGAAGGACTTGGGGGTGTTGATCGATGAGAAACTGAACATGAGCCGGCAGTGTGCACTTGCAGCCCAGAAAGCCAACTGTGTCCTGGGCTGCATCAAAAGGTGTGTGACCAGCAGGTTGAAGGAGGTGATCCTGCCCCTCTACTCTGCTCTCGTGAGACCTCCCTTGGAGTACTGTGTGCAGTTCTGGGGTCCTCAACATCAAAAGGACATGAAGCTGTTGGAGCAAGTCCAGAGGAGGGCCATGAGGATGATCAGGGGGCTGGAGCACCTCCAGTATGAAGACAGGCTGAGAAAGTTGGGGCTGTTCAGCCTGGAGAAGAGAAGGCTGCGTGAAGACCTCATGGCAGCTTTCCAATATCTGAAGGGGGGCTACAAGGATGCTGGGGAGGGACTTTTCACTAGGGACTGTAGCAATACAACACGGGCTAATGGGTTTTAATCTAAAACAGGGGAAATTCAGGTTAGATATAAAGAAGAAGTTCTTTACTGTGAGGGTGATGAGGCACTGGAACAGGCTGCCCAAAGTAGTGGTAAATGCTCCATCCCTGGCAGTGTTCAAGGCCAGGTTGGACAGAGTCTTGGGGGACATGGTCTTGGGGCGAGGTATCTCTGCCCATAGCAGTGGGGTTGGAACAAGATGATCTTAAGGTTCTTTCCAACCCCAACCATTCTATGATTTTCAGATGCTGATGAGTGATTCCTCATTGGAGTGTTCTTAAGATGACCACCTAACTTCTCCAAATAGAAGTTAAATTCAGCGGCTGTTGAGCAGGCTTGTTCTGTGCTACTGTGCAATATGCTTAACATTCATAGCGCTGATCTTCCCACACCACCTATACCGGTCAACAGAGAATGCAATCCCCCCAAAATTAGAACACCTTCTAACATATGTAAGTACAGTAACAGCATAGGAAACAGACAATGACACACAATGTCAAGATTTCCAGTCGGGCTGCAAATCCCTGCTCGCTCCATACAACAGTGGCACCAGCTGTAGCCCAATTACACTCAACAGTGCACAGGTGCTCCCAGAAATGAGTAACAAAAGCAAACTTCCCTTTAGGGTTTGGAAAAAAAAAATTAATAAATCAGAGTTCTTTAACTTCTTCAGGTCTCAAAATGTGAAATAGATTGAGGAAATGGGAGAGATAAAATGACATACAGAGAAATAACAATAATTTGAATTACTACTTAAAGAAATATATCATAGAATTGTACTAAAAAATATCTGTGCTCACAGTTTACCTGTACACACCAAGGCTCATGAAACATTTTAGTACTTTGACGTGAAAATCCACTTTTGTTCTAGCTCTACATTAAAGGAGTTCTAACCTGGGAAAATAGAATGCATCATTCAAAATATAAAATGCAATATTTTATTGATGTTTAATAACTATCTGCAACAAAGACAATTTGGGATAAATGTAACTGAACTAACTCTACAATTTTTGGCAACATTTCAGTGTGTTGTGAACAACTGGAATCAACTCACGTAAAATATCAAATAGCAAACATGACCACCTCAGTTTAAAAACTTGAAAAAGCTTACAACTGCAGTATTCCAGAGAGCTAATTGCAAGATAAAAACAAGGAAAATAATTATATGGAAATGTATTAATGGAAAAAAAAAACAAACCCACATTAAATTCACCTTAGAATACATGTTTGATAAAAGAAATCCACTTCATTTTCATGCTATGAAATTAATCAAGCTGAAGATTTGGAGAGTTTCATTCATCAGTAAAACATTATTTCATTATACCAATAAACTTGCTCTGACAAAATGAGCAAATGTATGTTTATTAATTCAACTACTAGAGAGCCAAGATATTACAGCACAGTTGTCAGTATGTAAGATTCATAGCTTAACATTCTCTTATTAAAAATAAGAGCACTTACACTGAGTAATTGATTTTATTTTCTTAATAGAAGCTCTAAGAGAAGCTGTGGGGCTGTTCAGAGAGCACCAACAATAAAAATTTAATTACACTGTGAATGACAGCCTATTCAATTGGAGGCAATATTTACCTTTATTGATATGACCAGCCAATATCATAGAATAAAACTAGCAGATGGTCAATTGTCTTATAAATTATTCTAGTATGCTAACTTGCAACACAGCAGATTTTCAGCTCATAAAAAGATATACATTAGTAATACCAGTAATACTTACTCACTGAACAGAGAATTAGTAATTTTATAAGGTAACAACAATCCTACAAAATGGATAGGTCAATAAAGGAGAATTGAGTGCTCAAAAACTCAAGACACTGAAAATAATCAGTCTATAATGCAGTTGCTTTTGGCAGACCACACAACAACATTAGTTCCTAAAATAATCATTATAACTGCAGCATGATAATGCGGAATATTTTTGATCCTGCAGCTTCTAGATTGGTAGATATAACTAACTCATTCATAGATGCCACTTTTAATAGTTTTTCTCACCTGACATGCTATCAGTTGAGAAAGATAAAGAATATCCAAGAACACTGCTCTTTCATTAACATAGGAGTAGGAGAAGGGAGCTGGCCCATAAAAAGATTTTACAGTCCCTTGGAAGTACTTTAGAAAAGTTGTGACTCTGATTAATAGAACTGATGTATTCAGCCAAACTCTGTGATATTTTTATGGGTTTATTTTAAGTTGAAATTTAAGAATGAAATAAGGCAAGAGAAACAATACCTTGTAGTTATAATACCTTGTGAATAATACCTTCTGAACTAAAGCTGGAAAATGGATTACTGAGTCTCCAGGATCAGAAACATGAATCTTATACTGTACTTTTGTTATGCTGCTTTGTATGACTGTTTACTGTTCCATGCCTACTGCACCAAATCAAAGCACTAGCGGAGACACAATGAGAGACAACAAGTCCCACACACCTACTGAAAATTCTGTTCACATAGATTCTTTTTACTTTGGAGAGAAACACTCAGAGACAGGATTGAAGCTTTCTGTGCTGAGCTCAGATCACATCCCTCCTTTGTAAACAGCTGATTTGAATTGCAATAGAAATAGGTTTTCAAAGCAATAAAACCTATTGTATTTTTTTTTCAAATTGCATGCAAAAATAATGATCCCTATATCTCATTCTTAATAGGACTGCAGATGCTGCTTGATGACAATTGCACTTGTAAACAAGTTTGGTTTTTGTTTTTTTTTAATTGGAGTTTCATGGAAATAGAAACTGAATATGAAAATGTGCAATTTGTTGCAGGTTTCATGAGAATATGTCCATTGTACAGCTGATACGGTCCGAAGGTCAGTTGAAGAGCTGGCTTTGTAAGAAGCATTTCATAAGCTTGTCCTTGTTCCCAGCCAAGTGCCAAACTGCAGTCTTACAAACTATGGAAGACCAATGCTGTAGACATAATAGAACTTCTGCCTAAGTCCAGTTTAAAAAAATTTATTCTTTTGAGCGTAAAATTTCTGCCC
This sequence comes from Ara ararauna, assembly GCA_028858755.1. Lineage (NCBI taxonomy): Eukaryota > Metazoa > Chordata > Aves > Psittaciformes > Psittacidae > Ara > Ara ararauna. The sequence continues at coordinate 51,517,844 of CM054376.1, read as the reverse complement.
TTCCAGGACTACTGTGCTTTCACTGAGACTTCAGTGCTTAAAACCATGGTAAATGAACCACAAAGGTGAAAGCCAAGAGATGGCCACAAGATGCCACAACAATTGCCATTAAGTATTGACAGTTTCATTACTCAGTTTGGAAATAGCGGTACAGTGCTAGAAATAGTGTTTTGTGTCTGCTTTCTGAAGCCACTCAGAATTAATAGCTGTGAGACAGCTCTTTTCTAAAAACATGCTCAATATTGGGGAATAACTGGATGAAAAGCAACCAAGAAAGGGATTTTTTTTTTTCAACCTTTGAACTCACAGTGTTTTTGTTAGCTCCCTATAAACCCAATTGAGGCCCCCTGGACAGTACATGGAACTGATGTTTTCAGACAAGGAAACGCAGAGAATTTGCTCTCCCTCTTTGCTAGTTTATCAGATTTTGATCAGATAGCTGTAATCAAACTGAGACCCGGCAGACCCCAGATTAAAAAAATCTGGGTGCACATGTGCACTTTGGCATTTTCACTAAAAATACTTTTCAATAACAGTAGTGAAAATTATGGACAGATTACATGAGTGTGAGAAAGTATTTTCCAAAACATTACAAACTCCAGGAAAAAAACACAATAAAGAAAAGTTACAGACTTAAGGATGTCACACTTATTGTCTGACAAGTGTGGTACTTGTTGTGATAGAAGTATACAACTTGTATAAAAGTTGCATTATACGTTCGAAATATAACTTAGGGCAGCAACTGTCACACAAACACAAATCATTTTACGGTTGCTGGTGGTTTTTTTTTTGGTTTGTCACAGTCCCTGAGCAAGGGGCTGAGGTGAGATAGGAAAGCATTGTTGAAAATGTTTTAGCTATGACCTTGCCAGGCACAAGAGATGAAGTAATTATCCTTACTGTGCTACGAAAAACTTCTCAATAAGACAGAAAACAGAAGCAAGTCCCGCCATTACAAGTAAGTCTCAGGGAACAAGGGAGCCTTAACAGACTCTTAGTTCCTTCCAGAGACACAGAGTAGCATGACAATTTGGTCCTTAATTTCAGAAACTACCTACTAGTCTCTCCCAGTTTCATTCCACTGGTCCAGAGGGCTCTTCTACAAAGGTTGGAGATGAAAGAGAAATAAAATAAAAATATTAAAAAAAATCCTTCTGATTGCAAGTATAACCAAGGGAGAACTCAATTTCAGAAAGCCTTGAAAGGCATTAAAATGTTATAATGAGGCTTTTTGTCCCTCCTTATACAACAGTGGATAATCCTCTGAATTACAAGTCTCTTTTTACATATAGTTCAAATTACATTGCTAAAATATTGATATAGTCAGACCTGCTTAATTCAAGCCAGTTTTGCTTCTCATTAAGATTTAACAGAGGCTGAAGCATTTATGGTGTAATGTCATGAAGACTTTGGGACATAGGGAATACAGCAAGCATGAATTAAGCGGGACTACAGGAGGAAGTGATCTGCACTAGAAATACAGAGAATATTTGATGGAGAGAAAACCATTTTCTCTTGAGCCAGTGGTAGGGGATAGAAACATGGCCAGCCAATCTCCCCAGGGAGTTCTCATCCGCCACCTTTTTTGCCCACTAGGTGCCACCAGTGTTTATCAGAACACCTCCCTGCACATCCGCACACATGCCCCAGGACCTCTCAGGCAGCCTGTTTCAGCTGCAGCCATCCATCACATCTGTGTGATCGGGCTTGGGCTCTAGGCAGTGCAAACAGACAACGTGGTAAATCTAAATGTACTTCTAAATCTATTGTAAAATAAAGGAGTAGTTCAAAGTAACTGCATTGAAAAGCACTTGACAAAGTCATCACTTTGCAGAGTGGCAGTATATGCACTGCAGCTTTAGATCAGCATAAGATCCAAATTTATTTTATCCAGAAGAAACACCAGCATGTAGTAATTGTGACAACGATAACAAATGTGTTCTTAACAACTAGAAAAGAAGTCACTCTTTCCAGACAATTGTAAGTTCTCTGTACTATCAAAGACTGCAAATTATCAGCCTACAGCAGCAATAGATCTTTTGAGAAAGAAGTGCAACCAGGAAAAATAAGCAAAAAAATTCAAGAGCTCAGATCCAGTCCCAAGATATTCAGCTGAAGCATTACTATGACGATAACTGCTATTTACTATCAGAAAATTGCCTAACCTGAAACTAAATGACAAAACACAAACTTAGGTAAAAAACATGAAGTTTTTCTTTCTTACAGAATCCAAGCTCCCAATGATGAACAGAGGTTTACAAGTTTTATTACAAATATGTAAGTTGTAAAATCCAAACAAATATGGAGAAAAACACTCTCCAACCACGTTCCTACATTACATCTCTCAACACTACCACTAAAATCTATAAATATAATTCAAATATTAAACACAGTAGATAACAGAACCTGCTGATTTACATTGTGACTATGCCCCAAAATAGTTGCAAAAGCACAGGAATAACAAGAAGGGGAAGAGAAATATTCTTAACACAACTTATGAGTATAATAAAATTATAATTAAATACCAGGGGAAACAGCAAATACCATCTTTATTAACAGGCAAGTGAAAACTACAGAAATGTTTATTTGGAGTCAACTTGTTGCATTTATTTAAGGATAAAATTAGGTAGAATAACTTTTCTTAGTATTTATGAGTTCTTGGAAAACATGCCTCCTTCTGGATTCCAGTGACAGGAGTCAAACATTCAATAACTTTTTCACACAAAAATCAGAAAATCTAGGATCACACCCAAGTTAGCCTGTTATGGCCAGTTACAGATCTGTGGTATAGAGCATACATGTACATTGAGGTTTTCAGTGAGGGTTTCAGTGAAATGAAATGACACAGCTCCAGGAAGACAGAGGCTTTGTGTGCAGCAGAAAAGTAGTCTGCTCCCTGTCTGGAATGATGAAATCAGAATTTCCCTGATCATAAATTTATCCTTCAACTATCCCCTTGCCTTTCTACCAGCAGAGAAGATGAACACATCTTCCCATAACATCAGACTACACTATCTCTCTAACAATTAAAAACCAGATAAATGGCTCAATATTTTACTGTACATCATAAAAATGTGAAAACCAAAGAATGCAATTTGTATTTGGCATACTAAGTTACATTACATTTGAAGGCATTTCTGGGCCTTACAGCAGAATTAGGACAGAACTCTCCAATCTGTTTCACAAAAGGAGCTTGACAGTATATCTCCATCATTTCTGAGTGTGGCAGCACTGCACATCTCCACAGAGAGAACTAGTGACTAAAATTTTGCAAACCATCCTTAATCAAAAAGCTACACTGCTGCAGTGGTTTATCTGTGGTGAGGTAAGGAAAATTTTATGGTGACTAAGGACTTTTCACTCATGCTCTTACTTTAGACAAACACAGCCTGTATAAATAGTAAATAAATCACAGGCCTTCATTATTTATCATGCAGCAACCTGGAGCATCCTTCTCTGACATCAACAGAAAAGTAACTGAAATATTCACAAGTGTCCTAGTTTACAATATTCACTACCACTGTAGCATACAACTACAATTGCAACCAAGCTCTGCTGGTTTTGCATAGAAAGTGCAAGTCTTCGCTTGAGGAATCATGATGGTTCCTCAGAGAGGAGCAAGGCACCATCATAAGAAGAGTATTCCTCATGAATGCACTACTGCCCAGCTGTTTTGCAGTTCCTCTGGTTTCATTGGGTAGTACAACACTGCCATGGGGCTAGGTTTTCTGCAAACCCTCCACATGGTATTTTCGACATGAAAATAAACCAGAACTTTTTCACTACCACTACAATTTGAATTACTATCAAAATGTAAATAGTAACATGTTGGGAAGCAGAGGTCTAGCCTCATCAAGAGATGTGCAAACATATTTCCCACTGCATGCTAAGCAGCATGTACGTATGCATGCAGTAAAGGAATAGCCCTCTAAACCTTAGTTACAATACATTCCTTATTTGTGCCTAAAACTGCAGCTGCATGATGGGACAGAAATTCCAGTAGAGATTCTGAAGTAGATACAGGTCTCTACTTGAATAAAATATTCCCCAAAGTTAAGGAAGGCATTATTTGAAATAGTTTTTTCTGATTGTCTTGTATCACTTCATTGAGAAGGAGGCACAAGAGATGGTTGAACAAAACCTGGAAGCAGTATCAGCTGTTTCTTCCTCTTTCACAGACCAGAAAACTAACAAGTCTCCCCTTCATAACTGTGTGAATGAGAGAGGAGAAAGACGGAATTCTGCTAAATGGCAAAGAGACTCATACTCAAAGACAAAGTAAATGTAGAAGCACAAAGATAATAGTAAAGCATGCCTTTGGGAAATTCTATAATAAGGCTAAAAATATGGCCACAAGAACAATAGTGAAACATCCAGTAAACAGCTATAAGATACACTAGTGAAATTAGTTAAAAAAAAAAAAAAATATCACTGTCAGAATAGATTGCTACTACTTAGCTATATTTAAGTGAAAAAATCAGAGTATTCTTCAGATTCATCGGACAAACTCATTATAAAGCTGTAAACAACATAAATTAGATCACAGAAATTTTATTAAAATACTGAAAATATGAAGTTTGTGGGTTTTGAGAAACAAAACCATTGCGGGGTTAATATTCAGAACAGCATATTCCTTTTACGGCTTCTTTGTCTAGTGATTTGGGCTACTATTTGTTAAGTGGGAGGAGAGATTCTCTGTCCAGTTATTATTATGACTACTACTACTCAAACCTTGCTTTCACAGATAAACCAATGGTAGCAAAAGAGGCACTCTCATAGAATCATAGAATGGTTTCAGTTGGAAAGGACTTAAAGATCACCTAGTTCCACCCCCCTGCCATGGACAAGGATACCTTCCACTAGACTAGGTTGCTCAAAGCCCCATTCAACCTCTGGTCTGAATAAAAGACAGACACAGGTTTGTAGGTGATGAGCAATGAAGTAGATCTGAAAAAAAGATTAGGAATCACTGAAATCCTGGAGTTGCCTGTAAGAAGTTGTTAGTATGAGAAATCTTACAAAGCAAAGTAGATGATGTTACCGGGCTTCTCATAAATCAGATGGAGAAACCAGGCCTCTTTCATATTGAATCTGTTTATACCAGAGATGGTTAAAAAGGAAAGGACTAGGTAAATTTTGAAGTTTTTGCATGTCCTACTAAATGAAAATGACAAAATACTACTGACAAAGTGTCTTCCAAGAAAGAGCATAATTTATTTTTAAAATATGTATAATGAAATGACACTTATTCTGCTTCAGACTTTTTAGAGGGGGTTTATTCTTTTACCTTGATTATCGACATCTAACAAAATGGCTGGTGTAAGCTTGGTGCTACCTCCAAGTCTCATTCTTAAGAGTCCCCTTTTGGTGTTTGAACAGGTTGGCTTTAGGTCTGTTACTGTAATAACAATGACTCCCAGATCCCCTAGTAATGTAAATTTGGTAAACATCTGACATGAGCCCAAGACCTTATTTTAGGTTGAATGCACAACACAGAAGAAAAGGTAGTTTAATTGTCTTTTCACTGGCTTTATGCCAGATAAGGTCAGGCCATACCTGAACCCACATTAGGCTTCCCTGTCAAGACTGTTTGAGTCAAACAGTGAGTTTATACTGGATTGGCACTTTACTTGATATAACTGACATTTCTGATTTGTATACTAAGAGGTTCACACACACCAATGCAGCTATTCTATCTAGAAGTCTACAGTTTGGGATCTGCTTAGGCAGGGACATATTAGCTCCAGACACTGGCCACTTTATAAAAGGAATTTTCCTTCACTGGTCATTACTGCACCAAAACACTCAATTTCTGTCCACCATAGACAAGGAACTGCAAATGAAGAATGATTCACTATTCAGTTCCCCTCAAAGGATTTAGTGTGATGAGACATGTAGAGGCATTAATAGACTGTGAAAAGTGTGGGCTAAACTAATTGGGTGGTATTGATCCACTAGTGCCAGGGAGATTATCATGCAAGTTTATTTGCCTAGTTGCAAAGTCCTCCCAATATAGAAGATTTCAGATGATGAGAGTTAATTGGGAAAAAATTCAACCCTTCAACTGACTTTCAGCTGTGCATTTTAGCAACCTTGTTGCAGCAATACTTAACACACACACGGCAAAGCCTGATTTATCTTTGGTGCTTCACAAATATTAGCTAATTAATCTTTCACCATTGTAGTTTCACTCCACAGCACATCTTAATTTTTCTTTATAATTGAAGCTGAACATTTTAACTGGCACAGAACTATGTAGTATTTCTAAGGAGAAAGCTCCGTGACCTCATTCGACTTAATTTGTATCATACTACAGCTAAAAACCTTAAGAAAAAAAAAAAAAAAAAAGGATAGAAGAAAGATGCATATTTCTAGAATTAACTACAATCACTTTCCTGATTACTATTTAAAATAAAATGCATGTTGGCAGTCATAACAGTCAGTAATCCTGTTTTACTGGAAATTTAATGAGGGATTTACAGTTGAAGTTGGTACTTTGCCATTGCAGTCAGTTGATGTGTTAAAATGTCAAGCATTGACTGATTGCTGTCTAATTACAGACTCATAAACAACTTTATATAGCTACGAAATTACTCCCCCAGGTCTTCACAGTGTTGCCATCAAGACTAATTTCAAGAGAGGTGCTTGAGCACGGTATTTGACATAAATTTTCTCATTGGACATTTTGGCATTAGCACTGGTTAAAATCTGGATGAAGCTTTCCCAGCTATCTTTGCAGCAAAACTTTGTCTCTTGTCTCTAATATTTCTTTATTAATTTATTTTTATTTCTAGTCCTTACTTGCGATTGAAACTGAAAACTGCATCAAGAGACATGGTGGTTTTGTGAATGTGTAAGAAAGAAACCACCAATTCACCGCAAATCGGTTATGAAGGTTTAGAAAATTTAGTGTGCATATTCACTTTGTCACCTCTGACACAAAGCATTCAAAATGATGGTGTGTAATTACTTACAAATTTATATATCCCTGTAAGGGTGAGAAACCTTTCTGAGCTCTTTTGAAACTGTACATGGCTTCTATCTCTTTTACAACAAAGCAAGCGGGAAAGGCAAAATTTGAACTGTGCAAAACTATGACTTTTCCCTCCAGGTATGCAAAACAGGAAAGAAATACATATAAGTAACCAAGAGTTAGAGAAAGGCATAAGGAACCTGTCTCTTATGGAAGACAGAAAAGGTAGGCATTTGTTTCCAATGGCTTGATTTTGGAATTGTCTTAGGAAACCTCTGCCTATGGCTTTAGATTATTTGACTTCCTGAAATATCTAAATGACAACACAGGGAAGCACAAGTTCATGTGCACCAGAATTAACAGAAGATCAGTGTGCCATCAGGCTCTGCAATTCTAAATTTCTCCCAAGAATGCAAATAACAAATTTCAGTAATAAAAAATTTTCTTATTACTCACACATATTTTAACAAAGATGCAAGTTATTAATACAATTGATACATCTCTTACTAATATCTTATCATTGTTCTTAAATTGAAATATGAATTTAAATAAAAAATTATACACTGTAGTGCATCAGGACACTTTGTCACCTGTTTTACACTGTATAGACTGATTCACTGTTTATCAGCACATCTGTTATTTATTTCTTAATGCCTTACTAAACAGTCCATCTCATTACCTAACTATATCACATACATTTTAACACCACCACCACACTGTGAGGTCAATTAAAACTTTTGTTAAAACAATACAAGAGAGAAGTATATGTCTTCCTTGGTGTATAGTTTAAAAGCCAGTCTCAGGATTGCTTGACTGCTTTATATTTTATGCAAATAAGCCATTAGGCTCCCAAGGAAAATTTTACATTTCCCAACACACTTTCAACTCATTTTTCTGACATGAAAGAGTAAACCTAATTTGAGAACTGTATGGTTTCAGTACCACTGCTGTGTATAATGCAGTTGCTCCAAACTGAAAGTGATTCTTTCTCATTTTTCTAATAAATAGCCTATTGTATTTATTTCATATTACATTTTTGTTTATATCTCAGCACAGTTTGCTTCACATAAAAGCAACATTTTCACTGTCCTTTTAAAAGCTCAGAACATTTTCTTAAGAACTTGGTTGACTTAACAGCTTAAAAAAATGCTGAATATTTGAAACAACTAGCCATTACCACTGCATTCTTCACTGCTGAATGCCCTGTAAATCTACAGCTTTCACTGTCAATCTCCACAGTTCAGTAAATCTTTAAAATTATACCATTACATTTGCCTTTCTTTTCTGCTCCCCATAAGAGACTACTTTACAACTCTGATAAGAAACAACCAACCTCATCTGGTCTTGACTACTAAGCCTACTAAGACAAATTTGAATGGAGTATTAGTACTGGTGCCCACAGTGCTGTTACAAACTCTATTTTGGTCTTTTTCCTGTCTTTTAATCCTGGCAGCTTGGCTTAACTCCCATTTAGACCTAAATAATATTCCTCCATGGTTCTTTGCATGCTCTTAATCTAAGGTTTTATATACATATTAAAAGAATACTCCCCAAAGATGTAAAAATTGCATTAGTCCTAAACTAGCATTACAAAGGCCAGCAACTGACGAAAACAAGAAACTGCATTTAAAGTGAGGCTGGCCACTTGAGCTACATGCAACCAAGGAGAGGAGTAGAGCTGGAAGAAGTAAGAGAGTAAACAGCATGGGTGTTGGGATCTTGATTCTACCTAAAATCCTCCTTAAAATACCTATAGCCGTGATATAAAAACAACTTCAGTTTTGCTTCTTATGCTTACAGTCTTTTTTTATCCTATGCAGGTCAAGTGGATTACCAGTAACATTTTTTCTTCATCATGGTTGCTTCCTATCATATTCCTCAGTTAATTTCAGACAAATATATTTGACCACATTTACTTGTTACAACTCTCATTGATTTCTCAGCAACTTGCTAAGAGTCTTTTAAACCCCAAATGATTCTATGATAATTATACATTAAAATCCTTGAGGAAGACGAGAAGGCTTGGTTAGACAAGCTAGTTGAAGCACATGTTTTCTTGGATGAAATATTTAAAACAAAAAAATTAAGAAATTACGTTTAAGAATGAAACAAAACCAAAATAAGATGGAATTGCTATTTTCGAAAGCCCTAAATGCAGACAATTGCAAAGGCCCATCAGCACTCTGTGAATATTGTGAGTGGTGAGAATGGCAGAAGGCATGAAATGAAGTTTATTCATATTAATTCTGCCTGAACTCACTCACCCCTCTTTCAGGAAATGACCTGAAGTTGCAAGCCACAAACACCTATGACATTCTTCTTAAAGCATAAATTCTTACCGGAAGCCAGAATGTCCCCCAAGAAGGAGGAGAACTTGGGCCTTGGACATAGATGTCCTTGCCCATACTTTAAGACCTCCTGTGGTGTCGTGCATGTGGAGCTGTTCTCCTCAAACAGAAAAAAATTTCAATGGCTACTTAGCAGTATGCATAAATAACTTCCGTGGGAGGGAGACATTCTGGAAGTAGTAATTGGCATGATGCCTAGCTTTGATTTGCAGTTATACTACATGACAGACATATGGCTGGAAAGAAGAAACCATTCACTGCCTCAGCCTACAGTAGTATCTCCTTAAATAGCTTAGAAGAGTGGAAATGGAAAAAGTGCTTATTCCAATTATCAAAGGCTCACAGGAGTACATAGAGACATGAGAAATTTACCCTCTTTTAATAAACTGCTTAAAATTAGAATTGTAAAAAACAGCAAGAGAGTCAAAAGGTACATGAAGTTCAGCTGGCCCAACTGCAGCAGCACAGGGCAGCAGCATGTACCGAGCAAATGGGGACACGTTCCTCTTCCCAGTCTCTGCTGACAAGCACCAATTACGATTTCCAAAGGCCTCTGACTAGACTTGAAAACAAGACTGACATTTACATTGACTTTGAATAACATTTATTGTTTCAATTTACTGAAATATGGTGCCCTTTGCTTCTACTCTCTGGCAGGGGGGTCGGAACTAGATGATCTTAAGGTCCTTTCCAACCCTAACTATTCTATGATTCTATGATTTGTCCATTACAGTGGTGTGCCTAAAATGAATTGTTTCAATGAAACGTGAAACAAAAGGGACTAACACTCTGAGTTACAAAAATTAGTCATTTTAAAGGATACTACTTGTCAACAGAGATCATCTGATAACCATGATTCAGTGTCTGCACTTGATTTCATTAAGCATTCATACTCCCTGTGCATTTCAAATTCACCCACAAGCATATTTTCAGAGAAACTCCAGTAATATTTTCTTTATAAAATAAAATCACAGATAGACTTCTTTTCTTGCTTTTCCACAAAATTATAACTGTATAGAGTTTCAGCTGCTTCATGAGTAGAACTACAGAGATATCCTTCAACTTAAGTCTTTGGGGCCTTTTTTTTTTTTGAGAATTTAATATGTTCTGCATAAATCCGAAACAGCCTCCTAAGAAAATCCTCTGGCAGATTTTTAATGATCTGTCTGAAAAAATGCCTTGAAATCTCACCATTTCATCACAGAATAACATCTGTATATAACCTGAAATATCAACAATATACTGTTTCATGAATAAGTGCAGTATTAATAGCATGGCATTCCATTCTTATGAACAAATGTATTTATTATATGTCTTAGAAACAAAATAAAAGCAGCACTGATAAAAGTGTAGGATATTTAAATTCCAATAGCTATATCCATAGAATCTCAGTGAGGTAGGTCAAATTGACAAGATATCATCAAAGGCTTTACAATTGAAAATATACAAAAAACCACATTCAGTAGCAAAGGCCAGACACAAATATTACCTCTTGCATAGCCTCATTTAATACTGATTACATCTAAAAGTGCTTGCCTATTCTATGGGATATTTGTGATAAATAGTATAATTCTAACTAACATAATTGGAGAAGGCTTAGATTACGAGGGTTGGAATTTAAATAACAGTGGTTAAACACAACTATTTTTTTTTCTTAATCACTGCAAATTCATGATCAATACAGTACAATAACACTTTTGGGCAAACTTCGCTACTTTTTTGCTATCAACATATAATGCAGAAAATAGGTAGAAATATTTTGTAGGTTTTATTACTGTTGTAAGCAGTGCTACAAGATCAGCTAAGCTGTTTGTTCTCAGGCTGTTCCCAGAAGCAAAATACAGACCTGCATATTGCATTCAGATCCTGTTCGCCTCCTCCATTATCGTATATCTTCACATTCCAGATGATTTTCAACGCCTGTAATTAACTGAACTTTGACCAACAGACTAAAGGTTACACTTTAGAAAAGTTAAAAAAAAAAAAAATCAAATAGGTGCTGGAATTATATGGTCCTCATAAATCAAAAAGTTGCTCCTTGAATTTCTTGAGATCTTAAGATTATAAAACCCTAGTACAAGTGGAATGTGTAAATTCACAGATTTAAATCTTCTTTTAAGTACATGACAGGTATACTGTGTGCTTTTGTGATACAAATACTGTTTATAATGCAGAACTGTCTGTACTAATTTGAATACAAGAATTCTGCAAAATCACATTGCCCAGAAGTGGGATTAGACTCAGTGGTACAATTATTTGTCCACCCATTACATGTATCTCTAGTTATCAAAATGTTTCTAGTTCTTACCTGTCTAGGAAGCTCACTGTTCAAAACAAATCAATTTTTAATTATTTTAAATCAAATTACATTTATGCTTTTGCTAAATGCGATTCTACAGCAGTACGATAACAAAGCTATTAACCCACATAATTACCATAACTGAACCATGATCTTTATCCACTGGCTTAACCGAGGTAATTAACTGCTAATTTTATAACCCACATCTTTTACCTTACTAATAAGTAGGAAAAATCCATTAAGGTAATGTAATTATACAGGTTGGAACATAACAAGGAAGCAATGATAGTTCTTTTAGGGTTGACCTCACAATGACACACCTTGCAGTTTGCATGTTACAAAGCTGCAGGTTGCAGCTATTTAGGGTCCACATCTTATTCATGGCAATATACTTCCTGAATATTAATATGCAAGCTTGTGAATGAGGTAGCAGCTTTAAATGTTATCACTCAGTACAATAAAAGTTTGTATGTATAAATTAAGTTATTTCAAAGTATTACTTTTTAAAAAGTACTTGACGCTCCCCTTTTTGACTTCCTAATATTTATCAGTATTTTGCAGTCTGAAGTTGAGGGAACAGACAAAACAGCTCTTACTGTCCTAGCAAAAAAGGAACTAATTATCAAGCTAATTATGTTCACATACGAAAATTATTATGCTGTTAAAGCTGTAGCAGAGACACTGAAGATGAGAATGGAAAAGCTGAGAGATGACTTAAGAGCCTAGAAATGGTCATGCTTTAATTATCAAGATTTTTTTTTAATTCAGAAAAAGTTATACCTCCAAGTACACTGCAGGTTAGGACGTCATAAGGACTCTTATGTTGTTCCAAAACACATGTTAAATCGAAATGACTTGCATAATAAATGTATATAAATACAGAATGTATAAAATGTATAATAAATTTGCATAAGCTTATGAACTCATATTTCATTAATTGCATTAATTTGAATTCCTAAAAACAGGTTGTAAAGACATGGTTTTCCACTATCATTAACAACAGTTTACTTGCAACAGCTCTTTAATGAATACTTCTTCTGCCAAAGTGGAAAAGAAATCAAGCTACAAGTTAGTGATGGTTCAGAAGCATCATTAGAAACTTATATTAATTTGCATGTAAATGAGCATCTACAGGATCTTGCTACTTTCTCAAAAAAAAAAAAAAACCAAACAAAAAAAACCCACAACACCACCAAAACAATAAGACCTCCCAAAAACCCAAGTAGCCATATAGCAATCTGTACATAACATGTTTCTGAATGCCACATAAACACTGATGAATGACAGTTTGGATACATAGAACTAGAACAATAAGGAATGACAAAGTACTAATTTACTCATCAGTGTTTATCATTACAGAGGTAAAAAATACAGCTGAGTATCAAGCATTTCATATAAACTGTTCACAATCACAAAAAACCCCGTAACTGAACAGTGTATTCTAGGGATTTTTAAAAATATAAAACTTTGTAGCAGATGTTAATCTGCCAGGAAGATTACAAGGTCCATGTCATGACCTATGGACATCAAAAACCTGCATAGTATTGCTTTCTAGCCTGTAAGAAAGACAGTATCTCTTTGATCCACAGCTTTAATTATTTTTTAAAAAATATTAATTAATTTCGACATTTTTTTTTTGCGCAGAAGTGTTCAGTGGAAAAGGAAGAGAGGAAGTAAAGAGGTTAATCTAAAAGAAATATGCTATGATGTACAACACCGAAACGGTTTGAAAGCACACATACATGTTTCCAGGAACATGTGACACCATACCTGCTGATGTGGGGAACTGCCTTCACACGGTGGTAATGATTACACAGACTGTAATCGAGAACACAATACGTGACAATGGATGGATGGAAGGAAAAAGAAAGAAGAAAAAAAAAAGAAAGAAGGAATAAGAATGATATTAAAACACATTTTACAAAGATGAACAACTAGAAAACTTCATGAATATGCTGAAGAATTAAATGCCTCCTCCAAATAAATTCTGAGACCTTTAAACTAAACTGATCATCTCTACAGACCTCATACTGGTATTTGGTTACTTTCCACTCATAACTGAAGAAAAGAAAGAGTGGTCCTCTTAGGTATAACATTTTGGTTGATATTACCCTCCATTATTAGAGTATCACAGACTGTGGAAAGCAGTCCCACTGCTGTCACCAGAGGGCAACTGGGTTTTTGTTCTGGAGCATCTGGACCTTTCACATTACATTAGGTTATGAACACATGGAGTGAGATGTTTAACACTTTTGCAATCACTGGAGAAGAACCATTTATAGTTTTTCTCTAAAATTCCAAAGAAGGATAGATGGTATGCATATATATAAATATACATATAAACCCCACAAATACATAAAAACCACCTCCACTAAAACTTCACCCCTGACTATATCTTCTGTTTTAGTCACACTACTTTGTGAGGAAGAAATAAATGGAGAGGTAAGAGAAGCACAGGTCACCCCATGCTCCGCCTCGTTCAGTGTGGTACCCAAGGGGAGCTAAACAAGAGTGATGTGATCCATCTTCTTTCAGAAAGCCTAATCTAGGTGTTATCTGCCCTTAGCAAATTTGTTTCCTCAAATGTATTCTTCAGCCAAAATACTGCTTAGGAGGCTCCTGTTGCTTCTTTCTTGATCTTCACTGATGTGCTTAGGCTCCCTCCCTTTGAAAAAGGCCATAATGTATCTGAAGGGAAGGGATCTGCTGCAGTCCAGGGGAGCGGGGACAGGAAACAGCAAAGGGAGGGGACCTGCAATAACTATTGGCAACATTAAGCAGTAGCAAGATTGTCCACAGTTCCCATATTCAGCCTTTCAAGTGATACATAGCCAGCAAAATAAAACTGCAGTAAACCACCAATTTTAATCTATCATTTATATGTAGTGGTTTAGTTACCTCCGATACACTAAAATCTGATTTACAAATTTCCTGATACTTCGGCCCAACTAAGAAGTAGATTCAATTGCCAAGAGGTAATCACTGCTGAAAGCCATTTATAGAAAGAGATAAAAAAGCAATTATGCTCTAAGGATCTGCTGTTGTTATTTGTTTGTTTTGTATATATATATATATATATATATATACACATATACACACTTTCTGTGAAGGTAAATAGCCAGATTACTAGCCATGGAGGGATGCCTTCTTACGCATAAGCAGTGCTTAATATGAAAGAAGCCGAGTGACTGGATTCACAATTAGAAATACAACGATAAGGACTGGACTCCTATTATGTTGGTTTTGGGGTTTTGGGTTGGTTTTTTTCGGGTTGTGGTTAGAATACAGGTGCACGAAAAATTAAATGCATTAATATTACTTGGATTGCTGAATCTTTTGAATAATTCTCTTTCTGACAATATCAATTTCTTAGGGAGGAAAATACTAGCCCAAATAAAATAAAAATTGCCAGCATATGTGCAAAATATGAAAAATTTGTTGAATTATTACTTCTGTTTACCAATATAATCTGTATGTCCTCTGTTAAATCACGTTATTGTATGTATATACTCTATACATTGCATATATATTGAATATTTTGTGCATATATATTGTATATTTCGTGTATACACAAATAATTTTCACTGTCTGAACACTCCCTAACCATGACAGTTCGGAAATAAATGTAAAACTTATGATATGGGTCCTTTGAGCAGACAAATAAATGAACACAAATTCATTATAAACAATTATATAACTCTATTTACTAAGAACTGAGCTTGGCTTCCTTATGAATTTCAATTTTTTATCTTTTTTTAAGGAAACTATTATTTACGGTTTTTGGTTTATGTAATTTACTAGTGTAATTTGAAAAGCATAACAAATGAAACTGAGAAACCAAACACAACTAAAACAACCACATGACGATGAAAAATAGCATTCATTTTTCCTGTTACTCAGCTGATTTATCTGAAAAATCATTAATATTATTTTCAAATTAATTTAAATTACTTTCTACATCAGCAATAACTATAACTGAAATCTCACATTACAAAGCAAAATTGCTATATAGCATGCAGTCAACAGATGGTTCAAAGAAGTGAAATGTTGAAATCTGATTCCTTTATGCTACTGTTCTTCACAGTGCACCATCACAGTTTTCCATTACCAAGAAAACACATCTAAAATAAAGCACAGAACTAAAATCTAAATTTACGCAAAAAGTTATGTTCTAAAGTCACATATAAATCAAAGAAGTGAAGGCCACTGTAATGACATCCGAAGATGAAGGAACCAGCATGAAAAAGCAGTTGAATCTACTGATACAGGCAGCAAAGTCCTTATCTTCCTTCTTCCTAATGTTTTCATGAAAATTGGGAAAGTTGGTAGTTGATTCAAATAGAGATTCTGCTAAAATTTTGATGGTAGGTCAGTAAAGCCATGGTTAACTGATAGGAGTTAAATGCCTTATACTACTAATTGGATACCTCTAAGGACAGAAGAAAACCCCTAAACCAATGGCATTTAACCAAGTTGCCTATAAGTGAAACTAAAAATTATTTTGAGAATTCTGCTGAGGACTGGTAATGGGGTTGATCCCATATTATGAATAAAAATAAATACAAACCAACACCAGAATCAAGATTCAATATAAGAAAACTGCTCAATGCAGGAGGTCCTGTGGAAGTAACCTAAAGCCCTGTCATAGTTCTCTTGGCTACCTGTACAGTCAGGCTTCATCCTGGACTGAGAATGAAACCATAGGTAAACCCACCATCATTTAAATACACATCACATTCCCAGGCTTTGGTTTCCACCTTACATTTTATTACAATTTCAATAAAAGATGAAACCAAGGAATAATTTAGAGTAATGCCCATTAATTCCTCTACTCTCCCACGTTTTGCATGGGGACCTATCTCATATCCCCGCATGGATAAATCAATACTCTATAATGGCTGGCACATCTTGTTGTCTACTGTTGAAATTCACTCATAGAGAAGTTATGCCACTTAATCACTGATTTTGATAGTCTGAAGAAAGACCTGTAAGGCAATTTTTTCTCTTTAAGAAACAAAAGATTAAAAAGAGATTAAGATCTAAAAGGCAGATACTGACATTAAAAACTACCAAACCTTAAGGAGGGGGGGGAAAAAAGAAAGGGGGGGGGGGGCAAAAGAAAAAAAAACAGAGGATCAGGGGAGAACCACCCAGCAACAGGATCAACTACTCCAAGGAGAAAGTGGGGGGGGGCCTTTACCCACCTGATGGGCCAAAAGGGTCTGAAAACAGTATGAGGCTGATTTCTCTGTTGGTGTTGTGCCTCAAAAAGATGTTGTTTCCTGTTTTAGAAAGACGATTTGTTCTTTTCATGCAGTTTCCTTCATGAACATCATATATTTCTTGGCATGTTTTTATTTGAACAGTTAACAATGTCTTAGCTATATCTTTTCATTGCTGCGGAAAAAATGTTTTTGTCTGGAAACATCCAATAATCACTTGGAAAACTTCCATAAGAATCCTTACAAAATGAATGCTTATAAATACTTCCTTGATATAAATAGATTTCCTGATACTTTATAACAAACCTCCAAATTAAAGATATAGCCCTAAATAGACATTTAACATTTGGTAAACCAATTAATATTATCTCTCTAATGAAGCATGTATAATAAGCTTTTTGGCATAAAGGGAATAATTACAATTAAATATTCCATTATAATGGCTAACCAGTGTGAAAGTTCTGTGCATTAAATCTCTCGTCAACAAGTTTTATATGGCACTGTAAGAGAGGAAGATATATAGAAAGACAGTGAAAAGATTCACATTAGAAAATTTTCATGGGGGTTAACTCCATATGTAGTGACAGCACAGAGACAGGAGTTTAAGGGAAGGGATTTGCAAGTTTGGCCTCACTGAAAGTTTTGAATGGCTGGAGGGAGGGACAATACACAATTTAACAAGGACATCCTCATAAGAATTTGTATTCAACCTTGAGACCAAGAATGAAACTTTTACATTTAATTCTCAAAGCAAGGGATCAGAGTCTGCAGAATAACTCCCCATACATATCATGCTCGAGTACCTTAATCCATGAGTTGACATACTAATTTTAATTAATTAATCCATTTATTTTCAGATATTTTGCTGACTGGAAAAATCCTCCTTTCCAAACTCACTTCCAAACACAGTTCCTCCTTTAATTTGCCTTTTTATATAAAAGTAGGAGTGGTTTGGGCATCCGAGATTCATGCATAAGATATCCCTCAGCTATGTACAGTCACATTCACAGCAAAACACAACAGCAATCCAACTGTCCTCTAAAAAAAAAAGTTGAGCGCCAGGTACCTTCAACAAAAGGCAAGAGCAGTGGTCAAACATTGTCCTTTACACACTATTTCAGCAAGCACCTGCATCGGGCATCTTTTACAAGTCACTGGTGGAAGCCATAGAGCCTGCCGACATCGCTGTATTAAAACCATATCTGAAACTTAAATTTGCTTAGCTGTTTTATCAGGATAATGATTAACATTACTTTGGAGTTCTGGGCAAAGAACAAACTCCCCATCATTTCTGCTTGAAACCTCAAGGCTGCTCCCTAAACTCATTGGTACACTGCAGCAGCTATTCAAGATGATAAATTAGTTTCACACAGACTTTTATAGGGATTTCGTTTCATCAGAATTATTCCCTCCACCCACTTAACACTAGTACATACTTTCCCATTGAAATACTGTATTGCTTTTCACCACATAAAACCTAAACTCAACAGCAGCATAATTGCAAAATGATATCTAATATTTCATCTTCCACCAAACCAGAGGATAAATATGTAGAACCATATCTATCACTGGTTTATCCCAAACTGCTACTTTTATAACATAAAAGGAACAAAAGAAGTTATACCATAAAAAAAAAAAAAAAAAAAGACTGAATAGAAGAGAAAGGACTAAGAAAATTGCTAGTGGGATTCCATAGAGAGCCCAGTATACACCAAGTCCTCCTTGTAGTGCAAGGGATGATGAATATGTTTTTTTAGGAAATTTAGGCTTTTTCGGGGTGGCTATAGCCCCATCTTTGAAACACTTCAAAATTTTTTTAAACATTTCAAAATTTTCAGCAATTAAAGCATGTGAAAATCATGAAAGATTCAGTTAGGTACCCTGATTAACCTAAGCTAGAATACCAGTTTGGAGCTATTGTAGACTGCGACAGTCTATCACAGGTTATGCTTGTGGCTTATACTAAGCTCCTCAGGAAAGAAAGAGAAAGCTGCAGGAGAACAGACCTCTTCTAGCTTCCACAGTGGTGTGAACCTACTGCAGACCTACTTGCAAGAAACGTGAACTTAATGTACTCCAAAAGCCCATTACAGCTTGTTGACCATCATCAATTATGTGCAAATATATGAAAATAAACCAACTCTCTGGCACAGACAAAATATCTCATGTAATGCAAACACATATTAAAAAATTAAGTACAAAGAAAGATAACAATAATGGAAAAGTATCAAAATGCCTTACTGATTATTGTGCATATGAGACTCCAGCATATCAGCCTGAACAAACGTGAACTTCCAAGAGATGATTTCAGTGGAAACAAGGGATGTGTGCCATCTCAATGGACTCAACACCTTGAAGAATTAGTCCTTAAGGGATTTTTGTTTGTTTGTTCTACAGAAAATTTCTAAATGACAGTGAAAGACAAATTGGGAGCAGAAGGGATTGCAATGGGTGAATTTTGTACATTTAACTTGTACAATGTGTCTAAACATTCAGCTTGCAGCAATTATTTCATCAGCTCTAGTACAAGATCCTGTGGTTTTTTACTGTGCTAATGAGTTGAGCAGATGTAAACAAAAAGATACTGATCAGAAATAAAATGTGTCTCCCATTTCTCTCTGAGGATAGTGAACAGGAAAAAAAAATATAAAAAAAAAGAAATCTTATTTTGAATATCTCAGTGTACGTAATACCTTCTGGAAAGCTTTCCTCTTCCCAGATTTATCCATCCTTACTATAGCATAAAATCCTAATTAGTATTCTTCAGTTATGAAAATACATTAGGATTTTTTGATATTGTATATTGTCATAGATCTTGTGTTAATCATATGTAATAAGGATGGTTATAGATCAGTTACAGTTCTTTAACTATAAAAAAAGAATAATGATATCACAAAGAAAAACAGAGCCTTACTGGCAAAACTGAAAACATTTGCTTCTGCAGACATCCACCAGAAGATTCTACAACAGCATACTACAGCAGTAGAACACATCTATTCAATAGCAATACAGAAGTGGCATGCATCTGTATTTTAAATAATTCCATTATTGTTCTAGCATTTCAATTTACATGTTGTCATGGGTTCAGCAGCGGCAGTCATTTTTCTCCTTCTTGGTAGCTGGTGCAGCACTGTGTTTTTGATTTTGGGCCTGGGAACAGTGCTGATAACACCAGTGTTTCGGTTACTGCTTAGTGATGTTTCGGTCTGGCCAAGGACTTTCTGAGTTTCATGCTCTGCCAAGGAGGAGGGGAGCCGAGAGGAAGCAGAGACAGGACACCTGACTCAAACTGACCAAAGAGGTTATTCCATACCACAGCACGTCATGTCCAGGATGGAGAACAGGGAGCAGAGACCCGGAAGGGTGGGGGTGCACTGCGTGGTCGGGCTGGGTATTAGGTGGTGAGAATTGTATTCTTTCCTTGTATTTGCCTTGTCATTATTATTATTGGTGGTAGCAGTAGTGATTTGTGTTATACTTTAGTTACTAAACTGTTCTTATCTCAACCTGTGGGAGTTGCATTCTTTTCGATTCTCCTTCCCATCCCTCCAGGAGTGGGGGGAAGAAAGAGGGGGGAGTGAGAGAGTGAAACTGTGCGGCTGACTGGACTTAAACCACGACAATGTGTAAACCCCATGTCCTCAGTGGAGGAGGTCAGAACATGACAATTAGTTAATAATGTCAAATTGCATGGGTTTACGTACAACAGCATATTATAATTAGCTTAATTATTTTACTGACCTATATCACTTATTTTACTGTACCATATTGGGTACATTTGCTTTTGTACTAATACACACACAAAAATTCTTAGAATTTATCTTCCAAGTCTGGACTTGAGAAAAAGCACTCTTGGTTTGAGAAGGCTTTTGAAGGCTTCCCTTGCAAAAAAATAATTAATATCACTTATTGAATAATAGGCGGCACAGATTTGCAAAAATGCACATGCAAACACTTTGAAAGGTATTCTGTGGGTGAAGGGGTAGAAATAGTTAACGAAATGGATTCAGGCGTTATTGCCCTGATCCGGCTTAAGCCCTGAGAACATCGAAGAAAACACCAGGTGCTATTGCCCTGGTCAGGCCTAAGCTTTGGGAACTGTAAAGACAACAATGACAGGTAAAGATCGGTTAGCAAAACAAAGCAGACAGTTTGAAAGATAAAGCAGGATGTGCATCTCAAAGACAGACCAAACAATGTGAATATTTGTAACCCTTAGTAGTTTTGCTAAATCGGGACTATAAGGGAGTGAGAGAGTGGAAAGTTACTGCTTAGCACTTAGTAGACTATAAAAGGGATGCCAGACAGGAAATAAATGATTTCGTTTGTAATCAGAAACGTGGTCCGTGCCTTACGTCTCCACGTTTTTACTTCTAAATTTCCTACTGAAAATCATCCAAGAATTATGGCAATATATATACTGTGATTTGTACCATCTTGTTAACTCTTCTGTTCAGCCTGAAGGCTAAGCAGAGGAGTTTTCAACACTAAAGTTACAGGAATTGGCACTGTCCAAGAGTTTGAACTAAATGTCATTTCCATCCTTGATGATGCTGTCAGTTTTATGAGCTGTGGCACACAGACAGTATACTGCATACTTTGAGCATGCTAGCAGTGTTATTTTAAAACCATGACAGCTGTACAGTCCCAGCAGGATCTCACATTACAGAAGCCACAGCAACCCTGCCATACAGCTGATCCCTTTGTCCAAGGAGGCAAAGTATCTGCCAGGAAAACCAACAAATTGCATGGGAAGACCCATACAATTGCTCCACCTATTAAAGCTCCTACTGAATTCCATCTCGATTTCTACATTTTATTCTGCAACTTTCAAGGTCTTCACATGAGACCAACACAATTACTGGAGATGGTTTTCATTTACCAAGTGCTCATCTGTAACAAGAGTAACGAAAGCATAAGAAAGGAGTAACAGTGTCCCTAAAACAAAAAACTGATTACTTGACTTAGTATAGTATGACTTATTTGCTAAAAAAGGTCTGAAAACATCTGAAGTTCACAACCTTCAGAGCAATTTGCAAACACACTTCTTTCTTCAAGTGCACCCAGGGTAAAAACAGAAAAAGACAGTGAGTGAGAATCCACTCTATATATTTCCAACAAAAATTTGATGTATTCAAGTGCCAAGGGTGATGAATGTATAATTGAGACAACATTATGGTAGCATCTTTAGTTAGTGTTTCTTCCATATTTTCTTTGGGGATTTTTCACTCATATGCACTCTTTAAAACAAGTTCTTACTATATCCAATTATACATCAAACAATAATCTCTCTATCTCCTGGTGAGAAAAATGAAATTGTGCATTTATATCAAGCAAAAACTCATATGAGAAGCAATCTAACCTTCTGAAATGACAGTTTTGTCATGACAAAGTATTTATTCAACAAGATGGAATAATTCTTTTGGAGCATTTTTCTAGTTTTTCTAACCCAAATAAGACTTTCTCTCTTTAACTGTCGTAGCAATGTTAGGAAGCAATGTTTTTATTATCCTTTTTTCTGTTTTATTTTTTCTTTTTTCCTTCTATCGCCCCACTCCCCTCATACTTGTTTCATATATCAAATAGCCCCAGGGATGTCTTGCAATATAGAACTCCCCTTGTGAGAGCAAGAAGTTTTGACTTGCCCATGAAGATACCAGGACTAATTAGGTATTTACATTTATTGTAGGTAGAAGGATAAAATACATTTCTTCTCATGCCCATGAGAGGGATATGTCTTATCCCACCTGAGATCCAAAACATGTAGGAGCATCACTGACCTATTAAGAGAATCAGTGATTAAGAAGGAAATACCTGTAGGCGTAGCTTCTTTTCCTAGAAACGGTACGTACTCCAGGATACTTGGATCAGTAGCCCACAGCATAAATACCTTTTTAACCCTGCTGCAAAGATGCTAAGAGGGTAGCAAATTAGACCAAGAATAATTTGATGAGGAAGCTGGTTTAGAGCTATGTTAGCATGCGATACAGACAATCCTAAAGCTAGACACTTGAAGAAGGAAACTTCCACCAGTAGCAAAACAACTGATTGTGCATTATAAATGTTGGAGGCAAAACAATTGCGCGAATCAACCTCCTGTCATTCTCATACCTACAGTCACAAAAAAGCCTAATACTTGAAGCCTAAAAGCTTAGTCACATTTCAAGACTTTTGTTAGGTTTTTCTATGGTTAACTTTTATGAAGTGAAGCCACAGCAGCTGTCATTAACTCTAAGTTTTGCTTCATATTTGCTTAAAAAACCAAAATGATAAAAAATTGTGATTTACTCGAAACTGGAGAGGAGTTCAAAACACAAAGTCTAGTAGAAATGTCTCCAAATGACAAAGGATGGAAGGATAGGCCTAAACTAATTTTCCACTCAGATGTAGGCAGAGAGACATGATAAAGTTGGAAAACTCCTGTATAAACTTTCTCCAAATTTGAGTAGTTTTCAAATAGTTTTTAAGGTTTTGTCTTGTAGCCAGAATTGCCTAAGTTGCATTCCAAAAGCTTCAAAGTTCTGTCACCATCTGTCATGACCTGAAATACAGCCACGTATGACATTGTCTAATTTCAGGTGTTCATGGCCTGCCTTCATTGAAAACTGGGTCATTAGGGTGCCTTTCAACTTTGCTGAACTATATTTCAGGCAAGCTTTGTGTACTTCTGGGTTTCTTTGGGAATGATTTGCCTAGCTCTGTTCAGAAACTTCACTGGTTAATTGGATGCTCTCTCTCCTCCAACAGCAACCCTCAGCCAGCCAGATCTGCCATTTTATATCAGTTTTCCCCCCAAGTAACAAACAAAAATAGATTTAATGGACTCAAGAATTTGCCTGATTGATTCCCAGATGGGACTAGGACAGTAAGATGGCAGGAAAATGGCAAGGCGTACCCAGGCTCTCTTAAGACGAAATTGTTAAGCAGCAGCATTTTTTGATTCAAAGAATTGCAACAGCATAAACTCACATTTGAAAAGAAGAAAGTATTTTCAAACTTAATTACTGGAAAAACAGAAAGAAAGGATTTGCTACACTTTAAAGACAGAATTGGAAATGTAAATTATAGGAAGAAACAGCAGAAAAAAATTATTTTCGAAATGATTTTTTCCCCTATACTATGCTAAAAAAAAAAAAGAGTTATAGAAATAGTAAGTAGCACAACTCTTGCTCATATCTTCTCTAACAAATATCCAGGGAATACTCAGCAGCTTAAAATGCCTGTCTAGCTTATAGGTTAGTTTGAAAAGAGTACTTTTCTGATGCTCTATCATTGGTAACAAAATATCTTTTCATTTAGATGGTGCTTTGGTAAACAAGTAATTGGCTGACATGCCGTGACGGCCGACTGTGTATTATATGGTATTCAAAATTCTCTTCTTAGCTTATCAATCCAAGCATAATGGCATGATTTAAAACCATGCACTTGGACAATTCCTCTGGTAACAACAGTATCCCAAATGTTTATGCAGCTATTTAACAAAGATGTTTTATTCTGACATGAATGGCCAGTTAAACATGAGCACAGAGAGACAGTTTCTCTGTGATACAGATAGCCTCGGTGATTTATTGTGTAAAAAAAAGTAGCGTAAATGTGGGTTTGAATGTTAAGAAAATTTTTAGTTCAGCAAAAAGGGCAACATGTTATCATGCTATAACACACTCATCATGACATAACACCCATTTCATTTTGCTAAAAGATAAATTTCAAAAGATTTCATAAAACCAACTTTTAAATCTTACTTTGTTCAAGGCAGTTTGCATGGGCAGGCAAGCAGGATGGTGAGCAGAATGGTGAGCACTCACTGTATGACCAGGGCTCAGACTGGGAGCTCTGCTCTGGCTGCCCCGACAGCGGCCAGCGTAGGCATCCAGACAGAGCTGATGAGAGGGGAGGCTGCAGTGCAGAGATCGGGGTGTAGAGAGCGCCTGCACGGCTATCCTGAGAAGAGGGTGCATAATGGGCAGGGCTGCACTCCATGCTCCCTGGTGGAGGTCCTCCTGCAGCAGGTGGCAGAGCTGCGGGACTCTGTTACTAGGCTGAAAGGTGTCAGGGAAGCTGAGAGGAAACAGCACCACTTGCTCCAGGACCAGACTGTGCAGGGGCCTCAAGCGTCTACTGTTGCTCATGCAGGAAAGAAGGCCGCTAACCCAGGAAGCTGGGAAACAGTAACAGAAAAAAATAACAAAAAAGGGAGGAAGAGGACAATTAAAAGCAAGGGGCTTCCTCCTAAATCTGTTTTTCCCATCCAGAGCTGCTTTGCTGTCCTGCAGGGGGCTGATAAGGAACCACACTCCCACCAGGAACAACCGGCTGATGCACTGGTAAAGGAGATCACTATTGGTGCTGCCAGGAAAAAGCGGAGGGCCGTAGTAGTAGGGGACTCTACTCTGAAAGGAGCAGAGGCACCCATCTGTCGGCCTGACCCAGTCTCAAGGGTGGTGCGTTGCCTACCAGGGGCATGGATCAGGGATGTTGCAGAGAAGCTGCCTGGTCTAGTCGGTCCCACTGACTATTACCCACTTCTAGTGATCCATGTGGGTGCTACTGATAAAGATAGCAGTAGCCCAGAGAACAAAAGGAAGGACTGCAGAGCCCTGGGAGAGGTGGTTAGGGGCTCTGGAGCTCAGATTGTCTTTTCGTCAATTCTCCAGTATGCAGGGCAGGACCTTAAAAAGGCTAGGAGGATTGGCCAGGTTAATAAATGGTTAGAAGGGTGGTACTATAGCCAGGGGCTTGGGTACCTTGAACATGGGACTCAATTTAGTAGGCCAGGTCTACTGGGGGCTAGAGGAGCTGGTCTGACAAAGAAAGAGAAGAGTAGATTTGGTAGGAGGCTTGCCAGACTGGTCAAGGATGCTTTAAACTAGATGTGTTGGGGGAGGAGGGCATCATTCCATCCCAACACACCCAGTCACTTGCCAGCACCTATAGTAAATGTTCAGAGCAATGTAGAGATATTGCAGCTGCTCCAGCCAATGAGCCGGCTTCAACTGGAGCTCGGCTTAGATGCCTCTAAACAAATGCCCGTAGCATGGGGAACAAACAGGAGGAATTAGAGATGTGTGCACGTCTATGGGGGTATGATATCATAGGCATCACAGAAACATGGTGGGATGGCTCCTATGGCTGGTGTGTTGGAATGGAAGGTTACAGGCTCTTTAGGAAAGACAGGCCCGGTAGGTGGGGAGGGGGAGTTGCTATTTATGTTAGGGATCGGCTGGACAGTATGGAACTCTGGGGACAGGTGAGCAGTTGACAGAGTTTGTGGGTCAGGCTTAAAGGGAGAACAGCAATGGGAGACATCATTGTGGGGATCTGTTACAGACTGCCTGACCAGGAGGACTCAGTGGATGAAGTGCTCTATAGACAGATAGGAACAGCCTCATGCTCGCAGGCCCTTGTTCTCATGGGGGACTTCAACCACCCTGATATCTGTTGGAGGGATGGTACGGCCCGACACAAGCAATCCAGGAAGTTCCTCAATTGTGTGGAAGACAACTTCCTTCTGCAACTAATAGAGGAGCTGACAAGGAGAGGTGCCATGCTTGACCTCGTCCTCACCAACATGGAAGGGCTGTTTGAAAATGTGATGCTCCAGGGCAGCCTTGATTGCAGAGAACATGAGATAGTCAAATTCGAGATCCTCAGGACAGTGAGAAGAGCGTGCAGCAAGCTCACTGCCCTGGACTTCAAGAGAGCAGACTTTGGCCTCATCAGGAACCTGCTCAGTAAGATTCCACAGGATATAGCCCTAGAGGCCAGGGGGGCCCAAGACTCTTGGTTAATATTCAAGGATCACCTGCTGCAAGATCAGGAGCGATACATCCCTACTGCAAGGAAGTGCAGCAGGAGGGCCAGGAGACCTCCTTGGAGGGATAACGAGCTGCTGAGGAAAATTCGAAGGAAAAAAGAGGCTTATAAAAGGTGGAAGCAAAGAGAGGTGGCCTGGGAAGAATACAGGGATGCTGTTCGGGAAGCTAGGGACCAGGTCAGGAAAGCTAAGGCCCACTTAGAATTAAACTTGGCCAGGGATGTTAAGGATAACAGGAAGCGATTCTATAGGTACATTGTAAATAAAAGACAGGCTAGGGACAACGTGGGCCCCCTCCAGAAGCCACTGGGAGAACTGGCTACCCTGGATTTGGAGAAGGCTGAGGTTCTTAATGACTTCTTTGCCTCGGTTTTCACCGGAAAATGCTCTGACCACACCACCCAAGTCTTGGAAGGCAGACACATGGACAGTGAGAATGAAGACCCTGGGACCACTGTAGAAGAGGATCTGGTTTGAGACCATTTTAAGAACCTGAAAGTACACAAGTCCATGGGACCTGATGAAATCCATCTGCAGGTCCTGAAGGAGTTGGCAAATGAAGTTGCTAAGCCACTGTCCATCATATTTGAAAAATCATGGCAGTCAGGTGAAGTTCCCGATGACTGGAAAAAGGAAAATATAGCCCCATTTTCAAGAAGGGGAAAATGGATGACCCAGGGAACTACAGACCAGTCAGCCTCACCTCTGTGCCTGGCAAAATCTTGGAGCAGATTCTCCTGGAAGGCATGCTGAGGCACATGAAAAACAACAAGGTGGTTGGTGACAGCCAGCATGGCTTCACTAAGGGGAAATCCTGCCTGACCAATCTGGTGGCCTTCTATGATGGGGCTACGGAACTGATGGACAGGGGAAGAGCAGTTGATGTCATCTACCTGGACTTGTGCAAAGTGTTTGACACTGTCTCACATGACATCCTTGTCTCTAAGTTGGAGAGACATCAATCTGATAGGTGGACCACTGAGTGGATAAAGAACTGGCTGGATGGCCACATGCAAAGAGTTGTGGCCAATGGCTCAATGCCCAGATGGAGACCAGTAATGAGTGGTGTCCCTCAGGGATCGGTGTTGGGACCGGTCTTGTTCAACATCTTTGTCGGTGACATGGACAGTGGGATTGAGTGCGCCCTCAGCAAATTTGCCGATGACACCAAGCTGTGCGGTTCGGTTGATACGTTGGAGGGAAGGAATGCCATCCAGAGGGACCTTGACACACCTGTGAGGTGGGCTGATGCCAACCTCATGAAGTTTAGCCATGCCAAGTGCAAGGTCCTCCACCTGGGTCGGAGCAATCCCAGGCACAGCTACAGGTTGGGCAGAGAAGAGATTCAGAGCAGCCCTGCAGAGAAGAACTTGGGGGTGTTGGTCAATGAGAAAATGAACATTAGCCGGCAGTGTGCACTTGCAGCCCAGAAAGCCAACTGTGTCCTGGACTGCATCAAAAGGAGAGTGACCAGCAGGTCCAGGCAGGTGATCCTGCCCCTCTACTCTGCTCTCGTGAGACCTCCCTTGGAATATTGTGTGCAGTTCTGGTGTCCTCACCATCAAAAGGACATGGAACTGTTGGAACAAGTCCAAAGGAGGGCCACGAGGATGATCAGGGCACTGAAGCACCTCCCATATGAAGATAGGCTGAGAAAGTTGGGGCTGTTCAGCCTGGAGAAGAGAAGGCTGCGTGGAGACCTCCTAGCAGCCTTCCAATATCTGAAGGGGGCCTATAGGGATGCTGGGGAGGGACTCTTCATGAGGGACTGTTGTGAGAGGACAAGGGGTAATGGGTTCAAACTGAAACAGGGGAAGTTTAGATTGGATATGAGGAAGAAATTCTTTACTGTAAGGGTGGTGAGGCACTGGAAGGGGTTACCCAGGGAAGTTGTGAATGCTCCATCGCTGGCGGTGTTCATGGCTGGGTTGGACATAGCCTTGGGTGGCATGGTTAAGTGGGAGGTGTCCCTGCCCCTGGCAGGGGGGCTGGAAATAGATGATCTTAAGGTCCTTTCCAACCCTAACTATTTTATGATTCTATGATTCTATGATTTATGTTAAAATAAAAATATTATAACAACGGTATTTTTAGGCTATCAGACCACTTGCTTTCTATTTTATCTGTTTTTCTAGCTTGCTCGGATAATTTTTTATACAGCAATAGTTAGAGAATCAAGGTTACAGGAAATGTTTTATATTACTTGCTTTTATGTTACATTCTATACATTTACTTTATTTCTATGAGAATTCATTGTCCTTTATAAGATAGGACTGAAAATTAACTGCAAGTTCCTTGAGTTCTAAAACAAGATGAACCTATCACCTGGAGTACTGTGTTCAGCTCTGAGGCCCCCAAAATATGAAGGATGTGGACATGCTGGAGCAAAGCCAGAGGAGGGCCACGAGTATGATCAGGGGGCTGGAGCACCTTTCCTATGAAGACAGGGTGAGAGAGTTGGGGTTGTTCAGCCTGGAAAAGAGACGGCTTCAGGGAGACCTTAAAACAGCCTTCCAATAGCTAAAGGGGACCTAGAAGATATCTGGAAAGGGACTTTTTACAAGGGTATGTAGTGACAGGACAAGGGGGGATGGCTTTAAACTGATAGAGAAGAGAATCGGATATTGGGAAGAAATTCTTCTTCTGAGCTACCTGGTCTAGTGGGAAGTGCCCCTGCCCATTACAGGGGTGTTGCAACTAGATGAACTTTAAGGTCTCTTCAAACCCAACCCATTCTATTTCTTTTTTGTTCAGTAAAAAGCAATTCATATACATATTCAGTACAAGTAGACTTTCTTTACAGTATATTTCATATTACAGAAAATATTCTGACATTTGGATAATTTAGACCTCCATATTAGTAAATTTACTTCAGCAATGTAAATAAAAAGCTGTATTAGAAGTCTAAAATATAATAAAAAATATAGTCTACTTAGTCCTACAGAGAAATGCATCCTTTTCATTTTAAAGTTATTATTTTCATATAACTTTATAAAACTAAAAGATAAACATTTATTTCTACTGTCTGTAGAGTAGCTCCTGGTTATCTTTGCTGGTATTAGTACGTGTATTTATCTGTAATCCTTTTAAACCTTGTAATGAGAATCTGAATCTAAATACTTTGAGAGAACTGGTAAACTCCTATGGAAGCAAATACGCTTTGAATCCAACAGAAATTTTCACTGGGTTTTTTTTTTTTTTTGGTTGATTGGTTGGTTTTCTTGGGGGGGTTGCTTGGGGGGGGAGGGGTTGTGTGTGGTTTTTTGTTTTTTGTTTTGTTTGTTTTGTTTTGTTTTCAAAAACTGACAGAAACTCTTAAACTGCTTAAAGCCATTTCTCCTCTTCTTCTTTGGTCTCAAAATAGGAAAACTCTTTTCCCTCTGACTTAAGGGGAAAATAAACATCATTGGAGAGAAACACATCCAGGATCAGGTATTTTCATGTTTGTGATTGCATTCTAGCCTCAACAAAGCTATCCAAATAAAGGTAAATTCTTGTCACTGTATTTTTACTGTGAAAACATTGTTCAGGTTGTTTAATTCAGCATCAGCAAAGACAAAATTTGCATACACCATTTTCTGTACTGCAGAAAAGATTTCAACACCTACAACTTATGAAACTGTAATATGCCAGGAACCCAGAACTGCATCATCAGGTCTAAAATCTCTGAGAGTAATACATCACATGCAGTTTTAAAGGCCTCTAGAAGACACAAAACCGCATTAAAAACGTATGTTCAGTGAAATTTTCATATCATATATGATCAATAAAATCCACTGACAGTTTGAACTTCTGAAGTATCTGGAATAACTAATACAGCACTGCCTTACCCAAATAAGGACAACGCAATTCTCCAGCAGGATCTAACCATGAAACTCCTTTCAATAGGAATAACCCATCTTATTGGAGTAAGGAGGGGAGGAATCAGGCAACACTATAACTACTCAGTAAGTTCATGTAACACACCAGAAACAGGTTTTCTGTTTTGACCACTTCCCCTCTGCCTCCAAATCCAAACAACAACAAAACAACCCTCAACAGATAAATAGTCCAGTAAGTTGGAGTCTAAAATTAAGAAAAAGATGGACAGATTATGAACATATTATGCAGAAGAAGAGGGAAAATATCAGATGTAGGACCAAACAGTGTTTGCCTAATGATCCTCAAGGACGTCAAGGATGAAATTGCTAGATTACTACTTGCAGGATGCAATGAGATGCTTAGAACAATCTTGGCATCTAGGGACTGAAAGATGATAAATGTAATTTAAATGGTAAAAAGATGCGACAGATTTCGGGACCCACAGATGTTGATACCTGTACTATGGAAGTGATTTGAAACAGCATAAAGTCTAGAATTGGTGCACATCAGAATAAATGTTTTCTGCTTGAGAGGAGTCAGCTGGCTGACAGTTTGCTGATAGTACTTCGTTATTCAGATTACAGAGGGCAAAGGATGACTTAAGAAATGCAGGACATTAAAAGGCTGAGTATGGGCACAAAGTCGCGAAGTAAAACCATCTCTGGATTGTGATCTGTAGCTCTATGGAACATTAGTTCAATGTTCACCAGTGCTTGACAAAACATACACTGTAAATTTTAAGAAACTGAGAAAATCCAAAGATGGCCAAAAGGACTTTCAAAATATGGAAAAGCTTACTTTGTGAGGAACAATCAAATAACAAGGGCACTTCATCCTAGAAAAGATATTGTGATGGGACATGTTGAAAATTTCTAAGGGTGAATTATCCACTTAAGATAATCAAATGAACAAACAAATTTGATGGTTCTTCATGCAGCACATTGCAAGTCACAAATACGGCCTGCACAATCAGTTGGAGGCCTTGAAGCCACTCAGGCAAATAGCTGGTAGGCAAGAAACTGAGGAAAGCTGATCTTGTAACATGTTCAACACAACTCAGTGACAACATAAGCCAGACCAAGGCAGTCTGCAGGCTACAAGCAAGTAGGAGAAAATGTGACATGAGGGTTGAATATTTGTGGATGATGTGATGAAACTTCTGTCTGAAGGGCTATTTTTGCACAGCCCTTAGGTGCCTGTAAAGAATAGTGGATAAGGAAAAAAGAAGAAAAGAAATAGGAAAAAGATGGAAGAAGGGGAAGTCACTATCACAGGGACTTACTATTGGAGATATCAAAGGGCAAGCTGACATACATATGCTCTCATTTAGAAAAACTCTCTGCAGAAAGCAGTCCAGAATTGGAGAAACTATGTCCTTAGATCCCTGTAACAATCAGGTTGAGTTGTATTCAGAGTAGGGTTAAGCTGACAAATAGTAACTGCTAAATCAATTCACGACTTCAAATAACATAAGGCTCTCACACCAACACTGTAAACAGGATTCTTGATATGACTAGTTTTCTGTATGTGTATTTTAGCCAAAGAATTAAAAACTCTTATGTAGCCTGAATGAACTTTTCCTTAGGTTCTATACTTCAGGATAATTAGATTCTACTGTAACATAATTGGGTTCTGCTGTTGGGTGCACACGTGAAAATAGTCTGCACTCTCTCTATAAATTACTAAGAACACATACACAAAAGATGCAGTTAATTTTAGTGCAACTAGCTGCTCCTATGAAAAAATTTAAGTTTCTCTTGTACTTTCTCTTGTACTTAGAAGAGATGGATTTAAACAAAGAGGAAGGAATGTCAAACAATTACTACTCATAATAAAAAAAAAGATTAATTTCTCATTAAACAATTAATTCATGAAGTTGTGACTAATGAATAAACATCTTAATTTTCCAAGATAAAACTCATTAATCACTTTACTAGGCCCAGTATTCAAGGCTATTAATATCTAATTGTGATTTCAGCTTGTTTTTCTTGTCTAGGATTAAAAGAGGAACAGAATTGTGCCAAGTACTAAGGATGTGCAGGCACATTATTCCTAGCAAAGAAAAAGTAATAGAGGAAGAAAGATCTGTGAATTGGTTCATATATTAACCATATGGAATGCTGCCAATGTCAGTGAGCAATGTTCAGTACAAAAAATGGATGAGACTATGAGTCTGATTTGAGACATCACACTAAAAGGCTGTGCCACATACTATAATTCCTGCTGTTCTGTGGAATGCTAACAACTCTGGAAGCAACCTTGACCAACAAAATATTTCTGCCTTGGTCTTTTATCTGGCTCAAAGTTGATGATAAAAACAAATGAAGAAACAAACAAAACAAACAAACAAAAAAAACCCAAAAAACCCCTTCCTCTGTTTTCATTGGCCTCATAATTAAGGTGACAAGAAAAGCAGGACAGAGGATTAGCTGAATAAAAGGATGGAAAATCTATCTAAAGCACCATTAACTTCTGTAGGCTGTTTTTTGGTACTCGACTGCTATAACACATCTTCGCATTTTAGCAGGAGGTCAAGAAGCATAATCCAATCCAACAAACATCATACTTAATGTGGCAGTGCATGCCAGTAAGCTCACTTTCAAAATATTTGGGTATAGCTTTTCCTCATAAAACAAACACTGTCTTCCAAGCGTACAGTAGACCAAAAGCAGCAGTTGTTCATGTACACCCTATAACCTCACTTTACTTTTTTTTTTTAAATGCGATGCTGTCTAGACTCCTTCTGTTTTAATACAAACCACTAGTAAACATGGAAATGATTACTTTTAGGACCTAAGAAAATACCTGAAGAGGACCACTGTGCGCCAGTCAATAGCTTGATGGATAAGCTTTCACTTTCCTCTCTAAGACACAGAAAATTAGCATATACAAAAAATTTCTGAGTGAAGGCATTCCTTCACTATACCATGACCTATTGAACATTTCACAAATCTGCTCAAAATGGTTATGCCTTATAATACTGCAAAGAAGCCAACAGGAATGAAAGAAACAATTAGGTGGAGCATGGGGGTCTTAAGGAATACTAGCGAGTTCATACAACTAGTTCATCAAAGAAATAGAATCAGATTTCAGCACATCAAACTGCTGTGAATATCTTCACAGTAACAGCAACAACCCACTAAGGCAATGTGTAAGCAACTTTTTGGTGTGTCTCTGAAAGCTGCCCTAAAGACACTGCAGGGGAAATTTTCATTTTAAAATCATGCACTGATCTTTTTGTTGCTCTCTTCACCAAAGCTAACTGGTATATACTGATGTCTCTCCTATTTAAAACATTGCAAGAATGAATTGTATAAACCAAATATTATGTATAAGGAGCTTCTTGTTAGATGTCAAATACTCCCAAAACCCAGAACACAGAAGGAATTGCAGTATAATGACATTAATAAAGATCAATTATAAGTTCAACTTCTTGCAGTTTATAGTGCAAACATTTTCCTACTATGGCCAGGAACTAACTGGTGTAACATACCTCTAAGACAGGTGCAATGTGCTGATAGTGAATGCACATACTTGCTTGTGCCTCAGCACATGCCTGCATGGCACACGGTCTGTGCACGCAGGGGAAGAAAATGTTATTCTGGAAACTTGATAAGGTGTGTGCAACTTACGGAGCCTAGAATTACTTGCACAAAAGCAGGAATGAAGAAAAAAAAAGGTGCAAAATTACAAGGATCAACATAACAAAAGGCTATTAAATCTCTCACAGAAAGCAGTGAACACATGAAGAATTCAGAGATACCTATACAGAATGCTTTTCCAGTTCTGAAATTTGTCAGATTATGTACCAGAATACATCTCAATAATCCTCTTTTAGACTACGGAATAAAAAAGGTTATATTTATGAGCTTTTTTTACCCTGATATGGAAAGATCATTTATGGTTCAAGCCCAAATTTCATTACAGTAACTTCTTCTATGTAATTGTATAAGGTTTATAGTAATTACCATAATTAATTATTATTTTCAATATTTTATAAGAAATTTATTACACCCATCCAGAAAATAATTGATTTTTTTTAATAGATCAAAGAGATGCTGTCACTGAAAATTACTGGTTTGCAAATATAATCATTACTTTATCATATTACTTCCTGGATTTATGATGAAGCCATTGTATGGTTTTGAAATCAAATCAGTACATAAAACAAGTTCTGAACTTCCAGGCAAGAAGCCATGCTGTTAGTATTTTGCAAGTTCTGCAAGGCTTTAGAGCACCTGTACACCAACCAGCAACCACAGTCAGACTCTGAAGTTATTTGCTACATTTGGTACTTAAACTCCAGCAAATGTGATTTTGTATGTGAAACTTGTCTGCAATAGCTTGTGCTACTGTCTCATGGCTTGAATAGTCAGTTTGAAAAATTGAAATGTATACTTTATATTAGAGAATATTCATATTCAGAATTTGATTAGAGTGCTGGCAGAGTCATTTTTATTAATGAAAAGATACTGTCCGTGCATTGAGGTTTGGTGCTTCCAAGTCTATGATCTGATTTTAAACATATAAATTAATAAGCTAATGGATTTATTAATGGATGCTACCATGGAAAGTATCAAGACCAAGAATACTTAAACTATTCCCAGGGACTAATTAATCACACAACAAATAAATAAGAGAAGGCAAAAATCTCTCAACTACATTGCTACTAGGAACAAACCCACTGTATTCAGATGTGGTTTTTGAGTCTTGAAAATACCAGGGTATTCTAGACACATTTCTGCAGACAAAGCAAGACCGAATTCATGCGGTCAGTGCTTACTTAGGCTCTTAATGCCCTTAGTATTAAAGGACAATGAAGTTAAAAAAATGTCATTGTTCCTAATTTACCCAAAGAAAGCAGTGACAGCAGCAGAACCACCATGAAAACTCCTTGTGTCAGGAGACGCAAGCACAGGCTCCACTTCTATCTCTGACAGCACTGCGTCTTGTGGGGACCAGACGCTAGCTCACATGCCTCTTCTGGCATCAGGTAGTCAGTCAGCTTAACTTCCCAGCCTTTCATCTGTCATGACTGAGTCTCAGGACTGACTTCAGCAAAGAAAAACTTGTGTTTTCTTGTGCTCACTCTGAGAAACCTGGTTCTAGTGCTTTCCAATTAATGTGAAAATTCAACAGGATTGTAATTATAAAAATATTGCAGCACTGTCTTAATTTTGTTTGGTAAGATACAAAACTGTAATTTAAAAGACAGAGGAGAATTTTTTTGTTTCTCATTGTTCATTATGATACGGTATCTCATCCCCAAATTTTTTATTTCTTTTATAGTGAAACATTTTTTATCCCTTAACACTACCATCACCTATAGTAAATTTGTTACAATGTAAAGAAAAGCTTCATCCAGAAGGCTACAACATTCTGAAAGTTATACAAAATTATCATCACTTTATAATAGTAGAGGACTGAACTTCCAATCCTTCATTAGTGAGACAGAGTCCTCCATGTGCATGAAGATAGCAGCCTCAAAGTGAAACAGCTCACCCCTGGGCTCTGACTATGCCATTTAGCCCTAGTTTCTTCTTCTTTCATGCCCTTGTTATTCTACAGGCAATGTCTGCACTGTGTGTATTATTACAGTGCCTATTACCATGACTTAACACCTAATACATAATTGAACAAGTTGGTGAGCTGTTTTATTTCTGGACATGGGAAACTGCTCAGACACTGGTTTCCACAGAACCTTATTCCTCCCACTCCATGTGTGATTCGCTTTATTCACCACATGCAATCAAATTACAAGGTTATATAAATAGCCTGGAAAAAACTTTCTCCTAAAAATCTAGTCTGTGAGAGCAAATTTTCTTAATGTGGTTAGGAAAATCATGGAACAAAGGAAACAGATATTAGGGATCCTTTTAAAAACACACACGGTGTCTACATATGAAGCTGCAGAACTGCATCCTACAGCACAGCAGGTGCAGGGCACACAGAATACAGCTATTCATTTACCTACCATTGTTATGGATGGACTAATTGCATTCATACATAGGGGTAAGGTCTATCCTAAACTCTGAAGGTTTAACAACTTGTTGGAGATGCTTTATCCTTCCATAGGAATTTCTCTGTGAAAGCAGAGAAGTACAAACTATGTTACCATGATCAGTCTAGAACATAACATCATCTTCAATTAAAAAGCACTTTGCTGCATTCAGTGTCTGAGAAATCAGTTCTGATAAAAGCTACTATAAAACAGGAACAAAAGCACCAGTACTTAACCTCTGGCTTTACAAACTAGCATTTGGAAGTGAAAAACATGCTAAACTTTAGATACCATTTACAGTTTTGCCACCCTACGTCATCAACTTTAAAAGTGAAAATTATGTAGCTTTATGTAAATAAACACACAATTAATATCAAGTACTTCTGGTCCTGGAAGTGCTACACTGATCTGTCTAAAGCACACCTATAGGGAAACTGAATAGCATTTTTGTAATAACCACCTGAATAACACAGAGGAATTTACTGTAATACACTGTTAGTGACTGGACACCCTGGATGCCACATCTTATCCTACCCTAGCACCTGTACCAGAAGTGATTAAAAAGTTACAGCTATCACCAGAAGATGATTAATCTTCAAAGAAATCTTCCCAGAGCCTTCTATAATTCAAGCAGTTCATTTTTGTGACTAAGATCACCAACAAAAGCATCTGTGAGAATCAATACGCCTCAAAAATAGCTAGATCATGAGTGTTGCCTGTGTGTAAAGCAGTATGTACACAATTAGTTGAACTTTTTTCCTCAATTACTCCAGCAAATACTTCCAAATATGCCTCTTTCCCTTTCTTATAGAACCTCAACAATACATAATAATACACAATTATTATGTGTATATGCTTTCTTCATAGTGAACAAAGCATGCATTATTTTCTTGTCTTTTTGCCTTAAACTCTAAACATCTTATTGCACCAGTTTGCTACTAACATCTCCTCTAGCTCAGAAGTATCAGTTACCATTCCACTCACATAAACTGATGTATGTCTAAATAAACTCATAACAGTTGGTTTTGGTTTGAAATTTACTGTGTTTGTGAAACCCTTCATAGGCTTAGAACACTGTAGTTGAATATGGTACCACCTACGACATTGTACCTTGATTCAAACAGGGAATAAATGCCACTCTCCGTTTCCCTTCAAAATTAATATTAAATAAAGGTATAATTTTAATGCTCAAGTTGATATTTAGAAGGGCAAGCTCCCCTGAGAGATTATCTTTCTGCTTTTCAGCATTAAAATCAACAGTGCCAACGATCTGTATTGCTTTCCACAGATGAAGCACACATTAGTTTATCAGCTAAGTTCACTCCAGGATCAAATGACTGGCATTGACTTTGAAGCCTTTGAGCACTTAAGCAATGCTATTTGAATATCACCGAATGACTGTATTATATCAGAACCCACAATTTTCTTGGATTAAAG
Source organism: Ara ararauna (assembly GCA_028858755.1). NCBI lineage: Eukaryota > Metazoa > Chordata > Aves > Psittaciformes > Psittacidae > Ara > Ara ararauna. Next base: position 51,479,889 of record CM054376.1, on the reverse strand, counting down.
TTCATATATCACATGTAATGATGTACCTCAGACACTGAGGTTTTAAAAAATATAAACCAGTTATTTCTTAGAAGACAGTATTAAAAAGAACATATAAACCAGTTATTTCTTAGAAGACAGTATTAAAAAGAACAATAAAGTATGCTACTTCACACATAATTTTTCCTTTTAGCCTATATTCTTCTTGCGTCTATAGGTCTTATGAGAAAGACTGCAAACAACTTCCTTTTAAATAGGCAGAATATTCTAGGATCACCTCCTGAGAGACACTATCTCTCTTGTGCTTCAGTCAAAGGGAATGCTATGATGGGTTTGGTTAGTTATTATAATTAAATGAATTTAAAACATTATGGATGCAGCACTGCAGAATCACCTAGACATTTTATAGTGTGTTACAAGACTTGAATTCATGCCTTGAAGAATTTCTGGTTTAAAATGCAAATAAATAAAATAAAAACATAATACAAACCTGAAGCAAACAGAAGACAATACACGAATGGCCAAAATAATACTGAGTTTGTGAGGTCTGTTATGTTTGAATAAATGTACATCTATTAAATTTCTTGGGTTTTGCAGGGAGTAAGGGAAAACCAGTGCACACCTAAAACTGAGAATACTGGTATTCAAAGAACCTGAAAGAGGAATATACACGGAAGTTAGGAAGTGGATGCAGCAGATTCGTGACTTTTTTCAGTCTGCCTTACACTCAAGCACACCAAAATGACTTAGAGGAGGAAGCAAAATGTTTTGTAGTAGCTCTTTGGTAGAAAAAATAGTAAAACTAAGATGATTTCCAGCCTGCAACTGTTAGAATTAACCAGATGACATGGAGTGAGTCAGCAAATAGGTCATGCTGGCCTCAGTGAGCCAGAAGAGATTAACACACAGGAGATAACACCCATTCAGAGAAGTGTAAAGAGTAGCAGTTGAGCATAATAAATTATCTAAGGTTTTGATATTTGCCTAGCGTCCTACTCTCAGAATACAGCCCTCACAGCAATGCCCAGCTCCCTACTAATAACAGCAACAACAAAGGTACTGAAAGATTTAAACAGGTAAACTTTATAGATGAATGAATATTTCTAACATTTTTTAAAAGTTCAAATCCAATCCAATATTTAGTAAGTGCAAAGTTGATACTCTATTTATGGTGTAATAAAAGAAGCCATTAATTCCTCTATATTTTACCATTCTTCATTCTTTAATACTGTATACAATGGAAAGCTTGTTTTGGAATAAGTCACAGAAAGAATAAAAACTTTCATAAGAATACAAAGTACTCTGGCTTGAAAGTTAGCATGTTTACCAGGAAAAATCTAAAAACACTGAGTCCCCAGGCAAATTATTTAAACTTCATTACCAGAAATATTTCTCTCACCAGAGACTTAAGTACACTCTATAGAAACAGTTTACTTGTAATGCTTAATGTAAGATTTCATCTTACACAATGTGACATAACAACTGCTTACACACACACTATATGTGGGCTAAGTATTATCTCAGAGAGATGTGCACCAAGGATATGAAAGATGGTCTTTCCTTTTTTTCTCCCTTTCATCCTGTTAAATGACCACAGGTTAATGCATGCTTAATGGCATCCAATTATATCAAACGATTTATAAGGGAATGAGAAAGTACCAAAATTATTTCTCACATTGATAGACTTCCGAGAGAAGTCATACAAACATAGTAATATAGTTTGAAGTACTTAAGCCTTCTCTATAACTGTATTTAAATTATTTTATTTATAACTGTTATTGTTCATACTTCAAATGAATTATTTACAATTGTACTTTGTTAGACTTGGTGCAGCTTCATCTAAATCAGAAGGACAAGAATACTTTTCTCTCTCCTTCAAATCAGTCATTCAGTGATCAGGGCAGAGAATGGTCCTCACCCCACTGCTGCCATTATATAAACTGTGTATTAACAGTAATCCTATAAATAATAACTTAATTAAAATCAGAAGTTTATTCCAATTTGCAAAGAGATAACAATGCCTAACCACACCACCTATTATGAACCACAGCTGGTCTTCAGCAAGTAGGTGACTTCAAACTTATGAAACGTATATTTGTAAATGTCAAACATTATAAAATTACTCCCACAGATGGAAACAATCAAGGAAAAATTATAAGTGACAAACAAAAACAAATTAACCCCCCCTTAAAGCTAAATTGATTAATGCCAGTGAACCAAATGCTAAAATCATTAATATTAGTGGACCAGCATTTCAGTGTCCAGGAAAAGCAACAAAACTAAGCACTTAAATTTTCTCATGGAGAAAATTATAGTTTATAATTCTATTCATTTAAATTTACAAGGGACATACAAAATTAAAAGCAAAATTAAATTCTCTAAGGCTACCTGATTTAGAAAACAAACAAACAAACAAACAAAGATATAAGTAAAGTTTAAGTGAAGTCTGAAAAAGGCTGTTAATGTTAGCCTGAAGCACAAAGAAGCATTTAATACTTTTGACATAAGGATTTCAAGGTGAAACTACCATGCAAAATTTTATAATGTGAATAACCCTGAAGCCTTCGCAAAAATATGTGTTGGAAATAGCATCGTAACGAATCTGTCTGGTTTTACGAATTTACATATATACCACTGATTTCAGCTGGGAATGTAAAACCACATGATGTATTTCATTATTTTCTTCTGAGGCCTTATTCTGCTTACGTACAAGGCTTTGCTTTTTTATCTGAGCCACAGCTGGTGATCAGGAAGGAAAAAAGCCTGTGATAATGTGAAATAACCCAGTATTTGCCCAAACTTGAGGAGATCCTCTTTTCAAAGTTGGCCCAAAAATATCTTAAGTGGAAGACTGCAGTGTAAAATTAGAGACACATTTCCTGGTATGATGATAAACAGGTTTGCCACCATTCACATGAAAATAAATAGTTCTCTAAGGAACTTTTCTGTGGAGAATAAGACGTGATCCCAAAGCTGTCTTTATGCTTGCAAGATCTCCATCATTATATGTAGCCATAAGTTTGCATGTATAAGCTTTAGATAAACATCTTCAGCTACTTTAGCAGGACTCAAATTTACATATCTCTGGGTAAACGTAGTGAGGCAGCTGGCTGACTGCAGCATGAAGTTAAACAATGAAATCTTTTTTTCTGGAGGAAAGTGTTCAGATGTGCCACTTTATAACCTCACCAGCTGCTTCAATGGGGCAGAAGATTTGACCTTGCAAGACAAGCCAGCTGTGGCGCCAAAAGCACACAGTGCAAATCTTGACTGATGGGAATTAAAAGTGGCGTTTTGCCTCTTAACTTCCCTTTGACCTTAACTGAAAGGGCATAGTTTAGGATCTGTTCAGTTTAAATCAAGATGAAGCATAATGTAATGCTAAAAGAGCCTGAATCTGTTAGTTTGTCCAGTGACCTGCAAGAAGGATAACATTATGGCAACATGGTTTCACCTCTCATAATGGTATTTGAAATGTAAACTGGTAATTCATTTCTTGTAAAGACTAGAAGGCTACTGGTTAAGACTTATTAGCTTGTTTTTGGCAACAAGCGATGCAGCATTGGTGCTGTCTACTCTTTTCTGATATAACTCCATCTTCCGAAAAAATTACCATTGAAACCATAGTTCAAAGTTGTTAAGGTAATGACAGCAAGAGTAAACAGATATTCACATCCCTTGTGGTTTTTCTAATTTTTTAAATTAACAAATCTTTCCAATGCTTACTAGAAAAATTTGGCCTGCTCACTAAAATAATTTGACCTAGGAGAATAATTCAGATAACAAGAATGTGGAAAGTTTTTCCTCCACAACATGTACTCATACATCTACACTTTTTTGAACTGTACATACCAATGTTAAATTCCATCAATTTGATTTTTTTTTATTTTCGCTACTGATTCTGAATAGCATATAATGTGCTATATCTTCAAATACGTTAATGTCAAGTTGTACCAGAAAGGGAATAAAAACAGTAATTATGTGTCATTTTGAAAGCACTTGGTAAGGCTAGTAGGGTGACAGAGGGGAAGTAAAATGATCAAAATATCCAGATAACATTTTGTGTTCTGATTTTTTCTTTCCTTCCTTTTCATCTTAGGAGGTCACTGGCCCAATATTCCTTCATTTTCTTCTCAGACTGAAGTAAGTACTTAAAAAAAAAAAAAAAAATCACCTTCAACTAAGTTTTAAGGCATATTTTTTTCAGATTTTTCTAATTCTATTTCAAGTGAAGGTATTATTACAAAATATGTTTTATTCCAAACAACACTACTTTGAGGGCTTGCATAAACATGTATTGTGAATCTATAAGAAAAGTTCCAGTACCACATTAAGAAATATAAGCAATAGTCAGCCTCTGCAAGTTATTCTAACTGCTATGATAATACTTCTTGCATATATTCAAAAAGCCTTATTAGAGTAATAGTACTCATTGCACTATTTCTAAATGCAGTATATATGTTTGTTGATATTTATTTTGTAATAGGCTACACATTTATGTTTTAATTCAACAATTAATTTTATTGCAATATGTGCTCTGATACAGCAGATACACCATTTAGAGATGCTGAACACTGCTGGAAGGGTACCTAGACAATAGTCAGTGGGTGACCAACAGAGACTAATTCTAGCATTGACTGTTGACTATCACAGTAACACAAGCACAACCCTGTTAGCTCTATAAACTTAATTTAAGCCATTTTGAATTACTGGGGTGGGGGGGAAACCAACACAAAATCACCTCAACTGATTTCTATTCATACTTTTTTTTTTTTTGGACATATTCTGCATAGTCAGACCTAACAACCCACAGACTGATTCCCAACCATTGACAGTTTTTTTATTTTAATACCAAAACACAGAGAAAATGATTTTAAGAAGTATTTTTCATTCTTTGTTACATAACCCTGATGAGTTAATGTAGAAGTCAAGAAAAGACTGCAATCACATGATGGCACAGCAGGAAGTTACTTTTAAATGCAATTATTAAGTATACTTTGACTTAGGGATGTTGAAGTAAACATATTTTCTTCAATAATAGCTTTAAAATGGCTCCAGATAGCCATCAGTGCCCTTTCAGAAAGGCTTAGTTGTTCACTTAGAGTCTAGCCAGAGAAATAAAAGGATGACTGAAAAGAAAGCAGTACCTGAACTGAAATTATTTACTACTTCATCTTCAGACATCCAAGAAGTATCACTTAAAGTATTTGTTTTGTTTAAAATTTTCCTAATTTTACTCTACTCAGAGATGCTGTACCTCTCTCAATCAAGATTAACCTGAATGGATGAAACAATGAGCTCAATTTCAAAATTAAGCTAAATGCTGCAAGGCAGTGCAATTTCACATGAACTCCGTGTCACAAGTGCAGAGTTGTAGGGAAGACTACATGTGGCATGTTGTTATTTAGATACTACAAACAAAAGGAAGCTTGTAATTTTGAAGTTTTATTAGAAAGTCAGTATTAGAAAGATTATGTCACTTCTGAAAAAAGAGCCTTTTGTAACTTCAATATTAAATTGGTCGGTAGATTTCTACATTAAAACAATTCAGTTATTTGGTAAATAATACTCTCTAACAAGAACAAGAAATAGAATCCAGCGCGTTCCCTTAATTGGCAATAAAGGTAAAGGAGTATTTTATAATGCAAAGAGGTTTTTTCACCCATATATATAATTGGAAAAAAGTCTGAAATCCTTTAATGACACCAGAAAGTAAACATAGATATTCAGGAATTAATATGTAAAGCTCATTCTTATCTAAATCAGCCATTTTGGAAAAGAATTAAAAAATGGGCAAAAGTGCATGGACTATGCGTGCATGGATTGGTTTTCCCCAAAATGGCTATATAATTTTTATTAATAAATACCTTTTATTCACAACTGTGCACTCTCAAACTACTGCTTATTTACTGGTTCATAACTGAGGCTGAGTTACTGCCTATAATCCAAGTCAACAACTACACATGGATTATGTAGACCCAGTCCTGGCCTTCCTTTTCTTTTTAAGGAAAACAGCTCTGTACCTTAGCATCACCAGCACACTTTGTCCAAAGCATGTTTCTCACTAGATGTCTGTGAAGAAGCAATGCAGAATCATATTGTTTGATAAAGTGTTCTAAAACATATACACTGAAAATATAACTATATGTATGCAGGATTCCATTAAAAAAAAACAAACCCACAAAACAACAACAACAACAAAAAAAAAAAAAACAACCCAAGCCAAATCTGCCTTTTGCATGTCTTGACATTTTGATCCACATTCCAGGAGATCATAGGGACATTTTACACCACACACTTGGCAATATCTACTTATACTACAGCTGTTATGACATCGAGGAAACCAGTTAAGTACAGCAGAGTCCTTCTGGTGCAATTGATTCTTCTCCAACAAGCATTAATAAAAACAATAGGGAAAACACACTGTGCCTTGGGTGGGGGGGTGGGACTCTACACCAGCAGCAATCATAAGGATTTATATAAATCATGTAATATTTGGTTCATTTTATTTCGGCTAAAGATAAGGCTTGATGTGTCACTGGTTCATGACTTCTTTTGTGCCTTCCTGAAGGAAATCTTTCAGATTTACTTTGTAGCAAAATGTTTGTCTACTGAAATCTGGATGTACTAGAAAGTATTGTAGAATCTCTTGGCATTTCATATCAAACGAACACAGGAAAGTGTAACATTTTTCTTTAGCAAACAAAACTAGAACTAGACCTCATACCTGCTAAGAGCCACATTTGAATGGTGAGGATGAGCATATGCAAATCCCTTACTGGTATCAGAAAGTTAATTGCTACATGCTTGAATTATTTGCTTTCAGCTACTTTAAATACGTCATCTATCAAAGATAAATTGCAGTATTTAAATTGCTTTCTGTCTGTTGTTTTTCAAGGTAAGAAAAAACCCAAATCAGTCTTCAAAGTTAGTTACAAAGTAAGCGATATGAAGAATTACTTCAGATTTGCCTGGCTTTGATTTTCAGCCTAATTCAGAAGTAGGGCAACAGCTTAAACAGTATACTTGAAAAACTACAGCGACATAACACCTCATCCTGTAATTATTTAGTTAAGTATTTTTTAGGAATCTTTCTTCCATGGCTTTGTAATTCCATTAGGAAACAACATTCTGAGCCTGCTTCCTGCAGTGGTTCTGTTTGTACTTTATAGTTCAATGTAAACATGAATGCAGTATCTGTATCAAGGCTTCCTATACTTATGACAATGAATGATATATTTGGCACACAGAATTATTCAGATTCAGTAGTTTTCCTTCTCAGATGAATTAATACTCCAGGGTATTTTTCACGCTATTGTTTTATTCCATTTGATTTATTGCACACCTTGCATTCAAATTTATTTAGCACTGAAGTCAAACTGAACTGTAAAATACCAAGATGTGATTCTCATTTTAGTCTGCAGCTATACGTGCTAGTTCCTTTAAAAATATTTGATATAATTTTACTACCATAAACACAATATTTAGTATCATAATAAATAATATTGTGTTTGCATTCACACACAGAATACAGACTTCACAAAGATGAGTAAACAACAATTTTTTTCAAATCTTGAGACTTCTGCTCATATTCAATTTTGACATCCAACTGAACATCTTGTATTGTTAAAGCTCTCAATAAAGGAGCAGCTCTATTGCTCCTAACAGATCATTTGGATGTGCAACTCACTGGTAAATTTGACAGTTGGATATGAGATTCTTCAAAGTTTTTATAAATATGAATAAATGAATAAAAACTCTTCACTGTCACAGGAAGTCCTCCTAAATGCTCTGATCTTCCTTCTGTGTGGTTAGTGCTGAGGCAAGAAAACACAAAATACCTTACAGGATGGAAACACCCCTGCCCTTGCTCCAGGAACACAGACACATTTAGTCATACATGGGAAGAGTCTCACTTTGTTCTAATCACACTCATGAATTAAGCATGTACAACTGCCTGCCTGGCTGAAAGACATATTAGCCAAGAAAAAGATCTTGTACGTAGAAGTTGAGAGGGGAGACTCACAGCCCTCCAAGTGAGCATCCCACCTCCCAGGTCTATGTGCTCTACTCCCATAGGATGCTTGAGGGCTAAGGGCTGCCAGTAGAAAAAATGTAAACCTATGACTGCTATTGCTAGCATGTAGTCATTACATCCGTATTGATAATTCATGCCACATGAGGATGTTGACAATCTAAAAATAAATCCACAACACCTTCCTATTGTGTCAGTGTGGGTGATCTGAGAAAAAGAAGAAAAGAGGTACTGCTCTTTTTTATACACTCTTACATATTATGCTAAAGTACAGACATCATTCCCAACCTAGTGTAGCAGCTGCTTTATTTTGTTTTAATCAACTCAGCTTATTTTTTGAATATAACTAACTATTAATTGTTTGTAAGGTCAAAGATGCATCACAAAAAAGAATAATTTGTGTACTTAAAAATGAAAAATATCAGAATACTATTTCCTTTGTAATCCAAAGAATAAATGACCAAAGGCTTTCACTAGATGCGTTAGATAAAAACATTTTAAATATAATTTCAAACTTATGAACAGTGACTGTTGCTGAAAGACAAACTACAGGTGCTTACAGTTAGGTGACAGCAGCTTAGCTGTACCATCTTTTGTGCAGTAAAATTAAACTTCATTCTTTGAAATTTCCACAGCAAAGACATGAAGAGACCAAAAGAAATCTTCAGCTGAGCTTTCTCCTACTGAGCCCAGTATATGCTCACATCATTACTCAAGAAAGGGTTGACATAGTCAATGAAGCTAAAAGAACAACATCAAAGTTTTACTTATGGCCATAAAATGGTAAGCAAAAATATTATTCAGTGTGAAGGCACCACTATACATCCCAGTCAAGAGCTACGAGTGTAAAGAAACAGATCTTGTCCACAGAGTCACCCAAGTTCAGAGTTCATCGTCTGGCAATGATTCTCCTTCTCAAGACTGGTCCTGTCTGCTAGCAGAAAAGTGAAAATCCCCACCTGTTTGGCCTCAACCCGTGCGTTCTTCATAGGAAGACTCCTTTACTTTTCCTAATGAAGCCTGAGTATGTGTTATGCTATTTATAATTCATTCTGGTAGGAGTGAGTAGGAGAAGCTGATGCTACCAGATATGCTGCACATGGACAAGACAGCCAACACCCAAATGAATTCAAACTTTAAAAGCTTTCTGTAAGCTCCAATGAGAATAAAAAAAAAAAGAAAAAGAAAAAAGAAAAAAAAAATCACAACATGCTGAAGATCTTTGTCGTCAAGGTTTTATCTATAAAAGGAGTAGCTTGAAGAGTGGAAAATCAGACACAAACTAAGTTAGCAAGGCTTACAGAACACTAGCTAATGACAAGTACAGACCAAGCTGATCCTCAGTATTGTCTCTTTTCCCAACCTCCACAGATTTTGATTTCATTTTTGAAAAGATACTATGAATAAATGAAATAGAATAATAAAGCCGTTCACATGAAGAACTATTGTTGATGTTATAGGAGATACAACACAGTCAGATAGAACAGGCTGCATTGAAAGGACAACCCAGAAGCAGGTAGGGACACATGCTGACACTGAAACACTGCAGATTGCTTTGTACATAAACCCACAACTACTACAAGCTGACCTAGCCTTAGCCTTCCTGGAAGCAATAACAGACGACATGAATTCACACTTCTGGAGTGCATCTGTATCTAGCTAGTAAACTACATGTCTCTGTACTCCTGCTTATGCTTGTCTTTTTAACACTTTTGTTTGAGGGGATGATGGCATTTTTCTTGTTTGGAGTCATGCTTCAGTCAGCTTAAGTGCCCGATTCCTTAATTTCAGTGTCTAAACCTACACAAAAAACCTAAATATAAGCAACTCGGGGGTAATAATAATAATAATCTAATGACTAAAATATTATAATGCTCACAGAAGCCAAAATTACGTATGTACTCACTATGCTAACAAATAATGGTCTCCGTTAACACTTCTTACAGTTTTATAACTATAAATTCTTTATAGCTTTTATAAACAGGGAATACTGCATGTAAGAGAAGGAGAGGGCTCAATTACCTAAGGTCTTTCCAACCCTAACTATTCTATGATTCTATACGAGCCACAGAGCATTTCTGCCTTCTGGTTCACCAGTCAAAGTAGGGTCATTCCCAGAGTTAAGTAAAAAGAGCTGGCAGGAGACTTCGATAGATGAATGACAGCAACAAAAGGACCCCACAAGGGAAACAGACCAATTCTTTCCACTAGAGAATTACCAAAGGGTTTCTTCAGCTACGCTGTTAGTACAGAAGATTTTTCACTGCTAAACCTGTAATTTTAAGATAAGTAATAAAATACGGTATATCTTTATTATATATGGTAGAGTTTATTTTTATTACATTAATTTTTACATCTTTTTTCTTTGGAATTATGGTCTTTGAAAATTCCAAAGTACAGATATGCAGGCAAATGTCAATAAATACGAATATTCTAAAAAAAAATTTCTGGAAGCAGCAAACTTTATGTAATATGTTGCTTTAATAACAAAATTAAGGCAATTAGTAGCCTTTTAAAGAGACAGCATGTAAAAAGTATTGTTGCTTTATAGAAAAGCTTAACAAGATTTTGTACTGAGTACTGGTTTTATTGTATTTTCTTATAACAAATGCTTGAAATAGCTTCCAGAAAACACTCAGCAGATATTTTTTCCCAACAATAGATGACTAACAAAGCATATAAAAACCTCTCATTCTCCTCCTGTGTGTTTGAGCTTCAGCAGTATGACCAAATGACAATAATGAACTGAATTTTCTATAAAAGTAAAGCAGGAGATGCTTTCTAAATGTTAGAAAGGAATGGATTAAAAGGAGGGAAAGCGTATTAGAACTATAACTGAAAAAAGAATGAACTTGAATAAATTGACTTGATATAATCATAAAAAGTATTATATACATTGCTGCTTAAAATTGCATGATACCAAATGTTCATTTTTAAAAAACCATACCACATGAATTGTATTTATAGGTCTTATGTGCGAACTTGATAAATAGCCATGAATAATTCAAGTATTAGCAGTATCTTGCTTTGTCACACTAAAACTAAGTAATTCCAATTAGTGGTCTATGAAGCATATAGAAATCCATGGGATTTATGGGAAAATGACAAAATTAACAAAAGGAAAAGAAAAGGGAATAACAGAGTGGATTATTTGTCTAGCTTCTCTCTAGAAAGCTATAGACTGCTACGTCTGAGAGGGAGAGAACAGTAACAGGTATTTTGCAACCATGTTCGTACGGCATAGAGAAATGGTAAATATTTTTATTCCAGCCTTTACCTCTTTTCATTTCACTAAAATGTCTATCAGCCTTCTTCTTCCACTTCTGATAAAGTGCGCAAGTGACCGCAATACTTGCACATGCCTAATCTGAGAGAGGACATCTGGAAAAGAAATCCTGCTTCTGTACTAGGGGTTGATTAAAGGAAGTATCCTTTTATCTATTTAACGGATTTAAACACAATACAGAAAACTGTTAATAGTTTAATAGCTATATCAGAAGAGCCACAGTTCATTATTCAGCCTATACACATCTCTGGTTATGCCAAAGCAAAACATGTTAATGATCTCTCTAGTCCAGTATGCTAGTTTTGTACACTGCAAAAAACAGCAGTGTGCCAATAGATGTAGTTTCACAGAATTTCTCCACTATGTTTAACATACCCTAATACAAATAGCTTGAAAACTTTTTAATATTGACTTGTCCATTAAGCCATTCAATAATTTAAATAACCTTCTTCAGCAGCCCCAAATTTCATTAATCTTCTGAAGACAGGACTACTGACCAAAACAATGAATACAATGGGTTTTAATTTGACTACATGTGAGAGAAAAGCATTACCTGTTACAATGATGAATCAAAAAACAAACACAGTCTCCATAGTTTTAAGTGCTGAAGGTCAATGAAGGCAATTAAAATACAAGAGTGTAGGCTTTAAGTCCTCATCATAAAATGATGTTACAATTCCTCATGTCATGGAATAACATTTTTTTCATGGCTGCACATACTTTAAATCAGAAGAATATGGGTAAATATTCTTTTTAGTTCAAATTCTCCCTGAGACTACTTCACTTAAGTCTTTGCCAGCACCAACGAGAAGACCTATACCTGAAGCCTTGAAGTCTCTGAAACTCAAAGGTCCTGAGAAAGAGCTTTTTAGCCGCAGGTTTTATGTTTTCTCGGCAGATGATATTCATTGTTCATGTTCATTCTAACGCATCGCTTCTCTAGCACAGTTTCTTTCACTGGCAGCTTTATCTTGAATTATGAGATACTCTATTTTCCTACTGTACTCATTGAAGAGCTAAAGCATCAATTTTCTGCAAATAATTTCTCTTCCTTTTCCGGATGCCTCTCTTATATAAAGATCTTATAACGATGTGATCAACAGGATATTTACAATAATTGAACACAGCAAAATTTAACAACAGGCAATTTGAAAGTATGTATCGCTATTACAATAGCACAGTAGATGGTCACCTGGAGAAAAAGAAGGGCTTTTTGTGTGGAAAAGTGCAGGAACAGCAGCAATATTACAGTGGTCAAAAGGGGAAGTACTGAATCAGGGAGATTACTCCACTGACAAAGCAGAAGCTATCATACCTATACTGATAATTCATTACAATACCAAGAGACTTATAAAAATAAAAAAAAAAAAAAATCACTGTTGGATTTTAGATAACTCACTAATAGGAAATAGGATTACTTTGATAGGTAATCTATTCAGAATAAATGAATCACTGTGTTTACTTCTGATGGAAATCTACCAGAGATTCAATTTCATTATTCGAGTTGGGTATGTAAGGAACTTTTCAGTTTGATGCATAAATAAAAAAGATCAGATCAATCAGAAATATTTTGTCAGACTTAAAATTAAATATTGCTTTAATTGAAGATTTATTTACTGTGTTTATCTTTTTCTTAGGTTAAAAACCAAAACCAAACAAAAATGCATTGTTTTTCTTTGAAAAGTTACTTTGAAAAGTCAATTTCATTTGAAAAACTTGAAATCAACCAAGGGATTAATATAAAAAATACTTTAAAACACTTTTATAAGAACGAATTATATCTCACAGATGTTTTGAAGACAGAACTTCCAAAAAACATACAAGTACAGCTACTTGAGTTCAAGAAGCCCAGAGAAGAATGCTTTCTTTTTAAAATTGTCCAGTGCTTTAAAACTGATGAAGCAAGAGCCTAATTCCAACAAAATCCCTTAGTTTTAAACTTTTAACTTTCAAAAGCCTTTCCCTGTTGGAGAGGTGCCATGCGTGACCTCATCCTCACCAACAGGGAAGGGCTGGGTGGAAATGAGATGCTCCAGGGCAGCCTTGCTTGCAGAGATCATGAGATAGTCAAATTCGAGATCCTCAGGACAGTGAGAAGAGCGTGCAGCAAGCTCACTGCCCTGGACTTCAAGAGAGCAGACTTTGGCCTCTTCAGGAACCTGCTCAGTAAGGTTCCATGGGATATAGCCCTAGAGGGCAGGGGGGCCCAAGACTCTTGGTTGATATTCAAGGACCACGCGCGGCAAGCTCAGGAGTGTTGCATCCCAACTAGAAGGAAGTGCTGCAGGAGGGCCAGGAGACCTCCTTGGATGGATGACGAGCTGCTGAGGAAAATTCGAAGGAAAAAAGAGGCTTATAAAAGGTGGAAGCAAGGAGAGGTGGCCTGGGAAGAATACAGGGATGTTGTCTGGGAAGCTAGGGATCAGGTTAGGAAAGCTAAGGCCCACTTAGAATTAAACTTGGCCAGGGATGTTAAGGATAACAGGAAGTGATTCTATAGGTACATTGCAAATAAAAGGCAGGCTAGGGACAACGTGGGCCCCCTCCAGAAGCCACTGGGAGAACTGGCTACCCTGGATTTGGAGAAGGCTGTGGTTGGTAATGACTTCTTTGCCTCGGTTTTCACCGGAAAATGCTCTGACCACACCACCCAAGTCTTCAAAGGCAGACACAGGGACTGTGAGAATGAAGACCCTGGGACCACTGTAGAAGAGGATCTGGTTTGAGACCATTTTAAGAATCTGAAAGTACACAAGTCCATGGGACCTGATGAAATCCATCTGCGGGTCCTGAAGGAGTTGGCAAATGAAGTGGCTAAGCCACTGTCCATCCTATTTGAAAAATCATGGCAGTCAGGTGAAGTTCCCGATGACTGGAAAAAGGGAAATAGAACCCCCATTTTCAAGAAGGGGAAAATGGATGACCCAGGGAACTACAGACCAGTCAGTCTCACCTCTGTGCCTGGCAAAATCTTGGAGCAGATTCTCCTGGAAGGCATGCGGAGGCACATGAAAAACAACAAGGTGGTTGGTGACAGCCAGCATGGCTTCACTAAGGGGAAATCCTGCCTGACCAATTTGGTGGCCTTCTATGATGGGGCTACGGAACTGATGGACAGGGGTAGAGCAGTTGATGTCATCTACCTGGACTTGTGCAAAGCGTTTGACACTGTCTCATATGACATCCTTGTCTCTGAGTTGGAAAGACATCAATTTGATAGGTGGACCACTGAGTGGATAAAGAACTGGCTGGATGGCCACATGCAAAGAGTTGTGGCCAATGGCTCAATGCCCAGATGGAGACCAGTAATGAGTGGTGTCCCTCAGGGATCGGTGTTTGGACCGGTCTTGTTCAACATCTTTGTGGGTGACATGGACAGTGGGATTGAGTGGGCCCTCAGCAAGTTTGCCGATGACACCAGGCTGTGTGGTTCAGTTGATATGTTGGAGGGAAGGAATGGCATCCAGAGGGACCTTGACACACCTGTGAGGTGGGCTGATGCCAACCTGATGAAGTTTAACCATGCCAAGTGGAAGGTCCTACACATGGGTCGGAGCAATCCCAGGCACAGCTACAGGTTGGGCAGAGAAGAGATACAGAGCAGTCCTTCAGAGAAGGACTTGGGGGTGTTGGTCAATGAGAAAATGAACATGAGGCGACTTCAGTGGGCACTTGCAGCCCAGAAAGCCAACTGTATCCTGGGCTGCATCAAAAGGAGCATGACCAGCAGGTGGAGGGAGGTGATCCTGCCCCTCTACTCTGCTCTCCTGAGACCTCCCTTGGAGTATTGTGTGCAGTTCTGGGGTCCTCAACATCAAAAGGACATGGAACTGTTGGAACAAGTCCAAAGGAGGGCCAAGAGGATGATCACGGGACTGGAGCACCCCCCATATGAAGATAGGCTGAGAAAGTTGGGGCTGCTCAGCCTGGAGACGAGAAGGCTGCATGGAGACCTCCTAGCAGCCTTTCAGTATCTGAAGGGGGCCTATAGGGATGCTGGGGAGGGACTCTTCATGAGGAACTGTAGTGATAAGTCAAAGGGCAATGGGTTAAAACTTAAGCAGGGGAAGTCTAGATTGGATGTAAGGAAGAAGTTCCTTACTGTAAGGGTGGTGTGGTGCTGGAATGGGTTGCCCAGGGAAGTTGTGTATGCTCCATCCCTCATGGTGCTCAAGGCCAGGTTAGAGAGAGTCTTGGTAGGCATGGTTTAGTGGGAGGTGTCCCTGTCCCTGGCAGGGGGGTTGGAACTAGATGATCTTAAGGTCCTTTGCAACCCTAACTATTCTATGATTCTATGATTCTAAAAGAAGTGTAAAAGAACGTATCACACCTTTACACACTTTAATGGCAGCGAAAGCAGAACCAAGAAACAGAACAAGCAATTCCTCAAACTCATGGCTGCAGTAGCCTCCATGGATTCAGGTTTAAGCAGGTCTGTGAATTCTAAGCAGGACAGGAAAAAAGTGATTATGTCTGAATTTGGTGAATCTCGCCCAGATAGACTATTTATTTAAACAAGAAACAGTATCTGATTTTTAATAAAATTAGGACCACGGTGGTTTTTCTGTGCTCAAAGATAAGATAGCCAAGATGCAACAATGTATCTGTTTTATCTCTTCCATATTCAGGCATAGTATGCAAATCAAACTTGAAGATCTTTAATGTACCACTGTACACATTAGTCTAATATACTGTTCTCCCCCATCAAGCACAAGCTGATGAAAACAAAAATTAATTTTTCTGAACTCCTTAGTGCTCTTAGGTACAGAAACACATACCTCAGTATAATAGCCCTCTTGGGGAGCTCTGTACTAGCACAATCTAAATGCAATAAAAATTTGTTTTTATTTTTTTTAAGAAGAAATCCTTTCAAATCATGGAATTAAGGGACAAAGACAAAACCCACATACCAAGCTATGACATAAAAACTTCATTATTTCTATTCCATATATAAGCTTCACGCTTTTTTGAGTGGGTTCCAAATTTGCTTAAATGAATTCTCCAGTCCCCAATATTTTAAAATAATCACTTTTTTAAAACTCTCACTGCACTTTTTGTTTCCATAGAAACAAGACAGAAAGCAGGAGTTGCTGTTAAGAGAATTAGAATTCTTTCCCTACAAATGAAAGACTAAAAAAAAAAATACACTAATAAAACTATCGTCAGAATACATATTTTCTTATTTTACAAAACCAGAATATGACCTTACATACACTGGAGTTAATAGGACTTTAACTTGTAATTACAACAGAATAAACCTAAATTACTAAGAACATATCACTGAGTTTAAAAAATTGATCAAAAGATTACTTAGCTAATGGATAATTTCTTAATACATTTTTAAATTAAATTTAGGAGGTGACTGTCAGATGAGGCCGTTTTTAGAAATATTACAATGAACAATTTAGAGAACAGAATTTGGCCTCTTCAGGAACTTCCTTAGTAAGGTTCCCTGTATGTAGCCCTAAGGGCAGGGGGGCCCAAGACTCTTAGTTAATATTCAAGGATCACCTGCTGCAAGCTCAGGAGTGTTGCATCCCAACTAGAAGGAAGTGCAGCAGGAGGGCCAGGAGACCTCCTTGGATGGATGACGAGCTGCTGAGGAAAATTCGAAGGAAAAAAGAGGCTTATAAAGGGTGGAAGCAAGGACAAGTGGCCTGGGAAGAATACAGGGATGTTGTCTGGGAAGCTAGGGACCAGGTCAGGAAAGCTAGGGCCCACTTAGAATTCAACTTGGCTAGGGATGTTAAAGATAACAGGAAGCGATTCTATAGGTACATTGCAAATAAAAGACAGGCTAGGGGCAACGTGGGCCCCCTCCAGAAGCCACTGGGAGAACTGGCTACCCTGGATTTGGAGAAGCCTGCTGTTTGTAATGACTTCTTTGCCTCGGTTTTCACCGGAAAATGCTCTGACCACACCACCCAAGTCTTCAAAGGCAGACACAGGGACAGTGAGAATGAAGACCCTGGGACCACTGTAGGACAGGATCTGGTTTGGGACCATCTTAAGAACCTGAATGTATACAAGTCCATGGGACCTGATGAAATCCATCCGCGGGTACTGAAGGAACTGGCAAATGAAGTTGCTAAGCCACTGTCCATCATATTTGAAAAATCATGGCAGTCAGGTGAAGTTCCCGATGACTGGAAAAAGGGAAATAGAACCTCCATTTTCAAGAAGGGGAAAATGGATGAGCCAGGGAACTACAGACCAGTCAGTCTCACCTCTGTGCCTGGCAAAATCTTGGAGCAGATTCTCCTGGAAGGCATGCTGAGGTACATGAAAAACAACAAGGTGCTTGGTGACAGCCAGCATGGCTTCACTAAGGGGAAATCCTGCCTGACCAATCTGGTGGCCTTCTATGATGGGGCTACGGAACTGATGGACAGGGGTAGAGCAGTTGATGTCATCTACCTGGACTTGTGCAAAGCATTTGACACTGTCTCACATGACATCCTTGTCTCTGAGTTGGAGAGACATCAATTTGATAGGTGGACCACTGAGTGGATAAAGAACTGGCTGGATGGCTACACAGCTACAGGTTGGGCAGAGAAGAGATACAGAGCAGTCCTTCAGAGAAGGACTTGGGGGTGTTGGTTGATGAAAATATGAACATGAGCCAGAAGTGTGCACTTGCAGCCCAGAAAGCCAACCATATCCTGGGCTGCATCAAAAGGAGCATGACCAGCAGGTCGAAGGAGGTGATCCTGCCCCTCTACTCTGCTCTCGTGAGACCTCCCTTGGAGTATTGTGTGCAGTTCTGGGGTCCTCAACATCAAAAGGACACGGAACTGTTGGAACAAGTCCAAAGGAGGGCCACGAGGATGATCAGGGGACTGGAGTACCTCCCGTATGAAGATAGGCTGAGAAAGTTGGGGCTGTTCAGCCTGGAGAAGAGAAGGCTGCATGGAGATCTCCTAGCAGCCTTCCAATATCTGAAGGGGGCCTATAGGGATGCTGGGGATGGACTCTTCATTAGGGACTGTAGTGATAGAGCAAAGGGTAATGGGTACAAACTTAAGAAGGGGAAGTCTAAATTGGATGTAAGGAAGAAGTTCTTTATTGTAAGGGTGGTGAGGCGGTGGAATGGGTTGCCCAGGGAAGTTGTGAATGCTCCATCCCTCATGGTGCTCAAGGCCAGGTTAGAGAGCGTCTTGGTAGGCATGGTTTAGTGGGAGGTGTCCCTGCCCCTGGCAGGGGTGTTGGGACTAGATGATCTTAAGGTCCTTTCTAACTCTAACTATTCTATGATTCTATGAACTATTTTGAGACAAAAATGTAAAACAAAGGATTACTACTATTTACATAATTTATTTCTATTACTAATGGTTATATAGTAATAGAGTGAATTACTTCATCAAAACCTGACTTTAAATCTTTTGCGGTTAGTCAGATACATTTCTAAGTTCCAGCCAGACGGTAACTGAATCTATAGACACCACACTGGCATAAACCTAAATGTAGGATTAAGAACATGCTTATTTTAAAGTAATTAAGAGTTCTGCATTTTTACTCACCAAGGCCATTCTAAGTGCAGTTCTCTGCATAGCCTGTAAACATTCAAACATCCCCAGTAAGAACATTAATACCTTAAGAAATCATAATTTACCTCCACCAAAACTGCAACTTCAGTCAAAATCTTGAAGAGAGAATCTAACCAAGATTAGTTCACAGTTAGTAAGGCTCCTGAACTCAGAAAAAGTCTTACCTGTGCAGAGTCCTACTGAGTTAGGAGATTGAGTTATTCAGATTCATTGCTGCAGAACTAATTTTTAAATTCTGAAACAACAGACAAAGTCAACTTTTCTTCTTTTGTATTAGTACCAACTACTTCACTCTCTGGATCAGTTTCTGTTTTGTTACATATATATATATATATATATATATATATACTACTACACAGAAGGGCATCACAGCTGTTGAAGCATCTAGAGAATAAGTTACAGAATGGTTGTTGAAGCACCTAGAGAGCAAGTTACAGAGTGGTTGAGGTTGGAAGGTACCACCAGAAGTCATTTAGTCCAACATCCTGCTCAAGCAGGGTCACGTAGAACACATTGCTCAGGATTGCATACAGACAGATCTTAAATATCCCCAGGGAAGGAGACTCCACAACCTCCCTGGGCAACCTATTCCAATGCTGAACCACCCTCACAGTAATCACATTCTTCCTTATGTTCAGGTGGAGCTTTTTCCCCACCCTTGAAGAATGAAGCAAAGCTATTGTGACTCTCCTACACAAGACAGTACTTTTTCTAGAGCTGACTAAAACTGTCTATTCTGAAAAGGCACACAAAATATTTTCATTTTCAAAGTTTAATTCTTTACCTTTTCATCAGCCAATTATTTACACTGCTGTATTAAATCACCTGCCATTCTGCTGCACATACCTGGTTAAACCCCTCAAGTTGTCCTAAAGCCCCCAGTCTAGTTAGGTTGAGTAACCTGAATAATGTTGTCATTGAAAATTTTACCACACAAATACTTGTACCGTTATTCTGAAAAATGAAATAGGTATTTGCAAAATTTCAAGCTGAAATCCATCAAAAACATGATACCAATTTTACTACGGACTTTGAAACCCATCACTGAGATTGGTGACCCTGCAGGAGAACAAGACTTCGTCATTTTTTCAGTCAGATGTCTGGAGATACAAGTCTGGAGAACTTGTATCTGGCCTATGTGTGGGGATAGAGTTTTTCACCCTTCTCTGAGGGTAAAGGTTCCTTATAAAACTCAAAATATACCAATTATTTTCTATGCTCACAATTTTTATCATCTATAAAAAAGAACTCTGATAGGAAAACCTTTTCTGAAAACACCATGGTTGGACTTCACAAACGTGTATATATGTTTAATAAGCTTTTTTTTAGGTATTATTTTAACCAAAATACTGTTTACATCTCTTGACTCCATATATTTTGATCAAATGTACAATAAAATGACTGCCAGGCTACTCATTTCTAAATTTCTTCAAAATTCTGCAAGTAGACATTTTAAATATTTTCATTTTCAGCTTCCACATTAACCAATACAACCTTAGGTTTTTCTCTATATTAGAAAATACCTTCCATGAAAACTTTTCTTCCTCCACAAGGCACCATGATTCAAGAAAACAGTTAACTTCATAGTATTGTATCTATTTTCCTTTTCTCCCTCTGGTTGACCAAAGAAGCCATCCACTGCTTGGAAATATCTTGACAGTGGGCAAGTACTTCTTTAAGACTGTTTTATCACTTCAACTATCTAAGCTAGGAATTTGACTCTTGTAATTTCTACTGTACATATTTTCTGCTGTAATTTATGCCAAAAAAAACAAACTAAACAAAAACCCAAGCAAACACTACAGCTAAATTTAAAACTCTGAAGTATTCATATTTGCCCCAAGCAATTAAACTTTGCTTGTGAGATTATAACATTAAAGTGCCATTTATGAACAAACTTAGGATTTAACTTACTTTAACTTTGCTTTAACATGTTATTAAATTCTCCATTGTAGGCAATCCCTGTCTAAAGGTTAGTTTAACTGCTTTAGATTTTGGCACTTTTATTATCATTACTTGGTATGAAATTCTTTGGATATAAATATAGCTATTTCAAGTATCTGATCCAATTTGTTCTGCCTGTAAAGTTGACTGTCAGGTATCACATAACTGTATTTATTTTTGTTCAGATTCTACAGTGTTTCAGGAACATCTATTATAGCAAGGCTATTTCTATAATATTTCTTCTAATTGATTTCTTCTTCTAAGTAGCACTAATCAAAACTGGTAAGCAATTTTAATTCCCCAAATTATATGTAAATTATAATGCATTTTCTTAAAAAGTACTGTCCACTGTCACCTTCAATCAGCAATTACTTATTTTTTGAGGACATTTCAGTTTAAATAAGGAAAATGTTTGGAATAAAGTACTGGCAAAAAGTACCCATAGACATAAAATTGTTAAAGCTTTGTCATCTGGTGCAAGGCCCACTAGCTTAATCCAATGTTTTAACAGAGGATATAAACTTAAAATCCTGACTCTAATTATGTGGTTTTTGCAGGACAAAAGTGCAGTTTAAAGGAAAGCTTGCAATGAACATGTATATTTTCACAACTGTAGAGTTTCCTCTTCTTCATGTATTATGCAAATAAAATATTCCAGCATCTTAAATTGTACAAGATACCAGTCTCACTGGTGTACTGGTGCTTCTCCTCCATGTAATGGACAAGTGACAGGAGAAAATATGACCGCTCTTCTCTCCCCAGAGCAATTACGTTGCAATTCTGCCCAAAACTATGTAGCTGTATTTCATTTTGATACAACACTTTCTTTAGTCGTAACTGTATTTTGTAAATCTGTATTTTGTTCTTAGGACCGCAGTACTCTAATGACCAAGGCTGGGTCATATACCTGTCATTATGGACTTCTGACAACATTTCTGTTCTCTTTGGACTCCCCATCAAGTTTATCCTCTGCCTTTGCATCTGTGTTGCTAACTACAGATGATCTCACATTTATGTTTTGTTTGGATTGTACATTCCTTTATTTCCACTTCTGTTAGTGTCTTCATTATAAAACAGAAATGACATTGCAACTTACTCTATTTCAAAGGCCAAGTTTTTATCATGTGGAAAGGAGTCTTAACTCCATTTTTGAATTTATTAGTTATGCTTGCAATAAATGCCTCATAGTTTATAACCAGTGTTAAAATGCTTCATCACTAGATGCTTGTTATTTCAAAATGTTATATAAACAGCATCTCAGTCTCAACCACTCATTACTTTGTCACATTTCATCAGCAGCTTCTCTGAACCCTGGGCTACAAGAGGAAATGTCATAACACAGCAAAAGCACAGATGCCACTTAAAGTCTATGACATCCTTGGATGCCCAGAGGTGTGTGACTTCCCAGTGGCTTTTGCCACCACCACTGAACCTACCCTGTTCACTCTGGAGGTGAAGCAGTCACAAGTCCCTAGTAGTTTAGACCATCTTGTGTGAACTCAGATCAAATTAATCTTGACTATTCTACTGCAGTGGAGGTCACGGGTAACATCAATTAGAAGAAAACACAGCCTATCTTTCAGTTTCTTTGTGATAGTATACAGCATTCTTTCAGTAGCATTCCTGCTCTGAATTCCCAGACACCCTCATTTGCCATTTTTGTACATGAACAATAATAATGCTCAATGCTTCATAGGGTCCAGAAAAGTTACCACCAGTGAATAGAAGACAAGTGTAGGATGTTCAAGCTCCAATTTTAGCTTTCTATTAGAAGAACTTTACCACAACATATTCATAGTTCCATAGAGTCTTTACCTCCTAGTACACATAAAAGCAGAAGACAGCTGGCTGAAATAATTTCACCTACCCTAATGCTATGGATTCCCTTATTTATGTGTTTCTTTTGCTTCTATTTGTTTCACAGCTAAGCCACTGACACATTCTTTATATGCAGTTTTAAACCTACTTCTCTCATTTTGCCATTTCAGTGATGTTAGTTTTACTGTTATTTCATCAGCTGATCATGGAGATTCTGAGCACTCCTTCCAATCTATTCATCCACATATTTAACCCAACCATTGCTCAGTCTTCTGTTTATTTCACAGTTCCACATCTTCATTTAAGTACACAAATTTTATCCTGTCTTAACCACAGAAAACTTACTCTGGCCTTCTCACACCTTCCCTTATGTTCAAATCCCAGACATTTCATTATTTGACACTTTGTCACTCATCTCAAATGAGGGCTCCAGACTAGGAAGGAAGCTGTCAACAATGGCACCATGCACACTTCTGATTATTTATAACAAAGCATTTTAAAGCATGTTATCCTGTCCGTGTACTTCCAAAGTCTTCACTGATGTTAATCATGTAGAATCATGTATTAATCAGTAGTGAGATTAATATAAATGAAAGTAAGCAGGCAGCAATTTGAATTTTCATCTTAGCAGACTGCTGTCATACACACTGAATAAAATTAACTTCAGCATTATTTTTTCTGAGAGGTTCAATCGCAATATTAATTCTTTCCACCATACCTTAAATAACTGTAATAGGAGCACAATTATGTTTCATGAACAGTGATATTTTTTACCCTTAGATATACCCAGTAGAATAGGAACATCTTAGATAATTGCACAAAAGAAAGGCGAGTCATATACAGATCATATTTTTTGTTGCTTTTGCAAGACCCACACTTATAGACAAATGCTATACCTTTTCCTATGAATACACAAGAGCAGCACTGGTGAATTTACACAAGCAACATGTTTCAAGACTGCCAACAATGAAGCATCATTCAAAACTGCACTGAATAAGCCTGTAATGTTATATTATGATGAAACTATTTGACATTCAGCAGTGTGATGCAGTGCATAGTAATTATAATAATGCAGTGTATGGCTGTAGCTTATTATATGCATATGGAAGACACCAATGTCTTTAGGATGGACATTTAACTCAAGGTAGGAGGAGAGAGAGAAACAGACTCACAAAATGTAAGTCCTCATCTCAAAGTCTGATGGTATTCTGAGAATCTATATATTCAATGGATATATTCACACGCGCACACTGTTATAGTAGCAGAGACATCATCTTGAATTAGAATGCAAGGCTTTATTTGTGATTTCTTGGGGTTCTGGGTGGAAAATGGGGAATTTAATTTTAATTTAAAAGAAATATCTATTGTCAATATTTCCAGTGGATTTAATGAAAAAAGTTGAACAAATGTTCCCTTTCCTCCCCAGCTCAGAGGATGGACTTTTTACAATTAGTTAGAAGGAAAGCCTTCTAGGAAATACAGTTGCTCTTGGTATAATCTGCTTTACACCATATTGTTTGATTTTTCATTTTTTAATTGTTTGAGATCCAGATTCTTTTCTGTTTGCACAATGGAGAAATTAATTTGAAGAATGGGACAGAAAAATTCTTTAGTTTCAAAGGTGCCTCTCATTTGTTATGTTGAACATGTGATCTGAGGATATTATACTTATTCCCCTCCAGACTTTGAGTCATTATAGTATTTTCTTCCCTTCTTGCAACTCTATAGTGCACAGCACAGTCCCAGTTTATGATGCGTTGGACAAAACACAACAAAGAAATAAAGAAGGGGTCAGTAGAAGCTGTTAGCTATGAACACGTTTCAGGCAATATACAACACCAGCGGTTGAATATTGACCTCAGGGCATAAACTCTATATCGGCATGCCATGCTACAGCACATGAACACATAGTCATCTTTACAACACAGAGCGGAATTTAAGAGACTCACATAATTGCCTGCGAGAAGGTACAGGAGCACTTCCAAATGCTGTGCCCTGTAAATAAAACACATTTTTTTTTCTTTTTTTTGGAGCAAAGGATGTCAGATTAACAGCAGCAGCAAATGAAAAAATGACAAGACATGAGAAAATGAAGGCAGTGAAACAAAATAGAGACTTTAGATAGAGGAAGTTGTTATTACTGAAGAACTGCAGTTCCTATTTTCAGATAAACCTAAATTATAGTGGAGAATATTCTATGAGTAATCCACCCATCAGTGGACACAATGAACTAAAAAGAGAGAAGAGAGAAAGAGAGAAAACTGGGAAAAAAAGTATCAGCATAAGACAGGCATGCTCACGCTTGTCAGAAATCAGATTTGATGAAAAGGACAATGTACAGAGCATATATTAAAACAAACTCCTTTACAAAAATAAGAAGGCTCAAATACATCAAGTGTCTTAACCGATACTGTCACTGTTTGAAGGTAAAGTACACTTCAAACAGGTAGGAAAGAGAGCAAGTGCAATGAAGTTTAGTTCCTGCCACTTCCTCCTCATTTTCTCTCTGAAATTCTTTAACAAGCCCTCACTGGGTCAGTTTGATGACAGGTGATAGGAAGCAGCTTTATTAAAACCATGATCAGCATACATAGTATGCTCTTTCAGTGCTGTGCTTCATCTTTTGTGCATTATGCCAGCAATTACCACACATCTCTGACATACCAACTGTGCATGTAAAGAAAATGTGAATCAAATGCCAAGCAAGACATACCAGTTGGGATCTGTAGATAAGCCTCTTTCCAATGTGATCCCGTACTCCCATTCTTCTCTCCCCGCCCCAATCACCCCAAACCCAGAAAAACAAATAACAGAAAGAGATAAAGAGAATAACCAGAAAAGAGAAAGTGTAGTGTATAAAATTTGAAAAGCAATGTTAAAACAAAGTATGTTATCTCATTCCGAATCTATATAATGAATCAGAGCTTCACTTTTTGTGTCAAACGCTGCATCTTCCTTCCCCATGTAAAAAGACATACTGGTAATTTGGACTGAACGGTCAAGGATGACTAATTACAGTACTATTTAGACTGCACTGACTGCCTTGAAAAAAAAAAAAAACCAAACAAACCAAAACAAAACATAATCAAACACTGGAAACTTATGAGACTTAAATGGAGCTTGGCTTCCTCTGAAGTCATTTTTACTTACACCATCTTTTTGAATTCAAGACTAGGAATTGATTTTTCAGGCATTCAGAACATACTATGCATTTGTTTTAGAAATCTTTTTCTCTTTAAGATCTTGTGAAATTCTGTTTTTCTTTACTTAGGAATAGTGAAGCATATATATGCATATCTAGAAAGCCCCACAAAGAAACCATCTTTACACCACTGCTCCCACACAACTTTATTTAAGCAAAATCAGCATAATTAGGAATATTCATCACTTCAGATGCCACCGCTGTGCCACTGAGACTACAGCTTGCAATGTTGGGTAGCTGTGCTGAAGCCATTTGTTTCACTACACCCCAAGCTTGTCACTTTGAGACTAAGTCCTCCCTGCAACTATAGTAAGAGGTCACAGTCACCGCAACAAGTAGCCAAGGTGTCAAGCTGGGGTTGACTTGTGCTGAGGCAGCAAAAAACCCACTAGCTGCCTCCCTTGTTTCCATGGCTGAATATATTGCCAGGAAAAGGCAGTAAGCTCTCCTATTTACCAGGAACACAGTGCAAGGAAGCAGTGTACTCAAGGCCCTTTCTTCCAAGGCCCTGCAAGTGCACTGTCCACTAACCCGACAGTTATTTGTGCAGTTATTTCAGTACTGCCAAAGCCCACCTTTATCTCCAGATAATTTCTCAAAGTACCCAAAGGGCAAGTTGGTTTGTGTACCAAATCTAACTACATTTGGCAATTAAACCAGCTCTTCCCTGACTACTACGGCTTTACCACCTACTTTCAGTGCTCTCAAGTCTTTTGGAAACAAAACAGTTATTTGAAATACTAGGAATACATATAATCCTATAAAGCAAATACAGAAGTCCTGAAGACCACATATTGCACAAGGGCAATCTTACAGCCTCCCCGTTCTGCCAACTTCATGCTATTCTGCTTTGCTTAAAGGCAGCTTTCTAGAAAAAAATGAGGTACACAGGGGTATCTTTTAATAAGGTACCTCCTAAAAGTAGGTTTTCAGCTCATCATTTAAAGACATTGAAACGATTTGTGAAGTCAGACATAAAACCAAAAAGCACAAGTCAATTAGTCTGACAACGGTTAGCTGACTGTGTAGCAGCTACATTCACACCCGCTCCATAGAATCAAAAAGAACACATTTAAAACATTTAAACACCTCAATTTACACAAATCCATCAACCATAGAATTGGGAATTCAGTTATTCATTGACAGTTACTAGTATCACTAATACATCAATTAAGTAATGTATTTGTAATGATAGAATGCTCCTTTGAAAAACAAGGTGCCAATGAATTTGACTGCATTAATTACTCATGTTTCTGACTTCCAGAGTAAATAGCCTTCCAAGGGGAAAAGGATATACACCTTTATCTTTTAGCCAAATTTCAGACATTCTCTGTGGAATACCCAGGCTCTGCTGGAACATCAAGTAGTTCCACAGTTTCAATTGAGTATGTTTTCCTCGCTAACCCCCATCTTCTCTATGTGGCATAACAGTTAATCCTAAAGGTGTTTAGGTTTCCATGATAGCTTCAGTGGTAAATACTATATTAAGTTTTCCAAGTGCACTGTGATTCCTAGAAGTGTAGAGTGTTACATAAGGATAAAATATTAATATTATTATTAATAATGCAGAGGCATTGTAGATGATGCTTTATCTTGTAGTTACTAAGTTAATGATTTACAAAAGTTAGCACGCTTATCTGAAGCTTTAAAGTGGCTTACTCTCCCCAACCTTTCTGTTGCATAATTTTAACAAAGAGAACACATACAGAATAACTTCTCTCAAAATACTGCTCTTAGTATACAGCAAAATTTAAATTTGGATTCACCTTTAAATACTGTTGCACACACTAGATTCATCACAGGACACTGACGAATGTTAAGCATCTCCATACATTTTAAATGTATGTAACTCATTTCCATTTAAAATGTTTTGAAGTTCTTTTAGAGTGTATATAAAACATGCTAACGATGGCATCTTCTAAACCTTTATTACATGAGTATACAGTGAAGATTCAACATTTCAGGATCATTGTGCAAATATTTTCTTTTTGGTTGATCACTCTGCCTATATCAGGTCAAAACCACTTAAGTTTTTGATGCTAAATTCTCAACAAAGTCCATGCTGTCACAGATGACAGCAGGGGAAAGGTTTTCACTATGACTGTATTTTTTATCTTTCCAAATTATTTCAATCAGTTCAAAGATCTTTTTGATTCAACATATGTAAATAAACCTCTCTCTGCTATTTCATTAACATGAAACAAATTTAAACAATTATATTTCTGATATTACTACACAGGTTATGCTTCTAAAAAACACCTAGTCTAATGAACTCAGTAAGTTACACTTCAGCAGCAGCCAACTGAAGTGCCAGCATAAGGAAGCAGAAAAAAAAAGTTGCTATCTGTGATCTGAGACCTTCTGGAGGGAAGGTTTAAAAATGGGCAGTCCCTAAATTTCACTTCTGAATACACACATGAGGAGAAAACAGCCATCAGTATCTGAAAAGTCAGGGCTCAGCTGTCAAGAAGGAATCCATCAAGATCCAGAAGCCTCTAAATGTGAAACTGTCAGGATGCCTGATTTATAACACCTGGTCTATTCAGTGGACCGATGAAGGAAATAGAGTTTTTAAGACTACTTTGCACATTAATTCAGTATGATGAGAAAATACATCTTAATTTCTGCCTACTTCTTACATCCTGTGGCACAAACACCCACGCAAGTATTGAGAATTCAGTCTGAAGTGCTTGCTGGCCTGGGAGGGCCAGAGCTCATCATCTAGGATTGAAGTGCTAAACCAGTCAGCACCTTCTGCTTATAGATGCAAAGCACATTCATTGGAAAGAAAAAAAAATAAAATTAAAAAAAGTTAGCTAAAGTGCTTTATGCAGCCATATTCGTTTAGTATTTACCACAGCATCAGATGCTGAACTAAGCACTAAACAGCCAGTAAACTAATGCTTAGGATAAATTCCTTAGCAGGCATGTTTACTTTAAAAGCACGGCAAAGACTGTTTTTTTCTATACATTCCTGTGCCATACAATTCAGTGCTACAGTCTCATTTTCTCAGAAGGAAAAAATTAGAGGCTTCTATTTTATCTTTTCTGCATCCAGGTAATATACCATCAGCATTCCTCATTGTTAATACAGGAATGCTTGATTACCCAAGACATCTCTAAAGTGAATGTGGATTTTAGGCACCAGACAAGCAGACATACTGTTGCTTTGTTTACATTCCTTCAGTCAGTCATTTATTTCTTTTTCCTTAGCTTTCAGAAATGCAATCAGAACATTACAAAACTCAGTTATTTTAGAAAATGCTATCAATTTTTAATATTTTCAAGGTGAGAGTATGACAGTTTCTATCAGATGTCACAGTTAAGTATTCACTGGAAGCTCCAATGAACTCCACAAGGGAATCTGGCATTTAGTTCCCACAGCTATTTTATTTCTTACCTCCTCACAATTAACAAAACCAGTTACTGTCAATTTTTTAAAGTAATGACCACAAACGCCAACCAGCCTAAATATTTATGAGTGCATCCATTCTGGGAAAACAGTAGCAAGGAAGTCCAAATGAAAAGGGTTTATAATGCAATCAATTCCATGAAGCAAAACATCCAAGTATGTATTTGCTTGCAGTTCAGAAGAAGCCTTTCAGTAAAAATACTTTAGCAATTACATACATTTCTTACATCTCTTTGAACTCTGAAGTTATGAGTTCACCTGTTATTAACTGCATAGAGTGACTGAAGTCATCTGGGTTCACCTTGAGCAGCTTGGAAGTCTGAGTACTGCAATATATGAAATGATCAAATCAATTCAGCTGTACTGAATGCTCTCTCTGCAGCATAACTACACAAATATTGCTGTTCTTTTTGTGTCACTTTCTATGAGGAATCTCCACAAAGATGTGTATTGACAACAGACCAATCAATGCTAGAAACAAATAAAAGACAGCTCACCACCCACCAAATTAATGTTTTTCCAATAAATGCCCTCTTTTCTCTTTGAGCACAAACCCACTTATTACATGGTTAAAAAGCCGCTAATTAAAAAAAAAAAAAGGTCAAACACAAAACAGCCACCCCCAAACAAAACCACAAACAAACAAGAAATCAAAACCACACTGCCCACCCCCACCTCTTGATTATGGTTTTTAAAGAGGCTACTTGTGCAGGCAATATTTTCCCCAGACAAAATGCAAAATACTTTGACATGAACTTTGAAGATTAATATATCCCTTTTCCTCTGATAGAAATTAGACTGATGCCTCAGAATATTTCAGAGCACTTCTGAGAATAAAAAGCATCATTAAATGACAGACTATACTGAAGTCTTTGTTATTACCACATGAAAAATGTTCAACTGCTCTCACAAGAGTTCTGAAAGACAATTCCTGATCAATACATGATGGCATATTACCACTGATATGTTAAGATTTCCCAGAGACAGAAAAACTTACTAGATCACTACACTACATTTTCCTGTAAAGGCACAATGTGTTTCTTACATAATCAGAGCAAATAATAAAATGGTAAGATGTATTGTGACATGATAGCTTTCACTTGCATCATACAGCACTTCACTGGTTAAGTGTATCAATTAAATGATTCACAGAGTAGCTCACTGAGTTCAATAGTGAGTTCAGAAAAGGCTGCTTTGGATCTACTTTTCCAACACAATGTCACTCTTAAGTGGTTATAAAAAGATATTTAATTCAGTATAATAATATTAGTATGTCACAGTGCCACCATATTCTAAAACATGCAGACTTTCACCAAACTTCATGTTCTTTCCCCAAAGTTTCAGGTTTGGTGTGAGAAACTTACTAACTTATAGAAACTTATTGATCAATGGATTTTACTGTGCACTCTCAACCATCTGAGCAGAAACATCTCAAAAGTCCTTGCACTACTCCAAACCTGTATCTAGCTCTCGAGTATGTCCTCCTTACCATGATATGATCCATGGCCCCCTTGACATAAGTACTGCCCCTTTTGAACACATTTAGAAAGTGGCTTGTAACAGCTGATTTTATCACCAGTCCCCTACTCAACTCTTCACCTTGGTACTGATCTCCCGCCATTTATTTTTCCAAATGCCTGAGATGCCTGCTGTAGATTTCCTCATTTCTGGCCATGTGAACTCATTGATTTTGTTTTTAAGATTTTTACAGTTTTTGTAGAAAAACCTCCTCTTTGTTACATAACCTATTTTTGTGTGAGCTCATTCAATGGGACTGTGTTAGTTATGCCCTGTTTTCTATCTGAAATTCGTATTCTGCGTTTTAGCTTTCATTCCGTCTCTTATTTTAAAAAATTTCCATTTAAAACTAAGTGCTGAGACCATTTCTACTTATTCAGAAACCATTGATCCTTCAGGCTCATTTCAATAAGTTGAAGAAATGATCATTTGAGTACAGAGAAGTGGAGAGTTTGATACATTGGAAGAATAATCATCTGCATAAGTATAAATGAAAAATTGTAGTCAAAATAGTAGTATTAAAGAGAAATACCAAAGCTTTAAAGCAAAACTCAAGCAGAACAGAAATTCTTTTTGCTTTTAAAAAGATGGGCTCAGACAATATTAAAAAAATCCAACTACTTTTCACCAGCAATTGTTTACAACTTAGTCTTATTAAAAGCATTATCAAACCTTAATGAAAGCCAACATTCAGTTTTTACAACCCTTCTGATGAAAAACTGTTTATCATATGTCTTTTTCCTTTGTTAGATTTCAGATTGCAATGTATTTTACCCTAAACAAGGAAATGAGAAAAAATACTTTGTTCCTATAGTGGCCTGAAATACCACAAGACTTTCATAAAACTTCAAATATTTAAAGTTATGTGCAACTGAAGATGACAGTACAACAATCACACATACTTATTTTCTTCCTTTTTTTCTTTTTTTTTTTTTTTTTTTGGAAAGCTATATGTCGTGGTTTAAGCTCACTCAGCCACTCAGCCTCTCTCTCACTCCCCCCCCCCTTTCCTCCCCCCGGCCCCCGGAGGGATGGGGAGGAGAATCAAAAGAATGCAACTCCCATGGGTTGAGATAAGAACAGTCCAGTAACTTAGGTATAACACAAATCACTGCTGCTACCACCAATAATACTAATGATAAAGAAAATAACAAGGGAAGAGAATACAACTGCTCACCACCCACCAACCAATACCCAGCCTGACCCAAGCAGTGATCTAGCCGTTCTGGGTAACTGCCCCCAGTTTATATACTGGGCATGACGTGCTGTGGTATGGAATACCTCTTTGATTAGTTTCGTCAGGTGTTCTGTCTCTGCTTCCTCCCGGCTTCTCCTCCCTGTCATAGCATGAGACTCAGAAAATCCTTGGTCAGAGTAAACATTACGGAGCAGCAACTAAAAACATTGGTGTTATCAGTGCAGTTCCCAGGCCAAAAGTCGAAAACACAGCACTGAACTTGCTGCTAAGAAGGAGAAAAAATGACCGCTACTGATGAACCCAGGATAATATGCCAGGCATGAACAAAATTACTAAAAAAAAATAGCCTCAGGAGCAAATGTGTAATGTGGCTCTGTAGTCTACAGATATATTAATATAAATATATTTCTCCTCCAAATATCTTCCAAACTCAAGTTATAGATCAATAAGGAAGACATATTTCCATCTTAAAGTTATCAGTAAATATTTTACTAGCAGTCTCTTGGCACATTTTTCAACTCTGAATCAACATTTACATGCACTTTTCAGCAATCTGTTTCCACATATAAGTGAAAGATCCTAAAATACAGTTTCACACCACAGTCTGGATTGCAATCTCATAAGGCCAAACTATAAACACCATGTTAAATCTAGATACAATCAGACAAGGCAGTAACAATTTTTCCGGTTGCCTACAACCCTTATGTGATAGCAATAGAATAATTGTTTCAAATAGATAATACCACTAATGTTGCTGTAGAGCTAGTGTGCGTTTGTTAATTGAATGCCTCCTTACAGCTATCTTACTATCAACAACAATCTGCTTAAATTGCTTAGGTAGAAATTACTTATAAATTGTGAATTCCTGCATGCCTCAACAGTTGAAATACTATCATTCCATTTAAAACCAAAAGTATTTGTAAATATAATAACAAAAATGAAATGGAAAAATATTAACCCATTCACAATCATCTCAGTGGCATTACAGATGTTATGTTACATTCATTTCTTAATCACTTTATGACCTGATTCTTTATCATCGCAGGGGACTGGACTTAAAAGTACTCAAATTTACCTATCCCTGCCTTCTGGCTTGTACAAGTTGTTTTAAAGCCACCCTACTTTGTTCATTCAAGCCTTTCATGAATTTGTCTTCCAAGTCTCTTGGGCACTATTGCCTATGCCATATTTCATTTATAACTTATTAACTGTACTTACTTCAGTAAAAGTGTTTCTATTTTAGGGCTTTGCATTGGAAATTCAGATTGAAACTGCTAGGCAGCCTCAGTACTTAGTCAACTTCCACCCATTCTCTCATCCTTATCACCCCCTGCTCCTGCCTAAAGCTGTTCTGCTACATATGCAAACATAAAGATCCAATTAAAAACAGCAACAAAAAAGGAATTAATTGCATTATACAGCAAGTCAATTTGGCATATATTTTAAGGACAATTAGAAGCCTTCAATGCAATAAATTGTCACATACATTAGACAATGTGTCACAGACAAAAAAAAACCCACCATTTAAATTTATTTAATATTGGGAAAATACTTTTTTGTGATACTACATGTAAAATGGATGTATAAGAAAGATGGTGAGATTCTTTAGCAGGGCCTATTTCAATAGGACAAGGGGTAATGGTTTTAAACTAAAAGAGGGGAGATTAAGGTTACACATGAGAGAGAAATTTTTACAAGGATGGTCAAATACTGGCACAAGTTTCGCAGAGAGGTGGTGGATGAACCATCCCTGGAGACACTCAAGGCCAGGCTTGATGTGGTTCTGTGCAATATTATCTAGTTGAAGATGTCCCTGCTCATTGCAGGGGGGTTGGACTAGATGACCTTTGAAGGTCCCTTCCAACCTGAACTATTTAAGATTCTGCGATCATAGAATCAGCACAATTCTGTTTGGAAGAGACCTCAGCTGGTCACTTAGTTCCTGCTCCTACACAAAGCAGGTGTCAACAACGAATTCTGACTTAATCACCCCTAAATTAAAAATTCAGTAGAGAAAAGGGCAGAGACCATTGGGTGATTATATCTAGATCAGAATATAACATTGCAGTAAATGCTTGCATGCAGATTAACTGAATGTCTAAGGATTCACATTCCAATATAATTTAGAGTCAGAACCTAATGCTGAAGCACATGTTTATTGCTACCTTTTCAGCTCATATTTACACTAGAGCTCATTTAATTCTAGAAAAAAATCCCTCCTATGCTTTCATAAAAACAGTATTTATGCTAAAAAGAGATGAATGACAATGAAAAACAAATGTGTGAAATTTGGACTTTTCTTATTATTGCAAACTGCAAGCCTATTCACATGCTTAGAAACCACAAACCTGCAACATTTGCTTTGCCACATTAAATAAATACTGTCACAGTTCTGCCTACTATTTCCTGTGATGGTCTCTGAAATATCCCAGAAAAAAAACCTTCATTTTGTTATTTTTAAGGGATGAATATGACGTTTGTACAAATCACCTTGAATGTGATTACTACCGCAGTAGTACATTACATAAATGATGCGAGTACATTAAAGGCCTGACCAAAAGTCACTGGAAATCTTTTACATCCGGAAGTCCTTTCTTCTTGTGCCAACTCAAATACAGTAAGGAGCTTTACATATACATACATATATATTAGTTGCCCACACAAAGTCAGACATAGTCCTTGTGTTGTATGACAACATTTAAAAAAAATCTTGTTTAAATGAGTTCATTTTGATTTTATCTGTCACAAATAAGATAAGTAGGTAACACAGATAATATGATAACACAAATAACATCAGTTATTAAACTAATTTGATGGCTCAATCATGAAAATGAGGATTATAGTTGAAAAATGCTTATCCATTAAAAAAAAAAAGAAGTCACATGATTTTATACAAGAAAAGGTGACTGACTGGCAAGGAAGGAAATGAATGGTTATTAGAAGATAAAAAATCTCAGTCAGCATGACAGCCACTGTCATTGGATCAATGCTTGATGGCCGCTGCAAAATACTATGAGTACTCCTGGACCTAACTGGTAAATGCTCACATTACAACAAAACACTACTGCAGGCGCATGGGGATGAGGTAGACAGAGAG
Organism: Ara ararauna; assembly: GCA_028858755.1. Taxonomy (NCBI): domain Eukaryota; kingdom Metazoa; phylum Chordata; class Aves; order Psittaciformes; family Psittacidae; genus Ara; species Ara ararauna. The sequence continues at coordinate 51,444,853 of CM054376.1, read as the reverse complement.
GGAGAAAACGTTATTGTTCTTACTCGACAGGAAAAATTAAAATTGATTGGACACACACTCTCCTCTTAAGCCCAAGAGCTGAAGAAAACTGCTATTTGAGAATGATTTTGCTGCTGAGAAATATACTAATTTGTATCACCTTCAAGCAGAAGACTTCTATTTTTCAGGCTGTTGATTCAACTTTGTTTCAAAAACAAATTAAAATATAAATGAAACACATACCATAGAAGAAAAGGAACATGTTTCTGGATACAGCTCATTTTGTTTTACAGGCTATGTGACAAGCTCTCAGATTTTAACTTCAAATCACCTGGCAGGAAATGTCTTAATTTCTCAGCTCCTGAAGACAGTTATCTTTCCTGTCTCTTCTTTTCCCTTAAAAAGATTAGAGAGTCTTGGCAACTGAACTTTAAAAATAGTAATAATAATTAAAAAACCCCACAACAACACCCCCCCAAAAAATGACAACAAAAAATTAAAAAAAAAAAAATAAAAATAAAACAACAAAATAAAACAACCACCCCCAAAAAAACCCAACCAACCAACCAACCAACCAAAAAAACCCTTAACCCAGCAGGCAACTCAAAGCCACAAAATTTTTCTAATGATTCCCGTATCTAAACCATAGTCTGAGTGATATGTTCATGCTTTGATCCACTTTTTCCGGCATCTGAGCTTTTGAATCAATACAATCTCATTCTTTCTTGAGTAGATGGTAAATCGTGGAAGCTTGCTATTAGATCTAGCTTTGCTAACTGTTTACTGTGTTTTCATTTAGTTTATATATATATATATAAATAATCATATATATAAAAGTTAATTTGACTTATGCTCACCTGAGCATGTCCAGGTGGAGATCAGCAATGTTTGGTGTCCATTAGGGGGTGGTACTGGGACTAGTACTGTTCAGTGTCTTCATCAATGATTTAGACAGTGGAATTGAGTGCACCCTCAGCACATTTTGCAGATAACACCAAGCTCAGTGGTGCAGTTGACATGCCTGAGGGACAGGACGCCATCCAGAGGGACCTGTACAAGCTTGAGATGTGCGCCCATGTGAACCTCATGGGGTTCAACTAGGCCAAGTACAAGATCCTGGGTTGGGGCAAACCGTGGTATCAACACAGGCCAGGGGATGAAGAGATTGAGAGTAGCCCTGAGAGGAAGGACTTAGGGGTACTGGTGAATGAAAAGCTGGACGTGAGCCAGGAAGATGCATTTGCAGCCCAGAAAGCTAACTGTGTCCTGGACTGCGTCAAAAGAAGAATGGCCATCAGGTCAAGGGACATGATTCTGCCCCTCTATTCTGCTCTGGAGAGACCCCACCTGGAGTACTCTGTTCAGCTCTGGAGTTCTCAGCACATGGACATGTTGGAGCAAAAGAGGGCTGCAAAAACAATCAGAGGGATGGAATACATCTCCTATGAGGAAAGAGAGAGGGAGTTGTGCTTGTTCAGCCTGGAGAAGAGAAAACTTCAGGGAGACCTTATTGCAGCCTTTCAATACTTAAAGAGGGCTGATAAGAAAGGCGGGTACAAACTTTTTAGCAAGGCCTGTTGTGATAGGACAAAGGATAATGGTTTTAAACTAAATGAGGATATACTCAAACTAGATAAAAAGAAAAAGAAATTCATGTGAGAGTGGTGAAATACTGGAACAGGTTGCCCAGAGAGGTGGTGGAAGCCCCATCCCTGGAAACATTCAAGGTCAGGCTGGACAGAGCTCTGAACAACCTGATCTAGTTGAAGATGTCCCTGCTTGGAGATTGGTCTAGATGGCCTATAAAGGCCTCTTCTAAACCAAACTACTCTATGATTCTATCATTCTATGTAATCCAGCGCAAGCCATCATCTTTTTACAGAAGCCTTTTAGCACAGTTATTTAAGTTTCTTTTGCTGTTTAAGAAGTTAATTGCAGAAAATCCAACACAACCTTTTATGTGGCTGCAGGGAATTACTCGGTGTGGCGATATTACTACCTGACTATTTCTGTTGCTATTTGATTTTATACTTTCTTCATTGGTGAGGGGTGACACACGTTCCAGAAACATTCTCTTTAGTCCATTAAGTCCTGTCCCTTCCTCAAAATTCTCCTAGAAATAATCAGTTGAACATTATTTTTTCCAACCTCTTATACCAAAGTGCTTTCAAAACAAGTGAAAGCCTTATAACTACATTAAAACATTCTGAATGCAGCTCAGTCCCTGGCCTTTGTTCCTTGTTAGATGCCCTGACATCATGTTAATGCATATTTCCCTAAGAATACGATGCTTCATGCCCCATACAAAGGATATGTGGCATAACAAAACCTAACTTGGCTCCAAACATTTCTTCCCTCCCACACTCCACAACTGAACTAATATTCTTATGCAGTCCCAATACAGAAAAGTCTTTTTATCACTAAATGCATTAAAATCCATTATTATTATTAGATTTACTGGTAGTGCATATGCCATAATAAATTCTAACCTGGTAGTGAATGGACAGTAGGCTATGAAGAAAAAAATACCTATTTTACTAAGTAGCACATCAATGAGATGTAAAAGAAGAAAAAACTTGGTGGGGAAGGGACATGAAAAGTTGGTGGACTAAATGCCCACTTTTTTTATTAGAGTAAATAACAATGTCAAAGTCAAGAAGTTCTCAGATACAGCATATAGATGACACCAGTAGCTATGTGGAAATTGCTTCTAATAAACACAGGTCCAAACATGAATAAAAATAAGGCAGGTGACATTTGTACTTTGAACACGGAACTGCTGAATACAATTTGGTTTAGGTTTGAGGATCTTTGAAATTCTCATTTGATTAGAGCCAACTCACAGAAACATCTTACACAGCCGTGTGCTTGTCTGGAGATACATTCAAGCTGTGTTTGGTCTTCTAATTGAAACTTCATAATGTCCCAGGTCACAGTTACTAGTCTACTACAAAAAGATGAAATCAGATATGAAAAAAAGAACAACTAGTAGAAAGGAGGCTATTAAACACAACAGAATTCAAACAAGGCAAGATAGTACAAGGGCTCTTTCGGTGAGGGGAGTCTTAGTTACACAAATCCATACACATGGGATTTGATACCTTACCTAAGTTTTCTGAAGTAGCACAAAAGTGACAGTAGCATCTGCTTGTTTTCTGTGATACTGATAAGAGTCACCTTGACTTTTCTTTATTATTTTAAGGTGGTTTCTTTTTCTTTTTTTACATAGAAGGAGCTATTACCAAAAGCATGAAGTATACATGCAGCAGCTTGTCTGGCAGTTAAGGGAATATTTTTTCTGTCTCCAAAATTAATTAATTAAATTGACATTTAACGGGAAATCAAAGAAAAACCCCAATTCCTTCAATTCTGAATACGTTCTATGCATTAGAGCTCAAAAGTTTCTCATAATGGTACCAACTGGGTATTTGCCAACCCATCAAAGAACTTGCACCTGTAAGTATTTCTTACCAGAGTACTTGTATCAATAAAACAAGTGCTAAATTATAAACAAGTGTTAAATTATAAACAAATAAAAATTAAAAGTACAAGAGCTATTTTAAAAGCTGCCAAGGCATGATTAATAATTCATACCACATTTAGAAATCAAATCCTCATTTACAGATCATCTACTGCCCAAATGATACATCCCCAAATAGAGATCACGTCTTCATGGAACTGGTTTGTCTGGGTTTTTTTTTTAAGTTAAACCCATAGGATCTAAATGGTTTATTCTACTACCCACTAAGAAACTTACTTTAGAATTAATGCTTATTAGCAATTTTGCAGCACCCAACACTTCAGTATTTTGACACCTAACATCATTATTAGTTCACAACTAGAAGAGGCATACCTCTAACTGTACTTTGAGCAACTTACAATCTTTGTGAAAGAATGAAACTTCTCAATGTGGCTTATGTACCCAAACCTACAAAACAGGAGTATTTTTCCTCCAGCAGAGTATGTAGTGTACGCTCACACTTGCCACTAAGCCTTAGTCAGTGTTGTGGTTTAAGCCCAGCGGGTAACTCAGAACCACGCAGCCACTTGCTCACTGCCCCACCACCCTCTCCCAGCTCCTGGAGGGACAGGGAGGAGAATCAAAGGAATATAACTCCCATGGGTTGAGATAAGAACAGACCAGTAACTAAGGTATAACACAAACCACTACTGCTACCACCAATAATAATAATGATAAAGGAAATAACAAGGGAAGAGAATACAACTGCTCACCACCAGCCGACCAATACCCAGCCTGACCCAAGCAGCAATCTAGCCCTTCTGGGTAACTGCCCCCGGTTTACATACTGGGCATGACGTGTTGTGGTATGGAATACCCCTTTGGTTATTTTGGGTCAGGTGTCCTGTCTCTGCTTCCTCCCAGCTTCCCCTCCTCCATGGCATAGCATGAGACTCAGAAAGTCCTTGGTCAGAGTAAACATTACGGAGCAACAACTAAAAACATTGGTGTTACCAGCATTGTTCCCAGACTGAAAGTCAAAACCACAGCACTGCACCAGGTACTAAGAGGGGGAAAAATGACTGCTACAGCTGAACCCAGGACAGTCCGACATATAGCAGGGAAATATTTCAGACTATTATTGTTTTGAGAAGCTCTATAACTTATTTTTTTCAGAAACTCAAAAAAAGCCTAATAGAAAAAAGGCAGAGAATGGATGGTGAAGAGATAACACCTGTCAAGGAACCCTAGTTACTATTAAGCAAGCCTTCTCTCCGCTTCGCATGGTACCTAAAGTCACAGAAGGAAGGGTGGATGGGAAAGCCATCTAAAATGCAGGTGTAGGGCAGGAGGAAGCAATGAGGTTTGAAACTGCTGTTCATTTTCAAAGCCTGCTAACCTCCAAGACTTCAAAATCTTCACAAAATCCACATCAGGTAGAGATGGAAAAACAAAACAAAACAAAACCAACTTTTGCATAACAAGCTCTACCTTTCAAAGCTCAAGAAGGGAATAAGATGCTTAAAGTATGAAAATCCTCTAGTCTGCAACAAGTCAGTAGAGCTCCATCCTACTGCGAGCAGATGCAAAGAAGCACTCAAAGGAAAACCTAAATTTCCCAGAAAATAAATGTTATATTTCACATGTAGGCACAATGCCACAAGCCCCAAATATTCAGTGCAGGAAGGCAAAAGTACAAGACATGTCAAAGAAAGACAAGTTCAAAGGTCCAGAGATCAGCAAACACACACATCACCCACCCAATAGATAAGCATCAATATGCTTGCAATTGGAGAGGAGATCAAGCCAGCTGGAAAGCACTCTGAAAAGGAAAATCACATGAGCTTGTTGACCCTGCAGCAACTGATAAACTCAAAATAAAAAATAAAGAATAAGAACTGAAGGTCTAGCTCAGAATTTCACCAATTTCCTGTTTTCTTGTGCTTTACTAACATGAATGAGGCCACCAAGGTCTTGCTTGTGCTCCCAAAGAGATGCTGGTTTGTGCCCAGGGCCACAGAGGTGGAGGGTTAATCTACTGACTCACAGCACTGGCTCACCACTTCCACACAAACCTTCCCATGTCTCACTTGAATAGCTTTGTGTCTAGCTGAGCTTGTGCTAGTTAAAATGTGCCAAAACCAATTAGTGAATAAAGATGCTGCTATAGCAACGGCATCTAATTTTCCAATTAGTAATAATTGCTGAAACACCTGCCATAAAACATAAATACATTTGGATTGGGTGGGTCTCTGAAACAAACTTTGCTTTAAAGAGTTTTTTTTAATTGACCTTCATCATGACAATGAAGGAGAAGAAAGCGCCAGTTCTTTTTCCTGCTATCAAATGTAATACAAATAAAGTATTATTTGTTTTTAAAGGAGTCCAAAGAATGTGTCCTAATGTCTTAAACTAATTAACCAAGCTGTGATCAGAGATTCCCAGGCAAGAAAAATTCCAGATGGCAGTCAGTTTATAGTGAAGAGCAGTGCAATGAACGCAAAATTGAAATACCACATGTAAGACACAAATGCTCTGATTCGCAGAGGAAAAGACGAAGTGTATACTAGGGCTACAGTAAACAGCTGTGTGATCAGGCAAGATATAACCTATTGTATTCACCCTATACATATTTTAAGCTGTGAGTATATATTTTTACATGCATTTTTGAGTACAGCTGTACTGTCCAGTTCCAGTCACAAATGGAAATGGCACTCTTGCTTTGTGTTGCACCTAGAACATTTTTAGCAGCCTCTCATAGCAGACGCTATATGCAGGCACACATTGGAAGTATCTGAAATCAGTAAGCTGATGCTGTTTCCCACTCTTATATGGCAACAGTGGATAAGAGTGTAAATTCCCCGTGGTCTTAAAATACTTAAATATTCTGTCTTTCAAACATTTGCCTTGCTCACCCATGTAGCAGGGATTATACAGTTTTCCAGTACTTCTCAAATACTTTGAAAATAATACCTTGTTGTCCCCACTTTCTGATAGGATCCATCTAATTACACAGACTTATCTGTGATCACCGCCCGAAGTACTTCTTCAGATACACTGAGTTTGGAATAAAGTGCAAAATGTGATGGAAACGCATAGTCAAAACACACTGATGTTTGTAAATTATATTTCAAACACACAGTATGTATGGGCAACATGCAGTCCTTGAGGAGAAAAAAGAGGAAAAATGAGTAAAGTGTGGAGCGTCCATTATTTCCTCTACAGTAACTGTGCCCTAGATTTTGGGGGTTTTTTTTGCAGAACCCAGGGCTACTCTACTATCAAGCTCTTAGAGGTTTCAAAGAGGGAGAAAAAAGTGTATTATTTTCTCCTCAGTAGTGAAGTGATCGGTCATACAATGGCAGAGCATTTTATAGTGGTCAGCAATTCAGACTGTAAAAGACCCGCCATGCATTAGTTCCCTGCTTGTAAGAGACTAAAATCACACATAAGGACTCCCATTTAAGCCTCTTCAGAGATCCTAAATGGAGTGAACATAAGCAGTTAATCAGAAAGACAGGTTTCACAACAAATGTAATAAATTCCCAAATGGTCAAGACCAGCAGTGCTTCTTGAAACAGAAGCAGCAGTAACTGCAGCAAACAGATGTTGTTGTTTCACAAAGGAAAGTTTTAACAAACACTTTCAGACATGGCTCAAAAATAACATTTCTATATCAGAAAAAAGTTTTGACTTGTTTTTTTTTTCTTTTTTATTTAAAAAGAAAAGTAGTAGAACAGTGGTAAAGACAAATTTACACTTTTAGTGATGTACACTGCTCACTGCATCTACACTTGTCAACTGGTTATGCCGTCTGTTGGGACCACCAGAAACAATCTGTGGACTTTTTCTCTTTTTCTGAGGGGTGGTGTGTGTATACTTATGAAAAATAAGATGCTTTGATTTTTAAAAAAGAATAGAATAATTTAGCACTTTAAATTCAAATATTTGACATGGAAAAAACAGTTGTTACTATAGAAGTCAGTCAAGTGCAAGAAAAACTAATGGTGTTTTAATACTCTATTTTTGCAAATGACCTAATTAACTTTTTACCAAAAAAGTGTCCTCTAACTAACATACTACTATCTTGCACTTCAGAGTTTCAATAAGGTGTTAATTTCAATAATTTATATAAAATCATAGTCCTTGCCCAGTTATTATTCCTGAACTCCAAAGGGACATCTCTAGATAGAGGGACTTATCTAAAAATTACTATTTCATTAAGCATTTCACTTTCACTTCACCTTTGAAAGGTGATGTCATGCTGACAAATATGATTTGAGAGAACAAAGTTTGTGATAAAGGCTCTTGCAGCATTATTAATTACAGCCACATTGTGAATGCTTAAAAATAAGATATGCTTCCTTTATATGCTTAAACAATATTAAGGCTTAAACAATATTATGGCATTCCATCCCAATGCCATGGAAGCTATTTAAAACCTTGCCATATAAATGAATGCAAAACTGTGTCAAGAAAAGCCTTAATGGTTCCATTAAACAGCATGAGTTTATCTTATTTTTTATTTATTCTGGTTTATTTCAGCCTTTGCAGAACTGGCTTTTCATTCTGAAACCACTTCCTAGGAAGAAGGCCTTCCTCCCATATTTCTAAATCAGGTAGAAAGCCAAGTATGCTTGAAATGCAAGGAGAATTCCTTCAACTCAAGTTTGCTGCTAGTTTTTAATATAATTTTATTTATGAGATTTTTTTCCAGTCATAAAACACCAGAAATGTTTTCAGAACCTTCACACCAGCATAGGACATCACCACTTGCTTTTAGGTAATGGTAATATCATTGACACTGAAAAAAATTATTCATGCTTTGAAAATTAGGTGATTAAGCATATTCTTATTTTTTTTTTCCTGGGCTGGAGCTAGAGGTAATAGGTTTATCACACTGCACAGGCTGCACACAGCTCTTACATGACCGTGTATGTTCTTAAACAAACCAACAAATCAGGTATAATGCTTATCTTGTGGTCTTTTGAGCATGTTAGTTTTCCAGGGGGAGAATTACAAATTGTGCTCTCTGGAAACGCCCAGGCTAGCATGAGAATTAAAGGAGGCAGAAGATAGCCAATTACTTCACAAAAAGACAGATCTACAAAGTATCGACGACAGGCTACACTGCAGGGAATGAGCAGAGTTAAGATTTGTATCATGAATTAAGATTTAATGAATCCTCCGGCAAGTTTTATCAAAGAAACTAAAGGAAGGCAAAAGAGAAAGAAGACTGCTAATTAGCTAAATGAAAACACTATGTATGTTAAAGATAAAATCCATCTGAGACAGAGCGACCTTCAACATTTAGGTATAGTGCTAGTCTTCAGGAGGTAAAATGCCCTGTTATTTCAACATAATGATGAATTGACTACCATGAAAACTACACTGTATTTCAAAATCACAGTGGCATATTTCTAATTTGCATTTTCTGACACTAAGAGATTGTGAAATGTTCTTTTCTTTAAAATTTAAAAAAAAAACCAACCAGTTCTCTGAAAAAAAAAACGATCAAGTGTACAAAAATTTCAGTAGAATATCATCTATCTCTCTTTTTATTTATATTCATCCCAGAGACAGTAATCCGAAATTAGATGGGCACCATATCACATCCAATACACAAATATAACTATCAAGCACAATTATATAAATAATGGTAAGAGTTCACTGCACAAAGTGATTTCTTTCTTTGATAACTATGCTAAAGACCTGTGTTACAGAGAAAATAGAGTTTACGGACTGATGCAGATATATTACAGGCATAAAGTGGTTAACTGGACAAAACATTTCAATCAGTCTGTCACAGAAGTAGCTCCATTTCCTATTTCCAATTGATGATAATTTTAAAAGTAATTAATGGTAAATTATTTGTGGAGCTGGGAACTAGAACTTTCAAAATCATAAGTTTGAGGATATTTTTCAGAATTTTTTATTCTATATTAGACCGACTGACACAAAGAAAAGTGGGGAATGTTCTGTTCCCAAGAAATTGAACTTGCCCATGCAAGGCATAACCATAGCCCAAATCTCAAGTACCAAAACTGACGGCTAAAAATGCCGCTACTAAGGAGAAAAAGCATGATCCATTGTCTTCTGAAAGAGCTCATTGAACATTCTGTTTAAAAGAGTCAATATTCTTCTGTGAAAATACAGGACAAAGTTCTCTCTGGGAAGGCAAAGGATTTCAAAAGACTTAATTCCTGCAACTAGGGTCATAGTCAAAGGTGAGGCCAGAGGCATAACCCTGATGAGATGCACTACAGGTTGTATCCATGACTCCATGGAAGCCATTGGAGTGTATCTGACCATGCTCAGGCCAGACTCACTGGAGGAGGCTCTATTCCCCATTCTGTTTCCCAGCAAGAATGAGTAAGCTGCAACCCCTATGATACACTTGGCACCAGCAAGAATTTAAGGCTGTAGAAACATTTTCAGAAGCAAAGTATTTGTCATTTTAAGTGTGGATCTCTCGCAAACTATTGTGGAAAAGCAGATTTTTTAAAAGTAGGATTTAAGTAACAGAACAATCAGAGTCTTTACTTTTTCCCACTCAGAGTTTAGTTTTTCTTTAGCAATGAGACCCTAAGGGAATAGCTCCCTTCTGCATTAAATGTAAAATTTTAACATAATTGAAGCTACTTTTCTATTGTTTAAATGTGGTACTGGATGGTCTTATAAAAACTAAAGTTACAAAACTAGAGAATAGCAAAGCACTGAAAACTCTTATCTACAAACAGGATAAAAAAGTAGTAGTAAAGCAAGTGACCACCTTCATAATTTCATATAAAATACAGATGTCAGACTACACCTCTTAAATTCTGTTTTTGTTTTTCCTTCATTTGCACTTACTTGAAACAACTGGAAAAAGAAAAAGCTCATTTTTATTTGCTATGAGAACTATGACTCAAATACCTCAAAATTCTCAGTCAGATATGGCCTACTAAGATTAATAAAGAAAGAGCCCGATTTCTTCCCTAAAATTATACTATCTCAGTAACAAGAATAAATTTATGTTTCTCCTCCATTTGGGATGCTTATTTACAAGCAAATAAAAAATAATTCTACTCATTTAATTATAGAAAAATTATTTCTGGGGCAGTCTTGAAAGATCAAGAAATACTATGCATGAAAAGAGGTAGTAAATCATGGTCCTGATCAAAGTAATTTGGCTTTCCGGTTTACCTTCCGCTTTCTCTCCTCTTCATTATGTAGCTGCTAGCAGCTGCCCTTTATTCCAATAAACTTCTGGATACACATATATCCTTCCTGCCAGTAAACACGAAGACTCATTAGAGACAAACAAGGTGGAAGAAAATCCAAGCATCTTGAGAGAAATTCTGACCCACCAAAGTTAACAGCAAAACTTCTATTCCTGCATGATCAGCGCATTGTCTCCATGCATTTCCCCAGAGAGGAGTGGTCTAACGGTTTCATCTCAAGTCAGAAAATGTGCAAAACTGCCAGATATCAGGTACAAATCTGGGCAGGCGCGCAGCTGCTCTCCATTTCCTCATTTGTAACATGCAGATAATAAACCAGGCAAATGTAGACTGTCACTGAATAACTAAGCAGCATTATTGATTTTCGCTTTATAAAAGACAATAGTACAGATCCCAAGTTAAGAAAATTGTAGCCCAGTGCTAATAAGCAGGAGAACCTGGGAAGAAGAGGATGGTTTACTTTTGTAATTATTGATTTTTAAGGTGCATATATGACTTTATTACCTAAATACTCTTTAAACATGAAGCTTCATAAGCAGTTAACAAATCAAATGCCAGATCAAATGGACCTTATGCAAATGCCAGTAGCAGACCTGCTTTAAAGGACAAAAATAAAAGAAATGCTATTACCCAGGCTAAATGTCAGAGATTCCGGGGTGCTTACAGTTAATTAGAGGAAGACTGTTTTAGTAACATATTCTTAACCTAAGAAAGTTCATAGTTAATTGTATACCAGTGAGGAACAATCTCCACAAATTTCTAAAGTCTATAAATGTGAAAAACTAAAGGAGGCTTCTTTTGTGTACATGCGATTGGGGAGATCTGTGAAAAACAGCTAAACATCCTCCCATATATGTCAAAACCGAAAACTACTCTTTGAGCTTTTCCTACATGCTAATACAGGTCGGTAGTTAGTAGCTTGCCACCACAACCTAAATCCTGCAAGCTCCACACAGAAGCTCCAACTGCTCTGTCCTTGTAGTGCAGCCACAAATACTCTCCTCACCAATACAGCCTATAATCAGTAGTTATGGTTTTGATTTGCAACCCTAAATAAAAATTTTTTTATTTCTTCTTTTTTTTCTTTTTTTTTGTTTGGGTTTTTTGTGGGTTTTTTTTTGGTTTCAGTTTTGGTTTGGTTTGGTTTTGTTAGCAATATAAAAGATACTTTGTTCTTGCATGGTGAAAGGCTGGACATAAGTCTTAAAATATTTAGCGACACTCTCACAGGATCCTTCCACCCCACCCCACCAACAAGAAGCTGCTGATCAAAGGGCTCGTCCTTGTGCCATTGACCTGAAGGATCATGACCAGTTCATGTTGCCTGTATAATTTCTGACAATGTCACCAGACAAAGGGATATTCTTCACAGAGTGATACTATTCATGGCATGTCACCTACTTATCCTTTACCTATGCAATGTTCATTATTTATGTGAGTAGAAGACTGGTGGTAGTGAATTGTTTGTTTCTAGAGACTCCTTCAACAAATTACAAGAAAACACTTAGTAGCTGCCTAAACTGAACTCCTGGTCTTCTCTCTGACAGGACTGCCATTATTAAGGACAGTACAGAATGGGGGAAATCACTGCAGATTACTAAGGCAACTGCTAAAAGGGAAAAAAGAAAAACTGAACTAATCAACAGATAATACCTTTTTTTTTTTTTCCACAGAAAACAAAGGTATGAATCCACACAATTTCTTTTACAGCAGATCATTTCTAAAAAAAAATCTGATGAAATTTGTTCCTAGCTCCACCCTTTCCAGCATCTTACCACTCCCTGTACCACATCATTTAAATCACATGTGGTTACTGCCGCTGTAGCTGAGACAGGACCTGGTAACAAGCATAAGAAAAAAGCCAGGGACCGTAACCTTTTAGATCAGGTATTTCAGAAGAGAAATCACCATGCTGCTACATACTGGCAAATGTAAAACACCTTTATTGCAAAACATCAGAAAGGTTGTTACAAACTACCATACTGATCATAAAAAATAGCAGCAGCACGGACATGCTGTATCTCTCTGGCAACCCAAGGATCAACACTGTTTGCCACCTCATGGACAAGCTGTAAAATACACACAGTGTGTATTCATGACTGACAGCATCTGGAAGCAGGATTAGAGGCTTTCAGATGAAAATTTGTTCTGTTCAGATGAACAGGATTTGTAGTCCTCCACAGCAGTATCGAATATTTACTACAGCTACCAGTACTTGGAATAGAATTTTCAAATCCTCCTGTAAATAGAGGAAAACCGTATCTTCTTAAACATGCTTGTTTGTTTTGAAGGACAAGGTAGAGTTCATAAGAAACCAGACAAAGAAAAGAAGAAAAAAAAAAAAAAAAAAAAAAGAGGCCATTATCTAGCCTTCATGATCAAATATAAATCTAATGTGTGATTTATAGTGCAAGTTTACTTGCATACAGCTCAACAAAAGTAAAGTCTTTGATACTAATGCAGAAACTCATTTTCACATACACAACACCACAGTTCATCACAAACCACATTTATCAGGGAAACTAACACGTATGATTATTGACTACCAGTACAGAGCATGTGATGTCAGTTTCCCTCCCTCCTTGCCCACAAAAGTTTTATAGCGTATTTTTTTTCCTTTCAGTCTAAAATAATTTGTGATGCATCTGTCATCTGGTTCCTAATTCCCTGCTCTTGTCCTAAAAAGTTCATGAACCTGACCTGCTGCTTGTCATTCCAGTCACTGTGACTACATAGAAAATATATTTTCAATCTCTTGGTTTTTTTCCTCAATTTGTAACTAGACTGCTTGAAAGACCCATTTCTGAGTTGGTATTTCTGCCTTTTCTTTTAGAAAGGGTGTTAATTTTAAAGACCAAGCTCAGACATTTGAATGCTAGTGCTGTTAAACTACTAGAAGAAATATGAAGACTCAACCTGAGTCATTAAAATTTCATTATTCAGAAAAAGATTAGATTAATTGGTTTTAAAACTCAGTACAACTGTAGAATAAAAATCAACAATACATTCAGCAGTTTACCAAAAACCTCACATTTTCAGGGAGATGAAATAGACTGTTTCATTAGTCTCTGCCTTACCGAGGGTTCTCTTCTCAAAAACTGAACAAATCTGTTATTTTTTAAATGTTTGATTTGTATAAAAACTGGAGGATGTCAGAAGTCTGGTTGGGTTAGATACTGCCATGGGCAAAGAAACTGTATTTACCAAAGATGGAATAAAAATATATGATTTAGAGTGCAAAATGTCTGCCCATAATGCATGTTAAAACCTTAAACCAATCTCAAATCAATAAAACTTAACCCAAATCTTAAATAAAAGCTCAGCAGATCTTTTCACCTTACTTCAATATTTTGGCAGTTCATTGCACTTGGTTATGCGAATCTCTGTAGCCAGTTTCAGCAGTTTGGAGATGGCTCGTGTGCCAAACATCTGAGTCTCCAAGAGACTGCAATTGTGGTTTCAGCCCTTTCTCAGACTGAGATATGTGGAAGTTGGATTTCTTTTTCTTTTTTTGTTTTTTAAATTAGTAACTAATAAATGCCAAAGCATTTCTCTTCCTGCTACACTCATACCAATAAATTAGATGTCACATTTAGACCTTTCCTGTAGTATTTCTTCATACAGTGCAATACATTGCAACTCAGTGATTTTTTTTCTCCAATTTAAAAGAAAAAAAAAAAGGACAAAATCATAGCAAGAATTGCATCTTGTTTTTAAGTGCAGTGTTTAATCAAACGAACACTCCATGAAGAAGGGGACATTGAATAATACTTAAAAAAAAAAAAGATTCAGAACACCAGTCTGTTTCAGTGCTACCCAGAATAAACACAGAATAATTTAATTTGTGTCAAAATGGTAGAATTTATATACTGCCAACAATAAATCAATTCTTTCATCCTTCTACATAACAGGGAAAATCAAAAAAGTAAATATGACCTATTTTATACTCATTACCTTAAAAGCCCTTCTTATAAAACCCATCAAGAAGGAAGGTGTATCAAATCTAAAACCTCTCTCCAAATACATCTCACCAAATTGAACAAAACACTTTCAAGGAAACAAGTCCGCAGACTTGTTCTAATGGGAGCAGTATGTAGACAATTGCTTTTTTCATCTTTATTTTACTCATTTAAGGCCACCTTATTCATTTTGATACAGAAACTCCCACAGAAACTCCAGTTCTGAGCAGAGCCAAACTATTGGCTATTAATCCTACTTTCCTTCATATCATCCCACCTTCCTTTAGATATCCTGTTAACCATCTTATTAAAAGACAAAATTAAACCAGGGTAGATTTCTGTAAATTAGTTCAGTTTCTGAGTACTTTCTTCTCCTGAGAACAGCATCCAGCAGGACAGCTGGCTTTTCTGCCAATTGTATTTACGTTTTCACTAGGGCAGCAGTTCATTATACAGATCACTTACTATTACATTACTAAAACTACAAAAAGTAACAAAACACACCAGTGCAATTACAATGACCAGCAGAAATCTCTCAAATTCCATGTCCATACCATAATGGAAATAAAGAAGGAACTTTACCTGAAGCTAAGCTCTGGACACATTTCTTAAAGCTGTCATTCCTGCCTCTATACCAATACTCATCATAAACTGGCCATCTATACATCCCATGGTTTTCTGCAACTTAAATGTCACCAGTAGTAGTTACTTTAATCTTTTGTCTTCAAATCTACCTCTCAGTTCTTGGGAGTGCTGAGAATTCCCTAGGGGGAAACTCCACATACCTTACCCAGACTTAACATGCTCCTCCACCTTACCAGAAGGGCTGTGATGGCAAGTTTCTCTTCACCCCTGATAAAAGCTTTCTTAGATCTTGCTTTTCGACTCTCTCTAGTGCTAATCCTACAACTGATCTGATTTCTCTACCTCTCCTTTCTTCAATTTTCTATCAATTTCTTTGCTAAACATTTCAGCTTCTCTGGCATTTATTTGAAACTCTACATGCTGAACCCCAGAAGCTTTCTGCATTGTAGAGTCAGTACAAAGCATCTGAAAAGTTGTGCTGGATACCTACCTAGAAATATAGGGGTGGGATGGCTACTCCTACAAAAAGGCATCTGCCAAGTCAAAGAGGAATACTCCCCTTTCTCCAGAAAATTCTTGGAAATATTGCTGCCTTCGTCACGAGTAATGGTGCTTTTCTTCCTGAAAATGGCTAGCTTAGGACAATGAAACTTGAGAAACATCATACAGCAGATATCATATTGCTGCATCTTCCTGCAGCGCTAATGATTACAGTTTTTTTTCCCCCCAGAACTACGGATTAACTTTTTTTTAAATTTATTTTTCTCCAACTGAAAGTGATAGGCGGGAAAAATATCTCGATAAAAAGCAGCATAATTGAAACAAATTAATCTGGACAGCACTTCTTCCAAGTGAGCTGCCAGCACATTAGCAAAAATAGAAAAAAAAAAAAAAAAAAAAAAAGAAGCCCACAGTCATAACCCATCAGCCTGGATTGGAAATAGTGAGAAATAAGTGTTCTCCAATCCCATTTTGCAAACAAATCTACATCAAAAGCTTTCTCATTGCACTGAGGAAAAACGGAAATACCAGGACTGAAGTATATGCTTCCTTTCTGTTTCTAAAACTCTCTGACACACTCTGCAGGTCACAAGGCGTCATGTCATCATGTTACATTCTCAGTGGAACAGGGGAAAGTGTCTGAGGACCTATGAAGTGGAAAATAGACTGTAAAGCCTCTTCGAGATGGGAACAGAAAATACAACAACAAAAATAATGCAAAAGCAGGCACAGCAGATACAACTCATGGGTTTGTTCCTCAAAGATCAAACATCCTGCTTGCACAGGATTTCTAAGAGTTTACTTAAGCATGTTACTTTACTGCTAGATTAATGTCTTTCTATTCCACAGCCATGTTTGTGTCCTTGAAGAAGTCCTAGGACGCTCACTGAGCCAGAGATGAGGCAAAGGGATCAGTGCAGTGCGGGCATACATGCACTCAGCAGAGTACAAGAAGGTTTGCAAGAAAAAAATAGGAGTGAGAAGGTGATTCTTCTACTGCAAAACATGCTGACACCATCCTGGTGACACCTGAGAAAATGCTATCATCCAGCCACTGCAACCTACAACGCCTGCAATTACACTTGCAGGGGTCTGCAAAAACAGCAATTCCTTTTACCCCAACAGAGTTGCCTGAAGCTCTTTCACCTCTTTCAGTGGCTGTACAGTATAACAAATTGGATAAAGAGTCTTTTGTCAAGTATGCCATTGGTGTCCACTCCTCCATGACCAAACTGGCTGGAAAAGAAGGGAACACAAGGTCATACAGCACAAAGATGTACAGCACAATACCATACACGTGATTTAAAACTGCAAGTGACAGGTAGAACAAGCGGAGGAAGCGAATCAAACTCTAACATGTCTTGAAGATTACACTGGAAAAGAGAAAACAGTACATTTAACCACATGTGGGGGGAGAAGGGAAGTGAAACTCATGAAAACAGCTACAACATTGAAATTAATTTTAAACATTTCTGCGATATCCACAAAGCCTAGAAGAACGTCTCCAAAGTAATTTCCAATGCTAGTTAGCATGCTGGTGGTGCTGCTAGAGTAATTACATGCTTTCACATGCAGATGTGAATTTTAAGACTAGAGGCTATACCTCTGAACATACCACTGCTCCTATCTTGAGTTGAGCTCCTTGTAAAATCTATGAATATTCTCTTCATAGAAATTATGTCCATTTTACATCCCAACAGGAGGAACTCCCAGGAATAGGCAACAAAGAAGTTAAGATATTTTCAACTTCTTTAGTAGTAATGGGATAAAAAAAACCCAAAGAAACCAAAGGTTTATTTTACATTTGTAGGTCACCCAGCCCCTGAAAAGTAAGCTATGCTACAAACAGTAGAGCTCATTTAAAGCCCATAAACTGAATGATCAAGATTTACAAAGATGGGTGGTACCTACTGATTCACTGCTAATGATTTTTATTTCAGAAGTACATATTTCAAAATATTCATAACCAATTATAAATGCAACTTATAAACATTTATTTTGGCATGAAATTGTCTAGCTATGAGAATTTTTATTCCCATAAAAAATATATCTTGATACGGCTTGCTAAAAGGTGTCTTCCCCCAGCGATTTCAGTTAAGATACCAGGTAGAAAGACTGGTATAAATAAAGGCAGGTACAAGGTACCATTATGTTACAGAATTCCTTGTTAAAAAACTTATTTCTATGCACTGGAATGGGCTGCCCAGGGCAGTTGGGAATGCTCCATCGGTGGTGGTGTTCAAGGCCGGGTAGGACAGAGCCTTGGGTGGCATGGTTTAGTGGAAGGTGTCCCTGCCCCTGGCAGGGGGGTTGGAACTAGATGATCTTAAGGTCTTTTCCAACCCTAACTATTCTATGACTCTATGATTCTATATACATCTCCCAGAAATGAAACCTTGATCATGATGTATCATTTACAATTTCAGAGATTAGTTTATTGTGGGAGAATCTGGGAGGCTGGTTAAAAAACTAAGATTAATATAATGGAAAGTTTGATTCAAGCTTAAATATTGGTATAGTTACAGCTGCATTACACAATCAAGATGGATGACTGGATAAAAAAGTACTGAAAAAAAAATTCAAAAGGGATTTAGAAGAAGCCAGCCAAACATCAGTTTTGAAATAACAAATTCTAAACTCTGCTGAATTACTTGAAGGGAGAGTAAAATTATCATTATGGAAACAAGATAAATCTAAATAATAAAGATATATTAAAATGCAGTAAAGCTGTCTTGATTTAATTCTTTTTCCAACACTAAGTTTTATGATGTATATGTAATCAAAATATATTTTGAGGCTTATTTTCTTTTATAAATATTAGGTTATGTGAAACAACAGACCACATCCAAACCTCCTCATGATATTTCTTCTTCCCTCCAAGTCCATCACGTCTACATTTAGTGAAAATAAATGCAACAGAAAGGTAACTTTTTCAAAATTAAAAAAAAAAAGATTTTAGCAGTCAAATTGCGTAACAACTAAAGGAAATACTTTCATAGAAGCTTTTCAAGATATTGTATTTATTATTTATTATGCAGCTAGTCTAATTAGACTATTTAGTTAGGCTGACAATCATTTAAGTAGGGATGAGTTAAACAACTTTGTGGTTATATTCTTTAATAAACATGCCATTTTGTTTGGATTGTTGCTTTTTTTTTGTTTTGTTTGGATTTCATTTCAGCCAGTCTTCAGCATTAACCTCTGATGCTAAACTCCTCCAGAGGAGTAAGCAAGCAGTTGATAGCCAAAAGCTACCTTTTACTAAGCAATTATTTACATAAACCAGACAGGAAATATAATGCAAACAGTATTTCAAGCATCTACGTTCCTACACAGAATTACACACAATGCTCTAGTTACTTTTTACAAGAAAAACTATTAGTGTGCATCCACAATTTTTTATTCATTATCTTATGCAGCAGCAATGTTGACAAGGCAGAACACAGCCCCTCTTTGGAAGCGCTTTCCCAATCTTTAGTCACGCTGTCCAATGTCAAATCTCACAGATGCTGAGGAAATTTCATGCTCACCTGGCTATTCTGGGTTCATAAACACCTTTTACTATCCAGAAAGCACTTTAAACCTCATTGTGTCTTTAAAAGCACTGACAACTAGGCATGGAAAAATCACAACTATGATATCTTGAATAAAGTTTATTTGTACTAAATTTTCAAGTTTTGCAGAGGAAATAGAGACAAAATTAAGGAGCAATGCCTTCAATGGCTATTTAATGGTCAAGCAAAGGAATGGGTGCGTGATTTAGCAGTGGCATAGTTACATAAGTGTACATTTGAACACACATCCAATTCAAAACCCCCACCCTCTGGGAATCTGTGTCCTAGTTTTCCTGGTAGCTTACAGCACATGTCAAATTTGAAATGGAAATATTTCCCTAATCACCTAAATCTGGGTCAAAATGTCAGCTCAGCTTAGGTCCAAGTCGTTGCCACTTGTGATCTCTAGAATGGCCATAAAGAATATTTGCACAGCATGAGGGCCTCCCAACATTAATAGTGGGGAACAGTCTCCTAATGACTACCACAAAGTGAAACATACACACATATACATGCTTATGCCTTCCTGTGGTATACGTGGATCTGTCTGCTCACCTTAGGAAAGCAACCAGCAGTGCAGAAACACTGCACTTGTCTCCATTGCCTTTGAGCCCTCTTAAAGGCTGCACGATAGTTCCTGATCCATAAAAGGCACGATTCTTGCTGGGATGCAGCTAACTGTTACACAGGAACAGCTTTTGCACTGTAGCTATAGCAAATTAAAGGCACTTAGTTTTAGGCAGTCAATGAAGCCACCTTGACTAAAATACATAATATACGTAAGGCTTATGGATAAAAGCCCACTTAGAATTAAGGGGCAGGCACACAGACAAACTCAGGGGTAAGCAGGTGGCTCTCTCATCGACATGTACCAAGCTCCTTGCCATCACTTATTAGCAGCTACTAATACTTTGCAAACCAAGATAGCTTTTCCTGTTCTCTTGTATTAAAAAATAGAATATTACACAAGAAAGCAAGGTCCTCATTCTGCAAACTGCTAAAAAAAGGTGGTGATTTATTAACTACTGAAATAATTATTGTCATGCAACTATTGTCTTCAGCAAGCTAGAAAGGCCAAGAAGACAAAACTAAAGCCATGTCTTAAAGCTAGCAGAACCTCTGACTTTAGTAGGCTTATGCCAACTTACACCAGCAGCATGCCTAGCTCTTCATTATGACATTTCCATTCTTTTAAGCCACTGATGCACAATCTCAGCACTAATTTCAGATAATTTTCTAGTCTGTGGACATTCGATGTGCCGGATTACATGCACATTCTTGTATAAATCATACTATAAAGACATGTTACAGAAACTTAAATTAAGATGTAATCTCTTCAAAATCACTTTCCCTTACTTTGCAAATGGTTCCTGTTTTGAAATAATTGGCCCATTAATCAACAGAAAGCATACTTCATACAGTAAAACTGCATTGCTTGATCGTATTGGACCGCATCATTACATAGTCTGGAAGTAAGACACCATAATGTAGAAGGCTATGCCCTTTACCTAAACCTGATGTTTTCACATATTATACATATTTTGTTTAAAAAATACGTTTATGGGGGTATATCTTTTATATCTGAGGCAATCCCACAGAAGTTCTTGTGCTCTGCCTGTGTGCTGAGATCAAGCAAGCAGCATTCCTTAGCGACAGAGAGTACTGTTTCAGGGGTTAATAATCAGGGATTGTTTAAACAGAGGGACATCTGGCACACCTTCCCACGGAGACCAAACAAATCATTTCTAATCTCCCTCTACTGTATCAGAGTCTGGTTTTCATCCAGTGTTAATTTGCAATTTTACTGCATATTCCATCATTTCCACAATACTGCGCAGTAAAAATACCCAGTTTTGCATTCATTCCAGTGGAGAGGGAAAAAAAACAAAAACAAAAACAAAGTGTAACCAGAAGAGCTTTAAACTGGAAAAGAAAATAATTTTTCTCACTAACACTCACCTAGTACTGTTGGTATTGTTTTTAAGAATACATTTGTGGTATCTGGCTGAGCTATTGAATTGTGCAAAACCAAGAGTTTGAAAAATAAACAGCAAAATGTAGCAATACAGAATGTATAGAACTTGAGATAATACAAACGGTGAAATGAAAAATGATACTCTTAGAAGTACCAGTTCTATAAAAATTTCAAACCATCAATTTTATGTAGCAACATGAACAAAGCAACTCTACAAGGTAGGCAATTACTTATCTTTTTTACTAAATGCTGAAGAAATGGAATTAAGTAGAAACATTGCTTTTGCACTGCAAACATAAAAGCTTTAAGTTTCATATGTGAAAATATTTTAAGCCCCTTTTCTCTCCCTTACTTTTAAATTGTTCTACTCTCACTTTTCATCTGAATATTTTAATGTAAATGAGAAAGAGGATCTTAGGTCTTCCACCAAGGGGCCTCTGCAACGGAGATACACAGGTGGAACTCTGACTAGGATAAAATCCATTACATTTTATTTGAAAGATGAAGAAGTATAAAGAAAAAAACGATCCTCTGAGAAGTATATTGCATGGCATCTGTGTCAAGCAGGGTAAGAAATATGACTATATCATCCAGCTGTGCTAGGCAGAGTATCATAAAACAATTTGAGATTCTATCTCTTTTTTTAATCTGTTAGCATATGTCCCGTTTTTCAGGGAATAACCTAATACAATACAAGTAATTTAGAGGTAATTAACTGCAAAAGCTTTTGAATGGATTATGACTTCAACAAAGAAATCAAGTCATTATCTCTATTCTAATATATTCAGGGACTCTTTCACCATACAGCAATATTACTGCTATGCATCTTGGGAGGCACACTACATTTTAAAATCTCTCTATTTCAGCCCTAAGGCAGTAATTGGAGGATTATAATTGTATCCAAATTATAATTTAAAGTTGTTTTTACAGACTGAGATTAAAATTGGGGGGGGGGTGTCTATCCAGGATTTCAAGATGTTGTTTTTTAACTGGACTTGTGCAGTAGTGGAGAAGAAGGCAGAGGGCCTCCACTGAATCACTAGGCTGTGGCAATGCCATCAGTCAGAAAACAAAATTTCACAGCCTTTCTGAAATTTAAATATTTTTGGTATCAAACCAAACTGGATAGTTTAAATATCAAAGACTGTCAGTGAGACTTCTAAACTCAGTTTGTGTGCGCATCTCCACGTACCCATTTCATCAGGATTACAAAGAAGAAATTATGATCATGATAAATATCATGATACCTGAAAAGTTTATGTCTGGCGTAAGTTCTGTTGTAGTCCATAATATTCAATAAATACTTATTCATCCAATTATCAAATAATACATCCAATCAGAAGAAAGTGCAACTGGCCTTTTATCTCCATCCTGACAGGTACAACTACATAACAGTAAACTAATCCAGCCATGGCCCTACCTTCACCTTGAAGAGTCCTAAATATTAAAAGTTAGTTATGCAAATATTACTGAACAGAATTCAAGACATTATTCATACTTTAGACTGAGGAGACTGAACAAAAGCTACAATAATGCAATACTAAGATTCCAAAGTGGAAAAGATAAATGACATTTAGTCAGCAACACCACAGCTTCTGTATATTTGATGAAACACATTAGAGAACCCTCCAACATCAGCCAAGGAGGTGATATATTAAGCAGAAAATTCATCAAGTTACTAAGACTAAGGGTTTGTAATTCAACCTCAGAAACTTCATTGTTACTGGAAGGCATTTATATATGAATAAATACATACACACATACATCCAAATAGGCCCACACATTACGCTAGGCCATACTAGCGCTTGTCAGGGCATCTAAAATATACAGTATGCTTTCTGTGTAATTGTCTATAAGAAGAAACAATTTACACCAGAACTATATCATTTCTATGGACTCAGATATACATCTTATTCACATATTATAAACATAGGGGTGTTTGCAGATAATATTTTTCTGTCTATGCAATTATACCTCATTATTTTTACATGTATGTGTATCTACAGACATATGCTTCAGTACAAATACACATACAGGTATTATAAATAAAAATGCATATATGCAAAGACAGTGTGTATTTATGTTTGATTGCTAATTTGCTGTGGGCCAGATTTCATATAGTGTAAACCATTTACTCCTCAAAAAAGAATTTCCATCCTGAAATCCTGGCATACTTAAAAGAGTGACAGTTTATCTTCAAACCTTTAACTGTTATTAATATGATTTCTATATATGTATAAGCTAATTATACATCATTATGAGCTAAAAGCTTTTGAGCAGAATCATTCAGTTCAGATTCTATAAGTAGTAATAACTTGGTTAATGATAAGTTTCAGTAATGTGGGGTCTCTTTATTCTGAATTGAGGCAGTCAGTGGAAGAAAAAGTCAGTCTGTGGCACATAAACACTTCATACATCCTGCCTTGCAGATGTAAAGCCTAAGCCATTTTAGCCACACTTCAAATTATCTTACGTATCAGACAAAGACATATTTAAATACTTACATTATTGAAAGATGCAATAACATTTAAATTGATTTTTTAAAATAACTATACGCACTTGTAAGAAATAACTGTTAATTAACTGCATTTTTAAGACTATACAACCTCATCTGGAAAAAAAAAGTTTCCATTTCCTAAGCACCATCAAAAAATATTAAATTATATGTCTGTATTATGTCAAGGGAGCTGATTCTCCCCCATTATTCTGCTCTCATGAGACCCCACCTGGAGTACCACATTCAGCTTTGGGGTCACCCATATAAGAAGGATGTGAACCTGCTGCAGCAAGGCCAGAGGAAGGCCACAAAGATAATCTGAGTCCTCGAACACCTCTCCTATGAAGACAGGCCAAGACAGCTAAGGCTGTTAAGCCTGGAGAAGGCTCCAGAGAGACTTTAGAGCAGCCTTCCAATACCTGAAGGGAGCCTACATGAAATCTGGAGAGGGACTTTTTACAAGGGCATGTAGTGATAAGACGAGGGGTTGTAGCTATAAACTGAAACAGGGCAGATTTAGATAAGACATTAGGAAGAAATTCTTCACTATGAGCATGGTGAGACACTGGGACAGGTTTCCCCAAGAAGCTGTGGCTGCTCCATCCCTGGCAGTGTTCAACACCGTGCTAGATAGGGCTTTGAGCAATGTGTTCTAGTAGAACACGTCCCTGCCCTGGGGAGGTGGAACTATATGATCTTTAAGGTCCCTTCCAAACCAAGCCATCCTACGATTCTATGATTTCCTCTAATATAACCAGTCTAGCAGCCAAATCAAAGCAGGCATGAGTTTGATTCATTTAGTAACTGGTGTTTACAGTTTCTAGTAGAGATGCAAGAGTCCTTTAAAAGACAAACATCAAAATAACTGCAGGAAGGATTTTATTTTCTGGAAAGATGTAGATTTTTTTTATCTGGAGAACATCCATACATGTGATAGACACCAACCTCATTCTACACCACATGATAGTCATCAAGCTTGGCATTTCATTTGCAATAATGTTACACATACTGGAAAAGACCAAGTGGCAGTCTCTAAATTTGGTTCATGAAGATACCATATAGATTGAGATATAAATATAAAAACCCACTGCAAATTTTAAAATAGAAACCTATTTATGTTTAGAAAATTTGGATTTAGTGTGAATTACATTTGGAAGAATAGTAATTTTATTCTGAAATGTTTGTATTCATGATGAACTTTCAAATGCTAAAGAGGTAGAAGAAATAGCGCTATAAATGTAGTAATCAAAACAAATGGGCACTTGCTCTGAAACAAAATAATTCTTTTATTCATAGCTTCCAAGTATTCACAGAAATTTAAATTTGCTGAAAACAATTCACAGTTCTGAATGGTAATTGAACAAATACCTTGCTAATTGATTAATTCGGGATGGACTCAATGTCCTCTAGAGGATTTTTGAAAACTGTACAGTAAGTGCTTGGAATTTTATTTATTTATTTATTTTTTAATGCTGCCTTCTGAATATCAGTAGGTTTTGGTTAAACAAAGATGATAATTTTGGCAGGTATTTTCACAAAAGCGATACACCTCACTGCCACTGCATCCCATTGCTATCTCCAGGTCTGCACGCAGGAGTCATTACCATGGACTTTGAGCACATTGCATACTTTGCAAGTGCCCAGTTAGGAAGTAAGATAACCAGACCAGAGCCTAAAGTGTAAGTATAGGGTATGCCTTGCTCATCTTCTTGCATCTCAAAGGCCAACAGCTCTTACTTTTAAAAAGCAAGAAGCATTAAAGCTTAACATTACCACATTGAAATGGATGAAAACAAGGGAATTTTGCTCAGTTTTACGCCTCTATGCCACAAAACTAGCACAGGAGCCTGCTAAAAATCAGATTTTGGCCTTCAGAATATTGATCTCACCTAAAAAAACAGTTTTTCATTAGCACCATATTTACAGGTGTCATTTTTATCATTAAATTACAACACTTCTTAGGCCTTAACAATACCAAAGCACTTAAAAATAGAAACGTGTTGCCACAGGCTGGTACATGTAAACTTGTATTTAATTATATTGGAATAATTAAAAATAATTTTATTTCATTAACACTTCTTTTCCCGACTATCTACAAATAAACAGGAATACCCAAAACACCACCATGCTTGGATTGCTTTCAGAAGAGAAACTTGTTTGCAAGTGAATGTTCCATCCCTTAAGGACCGTCCCATAGTTTCTAACCTAATGTTACAGCAATACTTTTCACAAAGCTAATACAGCTAGATTAACTGCTCAGGTGAAATCTGAGCAGTAACAAAAATGTTTAGAAACAAAAATTTGTTGTTTACAATATAGGAAATATTTTTGTGATTTGATATTGAGATGTACTTTTGATGTACTTTGAGATGTACTTTTTACTATTAAGATGAAATATTTGGTGATGATATTGAGATGTACTTCAGTCCTGTGCAGCCAGATCTTCAACTCAAAATTGCGTAAGCTTTACTGAATGAAAAGGGCTAATATCATATTATGTGGCAGAAATATTTTCCTGTCATCTTTTTAGATGAACTATAAAGTTCATTGTTGCTAAAGAACAGAATAATGCTGGCATATAAAAGCAATATTGGTTTACAGAGCAACATTAAGATGAACTTTACATAATCATTGATCCTTATGGTATCATATACTGCATGTAACTGTAATATGCCTATAGCTGGAGAGATAATACTTTTAAAGAAATTGAAGTGTTTTAAAGTTTTGGAACCAAAGCATGTGCTCTTTTATTCCCCAAAGATAGCGTGTTTTAAATATGTTATTTTTAACATAAATTTTCAAAAATTTTGTCAGAAAACAGAAAATGTATTTCATATTAAAAAACGAAACACTTAAAATGCTTTTTTTCCCCTACCTTTAACTTCAGTAAGTTTTATAGGATGATTATTTTAAACAAATTCTTTACTTTGTGAAATTCTTATCTTTCAGTACCACTGAAAGTTGCTGTTACCTCTGTGATCTCCATCCTTCAGTCATCTTTTGATGCTTACATCAGTAAGGATCATTATTAGAGTATTCCAAGCAAGCCCTTAATAATGATTTCACAGATTTAATAATATTTTCTCTACTTGTTCTTACCCTGTTCTCTTTTGGAAAAGGGTGCAGGAGGGATTCATACTCTGTCTCAGGCTTTTCTCCTCAGTGTCTGTCTTCCAAGTCCTTGTACAGCTCACAGAAAGAACTAAGCTCCAAGTTTATGTGATGGGGACAGAAGGT
Organism: Ara ararauna; assembly: GCA_028858755.1. Classification (NCBI taxonomy): domain Eukaryota; kingdom Metazoa; phylum Chordata; class Aves; order Psittaciformes; family Psittacidae; genus Ara; species Ara ararauna. Next base: position 51,417,883 of record CM054376.1, on the reverse strand, counting down.
ACAGGGATCTTAATGAAATTCAGAACTATCACGGAAAAAGCAGGAGAACAAATCTCTTTTTCCTAACACTCTGAATGACAAGTGTAAAGTTAATGGCAATATAAAAACTTAATTCTGATAAAATAATTAGCTCAAAAAATATTACTTGCTTTCTGGACTTCAAAAATTACTCTGAAAATTATCAGAAAGTGTTTGTACTATAAAAACTCTACATACAGTTTAATTTAAAGCTAAAGACTTTAAAGTCCACAGAAGTGACAGAAAGGCATTTTTATGACCTGCCACCATTGCCTTTATTGTGCTTTCCAGATGCACACATGCAGACTGTAACATCTTCTTTGTAACTATCTTCTATGAGTTTGCTGCACAAGGGGCTCATTTTTGTGTGAGCAGTTAGGTATTACTGTCTCCTGCTTCTTGAAAGGAAGAGTAAGAAATAAAATTGTAGAAGATTCATGAAGATCAGCGTGACATGTCCTTACACCTCCCAGCTTTGCCACTGTCTTTCGTCCTGTGTTAGCTACCTATCTACCTCCACAGAGTAACAGAGCATCTGCAAATTATCCAACACGCCAAGATAATGCCATGAGGCATATGCACCCTAACAGCACTTGATGATTTGCATCCTAACAGCAGTACGAAGTTGTAAGAAAAACATAGAATGTATTTTTTAATAAACTATTGAACCTATTTCTCCAAGAGGCAGAAAGCCATTTGTCAAATCTACTAATGCTAGACAGAAAAATTCTCTCGTTTCTAGGTTATGAAATATGCCTTCTGAAACCATGGTGAAGGTACATCACACAGATAGCAGATACATCAACTACATCTGCCCATCCCTGGGAGATTCCTAGTGTGCAGGTAATATGCAAGTAAGTAGCAAAGACTAACCACTAGAAAGGTACCAAACCAACCCAAATAAGACTAAAGTTGAATGCTCATTCCAGCACCATATTTTGAAAGGGTACAATTGCTGGGGAACCTAATTGGTCTTAGATTAGCCTTTAGAAATATTTCAAAGTGCCTTTCCTAAGGGAAGCTTAGCATTTTGGATTCTGATAAAAACTATGTCACAAAACCAATTCTAAACAGGCTAACTAACTATTTTCTCCAGGAAGTTTATTCTGCCTGAACCTTATTTTGATACAATCTCACCTGTAACAATGAATTGTACTACTCATTTCAAACTAAGAAGAAAGATTAATCATGCACTTTTTCCTTCAAGTTTGATATAGCTGTACAGGTTTTAAGTGGCTCTTCATCTAAAATTCTAGGTCTGTAAAGGGCTGAACTTCATCTGTTCTAACAGACAATGTGTTTTCCAGACTGAATGTGTTTAACTACTGCTTGAGATGTTTTTGGTTTTCTGTGGCACACATATGTGCACTGAAATATGATTTAGATTGCTTAATCAATAACAGGTTATAAAATAACATCATTAGGAATGGAGTTTACTTGAAGGGAGGAGGCCATCAAAAGCTAGCAGTGCAGTAGCATGGTCTGCAGATGACCCTCTTGGTGCCAAATTTGGTGTCACCTCAAATAATAAATTACTTCAAGGGAGAGATGCAGATGGCAAGCACTGTAACATGACTTATCAAAATGCTGGATTACTATGTATTTGCAAGTAAAGAATTCTGAGTTTTCTATTATTATTGGAGAAAAAATAAAAAAAAAAAAAAGAGGAGACCTGCTGCGAAATTTGAAGCTGTATTTCAAGAGTGGTGACGTGAGAAAAACATCTCAAAGACCTTAATTTCAAAGACAGAACTCAAACCTTAAGATGGGAATTATTAATCTATACGACATGCATCTTCCACCATTTGTGATACATCTTGTCAGCAGATTTCATGGAGGGTGAGAAATAACTATTAAAGCTGGAAAAACGTCTTCATTTTCCAGTTGAAATTTAGAGGACACTGAGCAAATATCTGAGACCAGCTACTCCAGTTCAGCCTATAAAAATATTGCCAAGTAAATAAATACCACATTTTGGAGGACAAAGTTTGAACTAGCTCTTTAGGACACTGTAGCATTAGCAAGAGTGTAATGGCAGCCATTGAAAGTAGATTAACTCTTCTACCATTTTCCACAGTGAGATTTTACAGTACTGTGCCACTGCAAATATTCTAGAGAAGGAAAATGTGTGTGTACAGCACTGAAAACATTTTGGGAATCACCATGATAACACCACCAGCAGCAAAGACATTTGGACTCAAACAAGCAACAGGTTGAACTATCTGCTGGGATAGAGGAAATCTAAGCTTTAAAAGCTTGATATTATCTCAGAGAGTGACAATATTAATAGTTTGTGAACTTTCTATTTAAAAACGGTTTGTAACTGCTTCAGAAATTAGTATCTCAGCTTCATCTCAGCATTCATCTGTCAAACCTGCATTACATTAAGGGAAATGCAAACTTGTGTTCTATTATCTTTTAATTACATTCACAGTTTTTATTGTCAGAAGGCACCATATACAAGTGGCTTTTAATCTCTCCTACAGCAAGACAGTTTGCTATGCATTTGACAGCTGCAGAAGGGTGTTACTGCTCCACCTTTTCTTTCTTTGTATCCTTTTCATAGGTAAACAAGCAGTGAGGGGAAAAAAGTAATTTCAGATATAATATCTTAATTTGCAGAACACAGGACTAAACATTTTCAGTAGAAAAGGACTGGAGATTTTGCATCCTGACAGGGCTTCCATTAGTATTACACTTCTCCTGTCCCAAGCCTGTTTACACTTGATAAATATCCAGCTGATTTTGTTTTTTTAAAGCAATTCCACTGTTTGGTTAGTTACAAAAAACTTCCCATCCTCTTTGTTTATGATATCTGTCTTATTTACTTATAAGGTCTCCCATGTAAAGTTCTACTAACGTAACAACAATGCTAAACTGTAATGGGACTGCCTACATTCATTTCCTCTGGATACGTTGCATTGGCACATAGCAGTTTTACATGTAAAAGAAAATATTATGGCATATCTTAATAACACGCAGCACAGGACCTTGATCTCTTAAAAAAAAAATTCAGTAAAATGCATCCTATACCATGAAGTATGTTTGCTAAAAGCAGTACTAAAAATATGAAAGGATCAGTCAGATAGTAATCCTAATTGTTTAAAGTGATGGTTTCTACCCACTTCTGGGTAGAAATATACCTAAAAGCCCTTGTGTCCTATTCTGGGCAGAATCTGGGAATTACTTTGAATACGCATTTGCTTCCTCAACTAAAGCATTAATCAAGGTGATTTTGGGCCTGGGAAAAAAACACAGGTTTTATGTATGAAACAAAGATTAAAAAACCCACATAAAAATTCCTAAAAATAAATGAAATGTTCAAAATCATTATTTGACTACTGTTCCTAAATCCTAACTCCCAGAGGAAGTCACTTGGATTTAAAATTATCTGTAATACAAACTGATGATTTAAATTGCCTCAGCATTGGTTTATTCTCTTAAGCAATTACAGCAAACTGAAGCATCCTTTAGTGTTTCTCAAAAAAGAAAATACTTTGTAGACTCAGCAATTTAGTTTGTCTTTAGTATAAAGTAAAACAGACTTGGAATAGAAGTAATTCCTAAAAATGTGATTAATTTTATGCATATTCTACCTATGAAGGTGTTCTATCACCCTTCCTGAAAAAATGCATGGCTATAAATACAACTTAGAAGGGTATTAAGAGGTAAGTCTACCCCTGGCCATCCTACATTTTGATATCAATAGCAGTAACTTTATGAGGACTGTAGAATATGCAGAATATTTACTACCTTTTTGGCGTACCACGCACAATGAATCAATCCTTCAGGCTGGAAAACAATATATAGGATTTTACAACCCACAACATAAAAAGAATAATGAGGGCTTCAAAAGGCTCTTTTTCAGAAGAGCTTTACGTATTTCATATAACTGAGGAAAATTTTTTCTTAGTGGTACACAGTGTTTAAATTCAAGTCTTTTACTTCATCTAAGTAATTTATTAATATGTTATTGATCCTCTGCTTCATGAATTACTCAGCATTTGTTTGGGATGGCACTGAATTCTGAAATTTCACAATAATTTCCTTTTAAAGTAAATAGCAGAAAAATAAGATGATCATCCTCAGGAGAAAGGCAGGAGAAGTGGAGAAGGAGGAGAACAAAGGGTGCAATCGAGGTTATAAGCAAAGCTGGCTGCTACCCAAGAATTCTACCAGCTGAACCACTGAATTAATTGTTGGCCTGAATTCTCATTATATATTGCTGCAAAATTATACTGCTAAATTAGATTGGTAATCTAATATTCTAAACATACCCTAGATATTTTGTACAGTACTCAGTAGTGAATTCCAAGAATTAGTCAATTTGAATTTTTGTTTGCAGTTTTAATAACTTTTAATGCAATTTTTTGTTATTTTGATACTGTTTTAACTCAAATCCCTTTTAATCCCTTCCTCCCCTCCTGTTTCAAGAAACATGTAAAGAGGATGGCATACGAGTGATATAAAAATATTTTGACACAAGCTATGAATGACGCCTTAATTCTTGGTCAATAAGTAAAAATGAGGTTTCCAAGCTAATAGCCACAAATTTTCAGATTTTATTGGAAAAAACATACAAGCTACCTAATACACTTGTGAAAAAACACTAGAACTGTCTCAAATTGCATTGGCCTTAGTAACAGCCCATCAGCACACCTCTCTAGCTCTCAAATAGCTACCTGCTAACTGATGGTTTAGTTCAGCATCTGGGTAAAAGCTAGACACACTACACTAGTCTGCTAGGGCCAATACGGTTACAAATGTGTTTCCAAATGCTCACTGACAACATGGCATGTGTCTCAAGCCTGTTAGCTACCTTTATCACAGAACACGGAAGTTCTTGGCAGCAGTGGGAATATAAGGTAAATGAAAACAGTCAATTCAAAATGACTTTCCCTTTTATAAATTAAACTCTGTATGAACAGACAGATTGGTACTTGCTTTCTTCCACATTTGCACAACAACTATACTTCTCAGTTCTGGGATGGGGTCAGGCTGAAAAGAGTAGCAGCAGGGAAGTAAGAAAAAAAGGAAGGGTAGGAAAAAAGGAAAATATACCTCAGGTATTTTCTCCTCTTCCCTTGCTACAACACACCAGTCCTCTAAATACACTGTCAGTCAGCCTTTGCCTGTTAAGGTACCTGCTGTACATTGTTCCTATTAGAGGACAACATGTATCAGAAAAAAACCTGAAGCTGAACACACATTTTGACCTAAAAATCGAAAGACGACAGTGCTAGAAAATCCAAATAACAAAGAAAAGTCATGCACTGGTGATATAAGAGTCCTGGACAAATTTAAATCTTGATTCTGGGTGGTATGAAACCTGATCCTGATGAGTAGATCTGATCAGGTTCCTATTGCAACCTCTAGATACTGTGAGACAGACTAGCTCAGGAATCAGCAGGTTTCATGCAGTAGCAGCAGCTTACAGTCAAACAGTACAAGCAGGGTGCAGTGAGGCCCCAGAAGAATTTGCTCAGTAAATTTTTATTGGAGTTAGCACATCCACAAAATAGCCTTTAAAAAAACTGATTCTTAAAAGTAAATTTTAACCTTTACAAGAATAAAATAGCTCTAGCGAGCTGCTTTAGCAGTCACATGAAAACTGAAGTTACTGTCTTCTTCCCAAAACTGACTGGTATTTTGCTCATTCTAATGTCACAGTCCTAAGAATTAAAATGACATCTTTTTCATTAGAACATTTATATAGCAAGGGGGAAGGAAAACAATCTGTTCTAAAATGAAATAGGTCAGGCAGATATGTACAGAGATGATATTTCAAGCAGATAGTGATGACTGTGTGACTAGCTGCTCATACAGAAGGCAGATTGGGAATTTAAGTAACAGCCTAAAGCTAAGGACTTCTGATTCACCCATTTTATAGATCCAAACTGATAAGCCTAGAAATGAAGCAGGTTTGTTTTCTGATGCATATTTTGCATGGAAATGCAGAATTCTGCCTCAGTCTTCTGAGCTTTTGTGGCTTTTCTCTTGTCTAGTTTAAACTGAACTCTACCTCTAAAAGAAAAGAAGAAACTGAAGCTTGGTCTAAACACCAAAAGCTAACTGAAATAATCAGCATTTATAGTGGTCTACGCCAGTAATGTCCCATGTAGTCATTAGCAAGGGGAAATATTTCTTTTTGGTGCATTTAGAATTGTTGAGACAGTGAGTCCAAATCCCACTTCATCACGTTTTTTCTCCATCAATAGCTTTCCAGTCATTCCATGATAAAAAAAAACTTTCACAGACCTACTAATAATCAAACACCACACTAAAATGAAATAATGTCACAGAACTTGCTCTCTGCTTTGGTTAAGTAACACAAAAAGTATACTTCACTCCCTAATATAAACATAAAAAAGTAGTAGCATGTACGAGAGCACTGGCACAAACATTTTTCTAATGTATATTGAGCAAAAAAAATTAAGCCAGAAATAATTTAATTAGGAAGAAATACTAAAGAGCATGCGTAAGGGTAACAGGATCTGGTTTATAGTGTTTTTTACATAGTTAAATAGATTTCAGTCCTGCTGTTTCCCCAGTAGGAAAAGCACAGCGCCCAAGATTACACATAACTACTCCTTGCTAAATAATCTCTTTGGTTTTCTACACACGGTTCTTATAGAGGTCCACGTATTTCATTTATAAAAGCAGCTTTCCCTGGAAGCTTTGATCAGCGATTGTCTATTGATGCTGGGATTTTTAGGGAGGAAAGAAAGAAAGGAGTTTCATTTCCAAGCCAACAATATAAAAAACTCAGCACTCAGTGGTTTAAATGAAGCTCATTCCCACTCAAGGTACTTTGAAATGAAACAGCATGGGTACCTCAGCAGTTTCATCAGCCCCACACAGAGGCTACCCAAGCCCATTCAAGTGCCTGTATACTCAGACAGTGCTGTGTAGGAATGCCCTAAAATGCAAAATGATACCTTGTAGTCCCCAAGAAATACCTAGAAATAATAGAAATCCAATGATGGATAATAAAAGGCAGTTCCTTGCCTCACTTCATATGTTTTCTGACATCAGTGAAGGCAGATCTTAGATGAAACTTGCCCTGGAGCCATCTGCAGCTCTGTCTTCAGCCCAGTGGCTGAAAGGGAAGCATGGTTAATGACACTACTCACCCCTGCTTCCCTTACTGCACTCACACCTTTCTCTGAAGCAGCTTGGCACAGCTCCCAGCAACTGAGGATAAATCAGAGGCAGTGTTCTGTTAAATGCTGCACCCCTTAGAGCTGCCTTTTGGGGACGGTGAAGACTGCAGTTGGAAAATATGGCAGGATATATATCTATTTGTGTACATGCAGCAAAATGCATGAACATCAGCATGACGTTAGCTGGTCATGAACAAGAATCATGAGACAGTCAGTATAACTATTTGTGCTTTCCAAGGAATCTCTAACAAGGATTATTATCTTTCTCTTAATCCATGGTCTAGATGAAGCAAGTGACAGAGGAGTTGCCTACCCTCTTCTCTTAGGAAGAAGAAAAGCACACGCCAGACTCCACAGTCCCTTTACTACTATGAATGTAACTGAGTGCATGTGAGACTGGCATGGTCTTGCTCAGGACAAAGGAGGAAGAAATAGCACCATGTTTTATTCCTTCAGGGATGAAAGCCATACTTGGGGAAAAAAAATATCTAGTCACCCAATAAGGTTTTACTCCCTGGTACTTTAAGTATTTGCTCTTTGATATCCCACTGATTTTATTTAGTGAATTTATTTTAAAGTTATATTCCTCTACTTATAGTGTGAAAGCAGGAGAATATTTTGCTATGCAGATCACCTTTTTTTTTTTTTTTAGATAATAGAGAAAGAATTGACATTTACTTGGAATAAACAAACAAGGTAAAAATAAGTTTTCTTAATTTCCTTTATAATGAGATAGCACCCTAAAGTATTGCTGATTCTTTCAGCATGTAGCTGAAATCTATCCTACATAAAGACATAACTGTGAAGTTTCATCATAATTAGGGGGCTTTTTTTCTGCAGTTTTGCTTTTGAAAATGTCCAAATATGTGCAGTTATATAATATGCATAAAAAATCAGTAATAGCAAATAAATGCTGACTGCTTCCTTTTATGGACATGCCTGTAGAAAATATAAATAGTAGTTGACCAGTTCTTCAGTAAATTTCTTCTATCTCTGAAGATTTTACCCATGTGTGCTCCATCCTTCCCTGCAGCTGGCAATTTTGACCCCTCTGTGGGTTCCAGATTAATTTATTTCAAGGTACTTACTAATTTCCTTCTGGAAAAAGAGCTGAGCAGGGACAGAAAACAGTTCCTGGGGAAAGCATATTTCCCCTTTACAAAAGAAGCTGAACTGAAGTACATTGACTTTTCCCAATACTGATACAACTCCGAAAGTGTTTTTCTACTGCTGCACACAAACTACCTTACACAGAGGCCAACTACTGCATTTCATGCTTTCCAAAAACACCCATACAATCAATAAAAGTGTTATTACTACATTCTTCCATTTAAATAAATAATTAAAGGCACCCTGTGATGCAGATACGGCTATGTTACATTCCACTGTAGAGTGTATGTGCTAAAAATTGAAGCCTAGCTCCTCAGTATGCTTTTCCTTGGAAATTACTCTCAACAGTATCTACTCCTGGGTGCTCCATATGCTGAAAAACTCCTTCTGGGTCTGAACTTGCACAGTTCTAATAAAGGATAGCGAGTCCTGCAAAAGCTCAGGATTAGGGTTAAGTTCTCACTGCAATACAGTGATAAATCTGCCACAGTACAAAACTCACCAGGTATTCCGAGTGGGTAAGTTTACCTGGTAACATTTACCTGAAGAAATTTCTCTGAACTAATTAAAACACTTTGAAGCCAACTGGATGGTGGGGGCAGAGGAAAAAGGGGGGTTGTGGGTGTAAATTGTTACATGACTACAATGAAAATAATTGCATTTTCACAACTGGCTCAAAAGATACCACTGGTAGTAGCAAGAAAAGGTAAGGTAATTATCATAACAGAATACTAGCGATGTTTTAAAAAGTAATGGGGAAACGTCTTTAAAAGGAAATATTTGCCAGTGTAGCCCCTTCCAGGCTGGTATAGTTTGTGTTTCTCTAGGAATAAAGGGGATACAACTTATGCAATAGATGAAGGAATAAACAAGTGAGTGGATTGAACAGATGCGGAAATGTGAAACATATCTCAAAAAGTGAGAAAACCACACTGTCTTGGATGTTGATCAAGAAACATAGCTATCTTCTACAAACTTGTTAAATCTAGAAGCAAGGCTAATCTGTCCAAAATTTGGCTCATAATTTTTATGCTGTACTGTTCACTATTCCTTTTGTGCTGAATGAATTGCTTTTGAGGGCATTGGAAGGAAGCATCAATCACAACTGGGACATACTCAGAAAACTCAAGGGATCACACCTCAGAAATCATCTCCACAAGAGCTGAATAGCTGGTTTCCAGCTTGAAAGAGCTAGAGAAAGCCAATCCTGCCAAACACATGAAACAGACGCTCAAAGGGATCTAAGGCAAAAACTCATTTGAGGGCTCCCAGCACATTGCACATAATGACTGAAGATAATTAGTTCATTAATCTCAGTCCAAAATGTCGAAATTGTGTTTATGATGTGATTTAGAAAAAGCATGTTAAAAACCTTACATAACTAAATGGGGTTTTTTTTGACCCTGTAGAACCTACTGTACTATCTTTTATTCAAAACCAAGCAACTTATCATATTCATGACCTGTCTTATGAAAGTTATTACCTAAGGTCAGGGCTAGCTTCAGAGATAGGTACAGCAGGTGGCAATCTGAAAGGAAATGAAACCAGCAGAAGACTGACTAGCCTAGACACCTTAACCCCAGCCATGGCTCAGGGTACAAAACACCTTGACTGGCAAGAAAGGTGGACACATGTGAACCTCATGAAGTTCAGCAAGGCCAAGTGCAAGGTCCTGCACCTAGATTGGGTCAATCCCAAGCACAACTACATGTCAGGCAGGTCTGGATTGAGAGAAACCCTGAGGAGAAGGACTAGGGGAGTTGGTTGATGAGAAGCTCAATATGAGCTGGCAATGTGCACTTGCAGCACAGAAAGCCAACTCTATGCTGGGCTGCATCAAAAGAAGTGTGACCAGCAGGTTGAGAGAGGCAGTTCTCCTCCTCTACTCCACTCTTGTGAGATTCCACCTGGAGTACCACATTCAGCTTTGGGGACATCAACATATGAAGGATGCAGACCTGTTGGAAGTAAGGCCAGAAGAGGGCCACAAAGACGACCTGAGGCTCGAACACCTCTCCTATGAAGACAGGCCAAGACAGCTAAGGCTGTTAAGCCTGGAGAAAAGAAGGTTCCAGAGAGAATTTTGAGCAGCCTTCCAATACCTATAGGGAGCCTATAAGAAATTTGAAGAGGGCCTTTTTACAAGGGTATGTAGTGATAAGACAAAGGATAGTGGCTTTAAACTGAAACAGGGCAGATTTAGATAAGATATTAGGAAGAAATTCTGCACTACAAGCATGGTGAGACACTGGAACAGGTTTCCCCAAGAAGCTGTGGCTGCTCCATCGCAGGCAGTGCTCAAGGCCAGGCTGGACGGGGCATTGAGCAACCTGGTCTAGTGGAAGGTACCTCTGCCCGTGGCATAGGGATCCGAACTAGATGATCTTTAAAGTCCCTTCCAACCCTTACCATTCTATGATGCTATGATGATTTATGACCTAGCAGCCCATTTTGGACTTCCTCTTATGCTGTTTAAGGAAAACGGTAGCACACATAATAGAAAAGTAAATGAGGCGACAATGATGGAAAAGATGAAAAATATTTCCTCTGATCAAAATTCCAAGTTAGAATTGATTTGAAAAATTATGTATGTAATCATTCTTATAACATGGAGAAGACCACCTAGAGGTTGAGCTCCTTCATTATTCTTTTCTGACTTGTATCTTTGCTGGTACCACCACAAGGTGAATTCCTATTTCAGCATCACACAGCATTTTCTCCTAATTATTCTGCTGACTCTCCTACCTCCATAGAAGTATTATCGTGGTAGGAAAACAGGGGAAAGGGGGAGGACGGAGCCTGAAGACTTGACTGGTCAACGTCAGTAGTGAAAATACAGACAAGCAGCTATCAAAGAAGCTGTTGGTAAGAAAAGTGTCCATGCAGACTAACATTCATCCACTGGCTATCTCAGTCTTTGCCAGATGAAATACTCTACCTTTTGCAAACATCTGACTCTAAAATGTAATGTTATGGAAAATTTCTGCCACAAAACACATGCAGAGAGTAAACAAATTAATGAAACCAGTGCAAAGCCACAGGAACCATGTTTTCTCTGCAGCGTAAGTCATGCTTCCATTAAAAGAGCAATACCATTACAATACTTGTTTCCTGTATATCGCCTTTCATCACACATCATTTACAGCATATGCATTATTCAAGTTCCACAAGGCTCTCAGATACCATAGTATTTAAATTTGAGCTTGTTTTGGACCATAAGCTGATTTGTCCATTTCCACAAACAGTTTCTCAAGAGAATCTCTTTGCAAATTTGGTCCCGAATTAGACTTCTCTTTTTAATTGATTATGATCAGTGCGAATGAACAAAGGGTACTCTCACAGGTGTATTTATGACACATTTATTAATGTTTATTATGAAACTTTATTTAATGTTTGAATTTTATTAAATTCAAAAGGAAAAAAAATAAAATAAATGTATCTTCAGCAAGAGACAACTCCAGAATTTCAGCATAGTACAGACCCTGAAGCCAACAAACCTATTTCAGTGCCCCTGAAGATGAATTTGAGGGAAAGACAATAAGTACATATAAACGAAATGAGAAATAGTGGAGTATAATAAAGGTAAATACAACCCCAAGGATTAATTATCCATATCTAACATCAATAAAGTGTTTTTTTTCTGATCTTAAAAATATTTTGACTTCAGGAAAGGAAAATATTTCTCTGGATTGACCTTCAAAAATGTTTTATAATATGACTACACTGTAGGAAGAGCTATCACCTGATTTGCTCATTTCTTTTAGATGACGGAAGGAATATCCAAATGTAAATGATAAATTCTCCATGATGAAAAATAATGAAATTTATGTTTGACAACTCAAACCAGCTGAATCACAGTATCAGATGATTACATTATGTTAACTCAAAAAAAAAAAAAGAAAAAAAAATAATTTTCCATGCTATTTTTTACCACATATTCTTAAAATGACACATATAAATCACTGAACTATATAATAGTGTATATTTTGAAGAGATACACTAAAAATCACAAACCATAAGAAGTAATTATTCTGTCATATACAGCATGACAAATACTAAAAATTAATGATTTTTTATAGAGAGAGAAAATTATGGATCGAGATGTAAACAGATAAATTAAAGTGTCCACTACAGTATTTCTCCATATTCAGCTACAGAGACTAATGTATGAAAGTCAACTCAAATTGCTTTGCTTTAATTTACACTTAGTAATTTTAGGTTTTGTCAGTTACTATACAAATTGATATAAAATCTACAAGACTGAGAAAGTGTCGTGGTTTAAGCCCAGCCGTAACTCAGAAAAACCACACAGTCTCTCTCTCACTCCTCCTACTTCCTCCCTTTCTCCCCCCCCCCCCCCCCCCCCCCCCCCCGAGGGATGTGGAGGAGAATCAAAAGAATGTAACTCCCATGGGTTGAGATAAGAATAGTCCAGTAACTAAGGTACAAAACAAACCACTATGCTACCACTAATAATAATAATGATAAGGGAAGTAACAAGGGAAGAACATACAACATCTCACCACCAGCCGACTGATACCCAACCCGACTGAGCAGTAATCCTACCCTTCTGGGTAACTGCCCCCAGTTTATATATTGGGCATGACATGCTGTGGTATGGAATACCCCTTTGGCTAGTTTGGGTCAGGTGTCCTGTCTCTGCTTCCTCCCGGCTTCCCCTCCACCCGTGGCAGAACATGAGACTCAGAAAGTCCTTGGTCAGAGTAAACATTAGTGAGCAGCAACTGAAAACATCGGTGCTATTAGCGCTGTTCCCAGGCTGAAAGTCAAAACCAGAGCACTGCACCAACTACTAAGAAGGAGAAAAATGACTGCTACTGCTGAACTCAGTACACAAAGCATCTAAGTAGGAGATATTGCTGATATTTTCACCAACCAAATAATTTACATGAAAAATGCATTATTAAAAGAATGCCTACGTGAGTGCTAGCTCCACTTAAAAAATGTCAAAGTATTGACTGTTTAACAAGATTTCAAAGAAAAAAAAACCAATTTAAATTAACTTCTCATGATTTTATCATAGAGCTACTAGGATTGGATGCCACCAAACCCAAGAAATTTCACGACATAAATTAAGGTATTAGCATCATAATGCATAATAACCCATGAGGGAACAATTCACTACCCATGGAAAGACAACCAGAAGCTTGCTAAAAAATGGTGGAAGATATAAAGGAAACAATGACTGCAAGACTTCAGAATTTGTGAAGGGGTTTTAATACATTTATAGAGCTCTTCAGGGAGAAGGGGTGGTTTACACTATGAAATAGGCAGGAAGCCAATGCCAGTTTGCAGTTATTTGTAAGTCTGCAGGATACAGCAGTATAACTGTGGCAAAGAAATTCCTCTGTTAAGCCCAATTTCTCGCTTGTCTGAAGAAAACAATAAAAAATTCAGTATCCACAGCAAAATGTAGGGAAAGAGATACTAGTTATAGGGCTTAGGTTGAAAGCCTTCAAATTTCTAGGAAGAACATTTTATTCAGCCAGCACACCCAGATGATATGAAGACACAATGTTTTTTCTCCCAAGCTACTTGTAGTATTTTTATTTTTTCTTAAAAAGCTCAAGTTCACATTGCTTAGGACTGTAATCCAGCATGGTTCTAAAATGACATTACATGCAGGTATATGAAGACATATATATGCATATATTTTTCTAGACCAAGAAAATACACTTGATGAAAAACTGAGTCAGTGAAGAAGCCAAGATCATTATTATATAGTTAATTTCTGATAGCCAGTTTTCCATTTTTTTAATCAAAACAAATGCTATGAAAACTTCTTTATCTGCCAAAAAGTAAAACAAACAAAAAGCAACAAGCATATAACAATACAGACAGCTAATTTGTTGCTAGGGGAAAAGTCTCAGCCAAGGGGGAGAAAAACTGGCTGAAGAACCCAACAGAAGACATGAGACTGTAAATCATCCATCTAAAAACAGCTCTGAGTGATACTGTCAGCTAGATTTTCCTTTTTGCCATGCAACACCTTCTATAATGCTATTTACACAATCATCACTGGGAAACTGTCTGGGAAAGTCAGCTAATGACTAATTAAAGGGATCGCTCATCAAAGATGGCACGATGACAGTTAGACCTACCTCCCCTGTTCCTATACTTCCCCCAAACAAGTTGCTTCTTTTCTGATTTGTGTCATAACCATATATCATTTAAATATAATTACATATGTGAGAGAAAGTAATCTTTTCACAGCACACATAAAGAAAGCATAAATATTAAAAAAGCAGATGATTGCAAATGACTTGAAAGAGCAAGTGATTAAGCTTAATGCTTGTAATTTCAAAGGCACAGGCAAAGCACATTCACCTACACACTTGCAGAGCTCTCAAGAAAATCAAGCCAAGACAGCTCAGTAGATAATTTTAGTGTTATTTAGCCTATAAAGATCACCACAGAAGGAAAAAAAAAAAAAATCCCTGCCTTCTATGGTGACCAAATTTTGATGGCATATGCTCATGAGTACTACGTGACTACTACAAGGATCAACAAAAAACAACTTTGAACTGAGTATGATACACATCCCTTTCAGATTAGTCTGCTTTTTTAATATGTTTAAGCAGTACCTGCACCAAATTCTGTATGCTGCTATGCAGTAAAATACATTTAAAGCCGCACATACCCCTGAGAGTAAGAAAACAGCTTTTTCTTTCTTTTCAGTGAAGAATATAATTTCACATATCACTACTCATATTCATTCAGTGTTCAATGTAGCATTCTGTTGATATTTTTCCTTTTATTTACATTTAATATATTTTACTTGCATTATCCAGGTGTATTCCATGAATCTTGTTTGCATACAGTAGGGTAAACATCTACTGCTAGGTAACTTGCTTTGCCCTAATTATTGGCTGCAGCTGGTCAGATCCCTCACTTGGTCCCAGCAGAATACTGTGGCAAAACTGCTGGAAGTCATAGTAATTAGTCACAGCCTGACAAGAGCAAAAGATGCATTTGTTAAAAAAAAATACACTTTTTTTTTTTTCTTAAGGGAAAACAAACTCTCAAACACAAACTGCAACAGAATTCTCTGCATTTGGGAGTTAGTTGATTATCTCTGTGGAGACAAGGAATATCATATTCACACAGCACACTTTTGGAAAGAAGCTCAGAGTTGACTGCAAAAAAGCAGCAGGAGAATTTCAGTGGCACACAGAGGCATGTATCTTAATTTTAAGCTTATTACTTCACCACAGCTTGTCAATTCTCAGTGAAATAAGAAACAATAATTCAGACAATACCCTGATTACAGTGAATACTCAATATACAGAGAAGTCAGCTTAAGTAAAGGTCTGTGTCTGTTTGACTCTATAAAAACTTTTCTCAGCCGATTCCTCTGAATGAGCTCTATAAACTCAGCCAGCCTTCTACATAAATGTAAAGGGTTTGAATGAGAGTTTCTCTAATTATTAGATTGCAGGTTTAGACATCTGTGAAGGTCAACAGGTTTGATTCAAAGTGCTTTGATTCAGCTTTTAAATCTTCATTAGTTTAATTATGAACTGTTTTCTTTACTATTGATTTAACTGTAGGTGTCTATGCAGAGGAACTGAAACATCCTAGTTAGCAAGAGATAGAAGCCAATCTACTATGGCAATAAATCCAGCAAATATTCCTCTGAATTACAAATCATGTACACAATTGAAATTAGCAGGAGTAATTGCACATTTTTTTCCTCTTCAAACATTCACCTCTTGACTGGTAACTGAATGAGTATGTGATCTATTATAGGCATTTCTGACATGCAGTGGAGAGGTCCTTGATCTTGTTTGGCCAAAAGAATCTATTACTTTACTGGAGAACAGTTTACCTTTTTTGAGGGTGATGATCTTTAACACTCCTGTTGCATATGTGAAACAGAAAATCATGCTTCACTTCTCAACCTTCACTGGCTGGCTTTTATATGGTAACCCCTCTCTCTCATGTTTGACTTCCCTTTTACTGAGAACACCAGAGTATTGCTGTCATGGTTTAACCCCAGATGGCAACCAAGTACCATGCAGCCACTGGCTCAGCCAGTGTCCTCTCCAACCTCCACCCTTACGTCCCACACCCCCCTCCCCCAGGATAGGCAGGAGAATTGGAAAAAGATAAAAATGCAAAGGTTGAGATAAGAACAGTTTTGTAAGTGAAATAGAGTAAAATATAATAATAGTAAAGCAAAGGAAAAAGAGAGGACAAGAACTCAAGAAAAAAACAGTGATGCAACATAATTATACACCACCTCACTAACCAATGCCCAGCTGGTCCCTTAATAGTGATCAGTAGCTCCTAATCAAATCCCCCCAGTTTATACACTGAGCATGACATGGTATAAAATACCCCTTTGCCCAGTTTGGGTCAGCTGTCCTGACTGTGCTCCCTTCTGGCTTTTTGTGACCCTCCTCACTGGGAGAACATAAGACTGAAAAGTCCTAGAGCTAGAGTAAGCACTACTTAGCAACAAGTAAAACACCAGTTTGTTGTCAACATTATTTTCAGACTAAATCCAAAATACAGCACTATACCAAACACTAAGAAGACAATCCAGCTGAAACCAGGACATGCTGACATCCAATTTTAGGAAGGGTTAAAGAAGGTGGTTAAATTGCCCAAAACATTGTCACCAATATCTGTGGTCCCATAGAGATGTTCAACATTACATACCAAAACCGAACAGCTTTCATGCTTAAATGACTTATTATTCCTTTATTAAATAATCCCTGCTTTTCCCAGTAATCCTTATCTTTCTTAAACATTTGTCAGATTGACTGTGTCCATGCACAGTAACATTATTATCAAAGTGTGAATCATTGAGCTATTCTTCTGTACAGACTGACATCAGTTTTGGTCTGAGAGCACTGTGGTAACACCTAACTTCCACTGAGTTCACTAGAGTTTTGTGAAACAGGATATGAGTCAGAACAAAGGGGTAGATTCAGATGTCAACAGCTTTCTCATGAATGCCAGTGATCTCAAGCCATTCCCAACCTGTTACTGAAATATAGGAAGAAACACACCTTTGAAATTATGGATGTTCCTTTAGAAGAGTCTGGGAAAGAGCAGAGCCCAGCTCCAATCACAAGCAAAATATCAGCTAGCGAAAAAGATTAAGTCTCTTTAAGCCACTTATCCTGCATAGGAATATCTTTAAAACTTTGATAATATTAGGGAAGAAACTGAGAAGCATTTTTTGTCATTCTGTTCTGGAACTACTGCAACCAAAGAGATACTGTGTATTTAATACAGGTTTTTTATCTTTATTTTCTAATTTTTTGAATTAAGTTCAGTTCTTTATATTGTTCTGGTTGCTGAACACTTGCCAAGATGAAAGTTGCTTGCTAAATTTTAAACTGTCTGGGCTGATATTTCCCACCCCCTCAAGCTCACTTTTTAAAAATCTGAAGTTGAAATAAGTTTGCTAATTTGGCATCAAAGAAAAATACTCTAAGACAGAGTTCCCAGAACAATATTATTCACTTCAAAGTTTTAGTGCCTTAGAGTTAGGAGGTTAGAGAATCCCTTTCTTCAGTTCCTGGATATGTCATTTGTCTTTCTTATGGAAAGGAATCCAAACTTGGATAAATTACTGGAAAGCCTTCTTCACACAGCATCATGGTAAACATTGGGATGTGGAGCCTGTATTTTCTTAATTTTTTTCTTATGCACAAAACAAACCCTGCTTTCTAATGTCCCAAATGTGCCTACAATGCTGCAGGCAGCTGAGCAGGACTTCACTGGCACTTACTCCTCCCACCAGATGTCCAGTTCTTAACATGGTTCCAACCCCCAATTATCCTCTTATTCTGTGGAAAAATGAAAATGCTCTTGGTTTAAAGACAAGTAACTGAGGGGAATGCCAGAAGAAAGGCCACAGGATCCAGAGTGCAAGGAAAGAAACATACAGAGAGAGAAGGCAAGAATCAAAGTAGAGGAATATGCATACAAACACAGTGGATAAGGATGGAAGAAATCAGATGCAGGCAAAGCTGTGAAGTTGAAGGGAAGATTAAGAGAAGAACCTACAGCTATTAGAATTGCTATTCTGGGAAAAAACAAACTTTCCTTAGTCTCAGCAATCACCTATGAAATTTCTTTATCCCAAGAATACCTTTATCTTGTTCCTTGATGAAATAAAAAAAGTTTCTTCTGAAATCAAATGTTTTCAACAGAGGAGGCGCTGAATTTTAGGTACTTGGTATAACCTGAAGATACAGCACATTGGGATGATCATAACACAGAACCTGATAATCATGCAATTCTCCCTATAATGTCTCTGATTCAGTGCCTGAGGTAGGTTCTGCCCAGTCAATGATCACATCTGTATAATAGATGAAACTATCTATATATCTTTGTTAAATTGAAACGGGAATTTGTGAAATGACTGAGATAATGAAGTTACTGAAGAGTACCTATACAATCATATCTTTGCTGCCACCATCAAATTTCTAAATGCAGTACAGAATGCTGAGGATTGCCAATTAATTCAGTTGGATCCATGCTTTGAAAATTACAAAACTAAAACCAAAAAATAGCAAAAACCAAAAACAAACAAAAAAACCCCCACAAAAACCAGAAAAAGAACCCAAAAAGCCAGATACAAAACCTATGCATTTTTGACAATTTTAAATGTTAAAATCTCTTTGACACAGCTTTCTATATGTGAAACAGGCATACAGCATCGTGATAAAGCCATTATTTTTTGGAGCATTTACTACAGAATAGTATTATGGGACTCAGTTAAAGTTGCAAGAACTCTAATTCCATCAGTTCTAACCAAATTTGAAATGGTTATAATCTTTTAGTACAGCTGTTGAAATGCTATTTCTGAACACATTAACATACTAAATATAATAATGTGCCATTAACCTTTGTAATCCAGGCATATTAGATATACATGCTTATTCTAATAATGTGCCCTAATATGATCATCATTATATATTATTGGAATATGCAGACAAGAATTAGTCTAGTACCTAACAACAACAACAAAAATACAAAACAGTTTACCATCATAAAATAACAAAAATTAATTCAATTTGCAAGAGGTTTCTAAATGCCTATGGCCTATTTCTACCTAACATTTTCAAAGTACTGCATGGATTGTTTCTGAGGCCTCGGAATGGAGGCAAACATTATCTTTTGGAAAACTGAGTTTCATAGAAACCAACATGCTTTCAGCACTGCTTAAGAGAGGAAAAAGATGATGTAATCTGATTAGAGATTTAATGATATTATGCATGCACAAATATGGTATCTATTATAATATGGTATCTATTTAACCAGGAAGAAAGAGAAAATATCTATCTTGCCACTCATACCTATCAACAAAAAATAATTATTATTTACTTTCCACATGCTTTTCTAAAAACTATTCAAGAATGAGATCATATACTTAGCTGCAACTTCCGCTGAAGAGCAAAATGACAATACGATTAATAGGTCCTCCAGCTGTCATAAACTGATTGACTTTGTCACAGCAGCATCAAACCATCTACATTCCCCAGTGGCTGTCTGGAAGGAAAAAACTCAAGAACTTCAAATTTACCACTAAACTAACAATAAAATGTCAGAGGTTTGGAGTAAAAATTTCTTACACCCTTTGTACAGAGTGTCACCTATATGACGCCTATGAACAGGAACTGGAAATTAATGACCTTTTCCACTATCCTAAAGAAGGAATGTGAAGATGAAATATACATTGCCTTGCTTAATCATTTAGCCAGGGGGCACTGTTTCAAATGACAGACAAAGATAAATGAGAGGCCCAGGAAAACCTAGTTTTCTCTTTGAGCTATACCAGTGCTACACTATGGGCAAGGAAATCCTAGGGTTGGGGGAAAAAAACCCTAAAAAAATAAATTAGTACACATTTTTAAGTTTCCTTACGGCTTTAGTCAATGACAAAACACAAAGATACAAAATTGTGCTTGATAGATAGTAGACAAATTTCTATTCAAAAGCAAGACAAATAAACAAGGAACTAAATCTAAATTCAAGACTTGAAATAAACCCCAAAATAATAATTTTATTACATCAAAATATTATTTGTCCAACTCATTTTGTATGAACACCATGCCCAGAACATTTAATTTTTCAAAGAAAAATTTGTCTTGACCACACATTTCAGCTCTATATTTATTTTTCCTTAAAGTTTCATTTTGTTTGATTTTCAGATGAAGTTTTATTTCAACCCTATATAAAATAAGGATTAGTTATTCATCTGAGAATGCACAAAGACTAACTACGGAGGTGTTTTGTTTGGTTGCTGGTTGTTGGGATTTTTTTCCATTATATTAGTTCTGCTACAAGCTACATAATGTCTCCTTTTAAAGGACAAGGTTGGAAGAGATGGATCCCTGTCCTGGGTTCAGCAGCAGCAGTCATTTTGTCCTTCTTGGCAGCTGGTGCAGCACTGTGTTTTTGACTTTTGGCCAGGGAACAGCGCTGATAATAACGATGTTTTTAGTTACTGCTCAAATGTTTAGTCTGACCAAGGACTTCCTGAGTCTCATGCTCTGCCAGGGAGGAGGGGAAGCCAGAGAAATCAGAGATAGGACACCTGACCCAAACTAGCCAAAGAGGTATTGCACACCACAGCATGTCATCCCCAGGATGTAAAAACTGGGGGCAGGAACCCGGAAGAGTTAGTTCATGGCTCGGTCGTCGGGTGGTGAGCGGTTGTATTCTCTTCCCTTGTATTTCCCTTATCATCATTATTGGTGGTAGCAGTAGTGATTTGTGTTATACCTTAGTTACTGGACTACTCTGATCTCAACCCGTGGGAGTTACATTCTTTTGATTCTCCTCCCCATCCCCCCAGGCTCACTGAGTGAGCGAACTGCGTGAGTTATGGCTGGGCTTAAACCATGACAATCCCCAAGATCTCACCTTTGTAAAATTATGTTTTACTGGATGTCTTGCAGATGGGCAAGAGAAGGAAAAAAAGACAAGAAAAAACTCATGAAGCAACATGAAACTACTACAACCCTAATAATTTATGCCATACAAACGGTTGCTAGATGGTTTCCTTTGAATACTATTGGAAAAGGGTCAATTCAGAAAATAGCATTCAGTGAAGATAAACTTCTGGGTTTTTCTTTTCTTACAGGCATATCAAATTGCAAATTGCAGTAAGAGAAATCAATACCTTTAAAATGGAATTTTTAAAATAAATTTGCAAATTCAGCTAGAGCCTCAAGTATACTCTGGCTTAAGGTGTTGATAAAGAAAACTGTAATCACGCACAGATCATTAATACTCAAACAGGCGCAGTAACAAATAATGATACAAGATAGTTATAAAATTATTATTTAGTTAGAAAATTAATGCTACAACCTCAAGCCACTACAAGACCAGAGTGCTTTCCAGTTTGAACTGAGGCAGTAATCCACCTCTCAAAAATCACTTCCCTTGAAGAGCAAACCTTGTCTGATCCAGCAGCCTCTTTCGAGGCTGTGGACAGAAATCCACTTTAGATTATCACAGCTCATCACAGTTTGTGTTTCCGGTAACAGCAAGTATCTTACTAGTGGAAGAGATACGTGAAATCTTTGACATCTTCCCTACACAACTCCCCAAGGATTGGCACCTAAGAAGCTTCCTCAGCTATGGAAAAGCAACTATTTCCATAGCACAGCTAAAGAGAGCTGCTTGGTACAGCCCAAGCCTTGGAATGTATCTGGCTTGTAGATGAAGATATTTTCTATCTCTCATTAGAGCTTCAGGAGAGATTTTCATTCACACTTTATTAACTGAAGAACTTACCACATTGTAATTAAAATACATAGGGACTGTTTCAATGGATTAATATTTGTCATTACCCACAGAAAAAAAAAATCTGAAATAAAAAACCCCAATGTGACCACTACAGCCACAGTCTTGATGTGAAGTACAAATATCATCTAATGTAAAGTATCATGCAGGTCTGTAGCTTCTACATATGAAGATTATTTGCATAATCCCATTCCTAAATTTCCACTTAACTGTCTCATACAGCTACTTCCAAAACACTGCTGGCATTTCCACTGATGGTGGGTATGATATTATTATCCTTCAAACTACCTTTGAGGTGAGGTATTACTTAGAATCTCAATATACTATAACTATATACTGAAATTCTAAACTGGATAAATGACTGGTTACTAAAGATGGGCAAAGACAGATGGCCATGAAAAGTTCAACTTCTGCCACAAAATTTTATTACCTATTCTAAATTTTAGTCTCCCAGGAATCTGGGAGATTTCTGAAACCACCACAGTACTTTGAACATAGCAGACACAACATTAGATTAAGAAGGATGCATTCAAATATCATTAGTGTGAAATTTTACTACTATTGTTTAGTTGTTTGGTTCTTTTCCCCCACACAAAAAAATAAACATGCTATCTTTCCTTCAGATTGAAATATTTTACTGTTTAAAGCAGTCTGGTTCAATTTTTATTTCTAAATTAGATCACTGTGCATTTATAGAGTGGAGGGTCAGCTATTTAGAACATAAAGAAGTTATTTTCTAAAATTGTTTTTAGCTTGAGTTGATAAGGGAAAGCAAATTTGGTTCGTCTCAGTAGAAAGACATCCAGCATTCTGCAAATAGTCAAAATCTTTCACACAGAGAAACATCTTTTTAAAGGATAAGTACCAGCCAACAGTTCTGATTTTTCACCAGTGGGAAGTAATACAAAAATTTCTTCTTCACATCAGTTCCCAGGGTCACAACCAGAAACACACTGATACATGGCTACTTCCTTTGTTGAATGGGGAGGGCCTCTGGTCTTCCCTTTGAAATCTCGATCCAAGGACAAGAGGCATTCCTTTGGCTGAGCTGAATTATCACGCAGTTACACTGTAAATTACTGGTGTACAGTCACCACTGAGAATTAGTCATATTTCCCTGGTTGAAAAGGAGTCACAGAGTATTAAAAATAATGGACCTGAATAGTAACTTATCAGCAAAAACGTTGGGCTTCCATTAACATCTGTCTTGGTAAAAGACAGTAATAGTAATTTTTGATAACCTACATGAAAAAAGCATTTGACTGTTCTGTGAAATACTCTTTGAAAAGCTCTTCAGAATGAAAA
Source organism: Ara ararauna (assembly GCA_028858755.1). Taxonomy (NCBI): domain Eukaryota; kingdom Metazoa; phylum Chordata; class Aves; order Psittaciformes; family Psittacidae; genus Ara; species Ara ararauna. The sequence goes on along the minus strand of CM054376.1, from coordinate 51,394,493 downwards.
AGATAAGTATGAATTTTTAAGGAAAAGATTAGAGAAAAAGGTCACAGACTGTGTGATCTTAGGTTATTTTAAAATTTTTATCTTGCATTGTTTTTTAACTTTAAAAACAATTTCTGCTAATTTACAATGTGACAATACAACTTCCAGAGAGCAAAAATGTATGTCCTACACTGCACTACAGATGTCTGCAGCCCCTACAAACAGTACAACGGGCAACCACTTTCTCTTATAACCTAGCAATCGTCAGAACAAGGTATGAGTTTCAAAGAAAATGTCTACTTATATGTTGCTTTTATTATTTTGAGCAGAAGAATATAAAATTTACCTGCATTTATCACTTTTCCTGGAACCCCCAAATACCACTCAAGCACTACCAGTGGGGAGTAAAAATAGAAAGTCTTACAAATTCAATTTTCTGAAGGTTTTTTAAAGTTCTAGCTAATGTTCCACTTTAACTTGAACACAATTAACACAAAGTGTTACAGAACCTGTATTTTAGGTTAAATAACTTCCTCTATTAAAATAAATTATTTTTAGCTTTATAAGTGTCACTTGCTGAGGTTAAAATCCAGTTAAAACCTAAGTAAGCTTCCAATGTCCTACTTACTCAGCTAATAAAGTTCATTCTCCTAATGACAAAACTTAAGTATCAGTGTCAGTGATATGAAAACGATTAATTGGTTTTCAGTCTCCTCTGTTTCTCCTCACCTGACTCTCTGCTTCTGTCCTCCTATTTCTGTGGTTCTAGTCAAAATATACGTGCTTTGCTAAATGACTTGAGCTCTGAATATCTTCTGAGATTTATCACAAGAGCTGATACTTGAACTTAAAACTTTAATGGCACGCTTACAGTCTTATAATTCAGAGATAATTTCATTGAGGGTAATTCACTAAGATCAATCAGATCTAAAAAAAGATAGGGTGGGGAAGGAAAAAATGAAACCAGCAAGTAATGTACCAATGAGACACTCTTTAACAGAACACCTTTCATTAATTCAAATTTTGAATTAGCCACTGAACACTTGCAAATCATAGACAATGAACATCTTCAAATCAACTAAAAAGTTACTTTTTTACTCTAATTACTTGCTTACTGTAAGTTATGCAGAATGATTTCCAAGTTGAAACAAACTCAGCAGTATCCCCACTGGTTTTGCCAGAGGCAGGCTTTGCTCTGGCTCATCTGGCAGAGCTGTACCAATGCCTGTGCCTCAGGATAACTGCACACAGGTCTCAGCCTCCACTGTGGTAATGTGAAAATTACACACTCTATGGAGCTGGGGAAGGATACTGAAACCCCGATTATTACATGGTCAATCATTTTGTAACAATCGTCAAAAAAATGCTTAGCATATCACTTTTATTACTTTGTTTTGACAACTGAACTGTAGCTTAAATTTTATCCTGTTTTTCCCCTTTTGCACTGCCTAAAACCAAACTCAGTAAAATTTAGTCCTGTCTTATTTGAAATTCAAAAAATTAAAGAAAAAATATTCAGAAACCTGAAGTGGGCTAAGAAGAGAGTAAAAGTGCATTGCCTGAGCATAAGAACACATCCAAAGCCACTACAAAAGCAACATGTCTTATTGCACACAACAAACACAAAGAGCTCCTCTTGCTACATCTACCTGGGAAGAAGAGAGTGGAGAATAATATTCCTGCTCACTTCCTGGAGAATTCCTTGAGCAGACGCATTGCTTTTTCTTCTCTTTTGTGGATGGATTTAACAAGACACAGCAGATGACTTTGGAAATGGAATCATCTATGGAGTTTAACAGTCTACCTATGAATTTCTGACCCCACAGAACAGAAACAGAAGCACAGAATTATTCTTTATATCTGATACGTTCCAGCTGAGAAGGCTTATTTGCATGCTTGCATAATGGCACAGGGATACCTGAAAATAGTGTTGGTTTTTTTTTTTTTTTTTTTTTTTTTTTTTTATAATAACTGATCTTTTATTTAGAGAACTGAAAATTATATACTTATAGGAACTACAAGTTCTGCATGATAAGAAAAACCGTTGTATTTTTCCCAAGGGAAGAGAAAGTTGCTGTGTCCTATAATGAATAAAGCACCCAGCTGTTAAGACTAGGGATAATTCAATCCTTTCTTGATTAATTATTTTAAAACCTTAGGAGAGAATGGGCGGCAGACTGATTTGCAGCAAGGCTAATTTCAGAAACCTGTGTTATCCTCTCCCCCTCTGAAACTGCTAGGGGTCCTTTCCTGCACCCACCCAACCCAGGGGCTTTACTACTTGGGTAACAATGACCCTGGCTCTAATTCAGCCCACTTGTATCACCTTGTCTCAGGTAGCGAAAACAGATCAGTGAGAAAATCTGTTGAGATACAGGAAGGGTGAAATCATAGCCAGAGGGAAGGCTTTTTGAGATTGAATTGCTGTCAGTTTTGTGATTCAAAAGTGAAAGCACCAGCATGGAAAGAAGTGCTGGGTCTGGCTGGGATGGAGGTAGCCGTTTACAGTGCTGTGCCTTACTTTTTGTGGCTAAAATAGTGGTGTTCTGGTTGTTGCTGAAAAGTGTCAAAGCTTTCTCTCTCCTCCTGACAAGTAGGTTGAGGGTGCACAAGAAGCTGGGAGGGGGGACAGTGAGGACAGCTGAACCCTGACCATATGACATTGTGCTCACCATTAAAAGTTTAGGAAGGAAGGGGGAGGATATTTGTGGTTGTGGTGCTTGTCTCCCCAGGCAAGTCTTACGCGTGCGGAGGTGTTGCTTCCCAGGAAGTTTATGCCAGCTAAGCATCTCTCAATTTAAGGGGAAAAAAAAAAAAGCTTCCTCTATCTAGGGAATAGCTGAGGGATCAACACTTCCTTGCGAAATAAGAGCACGGCTGCAGATACACTGCCTTGAGACAGAGCCCAGCTTTTCTGTCATCCACATTGAACAGAAGTCCCCTGGGACACAGCTACAGGATACTCCACGGTGAGTCCGAATTTTTTCTGAGAGCTCATTGAATATGTAAATGAATAGCCGTTCAAACAGAAAACTCTATCTTGATCTCCCACTTCTACTGTAAAAAGCAGGAAAGAATCATGTCTCTACTGCTCTAGCTGTTCCTTTACATATAAATAATTAGAAAGTAATTTTAGAAAGCTTTATCAGAATATTCCTACCAGTTCCAAGTCATTAGCCTTCCTCCCCACTCCATACTGGAGTTGTAACTACTCCTGTCTCTCTGATTTACTCGCTCATAGCACATCCATTTAATCTCCCGAGCTCATGCAAAGATTTGGAGGTGAAGGAGGGGGGGTGAAAGAGGTTTTACAAAGGTAATGGTAGAAGAAAAAAATATTGCAGCTGAAATTTTAAAAGCTTTCTACGTATTTGGATGCTCAAATCCCTGTTAATTTTTACAGCATCTTCAGGAAAATTTTAATGCAAACTCTTTGCAAAAGCATCATCCAATTCTGTAGTTGTACAGTTAATGAAGCTCATAAGAGACAGTACTGAGATGAACAAAGAAATTAACTAGAATTTACTTCCTGATTTATCCATATGTTTTCTGTATAGGCTACTCACATTTAAGTCTGAACATAAATTTCCATTTTCCTTTTTAAAGATTGTAAATTTAAGCAGAAGAATATATTAAGTCATTTTCTGTAGACTACATAGTAGGCCTGTAAAAAGATAAAACCAGGAAATTGATGGCACTCAGCTTCCTGGTGATGAAACAGGTAAGTTACACCACAATATAAATGATGTGATTTTAATAAATTACATTTGAAGGTACAATAATGGACTAACAACAGCTTTCCTCTCAGATATTTCAGACATTATCAGTAATACTTACTGGTAAAAGATATTGGTAAAATATGAACATATCTTCATATTTATGACTTATAATGCAAGTGACAATGAAACCACCATTTAACATTATTAAAATTGATACGCTAATGAACCAAAGTGCTATTCTCCACTTTGAAAATAAATTAAATTATGTTTTAATCTTCTTAATTTACATTTGTACTTAGCATTTGATATGCTGACTAGCAAGAGGTTCCGTATGAGTATTTACCAGTTAGCTAATAGTATACTATTGCCTGCTTTTATTTTCCAAGAAACTGCTATCATTTCCTTCAATAAGCAAACAGAAAACTTTTTGCATTGATACAGCCAGCAGCCACCTTAAAAAAACCAGTAATAATAGATGCTTTGTAATATATCCATGACCACCCCATGGGAAACAGCTGCTTCCAGCAGGCCATGAGGAACCAAGACTTCTCATGGAAAGACTTGGGCTAATCAGTCTTTTGGATGTCACACCTATGATGCCACACTCTGTGGATGAACATTATGAGCCACACTGTCAGCTGCCACAATAACAAATTACAGTTGAGTTATGTAATCAGTACCTTTCATCCAACTAATGGCCATTCCTTGATGAGATTCAAACTTGACAAGACTTCTTAGGATCCTACCATCTGGGCAACAGAGAAATTTGCCTATCTGACTCCTTTCAGCAAATCTACCTGGTCATCATACAATTTTTTGATCTTGTGTGTGAGTGTAATCTTTACCAATTTCCCATAATGGAGCCCCGTATCTTCTTCAGAGTTGGTCTTCCATTATTGTAAAAATCAATCTGTGAAGTAATAACCAGTCTTGATGGTATTATGGATAATATCAAAGAAAATATTAATCAAAATGTAAAGACTGAATTGGGGTACAATTTGCAAGCCTTTTTTATGCTAAAAAAGTCACATCCACACTATAAAAAGACTTTTATATACTACTAAAAAAACCCATATTTATGTGCTGGTCTCACATGTGCTTTGTTCCCACGCTCACTAGAAGTCATGCCTATGACAGTATGTAATTCCCCATGTACTTAAAATAGTCCTTTGCTGTGTCTGAAAATTGGACTGAATTAAAATGTCAGAAAATCCTATGCATACAGTTTTGGGTTACACATCCTTTTTCCTTACCTACTTATGGTCTTTCTTGCAATAAAATTTGAGTTACCTGTACAGCTACACCCAGCTATTTACCAAGATACATACTGCATGAAAGCAATAGTTAGACCAGGGAGAAGAAGCATTTGCAATAGCCTGCTGTGTCTACCCTGCATTTTTAACTGATGTTACCTGCATTACTGAAAGACTGAATAAGAGTATAACTTGTAAGTAGCTATCTTCTGCAAGTCTTCCAGCAAAACGACAGTCCATATTTTAATAACATTTCAGCTGTAAAAAAGGATTCTAGAAAATGTCAAAAGCCCTATTTAAGCAATGATCTGAATACATTTGAATCTATCTCTATCTGACTGCATCAACATCAGCACACATTAATTCTCCTGTGCATGGATTCTATGTGTTATTTGAAACATCTTCTACGAAAGCCACATCAGAAACTCAGAATTCAGGTAAATACTGGAGTTATTTGACCAGAAACATCCCTATCTCACCTCAAGGCACTTGGGTAAACTTGTCTTGACTTTTTTTCCTTTTTCTGATAAGAAGTATGTGCATAGCTTAATGATAGCACTGCCATTACAGTGAGGAATGCTATCATGTCAGTTCCTGCATTCTCCATGCTCCAAATCTATCAATCAGAGATGTCAGGTCTGTCACATAAATTGGGACAGAACTCAATTGGTCTGCGTTTATGAAACACAGACTTAGATATTACCCAGCTCGTCCAGTGTCATATTTGAAAGCAAATGAACTATAAAGGAAAAAAAAAATTATTTTAGTCTTATTTAACAGATTTTTTAAAAACAACTTCTATTACAACACCTAGATAAAAAGGGAGCTTAGAATATTTCACAATGTATTTCAAGATTAACTAGAACAACTTTAAACAATTAAGCTCAGGAAGCACCAATTTTTAAAAAATATTGGTGTGCCTTTTGGGGGCAGTGAGATTCTACTAAGAGTAACCTAAGAAAGGTTCATGTTACGCTGCACATTAAGAAACAGTGTCTTGACACTAATTATGATAGTGCCCGAGTCATTTGAAAACCAGAGCACTTTCTTAATACAACAAAAAAACTTCATGTCCAACAATTAAATAATATAGACTAAGCCACTTCTGTGCAATTTCACAGACTGCAGTGCAGTACATCATTACTCTATCACCCTCAGCCCACAGGAAAACACCACATCTCATCAAAGTATATTTCTGAGAATAAACAAAACATTCAAAGAAGGGAATTAAAAATCACTAATACATCATTTTCATAAACAGACACAGTTATAATGAAGCCCAGAAGTACTAAACCGTATAACCAATGTCACACAGGAAGCCTATGGCAAATTTGAGACCTTAACACAGACATGGCAAACCCCAGTTTGCCATACCACATGAAACTTTTCTATCTTTAAGTTTATACCTGTGCAGATCTTGACAGAAGTAGTTTAAGATTAAGTGGAAATGTCAAAAATACTTATTAAGTTGCTCAGCCTGGACAGCATTTTAGATATTTGCTTGAATACTTGATTTCTTTTGTTTTAAAACACCTGTTTCAAGACACTATTTTCCCAGTAACTGATCACAACTGGAACCTCTTCATAAAAGGTTTTTGTTAATTAACTCTAAGTGTGGATTAAAAAAAATAAAATCATATGTTTCTCAGCCTGTCTGAACTGATACTGTTAACTCCCTGTTGAAATAGGCAGGCATAAAGAACTGCTTGTACTTGTTATTCCGTGGGAAAAAGAGAAGAATGCCAACTTGTGCCAAATATTTTTAAGTGTCATGAATTTACATCAGCTCATAAGCATATGATTTTGAACACTGAATTTTAAAGTGGGTTCACTGAATTTTAAAATAGGTTCATTTTTTTTTTTTTTCCTGTTCCTTAAAATGCTTTATTCCCATTAAAAAAAAAAAAAAAAAAAAAAAAAAAAAGGAAAAATATCATGTCTCAAGTTTGGAAATGAAAATACAAGAGGATTACTTTTACAGTCCAGTATGCGTGACATATCTTCATGATGAAAGCTGAAAATTGCTGTTTGCTTGTGCAGAAATTTTTCATTAATAGACAATGATTTATAGGTCTTGTCTGTGAGCAACACCAACTCTGATAATTCTGGGATAGAAGTATCATGTAGATGGAGTGACAGATACTGAGACGTTCCTTGTTTCTCCTCCCATTTTATCTCAAAAATGAAGTTCTTTTAATTTTGCTCTACCACACACACACAAAAAAAAGTCTATTGTTTACTCTACAATTCCTTCTGCAATCAGTGTCAAAGTATGTCAGTTATATGAAAAGATCCAGCCATTCTGTAATACATACATAAGCACAAAACAAACCCGGCTTTTAGCTGACATCTTTGCTGTCAACATTAAAAAGGCAAAAACCAGTGTGGATAATGGGTGAACTAAATAAAGCACATACTGGGTACCCAAAACACCTACAGAGCCAAAGAGAAAACTCTGGACTCAAACCAAAGAAATAATTACAATATGCACTCAAAATCACCAACTGGACAACAAATGTGACATGTGACTGGGTTAAAACAAGTTTTGAATCCAGAGAAGCATACTGCACAACAGTGATTTTTTAAAAAATGCTTAAAATGTCTAATTTCTTTTTTTTTCTTTTTTTTCTTTTTTTTTTTTTTTTTACTACTATATGAACTCTGTAAAGAAAAAATAAATTTTCTAGGTAGATATGGAGGATACCATTCCCAAAGAAAAGCACTATTATGCAACTGAGATTTCTGTATTCTTTTAGTATTTTAGTTTCAGTTATTATAAATGCAGCTCTTAAAGAAAAATTTGCAGTCCCACATAATAGAAACTTTCTATGTTTTTAATAGCGTGAATAATCCCAAACTTCACCTCACTTTCTTGGAAAGAAGGATGGCAGGTAGCAATCCTTTCTGCATGTAGCTTACATTACAGAACATGGGAACTGCATTATGCCAGCTGTTTTTCTCAGGAATTAATCAATACTGGCAGAAGGGTCAGACCAATATATTGAGATATTTATTCTCTTGTCTGTCATTCTTCTCTCTACCCTAATGCAGCCAAATTGTTGAATACCTGGTGAATCACAGTCAACATAGCAAACATATCTGTGAGGCTGATGTTGACACCAGTCAACATCAGGGCAGGTGCTAAAGTAGTAACGCTCACCCTGGAAGGTGCCTTCAGCTGCGCCATTCTCCCTCCCATAGCCACACCTACCCAGTCTAAAGAAGCTTCCATCTGTTTCATTTTCAGATTATATAGTTTCTGAGATTGTAAATTAAAGCAAATGATGTTGGCACTTGGGTTAAATCAGTGAATAGAATTTTATTTTTTCTATTGCCTTTTTTAAAAAAATACATGTTGATGTCAGAGGAATATCTATTTTATTTCCATTTTATAAAATATTGTGGTACCCTGATCCTACCAGGGTGACAGACAGCAACCCCAGATGTTTGCTAATTTGCAACGTTAAAAGTTTATTAACTTCTATTTCCACAGCTCCACAGTAAACAGGCATGGTACTGTTTGCCAGATAATCTTCTCCTAGCAGAAGCTTGTTGCTGTAGCAACATTTTGGAAGAGCTGGGATGCCAAAGTGACCATGCCGTACATGCATGCAATGAAACAATGGTTCCAGGAGAAAAAAGTTGAAACAAAAGAGCAAATCCAGCTGTAGCACTGCTGAATGATGAATGCTGGAGTATTTCTACAGTTATAATACTGTTTATATAATTAAATCCACCAAGAATGAGTCTCTTTGTATAAGCAAGAACATCACAAGACCTTACATAAATGGGAATTGGAGTAAGTGCAGTTTTTTCATTTCTGTTGAGTTTTCCCCCTGCTACAAAATGTAGTCCTGAATCCATCAGAGACTACCTAAACATGAACTTATCACCCTGACAACTAATTTTCAAGCCAGTTGGCACCTAGATGCTCTTTGCAGCCAGGTCTTAATGTGACCTTGGATATGTCATAGGTATAGCATGGTTCCAATACGAAGTTGTAATGTTTGAGTATTTATTAGAACTATTTTCTGTTAATAATGAAGTACCAGGTTAATTTGTACATTAATAAATTAAACACAGCAAAAGGATAGTTGAGTGCTGATAAATAGGATTAGTATAGTTCACATGACAGAAGCCATATCTTTCATGTAATAGTCAGTATAGTTGCAAATTTGTATTTTTACATTTATCAAATCTAGTAAACTTAGACACTAAAGGCTGTCTAAAACAGTGTCTCCTTATGACTACTGGCAGCAGTCTCGGCTTTGGAAACTCCACAACCTCATTTCCTTGCCTCTCTCCTTCAATTCACACATGCAGGGGTTTTGTAGGTAAATTTATTATTTAGGTTATCTCAGGTCTCTCCCACTGATCATGACATTCAAGAGACGTGCTTACATTTTCACACATACATACTTATGCACACATACTTCTGAAATCATATTCTCTGTGTGCATATATGTGCACACTGTATATGTAACATCTATGGAATATTATTCATATGTGTGAGGAATGGAAACAGGTTTCCCCTGAGCCTTCTCTAGGCTACACATTCCCAGCTCTCTCAGCCTTTCCTCATAGCAGAGATGCTGTAGTCCCTTTATCATCTTGGTGAGCCTTCATTGGATACTCTCTAGTCTCTTGTGTACTGGAGAGCCCAGAACTGGTCCCAGCACTCCTGGTGTGGCCTCATCAGTGCTGAGCAAACCGATCTAGTCAATAATTTGTGTAAGGTGACCCAGGATACCATTAGCCTTCACTGTGGCAAGGGCACATTGCTGGCTCATGGTTAATGATAATTAGTGGATGTATACATAATTAATACCTTTACACAGATCAGAACCAAACCAAAACCACAAAAAAACAAACCAAACCAAACCAAAGCAAAAAAAAAAAAAAAACCACACCCAGGAGTTTCAAATTGAAAAGTAAACAAACCAAAACAAAAAACCCAAACCAAAAGTAAGGTTTTAATTCAAAACCTGACTCCCAACATACTGCTGCTATTCTGTTCTTTATGGCACTCCCTTCCAAGCAACAGAACAGAACAGACTTTAATCTTGTCTACCTGGAATTCAGCAGAAAAGGGTTCTTTCTTGCTCAGAACAGTTTTCTGCATTTGTTTAATCAATAAATTAATTTTCTGTAACAAATCACAATCTGGACTTTTAGTCAAGCTGATTTTTGTCCCTGCTTTTAATTATAACCAGATAAAAAATCATAACCAGTGAAAGTTAGAAGAGGTATAAAAGATAGACTAATTTGACTCATTTTCTTCCAAAATGAAAATGTTATCTTTTCTAGCTTATCTTGCCTTGTACAAGCATCAACATCTATACATCTAGTAAATATTTTCATGTCAATGTTTCAGTAACATTAAAATCCTGTTTAATTATAACAGCACAGATCAGGTTGTCCCCTGAATTGCGTTAGTGAATTGCATTGAAAATGCTTCTCAAACATCACTGCCAAATGGCTTGTTCAAGTCTCTGCAGAAAGGGCACTGCTCACTGAGAAACAGTGTCAGATCTTTGCTGTCAAAATTATCGTCAGGGGACACATTTTACCATCTCATAATGTTTCTAAACCTTTTCAAACACTTCTGTGGTCTCATGAAGATTTCCCTTGATACCTTGTAAACAAAAGGTCAGATCTGCATCTACCCAGGTTCCACAGTACAAGAGATTTATCACTGCATTATCTGAAGATATTGCATGGGCAAGCAAGCTGGAGCACTGTATTTCATTACAAGCAGCTGAGGCCTCCAGCTCTTACTTTGCCTTTTTTCGTGGCTTTCTGGTTTTTGTTTTTGTTTTTTTTTCCTCTTATCAGAACTGAAAACAAGGCTCAAAAGAACATTTTAGTTTCTTTTCTAGAGGACCTAAACTGTTCAATTAAAAAAATAGAGGTAAACCGAATGATTCATATAAAGAAGCAAGAAATGTTGACTCTTTTGTTAGGTTTGGCTGATAAGCAGTCTTAAAGTAAACTAGTTATCCAGAGATACATTTTTGGCACAGAAATTAGTCCTGATTATCAAGCACTGAAGGAGCAGAAACAGTTTAAACAGTGTGGAGAAGCTTTACAAGATAAGAAATAGAAGTTCTTCTAAATAAAATAGCAAAGAAACAATATTTGTCCTTTCCCATTTGTTTTCTTCGGGCACTTGACAGAACTTTCTATGCTGTTTGTTTTCTTTGCAGTGTCAGTTCTTTACTCTATCTCTGCTGTCAGCCAGCACCAGACAGAAGCGGAGGACCAAAAGCTATTTTTAAGTTTTTCTTTCCATCCCTCTCCCCACCTCCCTTAATTGGCTAGGTTCAAGTCCATGTTTTCACTTTAAGCTAGAAATTGCCTGAGCTCTTAGTGTTAGGTTTTAGCAACAGATGGTACACTTCCCTCTGAGTTAATTCTGAACCAGTATCTCAGGGCTGAGATTGCTAGAGCTGTTATCTTTCAGCAGAGATTCTGATTTTATAATCATTACCAATCCAAAGCCTACTTCAAAGAAATAGTTGTTAAGCTCTGCTGTGGTATTATTCTGTGTCAAACAGCTGTTTCAATCCGTCTAAGAGAGAGATACTACTGGAATGCTGAAGATGGTATTAAATGAAGAGTTATTCAATATTTGCTACTGAGTAAAATATCCTCTCCCATTCTTTCTCCCCAAGAACACCCATGTTTCTGCAAGTTCCTGGTAATAGGAATGAAACAGCTTTCCTAAACCTGCAGTGTAGGCAAAAGTAATAAAATAAAATTTAAATTAAACCTCCCCAAAACCTCCTGGAATAGCAACTCATTTAATGGGGAAGAGCAGGAAAGAAAACTGAATTTAAAAAACAAAACAAAACAAACAAACAAAAAAACCAAACCAAACAAACCAACATTGATCAACTGGGAGGGCAAAGCTGGAGAAATGGTTAAAAGTATTTGACAAAGTTAAAAGGAAAACAGGAGACAGTCCTTGGACAGTAAAAATGGGGAGAGTGGCACAAGGAATCAATGGAAGCCTAAGAGGATGAGTAAAACAGTGGAAGAAGGACAGTGGCAATGGGAAAGGCTCAGAACACAAAATCGTCTGGTTAGGAAAAAGCCACTAGACAGATCTGTGAAACCAAGATCTGATGTTAGGAAATTCAATAGACTCTAGAAAGATGTTGGGAATTTAGCAGATGGGCACAATAAATACATATTTTTAATTTAACATGTTCTTACAATAACTCCAGTATTAGCACCATGGGTCAAGAATCTATTAAAAATATGGAAATAAAGAGAAAATGAAAGGAAATGAGCTTGGCTCTTGGTATTCTTGATTCCTTGCATGAAGAGCAAAATTCGATTGAAATGTTTCCTGGGGCAGAGAAAGATTAAAATAAAATTAATGGTACTCTAGGGGTACAAATAACGTTTCATAGGGTTTGTCTGAGGTTATCATCGCTAAAGGCTAAATAAAACATGAAGTTTGAGTGAAACTTTGAATCATATGATACTCAGTTGCTCTTCTTGCTGCCTAAATAAACTCCATTGCACCAACGAATAAAGCACTGAAACTGTAATAAGTCCTGCCGTTTTGATCTCCAACCAAAATCTTTATATTTAGGTATCAAAAGGTTAGATAAGCTGTTTGGTTAGTTGTTTGAGTTTTTTCCCCTAAGGGATGCTGTGGATACTTAACTTGCACAGATCTTTTACACAGCAGCCTCTGAATTATCTCAAGGCAACCTCATCTGTCTTCCAGCTACTGCCTTCTCAGCATATTGACCTTTATCCTTATTTACGCCCAACACTTTCAAAGGAATGTAATGTTATGCAGAATTTGCTTTTTAAGAGACCCTTCAATTTGTCTGCAAGTAGGACATCTCTTTACAGTAATTTAAAATCAAAAATCAACCATTTACTCCCATTAATTAGATTTGAGGAACAACTGGAAGCTATTAAAACATGTATGGCATGATGAATAACCATTATGCTAAACATTATTCTTGGTCTCATTTACTCCTTTCAACCTCAAATTGACCATGCCATCACTACTGAATTCAGCAGGAGTCCTCCTCCTCTTCATCCTTCTCCCTCCCCTGCTCATAAATCCTGTAACTTAAGGGGCATTACAATATGAAATCTTGAAATAAAACGGTTTTCATTACTTTTCTGTACACCCTATCACAGTATTGCTGAATAAAGCTTGATCCTCTTTAGAAGATCTCCCTAGAAACCAGATTTTTGTTGGGTTTTAAATTGTTGGATTTTTAAATTGATGTGTGTGCTCATGCCCTGGTAATTGCTTACTAAACAAGGACCTTCTAGATGCCTTATGAGCATGTACTTTGGAAACAGCAGCAAGAAATAAAAAAATGTACACCCTAATAAACCATTTGGGGTTAATAGATTAAGGAATGTTTTTGTTTAGCTATAGTTTCCTTTGAAGTTGTGTGGGCAAGTCCTATTGCCCTGTCTAGAGCTAGCAGATAATCAGGAGGACCAGAATTTTTCACTGATTAAGCTGATCCTGGACAGGGATGTTCTTTTCCAAAACGCATGTTTTCATTCAAGCAACCTTTCAACTGGCAAGTTCTGTCCCCTTATCCTACATTGAAAGCTTGGCTTAGGGTTGACAGTATCTGGCCCAGTGTAGTCAATACAGTGCAGTCAGCAGAAGTGAGAAGCTTTCTGCAATAGTGAGCAATTTATATTGTCCACTGAACTATACATGATACAGTAAACAGTAACATTAAACTTCAGATCTCTTTTTTCAAAGCAGGGTGTCCATCTTATTCAGTTGATGTTTCCAGAAGTTAAATAGAAAAAAATCCTTACAATTTTAGAATACATAAGAAAAAAAATTAAACTGCTCCTCAAAGTTCATACACAGTTTGAAACCAATCTGGACTTAAAACTCACAACAAATTATTTCACCCTTTCATAGTTTGACAAAGAATCATACAATGGTTTCTGTTGGAAGGGACCACAAAGATCAGACGGTTCCAACCCCCCTGCCACACGCAGTGACACCTTCCACTAGATCAGGTTGCACAAAAACCCATCCAGCCTAGCCTTGAACACTTCCAGGGATGGGGCAGCCACAGCTTCTCTTGGGAACTTGTCCCAGTGTCTCACCACTCTCACAGTAAAGAAGGTGAGATCTACAAAGTCTTAATAACTAAAGCAAAGCAAGGACAAAGAAAAGAGGAATGTGACATCCAAATCAAGTAGAACATCTTGGAGAAAGTCTCCAGAGTGTCTGGGTACTCTGCAAGATACAGTCAGACTGCACAGGATGGACAAGTTCAGCTGTTTGAAATTTTCAGTTAGGGGTTGATTAGCCAAGGACATAGGAATGGTTTGAGATCTTTTGATAGAAGCTAAAAGACACTTGCATTCATTGCACTGCTGCATAAATGCCTATAGCCCTTTGTGTTTAATGAGACAATCTATGTATTATATGTTTACAAAAGTAGAAAGAAGGTTCTCATCTTGGAGTTTTTCTAACAGGTATGAAGTTACACACACACACATCATCAATCATATATGATCATGCCCCTAGGGAAAATGCAACAAACAAGTATTAACAACTAACTTCCTAAGTAATAAGCAAACATCTTATGTATGGTACTTAAAACATTTAAACATCATCCCATGTACTAATTCTTTTGCTCTGCTTTTTCTTTCTGTATTATGCTCTTTTTCTGTGCAAAGTTATCATAGTTTAATATTGAAACTTGTTCTGTAGTCTGACCTCTCTAAAGAGTCACCTTCCAACTTGAATTCTTTTAATTGTTATTTGACACTGTGGGAACCAACCTGGCTTGCAAAGGAGGCCAGGTGAATCCCCAAGGTTTAGTGTTCTGTTTCATTTCCCTATCCAGTCACTTACTGTGAGACCATTTGGCAGAAGCAGTCCTTAAGCCTTCAAATAATTAGTTCATGCTAAGATAGGCGGAGATCGTAGGAAGAACATAACATGGAAGACTATAACCAAAACACCCCAACCAACAGCTCACACTTCTACAATGTGCCCTACTTGGAAACAGTTGAAGAAAACTTTGTCAGCTAAGTTTTACTTCTCTATATGTGAATAGTCCAATTAGAAGCAGTGCAAGAGAAGGAGAAACCTTTCTGAACTGGGATGCATTCAAAGGAAAAACAGAATCTCAACAGTAAAAAATGGCAGTAAAATAAAGAACTGGGGCGAGGAGTAATTTTCTCTTTAAATACAGCTTTCTCTTTAAGTACAGCTTCACAACAGTACTTTCACAAATCACTCTGAAGAAATGCTAACATGGAGAAACATTTTAAAAAGGTCTTTACAAAACTATTACTCACTTAAAAAAATAAATGAATGGTAAGATTTTCCCATAATCAGATTCGTGGGGGCTTTGTTAGTTTGTTTGTTTGATAATACTCTCAGTACTCACTTTTGTCCAAGAAGAAACACAGCTTTTCTGAAATCAACAGAAATTTTCCTGGTGGCACTACTGGAGGCAAGATCTCATACCTGTATTGTAGCCTCCTAGTTCTGAAAAGTGGTCTTTAATGACACTAGCCGCTGAAGTGATGTTAAACACCAAAACAGAAAGAGGACTGGGGATGACAAGAACAGACAATCCATCAGATGACCTTTACACATTAGAAAGTGGGACTGGGAGTGGTGGCTAGACTCTGTGAGCCACTGAGAGATTGCAGGTGCGATAAGGGGTCTTAAAAGGTTACAGATCTGCCTACCAATGATGCCAGAAGCTGGGGGTGTTCTTCAGAACCAACTCTTCCCTTTTTTGCCCTCAAACATATGTTTCAACTGTAGATCTGGGCCCAGCAATATGATGAGTAGGAAAGACTCTTGGAAAACATTCTTCTCCCATAGAATCATAGAATAGTTTGGGTTGGAAAGGACCTTAAGATCATCTAGTTCCAACCCCCCTGCCATGGGCAGGGACACCTCCCATTAAACCATGTCACCCAAGGCTCAGTCCAGCCTGGACTTGAACACCGCGAGGGATGGAGCATTCACAGCTTCCCTGGTGTTGTCGTTTAAGCCTGTATAACTCACACAGTTTTGCTCACTCACTCCACCCTCTTTCTTCCCCTCACTCCCAGGTAATTGGGAAGGAGAATCGGAAGAATGCAACTCCCACAGGTTGAGATAAGAACAGTTCACTAACTAAGGTATAACACAAGACCACTACTGCTACCACCAATAATAATAATGACAAGAGAAATACAAGGGAAAAGAATACAGTCGCTCACCACCTATACCCAGGCCGACCAAGCAGTGCACCCGCAACCATCCGGGTCTCTGCCCTCCATTTACATCCTGGGCATGACGTGATGTGGCATGGAATACCATTTTGGTCAGTTTGGGTCAGGTGTCCTGTCTCTGCTTCCTCCCGGCTTCCCCTACTCCCTGGCGGAGCATGAGGCTCAGAAAGTCCCTGGTCAGACTAAACATTCTAAGCCATAACTAAAAATGTTGGTATTATCAGGGCTGTTCCCAGGCTGAAAGTTGAAAACATAGCACTGCACCAGCTACCAAGGAAAAAAATGACTGCTGCTGCTGAACCCATGACTCCTGGGCAACCCCTTCTAGTGCCTCACCACCCTCACAGTAAAAAGCTTCCTCCTTCTATCTCACCAAAACTTCCCCTGTTTAAATTTGAACCTTTTACCCCTTGTCCTATCACTACAGTCCCTAATGAAGAGTCCCTCCCCAGCATGCTTATATGCCCCCTTCAAATACTGGAAGGCTGCTAGGAGGTCTCCACGCAGCCTTCTCTTCCCTAGGCTGAACAGCCCCAACCTTCTCAGCCTATCTTCATACGGGAGGTGCTCCAGTCCCCTGATCATCCTCGTGGCCCTCCTCTGGACTTGTTCCAACAGTTCCATGTCCTTTTGATGTTGAGGACACCAGAACTGCACACAATACTCCAAGTGAGGTCTCACGAGAGCAGAGTAGAGAGGCAGGATCACCTCCTTCGACACTCAGCATGTTGACAAATTCCTTCCATCCCTGGACATACCCAGTCAATTACCCTGGGTTTTTGTTTTTGTTTTTTTTTTTTTTTTTAAAAAGAAGAAAGGAATTAGAAACTAACTCCTTTCTCTACTCTCACTTGTTTCACTCCCCTTTCAATCTCCAGAATGTATCAAAATATCCATGAACTTTGATGCCATTTACACCTTTTTTCTTTTTTTAACATTTGAATTTAAAAAAAAAGTCTTAAAATATTTTTTGCGAGAAATTAGAGATAGTGAGATAGAATTGCTTTGACATAGCACCAAGCTGGAAACTGAGAACTGGGGATTCTCACAGTAACCAGCTGTCCTAAGTTTTCTGGTTTATGCAGAAGATAATGGAAAAGGTGAAAGGGCAAACGGTCAAAAGAGATTCTTTCCTGCTGTTTCTCAAGTATAAAACAGTGTTTTAATGCCTTAGCTTCTGAGTTGTGTGTCCCTGGTGCCCCCATCTCCCTATATATCAAAATACAGTAACAGCCCACAGCTGGAAGGACTTACTGGTTCCTGCTGGTGCTGTTTACTCTTGGAACAAGTCCAGAGGAGGACCACGAGGATGATCAGGGGACTGGAGCACCTCCTGTATGAAGATAGGCTGGGAAGGTTGGGGCTGTTCAGCCTGCAGAAGAGAAGGGTGCATGGAGACCTCCTTGCAGCCTTCCAATATCTGAAGGGGGGCTATAGGGATGCTGGGGAGGGTCTCTTCATTAGGGACTGTAGTGAGAGGAGAAGGGGTAATGGGTTCAAACTTAAACAGGGGAAGTTTAGATTGGATATAAGGAAAAAATTCTTTACTGCGAGGGTGGTGAGGCACTGGAATGGGTTGCCCAGGGAAGTTGTGAATGCTCCATCACTGGCGGTGTTCAAGTCTGGGTTGGACAGAGCCTTGGGTGACATGGTTTAGTGGGAGGTGTCCCTGCCCACGGCAGGGGGTTGTAACTAGATGATCTTAAGGTCCTTTCCAACCCTAACTATTCTATGATTCTATGATTCTATTCTTAGGGCAAGAGCATTGCCCATCGTAATTCAGATTTTCTGCTTGTGTGTGAACATCAAAATTCAATAAATATGCAAAA
Organism: Ara ararauna; assembly: GCA_028858755.1. Lineage (NCBI taxonomy): Eukaryota > Metazoa > Chordata > Aves > Psittaciformes > Psittacidae > Ara > Ara ararauna. The sequence continues at coordinate 51,376,457 of CM054376.1, read as the reverse complement.
TTTCAGGTGAATTCTATGATATTCTCAACACAGCACACCAGAATCAAAAGTCCACATTTTCCAATGACACCTTCTAGAATAGGGAGAACAGTATTTATTTTTTTTCTTTTCTTTTCTAAACTAAACAGATGTTACATATTCCACTACCTTCGTATGCCAGTTAGGGTACAAGACTTAGGGGTTTTGCCAATGATAACAATACACCCAAATACCTATAACTTCACTGTAATGATATAACATTATCGATGTTTTGATGTAGAAATGCACGAAAAGTAAAGATGCTGTGATAGAAAAGTTCTTAATAATACACTGTTGATCGTTGCATTATCAACAGATGCAACCTACCCATGACAAACTCATCCTGCTTAATTCCGTTACCTGTATCTCCTTATGCTCCCAACTATTTTCTGTTCCACATAGAGTCAGATAATTTAGAGAACCATGTTTTTTAAAAGGACAGAAAAGGTACTGTAGGTATTAAAAATTTGAATTTTAATTTATATTTAGGTAAGTTTACATTATGAAAATATTCCACTTTGATGTTTGGAGCTGGGATGTAGTGCAAGACTCACAATTTCTTACAATTTAAAAAGTCAGAAAACACCTTCAAACTGCTGATTTGGGGACTTTCAACTCAGGACAAGTTCATTGTAAATATTTTGTAAAATCAGGTAGAAGTAACGGATTTTACACTGGGGGTCACGGGTTCAGCAGTAGCAGTCATTTTTCTCCTTCTTGGTAGCTGGTGCAGTGCTATGTTTTCAACTTTCAGCCTGGGAACAGCCCTGATAACACCAACATTTTTAGTTATGGCTTAGAATGTTTAGTCTGACCAGGGACTTTCTGAGCCTCATGGTCTGCCAGGGAGGAGGGGAAGCCGGGAGGAAGCAGAGACAGGACACCTGACCCAAACTGACCAAAGAGGTATTCCATGCCACAGCACATCATGTCCAGGATGTAAAAACAGAGCAGCAGAGACCCGGATGGTTGCGGGTGCACTGCTTGGTCGGCCTGGGTATAGGTGGTGAGCAACTGTATTCTTCCCTTGTATTTCTCGTCATTATTATTATTGGTGGTAGCAGTAGTGGTCTTGTGTTATACCTTAGTTAGTGAACTGTTCTTATCTTAATCTGTGGGAGTTGCATTCTTTCGATTCTCATTCCCATCCCCCGGGGACTGGGGGAAGAAAGAGGGTGAAGTGAGTGAATGAACCGCGTGAGTGGCTTGAACCACGACACTGGGAAATAACCAGCAAACCTATAAATGTCTCCAATTCTGCTTATGCATCTACCCACTAAAGTAGCAGTTTAGAATTTAGTTACATTTGCAAAAAACCTGGAGGATGTCAGTGGTTAAAGAACGTACCCGGCCATGAGGGGAAGGGAGGGGGGAGAAGAAGAGGCGGAGGACTGCCCTGTAAATTGTTTTTTTTTTTTTTTTTTTAACGTGAATATTTTTGACATATCAAATTTAAAATATATATTTAAATAGAGATTTAAACATTTTAATATAGTTGACTATATCCAAGGCCAAGTTGGATGGGTCTTTTAGCAACCTGGTCTAGTGGAAGGTGTCCCTGCCCATAGGAGGGGGCTTGGAATCGGATGATCTTTAAGGTCCCCTTCAAACTAAACAATTCCATGACATTTTTGCTTTAATATCCACAAGAAAATCTGGAGAGCGGTCAGAAATACTTGCCAGTTTGCATCTCAGTTGAATCTGTGCAACATGCTTACACACAAACACCCCCGTAGACCTATGCTCATATGAACATATATATCCAGTATTTTTTATAGCTTTGGTCAACTTTAAACATAGGTTTTAAAAGTGAGATGAAATTTAACAACAAACTATTTATATACAGCCAAAGTGATTATTATCTAAAAAATTATTAGCTTCCTAACTTAATTTTAGGAGCCTCTCTCCTGAAATACTTTGAATAAAGGCCAAGTATGGTAGAGAAGAACATTGTCTGCATGAAACAGTTGGTCAAGTCTTTCCCATAAAATGCCAAATTATGATAACTAATAACATAACCCTCCCCATATATTTCATAGCAGCTACAAGCCCAGTGTATTATTAAACAACCTATGGGTTATATAATAAAAATTAATGCATGTTATTCAATTACTAACTAATTAGAAGCATTTACTGTGTTTAACTACCATATTGTGTAATAGCAGAGTGGTAATTTCAATGAATGCACTAACATATTTTATTAATCACAGGGTAATTATTGTAATAAATTTAAATAAGAATGGTATTAAGGGATCATAATTCCAATTGCCATCCTTTATTAAAATTCTTGTTAGAGTCAGACAATTATCAACAATCAAGAGGAGATGATCTGCCAGTTGCTCATGGTGGAAAGTGTATGTGCTCACAAAAATCAGAATACAGAGATGACACAGGAGCATCATCTGCTTCTCTTCAGAAGTTTCTGAGGAGGAGACACAGCTGCAGGTGGTGACAGTGGCCAAGAATGAGACAGTTCCCGCTCCTCAGCCCTGGGAAAGCCAGTAAGCTTGTCAGAGAAGGGATGAGTCTTTTGGTAATTACACATTGCCATCACTATCCCGCCAGGTCTCCAACACTGACCCCCAGCACAACTCTCTACAACAGCTTTATTTACTTCTTGCCATTTATATCACCAGTGTTAAAATAACAGAAAAAAACCAAAAAGGTCATATAAGTGTCTAGGTTAGTAACTCTTCAGGCTCATATCAGGAACAAAAAGTAATAATCAAAACTTAGGACTCTAAACAACTCATCTTTTGACAGCAAACTGCTCATCCATGTGTTATTTATTGCTTTTGGGTGGACAGAACTATAGATTTGGACATAGAGTTGTGATTTTATCTTGTTTTAGAGATGGCAAGCTCAAACAGAAAAACTATAGGGCTTTTAAACAAGATGAATGTTACACAGGTCGCTGCTATAGCTCCTCACATAAAGCTTTCATACAAACAAATGCAAATAATCACATTTATGCAGACATTTCTGCAGTCTTAAAATGAAGTTGTTTGCAAAGAAAGATATTTCTCTACTGAAGAATCTAATGGACCAGTGTAAAATTTTGTCAGCTTGATGGCACTTCTTAGTGCCACTTGCAACTAACTCCTTAGTTACAAGTACTGGGAGAGTTTGGTTTGGGTAGATTCTTCACCACACAGAAGGAAGCAAACACTGGAGTTATTTGAAGGGACAACATGAGCAGAGCCCAGCAGATGTGCACCATGTTCTTCCAGAGATCAGAAATACACACAAGTGTAATTTACACATGCAATTTGTTATTAGCATATTTTGTCTCCCACATATCCCAGTCTCATAACCCAGCAGTTACCTGAGAATTCCAAGATTTCTGCATTATAAACTATTATAATACCATATTATAAAAAAACCCCCAAACCACCACAAACCAAAACCAAAAAAAACCCAAACATTAAAACCCCCGCTGTAGCCTGATATCCTCATGGTGTAAACAGCTATGGGCTGGTAGGTCTTCACCAAGTTAATGAAGGCACAACAGCATAGAACTTGTATAAAATAAAGTAGGTTAATGCTCCCTTTTAAAATACAGTAATTCGAGAACTTGAAGTGATTAGGCCAATCATTTCAGAAGCTGGAACAACAGAGAAAATTCACTGTATGCACTGGCCCACAGAAGGAGTGTGGGGGGATGCTGCAGCATCCTGCATTAGCCTTTTAGAATTCCTCCAGTAGAAACAGCCTAGTTTGCATGCTAAAATCAAAGTACAGCATAGCAAAGAACCCACAATTTATGCAGCTTAAAGTCAAAAGTCAGAAAGCCTTGAGGAAGTTTTATAATCACAACCTTATAAAATTGTGTTTGTTAGTTTATGAGAAATATCTGTGTAGGTGTGCATGGTTTCCAGAAAAACAAATAATGCATGCTATTAAATAGATACCAGAAGTATGCTATGCAGTTTGCATAAAGTAAGTAATTTTAAAACTAGACACTAATGCAGCAAGTTTGATTTCAAATAACATGAAACAATTTTTCCTCTCATACATCCATGAAAAATAAAATACATTTTTCCTCTCATACATCCGTGAAAAATAAAATACAATATAGCTACAATATACAATACATGTGTTTGCATACAAGACTAACAAATTAATTTTCTGTTAAGCATTTAAAAAATTGATGCCAATGTATGACACGTCTTCTCTATGTATAAAGCTTATTAAAAGACAGTAAAAAAATCTGCCTATACCTTTGCAGCAAAATTCCTAGGAAGACTGATTCAGAAAAAAAGTCTGCATCTTTCATACTTAAAATATTGTATTAGGCATCTTTTTCATCAACATACTGTATTTAATCTAAACTATATTCTAAGCTTCTTATTTTTAAATTAACTCAATCTCTTCACTTTTGGGTTCTTAGATGAGTTTCTCTGTTGTTGCTTTAACCTGTATTTCCTCTGTACTAAAGCAAATTATCTAACTCTTAGCTACACAGCAGCTGGGATTTACTTTTCTAAACAGAAATTTTATGCTGGAAGCATCAGTTCTGCTTCATTTGTGACAGACCCACAGATTTTATTTTTCTTCTATGAAAAAAAATGGAAATGGAACACCTGGTAGCTGTCATATCAAAACAATGCACTGCAGCCCATGACACCTTCCCTACCTAGGGACTTTTTGCATAATGACAAGAGAACTCTTCAGTTCTAGTCCTGTCCTCCTCCTGCAAGAGCTTTTCTATAGCCTACTGCTCATAATTTTACATAAATACTAGAGCCGTATTAACTCAATCTGGATTTTCAACCAATAACAAATGTAATAGAAAAAAATATTTTACTGAGTCAGATACTTGAAACTCTCAAAAGCTTCTCTGACACCTCTCAATTTCTGTGTTTACAAAACTCACAAAAACAACTTAAACAAAAAATAATAAAAAAAGTTTTAAAAACATGCAGGACTGTTCTGGTCACAGAACATAAAAGAAATTCTCCAGAATGTAGGCAACCACAGATAAGTGACATTCAAGTGTCTCACAGTAAGCTTCATGATACTTTTTGGGTATTTTAAAAGTTCTTGTAGTCTTAACTTTGGAATTCTACTCTCTATTCCCTCTGTTCTTTGCGAGAGCTGTTCACTGGAATTAAGAGCTGCAACTTAATGCTTTTATAACATTTGTGCTAAATCAGCTCCATTGTTGGCTAGTAACAGAAATCTGCTATCTATTAAGTGCTCTAGGTCTGACAAAAGTACCAGAAAACATCCTTATACTGTTTTAATATTTATTAAAAAAGTATCTTTCATACATGGGAAAGTAGCATTAAATTACTTAAATAATTAAATTTAAGAAAGAAATAGCAAGTACAGTGTATTCTGACTCCAGCTGTAAAAAGAAAAAAAATATCAACTATAAATGTAGTGTTTTATTCTTGAGAGGGCAATCTACACTTTAAATACTCTCATGCTACATGTCCTAGGAATTTGTAACACTATAGCACTTTCAGCGTCCCCTTTCTCTCCAAGTTTTGTACAAAATAAAACCAATCTTGGCTATATAAAGGAAAAAAACAGCCTTTTTTTCTTTGATAACAACCTTTATAAAGTACCATGAAGAAAATAGATTGCAGCATTTCTAAAAGTATCCATGTAATAGGCTAGCAAAAATAAATGCTGACAGAAGGATCTATAATTGTTATATCCATTTGCTCTCCTACTTTCTTGCACTCAAACTTTGGACCAGTTTAACACTGATATCAGCATTGGTTTGATAATTTACTATGAGAATTCCAGACACATATCTTCAAAGCCACTGTAGAAACACATCCCTTTGGCTTGGTAAAAATATAGACTGAAACAGAAGTATTACAGAGCTCTCCTGTATTTTACCATTATTCTTGGACTATGTCCCTTTCTGCTCAGGCAAACCAACAGGCATTCACAACACATGAAAATACCCATACTGCAGAGTGCTGAAAGACAAATTCCCTCCCTAGGAATTCTCTCTCTCTAGGCTTTTAGAAGTAACAGCAAACATGTCTGAAAGTTGTCTTCCCATGACCTTTCTAAACAATTCAGCAGCTCTAATTGTTAAATGTAACCAATTTATATTCCTTTGTTCAGCACTAGAACAATACAATGTCTTTAATTTAAAGTCTGCGATGAAACTGATTCACATTAATCAACCCTTCTCAGCCTTGAATTTCGATTCCTCATCCTTTTAGACATTCTTACACTGATATTTCCCCTACATGCAAAAGACAACATCTGAAAATGCTTTCACATAGTGCAAAGAACAAGTCACAGTAAAGAAACAGACCTCAAAAATCAGAACCATCAAAATTGATTCTTAAATTGAGAGACATCAGCACCTCAAGTCATCTTCACACCAGTGTCACACCACTCTTGACACCTCACCTTTGATGTTCCCTTCAGTGCTCTTTCTTGCTCTGATGACAGCTGCAATTAAGCGTATCTAACAGACTAAATGTTTAATCCATTGCTGGATCTCAAACTCTTCCCTCCCCACCTTTGGCATGTACGATTTTCTCAATCATAAATTCATTAAACAAAACTGGGAAAATACTGCTTCTCCTAACTGATTGATGAGTTCCTTGATGAAGGACATAGAGCATCACTGTCTCTTCAGAATGTCAGGCGCAGTAGTAGCGTTCATTTGTCTGCCAGAAAGTCCAATAATGTAACCTTCCGTATTATCTTAGGATTTTGCCAGAACCAATTAAAAAAAATCCTCTATCAACCCATAAGTAAACTACCCTACTTTACTAAATAAACACTTAAACAAAACATGTTCAACTCAGAAGATTAAGAGCTTCAGGAATGCTTGTGCATAGGATGAGAAAGTTGGGGCTATTCAGCCTGGAGAAGAGAAGGCTGCATGGAGACCTCCTAGCAGCCTTCCAATATCTGAAGGGGGCCTATAGGGATGCTGGGGAGTGACTTTTCATTAGGGACTGTAGTGAGAGGACAAGGGGTAATGGGTTAAAACTCAAAGAGGGGAAGTTTAGATTGGATATGAGAAAGAAATTCTTTACTGTGAGGGTGGTGAGGCACTGGAATGGGTTGCCCGTGGAAGCTGCGAACGCTCCATTGCTGGCGGTGTTCAAGACGGGGTTGGACAGAGCCTTGGGTAACACGGTTTAGTGTGAGGTGTCCATGCCCCTGGCAGGGGGGTTGGAACTAGATGATCTTAAGGTCCTTTCCAACCCTAACTATTCTATGATTCCTGATTCACTGTGTGTTTGTAATATAGGTTTGCTTTAGCCTCCTGACTTTATTGGGGTCAATTACCCTCACGTAAAGCCACTGTAAAATTCAATACCATCACCAACTTCATAAGAGAACATGTTGCAGCTATAAAGAGAAAAAGCTTGAACATCATGAGATCCCACAAATGCTACCTCAGGTACGCAGCTCCAGCAAACCTTTTCTAAAGCAGATACCCACTGATACATAAAATATTTAAAGAATTACTATAAGGTCCATTCATTACAATTTTTTTTTCAGGAACTGAAGACAAGATTAAAACCATCTATGTAACATACGATATAACCTCACCAACAAGTGAGACTTCATTTAGTTGAGAGGAAAAAGGAGATTTCTAAAAATGGACAACTTCATAGGTACATCGAGATGGAAGTCTAACAAATTATCTCTCTAACAGACATATCAGTCTTTCTTTAGCATTTTAATTTAAAACAAAAAAGAGGGTAAAAAAACCCCCACATCAGCAGCATTCTACACTAAAGATGGGCATGGCTCACGAATACAGACATGATTTGACAAGAAATTTATCCCCACTTATGAAGATTAAGTAACACAGATGGGATTACCCACTTCTGCACAGTTAGATTCTGAAAAAAAGGAAAAAATCTAATTTTTTATTTCAAATTATTTGACATGTGCCACAATTATTACTTAGCTTGGTACAAAATAACTTGTATTCTTAATGAGAAGAAAAAAAGAGCATCAGTTAGAAAAGATTTAGTCATGCTATAGACAATCATTCATGAGAAGTTTAAGTGTATGTTATCAGAGAAAAATCAAAGCAAGTGTTGAAGTTACTCAAATTATAGTAACACAGCCTTTATTTCATAGATAGCTAAATATCTTTTTCACACTTTTTTTTTTTGAAAGATCACAGTATGGGTCATGTTCTCTAAGTAGTAATCTGACTCACTGCCAATCTCATTAGTAATTTATCATAAATATTCCTTTTCTAAAGAATCCCGATTTCTCCATCAAATTAAATGAAATGTACATAACTTCCATTAAGCTTTCATTACATGCTTATGAAAGACTATTTTGATTATAGGATGAGAACTACGGAACATTATACAATGTGTAGGCTACAGATAAGAACTTGTTAGAAACAAAGAACCCTCTTCGTCTGTCATTGATCCGGGATGAGTAATTTACCACTATTTAGCCATCTGTAATAATGTTTGTGTGTTTCACATCCACAGATTTCCTTTCATCTAATTTGTAGTTTTGGAAATCCCCTCTGTGTTTTGCTTCACATTATTTGGAAACACCTCTTGCTAGTGATTTCCTTCCCCAGGCCAATAAAATACTAGAATTGACAAATACCTTAAAAACACTGGAAAAAAGAAGTCTTTTATTTTACTTGAATGGAAATTGTAAAAATTCAAATAAATATATCAAATAATTTCCCTAGTTAAACACATCCTAAAACTTGCCTTACTTAAGAATAGGATTAGTAAAAGATTCATCAAGTCACTGAAACCAATACTTTCATGGTTTTCTGAACTGTAGTACCTGGCTACAAACAGACACAAGTGTTTCTCACACCTTCCTTAGATGTGTCAAGCACCAGTTCAACCCAGTGATGTGCCATGAAATTTATCATGTTAATGCAGCATTATTTAATAAAAATGAAGCATTCAGATAATGAGATCACACCTATCATGTAAGGATTTGAGGCTTCAGTCCTCAGATGGGGATAAGATGCAAAACAATTACGTGGTTTGCAAAGAATAACACTTACACAGCAGTTTACACTGGCATCTTCGAGCAGAACAAGGTTGACAAGTACCAGCCTGTGAAGCCTCCAGTCTTTGAGTCTGAGGCTTATTTTTAATTCCATGTTGTAATACGTATTGAAGAATAAAAATGTTTGCTAGCTCACAACTAATAGGTGTTAATTTATTTTGAAACAGGTTTGAAATAATTGCCTCATTTACCTCCTAAACTATAATTTTCAACTTCAGGTGATGAAGTCCTTTACAACAACACAGTACTCGTGATACATGAATGCTTATGTGCTTATGGACAATTTTTCCTTCAGATATACCTACCTGCTCTCCCAGAGGGATGAATGCACACACAGGCACATTCGCACATATACACCCACACACACGCCTCAATAGAAAGAAGCTGCCACTATGGGACAAACAGACCAAATACGAGCAAAAATTACAGGATAAAAAAGATTGCATTTTGGAAAGTCCCGTATAATAAAAAACAAAAGGAACTTCCTTCACATTCCTTCAGGTGAAGGACAGTTTTATGGTTCTTTACATTCTTCTGTCCTTGTCCTTCTTTTGCAGCCAGTAATGGAGCGTTACCTGGCAGAGGCTGGCACCACTTTGGTGTCTCTAATAGAGCAACTCAGATTTGTAACTGACCTCCTGCTCTTCTGTTCGTTTCCCTGTTGAGAGTTCTAATTATCACTCCCATGCTCACAATTGGGAAAATTCAATCCTTCTCCATTGCCACTGCTTGTACATTATTTCTCCATGTTTACAGCTCAAGCATAAATTTTATAAATATCCTGCCACCCAACCACCACATTAAATTATAACAACATTGCAGTATGTATAGTACGGTTAAAAGGAGCACTGAATAAAGTGTTCCTCTGCTAGCACTATATGATATGAAAAAAGCAAGTAAACAGAAAAATAATCTGGAGAAACTGAATTGAAAGAATAAATAGTTATTTTAACCCTATTCATTAATAAATTCCAATATAAATAACTTAGGTAAAAAAATGTTCAGCCTTCCTGCAAAACATACTAATCATCTGATTATTCCTTTTGCTTCATGGTACACAATTCCAGTAATTAGGTCTACCTGCCTTAAAAAGGATGCATTTAATTTTTTTCTGTTCCAAAATGACTGTAAAGTAAGCCTTCCCCTTAGTTACTATTCTATCTGAACTTTATCATCTTCCTATTGCTTAAGCCAATAATTCTTTCTAAAACATTGATAATGTGTATTAAGGACTTTTAGATGCTGAAATGATTTGCTATGATACTTTAAAAACATTTCCCCTAGACCAAACTCTATCTTTCCAGAGCTAATAACATCATTTTTAGATCTTAGGGGAGACAATGCACATTACATTCACAGGGACTGAAGCTTTCTGCCTTGGTTTTCTGCGTACGTATAATAATCAGAGAACTATTTACATGCATGAAGAATACAAACAAACAAACAAGATTTTATACTATTACACTGCAAGATGTGGTTTCTGTAGTGAAAAGTATGTAATAAATAAATATATTTATAAGCTGTGCTTGTGTGTGATAATGTTTTTTGCAAGCTATTTTGTAGCTGCTAAAGAATTCATAGCTCAAATGCAAATATTAAAGAAGCACCACTCTTCCCCCCCCAACAAAACAATAAAGCTTTCAATTTATTTCAGACCCTTTCTCTAGTAGTTACCTTGTCTTTTACTCTGCTTCTTCATTTGAAATCTATTAAAGAAATGGGACAAAACACAATGAAATGAAGACTCTTTCCAAAAACATGCTGAAGGAATGCTACTTTCATGAGTTCTTACACTTAACACACCACTGCCAGCATATTTCACAGTACATTAATTGAACACATATGGAAATGCAATTATAGTTTTTGTTATTAAAGAGATCTCTGGATGCAAGATGCATCATACTAAAAGACTACACTCTAACTCTGTATCACAGAAAGCCTACTGGAAGGTGAATGCCCACTTGAAGGTGGTATCAAGAATTGCAACAAGCCCTACATCTATGTGGGGTTTTGTGGGATATACTGTGCTGACAAATCTAGGTCACATCTAGGAAAAGACATGAGAAGGAAATTGTAGAAACATCAAGAGCACTAGGAAAGGACCCTGATTCAGGGATCAGGGTTCAATATAAGCTGAGCTCCAGCTCAAAGCCAAGCACATGCTTCAACACTTTATCCAGGAAACTAAAATAAATATCTTCTACTTTTATCATTATTGCCCAATAAACCATACTTTTTATTACACATACCTGCCATCTAATGGTGTGCAAAAACAGGGTTTCTCACTTCAAATAGTAGAGTTTAAATCTGCTTAACAGCCTTTAGACCTTTATGATAGATATTAACTCAGAAAGTACTTACAAAGCTTTATATCCTTACAAAGTCAGGTACAATTGAGGGAAAATGAAAAAATTTGACCAGTTAATATATTTGTTGCTGGGTGTTTTGCTTTTTTAAATTGCTTGATTTTTTTTTAAAGTCACATACAGGATTTGTAGCCATGCAATCCCACACCACCATACTAGCACTGCTTTACACTTACGGATTGTCAGGGCAGGAGGACACAATGGTTTTTACAAGAAGTGTTTAAACAGCTACTACAGTTTCAATATATTGAAGAAAACAAGGGCAATATATGTAATTAATGAAATTTCTTCACTGGCAAATCCCAAATCATCTAGTATTGGCACAAATCTCTAAGCATGGTATGGTCAGAAACAGTTATTTCATATCCAGCTTTGTTTTGGGAACAGAAGTTCACAGCATGCAAATGGAAAGTAAAAAGACATAATGCCTGAAGGAAAACTAAAACCAGGTATTTTCTCTTCTTTGGATGATACATCTTGGTTAGCTGTCCAACAAGGTAAATGGAATAGATGATGGTTCTCTCTTAAGAGCAGATTTTTGACATTTTTAAGTATTATGGCTACATTTCTATCCCTGTTACAAATTTCCCTTCTCACCTTAGGACAGACAGTGCACTGTGTCCAGTCCAACTCATCAAAACTCCAAAGAGTATATGCAGTTCTGTCCAGCTTATGTTTCTACTAAATGAACACATCTTACAAATATATTAAATATATCATTGAATTACAGACTTTTTCTGAGAGACCTCTCCTACCCCTCTAGACTTATTAAGGGATTATCTTAATAAGCAAGGATATGGATACAGCATCAACTCATGTAAACTTTCTTAAAAACCTAACTGGATAATCAAATTTTTTAAAGGCAAACATTTAACATACCTCTTTTCAAGATCAAGAGATACTGCTAACTGTTTCAAATTTACAAAGCTTCAGCTTTTTAAAAAAGCAGAGGAGAGAAAATACTTTAATAACAACTAAATAGATGATCTATACACAGATGCAGGATCAACAGCACCTGTTTTTATTAAATCAGACCTCTTTTATTCAGAGAATTTAAAAAATCCCATACAAATTCTGGGAATTGTTATGCTGCACCAAGCCACAATACCTAGAGAGAAAATGAGCACTTGAGTGAGGTTCTTCCTCTTCCTGTATTTTCTTAGGTAAATATACTTGGGTTATTGGTGTTAAGACAGCAAAAACAGACTGGAAAATTTTACAGATGGCCAAATAAGAATCCACTTGTCTATGAAGTTCATTAATTAAATTTTATCTCTTTATTCAGCAAATTACAATTAAAGCAGTTTAGGACATTAAACCTTCTAATTACTTGAAACTTTCAAGTTAATGACAACTACAAAGAGCCCCAAAAGTACTTAAATGTAAATATAATTTATAAAAATACAAAGCCTTCATAGACACAGGCAATGAACTTATGCGCTCTTCTTTCTCCAGTACTCCTTTTGTCATTAATACAGAAGACAACACTGCTTTTATTAATGGTATACTTAAATGGTATTACTTTGAATGCTCCTAAGGCAGTGCTCAGGGTCACCAGACCTTAGACTTTTTTGTTAAGGCTTCTGGCTTCAAAACCAGATTTTTCTAATTGCTTTCTTTTTTACTTAATGCTTGCAAAATGTTTACTTTTCACAAGTCACATAAAAAGATGTAAAAATCTCTGGAACCACTCAAGCTCTTGATCTGACACATTTTATTACATCTAATAAGAAATCTAATGTGACTAAAATCGCGTCAGGAAGTTTAACAACAAAATTAAACTAACTTGGCTTGAAAGTATCACTAGATGAATCACATCCAGTAACAAACTATAAGTAAAACTGAATTAACAGAATTCCATCTAGTGTAGATGAAAAGCCTACTCCACTAGTGGCTGGATGAGTGTTAAAATTTCAGACTTCTACAAGTAGTCATTAAATGAAGAAGCCATTAATTAAACCTGCAAATGATGCAATACGTGGGAAGATATTTAAGGTCTAGAGTGATGAAGAGAAAAGTGGGCCTATGCTGATAAGAATTACCAAAGAGAATGAAAAAATGTTACCTAGCACCTCTAAGGGAGATAAGCTAAACTGTGCATGCACAAAAGGCATTAGATTTATGTTTCTATATAAATGCAAAGTAGCATTAACAATGCACGGGAAGATCTAAGACTGAAAATAGAACCAATAGCTAACCACCTCCCTCTTAAATATTAAAACCTGCAAAATCCACAAAAGCAATTCCAAAACCAGTCAAGTAGGGTGGTGCTCTACAGCAGAGACTGCTCCTTGGTTTGTAGGATGGAATATATTGAAAAGTCTCCCTACAAAATTTGGTAGCATTTCACAAGCTGCATAAAGGAAAAAAGTTTAGAAAAACACTGGCTGCTCTAGCTAACCTCTAACTTGTATGGACAGACTGATTTGTTATTATCAGTCTCTGGGGTATCAAGACTGTCACGGTACAGTAGAAAAAAAAAAGAACCCCAAAACCAAAATCAAATACAGTGTAGACCAGCGGTTTAGCACTCAAATTCCTATTACAACCAGAAATTTGTATTGGTATCATCAGCTAATGAAGTTTCAAGAAAAACTCTGCTGCTTCTTATGCTTATTGAGTAGAACTCTAGCAGTATGGGAATGAAGTGAACTATTCCAATATGCAGACATGCCCTCTGTATATCTCCATACAATATACTCACCTAATGCAAACAAGCAGAAATCAAGATTTTTGTCTCTTTATATGGTGAATCAGTTAAATGTTTTGTTTTGCTCCTTACAGAATACACGTTACTGGATCTAACTAAACAAATTACTATAGCATAGAAAATAATTCTTCAAAGCATTTATAGAGGAGCTTCATTGTAGCTTCTTTTTCTAATGCACAAGTAAAATAAACCCCCTAACATTTCCTTTGATTCTCTGTTAATATTGCTGCCTCTTTTATGGCATAACACTGATTTTCTAGGACATTACTATCCTGGGTTTCAGATATAGCAGACAGATCTTCACCAATCCCCCAAAGTGTCTTAGAAAAAGCTGCATATTTTGTCCCATCTTACTTGCCATTCATGCCCATCCATGAGACACGTTACTCAGATCCAAAGATTAAAGCATTGTTATGCTGATGACACCTACGTTTATTTCTCTATTAAACATTAATGATGCAGTATCCTGCCATAAATTTTGTGCACATTTTTAGATGTACAAACATAAAGATAGCTATGAAATAAACTTTTTTTTCTGCAAGGCAATTTTCGTACTGTCAAAATATAGTTAACTGCTGCTATCTTACCTTGTCTTTTCCAAACACTTAAACACAAAACCACATTTCTGTCTGTATTTGCAGCTAGTCTTGGTAACACTAAATCAGCTGAGAAAAGTAACCAAAAACACTTCATAGGAATTAATACTTCTGTAAAGATGACACAAAAATGAGTTATGTACCACTTACTGTTGAAGTAAGCACTCATGCTGGCACATTTTCTCATATGCTTTTATAACAGAATTAGACACAATGATGGCAATGGTCAAAAAAAAAAATAAAATAAAGCAACTAAACTTTTTTTTTCTTCATAAGAATAAACAATTTTTTTCACAATTAATTTAAAACTGAAATCTAAGACTTGATCAGTCATCCAAAGGACTAACTGGTACGGTACTTATCAATTCTCCACCACTGAGCATTGCAAAAGAGACACAAAACATGTAAAACAGCCCAAGCTGGTTTTGGGTATCAGCATTTCTAGCACTGTCCATAGGTGACACTTAGTATGATAATTCCTGTTATCTATCATTCAGCACATCTCTCACAATTTAAACAATCTGCTGCCTCAGTAAAATGCTTTGCTTGAGCTATATCCTGAAAGCAAGCCTGCAAGGTGCATGTATCCACCATGTATCACGCTGAAAATGAAAAAGGCAACAGCAGACTATGAAGGCAAGTAAAGAAATAGGAGGTTGCTGCCTTCCACAGCATTTTCTTTATTCCCGGCAATGCTATTACAGAGGTCAGTTTTAGAGTCACCACTTGTTCTAATGAAACAAGACACATTTTGGGGGACAGTATTTTAGGCAAAGACTGCTAGACTTCTCACTATACTGGCTGTTATGTTAAGAATATACAACAACAAATTATTTTTAAAATACACAGATAGAAATATTTTTCTGTCTCATCATAAACCATACTTTCCTTGGGATCAAGTCCTCTACCATTCCCTAGATAATGTTTTTTTGAAAGGAAGCAGGCAATAAGGTATAAGTGCAGGCTTTAGGTTCTACAGTACTTGAATTTTACTGCAGTAATTGTATCATGGACTAGTAAAGACAAGTGCACCCCAAGTTGGGACTGTTCGGAGACAATGAATCCTTCTATGGCTCAAGAGGAAAAAGAAACCCAAATACCACCATAGGATGGCTTGCAAAATTATAGTCAGCATCCAGAAACCTTTACAAAGTAACCTAAAAACATGTCTATCTGCAATCAGAGAGTACTTAAATAACAGTTTATTTTGCTAATATGTTAAAGAAATAAATTACACACCTTTACATTAAATCCAACAGAAGAGTGGAAGGCAAAAGTGCAAGCCAATTGACCAATCATCCATAACAAAGACAGTGGAACTCACTGGTTAGAAGCAAATTTTGTCTGAGTTGTATTTCAGTTTTTCATTAAAGTCTGATATTTTAGGAGCTTAACCTTGCTATGATATAGTAGGTTATGGCAGCCCACAGGGAAAATGCAACACATTACATTCAAAGAATGATGAATTTGGAAACATCATAAGGCACACAGGGTAGGTTGCTATCCAGCTTGCCCATACTTTGTGATGCATTAATAAAAATAGCATAGACTGCAGTAGAAGTTAATCCTATCATAACATGCTACAGCAGAACAAGCTGCACTACGGTTCTATGCCATGCTCCCGTACACCTTCAGTAAAATAACACCACACACAAAAATGCAACTCTTCTAAACAACCTTATCTAAAATTCTCCACATGTACCTTTAACTGCAATTCATGCTTAATCAAGGGATGGTTGTCACAGATGTCAATGGAGCTTTTTGGGGAATAATGCAAAAGTTATTTCTGCACACGTACTGCTCTTATTGGAGAAAAATTTGCAGATTTCTTGTTTTGCTATGAAACAGCTTACTCAATAATGAAAAGAGCAAAAAAATTAAGCGTCCAAAACTACAGAGTAATCTTACTCATAGTAAATTCCACCTTTAGAAATCTACCCTAATTATTCTGTAAGAATATGTGACTTCTGTCTCAGAAACCAGTAATAACTTGATCTAATCTGAGCACCATAGAATGCACTTTCAGATGAAAATCCTCCAGATTTATTAGAAAAATAAATATTTTACCTATGAGGCAGAAAATAAAAAAATTTCTTGCAAAGATTTGAAAATGTAGTGCCATGAACTGCCCCCCCAACCAAACAAAGCAATAGAAAAAACAACCACCAAAACCTTCTTAGATTAAAGAATGCAAATATCTGATAAACATTCCAGCTCAAACAGAAGGAAAAAAAGGATAATCTTGATCCTTCCATTCCTGCATTTTTAAAATATTGTCCTTTTCAGAACTCAAGAGTTCTCTTGGTTTTGTTCTGAAAAAAGTTCCAATTTGTTCAAAAATCCTGGCACAGAAACAGTTATATTAATTCATTTATATAACACATTACTTACAAAATCCAGTAGTTCCCTCTTCTTACAGTATGGGTATGTTACAAGCAAATCTTAACAGACGATGGTAGTGTCAGATACAGTCCAGCGCCATTCACGAAACAGCAGACCAATTTCTGACCACATACATTTCAGGGTTTAATAGTAGCAGCATATAAAATTAAGTGCAATAGCACTTAATTTAAACTATGCCAATTCATGATCCACTAAGAATCTCACTGTATGACTTCTTAAGCTAGGTAGAGAAAGACAAGAGTTTTAAAATTACCCATTTAAACTGTCAATAACAATTGGATTAGCCAACGGCTTTTCTGTTATGAATACTCATTTTTACTCTAAAATGTTGATACAAAACCATCACACCTGTTACCTCCCCTGAACAGGTATAAATCAATAATGCAGCATTGCAAATTTAAATATTTTATACAAATATTAACAAAAAAAAGCTGGCACATTTTCCTTATAAAGAATAAATCTTGATCATCAGAGAATTCAAAACACTTCAATAAATGGCAAATAAGTAAATCAAGCTAGAGAAAGGAAAAACGCCCTAAGTGAGATCATACAGAACATCAATGGAAGCATGAGGTTAGAAAACAGGCTTTTTGATAACTAATTCAAAAGTCTCACTGCTCAGCCATGCTGTGGTTAAAAAGAAAAACAAGGAAAATAAAGTAGGTACAGAAAGCTAAAGCAGAAATTCCATAACAATACTCAAAATACTGACATTACATAACATTACAACTACATATGCAGCACAAGATGGCAACGACACTGAAAAAGCAAAATTATCAACATTAAGGTATCATCAATTCATTGTTCCCTTCAGAGTTGTAAAATATATTACATCATTTTATCTTCAACAAGTACCTGAAAGACATGAGAAACTACTGCATTTTTCCAAAAGCTATGAATTGATTTGAGTGATAATTCTGTGCAAATGGTAAACAAAAATTTTCATACACATTGTGCTTCGGTAATAGCACCTAGCTCAAGCATGGACTGTTTCTGCTTGTACATGCTAATTTAGACTTCTGTATCATTTTGAGATGAAGAGAAATGCTCTGGATAAGACTGAACTGCAACTTGTTTCCTTATGAAAGTTTTTCCTCCTGATACTTTTATCTTTTTTTATTTATTCTTCCTGACTACAAATAATGCTTTTTTTTTTTAAGCACTACACTTTTCAGAGAACTTTAATGTTTGCATTTCTCAGAATTATCATGTCACCATCCCTTACATTGAACAGCTCCCCATAACAGAAAGGGAATCATTCTCCATGCATTTTCATCAGCTAGTCAGCTACTAGTGTGTCACTAGTTCCACCCCTCAGCAGCACTCAGCGTCTGTAGCACTGCTCTCTAGGAACATGCTTGAAGCATCATCCCTCAAGGAAGGTCTGTACTAGCATGAGACACATTCTCCAGGCACTTCAAGTATACCAGCATGTTTCTCCAAGACTTGCCACGCTTGAAAGTATCCTGCTTATGACCACCCACCCGCTGTGGGTGAAGGGGTAGAAACAGTTCACGAAACAGATTCAGGCATTATTGCCCTGGTCCGGCTTAAGCCCTAGGAACACCAAAGAAACACCAGGCGTTAATGCCCTGGGCAAGCCAAAGCCTTGGGAACTGTAAAGACAACAATGAAGGTTAAAGATCAGTTAGCAAAACAAAGCAGAGTTTGCAAGATAAAGCAGGATGTGCATCTCAAATACAGGACCAAACAAAGTAAATATTTGTAACCCTTAGTAGTTTTGCTGAATCGGGATGATAAGGAAGTAAGAGAGTGGAAAGTTACTGCTTAGCACTTAGTAGACTATAAAAGGGATGCGAGATGTGAAATAAACGATTTTATTTGTAACCAGAAACAGGGTTCGTGCCTTATGCCTCCACAACCCACCAGAACGAACATCTGACTACAAAGGAAAGTTTCTGTCCCATGGCGCCATTTGGCAACACTGGCTGCCTATGAAGCACCGTGTGTCTTACCGCTGAAAGACCCACTCTGCAGTCTGCTGGGAAGCTGACTGTCAGCTTTCTTCATTCCTTGTTTTTTCTTTTACAACTCAAGGTACAGTTTTAACTTTTGTCACAGCTAAACTGCTGCAGGGGCAAGCTACGCTGAAAGAGAAGCCAGAGGGCTCTCCCATCTCTTCACTCCTTGAATGCCAGCTCTAGGGATCCTATATGCTACAGGTGGTGCAGGTGGACCCCCATCACCATGTCACGCTGTGGGTCCATGATCACTACATTCAATGCTCCACAGAAAGCAGAAACCATTTCAGTTAGCATCTTCCTGCTGGAGCACTGTAAGTGTAGTGCAGAACTACACCATTATCAGTTATTGCTTCTCTTCTTTTCCTTCCTCCATCCTAAATAAAAAAAAAAAATTCAATTCATCCCATATGATCTAGTAACAGCTGAATGAATAGCTGAGAAGAAAGAAATTAACATTAGGAGCTAATATACTATGTAAACATCTTACTCCTGTACTTGGAGGTTTGTAGGATACTAGATTAAGAATAGAGAACAAAGACACTTCAGTTTGAGGAATATTGTTAAGGATTGGTGCTTCTGAAAACATTAAGATAAATTTGTCTAAATGAAATATTGATGAATAGATATTTATCTCTTGCCAAACAGTAATAGCATTGAATTTTCTTACCAAACATAAAAGTACATCTTTAAGGCTTCCCTTTCAATAGTTTCAGAGGTTTGTCACTATGGTACAAATGGCAACTGAACTATTTTTAATGACCCAATTGAAAACACACTTACAAAATTAGTACTTTCACTTCCAAGAATGTCTATCAACTTACTACACTACGTGAAACTTTGAGATCGGTTACTCAAGGATTTAAAACAAGAATATATGCCCACCCATGCACAAACCTGAGTATGCACATGCTCTTGCCATGACCTGAACTCTGGCTATTTGTACCATATTTAAAATTTAAACTCATTTCCACTTGAATTCTCTTGAATTCTCATGCCAAGGTCATGACTCTTCTGTCCCGACATTTAAAAACCCGGTGGATCAACACAGCACCAGGTTAAGCTTGAGTTGAGCTCTTTACAGCTGCCAGATAAAGTCAGCCAATGATTGGCCTCCAGTCTTGTCCTGCAGCCCTACACACTCTTATGCAAGCAGCGGTGATTGTAGCATAGGTTACTGGCATGGTGAGCTCCCAAAACCAATAGGTGTGTAACTGTCCACTGCGGGGAAAATGGAAAAAAACCACACTATGTTGTCCCTTGGCCCTGTGTTTTCATGAAGACCTGAAGTGGTACATCAGCCAGCTGCAGCTTACAGCACTGGTATTCTGGGGCCTCCTGCTTCTCCTTTCTTAATGGTATTGGCATACCTTTGACAACCCAGGGAGCCAGGTCAGGAGGTCAGCCAGCAATAACTAACCCAGTAAAGAAGTGAATACCTTCTTGAACTGGCTTATCAGGTTGCCAGGTGAGACTTAATGTAAATTCTGTGGCTAAATGCCACTGACAAGCTTAGCTGGAGTGAATCACATCTTCAGGGAGGAGTTAGGCCTCCCTGTAATCACCTACTCTTCCCTATTTCATGATATTGCCCTTTACAGTGCCAGCCTTGGCATTAAAACAGCTCTTGAACTGAGACAGCCAGCAGAAGATTGTTCACTTTTTGCAGAGTTAAAATAAGTTCCTAATACAAGTGAGCAGTTCAGCACAACTGAAAGGGGCAGCAGGAGAACACAAGTCTGCTCTGTGGTGGAACTGAATCCCAGGGGGTGACTTCTCAAGTAACCTCAGCTCTGGATCACTGAAGGCTGCTTTTACTAACGAATCTGCTTGCTTCACAGGTTCCTATTAATAAAGAATTACTGACATTTTTCTCCTTTCCACTTAGTTTTAATTAACCATCTAAACTTCACTACTGCTTATATGCAGTACCCAAGCTGAAAAACAACTGATACACAAAAAGTATTCATAGAATCTCTAAGCTTAGAAATCCACATTGAACAGTTTCTAACACAGTTTCTTTCCCCTAAGCTATCCAGATTCCATCAAATGCACTGAACAAGAGATAGTTTCTAGACTTTCACCCATCTCCATACAAGCTAAAGTGGCTTGTTACTAAAAAATGCCTGGTACATGCAAGCATGCTGATTTATCTTAACTTTCAGCAAGAGTGAAAGATAGCTAAGGTGGAAACCTGCTGCAGCAATCCAGGGTCTGGTAGTAATTCAGAATCCCTCCCTGCAGATAACTGGTGTTGCTACGGCAATCACTCTGCTTTCTTAAGGCCTTGAAAAAGATGAAATGTTTAAACGTGACATTCAAGTAATTAGGACAGCACAAGTGAATACCTCAAATGAGGACACACATGGAGACTCATACTGCCTTAGCAGTGATCGCTTCCAGCTCTCTTAAAACCCTGGCAAACTTTATGACATAAATTACTGTTGGATAACATCTTGCAGACAGTCCTTGAAGTTCAATTGCAATATTATTTTAAGAACAACAATGCATAAATTACATAGTTTAAGAATAATGGAACAACAGTGACCTACTGAAAACTGTAACTTATCAAAACTAAAGCCTAGTGAAGAGAAGATTGTTCTGTTTATCATACCATGTGCTTTGATTTTGAAGGCTTTTTTAAAAATCTTTTTTTAGCCTTTAAACAGACAAAAATACACAAATGTTAGGGTAATAACTGTCAGTACTTAAAAGCCAAATTTCCTTTTGTGAATAAGGTCCATCTCTTCTAAGCTAGGACTCAGAGGAAATAATACAAGTTATGTGAGGTTGGTAACTGTATAGAAAACTGCAGAAATTTCAGTGACGCAGCAGTACCACAACATGTGAATTTGGATTAACATGTTTTTTTGTGTACCTGAGGAATTGAGATGAGGTTAAAAGCAAAGGGCTTGATTTCAGAATTTATGAGGGAAGAAAGTGAAAAAAGATGCAACTAATGATGAAAATTTGCAAGTAGAGAATTTTGTTCAAGTTTTCTGAAAGACATACAAACAAAACCCAGCCATTTGATTAAATCACTAGAGAGAACCATGTATGGCTTCTGGAAACCATGTCAAGATCCTATGTGCTCTGCTATCCTCTATTTATTTAAATTAGAAAATCACAACAGTATTATTATAAAATACAACCACCATAATACTTTTTAAAATATCTGACATCAAATGTATTTGTAAGTCTTGCCCAAACATAACTGTTTGTTGGTTTATTTTGTTTTGTAAATTGTGATAGCAGCTATACAACAAACAACATATTTCACTAAGCAGCACATAATCACCAATTACTGTTAATGCTATTATTTTATGAGATGGTTGAAATGTAAGTATTTTTTGACTACTGTTAGTAAATATTTATAAATAACATTTTTTGACTCATGGTGAGAAACCAAAACAAAAGTTAAAATTATCTGAAAGCAGTGAATGGATTTAAATACAATAATAATAACTGAATTTCAGCTATGGGTTTTACTTGAATTTAGAAAGAGGAAGTTTGTAATAGACCAACTATAATGATAAGATCTGTTAAAGTTCATTTTTAGCTTATCATGGTTGAAAATTAATACTTTCCCTAATCTACCACATCATAAAAATTACATATTTCATCACAATGTGCATATGTACTTTTAATCAGCCGCTGAAAAGAGAACCAAAATTAAAACCTGCAAGATATTTTCTTCTCTTTCAGAATTTTAGACTGCCCAAAATTCAAATTTTGCTCGTATACAAAAACAAAGTACATAAAAAAGAGATTTATTATTACTGTTATAGAATCATAGAATAGTTAGGGTTGGAAAGGACCTTAAGATCATCTAGTTCCAACCCCCATGCCAGGGGCAGGGACACCTCACACTAAACCATGCCACCCAAGGCTATGTCCAATCCAGCCTTGAACACCGCCAGCAATGGAGCATTCACAACTTCCCTGGGCAACCCCTTCCAGTGCCTCACCACCCTTACAGTAAAGAATTTCTTCCTCATATCCAATCTAAACTTCCCCTGTTTAAGTTTGAACCCATTACCCTTGTCCTATCACTACAGTTCCCCATGAAGAGTCCCTCCCCCCAGTATCCCTATAGGACCCCTGCAGATACTGCAAGGCTGCTAGGAGGTTTCCACACAGCCTTCTCTTCTCCAGGCTGAATAGCCCCAGCTTTCTCAGCCTATCTTCATATGGGAGGTGCTCCAGTCCCCTGATCATCCTCGTGGCCCTCCTTTGCACTTGTTCCAACAGTTCCATGTCTTTTTGATGTTGAGGACACCAGAACTGCACACAATACTCCAAGTGAGGTCTCACGAGAGCAGAGTAGAGGGGCAGGATCACCTCCCTCGACCTGCTGGTCACGCTCCTTTTGATGCAGCCCAGGATATGGTTGGCTTTCTGGGCTGCAAGCACACACTGCCAGCTCATGTTCATCTTCTCATTGACCAACACCCCTAAGTCCTTCTCTGCAGGACTGCTCTGTATCTCTTCTCTGCCCAACTTGTAGCTGTGCCTGGGATTGCTCCAACCCAGTTGGAGGAACTTGCACTTGGCATGGTTAAACTTCATCAGGTTGGCATCACAAGAAATTTCTTATATTGCATACTGACCTATGCATTATCTGTACACCATGATCAAGTCTGTTACTTACATAAGGGTTTAGCTTCCCAAGAATAAAAAGGAAGTATTCATCAAAACAATAAAAGGAAAAAAAAAAAAATTCCAGAATTTCTCTTCCCTTTATGTGCAGATATATTTAATTAAATCAATAGTAACTGTTAAAGAAAAAAATCACTAACTAGTTTAATTCATCAAAACATAAATATAGATGCCAAACTCGGCATGTTAATTTTCCTCTGTTCACAGAGCACTAAGTTCAGTAATGAGAACAAAACCTGTTTGCCAATGTGAATACAATGAAGCTGTCCTTAATTAGCACATGCAAATGTAAATTCAGAAAATTACTTATTATCTGAAATGTTCAAAAATGTAACTTTTATTTATAAAAATTTAGAAATTATATGCGGTGTAATTAGGTGTATATTTTAAGGATATGCATTAATCATAATTTGTCTTT
Organism: Ara ararauna; assembly: GCA_028858755.1. Taxonomy (NCBI): domain Eukaryota; kingdom Metazoa; phylum Chordata; class Aves; order Psittaciformes; family Psittacidae; genus Ara; species Ara ararauna. The sequence continues at coordinate 51,352,308 of CM054376.1, read as the reverse complement.
GCAAATAGGATTAATTAGTGTTTGTAATAGCATATGCAAGTGAAGATTAACTTTGAATCACACTTGCTCAAGTAATAGACTAAATGAAGTCAGCATCATTTTTTCTTTTTCTTTTTCCTTTTTTAAAAAAAGGGATCTACATACTTCAGCATCATTTCAGAAACTTTCATAGTAAAATACACAAAAGAACAAATCATACCCATGCAAAAGACAGTGCAATGCACGTCATTTATGATGCACCAGAGCACTCCAATGAAGTGCTATTGATTTGCACATATAAGGAGCCCAGAGTTCAGCATGCTAAAATAGGAGACATCTGAGAAAAGGTTACTGAAAAGGTTCCTATCTGCAACTTTTAAAGGCAGAGCAGATTTCTATTCTCTAATGTTCTAGCAACGGTAAACCCCTCTTCCAGGCAAATACAGCGGAAAGCCCTTACTTCTAGGACATAACAATTTCATGCATTCATAGACAGTGACATAGCAATTAATACTCATTAGTACAAGATAAAGTTTTTTGGCACATTTCATGTAGATATGGTCCACACTGGAAAACCTCTACTCTATACTAATTGAGAATGCAAGGCTAGAAGAAAGGAGACTCACTAATGAAAAATGCTCTATTAAAAAGAATAAACAACACCAAAAATACACACAAAAGTTTAAAATAATTTTTATTTCCTCTACAAAATCTACCAGCTTCTCATATGTGCATAACAACTTGTGCCTGGGTCATTTACATTACAAAGGTTTTGAAATTCCAACAGTTACCTTGATCCAAATCCACAAACCATACTTAGGTTTTTGGAGGATGTTGATTGCAGTTGGTACTTAAGTATGTCTGTATTTGGACTGATATGCTACAAAATTTAGCATATTAAGGTGTCTCTTAATAAACTCCTTGTGTCTGCAAAACCTTCAGTGGAGAGAAGGATCTGTGTACTGATCTGACCCTGTTCACCAATAAATATCAGTGCTGATTTGGTTTAGAAACCAGTTTAGTTATTTTTTGAGATGGTGGCTCAAGTTTTGTTATGTTTAAGTTTCATTAAAAGAAGGCCTTGGATATTAAATATTAATTTAGCACAACCTTACAGCCCACTGGTGGAAGTGTATTACACTGCTCAAACTAATTGTTTTCCAGAAACGAGAAAACTACAGCAAGATGCTGAGTTAATACTTGTCACAGGAAGTAACTCAACCCTTTTGAAAAGGTAATGCTATTAAAACGTATGAGAGAAAAAAGAAAAAAGCACTTCAGATACTTTGCATTAATATCGTATTAGCCTTAGAGATCCTTTGACATTGCATTATGTGATTTGGATTTTGGTTCCATTTACAGCTAGTGATGAAATTGTAATCCTTGGGTAAGTGTATAATCATGTACAATCATAAATCAGTTTGCCAACTTTGCCTAACTAAAGGCATCATAAATAATTTGGACAACAAGCTTCAATCAGTCGACCTGCAAAATCTAGAGTTGTTGTGGCCAATTCCTACTTCAGCAAATGTAGCTTCCCTTGAAATTAAGAGGGTGTCAGCATACCTACCTAACATCAACACATTGCTTCTTATAATCACATGTCATTCGATTACTTTGGAAAGTAAGAAAGCTATACAGTTATAAAAAATGGAACTAACTTGCAGAGCTTTTCCCCATAGAGGACTAAAGCAGCACTGATACAAAATATTTCCTCCTGAAACTTCTACTGTAAAAATATTATACGGATTATAATTTAAGTGGTCTGTCATGTGGATTGTCTAGTTGCTAAATAACAGCTGAAACTGTTGCCACAGACACTGACTATGTAGTCAGATGTTGGCTTGTAAAGACAAAGCAGATGAAAATGGTAGTAAAGAGTAGGAGAAAGTAAAGATATTTAAGTATCATTATTATTTCTGAATTGCCTATGCAAAAATTGAAGCTTACTTGCATCAGTGACAATAATGTGCTCCTTCAGTACGCTTTCAGGAAATCTGCAGCTGATGCGGTAAGTCAACAATAACCAAGATCAAAGATTTCAAGCAAGAATGAAAACTGCTGATAGAGAAGATGACTTCACAAACAAGTACAGAAGTGGTATGGAAACCAACGTGATGACAAGAGAGAAGTCTGCGAACTAGACCAAAACAAGAAATGAAACACAGGAAGGAACAGAGGTTAGGGAAGCATAGAATTGTAATGAGGCAAGTTTAAAAGAACAGAAAGTAAAAGCACTGATAGCTTCCAGAGAACATTTCAAAGACAGAAAAAAATATTTATAAAAATAAAAACACTTCATCAGGTATATTCTACAGTCTTTGCCCCTGCTCCCCTTCCCAATGCCTCCCCCTCTTGGCCCTGCTGAAAGAAAATGCTATAGGGAGCACACTTTTTTAAGAAATAATGTATTTGTTAACCTGTGAGAACTGACCTAGACTTGAGTCTTGTGAGAGATGACTAATTATCATGTACTGTGGGAAGTTTTCCCACTAGTTATTTGAAACATCACCTCTTACACACACATAGTAGAGCAAATTTATGCAACTAGGGGTTACAGAATAACATGCCACATTACTTTTGTGGTTCTATTTAATCAGTTTTGGCAATGCATTTAACAAAAAGGAAAAATCCTAAAATTTACTATGTGCAAAAGAAAACTCAAATACAAAGAAAATGTGCAGAAAAAATTTTGAGCGACGCACCCTAATGCCTCAGGATAGTTCAATATAATGTTCTGGCATCCCAAATTGAACATGGAAGTAGAGTTAGGCTGTCCACAGTTCCTTGTTCTTCAATCAAACAGAGTTTCCCCTGGCTATAGATATTGAATTGAACACCACAAATACTTTTGCTGAATTTTTCTCTTTGTCCGATGGCTAAAAAAATCTGAAGCAGCAGCATGCTTCCTCTGGGCAAGAATTCTCTAGAAAATAGATAGTTCACTGGTTTCTTTAACCTGGTTTTTAAAAGGCCTCCCTTGAAAAGGAGGTAAAATTTTGCCACGCAAAACCTTCAATGGGTATGCTTTTCCAGGTGTATTTAATAAGATTTTTATTCAGTCCTGGAATAATCTACTCAAATTAGTACAAGAACAAAACGAGTATTTGATGAGCACATTGCCTCATGTCTTTGAACATGTTTTTTGTGCTTATGCAGAAATACTGGTACTAATCATAGATTAATTATATGCATCAAAAGAAAAGCAGCATATTACATTCATTATTTAGAACCAAAGAGCAAGGGGAAACAACAGGTGGAACAATGCGGGATAGAAATAAAGCTCAAATGAGTGTCTTCAGCAGAAGGAAAGCTGCCCAATAGTATAAATATGTTAAATTATCCTATCTTTTCTATAACAGTAGCTTACATAGAGTTTTAAAAGTTGTCTTCAAGAATTTTATGGATATTTTGCAACAACAAGGATTCTGAGATCTCTGCTAATCTAGTGTACAGACTAGCAGTATGAAAGAGGAACACACCACATCAGTGCTCTCTTTGCATCCTCCAGCTTACTATGCTAGGACCTTCCATAAATGCGTGACATGATAAACATACAGAAAGCATTAATGCAAAGTAAGCCTTCTGGCAGTCTAAGAAGTTTTCTGTAGATGCCCAAAAGAATCTAACAGTATTTTAATTAAATTGTACATCTGAACGGTCAGCTGATAATAGCTGTTCTCTATGCAGTCCAAGCTGACAGTATACAGTAAGGCCCTCTTAACATTTGCCAACCAGAATCTGTTACAATAGTTCAAGAAAAGCAAAGAATAAGTTTTACAGGAATTTCTTGATAGAAGATTGAATAAACAAATAGAAATTTCTAGATATTTAAAAAAAATATATAAAATCACCTTAACATCCTCAGAATTGAAAATTACTTTTTTTTCATATATTTGAACACAGTTATTTTTTTTTCATAGATTTTGAACATAGGTAGCATTTGGAACTATGGGAAAAATATGACTTCCTAGTCCCTGACAATTATTCTGTATGAATATTTGCCTTAGATGTCTTTTTACCTCTCCCCTTCAGCCTAAAAATAATAAAAAAAAAAAAGACCAAGAAAAACCTGAAGTTAAAAAAGAAAGCATGACTTTCTGGTTTCTCTTATTGTTGAAGTTTTAGAAGCATGCATTATGGGTGATAACAATTATGTTTTATAGAAAAGAAAAGAGAGGATGAGCCAAATGGGACTGTAATGGGGAGAAAGAACAGAAACAATACAGCAAGATAAAAGGAAATAAGCAAAGGAGCAACAGCAGGAGACAATAATGAGCCAGAACAAAAGCCCCACCACTAACAGAGTTTCAGATATTCACAACAGAAAGGAAGACAGTAAAACCTGGGGTTTAGGGATGGAGTCAGATGCCTAATTTTTCCATTTCCTACTTAAGCGAGTAGAAAAAGCTCTTAGATACAAATATCTAGCACCTTCTTTTGGCCATATATGCCCCATACTTATATTAGCCACTTAATCTGCTTCTAAGCATAAGCATATTCAATGAAGAAATAACTACAGTGATAGTGAATTACTATTTAGCACCTATTAATTCATGAACACTGAATACTGGTTTTATCACAACTAGAGATGATGAGAAACATATTAATATTATAAAGAAGAATAATCAAACTAAACCCAAACCACAACATGCCCCTTCAAGGATGTAGGCAGGATAGAGAATCAGAGGGAAATACACTCATAAAAATAGGTCTACTGGCAACTATCAGTCTTTAGGTTGATAATCTCAAATTTCATTTGATAAACTAGGCACTTTACTAGTAACATCCCTTTACACTTGTTTTTTCTTTTGCGTTTTCTCTACTACTAGCTAATATCAAGAGAGAGCATTGGGCTATAAAGACCTTCAGAAGACAGACCTATTCCTCTCTATTGATATTTGTTGCAAAGAGAAATATTAAAGAGTAAAAAAAATACTGGACAGACATTGATGTACTCTGTTGGATCCATAAAGTTTTACCCTCCATGTTTTCACTAGTTTTGTTCATTTCTGTATTATTATTTTGTCAAGTAGTTATTTTTGGGGTTCCCCCCCCTCCAAATTAAATTGCCTATGCTTGGCAGATGCTTGTAAAATGGCTACTACAGACTTTCCAGATCAAATTTGAAAGGTAAACTCTACCTGCTGTTCGACTCCTATCTGGCTAACATCAGGCTAGCACATTTTCAAGTGTTGTATGGATTTATAAGAAAATGTGATGAAGAATCACCTCATACTCAGGGGTAATAAAGGTGTAGTACATCAATTGGTCACAGATTTTCCAGAGGAGTAATATTAAATGCAACAGTAATCCACTGCCAATCCAAGGACAGTATTGCCTTCTTTCAAAAATGTTATCTTTAATTTTGCCCTATTAATACAAAACTTGATTGCTAGATTATTTCAAATGAGAACTGGGGAAGACTATCCCAAATAACACTGAACACATAATGGTTTCCATAATTTTTTATTTAGGCCTTTTCATTGACATCAAAGATCATCTTCTCCCAAACAAATTGAACACAGTCCCTCATACACCCAAACTACCTCTACTCTACTCTTCACTTCATACTACCAAAAGAGAATTCCAGTATAAGTGCTATTTAACATACTCTGCCAATCAATGTATTGATGTTTCCGCCAGCTTACAAGCAAAACTAGTTTTTTTTGTGTTATTCACAAAGGCTAATTGTTCTGAGAACATAATTAAATGGAAGTGATGTTATTTGTAAAACTTTCTTTCTGAGGCTTGGACCATCTCTCTGACACACTCAATGCAATGCCCAGATCCTGTAGTAAAAAAAGGTCTCTTGGCATGAGGCACCAATGGAAGTGCTGCCAACATTGTCTCTCTCACAGTAGTCATCAACTAACACCAATCTCTGGTGACCAATCTCAGTGTATCCGGGCAGTCTGGAGCAGTAGTTATGCTATGTTTCATTAGTTTCTGAATTTACAAAATAACTAAATTCACACATCTAATCAACCATTTTGTAATACTCATCCCTCACATATTAACAGATCTGTAAGTCCAGGCAAGCGTTTTCCTAACACGAAAAACAATTAGAAGACTATTAACACTCATCTCATTCAGGTCAGCTGTGGCAGTATGCTTTGCTTTCACTCCCTTTTACAATGGGTATATGTGGTAAGGTGTCAGAAACAAGAAGGCTGCAGGGTGGCATCTGTGAAACTAGATAAGGGGCAGCCCCATGCTGAACACAGACACTTCCATCCAGCTCAGCCGTGGTCCCACTATTGCAGTGGGTCCACAAATGACACAGTGAGCACAAGTAAAGCTGATGGCATCTCTGTAAAAACATATTTAAGAAGGGGCAAAACACCAGAGAGCAGAGGAGCAAAGGTAAAAAATGCTGGAAAAAGTCCTGTGGACATCAAGGCCAGTGAAGAAAGGAGAGGAGGTGTTCCAGGCACCAGAGAAGATATCCATGCTACGGCCTGAATTGGTCCTTTTGCAAAATTCCACTCCAAACAGCAAAACTTGTCTTTCTCCATGTTGTCCTTATTTCTGTACTACCTGAGATTTGGACATTTCTTAGAGGTTCTCTTTGCAGACTTTATTCATAACCTGACAGGACTCCCGTAGTAGATTTGTTTCCACGTTAATCTGGAGGGTTAATCTGTATTTCACCTTCAGACTGGAAGGTGAAATACAGATGTGCATGGAGGCACATATATATATTCACATGGACAATAACTGCAATAATTGCACATTGGGAAGCTCCTGTCTGATGTGTGCACTTAAAATCATTTAATATATTTAATATATTTAAGAAGATACTACTTAATGTATCATCTGTTCCTTTATGCAGTTGTGCTTTCCTCATTCTTTGGCTAAAACATAATGTCAGTCAAGGCATTGACATTTCTCTCCAAATATTCAATAGTATGTATGCACCATTACACAATATAGATCAAGCCACCCTATTTTAGTATCAAATACAAAGCTATCACTTAATTTCATCATGATAGTTAACATTACCAGCACCTGAAATCAATGAAGTTAGTACTGTATATGAAATTGTAAGATGGTATTCAACTCACATGCTTTCAATTTCATCATGATTTAATGCACGCACACACAAAAATGTATCTTAGCAAGTATTTTTGCAGTGCATTTGCTAGTTATCAAACAGAACTTTATTTCTTTTTACTGCTAGCACTCCATAGATTCTGTTTTCAATTTAATGCTTTTGTACACTACAAAAGAAACATATTATTATTCCCCAAATCTCATTTATAATCCTTCCCCTTCATGCTTCTTCTTGCTGTTTTATTATTAATGTTAATATGCTGTTAACTCTTCAGAAGTAGAAACTTCTATTTCTAAAAATGAATAAATGAATACTGAAAGAGCACTGTATTGAAACAAAGGCAGAGTATAAACCCTTGATATAGTTCTCATTCCACTTCCATTGAAAAAATATTAGTAACAGGTCAGGGATTGGGACCAAAAGTGAAATTTTCTGTCTCTATTATTGGTATAACATAGGTCATATATTATATGCTAACTTTATCATTGAATCATAGAATATTTAGGGTTGGAAAGGACCTTAAGATCATCTAGTTCCAACCCCCCTGCCAGGGGCAGGGACACCTCACACTAAACCATGTCACCCAAGGCTATGTCCAACCTGGACTTGAACACTGCCAGCGACGAAGCATTCACAACTTCCCTGGGCAACCCATTCCAGTGCCTTACCACCCTCACAGTAAAGAACTTCCTCCTTATATCCAATCTAAACTTCCCCTGTTTAAGTTTTGACCCATTACCCCTTGTCCTATCACTACAGTTCCCCATGAAGAGTCCCTCCACAGCATTCTTATACGCCCCCTTTAGATAGTGGAAGGCTGCTAGGAGGTCTCCATGCAGCCTTCTCTTCTCCAGGCTGAACAGACCCAACTTGCCCAGCCTATCTCCATACAAGAGGTGCTCCATTTCCCTGATCATCCTCATGGCCCTACTCTGGACTTCTTCCAACAGTTCCATGTCCTTTTGATGTTGAGGACACCAGAACTGCACACAATACTCCAAGGGAGGTCTCACGAGAGCAGAGTAGAGGGGCAGGATCACCTCCCTCCACCTGCTGGTCACACTCCTTTTCATGCAGCCCAGGATAACGCTTGGCTTTCTGGTCTGCGAGCACACACTGCCAGCTCATGTTGTTTCTCATTGACCAACACCCCCAAGTCCTTCTCTGCAAGGCTGCTCCGAATCTCTTCTCTGCACAACCTGTAGCTGTGCCTGGGATTGCTCCCACCCAGGTGGAGGACCTTGCACTTGGCATGGTTAAACTTCATCAGGTTGGCATCAGGCCACCTTACGAAGCGTATTAAGGTCCCTCTGGATGGCATCCTTCCCTCCAGCGTATCAACCGAACCACACAGCTTGGTGTCATCGGCAAACTTGCTGAGGGTGCACTCAATCCCACTGTCCATGTCACTGACAAAGATGTTGAACAAGACCGGTCCCAACACGGATCCCTGAGGGACACCTCTCATAACTGGTCTCCAGCCATACACTGAGCCACTGACCACAACTCTTTGCGTGCGGCCATCCACGCAGAAGTGAAACTATATTTTTTTTCTCAGCAGAATCTTGAAAATGTTCTCTTTTTTTCCCTTCCAATCCTCTTCTTTCACTGACTTACACAGGTTTTTTTCATATTCCTAATATGCATTCCTTGAGAAAAATACAGACCTGTGTGCTAAAGCATCACAATGAAAAATGTTCTATCCTTTCTCAGATAACAGCATCCTAAAAGGACTGAAAATATTATCATAATAAAGACTGTGATGAAAAAAGAAAGCATGACAGCAATAGTTAGGCATTTCTATTCTTGTCAATGATTACGAAATGGATTTTCTAGCCCCACGGAAAAAAAGGGAGAATGGCAACAGATAAATTCAACATGGAAGGTAAAGTTCAAAAGGATAACATGTACATGCTCATTTCTGTTGTTTCTTTAAAATTTGTATTTGTTACTTAATTATCAAGATACTTCCAACAAATACAGTAAGAACTATACAATTATACAAGAAAAGATGTGTCAGGAAGCTTTACCAAAACGGTGAAAGGATGGTGAAGATGTCTGTTACTGACAGAAGAAGGAAAGATGATTTATGATTGATAAAACACTGATTAACCACCATGTTAAGGGGTACAGAACCACCACATAATGCAACATCACCTGTGAAAAAGGTTCATGGTCTTCAGTTAGAAGACCCGCATGAATATTTTGTTGATTGTTTTGATTTTCAGTTCATATTCATTTAAAAGTAACTGATGCAATGTTATTTTAAAATGAGAGTAGTATATCCTCTGTTTGAAATTAAAGCTACAGGTGCCAACGTGTTGCTCCAGTTAAATAACTATTATTATTTTATTATACAAGGCCTGATTGAATTAGCATAGTAATGGCATTCATGTATCATCTATTGTTAGGAAGAACAGGTATTACCAGGAAAGGTTTAAGAATACTGCTGGCACAATCACCTTCTTATCTTACCTGGTAAGGGTGGGTGTAGAATACATCCTCAGAGAAATGAATCCAATCCTGGGTAAGGGAACACTGAAGCAACTAACAGTGGTGATAGGGTTTGTGGTGAACTCTCCAGTTGCCTTCTGATTTCTTGCTTAATAAAGCCATAAAACAGGGATTGCACCAAACCTCCTCCCTCCTTCCCCCCCGCCCCCACTTTGGACAACAACAGTTATCCGCTCAAGGAGCACGGTTACATCCAGCAAACACAGTATTTACTTTGCTCACATTGGTGCTGTCTTAGCAATGTCTCTTAGATGCTGAAGTACTCAGAAAATAAGATAAAAAAGCAGACTAAACCTAGGATACTAATGGATTAAAAAAAAAAAAACAAACACAAAAATCAGAGTGTATGTTTTTAGGATCAGCGGTCCCATTTCCTGGGGTTAAATTCTGACCTTGTAAAAGCTTACCAAATCCCCTGCAGAAATGTCTCTTGAATCACACATGAGAAATACATACATAATTATGAACATTCATCAAACAGATCACATATTGAAAGATGCTGACCCAGTATTCAGAAGCAGTATGAAAATATTATTACTGAAAAAAAAAACCCCAACAAACCAGGTTCTTAAAACTAACAGTTTCCTAAGGTTTCCAGATCTTGATGACTTATTTTTTCAATCTCAAAGACAAGCACCACTGAAGGATTTTCTTACTTGTGAATCACCAATGGATGACTAAGTGCACAAAATGGTAAGAATAACTGAGGTTTATTTGAGATAATAACTTTGCAATGGCTTACTAATGATTTATTCATAGATAAATATAATCATGAAGATACTACTGCCAGAGAAGTGATGTTTGACGGTTGATAATACAAATATCATGTTAAGTGGTAGAGTTTTGCCATTAATGGTAACTTGCAGCTCTTTCATATACAGCAGTACTTAATTAAATCCGTAAGTGAAGAGTGTCCAGATGTTGGGATTTAATTTAATAATGACGGAACCAATGAGATGCTGATAGGTTTGTAAACTAAGCCTTCAGAACATGAAGAATTCCACAGGGCCTTTAGAAAAAAAAAAAATGAAAAGGAAAAAAAAGGAAGAAAAGAAAAAAGAAATGAAATCTTAGATGGTTTGATGGCAACACAAAGTTAAATGAAAAATGATCATTTCTGCTGTACGCAGTCATGCAGGCAGCATGCAATAATAAAGCTTCTTTCACACTAATGATCAACATAACGAGGAATTAAGCAACAAGGCATACAAACCCAGAAATATGACATGTCAGCTTGCGCATGACATAGTTCTAGTTAGAAAACAGTTACACAACAGATGTCATGTTTGTACAGAAGAAAGGTCACCAGAGTGAGCTTGTTTATGCTAATGAAGAGAATCTACATGCAGCATGCTCACAACATAAAAGTAGATCACTCTGCATTAAAAAACATTCATTCCAAATGTACTAGTACAACAAAAAACATACACATTATCCATTATAATACAGAGGTTATCCATGCCTCATCTCTGAATTTTGCTTGTTCTTTCCAAGGTGAAGCCAACCTTTTATCATTTTTAAGAAAATACACTCAAAGTCAAAACATCGCTAGGCTCAAAAATTTCTGCTATTGGATGAACTTTACTAAATCCTCAGTTCATTCTTTTGAACAAAATTCAAAACATTTCAGTGCTGCTATGATATTCCTAAACCATTCTCTGGCATTACAAACAGGACACTGCTAGCATTCAGCATAATGCATGAACAGAGTCAGCAAGGTATAATTCTAGTGGGAGAAGGACGGCTTTTTAATTTCAACCAAATAAAAACTACTGAAACATCCTATTTGTCAGTGTCTTGCTTCTTTCCACCCTTAGCGTAATAGATCAGAGTGGATGTACTAAAAACATGTTATTAATTTTGCTCATTTAATTAATACTTAGAGATGTCATGAACTGCTTGGTAGCATCTTTATGACAGAAACAATGTAATTATAACATGCTGAAAATACATTACCATCATAACATTTTTGTAAGTCATACTCACTTAAATGTACTATCCAGAAATTAAAATAAGAGATCAAATGTCTGGACGCATATGCTTAATTGAAAAAAGTTTACTTTTTCATGTAAGAGAACTCTAAGGAGAAGACAATGATGGAGCTAAAGCAGAAAAAGCGAGAAAAGTACTCTCTTCAAAATAAAGAACTTCTAGGATGAATAGTTGGTAGTAACCAAATGCATTCCTTCTTTCCCTTCTTCTCTCCCCTACCCCAAGATATCTAAGCAAAAGCTAGTTATAGTAGGTCTGGTTAATATTTATTTTATTGCACTTTAAGAGCAAGATAGCAACAGCATAACTGCAGATACAAAGAAGTTTATGACAGAGAAATGTAGCATAAGTAGAAAGATGGAAAAAAGGCAAGAAAAACATTGCACTGCTACTGCAGAGCATCTGAGAAGAAAAGAATACTTTTAAAGATACAGATGCTACACCGTTATATTAAGTTCTATTATATGAGGCAACTCAGCCATTGCATTGTTAAGCCATACATTACTACAAATATCTAAACAGCATGCAGCTTATTTTTACAAGCAGCCATAAGTCATTTGCATTCCACAAATCAAAGTGGAAGATCATTCATACTAATTGAGCGCCACTACAGAATGTAAATTTACTGCCCCTTATTCCTAGAGGTGGCAAAAATTAAATACGTAATACCTGTTGATAATCAGCCACAGAATTAAAGTGATAAGTGGAAGGCTGTCTTTTTATACAGCAACTTTCAGAAGCCAGTTACTTTCAAGTCTGTTTATGTGAAAACCTGTACTGCTTTTTGTATGCACCACAGACACCAAACCCTGAGCACAAGCAAGCATTCTCTGGCAAGCCCAGGTGACTTGAACAGTGTGTCACCCTACTGAGGAGTACTAGGTGTAATAACTCATTCATGTTCATGACTCTGTGGCTAAATGGAAATTCAAACAGCAAGTGCCTATGGGTTTGATGGTAAGGCAGTATGTTCGGTAAGGGTCAGTGGGAGGCAATCATTAAAACCAAAAAAATTCTCTGCAAAATATTTCACTATTAATGGGTGAAAAGTTTGACAGAATTTGTAAAAGTAGGACATCCTAAAACATAAGTAGATTTTGAAATGGTATTTTGAAATTCTCTACTAAAAAAAAATAAAAATTGGACATAAGAAGAGAGAATGACTGCTAGAGGAAGTTGTAGCTACGCAAATCTAACAGTAAACAGTTTGGAAGCCATACAAGACAAGTTTGTTGTGTGAGACTCCAAAAGCACAATACAAAATGTAAGGACCACTAAACTAGAAAGGATTCTCATTAATTGGGAAATGAGTTATGGACAAGTCCAAAACCTGTTTACTCTCAGTATGGAAGACAAAGAACCAAGACAATAGCAGTTCCAAAGTGTGAAACCTACAATATCAGCACAAGGAAAAGACAGTAAAGACATTGTAGAAATCATGTCAGCTCTTAAGAATTTCTACTCTCTGCAGAATAAAAGTAAGTATAGATTCTTTTCATCCACAGACTGATAAAGATTGACATAGCAGTGCTGAGTTAGACTTGTTTTGGTCACAGAAATAGAGAATCATACTGCGATTATTTAATTCTGTTTTCGAGACCCATTTGAATCAAAACTCATTAGCAATGGCACATGCTGCAGAGTGGCTGTGTGACGCCTGCATGATATTTTTGACTACCTATGTAGGTAGCAGCCATTACTAGAGTTGTATTGCTTAACTTGATCTTATGATCAGTCACAATGCTAGTTGAGTGTATCTATTAATCTTCTAGTCCATTTTAGAAACCTGATCGACATGGAAGAAATTATTCCTTGATCCCTCAATAAAATAAAGCTTTGTAAACAGAGGAAGGTGAAGGAGGTTAAATTGCTATTGATTAAGACATATTAATTATTTATCATTTAGCAGCCTCCCACATCAATCTGTTGCACACATGGCTCTTTCTGGAAGACTCACAACATGTTTTAAATGAGTCTCAGGACATATATCAGAAAATGAAATAAATTTAGGACAATCATAAGGTGGAGATCCCTTGAGATTCTGTAGCAGAAAGCAAGTAGCTTTCTAAGAAACCTTAGGATTATTTTCTAATATCTTCCCTTGAATGGGCACAGCAGTTGGCTTGATATTTTACTTTCAACTTAGTCAAGCAGCAAGGTGGTCATGTTAATCACTTAAAGAAACTGCAGCATTTCTCTTCGTTGAAGACCTTTCTCCTCGCTATCAAAACCTATTTTAAAATTTAGGTTTTAATTCCATAATTAGGCTTCATATTAGGTCATCTTTATACAGAAAAGAGATTAAGCAGTGTGCTTTACAGTTCAGACAGTTATTTATGAGAAACACTAGTTTTACTGCTACAGATTTTAGCTTGCACTTGCTAGCTATTACAGTGCTCTAAAGCAATTTCAGTTGAAAAATCTCAGTGTGTGGCATGGGAGAAAACAGAGAAATCAGAAGTATTATCCAACAATTTATAGCTATTGCTGAAGATTGCATGATCCAAACTTTGCTGATCATTCTGATAGCCAGACTCTGACTGTAGTTATGTTATATCCACTAACATAAAATACACTATATTAACTTCCATTCCTTCAAATACTTAGCTCGAGCTCTCAGTCAACACTGTTTAAACTTTTCCAGAGTAGCTCCACAGTGGCAAGAATATTTCTTCCTTTGAAAGACTGCATTTCTTCCTTTTTCACCCATTCCTTCCTAAATACAGACTAGCCTCTAGTCTTTTTTCATTACTGTATACCCTATGGATGAAAGGATTCATTTCTCATCTAAGTCAAAGTCAGAACTTCCATTTACTTTTAACAACACATCTAAATGATTTCAAGGCTAAAGAGTAGTCTTTCAACTCCTGGAAACATTGTCCAAAAGTCAAACAAAACAGAGCATTGCTTTCTTTTGGGGCTAACCTGTTCCAGGGGGTTTTATTTTGTGAAATGGGTACATATTAAATTTATACAGCGAAACAAAAGAATAAGAAAGAATACAAACCAAACTATTCACAGAAAGCACTAACTTAAGGATTTCTGAAATCCTACATTCTGAAGTGCATACCAATATTTATATACATTGAAAAAATAATGTTACACAACTATCTGATAACACTTCTATCTGATTATTGTTAGCTTCCAAAATTGCATTAAGAAGAAATAAAACAGGTGAATATTTTGTTTGGGTTTTTTTTTTTTTTTTTGCCTTTTTTTTTGGTGTTGTTTTGGCCTTTTTTTTTTTAATTACAGCAGCAAATCTGTAGTGATGATGGAATGAACTTAATTTTTCTGCTTACCTCTCAAACTAGGTATCTTAACTACTTAATGTACAGTACTCTAAGAATAGGGTGGGACTAATAGGGTGAAAATTATATCTTGTATCATCTGATATGTTATGTGTTTTTCTTTCAAACCTGATTTCACATCAGCACATTATTTTTATAGTTTTAAACACTTAAGCACACCCTGAATAAAATGATGCACAAATACTATTTTCCAAGGTTACAACTTGCTCTTCAAAAGCTCACACAAAAGCAACAAATACAAACATAATTGCCACTTGGATTCAACAGAAACACAGCTGAATCTATCATTACCTGTTATAGCATTCCTTTAAAGGAAAGCTACAAAATCTAATAAATGGCCAAAGTTGTTAACAATATCATGAAAAGTGCTAACTTATTTGCACATTTTTCTCCCTTAAATTCCCTTCATGAATGGTTATAGTAAGCATGTCTTATTCCTGCAGATTAGTTAAACTTTGTCTGCAATCAATTCCTTGTAATTTTCACAAGTACTCCATACAAGATAAATACAGGTGGATGTGTTGTTCCATATAAAAACATTCCACATTTCCTTTTGCTCTTGCATTGAATCACCCAATATAAAAAAATATATGATTACAACCATGATATTTTTCAACCTTCCCTGGAAGCATTTTAACACAGAAGGTTGAAACACGTGTTCCACTAATGATGGAGAGAATGCTGCTGAAAAAAAAAAATCCAATTTCAAAAATTATTCTTATCTTAATACTCATACTTCAGCCAGAACACTGTATCTGTCTGGGGGAAGGGGTTCTAAATTTATTGCAGAAGTGTCAATCATCTCCTTTACTGAGCAGAAGGTATCCACCCCCTAACCCGTCCAAACTCTCAACTGAACGCAGACTGGTTAAAACAAGCAAGCAAGCAAGCAAATAAACAGAAAAACCAGTTAACAGCATGGATGTCTGCAGCACGAGATACCACATATTTCATTTAGGACAGAACAACCAAATGTATGAATCACATGTTTAAAAACAAAAGCAAACAAACAAACTCCCAAATCTAAACAAACAAACAAAAAAACAACCACCCCTCCAAATTGCTTATTCTCATTTTCAGTGGAAGACTTTTATTTAACATCTAAGATGAAATAAAGTCGCTGTTAAGGATAATTAGCCCCAGAAGGGATATACCATTTCAACATAAATAAAATGTTTTTAGGTATTTTTGAATATTATGGGATATTCACCATTAATACATACACCTCACAGTTTCAGTAAATTCCAACAGACATTATTTCACAGACACAGCAGAACAGAAGAGTTCGTATCTGGCAACCCATGAACAAGAAATTAGTGCAGACAGGTACACTGAATAAAGTACTGACATACTTGCCCTAAATAAAAAGGCACTCAAAACAAAACAAAATCTCAAAACCAACAAGTGCTGAATAATACATATAAAGACAATATTTACAATTGTATTTTTGTCCAAAGTATTTTACTTAAAAAAAAAAACACAAAAAAAGAAAGACCAAAAAGTACTCCAGGTTTCAATCAGCTAAAAAAAGTCTGAAAAAACACCCACAAAGTGTAGATTGCTTCAAGAACTTTTTAGATTAAAATGGAATTTTTTTTTTATGGTTCTATCTTCAGAAGACTATCCAAAGGCTCAGAAGACAAAACTTTAATCATCCATTGATACATAACATACTGAAAGGAAGGTTTCAAAACCTGCTTTAATCCAGTGTTCTTATTATAAATCTGAAGCAGCATGCCAATATATATGAATGCAGAACCACAGCCTTATTTTGCCAGTAAGAAGTATTGTCAGATTTTGCTCAAATAATAGAATAGAACCATGCTAAATATTCCACATTGTGGCATTCATAATCAAAAATTATTTAAGATGGCTCATATAAACAAGTGAATCTCTTTCACATACTTAACCAATGTCCCACAGACAGAATACTTCCATAAAACAAAACAAAAAAAACAAACAAACAAAAACAAAACAAAGGACAACCCCCATTATTTCTACAGTTAAGGAATCTTCCTTGACTATGTTGTTGTATCAGGATACCATACTATCAATTCACCTTCCAGCAGAAATTCTGACAGATGCTCTTCAGGAAACAGAATTTTAACATCACTTGGCAAAACTGTATTTATCCCAGTATCTTCTAAAGTTCAAATATTGTTTAGACAGCACACAGTGATTATAAACATAATAACCTCATTAAATTATCAATGTGTGTAAATGAATATCGAAAAAAACACCTAAAACAACCCAATAATACATATCTTCCACATTCACTTATGCTAATTCTCAGGTCTTCATAAAGCATAAAGCTAACAGGGCATTGGCATGCTGGCAGGTAGTTGTAATTATCTTCCCATGTTTCAGAAGTTATTTTAGAATCATTTAAGAGCAAAGGATGAATGGTGTTCCAGTAAATCTCACTAAATCTATGCATGGACACAGCAGCAGAGGCAAACAGGCTGACAGAAGACTGAACACCCAACAAAGATGATAAAAAATACTGTTTGATACAGTTACTTACATCATGGCCTACGAGTTCTGTCTGAGTGGATTTATCTGCTTGAGAAGCAAGAGCCACCTGAAAGCACTGAGCCTTTTCCTGTAAAACAAAATAACACATCATAGCTAAGCCATGTTTTTCTTCACTGGGCTTTGCCATTACAAATATCCAGATAAGTTCAAATATCATGCATGGACAACTGTTCAGAAATAGATTTATTATGGCACTGTTCCCTCTGGGAGAATTTTTTCGTTACTGTTATTTCCTTTTACCAGCTTATCCTTCTCTTATACAGTGGACTGGCACAGTCCAGTTATGTGGTAGAGCTGGGCCCACAAGAAGGATGCCACTGGAGTGTGATGCAAAGCAATCTTCTTCCAGAATAGATATGGGTACAAAGCACACAGCAGTAGCAGCAACTTGTGCAAACACCAGCACCATTAAAACAGACAAATAAACTTATTCTTTTTTTTTTTTTAAAGAAACATTAAGAAACGTTAAAACTCCGCTGGAGATCGCAACACTGAGATGATTTCCCCCATTTGCATGATGTAAACATGTTAGCAAAGCCTAAACATTTCCTGGGTATTGTACTGATTTCTACTTTTCCTATGCTCGTCCCTCTGTACCTCTGTCATTTTTGGAAGTGCAGCATGGAATCTCTGTGACAGGCTTGAGCAAGAAATCTGGCTGCTCTGATGTAAGTATGCTTCACCCAAAAAAGGTATTTTAACACTTCATTTGAAACTCATCACTAAGTACACATACTATATAATTTTCCAGAAGAAAGTATACAGTGAAACAACTGTAAATATGCAAGTTAATGCAGGACAAGGCACACAGAAAGGGAAGATTCCATTAACAGAAAACATAGTCCTTGACTGCATTAATACATGTTTTTGCATCTACCGATTCAGTTTTATGTTCGGCTATATCCATACAAAATACTTTGACTCAAATTCCTCAAGATGACAAAAGCATGTTTTAATGTTAAGTATCACAGTAAAACAGAATTTCTGTAAAGTGAATTTCAAGTTAATTGAACCTCAAGTTGAATGAATCTCTGTTTTCACTGAAAAGAAGACATAGAAATGTTATTATTTTTGGCTGTTGTCTATGCTCTGTTTTCCTTTACAATTACCTCTTCAACATATTAAAAAAAACAAATATTCATTTCAAGGCAAGATACACATAACTACATTAAGTGAATTTTGGCCAAAAGCATATAAGCAGCCGGAAGACAACAACACCTAAATGATTCCATCTCCAGTATCTCAACTATTCAGATGCTGTTTGATAGTCTGAGCCTGCATTACTATGATCTTTGGCACTGGAACAGGTTACAGCCCAGCAGTGCTACCATGACTGCCGCAGCCTATGGCATGAAGAGGCAGTCTGAAAAGGAAGACAATCTGCTCTGTTTACTTTTTATTCATGTACTGCAAATGGAGAAGACAGACAAACTTTCAGCTGCCCAGATATTGGAAAAGGACTTTTGGAAATAAAACCTGACCCTTTTTCTGAATTCAGCAAAACAGCCAAATAAAAGGTCTGTACAAGGCAAGTAGTCCACCTTAACATTAATTCATAACATAGAAATAGTTACCTGCATGTATTGTCCCACAGCAGTCTTCAACTACCATCATATCATTTCTCTTAGAGACAGTTATTACTGTAAAGTAACATTTTCAAGCAATTTTCCAAGTACTAAAACTTACTTCACACCTTCCTGCTACTTTAAAACACCAGTTATCTTTTTTTTTTTTTAAAGGCTTCCTAGTGAAACTGAATAATTAGCTACTTTTTCCATACATGACCCAGTCTTCTACCACTAACTGCATATGCTGCACCCTATCACCTTCTCCCTAGCTACAAAAAAGCTTACAAAAGCTTTTTAAGTCTATGTTGAAATTTAAGGATTTTAAGAAAATCAAAATATGGTATAAGGTGCTTCCTTAATGCCACCATTTTTCTTTCGAGATATTTCATAGCATCACGGAGATGTCCCATCTTCCAGTCCAGTATCTGAGAGGAGTGGGGTCTGCCTTCTCTCCAAGATATCAGGTAGCAAAAATACTCCAAATAGATCCTTCTTTTCAACGTAAGCAAAACACCTGCCACCTTTGCCTCTCTAAAGACCAAAGTTTCAGATTTTTTGGATTAGACAAAGTACTTCTTGGTGGTATTTTAAGATAGATAAATAAACAGTTTTTCTTACTGTTCATTGTATTCATTCCCTCTCATTAAAATAAACAGCATTAAGACGCCAGGTAACAAGGATAAGAGCATGAAAAATTTGCATTCCTTGGGTTCATCCTGATTAATAAAAAGGCAAGAAGAGCTGTGGGTAATTTTTAAGTCAGATAACTCATCACAGCATTGACAGCAACATTTTTCGCAACCCCTCGCACTCACATACGTGTCTGTGTGTGTGTGTTGCAGGGAGAGATAAAAACTCTGTGGAAGGACCTTTTCTCCATCATTTGCAGTTGCTTAAATTACTGATACTAGCAACTGAAGAATTTCAACAGCCTTGATGAAAAGCATTAGGCTGCGATTCTATGATCAATAAAGCTATTCCTTCACACAGTAGTAAGTTCACACATAGTTTATATCTCAAACAGCTGTTAGTATAAAACAGTGTCATTGATGGTATACTTACTACATAGTAATAAAATAATAAGTCACCAAAAGGTGTTGAAATAGGAAGATAACAAGCCTCAGACAATCACATGCATGTAATACATTACAGATATAATAAGTGAAATATAAGATAAAATAATAAGTGAAAAATGGACTTTCACCACTGAAAGACAGCTACTATGTAAAATAGTTACTATAAGAATACTTGTATTTAGGGAGTCAGTATAGGTTAATACATCTTGAAACATATGACATTTTTCACAATGTGCCTTCTCTGAACAGAAGAGTGTTAACAAAATTTTCCTAGCTTTGGCTGTGAAGAGGTTAAAGTTATTTTTTGTGATCATTCTCGTAGCCAATTCCCTATCAGTGACAGCAACGTGACCACTTGTGGTGCTTTGTTTAATTGCCAATTTCAAGCATTTTTGCTTGAATGTTACTCTGAACAGTCATACTAAATCAAAAAGCAAAACTTACTGTTCCAGTTGTTTTGGAGACATCGTAAGTTAGCCAGTGGTGCTGCGGCTTTTGTCACTAAAGAATCACTTCTGTCTAGGTGATAACATATTAATTTTTTTTCCCCTATAGTCTGGACAGATTATTGGACAACTTCATGAAGATGTATCTTTTTTATTTGGTTTTTTTTGGGTTGTTTTTTTTTTTTTTTTTCCTCAGCATACACCCAAAACAGCCTACAACTGTCAGCCTCGGCACTGCAGTCAGCTTTACCATTTATATACGATTTTTTCCCTTGCTTCAGGCACTTACCCCACTGTGAATAACAACTTATGTTTGCAATAGAATTGGGGAGAAAAAAGCTTTTCTTCAGAAGACTTATAAAAATGCAAAGTCTTTTAATTCTGGTGTGCTTTGGGATTAAACTTAATCAACAGCAACAGTTAGGCAATTAGAGCAAAGGGATAACAAGTAGCACAAAAACCTGCTCTCCGGCATCTATTCTACCTAATTTACAGACGACAGTAAGCTACAGAATTGACTATATGGCAGCTATTTCCATAGAAATTAAGTCCCTCTTGGTTTGAGTCTCAGTTTGGGAAGAAAATAATAACGTATACAGCATAGCTGAATCACATCATACTTGAAAATGCTTTGTGAAGCCCAGCTGTCTCTTGAGCACTGGATAAGAAAGCAGCTACAGTGCAATTCAATACTCAATAGATAAAGTGCCAGGAACTAAGGTGCCAAAACGCCACAAGAAAATTGAATGCATTACTCTGCAGTCACAGTGGCAAATGGGTGTGAGTAGCCCGTCACTAGGTGAAAACCAGGGGGAACTTGTTGTGAATGAACCCAAGTATGCACAAATACAAGTTTCATTGAGGGTTATAGTTCTGTCAAATCACTGTGAATGGCAAAAAAACAAAGCCTCATGGAATTTCAGCAAACATTTAATAGTTTTCACATGGGACTCTTATACAAACCAAATTAGTTTTTCAGTTATTACATTATAATTTTTCTGTAAAACACAAAGGCAAAGTCCCATGCATATGAAAAGACTGGTACCTGAAATGAAAATGATGTCACTTCTGCTTTGATTTCTATCAGGATACAGTACTCTTGTGTGGATCAAGACAGGCAAAGACAAGCCTGTCCCCAGGCAGTTTGCAATACTTTAATAATTAGTTACTGCCAAATCTGAATACATTTAATGAAAAAATCCCAACTTCTAAAAGTGCAATCACTTCATAACTCTTTGAAGGTGAACAAGATTTCAAATCTTAATAGAATTACAAGCCCCACTATAGTCATACCAGCTAATCCGACTCACAGTAATGCAAAGAAACATTTACTAGATCATAGACAGAGGGTTATTACTGTTATTTTTTAAAAAGTTTGAAATCTTTACAATCCCAAGTATTTTCTTAAACTTTCCATGCCCAAGTTCTACAGCAGAAAAACTCTTCCATTTTGCTGAGTGCTGTATGATACTACTAATAAAAATTAGACTCCAAGCTTTAAGATTATAGAATGAGAAACAGGAAACATACAAAAAAGTGAACCTCCTATCCCACTGAGCTGATGGGTAGGAGCAACAGGAAAAGAACCTTTAAAAATCGTATCTTCTTACTCCCATTTATTTGACTGGACCACATTGTAACCTAAACATTATAATTACCACCTGCATATGTAGTGCAAAATCAAAAATTAATGTTTATAGGGACATAAGACCACCACAGAAATTCAGGATAAGGATTTTGCAAACACATCTGACTTTTTACTTTTATTTTTCAAAAGCATCTTTGGGAGGTATTTTAAGATACAGCATTAAACAGTGGTGGGTATCTGTTTATGCTATATTAAAAAAAATTACATTCTATTTCATGGACTAGGAGAATTAAAAAAAAAACCAACAAACAAAACAACTGTATTTTGATTAATTATTTCCTGTTTTGTCTGCGGCATCAATAAAAAGTAACACTCCATTTCCAGGTACTACTAAAAGTTTAGAATTTCTATTTTAAAGCAACACATAGTTATTATTTGTTACTATTCAATCACGCAGTAGGACTGTATGGCAAGTAGTCCTTACTGATTTTGTTTTCCATAATAAACTGAGGCTACTTTAAAGACACGAGTTTACGTACACACATAACTGAAAGTATACTGGAACTTTTTCTAGTCATTACTTCTCTAAAATAAAAAAAAATAAAATAATAAAAAACCCAACTCACACATTCATATATGACCCAGATGTGGCCATGCATGCTTTGAATAATGCAACACAATAAAAAAATATATGATCAACTTTATGAATAATAAAAACTGATGTAAATTTAACTCTCCAGCAACAATAACAAGAACAAAAGAAAACCCAGAGAAGGTTATTGAAAGGGAAGTAAAAGCAAGCAGTAGTGCAGTCATAAAAAGGCTGACACATCAAGCACAGTCATTCATGCAGCAATTACCTCTACAAGTACAGTTATGAACAAGCAATGGTTTTAGTCTTAATTTTTGTTATGGTTGCATCCAGAGTCTTATGCTAGCTTGTCTAATGAATTAGCTCTACCTCAACCCCTATGTCCTTCAATTATCACTGCAACAGCACTATGACCATCTAGATGAATACAATCCTGTATCAAAATATAAGACACCCAACAGACAAGCCTAGGTGACAAAATTACCCCAATTTGATAAATCAGAAATTGTGATATAGGACCTTAAGCCTTACAGGAGCAAAACACACACACACACAAAATTAGTGCTATTGACTTGATTTTCCCACAAATATTTGAACAAAAATGGTCAATAGGGGATTTATTTTTCAAGGTCATGCATGAAGCTGCCTGCAGTTATAGAGTGCTGCACAGATCCACACTCCAAGTCTTGTGTCCTATACAGAAAAGCAGTTTTTCTCAAATCGTTAAGATTCAGCATATTTGCTTTAATTTCCAGATTCAGTTACCTTCTCAGATTCCACAACTGTGAGAAGTATTCAAGTCAATTTTGTGAGAGATTATTGTAAAGCAGGACTACACATTCATGTTCAAAAGATCTCACTTGCACACCTTCTATTAACAATATTACAGCCTTTTTTTTTAGCTAAATGGACACCACAGATATGGCATTGACATTCTCTTCAACTGAGTTCTCCTTTACTTAGCTGAGCAGTATTAATAACATCTTTCAAGATGTGAAACTGGTTACTGCTCTTTTAGACAGCAATTGTTAACCCATCAGCTATAAAATACTTCAACAGCAACAAGGTTTTACCTCATTTACATTGTGCTTTAAGTTTACTAGCTGAAAATGGAGATGAAACATGTAAAGTCTTGAATTAAACTGCTTCCAAGCCAAGCAAACCAGCATTATTTTTTTTTAGAAACAACTGCAAGTTAGAAAAATACTATCCTAAACCTTAAACAAGGATATAAACATATTTGTTTCAAATACTTGTCTCACAGAAGTAGCATGAGACCTTTCTCCTGGAGTAGCAAGAATTACCTCTTCCAAGAACCTACAGGACAAAATGGATTAGATAGATTATTCCTGCACTGCTACTTTCATTAAAATACACTGCCACATCATTGCCTCTCATTGGAATGCTCATGACTCAGCTGGCAGAGTTGTGCTAACACACACAAACACAGAACAGGAAAATGAACGCAAACCAATCAAGTCTGGTAAACAGAAAGCACACAGTTTATAACCTTGTAGGTTTTCTTCCATTATCCCTTTATTAAGCAACCACATTTATCACTTTCATAGTGTACATGATTTTAAATGCTGCCAGGTTTTAAATGCTGCCAGGTTCTGCATGGGTACACAAACAGAATTTTCAAAGTATGCTCCAAAATGTCTGTTTTGAAACAGTTGTTTTGTGTTGTTTTGTTTGTTTCTCTCCATAACTTCTTCCCCGTTTTTCTTTTTTTGTAACTACCAGTATTCACTGAAGGAATAACTCTGGCTAAACAAATGCAATACAAAAAGTAACAGTGCCATGAAAATCCCATAGTAATAACAAACAGATGATTCTGTAGCACATTTCATATAAAGCTTTATTTGGGGAAGTTTTCAACTTTTGAAAGAATCAAAAGCATTTGTTGACTTTATATTTCTCTCCCCTATCACACAAAATGCTGATGTTATGCACTTTGTCCTTTAGGCCTCTAAGTGGAGATGTTTAAGTGCATTGCCTGTCAAATGTTTCTTCTCTTGGTTTGCGGGTTCCTTTCCCTCTGTGCGCACAGGGACATTCGTGGGATGTGATTAATGTCAGTGCCAGCCACTTTTGCACAGCGATTTAACGGCACATGCATTAGGCAGAGTGCAGGAATCATCAACCCAGCACACTCCAAATTGCAACTGATGTTTATTGAAGGCTTCTGGCATTAATTAAACCTTACACAGCTAAGTGTTCACAGCAATTTTACAGATTGCTGTCCTGAGGAATGAGTTTCACAGTTGTGGCATTAGAAGTATACAGTACTAATGTAATGAAAGGGTCTTTTTCAAGTTTCCCCGGCAACTGCATGGGGCAGATTTTGATCATATGCTGGCTAAATGAATAAAGAAAAATAACCACATTAAATAACTGTTGCCACCATGGAAATCATGTATCAATCTTTGCAACAAATAGGCTGAAGCCTTATTCACTGATAGCAACAAGGTATGACCCCTGTTCCACTGTACATATATCTAGCAACACTGAAAACAACCCACAGTTGCCATTCTTTGAGTCATTCCCAGTGTGACATTATGCGAATTATTCAGTAAAATATTTGCACATTTTGACAAGTATTTTGGGAAGAACTGTCGTTCTGGGTTTAGTACTCCCAAAACAGGACAAATACATGACTTGTTTTTGGCCTGTATTCACACGCAGCCCATCAAGGGTGCATACTCACATGCACACTCAGGAAGAGATCACCCTGCTTGTCCATCTATCCTTATCCTCTACATCCTTCCTTATTACAAGGGTCAGTACTACCTAATCTAAGCAGAGTTAGAAAATATAAAGTTTTATAAGCTTCATGAGAATCACTGGACAGATGCAAAGAGCCTCAGCTGGCAAGGGGTTTCAGCATGACCTTCAAGCTTAAAATCAGCCAGATGGGCAGCTGGCAGACTGCTGTGCAGTGCCTTCAGCCTAGCCTAGCCACACTACCCAGTGTCTTCAGCCCTGGTTACGCTCAGGAATCCAGAGGAGTGTTTGAAGACTGTATGGGAAAGTGGGGCTTGGAGAATTACAGAGAAAAAGAGACCTTCAGTGAAAAACTGAAAGACATGGACAGAATAGGATGGAGCAGTATCACTTGTGAAAAAGTTTCAGTCACTGCAGCAGGCTTTCAGATGTACTGTAAGGACCTTTCAGAGGCAATTACTTGCTTAAGCAAGGACCAAAAGGCACTTTCACCAGCTGTGAATCTGCTTTCAGCAAAAGCCACGGCATGGGTTTTGCCAGAAACTGACACTGGAAAATGATTGAAGTAGATACCTTTTTACTGTGAATTTAGGTTTATCATTCATGCCCTTCACTCTTGCCCACTCACCCCAGTTGAGATACAGAAAATTAAATATCAAGTATATCATAATTAATTCAATAAGACAAAACCAACACATTTCAATAAGCATTATAATGATATTACAAATATTTTTGCACATCTAACCAAGACTCACAAGTAATGTTCTGCAGCTTTGTACTATTGTTTCTAAACAGAACAGTTTTGAGCATTTAAAAACTTTCCTAGTGATGGGAGTTTGATTTCATAAAAGCTGTGTGGCTGTTACAAAATCCATAGCAAATCATTCAGGGGCTGAAACATAGTCAAGCATTTATAGTGCTGATGTTTTGATTTCAATTGATGAAAGTAATGAAATATGTAGCAAAATATTTGCAAAACATTTTCATTGCTGCCCAAAAGTTATACTTTTCCAAGCACCTGCAAAAAATACTAGTGACTCTTACACTGTACAAGGAAAATTACCTTTACATTCTAGGTTTTGGCACAATGCACATGCACAAAGGAGTTCTAGCATGAAGAATCTAAAATAAGGTTTTAATTACTATTTCTAGAATCATTATGGGGTCTTCATTGAAAATAGGTCTGTCCTTTTTATATTCCTTTAAAAAATACAATTTCTCACCATTTAAGGAAATGGGGAACTAGATCTCTATTTCCCACTGACATACATCATAAGCAAACCATGTTGCTATGGTCCCCAGATTACTGCTATAATGGAACCAAAAAGATGACTTCTAATCATGACCATAAGCAGCTGTCACATAAAATTGTTTGAAAAGGGGAAATAACATCTCAAACAATAATATCTTCATGAAAGCGTAAAAACTATGTTGTACAAGTCTAAGGAGACACCCTGATACTATCTTATAGAGTTTTCCAGACAAAAGAGGAATAAATTCTAGTTTTGCCTCAAAAGAAGTGAAAAAGAGGGGAAGGTGAACTTATGACACTTGAGAAGCATTAACAGTCAATTTCTACTTTAATATAAATTCAATCTACCACATAATTCCTCTTTATTGGCTCATAATCAGCCTGTCAGTACACTATTGTTGATAAAGTTGTTTTGCTAAAATTTTTTACAAGTATTCTTTAATGCTGCCATAGTGCTGTCTCAGCTCATAATGTGTTCCTACTGTCAAAACCACATTTGTTTATAAATGCTGCTTTTAGATAAGCCAGCGTTGCCTAGGAAGTTGCTTCATTTCTCAACACATGCTACATGCTCTAGCATCTTATAAGGATGCAGAACAAGAGAGGTGAATTCTGTCTGTTGGTTGAAGACCAGAGGCTCCTTCTGATCTGTAAGTGTAAACCAAGAAAGACAGCTCTGAAAAAAAGGCACTTTCAAACTAGGCATCTTAAGAGATGCAATGAATGGCTGAAGGAGAACAGCAGAGGTATAAAACTACAAACACTGTAAAATTGGATTGGACAAGTGAGGAGCAGAGATCCTTTGGGTGTTAACAAATAAACAGGTAACAAGCAGTTCAGGAACCCCCTTGAGCTGCAAAACGATAGACTGGGAGAGCACTGAGGAAAATGTCACATGCTTCCATGTACCAGCTTTTCTGTAAGTGGTTGCTTGTGACCACCACCAGAGACAGACAAGGCTGCAAAGACCCTTGCACTGACCCCGTACTTCAGTAACCAGAATTAACAGGCAACATACAGTGACAGTCAATGGTACATCCCATGCGTGATTTTAACAGTGCATAATGGGGTGGGTTTTTTTTTTTTTAAAGAAAAAAAAAGTCTATATAAACTAATACTATTATTACTACATGAATTAGCTCACTGGATGGTTTGATCTTGGGTTATAAATATTTAGCAACCACACAATATTATCCAGGAACTAAGTCCTGGTTAGCATTTTTAGAATACAACAACAAACATCTGTTTAATCTGAAAAACCAAAACCAACAACCCCCCCAAAAACAGTAACAACAAAAAAAAACCCACACCAACAAAAAAAACCCACAGCGAAAACCAACCCAAAGAACTTCTTTAACCTAAACCTCTTTGCACTCAACTGGGAGCCATAATTGCCAAAATTTCAAACAGAACCAAAGTTATAAAACATGCTAAAGAAATGGGTGTTTTATTAACACACAAGTGAACATACTCTACAAGACCCACTACGAGTTCATCCAAAAGCCATGGCAAAAGCAATATAGAATTTACTTGTGAGACTTTGCAGTAGGGTAACAACCTATGCCTCTACACCAGACTACTGCTACTTGGTTCAGATTTCTGTTTTCTCCAGAAACATCCTGCAGTCTCCTCTGTAACAAGATATCTGTGGATTTAGGAATCACCATAACACAAAAAGCACCTAAAATCATAAAGAGTAAGCTGTGCAGAAAGCTCAGTCAACTTTTCCTTATTGATGCTTTAAAAAAATCAAGGAAAAAGTCTGATTTTGCTCTGTTGATTAAATGGTTTTTGAAGAACTGAAATCTGACTAAAGATACCCCACCCTCTTCCCTGCCCCCACCAATCTGTTTTGTTTCCTGGTTTCCTATATAAATTTTCTTGAAAAATTAACCTGACTCAACAGACCAACAGCTCAGAAAATCACTGAACTCTCAAAGTGTATATGGAAAAACTGGTTTATGTTGTTGCATATTTGATAATCACAAAACATTTGCCTGTTTTCACATATTGAGCATTTATGGTATGTTATTCCTTTTATGGCAACAAAAGCCTCATTCCTCCGAATTCAATGACACATTTACAGTAGGCCACCACATGTCTATTTCCAAATTACATAAAACATGAAATACAAAAGCAGAAAACAAAACAAAATTACTTGACCAAATGCAATTTTAAAGTATAGGTATTATCAGAAATGGCAGATATATCTTGTCTTCTATAAAAAAAATAGCTGAGTTTTTCATGAGTTCAACAGAATTTCTAAAGTAAGCTGTCTTAAGCTATCAGGTTATTCTAGCGGTATGTTCAAGAAATATTGCAGGCAAAATTGACTTGTTATGCACAAGCATCACTCTATGTCAAAAGAGTGGCAACCTCCTTGAAAAGTAATGCAGCATGCAACATTTTTAGAGGGATGCTCTGTTTATTCTGTATATACTGACTCTTCCAGCATCACTTACAGAAAAAGCATTTGCTTTCCTATCAGAATTTGCACATAAGCAAAAGTGAAGACATCAACTAATTTTTAAAGTGCCAAAACTGCACCCAACCTCTGAAAGACTTAATTGTTTTTGGCAGCCTAAGTTTCCAATTCTACCACAGGGAGTACAGTAGATACTGCAAACAGATGAATTTTCCCTCATTTGTGTTCTTCTGAGTGCATTTCATTTCCATTCTAGTCTTAGCTTGTTTTCCTCAGGCACTACAGACATCTTCCATGGCATCTGACCCTATATATTCAGATCAGCTCCAATTATCTACAAAGTTTTACCCGCTCCTCAGACTACAATCTTCCATTTATTGTCTGTTTTGCTGATCTTGATGGCAGTCACTCCATAGATTCTTAAGTAGAAGGAAAATGCACCACACACAGACTTAGTCAAGGAACTTACAACACACAGAGGAAAAGAAACAGGCAACATGAAGAGATCATTAGTTTGTCAATGGATATCAAAATGAGTTATAATAGTACTATATTCAGAAGACCACCTTTGGTTCAACAGCTGGTCTCTCAAACTCAGGTGGTAACCCTGAAGCTTTGCTTTCTTAGGCTGGTGTAGTATGTGTAATCCTTACCTGGTTAAAGATAGCGACCAAATAGTGCAGTCTATTCCACTGATACGATACAAAAACTTTCACAGGAAAAAAAAAACCAAACCAAAACAAAAAAAACACAACAAAACCCAAACCAAACCAAACAAAACCCAAACAAACCAACAACCAAACAACTCCACAAATGAAACAACAAAAACCAAACATTTTATGGTGAGGATAATTAAGAATAGGACGTAAATGATACAAAGCTAAACTTCTGACACAAAATTATTAGTTCTATTCAGCTGAGTTCATCTCCTCTCTTTTCATATGCACTAGATCTGAAATTACTCTTTTCCATTCCTTTCTTTCCACTCATGTTTTCTCCTTGTAGACCTATTCCTTCCTTACTTGTACCTGTTCCTGGTCCTTTCTCTCTCTGCTACATAATTATTAATAACCTTTGTTCTTTCTCTGCCAGTGAGAGATTTTGCTCTTCCCTTTAGACTTCAGTTTCTGATATGCATGACCCTTAAATCCAAGGTCTCTCCTCATTACAACAACTTCAGTTCCAGGGGCAGTCACAACAATTGGACACTAAAGTGCTAGGGTTGACACCCTTTGCGGAGTTCTTACTAAAGCAGTAAATACGTCACAGAAATGACAAAAAGTGGAATTCATTTCACTGCAAAAGTTGTATTTGAACCAATACTTTCATGGATTTAGAATATTCTGGTGCATGAAAATACAAACTCATAGCATCTTTGTTCATCTCTTTACCTTTTTTCTTTTGCTCCCCACAGCAAGCAGAGCACCCATTTTCTCCATCACAATGTAACTTACAAGCTGTGCACATTAGCTTTGTATTATATTATATACTAATTGAGCATCTAGACTTTTAAGTCAAGGTCAGCAATCTCCAGAAGGCAGGGTGATGCCCCTGACTTTATGCTTAATCTTACAACCGTTGCCTCGTATAGGACATTTCTATTTCTCTGTCTGTCCGAACTCAAGGCAGCTGTTCTGCAGCTAGGTCTGTTTCTGTAGCTGGGACTCCACAAAATCATCAAGAAAACAGGACTTCACAGTCACATAAACAACAGAGCAGTATAGCCTCCTCCACACTGCTGGTCTTCATCCTACTTTCTTACACCTTCCCTGCCTCCAGAACTCCTCTGCATTCAGCAAAGAAGTCTGCACAGCTCAGACTTTTTAGGAAAGCTGGGTAGACTGCGAAGGCTGAGGATGGGCCAGATCTTGGGAGGGGACACAGCCAGGACAGCTGACCCAAACCAGCCAAGAGGATATTCCATATCATAGGACGTCTGTTGAGCAATATCAGCTAAAAGAAATGAAGAGGAAGGGGGGCATTCATTATTTGCAACATTAGTCTTCCAGAACAAGCACTACACATACTGCGGCTGTGCTCCCCAGAAAGTGGATGGAAATTGCCTGCTGATAGGAAGCTGAGACTAAATCTTTGTTACAACAGTCTCAATTATTAAGTTATATGTGATAGAGTGTAAGCATCTCTTTCACTCTAGGAAAAGCCAAA
Organism: Ara ararauna; assembly: GCA_028858755.1. NCBI lineage: Eukaryota > Metazoa > Chordata > Aves > Psittaciformes > Psittacidae > Ara > Ara ararauna. The sequence continues at coordinate 51,321,083 of CM054376.1, read as the reverse complement.
ATACTACAAATTTAATTTAACACATATTTTTAGTAATGCATTTTCAAATAAAGAAAAAATAATGTTCCAAATACAAATTGCAGCGGCTTTGATGTTGCCTTTCCAGAGAAATCTTTAAATTGGACATGAGAGATAGAAAGTCAAAAGGGAGAGATGGAGTTGTGCTGTACTGTACTTCTCTCACGCACCCTTTCCTCTTACATTTTCATTCATTTTGCAATTCAAAAAGGTAGTCACCAGAAATTCAGTGTTCTATACCAATGATTCTTACCAAATTGCCTTGCAATACAGGTCACATAGTTCATATACTCCCCTCTGTTGTGTCTGCTCTTGTGTTTCAAATGACTGCTTTACACAGATGGTTTTTTTACCCATCTCTGAATTTCTGTTCCTTACAGTTAGTGAGCACTACTATCAGATGCTAGTCTACAAAGAACAATAATTCTGATTTCCTCAAGTGTGCTGCGTCATTAAAATCTGCTAGGTTGGCACATCCAGCTTATCACTTCATTCCCTGTCCAAAATGGAAGCTTTAAAATCACCTATATCCTTCAGACTTCTTTTGCAAATGTGAACCATCATGTTTTAGTCAGAAGCACAAAAGACAGAACACTTCACAGCAATATCAAATTAAAAACATCTGTGAAAAATCTGGAGAAAAACATCAACACCTTCCTGCATGCTTGAACAAATATTATTATTTATACAATTCAGGACGTTATAAAATTAAGTTGTCTAGACCTTGTAATCTACTGTACAACTTTTTCATACTCGTGGTATTAAAGAACATGTTCCTTAAAGCACGCTTTGCCGCCTGTATGGTGGCAATCAAGTGTGGTCAGACATTATTTCACACACTGCAATTAAAAAAAAAAAAAAGGTCATTTATATTGCAGTAGGTTTGTAGCATTTGTTTTGTATGTGGCAGACACAATTTTTACTATTAGGGAGATCGTAGCTTTCTAAATCCAGGTTTGTAATTTTGAACTCTACCATATAAACGTATTGGCCTCTTATTTGTTCCTTAATAGTAACAGCCTTGAAAACTGCTGGGCAATCTTTGCTGCCTCTCAGAAGGGATAACTTCTCCTTAGCAGAAGCTTTGCTCAAGATGAACTTAATTAGTGCTTTTCTCACAGGATATTTTGTCTTGGACTTTTTAAAAAAAGTGTTTAATGCGTTGTCAAAATGAATCCATGTAAAACACTTCCTGACTGATTTCTAAGGTCTTCATACTTCTGCAGCAACTTCTGGAAGGAAGGTGGAAATTTCCAAGGCCTAAACCTGGATTTAGCTAACAAGGATATAAACTCTGTACTTAGATGAAAAAAGGAAACAAAATCTGAACTGCATAACAAACAATGACTACATTAAAAGAAATAAATTGTCATCAGAAGATTAATTTCTCCCTCTTTTGTGGGCTGGGATGGGCAGAGGGGAGGTAGAAGAGTGGCTAATGTGAGCGGAAATTTTATCACTGCCAAGTGATAAAACACAAGCTGAAACAAAGGCAGCCTTCACTATGGCACTTCCCACGGGAGTGCTTTATGTTGCAGCCTTAATTTTCCTTCAAGGTTTTGTAATTATATTTCCATAATTTAGTCATATAAACAATATTATGACTTAGGTAATTCTCCTTAATTTTATCCCATAAAAGAGCAGATTTGAAATTTTCACTTAGTCAAAGAGCTGGCTAATTAAAAATGTGTGGCAGAACTAAACAATAATAGGATATCCTTGCTTTTCAATATTTCTTTTAGAAACAGCTTTTACGTATCTCCTTGGGACAGAGCTCCTTGAACAACAATGCCCTCTTCATTGTAAAGTGATTACATTGAATTTAAATTCATATACATGGTCGGTGGATTTGCTTGTAGTTCAAAGACTACATAAACAATGTTACTGTCAATCATTTAAACAAAAAATTTTGGGAGCACCTGACCTTATTGCTTAAAAAAAAAAAAAAAACAAACAAAAAAAAACCCCAGGAAAAGGCTGTCATATTTCCTGATCAGCACAGAAAATTCTGATGCTTAGCCTCAGAGACAGGTTTTTAAAGATTTTAAACAAATTTCGTATTAGTTACTGTTGAATAAACTATTCTTCTTGATTAGGATGTCTGGCACTATCTTTTCAAAGCATCCAGGACTGCACTGAGACTTTTAAAGTACTTTAACTGATTACACACTTGAACGGTTTTTTGAGGGTGTTTTGATCATTTTTGGGTTTTGTTGTTTTGGGTGTATGGGGATTTTTTTGGTTTGTGTGTTTGTTTTATAAGGTGAAGCTCTGGATTAAGTCATTCAGCTCATACATGATCCACTTTTCAAACTCTGGAATCCCCCAATGATTTCTAAGCACTTCCACGAGACTCACAAATAGCAATTGTATTTGATGACTTATGCAATTTTCCAGGTAAGGACCCAGAAGCCTAACTTTAATGGGGGGGGAGGGGGGAAGGGAAGGGAAAAAACCCAAAACACTTAGTCTCCAAAACTTGGCTGTATGATAAATGCAGGCCCTTAAACAAAAAAAAGAGGAGAAATATGAGTTGAGCACTTTACTTTCTATAGCATCAGCTGAGAATAACATTTACATATTCACAACACACCATATTGTCACCAACTGAATTAAATTTTCAGAAGCCAATGAACAAGAATTGTTGCTGTCAACTTGTCAAGTAAAATTGAGTTAAACGAAAATCTGAAGCATAAGCACAGAATTAGAATAATTCTAAATATAAACATGAGTACAAGAACTTAAGTTACACGAAGTTAAGGATATCTTTTAAAAAATTAGGAAAACCATAACCTTGAGATTGGGGAACAGGTACTTTGTGACCCTCCCCCACCCCCGAAAAAACCAAACCACCAACAATCCTAATTCTAGTGAACATAACAGTCTATTTTTATTTACATAAGCATTTAAGCAGATATTATTACAGGTAGGTAACTTTTCTGCTTTGGACTGAAGCCAATCAAATAATTACTTAAGTTGATCAATGTACCTTTTATTTCTTATTAATAGAGCAGCTTTCAATTAAACTTTCTATGATTAAAATGGTGGAAAGAAACAATGAAAACCTTTTATTGCTGTACTGCCTTCAGTCATTAATTCATCTTATGACAAAAAGTCTTGAATCTACAACGGTTGAAGCCAATCAAAGTTGATATATTATAAATACTGAATTTGTAACACATTTGATCTTGGGCACCACAGTGTGAATCCAAATGTTATCAATCAGGATCAGCACATCTTTACTGGAGTTTCAGGTGCAAAACAGGAAATAAACTATACTTAATTTTACACAGGTGATAAAGTTATTTAAGTACCATATTCTTAATACCACATCAGTATTAAAATGGAAGGATAAACTTGCAAGCACTTGCAATTTATATTAAAGTGGAAGGATAAACTTACAAGCAGTTGCAATTTAAGAAATAGAGGCTTTTACAGTCACAGGGATTTATTCGCACAATAATTATTCTTTCTATGCATTATTACATAGCATTACTTATCTAATCACAGCATTTTAATGTTTTCTTAAGCTGCATATAAGATGACACATCTAGGGAAAAAGAAAACCCATATGCGGTTTTGCAAGAGTGAAGAAATGGGCAAGCAGAAAGTATAAAAGTAGCAAAAAAAAAAAAAAAAAAAAGCCTTTTTAATACAAAAAAAAAAAAAAGGAAGAAGCTTTAAAAAATTATTTAAATAAGTATCTGAAAATTCAGGGAACCATGGAAGATCGTAATGAAGGAGATACAGTCATTGCTAATTAACTAAATATATAAAAGTATTCCAGGTATTCACTAAGAACACTAGACGCTAACTGCAGAAAGTGTATCAGCAGCTATACTTGTATGGACTTTGCTTTGTAATAAAGAATTGCTGTATGAACTGGGATATTTCAATAGATCAATACAGTTATCACAGATGCAACAGCACTGACAGTTTAGATCAAATGACCATATGATAAGAAAGTCATGATTAAAAACTTGATGTTTGGTGAAGGAAGATCATAGAATAACTTCACCAGATTAAAAAAAATAATAATCTGGACTCATATAAATGTTTAAGAATACATCTCTTATAAGAAGTAACACTAGCACAGGCCCCCATTTTGTCCCAGACAAGCACGTTGGCAGGCAAACAAAAAAATAATACAAACAAACTGAACCAGGTTTCTGCTAGCATTTCTTCACCATGAAGGAAAAGTCATTATCTTTGGTATGAACTAGGTCAAACTCCTAAAGCACACATAAGTCATAATTACTTATTGCTTAGGTAAGTAAAAACCGCTGAATTGTGTTTTTCAAATTCATATACAAAGTATTTACACCAAGTATGGTTACAGCTAAATTACCAGCTATATGGATTTTGGTTGTATATTAAAAAGAAAGTCCACAGAGAATCCCAGCACTCAATATTAAACATACTATATTTTGAAATGTGTCCAGACTACCTTCATTTTCTCTGCAATAGCTCAGTTCAGTGTTTTCTTTTACTTTGCTACAAAGTCTTAACACCAGACTCACATTGAATAGATAGGAAGCAAGGGCAGATGATTTGCATTCCAGGCCTTTTTGAATACAGAATGACACATTTTCTCAGTCAAGTAGGAGCACAGCTACAAATCAGATATCTCTAGATGCCTACATTTCTCTTGTTCAACTAAGAATCCCTTACATATGTATGAGAAGCCATAATATGTTCCTAAAAAGCAATAAAGTTTAAGGGGATAAATGGATTAGAAGTTAGGATTATTAAATACATGTAATACATATATAAGCATAATATAATATAAGTAATATATAAGCATGTATGAAAGAACCCAGAAGATCTGGCTATCCAAAAGATATTTTGGTTTTAATTTCCTTCTGAAAATTTGAGAGAGCTATGCTATTTTGGACTTCTTTATTATGCCATATTATTTTAAAGCAAAACTGACTGAACATCTTTTGCTAATCTGTTCTACCCTGTCAAATTCCAGTCCTCTAAACTAAGTTCCAGAGAATACGTTTTATATACTCAAACAAAGGAAATTTGCAAATCACTAGGCACCACGTGCAATGACCTTCGATCTTCTTTTGATTTTGCAGTATGGTTCATTTTAGCCAAGCTGTTCAAACATTTGCGCTATAATGCATCAAATTAAGGCAACCAGCTGTGATGTTTAATTTAAGCTAAAAGTTTATGATCTACAACTACACAATACCTTAGAGAATAACTGATATTTCATGTTACTAAACTAAATGCAGCTACAAAATGGTTACAAACTTCTCCAAGAGTTACTCAGAGCACATTGTCACTTAAGTTGTGGGTCTTTAAAGAGAACAATAAGTCAGTCAGTGTTATAAAGTGAACAACCAGTTCCAGCCTTTGCTGAATACATAGATTTGAAGCCTTCTGGTCTAATGTGCAATTAGATTACTCCTGTATTTTATCCTTCATTATGTGTACTGGAGTTTTTCCAATTGTAAGAAAGTGATGATTAGGAGAAGTCATTAACTATTTTGTCATAGCACACCATTTTTAGCGGTTATTTTGTCCAGACACGGTATATAGAGATAAATATCTGGAACAAAACCAACAACTACAACAAACAAACAAACATGCATTTTCTACCTATGAAGCAGTCTTGGGAAAAAAAAAAAAAAAAAAAAAAAACAACAACACATAAAACCCCTCCAACATTAAACTATTGTATTGTTCTTGACAATGGCAATACATAAAAAGAGAAACAAATGACACCTTATGAGTAGAGTAACAATACCTTTTGGAATGTCTTGAGAGATTAATAATGGAGAGAAAAACTACGGTATAGCTATTTATCAGATGTAAAAAGTGTGAAGATAAAACATAATAGAAGTTGAAACTTCAGGTTACCCATCTAGAAAGCAACAGTCAGCTTGTCATACTGATATGGCAAAAATATTGTGCGTAGTAACTAGCTACCTTCTTTGTTCATCACCTTTTGGCTGTTCTTTTAAAAACTGTAAGCTATACAGTTAAGCGATCACAAGGCACATGCTCCAACTAGATAAATTGATAACTCTTACTGACAATGACAATGGCCTAGAGTGAATCAGAAAGCTAATTTTCATTGATTCCAAGCTGTTCTAATATTTTTGTAGTTTCAACTGACTTTAGAAATCCTCTGCAAGAGTCAAAACACCCAGACAGCATCAGCAAAATGAAAACCAAGAACTTTGTGCTTACTGCAGCCTTCTGGTAATAAGATGTCCCATGCGCATGGGCAAAGATATTCCAGTATAAGAATGGTCCATGATGGACAGAGCTCCACCACACGTGTGCACTGGAGCCTCTTAGTTATTTTTTCCTAGCACAGAATCTATATGAAGACAGGCAGCAAATGCTTAATTCAGTTTTATTGAAAGAAGCAGATTTTAAATTCATTCTATTTGGGTTAGTGCAGCTCAGCTTACTGGAAACTGGGAAATTACTACTACATCAACAAAATCTCTCTATTAGAAGTTGCTTCAGCTAAAAAGAGAAAAAAAAACTAAACTCACAAACCAAAGTTTTTCTTATTACTGCAAGAACAATGAGAAACTATCCACCTTTAACATTAAAAAAAGAAAAAAAATCCAAAAATTTTAAATAAATGCTAATAAAACACATTCTCATTTTTATTTCTCTAAATTCATTTTAATAACATCCCTCTTTACCTGCCATATTTCAATTTTGTATGATTGCAGTTGACAATTTCATCAAAGGGCTGTGCAATTGAGAAAGTCATGCTGCTTGAAAGCTGATAACTACTCCAACATCCTTGTGATAAAAAAAAAACCCACAAAACAACTATTAACATCTAGTGATGTATGAAAGCAACCCCAGAATCTGCTACTTTCAACTCCTTGCTATTTGATACCACTCTGGATTTAGAGGAGACTGCTGGATTAACAGTTGGGAACTGGAGAGTATCTGGTACCATATGTTGGTTTTCCACAAAAATATTTCAAAAATCATTCCTTAGGACTCAGAAAAAAAAAAATAAAAATGAACAAATCCAACCTCAACCTAAAATGGTTTTTAATGTTCCAAAAATTCCTTAAAGGATTTTAGGAGTGAAAAACTGGTGATAAATACTTGCCTTGATCTTTAATAACACAGTAATGAAGTGACAATCATTAAAGCACTCATATGAAAGTTTATGCAAACCACATCCATCTGTACAATTTCAAACAAGCACTGTAATTTCACAGTGAGAACTAGAAACTGTGAAAAAGCAAAGTACTTTGTGGATACAAGATGTTGGAAGGCATAGCTCTAATATCTACAACATTTTCAACTGATTACAGTCTTTCATTCAAGCAGACAGTAGTTACAATCCAGAGAGGAACAAAACCACCCAACAAACTACAAAATAAAGATCCACAATAATCATACTTGAACACAACATACTTGACAGTCAATTTGTCCTTTGTTTGCCTGCCAAATACTGAAGTCAGAATTTTATGTTACTCTGGTAACAATAAATTAGAGAAAGTGCCTGTAAAAGTAAGATTTAAATTCTATTACAAGAATATACTACACCAAGAGTTGAAAAGAAAAAAAAAAATCCCTAGACTATGACTCCATAATTTACAGTTTTCAAGGTAAAAATAATAAAAAATACCCAATACATTGCATTTTAAATCAAATGCTTCAACTCTGCTATTATGCTTAACAAATACCTAGGCAATGTTAATTATAAGTGTATTTTGTTCTGCTTTTTACTGTTACAGAGTGTTTCAACATCAACAGCACTTTTCTCAGTGGCCATGTAAATGCTAGGAAAAAGTGCTAAAAGAGCAATGACCATTTCTTTCTGAAGAAATAAACTGTGTCAAAGACTTCCTGGAGACACTGGTATCTTTAAAATTCAACAAAAGCCTGGTCCATAGATGACAATGAATGATTGGACCCAAAATTTTTCTATGATTTTTTCCCAAAGATACTGAAATAAAAAAAAATTAAAAGGTAAATGTACCTTTTAGAAGCTGTCTGCAAAGACTATCTTTTCCTACACTACAGTGATGGCCCAAATTGGTAGAACACACAGGGATATGCATTAGAAAATGTAAAACTGACTTGTGCATCAAAAATTATACATCACATGTAACTCTGAAGCGTTGCTTACAAATGGTGGACTTGGTGGAGTATGACTTGAATTTGTATTTTGCAGCACCGTTACTGTGCATAAAATGGTATTTTCTGGCAGAAGAAACTGAGAACCTGTCAACATTGACAGATGTACGTGTGAAAGACTGGACAATGCTACAGAAATATGTCTTCAGTTATCTTGAGATCTCTGCAAAAGTAATGCATTAATTTATCTTCTGTTTTGTCTTGTGGAAGAGGAAACACACATAAAATAAAGTTTTCTGAAAAAAGTACATATTTAGCAATTTACACTCTAATATTTTACTAGAAATATTACCATCAAAGAGTAGTCATGTTCTGTATTCTGCTCCAGAGCAGCTTTGCTGACTAGGAAAGATTTCCCAGAAAATCTCAAGAAACTAGCAATTCTTAATAAAATTAATGTAAAACTGGCCAACATGTGTTTTAAACAGACACAAACATGGATTTACAGTTTTAGAACTGTATCCCACTGAACCCCTGCGAAGAAAATCCCCCTTTATCCTAAAGTTTCAGGACACTGCCAAGTGCCAAAGTACTTAAGCAGTCTGTACATTCAGTAGAAATTCCCACAGAATAATGGAAATATTGCAATTTTTCCCTTTTAAAATCAAAGCTCTGATTGCCCTTGGGCTTTTATTTCTGTTCAATATATTAATAAATTACTTTTTAATTACATGGAAGGCTACTGTTTGGCACATATGGAATGTGTTTTTCAAAGAAAAGCATTGTCTTCATGCTAACTTTCCTTTTCATGGTTGAAAAGCCTTTTCAGACATGAAGTCATTCACTGAAAGCTACTGCAGAAGTGGCTTATCAACAAACATACAGCCAAACACAGAAAGCACCTACTCTTCATGAGAAAGCTTCAGTACCCCTTACTGTCTAGCTTATCACATTTGCCTTTCTATAGTTTGAGGAGAGCAAGAAAGCTCTGGAAGGGAGTGGGAAGCAGCTCCCTGCTCTATTAGAGATGGCCCAGGAGACCTCTAGCAAGCTTCTGGTGAAGAGGACAAAAGGAGTCACAAACTCTGAGATAAGCAATATTGGTTTTAAATACCTAACACTGTCATTTCAACGAACAATAGGCACTTCCAGGTCTAATTTAAATGCACAGCCTAATTTGCCTATGAGACATATCACAGTGAATTGGTAATACTGATATGCAAATTTCATTCTCATTTACAGATCTGAAAGAAGAATAAAAATGTCTTGGGAGAACATATGAATACTTATGAGACATGTTAGTACATATCATTACCCATGGAGTCGCTGTTAATTTCTTAATTCCACATTAGTGGGAGCACGGAAATGGAAAGTGACACAAATTAGTCATGCTGAATATTGATAGAATTTGGGTAAGAATATAAATTAATATTTTAAAAAGCCGCATATGGATACAAAGAAACAAATATCCACATCTAGGTTAACAGTATATTAGGTAGAAGAGTCCAAACCAAAGGACCTAATTAGATTTTTTTATACAGCTTATAAAATGCTAATACCTCAGCAATATTTTATTAAATGCATTTTGTTCATACTTAAGTCGATTATGCTCAAAATACAGAAATATACATTATCTAAAATCAGCATAAGTCTATTTTCTTTTTCACTTAGGCAAAAATTACCACAGGAATATTGAGGGGTTTTGTAATTTATTTTGATAGACATTTCCCAAGAACATATCTGGAAACAAATTTGAAGGGGTCTTCGGATCAGCTCTTTGACGTGAGAGCAAACTCACGATTTTTGTTGCATCAGTTTTCCGTTATGTTCAGATTGATGCTGTTTAGTCACTAGCCCTCAGATTGAAAAGGAAGAAAGAAAACATGCATACTACACAAATGTGTATACACATTAGATGTGTATAACTATATCTATAGTATGTATAAATATCCTTCATAGAAGCAAATTCTGTGGTCAGATTCAGTAAAATTGACTGTCAGAAGCATGATACCTACAGAAACCAAGCATACATTTTGAGGAATTGGGGTATTATTTTTCACCCTCTGCTGTTTCCTACCATTTAAGAATTCTGAGGAATGCTCAGGTGGGAAGCATAATGGAAAGAAGGGAATTTCTGCACCTGCTGCTAAATAATGCCAGTCCCAGATAAAGCACACTGTAGATGTACAAAGTGTAACTGCTTAAAAAAATTATTCTGCAGATTTTGCAAAGAAAAAAAAATCCATCAGTATTTATGTAACAAAGATAAGACTTTAAATCAGAAAGTTCAAAGCCAGCAAATGGCTGTACAATGAGAAGCCATGCTAGAAAAAGTAGTGTAGTGCCTTTCCTAAGTCATCTGCTACATATCAGAAATAGGTCTATGCATGTGACTTAGAGTTCAGTTGAACCAGCTGATGACTGTTCTCATATTTTTAGACATAAGTGATTTTTATGACATTATGAAGAAAGCCGCAAGCAGTACAATGGGGCAGGCTTTTAATGAAATTTTAGGAAAATTAAAGCCTAAGTTCTGGCCAAGCACTTAAACACATGCCTAATTTTAAGGTCATGCATTATGCAAGTCACTTAAAAAAAAAAATCCTTCATATTTAAATCACACATAATGCTCATGTGCTTTGTTTCAGCAGGAAATTATTCAGGACAGTATGGAACTGCTTATAACCTTCCTTTTCAGATTTAGGTTAACCTCTTATTATAAAGAAGGGTTTCTCAATAACTGACACCGGCAGCGTCTTAGAGATAGGCTGCAACTTTAACGTACTGACAACACAACTAATGCGTTTTGAAAACCATACCAAAAAATTTGTCTGTTCAGTAAATGAAAAAAAAAAAAAAAAAAAAATCCCCAAAACGCTTTCAGAAGTTGTTTCCCTGAAACAAGGAAAATGGAGGAAAACCAAAATAAAATTACATGCATTCATCACTACAAACCACAATCAAGAACAAGATCATAATTTCCAATACAGACCAACTGTATCTTGACTTCCAATGTATTCTTTTCCTTATAGAATCATTTAGGTTGAAAAACACACTTAAATTCATCATGTAGAACCATAAACCTAACACTGCCAGGTCCAACATTAAACTATGTCCTTAAGTGCCACGTCTACATGTCTTAAATACTTCCAAGAACTCTACCACCTCCCTGTGCAGCCTGTTCCAGTGCTTGACAACCCTTTTGATGAAGAAGTTTTTCCTAATATCCCACACAAACCTCCCCTGGTGCAACTTGAGGCTGTTCCCTCTTGTCCTATCACTTGTTAATTGGAAGAAGAGACTGACACCATGCTACATCCTCCTTTCAGGTAGCTTTAGAGATGAGACTGACAAGGTCTCCCCTGAGCCTCCTTTTCTCCAGGCTAAACAACACCAGTTCCCTCAGCTGCTCCATGTAGGACTTGATATCTAGACCCTTAACCAGCTTCACTGCCCTTCTGTGGACACATGGCAGCACCTCAATGCCTTTCTTGCACTGAGGAGCCCCGAACTGAATACAGTATTTGAGTATTATATAACTGCATGCTAATATTTATCAATTAACTACATTAATTGTCATGCACTGGCAATTCCCACACTAATTCTTTGGGCAGAGTATACTTAAGGTACTTTACCATTAAGTGTCCTTTAAATTTTTTTTTTTTTTTTTTTTGCTAACAAATGCTCTTTCTCTGAGCAGAAAACAGCTACTGGAAGCATTTAAGTCCTATAAACAGCCTGTACTCTTGTGCTATGTTTAGACACATAAGGAAATTTCTCTTAATGCACAGAGAACTAGAAACGTTACTGGGCAAACAATTTAAAAACCAATCTGCTTCCTTTGCTTGTTATATTAGTTATCAACTCAATCGAAAATCCCATTTGACATCTCAGTCAATGGGAACATCAGACAAGATACATGACTTCAAGGTTAAAAATTTAGCAGCTTTTCAGCTGCCACCAAGCTGTTACTCACCTACACAGCATGTCACTTAGGAAAGCAACTTCTTACTGAAGCAGACAAACCTGCGTATTGCATATTGTGGCCATTGTTGCAACTGCATTCACACTGACAGAAACGCCAACTGCTTCATTTGGATGCCTAACACTTACACAGCTTGCACCAACAAGAGAGAAGAAGGCAGCCCCTGATGACAGAACCTGCGTCTGCACAGCTTATGTGTATGTGGAATAGAAAGGAATAATAGTTGGTTCTATACCATGAATTAGTTTGCTGCTGTAGGTAGAAGCCTTCTGCATTCAGAAGCTCCATCTTTCAGACCAGCTCCTTAGAGAGTTCTTCACACTCACAGTGCAACAAACTACTACAAACATCACTCTTCTCAAAGAGCAAGCTGTCCTGGCATAAAGGCCTTTGAACAGTGATAAATGGATCGAAGCTAGGATATGTATAACATAGAATTAAGTTTAACAGTTTTGTAGAGAAGAAATTGTAGGAGCTCAACAAAGTTTCAAAGCAACAATAGTCTCTGTATTGCAAAACACATCTCAAAGGGTTTATAGATACACCAATTTGGACTTAAATTGACTGAACTAGATGAGTACATCTGCACAATGCATGAAGACTATTCTTTAATTCCATAATCATGGCCTTCAACTTAAGGAGTTTGGTCAAAGCACATGTGCATCTCCAGGTATGGGTACATCTTGGCAATGTTCACTCATAATGAAACAGTGAACTCAAAGCTTTCAAAAATAGCTGCTTCCCACTTTAATAAAGAAAAATAAATACATCTGTAACCTCAAAGCAAACAGCTTAAGTTTTATACTTTGATTTAAACATAGGAACAGTAAGGACAGTCAGCTCTGTTTTGTAACAGGTAGCTTAATGGAAAATCCCGCTTAATTTGAAGATAATTTTCTATCCCACTAACTCATTTATGCAGCAGTTCAGGACCACTGTACTTACTTAATACCAACTGCCATTAATAGTTTCCCATTTAATGTTAACTGAAAAGTCATAGATTTCCTGCTCGTGATAGCACTTAATGTCTGGTACTATGTGTCACACTGATGTCTTTTCCAACCTTTCAAAAAAAAATATCCATTAATGGCTTCACTCAAGTTGTTTCAGTGAGGGACTACTCAAAATAATAGCTTCAAAGAATAGGACAGAAAAACACTCTATGGTGACAATGCCTCTATAATCATACTTATAGCCTGAGAACAAACAAGAAATTAATAATCCTGTAAAGCATAAAGAAAAAATTAAAATCCTACAACAATCTGGAATTTACTTCAGACTAAGGGGAAAACCTTCAATTTCCCTCAACCTTCTGTAAAAAGAAATAGCATGTAACTACACAAGTATTCTGACAACTGCAAAATCTTGGGAAACATGAAAAATCTTATCTAAAGGACAATTTTTTAAGATTTTTTTTGAATTTTCTAAAGGCTTATATGGGTTCTTGTAGTGGCACTACAAAAATAACATCAAAACTATGTCAGTGTTTCTAACGCATGTGAGAAATGAAAATCACTATTTTGAAGCATTTCCCAAAACACCTCTTCATCTAATTACCAGTAAGGACTAAAGAATATGTAGGTCTTATAAGTGATATGCACACCAGTTAGTAATAAACAGGACAACCATGTCCTAACACAGAAGTGATTTCACTTTCTTCATAATCGAAGGCTTCTGATGCTTGTGAGAGTGCTCAAGGCTTCAGCCTAACCTTCCTAGAGTATGACCTCCCATTCCAGAGCTATGAAGAGTACAGTAAGAGCTTGACTTTCAAAGCAATTATTTAGATGCTTAGAGGTTCAGTCCAATTTATGCATGTAGAATAAATCTAACTGCCAGATGTCTCATTTTCCCTTTTTGTAAATATAATGTCTGTGAGATGCTCAATGACTTGCCTAAAATTATCGCGTGTTATCTTTAAGAGATTGTTCACTTTATGACTTAAAGATTGAAGACAGACGTTTACACTTGGACACCTCATTTTTTAAATATCCCCTATCAGAACTAAGCAACGTTCAGCTATTCAAGGATTTGGATGTTTTCACTATTGTCACTTATAATTTGAACACATAGATCCCAAAATTTATTGTGTATAGCAACATATTCTATGCATAACATTTATTTTCGAAGTAAGCACTCAGAATAAAACAGAAATTGGATTTTGGCTTTGAACTTTTGAGAAATGTAAACAAAATAGGCACAAATGATCTATTTAATAAATGTACTTAGAGGAAATGTACAATGAGAAATAACATTCAGTGAGATAGATGACAGAGCTATCTGCAGGAAATGGAGTTTAAATGGAAGCAAAGTCCAATAATCATCAAAAAAGGAGCATAAACCTCTTCCACAGAAAATTTGTTTTCTTTGTATCCATAATGACATGGGACAAATCTGACCTAAAGTAACATAACAGAAGTTTTGTCATCAACTTGCAGAAGTGACTGGTATTTGTTTGCTTGAAATTGCAGAACTGCAGAAGTTTTTAATATGATGAATCATTCAGAGATAATCACAGAGAATTCATTCTGTGCTAATTCATTTATTTAACAGCAAAATTTTATACTATCACCCTGCATTCAAGATGCTATTTTCTCTTTAGATCTAGAATACCACAATGGCATAAATGCTACAATAATAGGACAAGCAGGATTTTTTTAAATTGATTAGACACTGATAGGAAGTGACAATGATTTCTCCACTTGCAACCTGTGCACCTTCCAGTGATTTGCAGTCACCAAAAAGCAGCAAAACCTGAAATTCAAGTGGACATTTCAGTCACTTCTTAGAGAAAGGAGATTTAACACTGACAAAGCTTTCTCCGAATATATCAAATAAATAACATCTTTAGCACTTACGAGACATCACGTTAAATTTGTTCAAACAATGCATTTCAGATCATCTTAAAAATTAAATACAACCATATCTAACATTAAATAGCTGTTCATCTAAGGTGGCTCTTGAATATAGTTAATTCATATCATAGCTCCAGGATAAGAGTAAAAGATGTTAGTCTTTAAATCTTTTTAGAACCACAGAAGCATCACGGTTAGTGTAGTGAGAAGTTCACTTCCACTTTATTCCATGACATATACTAGGTCACACTTCCAGATGCAAAAATTGTACGCAACCCATTTTGCTAAGTCCCTCAAAATAAGTCACCAAAACCTGAACACATCTAGGTGTGCGTCCATACAGACATTTGAGTTCAGATAAGGGAGTTCATATCAGGTAACAGCCTCTGAGTGCACAAACTTGGCTCCTTTCAAATCACATGAAACAAAATCATGTGTTTGAGGAACACACTCTGTATGCTTCAGCTCCTAATGAAGGTCCAATCCAAAAGACCAGATGTAAAAGCCCATGAAACTGCCTAGAGTACATATTGGATCATTGGAACCAACTGCTTTAATCTTCAGATCCGTTCCTACTCATGCTGATAAGTAGTACTAGGCAGTATAGAAGCAGACATTTACATACTCATGACATATGTAAAGCAGAGAACTTCCCTGGCTGTAAATTACTGTTCAAATAAACAGTGGTTTGAAACCTGCCTATGGTGGGGAAAAAAAAAAAAAAAATCTTAGAATTTTTCTTGTGACAGGTTTAAAAAAAAAAAGTAACAAACATTGAGAAAAAAAGTGATACAACAGTTAATGCTGAAAGTTTCAAACGCCTTCAAACAGAAATCGCAAATGCATTTCCTTGACTTTGAGTTTGAATTTAACCCAATTTCTGACTAACAAATTATTTCTGTCTTGAAATAAGGCAAATTCAAAGCTTTAAGTTTTTTCCATTGAGACCTTCAACACAATTTGATACTGAGTGTTAATTTGGTCATAACATGGGACTCCAAAGATGCTTCAAGCCACTAGACATGCCTTACTGACCTCGGGGTATTCTTCTGGACTTTCAACTGAACAGATTTAAAACCTTCCCATTCTCCCAGAAATGTTATAGAAGTCCATTAAAAAAAACTGATGGCCTTACAAAGGAGATCGAATAAACCATCAGTTTTTTCTGGTCATACTTGAAATGAAAATGAGCTCTTCCAAACCCCTCAAAATAAAAAAAATAAATAAAAATTATCTACTACATAAAAGGTTGCACTGAAATTTGTAGAATCTAAGGATACCAAGAAAAAAACTTTTCACTTTCACAAGTCATCTGCAGAGAAGTATTAAATCCTTGAGGAACTGCTCACAAAAAGTCTAGAACTGCTGAGCTTTCATTCCTGCTGAAGAAGAGAGGTCCCCACAGTGGCTTATCATTATTTTTAACAGTATTTTAAAAGAATGGCCTGGTACGTTCAGCCACACTTTTTAAAGAACTATTAAAAATAACTTGTGTTAAATAGACCGTGGGGGCTTCCCAGATAATCATTTGGAACTCCATCTTCTATAGCTTAAAGGGTAATGTACTGTTTTAGACCCTTGTGACACCTTGTTGCAGATCTCTCCTTACAAAGTTGGCTTTATATCTCTCTAGGCACTCGTTACAGTATATTCTGTATATATACAAAAAATGCCCTATCTATTAAACTGTAAAACTGTGCTCTGCTCTTGGTACTTTAACTATCTCTGCCCCAAGATAAAAAAAAAAAAAAGAAAAATAGAAAAATAAAAATAACCCTACTAAATTAATGAAGACAATAACTGAGTTTTGGTAGTGAGCCTCCTTTGGATGGCCATGTTAAAAAGGAGATACAAAAGAGCACAAATATTCCTTCTTTCTTTCTCCTGCAAGACTTGGTGGACATTTCCAATCAGAATAGTGTCCAATTGCTTTCCATAAAAACAAACATCATGCCAGACATAGCTTTTTGGTAACTCCTCTGTCAAAGCTAACATATTCTGATTTAGTAAATCTTTTTTTTTTTTCTTCCCCAAGTACTACAGAAACATCCCTTTAAGCTGATGCTAATGCCTAAAACACACTCAAATTTCCTACCTAAGTTTCATTTCAACTTAGATGCGTTTTAACGCATTTCTGATTCCTGTTGGTGACAAAAGTATTACAGGATTCATTGAAGCTGCAGTAAAAAGAACAGTAATATCCACCTTCAACAGATGACCTTGTGAATATAGAGAAATTTTCTCTAGCATTCAAAACCAATTTTTTCAAGTCTTACCTAAGGGCCACCTGCCATTCTGGTTGACTTTGAGATTGCACTCATAACTGCTACTGTCATGATATGCACTCATAACTGCTACGGTATGGTAGAACTCCAGCTACCATAAACCAAAAACAAAGTCTCAGAAAACAAAAAGATTAGTAGTTCTTCAAAATTATTCTCCCCCACACACACCTTTTTGTTTCCATTTTTACTTTGTGAAGTCTGAGAGACACTTGCTATTTACTTCACAAAGATTAGTTTTCAATTTTCTATACAAATAAGGGTGTGAGGTATTCTGTGCATGTGAGATTGCACATGGCATTGTCAACCTTTTTCTTTCTTCATTTCCAGCCTAATGTTAAAAATAACATCATATTCTTTTGGTTATTTGATTAAAGAGGTCACATCATTAATCCTAAAGGCAGACATGCAACTTCGTTAACGCTGGCCTTTTGTGCACTATTCTATTCCCAGTGCAGTACACAAATCATCTTTAAATCAAAAGAAACAACCTGATCTAATGAATGACGA
The DNA here is from genome assembly GCA_028858755.1 of Ara ararauna. Taxonomy (NCBI): domain Eukaryota; kingdom Metazoa; phylum Chordata; class Aves; order Psittaciformes; family Psittacidae; genus Ara; species Ara ararauna. The sequence goes on along the minus strand of CM054376.1, from coordinate 51,303,357 downwards.
AGTTAGTTGCCAACAGTCTTTACATGTGAGGTACTACGTTAATATACCTGTCCATCAAAAAAACATGTTATTAAGTAAACGAAGAATTGTATTATTCTTCTACAAAATTGATACTTACACTTTTCCCCTCTAGACATACAATGACAGGATTTGCTGTAAATCAGCACAGGTCATCAGCACATCAAGTAGCTACACTCATGAGCACCTGCTGAAGACATAGCCCATAGTGACCGAAAAATCATTATAAGCAGAAATTAGAGCTTTATTTCCTCTTATCATTTCACACTGAAGTTTTGCAGAGAAAAACCTAAGGCACAAAACATAAGGATATGGGGTTTTTTATGTTTTTGGTTTTTTTTTTTTTTTTAATTAGAAAATGGTTTAACTGTGATTATGGAAGACAAGTTCTCACTGAGAATTTGTCTTATTTATTTGCCTATTTCCGTAAAAGGCTGCTTGCCTCTGCTAAACAACATATGCGGGTATTAATGCAACTAAAGACTGTTGTCAGGAATGAAGCTTACACATGAGTTTTCATGGCATGATTTAAGGTGCTTCCCAACCTTATGCAAGAAACAAAAAATAGCTTCTCATTCCCTTGTGCCAGCCCCAAAGAAAATGACTGCATTATTACTTTCAGTCCTACAAAGGACTAAGACAGTACTTTGCTCTGAACCCAAGCTATGAATAGGATACTATAAACTTGGATAAAGAACTGGCTGGATGGCACACGCAAAGAGTTGTACTCAATGGCTCAATGTCCAGCTGGAGACCAGTAACAAGTGGTGTCCCTCAGGGATCGGTGTTGGGACCGGTCTTGTTCAACATCTTTGTCAGTGACATGGACAGTGGGATTGAGTGCACCCTCAGCAGGTTTGCCAATGACACCAAGCTGTGTGGTTCGGTTGATATGTTGGAGGGAAGGAATGCCATCCAGAGGGACCTTGACATGCTTGTGAGGTGGGCTGATGCCAACCTGATGAAGTTTAACCATGACAAGTGCAAGGCCCTACACCTGGGTCGGAGCAATCCCAGGCACAGCTACAGGTTAGGTAGAGAAGAGATTCAGAGCAGTCCTGCAGAGAAGGACTTCGGGGTGTTGGTTGATGAGAAAATGAACATGAGCTGGCAGTGTGCGCTTGCAGCCCAGAAAGCCAACCGTATCCTGGGCTGCATCAAGAGGAGCGTGACCAGCAGGTCGAGGGAGGTGATCCTGCCCCTCTACTCTGCTCTCGTGAGACCTCACTTGGAGTATTGTGTGCAGTTCTGGTGTCCTCAACATAAAAAGGACATGGAACTGTTGGAACAAGTCCAAAGGAGAGCCAGCAGGGTGATCAGGGGACTGGAGTACCTCCCATATGAAGATAGGCTGAGAAAGTTGGGGCTGTTCAGCCTGGAGAAGAGAAAGCTGCGTGGAGACCTGTCATGGTTTAAGCCTCCCTAACTCACGCAACTCGTTCTCTCACTCACTCCCCTCTCTTTCTTCCCCCTACTCCCAGAGGGATGGGAAGGAGAATCAAAAAGAATGCAACTCCCACAGGTTGAGATAAGAACAGTTTAGTAACTAAAGTATAACACAAACCACTACTGCTACCACCAATAATATTAATAACAAAGCAAAAACAAGGAAAGAATACAATTCTCACCACCTAATACCAAGCCCAACCACGCAGCGCACCCCCCCCCCCCCCCCACCCTTCTGGGTCTCTGCTCTCTGCTTTTACATCCTGGGCATGATGTGCTGTGGTATGGAATAACCTCTTTGGTCAGTCTGGGTCAGGTGCCCTGTCTCTGCTTCCTCCCGGCTTCCCCTCCTCCCTGGCAGAGCATGAAACTCAGAAAGTCCTTGGCCAGACCAAAACATCACTAAGCAGTAACCGAAACACTGGTGTTATCAGCGCTGTTCCCAGGCCGAAAGTCAAAAAACACAGTGCTGCACCAGCTACCAAGAAGGAGAAAAATGACTGCTACTGCTGAACCCATGACAAGACCTCATAGCAGCCTTCCAATATCTGAAGGGGGCATATCGGGATGCTGGGGAGGGACTCTTCATTAGGGACTGTAGTGAGAGGACAAGGGGTAACGGGTTCAAACTTAAACAGGGGAAGTTTAGATTGGATATGAGGAAGAAATTCTTCACTGTAAGAGTGGTGAGGCACTGGAATGGGCTGCCCAGGGAAGTTGTGAATGCTCCATTACTGGCGGAGTTCAAGGCTGGACTGGACAGAGCCTTGAGTGGCATGGTTTAGTGGGAGGTGTCCCTGCCCATGGCAGGGGGGTTGGAACTAGATGATCTTAAGGTCCTTTCCAACCCTAACTATTCTATGATTCTATGATTCTATGAACTTGTTTTCTATATCGTATTGAAGTTCAAAGCAGACACAGTAGGGAATCAAGTCCAATGTACATGCTGATGTACAGCCAACATCTGGAATTTATAAACAGGTTTTTTGAACAGCAAAGAACCATAAGCCTGTCCATGCAATTCTCTCATAATAAAACAAAGCAGCAACAGTTCACAGAAAAAGGACAGTTATTTTCACTTATTTTAGCATAAAAACAGATGAGCTGTGAAAGTTGTCTCCTTTTACATGATCATTCTCAATTGCATTAATTAGTCATAAGTACAAAACTCTATTCCCATGCCTTCTGAGAAGTACAGCGCTATTTATAGTACAATTCAGGGACTACTTCACTGAGTGCCTAGTGGGAAACCAGCAACATCACAGTGCTCTGGAGAATTATTTTATATTTTATTTGTTCACATCAGTGTATAAAAGTAGAAGGACTCTAGCACCATGAAAGACACAGAGCTCCACAAAATAAACCAAAACAACAACAAAAAACAACAAGAACAAAAAAAAGCCCAACTTAAAAGTCATAACATAATGTTACGTAATTGGGTTTGACACTTCTTTAAGCATCTTCACCAACAAACATTTCTAGTTCTGCAGCCTAATGTAATTACCAAGACATCAAGAAACACTAAGATATTTACAGAGCTAAACTCATGGAACCTGTAACCTGAGAGGCCTTAACACCCCTTTAAAGATGCTGTTCTACAGGATTGACATAGGGTACAACACAGTTATGAAGAGGTGATCAGCAAACTAAAGGAGTAAACTTTTATTCATATCTTATGTTGACGCTTTCAGTTAACACTAGTGTATGTATACATAAAAGCCTGAAAATCATTCCAAAAATTACCTCACACAAAAACCTTTTCCTGCGCACCAATAGCTCCCTGGGCAGCGACTATCCAGGGAGAGATGACTAACTTCCCTTTCTAAAAAAACTTCCTTGTGTTGATCAATTCTATTATTATGGGATGTTGTTTTATATTATACCAGATAAAAAAATTATTAACTTTTACACTTGAGACAAAGAAAAGCAAGCAAAACAAAACAACAACAAAAAAAAATCCCACCTCAAACCCCACATCACAATGCAAAAGCTTCTCCATGGGTTTCTCATTTAAGAGGAAGAATATTCGACAGTAGAAACACCAAAGTATTTCACCTGTAAATCATATAAAATCAAATCTAGCTAAAACCCACAGTGAGTCAAAGTCCTTATTATCTACTGATGACTGCTAACATAACATGAGCTGAATACTGATCCTAGTGAGCACGTATCTGTATCACCAAATCGTCATTTATCATTAATATCCACCTTTTGGACAGCCTAAGCAACTTGATGAAAGATTAAATGAACAAGCAGGTTGGACTTGACCCTTTCATGTCAGGTGATAATTCTCAAACCAGGGTTCAGTTAAATTAACAAAGAAGTATAGGAAATGACATAAGAGAACAAAATTAAGACACAATATTTGGTGCTTGTGATAAAAAGGTTTATTTTTTTAATCTATACTTATCCCTTCCCAAAGGCCTCTGGATGGCTAAGTAGGCTAAAAATGTAATTGTAATTAAAATCTGTACAAATACAAAATCAATACCACTGACGTATGCTTGCTTGAAGCTGAACCCTGTTCTCATTATTTAACCTCTCTACTCAAATTTTCTCTGACATGCCACTGATCATTTCAAAAGGTGTTTTTTAAAGCAGATCTTAACACTGAACTTATTTGCATTGAAAGAATAAGCCCTATACTATTAGGATTTAGTTATATTTCCAAACAGACTGACAGCAAATGCTAGAAATACTGTTTTATTTAACAGTGTATCTAACAATCGTAATATATTGTATTTAACCCTTTCCATAAGCAAAGCAGTATTCATAGAAGAATACAGGCCTGCCCGAGTCTTCCTTTTTCTGTGTTTGGCTCATTTATTTTTAAACACAATCTATTTAGAGAAGGAAACACTATAGTACCTGGTAGAAAAGGTGTTTGTGATTATTGCTTCTGAGAGACATTAATGCCTCAGGTCTTATAGCTGAATATTAACCTAGATTTCAGGCATCTTTCCCAAGTGAAAAAACAGTGTCTGCACTACATAGATGGATACAAAAATATTATTCGGCAATACACTGCACATGGTCGCAATTCCCTGTCCTGGTCTGAATCTGTATTTTGCAGTTTCTTAAATAGTAAGTTCCTAAATAGTATTGCAACATATAATATCATTAGAAGACAGCCTAGAAGTCTGATAACTAGCTAGATTTTTTGATGACACCCACATGACAAAAGTATCATATTTTCAATTAGCTCAGAACTCCTTTAAAATAATGTAAATAATTTTATTATAATAGAACTTGATTATAATATCAATAATAATATGATTTATGCTTAGACTTTAAGGCCAGAATTTTAACAGTACACTGGGCTTCCATATCACGGATACAACAAGCAAACGGCTGGAACTCTTCCCCCCCCACCCGCTTTTATCAGTACTGTGGAGACTGAATGAGAGGTGGATGCAGTGTGAAGAGGGTGCAGGCCACTAAGATGGGGGATCAAATTACATACAAGGAGAGGCTAAGGGAACTGGGTTTGTTTAGTCTGGTAACAGGAAGGATGAAGCGGGATCCATTTGCTCTCTTCCACTATTGAACAGGGTAAGGAGAAGCAGCAGACACCTCTTTCTCAGATGAGAATAGAGAAAAGCCAAGAGCAACAACACATATTGCAGTGAGAAACTCCTAGTGGACACAAGAAAAAAAGAAAATCTTCATAGGACTGTCTAGATACGTCATCCAAGGAGGCTGCAGAGTATCTGGTCCCTAATGAATTTCAACACATTGCTAGAAAAGGCCCTGAACAACTGGATCTAACTTTGACTTGAATCCTGCTTTGAGTCAGGATGCAGGACTTGAGCATACCTGAGGTCCTTCTTACCTAAGTTATCATTCATTTTAAACTACCTACTTTTGTTCTAGCAGTCTCTAATTAGACTTCCTGGTAGGCTACTCACAGTTTTTATTTGCATTTATTATTTTGGTACATTTTTTAAACACTATTTCCAGCCTCCATGCCAACACCTACAGAGGATTAGTAACTACATGGTACAGTGTTCCAATAAATAATGAGATGACAAAGAGACAAAAAAAATGAACATCAGATGAATCAGACTTTAGCATTTGCTATATAAGCCTGCTGGAAGATGAGAGAGCTAATAAACTGCCGTATGTCTCATGTTCTACAACTGGTCTTACAGGGCACTAGCTGTCTTTGACGCTGGTTTTTTATCTCAGTAGGCACTGGATAGGGATTCATCTTCAACTGAACACAGTAATTGAGCAAATAGCACATAGCAAAAGATGGAATGGCCCAAGCTTAAAACATTGGGAGTTCATCACTATTCACCGTTAGAATTGTAGTTCATTTGACTGACTCTATCAACAACTCTGACAACATGATCACTCCTAGGTCTTGGCTGCATCTACTTCTTCCCATGCTGAATTTTACATATTCCTTGGCAAATCAGTCTCTTAGGAAGTAAATTCTTAGGACTCCCTGTTCTGCAGACATTACTACTGATTTCAGGAATTATGAAAAACAACCTTGGCTTTACGACTTTTCCAGGTTTCTGTCACAAACAGGTAACTGGATGTGCATGTGACATGCAGCTTCCCGATTTGCTGCAGGTTATGTACATTTTGTACTTTCCAGTTAACTGTCACCTCACTGGTTAAGAACTGGCATACTCTATCCCACTCAATCTGATTACATGTTTCTACAGAAAAACATTTTGGTAATAACGATGTGTGCTGAAAAAGCTCTCTGCTTGGACACTTCTTAAATTCTGCTGGCTAAGCAGAACAGTCCATGAATTTTAGGTCAAATCAAGAGAGACAGACATACGCTACTACCTCTGAGTTGAGAAATAAAGACCAAATAATACTAAAGAAGATGTTTTAAGCTACTTGAGCATAGAAGGAAAGGATCTGATGAACCACATCATCTCAGTGGTTCTGAACTTGAGGGAAGAAGAAGAAGAAGAAAAAAAAATATTTGTCCCTTAGGAGCTTTCCCATAAATTAAACAAGACACAAAAAAATCAATTCTACAAAATTCCAGAAACTGATCTAAACTTCCTCATTGACACTGGCTAAGCGAGGATCATTTGCAAAGCAAATTCTATAGGCTGGACACACCTATATTTGCAGTGGTACTAAAATATGGATCTAGTGACAATTTAAAAATCCTATTTTCTCTATACCATCCTTCCTTCTTCCCTTCACAATCTGTCATTCTGCTTTTCAAAATCATAAACACAATTCAGATGAAAAATAAAATGAGCTTTCCTGCTGCTGTAGATTACCCTTTAATTGCACCACTTTTTACCTTTCCAGCCTATCAACCTGAACTCCTCCACAAGCAGACATACCAGACTGAAGCAAGTTTACATAAAAGATAGGGGTTTTTTTTGTCCTAATTATCATACTATTAGCACAATAGCTCCATTTGTTCTTTCCAAATCTGTAATGATAGAGCATCCTATTGCCCAACTAGTATTGTAAGCTGGAAGACAAATTATCACACAGTGAGAAAGTCTGGTTTTATAAAGTCCTATGTTGATAATCAGTGAATTCTGATAAATACTACAGGCTGCAAACTCTATTACTCTCCTGGTAAATCACAAGAGCTCCCTTGGAGAAAAACAATATAATCTGTAACTCAAATTGGTAAATGTAAGATAAATGTCTTGCATTATTACTAGAAAACTCCAAAATATGTTAAGTACATTTCAAACATACTGAATAATTCATAAACAATACCTTGGGGGACACACACACAGCCACCACCAAATGTAAGATATATTTTACTATATTCTGAACTCAAAGAAAAGTAAGAAAAAGTTGATTGCTTTTATTTTACAGCCATACAAAACACCAATGAAAAAAGAAAAAAAATCAGAATTAAAACCCCAAGACAAGCCAAATAAACGTACAATGTGTGAGATTAAGTTAATTTATTATTAACCAGTAGCGATTTTCTCCTTGTAATTTAAATGTAATATCTGGTTAAAAGTCAGTAAGTTCATTGGTTTTTACTGATTTTCTGATGATGACCATATGTTACCTTTTTACCTTCTTTTAAATCCAGATTCAAAGGAGCATAAAAAGCTCATGTGTTTAAGCTCCAAAGGAGCCAAAAATATGAAAAGAGATTACTTAAACAATATTTTTTGATTGAATAAACCAATGAAAGTAGAAATTTGCAAGCTAGCTTTCTGCTGGGTTACTAGTATAGACTTTAGTATATACTCTTGTAAAACACTGTTTATCACCGATATTCCTCATGGCACTTTTTACTTCCATGCAGCATGAATGAGCTTCAACCATCTGCCTCCTCCCTGAAAAGTGACAAGGCATTTGTATAGACCACTGCCTTTCTCATCAACCCCACAATTTAAATACAGAGTAATAAGCAGGTAATTTCTGAAAGTTTTGCCACAGAACCATCCCCTTGTTATATTGGGATACTGGTGAAATCTCATCCAGAGTCAAAGATATTACAGCTGAACATCAATCCAAATGACGAGCTTGCAAATAGGAGCAACCTCCACCCAAAAACCAGAATCGAGTATCAAGTCAAACTTCTCAAACAATGGATAAAACATGCATGAGACAGAAGAAGTGCACACTGTGTGTGGTTTCTATAGAAAGTAAGAGGAAACAATATTTGAAAAGATGAAGATAGATACAGGTAGTCAAAACAGCAGAAGAAAGACCCAAAGTGGAGCATTAAGCAGCTAGATAGAAGAAAGAGGCTTGGCTCTGTGAGCAAAACCTATGTCTTGCTGTCAGATTTCTATTGTGCTTAAAAAAAAAAAAAAAAAAAGTCCCCTAACAAAACAAACAACAAAACACAAAGGAGAGGGAGGAAAGGGAATTGATCTAAATTCTCCAAAATAAACGGCAACATTTCCAGTAGCTATCTAGCATCAGCATCCTTCTTGCTCATTCCAATGAAAACACAGGACATGCAAGATGCTGATTAGCTACTTGGATGCAGAAGACCAACAATCCTTTATTCCATTTAATTCACTTATCCCAAGCATGGGAAAATTTCTCACTTTGATCTCTCCACTACTTCTACTTCACAGCCTCCAGACCAAATCAATTTAAAGTAGCTATGGAAAAGGATGCTTTTGCTACTCAAAACCTGGAAGAGGCAATAGAAACATTTTCCCAATTTCAGAGACAAGACTTCACAGAGGTGAATAAGACATACAATAGTATCTTCTTTGAAAGTTACAGTAAAACTCCACTTACATGTCCCAGCTGTAAACACAACTTAAAATCACTAAAGACTGGTCTCAAGGAAAGCAGAGAACCTGAGTGTTTGAGCACCCTTTGACCCATGCAATATTCATCATACCAGAGTATAAGAAACATCTTCAGTGAGAACACTTTCAGTCTTTGAAGAAGAGGTTAAATAAAACCTCTGAAATCTCTTGTACCTCAAGTAACATTTTTTTCCTTGCATACAAACTGAAATTAAGTAATAAGAGGATGGGGGAAAAAAACACAAGCATACAAAACTTGGAGAGAATCTATGGAGTCAGTTTCTGTGAAGCAATGCTAGTGAGATCTAACAATTTAATACAGCTAATTTCTTGTTAGGTTACTTGTTTAGGAAAGGGCAGAGACTTCAGTCCAGCACTGTCTTAAGAAGAGTATCCCAGTGCTTACATCAATATTTTCAAATGAATGTTTATCATATTTATTTTCTAAAAATTCTCCTTTATAGATAAAAATGTTTAATGTATTTAAATGGTGGACTATACTGTGAGCGAAGGAAAAAAACCTATTAATTGAGGACTGAAACTACATAACAATTTCCTTATGGAACGTCACAAGATTAAAAACAAAAATAGCTTTTTGCTAGTAAAATAGATATTAGTTTTTATTTCTGATGTTTGCTACAGTGGTGTGTACACACAGACTTTCCTGTGAATCATGCTCAGGTACAGCAAAGAAAACTGAGAAAACTGGACAAAACACTGAATGATAACGGGGGAGGGAGAAGGAGGAAATAAAAAGGAGCAAGTGAAACATTATTCTTATATTAGATCGGTAGTGAACTGCACTGACAGATATCCCCACATCTTCAAAAGCAAAACTCTCTCCCCAGACAGAAAATTAATAACTGGAAGAAACAACAGTACCAGTTGATTGATTATACATTGATGTGCAGAGCTGAGTATAAAGCATTTATTAATCTGAAACTCATCCCCATCAGATGACTACAGTAAAATATGTCACACAGATGCCTTTAGCAATATACTGAAGTTGTTAAGTCATACAAATTAAACTGCAGCAAAACAAGCTTTCCAACATATGTGTATTTATTTTTCTAGCAACATCACTCATTTTGCTCTTAGAAACACATATAATGCAATAGCATGTCTTTAGATGATACTGACAGCAGTCATTTTCATGAAAGCTCAAACATAGGTACTTTTCTGAGAATTCACCCAGTACCAGGAACATAGCGCTATGTCAAGCAACAGTAAATGTCCACATTTTTAGCCAACTTTCCTTCTACAATCTTCTTTAAATAAGAGTTAGCAATTTTTGAGTGGAAAGTAATTACCAAGAAGCATACTGAATAAGAGAGACAGCATGTGTGTGTGTGAATGCATGCATGTTTCTGTGTATCTACATATACATATTCATATATATTTATGTGTGAGCACATCTGTGTGCATGTATATACGAAAAATGCAAACTGAATTTAAAAAGTCCAGGATTTTTAGCAATTAAAACTATACAAAAATGCCACTGGCTCTTTGCTACCTTCCTCACATCTTTTATTCCTAGACACTTATAAAACAACACAGATTTTCCTTTGCCTCAGTTATTCAAGAAGCCTCGGTACAAATCCTGTTTTGCACCATGAAAACTCCCTTTGCAAGTATTAGGTGAGGACTCCTACAGTTAGCCCCTCAGGTGAGGCGGAGCATCTTACCTCCACAGAGCTCCAAGGACATAGGTTAACACTCATAAAGGCAGCATTGTACAAGTGACACTACTGCCAGAGACAAGCATGTATCATTACAGGAGTGCAAGCCTCAACACTGTATCTCAAGGGAGGCTTTGGACAAACCTTGCATTTCAGATTTGCTTATTTCTGCAATGTTATTTTTACAAAGTACTCCAGAGCAGATTCTCATTGAGACTAGGAAGACACTAATCTATGGCAGTGACATAATTGTTTATCTATGCCAAACACCACAATATGACAATAGTCTGTGACAGGGATTTAACTTCATACGCAGGATCACCTCCACAAGTGCCAAGGAAAATTAAAGATTCTATCTGACTAGCAGCTTCCCGTCAAGGGAATCGGAGCCTAATCCCCACTGTGTGTCATAGGATATTGCCACTTCCACACTCCATGTCTGTCTTGTGGAACTCATTGAGAGAGTAATTATGGCTCAGATAAGCCTTTCCTGGAATACATGCAATTAATTCTCCTGTAAAAAAGGGAGAAAGAAGGCTGACGCTTTAATAATATTTATCTAATCTATTTCTTTTCTGCTCTTAACATTTCCTAAATATGAGGAAGCAAATGGACTTGATAGTACTTACAACTGCCTGTTCTTCTGTAGATCATAAGAAAATCCATGGGTCCGTAATATCCCCTCATAAAAGAGCCAACATGAATGTAGAGGAAGCGGGTAATCAGTGTAAAGATTAATCTAGTTATTCTTTTTTTTTAATATAAGGCCTATTATTATTTTTGACTGTGAATTACTTAATTTCTTTAAAAATTCTAGGACAACTGTTTTAAAATTTTGAAAATAGATTGAACAAAATTTGTATTTTTCCTAACAATTCAAAAGCTGGTATTCACCATAAGTTCACCAATTTATTTTTCCAAAATCTCACACTTGACCTGTCAAAACGAAACATGTTTTCATTTGAAGACTGTAAATCCAAGGCATCTATGTTGGCATAACTACATTTTGAGGTGATTTTTACACTTAACCCAAGAGTAAACTGTTCATCAACAGGATTCAAGTGCATCTCAGGCTTTCTGTTACACTTCAAAGCTGAATAACAAGTACTCATCTTCATGAAACTTCAAAATTGCAGCAACTGGTTAATTGTCCATTACTAAAATAAACCTACAGAAAAGAGCTAAGCTTCCCATCATTCTACCCTGCACGAATGCACTATATTTAGGAAATGTTTTTTTGAGCCAATTCCAGAGTTTCTAGTCCTAAAGCATTAATTCTTACATCTTAAGGTAAAGCTAGCATTGTATCCAGCTACTCCATAAATGTAAAAGGTCTAACATTTCATAAAGAGCCACGTCCACAGCAGAAAAAAAATATCTTAAACAGCTGGGCTATAAGGCAGATTAATTTCCTGACCTAATTTTGCCTCCAGTTCCACTCATAATCCACCCAACCACCTCACTACATTTTTTATTTTGATGGCACAACACACACTCAAGTTACACAGGGAAATCAAGGTTGAAAGGATAATGTTGTTCACGCTCATTTTTCAGTGTGAATACCGCTGTACTAATGACAGCAGTAGAATAAATGTTAATGTAAGCAGCACTCAGTTATTTTTGCCACTATGCCTTGAAAATATTTTATGCTTAATGTCATTCTGAAATGCTCACACTGCAATGGAAAAAGATTTATTTGGAAAAATGCACATGAAGATGCAGTTATAGGTAAAGGCGGATAGGAGACAGCTGAGGTTTCAAAAAATCTGAACCCAATGAAAAGTGAGACTCATTTTGTTTATTTTAGGGTGTGGGGAGAGAGAGAACAAGAAGAAGCAAGTACTTTTACCAAATGCAAACCTTTTACCCAACACTGCAGAATAGATTAACTTTTTTTCTTTGATTTTCTGGATTAGAGGACATTTTCACAAATGAGTGCAGCTTTAAAGCAAAGCAATGCCATGAACCCAAATTTGAAGTTACTGCTCAGGTTCCCCATTTCCAAGCAGCTTTAGAGCACTTCTGAGTACCTGACATCTTGGAAGCCAAACTCTCTGCCAGTTTCTGAAGCAGGTATTTTTCAGGAGATGAGAGAATAATTAATCCCACTGCTCTATCTACCTATATTTATCCTTCCAAAGACAGACACATGCATTTCTGGTGATCAAGGGAGTCAATCCAAAATTACTATCAAAAAGAAAACAAATAATAAGATTGGTGAGTGACTACTTTTATAAGTGTTTTGCTTGTTCTTGCACTTCATCCTTTCTACCTGCCTCCTGTCCTGAACATCTAAATCCCCGTTTCAATTCCTTAAAGATTTATCCTTTTCTTCCTTCAAGACATAAATAACAATTAAGAAAAAGAACAGTTGCAGGTGCTCTGAAGCAAGTCAGCTTGCACTCCATTGACATTTTCCACCCTCAGCTCTGTCAAAGTTCTCCTTCATAATGCACTCAAATGTGGTAGAAATGCTTTTTGAAAAGTATTTGATTTTTTTTTTTTTTTTTTTTAATGAATATAAAGCAGGAAGGGGAAGACTACTAGAAAACTCTAGAAAAACTAAAGAAACAAAAGCTCCTCAAGAGCCAAAATTCACCTGAAGTTCACTTTAAGTTAGCCGTAGAGTGCTGCAGAAAAACTATTAATCTAAGGCTTAAAATCTACATGCAAGCATCCAACTTAACTGAAAGCTGGAAGGAAAGTACATATTTTCATATACCTCTCTTGGGAAGTATAAAACGGACTCCCATTCAAATAGATATTTATGTTAAAGTGCTACCTCTGAATTAACATCATGATGCCATGATTTCAAGACAGGCAGGCTGTATTTACAACTGTTATATTTCCATATTCAGAATGACAATGGAACATGGACTGCCCTAAGATATAAGAATAAAAATAGTAGTTATCCATCAAGTACTCCATCCAAGTTATCCATCATATTTGTAATATACTGTAGCTAGGTGAAAAAGATATGCAGTTTTATAACCCCAAAATTACTGTTCTACTTATCTTTTGTAAGCTTTCACTTTGCTAACATTTACAGTCTTACAAACACATAAATAACTGTAGGATTTGCAGACTACTAAAACATGTTTTTATTCAATTTTTGGCTGATTTTTACAAGTGAAGAAAACATTTTTATCAGCATCTTCTATGCTGTACTTCAAATGTACTTCATTTTTAACAGCGCTAAACCCAGAGCTTACTTCCCTTGAATCGTCCACTCCAGGCAGCTCCTTCACCTCAAGCAGTGAGACGAAAACTGCATGAAGCTCCCATTGGGAGAGCAGAGAAACACAGAAAGGGCATTATAATGACTGCCTAGCACTCAGAGTGGCCCTGCAAAAGGCACCAGAGCAAACCAGAGAGGGAACCCTGGGTGTATCCTTTTGGTGTATTCTTTTAGTAGCACAGCAGTGGAGGGGTCTTCCATGAGAACACTGGATGTGCAGCACAAGAGGTGGAGGCCAGAGAGAGTGAAGCCCTGCTGCTCTTCAGAGGACTTCAAGTTGCATCCTCAGCCTCATACAGTCTCATTACAGGCATCAGGGAAACAGCAGGGTCTCAGTAATTATATTGAGACTTCTAGATGCTGAACGTCAAAATCGCAGTTGTAAAGAGATCCTCCATAGCTGCCTAACTTAAGAGAAGCCTAAGATGAGAGAGTTCTTCCGTTGTTAGGTTGCTCAGATCCTTCAATAAGAAGACTTCAATTTAGAGATCCAGTGGATACTGACAAAATGATACAGTCATCTTTTTTCCAAAATATTGTCAAAATGTTCAGCGCTGGCACAAGTTCAAAGTGCATTTTTAGTGACCACTTTCACTTTTCTGTCACTTTAATTCCAGCTACTCTAGAAATCCTGTCAACTCCTACACCACATCCCTAAACAAAGAAATAGCACCCCCAACCTTTTACAGATAAATAGTATCGCAGGAAATACACAGTATAGATTAAAAAATAAACAAATGGCCAAAGCTAGCATATTGACTTCATACTTGCACATCTCATGCACAAAACCATTTCTTCCAATCCTGTGGGCACCTACTACACGTTCATCTCCCAGTCTGGCTTTATTTAGTTAAGAGAAGTAAATGAGACATACCGAGTCCCCTCATAACTTAATTTCAGCTTGCTCACTGTGGTCTCTAAGGATTCCACCTGAACTCTCTTTTGTAAGTTCTAGTCCTAGAGTATCAAAACTGAAGTCAGTAAATCATAGACTAAGTCACTGACACTTACTTCCAATCATATGGAAATACTTATTTCATGGCCCTAGAAAGATATATTTTTCTGTCTCTTATGACACACAAGAACTAAATTCCCTGTGCGACTTCTTTCTGCAACTGACACATATACAGATGAACTTCGACAACAGTTAATAGCAAATGAGCTACAGCTCACTAAATCAATACAGGATAATTTTACATTGACAAAACTGTCAACCAGTTAAGTAGCATATGTTCCAAACTAGACTGATATAAAATTAATGCTCCAGGTCTGTGCAGAAACTTGATGTTCCCTGTGTCCCATTTTGTCATTTAATTTTAGATAATAATTACATAATACATCATTCCTTAATGTAGCCAAATATGAAACAAAGAATATTGATGACCTGTATTTATTTTCCAGATGTTAATACAGCACAGAAATCTTTCATCCTTGAGCAGTATCACATTTTTCCCATGCAACCTGAAACTTAGCTGTTTGTGCTAGCGGTTTTTAGTTCGAAAAGATGCACTAATGGATGGGCCTAAATTCATTCTATCCAAGTTTTGAGCTAGCCACTAGACATGAGACAGTAAAGCATAGAAAGTCCCTGAGCTAGATCAGATAATTAAGATGTAAATAGGGAAACAACCTCTCCTCCCAAAGGGTGCTTATACAAAATGTTAGGTGCCTGCACACCTACAACTTCCATGCAAAAGATGTATGTGCTGAATGCCTTCCTAAATGTGGTGACTCTACATGCTTTCTCTGCAAAGTCTAAGTTACCTGTGAGAGGAGGTGGAAAAATCTCTCTTTTATTTAAAAATACTGAAGACATACATGTTTTAATCATGTTCCATCAAAAATGGAATTTAAAAATTATGTTAGTGCAGTCTTAATAAGAAAATAAAATGTATTTTCATGTGTTTGTCTGCTAATTGCTATATCATATTTAATCTCAGTCACTTCAGAGTATTCTATCTATCCTTAAAATGGCAGTACTCAAGCATCAGTAGCTCATATACTAAGGAAAGGCTTAGCAAGTTTGAGAATATTTAGTATTTTATTTAAAGACATCTATTAAGGAGAAAAAAAGTATTTCATTTCCTACTGAACAAATTAAAAGCTCCCATGGGAGAAGTGGTTGCAATTCATCAGGACATGTTCATGGCCCTTCAAGATTTCTGTCATACGCATACAGTGCTGTGCTACTTCTCTGCCTCTGATACTGCAAGACAACTGTCAACACAATCTTTTCAAGGAAACTTCTACTAGCAGCGCATCTAGAAAGCAGCCACTTCAGAGGCTGGCATGTCCCTAAAAATGTACAGACAGTGTTCTTAGTGTTTATCTGAATAATTAACATAGCCCTAGGCTAGCTATTCTGTAGCAGGTGGGAAATAGTATCTCTTTAGTTTCTGGTCTGGAATGACATTATCAGGTAAATTAATTTAAAAGAAAAAAAACTAACCAAACAAACAAACCCACCAAAAAAACCCAAACCAAAAACAGAACAAACCACTGAAAACCACCAACAGTCAAAATCAATTGCTTTTCCTGCTTACCAGCTCCTCACGAAGTTGGGCAATGAGTTCATCTCTTTCCTTCAGCTGCAGCTTCAGCACTGAGCATTCATCTTTTATTCCGTCCTACAAAAAACATCAAAAGAGATGTTATAATAGGCTTAGCACTTTTACTTTGCTCTTGACAAGAAAAGACTGTTTCACAGAGTGAGATAATTACATTCAAGTAATGAAACTCAATTCTCCTTTGTCATGTATTGTTTTTTCAATAACATATTCTAAAGTTGCTGCATAAACAAATTAATGCATCCAAAGACATAGCACAGAAGTGTGATTAGCTCCCTGCACAGAAGTCCATTTCATTGTTTTCTGCATCTTTTAAGCCTTTTTTACTGAAGATTCTATCAGATCATTCATTTTCAGTTAAGGAATGATTATGAAGTGTTAAAATTTCACTCATACAAAACAGCATTAGAGAAATATCAATTTAGAAGTGCTATTGTGGAGCTCTTGATCTTGGAAAGGAAGAAAAAGAAAGTATAACAGACATCCACAGGAAAAGTAAAGGACCTTTCCCATGCATACATCTTTTTGTCTCATGTCAGCTACCGGGTGGAGAAAAGAAAATAGGTGCTGATTAGTGGCCATTGACTAAAACTTAATTTGACTTGCATGAAAAATTAACCTAATAGCTAAGACTGTAGCCAAACCTAGGCTCATGAGGCAGTCTGCAAGCTGTCCCCAGGCAATTTCATGAGTACATGTTAGTTTAAACACCTTTTTTGGAGACAAAATGTTGATCAGATTTTTTTGTGTTGTTCTGATAAATATCTAGGAGGAGAAACTCAGATTAAATGATTGAACTGCAGAAGAATAAAACCCTAACAAGTGAACCAGTGTCATGGCTTCAGCAGCAGCAGTCATTTTTCTCCTTCTTGGTAGCTGGTGCAGTGCTGTGTTTTTGACTTTTGGCCTGGGAACAGCACAGATAACACCGATGTTCATAATTATGGCTTAGAATGTTTTGACCTGACCAAGGACTTTCTGAGTCTCATGCTCTGCCAGGGAGGAGGGGAAACCAGGAGGAAGCAGAGACAGGACACCTGACCCAAACTGACCAAAGAGGTATTCCATGCCACAGCACATCATGCCCAGGATGTAAAACAGAGAGGAGAGACCCGGAAGGGTGGGGCTGCGCTGCTTGGTCGGCCTGGGTATAGGTGGTGAGCGATTGTATTCTTTCCTTGTATTTGCCTTGTCATTATTATTATTGGTGGTAGCAGTAGTGGTTTGTGTTATATCTTAGTTACTAAACTTATTATCTCAATCTGTGGAAGCTACATTCTTTTGATTCTCCTTCCCATTCCCCAGGGAGGGGGGGGAAGAAAGAGGGGGGAGTGAGTGAGCAAAACTGCCTGAGTTATAGAAGCTTAAACCACGACAACCAGCCAACTAGCTGGTTGTACAACTGTAAAGTAAGAATTCTATCTTTGCATCCTTCTAGCACAGAGTCATATTTACAAAGTTTGGGAATTTTACTGGTTTGGAGTATCATTATGTAGAAATAAACAAACAAACCCCAAACAAACAGAAATCCCCAAAACAGCAATGACAGAAAAGCCTAAGCCATACAAAACAAACAAACAAAAAAAAACCCCACTGGAAATACATTAACACAACACTTGTTTAAAAATACTAAAGTTGGACCTCTAGCTATCAGATAAGTATAAAAGTGCAGAAACTCAGACCACAAAGAGCTTACGGGTTAAAAAGTGCATAATGACCACGATAATCTTGAACTCTGTCATTGCTAATGTGCTTGTAACTCCAAATGAACTCACAAATATGAGGCAGAACAGTAAATAACATGAAGTCCGTTTTCCTCAGTTAAATGTTTGGCTACAATAAATACCTCTCAAAATGATAATATTGTTCATCATCCATTCTAACAGAACTGGAAATAAAAACAAGATACTCACATATAAACCCCTAAATATTTACAACTGCAATTAAATGAGATATGTTATTTCTGGCAGGTGGGTAATGGACCTGTTTACACATTACTTCAGTACTATGTACAGATCTCCTGAAAGACTCGAATTTGGGAAAAAGGCATAAATTGCACTACCTCTTTTAGAGAAACACAGAAAAATTTCTTTGCTATATGGTATAGCGACATTTCATGCTTATTATCTACTAATAGATTGCTGTTTAGGAATGTTAATTGAAAATAAAATACTAGCACATCCCAGCATACAGCCCTCAGCACAGGATGTGTTATTAGCACAAATTTAACATTTTTGTTAGCATAATACCTGCTTATAAAAAATGTGTCTTAAAGTATCAAGACCTTTGTTATTATTTTTCTGAAAGTGAAGTATTTAAAAAAAGGCTTTGAAAATTATGTGGCATTAGCAATTGTACTGAATTTCTAGTTATATTATTCAGAGTTCTTTTGGTCAGCTTGGTTTCATACTGTTGTTATCTCCTGATTTTCCCCTTTTTAGCTTAAAAAAAAGTTATCAGAATATAGAGTGGAAGAAGGAAAACAGCAAGGTCCTATTGCCAAGACATTTACAAAAAACAACTTGGAGAAAGCACACGCAGCACACATGCTGTAATGTGCATGGTAACTACAGCAGGAAAGATTTCTCAGATGAGTTTTGGCACCAGGTATTGTCCAAGAAGAAATGCAGGCTGGCTTCCCTTGGCCTAGTGAGAGCCTGAAGAACAGTTTTGCCTCCCAGAGCTTCCAAAGACATAAAAAGCATGCTGTATGTCTCATGGCAAAAAACAGTCATGCACCCAGCTGGATCTTCCACCCCACACAAGGGACTGACCCTTTTCGCCCAGCACAGTTCTCCAGGCACTCAACTTCAATATTCCATGCAACAATTCTCTCACACAATTACAGACTAAATGTCATTGCAGTTTGGAGAAAAAATTTCCATGGTAATTATTTTCTCTTGTCTTGCTGCATATCAGGGAAACTCTGCTTAACATTTACCAGTGAGACATGACTCCTGTAAAATCAAAATGCTGCATTATTAGCTCCTGTGCAGACCATGGCATCTTATGAAAAGCACATACTGCAATTTCTGGAGGACCCATTGTGCTAGGATACTTGAGACTATGAGGGCTGGACCCTCACCCTTCATGCTTCTGCGCCAAAGAGAATACTTCATCTGCACCCAAGCATCAAAGCAAGGAATGACCTTAAGACAGGATCTTTCTTGTAACTTGCTGTACAGGTACATCAGTGCACATGTAGGATTTACCCAGAATTATCTAGTAAAAGGTGAAAGCTAGCACTGCCCCAGGTTTTAGGTTATTGCTTAGTAAAAATAGCAGCAAATAATAAACACACTCTATATTCCATTCACTCTACGATACACTGTGTTTGAAGGCAGCAGAGCACTCTTTTTCCCTTGTTGAACACAGCACAGAACTGGGATTTTATTTTGGTGCATGGTATCTGCACAGGTGTCATTTGTTCTGCGAATGCAAGACAAAGGGAGAAGACAAATCATGCTTTCTGCTTCTCCTGTTTCTATTATATTTTGAGGACATTTCTGCTATAATACCAACTGAGAACACAAACAGAAGGAACAAATTAACATACTGGAATAAAAGAGAAAAGTAGTCAGCCACAGAACAGACTGGGTAATTTCAATATCCCATACATCTGTGTGAATGAAGCAGCAATAGAAATAAAAAAATGCTATAGATCCAACTGTTGCCGAAAAAATGAATACAGTTCTTACAGAAAGTAACTATTGAAAAACTAAGGAAGGAGAAAAGACTCCAAAAATCACACTTTGTGCAAGAGCCAAAATATTTCAGCGAAGGCTTGAGTGGGGGATACCAAAGAAGTCATACATCATTGAAGGGGGACAGAGAGGGGTAGTAAACGCTTGTGGAATGCCGTGTCATTTATTAGCCCAGACACAAATAGCAATGCGTACCAGAGAACGTGAATCCACGAACAAAGCACCTTTACTCCTTAGGAGGCCTGAAACGTTCCATTATGTATTATGACACTGTAATACAGTGCAAAGCTGCTATGAGAAGACCAAGAAATTTGTAGAGGCTTCTCAAGGTGAATGGGGAATAGGAAATAAAGTCCACCAGGGATATATGGTGAACAAAACAAAATAACCCAAATCTACCTGAAAATCTGAATTCCCTTCTAAGAAATTGTCACAACACCACATCAAAGAGGAAGAGACTTGAAAAGGATGGCTTGCTTTTAGCAGAACTTGCAATCAGTGCATTCCAATTCTACACTGTAATTACACATTAGGAAGAAAAATCCCCACCCCCCACCCCCCAAAAAATACTTTGAATACTCTGGGGCTGCATGATTAAGGCTTTTCACTATGCCCACACTCCAGTGGATACTTGATCTAGGTATTACTCTTTTCAGAAAAATAAGCTAATTTGTAATGCTGGGTATGATCCTGTATGCAAAAATATTTCTCATGTTCCTGCAGCCCTCATAATATCTACAGAATGCAAGAGAAAAACAAATTTATGTATAAATATAGCTGAATCAGGTGACAATAGACTTAAAAGCCCTCTAGGTAACATCTACCATTTCTATTTAAAAAACCACTATGCCTGGATAATCCTTATCTTTCTGGAAAATGAGTTTATACACAAACGTCTGTAGAATGGAGAACAACTGAGGAATTAGGGATGTGTGCACATCTACAGGGGTATGATATAACAGGCATCACAGAAACATGGTGGGATGGCTCCTACCACTGGTGTGTTGCAATGGAAGGTTATAGGCTCTTTAGGAAAGACAGGCCTGGTCGGTGGGGAGGGGGAGTTGCTATTTATGTTAGGGATAGGCTGGAGTGTATGGAACTCTGAGTGGGGACAGGTGAGCAGTCAATTGAGAGTTTGTGAGTCAGGCTTAAAGGGAGAACAGCAATGGGAGACATCATTGTGGGGATCTGTTACAGACCGCATGACCAAGAGGACTCGGTGGATGAAGCGCTCTATAGACAGATAGGAAAAGCCTCACACTTGCAGGCCCTTGTTCTCATGGGGGACTTCAACCACCCCGATATCTGTTGGAGAGACAGGAGGTTCCTCAATTGTGTGGAAGACAACTTCCTTCTGCAAGTAATAGAGGAGCTGACAAGGAGAGGTGCCATGCTTGACCTCGTTCTCACCAACAGGGGAGGGCTGGTTGAAAACGTGGAGCTCCAAGGTAGCCTTGGTTGCAGCAATCATGAGATGGTCAAATTCGAAATCCTCAGGACAGTGAGAAGAGCGTGCAGCAAGCTCACTGCCCTGGACTTCAAGAGAACAGAATTTGGCCTCTTCAGGAACCTGCTCAGTAAGGTTCCATAGGATATAGCCCTAGAGGCCAGGGGTGCTTAAGAGTCTTGGTTGATATACAAGGATCACCTACTACAAGCTCAGGAGTGTTGTGTCCTGACTAGAAGTAAGGGCAGCAGGAGGGCCAGGAGACCTCCTTGGATGAATAAGGAAATGCTGGGGAAAATTTGAAGGAAAAAAAAGGCTCATAAAAGGTGTAAGCAAGGGCAGGCGGCCTGGAAAGAATACATGGATATTGTCCAGGAAGGTAGGGACTGGGTTAGGAAAGCTAAGACCCACTTAGAATTAAACTTGGCCAGGGATGTTAAAGATAACAGGAAGGGATTCGATAGGTACCAAATAAAAGACAGACTAGGGACAACGTGGGCCCCCTCCAGAAGCTATCGGGAGAACTGGCTACCCTGGATTTGGAGAAGGCTGAGGTTCTTAATGACTTCTTTGCCTCAGTCTTCACGGCAAATGCTCTGATCACACCACCCAAGTCTTGGAAGGCAGACACAGGGACTGTGAGAATGAAGACCCTGGGACCACTGTAGGAGAGGATCTGGTTCGAGACCATCTTAGGAACCTGAATGTAAACAAGACCATAGGACCTGATGAAATCCATCTGTGGGTCCTGAAGGAGCTGGCAAATGAAGTTGCTAAGCCACTGTCCATCATATTTGAAAAATCATGGCAGTCAGGTGAAGTTCCTGATGACTGGAAAAAGGGAAATATAATCCCCATTTTCAAGAAGGGGAAAATGGATGAGCTGGGGAATTACAGACGAGTCAATCTCACCTCTGTGCCTGGCAAAATCTTGGAGCAGATTCTCCTGGAAGGCACGTTAAAGCATGTGAAAAACAACAAAGTTGTTGGTGACAGCCAGCATGGCTTCACTAAGGGGAAATCCTGCCTGACCAATTTGGTGGCCTTCTATGATGGGGCTACGGAACTGATGGACAGGGGTAGAGCAGTTGATGTCATCTACTTGGACTTGTGCAAAGCGTTTGACACTGTCCCACACGACATCCTTGTCTCTAATTTGGAAAGAAATCAATTTGATAGGTGGATCACTGAGTGGATAAAGAACTGGCTGGATGGCCGCATGCAAAGAGTTGTGCTCAATGACTCCATGTCCATCTGGAGACCAGTAAAAAGTGGTGTCCCTCAGGGACCGGTGTTGGGACCGGTCTTGTTCAGCAACTTTTTTGGTGACATTGAGAGTGGGATTGAGCGCGCCCTCAGCAAGTGTGCCGATGTGTGGTCCAGTTGATACGCTGGAGGGAAGGAACGCCATCCAGAGGGGCCTTGACATGCTTGTGAGGTGGGCTGATGCCAACCTAATGAAGTTTAACCATGCTGAGTACAAGGTCGTCCACCTGGGTTGGAGCAATCCCAGGCACAGCTACAGGCTGGGCAGGGAAGTCATTCAGAGCAGCCCTGTGGAGAAGGGCTTGGGGGTGTTGGTCGATGGAAAAAATGAACATGAGGCGGCTTCAGTGTGCGCTCGCAGCCCAGAAAGACAACCGTATCCTGGGCTGCATCAAAAGGAGTGTGACCAGCAGGTCGAGGGAGGTGATCCTGCCCCTCTACTCTGCTCTCGTGAGACCTCACTTGGAGTATTGTGTGCAGTTCTGGGGTCCTCAACATAAAAAGGACATGGAACTGTTGGAACAAGTCCAGAGGAAGGCCAGGAGGATGATCAGGGGACTGGAGCACCTCCCATATGAAGTTAGGCTGAGAAAGTTGGGTCTGTTCAGCCTGGAGAAGAGAAGGCTGTGTGGAGACCTCATAGCAGCCTTCCAGTATCTGAAGGGGGCCTATAGGGATGCTGGGGAGGGACTCTTCATGAGGGACTGTAGTGACAGGACAAGGGGTAACGGGTTCAAACTTAAACAGGGGAAGTTTAGATTGGATATGAGGAAGAAATTCTTTACTGTAAGGGTGGTGAGGCACTGGAATGGGTTGCCCAGGGAAGTTGTGAATGCTCCATTACTGGCGGAGTTCAAGGCTGGACTGGACGGAGCCTTGAGTGGTATGGTTTAGTGGGAGGTGTCCCTGCCCATGGCAGGGGGGTTGGAACCAGATGATCTTAAGGTCCTTTCCAAGCCTAACTATTCTATGATTCTATATTTTATCAAGGTTATCTATCTGTCCAACGAGAACATGAATGCTAGGAAAACATCAGTCCAAATAATTCAATCATATCCTCTAAGCATGTACTTATAAGCTACCTGTACACATTGTAGTTTTGAAGCCATTTTGTTACATTTAGTAGGAATGCATTACATATTACATATACTATTACATATTATAATGATATTCTCATTATTGTATAAATACTTGGTCGTAAGAATTCCTTCTATCTCAGTATGCATGTCCAAAGCAGGCTTGTCCAAGACTCCGGAGATACTAGATAAAAAGTCAATTAACAATGCATTCTTAAAGAAAACTGTTAGACACTGCATGATCTGCAATTTTAAAAAGTAAATAAAATAAAACTTTCTTTTAATAAATGGAGATAATAAAACGTTGTAATCAAAATTCTAAGTATACTTCATAAAGCTGCTGGTGCAAAATGTCTATCATATTTTCCTTGCTTATATTCTGTGATACTGTTAAAATCAAACCACCACCACCACACAGAATTTAGATATATATTTTCTATGGCTCAACTGCTATTTTTGTACATGTTCATGGTACAGAGTATTTTTCAAATCATCATCTTTCTACTTCTTCCAATTATCACTCTTTCACTTATTTTCAGTCATAGGCTATAACAGTGATTGCTATAACTTAGCACCAGTATTTTCCTATTCTATTTTAATTCTGTCCACCTGGGAAAAAGCTAAACATAATAGCAAATCTGTTTCTCATCAGATCAGGTCACAAGATGACAAATGTCAGTGCGTGTGTGAAGACATCTGAAGCAGGTTTTGCATAAGTGGAAAAAACATAATAATTTTCCTTTTGAAAACTTACTTTATACCTCTTCATACTTCAGACAAATGGGCATCTCACGCTTACTGCAATCAAAGTGCTATAAACAGAACTAAGTAAGTATTACAGAAGATAAATTGACTGCAATTTTACTTTAATATTAAACAGAATATGCTGCCAAATAATACCATAATATTAGAATATTATAAAACTAATCTGATAAATGTTCTGAATTTCAGATGCTAAGCAGATTCTTTACCTACTCACAGTAATGCAAAAATCAGCAATTACTTAGGATGTAGTGTCTTAAAATAATATCCTCTAACACAACAAACCAAGAAATAGAAAACTGAAGATCAGGTCGAGAAAGCTACATAAATGCCAGAATAGTTGGAGCTTCCTCTAAGTTATGCAGCAGATTTAGACATCAAAATTAATAAGTTTCTGGATAACAGTCTATAACATTCAAAAAAACACAGGTTATTTTAACATGTACAGGATTTTTCTGCCAGCAGGGTAGGAGTCTAGACTATGTACAGGGTCTAGACTATGTACAGGATATCCTTTATGGTTTGCTCTATACGACTGGCATCTGAACACCAAGTATTTTTATGGATCTTACTTGAATTTTGTAGAGAAGCACCATTATCTCTCTCCAAATTGAGCCCCCACTTGCGTTAACATGCATCACGTTGACACAGTTTTAATAAAAGGAAGAGCATCCACACATCTGACATTACTTACGTTAGTAGACTTCTGGATATCGACTGTGTTCAGAAACATGATTTTATCAGATCATGAATCTTAAAATCATAGAATGGTTTGATTTGGAAAAGACCCCAAGGATCATCTAGTTCCAACCCCCCTGCCATGGACAGGGACATATCACACTAGACCATGCTGCCCAAGGCTCTGTCCAACCTGGCCTTGAACACAGGGATGGAGCATTTACCACTTAGCTTTATTTGTTATTGTTATTAGTGTTTTAATGAAAGTTTTAATGACCTTAACATGAGGCAGAGAACCTGAGACTGTGCTGTTTCAGGTGTCAAGTCACCAGTCCCAAGTCACAGGCTTGCCAAGCCGGTGAAGAAGGCTTTAAACTAAAGTAGCTAGGGGAGGCTGCCCTGGGCTGCATCATAAGAACCACGGCCAACAGGTTGAGGGCAGAGCTCTACTCTGCTCTTGTGAGACCTCACCTGGAGTACTGTATCTAGATCTGGGGCCCCCAGCGCAAGAGGGACATGCACCTGCTTGAACCAAGCCAGAGCAGGCCCATGAAGATGAGCAGGGCTGAAGCACCTCTCCTATGAAGACAGGCTGAGACAGTTGGGCTTGTTCAGCCTGGAGAAGGCTCCAGGGAGACCTTACAAATGTCTTCCAGTACCTAAAGGGGGCCTACAAGAAAACTGGAGAGGGACTTTTGACAAGGGCATGGAGTGACAGGACAAGGGGAAATGGCTTTAAACTGACAGAGGGGAGATTTAGATTGGGCATTAGAAAAAAAAATAAATCTTTAGTACGAGGGAGGTGAGACACTGGCACAGGTTGCCCAGAGAAGTTGTGGATTCTCTACCCCTAGCAAAGCTCAAGGCCAGGCTGGATGGGGCTTTGAGCAACCTGGTCTAGTGGAGGTTGTCCCTGACCATGGCAGGAGACAGGGGTGGAACTATATGACCTTCAAAGTCCCTTCCAACCCAAACTATTCCATGATACTTTGATTCTGTGTTTATACCATGTTACCGTATGTACACAGTATGTCTTTCCAAGGTTTTATTTTCCTTTTTTGTGTTAACTCTAGCTCTACATATTGTATCAATTTATATCTGTCATATCAATTTCTCTCAATCACACCAAGAGAGAAAGAAATGGGCTGGCTGCACTTCTTCACATGTGCAAAGCACATTGGTTTTTCTTCTTTGGCTTATATGTTGCTTTGGTGCTCTGCCAGTCCAGTTAGTCTTGGCTTGAGTCCTGACAATGCTCCCAGAGAGCGACCATTGACTGCAGGCAACGGTAATGACTTAAGACACTACCATGCCAGCTGTTGCTCAAGCCCAGCACAAGGCCAAGCCCACACTTGAGAAATTCCCATTAAAGCATAACATGGCAACTCAGAGTGATCTCCCATGGCACCTTCACTGAACACAAGCAGAGTCTCACTACAGGGTGTCTTTCCAGTGGGAACAAAAGAAATAAAACCCTGAACCAGCTTTGGAAGCTAGGGTCATGTCAGACATCATTATGTACATCTTTCAATGCAGCTACAGCATTTAAATGATGTTTCTAAAGGAACAGCTCTATATTTCATCACTTGATCAGGAAATCAAATGGAGTTTGGAAGCACAGGACGATTAATCCTCATAAAATCTTACGTGATTCTATACCATATTTACCTAAGTTCAATTATATGGAATGCGTCAAATATTTTAATGAAACAATTTCTAACAGCTATATTCATTTGAATACTAGAATTCAATTGATATTTTACTATGAAGGTAACACTCACAGACTATGTAAGGTTGTGCAATTTTAGCCTCAGCCATTTACGAATTCAGAGCTATAAGTAAATGTTTTCTTCATAGTGATCCAACTGTCAGTTAACTGCGAAATATGCATTGAGCAAATTAATGTTTGGTTTTCTGTTTTTATTTCCCCTTCAGCTGAATTTTGCTCCACAATAATAAAAACCATGCAGTTTAAAGGAATGCAGTTTAATTAATAAACTGCAAAACATAAAATGAATGATCATGCCAGGTGAAGCACAAGGTGTATCTAACGTTCAGAAATTGCGAACAGCAGCCAGGAGTGGAAATGGATAAAAAAACCCCCATAAATGTATTTTTCCTGATATAACCACCCTATCTACTTCCTCCTTATGGCTCTTCCTGAGCCAGAATTCACATCCACAGTATTATACCTCCTACTTTGGTGATATCTCTAAATCAATTATATCTTCATGAAAAGAAAACCAACCAAGAAAGATAAAGAAAACCCAGTCCCCCAAACCTTTTTGTTTCAAATCTGCTGCCAAACAATGTCACTGTTCCTTCCTTAAGAAAAGACAGAAATATTTCCTATTCATCTTCTCCATCTCTACCATTGTTTTCTAAAGTCTTCATACCTACTGCCTGACACCCATCATCTGTCTGAAGCTCAGGAACACCTCCTTTCTTATAGAAACCACCCTGTATCTCTCATCAAAACCTTTGATGCACCTTTTCTAGTTACACTATATCACTCATTCAAACCAGGTAACCAGGATTCCATACAGCACTTGATCAGTGGCTCAGCCATCCATTCACACAATTGGGTTATGATATTTTGGTTTGCATTAAGAACTATTTTGAATTTTTACTTAGAAATTAAGGGCTCAGATATATAGAAAAACCCACGTCTTGTACATTCTTCAGTAAAAGGGGAAAAATTCCAATCACAAATCTTTTCATAAACCTAAAATCAAGTGTGACAAAATTCAGAATAAACAAATTTAGGAAAAACATCCTTGTACCTAATTTGTTAAAAGCCCTACAAGAATTGTTAAGAACAACTACTCAAATATATGTTTGGGTTTTTTTTTTTTTTAATTTGGATAACTACTACGCTGGTGTTTTCAGGGAACTACACACAGGGTCTATAAATTCTCTTTTTTGATTCAGAAAAATAGGCCTGTTCCCCCTGTGTGTATATCTGCTGATACTCAATTTCAACTGCCTTTCATCTTTAAATCATTTGGTATGATAAGATCTTTCTGCAACACTTCATTTTAATTCTGATTATTCTGGACCATTCTGGATGTATAATTCTTCCTTTAATAAATGACTACTTACATACTCTGTACTCAACATCAAATCTGCCATTAATTCAAGAGAAGAATTTCCCACTCATCCTCTTATATTTTAAAAGCCTTTGATAAAGGGCCTTGTTGAAAGCTTTTTAGAAATTGAGTTAACCACACAAAACAGATCATCCTTATTCATATGCTGATGACTCTTTTAGCAGACTTCTGAGGTATGATTAAATCTCGAAGTCAGGCCTGCTCTTCCCCATTTATTATATTAATTCATGGGCCAAGTAACTTTATTTTCCAGAACAGTTTTACTAATTTAGCTACTAACAAAGTCAAATTAAAAGAACTTTAAACAAACAAAAACAAAATCAATGAAAACTCAACAACAACAAAAACTGTCGTCTTATTTCCATCTGTCATTTCGCTAATAAGATGATTTAAGCAACAGATAACAGGCAAGAGTTAGCATTTCAACAATTTCTTGTATCAATTTCTTTAGCATATTTGTTTAGCATACTTGAATGAGTAGCTGGTGCAGATTTCTTATCCTACATTATTCCATTATTATTCTCAGATATCTTCAACTGACATCTCAAGACTTTTCAGACTAGTACCCCCCATGCTGCTGGTGTATTTGCTTGTGTAGAAACACAGATCATTTATTTACCTATTTTTCAATAACCTCCTTTGCCAGAAATGCTTTCTTACACAACATCTATCAGCATTGGAAATTCTCTGGAAGATCTCATACCATTTAATAATCCAAATAAAATCTTTTATAATCAAGGTGGGATTTTTTGTTTGTTAATTTTGTATTTTGGCCTTTCTTATTTTTTTGTACATTAAATTGGAACCATGAAGTTGAGCAATGTAATATTCTCCTATTAACTCTCATAATCAGGAAAAAAAAATCTTACTTGTATCTATTTTATTGCCCTAGTACCAAATCAGCGAAAACAAAACCCCATTCTTACATGCAAACAACCTTTATCATGCAATACATATAGGTCAATTCACATGAAAAAAACCACCCATAAGATCTGTAACTTTGTACAGACATAATTCCATTTACAACTGAAATACAGCCACTTTTCACTGGTATGCCACAGTTTCCTTTCTGGCAAGCAGCATGATAAAACCAGATAGGCCAAGAAGTAAAAATATCTGCCAAGTGCTGCTTTTTTTTTTTTTTAAATGTTTCATTACCGCCAAGGCAGTAAATGCATTTTTTTTCATATTCAGAGGATAATGTTCTACATAAAACTTCACTTCTCTAAATGGAAGGAGAAAAGTTCAAACCAGATCCTGGCTCCCCTGGGAGGACATAAACAGCAACTTTCCTTCTAGCTTCAACACAGCACAGGCTACCAAGCTGAAGTCTCCCCGGAATCCACTGTAGTCTTCTACTATCAGCTTGAAGATGTGACATTGTTTCCATTATTTTATGCCATATGCAACATTTATGCCCTAAAATAGTCCCTCTCTTGCTTCCTGAAATCACGAGAAAGATTTCAAACAGAAGGAAAGGGTAGCCTTAAAAAATAGTGACTTAAGCTCTTCCAGTTGTGAGGAAAAATGTGACAAAACCACCTCATGTGCACAATAAGAGACAAAATATATTTTTACATTTCCCACTTAGTGTTTTTTAAAGCCACACCAAGATTTTCTTTAGGACCTGGATAAAGAGAATTCCACACTGACCAGGATGATTCAGGGAGGAAACAAATGAATTTTTATATCTACCAAACATATAGGAGAATTTGCAGAAGTAATCTTATTCTCTGAAGAGATTAAGAAAGAGGAAGAGATACAGCCAGCCCTGGCTGAAGTTATAATTATGAAAATAAAGTGTAATTTCAGGAAACTTTTTAGAATCCAACATACAAATGCTTGTATGCATGGATAATGTATGAAAATAAATACAGAATTAACAGTGGTATACAAGTTGCCATTAAATACCATTTAGTGCAGGTCTGGATATAAACATTATGAAAGCTCATGGTGATAGGGTACCCTGTCCTCGGCCAGGTTTTTAAGAAAATGATTAAATAAGGAAAAATGCTGCAAATTCTCGATTTATATAGGCCAGGTGTCTTCATAAGACAGAATTTAGAATTTCTTCATACATCACATGCTTTATCTTTGTATAGAATGGGAAATATGTTACAGAGACAAACACAAATTCTAAGGAAAGAGGTGTCGAAAGAGCATATAGCCAAGTAAAAAGGCAGAGAACGAAAAATGTACTTTGGAAATAAAAAGTTTACCCCAGATTAACCTAAGTCTTTCCCTCACTATTTTGGATTCTAAACTTTTATTTGGCCACTAATACGCTATGATATTAAAAGACAAAAATTACTAATTCTAAAGACCACTTCTATTCTGGTAGGTAGACTAGGGAAAAAGCTGATCTAGAAACTGCCTATTACCTAATCTGTGTTAAGCACGCTATGATCCATAAAAGATAGTTGTATTTTAAAGGTAGGCACATGTCCATTTTTGGGTTTGAATAAACTTTTGATTTTGACTGTACGTAGACCACCTTACATTCAAATAGCTTTTAAGATGTCCACCAAAAAGAAAGCATGAAAATAAGCCTACTATTAAGTAGGCTACGAAGGCTCTGCACCTTCTTTGGTAAGTGTTTATAGGAACCAATATTTATCTAATTACTTAAGAAGATGCCTAAAAATTTTCGCATTACCTTAATTCTGCTAATCATCCTATGGTGTGTTAATTGTTGCATCCAGGTTTAAATACCTTTGTAATTTCAGCAACCAACATAAACATTCTGGAATTCTGACATTATGAATTAAATCAAACTAGTGCCAAGATTGACAATTTCAAAAAAGGCATAAAATCCAGTAAAATTCTAGTTTTGTGTGCCCAATCTGAAACAATTTCTTTCCAGAGAGAATAAGTTCTGGAGCACTGGCTCATAATTTTAAGAAATCAGTATCTTTGAAAGATCACAGATCCCACTGAAGCCCTTAATTTGGAAACTATTAAAGGATTAATAAATTGCAAATGACTTTTTATACAAAATTTAAAATACTGATATAAACTACATGTTCAAAAGCATATTTATTTCACTTTCTGCAATGCTTGCGTTCCTGTATTAATAAAAAGAATAGCATGCATATTGAAACAAGCATGCATTTTTAAATATAGGCAATCTGGTAATTTTGTTACACTTTAACAGATGACAAATTGCTTCCTTATTTCCCTTTCCCCCTACAAATTCCTACATACACAATATTTTGAACTATGGGCTCTTTCCAGCTGTAAATTCCAAACATTTTCATATGAAGAGGCTACATTTTATTCACAGTAGGAAATTCAGACATACAAACAGGAGGTAAGTATTGCAGTGGAGCACCTGGAAGAGCCTGCAACAAGTGACAGGTTTCCTGAGTTTTGTGCCTATGAAAAAGGACTCCCGTGTCCCCACATAACACGCAAAGTAAACACAAATATTGGGTTAATACCTAATGACATCCCTAGCTGTGGACCTATTCAAATTATTAAAAAAAAACAAAAAGAAAAAACAAACAAACAAACCAGAACAAAAAAACCTCGACACATAATCTCTTTTCTGTGTCAATTCTTATAGCACTTTCATACTGGTATGAAAGAAATCTTTTATTCCAAAAGGTTCCCTAAATCTGCAAGACCCTCATATTCATTAAAATAAGACCACAGTAGTACCATAATGACATAAAAACAATCACAGTGGAGGGGTTATTGTGGAGAACATTATATCCTCTCAAATTATATATAATATTTCCGATTTGCTACCACTTATAGACTATCAAATATATCAATAAACATACTAGATAGTATCACTGTCCTTTTAAATAAAGTAGAAACAAATAAAATGATGCACAGCTGGTGGGCAAATCAATAATTCATTCTGATATTTCAAAACATCTTGCTACACTTTATGTAAAACTTGCACATATAAAACATGAAGATCGTTTCCTGCCTTTATAACACTTGCTAAACAATTGAATTTGTTTCTGTAAATAGACAATTTAGCAAATTACTGACATATCCTCTCCAACATACTGAGCTCTTGAACACCTATTTCTTGCATAGAAAAACTGAGGTTTTATCCCTTCCTTATATTAGGTAGGAAAGAGTAGAATCAGAATTACAGTGAACACACTTCACACTGAGTACAGAATTACAAAGTCAGTCACTAGGCTTCTCACTTATATAAATAAATATGAAAATAACTAAGGGTAATGGAAGAATGTAATTTTCAATATGTATCTTTCAAAAAAGGTAATTGGTTATGTCTATCTTTTTATTGAAACTACTCACGCTACTCATTTTTTTGATGATTTCAATGAAATATTTTGCTTTTATTTTCCTCCTCAAGTGGTTACATCTTCACCAGCTTATATTTTCTACAAAAGCATTCTGAATTTTACATGATAGTGTTCAAACTAGGCACTCATAGAAAAAAGAATTTTAAAAGAATCTAGAGAGACTTAACTGGACTATACATTCAGAGTGACTCCTTCACAAACTGCATACCCAAACACTTACAAAACTTAAATGAAAACATGCTTTTTATTTGAGGGTAAACTTTTGATCAACCAATGTGAAATTTTGCTGGTAGATTTGTGTGGCTATATCAATCTTGAAATACCACCAACTTCACACACATACAAAAATCTAATTTCTGAAATGACATTATGATCATTACAAGAGAGAAGATGTCTTTATCTTAATGAGTTTTTAAGCAAAATTAAAAAGGGTTTGTCAGATAACAGAAAAACTAAAGTCTCCTATCAGAAGATAGTTATGCTGTCAGAAGACAATTACAGTGAAACTACAAAATTTAAGTCTCTTAAAACAATACAGTACTAACTATAAATAAACTACCTAGTTTGGCCAGTACAGAAAACAGTACCATCTAATTAGGGTATAACATTCGCTAGCATAATAAACATGCTAATACAGAAATACTCTTCCTGTTTGAGCTACCATGTACAGAGAGACCTCACTGCACAAAGACAAATAGAAACAAAATTCTGCACATAAAATAATATAGAAGATCCTCCTCTACTGTACATTTTAAATTAGAATATTTCAAGAATACAAAGTCTTGCAAAAGAAACCTGAACCATATTAGGTTTTTCTCCTTAAGGTAGAAATGTATTTAGGAGCACTGTAAATCTGGCAGATAGTCTCTATGCAATTTTCCCCTGTGAAAAAAAGAACAAACCCGTAATAATGCCAAGATACCATGGGAAACAGCAATAATCATGAAGCAAAGATACCTTTTGTTTGTTTCTTTGTAACCAAGTGGCAGATTACTGCTTTTTTCTTTAAATCTGAAGCCAATTGGGGATTTTATAACAACATATTTTCCTCCTTTAAAGGGTTTAGTTCCTTAGAAAAAGCCCTTGACCTTTCTACATAAAACTTATTCAGTCTTGAAGAAACTTACAGGGGCAAAATGTTTTCATACCATTGAGCTGGAAGAATAGCCATTACCCTGCACTGCTTGCTCCCTCATGAGCTCAGTGGCTGAGATTACCCTGGGGAGGTGGATAGAGATGCATGTGCTTCCTCACACTCACAACACGGACTTGAACCCATGTCACCTGCATTTACTGCAGCTGCTCTGGTCACCTCCTGGTTGAGATTTTAGAGCAGCCCACACTTTCTCTCTCTACAGGAAAATTAAACAAAACCTCAGTAGCTTGCATTAAAATGAATTCCCGTTTCAAGCAGAGAATCATCCAAGATTCTTTGTTACAAATGAGAAAAAAGTCTGTGGCACAGAAGACAGTGAAGAAAATTTACTGCCATGTATGGCTTGCTGCTTCTGATTTGGAACAGCATATTTGCTCTACCTTCTTTGCATATGCTGGGAGCATACATTTTGCAGAACTCTTTATTAATATTAAAATACATTAAATGAATGGATATAAACTAGGGATTAATTTGCCTGGTAATAACTTTGTAATTATGCATTTGAATTAAAAGCATCCAAATGCTAATAAGAATTAGTTAACTCCAGTGGGTAGCTATGACTGCCTATTACTAAACTTGATCTTTTACGGACGGGGAAAGTTGTAGGGTTACAATCTCAGAAAAATAGGTGATTCTTCTATATGGGTACTTGTACAAATCAACTCTTTCCACTCAAATCTCACTACCACTTCACTGCTCATTTTGAAGAAACAAAGAAAAATGCCAAGAAGTTCAGTCAAAAAACAGCTTGCTGTTATTTCCTTTAGTCAGTTTCCCAGAGATCCAGTTACTAGAACAATTTTTTAAGATCATATTTTAAGTGAATTGTGTGTGCCACAGTGGCATTAATTACGCTGTCAATTGCAGTGCAATGTTAGACCTAGTTAAGTTCCTGTGTGATTCTTCCTTTGCCATCGTTACAGGGACTTAGTTACTTACCCTTTCTCATTTTGATTATTAAAAAGCATATTCCACTGACAGCAGACCTCTGCTGTCTCCTGGTTCTTTGTCAAAAAAAAAATAAATAAAAAAAAGTGGAAGCCTAGATGCATTTCACTGTCCATTTTTTCCTGGGGAAGTATTCTATCCTGACATACCCTCAGAGAAGCTTAGCCAATAGATGTGGCGAGTGAGACAGGATAGATTAATGACCTCATTATAATTCATCAAAGAGTGATGTGGGGATGACTGCTCGCTTTAATTAGTTTTATTACCGTAGGAAATTGTTTCATATGCCAAGCTCATCACCAAGCATGCCTGGAAAACATTAGAGTGGTAATCAGACTTGATACGAGAACCTTTAATTAGCCTGTAAGGCTAAAGGCACTTATAATGACAAGGAAAGTATTAAAAAGATGGACACGAGAATGGCTTGCATAAAATAATTTATCATGTCTAATAATTTGATAAACAGCAGAATGGTGATTTGAAGTTAAATATTTGGTGGAACAGCCATGTTGCCATGGCACACCTCATACTCTTCCTGTAATCATGACAGTAGCTGACAGTAATAGATTTAGAAAGTTTAATAGGTCAGGTTTGCTCAGATAATAAATCCTAATGCAAATTAACTATGACTCAATTATTATAATGAAAATGTTAATTGGTAACTGGAATTTCTTCAGAAATATGTGGGCTTCTTTTCCCCTAGTCAACCCCCAGATTAGCAAATACATTTTCACATATTTCTTGTCAATTCTAAGTTGCAGGTAAACAACAGGTAAAAGAATAGCAGATTTGGATGCAAAGAAATGGAAAATCATCTTAAGAGTTTTGTTCAGTCTGCAAAAGTCCTGCTAAAGAAAGGATTAAATTTTAGGACCCCCTTTTTAACATTTAAAGGCCTAGAACATAGTCACATTCAAGGTCTCTTCATCATTACACAGTAGTTTAATGTCTAATCTCCGTAACCTCAATAATTTATTGCAATCATGACTACCTTATCATCATTTTAATTACACGCTTTTTCTCTTTAAGCAACAGTAAATCTTTCTAAGCCCTTGTAGTAGTTTAACCCCAGTCAGCAACTATGCGCCACACAGCCACTTGCTCACTACCCTGCAGTGGGATAGGATAAAGGATCAGAAGGCTAAAAAGTGAGAAAACTCATGGATTGAGATAAAGACAGTTAAAAGACAGTAAAATAAAAGCTGCACATGCACAAGCAAAGCACAATAAGGAATTTATTCACTACTTCCCAATGACAGACTGGCGTTCAGCCATCTCCAGGAAAGCAGGGCTCTATCACACATAATGGGTTATTTGGGAAGACAAATGGCATAACTGCAAATATCCTCCCTTCTTCCTCCTTTCCCTCAGCTTTTATTACTGAGAAGCACATCATACGGTATAAAATATTCCTTTGGTCAGTTGGGGTCAGCTGTCCTGGCTATGTCCCCTCCCAAATTCTTACGCACCCCCAGCCTACCCACTGGCTAGGCAGCGTCAGAAGCAGAAGAGGCCTTGATTCTGTATAAGCACCACTCAGTAGTAATGAAAACATCTTTTATCTATAGTGTTATATGCACAAATACAAAACATAGCCCCATACTAGCTACTAGGAATAAAATTAGCTCTACCTCAGCACAAAACCAGCACAGCCCTACATTCCTGATTAGTTACGATTTGAATGTATTTAGTATTGAGTTTGGCCAGGGACGTGAAAGGTAACAAGAAAGGCTTGTATAGGTATGCCACAAACAAAAGACAGACTAGGGATAACGTAGGCTCTCTCCGGAAGCTAATGGGAGAACTGGCTACCCTGGATTTGGAGAAGGCTGAGGTTTTCATTGGCTTCTTTGCCTCAGTCTGCATCTGCAAATGCTCTGACCACACCACCCAAGTCCTGGAAGGCAGACGCAGGGACTGTGAGAATGAAGACCCTAGGCTCACTGTAGGAGAGGATCTGGTTTGAAACCATCTCAGGAACCTGAATGCACACAAGTCCATGGGACTCAGTTCTCTCTTTTGCTTGTGATTGGTCTCACACCTCTGAATCCTCCTTTATCCTTTTATTTCACCTGGGTCAGGCATAATTACGGGCTGTACCTTCCTGAAGCCACACCAGTTCTAAGCCTACAGTTTTATACTCCCAAAAGATTTCCAATTACTTGAGAGTGGGTAGGGTGAACCATTACCAACAAAACTGAAAATATTTACCAGTAAGATTCCTGGTCTATTTTCAATTATTGGAACAGGTGGAGGGATTTTTCTGAGTGCTACTTTAGCAATGATTAATACTGATTTCCCAATCAGTTATTATTTGCATATTTCTTTTTTTTGTACATAATCTTTTTGAGGCTCAACAGTATCCTTAGCAACTGAATTGGAATATCTAGTCCAACGTTTGATCTAGGAATCACTTTATATTTTAATAGCCCAGTGTAAGGAGACATATTTTCTGTAGCTTAAGCTCTGAAAGAGTGAAAACAGAAACAAATCAAACCCACCACACCATACCAGCTCCCTTTCATATCTAGGCAGGAGGATCTGAACAGGTTTCAGCATAGTCATCTGACCACTGAACACAATGAATTTATTTGAGCTACAGAAAAAATGTGATTTCAGTAATGCAAGATAGATGAATTTTCTCTATTCAGGTAAAATCTGTTTAATATCAGTTGTTTATGTATATAGGATAAAGCTAGCTATAGCTTAAGTAATCCATAGAGTGATCATTCCACACATCTTGAAGACTGAAAACAATACGAGATGGCAGTAATTTGGCACTTTCACATATTGATTATTTACACTTTCCTATGAGCTGTTGAGTGGAACTGGGGTTAAGAATCAAATCTCAAGCAAGGCAGTAACACAAAAGAGACACTGAGAGCAGATCTGCTTTGCTATGTTGAGCTGATCCTCTCTGAACTTGAAGTACAACTGCCTTCAATAACAGAAAATTAAAGACTGCTTTTTCTATTTGCCTGAAAAACCATTCAACATACTAAAAAGTTACATTTGCCCTGGAGTAAGACCTATTTCACAGTTTTCTTTAGCAAGGGGATTAGCTTATCACTTATCAGAATAAATCTTTTGGGAAGGGGGAGGAAAGGGAGACAAAGAAGATTCTGGAGCTTGGGTGTTTTGGGATTTTTTTTTGG
Source organism: Ara ararauna (assembly GCA_028858755.1). NCBI lineage: Eukaryota > Metazoa > Chordata > Aves > Psittaciformes > Psittacidae > Ara > Ara ararauna. The sequence continues at coordinate 51,265,589 of CM054376.1, read as the reverse complement.
AAGAACGAAAAGAGGTATGGAAATACCGCATGTAACTGAGGACACTTGTTTTCTTCTGTATTATAGTTCAAATACTCAGAAAAGTTTCATTCTCTTTACTAAGTATGCTTTTTGTATTGTTGCACCATAATACCAGCTTCAAAATATTTTAAAAACATTCCCCCCAAATATTACAAGACTGATTTGAATATCTTCCATTTTCATTTATAAGGCTACGCAGCAGACCCATTTGTAAACTAATGCTTACAATTCTTACAACGAATCTGTTTGTTTACATGTTTTGTAAATTACACAATAAAGACATAGTAGGAAAAGAAATGGTATACCTGTGAAAAGAATACTTTGAAAATCCATGCTGAATTGGCCACTGAACCTTTAAATTATGTTAATGGTGCTCCTTGTCACCACTGAATACTCTATTTACATCAGTTTGTGGAAACAATACGATCACATTTCTAGCACTCACTGTCAGTTAGTACTAATAACAAAAGCTGCTGCTGAATTACTTGGCCACATACATGAAAAACAGGTTTGTTTTGGTTTGAAAACTGATAGCAATAGGATTCTTCAGATATCCAGAACTATATATGGGTATGCAGAAACAAGTGAGCTACACTTTCAAAATAAACTTAGAATTTCAATTTCTTCTGTTTTGTAGTACCTGCCACAGGAAAATCCAAACAGTGCTCCAATTTTGAGAATGTGCACATAAAAATCTTCAGGATAATGTGAACAGGCAGAATCATTGAAAATTATGGTGAGTTCTACTGTGTTTGGACCAGTTGTATCAAATAAATATTTATTTTTAACAAAATAATAGTTTTGATTAAAAGAAACACAGTCCAACTGATTTAAAACAAATTGTAATTTAATTTTGTCAAGTTCTATTATCTTTAATAGTCAATCATAACATTTTTTAACTCTGGTAACAAAGTTATGGTAAGAAGTCCTGGCAACATATCTGGTAGCAAGTCCTTGGTTATCTTATTAGCACTTTATTCACTGTAGCACACTCATATTTCTTCAAATATGTATTTTTGAAAAACATAAAGGCTATGGTATCAATCATATTATTCTCCTCTTATAAAAAAATAAACCTAAATTTTTCATCAGCATAGCCTGTTCATGACAAATGACTTAACCAAATAACATCACTGATCAGCATCAATCTTTGTCAAATTCAGTCTTTGTGACTCCCACTTCAAAGATGTGCATGATCTCAGTCCTTCAACCTTAAAGAAAAAGTACTTCTTGTCCTATACTTTAGAATCTTTCCACATGCATTTTTTAGAAAAGGTCAAACCTTCATCAGACGCACCCACAAAAAGCAGTAACAAGGTAGAGACTAAACTAAGGGAAGCAAAGAAAACCAACCAGCAAAATAAGCCTAAAATATTCTACATATTTATGCACCGAGAAAAAAGAAAAAAAAAAAAAGCAGATTATGCCTATTAACCTGGACTACGAATTTGTCAGCACATATATGTTAAACAGCTATCAGCATCGAGTTCATTCCCTCTTGTACAGCTAATTATGTGTTTTCATGTTTAAAAGTTCTTGTCTTGATCAATTCAAATTACACAGAATGATTACCTTCTAAATTGCCAACAGAAGTGGTAAAAAGGATTATTTCCATCTTAGTTAAGTTTCTCAATTGGAGATGAGATGAAAATCTGAATGAAAGATGATGGCTTTCAGGGTTAACTCTGACAGACACTGAGTACTGGTAAAACTCTTCCTGAGAGTGTATCTGCTGTTGTCAATGCTTTGAAAACTTGTCATTCAAAGATCTTTGGTCTGACAGAAAAGCAAGCAAAATTTAGACTTAACTATTCTTTCTCAGCTGCTGCTATATTTATGCACCACTGGCATTAACTTTGTCTTATGAAAGCCAAATGCTATCCCTGAAACAAAAAAATGGCTAATTTTGCAGTAAAAGAGCAGAAGTTTTAACCAAAATTACTAGAGAAAAATCATCTGAGTGTGAAACTGCTGTGGAAATACGCATGGCTTCATCTATTTCCCCCCCAAAGAATTTAAATGTGTGAAATTCCTATGACAAAATACAAAATCCTATTATAAAATAACTTTGAAAACATTGAAGTCCTGTAGATACTGTCCTTCAGTACCTTTCAAATTGCCAATGAGGAGTTTAATTATGGCTATAAACTAGGGATGGAGATGACTTCCCTTTCTATAAATATGATTAAACACCTGTCCTAAAGAAATCCTGATCTTTAAAGATGGTATTAAGCACTATCCCACAGGTTAAATCTTTGAAGCAAACATCAGAACTTACTGTCACTGTTGATGAAATCACTCATTTTTACAGAAAGTTTTATCACATTAAAAGGCACATCTGAAGAATATTTCATCTATAGTATAATAAGATATTGCTTTGTTTTTTTCTGTCTGACAAATCTAAAGCAAGAACTCAAGCAGATGACTATGAAAACATTAATGTATCTGTAACCTATAATAAGAAGTCAGTTACATCCAGTATGGGACATGCTCACACTCTGGACCCAACTGCAAAACATTAGAAAACTGTCATTTTAATAAGTTTAAGTAAAACAGAATCAAGCAGAAGTCATGAACTTCATCTTTTTGTTGGTGGTTTTTAAGGTTAAATGAGTTTGCCTGTACACGTAATAGATACAGGTGCAATATACAGATGCAGTGCAGTAATGATGTGGCACAGCCTTTCTTCCATGTACACAGAAATAGATCCTGCCCAGGTGAACAGTGCTGCATGCATTATTACTAACAAAATAATTACTTTCGCACAGAATTCAACTTCCATCCGCTCCTCCAAAAGACCATTGCCACAATATTCATAGACCTAGATTCTCATCCTCTATATATTTCCACAGTTGTAAGGATATGGAATATTTGTCCTACATATTTTCCCAACCAGTAAAAATAGGCTTAGTACCTACTATAAGATGTTATGAAAATTAATGGGACTATGCAAACTAGTGAGCCTGTGTTATACACCTACAGCAGTGAGCAGTAATTTTTTATATCCTGCAGAGAGATGAGTTTAGACTTCGGAGAACAGGAAAAGCCAGACTGATTTTGCAGAGATATCAAATAGAATGAAAACCCCAGAGCAGAACTTCTCCATTAAAACAGAGGCATAGATTTTCTTGATTCAATGAAAAGCAGCAGCACATGGGAGAGACACGATGGTTTATGGTATCATAAGGATCGATCTAGGCAACCCCTATTTTACTCTCTACAAGAGCAATGTGTGTTCTGCTAGGCATCTTATTGCCTGTCTGGTTTATAATTTTTTACTCTCATCCCTACAGCTTTTAATGGTGTTGGTATGTAGCCAAACCTGTCAACAAAAGGATGAAATTATTTCAGTCATCATAAAACACCAGATGAATTATTAAACCCTATTGTCAATTTTCTACTAAACCTCATAACAAGGAAAATCAGCTTGCACTAGTACAAATCAACTACTGTAAAATGCTCTAGGAGTGCTATTGCCTTTGTAATATAGTCCATTAAAAGTAGTATATATTCAATAAGTATGAATGAGATCAAATGGCATTAAACTTCCAGTCACCAAAAGTAAATCAAATTCTAATATTAGCAGAACTATATGCTGATCATTTGCTGCACAAGAAATCTGCTGGCTGCATCACCATTCTCAATGCTAAAGAAGGTGCCAATATATATTCAACATATGACAACTGAACAATATATATAAACCAGCTTATTTCTAGATAGCATAATCCATTATAGACAATGCAACTTTATGCATTTGAATGCAGACATCAAGTGTAGAATCCTTTCCAGTGGCTGTAACTGAAATCCTGTAATTCTACCAAAGAAAAAGTGTCTAAGCAGTTTCTTAATGGATATCTGTGACAAAAGATCATACAATAGCGAGGGTTGGAAAGGACCTTAAGATTATCTAGTTCCAACCCCCCTGCCATGGGCAGGGACAACTCCCACTAAACCATGCCAACCAACGCTCTGTCCAACCTGGCCTTGAACACCTCCAGCAATGGAGCATTCACAACTTCCCTGGCCAACCCATTCCAGTGCCTCACCACCCTTACAGTAAAGAATTTCTTCCTCATATCCAATCTAAATTTCTCCTGTTTAAGTTTGAACCCGTTACCCTTTGTCCTATCACTACAGTTGTATTGCCCTTTTGAATTACTCTTATCCCTCTCATTTCATCTACTGATTTTTACCTATCCTACCTGAAGGCATTCCATATTATTAGTCATACAATTAGACAGATCATTATTTTTCTCTGGACATAAGATATGCTTACTGGGTCTTTGATATCCCACAGGCATGCTGGTCCCTCATGCAGGAGGGCATGCTGTATCAGGGTAGATTCTTCTATGCCCTAAACCCTTACTCAGCTCCATGAGTAGCTGCTAAAGGCTACCTGCACATTAACACAGTCAGGGTTGATACGGTTTCTTAATCAGGGCCTTCAAGAGCTGGTTGAAATTTGGTTGAGAAAGGGTTAATCTCATGTTGAAACTGATGCTTTTCCCCCTGCTTATCAGACCCAGCTTCCCAGAAAGCCTAATGAAGTGCCTAAGCTTGTGTATACAGTGGCATAATCAAACCCCTGGTCACAAGGAGGGAGAACAAGCTGTGAAAAAAGGGGAGCAAATAAGGAATGAAATAGAAGAATGGATTAAATAAGACACAAAGGAAAGAAGATGATGTGATAAAAGAAATATAATGAAAATCATAAAAGAATTAAGCTAAAGGAAGATACTAAAAATAGCAGAAGAAAAGTTTGCGGCTTTTGATGAAAAATACAATTGAAAGGGAAAAAAGAGACTAAATGCCACAGAAAATCTGAACTTTTTTTTTCCCCCAGTACAATTTATAATAATCAACACCAGAACAGACTCAGTAAATAGTGCCATAATATGTATAAACATAATATAATTTTCTTGTAAGAGAACCAAAATTGAATGTTTTATCAAATGTCTAAAATTTTGAAGGGTAAGAAAGTAATTTGCTGAAAGACTGGATGCAGTATCCATCTTTCATTCTTGCCTCGGAAAGAAAAGCAATCCTGGGGAAATCATCTAGAAGAAATAACAGCCTAAGGAACGAAGTCAGGGCTGCATCAAGAAATGCCCACAGTTTGAAAATTCTGAGTATTCAATAGTTTTTAAAGGGGCAGCCCACTGGAAAACTTATGTACCAGCAGGAAAAAAAAGACTCAAATGACTGGAAAGACAGAAAAGACAGAAGAGTTTGATGTTACAGACTGTAAGAGCCAATACTTTAAGGAGTTGGAAAAAAACAAAGATCAACTGGATCTTGAGTAGACAGTGCATCTGGACAGGAACATAAGCTAAGGATCATTTCCCACCACAGGAAGCTGAGAATTACAGGTAGAAAATAAAGGGCCAGAGCAAATGAGGCAGCGAGGAGGCTATACCTCTGGATACTGGGTGAAAAAAGTGGAGTTTGATGGCAAATCCAGTAGGCAAAAACACCTAATACTTTTTAGTCTATTTTTCTGTTCCCCAGACAGCGTTATGATCACAATATATATCATTTTCAGTCTCTGAATGCAGATAAATGACAGCCCACACATGCCTGGCGGAACACTTCACCTATGCCTCTTCAATTCAACCCATGTCTTAAAATAGCCATGCATTGTGCACATTCTCTTAAGACAGAAAGGATGGATCACCACCTCATACAAGCTGCACTAGTTAAGATTTGATAAGTGTTTTATAACTTCGCATGGTATCTGTTTCAGTAGCAACAGGATGGTAATCATAATGAACATAATTAAACAGAGGAATGCGTATATCCTGAGATAGATTTGACAGAAAACAATAGAAATTTACTCTAAGCTTCATAAAATAACAAAAATTAGATACCAGATATTATTTTTTCACTGACAAGAAGATTCCGTCTATAAAAATCTTCATGATGATAGAAAATAAAGCATTACTTTTTTTTTTTTCCTTTTAATGCACACAAAACTATGCTAACATGATAGCTGCTTTATTTTTAAACATAGAGTGGCCAAAAAGCCACTAGATAGTCAGAGGATAGCACTGAGATGTGCAGCCTAGGAACCAAGAAAGGAATTATACCTCATTTAACCCCTTTTCAAGCTTTCCACTGCTGAAAGCCAGGAAAACCTAGTACTAAAGAAAAGGACTATTATTAGTCTGTCCAGAAAACAAAATCAATGTGAATCCAGGCTCTGAAACCAGAAATAACCTCAAAAACAGTAAGTGCGGGAGACTACATGCCTTGGTATTTAGGGATTCCAGAGCTCAAAGCCCACGCTCGAGGCTGGTACAATTGTTTGTTTTCCCTCACAAAAAAAAGTACAATGACTTTTACTTTAATAAAAAGGGTAAGATATGAAAAAATACAGAATTTGGGTCCAGAAAGTCAGGCCAACAGTTTCTGGTTGTCTCAACATGGATCTAAGAGCTATTACCTTGTAAAGCTTATTTTCTTAAAAAGGTACCCCTCATCAGAAGGTAAAAAGGATTCAGGGACCTACTCATGCTGTAGATGGAATGGGTTTCTCTAAACCTCTTGAGGGAGAATATTATGCAGAACAGACTGAGTGCAGTGCCACCTCACAGTGAGGGATGCTCTGAATTACACCCTGCTAATCAGACATAATAGATGACAACTGAATTTTAGAAATTCCAAGTTTACGATCAAGCATAAAACTTTGATCTTATCTGAGCTACAGCTAAATCGTTTCTAAAAGTACATGTAAAGAAACCCACTTCATAATTCTGCAACACAATAAACCACTTATAGATTGAAATTATATTTCTAATTTCAACCCCCCAAAATGCATTAATGCTATGTAACCTTAGCTCCTAAAATCATAATAAACAAAGGATCAAAATACAAAGACGCCAGTCTGCCATGTGTGAACAAATGCAACAAGAATTAACCTTTAATGATACAACTCTGAGGGGGGAAAAAAAGGGGGGGGGGAAATCCATTTTTCTTAGTCAGTTACCTGATTCTAAATAAGGATGAGATGAAAACAATTTATGCTCATTTATATTGTTAAGCCAAGCACTTCTTGAATCTAATTTTTGGTTTTGGAAATATCTAGAAAGTAATGATGATTTGACAGACTTTTATCTGCATAATGATGTTCCCAGGGTGTAACACACGTTATGCATTACTCAAGTAATATTGTATCCCAAAGACCTATTAATTATGTAACTTTTCACCAATTAAAAAAGGAACAGGTATCTTTTTTTAAAATATTGGGTTGCAGCTTCATCCCTGTCAGAAACGTTTGACAGATTTATCTTACAAGTAGAAATAGAATGGTCATGATATTCATCAAACATTGCTTTGGGGATCACAGGTCTGTACTTTCTTTTAGCAGACATTCATCACTGTACACGCACTTGGCAGATGCACAATATCCTAACTGCCTAGCTGCCATGCAAGGGCTATTCATTCCAAATATGAAGTTTGTTGAGATGTTCTTACACATCTGAGGGCATGACACCACCTTAGCTCCACTTTTTTTTTTAAGAAAAACAAACCAAACTGTTAGTTCTAGCTTTATCTAAAACCCCTAGATAAAGACACTGGCAGTAAAGATAGTAGATTATCACATTTTCTTCTGAATTTGGCATGGTTGTATAATAAAGGAATGCTAGATAATCTCTATTTTTTTAAAGGAAACAATTGCTATTACTACAGCGCTTACAATCGCAATATTACTATATTATAAATGTGAAAAATATTTTTAGTTTCTGAATGGAGTGAGTGTCAGATACATAATTCTGATTTTAGGTATCATGTTCCAATAAGTAAGACCCTCAAGAAAGCAATCCTGTTGAGTATCACCACTTTCGCCTTGAAGTACACGCTTTAAACGACTTTTGGATTTCATTTCTCCAGCAATGAAAATGCCAGAGGTAAGCACTAATGAACCCAAGCATATGTGTAAAGATAAGCACATGTGTACATCAGACATATTTTTAAGACCATAAAAGGAAACTGCTGAAGTTACACTTTTCAAAATATTTATTAAGAAGTGCAGTATGTCTGTCTCCAAAAAGCACATGGTAAAAAACTTACGTCTAAGCAAGGCATCAGAACTTTTTATGAAAATTGAAATTTACGTAATACATTTGGATGAACTGCTGTAAAAATCAATACACTGCCAGACAAGCCAAGGTTATATGGACATTTCTAGGCACGTCTTATATTTCACCAGATAAATTTATTCAGTAAAGTTCGAGAGCAAGTTACATGCTATGGTGGCTTTACAAAACAGGAAAAACATACAAACTACAGTAAATAAGGACTTCCAATTTTCCAAACAGAAGGAAGAGTATGAGGTTACTTCTTTAGAAATGTAGTATATTAAAATGTGTAGGTACCTTTTTTACCTCTTTGTATGTTTGGGTGTGGATTTTACAAACTGCATACAATACGCAAATTCTTTTTTTCAGGTAACACAGTTTCTCCACATGCTGTGTAAATTATGCAGGTAATTTTCATAATAAAGATATAATTTCTATAAATATATACCAAAACTGTGGTAAGTTTTTTTCTATTTTGTCATCAACAACATGGCACAGTAAATGCTTTTCACAGACATTAAGCACTTTTTTTGTACATTCAAATGAGTAATGGGTTTCATAGTAAGTACTAGAAATACATTGGAAGCCTTTGAAAAACTGTCGTGCAGACAAGCCCCCAAAGACAAAGGCATAAAACCATTAAAATGCACCAAACTCTTGACATTTTTATCTTAAGCACCTTAGCTGGCTGCTCTATTTGTAATTTTAGAATCATAGAATAGTTAGGGATGGAAAGTACCTTAAGATCATCTTGTTCCAACCCCCCTGTTTAAGTTTGAACCCATTACCCCTTGTCCTATCACTACAGTCCCTCATGAAGAGACCCTCCCCTGCGTCCCTATAGGCCCCCTTCAGATATTGGAAGGATGCTATGAGGTCTCCATGCGGCCTTCTCTTCTCCAGGCTGAACAGACCCAACTTTCTCAGCCTATCTTCATATGGGGGGTGCTCCAGTCCCCTGATCACCCTTCCTGGCCCACCTCTGGACTTGTTCCAACAGTTCCATGTCCTTTTGATGTTGAGGACACCAGAACTGCACACAATACTCCAAGGGAGGTCTCAAGAGAGCAGAGTAGAGAGGGGCAGGATCACCTCCCTCGACCTGCTGGTCACGCTCCTCTTGATGCAGCCCAGGATACACTTGGCTTTCTGGGCTGCGAGCACACACTGCCAGTTCGTGTTCATTTTTCCATCGACCAACACCCCCAAGCCCTTCTCCACAGGGCTGCTCTGAATCTTTTCTCTGCTCAACCTGTAGCTGTGCCTGGGATTGCCCCAACCCAGGTGTAAGACCTTGCACTCAGCATGGTTAAACATCATTAGGTTGGCATCAGCCCACCTCACAAGCGTGTCAAGGTCCCTCTGGATGGCATTCCTTCCCTCCAACGTATCAACTGGACCACACACCTTGGTGTCATTGGCAAACTTGCTGAGGGTGCACTCAATCCCACTGTCCATGTCACCAACAAAGATGTTGAACAAGACCGGTCCCAACACCGATCCCTGAGCGATATCACTCGTTACTGGTCTCCAGCTGGACATTGAGCCATTGAGCACAACTCTTTGCATGCGGCCATCCAGCCAGTTCTTTACCCACCCAGTGGTCCACGTGTCAAATTGATGTCTTTCCAACTCAGAGACAAGGATGTCATATGAGACAGTGTCAAACGCTTTGCACAAGTCCAGGGAGATGACATCAACTGCTCTACCCCTGTCCATCAGTTCCATAGCTCCATCATAGAAGGCCACCAGATTGGTCAGGCAGGATTTCCCCTTAGTGAAGCCTTGCTGGCTGCCACCAACCACCTTGTTATTTTTCATGCGCCTCAGCATGTCTTCCAAGATCCGCTCCAAGATTTTGCCAGGCACAGAGGTGAGGCTGACTGGTCTGTAGTTCCCTGGCTCATCCATTTTCCCCTTCTTGAAAATGGGGGTTATATTTCCCTTTTTCCAGTCATTGGGAACTTCACCTGACTGCCATGATTTTTCAAATAGGATGGACAGTGGCTTAGGAACTTCATTTGCCAGCTCCTTCAGGACCCACGGATGGATTTCATCAGGTCCCATGGACTTGTATATGTTCAGGTTCTTAAGATGGTCTCAAACCAGATCCTCTCCTACAGTGGGCCAAAGGTCTTCATTCTCACTGGATTGCTTGTGCCGGGCTGTACCATCCCTCCAACAGATATCAGGGTGGTTGAAGTCCCCTATGAGAACAAGGGCCTGCAAGCTTGTGGCTGTTCCTATCTATCTATAGAGTGCTTCATCCACCGAGTCCTCTTGGTCAGGCGGTCTGTAACAGATCCCCACAATGATGTCTCCCATTGCTGTTCTCCCTTTTACCCTGACCCACAAACTCCCTGTCGACTGTTCATCTGTCCCCACACAGAGTTCCATACTCTCCAGCCTATCCCTGACATAAATAGCAACTCCCCCTCCCCGCCTACTTGGCCTGTCTTTCCTAAAGAGCCTGTAATCTTCCATTGCAACACAGCAGTCGTAGGAGCCATCCCACCATGTTTCTGTGATGCCTATGATATCATACCCCCGTAGACATGCACACATCTCTAATTCCTCTTGTTTGTTCCCCATGCTATGGGCATTTGTATAGAGGCATATGAGCCGAGCTCCAGTTGAAGCCAGCTCATTGGCTGGAGCAGCTGCAATATCTCTACATTGCTCTGAACGTTTACTATAGGGTGCTGGCAAGTGACTGGGTGTGTTAGGATGGAAGTTTAAAGCATCCTTGACCAGTCTGGCAAGCCTCCTGCCAAATCCACTCTTCCCTTTCTTTGTCAGACCAGCTCCACCAGCCCCCAGTAGACCTGGCCTCCTAAATTGAGTCCCATGTTCAAGGTACCCAAACCCCTGACTATAGCAGCACCCTTCTAACCATTTATTAACCTGGCCAATCCTCCTAGCCTTCCTGAGGTCCTGCCCTGTATCCTGGAGAATTGACGAAAAGACAATCTGCTCTCCAGAGCCCCTAACCGCCTCTCCCAGAGCTCTGTAGTCCTTCTTTATGTTCTCTGGGCTACTGCTATCTATATCAGTAGCACCCACATGGATCACTAGAAGTGGGTCACAGTCAGTGGAACCAACTAGAGCAGGCAGCTTCTCCGCAACATGCCTGATCCGAGCCCCTGGTAGGCAACACACCACCCTTGAGACTGGGTCAGGCCGATAGATGGGTCTCTGTTCCTTTCAGAGTAGAGTCCCCTACTACTACGGCCTGCCGCTTTTTCCTGGCAGCACCAGTAGTGATCTTTTTTACCAGTGCATCAGCCAGTTGTTCCTGGTGAGAGTATGGCTCCTCATCAGCCCCCTGCAGGACAGCAAAACAGTTCTGGATGGGAACAACAGATTTAGGAGGAAGCCCCTTGCTTTTAATTGTCCTCTTCCTCCTTTTTTTTGTTGTTTTTTTTTCTGTTACTGTTTCCCAGCTTCCTCGGTTAGCGGCCTCCTTCTTTCCTGCATGAGCTACAGTAGACGCTTGAGGCCCCTGCACAGTCTGGTCCTGGAGCAAGCAGTGCTGTTTCCCCACAGCTTCCCTGACACCTTTCAGCCTAGTAACAGCCTCCCCCAGCTCACATTAAGCTTCCATGCAAAGCTTTGTTATATACTAGAGCAGGCAGTAACTGCTCCGAAGAGCAGTATTTCTTTTTACAACACATACGTATCAGTGGCATTTGAGGAAACTTTAGTTTTAGGTACCAGCGATTCTTAAGAGACCTGGCTTGAAGAAAGTATTGATATTTCACACTCAAAATAACATCTTTTTTCATGTCTTATGCTAAGTAGCAAAAACTAAGGAGCTTACTTCAGTGGACACTTTTAAGAACTTTAGCTAAAACCAGCTGACTTTGACTAACAACATAACTACATCTGGAAGAGCCATATTTAAGAAAGAATGTTAATTCCTGAAAAGAGAAAACCATTTCCATCTAGGCTTTTTCAATATACAGACACTTTAGGGGGCTGGGGGGAAGCTGACAGATGCGGACAGGACAAACAGTGAGAAACCCAGCTATTTCTTTTACTTCTGACAACCTTGAAACTTCACCCACAACTATATTCTCCTGATTTACCATAGCATTGAACTACACGCTTTAAACACCTAGTTAATCTTCTGTCTCTCTACTCCCTTCTCCCCCATAGAAAATCAAGTAATGGAGAAGAACATTTTCAAGTTAGATAATAGTTTAGTGATTTTCATTTGATCAGACAACTTTTTTTTAAGACACTGCTGATGAATCCCTTTTTGCACAGGCAGAATTTCACCATTCAAATGCAATGCTTTCCCAAAAGAAAGAGAAAACAAATGTTTCTGCAGAAGCTCACTGTAAAAGCTCCTGGAAAGGGACACTGAATTAATTTTTTTTCTGAAGAATTAAATAAGAGCGTTTAAGAAAAATCTTTACCTTCTTAGTAGGCAAAAAAAAATAAATCCCAATTTGACTGGGAATAGACAAAATGCTAAGGAAATATTATCTGGCATCTTTCTCTGCTGGAAAGACTTAATATACACAAGCTGATGTGAATGTAATGGCAAGATAGAATTTTTCTTCCCTTAGCATCACCACATGGAATTGAAAAAGACAGATGCAAGTACGTAGTTTATCTACCCAGAAAAAAATAGCTACTGCCTTCAAGTAATCTTTGTCCTTTAACCTCGATTGCTGAGATCTGGGTTGGCCATCTTGTGTTCTGGAGCTAACTTGTCTCTTCAGGAACAAAGAAAAGTTGGCTTGAATTTTGAACAATCTATAATTTCCCAAAATCGTAAGTAGGTAGCATACTCTAAATAATCATAATGAAATAGCGGCAACAAGACCACCCAAGAAAGAACCTGTAGCTCAGGGAGTACTTTTCTCATGCTAGCGCAACCCCCAGCTGGAATGATCCTGGTCCTTGGGCAGGATCATCTCCTACATGGCCAAGGGCCAAGGTCTTTTCCATGGCAATGACCACAGTATAACTGCCTTCCCATTATAACTGTGAGGGACGCTGCCCTCCTGAAGTCTTTAACAAGCTCCCCTCTCCAAATTTAGTCCTTGCTGTTCGCAGCAGTCCCCCAGCCCAGACTCTTCCAGTCCCTGTATGACAGAGCCTAGATAAAGGGGAATTTGGCAGTAGAAAGCCAGCTACTTTCCAGTATAGACTAAAATTTGCATCAGAAAACTAATCTTGCTCCTGTGAGTCCATCACATATAAGTCAGCCAAACTAGCATTACTGAACTGCTGCACCAAGCCATACAAATTGGCTAACAAGCAAACCTTTGATTTGGCTTTTTCTCTCCCTGTTAAGACTTTCTTGCAGGTGGGGTATGGCTCATCAGCCATTTGGTGATTATCACTAATTTAGGTATCTTCTACTACTCTTTGCCATGTGGCTTTCCTGCTGGTTATTACCTTTCTGCTGTTCTCAAAAAAATGTTCATGCCTTATTAGGTCAATCATCACATCACACCTGTAATCATTCTACTTAGACACATTTACAGTTGTTTTTTTTTTCTCCGTCTCAATTGTTTTACTAAAATTGAATTTTTACTGATTAACTGAAACACTGTTATCATGCTCTAATAGGTAAATAAGTCTTATAGATAGATTAAGGAGCAGGAAAACCGTGTTGTAACAGAATTTAAACACGGATCTAGCTGTCTCATAGGCAATTTCATCTGATTAGTGATATTCTTGCTTTTCAGACAGAAGTTATATCTTCCTTTTACTTCTGAGCAAAGCTTCAGCTCTAAGCTTATTTTCTACTGCAAACAAATAGGAACAACTCTCACACATTTGAGGTTTTGTATTGGGTTTTGTTTGTTTGTTTCTATGGAGTTGTTAGAAAGATGAAACCATAGCATATTTGCCATTACATGGCATCTTCACCCCTCTGCCTGTTCCCAGCCTCTCATCCACCTGGGTGACAGGAAAATGGGGGAGATGAAAACAGTAATTTTCTTAATAGAATTTTCATTATTATTTGAATTTCAGTTTCATTCTCTGTTAAACATTAAAGAAGTAGGTTTTTTCCTCCTGTGATATGAGGAGAAGGGGAATAGACTTGAAAATAAGAAAAACTGGTAATGAAATGTAGCTTAGAATTCAGTGATAAAGACGTTTATCCTAAAATTTCACACTTTATGTACATGGTGTAATAGATTACTACCAACAACTTAATAAACAAAATTTTAAGATTAGCAGCCTTTTAAAAACTTTATCCAGCTTACTTATAGGAGCTCTCTTGTTCCAAACTTATTCATTAGGGGACAATGCTATTTAGAGAACTTAATTTTCATTGACACTGTCAAATAGGCAGGTCGTTTTAATCTCATCACATGCACTATATGAGAAAGAACAAAAGCAAGGTGATTCCAACATTTCATGCAAAGTGTCAATCTTTCTGAAGCTCTGTTATGTCCATATTGGGGAAAAACTGATTAGAGACATAGCTGTATTAAGCAAGATATTGCCCATTCCTTTCACACACATCAGATCAAATCTTACCAGTCTGTAGAACATCCTCAGACCCACCAAGTAGTAGTAATTAAATCATAACATTTATAAAAGTCAAACAGTCAGATACCAATGTGGACTAGCTGATGTGAATTAATAGTCTTATTACCGATTAGCACTCCCATGGTTATCAGTATGCAGCCTGCAGTATCATGTCCACTGCCCTATACTTACGTATTTTGGTGTCTAGAACATTTGCAAGTACTAATATTTTGTACATCTAACACAGCTGCCCTCTAAGCACTTCAAAGGATTAATAAAATTAGTCTCACTATACCACTATAAGGGATAAATGTACTCTGGCAGTTATGCAGATAGAATTTAAATCACCTATATTATCTCCCCAAGTAAGATATGCAGCTTCTGAGACAGAAGTTCTGTATCCTCCAATTTTCACTTTTGTACCTTAAACCCAAGGCCACCTTTCTCTGTAAATAAACCACTGGAATAGCACAAGACTTGCACTGTTTGCAATTTAAGCACATTTTTGTGAACCACAAATGGAAATTCCCACTCCTGCAATTTTCTGCCTTTTGTCCACCCAGGAAGAGAAACAAAAAGCCAGTGCTACTTTTGAAAAGTCACAGGTAAATGCAGTCCTTTCGTCTTCCAAGGCACTCAACAAGAACCTTTGATTGACATTTGATTTACTTCTTCCCCATCTTTCTCCCTTATTGCTCTTTTCTCTCATGAAACAAAGCAGAAAGAGGATGAGTAGGCTGCTGTCATGGAGAGCTACACAGATGCAGCTCTGAACAAGAGCAGGTGCAATACTTTAATTTTTTTTAATTTAAAAAAAGAAGCCAAGGAATTGACAGCCTGCTTACAGAAAGTATTTCTGAAACAAATATATACCTGTATCTGTGGGTGGGTATATATCAGGGTGAAACTGGTTCCCAAGTGAGCCTGCTAGTAAATTTCATAGTAAAATAAAACTTTATATTAAGCTTCCTAAAAATTCCATAAAGCTGTCTGAAGGATAACTCAGCCAACTCAAAGGCTCTGCTATGATTAAAACAAGAACACCTAGCTTTTCAAGTAGAGAAAACTTCTGACTTTCCTAGGGAGAACTGAACTACAGCCACTTCTCAGCTGCCCCCAAACCACGGGAGATACCTCTGCTGTTTTGTTGGCCTGTCTTGGGCAGTCCCACCCACTGTCCACAGTAAGCTTTGCCCAGGCACCAAGACTGCCTATGGGACCCAGGTGGCCACTCTCACTGCAATAACCTGGGCTCCCTGTGCAGCCCCAGATACCCACTGCCTCTCATCCACTCCTGGTGGGATGGAGCAGTGGTGTCTCCTCACTCTGGTCCAAGCCAGCTAGCTCTTCCAAAGGCATCAGTGACCTCCCCCTGTGTCCAGAATAAGCCCTTCTCAAAAGCAGAATAAAACTTGTTTGTTTATATGGACTTTATAAGGACTTCAGTCAAAATTGCTCCGCTTTCTTGCACAGAAAAGCATTACCTCACATAACACTCCACTATCTCCTACACTCTATTATAAAATTGAATTTGCTTCATGACAGTGGTGCAAAGATGAAATCTTGCTGTGCGTTCCAGTCCTGCCACCCATATCAAGTAAGTCTTGTGGGCCTTCTCTTTATGCACAAAAATCTGATTATCTGAGATAATAGGTCCCCATTCCTGGCATCTTTGCTCTCCATTGGCTATGCTCCCAGTGGGAACATATTCCAGTCAAAGCTGGATGATTATATGCTCTTGACCAGACCAGATCATTGTCACCTACAGATTTACTGAAAGCTCTTTCATTCAGATAGTTTTTCTCTAGCTAGGCACGTGAGGAAAAAGGAAGGTTGTTTTGACTAATAATAGTAACTTACTGTTAATCATTTGTCTTGGGCTTACAGTTCAACTAATAATTTATGGGAATGTGCAAGTCCTGTGCCAAGAGACCCAAGTCCTGCCCTTTATTCAACCCAGCTCATTTCCCACCTGTATGCAAGCAAGCAGATACAAATCAAAACAGTAATCTCAATCACACAAATAGGTGTGATGGCAAAAGAGAAGTGGGACTGGAAACATGACTCCTTCCAAACTTCTACTGGAAGCTTGAGATTACACCAAATTCAAAAAAAGATTAAGCCAGAGAAGCACCAATTAGCAAAATAGAAGTTCATGAGATCTGGATCTGTCACTGACAAGCTGTTTGATTAAGTCACAGTTCTATGTTGTACTTTTTGGTTTTACTTACTTTGCATTAGGAACTTTTCAAACTTCTTTTTTTTTTTTTTCCTTAAGTGAAGAATAATAATTGACTTGTTAAAGAAAAGAACTAAAGAAGTTCACACCTCCTGGGTGGTTTGTGACCTTGAGAAAGCAACAAACAACTCCATGCCTGCATGACAGAGCATGGCAGCCCTGCCAATCTGTACTGTGTATATATGTATATATATATATATACACACACACACACACACACATACCCATTGTTGCAATGCCCTTTTTTTTTTAGATACTCTTTAGGAATTTCACACATGTAATAAAGACTGACAAGCATACAATCCATTCTGTAGGTCATCTGCTACACAGATGTATTTTCCATTACTTCTCAGAACAACTTTTTTTTGGCTAAAACAAGATTATTTTGATTTATCAAATTCTATTCTGGGTTATCAAGTCTTCTCAGTTCAAATCATATGGTATCGATCCACGATCCTTATTCCATATTCCACTTCTGTGGAAAAATAGCACAGGTCTTTTACAAAACTGTCGATCCTTGCTCAAATACCAAGAATCAACTGTTGAATAGAGCTCAGCAAGCAGAAAATCACACAGCTCTGACCATCACAAAATGCGGCTAAATCTGTTAAGTGAATAAAGTCTGAAGAAATTACTTCAAGTCAAATAATTCTAGCCAAATAATTATTAAAATAAAATTTCCCAAGTGTATGGTATGAGATATTTCGATGTGCTTCATGGATGCAAGAGATCTCTCCTCAAAATAACATATATTTACTTTTCCTGGATTATTGTTGATCATTTGCAATTCAATAAATACAGACCTCTTCCAGTCACCTGACAAGAAAAATAATATAGCAGGTTAAACCAAGTGGGACTCCAGGGTTTAAACCACAATAGCATACAAATGACAAAACAGAAATTACAGAATTGTTAGCGTTGGAAGGGACCTCTGGAGATCACCCAGTCCAACCCCCTGGCAACGCAGGGTCACCTAGAGCAGGTTACACAGGATGTGCAGGTGGGTTTTGAATATCTCCAGAGAGAGAGACTCCACGACCTCTCTGGGCAGTCTGTTCCAGTTCTCTGCTACCCTCAACTTAAATCTACCATCTGCTGAGCGTCATGTTAGCCAATATGACTTCACGATACATCTTTTCTCCTACTGACTATACTCTGCCCATCTAAATACGTCTATTTTCAGTCTACAGGCCTCATAATGCTCCCATTTGGCATATAAATAACACTTGATATGCCTAAAAAAAGAAATAAAATTGTAGGAAGTTATGCAGATATGTTAATGCTGTATCCTTCTTCAGATAAGGATTGAAATAGTTAACAATATGGACTTTCAGATTGAATTTTAATGTCAGTAGGTGTCTTCAGTTAACTCTTCATAGTGAGATGACAGCTGTCATGCAAACAATATTATCCTTAAAAGTATTATCATTTTTTAGTGCTGTAACATTGTCTTATTCCTAGGTAACTGACTCAGGTTCATACCTTTTTTTTATCTCTGTTGCAGTAATTTTACCTATCAGACTTTTATTCAGTGCTTTTACATAGTTTTATAGCTACAGTTGCAGCTTAAATAAGTGTATTTTCTATAAGGTATTTATGTTGCATTATTGTTGTTTGTTCTACCACCATAATACCCGCAAATTCTAATTTTCATGCCAAATGGTTTTAATATCAGAAATTTCTATTACAATTTATCAAGCACACTGAGCATGTTCCTCTGCTGAACAACAGTGTAACAAGTGGAGATCATCCTAGTCTGCAACAGACTCCTAATAACCGCCTTAGGGACAAGGCTACACTGCCGACGAAGGAATCACAGCAGGAAATAGAATCAGCTTCCTGTAAAAATCCCAACAAGCCCCCAGATTCTTACTTTTAAAAATTCCATTGCCTAAAGGACTGGGAAAAAGCATGAATCAATCTACAAGAAGCTGGTATGACACAGTAAAACTTTGTAAGACACTCATATTTTTCAAGACATTTTTTGCAGTGACACAAAAGGAACCTTCCCCTCTGTCCACATCAGCAGTATGTCTCATTATGGTCTAGAAAAGCGTTTTTATTTAAAAAAAAGAATTAACATCAACTGTCACATCACAGACTGTGCTTGAACCCTTTTACAGATAAAATATTTATAGAGGAAAGATTTTCTGGTGTTAGCCATGCAATGTCTTGTGCAATAATTCTGTTTTGTAAGAGTTGATATCACAGAGACAAGACCAAGTCAAGAGGGCAAAATGATGAACATGCTGTTATTTAAGACAGGGGGCGGAGGGGGGGAAGACACAGCAACAGAAAAAACAGATGGAAAGAGCCACCTGGTAAACTGAACTTATGAAGGGCAAAGAAAGATGGCTTCTGTTGATTTAACTTAACAATTGCCTAATTCCACTAAATATCTTGGTTGACAACATTTTGGTTATGCTGCCAAATGCTTGGGTTTGCTCTAATGCTCCATAGTCACAGCATGACTGAGGGTTGGTTTTTTTTTCCCCCATCCCAGTAACACCTTCATACCAAGGAACCAAGATGTTACTTGGTTCATTTACAGATCATGTACTTCCTTAAGCCAAAGGATTCATAGGCAACTCCCTTTAACCATTCTTAAGCCTAAGCTGCTATGGCTGAAAGACAGCGCAGCACAGATGGTGTATATTGCATGTTTGCAGGGATATCTTATCAGCTGAACCCTGTGATGAATTTCCCTGGCAGCACTCTAAGTTTTGTAATGTAGAAAAGTCAAGGTAAAAGTATCCTTTCTACCTTTATCTGCCTTCAGATTAATTTAATGCAGGTACAAAGTAGAACATTAACCACATCAATTAGGATGGTCACTGGTCCAAACTATAGGCAATTGGTGTTTCACAGTGCACATACTATGTTTTGGAAGGGATCAGGAGAGAAGTAGCATGGTCCATCTGATATTATCCATCCAACTGTCCATCCATTTGCACATCCTGAAAGGGACACCTTCTGCAAAAACTGCCCAGAAGGACTGGAACTGCAGGGCTCAGACTTCCTTTGGCACTTGCTGGGTGAAATACGAAATCCCAGATAAGAAGCCACAAACCTATGGCCTGCAAGAAGTTGCAGAATCACCATACCAAGGTCCCCAAACACATGAAGCAGGCACTTCATTTGCTTCTGACCTTTTGCTTCACTTAATTCAAATCACTGTTTCTTGACTACTTATTCCTCTACCATTAGGCTTGCACTGACATTAAATGCCACCTTTGCAGTCATATCTTTCTTACCTTTTTCCTAACAAATTACCTAAAGTCAGAGGTACACAAGCGCCTGACAAAGCAATCAGCTACACTCCAGTTCACAACATCATGTTAGTTATATTTTTCACTCTACCAATAGACCTGGAAGAGATGAAGCTGCTGCAATTGGACAGTCAAATAGCAACCTCTTAGGTGTATTACAAAAGAACAGTTGATGCACTTTAAACCATAATCATGAACCAATTTAACTTAATCTTTTCCCTGGTGACGTACACACTTAGATTCAGTTAGTTTTGCCTTTTTATGTGCTTCTGGGAATATTCTTTCAAGGTAAACGCATCATGAAGCTTGCCTGCACTGCTGCTTGGAATGATTCACGGAGATGTGCAATACATTCCTATGAACAGTGAGCAATTATGATTTCCACAAACCACAAGAAGGATTACAAAGAAGTGACTGAATATCAATGGACCCTTATACCTCAGTTGCTTGTGGCAGAAGAGTGACTAAATGTTTTTTTAAGCAAATGCCTGACGTTTGTATTTCTGCACTTAAAGCCCTTGGTGTACAGACTTCCAGAGGGGAAACAACATACATCAGTAAAAAACCCTAAACAACTCATTTCCATAAGATGAGAAAGACTCTGTAGAGAGAAAATAATAAAAAAGAACTGTACAAAGGAAAATTTAAGTCTATATTTTCTATTAAATAACATGATGCAAACTTGAAAAATAGTTTTTCCAAACTATTTATTCCTATAAACAGAAAATTTTTAGTATCATAAAGAGAACTGACGCATGACATGCTACTAATTACTTCTCTGTTTAATGCCGTATTGAATTGAAAATTATAATAAATATTCCTCAGATACCACTTCTTTATCTGAAGGGAAATTATAATTTCCTACATGTGACTGCAAACGGAGAGATGTGTTTGCAGAGCAGACTTGGCTCCCCGGTTTGCATAGCAAAGGAACTGCAGAATTCTTGCTTTGAGTGGGAAGATTAGCCATTTAAGAAAGAGTCAAGTTGGTGAGGAAAAATGAAGAACTAGAAGCTGAAATCTGGAAATGCAGCATCAGTTCCCCAGTCTGAAACCACGACAGCGTGCAGTATCACCAACACAGCAGAAGCACCTCAAGCCTCTTTCTGTGAAAGGAAGATAATAATGCCTCTTCATCCTACAGAAGTATCATAGAGATTAGTGTTTGCAAGACCATCCGCACTTCAAGAATTAATTTTTATGATGCTCAGCCCTCTTATGTTTGCATGCTGAAGATATCTAGATGATACTAGTAGCATTTATATGATTACACTACTGGTAAAAAAAAACCAAAAAACAAAAAAAAGACAGCTTTGTAACATTTGCTATTTTTTTCCCCAGCTAATTTAATATACTCTAAGGACCTATTCCTGTCCAAGAACTGCATACTGCTTTATAAAATACATGAAACCCAATAATAATGTTGGTTTAATCTACGGACAGATAATTCTGGGTTTTGCTTTTGTTTTTGTTTTTTTTTCTTGTAATGATAAAGAATGATAATTTTGCTTATAAATTTACATTTATCCTCATGTATCACTGAAAATAATTATGGAAATCAGTTGAAGAGTACTGGGATCAACCATTCTGTGGCTGTAATGACAGAGAAGATAAAGATGTCCAAAACAGGACACTGAAGCAAAAGGCTTAAAGAATTAACAACTTAAAGGCGTGTATATATTACTCATTCAAAGTGTTTATAAGCATGGCAATAAACATCAAATGCACAAACTTGCAATTGAAGGAGTGGCCTCAAGAACATAGTGGAGCATAAAGCAAAATAATGAAGATACTAGAAAGCCACAAGTACCATTCTGGTCATTTCTAATTATGACAAATACTTTAGCATCACAGCTGAAGACTTTGCCACTTAAAACTAGCATTGGCCAAATAACACGGCATGCAATCTACATGTTTCAGCTGTTCTGAGCATGAGAATGTCCGAAAACATTTGACACTTCAATGGGACAGGAACCCAAATTTAATTCTGTTATTGATATGAGAACCAGCATTAAGTGGTCAGGTTTGACAAACTGAGCACACTATGCACACAGCAGCAAACGCACATTCAGGACTGCTTGCAGAAAGATGATCTATTCAGCTTGCAAGCACAGGAACACTTGTATCACAAAGGTTTAAAATGTTGCCAAAGAAAACTGACCTATAGTAATTCAAACGATCACTCAGAAACCATAAGTCAGTGTTATACTCCTAGTTCCCCTCTCAAACACTATCCCAATTTCATCTCACTTAACAGGTGCAATACCAGCATGAAAACAATATTTAATGCCTTTAAAATTTTTCTCTTAGTAGTAAAAAAATTGTAACTTTTTTCTGTGTGAAATCCCCAAATCTTTAACATTGACATGTCAAATTAACTATTTTAAACATTCACTGTCACCCGTTTTCTTCATGTTTTTATTGCTTTTATAAGATACATAATTATACCCTGCAGATTTTCAGTCAGTGCATTTTTCCTAAGCACTTTAAATCTGATGCAGAGAGCAGCCTGTGAAAGAGGTGAGGCTCTACGTAATTTAGTGAGAGGTAAAGAAAAAACTTTAGCAATTGTATTTGTTTGATGCTACCTGTAAAATCTTTATATTTAACCGGCTTTGCAAACAACTCCGTGCTCCTCAGATCCAATCTTCCCTTTGTTCAGTTATAGACAAGTTGTTTTTTTTCCTGAACTTTACTGTGCTATTCAGTGATTCATTGAAATGAACTATTTAAGCACTTTTTTAGAAGCACCAGAAACAAAGATTTGCTTGGTACAGTCATGTGGAGCATTGAATGCTTCTCCCTTTCACTTAAGCATGAAACTTCATTGTGTTTTGTAGGATCAAACCACAGGGAGAAGGAGGAGGGAAAAAAAAGAAAGTCAATCATGCTTGTTCATTCCTTTCTTGGTTCCTGATGACATCCAGAAATGTAACAACAGCAAATGGTAATGTTGATTCCAGGCAACAGAAATAATCGGATACCAGAACAGAACCATTAGGGGATAAAAAGCCTGTCCTAAGGTGATTTTAATCAAATTAGGATTGGAACTATGCAATACTGCTAAGAATAAATACTACAAAAGCAATGAACTGGCTGGGAGGAAAAGAAGGTCCCTTGTCATTCCTAATTCCTAACAAAGGGCAACCATGCTGCTGAGTGCAATCAACTTTATAATGTGGTGTCTAGGAACTGGACTACTCAGTATCAGTGGAAAAGGACTCCTCCTAAACCTTTTCAAATCCTCAGTTCTATACTTAAGGATATATATCCATTCACTGTTCCTATATCCTGATCCATGATGCCCTTGTTAAACTAAATCCCTTCAAAACCTACAACTATTTGGACATAAGTGTTCATCATTCTCTGATCTTACCAAGATCAGAAAGTGTTAGGAATTCACTACAAAGCCAGACCCTAACAAGTTAAATTATATTTTTTTTTTCGCAAAGGAAAGCTGCTTTTTATGAGAAAAATATCAAGATTTACAGTTATGGATCTGTAAATGGATCGTGGAATCAGACGTGCCCATAATCTGTTATGTACCTGGAAAGAACTTTTTTCCACTATGCCCTTATTTGCCTTAATCTAATCTTTCAGAGCTCCCATTTAAAATGCTAAAATCTTTCACAAGACTACCCATAGCTGTGTACATTTAAAACACTTAGAAAACATTATCCATATTATAACCATTATTCCTTCTCATCTATAGATGAGAAGCATTCATCCTTGCTTGAAGATATTAAATCTAAGAAAAAAAAATTATAAATAAACTAAATTATATCCACATCTGTTTATTTATGGAGTGTTTAGAGATGCATATTATCTAAAAAATGCATTTTTTTTTAAATTAGCACAGTTTTCTGTGCGTTACTTGAAGTAGGAATGGTATTTTCTTTGACATGCTTTCCGTGACAACAACACAACACACCCACAGCCAAAATTTTAAAAAGAAATAAAACTGACTACCTGTTATCTCCATCCCCAGTGCCTTTCAGGACTCTTATTAATCTCTGATAAATGAAGAAGCCTAAATAAAAAGATTTCTCATTCTACACATGCAATGAGACACAGCTTTCCCAGACTATCATTAAAAGCTAGATCATTCAGCCACATTTAAGAACCCCTCAGCAAAAAAAGATGTTCTTTTACTTGTAGGGCTTTATATATATTTGTGTGAAAGAGGCAAAATATAAGTTGATGATTCTTGAACAAATGATAAGGCATGGAAAAGGTCACCTTAAACACATAAATATATTTCATAATATATTTCATTACCAAGCAGCATACTGCATTGTACTGGAAGCAAGGAAAGAGCACAGAGTAAACACAATGCACATAGTAAGACTTAAAATCAGAGTACATCACACCTTTCAGAAACAGGAAACCTACCCCGATAATACCAAAACCATGTTATACTTCTAATATTTAAATGCAGGGAAAGGTTTTTGCTTGTTTGTTAGTTGTTTTTTTTTTCAACACAGAACTAGCTTTAACTTTAAGCAGCCATACAAAGTTTGGAAAGTTCCATCCAAACATCATAAGACACCTAATCCAGTTGTATCACACAAACAAAGCTTCCCAGACAAGATGGTTTCCTCAGCAAAATTAAGTAACCCAACGTAAACATGTTGCTTGTAAGGGAGACCATAACTTACCAGGAGACACAGTGCGATCCAGGGACAAACTCAAAGGGAAAAATAAGAAATTAAAAAAAACAAGGAAAAAACGCCAAAAAACCAAAATAGGAACAAAACAAAAAAAAAAACCTCCGGC
The DNA here is from genome assembly GCA_028858755.1 of Ara ararauna. NCBI lineage: Eukaryota > Metazoa > Chordata > Aves > Psittaciformes > Psittacidae > Ara > Ara ararauna. The sequence continues at coordinate 51,240,708 of CM054376.1, read as the reverse complement.
AAAGCCATACCCAGCATCTCACAGTATTTTGTCTGCTCTACTAAAGACACAGGTGGAGGAAATGCAGGACATACATGGGTTTCTTAAGTAGTATAAGGCGTCTGTGTTTATGTAATTAAAGCTTGCCTTAAATATCAGGCGATAAAAATTAACAGAACACATTTCCCACTTTACCTGGATGGCTGTCTAAATTGCTCACCAAAATATCCATCTTTCTAATATCTAGAAAAGCATTATAAAGATAAATTATTTTTAGTGTTGTACTTTTGAGACATCCAACTCAAGAATTCCAAAATGCCAAACCCTGAATCTCCTACAATAAGAGATTATATTTGAAAACATGTGGCTGGGTCATTAACATTACTTATTTAGAGTATGGGAAAGTTGCTTATACATGTTTTAATAGAAGAGTACAAAAAATGTTAAGTTTCTATGCAAGTGTCTTTCAGAGGTTTCCTGGGTGAAAAATGCAATCACTGGCCAGAAAGAGAGAGGCAGACCGCCTGCTACTGTGAGAATATTGGTCTGAGATGTAGAACACCCATTTTCTAGTCCCCAGTTTGTTTAATTTATACTAGGAAGAAAACATCTATTGTTCTAAGACATACTGGAACTGAATTGTTATTCTTAGATAAATTCTTGCATTGCAAACAGTTCTACATTTTAATTATATTAAATGAAATTTGCAAAAACGCTCTGATTTTATCCCATTTACAACAGTGCAACCACAGAAAATACTGTTGGGTTGGAATGGTCAATACACATTTACATTTTCACCTCTAAAATAACTGATGGGGTTAAACAGGTCAGTACAGATTTACGTTTTCACTTTTGAAGTAATCAATGATTGTGACATAATCCATGTCATTCATGACCTAAAGGCACACACCACTGCAGTCAGTGGGCACTGTGCCATTGATTAATCAGAATTTCACTCCAAATCCCTTGGCATAAATCTGCTCACTAAAAGAATCTTCATAATATTTTCCAAATGCCAATGTCCTCCCTCAGACTTACTTATGCCTATTGGTCTCTAGCCAACGGAATTTAGGAGGAGTTACTGTCTATATTGAGATGATTAGGATGAAGAACTTTAAGTGCTTTTCTTGGGGATATCAAGATCATAGAATCACAGAATCATAGAATAGCTAGGGTTGGAAAGGACCTTAAGATCATCGAGTTCCAACCCCCCTGCCAGGGGCAGGGACACCTCACACTAAACCATGCCACCCAAGGCTATGTCCAACCTGGCCTTGAACACCACTAGGGATGGAGCACTCACAACTTCCCTGGGCAACCTATTCCAGTGCCTCACCACCCTTACAGTAAAGAATTTCTTCCTCATATCCAATCTAAACTTCCCCTGTTTAAGTTTGAACCCATTACCCCTTGTCCTCTCACAACAGTCCCTCATGAAGAGTCCCTCCACAGCATCCCTATAGGCCCTCTTCAGATACTGGAAGGCTGCTATGAGATCTTCATGCAGCCTTCTCTTCTCCAGGTTGAACAGCGCCAACTTTCTCAGCCTATCTTCATATAGGAGGTGCTCCAGTCCCCTGATCATCCTCGTGGCCCTCCTTTGGACTTGTTCCAACAGTTCCATGTCCATTTTATGGTAATCCTCCCATGGAGCTTCAAGAAAATCTCTTTTCATAGTCTTCGTGATAGTATGTTTTCAGCAACCTGTAATGCTGCAAGTATTATGGCTTTTTAGATATAGAGTACTCAGCAGGGAAAAAATACCCTGTAGGTATGTATCAGAATTCCTCGTGTGATTGTGTGTCTGCCTGAAGGAAGAAACCTGAGTGAGCCTAGTATTTGTCCTTGTAGTACTGATTAATTCTTCAGTTATTTTGGAAACCTCATTAAAGGAAAAACAGTAATGATGATCCTTTTGCATGCATTTGTTGATGCATCATCTGTGTTTCTGGAGACTTTATTAGACAATCATTTTTTCTGTATGTGGCTCACTGAGAAAATAACTGAATTTATAACATTAAAAGCATCAAATTTGAAATACTGATCTAATCCTCACCCTGTGAACAAAGTTTCAACCAATTAAGGACTACATACTAAAAGAAACAAGAATGCATGTTCACAAAATCTGCAAAAGAAAGGCAGATATGATGAAGGCATAGAGGCAGAAAGAAATCAGGCAAAAACACACATATTTCTCACTCTCATTCCTGTTTCAGTAATTATATCAGTGACACTGGCAAATTACAGATGTTGTACCTATGCTTCCTCCATAAATTTTAAAATGAATAAATAAATAAATAAAATCCTGTAAAATGTTCTTGTACCAGGACAACTGTACTTCTGAGCTCACACAAGTTTTTGTGATTGCTCCTGCATTTCTTCCTTGAATTATTTTGTTCTCCTGCTAAAACTTGGGCTGAAAGCCCTGAAGGAAATGGAAATCTCAGGAAATACCATTTTGTGTTCAGAATGTGTAAATATCTGTCTGTTTTCTCCATACATGAAGCCTGGCAGGTATATGTTACCCACAAGCACTCAAGTCAACTTTTGTCTGGGTGACAAATTCTAAACTAAAAATCAGTCATTCCAAAAAGAATAACCATTGAGGGATTCTTGATGTTCACTTGCTTCTACTGTCTGGTTTTAAGACTTCATTACACTGTCCTGGTCTTTACTCTGTCTTAGGAGATTGCTTATTTAATCTGTTTCTTTTTGCTCACCCAATTTCCCCTTGGGAGAGCTAAACCAAGTATTAAGGCAGTCTAATAACCTGGCTTAGCTAAGCAGTAACATTACCTGAATTATTAATTCATACACAATATTCCTAAAATTGCATAGCAGTATTTTTAGATTATACAGTAGCTCCATTGTCTTCTGTATCTCCTCCTTTAAAAACCCATAGGAAGAGGTTGATATTTCTGGTTCCAAGTTGTGCAGGACACCTTTTTCAGTGGACACACACAAGGTACAAGAAGATGTGTTCAAATTTGGCCATAAACATCGTGTATGTTCAATGAGAGTAAGATAACAGAATCAATGGCAGACACGGAGAGCATCCTGGGAGAGAGACCACCAGTTTCCTAGACCTAGTTACAGGCCAGGATAAACTAAGACCTGAAGAAATACTAGATCAGGTGAAAGCTGGGCAAGTATATATACTTTTAAAAAACTTATCTTACATAAAGCTCTATTTTGATGATGTATTTTTGCCACTCCACTTCGTATCAGTCAAATCTTAGACAGAACTTCACAGACACATCCACACCCTGCTGGACGAGCTGATGTAAATATTACTCATGAAACAGGTGATGTGCTTCTACTCAGACTTGCTGGCAGAGCCCTGTTCCTTAGGAAAAGCGTGCACAGAGCTACTCAGAAAAAGGAAAAGAGAGTGAACAGATGCATCAATGCTTCTTGCAACAGGACCCAACTTCTCACTCCTACCATCAAAATAAATTCAGTGTTTTTCTAGATCTCACGCTATGATGGCAAAGACTGCAAACAAGGCAGATATTTAATTCTTCTATCAGAAATCACAAAACTGAAGGCTTTCATCAAAGATAGAAAGCTCCTGTGATGATGTGACTTTTGACAGTCTGTGCTACACCAGTAAGACATAACAAGTCATAGAGAAAGCAAATACTGACACAGGAAACAAAAGTAGAGCAGGAGGAATAGATAAAACCATTGAAGAGTGATGAGAGACTGGTTTAAAATAACTGGAGATTGGGGCAGCAGATTAGGAGAGATGGGGTTGAGTGAATCATACTTCTATAACTCTATTTCCTATAGTAGAAATACCAAAAATACTTCCATAATAAACAAAGCCCCAAAACCTCAGAGGCCTCAGAGCTTACATTCTGCTTAGTGGAAGCAGAAATTCAGGTAGAGAGTGGAATGAGAGGGACAAGAGCTAACGAAGCCTCCAGCCCATGAAAGAAGATCACTGAACCCTAACCTGTACCTGCACATTGGTCATAACAGCTAAGTGATTATTTCTGAGTCTGTTTTGAAACCAAAAAGAAATAATACATTATAATAATCTTATTCAAAGAAGTGCCAGCAACTACTTAAGATATTGGAAATAGTGCATTTAAGGTAGAGAAGGTCAATAGGCTGACTATATATCAAGTAGCAGAAGAGACTTTTTGAAGTATAGGCTCAGTTTGTTGCCATGATTGCCAAATTTGGACAAGGCCTAATTCTTCAGCTAGATTATATAAAGTCACACTCTCAAAGACAGATCTCTTTGACTAACCAGTGAACTTTACTGACTGTCACATTGTTTATCATAAACATCTGCAGTAAAAATATTAATCTGACTATCGATCAGATGGAAAATATTTCTCTTGTTGAAGTTGTATGCACAGATGTCATGAGCCACCAGAGCACCATACCATTAGTGACTGCAAATATTTGAGTTTGCAGAGCCTGAAGAGCTACAAGGATGAATGGCAGAACTATCAGTACAGACCTAAGCTAATATAGATCTATATCTTATAGAATCATAGAATAGTTAGGGTTGGAAAGGACCTTAAGATCATCTAGTATCTTATTAGACCTACAGCAGTGGTAACACTGTTAAGGACTGTAAGCTTCTGCTACTTGTGCTGGCACTTCCATTTCTTACTGAGGGAATTGGCATCAGGATATATATATATATATATATATATATATATATATATATATATATATATATTAGCATCAAGTAATTACAGAAGTCAGAACACAACTGAAGGAAATTCTCAGCTCCCTCAAAGTAGAAATGAAATAATGTAAGGATTTTTTCTTATGTTTAATACCAATTAGTAAAGCATGGTTGAGATTAATAACAGAATTGAAATGCAATTAAACATTGCTATAATAAATTACTATTATGGTTACTATTTACAACTTGGTTGTGGTTAATAATGAGTGAGACTGGTGCTCATTATAACAGATAATGAATAATTATTTGTCATGCTTCAAGCCCAGACAGTAACTCAGAACCATGCAGTCGCTCACTCACTCTCCTCTGTTCTTCCTCCCCCCACTCCCAGAAGGATGGGGAGGAGAATCAAAAGAATGTAACTCAAATGGATTGAGATAAGAACAGTCCAGTAACTCAGGTATAACACAAACCACTACTGCTACCACTAATAATAATAATGATAAGGGAAATAACAGGGGAAGAGAATACAACCACTAACCACCCACCGACCGATACCTAGCCCAACCCGAGCAGTGATATAGCCCTTCCAGGTAACTGCCCCCAGTTTATATACTGGGCATGATATGCTGTGGTATGGAATACCTCTTTGGCTAGTTCGGGTCACGTGTCCTGCCTCTGCTTCCTCCTGGCTTCTTGTGCCCCTCCTCACTGACAGAGCATGAGACCGAGAAAGTCTTTGATCAGAGTAAGCATTACTTAGTAACAACTAAAAATATCAGTGTTATCAGTGCTGTTCACAGACTGAAAGTCAAAACCACAGCACTGCATCAGGTACTAAGAAGGAAAAAATGACTGCTACTGCTGAACCCAGGACATTAGGTAATATTAGATATGTTATGTACTTAATGGCTGTCATAGATCCCCTCTTAAAAGTACCCATCACTGTATTTTAGAATAATTTAAAAAATAATAAAATGCTATTGCAAAAAAGCACAGTGTAATGAGTAGGAGAAAGGAACAGGTTCTAAAAAAATGATGAGATACGGCTTAGTAAGTTGACCTTTCAGAAATACTCCACCTTCACTTACCTTCTAAATAAAAGGCAAGATTATTTTTAATTACAGCTTAGGAGCATGTTAAGTTTTCATAATGAAAAGTCACTCAAATTTGAGCCAACTATAGTTTTGCTGTTATATCGTGAAATAACACGAGTTAAGGTTGCATGAGAAATACCATTCTGCTCTGTTGTATTTTGGATTCATAATTCTGCATTTTTTCAGCTGTGACATAACTTTTTTCCCCAAGATAAGTCTCTAATTCCTCAAGAAATATTACACAGGGGCAGAAGGATAAACTGTTCAAATGAAGATGTTCCCTATAGAAATGTTTAAGTGCAAAACCATCAACAAAGATGATGTTCTTTTCTGAGACGAGTAGTAAGTTTTTCCCATCATACAGGAAAAGATCTTGCGTTTTTAAATAGCTTTAACCATGGAAAACAGCAGAGGATTGAAAGCTGGAATTTGACATAAAGACAGCCCCCACTGAAAAGAAATGCCTATGAGTGCATTGTCAAAAATTGGCTTAGAAAAGCTTTTTAAACATGCTCTGTCTGCATACATGCCTGAGTAGGAATTTTCTATGCTTCTGGAGAGCAAGGATGGGGAAGACTGCTCCGAACGCAAGTGTATTGCTAACTCCACAGGGAGAAGGCAATGAGAAGCAACATGAAATATTGGTTGTACTTCTGGCTACTGTACAAAGTTGCTCCTTCCTCAAGCAAAACCAAATTCCATTGCTCTTTCACTATTTACAACACTACAAGAGCAAAGTTTGCTGAATGGCACTAATGATACATTTATATTTTCATTTTCTCAGTTTTACTGGTTTTGCTGCTTTGGATTAAATCACATGGGAGTTGGCTACCCTTATTTCTCACTAAGGTTTTCTATTCCTTTTGCTAGGTATCACTGACACTCCTCTGAATGTACTGTCTTCAAACAAATAAAACATAATGATTCAATTAAAATAATGGTATACCATGGACCCAGGTGGAATATCTCTTGCTGTACTGGAAAAAACTTTCCTCCAAATATGCCTGACTATGGCCTTATGCCCTGGTTTCAGCCGGAATGGAGTTAATTTCCTTCCTAGTAGCTGGTGTTTCAGCTTTAGTCCAAGAACAGTATTAATAACACACTGATGTTTTAGTTGTTGCTAAGGAGCACTTACGCTGATCAAGAACTTTTCAGTCTCCCATGCTCTGCCAGTGAAGAAGGGCACAAGAAGCCAGGAGGAGGCAGAGGCAGGACCTCTGATCCAAACTAGCCAAAGGGGTATTTCATACCACAGCACGTCATGCCCAGTATATAAACTGGGCGGAGTCACACAGAAGGGACCTACTGCTGCTCAGGTCAGGCTGGGTGGTGAGCAGTTGTACTGTGCATCACCGCTGATTGTTGTTTTGGTTTTTGTTGGGGTTTTTTTTCTTTCCCCTTTTAGTTTTATATCTCTTTCCTTGTCATTTCCCTATTATTAGTGGGAGCAGTAGCATTAGTATTATACTGTACTTTAGTTATTGGACTGTTCTTATCTAAACTTGTGGTGTTTACATTCTTCCAAATCTCCTCCTCACCATGCCCAGAGAGCGGAAAGGCACAGGGAGGTAAGCAAATGGCTGTGTTGTGCTGAGCTACTGGCAGGGCTTAAACTATGACAACTCAAATGATTTGGATTTTCCTACCAATGCTCCATGTCACACCATGCACACTGTATTGCAAAAATGGTAGCTGAGTTCGGTGTTACCAAAGCTGAGATGCAACATGCAAGCACTCTCATGGGAATCCTGCTTCCGTCTTCCCTTAGATCAAACTCAAAATCTTAAAGTGTTTTTGAATAAGCTTAGATTCTCCTTTATATTTATAGAGAACATATCCTATGGGATTGAAAATGACAGGCATCTGCTGTGGAAAAATTGGATGCAGTAAGATTATGATGACAGAATTTGCGTTCTTTCTTTATGCAGAAATGTAGACTTTCTTGAAGATGAATTAATAAAATCCAAGAAAGGATAGTTCTCTCTCTTGGCATAAAACCAGGTATGATTGAGAACAAGGGCTTGGTTTCATCTCACAGTCTAATACGAAAGCTCACTAGCTCTGAGACAGACTACACCAAGAAGACAGAGCATTTATATTGCTCTGCTTTGTTACATCTGTGTTCTCCAAACCACAGAATAGAATTTCTTTTTCAATCTTCATTTCTACAGCAAGAAGGCAGGAAAGGTTATTATCATGTTGCTAAGGGAAATGCATCATCCCATCATCAAAAGCCAGTATTATAGATTGACAGTATTTGGAGAGGGTTATGGCTTGTAAAACCAGTCATTCACATTACTACTGGAACAATATTGCTGTCTCTTAGACTGAGTCAGGAAGAAATAACAGAAACAGCTACATTTTATATTACTTTTATTTCTACTTAAGGGCATTGGCTGTGAGATCTATTTGACTTCCTGCTTTAGCTTCCATTTTGCTTGAATTCCAATAGAAAATATTTCCCATTTTGAAAATTGAATGAAAATGAAAGATTAAATAATGCTTCCTGCCTTTTTTTTAGTTTCTTGCATCATTTTCTACTGTAAAATATAAAGAAATATGAATTTCTTTAATATGAAGAAATACCTTCATTTTTCTTATTAGAGCAACTATTCCACTTGAAAGAAGTCATTTACAACCCATTTTCAGATATAGAATGAACATTTCCTTTAAAAATAAATAAGGGCAAAACCAAATACACTACAGTGCATTTGCCAGAGTGCTTCTGATGCAAACAGAGCAGTGTTTGCATACCTCAACTGAGAATTTAAGCATGAGAGTTTATTGTATTTCAAGTTTTATTTCCTTACCTCTTACAATTTCATCTGAGCTGAGCAGCCCATTTCTTTGTATGTGACATATCTTAGTGGTTTCCCAGGTACAGGAAGAAACAATAACTACCAAATCTGCCTTATGATGTTGAATAAACTTCAATGTGGTTTCCCAAGGAAAAAAAAAATATGTTTGCTTTAGTATCTTGGCACAGCATTGCTCCATTTCAGCCAAATCTAACTGTGAGGTAGGGGTCTTGAAAACATTAAACCTCCAAAGAGGAAGGAGAATCAGTGAACAGCTGGCTGTGGATATACCCAACTGCACCTCCACCAAGGAAACCACCGAACAAGCACAGTCCTTAATATTCTAGTAGCAGGAATCAGCTGGCTAGTTAGCTGGCTATGAACTGTAGAGTGTAACTCTTGCTCAGACATACAAAATATGGGAAAAAGAAACAACAACAAAAAAAAGCCAAACTTTTTTTTTAAAGGGGTTGGACAGGTCTGATAGGATGGTATTTCCTGTGCATGTGCAGGAAAGACACAAATTTGCATCATCAACCTTCATTAATTCTAGTTCTTCAGCTTTAATTCAGCATCATCACTAAGTGAATGAAATTGCAACCGAAGCTACTGGCTGTTTTCACACAGCACATGGATACTTACTGGGGAAAGGGGAAATTTTAAGAGGGATGATCCTGCGAGTGTAACTGTCCATATTATGACACGTGTTTGAGACAACAGTGCTGAAAACCCAAGTTCCCTCTTCCTTCTCTCAGCAAACAACTGGCAAGATGACTGCTTTACTTGCAGCCACAGCTCCAAATACCTGGAAAGCTCCAGGAGACCTCTTCCAAGTGTCAGCCTGTGTCTAAGCCTATTCTGTGTACCAGGGCTGGATATCATGAAGTCAGGTGAAAGAGTGACATAAAGCTTATTCCTCACAGCACAAAATTTACCAAGTTGTGTCTATTGTCCCATCATTATTAAAATGAACTACAGTGAAAGGCCTGTGGCTTATGCCGAAACTGGTTTATGACGCAACTTTCACATCTCCTGAATTTTTGCGGTAACTAATCATTGTTTCATTAAAACATGTACTTGAAATGAAATATAATGAGAAATCTGTTGATGAAAAAATGACGAACACACATATACAGCAATGCACGTATTAAAAAGTATCAAACACAGTCTTACAAATAATGGTTTAGAGCTCTGGTTTGCTGGAAAAAAATTCCCCCAAAACCAATGACATTTTATTCTAGGTATGTCTTGAAAATTGCATGTTATATATAAATAAAAGAATATCTCATGATTGCAAAGTAATTTAGAAAAGAGGAAGCAGTAATAATAACACTTTATAGTAAAGCAGAGAATATGATAAGCCAAAATTCATATACAGTATTTATTATGAAATTAATTAACTGTACCTTGAAAAATAATGGCTCCTCAGGAAGAGGGCTAACAGGGAGTGAGGTGGTGCTACTAGCTGGACTCATGTCCGTACTCTGAAAGAAAAGCACACAGGGGTTTGCATTTCCAACCAAGTTCTACAGACATCTTTTTACATTTTGGGATTAAAAAATAAAACTCAAAACCAACACTGAAAATCCAACAGAATTAGATTGACAAAACAACTACAGTCTGTACAGCATTTACCTTTAATTACTGAAAATATTTCACTAATGGCTAAGTATTTTGCATTTTCTTTATTTTAAATGAGCTCAACATTCACAGACTGAAACATATGTAAAAATAGTAAACATACTGTGTCTACAAAAGAGTAATAAAAGAGGTTAACTGACAGCACAAAAAATTTGCTCATATGAACAAGTATGATATACAATTTTAGTTTAATTTGTATTTTTATTATTTTGAGGATGTCCCAATAGTAAAGTTAGGAGGCATATTTAACAGGAAAGCAATATACTGAAGGAAAGTATTCGTATCAAAGTCTGAAAAAAAATCACTTTCACATGAGTCAGTATATCTTACAAATGAACATTAATATATGAAAAAAACAGTGAACTGCAAAGTTAATACTGAAAATTAGTTAGTATATTTCAATGGACCTACCCGGTCAAAATGCTTGACAGATTGGTATCTTTTTTAGGTAATATTTCAGTAACCTATTAGTATGGTCATTATTTTTACAGATGTGACAGACACCAAAAGAGGTGTGTGGAAAATCTTAATAATTTGGAATTGTAATAATAATAGAAGAACAAAATGTGCATTAAAAAAAAATGCACAAAAAATTGTTCTGAAGAAAACTAGAATATGTGATAAATCTTAGGAAATAAGTCCTTAAGTGCTAAAATGAAAAATATCTGCCAACAAAAATAACAACAATAAACCAGAAATAATGTAATGGAGAATATAAAAAAAAATAAATTTGTGTGAGCTGGAAATTAATTTCCTTTTCACGCTATGGCATTGAAGTGCAGAATGATTTAATGAATTGACTGCAATTAACTAATCAGCTGTCCGGTTTCGTATCACAGTAAATCTATTTTGACCCCTTCAAGAAGTCCAAATTCTGCAAGTGAAGAACACTGCTCCAACTATGAAGTTCTAACAGGTCATTCAGCAGATTTTTAAGCAGAGATACCATATTTTATTGAACCAACTGGTACAGGATTAAAACTGAGATGAAATTTTCACAAAATCCCTATGTCAAAACTCAAGCAGAGGACACAGACTTCAAGTTAACACCTACTGAGAAAAACACAGAGTTTAATTAGATATGTATCAGTTACACCATATCTGAAAGAAAAACTAAGTTACTTCCTAAGTGAAAGGGATGCAAGTAAAGGAAAAGGAAGGGTGCATGGTAAGAATTTCCAAGGAGAAAGAATGATACAGGTAGTTTTTAACCCACGGAATACATAGAAGTAGTTGAGGAATAAAAGAGATTATAACATGTCAGAAAGCCTAACCCTAACCCTAACCCTAACCCTAACCCTAACCCTAACCCTATCTTTGTTGAAGCCATTGCTCTAGCATTTACAAAAATAACAAATTTTAACATGGATTCCTGCACTGGATAATTAAGGAAAGTGGTCGACATATACCAAAACGAAATGAAATACAGCTCTTTTACTTTAAACTCAAAGTACAGACAAAACTGCAGACCCTCTCTGTAAGAACATTCTGCCTTAAAAGCCAACAGTTCAGCTGAGAACAATTTGTCTTTTAATTTACACAGCACAGAAAAACCCTAAAGGGGGATGGTGAAATCAAGTAACTGCTTTCCAAACCAAATCCACACCCTAATTTGTGCTTAGAAGAATGCAGGTAGGCAGTCCAATCTTTTAAGCATTGAAACAGTCTCAGTATGAAAATCTGCAAAGTGGTACCTGTATGCTACACGAGCTGAAAGTTCTTCAGTGATAGCTGGAATCTAAGAAAGGTCAAACAGCCCTGAGAATGCTGAAGATGCTTTTAACAAAATGCCTCAAGGCTCAGTCACATGACGGCCTCAGAAAAACATCCACTTTTCTGTGATGACTGAACATAAGCCAGCCCCAGTCTGGATGCCATGCTGATGTGGCACTGTGCCTGAACTAGAAAGGCTGCTGAGAGGTGGGCTATATTAACAGGGGCACAGTGACTATATAGCTTCTGGACTGCAAATGGTTTGAGTCTGACCAGATAGCAGCATTGGCAGAAGAGCCTGTGTCTGGCTACAGCTGTCCATGTACATATAGCATCAGTGCCCCCTCCAACAACTTCAGTCATTTTCCTCTCTAAAGAATGCAGAGCAGGTTCTCTGCCAGTGTAAATTAATTAAATCCAGTGGCACTAACACAGTTTATTATAGTGGAGAATTGAGTGAGACAGTACCAAAAGGGTTGTTTCTTGAGCTATGAAAAAAACCCTTTCCAAACTAATCACTGCTTTAAGAGATGCTGTCAGCTTGCCCTCCTGAAGGGACATATAAACAGTTACAAATAGCATCACACCTTCCAGCTAAATTTACCATCCCTTAGGTATTTGTCATAATCACACTTCACATACAAAAGGTACATACAAAAAACACACACATACAAAAAAAACCTTATCACTGTGAGTCCGATAAGGACTTTTTATTTGATGTTGCCTAAACCAAGCCTGTTCTCATAAAAGCAGCCATGGACTTTTAAACTGGCTTAAAACTGACAGATTTTAGTTATAGATCAACCAGAATATGTTACACCATTAGGCTATAATCATACCTTTCAAGTCATAGTAGATGTTAAACATAATTTGTATTGTAATGATATATATTAGGTAAATCAGGACAACTCCTAATTTTGCAGTACTTTGCTGTGCAAGTATAACATTTAAAATGTATTTTTGATGCACAGTGATACCACAGCTGCGTTTTGTAGACTGAGCCTTTTCCCTGTGTTGCTGGAAACCTCTGAGTGTTCTGGAGGGCAGAGAATTTGCAAAGCTTTAACCACCTAACCTCAATTTTTAAAATGTCTGAATACCAAGCAATTCAAGCATTTCTCAGAACAGCAGTTTAGAAAATACCATCTTGTTCATGTAGAAAACAACCCTGTGAGCTTTTCTCTCTGTGCTTTTCAGCATTTTTTAATTTGGTGCAGGCTGCTAAAATCCAGAAAATGGACATTATTAGAATTTTTCCGATAGTTGTCTCACAATTATAATGATCAATGCTCAAGTTTTCTTCTGATTTCTAGAGCTGATAAGCCTAAATGTACATCATCCTCTTTGTGCAAGTGGATGGGCATCATGGTATCGTTCTATATGGTGCTAATAATTCAAACCTAGAGAACAATGTTAAAAACGTGATTAGTTATCAGGAAATTTCTGGATATCAAGGCAAAGGAAGAAAACAGTCTAAGAGAAAAAGTTTCCCACTTCTGCATCCAGAATTTGGGGATCCAGGATAAGGATCCTCCTTGAGGACAGATTGCTACCATTTTTGCTGTATGAAAGAGAAAGCAGCTCTTTCTGAAGCTGCTTTAAAGTAGTCACAGGCTTGATTTTGTCTTGTTTTCTTCCACTTGCTATACCTACCTGTCCTGGGTTCAGCAGTATCAGTCATTTTTCTCAGTCTTAGTAGCTGGTGCAGTGTTGTATTTTTGACTATCGGCCTGGGAACAGCCCTTATAACACCGATGTTTTCAGTTACTGCTTAGTAATGCTTAGTCTGACCAAGGACTTTCTGAGTCTCATGTTCTGACAGGGAGGAGGAGAAGCCAGGAGGAAGCAGAGACAGGACACCTGACCCAAACTAGCCAAAGAGGTATTCCACACCACAGCACATCATGCCCAGGATGTAAAAACTGAGGGCAGGGACCCAGAAGGGTTAGGTCACTGCTCAGTCGGGCTGGGTATCGGTAGGCAGGTGGTGAGTGATTGTATTCTCTCCTCTTTTTGTTTCCCTTGTCATTATTATTATTGGTGGTAGCAGCAGTGATTTGTGTTATACCTTAGTTACTGGACTGTTCTTATCTCAACCCATGGAGTTACATTCTTTTGATTCTCCTCCCCATCCCTCCTGGAGTGGGGGCAGGGGGGAGAAAGGGGGGGGGGGGGGAAGTGAGCGATTGAACTGTGTGGCTGATTTATGGCTGTGCTTAAACCACGACACTACCTTGAAACAGAATGTTTCATAAGCCTACATAGTGATGTAAATTGCCTAACAGCAGGTTAGAGAATGTAGTCAGTGTTTTTCCAGCAATACAGAAGATCAAGTATATATAAATGTACACTGTTAAAACCACATTCCTCTGAAAGCAAGTCATCTTCCAATCTTCAGCAACTGTTCTTTAAACAAAAAAATACTTCACCTCATAAATCATACTTTTTCTCGCTACAAAACCCTTGTCTTTAATCTGATCTTCTCTACGAAGGGGCCTATGTATCAATCTTTGTTAATTGTACCATAAAATATGGACCATCCACTGTATATCATTCACTGACAGAAGCCAATTTAATTTGTTACCACTGCTTTTCAACAGGGGTAAACATTGCGATGATAGTTGACTTCTTTGGAGATCAGTATCAGAATTTATTGATCTAAGAAGTTAATACTGACAGAGAAAACCTCCACTGGATATTTGAGCTAGAGATCAAATAAATCTTTATAATAACTGAAGAAAAGAAAAAACAATCTGTGTCCTTTATAGCTTTTTCTAAGGAGTAGTGGATGACTGCTGAACTGACTTTCAGGGCGATAGTTCTAGTTGTATCATATGTGATGCCACTAAGTATCATTTTATAACCTAGAAGCAGAGTAGAACTAGGAAGCGCAGTCAGCAAGCTGTGAGGTGACATTTTGATGTACTGAAGGTAATCAAAGACCTGCAAATGGATTTATTAATGGGTGCCCATAACATCTTTATGAAATATTGTGCTTAAATATTATTATCCCACTTTTATCAATTAAATTAAAAAAAAGGGGGAGTGATTTGCCCAAAGCCATGAAGTGCTGTTAAAAACAAAGATAGGAATTAGGAACGCACAAGTCCAAGCACTCCATTTACACCCAGAGTGAGCAACACTCCCCTACGCGCCTCTAGAGTGGCTTCTGCAGTTTCTGTACTACTTAAAGTCATGAAGAGTTTTTGCTCTTCCTGCAAATAAAGTTACTATAAAGAATTGATGTCAGAAAAATAAAAATTAGTAATGATAAGAAAAAAGTGTAGACAATGAAATGAGCCTTCGCCTCCCACCATGCTTGACTAATTTCACCCAACATCTCCAATCTCATTAAGAATGGAAGTGATTCTTTAAAATGTGTTTAGGCCTATTTTATTAACACCTTAGAATACAATCCAGGAGGTTATTTATAAACCTATTTCATGTGTCTTTTATTAATAGGCATAGTTAATTATTATTACTAATATGGGCCATTATCAGCCGAGACATTTAATTACTATTTTCCAGTGTTTGCCTGATCCATTGCCTACAGCTTGCTTTCCCCATAGCTTGAAAGGCAGCGCAGCTCCTGCATTTAACCTGCGTTATCAGAGCTCACATCACAGGGGTGAAGCATAAATTACAGCTGCTTCTTACTACCTCTTTTTATGCCAGTACATGAGGTGTGGATAGCCAAGTTTTTAGTGGTTCGATTACCTACTGATTCTCAACTAGCACTTAGTATATGGGTGGACAGATCAGCCTCAATTCCTCTTACCATCTAAGCAAAGCTAATCACCTGAGCTGTGAAATGCCAGTGGGAAATTTCATCTGATCTGTCCCTTAACAGCATTTGTATGTCCAGTAATGTTTAATTTAGATTCCAACTTCTCAGGAACTCTGAGCAAACACAATAAATGTAATATTTTGCACAGCAATTTTATTTTTTTTTTCAGCAAGGAGGAATTGGGATGAAGGATATTTTGTTGCCTGCTATTTGTTTATAATTTGAAAAATAGCTGGAAAGATGCTCTTTTAGCTTTTTAATTAGGATAAATTAATTATAAAGCCCATAACCAGCAAGCAACATAGACAGTCCATGGTTTTCTACAGGGCTATGGTGTCTGAATTATATTTTCACATTGTTCAATTTATATTTAATTTACTCGAATATATAATATATTCGAATATAGCCAAGCTAGCTATCTTCCCCCTCTCTTTATATTAAATGCAGAAGTGTAAGAATATCAAAGTACCAGGAACAAATTACTATTACCTGCTTTTCAGTTTCTAAAACCGGGAATATGAAAATACCTAACATATAAAATACCTAGAAGCTGGCACGCGGACAACACATTAATAAACATGTTTTAAAATTTGTAAACCAAGTAGAGAGCTGAACTAAGCCTCTTAACAAGGGCTCAAGAATTAGAGGCTACTGGTTTACAACTGAGTAAATATATAGGGGAAAAAATAGTTTTTTTATAAGCATATGCCATTTTCTCATAAAAGAAAATAACATATATATCACTATATAACTAATAGATTTATTTAATAGTAAATATGTCCTCCTTTCTGCTCTTTTTTTTCTCCTTGATTTTTCATTGCTTAACCTTCCAGTCCGTCTTCATTCCCCACTTTCCTTCATGAGACTCATAATAAACAGAGACACAAGTTTCCTTCGTCAGATAACTTCCTGGCAAACAGAAGTTGGACAAAGGGGCCATTAATATGTGGCAGAAACCCACTTCTTTTAGAATCATGGATTCATAGAATAGAATCATAGAATAGTTAGGATTGGAAAGGACCTTAAAATCATCTAGTTCCAACCCCCCTGCCAGGGGCAGGGACACCTCACACTAAACCATGCCACCCAAGGCTATGTCCAAACCAGCCTTGAACACCGCCAGCGATGCAACATTCACAGCTTCCCTGGGCAACCCATTCCAGTATCTCACCACCCTTACAGTAAAGAATTTCTTCCTCATATGCAATCTAAACTTCCCCTGTTTAAGTTTGAACCCGTTACCCCTTGTCCTCTCACTACAGTCCCTCATGAAGAGCCCCTCCCCAGCATCCCTATAGGCCCCCTTCAGATATTGGAAGGCTGCTAGGAGGTCTTCACACAGCCTTCCCTTCTGCAGGCTGAACAGCCCCAACTTTCTCAGCCTATCTTCACACAGGAGGTGCTCCAGTCCCCTGATCATCCTCGTGGCCCTCCTCTGGACTTCTTCCAACAGTTCCATGTCCTTTTGATGTTGAGGACACCAGAACTGCACACAATACTCCAAGTGAGGTCTCACGAGAGCAGAGCAGAAGGTCAGGATCACCTCCCTCGACCTGCTGGTCACGCTCCTTTTGAGGCAGCCCAGGATATGGTTGGCTTTCTGGGCTGCAAGTGCACACTGCCTCCTTATATTCATTTTTCCATCGACCAACACCCCCAAGTCCTTCTCCACAGAGCTGCTCTGAATGTCTTCTCTGCCCAACCTGTAGCTGTGCCAGGGATTGCTCCGACCCATGTGTAGGACCTTGCACTTGGCATGGTTAAACTTCATAAACTTCATTTTACCTTCCCAAACAGGAAATCCAACTCGAGTTAATCTCTAAAAAACCCCCTTCATTTCTATCTGCAAGCAGAATGCAATTTCAAAAGCAATTTGGAGAATGACTTTGGGGTTAACATATCTTTGTGAAGAATACCACAAGATCATCAATGACTGTCACTGGGATCGCTACTATGACACATTATATTAAACGCAAGTCCAGTCATACTTTTATCCTAATGAAAACCAAGGGATTGCTTTCACAGACGCAAACGCTTTGTTGACAACACAGTGGAGAACTGATTTCCTTGAGCAAAACTCTACTCCCTCCCTCAGTTTCTATTGTTTCTTTCATACTTCATTGACTATACTATCCAGCCATGACATTTTGTTATTGTATATTCTTCCCTAATAATATCATATAACATCAGCTTTTTCTGCTCTTTCAGCAGTCAACTGAGAGAACCAAATATTCTCCTGGGATTTTAATCTGCAGGTTGCCTATTTCAATTGCTTTTCTTCAGGAGATCTTTCAGGTTGAAAATATACACATATTTTTCTCAAACTGCTTTCAGTTTTGTAGCAAATATGACAGTTATCTCATACAGCAAGTTTGGTGATGGCTTTTTCTTACTCGTCACAAATATATTTTCTTTCACCACAGCTTCCATCACAGCACTAATGGTAACCAGGCTGAGACTCCATACTACAGCCATAGCCTGAATTTGGAAGAAAATATCTGCATCCAGTCAAAGGAGTTTATCAGCAAAGTGTCTCTGGGCTCCCTCAAACTCCTACATCTTCCCTGTATATAGATTCATTGTTTTTTTGCTCTTACAAATAAAACACGTCAAAAAGAAGTAATCAACTAATTAAACTGAGAAGTTTCAAATCTGATAACAGAATTCCCCCCTCCCCTCCCCTACACATCCATGCATGTTCTGCATCATTACATATCTAAACATACTGGGACAAGCTATAAGCTGGAGCCAAAAAGAATCAGGTATTAATAAACACAATAAATGCACCTACAGTTGTACTAAAGAGGATAAAAACATACACAGGATATACATTCATATGCTCCTGGATATGTGGAAATAACTCTTTTGATGTGTTAGGAAAAAAAATGCTCCTGAAAACAGGTTGCTTTGTAAGTTCCTCTGAACTACCCACAGATGGCCGCTGTTGGAAGCCAAGCATGGATTTAGGTGCTAGTTTCAGAAAAACAGTTCCTATGCTCACATACTCATACAATTAACTGCTCTCCACAAGCCTCTGATGTTCATCATCTCCTTACAACCTATGTAACATCTTTTTTAGTCTACAAGAGAAAGACACAATTCCTTCAAGACAAAGATCTATTTGCACTTGCTATTAATGAATGCTTTTCTTTAAGGTACACATTTTCTCATATACTAAACTCATGTCCAAAACACTTCACATGCTTTACTGTTCATTACACACCTTTGCTCATAAGCACATAGGGATATAGATGATATCTCTTGCAACACTGTGGTCAGTTTTCTGCCTACAGTTTCCATGCCACATTATTTTCATCTAAATGAGGAAAATGTTTCATAATATTAATAAAATTTATTTTATAAATCTAAACATAATGAAGCCAGACTGACTTTCATTAATAATTTCCTGCTCAATTGTCCGGCTGTTTTCAACTTTTATCTTACTTTTTTAATCATCTAGAACAACATTGTCAGATTTTCAAACTAGTGGTTTTATGTGAGGCTATGTTTTATTTTTCAGTGTTTCTCAAAAAGATTCAGATGCCTTCAATTGCTATGCATTTCAATGAGGTTTTAACAAGCCACTTTGCACTTTCTAAATGTTGTGACTGCAATTATTCTCACTTCTTCATCAGTTCTCAGAAGGGTTTTTACAATTTCAGTATGGAACCACTTCTGACAGGGTATTTTAACTTGTTTAGATGCAGAGGCTTCGTGCTCAAAACTGTCTTGAATTCTCCAATAACAGCTTAAAGGAACCATTTTAAACATCTGCATGTGTCTGCCACTAAATCACGGGAGACAGATTTTCCTCCTCTCTCCACCCACCCCCCACTGCAGGAAAAGCAGAAATTTTATGATTAGAAATACACTTTTCTTGGCTGCAGCACTTCTTCAGTATGATGCTGTTAGAAATAAAAGGTAAACATTTTTAAAGTAAGTTTTGCCATGTTATTTGCTTCACAATGTTTTTAATAGTAATGTTCTTTAATGTTTTTCCTTTGTGTAATATAAGGCAATATATTAACTCTTAAAATTTAGAAATTCTGATTATCATAGACACAGCTTTAAAGCATTCTAAGCCTGCTTTTTGGTTTAGCAAGCAGGTTCCAAAGGGGACTTGGTCAAGGCAGAACAAATATTCCTTGATTTTGTAAATAGGTGGTGCTCTGTGTTTCTACCTTCATACAGCAGCTTTCATTCTTCAAGGAAAGATCACGAAGGGTAAGGCACGACAGGAATTTCAACTCCACTCTGGCAGAAGGTTCAACAGAAACTACCCCAACTGCAGTAAGCTCTCCACAGTCTTTCTAGCTCTACTTGCATTTCCAGTCTCTAGCCTAATACTTAATTCTCCCACCAGCTCAAATCAGGATATGCCAAGATTGTCGGCTCTTTCTTACCTTTTAGGGTACTTTCACAGCATCTTTTACTCACTGTACTTGTCACCCCCACACCCATCTCACCATCAACAGTATTCCTGTTGTGCTATCCATCTGGACCTGAAAGTCTTCCTACCTTCTCTATCTTTCTCCCTTCTTTTAGTCAATGCCATCCCCTTCAGCCCATACATATAAGCTGATATATATAATATATTAAAATACATTTAATATATATAAATAATATATAGCATATACATAGTAATATATTCACATACATATATTTTATATAAAATTACACACAAAAAAATTGAATGAAGGAATCCCTTTATGTAGTTGCTGTGATATAGTATCTATACAACTAGTTTGCTACTGAAAAGACAGAGAGTGAAGCTAGTCAAATACTCCTTCTCTGAGAAATACCTCGGGTTTTACAACAGTGAACCTCCATTTTGACACAGCTTCTCAGCCCCAAGATATGTATAGTCTGGTGAGGCCAAACTGCATTGCTTAAGAAACTGACGCAACTCGCAAAGGAATGGAGGAGTTAGAAGTTGCTTGTCGTAGTACTTAGGCATTGCATTGTTGTTATTTTTAGAGCTTTCAGATGAGATTTTGTTTCCATTTTTGTGTTTTGCAACAAAATTGTATATTAAGCTTGCAGAGATTTCTGAATAGCATTTTATAAAGCCATTAGCAATAAAATATTCATTTTTCACTTATATGTTGTCCAAGAATACAAATGAGTATAATTTCTTCCTACCTGTCGTGGTTTAAGCCTCTCTAACCACGCAGCTCGTTCTCTCCCTCACTTCCGGAGGGATGGGAAGGAGAATTGAAAAGAATGCAACTCCCACAGGTTGAGATAAGAACAGTTTAGTAACTAAAGTATAACACAAATCACTACTGCTACCACCAATAACAATAATGACAAGGCAAATACAAGGGAAGAATACAGTAGCTCACCCCTTCTAATACAAAGCCCGACTACTCACTTCCCCCTCCTTCTTCCCCCCCACTCCGAGGGGGGGGAAATTGGGAGAAGAATCAAAAGAATGCAACTCCCACTGGTTGAGATAAGAACAGTCCAGTAGCTAAGGTATAACACAAATCACCACTGCCACCATCACCCACAACAATGACCAGGGAAATACAAGGAAAGAGGATACAATTGCTCACCACTCGATGACCGAGCTGTGAACTGAACTCTTCCGGGTTCCTGTCCCCAGTTTTACATCCTGGGCATGACGTGCTGTGGCATGGAATACCTCTTTGGTCAGTTTGGGTCAGGTGTCCTGTCTCTGCCTCCTCCCGGCTCCCCCCCTCCCTGGCAGAGCATGAAACTCAGAAAGTCCTTGGCCAGACCAAAACATCACAAAGCAGTAACCGAAACACTGGTGTTATCAGCGCTGTTCCCAGGCCCAAAATCAAAAACACAGCGCTACACCAGCTACTAAGAAGGAGAAAAAAATGACTGCTGCTGCTGAACCCATGACACTACCCTTCAACATTAATAGGGGGACCAGTGAGAATAATTGAACACACCTTTCACATTCATTTAACTACAATGAAATATAAACAGCTTTTCTAATGAAACGACAGTTACAAAAACATACTGTTTTCTTTGGAATTATTGTTACGTGCATCTCTGCTATTGTACTTGTATATTTCTTTATATATTTCTATGCATTTATATATTTATTTCCTAGTTTGGTAATTCTACGAAGCAAGGTTAAAGTATAGGACCAAGGTTAAAGTATAGGATCAATCACCATGTGAAAAATCAGTATTCTTTGAAACAGCTCTGGTAGAACTACAAAAATAAATCAGTAAGAGACAAAGCAAATGAGGACACATTTCAGCAAACTCCTAGGCTCACGACACAAGCTAGGAGTTTATCCATATTCACGCTATGCCACAAAGCAGCTGGTAGCCTGGTTTAGCTGATGGCAACCTCCCTCCATTGAGTTTCTTTTATCTGCTTCTTTTCCCTTCCCCTTGAATCCATCACTACGATTTTAGTTCTCGGCGGCTGCTACTGCTTACAAGAATCTCAGTAGGCTCAGCTATGGTAAAAACAAAAGTTTCTCTTGGCATAGTTGTTGCATCCTCTACTCCTCAGCACCACAAAGGTGATGACAGGTGCTAGCAGCACTTGACTGCTGCAGGGAGGCCATGTGGTTGTCACTACGTCAACTGTTTACAGAGCTTATGCAGAGCAAACTGCATGGGACTCCCTTGTGTCCTGGGTTCAGCAGTAGTAGTCATTTTTCCCCTCCTTTGTAGCTGGTGCCCAACATGGAGGAAGGGGTGGAGTGAGAGCAGCTAGGTGGTTCTGAGTTACTGGCTGAGTTTAAACCACGACACCTTGTCTTAGGCATAAGCCGTCATCAGAGTTACAAGCAAAAGCTAGTTTCCCAAATTCTTCCTAAAACCCCCAACAACTCCAACAGAAATTTATATCTAAAAGGATACATACCCTGAGAGATACTAAGATCTGCAGGTAGCAAAAACATCTGGGTTTAAGTGATGCCCCTCAGCAGAGCTTGACTGAAAAGCCTGGCTCACATTATTTCTTTTATACTCCAGCTGTTACACTGTTGCTGCTCAATATCTTTCAGGGGGGCTAAGTTCAATACAAAAATTTCATCAGTCTGCTTTTCCATAACTTTTAAAGTTAGGACAATTTTCTATTTGCCTCCATCAGATACTGTGTAGAGAGGAGAATCTTGGAAAGGAACTGCTCTGAGAAAAAAAGTAAATGTTTTTTGCAAAGAGTTTGCACTGGAATACAGTAAACAGATCAAATATGAGAAACTCTGAGCACATACACTGCAGATGAAAAAATATACTTATGGAACATTTTCAAAACAAAAAATCAGTTTTGAGGGAATGCTAAAATCAATATTGCCCGTGCCTATCTACTTCATTATACCTTTCAATTAATGGCCACATACGTCTTTTGCCACTACTTCTGCTTCAATCAGAGAACATGATGATGACTTTTAAAAACTTCTCAACTTCTCAATATATTTTTTAACATATGACACTCATATTGCAACACTGGGATGTTGCAAAAGGTCTGGAAGCTGCCCACATACCATCAGAAGAAAATTCCGCTGTCAGGTTTCAATCCTTTTTAGTCTAATGGCTCCATTTCTTTCACTCGGCTATGCTTGTCCTTCAGTAGTATAAAGTCTAATTGGTTTCTGTATTAGAAGGGCGACGGATGGGTGCCCAGCAGCAGTTTTAACCCCTGTCACAGCCAGAGACACAGAGTTCAGTACCTGGAGTTCTGGAAAACCTTACGTTAAACAAAACCATATTAATACACCTTTTCAAAATGAGGAGAATTTGCAGCTTTTACTGATGGCTCTTAAAGATAATACATTAACAGTGAATACAAATGAGCTGCACATTACTTTTCATTTGCTTGTTTTCTGTGAAGAAGCTAGAGTACTGTAACTAGTAAGCAGGAAAAAAATGCCAGTCTGTAGCTTTTTAACAGATGAACACAAAAATCCAATAGAAAATCATCATCGTTTTAATGTGGTTTTCATGAAGAATAACATCAATTTTCACAGGATTCTTGCTGAATGCTTCTGACAGGTTATTATAGGCAAGTACCTGAACTTAAATTTAGAGTAAGAATACTGTGGTTTGGAAAGTTACTTGCCAGCATATATATTTCAAAGGATTTCTACAACACCACACAAACTACAAAATGATGAATACTATTATTTCCATCTATTTACCACAAATTACCTAAAGCAAAAATAAAAATTTACTTTTTTACTATCAATAGTAAATGCTTATTTTGGGAGCCTGTCAAAAACAAGACTAATTGCCGGAAAATCAGACTGTGTTTTACAAAATAAGATGTCTATCATCCTGAAACCAGGAACGAAAACCAACCAGGCCTGAAATCTGAAGAGTTCTGTATGCAACACCTATGCCGTTCTTCACAAAGTGTGACTGGACTATGCCAAAATGGAACCATCCCACCAAACACAAACTGAATCCAGGTCAGATACACATATTAAACATACATAGTAAAAGTAAGAAAGAAATCATAAACCTTACCTATTGACACTGCTAAATTCTTTTCAGGGGAAGATTGAAGCTTAAGCAACTGAAAGGAAACTACTCTTCAATGACTGCCAGAGGCCGAGAAGATACCCCTCTCCCCATAGGCAACAGTATTAGATTCCAATTACCTACAAATGCATACCTGATGTCCTGAGTCTGCATGGATTCCTAAGCTATCTTAAATATTCAGAAAAGAAAAAAAAAAAGGCACAAGATTCCCATTCATTCCACTGAGAGGCAAAATTACTGAACATTTTCAAAAAAAAAAAAAAAAAAAGAAAAAAAAGAGAACATTTCCTCAAACACAGGATGTCATAATCTTCTGAATTTTCAAAAAGACAAGCATAGGCCTTAAACAGATGTACACAGCAGTGACTCATATCCAACAGTCACAGATTTCAGGGATTGATGTTTCCATTTTATGGACAGACATTTTATATAAGATATTTTTATAAAATTTTCCATTCTATAGACAGATAGGAACAGCCTCACGCTCGCAGGCCCTTGTTCTCATGGGGGACTTCAATCACCCTGATATCTGTTGGAGGGATGGTACAGCCCGGCACAAGCAATCCAGGAAGTTCCTCAACTGTGTGGAAGACAGCTTCCTTCTGCAAGTAATAGAGGAGCCGACAAGGAGAGGTGCCATGCTTGACCTCGTCCTCACCAGCAGGGAAGGGCCGCTTGGAAATGCGATGCTCCAGGGCAGTCTTGATTGCAGCAATCATGAGATGGTCGAATTCGAGATCCTCAGGACAATGAGAAGAGCGTGCAGCAAGCTCACTGCCCTGGACTTCAAGAGAGCAGACTTTGGCCTCTTCAGGAACCTGCTCAGTAAGATTCCATGGGATATAGCCCTAGAGGGCAGGGGGGCCCAAGACTCTTGGTTGATATTCAAGGATCACCTGCTGCAAGCTCAGGAGTGTTGCGCCCTGACTAGGAGGAAGTGCAGCAGGAGGGCCAGGAGAGCTCCTTGGATGGATAATGAGCTACTGAGGAAATTTAAAGGCGAAAAAAAGGCTCATAAAAGGTGGAAGCAAGTACAGCCAGCCTAGGAAGAATACAGGGATGTTGTCCGGGAAGCTAGGGCTCAGGTCAGGAAAGCTAGGGCCCACTTAGAATTAAACTTGGCTAGGGATGTTAAGGATAACAGGAAGGGATTCTATAGGTACACTGCAAATAAAAGGCAGACTAGGGACAACGTGGGCCCTCTCCGGAAGCCACTGGGAGAACTGGCTACCCTGGATTTGGAGAAGGCTGAGGTCTTCAATGACTTCTTTGCCTCAGTCTTTACTGGCAAATGCTCTGACCACACCACCCAAGTCTTGGAAGGCAGACGCAGGGACAGTGAGAATGAAGACCCTGGGACCACTGTAGGAGAGGATCTGGTTCGAGACCATCTTAGGAACCTGAACGTATACAAGTCCATGGGATCTGATGAAATCCATCCGCGGGTCCTGAAGGAGCTGGCAAATGAAGTTCCTAAGCCACTGTCCATCATATTTGAAAAATCATGGCAGTCAGGCGAAGTTCCCAACAATTGGAAAAAGGGAAATAGAACCCCCATTTTCAAGAAGGGGAAAATGGATGAGCTGGGGAATTACAGACGAGTGAATCTCACCTCTGTGCCTGGCATAAATCTTGGAGCAGATACTTCAGGAAGGCATGCTGAGGCACATGAAAAACAACAAGGTGCTTGGTGACAGCCAGCATGGCTTCATTAAGGAGAAATCCTGCCTGACCAATCTGGTGGCCTTCTCTGATGGGGCTACGGAACTGATGGACAGGGGTAGAGCAGTTGATGTCATCTACCTGGACTTGTGCAAAGTGTTTGACACTGTCCCGCATGACATCCTTGTCTCTAAGTTGGAGAGACATCAATTTGATAAATGGACCACTTGGTGGATAAAGAACTGGCTGGATGGCTTCATAAAAAAGGTTGTGGTCACTGGCTCAATGTCCATCTGGAGACCAGTAATGAGTGGTGTCCCTCAGGGATCAATGTTGGGACCGGTCTTGTTCAACATCTTTGTCGGTGACATGGACAGTGGGATTGAGTGCACCCTCAGCAAGTTTGTCGATGACACCAAGCTGTGTGGTTCGGTTGATACGCTGGAGGGAAGGAATGCCATCCAGAGGGACCTTGACACGCTTGTGAGGTGGGCTGATGCCAGCCTGATGCAGTTCAACCATGACAAGTGCAAGGTCCTACACCTGGGTTGGAGCAATCCCAGGCACAGCTACAGGTTGGACAAAGAAGACACTCAGAGAAACTCTGTGGAGAAGGACTTGGGGGTGTTCGTCGATGAAAAAATGAACATGAGGCGGCTTCAGTGTGCGCTCGCAGCCCAGAAAGACAACTGTATCCTGGGCTGCATCAAAAGGAGTGTGACCAGCAGGTGGAGGGAGGTGATCCTGCCCCTCTCTACTCTGCTCTCGTGAGACCTCACTTGGAGTATTGTGTGCAGTTCTGGTGTCCTCAACATCAAAAGGACATGGAACTGTTGGAACAAGTCCAGAGGATGGTCATGAGGATGATCAGGGGACTGGAGCACCTCCTGTTTGAAGACAGGCTGAGAAAGTTGGGGTTGTTCAGCCTGGAGAAGAGAAGGCTGTGTGGAGACCTCATAGCAACCTTCCAGTATCTGAAGGGGGCCTACAGGGACGCTGGGGAGGGACTCTTCGTTAGGGACTGTAATGATAGGTCAAGGGGTAACGGGCTCAAACTTAAATGGAGGAAGTTTAGATTGGATATAAGCAGGAAGTTCTTAACTGTAAGGGTGGTGAGGCACTGGAATTTGTTGCCCAGTAAAGTTGTGAATGCTCCATCACTGGCGGTGTTCAAAGCTGGGTTGTACAAAGCCTTGGGTGGCATGGTTTGGTGTGAGGTGTCCCCGTCCATGGCAGGGGGGGTGGAACAAGATGACCTTAAGGTCCTTTCCAACCCTAACTATTCTATGATTCTATTCTATGATTCCATGATTTATTAAGCCATTTCAAGCAGATGAAGGGTACTGCCCTGTCATGTATAATCGGGGCCTGAAGTGAATCACAATTAATAAGGTCCAGTTTATGAAATTAGCACCAAAGGAAAAAGACAAGGAAAAATTAAGTGGAGAAAAAAAAGTAAAAATGCATGAACATCAAAATAGCACCAATAATTTTATTGTCTATTTTGAGTAGTATGATCACTTCTGCAGTCTCAATTGAATACATCTATAATGAAAGCTGATTAATGGTTCATAGTATGAAATGAATACAAATTTCAATTTTATTGATCATTAAATACTTTTGAAGAGAAAGAGGGTTTTCTTCTGCTTCTTCTCATTTATGTTTGTGCCTTGGGTGCACAAATTTAACTATCACCTTACAGCATCTGTAGAAGAAAGGCTAAATTAACCTGCGAGCTAAAGTCAGACAGTTCCTCCAGGACTGAACTATCTCTCCACTATGGACTGACCAGGCAGAGAGCTACTGTACAGCTAGCTAGGACATGAACATACACAGTGATAAATCTGTTCTGGTCTAATCTCCCATATGAAAATTTTTCACACAATTGCCAGTGTGAAATACAACTAAACTGTATTTTAAAACTGAAAGAAACCCATTGCTCTGTAAATGCAAATTGTAACCGTGCAGTAAGCACCTCTTCTGAATAAATCCCAATTTTTTTCTCATGCTTTTAATTTATAAAGCAGAATATGGAAACTGGAGATTTAAAAAGGTCAAAGCCTTCTGCACAAAATCATGTTATTCTCCGGCTTAGAGTACTGTAGAACAATTCAGCTTAAAGTCTGCTGAGTGATTATTATCAGAATAATTGCTAAAAATAGCACCAACTGCTAGACACTGGGAAGAAAGAGAACAGGGTGTGATTGCTGAAAAACAAGCCTTAAGAAAAAGAACCTGTGTCTTTTGTGCTTATTTTGACATGAGCATTTAAGCTTTCGACTTACTGAATTTTAGCTACCTACACAAACACATACCAGTCATTTGACATATAATATTTTAAAGAAATGTTCTTTATTTTTAAAAGGTTTGTGAAATATGGAGTCTCTGTTTCCTTTATCCTAAACAGACTAAAGAATAGAAGTTAATAGTATGTCAAACAACAAAATAATATGATATTGTGTTGCTACAGAAATCTGAGAAATTCTGAGGACAAAAGTCATACATCTCTCAGATTTTAACTATGTTAAACATTAAGAATAATTTGCATAAAATACAGTATTATTTTTCATGCATGAAAAAGTCAAAGATGTAGTCTAAAATAACTCACATTATTAAAAAAAAATGCCTTACAACTTGATCAAGAGCTAGAAAAATTTGTTGATTAATAAGACTAACTCCAGAGGTCTGCTTTTTGTGGATTCTTTATGAAGAAATCTTTATGAACAATGGGTGGAAGTGGGCTTCTAATGTTGTATGATTGTCTTGTGAAAACAAATGAGTTTTCAGATGTGTTTTTGAAGGCCAACAGACAAGAAGAGATACATTTGGTTTCTGGTTGCCAGGGGATACAGAAGACTGTTTTCACATAGTGAATCATCACTGCATTTAAAAAATGGTGTTAGCAGAATTTCTACCACCAATGTCTGAATGCTTCTTTCTGTCACCTTCAGTGATCCTGCAGTGATCGACAGTCTGATCGGATACTTGTTCTTTTTTCATTTTCAATAATTATCTACCCCTCTGGCCTTTACAAAGTATGTATTGTCACTTATACCTAGCAAAACTCATAAGCATGATTACACAAGGGCTGAAACACTTTTGTGGAACAACAGCATGCTGTATAATTCATTAGCTATTCAATCCTATCATAATGTATACATGCAGAGCAAGACTTGGTACGACTAAAGCCTCATATGACAAGATTTTCACTCAGTTAAATGAAAGATGAGGAATTTTCAGGCAATGGGGGAAAATAATTGTATCTGATAATTTTCTCTACTGTGGTGGTTTCAGTCAGCATTCTGATGCATGAGTTTTGTGCAAATCTACTTGTATAACACGTATGAGAGTTTCCGTAAGAGTAAACATCAGTTGCAGTTAGTTTCCATTGAGCAACATAAACTCGGAGGAGAGAAGAGAAGCCTTCAAAAGATAATTTCTCTGATGTGAAAAGAACTGTGTTATACAGAAATAAAGTTCTGCAGCTTACTAAAGGATTGTCTCAGTTCCTGAAAAAAGACTCAGAGGTATACTGTCAACAACAGTTTTCGTATTTGATTTCAATTAATTATTCTGCAGATTGTGTACATTTAATTTTAAGAAAAACAAATTAATATGTTTATGCATGTAATAATTAAAAGACAGTCATTATTACAGCCTCAGTTCAGCTGATGCCTGAACTGCTTGCTGTAGTGAGATGTGCTCCTGAACTGAAGAATCACTGAGAACTGACAACTAAGGCATTTTACTGGAATATTCCACTGATGTTCAAACAACAAAAGAAATATGTCACTTTTCTGCAGGAGCATTCTGTAAGATAGATGATAAAACAGATAAAATATGATGTCTTTTGAGACTGTTTACAGTGCCCAGTACAATGTATAGACAATTAACTGGATAATTATAGATTAATTTCATTTCTGGGTGAGTCTACTTTTTGTTCCTCCTCTCAGTTAAAGTATTGATATTATATGCAAACCACTTCGTTTGTAACACATATGAACATGGAAGAGAACATTTTCTTCAAACCCAAAAAGCATATCAAGTGTCAATTTAAGACCAAAAACTGTAGCACTGAAAGGAACAGAAAACAGGAACCATGATAATTACTTGTCCAGGTATTGGTGTTTAGCAAAATAACCGTATTTAAAGCACAAAACAAAACCCACAAGTTTTATGTAAAAGGGCTCTTCAGTGCCTTGTAGTATAATACTAAACCTATATTAGACAAATCCCAGACATTTCATTGACATTGTTTTGTTCTAACTGCTGAAAGGGAAACTCTAAAGGTCTCACAAACGCAGAAAGATTTTAATTTATCTTATTGATTTGGGAGGTACACAATTAAAGTTACATGTCTGCACTGAATTGTTTCCAAGATTAGGCCTATGAGTACACACAAGACATGTACAGGCGGCCTGCCTAACATTTTGGGTTTTGTTGGGG
The DNA here is from genome assembly GCA_028858755.1 of Ara ararauna. Lineage (NCBI taxonomy): Eukaryota > Metazoa > Chordata > Aves > Psittaciformes > Psittacidae > Ara > Ara ararauna. The sequence goes on along the minus strand of CM054376.1, from coordinate 51,210,457 downwards.
TTTTTTTTGTTATAAAGAATTCGTGTGACCTTTTATTCAAAGCTTTCATGCACACCCTCTTCTCTGCAGGTCTTTTGTATTTAGTGCAGAAACCAGCCTTGAACTGAAGAAATTACTTTGTCTCAAAAAATCTTGCTGAGGTATAAACCACTTTAAAGTGCAATTTCTCTACGCTCTTTCAAATTCCTTTGAAAAATGTTGGCAGTCCACCAAAAGCAGAAACCCGTCAAAGCAAAAACCATACAACTTAGCTCACTGCACTACTGAAGTTCTACTGGGCGCTACTAAATCCACAAAGGAATAGCTGTGAGCTGTCAGTGAGAGGAAACTGTCCATTTGCTGTACAAAAATACAAAATAGTTTCTACCAGTAAATAAAAAAAAAATGTTTCATGTGAACTGAACCATAAGGAGAGCTCAATAGAAGCAGAAAAAAATCCTTAATACAAAATTGCACCAAAGACACCCCACCTAGATTATATGAACTGACACATGACCTAGAACTCCAGTAGCACATACCACACCTACGTAGAAGAAAAATATTCAGGCCCATCATGTATTAACAAAATAACTTCAGGTTTCAGCAGTCAGCAAGCACAATTGACGTAGCAGAGTTAATTACAAACATGCAAGCAGCTGCTATGAGAGAGCAGGCAGGAGATGCAGAGAATTTCTGAGAATCATATACAACATGTACACAGACCATAGGATCGTAGAATCATAGAATAGTTAGGGTTAGAAAGGACCTTAAGATCATCGAGTTCCAACCCCCCTGCCAGGGACAGGGACACCTCACACTAAACCATGCCACCCAAGGATTTGTCCAACTCGGCCTTGAACACCGCCAGGGATGGAGCATCCACAACTTCCCTGGGCAACCTATTCCAGTGTCTCACCACCCTTACAGTAAAGAATTTCTCCCTTGTATCTAACTTGAACTTCCTCCGTTTAAGTTTGAACCCATTACCCCTTGTCCTATTACTACAGTCCCTCATGAAGAGTCCCTCCACAGCATCCCTTTAGGCCCCCTTCAGATACTGGAAGGCTGCTAGGAGGTCTTCACACAGCCTTCTCTTCTCCAGGCTGAACAGCCCCAGCTTTCTCAGCCTATCTTCACACGGGAGGTGCTCCAGTCCCCTGGTCATCCTTGTGGCCCTCCTCTGGACTTGTTCCAACAGTTCCATGTCCTTTTGATGTTGAGGACACCAGAACTGCACACAATACTCCAAGTGAGGTCTCAAGACAGCAGAGTAGAGGGGTAGGATCACCTCCCTCCACCTGCTGGTCGTGCAACTCTTGATGCAGCCCAGGACAAGGTTGTCTTTCTGGGCTGCGAGAGGACACTGAAGCCGCCTCATGTTCAGTTTCTCAGCGACCAACACCCCCAAGTCCTTCTCTGCAGGGCTGCTCTGTATCTCTTCTCTGCCCAACCTGTAGCTGTGCCTGGGATTGCTCCAACCCAGGTGTAGCACCTTGCACTTGGCATGGTTAAACTGCATCTGGCTGGCATCAGTCCACCTCACAAGCGTGTCAAGGTCCCTCTGGATGGCATTCCTTCCCTCCAACGTCAACCGAACCACACAGCTTGGTGTCATCGACAAACTTGCTGAGGGCGCACTCAATCCCACTGTCCATGTCACCGACAAAGATATTGAACAGGACAGGTCACAACACCAACCCCTGAGGTACACCACTCATTACTGGTCTCCAGCTGGACATTGAGCCATTGACCACAACTCTTTGCATGTGGCCATTCAGGCAGTTCTTTATCCACCGAGTGGTCCATCTATCAAATTGATGTCTCTCCAATTTAGAGACAAGGATGTCATGCGGGACAGTGTCGAACACTTTGCACAAGTCCAGGTATAAAGTCCATATCTTAGAAGCAAGATGCGTGCCCTCTTATCTGCCAGCAGTTACCCATCCTTATCTTATGCATCTTTTAATGCATTTTCTAATGCAGAACTGAGAACTTAGGAGGAAATTCTCTGAAGATGAAATGCTACAACAAATCCTTGTGGGTTCGTACGAAAAGACACTAATGCTGCCTTCAGTTAGAGACTGTAGTTTGAAGGGCAGCCCTGCAAAGGCAGCAGTATACTGAGGTTCTCCTGTGCCTTAATATTGGTGACCCTCAGATTCATAGTAGCAAACAGCCGTTTTGTCTTACAGCTCTTCCTACAGACCCACTATTCACCAATAAAAAAGTGTTTGAAAGCTACGCAGACATAGAATCATAGAATGGTTACGGTTTGAAAGGACCTCAAGATCATCAAGTTCTCAAATATCTGACAATGTTCTTCAATCTTAAAATGTGGGCAAAATTAATAAGGTCAGGATTGAGAGACCTCATAGCTTTATAGCTTGCCTATACATCTTCTATTTCCTTCTAGCAATACTCTTCTGTCCCTCTTCCTTCTTTCCCCTGAAATGTTTGTCACAGTACCTTTTGCATCTCCACGAAGAATGGGCTAGAGCATGTGCCACTTATGCAAGTCATTGCATACGCATTGTTAAGTGCAGATGTCTCGATCTCTTTTTGTACTGGCCTACATAACAGACGTGCAGGATACGAATACACTTTTTTCATTTAGGATGAAGTTTATATTTCACTGCCTTGAAATCTACGTCAGCAAAAAGCAATCAAGATGAATTGCCCCTTTTGTGGTTAGCTATAGGGAAAGAAAGAAACTGGGAAAACTGGGAACAGCAGTCTGCAATCAAAATGAAAGTATATGTAGAATTTTTCCTGTATTTTTTGGTGACTACTCAGAATTTACAGGGCTTTCTTCAGAACCAAAAGAAGTCAAGGGGGAAAACACTGACGTTAATTCAGTCATTCTTCATAGCAAGCAGTCTGTGAAACACCATAAATCATAGGTTTCAGGGAAGGGTTGGCTGCCCTGTTGGTTTTGTCCCACCTTCAGTCTGCTTCTTAGCTAACCAGCATTTACTGTTTCTTGCCTGCAAGCATTCCAGAGACTCAAAACCAGTAACTCTTATCCTACTTGTTTACCTGCTATCCTATTGATGAAGACAGGGCGAACTGTGGCATTACAAAATAATAAATAAATAAATTATATATATTAAGCCCAGTACCAATTAATTTTCACTACAGTCTGTGATGATAAGATAAAGTAAATAGATGGTCCAAAAGTTAAAGATACCTTGCCTGAATGCAGGGACTAATTTCGTATTTGCCAATGTCTCAAATTTGAGCTTCACCTACCCAATCTTTTTTCATCCTTATCGGCTTTAATCACTTCCTCAGAGACCACAAAAAAGAGATTACAACAAAAATAAACAATAAAAACAAAGCAAACACATTGCTATAATACAAACACTTCCTCCCTGCCAACTTATTTCACAGAGATTACAGGCTAAATTAGGAAACAATAAACAAGAATTAAAGCAAACTCCAAGAGGCTGGGTGGAAAAAACAAGGAATACAGCAGCAGTACAGGTTAACTACCCAGCTATCATGAGAATACACTTTCATATCCTACTATCTCAGTAGGGTATTAGAGTTTTCTGTGAGATTCTGGGATGTTTTGTTCTAAATTTGAAAATTTTAATATGATTACTAAAGTTACTGCTGGCACTCACTGAGTAGAAAGACTAAATCACTGATCTCTAACTCTGAATTGTCATGGAGAAAAAAGAAGCAAAGGTAAGGATTATAAAGCACTACAACCCCTTCATCTCCTGCTCATCTTACAAAGCAGCTCGCTTGAGAAGTCGTTAGGGAATGTTAATGATACGTCACATTTTTCTGGGGCACATATGGTGAAGAAATTTTAAGGACTGACAAATTTTCAGATCCCAAACTCAAAGACATAACCTACAAAAGCAGTAAAGGAGGACCACGCTAATTCTCATCTCAGCAAATCTACAGACTCGTAAAGTTAACGTGAAGTGTGCAACCTTAACTTCTAAAGGGCGATTAGTTAGCTTAAACTCTTTCCAAATTAATACTGCATAATATCACAATAACACTCATTTTCTCAGGCTTTGGCATGACATTCTGCATGATTCCTCTTAGTGCACAGCAGTCTCATGTTTCCTGTAAATTGTACCTGTTTCTTGTAAATTGCATAGCTCCTGCTCTTCTCTCCCCAAGCATGCTCAGAGCTGTGTTCCAATCATTCTGGGTAATAGCTGTAGCACAGCCTTTGCTGAAACTTTGCCCTCATCCCCACCCATTTTTGATTTTTTCAGTAATCTCCCTTTGTTTAGACACTAACAGTACTTTAACACACAACCTATTCAAAGAACCCAAATAAAAGCTTACTACACAAATATGCTACAACATATAAAAAATATGAATTCTATTGACTTCTTGACATGATGTGAGTAGGCATGATGAATGTACTGATGCAACAGGAAACAATGAAAGCAAATAGCTTTCAACATGGGAAGTTCTAATGCACTAGAGGCTCTCTCTCCACTGCTTTCAGTTGCTGATGCTGGTCTTCAGCATGTATTGAAATTGTCAGTTTAAAGCATGGCCTGAAAGGAACATGTATTCAGGTTTTAGGTGTCTTTGACACAAATTAAAAGCACAGATATTTTAGTCATGACAGATGCTTTCAGATAGAACTTTTTTTAAAAATATATCTCAAAAAAATTCCTTTGTCAACAATGCCAAAGCCATTTAGAAACTTCTATTTCATCAAAATTTCCTACTCAATAGGCAACATTACTGTATCAGAAATAAATGCAGCACAATTCAGCATATATACATGCACAAGGAGTATGCTATCAGACTGAATAAAACCCCCCAGTTGTGAGTACTTAGTCTGACACTACACACAAGTGATTCCATCACTGTCTCATGTTTAGGGATCTCTTGACACAAGGTCAAGGAAAATAGTCTGTGACAATAAATTCATAGGGAATACAAGAAAGGGCTAAAAGAAAAGGCAGAATAGAAGCAGGAAAGGAAATCAAGTTCCAGAAATTTCTATGTTGCAGTTAAGTTCTTTATGAAAACAAAGGCTTACAGAAGGGAGTAAAGCATTCATTCTTTTCATTAAACAGCTTTGCCTCCAACTATTTCTAGCTGTTAATACTGTTATTAATATGGTATTCCCCTCCATTGTATATCTCAATTTTTAATACTCGTATTGGGTTTATGTGGTAAGGTTTTGGTTGCAGTGACAAAGTGCTCCAGGGGGGGATTCTGTGAGAAGACACCATGAGCTGCCCACCCCCTGCTAAACAGAGCCACTTCCAGATGGCTCCAAGACAGACTTGCTGCTGGCCAAAGTTGAGACCATCAACAATGGTGCTGGTGACTCTGTGATAACATACTAAAGAAAGGATAAAACAAAGCTGCACAGCAGCTGTGAGAGAGGAGTGAAAGCATTTGACACTATCTTCCATGGCATTCTCCTGGAGAAACTCGCTGCTCATGGCCTGGACAGGTATATTCTTCACTGGATTGGAAACGGCCTGGATAGCTGAGCCAAAAGACTGGTGGTAAATGGTATCATCTAGTTTGTGAGCAGTCACTAGCGTGTTCCTTAGGACTCAGTATTAGGGCCAGTGTTGTTTAATATCTTCATTGATAGTCTGGATGAGGAGATTGAGTGCACCCTCACTAAATTTGCAGACGACACCAAATTGGCTGGGAGTGTTGACCTGCTGAAGGATAGGGAAGCTCTACAGAGGGATCTGGACAGGCTGGATCAATGAGCTGTGGCCAGTGGTATGAGGTTCAACAAGGCAAAGTACCAGATCCTGTGTTTGGGCCACAATAACACCACGTAATGCTACAGGCTTGGGGAAAAGTGGCTGGAAAGGTGCTTGGTGGAAAAAGACCTGGGGCTAAGGACCTTGCACTTTGCTATATTGAACTTCATGAGGTTGGCATTCGCCCACCTCTCAAGCATTTCAAGGTTCCTCTGGATGGCATCCCTCCCCTTCAGCATACCAGCTGAACCACACAGCTTAGTGTTGTTGGCAAACATGCTGAGGGTGCACTCAATCCCACTGTCCATGTCGCTGACAAAGACGTTGAACAGGATCAGTCCCAACACCACCCGCTGAGGGACAACCACTTGTCACACATCTCTAGGTGGACATTAAGCCATTGACCGCAACTCTCTGTGTGTGGCCTCCAGTCAATTCCTTATCCACTAAGTGGTCCATCCATCAAATTTATGTCTCTCCTGCTTAGAGACAAGGATGTACAACATCTTCGTCACCTATATGGACAGTGGGATTGAGTGTGCCCTCATGAAAGATGAAAATTAAAGGCACTATTTAAAGAGCATAATGTGTGAAAACTAAACATTACAATGACGAAGTTAAAAGAAATCAAAGTGCAAAAGTGTACCTTCAGTAATTTATCAACTGAATCAGAACTCATTTTCACCAGTACACTTCAAGACACCAGTCTTGAAAACTAATTTTAGAACTAAAGGCCACAAATGCATGTTGGTAAAGATCTGTTGTCATATGCACTGGAGAAGCAGCAAGTGGTGATGGTACAGTGGATCACATTATTATATGAGGTCTATAAAAACAGAATGACAAGATCAGGCCCTAACTTATTTAGACATAACCTTGTGCACACAAAGACAGAAAAGGAATGAGGCTTTGAAATTCTGCCTTCTTTTGAAAATTACTTGTTTAATAAAGAGTGAAATAATCCTATGCTCAACTTTATTCACAACTGGTTACATTTAAATTTTAGTTTATTTCACTGGTGTAAGCCCAGGAACAGTAAGTGTTCTCAGACAACTGCAGCCTACAGACAATTTATAGAATACATACAACATATACAAACATTAAAAAAATACATCATCAAAATGCATGACAATATGCAGTTGTATGTTATAAAACTTCCATAATTCCTATACCCAATAAATAATGGGACAAAGCTGATGTATAATGTGACATTACCTTGACTCTGCCTTAGTAGAATAATGAACATTCCAGTTCATTTTTCCTCTCCATAAGCACAGTCATATCACATTTATAAGCTGGCTTCAACATATAAATCTGTTATTGCCATACTTGTGCTACATATTGTACATCCTAGGGCATATAACTTATGGTTATTTATTTTTGATACTTCTGTTCAAGTACAATACACGCATTAAGACTTCCCAGTTTTGACTTGTTATAGAAACAGACCCTAATTCCTAGGCAGGTCAGCTTTCATTTCCTCTCACTCTTGAACTGTCAAGACTAAAGCCTTATAATGTTCTGGAAAGAAGAGTGCAGAGTGAATGATGTAATTGTAATTAGACTACTCTTTTCCTTTAAGACATCCAAATATGCTACAGCTGTGCAGGAATGTAACTTTAATAATGTAAATGCCATAAACATTCCATAAATCTCTTAAAGAAAATGCCTCATCTTCACCAGAAACCTCATTTGGAGAAAAGGCAGAGCTTTCCAAAAGAGCAAAAAGAAATTTCCTTTCATTCAGTCTCTTTCAGTGGACATACAACACTGCCTGCTTACGTCAGTCTTTGGTGAAGGATGGTGACCCTAATAACCTCAATCTCTAACATAATCAAAGATCGATAGAAGAGGGAAAAACTATACATCAGATGCGCAAATGCCTCCAGATTATGGGAACAAAACAGGTAGGACAGGAGGAGGGAAGGATGGGGAAAATAAAACTGCTGACAGCACCTTTGAGGGACATAAGAAACTTCATCTGAAAACTGATCAGCTTTAGAATAAGAGGGGAAAATCAATGAAAATAAGAACAAATGCTTCCATAGAAAACACTTGTAAGACCTGTGGACTAAACAGGTTCCCTTTATAGGACACATCAGATGGGTAAGAGAAACCACAAGTTACAAATCACAGGGTTAAGCACAACGGTATTCAGGAGCCAAACTAGGGAGGCTTTCTGCTTCTTTTCTGTGCTGCTTAATGCCACGTACTTCTAGAAATTCCACTGACAGCCCCTACAGATTTGTAGTTAGTGCATTGCAGGATGGTTTCCAGACAGTGCTGTCAGTTTTCATATAACTTGCCCACAAAACTAGCGTGTATTTGAGGAACAGGGGAATGTACTGTGGAGATTCACATTTGATCATGGAGAGGCTTATGGGTATTACAAAAAAGAAGGGGAGAATTGATAATGAAAATGCAAAGCTGTATACAGGAAAGCCAGATTCTTACTCTTCCTGGCCAGAAAAAGTGAGGAGACTCTTCAGTAACTTTGCATGCCTATATTACCCTATTTTCTTAATTAAATTTACTTGAAACCTTAAGTCTTGTGAGTTGTCCATTTCTCAAAACCTGTAAAACAGTATTACACCGAAATAAAGGCTATGACAAGATCTCTGCTGGTCAGTACAGAAACTGTACATTATAGAATATGTTTTACTTCTTTAGGAACCTGAGATTCAATTTCAGTGACCAATTCAATGCCTCAGACGCCAAGAAAAAGCAGTAATTCTCCCAGAATTGATGAAACTGCCAAATGAATGAGCCTATCAGCTAGAGGCATCTCTCCTTAGGTGGAAGTTAATGAAGTTAACATCCTAGCTTAGGTATTAGACTGTGTTCATAATACATGACCTGCAGTTTGCTAAGTTTCAAAGGAAAACCAAAAGGCAAGACAGACCAAAACAATATTTTCTACAATCCCTGCTTGGGAAACAGGGAAGATACAATTGTTCTTCTAAGAATTACAATTCTCAGGTTTGGTTTTTTTTTGGTTTTTTTTTTTGGTCTTTTTTTTGCTTTTTTTCATCTCACTGAAAAAGGTTTAACTTCCAATACCAGTATATTAATGTCTTACTTAAAGCCAGCTGTCTGCTTTCCACATTAGCCTAGCACAGCAATCCAAAATAATTCCTGCAATGCATTAAATTACTTCAGTATTTTATTTGGTCAGTCATTCCTAAGAACATAATTTAGTTAAAAATCACCACATTAAATACAGAGATTGTCCTTGGATCTAGGAGCAAATAAATAAATAAAATGAAAAGGGTAATTTCCTTCTTAGACCAGTGCAAAATCACACCAAATGGTGCTCAATGCTTGTTGGCTTTTTTCCTCTCTCCCTCAACCAAAAAATCTTGGATACCTCTCTGCGCAGGGGAACGATGTTGAAGAGAGGAACAGAGAGCATTTGCCTCCTGCCTTCATGAGCACTTTGCTCAACTGCCAGAAGAAGGTCTGAACTGCCTTCGGTAAAAGAAGGACATAATCACAGGCTTTCAGGATCCCTCCCACCCGGCTGTTGTGAAAAAAGAAGCGCCACTGCTGCCACTGTCATTGCTTACTAAAAAGATAATCAGTGGGATTGTTGAGGAGACCCTGTTTTATTGGTGTTTGGCAAACACAACCACAGAAAACACACATGAGAGAGACCCTTGAGTACAGTTAGGAGAAGATATGCTTCATTTCCCAACCTTGAGCAAGACCTTGCATGAGGAAGAGCAGATTTCTGGCAACCTCATAATATGATAGACAACATTTGCTAGACTCCAATTTAGCATTTCATCAACAAAATTCCCTAGTCACTCTTAAATGATTTCAGTTACTTTGAATTTGGACCATTAACAGTTCTGCATGATCAGTAAGAGATAACTTTATAAAAACAGAAGTGCTTACAACTATATGAACATATTTGGAAATGGTGAAATATATATGTAAATATCTGTCAGCACCTAATCAAACAGAGATTTTTGCTTTTCCACATGACTGGCACACTGTACTACCCATTTGGCAGGGCATGTGTTTGATTCAAAATATGCCTGCATAATCCAAACTCAAACAAGCTTAGCAATATATGCAGTTACAAAGTTACCCACTTTAAATGGATAATAAATTTAGAGACAATATGAGTTTCTAATACACTCACTACATAGGCAACATTATACACCTTGCCCTGTTCCAAATTTTGTAACATGAATAAGTTTGCTTGTGCACACACATGTACATATATAATGCACATTAATATATATGTTCACACTGATACAAATACCTAAGTTTCAAACATGTTTGTAATACTTTGACATACATAGCATATATAAGTAAAATATTATTGTTCTTCTATTTTAAATCAATTCAGAAACTTGAAGTGTTTCTTGATTTTTAAGTTAAATCTGCTAACCTTGAATGAAGTTGTTTTTTCTTACTGTCAACAATTATTACATTATTAAACTGCTTTGAATGTCATCCAATTATATCTCAAAACAGACTAAGATTTTGTGCTTTGGATTTTGGATTTGATCCTATGAAACTTAGATTAAAATAATTTATTGAAGGGCCAATAAATGTTTCTATAAATAACTGATTGCTTACACATCTGCACCAAATTTCTCTTTCACTTTATGCAGACACATTTTGACATATTTTGTTGAACAGTCAACAATATCCAAGATAGATCTGAACTCTATATTCCTTAAAACAAATCCAGAAATTGAAATAAATCTTCTTTATGATAATAATAATAATAATAATAATAATGCCCAATCACTACACCACGTTCACTCATTCGTACTTGCCACAGCTAAAAATAACTTCAAAAAATCACAACATCTCACAGTCCTGGAGGCGCACGCCAAGGTAATTTCTTCTCCATGCCATCAAATGGCACCATGGTAATATGGGGACCTGATTGTGCACTGTTGCAAGCCTAGATTGGCTTGTTCAAAAAAACGTATTTTAGAGCTGTCACTATTTAGGCAGTTCAGCATGAACCTGCACTGCTCAGAAACTAGGGAAGTCTACGACAAGCCTGGGGCTTCTCCAGGCTAGGTTAACAGACTGATGCAGTAGCTCTGCTGAGAACCAGACTGCAGAGATCCCTTTTGTATACTTCCGGCAAAAGAGAAAGGCCTCCATCTCTGACTCCCCTTTTGCAGGGGAGTTACACAGCAGTTTTTAATTCCTAACATAAGTATTAGTTATTTGAGAAGCAGAAATGAAAAGCATCTCAGGTCTAAAAAAAGAAGGGCCACTTTTAGCCAGAGTATTAGCATCACATTAAAGAATACTTTTCATTACCTTCAAACATTAACCTCAGGATAGACAAGACAGAATCACAGAATAGTTAGGGTTGGAAGGGACCCCAAGATCATCTAGTTCCACCACCCCTGCCACGGGCAGGGACGCTTCACACTAGACCATGTTGCGCAAGGCTTTGTCTAACCTGGCCTGAGTTTAATTTATTTTGAGTTTTAATCAAAATAGGGTTTGGTTTCTTTCCTGTATATCCCATTGTAAAGAGTGGCTGGCTAGCACAAATTTTTCCTGATTCTCTGGGGGGGGGTTTTATAATCTGTATGTGACTCTCTCCAGTTCCAGGTTAACAACTATCAGTTTTGTACATAGTACTTCACAGGTAACTCTTCATATGCAATACTTAAAAGTACTTAATACTAAAGTGCAGTCAGTGGTGTGACAGCAATGTCATCATATTTTGACATCTTCAGAGAGCGTTCTTAATTTTTAAGAGATGGACAGATTTGCCTGTATCAACATATTCATCAAAATTTTGGACAATGTTTTCCCCAAAAAGATGCTTCACTACTGACTTTCTGAACATTAAAGAAGGGAAAAAGAAAATAGAAGACTCTAGATAGATAATTAAACTGATAAATAGTCCTTCCTTTCTTCCTTGTGTTACACTAGTTCCTATAGGTTGGAGTTTAAACAAGATGCATACAGTACTGATATTCATATTAACAGATTCTTGGTTAGTGAGCAGGCCTTTCCTGCTCAAAATCATGAACTGAGATCCCTGTTTCAGAATGGTAAAATAGTTATTAACATCACTCCCTCTTTAGTCAAGTTAAACCTAAGCAAATGTTTGCATCCCATTGATTTACAAAAGCTTTTAAAATGTGCTCACATGCTACTTTAAACAAAAGCATTTTTGAGAATTGTGTGAAATATACATGCGGTCATGTATCTGGTAAAGAGTGTTTAATTGACCTTCATCGTGGTTTAGATCATCCTCTATGTAACTCCATGAATTCCAGAGTAGAAATCTGAAAATAAGCCAGGGTTTGAGTACTGTTTCCATGTCTAGCTTGCTCTGTCACCAGTGATTTGACTTTCCACCCTCCTATCTCAAAAAGACAGTGGAATAGACTCTTTTTAGGTTAAACTCAGTATGACATTCATCTCTGGCTGTCAGTAATATAGAAAACAAACTAAAAAGGGTCTTTGGGACCTAATTCTCTAGTATATAGGTTTTATTGTCAACAGATGAGCTGAAATTAAAAAGCATTTTCCTATCACTGTGACATTTATAATTCAGCAAAGTGAGCAGTCAGATCAGAAATTAAAAGATAACAGAAACAGATTAAATTAGTAACATGTTCATATCATTAAGAGAAGTTACTGAAGAATTTACTTCTGATCAATTTGATGGACTGGCTTGGACCGACTGCTGTCATTACTCAGTATACTACCCAATGCTAATAGCATACACTTATTCTAATCAACTAATGCCATCTGGCTGCGGGAACGATTCAGGTTAAAGGAGAGTGTTCATTACAAGCAGGCACAAGGAGGAGAGGTGAGCTGGCACTGTGAGGCACAGAGTCTCATGCAACCTCATCCCAGCTCCTTTCCCCAGCAAAGAGCCTGGCTTTGACTCCAGTGTTTGAACCTATCTTCAGAGAACCTGAGCCAGTTACAGCTTTCAGATCAACATCCCAGCCCCTGCACAATTTCAAGACTGGAATTAGGAGACTGGTTTGAGTCCAATTCTCAGAAGAAATTGTAAAGAACTATATGCATAGTTTAATGTGCATAGTAAACTATGTGCATAGTTTACTTATTTTATAGTATAAACTAAGAGAAAGTTTCAGGACTTCTTGACAAGCAACACTAAACCCATGATTTCTTAATTTTCCCATGCTGCAAATGGTATAGGCAAAGCAAAAGACATCCAAGCTATTATTATGTCACACTGAATGATAGCAAAGGACACTTCTGGCAAGCTGAACATAAAACGCATCCTTCATTTCAGCAGACAAGCCCTGTTTCGTAAAGAAGATGGGCTACCTTAGCATAGCACTAAAAATGAATTAAAATTATACTTATTTTTCAGGATCAAGAATAAATTATGCCATCACAGAAACACAGCAGCTTATAATTTATAGTAATTTATACCCATAGCATCCAGACACAGGATAAAAAAAAAAGCTTTTCTATACATATCTACAGGGAAATGTCATTGTTGAATGCTCCCAGTTTGACTCGATTTATGGGAAAAGACTATTATCTTCCAGGAGCTGTTATCTTGAAATATTAAAAAATAAACTGTTCAGGATAGCCATCTTGCCTTCATGGATAGTACAAGCTATGAGACAGATCTAGTTTATAAGAAGGAAAGAAAAAGGGGGGGGGAGGTAGGGGAGAGAGGGGGAGGAGGGCAACAAAACCACTTTAGGCATTGACCTGTACCCATAATCCGCATCATTCCAGAAAGTGCTACTCCTCAGGTTCTTAGTTCTTCCCAGGTAGCTATCAGGCAACGGGATAGGAAAGGGAAGGGAGGAAGGAATTAGAAAGGAAGACTGTTAGAGGTCCACACTTGTTTCTTTATTAATAAAATACAGTGAAAACCAGGACATTAAATTTCTCTTAAAGTTTTTAAAGACTGTGAAAAATCATTGTCAAAAAAAGTGATGTTTCGCAAGTTCACTAAGGGATAGGAGTGACAGAGCACATGTGGGTATGTGCATATACATGTATGTACACACACAAGGTATGATGCAGACCAACATTGCCTAATAGCCTATTTTTATGGCAAGAATCTAGCTTTCCTCACTGCTGAGGGAAGCAGAGCACTCTGAAAGAGAGAACTTTGTCAAGAGACATACCAGTCTTCAGACTCTTAGGAACAACATGTTAGTATGTTGTATGTCATGGTCTGATGCTTACTTGCTAGGCTGCAGTACCTGGAAGAGGGCAGGCTGCCCCTAGCTCCCTCTGAATGGTACCAGCACTCAGAAACACAAATGCATCCCAGCTCACAGACAGCAGCTGGGAAAACATGTGCCTTTGCAAAATGCCAACTGGTTGGTTTAAAACCACTAACTCATGTGGAAAAAATAGAAGGAGAAAGATAGGAGATTCAGATTTGACAGGCAGTGAATGGGACAAGCCAATTTACTTCCTCACTAGCTTGGATTTTGTGATGATTTATCAGTTATAAATTTTGGCCTGATTTCCGGCCTTCACCCAAGCTAAAGGTATACAAGTTATTTCAGACATAAAATTACTTTGCACTACAGGCAATTAGTGAGGCCAAGAGGCCACCAGAGAGCTGCCTATGATGAATGCAATTGCTAGTGGGAAATCCTGGAGGGGTTTTGACCTTGTTGCTTTATTATTTTTTTTTAAACTTCCTTTGGAAATATCCCCAAAACACCACACAGCTGGGACAACATTTTTGCCTTGCCGCAGAAAGAAATGATGAGGCAGTTTACCCATTATGGAATGAATAGCTTTAGAGGCTAAAGAGTTTATGAACAAGAACATTAAAATGATCTTAGTACCAATACGTAGGAAATTGTTATTAGCAGTCTATCCAAAGTAAAACCCAGTAGGCTTAATGTTCTTAAACAAAATAAAATAAAAAGTCTTAGGAGAGGAGGAATCAGCAACATACATTGCCAGAGTTCTGCAGAAACACAGACCAACGTGAGCTGAGGAGCACCAGCTGCATTGCGAGTAACACTGTTCAACATGGATAAAAATAACAGAACTGAAACAACTCCGATGAGTTTGTATAATTCGGTTTCATATTTCTTTCCAAAATGAAAAGGGAGGTTACTTAAGCCAATATAGCATTGAAGCCATAGGGAAGACTGTACTGAAATCCCAGTTACTCAACAGGACACCTCCACTCCCAGCATTCAATGAGCTAATCTGGGCACTGCCAGCAAGGAGGTTGGAGCAGCTTGAATTCCACATCGGCGCTAAGGCTGCCTTTAAAGCCTATTCAAAGTCTCCAGCAGCTTTTGAAGCTCACATTGTGTTTAATGGTGTGGCAGCTACATTACAAGCTACTTCAAGTTTAAAACAAGCTCCATTTCATGTACACAAGCTGCAGCCACTGCACTTCCCAGTTTGGTGTTGACAGATCTTTTAGAGAGCTTTGTTTTTTTTTTAGTGTGCAGACAGCTGCTCTAAGGAGGTTACATCTCCCACACAGAAAGCAGGATTAACTTACTAAGAGTAGTGCTCCTCACCTGGCATACAGAGAAACTGATAAAAACAAGTGTTAGACAAAAAAATAGCATCAAAGTCTAACAGGAAATGTAATAACACTCCTTGGGTAACCATGAGGAATGCTCCAAGCTTCGCTGGAGCTTGCCACCAGATAAAGAGATAAATATGTATTCACATAATCATTATACCTTCACTGATGGATAATACTTTACCCCAGCTGACTGTTACACAGAAGGTGTTTCAACATCCTCTGGTAAACCTCAATAAAAGGAGCATCAAATGGAAGGTTTAATTTTTCATCATTGTATGAACACTCTGATTCCCGCAGGAATGCTCCCTGCAAAGGGAGGTGGATTGTGAAGTCAGAGAAATGCAGCAGACCTATGCCTTGTAATGAAAACAAACAGCTCACTAAATCTAATATACACTCTAGCTGAAATTTGAGCTTCAAAAGCAACAGCCCACAACTTCAGAGATTAAACTTTGCAGAAAAGCACTGATGGTACTGTTAGATGTACTATTTTAGTGTCATTCTTGCCTCACATGAAAAGTTTCTTCTGAAAGATGTAGCCAAGCTGTGTGGGCTTGATACTGCCATTAAATCTTGTAACTGCATTATTTTACTGCATGCTTAACAATGCTGAAAAATTGAAATTTAGTTTTTTTTTTTCTAAAAGGTAAGGAGACTTTCACATAAGCTGGGTTTAATGTTTTTGCTTGTGGTTTTTGGTTTCTTTCGTTTTTAGGGGGTTTTTTAATACCTGTTCAAGATCTTTTCCTTAAAAAGAAAGGCTGCAGCAGTTAAAGTAGCATAAGGGAAAACAATTCTCCCTTTCTTTTTTTTTTAATATGGGAAATAGAATACGTAACCCCATGTAGGGCTCTTTCATGGGAACAGACCTACCACACCACACACATTTAGAGCAAACTAACTTTACTCCACTTTTATATTCTGTGTCCCTCTACAATGTTATAAAAATTCAAAGATGGTAGCTTGCAGTTATCTTGACCTGTTTGGTTTCTGATTTGACATCCTGGAAGCAGTTAACTTGCTTAAACATAAGTATCTCTCAGATATCTTAAGGTATTTAAGTCATAGGCATAGGCCACCAGATATGACATGAGACTTATAGGAGACCCAAGCTCTTCAAGGTCTGAAGCTAGAAGCTAGAAGAGATTACCACAAGGCATACTAAATGGCACTCAACATCAATAGTAAAGGAACTGAATCAAGCCCTTTCAATATTCAAAATATTTACTCTATGCCTTGTTACAGTACATAACTTCAAAGAGTACAGTTTATGTGAAGGTAGAATTCTGGAAGAACTTTTGTAGGAAGAAAGGCTTCTTCCCCTAAAACACCCTGAACCTGGGGCGAGGTTTTGCCACCTCAGGAGGTGCACCTTGCAAGCTCACATCAAAACTGAAACCACATGGGAAAATATGACACTGTCAACCTTCAAGAGAAACCTTAAGAATAGCTAATCAAAAAGAATAATCCTTACTAAGGCTTGTGTTACATTATTCATCACGCCTTTGTCTTCATCTTTTCATTTTTTACTTTTTGCTGTGTATGGAATTATGAAAATAAAGCACAAATTCTCATCTCACTCTCAGCTCCCCTTCAATACATATACACATACGTTCTGCTGGACATTATGCTCCAGAAGCCAGCGGAAGCTCTGAATTTCCAGAAGTAATCAAAGGTGGCTGAACAACCACGGTGTTTGTTCAAGTTTATATATTCTTGGTTATAGCAAACCAGTTCCATTCAAACCTGTCAGAGTTCCAGCAGGACCACAGACTGAAAGTGGCACTAGTAAGCATTTCTCACAGATGGATGAACTCAAAATGCCATTGTCACTCAATCCTATGTTATTTTTTTACTTACAGAAATAGCACGAGAAAGTTGGAGGACATACCACTACCCCTAACATTGTGTTTCCCAGAATCACGTGCATATATCTGAACAAATGGCTCCACCACTCCTATTACACCTTAATACTCCTTAAAAAAAAATAAATCTCTCAGTTGTTGTATTCTGAGTTCCTTCCCATGTGCATATTAGGAAACTGCTCCAGAAAGAGCTTATTCTTTAGAGTCTGATATTGATGAATATATTTGATCTGTTTCCCACACTCCACCATTCCTATCAAATGCTATAACATTCTCTTTCTCCATACACACTTGGGTATTTTCCTCTCAATTCTCTCTTATAAGTGGACAGTACTGTGTATCATATTCAAAACCAAACCAAAATGTCCCTCCATCTTTGGAAGACTCTTCTCAGTGACAGAAGCAGCTATAAGAATAGCCTTTACTTGAACATACTATAAAAAACATATCACAGGAAGGAATAAAAGGTTTGTCTTCCATTTCCTACCACAATTTTGATTTAGTATCAAAATTAAATATCCTTTCAGTAATTTTCATATTGTCTGCCAGACAGCAGTACACATTGGCTATTCTCTATCCTCCCGCACTGTACTACTTTATTAATGTGAACTGAAAGTCTCCTGCCCTCTTTCATAATTTCTAATTACCTTTAGTCAATATTATAAGAAATGTACATTAGCATAAAGATTATTTTTGGCAGGAAAGGACACATTTTAAGGCTATCAATCTTTCTCCAGACTGAAAATTATATATTTTGCCACCTCTGAGTTTTTTTCTTGTAACTTTTAAAAGGTAGTATTCCATGTAAAGAGAGTTTCACTATATTCAGTTTTATTTTTATTCCATTAAGTTCCAATTTAAAGTTGAAGCTTGCTGTCATACATAATGACTGATAGAAATCTTTAAAATGATAATTTCATCTTCCCCTTATGTTTAGCAATGGTGTTTAGAGTTTGGTCTGTCATGCTGTGAAACTTGCTTGGCTCTGCAATCTGCAAATGCAATTTAAGTACCAGAAAACATCAGTGTGAGCATCAGACAGGAATTTGAAAATGCTTATCCTTTGACGATACAACTATGGTGTAAGAGGCTCATAAACTAGCCCTCCTTGTAGGAAGAAATGACTAGTTAGTTGTTCATTATAGTTCACATATTCTTCAATATTTAATGGTAAACCTGCATGTGACAAATATGAGATCATTCATAGAGGCACTGTAAAGCACACAGGCATATTTATATTACACATCCAAAGGTACATTCAAAAAAGCAGTCATTCCTGTTCTATGTGTTTGCACAAAGGAAACATTAGGAAATGTTGCCTAATCTGAAAATACAGAAAGGCTTTTTAGTACATGGGAAGCACAGAAGGAGGTCTGAATTTGCTGGTGTGCTCCCAGCCATGTAGAATAAATTACTTCTTCCTCCAACCTCACTTGTCCTACCCAGAAATTGCTCTGGTCTAATCACTCCCTTGGCGTCTGCCCAGTGGATTCTCTGCAACTGAAGTGTTGAATCTGTACATCAAGAGAAGGCAGTGGTTTAGTTTTCCTGACTTGCCATCAGTGCAACAGAACAGGCACAAGGCAGGAAATAATGACTTCCTCTTTGAAGCACTGTACTAGTTTCCTTGTCTTTCCTGATCTTCCCTTGCTCAAAAGAAGAGCAAAGTAGGAAATCAAGCATCATTTCATCCTCAGATTTCCTCTAAGAGCAGTTATCAGCTGCTCCTTGTATTGACACGTGCTGAAAGAATGATGCTATCCCAATTCACCCACTGAAAAAACTATTTTATATGAAAGAAAACCTTCTGGATTTCTATCATCTTTCTCAGAATGAAAAGTTAAGACTACAGGAAACATTTGCTGAAAGTTTTGAAACAGAAAGAAGTGGCAGCTCAGCAGAATAAATCACCAAACTCTTGCTATTCTGTTTATTGTTTCTAAAAAAACTGCTTCAGCTCCCTGAAGGCATTTAACAGTGGGCATAGTTTAACCACAGAACCACAGAATAGTTTGGGTTGGAAGGAACCCCAAAGATCATCCAGTTCTAACCCCTCTGCCATGGGCAGGGACACCCTTCACACCACCAGCCTGCACAAAGCCCTGTCTAGTCTCTCCTTAAACACTTTCACGGCTCGGGCAGCTACAACCCCCTGGGGCAACCTGCTCCAGTGTCCCACCACCCCCACAGCAAACAACCTCTTCCTCATATCCAATTCAAATCTACCCTCTTTCACTTCAGAGCCATTCCGCCCTGTCCTGTTACTACATGCCCCTGCAAAAAAAACATTCCCTTTACAGCTTTCTTGCAGCCCCCTCTTCAGGCGTTAGAAGACTGTTATAAGGTGTCCCCTGAGTCCTCTTGTCTCCAGGCTGGACAGCTTCAGCTCTCGGACTGTCTCCATAGGAGGGGTGCTCCAGCCCTCTCACCATTTACAGCTGCTAAGCATGTAAAACTGTTTACTTTAAAACGCCTCTTGGAAGTTTTACACAATTTGTTCCTCTCCCACCAAACTTCATACAAAACCCCCTCTATTCCACCAAGAACTTGGCTCAGAGGTAAAATCAGGTAATCTCAAAGGCTTTTGTTCTCTGCATGCTATGATTTTTTTCTTCTTTCTCTCCAAAGCTGTGATTGCTTTTTATTCCTAAGGTCTATTCTTCTTATAATCAACATCTGATTAAGCACACCCTATTAAAAAACCCTAAAAGTACAAAAAGACAAATAAAAAACCAGCAGATTTTTCAGGGTGCTGTAATTCCTGCAGCTTGTGCCTAAAGGTATGATTTCTTTTGAAGCTATATATTAATTCAGAATATATACATACCTGGTTTTATCTCGCTTTCCCTGGAATTAAAGACAACTTTCTTTCTACTCCCAAAACTCACTCTTGAAGTGCATGCACTTCAAATCACTTCAGTTTTGTCTTGAAAAGCAATCAACATGGCCATTTGCACACAAAACTATATGAACATTTTGGCAACATGGCTTGCAAAACCTAAAAACTGTAACGATTTTACAGAGTATGGTATTGTTAGGCACGACAGCATATATGGGCCCTAAACACGGAGCTGTATGACCTTAGTGACTGATCTGTTTCTTTTAACTGTCTTTTAACAATGAAGGTGAAAACACAACAAAGCCAATACACAGCGTTCCACAGAAAATGTTAAGTTTTTTAACATTTTGTAGGACTTGAAAGAGTCCTACAAAATTCTATAGTAATCTATTAATATTTAGAGGATAGATAAAAAAAAACCCCAAACAATAACTTAACAAAGAATTATCATTCTATATGAAACCCTGTAAAATTTATTTCAAAGGAGATAGACTCTTTTGGAGTCTTCTTTCAACTGGCACCTATTGTGGTTAATGGAAACATTTGAACTGACCTTTTATATATCAGATGATCACTGAAAAAGATGGATATTACAAAATTTTTTATGCATACACAGAGCAAGAGGCCAGTGATGCATAGTAGCAGAAATGTACCACGAATTAATTCACCTCTGGATAGAGGAAAACATTTGTATGTTGCACTGTTCACAGAATATTCACAAACATTCACAACATATAGGAGCATTCATGGGCAGGGGGAGGAGAGAAAGCAAAGTTTAAAGCAGAGATGACAAATGTAGATCAAGAACAGCATCATCCATATGCACTGGAAGCACAAGGGAAAGCCACCCTTCCATGCATGAAAATCATTGTGAACTTACCTTTGCAAACACCTAGATTCTGAAATTGTTTTTGCTTGAGAAAGTCTTAAAATTATGCCAACGCCTATTGTAGTTATAAGTAAAGACTGATTCTGTAAACAGAATTAACCTGTGCTAACTTGTACTGAACCACTTCTGTGCTATAATCAATCAAATGACAACAGCAAAACAAAGCTTTTTACTTTTCACAGCCAAGGATGTTTTCATGGTCTTAGTCAAAGACAAAACAACTGCAATAGGCAGACTTTCAAACTAAAACTGATGACTGCACTTCCCGGTTAGTATGTGAAATAACGAAGCTATAAGCATAGCACATCTGTGCTGCACAGAGACACACAAGCTTCTTGTGCCTACAGAGTCCTCTTATGTGAAAACTCTGTCAAGCTGTTGAGCTCCCTAGCTCCCAAAACTTAAACTACGTCCGCAGTGGGTTTTTTTTGTAAAACAAAACAAAACAAAACAAAACAAAAAAAACAAAACAAACAACAACAACAAAAAAAAAACTTTGGGGGATGAAAGAAATGTTTAGCAGAAGAGAAGTTAAATGCAAATCGAAGTTGCCAGATTGACTTCATCTGTTTCATGAAGGCCTATACATCATGAGCAATCTGCAATTTAGCTGCTGCGTGTTGGACTCAAGTAGAAAATGGGAACTTAGGCATCCATATTAAAACCTACTCATCATTATTTGATTGCTTATGCTGTAAGACCATGATACGAAGCAAAATAGTATTTGAAATGGAGAAGAATGGCAAATTTCACATTTGTTGTTTTCAGTGGAAATTGAGAAATGTTGGAATGAATCCACATAAAAACCCGAAAAATACACAAATTACAGTTTGTGCTTGAGTTTACTTTAAAATTTAGCCCAGTTTTCATTTATGTCATTGTTTTAATTTCAGCTGTACTTTGTCAATCATGATGTGAAACTAAACACTGCGCTTCTGTACAAGCAGCCTCTTCTCTGTGGTCCAGAAGTACACAATTCCCTCTCCTAACTACCAGATACAAGCTATCAATGTGCGGTGCTGGGCAGAAACCTTACTAAACAAAGCTCTGCTTTAAAATATAATACAGGAAGAAAAAACCCACACCTTCTTTTAAGTTAATTCTCACAATCTCACTACCAACACCCCTCCTACAGAATAAATCCTGTATGATATATAGTTATAAACACGTCATAATTTTCCTTTTATTCACTCCTTCTAAGATTACTTTTTTTTCCTTAAAAACATGTGAGTCAACTTGTTACCATAGTGGTGATGAACAAGAAGAGCCCAAATGATGTCACAGGCCAAAACACACTTAAAGGACAATTCGAGAATTTCAGCTGACAGTATATGAATACTTTATGTTATTACTTCAAAAGCTATCTGGAATAATGGCTACCCCAATCCTTTCCCTTCTTGCTTTCTCTTGTGATTGGATCTCAGTCTTACAACAGGAGACTATTCAAGCAAAAAAAAAAAAACAAACCCTAGTTCTTTGTACGCTGAAGTGATAAAACTTTTATTATTAGCAGTAACTGGGGCGGCAGACCAGAGGCCCAGCCCTGACACAAGGCAATGTTGCCTTGCAAAAAAAACACAAAAACCCAAACAAACAAAACAAACAAACAAACAAAAAGATTTAAGAAAGCTAAACAGCTCAGTTGCCAGGTCTTATTTCTGGAGTTCATGAAAAATGCTTGCTAAATCATATGTATGCAAACAACAGCAAGGCCAGTAAGACAGATGACAAGGAGCTCCAGAAACAAGAAATAAAGCATATTTGTTCTTCAAAACAAGGGAGAAGGTGTTAATCTTAGTGAAATAGGATTCTTGCAGCACTGGCAAAATTACTGTCAGGATAAAGTACTTGCTTCAACAACATCAAACACAGAAGCAGACCTGTCAGGCTGCCAGGCTAATGCAAAGAACGGCCCTTTCAGTGAAGCATTTCTACTGTGCACATTTAGTTCATATTTCATGACTTTTCTCCTATTCCTATTTTTGTGTCTTTGCTTCATGCCCTCTTGTTTGTGCAACTACATTCCAGACCAGTGCAAGAAATTGCAATTTAAGATTAAAACCAAGATGGATGCAATGATAGGGTTTTTTGAGTGTGACTTGCACAGAATGCCTTCCTTAATGACACACATGAATAGAGCTATCACTGCTCTATTTTGAGTATTGCATTTCCCAAAAAGAAGATACGAGTGAAAAATTAGTTTATGACTATATAAATTTTTATTATTCTGACACACTGAAGCAGCTCCAGAAGAACAGATATTTCAGTTCCCAGCATGCCAAAAAGGCTCATTTTTACCTTTACTACATAGAAAATGGAATGAAGTCCTAAAGTTTAACCATGGTACAGACAAAACTAAATGGCATTTTAAAAGATAAAATTCAGCACAAAAATAATATGCTCTTGAAAACTAACTATATATCTACATATAGCCTGGTCCTACTACACAAAAAACAAATGCGAACAATGCACTGGATTTGAAGACCTGGGGTGATTCTGCCACCATACTATGTTCTCAGGGTGACTTCTTTCAGCAATGATGGAAATATATTTCATAAGACACTCTGTCAAACTACCAAAATCTCAGTTCCTCCAAGTTTGCCTAAGGATATGATGGAAACTTACAGTTTGCACAGATCATTTTTCTTGCTATATTTAAATGCTGTTAAGATAATAAAAAATGATTCTTAAGACCCCCTACAGCATTCAGATGGAAACATCAATACAATTAACTAATAATATATCATAAATATAATGTATAATACAATGTACATGACATGATTATCAAAATAAGAATATGTATTAGATAATAAATATCAAAATAATAATATTATCAATGTTAATTCTACTACTAGTATACTATTGTATACTAATTCTTCCTAATTCTAGCTAATTAAATTGTATGCAATGCAAGCCCTAAAGTGACTAAAATACCAGAAAATAATTTGTCCAAATAATACTACCTAATTATATTTCCAGAAAAGCTGACATATAAATAGCAAACAACTATATTTTGATCCAACTTTCCTAATAAATTTATCAAGAAGCAGCCAGAACATGCCAGAACCATGAGATAAACACAAAGATACTAAAGTTGTGGGGAAAAAAAGTCAATTATATTGGTATATAAACAAGCCAAAACTCACATACTGTATTGTATGAGCAAACTACACAAACGGTAAAATAGTGCCTACAGAACTGCAAGACAAAATACACTTATGCAGTTTACTGAAAAAACATAATGGCAATCAATAAAAAAAACCCACAACTAAGAAGTTGTTAATCAAAGTCAAAAGAAAGATATAGAAGTTCATATTCATTGGAAAAATCAGTTGTGAAAGAACAGTCCAATGATGTAATAATACAGGGTACAAAAGATCAGTATCTAAACAGCAGTGTAAGAAACACAGATTTTAAGAAGATTTTCTATTTGGAATCATATTACAGGTTTATAGTTTGGTTTCAGGTTATAATAGCAAATTCAATGCCACCAATTGTGTAATTAGCTAGAAACTGGACTTATTTTAGGTATATCTATAAGAACTGTTTGCTCATGTTCATCTTACAAAGCCAGATGTATCTTCCTAACTGATTTATTGTAAAAATATGTAAGTAATTTATAGCAATATACCCACATTTTACCCACAGATATGAACACACAATCGTAATGAAAAAAGGCAGTCTGTCGTCACCAGAATGCAAATTACAATGACAACCACATACTAATAGAAACTATGAACACAAATTCATTTTGATGTCACCATCTCATTCATTCAGGGAGTTATTCAAAGCTCACGAACACCAATGCAGAGATCTCCATTGACTCAATGAGCTTTGAAAGAGATCCTTAATGAGAAAAAGAACTAATTATCATATACTTATGATAGTTGACTGATTTTACAAAGGTCATTATGATTAGCAGTATTTTTATCCTGGCTTATCTTAAACTTTACCTTGAGCGTTCAGTTGGAGTACTCCAAAAGAACTAATAGCCTTTTAAATGTCAACGGAGCCTACACAAGACAAGTACAAAGTTCTCCCTTCTGGTGAGGCAAATCAGGAGAGGTCCCAAAGGAGAGGGACCAAATGGTTGATAACTCCGATTTGTTTAGATGTTAGGTGGTTATTTTTAATCTATAAAAGAAAAAAATCTATAATCTAGAAAAGATTCTAGATTATTTTTAATCTATTAAAAAGTTATTCTTTAATCTATAAAACAGACACACAAAACTGTCTCTCTCTACATGCACCATGTAGTCTTATTTTGAAAGCAATCATTGATCCATGGCAGTGAGAATGAGAAACTAAATATCAGGTAGACCAGGAATACAAATTTGAGACACCATCTGATCCAAAGATTCATCACAAAGGGTAGGCCAAAGAAAAGTGGGACAGGGGACAGCAGATTAAAAGAAAAGCTCATTCTTATAGTAAAAGGAGTAACATAAACACTGCTTGCTTTATCTATGCAATTGCCAGAATAGCAGCTAAGGTCTTACACAGGTGAGACAGGCTGACATGGCTATACACTGGAGATTCAAGCATTTATTTCATCACTGATCTAAATTTATAATGTAGTTTAAATGAAAAGTGAAGAACTATTTTTAGAAGAGATGTTGCATGGGATGGCAAGGAATAGAAACCTAGCCTTTCATTCTAGTTCTATCCTGCTTAAAAGAGGTAAGTTGTCAAACTATTGTGGAAGTGTTTCTTACTGAGAATGGTCATGTGAGCAATCCAGCCCTTGGCTTAGCCCCACCCGAGAAGTGAGCAGTACCAGAAGCTGCTGGAGGGGTTACTAGAGGGCACCTTTCCAGAAGTTGCCAGAAGTTGCTAGAAGAGGACGCCCACTTGGTGACATGAAGAAAAAACTTCAGGAGCTGCCACCAATCGTGAGCCGTTGCTAGTATCTGCCCTGGAGGTACTAGCCAATCAACTGTTGTGGAATGTTCTAGTGTTCTGAAACTTTTCTATAAAAGGGATGCTTGCACACAATAAATTGTTCAGCGTTTGATCACATTGATCGTTGTTGCGTTGCTCCATATCCCCCGCAAACTATATTCTTGCTTAGCTGCTTTATGACACGCTCAGTTTCCACTGAGGCAGCATCAGTTTTTTCTGCTCATATCTTTGTTCCTATTAAGATTATCTTCACACAGATTTGACATAAGAACTGTTGATAAAAAGAGAATTTTCTCTTTCGAGCTTGCAAATAAGGATATTGCTTTTACCTGACAACTTCCCAAAATTATTTACTGAGTCCAGGACTGAAAACAGAGGAGAGTTTTCAACTTAAATTAAAATTAAAAAAAAAACAACAAAAAACAAAAAACAAAAAACCAAAATCCTAGGCACTAGCTAACTTTGCATTTTGAATCCATGAGCTCTTAATCATATGGACAATTACTGTCTCTGTAAGGGAAACTCACTGTGAATGTGAAAACCTAAGGAGAAATTAAGATAAATAGAGCAGCTTTCTGAGAAAGAATCAAGTGCCAGCTGGATTAAAAGGACCTATGTTATTTCACACCCAGCTGAGGCTCTGACCAACGGTAGAGAGCTGCTGTATTTATATTAGTAAGGTATATAAAAGAAAGATATACAGATCATTGGACATAAGCAATATTTCTTCATTATATACACCACTTGTTCATAAAAAATACATGTGCCTACCAACCGGCCATGGACAATTGCAAAACCAGGGGAAGGATATGTCCCTGATGTGTAGTTTCGAAATCCTTTAAAAAGAAAAAATTCATTTCCTTCTCTGAAGAAAACACACAACAAATTGAAGTGGAGCCAAATTGTACAAAGTCAGCACTATTACGTTGGCAAAAATCATGAATTTATGTAAGCATGTTATATCAACGGCTTTCTTACCTTTCTTCCACTTGGAAAATGATCAGCACTGTTCTCTGATACTGGGCTACAAAGCAATGGCATGCATTGTGCAGAGAAAACATTAAAGAAATCTGCATCACAGAGCTATGCCAAGGTCCATGCTGTGAAGAGCAAGAATTTCTCCTGTGACTACACTAGCACTTGTTTCATAAATTCTGGCTGATCAAGGGTAAAGGATAATTAATTAAGAGATTAAACTTAAATTCTGCCAAATCATCTATATGATCACATACAAACACAAATATTGAAATGGGTAACTACATGCATGGTTGGCACTCTGCTACCTGAATGCTAGACATACATTTTTACTTATTACATTTTTATTCTTCTTGTTCAGCCAGTTATGGCAACAGTTGCATATCGTCAGTTTTATTGCTTTATCTATCTAAACCTATCTATTTAACTGCTTTATCTTTATCCAACCAGTTATTTTCCATGTCAGAAAATCTCTGAAACCTATCATGAGGAAGAAAAAATCTTAATATAGCAGGAATACAGGACTGTGAATCTTCAGAGGTGGAGAAACTGTTTTTTTAACCTACTGGACTTTAAGGCAGTGGCACCAGGTATAAACCTTATACTAAATGCTCCTACATAAGTTACAAAATTATTTGAAAAGTTGGTATTTTCATATCTAAAACCCCAGTAAATTTGCAGGAAATGCAATTGCCGTGCAGCTTGGGTGTTGTGTATTCATCTTGATCCCACTCTTATTTCCAATTGTTTTTTGTTAAAAGAACTGGATAACTCATAGCAAAATTTGTTAGATCTGGCAGTACTATTTGTTTTCTCATCACAAACTCTTCCATCTACCTTCTGCACTAAATGTGTTATTTAGGTCAAAATTACTCATGAGCTCTAACAACTGAGCATAAACAGTTCCTTCTACAGACTTGTACAGACATCCTGGATTTCTTCCATTGCATGCTCATTATTTTGCAATGGACTTTTCAGTACTTGCAGATTTATCAGAAAATGTAATTGGTAGGATCAGCTCCACAGCCAAGGATCATCAGGTGGGACTTAGCCGTTCTGGCCCATTGCTGAGGTGACTGTCTCGAGAGCGGATGCCTGCAGAACCTGATCGGGGGGGGCACTGCATCCAGGAGCTTCAACTCGGAGCAGTGACAGGCACCGAGGGAGCCTCAAGTCATCAACAGGGCTTATCTAGGAGCCGGTAGCTCAGCGCAGGCCATAGTAGTAGGGGACTCTACTCTGAAAGGAACAGAGGCACCCATCTGTCGGCCTGACCCAGTCTCAAGGGGGATGTGTTGCCTACCAGGGGCATGGATCAGGGATGTTGCAGAGAAGCTGCCTGCTCTAGTCGGTCCCACTGACTATGACCCACTTCTAGTGATCCATGTGGGTGCTACTGATATAGATAGCAGTAGCCCGGAGAACATAAAGAAGGACTACAGAGCCCTGGGAGAGGTGGTTAGGGGCTCTGGAGAGCAGATTGTCTTTTCATCAATTCTCCAGTATGCAGGGCAGGACCTTAAAAAGGCTAGGAGGATTGGCCAGGTTAATAAATGGTTAGAAGGGTGGTGCTATAGTCAGGGGTTTGGGTACCTTGAACATGGGACTCAATTTAGTAGACCAGATTCACTGGGGGGTGGTGAAGCTGGTCTGACAAAGAAAGAGAAAAGTGGATTTGGTAGGTGTCTTGCCAGACTGGTCAAGGATGCTTTAAACTAGATGTGTTGGTGGAGGGGTCTTCATTCCATCCCAACACACCCAGTCACTGGCCAGCACCTATAGTAAACGTTCAGAGCAATGTAGACATATTGCAGCTGCTCCAGCCAATGAGCCATCTTCAACTGGAGCTCGGCTCAGATGCCTCTATACATGCCCGTAGCATGGGGAACAAGAGGAATTAGAGATGTGTGCACATCTACGAGGCAATGATATAATAGGCATCACAGAAACATGGTGGGATGGCTCCTACCACTGGTGTGTTGCAATGGAAGGTTATAGGCTCTTTAGGAAAGACAGACCCGGTAGGCAGGGAGGGGGAGTTGCTATTTATGTTAGGGATAGGCTGGAGAGTATGGAACTCGGTCTGGGGACAGGTTAGCAGTCAATAGAGACTTTGTGGGTCAGGCTCAAAGGGAGAACAGCAATGGGAGACATTGCTGTGGGGATCAGTTACAGACCGCCTGACCAAGAGGACTTGGTGGATGAAGCGCTCTAGAGACAGATAGGAACAGCCACAAGCTCGCAGGCCCTTGTCCTCATGGGGGACTTTCATCACCCTGATATCTGTTGGAGGGATGGTACGGCCCAGCACAAGCAATCCAGGAAGTTCCTCAACTGTGTGGAAGACAGCTTCCTTCTGCAAGTAATAGAGGAGCCGACAAGGAGAGGTGCCATGCTTGACCTCGTCCTCACCAACAGGGAAGGGCTGCTTGGAAATGTGATGCTCCAGGCCAGCCTTGATTGCAGCCATCATGAGATGGTCGAATTCGAGATCCTCAGGACAGTGAGAAGAGCGTGCAGCAAGCTCACTGCCCTGGACTTCAAGAGAGCAGACTTTGGCCTCTTCAGGAACCTGCTCAGTAAGATTCCATGGGATATAGCCCTAGAGGGCAGGGGGGCCCAAGACTCTTGGTTGATATTCAAGGATCACCTGCTGCAAGCTCAGGAGTGTTGCGTCCTGACTAGGAGGAAGGGCAGCAGGAGGGCCAGGAGAGCTCCTTGGATGGATAAGGAGCTGCTGAGGAAAATTCGAAGGAAAAAAGAGGCTTATAAAAGGTGGAAGCAAGGATAGGCAGCCTGGGAATAATACAGGGATGTTGTCTGGGAAGCTAGGGACCAGGTCAGGAAAGCTAAGGCCCACTTAGAATTAAACTTGGCCAGGGATGTTAAGGATAACAGGAAGCGATTCGATAGGTACATTGCAAATAAAAGACAGACTAGGGACAATGTTGGCCCCCTCCGGAAGCTACTGGGAGAACTGGCTACCCTGTATTTGGAGAAGCCTGTGGTTGGTAATGACTTCTTTGCCTCAGTCTTCACTGGCAAATGCTCTGACCACACCACCCAAGTCTTGGAAGGCAGATGCAGGGACTGTGAGAATGAAGACCCTGGGCCCACTGTAGGAGAGGATCTGGTTCGAGACCATCTTAAGAACCTGAACGTATACAAGTCCAACGGACCTGATGAAATTCATCTGCAGGTCCTGAAGGAACTGGCAAATGAAGTTGCTAAGCCACTGTCCATCCTATTTGAAAAATCATGGCAGTCAGGTGAAGTTCCCGATGACTGGAAAAAGGGAAATAGAACCCCCATTTTCAAGAAGGGGAAAATGGATGAGCCGGGGAACTACAGACCAGTCAGCCTCACCTCTGTGCCTGGCAAAATCTTGGAGCAGATTCTCCTGGAAGGCATGCTGAGGCACATGAAAAACAACAAGGTGCTTGGTGACAGCCAGCATGGCTTCACTAAGGGGAAATCCTGCCTGACCAATTTGGTAGCCTTCTATGATAGGGCTACGGAACTGATGGACAGGGGTAGAGCAGTTGATGTCATCTACCTGGACTTGTGCAAAGCGTTTGACACTGTCTCACATGACATCCTTGTCTCTAAGTTGGAGAGACATCAATTTGATAGGTGGACCACTGAGTGGATAAAGAACTGGCTGGATGGCCGCATGCAAAGAGTTGTGCTCAATGGCTCAATGTCCAGCTGGAGACCAGCAACGAGTGGTGTCCCTCAGGGATCAGTGTTGGGACCAGTCTTGTTCAACATCTTTGTCAGTGACATGGACAGTGGGATTGAGTGCGCCCTCAGCAAGTTTGCCGATGATACCAAGCTGTGTGGTTCGGTTGATACGTTGGAGGAAAGGAATGCCATCCAGAGGGACCTTGACACGCTTGTGAGGTGGGCTGATGCCAACCTGATGAAGTTTAACCTTGACAAGTGCAAGGTTCTCCAGCTGGGTCGGAGCAATCCCAGGCACAGCTACAGGTTGGGCAGGGAAGAGATTCAGAGCAGCCCTGCAGAGAAGGACTTGGGGGTATTGGTCGATGAAAAAATGAACATGAGGCAGCTTCAGTGTCCTCTCGCAGCCCAGAAAGCCAACCATATCCTGGGCTGCATCAAAAGGAGCGTGACCAGCAGGTCGAGGGAGGTGATCCTGCCCCTCTACTCTGCTCTCGTGAGACCTCACTTGGAGTATTGTGTGCAGTTCTGGTGTCCTCAACATCAAAAGGACATGGAACTGTTGGAACAAGTGCAAAGGAGGGCCACGAGGATGATCCGGGGACTGGAGCACCTCCCATTTGAAGATAGGCTGAGAAAGTTGGGGCTGTTCAGCCTGGAGAAGGGAAGGCTGTGTGAAGACCTCATAGCAGCCTTCCAGTATCTGAAGGGGGCCTAAAGGGATGCTGGGGAGGGACTCTTCATGAGGGACTGTTGTGAGAGGACAAGGGGTAATGGGTTCAAACTTAAACAGGGGAAGTTTAGATTGGATATGAGGAAGAAATTCTTCACTGTAAGGGTGGTGAAGCACTGGAATGGGTTGCCCAGGGAAGTTGTGAATGCTCCATCGCTGGCGGTGTTCAAAGCTCAGTTGGACATAGCCGTGGGTGGCATGGTTTATTGGGACGTGTCCCTGCCCATGGCTGGGGGATTGGAACTAGATGATCTTAAGGTCCTTTCCAACCCTAAGTATTCTCTGATTCTATGATTCTATGACTGACCTGCAGCAACTGATCAAACCTATAGAAGTACTAAATGGGAAAATGGTTCCAGTTTTGTAGCTGTTATAATTTTATGGTCTTCAGGCACAAGATAATTGTAGCCAATTGCACAAAACTGCTGATGTTGGGACATTACATATTAATTGCTATTTTTAACGCTTCTCTGCAAGGTGATGTTAAGACTTGGCTTTTGAGGAGGCTGGGGTAGCATGCTATGGAAATCTGTGCTGACCAGGAGCATGTCACACTGTTGTATGAAAACATTTCATCAAGGCAACCGCAGTAGGAGTAAGAAATAAGCTAATCCCTTGGCTTCTGAATACATGAAGTAGACACGTAGATCAATACTAATCTCTAGATGTGGAAGGATGATATTTCAAGTTGATCTGGTTTCAGTAAGGCTGCAGTACATAGACATATGTAGTTTACAAAAATAAAGCCATCAGAACAAACAGAACATAAATGGCGCAGAGAAATATTTCAACTTTTTAGCATTAAAAATAAGTGTATTAATTTGAGACTGGTAATTTCAAAGCGTGGCTCAAAAATACTCTGAATGTGGCCTGAAAACGAACTTCATTGCAAGTGAAGGCAATGACCAGACTTGATAACTGAGCTGGATTTTTTCAGTTCTTTCTGTTGAGCTGAGATTAGCGTGACTTCTCAAGACCCCAGGACTGCGTGCCAGTCCCAGTCTGTAACCTCACGCTATTTAAGTACTCATGGAGTGTTAGCAAATGAACACACTCCCACGAGTATCTGCTGTTACGTATGAAGATCCTGAAGAGTAAAGGAATCTATGGTTTGTTTGCTACTGTTAAATACCTAATAATGAATAATCTTAGAATAAAATATCTTCGCTGCCAAAAAGAACATCTGATTATATCCACTGACTCCCAATATTCTCTGTTACCCTGAGATATTCTACTAAAAAATACACAAGCAGTGTGACAAAAGAGTGTTCTGCTCTTTCTTTGCAAGCAGCTGGGCAAGGGCATACCAGTGTGTATTTCCAAGTGAAAAAGAAATTAAATTCGATAAATACTATTACTAAACCTAGTACATTTTTATTATTAGTTATTTTAATTTATGGGTGTCAACACACCATGAAATGAAGGAATTACCAATTTCTAGCACAAATTACTTGATAAAAGGGACCGCATTAAATGCAGAGTTGTTGAATAAATCAGTAATGCTAGAGTGGTTAATTACAAAGTTACTTAAAGGAAGAAAATCTGCAGTATTTTACACTGTATTAAACTTGCAATTGCTTCCTAAGTGGCTAACAGACAATATTAGTAAACACAATACATTTCATAGTGGACTACCGAAAATGCTTTAATATCTTTAAAAAACATAGTTTAAGGCAAATTCCGTATTGCTTAGCAATCAGGCTACAAAGTACAGCAAACAACATGTAGCTTTCTCTTAGTACTTTCCATTAGTAGATTGCAAGCACAGCATAAAAGTAGACTCTATAATTACGCATATTTTACTGATGAGGTGAAAGATGCATGGGGAGAAGTAATGTAGCCAGTGATATCCAACAGGCTAATTGCAGACTGAGTGGTCTCACTTTGTCCCACAAGTCTCAGGCAACTGTCACGGCAACTGTCATTTTTTTTAGTGTAATCTAAAAGCACTGTATTGCACACATTAAGTTTTAATGACAGCCACAGAAAGCTGCAATTTCCCACAGTAAAATAAATGATTAATTAGTAAAACACAGTATGCAATATATGTCCAGAATGACTTATCCCTATTGCTAATTGTAGCAATTAGCTTCAATTTCTAAAGCTCCACAGCCTGCATGGTGTTTTGCAGAGTTGTGAAAGAAGCATGGCCATGCACTGAATAATTTATGTTCCAAATTACACAAACATACAGGCAACATATCTTAATTGTCTGGATTAGCAACCAGTAAGGTCACTTCTAATAGCGTCATAAAAATATCTGAAAGTAGAATTATGTAGCTGATAACCCACATATTTCATAAAGAATAGAGGGGAAATGTGACCTGTAGAAATAAGCCTAAATGTGGATAAGATTTTGTTTTTACTGGGACATTCATCTCAATATCTAAAGTTTGAACAAAACCCCATTACAACACTGACTAAACAGATTTGTTCCCAAAATAGCTTTTTTTTCACCACTACATTTATTTCAGCACAAAGACCCCTTGTTTTGGTTTGGTTTGGTTTTTTTTGCCAGGTGCAATACCAAAACCATACAAGTTTTCCTCATGTGTCTTTGCCTAAAATGTTCTACCAATGATTTCCACAAAGGCAAAGCTGTTAAACGTCCTCTTAATTAGCCAGCCTTCAACATTGCCTCAGTAAGCTATAACTCAAAGCATAAAAAAGTTAATGGATGGAAATAATTTCAGTCTCATCTTGAAGAGTACAGGAAAGCCCACATACTGTTTGGGAAAGAGGCATTATATATTCATTATTGTTGATAGCAATAAGCGAGGAAGAAGCTACAGCCTAAATTTTAGAAGCTCACTGACTACAAGCAATCAATTAGCGGCCACAAATGTAATAAAACATAGAAAGCACAGCTCGGCATATGGGGGAGGAAAGATGACACAGATTCTGAGTTTAAGACTGGCTCAGAGCAGAAAGGCCTGCCTGAAGGCAGAAAGTGAAGAATTCATTTCTGAGGAGAGAGCAAACTGCCCTCGACCAACTCACTCCTGATTTTGTTGTTTGTTTTGTTTTTTTTTTATTGTTGTTCTTTTTTATTTCTTTTTTTTTGTTGTTGTTGTTTTTCTTTTTTGTTTTGGAATAAGAGCAGTTCTTACTGAGAAAAAGGTCAAGACCAAGCAGACTTCGAGGAAAAAAAAAACCAAACAGTTCAACAAACATAAGTGAGATGGAGAGAAAAGGGAGGCCAAGAACTACTTGTAAGTCACAGACAGGCTACATGACAACTTGTATTGTCTTATATGGTGAAGTGGCTGTCATCAAGCTGCCTGTGGTGCTAATCTGCTGTAAAGCTTTTTCATGAAACTTTGCAATCCCCAAGTCTTGATTATTCCATTTATTTCACATTTATCTGTCAAGAATGGAATATCCAATAGAAAAAGCTGCAAAATACAGTGAAACATACTTTTTGGATCGATTTCTAGTGGATCACTGAGTTTGCTCATGTGCCAGGATCCTCCAGGCTCTCTTCATCTTTGTTCAATGAGATTCTCAAAACATTAGGGAACAATCTGCCTTATGAGACTGGCATGGCCAAAGCTATAAGGAATTATTAGTAAACATTTTGAAGGCTTTCTCACTAAAAGTGAACTGGTAATTAATTCTCTTAATTGAATGATCATTCATTAGTCTTTTACAAATACATTACCTAATAACATTCTCAATCTTGCAAGTTACTGTCATGCCTTCAATTTCCCTTTTCACGATAACACTAACAAGCTAAACTCACAGCTATATAACTTTGCAGCACAGTACAGAATATATTGTATGCACTTTTTCCATTTAGATTCTTCTATTACAAGCAAGCGCAATGATAAAAAGAAGTATATTTTACTAGCTAGTATTACATTTTGGAAGATCATAATTAAATTATTCCTCAGAAGCAGTGCTCAGTGCTTAAATAGAAGGATTATACTGAATACCAGGGCCAGTATTTTAACTCAATTAACATGTTATTTTTCAATACAGAGGTGTAGACAATTGTAATTTCTTCTTTTACGGGTAACATCAGCTATGAAACTGAAATACTGCAGCTTTTTTTCCTGATAACTCATGTGTAATTTTCCCCTTGTAGACTGTGTGCTTTGCATATTTTTAAACTGTGTGAAAATACATGACATGTTATTTTAATAAATATACATATTTAATACTGTTACAGCCAAACAGTATTTCACTTCTATACCGTATAAACCTGCCAGAGCCTATGTTCCACTACATCTAAAAATATGTGAACATTCCATGGTAAGCAAAGTGGGTTTCTTTTATATCTTTTAATTAAGTACTGTTGTGAGTTTGACTTATAATATTGATTTGGGCAGAAGTGATTTTTGGATGAAGAAATTACATCTAGTTACAATGGAAGTAGGGTACCTTCTGCATGGAAACTGCCTGCCAAATATGCTTAGATGACTTATTTATCACACTCTTCAACACAATATATCAATTTGATAGAATTATATCTTCCTGGAATCTTCACTAATAATTTAAAAGTGACATAAACATATAAAAGTCTGGATTTCTGAAGATAATCAAGTTATGTCATTCCAATATAAATGTGTAATATATTTCAAGGTCATCTTCTCTTTGGTTGTTCAAACTAGCTACTTATGGTCTTTTGAATCCTATTCTGGTTTTGGAATAATTCCTAAAATTTTAACATGTTTTAAAGAATATATTGTTTGTGAATATTTTGTTGTTAGTGGTCTTTCACTTTCCTGCAATTACACAATGGCTGCTGCCCACTGTACAGTGGATGGGTTTGATAATTTCTTATGGAGATATGAAAACTGTGTAGTTTAACATGACCTTGAAAAATAATTTTTTGTTTCAAGAATTAGTATGTGTACTTAGATCAATACAGTAAGACTAGACTACATGGCAGCTATTTCTCAGATAGAGCTACTAAAAAGTACACTCCTGTACTATATACAGCATTTTACATATCTTTTCAATTCCTGCTATTATACAAGTAATTCAAAAACAAAATACAAATAATTTGAGGTAGAAAAAGTTTTCAATAATCATCAGATTGGACATTTCATTCTAGCCGTGTAAGTTTTGTTCGGCTCCAGACTAGAACAATGTGTACTTCTACTAGAATATTCCATCTCAAAAGTGCCAAAAACCAGGGAAGCAAGTAACAGCACATACATATGTGCATCACATGTAACATCCACCTGCAGAATTAATAAAAGGCCATTTTGATTTCATAAAGGAAGGCAAGGCAAGAAGAAAAGGAAAGGACAGAATCACACTGCATTACAGTCAGATGAGAAGATGGAAATTACATGGTACAAAGGAACAAGTAAAATGTTGAATGATTAAGATAAAAAATAAAATTAGTTACATAAGGATGCATTAGTAACTGGACATGAATTTTTCACACTAGAAGAAACAGAGCATCCACTCAGTGCTAATAGCTCAATGTTACAACTGCTATGTCATATAATATTATAATTCTTATTATTTATTTCCATATATAATAAGGTTACAAATCCTTTTTAGTGGAAAAAAAGCTTTAAATGCACTCTATATTCTGACATTGCATAAGCAGGAACTGATGGAGAATTAATGATTTCAATTTCAGTTTCAGCAAAACAGAAGTCCATTAAGAAGCCCAACAGCATACCTAGAGCTGCTAGTGAACTGAAGGAAACTGGAAGGCATGAGGCTTGCCATAGAGCAAAACCCATGCTATTTATGAGGATTAATGGATGACTATCAAGGCTAAAACTGTGACAAACCTTCTCAGACAGGACAACAACTGGCTGAATTTCTATACAGCTGATTAAAAAGGCAGCATTAAAAAAATGAAAAAAAACCAATCAAATGTCCCAGGAGACCAAACAACAACCAACCAGAAAAAAAAAAAACCAACCCACACCGTCTCAGTTAGGTGACTAGCACTTCATCATACAATGACATTGCAACAAGGGAAATTCTGATTATATCTTAGGGAAAAAACCTCAGTGCTCAATGATGTAGTCAAATACTGGAACTGCTATCCAGACATTATACAGAAACCCCACTAAGGTACCAAAAACTTACTTAGACAAGGCCGTCAGTAACCCGTTCTAAGATGAGCTAGCTTTGAGCAGAGGGGTTGGACCTCAAGAGGCCCTTATGAAGCTACATTATGCTGTAATCCTATGAATTACATAGCTTAAAAAAATATATATACCTTGTAGATCTCAAAGACAATGCACATTGCAGCTCACTAACATGAAACTGAAAGTTTGTAAAAAAGATGTCAAAGCTCCACAGCTGGAAGGTGTCAAAAAAAAACAACAACAAACAAAAACCAAACCAACCCAATAATAATTTGATTTCTTCTAAAATACTAAAGGGAACTGGATGTAAAAAAAAAATTTCAAAGCAACACCTGTAGCCCATCAGGGAAGCAGGAGAACACAGCAGGACAGGACTAGTCAGGACTCCTGAAATTGTTAGAATGGCCTAAGAAATCCGATTTCAATGGTCATTTATAAACTCAGGATACTAATCTTTAAGTTCAGTACTGTAACTTAAAAGAACATTTCTTTTTTTTTGCATCTCTCCTCTGAACTAATTGCAGACTTTCTACTGATTAACAACTGTAGTTAGAAAACTGAAAAGCTCTAAAATACTAGAGGGAACCAATACAATTTTTTTGATCTAGTACTTCTCCTCTGCCCCCTTTTTGCTAAAAGCTAAAGAGAAGCTTCATACTTAGCACACCAAGATGGTGGTATCAGTTAATTCTAAGATTTCTTACCTCTACCATGTTGAAGCACTACTATTTATACTTCTGCATCAATTCAATATTCAAAATTCAATATATCAATATTCAAGCCATATTAAGACATCAAGTCCATAGACTTTCCTGACCCTTTTCTGCTGCTTAGCTCATTAATGCTGAAAGCTATTAATTTAACAAATGACTGGGTGATTACCTCTTGAAGAACCCTCTTCATTTTCAGAAGCAATGTCTTTACAGCTGTGCAATCTTGCAGCATTAATCTGAAGGGCAAAGATTCAATGCCTCCACCTTCTTCCAGACCAGTAAAAGGCCACTCCACAGATGGGCTGCCAGCCAGCTGGCTAACACGAGGATACCTGGCTTCTCCTTGGTCTACCTCCTTTGACAGCTTCAGAGATAGGTTCCTTATAAGAAAAAACAAAGATCAACACTGAAATATGAAAAATAACTCAATTTTTGGCTTTTAGTTCTTCTGAGCTTAAAGACACATTACACTTCACTTTTTGAGCCTGCTGGCGTGAATGGCCTTTAAAACATACATGTAGCCATACAGTGTTAGCAAGAAAATATGCATTTATAAGAGTACCGTTTTCTACCGGAATAAAAACCATGCTTTATCTCACACCCTTAAAAAAAGCCATTTTCTTAAAACAAAACATTCTATGGGCAGAACTGCTGTAGGTATATTTTATTTCAGTTCAGTTTTATAAAACAAAAATAAAAACAAAACCAAAAACTCTCTTGTGTACTTTCTAAAGCTAGGTCACGTTCTTCCATATGCTTTGACTTAGAATTCAAAAGGAAAAGAAAACCACCAAAAAAATACTCCCTCTGGGCTGGTCCAGTGACATAAGATGAACCCGCTCTTCTGCATAATGGAATTTGAAATGCAATCAATCTGTACTCACTGAAGTTTAGCTACCTTTGAAACTGTTCAAGCAGAACATGAAACTAAACAACATTAAGCTGTGGTTGAGAATCCTTAAAGACAACAGAAAGATTCAGAAAAATTTTGATGGACCTCAGAGGTAATGGAATACCATTATTTTAATGCATATATACCATCTTCCTTTAATATCGGAGCAAGATATCTATAAAACTTTGCCATACTCAAGCAAGTCCAGCGAAGACCAACAAGAAGCTGAGAGGGCTGGAGTGCATATTAAATGAGGAGAGGCTGAGAGGCAATTTTGCTCAGGCTTCAAAAAAGAAGGCAAGGGGAATCTCATTGCTGACCAGAGTAATGCCCCCACTGGGAGGGTGCAGAGATGATGGAGCCAGGTTATATTTAGGAATGAACAGCAATAGAATGAAAGGCAACAGACAGAAGCAGGAATACAGGAAATTGTGAACAGATGTAAGAACATTACTTATTTAATTGTTTATTTATTATTGGTCAAACAAAGGAACAGGGGCTCAGAGATGCTGTGGGACACCCATCCTTGGAGATATTCACAACATGATGGGACAAGCTTCTGAGTAACTTCTTCGAATTGGATCTGATTTGAGCAAGGGCTTGGAACAGAAACCTGCAGACGTCCCTCACCACCTGTGTGCTTCTCTGTTCTAGAGGTCATAGATTCAATCAGACAAAATCAGCCAAAACTTTAATAGTAGAAAAATAATTTACTTGACATTTTGGTAAAACAGAATGTGACTACGTGCAGTATAGAGACTTCTGCAGCATTAACGCATGCCCAATTTCGATGTTGGACCTATTTTCTCTTTGACCAGCGGGGAAAAATGACAAATCTGAATGAAGAATAAATCTGACAATGTGATTGCACTGTGCAACAGTAGTCTGCTAATTACTGCTAAATTACAAAAGTGTCGTAACAGCAATGCGTGACACTCATAATAAATTAATTCACTAAAATTAAAGATGTTAGCATAAGTGGTGAAGAAAGTGACAATTATTATTCAATTAATGTATAGTTCCAATTTTCTGTTCCATTTGAATTTTCATGCAACACAAACCACATCCTGAATTTTATGCATGGCTGTATTTTTGCAGGACAATGAATATTTTTCCACAGGACATTTTCCTTAGTTAACTTTGGTTTCATAGAAACCACATACAAAAAGGGATTAATGTGATCTCTCAAGACAAGCAATTCCCGATGCATACTAGCAAATTGGAAATGAGGCTACTAGAATTATCTTTTATGGGTTGTTCAATTTTATAATCTGTAAGCTATGCCATGTGCACTAGGTACAACATCTTAGATCAAAGAACGCACCACAAAGTTCATGGCTATGTGCAGATGGCTCATGACTGCCAAAGGAACTAAAACTTTCTAATCCAGGCTTTGCAAGACTCTCATAAAACAATGAAATTAGTAATTTAATTTAAATAATTTAATTGTTTAAATATATTGAAATAATTTTCAATATATTTAATTTACTGAGTAGAATATTTTGCATCCTTTAAAATAATAATGTGAGGTGGATGATAAAGGTGCTTTAGACTGAAGGATATGAAGCCACTGCTGATTAATAGCCTTCATTAAAGTCACTTCAGGTATATATCATGTAAAGAGAAAACAACTTTTAACTGAAATTTCATAACACAGGCCACTTTTACGGATTTATAAAAGAAGGTATATTCAAACCATTGGAATCTAAACTTAAGTAAGATTTATGTAACCTGAAAGGCACTTTATTTAAATTAAGATGGAACAACAAGCTCCTCTTTATTCCTGCCCAGTGCCTGCAAGCTGGGAGACAAATTACTCTTTCGAATATGCCACATGTTCACTTTGCAAGTCCCTGCAAAGTTTCATTTTCCTCATTCTCCTCAACAGGCACCCTGGCCCTGAGAAAGGACCAACTTAAGATTTAATGCTTCCCAGAAGCCTTTTACAGTACATTATCAGGGAGAAGAACCCAGTATCAACAGCAATACCCTGTTGCCTCAGTGACAAGGAAACAGGAAATACTCTTGGAGAGCTCTCATCCTCTCCTACATGAAAGAGGTACAGTGTTCACATGTAAGCTATACATTCACTGGAAACATAGCAAAACTTAATTTCACCTCAAGACAATATTTTCAATTACTTCAGTGGGCTTTATGTCAACATCACACTGCTCAACACACAAAATTACCATCTTTTCAAATATAGAACCTTGTACTAAAGTATGAAAAAAAACATAATAACATATCAGCACTCACGGTCATAAGAGTTTAAAATCTAACTTAATTGCTACTAAAAAATGGTGATGCAGAGTTGGTATATAATGAGCATTCAGACCATATAGTACCTCTGAACTAGCTGAATAGAATTTAACTAATCTGTGACAGAAAATCTCTTCATTGTCTGATACAAATCCTTCTACTCACTGCAGAAAAAAGCTCATTTTAAATTCATTCCAGCACTGATATTTCATCAAGTTCATTATTAACAATGTCCAGGTGGTCTATTACAGTATTATTATGGTAATCCACTGCATTTCATCTCAAAGCAGCAGTAGAGATTTAGCAAGGGGGAAAAAAGAATTTGTGCTAAAATTAGACTTCTCTCCTTAGTAGTAAAGCGTCTCTTTACCTCTGAAGTTGGAGAAGGGGCTGGTTCATCAACTGGTAGTGCAGGAGCTCCTTACAGATGACCAGCCCCCTCTACCTTCCAAAGATGTGTTTATTGTAATAAAAACATTTCAGAAGCAAATGTTACCTGGCAGTGCAGGAGCTCCTTACAGATGACCCGCCCCCTCTACCTTCCAAAGATGTGTTTATTGTAATAAAAACGTTTCAGAAGCAAATGTTACCTGTGACAAACTTCTGAAACTGTAGGTAAAAAGCCTCAAAAGAGCTATATTAATTCTATAATATTATCAACATAAAATATTTCAGAAAAGTAATTAGATCACTTTTAAACATATGGCTCCTGTTTGAGCTCTAAATTTGCCTGACATACACACATGCTTAGACTATGTCCCTATAACTAATAAAACTATACCTGTCCTTGAGCACTGGAATTCAGTCAGTGGTAAAGCACTTCTGAAATGTTGCAGGGCAACCCAGCTATCACTCTTTCAAATGATTCCCTGGCATGGTTTGGTTGTCAGCACAGGCAGATTGGATGGGACTGCTCCATTCTGGAAGATGTCAGTGGTTTAGATATGCACTACAGAACCATCTCATGTAGATGTCACCTCAAATCTCTGAGCACGGCTATAGAGCCACAAAGCTCTAAGCTTGGGATGTGAAACCCATCCAGACACCTAGGCAAGAGAAGCACCTGCCTGTTTCGAAGAAAGTTTTAAGATGAACTGTGGAAGCTGTGGCAAATCACAGCTGAGAAAAAGCTGATCTTAATTTTCTCACAGGTATTACGGACTTCACTTCCCAAATAATAAGTGGTTCTCATATTCTGTTTGATGAAGATCCGACAAAGCCTAACAGCACAGGTAAAACTCTGCCCACTAGAGCAATGTCATAAGGAAAGAGTAATTCAAGTTGTTCATGTGGAATCAACGTAAAGCCTTCTGAATATTTACTAATCAGCTGCATGTTACATCTAAGGGGACCACAAATGACAAAAGAGAAATGCAATCTTAGTGTCAGGAAAGATTATTGCCAGCATAAGGTCTGAAAATCACAGAAAATTTGTTATAAATTTGTAAATGCAAAATAGGGTGAAAAGCTGTGCAATTTCAGATGGTACTTTTAGACTGCTGGCTTGTTTCCTTTATATCTGGACATACTCAGTGAACACCATGAATGTGTTTCCTCATTTCTAAAAAATACAAAAATCAGAAGCTACAATATCCACATTTAGCAAAATAGTAGTGCCATTAAGAGTTCTCTTTCAAAAGCAGTCTTTGTTGAAACGGAGGTGTAGCATTAAAATAATCAATCATTGACCTTTAGCATTTTAATAGCCTCCATAAATCCAACACAATTGCATGTTAACTAACTGAGGAAAATATACCATCACGCAGCTCCTTTCAAAGCTTCTTTCTCTTAAGAAGGTAGAACAAAACCAACTTTATCATTCCAAAGCACCTTTAAGGTTTTTTTACTGGGGAAAAAAATGTATATTAACAAAAAGAAAAAAGACCCAAAGATTTGCAACTTGAGCTAGTTTGAGTTATTCATCCCTTCTTACTGATCCTCAGATCAAAGATTTGAAGACCTTATGATAATTTGAACTTACTTACACAAGGATCCCCAGATTATGTGGAGTTTAATCTTCTTAATTTTCATCAGCAGTACCCAAGACATTGCTATAGCAGAATTAGCCTAACCTAATACAACTGGTCCCACAGAGTCTGCGCTTCTTGATACCAGCTTAACCAAAAAGAACCCACATAACACCGTGGGCATGAGGAAGGCTCTGCAAGCAGAGCAAAAGACCCCAGCCTCCATGGGAAGAGATGAACATACCTTCTTTCTTCCCTGAGGGCTTGTCTTCTAAAGCATGGTTTTAGAAAAAGCCTTAAATCACTTATTTTCACTGTTTGAGTGTGCAACTGTATGTGTACATATTCATATACAAGTACACCATGTGTATACACAGGCATGTACTTTTACATATGTGTAGTTATAAAATTCATACATGCCCTCCTATATAAATACATATACAGTTGATCTTCGTGAGTATTTCAGAAAAAAAATCCCTCTTATTTGTTCATAACTTGGCCCACCAGGAAACACATGTCCTTTTGCACTAGAAAAATGTCATTCAGGTTATTTCCTGAAATCCTTTTTCATACAAATCTAGACATCCTTCAATCCACACTTTTCTCACCCAGAATTTTCTTTTTTCTTACCAACAGAAAATAGATGAAAGGGATCCTCTTTTAGAAAAAACACTAATTACTATTTTGAGAAAGCTCCCTCAGTGGGATCATATAAGACGCATAGGAGCAATTACTTCTGATTGTTAAAAAAAAAACTGCCAACCTCAAACACTTCCAGAATTCAGTTCAAAGCACTCTGTGGCTCTCTTACAATGGTGTATGTTATAGTCAAGCCCTACGGTCATCCCAGACTGAGTCTTAATCTCCAAGTAATCTCTTACTAATCCCACTTAATAAGAGACATGGTCTATCCCAAACATCTTACAACTGAAATATATGGACACATTTTGGAAAAATGAAAAGCCTTTCCCCATATTTAGCAGGACTGAGGCATTGACTTTTAAAAGCCTGTTCCTAAATATTCCAGTGGGTATATCAAATAACGTACTGCTAGGTGCCTAAATATTCTCAAGATCTGTTCAATGAGGATAAAAGTTGCCAAACTCCTCAGTTCTGAAAATGCAGCCTTTGCAATACTGAGAAGTTAAAAAGGTAACCAAAACAGAAGCAGTTGGCTAATTACCCATATTAGCATTCTTTGGCATCAAAACGTGTGTCTCCTCTGTCTTACATGATTTCTCAACGGTACTTCTGTTCTAACAGAGAATGATTCAGAAGTTCTAAGGGTGACATCTCAGAATATTAAATTGCATCATCATAAGGTACATATTGTTTGACATTTTACAGCCTTTAGAACTATGTATCATTTATCGGTACTTTGATGCTATGATTTTCCAAGGTCAGCCTTTAGAAAAACAATGTTCAGTATCTGTCACTACCAAACTATGCACCCAAACACAAGTGTGCACACAAACTCTTTAACGGCTAGCGCTGCTATAAGTTGAGAAACTGTCAGCCTTTTGCATTATAGCCCTTTTTCTTTCAAAGGTTTCTGTCGATGCCATAAAAATT
The DNA here is from genome assembly GCA_028858755.1 of Ara ararauna. Lineage (NCBI taxonomy): Eukaryota > Metazoa > Chordata > Aves > Psittaciformes > Psittacidae > Ara > Ara ararauna. The sequence goes on along the minus strand of CM054376.1, from coordinate 51,165,901 downwards.
TCCTTTGGGCTAGATCTTGAAATATGGAATCAAATTAAAAAAAAAAAGTACTTCTCAGCTGCTGGAAAAGTACAGCTGAAGGCATATCAAACCTTTATTTCCTTTCTCTAAATTCTACATGAGTCGAGAGCTCAAGCACACAAAAACACAACACTTGAGATTTCAGTCCTTTTCTTCCTCCTGGAATCTATTCGGAGAATTTAAACGTGATGCAAACAAGGTAATGTAACACCATACAGGAATCAGATAATGTCCAAAAAAGTAGGTACTTGAATAAGCCCCCCCAGTCTTCTAATTTCAAGTACACTTAGTACAGTAGGAAATAAAGCATTACAGACAAAGCAAGAAAAGTAAATGAGGCTGTCTGGGCACTGAGAGTTTGGTAGACAGTTTGAGTCTTTTTAACTGTTTTTGGGAAAAAAATATCAGCAGGGGATCATTCTTGAAACTATTTTATGACTGGTGTACAAAATATAAATTGCAGCTTAATTATGCACAAAAGCAAGCAGTAACTCACCTTACATCTCTGGATCGGAAATAAACAAAAGGCAGCTTAGCTTTTATTCGGACAAAGAATGAATCTACCATTTATGACCAAAGTCACTGCAACCTTTGTAAACGCTGTACTTTGGACTGGACACTGCCTGAGCATGCCCGGCAAACTTTATAGTTCTGAAGGAAAGGAGAAATATGAATTTGTTGTGCCACCGTCACCTTCTAGATCAAAACATTTCTCTTCACCTTTGCTCTCCGCTCTCAATGCTTGTGTCTTGCTTTTAGGAACTGTGCAAACAGAACATAAAACTTTCAGGTTTTTACGAGGTTAAAAACATGTTAAAAAAAAAAAAAAAAGGAAAATCATGATGGATATTGGATATAACGATTGCGTTCCAAGAAGCACAAGAAGTTCTTTCCTTTCATTCAGCTACCAAACTAGTTTCCCTTACTTAAATTGCCAAATACATTCTACTACAGGTCAGCATTTTTTTGTTACCAAGGCTTTCCAAAATTCTGTTTAAACTACATATATTTCAAATAGAAAAAAAAAAAAAAAAAAAAAACCAAACAAAAAGTGTTTTCTGGGCCTAGTAAGAACCTACAGAACTGTTAGTATAGGAAAGGCAGCAGGGTTTGCAACAGATATTTGCTTAATCACTGGAAGAATTCAGAGACATGAATTAGGTAAGAGAGATTTCCAAGATCAGACAATTAAGTGGAAAAAAATCATATTCTTTATAAAGGAGACAAACCACTCTGAGTCCTGCCTAACCTATTTTTTAAATATTTGGGAAGCACCTAACCACATTACCACTGCATAAACCAAAATGTTACCTGTTGATGAAGCTTTTAAGCATTAAGAACACTTCCGTGAAGCAAGCAGGCAATTCATTACTTTATGTTGGCTGAGAGGTTCATTGGAGATACATAATAGTCAGTTTAAAGGTCTAATTAATATCTACAAAATACACAAAGTGGAATACCTTTAGCAGTCTGCTTGCTTTCCTTACATCCCAACCCCTCCACCCTGCCTTTACCCATGGCCAAGTGATTCAGGGAAATCTTCCTGGACTGGGCCCAATTACAGAAATGTCTTGGCTTCTGACCATGGCAGGGCTTGAGAACAAACACCTCCAGTATCATCCTGTAGGTTATAATACTATAGTCACACATATTCCTCCACTTGCAAAAATGCACGTGCTTACAGGATTAGATGGCAGTTGAATGCCAGGGATTAGAAGAAAGAGGACTAAAATACCAGCAAAGCCAAGCAGTTAAGAGTTAAGGGCTGTCTGCACAATAATTATGTAGTTAAAACTCTGTGGCATTCAGAAAATTCCAACTAGCAATCCTAAAATTTATTATTAGTTCTGTACATTTTCACACAATGAAATATGCAATCAGTAACATAATACAATCACCAAATAAATCAGTAATTACAAACACAGCTTTCTGAATGAAGATAACATTCAATACTCTATAATGGAATCAACATAATGGACCTTCATTCTGGTGAAAGTGTATGATTAAACAAATGTATCCCTTCTCATTGCCCTCTAACAGTTTAAGAATAATGAATAGGAAAAAAGACTTGTGTTTAAATTGAGAGGATACCTCCCAACTACTTTATGCAGGGAATTTGATTAATATCTCAGGAAGAAAGTGCAACTTTAAAACCCATCCTATTTCATTATCACATAAAATAGTTGGAACCTAATGTTATTGTTAAGAGAGCTTTTATATTAAATTCTCTTTTATGACCAAAAAATGAAAGCATGTAATGGATTCAGGGACATAATTTATAAAGAAATCCAGAATATGCATGCTACTATATGTCCATTCCTAAAAGACAGCAATACACTAGAGTTTTTTTTTCATTCTTAAATTTGATTCTTCTCAAGGTTTTTAAAAAACATTATGGAATTAATCTTTTGTAAAAATTTCCAACTCCACTTACAAACATATGAACAGCCACAGTGACTTCAAAAGCCTGCTTTAAAGAAAAGTAACAAAACAACATAAGAAATTTAGCATCAATGCTCATTAAATACACTAGTTATTCAGTGAAGTTTGCTGACAGCTTTATGCTGTTCCTGGCACAGCAGCTGCAAATAGCGTGTGTTCCTGCTAGCTGAGCAGTGGATGTGCATACATGTATTTGTTTCATATTAACACGGAGACTCAGTATATCTTGTGTTGGAAGGGACTCATGAGCATCACTGAGTCCAACTCCTGACTCCACAAAAGGCAACCTAAAAGTTGAACCATATATCTAGAGTAGCTGTTGAACTTATAAAAAAAGAACAGTGTTTTCGAGCAAGAAGTGAAAAAGAAATCTTGCTCAGTCCATTCACTGATGTGAAATCTGTTGCTTCATGATTAACAGTTCTGGGCAGACTTAGACATGAAATAATATGCATTTTTCCCACAGTTAAATAATATACACTTGCTGGGCTCCAGCCAAAAGTGATTGTAAGTGAAGTGTATAGAACAGAAAAAATAAACTTCCTTTTAGAGTAACTTCATAAAAGCTACTGTAGCAGTTTGCTTCTTCCCCACCCCTCTTCTGCTTCCGTAATAGCCAGCGGCAGTCCTGATGGCTGCATCTGACCTTGCTGGACTCTGGGAAGACAGCTAACAACACAGTAGTTAAGGGCCACAAATCTTACCCAAAAGCTAAGGGACATAAGTCGTGCTCAACAGCTGAAGGCTAGTTGAGCATACACCAACCCAAAATACAGCTGGTATGCAAATATGACTGAGTCAATAATCTTACTCCATAAAATAGTGGCCAACCTGGGGCCGGTTGAGCTCTCCTGCATGGCAGCAGCTGAACACCAGGATCTCCCCGTGAATAGGGACACCTCTCAAGCTTACTCCCCAAGGTTAGGAAAATCCTTATTGCATCAGATACTATGTAAATGATTAACAGCATACTAAACTTTGAAATTTTAGCTAAGTGATTAGCTTAATGATGTGATAAGCACACTGAAAGGATTCATTGTGCATAGATAATCCTTAAAACATAAACCACGGACTAAGTCTGGATCCAGCCACACCTAGACTCCTCTCTGAAGAGGAGTTTAGAAAGCAAGGGGGTCCTTTCCGAAACTCATGACTCAGTGGGAAGGTCTCCCAGTCAGTTTTCTCTATGCAGTAAACACTCATGCATACCTTGCCACTGAATCTTGTTAAACCACTACCACATTTACCATTAAACTTTTTTTAATTGCTGGTTTATGCCAATAAACGTATTGCTACTTCTCTCTTACGAGTGAAGTGTATCACTTCATCCGCAACAACTGCCCAAGAACTGCAGATCTAACACTTTAAGCTAAACCATTAGCTGAATCTTGTCTATGAAGAGTACCAGGTACCAGTGTGAAATAAATAGTTCATATCCAGATGTATGCTGACTTGAAACAAATGTAAGAGACTGAAAGCTTCCAAGCACAAAGAAGTCTCAGGAACAACTCACGTTCCTTCCAGAAGCTCAAAGCCTCCACTTGTCCCCTGAGCACTGCGCAAGTCAATGCATCAACTTACAAAAACTGCCACTGGCATAAATAGAGGCCAATAACTTACTAAGAACAAATTCCCAAGTATACTTGGAGATGAAAAGGTCATGGAACCCTTCAGGTGTTATTTCCTTGTGAGCGTGCTCTCAAACTACCAGAAGACTTGTATTTATTCAGATGGTTTCACTTACGAGGCAGGTGTTGAAATGTATGCACTCAGATATTAACTAGTGAAATTAAACCCCTCCAGAAGAACATGCTTGATTTTTTAAGCAAAGGCATTAGAGACCAAACAAAAAGAAAGCAATAATCTAATTAATGTATAAATCAACCTAATTGCTTTGTTCTTACATGTCATAATCACTAAGTGACACCACAGAAACATGTTATTGTATCAGATGGTGGAATTAGCCCACCTACATGGAATTTCTCTGCATCTGCCAGTATGGTCTTCAATGTCCTTCAAAATTTTCCTTTTGATTGCAAACATCTGATTAAAAAATAATCAGAATATTTAGTTAGACTAAAGCACTTCAGCAGTGTTTCTCTACTGCCCTCTTATATAGAATAAAACATTCCTCCTCCCTCTTCTCCCCTATAATGTGAGCTGCTATTAAAAAGTCAATCTAAAATTTAGCAAACTGCAGCCAGAGGCAGATGAAAAAGAGATGCTTGGTTTGATTGACTACGACATACCAAAGCTCAGATCTCTGAATCATAATTAAATATCTCTAAATCTTTATTTGTACACTAGCACACAGAAGGAAGTAGCATGCTAGAACTTCAGTACTAGCACTGAGCTGTTTGTTGCTTACAATATTTCTGTGTTGATGCAGTGTTACTTGATAAGTAAGTGCCCATGAGCCATGTCCCATGAGAAGCTTTATTCTTTCTCTAGTGCTCCATCTCTCTCTCCTTACTTCCAGGACAGTAGGTCACCTACCTTTTAGCTTTGTGTTTTAAGTTCATGACATCAAAATTAAATGTTTATTTCAGTTGCTTACTCCCTGGTTGTTAATTCTCTTCTTTTGGGACTCTGCTTGAATTACCTGAGTATTTAGAGTTACTGTAATTGCTTCTAGTTTGCGATGCATTGTTTAAGGTTAAGAATAACATGCAGAGCAATATTGTGCAAAACTATGCAAGTTTAGAAAAGGTGCATCACACTGAAAATATTTGGCCCAGGATTTGAATTTAACATCTGATGTCTGAATTCTTTTGTACTACACATATTCAAAGTTTAAGCAGTAAATGACAGCAACTTTCAGAACATAATTTATTTTAACTTAACAGTACTGTTATAACCTTTATCACTAATTCATTCAAGATTGAAACAAAAATGACAATGAAAAAACACTTGTAAATGTTGCTTTAAGGAAATTATTAATAATTTAGTAAGATTATTACTTTATAATAAATTTCATAGCATTTCTTCTGTGAAACATTACAGATACATTATATAAAAGAACAATTAATATTTTTAGTTACTAATTTTGGAAACTCTTTGCCAGGAGACCATTAATAACATGCAGCCCTAGTAATAGTTGGAGTGTGTTAAAACTTGCTGTCCAAAGCTCCACCTAGACTGAGATTAAAACTAGACGTGCCAACTCATTTATTTTCAAGCCACTTGGCAATACCACTCCAGATTTTAGGATAAGTTGAATATTTTTAATTAAAGAACCACAAAGTGTTGATTTCCGGCCCTTACTTTTGCCAGATACAGCTTGAAAGTTCAATCTAAGCACACCCTATTGATTTTGAAAGCAGAAGACAACTCAAAAGATATGCCTGTGCACATATAGATATTGCACACTCTTTGAATTTTAGTATTGCTTGACTTATGACTGAATCTTCTGTGTTGCTAATGCAAGGCCATCCTCCTGCCTTTGCTTCCAGCGACCAGAAATCCATCAGACACTTGCATTAGCATACATATTACTGGCCAGGCTGTCGTTCTCTAAATCTGACACGAAAAAATTTAGGGACACTTTAGGTTGTGCATGCATCAGCAGGGAAGATGTCACACAACTACACATTGGACACTTGCAGAAGAGAAAGAGGCATGATTAATTAGCAGGGGGTAACAGAAGGATGAACAAGAAATTCATTTGCTATTGCCAGAACATTTTTCTTTTGTTTTTCTTTTCATCACTTGAATATAAAAATTTTACTTGTTGCAATAATGTGAGGGTTTTTTTTTGGGGGAGGGGGTGGTTCTTGGGTTTTGTTCTTTCTTTTTGTGTGTTAAGGTGTTTGGAGTTTTTTTAGAAAAGAACTTTGTCTTCTGACGTATCTGAACAAGCAATGAGATGTTTTGATAGCAACTGTAATAAAAAAAAAAGCAGAAAACATGCCTAGAAAAAAGAAGCCTTCTCCGTGCTATAATTAGGCACTAGTCTGGAGTGTCTTAGCTTTAAGACTAATGTCAGGACTTCAATGCAATATACAACATTACAGACTCTGATCAGAGGTGCTCCCTGTAGATCATTTTGGTGGGTGTCTTTAAAGCTTGCACAGAGGTGTGAATACCCATCTCCTGCAGCCATAACTCTATTTCCAGCATGGGCCTATGTGAATCCTATCTCATCTTCTTTTTTGTGCACACTGAAGGATGCTTGACATTTAAAACCAGATAACACTGGCTGGTAGCAAAGGGGAAGGCTTCTACTCAGGCTAAGCCACATAAATATGGATCACTATCTTTGCTCAATTGTCTGTTAAACAAAGCTCAGAATGCAAATACTGCTTTGTCCAAAGATGGTAAAAATGATAAAAGTCTTCCTTTCTGTGACATCTCCCAAGAGAGACAATCTCATTCTAGTGAATATAGTGAAGGGCAGGGAAGACCTATGGCACGCAGAATGCATATTTTTGTTTCTTTGAGTGGCCAGAAATTGTTCATATTTCTCTAACACAATATAGGGGAGTAGGGATATATGTCTTTCAAATTTTTTTATGCCATCTCACTTCTTCTTCATCCTCATATCCCTTCTCCTGCAATCAATGTACCTGCATCTCCCACACTTTAACATCTGGCAGCAGCCTCTCAAAACTACTACAGAGGTGTTTCTACAAGGAAGGTGATTATCTCACACACACATCCAACAAAGCCACTACCTTTCTTCTCCTGGAAGGCTTTATGTAGCAAGCATAATAAATTGATGTAATTAAGCACAGTCAAGCTAACCTCAGAACAGGCCGCTTTAGAAGAGCCTTTGACCATCACTGATGTGAGGGTTTTAATGAAATTCCAAGCACAGTCTCTCAAGTTTTTCTCCTTCTCAGTAGAACCACTGTCTATCTTTTTCTGAAATAAATATTCAGCCTGGACAGGGTCATATAGCAAAACAATGTTTACTCACAAAATGTGGATGCAGATAATTAAATAAGATTTCCTTAGAGACATTTTTATTAGTTCTAGAAGCAACATTTTGAATTTTTAGTATCATCCATCAGACAAAATGAACCAATGGGCTGCAGCCTGCACCTTTTTTTTGTTTACGCAGCATCATTTGTCAAGCCTTTATGTTTAATTTTCGAGAACAAATGCAACATAGGAAAAAAACAAGGAAACAGAAATTTCTAGATGAGAGCATAGTTTACACAAAAAAAATCCCTTCTAAATTACTTTGTAAGTCCTGTATATTATAAATTATTTTTAGAAAGCAGAAAATACAGTAAGAATTCATTAACCTCATGAAGATGGTTCCTCCTTCATCCCATGACTCCTGAATAAAGCCCTTCACAACTGACATAAATGAAGCAACTCATCTAAATGAAGGCAAAAACTGTGGGACAGATGATTAACACCTTTATCCATGTGTCAGAAAACAGGGAAGAGCCAGTCTAAATCAACTGGACCTCTGATCTGCACTTGCAAAGCAGTTGAAAATGCATGGTGAGTGGTAGGAGATCTTTATCTTGCTCCTCAGGATAAGCCTGTAAGAGTTTTTCACATGCACAACTTGCTTGTCATGAGTCATGTGCTCTTACCACAGTCATAATAAAGAGAAAATAAAAATGTGAAGCAGAAGACACAGGAATATAAAATTCAATTTTAAAGCAAACTAAGTGAGGATAACCAAAGAAATAATTGCAAATCTCATGCTGTAGAAGCCTGCTTTTACAAATGGTGATCAGTTCACTACCAAGAGAGAGGAACCCTGTGGATCCCAGAAGGATGATTAAGCTACACAACAATAAAATGAACACGAACCATTAAAGTCACTTGGATATTTACTACTGAGACTGCAGTATTGTCGTGGTTTAAGCCTCTCTAACCACGCAGCTCGTTCTCCCCTCACTTTCCCCTTTTTCTTCCCCCCCCCCCCCCCCCCCCCGCTCCCAGAGGGATGAGAAGGAGAATCGAAAAGAATGCAACTCCCACAGGTTGAGATAAGAACAGTTTAGTAACTAAAGTATAACACAGATCACTACTGCTACCACCAATAATAATAATGACAAGAGAAATACAAGGAAAGAATACAATTCTCACCACCTAAAAACAAGCCCGACCATGCAGTGCACCCCCCACCCTTCTGGGTCTCTCCTCTCCGTCCTCCATCTTGGGCATAACGTGCTGTGGTATGGAATAACCTCTTTGGTCAGTTTGGGTCAGGTGTCCTGTCTCTGCCTCCTCCCGGCTCCCCTCCTCCCTGGCAGAGCATGAAACTCAGAAAGTCCTTGGCCAGACCAAAACATCACTAAGCAGTAACCGAAACACTGGTGTTATCAGCGCTGTTCCCAGGCCCAAAATCAAAAAACACAGCGCTACACCAGCTACCAAGGAGGAGAAAAATGACTGCTGCTGCTGAACCCATGACAAGTATCAACATAATTGTTGAGGCAGCCACTGAAATAAGCAAAAGTTTTAAGGAAGAAAATTTAAGATGGTGTATCTTAGTCCCTAATATTCTTTGGCTTTATCCTGCTTGGCTGATAAAGTTAGACAACTGGTAATCTTATCAGTGTAGATGACATTTTTCCCCCCAGCATCATTTAAAAATCAGGCTGAACATTCCATACTTCATTACTTTATTTCCAATTTGGTATGTGCTATACCTTAAAAAAAATGTTTGGCATTTTAACCAGCATTAATTTCCAGTACTTCAAGACACACTGTGGGCAGCTACCATTGAAAGTGGCAAGGAATAACCAAAATTATAAAATACCAATTCTGCACCTTGACTGAAACATTTATGCCTGCCTCTTTATATCTCTCTATACTCCTCTCTGAAACCAGCGAAAGCTGTGGAATGTTGGAAAATACATACATACTCTTTATCCACCAGATTCCTGGAATTTAACCAAACTAAACCAACCTGAAAGTGCTTTTGTTTATAGGCCATAAGGTTATCAATAGAAACAGGTGTAAAATGAGTATTAGAGATATGTGGTAGCCAGCAGTTTTGTCATTTTGTGAATACCTGGTACATGCTCCTTCTTTTATTCTTTATATTGGCAGCAAAAAGAATTCAAGCCTTGAATAGTTGCACTGCTTATTACAGTACACATAAGTTAAAAGACATAAACCTATTTGATGCTGAAATGCAAATGTGTCTTTCTAAACTAGCAAAAATGGCTTCAAGTTTTTGAGCAGTACATTGTCCATATTAAGAGTAGGAATCTAGAAACATCAATTACAAATAATACCTGGAGCTACTGCTCTTAATGAGAAATATTTTGACTTTTAATAACTTAATATAGGCAAGAATTCTACATTATTTCTCCTCTTAAGTTGACACATTTTATCATCATGCTAAACTACTCCTTAAATGTGAAAAGAAATTACTGAGCCTCTTATTAGCACTACTGGCCTACAGGAGCAGTAAATTTCATGGCAGTCATATATCCCAATGTTGGTACTAACACATAAGCAGAGTGAACATACAGGGATGTACTGCTGACACTATGTCTTCTTCCAAGCCCAGGTTTCACCCGTGTCCCAACAGTCAATTTCTGTGCATGTTCCAACTCAGGAGGAGATCAAAAGCAATTTCATATTCTGCCAAGGCATTTCACAGCGTACCAAACTACTTGTGTAACTTCAACTCTGGTCTATTCTGATTCTCTCCACTGAATTTCAAATTTCGACATCTAAGTGGAAAAAAAAATGCCATTTGCAGTTAGCGTGCCATTGGTATTTGACATCACAAAGCAGAGTTAGAGCAGGGGACTTTTTTTAAAAAGAGCTATCTTCTACTAAGAAACCTGAAGAGTAGAGGCAGCTCTTCTACTGGGGATTGTAGCACTCATTCCTATCAGAACATTAATGCGTCAGCTTGGTCAAGTATTTCTCAATCATTTTACCTGTGGACACGCCAGGCAGCGTTCAAGGCCAGGTTGGACAGGGCCTTGGGTGGCATGGTTAAGTGGGAGGCGTCCCTGCCCCTGGCAGGGGGGTTGGAACTAGATGATCTTAAGGTCCTTTCCAACCCTAACTATTCTATGATTCTATGAAACCTAGCACCATAGCACACCACAACCAGGAGGGTATTGTGCCTGCACAGTGGCCTCAGGGCAGGGAAGGTAGGGAAAGGGTAAACCCATCCCAGCTAAAAAGTGTAAGAGCTGCTCCTGCTCTAGAAGTGAACTAATCCAGATATATTTTTGAACAGGTACTCTGAAGCTCTAGAAGAGTATTCCTACTAAAATTTTTTTATTGCCTCTCTCTACTTCATGGTTGTAGGAATTAGGATAAAGATTTAGATGCATAAAAGGAGCTTCGTGTTGCAGAATGCTGGGATCCACCCGATAAGACAAAGGCTACTGCTGATGAAAGGAACTTTTTAGGTGAAAAAAACATTTCACTTTGGTAAAGATATGGGTTTTGCCTTGTAAAACTGCACCATCTCAACACATTGTATTCACTGGTAATTAACGATGTTTCTCGACAGATGAAGACTCCTGTCATACATATCTGAATAGCACTTAGGTAGCCAAGAGCAGGAGAAAGCTCTCTGCCACCAGAGCAACAATGTAGAGGCTCATGCAGAACAAACCTTCCCTTTCTCAACGACTTCCATGTGAAAGCAGAGGGTATAGAAGAGAAGTTATCACCTCATTTTGTGCTGCAAATCCCCCGAACTATGCTTCCAAACACATCCCAGTAATGCCAGACAGATGGCGAAGAGTGGTTTCAGTGATTCTAGGCGATCACACCTGGGTAAAAGCCTTATCATTCATTTGCTTCCTTGATCTTATCCAAAGGACATTCAAGAACAGTTTGCCTTGCTAGTGTTTTCTAACGGTTATGTATACTTCCGCCATTTCACTTGTTTTCAAGAGACAAAACCTTGCAAACGGACAAAGGGATTGGAAGAGGCTTCTGAATTAGAACTCACCGGGGCAATACAGTCATAAGAAAATATAAATACTGTTTGAAGATGTGACATTTTTTCCTGTTCTTTAGGGAAAGCTGCTTCAAAGCAATAATAAAGGACAAACAACAGAGTCTATTTGTGGCCTGAATGCAAAAACCAGGAAATACTTCTGGTTTGGATATTCTTCCCAAACTTATGATGACAATACCCATTACTGCTGTGCTTTGGAAATTCTACCAAATGACAAAGCTGAAGAACGACATCACATCACCAGTTCACTACTCACCACTGTTTCCTAGTACAAATAATGACTGGGAAGACAAGTAAACATTAAGATAGGCATTTCATAAGGAAGTGGAGCATAGAAGATGAAACAAAAATCCTCTCCAAAGCACTACCAAATGGATAAATGCATGGCGAACCATTCATGCAAAAGAAAATCAATAACTGAGAAGTTAAATTTACAGCAAGAGCTATTTACTGCATCTAATGCAGAGAATGACAGCTTTGCAGAGCAACAGAAAGAAACTCTAAATATGTACAAAATATCGAGTATCCAGTGATGAGTGGCAACTGGAACAACACTATCACTCATGACCACCCAAAATCCATGAAGAGAGAATAATGATCCTGCTTTGCAAGCTACATACCCAGGTCCTGCAGTCAAAGAACACATAAGTGACAGGATAAAGCAGATTAAACATAAGTATTTAAGGTTCAACTTCAGTTTAGTCTCACCTGTGATATTATTTAGTTCCAAGCAGCCCAAGTGACAACTACAATGTAAGTATACAGCTGCAGGCAAGTCCTGACTGACAGCCAAGAAAAATGATGAATTATTGTCACTCACATACAGCTGGAAAACTAAGGCACAAACAGATTATGTTTCTTGTCAAAGCTGACTTGAAGTACTACGGTGTCAGACCTTGAAAAAAAACCCAAAGCATTTCAATGAGACAAGCAAGTTAATCAGTGAAAACTGGTCCACAGAATTTATTTGTGCTCTGCTGTGTGCACATGTGAAAACAACCTAAGGGTGAGTTCAACTGACATTTTCATACCGTTTCATTCCTTAAGGAAAAAAAATAAAATTGAAAGAGGAAGAATTCCTGGTAAGATCCTGAACTTATCTTCAGCACTAATTTATCCAGATTTATTGCTCTTATGAAACCATTACTCCCAGATCTGCCTGATTTCACTATACATTCGCGAGAAATTACAAACCAAACAAACTTTAGTCTAGAAAAACAGCAAGTTCTGAAACACATTAATTAGGTACTATATTAAAAAAAAAATGAATTAGTAAAATGGAGATTTGAACTATATGAGGAATTACTCTTTTTACCAAGCTGTCAGTTAACATTCTTCTAAAGCAGTTCTTCCACAGATAAAGACTGCTGTGATGCACCCATGCCTCAAGAAAGCTGCCTTTGGGAAGGAATGAAGTTTTATTTTAATCTAGCTGGAAGTTATCTGGGCTACAGTGTTTGAAAACGACTCCTAGAACCAGAGCCTGAAACTCTCACCCTTCCTGCTAATTAATTTACCAAAATTTTTATACTTATGTCAAACTTCTTGTAAGAATGCCAAGCTAAATCTCCTGCCTATGAAGTTACTTAAAATGCAATCTCTGCGACCTACTCTCTCCCAGAGCAGCTTCATAGTAACTTGTAATTTGCATACTATAAATAGCAGTATCTATACAACTGTTCCAATGTTCTGAATTCAAGAAACAAAATATTTGACATATTAAAAGTATGCTGCTGACTTTAAACATCAGGCATGCATGTTCCCTTCTCTATCATTCCTTTGTTAGATTTTTTTTTCAGATTACAACAATCACATTAATCTTCCAAGTATGCTGTAATATTTTAGCTCATATCTAGAAAGACTCAATCATACATTTGTTTGTTTTCTTTGAATACCATCCTGTATAGTAGAAACAAAAGAATGGATTACAGGTTGCACATTATTCTATGATTATTCTTGCAAATGGGGCAAAATGAGCAGAAGACTACTTAAAAAAAAAAAAAAAAAGAAATAATATGGGGGAAGAGAAGAAATACATATTCAGGAATAACCTTAAAAACTTCAATAAACAGCTAATTGCTGTTGCATTCCTAATTGCGTTACCAATATATTCATTTGATGAAGAAATTAATAGAAGACTCTCTGCCACATAGTTTTTCTTCACAGAACTGACATTTACACCTGTCTTTTTAAATCCTTGTAGTGAAAGGGCATAAAAGCAATACACGACATAAGCCGCTCTGTAGAATCTCATTCTGAATAAAATCCAATTATTTTATTTCACTTAACGTGAAAATCCTTTCTAACTGTTAATGTTTTCATAAAGAGTGCAGTCTTTACTGTCGAAAAAATTTAAAGCCCAGAGGGATCTTCTGAAGCATAAACAGGATGAAGATTTCTTAATGTTTTTCATGTAACACATTTCGTACCCCAAGATGAGAAATATCAGTGTATGAACAGTTCCCATAAGCCTTTTCTATGCAGATGCTCTTCTTTTTTATTCAAAAGCACAAACACAGCATAAATAGCAATGACAGAGTTTCAGCCTTCATAATGTTAGCTTAGAAAATAAATATAAAAGATCACATAAAGGGATACTTCCCATTATAATAAAGTACAGCAGACAGCAGGCTTTGGTTGGTCCCTATGGAAAATGTGCCAAACATGCTCTTCTGTATAAAGTACCTAGCTGAGAAATTCAAATTGTGAAGCCATTGTCCTCCAGCATGCAAATTGCCTTCTAAGTATTGTGCACCAGAAGGGCTTGCTATGCCAAAAAGAAAGCAGTCATGAGGAAAAGGAAACAGAAGGAAGTAGGATGAGAATTTATTGTTACTCTAAAATACATAGAATGCATGTAAAATGGGAAAATCTGGAAGACAAAGAACAGGGTAAGCTACTGCTGCAGTTAGCACATGTGGCAGTTATCTCTGAAACTGAGGCAAGCTTGGCAAAGCTATTGCAGTTCTCCCAAAGCGAGGCTCATGGGGCAATAACTAGGCTGACCTGCTGGCAAAATACAAGAAATGGCTTCCTCATGGTGACCTCCATACCTCTTTCAGCAGTGCTCTGTGAACAGGCATGGTCACACATCTTTGTATGAACAAATTTCACCAGAATGCATTCTGATGGACTGCAATTCTCCCAAATCTACATGGCTGTCTGCACTTAAAAGGGTCACCTTTCCAGAGAGTTTAACTTGGGTCAGTTTTATCAGTCAGGTCAACATTAACTTTGTATGCCTGCTTGCAGGAGAGGTGAACCATCATCAAATACACAACCCCTGAAATAGTCTACTATTTCACTTTTCTGTCTTTTATTGCTCAATTCTAACAGCAATTGTTTAATACTACTCTAATTAGATCATTTTCCACTGTAGAAGCAAGTGTTCCAGTCTGTCACAATTAAAAAGTTGGAGCTAACTTTTGACTCAGACTAAACATACATCGAAAATTCAAGGCAACCCATGAATGGAATCTGCTATGTTTGTGCCATCAGCATTGCTCTGGTGATACGGAAAATCAAGTCACTTGTGTAAACTGTTTCTGCTTTGGACTAGCGTAAGGGCACTGGAGTAAGCAGAGAACCCTCTTCAGAGCTTCCAGCTCTTTGCTCAGCTCCATTTCCGGCTTTTTGCAGAAAGAGATATTTTGTCTTCTTTCCTGGATAAAAATGTTGGTATTTCCTAAATTGGAAGCTGTCTCCTTGACGGTACAAACATTTTTACATGGTGTTTACCTCTACAAAGCCTAAATTTTAGTCAATAGCATGAGCATTGCTTTTATGGCATCTAAATCCTATCAGAAACACATGCACAGCCTGACAAGAGCGTAGCTCCCAGAGTGTAAACTCTGTTGCTATTGGTTTAATGAGTTTCAAGAGCGCTCCAGAGAGAGATCACCTTCTCCACTTCCCCCTTTGAGGAAGCTGTAGACTGTGATGAGGTCACCCCTCAGCCTTCTCTTCTCTAAGCTGAATGAACCAAGTAGCCTCAGCCGTTCCTCGTAAGTCTTGCCCTAAAGACTTTCACCACATTGGAGGCCCTCCTCTGGACACACTCTAATAGTTTGATGTCCTTCTTATACTGAGACACCCAAACACACTCCAATATTATTCAGCACATTATGGAGCAGACTGAAGGACCTCACTAGCACAGCACTCCCCAAATACTGGCATGCCACCCATGTCTTATCGATTGTGAGCCTGATTTTATCCCTTTCCTCCTTCAAATCTAGTTTAAAGCTCTCTCAATAACCCCTGCTAACACTTGTGTGAAGATCCTTTTCCCCCTTTGACAACGATGTATCCCATTTGTGGCTAGCAGGCCGGGTATCATGTAGACCATCCCATTACCAAAATTCACAAATTCTGACAGTGCCACCAGTCACAAAGACAGGTATTTATCAGCTGCATCTGCCTGTTTGTTCCAACATTATTACCTTCAACTGGAAAGATAGAAGAAAACACTACTTGTGCCCCCAATCCCTTAACCAGCCATCCCAAGGCCCTGACGTCTCTTTGGATTGCCCTTAGTCTTTTTATTGCAATTTTGTTGCTGCTTAGATAAGAAAGCAATCATAGATAGTAATGAGTGCCATACCAGGGTAGGAAGCTTTCTCAACACACCTTCAACAGAGGCCCCAGGTAGGGAGCAGACTTTCCTAAGAAGTGGGTCAGGAAAGCAAATTGGGCATTCTGTTCCATTCAAAAATCTTCTATGACAGTAACTCGTCATTTTTTCCTTAATGGAACTGGTTTTGTTGCAGGGCATCACCTTGGTGGCACCTCCAACATAGATGGACCATCATCCTCATCGTTTCCTTCCACTTGTGGAAACTCTTAGCCTTTGTGCAAGGGCACCTGGACAGGTGGGGCAGGCACAGAGGGGACGCACCTGCGACAAAAGGCAGGAACTCATTGCCATTGCCCCCTATCCCTTCAGCCCCTGAGGTCAGCCAGGTGGACAAAGGATAGCAAATCCTCCCTATTGTGCATCCTGTCTGCCTGTTGCTCTAAGGGAAGATATGATGCAGTTCCAATAGTCTCTCTCTTAAACTCCCTGATTCTCTGCAGCCTACTCCCACTCTCCTGAGCTCTGATCCCAAGTGCAAGAGTTCCTCTTCCACAGACGTGCTTGCTGCTGACACCCACTGCTGGTATAGGAGTAGGGCACAATCCACAGCCTGGCAACTGGGTGGCAGCATGTTCCCACTGGAGCTCTGGGAAGCTCCATCAGCTGAGGGGACAGACTTCAGCTGGGTAGATACCACTGCTACCCAGCCCAGTCTGCAGAGGTACAGCGCCCTTTCTGCCCATCCTGCCATGCCAACTGCAGCTTCTTTTATAGGTGTGGGGCTCTCATCGGCTCCCCTCTTGAGTTAATTTCTTGACCCAAGAAAATGGGTTGCCAGTATTTTTTCTAAAAAAAGAAGAAAAATTGAAATGCAAAATTCTTCAAGTCTTCTCCCCACCTTGCCAGTACTGTGAATTCACAACCTGAACTATATAACTGCTTATTGTGTATGTGGGAAATGAACAATGAGACCCTGTGTGCTGTACAGTAAAATATAAGCACCTAGTATATAAAAGCGCTTACAAAGTCACTTAAGAAATGTGTATTACATGCTTTTAGACATATGATAAAATCAAATCTTATGATGTGAGAATAAAACTTCTACCAGGCTTCATCTCTGATCAGCCCTGATACTTCCGCATTAAAACTGAGTAAATGTATTTTATCCAAGATTAACCCTCGTGTCTTCAGATGTCCTAGTTTATTTCTGATTTCAGCAATGCAGTGATCATTATTACCTTTGACAAACATAGTAATTTCAGGAAATGAACCATTAAATTAGAATTTTTTTACACTTTTTTTCCCCACCCCAACATTTCCATACATCTGGTTTAGTGTGAAATGATGCATAATGCTCCAAGAATAAAAGTAATAAGGATCCATTTATATCACATATCAGAAAGGGTAATTTTCTCAGATTTGTAACAACGAAAAAGTAAGAAATTGACCATTTTACTCAAACACAGACAGAATGACAGATAATAAGCCAAAATATCCAAGAAAAAAGAGATTACTTACTATGACTGCAAGTACAGCTTGAACTGTTCATCCTATACAGAGGCCTATTCATATGGAAGAATACAGTGCATGTAAATTTGGCAGTGCACAAGGTTTTTACAGGTGTGAACGTTTTTTAAAGCTTGATTCAGTGCGGGGAAAGATATGCAAAGAAGACCAGAAAGTAAGGGCTATCTGTTAAGTCCACACTATATTCATAGCAGCTGTCTTCAGAAGCACCATTTGTAAGCAGTTATAGGGTGAATTCAGTTGAAAATGGAGGCTGGAGACTCCACAGGTCCAACTAAACAGAAGTATTATTCAGCCTGGGAGCTTTGGCTTGAAATAAGCCTTGGAACATATTTCACAATGAGTTTGGATGAAGGGTTGTATATTCATTTTAAACAATTACTTTATCAGTAGCCAATTTGTCTAACTGGATTGAAAAAGAAATTCAATTTAAGACAGATCTGTGTCTGTCATGTCTAACCACTGTCCCCCAGTGAGCTGTTTTTAGACAAAAGAGAAAGACTTTGGTCTGATGGTAGTTCATAACTTTAACACAGATATTTACTGCAATATACAGCTAATATGTAGCTTCTTCCTGTTCTTATTTTTCTGCCTCATATATCAATAATATCAATAACGTCACAGGGGAGAGATTTTACAGAACACACATAAAAAACACTTCTCTTGCACTACTTTGCAATTTCACATTTCAGAATGTTTGGCAATTTATCTTCAAATAGAAAAGAAAATTTAATTGAAACAATGTAACAAAAAATCTACAGAATTTATAAGGAGGTACCTACAATAACACAATTTCTGTAAAAAACTGACCAAAAGTTTCCATAGCAGCAAAATCACAGAAGTTTCAAAAGGATTTTCCTACCAACATTTTAAAGACATCTAACTGCTGTCAATGATATCTGTATTATTAGTGTAGCCTAAGGAGAAAAAAGAAAAAACGAAAAATAGTATGGTGATGATCAGTTACAAGTTTTGAATCGCCAGTCTTGCAGTACAAAACGTGTTGCGCAACTGAGCAACAGGTAAACTGGGTGGAGACAAAGAATAAAGACAAAAAATCAAATTGCTTGGGATCAGTTTTATACAAACGTTGCAAGAGACAGAAAAGACCAGCACTACCACCACATCCCCGAAAAAGTCCAACCTCTTATCAGCAATATTTCTTTCAAAGATTACACCACAAAATGGAAGACTGAGTTGAATTCTGGGCAATACCCCAACAGGAGAACTCAATTAGCTGTTTACTATGGACTATTTTTTGATTCTTGACCCTTGTTCCCACTTTTTCACCCATATTTTTCTTTACCACAGTTTGAAACCGGGGTCAGAGGTTCCCACTTTTAGAGCTGTGTTAAAAAAAAATAATAATCTATAACTGTGACATGCCATTCCCTTCTCCTATATTCTCCCCCATCATGAGCTAAAGGATTATGAAAATTTGTCAGTAAAGAAAGTGGTTGTTCATAACTGGTAAGAACTCTTACAAATACAGCCAAAGCATCCAGGACACCAACAATTTTAAGTACTTCTTCTAAAGCTCAGTTTCCACTGCATTTCCCCTCTTCATTCAACAACAGTGAAAAAGGCGAAGATTCACAAAGGCTGCAACTAATTCTTATTAGATATGGAAATTAAGCGTCTAAAAAATCCTTCTAGAGATCAGTGTTTTACAGGACTTATGAAGTACTGCAAAATACTTCTTTATCTCTGCTTTACATTGCAGAAGACAATCCACCTTTCCACAAGAAATCTGAAAATCAGTTCTTTGAAGGAATTACTAGTCCTGTTTCCAAACTGCTTTGGACTATTTTTTGCCTTTGATTTCTAGGTTCTTAAAGGTGCCACTTCAGATATTGTAAACTTATCTTCTTTATTAATAATGAAATGCATGTTATAGAATCATTTTGCTTATCAGTAAGTTCTTTGTTCTTTTAAATACACCCACCATTAATAACAGAATTTATCACAATGACCTCTAAATCTTCTCCAATTATTGTACAAATCTGTCCAATTTCCTGGAATCTACATGACACATTTGGGATATCTTCAGTTAAGTACCAACTTCATCTACCCCAGTTATATAAACTTTATATTAAACATTATATCCTTTACAGTTATTGCTTCAAAGCAACCCAACTCACGTGGCTTTTTCTAACAGCCTGGGACCTGCAGAGCAACAACTAACAAAATGGTTGAGGTTTTTGAGAAGTTACAGGTATCTGAATCAAATACCTTGTGATATTACTTTTTGATACAACATATTGGAACATCTGCTGTTCTGCAGAAGGATTTTGGTTAACTTGCTCACAGTTGATTTAAAAGAGCTACAACACATGAGAAAGTTGGCTCCTGAAACATGCCATCACAGCTTGTAACCTCATTATTTCAAACTTAACCAACCTGTTCCTAGCCTTGCCATTGTTTTTACTAATCTGTTCACATGAGATTAGTTGGTTTACTCTTTATTTGCACTGTGGCAAACTCAGAATCATGTCTAATATTGGAAGAACTTCAGGCAATAGTAATTCCACTGAGGTTTAGCTAGACAGATATCCAAAGTACCACTGACATGAAAAAAAAACTCTGCATACAACCTTGTAAGTCTTTCTGGGCTCTTAGTAGTGGTCTTTCAGTGCCTGCAGGGGTCAGTGCTTATTCTCCGTTTTGACTTATAGGGTAAACCTGACTATATTCTAGAAGTGGTAGAATGCATTACTGCTAAACCCCTTATTAATTGACTCATGCAACAGTCCTAACCTTGGCTGAGTCATTCATCTTCCATGCTCCCAGGCAATGGCTTAGAGAGGGAATCATAGTCCTGGAACATTTGGTGTCATTTTATAAAGGTCACCTTGATGTGTCCAGACTTTTACAGCCCAACAAGTATTTCTTGTTAGTGCCACCAGAGAATGCTCCAATTTCAGTTTGTATAGATTATGTGGTCTCAAAAAAAGAATAAATTGACTATAGAATTTTCAGTTAGATATGCACATAATGCACACAACTGAGTTTCCCAGTTCTGACTGTGCTTTCTCCCTGTAATTCAGTGCTGTTGAGCTCTGTTGCTTGGAAAGAAGCATTTCAAACAGCACAAGAGAACTGCACAAATTTTTTAGATGCATCCTGTAAGCTGTTAATAAATTCAGTTCCATAAACATTAAGCTGACTGGAGAAAAGTACTAGAAAGATCTTGCCACAGGACTGTGAGAAGCTTGACAAAATGATGCCATACTGCACAGTGCTCAGTAGGGAAAGCAACAGCACTGCTGAGAGATACTTCCCATCTTGGAATTTCCTACACAGAGAACGGGACAGCAGAGACTATGGCAAACAAAACATCTGCAGCACATTTAAGAGCCAAACAATATGCTCCTTTTTGATCAGCTTTAATATACTAGAACTTTTAGTCTTGATAATGTAAAAATCAAGCCCAAATAGAGTTCATGTAGCCATGCCAGCATTGACATCTGGCATAAGTCAATGAATGCACACACTTACATAACTGAGGAAGGGGCACCTGGTAGACAGAATGATAAAAGCCAACTGAATTCTGACATTACTAGTTCCAGTAATGCTTTTAGTCAAAATACTTCTACATCCCTATTAAAATGCATTAACAAGAGTATGCACATATTTCAGGACAGAGGGAGGGAGGCTGTGAGGCAAAAGGAA
This sequence comes from Ara ararauna, assembly GCA_028858755.1. NCBI lineage: Eukaryota > Metazoa > Chordata > Aves > Psittaciformes > Psittacidae > Ara > Ara ararauna. The sequence goes on along the minus strand of CM054376.1, from coordinate 51,144,758 downwards.
AGCTACTCATTTTATTAAGAATTTACTCCATATATATAGACTTACAATTAAGTTTTATATGAAAACATGCAGTTTGGGTATTTTTTCTTGTTAATTTTTCTGGAGTTTCTCTTTCAACTGGCCTGAACCTTTTTGTGTAAAGGCCAAACACATAAGGAAATATATCTTTATGTCATATGCCAATAATATACAACTTAAACATTCCATCACACAGTCGTGGCTTTTCAAAATTGACACATTCACACAAGCACACACTCAGGTATGTAATGTACAAATGTGATGATTTCACTTCATGTAAGTTCTATTAAGGCTTCTTACACAGAAGAATTCAGAATCAGTAGGAACACACCAGTCACTGAGTTCAAGCCCCTGATATACCTAGCATAACAATTCTGTAATAGAAAACAGCTACAGTAAGCATGGTATAATAGACGAATTTTAATGACCACTGCTCTGCAGTGCAATTAACATCATGTTGTGCTGGGTTCCACTGTTACTGAATTAGGGTCCATAATTACTGACATGGCATGGTGCATTACCTTAACATTATCTTTTGCACATTGGTTAAGAGACACAGCTCAAAACATGTGCTCAGAAAACTCTTTTCTATTATGGATTATAAACACAATCTGTTACCTATCTGTCACCAGTTAAATGACTGGGTTTTCACAAAAGGACAAGCAGACAATTAGTTTTCTGTAGCTAACGTGGCTTACTGGCCTAGGATATAAGCCATATACTTATTTTTCTGTGAAGCACTCTTACCTCAGCTAACATGGTCATGTACCCCTGTGAAGCCAGTAAGTGCTTCCGATAGCAATTTTAAGCATTGTGTATAACACAATTAATTCAGCACACCTTTCCTTTGTTTTCTATGAACAGGGGGAAAAAGTAGGCTCAAACAACAAATATCTACTTACCAACTTATTTATAGAAAATAGAAAAGGTTTACTAGCCACTAGCACAGAGCATAAAACTCAGCTACAGAAAATTCATGACAATAAACGTGACAGAGGAAATAAATTAAACCCAGGAAGGGTCTCACACTTATTACAAAGCTCAATTTTGATTTTAAATGCTATATGGTGCAACAAGTGCTTTTTTGGCAGATCTCTTCACTAATTTCTTAAATGGCATCAAGTGCCTCTCTGCAATAAAATGAAATTAAACAGCCAGAAGCACAGAGTGAGTTGTATCAAGTTTGTGACAAAACAGCACTGGAAAGTTACATAAGAACCTATCTTACAGAAGTAGTTTCAGTTCTTCAGCTGTTTCTCAGGAAGTAACAAAAAGTTGAATTAAGTTGCCTAACACAATTTCTGACTCATGCCTCTATAACAACAAAAACCCTTTACAAAAACAAGCTTAATATCCACCTAATTTAGAATTCATACATTTAGACAAACAATACTAATTGAACCAAATGGCTGAATCATGGTTCGCTTTTGTTTTAAAAAATTCTTAGTGTAACTGACGATATAAAGCCAAATGTTTCACAGTTAGAAATGTACGGTGGTGTATCATTTTATTGGACACAGTCATGTTAAGATCTCAGTATATCAAATTCTGATCTGCTTTTAAATGTCCATCCTCCTCTACCCATTCTATCAAGAACCATGAAAATCAGACTTGTGCTGGCTTTTGGACAATCGTTAACTTCCTTTAGCTCAAAAAACTTTTTGATTTATTTCCCTTCTCCCCACATTTGGGGTCAGCCATATAAAGTCCAGGACCACGTAAAGTGTAGCATTTGAAAGGTTATGGGGACTATTTATTTACCTATCTCAACATAAACTTCTCTGCCTTAACAAAATTTGTGTGCCATTACTAAGATATAATGGGGACAAAAAAAAATGTGGTTTAGTAAAACTGAAAAGATTAATAAAAAGTTTCTCAAGTGTCTGTGGCACAACAAAGGAAAGATAAGAGCTCATATTGCTCAAGTGACTTGAAACTTGGTTCTTCATATTTGGAGCTGATGCTTTTTTCCTTTGCTGCGCAGTAGGAAAGGTGAGGATGCAGTCAGCCACATGGACAGCACTACACCCCCAAGGTCTACTGCAGACAGACTCACCAAAAGTCAATTTATACTCTTTCCCCTCCAGCTGCAAAAAGTTATTCTGCTAAACCTGTGTTACAGCACCTTGTCTTTCAACTCTGCCAGTCCAGCTTTATGAACTAAAGAGGTTTCTCCTATCTACAGTTCTAAAACGCACGCCATAGCTTTCGACCCCAGTGCTTTAGCAAAACTTTTATAGCTATTGGGGAATATCTCATCCCCCTACCACTTCCAATAGTAACTGAGCCCCTTATAGAGCTGATAAGCTGTGGGGGGAAATGAGACTGTGATATCAATGATCATAAGATAAACGATATTAGTAGAGACCACAGGCAATGATACAATAAACTACTGTGCAGAAGACAGTGCACTTACAATTCCTGTGCAATCAACTAAAAAGGTCAGAAAATGTATGCTAAAATTATGCAGCAATTTTCAGTTGGCATTAGTAAAATTATTGCTTTAGGAAAGTACCTAAGAAACAACCATTCAAAGAAATGATAAAAAAATTACGGCTTTGCAAAGCTAGAATCATTCTGCTCCATCTGTCCTGGGGTAAATTGAAAGAGGACACATTCTACATTCCAAGTCCGAAGTATTAACAGCCTGGAAAGCACCATATGGGTTTTGGCATTCCTTAGTTTTTAAAAATAAAAAATTAAAATTGAGAGCATGAATCCTTAAAAAGACAGGCCAAGGTTGTGGGGTTTTATTTTTTTTTTTTTTCTTATTGGGAAAAAATAGGTCTATATGACTGAAAATGCTTAAAAATAACAGAAGTCGTTGCATGCCATAGTCACTCTGAAACACTGTTCTAAAAGTCCTCAATTTTTTTCTTTTACTTTTTCTGAAATTTCTGTAAATCTTACAGTATTTTCAACACAAAATGTCCATTGCAAAGTAAAATCCACTAGTTTTAATATTTGGTGTATAAATCTTGCAAATTTAATATAATGTAAAGCTATTTGTCTTTAGAATCCCATTTATTTTGAGCTTCAAAATAGTAAATATCCAGATATGATGCAGAGGCTGAGTAATAAACAGCAGAAAACATGAAGAACAGAATCAAATATAACATTTTGAATTAAGGAAATTTAATAAAAAGAGCCAACAACTTTTGTTTGTGAATTAAATTCTGTTCTCTAAGTAGCAAGAAAAATGCAAAAATTATTCCAGGCAGCAATATTCAAATGCATAATTTCTTATTTTTTTCTTTACTCCTTTTTTTTTTTTTTCCCAAAACCAGCCTAAAGCTAGTAACATAGACAATTTTTGTTCCAGTGCATCTTTTAAAACAGTGAAATATAGTATGTATTATTTGAAGTGATTCCTGTAATGCATTATAATAGATGCTATTATATGCTATACTCAATTAGAGTACTGAATAGAAAAGGCATTTTGCTTCATTAGCATTGTTTACTATTTATGGACAAAGAAAATAAAATTTGGAAGAAAACCATCATCAAACATGCTGAACATCACAAATACACGTAAAAAAGAGTACAAAAAAGATCAAAATCTTCATTCTACAAGCAGTAACAACATTTATGATGAAAATGGTAAACTCTGGTAAAATTTGCATCCTTTTGTTTTGGCATTCTGCAGTAAATGACATTTCTTCAGACATAAACTGCCTTTTAAAAATAAAACAGGCGAATTTTAAATGCAAATTTCTTCCATCTCAGTGCAAAAGTTCATCCTTCATTAGAGATGTTACTGGCTTCAGAAATTATTATTATACCACAGAGCTGCTTGCTTCTGCAGCTTAAGGAGCTCAGTATTTCTTGTTTAGCACTTCACAGGCTGCCGAGCTTCTTCATAAAGGCAGATTAGGCACTAGGCACAGTTGCCTGATCACAAGTATTAATGTGAAACATTTTCTATGTAAAAGTAAAAATATAAACTGACTCATTCATTATTGTACATTAAACATAACATTATCATTGGCATTCTGATGCATTTCAACAGTTCATATTCTCTACTGCTATCTTTCTTTACCCTCACACAGCACATCTGCCCAGAAAAAGGTATACCAGAAAGATAATTATTATTCATTTTGCTCATCTAGAGAAAGCAAGTTATAAAATAACACTGAGAATGAAGTGTAGTGTGTGTTACCTAGGAGAGGTAACTAGACGAGAAAAAATGGGCTATACAGAAGCAAGGGGAGTGGAAGAGAAGAGTGTTTTTTCCTTATTAGATTGACATTAAATAAGCTTTTGGAGCTAGATATTAGAATAGCAATTTAACAGGGAAACATCTTGTTTGTTGAATTTGAACTAACAAAGCCCATTTCTAATATAAAGCACTATATAGTCTTACTATATTTCAAAAACCGTGAATTTTTACAATGTAAGCGGACATTTCATTTTTCCTTCCTGTTCTCTTTTTTGTTTGTTTTTTTGTTTGCTTTTTTTCTTAAAAAAGATAGAAAAAAGGACTGGAGATCAGACAGCCACTAGGCCTTCGAAATAATCTGTTCAGACTTGCCTAAATTGACCACTTCGGTCACAGACATATTTTTAGTTTAAAAGTGACATAAAGTAAAATGGAATTCTTTTCCTCATAATAGCTGCACAGTCAACCTTTATTTAGTGCTAAACAGCAGAGAGAGCTGAAATTAAGAAAAATGTTTAAACTACTTCAGGGTTTGAGCAATTACTATATTAGCATGTAATGTGAGGAATCTCAGATAAAATTGTCGTCATGTCATAAGAGACAGGAAAACCATTTAGTAGGAATAGTCTAACTCTCACTTTATTTTCTTGACTCTTACCTCCATTACTACAGTTCTTATCTGCTAGTTTTATTCATGCTAGCCATCCTAATAAAAGAGATTATATGCCCAAATAAAGCAAGGATGATTAGGCAAAGAAGTACAGGCAACAAACTAGTGAAATTATAACCCCATCAAACCTCTAATCCATGCAAGTTATGATCAAAGTACTCAGCTAAAACAGTTCAGATATGTAGTTAAAATACTTCAGGTATTCCTTAGGAAGTATACTTCAGGTATATTAATAAAAAAAGATAATTCTTCTACTGAGCTAAGAACACCTACAGTGTGAAAACTAAAGAGACGATGAAGTTGTAAAATGTGTTTGCTGTCATCATGAAGACAGAAGCAATTCCTGGCACCAAAATACAACTTTGATGACAAGATTCTAGTTTTCACCTACATACTACAGAACAGAAAATGGAGTGGGCCTGAAATTCTTTCTCTTTTTTTTTCTAAAGAATTATTTTGCTTTCATATGCATGCGATACAGGACAAATGACATGCCTGTGAGTTTAATTATGGTAGAATCCATTCCTCAGCATACAAAGAAATAGAAAACTAAGTTTTTTGTACATGTTTTCATTTTAATGAAATCCACCAAGTAGGTAGCGTTCAAAAACTGCACAGGCCTTCCCTACATCTGGAATATTATAGCCCAATCAAAAAACTTTGGAATAATGTTATTAGATTACTACTCTCCCTAACTGTTTCAAAGGGCAGGATCCAATTCAACCACTATCAAATGCAAATAAAGGAGGGCCTCAAGCTCATGTAAGGCTTCCCAAGTCATAAGCGAATCTTTTAATTTCACACAGACATTGGTGGGAAATCAGTCATGCAGTATGTTTGCACTCAAGTTACTCCATACACTGGAATTTCTTTACTGCTTTATGTTTTTAACGTGACACTGGAAGAACAAAGGTTAACTTGGACATCTAGTGGCCATCTTATACTGACACATATTGTTTCTTCACACTTTTACACAGTGAAATGCACAGAACACATTCTCAATAGAACATATCCTCAATAACAACATCTCTGCAGATCTCTAAGGTTCAATTTTCCAGGCTGTGGTCATTTTTTCAGCTTTTTCAAAAATACAGCCTGAAGCACTCTTCCTCTGTGACTTGCCAATGTAAAATGAAACTCTTCAGATTATCATTCGTAACAACAGATTTCCCAAAGTGAATGAAGTTCAATGTGAAGAGGGAAATTTTTCTTCAAATGCAAATGTTCTTTATATTCTTCTGCCTCAGAATAGCAGATGCAGAAGCAAAATAGCATAAATTATGATTGACCTCAGCAGGAATAATTTATGCTCCTGAGCCACTTTATGTGTGTAACCAGGAGGGAGCTGTCTGACTGTATGAATTTTTACACATCTTCCAGCTAATTTACAGATCCAGTGTAAAATTAAGCACTCAAGGACATCATAAATATTTGTGGCATCCTCTAAATACCTTTGGGTTAATAAATCAATGAGTCAATCACATTGTTCTGTAAAAGTATTTCCTTCATTTCTGACAGATGCAATCTTCATTTTACTGAAGTGCTTTAGAGCAACATAAGAAAGGGTAGATAAAGCAACATTTTCAGGGTGCAAAACGTGCATATTGCAGCGCAATGAGAGGAAAGCTGCATGCTGACCTTCTGTAAGACATACCAAAGAATTTGTAACCACTGCTGTCAAACACTGGAAAATGGAGTGGGGGCATACATTACTTGTGCTTCACCATAATTAGTAGAAAGTTACTATCTACTTATAGGTCTCCATCTGTTAATGGTACCAGGTCTTAACTTTTTTCAATTTTCCACCTTCCAGAAAATAATGTATTGTTAACAATCACTAACATATCCTTCTTAAAAATTACTAATCAGTCACTTTTATGAACAATAAGGGACATCTTGAAAAACAGGGTCGGACCTCACATGGCTTAATTAGCCAAACTTCATTAATTTTCATTACAAGAGACTGATTTGCATCACTGGGAAATTTGGACATTTACTTCAAAACACAGCATGATGATAAATATCCATTTTTGATACAGGTATGTTGCCACAAAAAAAACTTGCCCACAGATGGCAAATTGCATTTACTGCCATCTTCTTGCACAGAGTCCCATAATCTTTAAAGGAGCCAAGCTCAGAACTAAGTGCTAAGAAAGAGAATTGAAATTCCCACAGTGAATATGTTCTTCCATTTTAGATTCTTAGCCTCTCCCCCCACCTTTATTATTTTAATTATTTATGCTTTATTTAATTCACTTAAGAATTTACAAAAGAAATCTGCAATGTTAAGAATACAGCAAATAGTACTGTATATTATACAATAATTAAAAAGAAAATAGATCTCTATTTTCTTTTGCAGTGTCTCCAAAAATTACTTATATTAGGTTAAAACTTTTCAGAAAAAAAATTGATTTTAAAATGGCCCATTAAAACAACTGCAAAAATTCCCATAAACAGTTCACATTTTCATTGACTGCTGCTGATAGTGCTTCCTTAAAACCTGGAAATTAATATTATTTCCATCAATGTTATCATTCAAGTTTTAGCAGTTTCACAGACATCTCCCTACTTCTACACTGGCTGTATAGTGGAGCAGACTCCATTAGTGTTGCATGAGAAGGAAATAGCTAATTTTAAACAAAATTTTATCAGATGAGAAAAGCAGGGAAGTATCATACAAACAACACCTCAATCACCATACTAGATTAGCAGGGTAATGCAATGACAGTCTGCATGCATTCTGTAGTCACAATATAATTACACAATACACTCGAAAGATCCCACAAAGGGCCACATAACTGAGGCCAAGGTTATTACAAGAAATAGCAGCATGTGGTTCTGGGAATGTAAGGTGAAGCAAGTTAATAACTTCCCATTATCTACTGGTAAATCTGTTACCTTCATTTGTAGAAATAAATGACATGAGAAAAAAGCTAAATTAAACAAACGATAATTTGTATCAGGTAGCAACAGAATACAGATGGTGTTCTTAAACTCTGCATATCACAGCAACAGCAAAAATCACCCCCTCCTGTCTGGAGAACACTCTTTTAAATGGCTTCTTTACTGAAAAGCTGGTAAGGTAGAAAGCACTTGAAAACATTAGAGAAACATTATGGTAAGTACTCATACACATTAGTGGACAAAGAAATCTGTGAGGTGCTAAGCCTCTCTTTCAAAATCTATTAATAAGAACTTGGGAGAACATTTAGAAGTCCTGGACTCAAATCTGTCCTCTGCCTGATAGAGTCCGACCTACCTGTCTCTACTCCTCCTCATGATTCAACCATAAAGCTACAGCAAGCTTTTCAGAAAGCACAGATTGCTCTACTCATTGTCTGACCATTTTAAATGGAACAGCTGCAACAGAAGGGAATGAAATATCCTCAGAATACTAAATAAAGTCAAGAAGCAATCCTTGGATGTAGGACTTCACTTTCTCTATGGCAGAAGGACTGAAATGAAGGTTTCTCAAATACAGTTTTCAAGTCAGTGACCCACTGGATGAAGCAGAAGCCTATTATTCATCTTTTCCAAAATTTTCTGTCAGGTCAGTTAAGGCCATCTTTTCCATAAGAAAACCAGTGTGTACAAATGGAGAAATATGAGACTAGCAAAACACTGATCAAAGAAACGGGTAGAAATACTTCTGTCAAGTTGAAAGATATTATGATAAGAAAGAGAGATGACAAAACCTGAAACTGCTCCTTTGCATTTTTTTCAGTGGCTCTTTGAAAGAACACTGTTAAGCATCCTTCTAACATTTGGTTCCACAGGTGAGGAAGTCAGGGCAATGCCTATTCTGTGAATCCCAAAGCAGCTAAAAAGAAGGAGCCAGATGCAGAGTAATTCATGTCAAAATTAACTGCCTTTGAGCATGCCTAGAGGCTTAAAGTTGGGCATCACAAATTAAATAAAACATTTTGTGAATAGTGGAAGTGCCTAGGAGTTCTATTTACATTTTTTTAAACTATTCAGGTACCTACATCTCCCTAGTCACTGTCTCAAGTGGCTTTCTTCAACGTTTTTTCTGACTCTGGTATCAGAACAATGTTATTTAGTTCTATGGTTGGTTTCTCTGTAGAAAAGTCATAGTTTATCTTCTAAATTCTGCTGGAATTTACAGAAAATGATACACTCAAACATAAGAGATGTTAAACATTCTTTAAACCCTGAGAATATTAATAGTAGATCTGCAATAGAGTATGCAATGTTTTTACCAAATTATTTATCAAGTACTGTGCAAATACCTACAGGCTTCACAGTTCAAAGCCTGAAGAGACTGCAATTCATCTTGTCTGCACTGTCATGTAGGTCAAATTAGAAGAGATTCATTCCTTGAGCACTTGGTTGAAAAAAATCACAGCGTAGAAGCAGTGCAGCATGAATATATCACAATATACCTATTCAACTAACACAAAATTTTACATGAGAAATTACACAAATGTAGAATGAAATACCTGCATGTTGGTTGTGTATATTTATGTCAGATTTTAAAATTGTTAAATATAGTATCATATAGACCTTAGCATGGGCTGCAAAACACAAAAGCTGAGTAAACACCTAATAAAACTTTAACAAGGAATGAACTGGAGAAAGCAGTGGTGAAATGGAAATGGGCCATGCAGATCACACCAGATGGAGCTAATATAGGTGGTATATTCCCTCGTCCTACCATGAGACTCCAGGTATGGTAGCTACACAGCTAACAGCTACTGAACTGAGTCGTTTACAGCTATCCCAGTCGCAGAATACAGACACTCCCTTTGCTGTGAACTCTTTAGAAGATGTGCCCTGTCTTAATCTTGTATGCTTGTTCCATACCAGCACAGCTGAGTCCTAGTCTTTGATAAGGCGTTCTGTGTGTGACCTGATACAGTACAAAGACAACAAAAATTGTCCTCAAACAAGAATTATAATCCACCATTTACACATGAGAGCAGCAGCAGAGATCTTGCCCTTGCTTTCCCAGACCATAGAAAATGTCAAAAAGTCAATTCTTAAATTCAATAACTTCTGTGCTACACAAAAAAGGGCTTTCATTTGATAAAGAGCATTACATGATATTACAGGTAGCAGCATTGAGACAGTCTAATATCATGATATTAAGAATTAGGAACACTAGAAATCAGTGGGAAAGGTTAAGAAAAACCACAGAGACTTCTCATTAAACAAACAACAACAAGCATTTTCATTCTTCACAATATTCATAAAGATGAGGTATACAGAATAAGCAACTGGCTTGCTGGAAGTCTGAGAAACTTGGGTTGAGAATGAAGCACATATACCTTTGCCTTCTAATTTCACTAATGTCTAGAAAACTCCATGAGTATAACCAGGCAAACTGAACATCACCTCTGTCTGAAAATTATCACAGATTCAATGTCTTACAGTCTTCTCCCATGGCTTTCACATCACTAAAATTAAAATAAAATAATAAAAAAAAAAGTATCTGCAAAAAATCAATACAGCTCTATATTCTTTTCAAGAAAACAGCCCAGATTGCTACTGCATGAGTAGTTTCATACTGTCTCTGCTCTAACTTAGGTGGTTTTGTCAAGATTTACTTACCTCTTCATGTGAACTGATTCCTTCTTTCTTAACTTGCCCTAATGCCAGATGACTAGGGAACAGCATCTAGAAATTAATCTAGCACTAAGACAACTGTGTTAAAACCCCATCACTATGGAAGTTTGCTGGGAGCATCTGAAAGCTTCTCTAGATTTTCTATTCCAAGCTGAATTTCACATGCCAAGCTTTTTGAACCTTAAAGCTGAGATCTACCAAATGAGTTGCCAAGTTCCAAAAGAGATTTTCAAAGACATTCAGAAAATAGTGTGCTTGTAAAAGAGCTGTTCCCAGCATTCAGAAAACCGTTAGCATTGACTAATTCATTCCATCACAAATTTATTTCATCTAATTCCTGAGTTAATTGCTAAAAAATTCTCCCTCTTACCTTATTCAGGTTTTTGATACCTTTACACACCAAGTCCTTGTTGTCAAAGATGAAACAATATGTCTTCCCTAACTACCTACTAATAACATGAGGCTTTAAAAATACTACTAAAAAAATTAAGTCGTAAACAAGTGATATTTTGATTTAAATTTCCATTGTTGATTTCTGTATTTTCCCGGACACATGCAAACTATGGAGCTAATATTGATGTGAATAATCTTATTTTATCAATATTATTCTCTGCCTCCTCTTCTGTTTCTATGCCCTTTATCTCTTGGAAACAGTAACAGAGAAATTAAACTGCCATCAGCAATTCCTCTCAAACACACAGCATGACACTGTATGCATTATCAGGACTCAAAGATGCAGGTTCCTCTTAAAGATCTTACTTGCCAAATGGTTTTGGAGAAATCACTTATTGAGCTTCTCCATATCACTTTACTCACTTAAAAATAACAATCAACTATTTAATAGTGTCTAGAGAACCACAAACTAAATTAATTTCTCAGCTCTATAGAAGGTGGTGAGTTTACTAGGGTTGAATGTGATCCACTTTTCCTACACGAATTTTTCCACAGAAGCACTGTCTCCTGTCACAGCTTGAATAAGTAACTTGATGTTGCCAACAGCATTTAGAGAGGAAAGAAGTGCTGCAGTGCAGCCTGAAATACCTAGAATTCTGCTTTATCACTCTGTTATAATACAGAGTTATCAAGCAAATAAGGAAGTAAAATGCAATGGAAAAATATACAATAGGAATCATAAAAACCCCAAACTAGATTCCATTCTATCTCCTTAAAAAGTAGCATCACATTCTTATGATTATGGCGGTTTCTTTTTTTTCTGGACTTATGATGCTTTAGCACTCCATTCTTAAAGCTCTCGTTGCTGAGCTGCAGAGGTAGTAACAATATCACCACAATTCAAATTTATGTTACCCAATGAAATGCCAGCTTTACCTTTTCAAATTTGTCCCTCTCATGCTCCCAAATTTTCATCAGCATTTTTAAATGCATACTGTATGCTGTAAGTCCATTCAAAAACAAAATCACAATAATCTCTTTGGCTGCAGGTGCTACTTAAAGCCAAATGTAGACCTGCTGATACAGTGTGCCTAGTCTATGTTCAGACCTATGTTCCACAGTCACACCTTTCAGCAGTCGGCAGCAGTATAAGACTACACAACAAAAATGTTTTACTGGTAAAAATGATTACTAGTTGTGAACAAAACTATTGCATAGCACCTTGTGATTGGTGTCTTGACAGTTCCCAAATCACTCCCTAAGTCCCAAATGATTCACAAAAAATCAATAGCTGCTGACAGAACAATACTTCACAAAGCTGACAGGCAACAGGCAGTGTAACGTTACCCTTTTTAACCCGTGTGGCAGCACAGATGATAGTATTGTTGTATTTTCAGGCATACCTGGCTCTTAATACATAAAAATGTACATGGAACCATACAGGTAAATAAATAATAGCTGTTGAATCAATGAAATTATAGGCTCAGTGCACGTATACCAAAGAGGAATAAAACAAGGAAAATAAGGCTGAGGTTAAAGAGAACAAGGGCCACTCAAGTAGATGAACACATCACCACTTTGTTATACTATATTCCAGTTCTCCACAGGAAAAAGCCACAAATGGGTTTCACATACACATGGAATGCTAGCTTACATATGAAAAAAGGTTATCTGCATTTGTTTGTGCAATTATATCCTAACATGTAATCTAACATCCATCAAGAAAACTAATGACTACTTCAGAGCTCATTTCAGGTAAAGGCTAAGCCCCTGTTTTATGATATCCCTTTTTAGACTCCATATTTGCAGTAAATAAATTCAATTGATGCGTTAGAAATACAGACTAGGAGAGGTAAGAATTACTTATAAGTTTTTTTTTTTAGAAAAAGGAAATCCAGCATATAAGAGAACAGCATTGAGACATGAAACTAATAATTTCATAAATAATTGAAGAAAAATTGGTAAAATGAATGATGGTACAGAGTAAGTTAAAAGATTGACAGTAGCAACCTGAAATTGAATAGAAAAGTACAATCTGCATAAGCACCATCTCCTTATTGCCTCTAAAATATCAATCACTGATCATATAGGGAAAAAAATAATTTCCAGTTTTGAACAGAAGCATACCTGAACTAAGGACCTAAACAGCTCTTGTTACTTCCATATTTCTGAAGTGTCTGTCAGCACAGTGAATAAGTACTAGCTGATAGCAGCATTTTGAAAAATAGGAGGATGAAAGATTGTGCTTTGAAATGCAATCATTGACAAAGGTGGGAGGGAGTTTTGTGTTGTGAAGTCCTTAGTCCTGGAGCTATACAGAAAGGAGAGAGTAATTGAGAGTAGTTAAAGATATTCTAAATTAACAGGGACTCAACTGAAGCCAGGAAACTTCAGGTTATACATTCATGGAGTGCTTGAATTTGGAAGCAAATACAGAAAAAGAGAAGGCTGCAGAAGCACTTTTTGTATGATGGTTTCTCCTGCTTCTCTCTTTTATTTACTTTTTATTTTCCACAAGACACAAAGTTTCTTTGGATTTAATCTCCTATGAAAAGGGAACATTAAAGGTTTTTAACATCCTTAAGGTCCAAACATTCCTTCTTAGCAAAAAAGTTTGAAAACTTACTTAATAGATTTTATACTGATGTCAACAGAGACTATGTAGTTCAGCAACAAACTGGAACTCTATCAAGGCAAAAAATGAATGGGTTTACATACAAAAGTATTTGGAAAAATTCTGCATCTAATCCCCAGGTCCTCTGAGAAATTGCAGCCTTCTGGTTTTGACATTGTTCATGCTACATAATGCTATAATTACCTATACACTTAAAGATATATAATGCTATAAACATATATATATAATTATAAAGCTAATCCTATAAACTCTTCAGTTGTCTGCAAAGTATTAGAGTACATGCATTGACATAGCCATATGCAATTCAGGTAATTAATCTTGTTCGAGCTTCTCATGTGTCAGTCACAGCAATGTTCATAATACCACGAGGCTTTTCAGTTATCTTCCCAACACAAGCAAAATTAGAAACGCATCAGAAATCCATCATTTTCCTGTAGCTTTCTAATACTCTAATCAAGGAAATATTATTTTAACATTTCAAATACATTACTGTGTGTAAATTTCATGTTGTGTGTAATTCATGATGCTGAAAAGTAAGTAAAATAATTTTAGATGAGCTGATTAGATATTTGGCATTTCCAAGATTGGTTTAGATAGTCCAACTCAGATACAAATTCAAAGAACATCAATCCACAGCAGCCATTCAGCCATCAGACTTCAAAAAGTGTGTTATCCAGCTTTGGAATAGACTGGAAATGGCATGGAGGAAGACATCAGTGAGACAAGATGAAAATATAGCGTCAGGGTTCATCTGTTAACCTACAGAGCTGAAGCTAAAAAAGAAATAATAATTGAGGTTGGGCTATTCACAGCATCCAAAAAAACTCCACTCTGGTCTTTCTGACTATTTTGTCTTGCAGTTTATATAAATGAAAGATAGAAGAGCATTTTGGCCCATAAAATGGTGAGGACTTGGGGGGGGGGGGGGGGGGATCCCTTGTGCAAGAACCACTACTATAAAATTGAAAAGGATTTTTGTTCTCTTTTTCATTTAAAGACACACAAAACATAGGACCTGACCACTTGTGATCTTCACAATTCCCAGAGCACAGGCTGTAAGAAATGAGGGGTAAAATTTAGAAGGTGTCTTAAGTAATTAATTTTCATATATTGTACAATTTAAGCCAAGTAGATGCTTATCCTAAATCTCATTAGTGGTTAATTGCTTCTAAAATATTAAATGCATAAGCTACTCTGAAATTAGGATTTTTAATTCAAAGTGCTTGAGAAATTATGACCCTTGATGCTGGTACTAGCGACCTCCCCCAGCACTTTCTTCCCTAAGCAGAGTATTGATAATTATCTTGCCTTCATCAAGCCCTTCATAGTGTACATTTTACCTCAGAAATAGCCTGAAGCTGTCTCATGATTGCAATAAACTCCTACCTGTTTTGCACATGACATCATTATATAAGGAAAAGTGATCTGATCTACTTTGACTGGAGTAGCAAATCCATTAAAGTTGGTTAAAAGTATACATAGCTATAATATTCCTAATAAAAGAGTATTAAATTCTTATGCTTAGTTTCAGGAAGATGCTGGACACTGTGATCTGCTGATACCAGCTAGGTAGGAGAATCTATGAATTATTAATTATCTTTACTATATGATCAAAATGTATTTTTTCACATGATTTGTACTATTGGCCTTGGCTTATTTTTGCCAAATATAGTAAAAATGAAACTAAACATATCAGGGCTACTGCATGAGCAGTAACAATACATGTAAACTGGAAGAAAACCAGATCAAAATGTCATATTTCTGACATCCTGAGGAGTGAAATTCTGCTGTATTTTGAAGTTATAACCTGTAACATAAAATCTCATCAATATTCAGAAATCTTTCTTTTCACATGATGGGAATGAAAGATGGCATAAAGGCTTAGTCTATGCAAGATTTTTCTATTTGGTTTTCCTGAACCAGAGAATAAGGAGAGCATTAAAAAGAAATAGAAAATTTGCATCTTAACCCACAAGTTCTAACCAAGACTTGAGACTGAGAATTACGAAAGTGTGCATTGACTTATTTATACAATCAAATTCCTATCACACTTCATAAAACTAAGTTCTAATTTTTAGATAATATGCAGAAATATAAAGAGTGTGTCCTCCTCCTGATATTTAGTTAGAGACAGCATTATGAGGAAGAAATTAAAGGGAAGTTTGATCTCACTATTTCCTTCACTCTGACACATATCTATTAAGATATTTTGATTGAATCCCAATACATTCAGTGTTTGTAGCCCTCACTGACATATGCAAAAAGCTACAAACCCTTTCAGTGGGAAATACTTTGTTTCCAATAGATCTCATTTGCAATTTTGGCAAATTCCCATCAAGTCAATGACTCACAATTGTATTTGGTCTCACTCAATTGCATTGGGAAGTTTACATTCTAGTCTGTACTCAAGGACTGTCTCTCACTTTTTAGATAAAAGAAAGCAAACTGACAAGCACAACAACATAACTATAGCTTTAATTTCCTGCAGTGCAGCTGAAGCCTCAAGGGTTTACTCCTCAGCAAAGAGAACTGGAAGCTGCAAATTAATTTGACTGAAGCTTCCTAATATTACAAGGAGTAAAGGATCATTAAGCTCTCAGCAGCCTAGAGTGATACATGGCTTTTTGTAAACTGTGACAACCAAATATGAACATAGAAGACCTTATGTGACTTGGGGACCGCTTAGAGTACAATACTATGACTGCCAGGGCTTCTTCACACAAGTATGTGTCTCACACATGTATAGATTTATGGCAAGGAGATACATGTATGCAACTGTTTCAGAGAGAAGCAGGGTTTCCCTGCATTACAGGTACATGCATGCGTAGTTCTGCTCTAGCATAATCTAATAACTATCGGTTTAACACTGACCATCAACCTGATCCAACTCTTTTCCTGGAGCAAAACCCAAGATTTATATAGTATCTTTGAGAAGAATGCTGTCAGTATTGTTGGTGGATTCCACCCCTTTAGAAAATTCAGCATTATAGGAAAGGAACAGTGAGAAAAACCTGGTCAGGATTCAGATATGGATAATACCAATTCTTCTCAGAATAGCTTTTATGTGAAAACTAATTTGCCAAAAATCAAAGTTCTGATGAGCTAATCAGTCTTATTTTATTAATGTAAACCAATAATTTCCTCTACCCGTGCATTTACAAATATTTACAGAAAAGTTGGCAACATAAGGACTAAAATAACAATGCCATTAATGTACACAGGTAAAAATAACAATAGGAGTATAAATTTTACTGCTTCATTGTACCTCGGTTGATATAAGCACAATCCAGACAACTACCTTCCCTCATAAGCCTCCATATTTAGTAAACAAAGAAGAATTACTTTGCAAGTTTGTCTTTTTGCAAGGAAAATCAATACTGTTTTACTGCAATTATTAGAGTGATTTAGTCACCTCTATATTGAAATACAATCTACATTATTAACATAATCCATTACAGCATCACATTTTCCTCATTGCAAGCAGCATACTGCCTATACAAACATCCTACTCTTCCTAGCCATTTCATAAATAGTGGGTAACATTTTTTTTTCTAGTTTAGGCAAAGCACTGTGTTTAATATTGTATGTCAAAATAAGCTCTACTCCACATGTCATCATTACCAAATATTTTTTCCATCTCTTTCACTAGTCAGTCATAATGGGTTTTCTTGCTTGTGTTTCACTTTTGTATTACTACTTTTTGCATTTTTCTGGGTGGGTAACTTCAATATTCCAAGAGAATTACTTGTCTCCTCCCACCTTTTGAATGTCACTGAAGTTATATTCATTCTTTTACACTTTCTCATCCAAATTTGTTTTTTCTAATGTTCACCTTTCTGTTCATCATCAATCTGTGAACCACTGTGCCCCACAAACGCCTTTACGTAAAATAAAAAGTAGGGCACTATATTACTTTATGTTGTAGCCTAATGTATCCTATATCTCTCAGTTCCTTTTTCTCTCATATGATCTAGTACAGATAACAGTGAAAAGACTTTCTAAGTAATTTATTTTGACCTATGACCTTGACATAAATGTGATAAATAATTCCTTCATGAAACAGCATTTGTCGATGTCTCCTAGTTGACAAAGATAAATATTGCCATTTTTTGGTAAACTGCAAATTCTTTAAATCTGAATTTAACAGTAGCTAACTGAAGACTCATGGCAAAGGTCGGAGGGAGATCCCAAATCACATTTGCCAACAAGTCCTCCCCAGGAGGTATTACCTGCACATTTCTAGCGAAATATTCTTTCAGTGATGTTTAAATGCCTTCTAGATTGAAGCTACATAGAATATAAAATGTTTCCCTTTTTTCCCCCTTCGAATTTATTTCTTAATGCATTTGGACAGTAATGTACACATGTGAAATAACACTGAGTAGTACAAATACTGCATTGAAAAGATTACTTAATTAATAAAGCCACTACTGTTGGCAGTGTGTCAAGTAAAAAACTGCTGTGCCTGATCACAGCACACATGAAGACCATTCCTGTTTCAAGGAGATTACAGTATCTCCTGCAATAAGAAACGAACAACAACAATTACTGAAATCTTGGGGGGGGGGGGGGGGGGGGGAAGGCAGGAGAAGGAGGGGCAGAGAAATGCTAACTTCATCTTTTCTTTGCCCCTCAATAAAATGTGGGTGAAGAGATTTTCTGACAGGGGTTTATATCTGATGGATTAAGCAGCACCAGTCCTTCATTGGGAATAATTCTCCCAAGTATTTTCCCAGCTGGCTGATGGCCTGGTGCTACGCTCGAGGGACAGATCACGATACACTTCCATGGCATCACTAACAGCATATTATTGGGGATACTCATACGCACTTTGCATATATAATTCAGTTATTAAATATATAGAATCAGAATAGTTACAGTTGGAAAGGATCTTAAGATCATCTAGTGCCAACCCCCCTGCCATGGGCAGGGACACCTCCCACTAAATATGTAATAAGTACATAAACTCAAATATATATATAAAAATCCACTTTTTTTCTTTCAAAAGTTTTAGAAGTCTGATTCTACTGAAGCAATACTTCACCATCATATGTACTGAATTAAGAATTCACCTGACAGCTATTATATAAATTTCATAATACTTCCCTCTATTTAAGACTTCAGTCATAACTTGCATGGATTTTTTTTCTATTTCAAACTGTAAACTGTACACATAGACTTTTATTAAACCTAGAAAAAGATCAATATAATTAAATGAAATTGTTAATACATGTCATTAAACACATGGAAAAGAGTTCACAAGTTCACAGACTAAAGGTAGGTTTGAACTGTGAGACACAATATTAATACAGTCCTAATGCAGGATTTACCCAGTTAACTTTAAAGCTACCAGCCTTTGTAGAGGGCAGCACTGATTCCAGCGCACACTTCATCCAGTTTTGACTAAGTCTTTGTGAAAGGGACATCTGCTGTGATATGTGCTTTCTATTGGCATCCTACAGAGTGTACCTTTCTGTCAATTTTTCTTCTTTTGCTTCATGAATTCATAGCTTCTATGACAGAGAAATGTGCCTAGGGAATGTTAAAATTACTTTCACAGTTTTTCATTCTTTCTTCCACTTTTGCCCTGTATTTCAGTATGGTTTTCACCTGTAGTGATAATCTTTACCTTTTTATGCTTGCTTTTGCCTTTGCAACTACAATAATTATCTTGGTTTTAAAATTTCTATCTCTTAATTTACCAAATGCATTTTCACACTAATATAAAAACTGACAAAGAAGATCCTATATAGTCTTGTGAAACTTCCTCAAAGATCTCTTAACACAGGCATTTTACAAGTACATGGGGTTTTTTTTTAGCTTCATAACCTACTATAAAACTATTAGCTGAACCAGGAAGTAAACTTTCATTTAATGCATTTTCTTATCAAATACAAATTGTGTTTAAAGTACAGCAAAACTTCTCCCTATGTTCCTTTTGTACTTCCTATTTGGGACATACACTACACTTTTTACTAATCTTCAGCTCTTTTGAAGATGTTTAAGTGAAGAGGCACTGCTAAGCGCAGAAGCAAAAAAATTTGAAATGTTAGGAAATACATAATTAGAGTGAATTCACAGAGAATGTTTCCCTCAGTCAAAATTCCTGCCAAGGATAAAATGCCAATTGAACATTCCTGGCAATCTTCCTATTTTTCATTCAAAACTGGAGTCTTTGGAGAGCTAGTGAAGACCAGGCTAGCCTCCTATTAACTATCCTATAAAACCTGAAAGACTTCACTGAATGCCATCGTGTTCATCAACCTGGCCATCATCATGCCTTAAAACTGCAGTTCACACATCAAGAGAGGATAAGCTGCGTAAGCAGTAGCACAGGCAACGATCCTGGTCCCTAGAGGGAGCAAAAGGCATCAGAAACTTTGTCACCTGGCCCCAAATTTAATCTGCCAGTATACAAGAAAATGGCAGAATTCAGCACTGCTTACTGACAAATTGAAGACTTGCAAGATGAAATAACCAGACTGGTTATTTCAGTCGGAGAAATATGTCTTTCAGAGAAGAACAGCTGGTCTTTCTCTGCTGTACTTTGTGTTACAAGATTTACAGGAAAGAATAAACAGAACTTGTGAGTTACGTTGTAGCAGTTCAACCATTTAAACAGTTGCATTAAAATATTCATGGGTTTTAGTGTTTGAAAATCATTCTATTAACAGGTCTTACATTCCCCTGAATTTTCCTTTCATTTTCAACAGGCAAGAGAAAGGAAAAGAAGAACAATGCTGCTGAACTACAATAAAATTTTTAGATATAATGAATACCAAGGTCTACCTTAAAACCTCTTCATTTGAGGTGGTGATTACCAAAGTCATTTTCCTATGCAGATTAGGGTTGCTCCTGAATTCTCATCCACAAATATGTTACATCAGATACATTCAAACCAGCTGCCTGACAGGCATAAAATCACGCTATAGTTCACTGCAAAAGCAGGCAACATATTTTACTCCTCGCTGAATAGAATCAAGCCATTAATCTTTATTAGGTAAACAATCTCACAAAAAAGGTGCTTGTTCTGCTCATTAGAAAACTTACAGAATCCAAGATAAACACAGCAGTGCCTCATGATCACCAGTAATGACTTTAAGGCTCATTTTACTTTATTACAAAAAAAATCTGCACAATTTATGCTCGCTTCAATGGGAAAAAGTACTAGGAGATGGGGAGGGAACAAACCAGCAAGTACACGGAATTTTTTTGTTCTGTTTCCCATGTTGTACATCAATCCATCTTGACCAGATATACACACCCCTTTTTTCCTACTGAAAACTGCGTTTGTGGGTGGGAGAGGTGTTTGGGTGGAGAAGGTACTTGGCAAAGATTTCTGGACTTTTAAGCAAAATAGACCAGTCTATGTGGACTTCCAAAGCATTCACAATACAGAAGACCCATAGCACCTACGCTTATGTAGGAGACACTGTCCTCCTATGCTAGTCAACAGAATTCAGGGCAAATGGAAGAATGAAATAAGTTCTAGTATGAGAAACAAAGATTGAGTATAACTAGGTTGTTAATTCCATGAAGCTCATTTCAACAATTACCTCCTTACACACATGAAATTCGGTAAGCTTATTTATTATCATTCTGACCCTTCCAGTACTAAATCAAAATTAAAAAAAATCAATATGCTTCTTTTGCAAACTAAATATTAAATTTCACATGTAATCAAGATGTCAAATCTATGTGCCATCTATGAACAGCTGATTACAGCCCCTACAAAAATCCTACAAACTAGTTTGAAAAAAATTATATTTATCAATTTATTTTTTGAGAGATAATGAAGTTAGTAGTAAGAAACTAAGTGCCAAGTATTAATAGAGCTAAAAATACAGTAAAAGAACATAAAAAACCCTTGAAAACTGTCTCCTGACTAGAGCTTTCTGATATGTTGTCACAGCATACTGAATTCATCAAAAGAGGCCTCACTCTTCCAGTCTTGTGAGGAATGCTGCATCCAACATTTCAATAGCTCCAGCAGTTGAAACAACATTTGATGTGATTTAGAGTCAGTCACAAACTTAATATTATCACAAAGCAATTGATTACCACTGGGTCCGGTCTCAGTCCAAAGCTATTAATAGGCTTCGTACATTAATCCAATTTAGATGTTTGTGTCATATAAAGTTGTTCACTTTACTGGTTAATATAGAATATAACATTCAAGCAGTGGAGAGATTTTATAATATAGTGTAAATGTTGAGTCATCCAGGAACAGATGATGAAGGAATTTAGAATCATAGAATGGTTTGGGTTGGAAAGGATCCTAAGATCATACAGCTCCATCCTCCCCTCTCTGCCATGTGCAGGGTTGCCTCACACTAGACCAGGTTGCCCAAGGCCCTGTCCAACCTGGCTTTGAACACTACCACAAGGGGAGGCATCCACAACCTCTCTGGGCAACCTGTTCCAGTGCCTCACCACTCTTGTAGCAAAGGATTTCTTTCTTATATCTAACCTAAATCTACGCTGTTTAAGCTTGATTTTTTTTATTTTGTTGAGTCAAGGAATTACAGACCATGCAGCTACAGGAGAAGATCACCAAAAAAGGTACTTGTATCTCTAATAAGACATGGCATTTCTTCATTTAATATTGGCAAGCCATCCCCTGAGTTACAGTGACAGAGCACTGTGGATATGTAAATGAACTTAAACAGAGGTCCTATAAAACTCCAACAAAAAATCTAGCATACATTTCAGGGACATGAATTAACTGGGACAGCAAGGAGGACATAACTCCTGATGAGCTGGATCAGGAATGCATCTAAAGAAGGTCAAAAAAATAGACCGACAGAGCTGATAGCTTAGAAATTGATGTGACATAAAGTAAAATAAGCTTTGGGGGTTTTATTTCCTCTCCCACCCACCCCCCTGTTTTTCTTTTTTTGTTTTAAACATTAACTCAGTCTTAGCAAAGAAGGACAAAAATAAGCATTTACGTTTGATCTGAAAATTATATGAATTGAGTGTTTCATGCTATTTTACTAATATTAACCACATGACATTGATAGACATGGCAAGATCAAAAATGAGTGCATATGCCTTCAAAAGCTACATGATATTGGTGGCAAGGAAGCATTTTGCGGTGAACAATGTTAAAAAATCTCTCTGGCATTGAAAAAAGTAAGGAGAAGCTCGCTTGAACTCTGATGCTGTTTGTGAAATCATCTCCCTTTGATTTTCCATCAGATTTTATGCAGTTGCCTCTGTCAGTGCAAAGCAACTGCTTGCGGCTTTTTATCTTTATACGGCTGATGCCACAGGACTCACAGTCCTTAAAACTACTGCGTTCTTATAAATGTTACCCAAATATCTCCCTTTCTCTTAAAAATAGCAATGGAAAGAGGGAAGTACAGTATTCATTTTTGTTCCCAGAAGATATAAGTGAGAGGCAATTACAGCTGGCAGACTTACTAAATGCTGCTTGGGAGAAACTGCCACTTGATGCATCAGGGAGAAGGAATGTCTTTAAGAGAATAGGAAATACAAGAGATGATCTACTTGGAATTATCCAAAAATATGTTATTTTGTCATGGGACTCCTCCTGCAAAGTCCCTCCCCAAATTACTGTGTAATCACTTCCCAGACTCACAAGTAGAAGGACAGTCCAGGAAATGAAATATGTTGTGCAAAATTTGATTTTTTTTTTCTACAAAAGCTATTCACAGCTTCCTCAAACGCAAGAAGAGAAAAGGGGATTGCTCTGGGGACAGGGACACAAGTAAAAACTCCTTCAACCAGTACAATGCCCAGAAAGGATGAATTAACCAAATAAGCTTACATAGGCAGATATGCCTAAACACATAAATGTTTCAACCTTTAATATAAAATATAGGTATTTTAAACATGCAGAGAAGCCAAGAATTTGGCTCTTTGCTGCAGATTTGTACCTTTAAAGCCACTGCAATGAAAGCATTCTTCATCTACTCAATTTACCTCCACAGTCTTCATTAAGAAGAAAAAATGGAAGGGCAAAGAAACTGTTCTAAGCTGCACTTGAAGGCAAAATAGATTCAATCAAATTGAAAAAGAATTACAGCTCTGAGCCAATTTTCTTGGAAATTCTTTGCAAAAAAACAGAAATAGCTAGTTCTTTTTATTATAAAAAAATATGCAATTTTCAGTTGGAAGTAATTCTTGTTACTAAAATTGCATTATATTTTTAAGAAGGCCAAGAGAAAACATTAAAAGCCTTAAACAGAAGAAAAAATACTCTAGGGATATACATCTTACCCTTATTTCCACATCTGCCAATAAAGTCTTTAAATCCAAATTATAGGAAAATAGTTTTAAACTGCCAAGTAACCAAAGCATAATAATGCAACCATGTTATACTCAAGATTCCTAAACTGTTCACTCAAATGCTGCAATGAAGAACACTGAGCTTTGCACAAAACGATGAGTTAGGTAACTCAAGTATTTAAACTGGAACTCTTAGAGTGAAGATAAATTTGATATCACTGCACAATAAAAGCTATGTATCAACCCATCACATGGAAGCTATAAAATTGCATTATTTAGAGGAAAACTTCACTTGTGAGCTCTCAGTTTGAAAGCTGAAATTTGAGCATGACTGGCAATGCACAGGAATGTTTCTTTCTGTGCTCAACGGACAAACTCATTTAGTGATGTGAAGGTCCATAACATTCCTAACACAGACTTTAACATTGTGTGATTGGCAATATAAAGTGACAGAACCTATTTATTATGTGATTCTCAGGCTCTTTCTTCAACTTAATTAATACCACACAGTAAGGGCTTGAAAAGTTTATTATCATTGATGACAGATTTTTCCACAGCTATTCTCTATCTGAAACTTCTAATACTGAGGAATCAACCACCAATGCAGCCATAAATAAGCACTGCTGACCTGTATATATGAGAGTTAACATTTGTATTCTCCAAAATTGTAGAATGATATGCCTTAGCCCATTACAATCTCCTGGGTTGAAATGACGCAAACATGACAATGAAAAATGAAAGCTTAGCTTTAAATGAGTGTGAGCTTAGAAGCTCCTTGTTAGAACTGTGCCAACAGTTAGAGGGTTATTTTCTTGCCTATGGTGAAGTTTACTGCCTTTCTGCATATTGTTAAAGCCATCTTTCTCAGAAATTATATTCCCATAGGCACATAAAAAAATTATTCTATGAAGTGAGACATACACAATTTGTAAAGGACCTAATTGTGCCAACTAGCAGGTATTTTCCCCATGTTCCCAAGGTCTGTCAAGATTGTATCTCTTCCCTGTGGCCTAACTGATCTGTTTGTTGAAGTGACAGAAACTGTTCATCACAGTGCTGTTATAGCAAATGCTTTTAGGGAACATACAAGTCTCTCAGGTAAGCAAAGAGATATGAATAAAAGTGCTCCCCAGCTGCACAAATGCTATGTTCTGAATTCATACTTTGAAGGGGTAACCCTGAGGACACCACTTGGCTTAAAAGACAACATATGTGAGGAACTATGGGGGTAGTCTGTCCAGCTGTCTGTGCTTCATTCAAAGCATCCCAGTACAGCTGGTGATCCTGAAGCATTTTAGATTTCATTTCCGCTACAGTTAGAAAAAGATGTTTCTCTAAACTTCATAACTGCCCTTCAAATTATAAAAAAAAAGTAATCCCTGAGGCCATTATACAAGAAGGAAGTATATATTTTTTTTATCTTGCTTTATACGCCTCCTTTCCAGCTTCAGCTTGATTTATCAGGTTTCTACTACAGGTTGTTGTAAGCGAGAAACTAAAGCAACTGAGCCCTATTTGCATCAAAAAACTTCATCATGGTGCATGAAGTTTAACTCAATAGTTTTCCTATTATTGATGCAATTGTTTCCAGCAATGAGGAGAAAGAAGGGAGGAGGGTGAGAGAGAAACGGGGGGGGGGGGGGGGGCGGGGGTGGTGGAATGTGTGACAGAAAGTACAATGTCTGTAAGCTTGACTGGCATAAATGCTCTTCTCACTTTCTGCTGTGTGAAGACTTGCTTTCATCTAAAACTACAGAAAAATTCAGAGAATCTAATGTGATCTGACAGCTAAACTTAAATTGTGTCATTATATACAAAAGGAAAAAAAATCCCACTGACACTGTATTACCTATCATACTTTCAGGAAATTGTATAATGCTGGAGCACCTCTCCTATGAAGACAGGCTGAGGGAGTTGAGCTTGTTCAGTCTGGAGAAGAGAAGGCTCTGGGGAGACCTTCTAGCAGCCTTCCAATGGGCCGACAAGAAATTTGGACAGGGACTTTTTACAAGGAAATGTAATGACAGGACAAGGTGGAATGGTTTTAAACTGAAAGAGGGTAGACTTAGATTAGTTATAAGGAAGAAATTCTTTATTATAAGGATAGCAAGGCACTGGGACAGGTTGCCCAGAGAATTTGTGGCTACCCCATCCCTGGCAGTGTTCAAGGCCAAGTTGGCCGGGGCTTTGAGCAACAGGGTCTAGTAGAAGGTGTTCCTGTCCATGGCAGGAGGGTAGGAACTAGAGGATCTTTAAAGTTCCCTTCCAACCCAAAGAATTCTATGAGTCTATAATCCTTTTCAAATCTAATATATAACACAAGCATTCACTGAAAAGACTGCCTAATAATTTCTATGATCTTTATTGAAATCCATCCTTTATAATGAATTGGTATTTCTGGTGCAATTCGTAATCACTTGGCTCCTATCACATTTTTTAGAGCACACTTACAGACAGCAACCTCACCATCACATGAAGGGATCACTTAGAGCATTCAGCAAGATGCCACACAAGTGCCTGTATGCACTCTGCCCCATGGTGTGCTGGAGTCACTTTCCCCTAAACTGCCTGGAGGGAGAATGATTTTTATAGACCAAAAAGCTCTGCTGACTATGTCCTGGCTTCAATCGTACAGGGGTTTTATTTTCAGAATTGAGACAAAATCACTTCAAGGGATGTGGGGCACAGTGACAGACTGTGTTACACTTGAGCACTGTACCTGTAAACACAAACAGCTCAAGAGCAAAGTTTAAGTGGCTGAGACACCAACTAAGGCTGTCTCCTGTGGCTTATAACAGACTTATAAATATTTTGGTGCCTAAAAAATACAGGTCCCAGGTCAAAATCTAAAAATTATCCTATCTCCTTGCCCACACTAAAAATAGTAAAAGGCAGGATTTTTTAAAATCGGCCTTTTTAATGGACCTATGTTCCATGAAGTTTCAATAAGACTGACCAGGAAAACAAACTTTAAAAACTCTGAAGATGCATCTTCTTTTTCCAGATGTACTGAAGTAGGGCAGTAAATAGCATTCACATACACCTAGAAGCTTGGATACTTTTGCAAAGCCTCATTCAACCACAAGAAACATACAGCTAAGTATACGCTGTAATCATACACTCCAAAATTTCTTACTTAAAGAATTACAGTCAATTGGGATCTAGGCTATGTCTGCACTCTACACTTCATTGTGTGCAAAGACACCTAACATGATATAAAACAACTAAAGTATTTGAAGCAGACTCATCTTGTTTCTTGTACTTTCAGGCATTTTGGGAAACATGATCTCTAGCAACTGTAATATATATTTTATCATTTTATTTCAATATCTGATTTTAAAAGCATTTCAGAAAATTATAGGGACTTTTATATCAACTTTTTCAAAGAGATTTTTACATCAGACATTTCTGGCATTGATTTTTTAATCACAAAACCCCTCTGTTGGCAGGATGTAAGCCTGGCTAATACTAAAAATAAGAGGTTTAACCACGATACTTGGCTGTAATGCAAGTCTTAAGACAGACTAAGAAGAATGAGGAAAAGATCTCCAACTTAAACACAATTTTCACTAATATTATATAACAAGTAAATTTACTACCATAACCAGCCTTTGCTCCCCAAGGTACTTGTTCATCAAAACATCCCCTTGTGCTAGCCGGTTTTGAACGCTCCTGTTCCAAAGATTCGTTTCAGTTAATGAATGCAAAGTACTGGTGAGAGCTGTCACAACAGACCGTACAAACTTCACAAATTCTGTTGTTCCTAAAAAGCCTGACAGGCAGCACAATGAAACAGCATCACTGTTTACTGACTTATTCATTTATTTATTTATTTTAGAAAAGCTACAGCACAGAATACAAGCTGGTTTTAGAAAGAGCAAACTCTTCTGAATGTAGTTCAGTCTCCAAGACAAGGTGAGACATTTTGCCTCTTTCACAGATCAGTATTTTGCCTGCAGTAGATGTTTAGATCTGCTAAACTAACTTCTTTTAAGCATACTTTTTTCCAGACTCCCCACAGTGATACATTTAATCTGCAACCAAAGATGGAAATAAATCATAAAAACTGACCAAATACATGTTGTAACTGACATCTGTGCTGTATCTTAACTCAGTCAGGTTAAGTGAGATGCATATGTTAAGTATAACTGCAGGCCAGAGATGATATGCAGTCAGTACTGGAGCACACCAGCCTTTGCGCTTCAGTTTGACTGCCACAAAAACCATGGAACATACAGGAGGACTGAGATAATGCATAGAGTTGCCACCTTCACATGGAGATGGGACAGAGCTGCAGAGTATCCTTCCCAGGAAGTCACCTTCTTTTAAACACAGCCTTCTTACTTCCATGGGCTAACCCCACCATCTACCTCTGACTGTCCATTGGACATGGATTCCTACCTTCTGAGAAGCTTGGGCTGTCTACTATGTTCAAAACAGGGGCTGCTTAGATAAATGCCAGCCCTTCTGACACCTGCTGCTGGGAGGCTCTACATTTCCTCAGGGCTTTATCTAACTGGTTTGAGCTGCATGAGAAGCAGCAACTGTTCATATATTCTTTCATTCTTCATGGGGAGTTCACCTTGCAGATCTTACTCTGCAAGCACACAGTTTATTGCATTACTTTACTGCAGTAAAAGGAATATAATCCATAACAAAAGGAAAAAGAATAACTTAGCAAAACAGCATGCATTTTGAATCTGAGCTATGGATTTTATATAATTAAGCCTGAGATTTCAAAAATACCTGACAAAGCCATTTGAGGCTACTCAGATAGCTCATCTAAGTTGAACTCTCTTCACAAACATTAAGCCAGAAAAACAAGCTAAACATGTCAAGTAAATTATGCAGAGTGATCCAGTCACTTGTGGTGAGATACAAAAGATAGTTAAAGGTTGTGACATTGAACATGGTAACAGATGCTGAGAACCCAGCTCCTGGAGCAGAAACCATAGCCTTAGCTTGGGCACCTGAAGTTATTATAAAGTGGGAGGAGAAAAACAGGTTGCCTAAAAGTAGAAGAGGCTCAGAAGAGGAACCCTAAGAAACCCATGAGAAACACTCACAGAAGACTGTCTTAAATCTTGGATGGCAGAGACATCCAAAACTCCAAGACTGCAATCCATATTTCTCAACAGCTGCTCTATTACAGAGTACGATCATCAGGTTGACACCCAAAATTTTTATACTGTATTTAGGCATCTAAACCACAAGAACACACTCCATCATTTATTTTGGAAATAGTGCAAGCTGGAGGGAGGAAGCAATAATACAGCTATTTTCCTATCTCCATAATTAGACCGTGCACCAACATAGAGTGGGCACTGACTACATAGAAAGCAGCTTTGCAGGAAAGGATCTTAGAGTCCTGTTGGACAACAAGTAAACAGTAGTCAGAGCATGCCCCAGAGTGAGGAAGGCCAACCACATACCCAGCTGCAACAGTGAAGCCAAAAGGTTGAGGGAAATTATTTCTCCCATTCCTTCAGCAATGGTGAGACCACCACTGTCATACTACACCCAGTTCTGGGCTTCTGACCATAAGATAGATGTATTTATTGAAGTGAGGCCAGTGGATGGCCGCCAGAACCAGGGGCTGGAATACCACGATCTATGAAGGGAAGCTGAGAGAACAGGGTTTGTTCACCCCTAGAAAGTGTTTCAGCGCTGTCTAAAACTACCTAATGCCAGGTGCAGAGATGATGGAGAATAACATGTGAATGCAAAACATAATAAATTATTAGATATATGAAAAAAAATCCTCATAAGGGTTGTCAAACACTTTTTGGGGGCCTCAGAGGGGCTGTAAGACCTCCATCCTTGGAGATGCAACTCAAATGGACAAGGAATGGAGCAATCTGCTCCAAATGGACCTGCTCTGCTTCGACTAGACAGCTCCAGAGACTCCTTCCCACCTAAATTATTCTACGACTCTGAGCTCAGGGATATTTTTGATATCTTGTTATTACGCATAGATTGAGGTACCTAAATTCTTCCCAAATATTTTTTTGTGGATATGAACATAGTTCTTAATACCCAGATATTTCTCACTTCACCAGTAGTTCTTCTTTCCTTACTGCCTTTAGCACTCCATAATTCCCTGCTGGAACTACTACTGCCTGATATTGTCCATTACTGAGAGACTACAGACACCTAAGATTCCATACACTTTGTATTCCTTCCAAAAAGAAAATTATATTAAACTAAAATTCTAGATTGGAAAAATTCAAAGCCACTTATCCTCTTGGTCATCTGCTTACCTTGTCACTTCTTTTTCCATCTGTCTTTCTTATATCTTTGTATCTGTAATGATTTCTACTATGTGAGTTCATAAAAGTAGATAAAAATTAAGGATTAAGCATTCAATAGGTTATATTCTGTACTGAATTGCTAAAAGTAAATATTAATTCAAGTATTTGTTTACCCTAGTGGTTAATATGGGGACATATGCCATATGTAACCATCACAATAATCCCAGATGACTGTCTTATATTTATGTACTTAAAACAAGTATAAAGAGTCAAATAATAGATTAATTTACACCCTGATGGAATATTGCTAGGTTGCATGAGCAACAGAAAAATAAAAAAGATCTAGAAACCTAACTGAGTAAAACTTTCACTTTTGGCATATTTAAATCTGCAATTACCTGAATCCTTTAAAAAATAAAAATAGTACTAAAATATATATAGAACCATAGGATCATAGAATGTTATTTTACAATTCATTTTACAGGTTTAAAATTGTAAATGCGAACACAATTTTACTCTTCTTACTAAAAAATGAACTGCCAGAGAAACACTGGATGTGAGATACAGTAGTTATTAATTCAGATGTGAAAAAGTGAATTATTAATCTACAGTGCAGCCTGTCTCATAACCATAATAAACTACTACTTTTAAAAAACAAAATGCTTAGACTTCTGCAGAAATTAGTTTAATTTATCATAGCATGGGAATTATACTGTCAAGCCACAGTATTTAAAAAAATAAAAATATGCAAGTGAATCTGTAATTCTCAAAAAGTGGCAAAAAATGAGCAAGCTGAGCTGAAAAAACTATATCTGACATGTCCTGGACCTGAAATATTTGTAGATATAAATTGTATTTTAACATGGCCAGGTTTTCCGGCTAATCTTGCAACAAGTTGACTAATGCTCCAGCTGGTATTAGTGACAGAGCTCTCGCTGAATCCAAGCAACTGCTCCCATTCAGAAAAGCAAAATGCTTTCCTAGCCCAGAGGAGTATCCTAAATTTTCATGACCATACATAAAATTAGAAAGAAACAAACAGGAAAGAAAACTGTGACTCTCTTTGCTTTTCTCTGCATACTTAATGTAGTCATTTTTCCCAATTCTCTTTCCAAGTGAGTTTAACGGGAATAATATTCAGCAGAACAACTAAATAGTAACTGAAGTTCACAGAAAGCAAAATTATACTGTATTAAACAGACAAAAGTAGCAGAAAAAACAACTCTAAAATCCACCACATAAATTCCATGTCCAAAATGAGAATCCCTTGTCATTCTCCAACTGACACTGGGAACCTTACCTAGCTCATGATGGTGAAGTGAACAAAAGCATTCAAGAGAGGCAAACCTAGATTCTTCCTAGCACCTATAAATCCTGTAATTTATTAACTTAATTCCTTCCAACATGACTTTTGATCACAGGAAAGGTAAGAGAGATTGTAGCCATAAGAATCTTGGAAAGGAATCATGCTATTATTAGCATGATAATCACTCATGCTCATCTGAGAATGGTAAAATACCAACAAATGAAATAAATCATGGATTAAGGAAAGGGGGAGGTGGGGGGATGGGGGCAGGGAAGAGAGACAAAGATAGAAAAGCAAATCAACATGCCACATAAGCCAGCAGACTTGACAGAATGATTTATTTCACCGTTTCCCCGGGCAAGGAATGCCTTCTTTTAACACCCTTAGGTTTTGAAATTGATGACTCAAAACCTTTCTCTACTACTAACCGCTGTCAACCGAGACTCAATAATTTAGCACTGGTTTGTCATATGACTCTGACAAGTAACGTTGGATCTTCATCATCCCGTCACAGGATGCCATGCAGCATGATAAATTGGCAATAATATGCTAAGATGTTAAGAAATGACAAACACTTCCCTCTGTCTCAAGTCCAAAGGATCCTTAAAATGATACTGCACAAGAAGATGTAATCTTAAAATATGGAAAAAAAGGATACAGCCAGTGTCAACTCACAGTTGATGATAAAGACAGAGCCATTTCCTCCAGCACAGTGCAATTCTGCACAGGAGTCAAAAATAACACAGGTGAGAAAGTTACGGAGTTTTGATCAGATGGGATAAGTTCGTTACACCACTCCATATTGTTCTGTTTTCTGAGTTCTGGCTGCTCAAGCCAAAATGTGAGTAAAAGAAATAAACCAACTCCAGAAAACAATCTTGAAAATTTCACTCCTACAAGAGCCATCTAACTGAGAGGTAGGAAATACATTGTGGTGGGTAGAGGGAATAAGAAGAGATACTACATTTTTTTTCTAGTTATTTTGACATACACAAAAGTCTTCTCCACTGGTAATGCCAAGGTATCTAGAGCTTTCACACCTCATTTCCTAGTTTTAGATCTCCTTAATGTCCTGCTTAAAATACTATGCACTTCAGAAGAAATTCTTCTTCGTAACTAAATTCTTGATGCCTTTTTAAATTATTATTTCTAAAATGCCTTTTTCCATAGCTGACAAAACCAGGATATTAGAAAAGCACCTCTATTTCATTGAGCTAAATTTGATACTGTTGTGGTTTTGCAAGATAACAGTCTGTTTGAGATTTACAAGTGGCAGAGACAAGACCTTTCTTTAAATTGTTGCAGCAGATTAGGATTTCCGCTTGAGTATTTCTATTTCATAGTCTACGTTCAATGCTTCTATCTAATTATTCAAACAACTGGTGCATGTTGTGCAACAGAGATGTACACCTCCACGAATCATTAGTTACATATATATACCCTAACACATAGTGAGCTCAAAATTAATTAAAAAAAAAGAGATAAAAGATATGCCATTTAACGTGTGATGGCAACATCTTAGTAAACCACATTAAACTGGTATTCAAATGGATGTATTAAAAAACAGTTTCACATGCAGAATTGCCTGACTGGATGCTTACAGTGCTTCTGTAGAGCTAATCCAGCCAAGGCAGAAAATTATTATTCATTTCATCTGAGCAGCTAAGCATAAGGTAATATAATGAGGAAGCTCAGCTAGCAGACTACTTAACATATTTTCCTTGAAGCACCAAAAACCCTATTAAATTTCTGTACTAAGAGACTCAGGAAAAAATCTAACTCTAAATCTAAGCATCTTCTGATTAACTGGTGCTTGCTAGGGAAGGCACTGTAAAATCATCAGTTGCACTGGCACAGCAGAAGAAGGCTTTAACAAACAAATAAGAGAAACCTGCAGTGACAGTGACCACATTTAGTCGAGATCTGCATGCAAAGGCAAAGGTCAAATACAATTTTCTCCTATATTCTTCATGCAACAATAACAATTGTTTTTCAGGACGCTACTGCTTTCTTGTAAGGCAATTAATGTTGACCTAGAGGCCTCATGTCTTTAGAATGTGCAATTCTTGCAGCAAAGCTGTCTTCTTCAGCAAACCTTTCTGAGCATTGTATTAACTCACTATTACTGTATAATGAGACAAAAAGACAAAAAAAGTGGGTGGAGGGTGTAAACTAGAAGGAAAAACATGGAAAACACACGTTTGTTGACAGAAAGCTAATTCATAATGAGTCCTCTTTGCCTATGATTACTGAATGATTAATTTTTGTCTTCAACTTTCAGCAATTCATTTCTAAGGATTTAATCCTCGTCAGGACAGGCCCTCCTCTGAAGTAGCCTGATATCATCTCTCTGACTTGTGTGCATCCACACCACTATAGGATTTGAAACTGCATGAATTTACTGATACTGAAACATACTCCCTGTTAGAGAATCCCCTAGGGATGCATTTGCTGTAATCCTCAACTAACTCTGCCAGCTATCTAGCACCCCAGAAGTCAGCCTCCAACAATCACCCTTTCAGGCTGCTGACAGTTTTGATCCACTTTTGCCCAGATACCTTAAAAATGAAGCAGTTTTAGTCAACAGCTGGAGAAAAGTACCATGAGCAAAATACTCCTGCAAATGGAGAGAAAGCAAACATTAGAGCAGAACTGACTCCAGCAGCTTGTTCATCCGAACCACTAAAAATTTAGCAGCTTGTTCCTATCTTCTCAAAACCATAAAATTCTGGCATAAGATGATTTTTCTACTGAAGACTCGTGTTGGTGCTTTCTGTCTCCATACTTGTCAGGAACACCAGCAAAAAAGAGAAGATAGACTCACCATGGTTTGGCTTTTCCAATTGTCATCCTGGCTAGAAAGCAACATAACATTTCACAAAGCAGTTTCAGATTTCTCAAAGAATCAATTTTACCAAAGTTTCTCTGAAACATATGACAGAGATGGGACATTCATTTTTCCATTCTAAACAACAACTAAATAAGAGAATCTAGTGACATGAAGAGGAATTCCTCCAATGGGATGGGACACCAGGAACACAAAAAGATGTGGTAAAGAGACTGAAGTTAATTCCACTGCACAATCTCTACCAGGCATATCCTCAACAATTCTATGCCAAGCTCTCATTTTAGCAGACTAAATCCTGCAGCCAGAGTTTGGCCACTGTATGCACTTTAGAAAATAGGGGAGTAGAGGGGGAAGCCAGAATGGTTAAGTATCAACTTGACTTTATGGAGGAATTATCATTTCTAAGCAGGACAAGAATCTGTAACTGCATTATCTACTACACAACAGTATCCAGTTTTGTATTTATCTTGTTCTTTTTGCAGCGAGCAAGAAAACTTTCATGCTTCAGTGACAGGCTCATAAAAAGTGCCCGATGGACTGCAGAAGGTCCCTGGAAAATTTCATAAATCAAATGCTGAGCAATTGCCACTTTCCAGCTAAATGCTATTATAAATAACTGTTTGTATGGCCTTATCATTTTTTTCTACCTGTCAACTACTGATAAAGATTCACTCCCTAAATCACAGTAATTTCCTTTTATCTGTCAGAAAGGAGATTTAATATGGCGATAAAGAAATAAATGAAAAAAGTGTGCTTTTACTTTTTAAGAGTTGTATAATTTTGTGTAGTTGTTCGAAAAGCATTGTTCTTTCATTTTTTAGTTCATGTCCGAAAAATTACACCAACTTACTGTGACATATGGTATTCTCTTCAAAAACTTTGATACAAATAACTTGAAAAAGTTTCTTCTCCCACTCAAACTGAGCACAGAAACTTTAATTCAGAAATAATGGCTATTGTGAGGCTGCTTTCAGATTTTTTTAAAGTAGAATCACAAAATAAATCACTTGCTATTTATTGGAATTAGCATTCATAGCTGAATATCCTTCCTCATCTTTTGCAATATCACATCGATCATCTTAATGCAATTTATTCTGAGCACCTGAAAATGCAGATCCTGTCAGACACACAAGGATTCATATAATTACATCTAATATTACAATAGTATTAATTGTACAGACTAATGTGTGAATAGCAAAACTAACAGATAAATTTGCGAGGTAAGATTTGAATGTAAAAAAAGGAAGTCTTGCTCACTAGTCTCATTTCACTTTTACATTCTTGCATGGCATCATGCAGATGGTAATAACTGATAGTGTAGAAGCTGATATTTTCTAATCCTCCAAAATAATATTATTTCTAAATGTAAAAATACTTTTCAAAATAAAACTGTGAGAAATTAATTACATTATGAACTGAAAATTGCAAATAAAAAGGAGAGGAGATCCTCCAAGCTGTGGCTACCAAAAGCCAATATATACGAATACTGTGTTAGTCAAGAGTTTTAAACAGAGAAAGTGACATTTCTACATGTAAATAATACCTTTGAGCTGCAATCATAGAATCATAGAATACTTAGGGTTGGAAAGGACCTTAAGATCATCTAGTTCCAACCCCCCTACCATGGGCAGGGACACTTCCCACGGGCAGGGACACCTCCCACTAAACCATGCCAACCAAGGGACTGTCCAACCGAGCTTTGAACACCATCAAGGATGGAGCATTCACAACTTCCCTGGGCAACCCATTCCAGTGCCAAACCACCCTTACAGTAAAGAATTTCTCCCTCATATCCAACCTAAACTTCCCCTGTTTAAGTTTGAACGCATTACCCCTTGTCCTATCACTATAGTCCCTCATGAAGAGTCCCTCCCCAGCATCCCTATAGGACCCCTGCAGATACTGGAAGGCTGCTATGAGGTCTCCACGCAGCCTTCTCTTCGGCAGCACTGAAATGGCATGTGTAGCTGCTAAAGTCAACAGATTTTCTTTAAGAGATTTGCTGTTTATGTTTACTATCCAATTTTACAGAGATTAATTTCCCAAAACCAGAATTTTTATGTGGTAATATCCCCAGAGGCATGCAGTCATCAGTTCACATAATGATATTTTAGTAGACAAAAGAATAGCTCTAAGAGACTTACAAAGAAATACAGCTCATCTTTCTTTAAAAAATGCACATAAAACAAAAAATCTAATCCAGAATATATTAATCTTCATTTCCTCCTTTTTTTTTTCTTTTTTTGGCTTAAAATAGAGATTTTTAGCCACAAATGTTACTTTCAATTTATCAGTGAATAAAAATGGTCCTCCTGTAGAATTCTCTGAATAAAAAGTCATCCTCCCAAAACACAAGATTTGTGTATAGCCTCATATTTAGAAATTAAAATAGTTCAGTACTGTTGTGGCAGACCCAAACCCTGTGCTGCTCCAGGTAAGGAGTTCTGTGGTGGTTAAAATAGGTATTTCATATTAGTTTCTTTTCAAATCTCATTGTTTCCCAAACCTCACATATGCTGTATGAAAACACAGCTATCACCTGGTTTTCAAACCTGCATTCGGAAATGACAAACAACCGGTTTAACATACAACTTCATTCTCAGCAATCCATTATAACTGATGCAGGTTTATAAGTCAGCTTTTCTTGCAGTTTCTTCCTTTACCTCAGTTATACTCCCCCTTCTTACAGCCAGGAGGTGATGTATGGCAGAGAACAGTCAGGCAAGCTCTGGGTTTATGAGGATATTTCCACTACTGACTTCCCAGGTGAACCATTTCAGTCATGAAAGAAGAACGTTAAATGAACTGTCTGACGGATCCCAACAGGCAGAGGTAAGGGCAACATATGTCTTTCCAACCTTTATTTGCTCAAACTGATTTTTGTCCTTCCAGCATACCTCAGCTTTACCAGAGACAGAGTTCTTACAGAACTTACAAAACTTAATGACAAATTATCTTATTTCCTGGGATAGGGTCAGTGTTCTTGTTGGCCCCACAATGCTGAGAAAGATATAATGACCTCACTTCTAGTGCTGTTTTAAAGTTAGGTTTCCATCATGAAGGCATCACCAGTCATCAGTTTAGGCATGTAGATACCATGGACCATATCTAAAGAGGTAATCTTTCAGTGGATGGAATTTATTAGTATTTCTTATTGATGGCACCACTGTGAAGTTGAGCTAGGGCGTGAAAATAAAAACCAAATGTTACAACACCTCTTCTTCTTCATTGTCCTTGTAAAACCACCCAGATTTAGTATTTAGGCATCTGTGATAACGCATATGATTCCCATGGGACTTAATTGACTTCACAGACCTGAAGAGTAAGTGAACAAAATAGTGTGAATATAATGTATGTTTTTTTAAAGATTTTTCTGGCAGGCTGAGGAACAGTACTTTGAATTCTGTTCTAGATTCTTTCAGCTAAGAGTCTACTATGTCTAGCAATTTCTCTCCAACAGTCATAATAAACATTTTCCTAACCAGAAAATAAATTGCAGATTTAAACCAGATTTTCATCTGAGAATAAAGGACATGATGAAAAGGGCCAAAACTGGATGGGAGTCAACAATACCATTTGCTTTTTCTGTTCTCTCAGTTTTCTGGATATTTACTAAATTCTTGAGAATTACAGGAAAGAAAATGTACCCTGTTACTACAATTTTTTCATATTTTGCAGTGTTTCCTTTTATTCCTTCTTAACACTAGAAAATATTCTAAGATTCCTGAATTTGATGCTGCAGCAATTTTCTATAATTTAATATTGTACCATAGGAAGCAAAGAGTCCTTATTTTTTTCAATAACATCAATTTAATGCTATTTAAAAAAAAATTAAAAATCACTCTCCCAGATGCATAAAAGCCATCAAAAGACTATAGAAATAATTAAAATGCTCCTGTACACAAATCATAGAATCATAGAATAGTTAGGGTTGGAAAGGACCTTAAGATCATCTAGTTCCAATCCCCCTGCCAGGGGCAGGGACACCTCCCACTAAACCATGCCAACCAAGGCTATGTCCAACCCGGCCTTGAACACCGCCAGCCATGGAGCATTCACAGCTTCCCTGGGCAACCCATTCCAGGGCCTCACCACCCTCACAGTAAAGAATTTCTTGCTCATATCCAACCTAAACTTCCCCTGTTTAAGTTTGAACCCGTTACCCCTTGTCCTATCACTACAGTCCCTTATGAAGAGTCCCTACCCAGCATCCCTATAGGCCCCTTTCAGATACTGGAAGGCTGCTAGGAGGTCTCCATGCAGCCTTCTCTTCTCCAGGCTAAACAGCCCCAACTTTCTCATCCTATCTTCACAGGGGAGGTGACTTTGGTCAGATTTGCTAGTACTTCAAAGGTAACCTGATGTTTGAAACAACACATTCAAAATGTCTGACTCTGTCTTTGCATTTCCTATCACTCACATGATTCAGCATGCGTCCATACCATAACCTGTTGTGAAAGGCCTTTTTGAGACATGTTAAAGAATATACAGTTGCTGCACTCCTACAGCAT
Source organism: Ara ararauna (assembly GCA_028858755.1). Classification (NCBI taxonomy): domain Eukaryota; kingdom Metazoa; phylum Chordata; class Aves; order Psittaciformes; family Psittacidae; genus Ara; species Ara ararauna. Next base: position 51,106,127 of record CM054376.1, on the reverse strand, counting down.
TTTGTGGTTTCAAATGCCACAATGAGGCTTACTTTTCTCTTCAAGTTTAACTATCCAAAGGCTGATTAAAATAAAATAAAACACACCATAATGTCAGATTATTAACAGGAAGTGAAGAAGACAGAAAACCAGGTTTAAAATAGCAAAATTTTAAAAGCCACAGAGTCGTCAAGTTCACTGCAGCCATCTGTCATTAGTAAGGCACAGGTACTGTGGGCTAATTAAATGTTAATGAAATATAAATAGTCTGTTGGTCTCAAAGCATTACCTAAGGAGCAGTAACTGCACAACAGCTGCTGCAGCACATTGAAAGTGCTCATGTCAGCACCTCAAACAACTTCTAAAATCTGACTTCAAAACATCTGAATTAAATAATAATGATTTCTTCACGTAATTCATTTCAGGGAACCTGCAATAATTTTTGCTTGAAACATAGGTGAAAGGTCCAAGTGATAGTAACAAAAGCTGTAGAGTTTCACAGAGCAATACAATTAAATACGAGATTTTTCATCTGCTGTTTTGTTAAAATCTTTTTAAGTAAAGCACAGTTTCTGTAAAAGCAGGTTCATATTAAGATGCTAATGATACTGATAAAAGAAACTCATGACAGAAATATTGATGCTAGATACACAAAAGTTTTACTCTTCTTCCATAGCATGCCTGTCAAACAGCACATTGGGCAAAGATAAAGATTTAAGCACACTCCCTATTTAAAGCCTGAATTTCATACACAAACTTCTTCCTAGCCAGAAAGCAGGCTTACATCTTGTTGCAGTCCAGATGGTGACAACAAGGTAAGATAGGAAGAACTGGGATAGCAAGAGACATGTCACACATCACATGCACAACAGGCAGGAGCTAGAGCTTTAAGTAGATAGGAGGATGTGCTAAAAATGAAACACACCATGCCTTACCCATAGCAAGCAATTTAAAGGTCAATCCAAGCAACCCTCATGTTTAAATTGCACCCTTAAAATGAAAACCTTTCTCAGGAATGGTACAGGTGTTCCCTCAGTTCAGGCTGCACACATTCTTACAGCCTCCTTTTGCAACCTGGGGGGCAGGCAACTCGTCTTTCTGGGAGATCTAATATGAGCATAGTTCATATGGTCCGAGACAGGTGCCTGTGCTCACTTTTTGCTTTTATATGAAGAGATATGGCATCTAGAGAAAAGGGGATTCTCAACACTGTGCTTGAAGACCAGAGGTGTCATAAATGAAAGAGATTTGCTGTCCTCAAAAATCAACAGCTTACAATGAGACAAACCCTTTTCCTCCAAATATTTGGTCAACCATTTCACCTCGACCCAAGTCAGACGAATGTGGCATTCTCAAGTTACCAAATCACTTCTCCCCAGCTTCAAACCTCTTTGTGCGAATAAGTAAAGAACTTTTTGTGTCCTGTTGGCATGAGATATATTTGGAAAAACCACCCTTGGTTTGAACATTGTGTGCCAGAGTTCATAGCTGCCAATTATCCTGTGTACCCCCTGTACCCTGGTCTCCACAGAAGGCAAAGCAAAGCAATAGCATTGACAGGGTAGATTCCAGTCATCAGTTTCCAGTCCTGATGGCCAGGGGACTGCAACTTCTCCTTCCCCTCTGCCTAGACACAGGCTGTGAGATGGAGCTCAGACTCTTCCTGTCAAGGCCAAATCACCAAAAGCACTGTCACTAAACTTCTTGAAAATAAGCAGATCCATCATTACCCACATGCTTACAAAGATAGACACAAAATTCAGTATAAAACACTCCACAAAAATTTCAGCATGCAATAGTAATGCAGGTGTTCCTATGTGCACACAAACACACCTCAGCATGCATAATAAAAACACACCTAACAACTAGAAAAGGTTATTGACAGATGATTTCTAGGGACCTTCTGAGCAACCTGTAAATATGAAGCTGTTGTTTATGGTGCTGTGTCAAGAAAAATTTTTTCCACTCAATACTAAAACCCATTCGCCCCAAAGATACACACCATTATTGCAAGGACGCTACATTTTTCTTCCAAGGTGTACAGAAGAAACATTCTTAAAAATATTGAGCAACAGTACAAGAATTGTCTTTGCTAAAATCCAACAGAGACAAAGTCCATCTGACACAAACTGTGATTCTGAAAATATAAGGGAAATGGTTTTACTCCACCGTTGAATAATTTGGTTTCTATTCAACAAGAAAGAAAATTGCTGGAAATGAGTTGAGAAACACCATAATCAGTACGCTAATCACCTTCATCCCTTTCAAATAACGCAAAGGAAAATTAAACAAACTACAATGTTACAAAGAGACAGTGTCAAAATTAATCAAAACTTCAAATTCTTTGGTGTTTTGAATCAGTGGAGTCCTTGTTATAACCTAAACAGAAGTAGTAATTACATTTCCTATAGACACAATACATCAATGTTTGTAAAATCCCCTTACACAGGGTGGGCACGTGCATAACCACTGGCATTTGCCATACACACACAGGCATACACACTTCTGTGTCCAGAAAAAAAAAAAACAACCAAATACTGGTTTTGAGCCATTAGTCAAGATTTTCCCAGCAACTTTTTGCATGTGCAAAATCCAAGCTCTTTCCAGCTCCTTGGCTGAGATTATTACATACATCATCAGACAGCGTGCGTGGTGTATGATCACTGTCAGATATACAGTCACCATTTCAAAGAACGTGATTAATTAGAATAGGTCAACTATTTGCTCAGCATACGTAAATTCATGCTGCCTGTTCTGCTGTTAAAACTGTATTCTCTACCTAGCAAAAACATTTTTCCAAATGAATCCAGGATCTTCCTGACTGAATAGCAAACATGAAGCATGCTGAACCACTTGGCTCAATGATGAACTGCAATCACCCTTAGGCTGAAACCTATGGACTAACCAACATCAAAGCAGCTCACACCAGGGATTCACTGTGAAACTAACCAGTTCGGCTCAGGATGGTAGTGTTTTTCACCAAAAGCACCATGGCACCTTTAATGACTACAAATGGTCAGAATCATGATTTTATACCTCATTCAAAAACCAAGCACATCATGACTCTGACCCCTTCAAATTTCAGTTTGCAACTAAGTTATAAAACTACACTTGCTAAACCACTAGCATCAATCTGCCTTTTTTGTATGGATGCCTCACCTAATCACAGATCTAATCATAATTATTTAAAGTCAAACAGGACAGTAACTTTAGTCATTATAGCAAAAAAAGTAGAAGAAAATCTTGTTTATATTGTGCTGTGTATTACAACTTATGTGTCCTAAAAAACATTATAAGAAGATATGTTCATTCCAGATTTCAAAATATGCTATTATGAAAAAGATGAAACACAATGGAACATTACTGTCATCTTCGAAGTTCTCCTACTTAGGAGAAACACAAAGAGATTTCAAGCTTTTTCCCCCCCTTTTTTTTTTTTTACCATTTAGGTCACATCTTTTCATCTTCTGAATATGTATTATGCTCTTTTAATCTTTTATATTTTGCTTCTTTTTAAGCTCTTGTCCACATGCAGGGAGGCAATTAAGAAGGACTTTTTTGTCCGTGCAACTACAAATAGATAGGTTTAATGAGAGTCTCTCACTTATACCACCAGTTTCTCTGATGGAAGACATATTCAAGAATGCATTAGCCTTCACACTGAGCAAAATCTATGGACCACTAAAAAAAATACCCATCACACTTATTTTTGCAGAGAAAAGGCAAGAAAAGGGGTAATATCCATGTTTTAATTTCACTCTGTATAAATTCTCCAAAAAACCCAGATGTTTTTCTAACATTCCCTATCAAAGGAGCCAATAAGGAAAGTCATCGCGGTCATAACAGTTTTAGAACTTCGATTTATTTTCCTTAAGTAGAGTAAAAACATATTTTATCTAGCACTTTAGAAGCCAGAAACTGACTTTTAGCTTTTTACCTCTCAACCCGCAATCTGACCTCAGGCTTTGACCCTACTCATTGCAATTAAATGAATGCAGCGTATAAGACTAAAGCATTAGTCCATTGATTAAAATAACAAATCATCTTGAAAACAGGATCCACTCTATTGTAATTGTGTGGGGTTTTTTCCTCCCTCCCTTTCTGTGATATAAGAAGATTCCTTGATAGGTCATCACTGCAGACTGAATCCAGGATGCACATCTGGATGGATGGGAACCTAGCAGAAACTTGATTCCTTCTCATGACTGAGAGACATAACAAAGTATGCTTTTCTGTCAAAGTGTATTCTGTAGAGTACATTTACGTTCATCGCAACTGTTTGTTGGAAAGAGGCATGAAAACATAGGTGTGCAGCTGTTCTATGACCTTCATACTTGTCTGCATATGGGTGCCTGACCAACACCCGTGGTGCGGGCAGCAGTTACATAATGAAAAACTGCACAGCTCCATGAGTAAGCAATTACAGATCTGGCATAAAGCCAGTTATTTTCCTAAGGGTATAAAAGCAGGACCTTCTTGTAGCCAAATCGAAGCCACACCTGTGGGTGGATGCACCGCACAGGAATTTTCCTGATTATCTGAGACTCCTGGCATTGGCTGCAATGGGGCTTCCCAGCTAGAAATGTGGGCCTGGATGATGATTTGGTGGTAACTGGTGATGTATTTCTTCTTAATATCAGTTCTCTCTATACAGTAACAATTTCATCCATTGCTAATTTTTCTCTGTACTTTACTTATATATATATGATTTCCTTTATTGTACTTATTTACCAGAGAGAAAGATCAATTTGTATTAGTGTGCTTGCTTGCTTTAGTGTGTTTATTCTCTTTAGTGTGCTTGTTTAGTAAACTCTGCATGTTATACAGCTACTGTGTGGTCATTTTGTTGTGTACCCTACCTATCAGCAAAACATCATCATGAAACTCCAGTGCTTGCTCTGCAAAGATTATACCAGGCAATCTCAAAAGAGAGACAAGACTCCTAAATCTTAATATGCTTTCTCATCATTAATAAAGACAAAATACTTTCTGTATGATCACTGTGTACTCCAGAAGCAGGGCCTTCAAAAGCCACATTGAAGTACACTGGAAACCCCTCTTTGCAGTATTTAAGTATCACATTCATGCTGATAACATGGATGAAGGCACATTTAACTGATAAAACTGGTGCTCCAAATTCCATCCATCCTCAGCAAGTGATTTCTGTGCCATACTCAACACAGAAATCTGAATGTGAACACCAGGTAGTTTAAAGCATTATATACAAATATACTTGAGAATACAGTTAAAAAGTATCAGTATTTTCACTAGAACCTCAGTTGGTCTAATTGCTGCTCATTAATTCATGGAGAAAATAGAAAGTTAGCTAGTCTGTACTTTCACTCCAAGATATATGTTTTTAAACAAGTCTCCATTAACAAAACTTTTCCCCTTCTTTGCCCACATTTTGGGTTTTTCAGCATTATAATTTGTATTTCACAGGTGTATTTTAGATGTGGAGTTAAGGCAAAACTTAACTATACTGCTGATGTACAGCCAGTGCCATGAAGTGATGTGGCTAGGAGCAAGAAGAAGCCAGCTGGCAACTTAGACACAAAACTGTGTCATTTTGTGACATGGAGCGCTGTATAAAACATCACAGTGTCATGTGAAGAGATGGGACACAGGTATTTATACAAGCCACGTTATTGAAGCAGACAACCTTTCACTCCAAATTTGTCCCTCAAGTTGTTGACTGATTGCACATAAATTATCAAAGGTTTTTAAACAGCTCAAATTAATAATATAATAATAATGAAAGCACTGCTTAACTGTGGACATTCTCCAGCTCTTGAGGTATTTTTTGTTACTCTCTTCCTTTTGGCAGGCTCAAGCAATTGAAGAGTCTGTTTGAAAAAACATGACAGAAGCCTTCAATATTCTTCTCCTTTCCAACACTAAAGCTTGTAGCTTTCTTCCTTACTATTAAGAACTACATGGTAACATGGAGGAGAGTACCACAAGAAAACTGTTAAAATTCCAGCCTACTGTGAGATTAATAAACCTCAAAAATCTGACTTTACTGCAGACACAGAGCACTGATTCCTTGAGGCAAAGCTTTAAAAAACAAAGGTATAGACAAAATACTTAATTTTACTCAGGGGAATACAGTGGCTGTTGAGTTGACTTCAAAACTATTTGTACATCCTGAAATGACACCCCACCTGTACAATGTCTGGGGGTTTGGTTTGTTTTGGTGGGTTTTCTTTTTGGTTTGTTGGGGTTTTTTGTTTGTTCATTCTGTTTGTTTTTTCGGGAGGGGGAGAGAAATGGGGTGTTTTTTTGTATTTTAAAATAATTATAACAGAAATCATTACTGAGGGAAAAACAAAAACCACAGTATGTCCAAGTCAACAGATTTAAGACTTGCAGAGTTATCAAGAGTGCTCCCACAGCTCTGCCAGTATGCCTACTGCTTCAATGTACTGCTGTGCTGTCCCCAGGCACCTCCGGCATCACTGCAACCCAGCTATCACAACTGTTCTCATCCACTTGTCCACAGCATCTGCATCCTTCAACATTTGCTACAAATTTATCTTCCATACCGATACGGATGGTTGCTGCCCAGTATAATTAATTTCCTAGGCTTCTCTGGGAATCCATGCTATCATTTGGCAAGGAATGCAGCCCTCCATCTGACTCCTATCATGAATTGAGATTATAGTTCAGGGAGAAGAGTTTATGCTTTCATACAGGATATTTTGAAACACGAAAACCAGCATGTTGATCTTCAAGCAAAGCAACATCATTGGCATTCTTTGTAAATTTTGACAATATAGATTTGTAAATCAGGATTATATTAAATCACCATTAAAGACTACAAATACCAGTGTATGATAAATATCAACTCAAAAGTAAAAAATTCTACAATCACAATCATTTTAACCACTGTGGTCTTTACTGCAAACCTAACAACAGCTGGTGCAATTTCACAGCATCAGTCTTCTTCAAATACCCACTACAGCAGAAGCTCTGGTAAGGATGCTGCTGTCTCAAGAAGGGTCTACCAGGACAAAAGTACAAGTTACATGTGTCTAGTACATGTGCACCTCCACTCCCATGCTCCAGACATGCCCTGTAACACCTTTTATGCCCAGTGACATGAAAATGACCTGCATGAGCTAAGTCTACCTTATTCCCTTCTGGGAAAACCTACACCAAGATTAACAGACCAGTATAGACAACATCACACTGCTTTAATGACATAAGTTCTGCTAAAAAGATTTGACTTTCTAAAACATGCGATGCCTTCAAAGGACAAAACATCAACTGAGAAATTCTGGACAGATGCACAAGTAGCATTGCACTCTTTGAAGACACATAAATTGGCTTACTTAATGTGTAATCTGTTGATAGTCGTAAAACACGTATTTGTAAATAAATTTCACACGATCTTAAATTTTGGCGATATATCCTGGTCAGATGAGAGCTAAAAGGTAAGGTTGGGAGAGTGAAGCTGGACAAATGGGCACCTAAGTCACTGTATATGGGATTCTAGTACCCAAGACTGCTATGCCTCCAAACCTGGGTTTTAAATGCAAAAAGTTGGTGGGTGGCAGCAACAGTTGCTGTTACTATGAATGTAACCTGAGGTGCAAGCAAAGAGTTTACACAAACTACATTTATGATTGTCATGGGTTCAGCAGTAGCAGTCATTTTTCTCCTTCGTAGTAGCTGGTGCAGTGCTGTGTTTTCAACTTTCGGTCTGGGAACAGCGCTGATAACACCGATGTTTATAGTTATGGCTTAGAACGTTTTGGCTTGACCAAGGACTTTCTGAGTTTCATGCTCTGCCAGGGAGGAGGGGAAGCCGGGAGGAAGCAGAGACAGGACACCTGACCCAAACTGACCAAAGAGCTATTCCATACCACAGCACGTCATGCCCAGGATGTGAAAAGCAGAGAGCAGAGACCCGGAAGGGTGGGGGTGCACTGCGTGGTCAGGCTTGGTATTAGTTGGTGAGCAGCTGTATTCTCTTTCCTTGTATTTGCCTTGTCATTATTATTATTGGTGGTAGCAGTAGTGGTCTTGTGTTATACTTTAGTTACTAAACTGTTCTTATCTCAACCTGTGGGAGTTGCATTCTTTTTGATTCTCCTTCCCATCCCTCCGGGAGCGGGGGGAAGAAAGAGGGGGAAGTGAGTGAGAGAGAGACTGCATGAGTTAGAGAGGCTTAAACTACAACAATGATGGACAATGCGATCTGGTGACAAAACTGAGATTTAGGACAGCCATAAAGTTTTGTGAAAACACATACATCTGTGATTCACATAACTTTTAACAAGAGGTCTGTGAAAAGGAACCAGGCCCATGTAAAGACAAGAGATATGAAAAACTAGTTAATATGAAAACAAGCTAATTCTAAACTTCAGTAAGATTTTATCATCTGGAGGTAAAGATCCAGCTGTGTACTTGCAAATGAGAAGACATATTGAAAATAGTCATGTTAGAAGTGGATATTGAGGACTCAGTGATATATTTTATGACTAGCATTGGGACTTTTCATTCATTTTTGCTTAACTATAAAAAGTAATATCAATTGCACATGGCAATGTGCACTACAGTTCATTGAAATAACATCTAATTGCCTGGCAATAACATACTTTCTTCATTTATAGAACTTTGCAGTGCTACAGAAATACTGAGGCAACATAAGAATGGTGTATAATATATGATACAAATACAAATTTAAGAGCAATAAAATTTTTCAGTAACAAAATTAAGTTTCTTGCCCAGTCACGGACTTGACAGTGAAAAAAGTAATGCTTTATTTATTTTGTCTAATGTTAATTTTTGTTGATATTCCCTCAGGTCAAATATACCCATATGAGCTTACATTTTGGTATGAAATTATGATTACTGCACAGATGATTTTTACACTACTTTCATAAAAAAGAGAGACCAATTTCAATTCTCAGTGACTCAAGCGTCTCTTCAACCGTTTCCACTGCATTACATAGATCTGAACCAAAAGCAGAATTTACGCTAAAGAGTTTCATCTGTGTAGGCATACGTATGCCCGGGATCTAAAAATGCAGAAGCTGTTCTTCACATGATTCATCATACACACACAACTTTTAAATTCAAGATATACAAACTTGGAAATATTAATTTTACGTTAGATGTTAGTCACAAATCAGAACAAAAGATACACCGCTTTCCAGAGACTGCATCTGCTTACATTGTTTATCATCACTTTGGCTTTGAACATCTTAAACATACGCCACCTTCCTCAGAAAAAAAAAAAAGGGGGGGGGGCAAAAAAAAAGCAAAGCCAAATACTTCTGGAGAAAGGACAAGATTTTTCTCTAGAGATGGGTTAAGTTAAATAGATCATTCTAAATGACTGGAAAGGATATATTAGATTTCCACAAAACTTTTCCCTCAAAATTCTTCTGGTGAACTGAGCAGCCCTACAGCAAATGCATGATACCCTCATGCAAGCAGGTAAGCAAGCTAAAGGCATTGCATCATAAGAACCAACTTCCACTGGCTGGACAGAGGGCACTAAAAAGCCTCTGAAAGCAGTTTTTGCCAATATAATATTTTTATAGGTATCATATACCATCTAAAAATCCTATGCAAAACTAATGAGGCTTTAATATTTTGCTATGTTGGCAAATGACTTCTCTGCTCCTCAGATCTTGCACGCTACTGCATACCAAGAATACTAAAATCTTTCAAAGGGAACATTTTAAGACAACTCTTTTCTCACATGGTGATAGAATCCAAGCAATATTTTTTTTCTTTAATGTGTTTATAATAAAATGCTCACAACAGTGAGAAAACTGAGATTTAAAGCAATATTGTTGGGCTTCAAACAGCATGAGTTTATTTGAACAAGTTTGAAGAATATCTCAACATAATCATTTTGCTTCAGCTAGCACCTCATGATTTCTGGGTTTAAAATAACAAACAAACAAACCCCAACAAACAAACAAACCAAACCCAAAAAAGACATTTATTTCTAGCTTGTCAATGGTAATATGTTACAAAAAGAAACCCCAAGCCAACAACCCATGTTTATGTAAGCAAAATATTAAATGAAAACAACATTGTATATAATCAATGTCCTGGTATCCTTTTTTGTTCCCAACCATATTTCAATTTTATAAATGAACTTATATATTTATATTTCCTGGTGCAGCGACATTTTAGCAAATTCTACTGGTTTTGCCTAGGTTATCATAAATGAACCGATACAGAAAATAAAGCAATAAAAGCAACAGATCTACCCTTCACAAAATATGGCAAAGACAATGTAAAAGCGATAGCTCCTGTACCACTGGCATTTTAGAAGGGGAAATACATACTACACTGAAATCCATTCCAGAGGATGTTAGAATAAAAGCAGCCATATCCCACCCCTGCAAAATCCCAAGACTTCAGTACAACAATATTTTTGCAGTTAATTGAGTAAATCAAGCACACCAGGGAGTTCAGCAAATTAAGTGACTGATGGCCCAACAACTAAGGGTGGGGTTAAGGGAAGGGAAAGAAGGTGGTGGTGTCCTTGGCTTAATAACAAACCATTTCTGCTGGGATTGCTTTTTGGTTTGTCAGTATATCCTGAAACACAGCACAGACAGGTGAAGAATAGGATATTTTAAGCCACAGAATTTGGCTTTTTAGCAACGTTTTCTTTAAAAAAAGCATATTTAATACTGGCAAAATAGCCTTGACTAATAAAAACTTGGATCTTTCATTATCTTCTTAATAGGATGCCATAGAAGGTTTTTAGAGGAAACCCAGAAGGATTATCCTTAACATTAAGGGTACAGATTAGTTTCTACATCCTCTGAGTCAGTAGGAAGAAATATTCCCTCAGGTTATGTTCTTAGGATATGCCAAATGCAGATTATGAGACTTCAGAATAAAATCTGGATTTTATTCTGAAAAAAACCAGCACTGAACCTGAAAAAGACTGAATTATTTGGGTTAAAAGTATCACTATAATTTAATGAGAAAAATATTACTTAGCATTCCCTGCTGCACCCTTTACAAAAAAACTGCATAAAATGATGCTTTCATAAGTTATATATACAATCTGAGTTTCCAAGAAAGTCTCACCACAAAGTCAAATAGATATTAAAGAAGATATTAAGCTTTTAAGCCCTTTGCAATATCTAGTACAGTTGTAAATGCTTATCTTAAGACTGAGTTAATACAAAGGCATTCTCTCCTTGGCTGATGCTTTTTGTACAGAGCTATTCTTTCCCAAAACAGTGTTCTATTAATTTTAGAAATTCATTGGAACTGGAATCTACAACTCAGCATTAATTAAAGTCATCTATACAATTTATTGCCAGTGCAGATGAAGCTCTAGTGTTAGACATCTAACAATACCTCCAGCTCCTTAATCCCCATAGTTCTGCTATTCTGTTGCTTAACTAGATTTCCTTATTCCTGCATTGTAATAAACAGAGATTAGATCTGGTTTGCACTCAGACCACTACATTTAATTAAACATAAATAGCTCATACTTTGCCCTCAGGTACGCATGGGTAACTCCCATTCAGCTGAGCCACTGATTTCTATTCCCATAGATCAATTACCTTTTATTTGAAGAACAGAACAATGACCAACAGTTCAAGTCTATATGAGGCTGAAGTGAACTTCATGTGTGATGAATATGAAGACTGTATTTCACAGAAGATTTTCATCTAGAGTAACTGAAAGATACTTTAGGAATTTGACATAACAGAATTTTTAAAATTGAAGAATTTAATTTCATAGATGTACCCCTAAATTGTCAGTATTAGTATTTTTTTTTAATAGAAAAGGTGAATGGTTCCACTATAATAGCAAATACACATGCAACTTTTGAGTTTCCACTGCATAGAATTGTATCCACACACTCGGCCTGACTTGACAATTCTGCAGTTCTCTTCCAAACAGCGGCACAAAAAATCATCTAAGGGAACACTGCTGTGCTCAGCTGTGGTACCATCAGTTCATGTTGGACTAACAAATATGTTTTATCCAGAATTTAGCAGGTAGGTAAGTACAGATAAGGATATTCAGCAGCTAGATAAGGAGTCTGCTTTCACTGAGCATTCTTGTAAAAATTGTCCCATCATCTGTAATCAGCCTGTATACCAAAATTCCTAATGAGCATCGATCTATTTTCATGATTACTGAGATTTTTTCATAGTTGAGATTTACTTTAATGGTTGTTCCTAATGCACTGAGATTTGTTTCAATGATTGTTGCAGAAGGATTACTTTTACATAGGAAATACAAATAAAAGACGTGAAGAGATCTAATGGTTATTCTGTTTTGTTATTCAAGGGTGCTGACTTTGAGAGTGACAGTTTCTTACAAAAACGCCACTTCTCACTACTATCTACTGTAGCACGGTAAATTCTCTACAGAATTTCTCAGCACCTCAAAATCCATGAAAATAAACATTTCAAAACAGTAAATAACTGTAAAATTTTGCTACACCTTGTAGCCTGAAACATTAACCAACTTAAAACACATCTGTTACCATGTCCTCACCAAAGCAACTCCTTGAAACTCAAAGCTATAAATCAGCTACATAGCACCTGAATAGGGATTAGGACTGTGAGAGCAAAAAGCTCCTGATGCAGATTCGCTGCTAAAAAAATATACTTTTATTCTACTGATAGCAGTTATGCTTCAGCAAGTGACTGCTTCATTCCCTTGCTCCAGACATTCACTACTCTCCCTCAGTTATCTGATTTAGGTTTCTGTTCCTGAGTGATGCTTAAGCAAGTAGATGTAGGTTGTATCCTAATTTCAAGGTCAGACTGGGATGAGGGCAATGGTGGAATAAGGAAAGCATGAACCTCCTTTGTTAACATCCATAGCTGACAATATCTATGGTGTAAATAGATGCTGCACAAACTCAGAATGCCGCTGACAGTTTTAAGAAAAAGGCGCAAGTAGTAATCTTTCCCTAAATGCTCTGCTAGACTTTAAGACTGCAGGTTAAATTTTCCTCAGTGCTGGAAGGTTTCAGTGCAGTCCTTGTGCCAAAGCACAAGGAACAAGATTTGGAGCCTGCAGAAGGTAACACTTGCCTAGGAAAGCTTCAGTACAATGTTTAGAGCTACTGCCTGATTCAACTAGAATACTAGGAATACCTTCTTTACTTTTTCAAAATGTTATTTGAAATCTTTATCCATCAGAAGCAGATCCAGATAAAGCATCCCCACCTGGAAGAAGATCTTAATTATATAATAACTAATACTTACTTAGGACTCCATTACTCTGAAAGATTTCAGTCTTACTCAGTGAAATCACTATGGTTGCAAATGGATTTATAAGTGTGATTAATATCAGAAGTGAATTTTAAATGTACACGTAATGAAGGACAGAAAAGATAAGAAATAACCAAATTTCTTTTTAATGGTTAAGACAGTAGAAGAGGTTTTTTCACTGTATAATCTTTGCCCCAAAAGAAATAGTTTAAATTATTAAAAATTAAAAGAGTCCAGTCTTTACAAGGATACGACCTTTACCTGTTTGAATAAAAGCTTTGTGCTTTGCACCTTCCCACTGAATATTTCTGACTAGTTCTGTGTAAATAAAAATGTTTTTATTTTCAATTTCTGTTTTTCTTTCCATTTTCAGTATTTTCTTGAAGTTCTTTAAATGTTGCCATGCAAAAGTACTTCTATTTACATTTCACAGACATATAACATCCAGTTTGCCTTACTGAATGAAGACACTGGATAAAATAGCACAAGCTTGCCAAAGACTTATGTACAGGCTTTAATTTCAATGGACAAGTCATTTGCTTAAATTTGAATAAATATGTGGATATTCATAGCACCACAGTTGAATCTTTAAAATAGATCAACTCCATTATGACACTTTCAGACTCCAGATAAAAGTGCATTTATGGTAAATTACAATTTATGCAAAATTCAATATATGACGATCTCTGACTTTCAAACATGGGAGTAACACAAAAGAGCATTTTCAAATTTTTTATATCTTTTTTACTACTTTTCAGGGGGATTTGAGCACCAAAGCTATATGAATCCGACTGACTCCCATGAACTTTGTTGACTTTTTAATGTTCTAATTCACATAGCCATTGTATTTTCAGAGGGGAAAAGGTGAACGAAACCAAACTAAAAACAAAAAACCACAATACAATTAAATTCCAAGATGGGAGTCAAAATTCAATGCTATTTGATTTCAAAAGATTTTACTCATGCATGCTAAAGGACCCTATTTTATAAGTATATATATGTAATAAGAACACATGCTTTCTCCTAGTTTTTGGAAGTCAGAGCAGCAGCACTACACTTGGGCAGCACAAATTACTGGGCAAACCACACAGCATAATGCAGCATCACACATTTTATCAGTAAATACAAAGACCTTTTAACATCAGGAAATTAGAGTCTACAAAGCGAATCTCAACTGTTCAACTGCTTTACCACTGTATTTGCATTAATATAAGAAATGGGAAAGGAGATTGTAATTAGTCTTTTGAAGACAGTATAACAGCTGCCTCATTTTATACTTCTCTAGCTATATAACTCATGCTTTCAAGTTCCTACTTCTAACTACCTTAATTCATCACTATCTGGAGAAAGTAGCAACCTCAGGATAGGCATGATCTTCAATCAAAGTTTCCCTACAAATTTTGGCTGACACAAAGTTTTTCTTTATTTTTGCTTTGGCAGATGGATAAAGCCATTGTGAACTAAATTTACAAAAAAAAAAAAAAAAAAAAAAACAGCCTTTGACCAATATGTGATGTGATGTGCTCACATAGGCACCAGAATGCATCCAAGGTGACAGGTCTTTAGAACAGACATTAATTTTTCATAGGTGTGCTAGAATGAACAAGTTTAGCCCTGTGTCATCAATATACAATGGGATTCATAACCTCGAGAAACCTGGGGAGTAGACAGTAAGACAAGAAACCTGCTTTCTGCTCATCAGCATTCATATGACAGACAGGGTTGAAGTGCCTTTTTTCAGCAGAAGTCCTGACTACAAAATAAACATGCCTGTTACAAAAGAATGCCCTAATGTAAGCAACCACAGATTCAAGATTAGATAGCTCACAAAACATAGCAGCTCTATCAAAATGATCTACAGCTAACCCCTCTTGTAATGAAATCACAACTGAAAAAATTAGCAAGCGTTCTTCCATTCACCATCAACAATGAAGAACCTTTACATGATACATTAATCAGTATAATAGATTTAAAACATCAAGTTCTTTCCCTCCAACATCAATGAAGAATCTATAAAAATAGGGCTACAAATTAAAAGACAAAAAAAAAAATCTAGATCATACCTGATAAAAGCACTTCAAACACTGATCAACTGTATCAACCAAAAAAGATTTCTTAATAATAATTATTAATCTGCTATCTATTCCAGGTATCTAGTTGGTAGTATGTAACTATTAACTCATACCAACAGTGATATGCAGACATAATCAATTTAGGTAGCATTCCATTCAAGCTAAAATACTCAATTTTTCAGTAAAACTAACAAATGAACAAGAAAGTACTAAGTTAATTGTTTCTAGAGTCCAAGGAAGCTACTTTAGGTTTCTTGTCATAGCACTGTATTGAACCACTGACACTTAAAGGCATAGTTGCACATATTAATTCTTCAAGAAATATCTCTGCAGCTGCACTGCTATAAGACAAGACACCTCTGAGGACAAGCAATGGAACTGCCTTGGACAGCCTGATTTATTGGCAAGGTACACAAGAATCTAATGTGGATGGCACAGGCATTTCATTTTGGGTGAAATATTTCTCCCCATTCTCCCCAGTGAAAATGCAGCAAATGAGTAGATGGAATTCTTTCTGTGTTATCAAAAGTTCCATAAGCCTGTGTCGTAATTCTGGTTTTATCCTAGTGTAAAGAAAACGTAGGCAATAAAATTGACTCTTATGAACCCCACATATGGCCAATTAAAGACCCCCAAAGATACATAGCTTACACCTACTCCCTAACAGATTTGAAATTTTACCAGCCTCAAGTATCTACTGGTTTGAAGATGATCACGGAAAAGTTTGATGTTACTAAGTAAACTCATTTATAATCTCTGTTCTTAGTTTTGACTATTTACTACTGACTTTACTTCATTATAAACAATAAGAAGGATATATTTGGAATATATTTTAGATAGGTGATCTTAAGGTCCCTTCAAACCCTAACTATTCTATGATTCTATGATTCTATAATATTCAGTGTCAAAGGAAAATTAGTTCAGAAATAAGGAAAATTGCTTCCTTCACCTAAGACAGGCTGACTTTAAGCTATCTGCAGCGTAGAAAAGTAACTTTTATCACACATGCACATGTATGAAAAAAACAATTTTAAAGACAAGGTTAAAAAAAATTATAATTAGCTGATCCAATCAAACAGCTCTACAAGACTTTTCACAGAACGATGCTTCCTGTATAAACGCTACTAGCAAAAACAGTGCACAGAAGTAAGATTTCTAAAAGATTTGTTTTGCCCTTTACTTACTTTGTAAAGGTTGTTTAAGAAAACAGGTAAATGTCATAAATCAGGCCAATGCCGCCTATAAGAATAACGGATGCAAGGCCGCTTTTACTTCATCGAAAGCAAACTAATCATTCTATGATATACTGCCTGTCTAAAATCACTGCAGTACCTGTAACTCCATTTATGAAGCCATAGCCATGGCTAAGCTTGAGTTAGCTTTTTCTCTGAGGAAAGCAATCTAGAAAACAGTACTCATTATCTTTGCTCGTCTAAAGCTAGACTTCCTGTCTGTCTTTTATTACTTTTTTTGACATGTTCTGTGGTCATCTTTGAAGCAGCTGTTAAAAAGCAAAGAAAAATAGCCCCTGCTTTCTGTCAGTGCTACAAAAGCTATACTGCTGCCGGAGAAAGTACCTTAGTGCCCATTCTTCACAGCCATGCATAGACTGTGGCACAGGTGGGCTGTAGTGCCTGTGCTCACCACTCTGCTCCCTATCAGCAATACTTCCAGGCTAGATGATGGTAAACAGGGCTCAGACAAGAAAGTATTTCAAACAGATAATGCTGGGCCCTGAGCTCATTTCAGTTCTGTTAGTAATTTGTCTGCAGGCAGCACAACAGGTTTGTCTCAATTCCCATTAGAGGCAATTTCATCAGCTTTTCAATAACAGCTTTGGACAGGCTCAGCCTGGTAATGAAGCAGCACACAATAATCATGGCAGCTAAAAGTGTGGAGTGTATGGCCTCTGCAGTGGCGCTCAGCTGGAATTTTGCAGAGGACTGCTAACAGGGATCAGCCCAAACCCATCCGTAGCACAAGTTACTAGCTTCACACCCACCAATTCCTCCTTCCTCATGGAGGAGAATGCCAAGGGCAATAAGTTTTTGAGAAGCTGAGAAGGCCACTAAGCTCAATTGTACCCAGCATTATCTCACCCTAGTGGCTTTCTATTTGTTCACTGTTGACAGGAATTTGGAGTTGGACTGAGAAATGTAAGGTTATTAAATGATCTAAACATATGAATGTGGGTGAATGTGAAAAATCAATTCTAAAAAATGTGTTTTCTTTGCTTAAAAAAAAAAAAAAAAAAAAAAACAGAAAATTTCAATCTATAACACTGTGGCTGCAAGATACTGTTTATAAAATTTCAGTTTATAACACTGTGGGTCCTCCACTTCCTCACTTTTTAAAAGTGACATGTAAGAGAACAGGAACTGCATACACAGGCACAGTAAAGGTCCCAAACAAGCAAAAATTAGTATGAATCTAGAGACATCCCCCTCACTCATGACTGCACGTGCATATGTCAATCCTGGGTCTCTCAATAACGACACAATCATTTTCCACAACAATACAGAGTCTTTCTTTTTCCTCATATACAACTGCGAAAAATGCTTTATATCAATCTCATAGTAAATATTACATCCAAAACAAAAGAAATTTCAAAGTATATAGCCTTAGTGCCCCCCAACATGTATTTATCAATGTACCATACTCTTACTTCAGTACTAAAAATAACAAGCTGTATGGTACTTTGCATCGAAAGGTTGTATCTTGCTTTATAATAAGCACAGAAAATTAGATGACATTTAGCAGAGTTTACATGACTGCTGGGTTGTAGTTCAACATCAACACATTCTCATTTCTGGAGATTGAAAGACATATATGGAAATAATATAGTATTGTTTAATAGATATTTAAATAATAGGTGATAATACATTTTTAGGACAGTTTATTTCTTTCAAAAGCAATCAAAGAACATTCTCCTTTTTAAATTCATTGTCATACCATGAAAGCAAGTGTGCTTATTGGCTTCAGCTACAGTTTCCTTTACTCCAAGGAACCAAATTTCAGGTGTTCCCAGCTCTTGAAGACTGCGACAGTTTTAGTACAGGACTGAGCATTCCTGATGATTAAGCTTCTAAAGTTTCCTCAATAGATACATAAAACCCCTTGGTTTAGATTAAGTATAGAAGATACTTTAAATGCTTTTATTTACTATTTCCTCTACTGCAAACTTGATGGTATTAAGTATTCCTCTTGCCTAATATTCATTCTCTTGACAAATATAAAAGCTGAGATACAAATATTTAGCAATATTATCAAGTAGAACATGCATAATGTGACTGTGCAATCCTACTTGAAAGGACTCAAGCTTTAGGTAAATATAGAACTGATAATTGTTTCAACTTCTTCCTCCTCTAGCTTGTGCATTTATTATTTCCAGGTTAAGAGAATAAAGAAAAACTATGCAAAAGAAAGTGTGAAGCTATAGAACAGATGCCATGATCTAAGTAAGATTTACAAGACAGGATTATATCTGTTGTAAACGGCCCCAGAAATAAAATAACTCATC
This sequence comes from Ara ararauna, assembly GCA_028858755.1. NCBI lineage: Eukaryota > Metazoa > Chordata > Aves > Psittaciformes > Psittacidae > Ara > Ara ararauna. The sequence continues at coordinate 51,087,330 of CM054376.1, read as the reverse complement.
CACATTGCTCTTTAAACCGCTAATCCTATTTGCAAAGCACGTTTTGCTACACAACTCAAAATCTCTAACTCCAAACATTAGTGGCAGAAAAACTGGGGGAAAGCAGGAAGAGGGAACACAAAAACACTGACATATTGTAGAGAGATACTTAAAAGCTTTTGCTTCAAACATTTCATATTATCTAGTCTTTTCCTTGGAAAGCTTTCACAGCTTCTTTGACTCAGAAGAACATAATTTTCGTTGTATACACACTGTTTGTAATGCTGAAAAACCTTTCTTTAACTGTTCCCATAGTAACCAAACCTATTCTATGTATTTAATTGTTGCCTTTTCAAGTATAATCTATTATTGAGTTGAAGTCAGCATGTTCTGTTGCTATCTAAATTATGGATTCCCTGAAGTTTATCAGGCAATCACTATAAATTCAAAATATTTCAATAATTGGGAATTTAAAGCATTTAGTGTATTTTATTATGTAGTATCACATTTAAAAAAAAATCAGCAGTAGGTATGTATACAGGACAAAGCTGGAAGCATTAAAAGTTATTTTGAACAAGTGAGTTTTAGTCATTTTGACTTAAAATAGGAGGATGAATAAGCCTTGCCAGAGATTATGTCAAAACTCCATACCTGAATGGGGATATGACTTCTTTCTGAACTATGGCTCTCCTTTGTGATTAATTCCCGTAACATACTTGGACTGAATTCCAAGCTTTCAAAATGTATTCCTGGTTTTAGGTGACATCTTTGAAAAATAGAAGTGATTTCTGGAAGAATAAATGAAGCATGATGATTTGCCTACTTAAGCTTTCTTAAAGAAAATCTGTTCTGTATCAGTACTGTATTCTCTGAACACCAATGGCAAGGTATAACTTTTAACTGCAGCACAGTTGAAGAGTAGAGAATTTGAAAACAATTACAGAACATTCATTATTACACAACTACTTGAATTACTCCATCTGATATTAAAGTAAAATACATTTTATATGCTCTTTTAATGTACATTTGCTCCCACAGCACCAGAATAGGATTTAGAAAGTAACATAATAATTTCACTTCTGAAAACTTGCGCTTTCTCACCAACTCACAAATGCTATTTTCTAGCTCATCCATTATAAGTGTACTATTCCTTGAACAAGAAAATGAAGAGGTTCTTATTTACCTATGGAGGTACATAGCACATTTTAGAGTACTGTAACACATTTTATAACAATTGAAAATAAATAATTGATATAACAATGTTTATCTAGACTGTATCTCTGAATATGTTTATCTAGAACATTTAAAATTTTCCACTCAGAAATAATCAGTCACTTCTATTTATTCAGGTCCAGATAAGGAGTAGAAAAATAAGATTACAAAATCAGATTAAGATTAAAATGGGGTAACAATAATAAGGCTCAAAATACAGCCCCATTAATAGAGGGGAACTGTAAGGCAAAATAACTTGCCATCGCCTTACCACTTGACTCATCCGCCAAAAAGGACTTGCCTTCCTTTTGTTCTGCCTTTAAACTCTGCGGCTCTGATTTGAGGTCTCTATCACCTCTGCACCTACTACTGCCAGGAGAAATAAGTCCTTCCCAACTCAGTATCTTCTAAAATAGAAACCTGGGCACTAAAATTCTATAGAAAGATGTATTTCATACAAAAGGGTATAATAAAAAGATAATTGGGAGTGGGACTGAAATACTCCTGAAAAACAAATATTAAAAATTTTGACTAAATGGTTGGGAATAGAGGAGTAAGGCAGTACGAGTTAGAAAAACATAAGCTTGCTTTTGAGTGAATACAACATAGGTTTTCTATATAAACAAACAGATAAATAGAGTTTTACCAAGAGCATAGGCTATAAGCATGACTGATTAAAACATGGGAATGTTTACCTCAGACCTACCCCTCTTTTCCCCCTGCTTGTGCTTCCCTAGATTTTTCCCCAATAGCTCTTATCCATATTTGCCTACTACTTCTTGTCTTGCTCATCACAGGAATACTCCAGGGATCTGGGGGATTTGCTGAACGGATAAAACAGATGACGTAAGAGCAAAAAGGGGACAGATCTCCAATTTGTAATCTATGTCATACTTTGGTGTATGTGTACCTGCTTCTGAAAAAGACACCTTACAGTTAGAATGCACGCACTGGCCATTTTTTCTTTCTCTGTTTCTCTTTTTTGAAGACGTTTATTAAAGCTGTACACAAGCTGGCATTGTGGGCTGCTCTAATGGAAGCTCTAAATCTAAATAGATGGATATATTTGCAGTACACGCTATCACATATTTAATCAATGCAGCAGCAGCAAATATTTTTCATGTGCAACAAAAGCTATACACTAGCCCATTGTGTAATGAGGAAGAGAGGATTAAAATACCAAATGCAAAACAATTTGTAGTCAAAACAATTGGGAGTAAAATCCTACCATATCCACCACACACTAAATCAACCTGGTGCAGGAAGCACATGAAATACTTGGAGTATGGCATGGGAAAAGAAAAACAAAAATATTTTTTCCTCACAAACATCAGTGAACTTTTTACATGGTGGCTACTACAGATAAAAAGCAGCTTAGCCAGTCAATCAGCTAAGTATAATAGAGTTTAAACCTGCTCGTGGAGCACAGGGCAAAGAAATCTTATTTGTACTTACTTCGTAAGTATATGGATAATTTTTGCAGCATTCAGCTATTTTAAATCACTGTTGCTTTGCACAGTATTTTGTCTTTACAGCTTAACTTTATTGCAATGTAATTGCAGATTTACGTCTCAATCCAGCTGCACTGAAGCTGCATGTTCCTTAATGTGTTGATGCAGTGTCCTTTAACTTTTATCTCCTCTGCTTCCTACCTCCCCATTTCCCAGCTTGGATTTTTTCGTGTGCTGTAGGTGTCTTATGTCTCCCATATGGTGGGTGACACAGCCACTGTATTGACTGGAAAAAGGCAGGAGTGGGAAGAGAAGAAAAGAGCAATAATATCTCTTTTTTGCTCTGTAAAACAGAGCAAAACTTGATCTTAGAAATACTAAGATTTAAATTATGTGTATTTCTGGAGCATCTCTCCCCATTTAGTTTTGAAATTGGAGTGAAATCCCACTGACGGCAGGCAAAAAATAGCATGCAGGTACATATATTTTATCATGTAACTCATCCCCTCTAGGATGCAGATAATATCTCAACTTGAAGCACTTTCTATATTTTTAAGCAGTAGGCTGATTGAACATAGTTTCCTTCAGCGGTATTCCTATTTAAGTCATGATAACGACTCAGAGTAGTAGATTTTCTAACAATGTTAATTCTAATACAGCCACATTTTTTATGAATGTTCTGCAAAATATATGGTTTAGAAAACCCTCACTAAAACCAATAACAGCACCATCACATCAGTATGGTTTTTCACTGATCAGATTAAGAAGAATAACTGATTATGTTTTCACTGGAAGCACACAGGAGCTATAAAAACAGCATAACACAGCCCAGTAGCTATTCCATGCAATCATAAATGCAAATCTATGTAGTTTTCCCCTGACATCCCTTCTTTCCCCCACCTTCCAGTGACAGTAAGAAATTACCACGAAATGTTGTTCTTTGTTATGCTTCAGAGATATTATTAAATTACTGTGAAAGTGAAGCAAATACATCTCTGCTACGTACTTGATCTGTTTTTTCTAATTTTAATCTACAATGCATTTGTCTAACCAAATTAAGTGCTTCGCAATCCTAGCATTACATGTACAAGCGTATTTCCTTCATATTCATTTTCCGTTCTATGATGCTTTAATTGTTCACAAGTAATAACAGAGTTGATTAATTTCTATATTTGAGCTACAATTATGCTTTGAAATCCAATTTGTAGGAACTGAAGTTGTACTTTAATACAAATGCCGCAGTCTTCTAAATTACAGAACAAATTATCCCCGGTCCCTTCTCTACCACTATCACTCCCTGCTTCTTTAGCATTTAGAGAATGCTACCACAGCCTGATGTTTCTGCTACACAAAAGTACAGACCCAAACCTACCTTCATTTCCTTGTGAGATGATAAAATACAACCACTCACTACAGCTCATAACAGAACTTTGATTACAGTTTAGCAAGAGCTGATGTCTTTACATACCAGAAAGTATAACTGTTTCTGGCATGGTTACCTAAGACTAAGCACTTCAACTTAATTTTGTGCAAGCTTGAGTAAAAGAAGTCAACTTCCACAAATATTTTTTGCCTCAATTTCACAGCACTGTGACTTCTGTATCCTTTGAAAATTTTGGACATACTAGCATACAAGAAAAAGGAATAAAAGGGCACAGCTGGCACTTCTCTCTGTCTCCTCATTTGAGCGAAACAGGCTTTCTCCCAAAGCTCTCTGTTCTAAATTTTAAAAGCATGTTCTTACAGTGAAGCATCAAAGCGACTGTAAATTGTCATTAGGCAAAACTGGGCATCAAGGTTAACAATGGGATCTAACACTGTCTCCCCACTTGCCACAGTATGCTACAAGAATTGGCTACTGAAACACAAATTTAACAACCCCTATACAACATAAGTGCATATGAACTTATACTATCACAAAAATGGCTTTTTAAAAATAAGGCAAAAGACCAGACAGTAAGACCACAGCATTTGTTTTGAGGTTTCATTGCGCTGCTCCTTGAATAAATGCTAAATAATAAATGCTAAACAAAAACTGTAGATCTTCTTTAATACACGAAGCTGAGGGAGTAACAATGCTTGTTCTGAGTGTCTGTGTTGGACATGAGTTTAGGCTCCATAGGGAACTTTTCTTTTTTATTTTTTTTTTTAATCCCAGGTAAATGAGTGAGTCATTTTCCACATGCCCAACTGTAACCCTGGCTCAGAAAGACATTATGCTTTAGTGGCTTTGTACAGTCATCCCAGCAGACAATAGGTGGGCTCTACAGGGCTTAGGCAGCTGTCACATAGGATAATGGAAAACACCATAATATTATTAGAGTAACGAACTTTGCAAGTGACTAATGCTACAATTTAAAACAGCAATTCTTCAGATGTGGATCTCCAGATAAAATAATGATATTGAATTGTCTAACCCTGTTTCAGTGGCTCAGTGTCCTAGAACCTCTCAACCACCTCTGTCTGTATTGCCTACAGTAACCATTCTTGTCAAGGAACCAGGTGAGATTTTACTTACTTTTGCTAAATCTCCTTTTAGACTTGCTCCAGAGTTTAAGGAGTCTCAATATAGATTCAATCATTCCCATTTCAACACACAATAAAAAACTCAGCACAAAATTCAAATTCAAACAAATGTCCTATCTAGTCATAACTGTGTCTTACGGTTCATTGCTCTAATTACAGTGTATATGCCAAGAATATTTTGCAACGACTACTCAAGGCCATTAGCTTAGAAGAGTTCTTGCTTGTTGCCACTTTGGGATTTGGTTGATATTAGTGGTCTGATTCACACTTCTCAGTAATGTAAATTAAGCAGAAACTTCTAGACACCACAGTAAACAGAGGATAAAATTCTGCTCTTGAACCAAACATATCTAAAATATCTGCCTTTATATGTCTATCTGGGAGACAAGTAGCACCTTTTCAAATCAGATCTCTGCTTAAAAACTGCAAAACTACTCATCTTGGTGCATTTCTTCTGGGAAAATTTCTGGACATGAAGGATGAAGAAATCAGATGACTAAAGCTTCCACTACTGCAGAAGCATCCACTGGAGAACATAATGATTCACAGAGAACAAAAAAAGAAGGATGCATGCATGCTAAATGCTCCATCTTTGGCAGCATTCAAGGCCACGCTGGACAGAGCCTTGGGTGACATGGTTTAGTGGGAGGTGTCCCTGCCCCTGGCAGGGGGGTTAGAACTAGATGATCTTAAGGTCCTTTCCAACCCTAACTATTCTATGATTCTATGGGGATTTGCTGATTTGAATTCAATTTAGGAATAAAAAATTTTGTCTCAGGTCAGATAAATAAACGGATAATCTTACTCTAAAGGCCAAAACCAGAATGATTTTATGGTATCATAAAGGTATATAAGTTTAGGGATGTGCATGGAACAAAGTGATCTTTTATTATTGCTTCAGGCTAAACCAGAGCCATCTTCTAAATGTAACTGTGATGGGGTGACAATGTTTTTCTTATAATGACTTCAGGTCTAGTTAAATTGTAATCATTGATGCAGTTATGTTGTCTATTGCTTGCTGCTGAAGCAGGGGAAATTTGTCTTCCAGGTGACTATAATTACATTGTCCTTAGTTTGTACAGTCCAGTGCTTTAAATCAGCCTTGGTCATGCTCTGTGCCGATGTAAATTGCAACAACTATTTTGACTCCAAAAGTTCCATATGAATTTTCACCATTTGAAGCTCAGACACATCACTTTCATCAAAGGTGTATTATTCCTACACATTTTTATTTCCTGAGTTTTCTTTTATTAATAAAGATTAGCTACATGACAATACAATGCATTAGACTTGAATTAAAACAATTATCTCAACTTGGAAATGTCAGTCTTCTTAATCCTCCATGCTTTGATTTGATTGCATTAAGCACCTTGCTTAACATTCTGTCCCTATATCTTTTCACAAAGTTAAGTTCAGTCACATCAGTAATATTTTAAGGGAAATGACTGGAACACTTACGGTCAATTATTCATTTCAAACTAAGTCTATTCACAGAGCTGAAGAGGAAGCATTCCAACCAATGACCATATATGCAAAGGAAGTACTATAGATAAAAGCTACGTAACACCTTTCCTCCACAGATTCCTCTGCCTCCTGCCTTATTCACCACCATACAGGAAAAACCAGGAGTTGAATTACAAACTGTTGAAAATATTAAGTGCTGTAATTGCAATCAATTAGTGGCTCTCAAAAGACAGCTTATTCAACATTTGCAACTAAAGATCAAATGAAGCTGTAGAGAACTTCTTAATTCTTTGGTTTCAGACAACTGGCCAAGATATTTAAAACATTTATGTAGATTGTTTTTCTGTCAATCTTCCCTATAAATTGCTGCTTGCCATGACTGAGAAGAAACATGAGAACTGATGACACCCCGGTTCTATAAACAGATAGAAAGTTTCTTCCATATTCACTCCGCAGTGCAATTATATTTTCTCTGCACAACTGTTATTTTATAATTGTTTGTGCAAAATCATTCTCATTTTCAAAGTAAACATAGAGGAAAAAAAATAGAAACACCAGTCTGGTTTACTGTTTTGTTTTACTTCAAAGCAAGCAGAAATAGGTTACCAATTTGAACAGCTTAGACACACAATGCCGAGTAGGAGTTCCAACTATTTAGGGTTAGGGAATAGCAGACAATATAAGAATTGTAAATACTGTTTTTTTCCTATTTTCTGAAATGGTTCCCATATCAGAGAAGACATGAAATAACTCATTTTTCTATTACGTGAAAAAATAATACAGGATGTACAAAGAAACCATGGAATTGTTATGCCCATGGGCTACAGTGTGTTTTTTCTCCATTTTATTGCAGAGGGACAGGGAATCAGAATAATCAAAAATGAGGTTTTAATCAAATGTAAGAGCTTACTAGTGCCTTTTAAATGAAGAGCTAATTTGTTATTTGTTACCCTGATTAAGTTTAGGGTATTTATTAATTCTTTGCCATTTATTAAGTCTTTTCAGTGATAGCCAGTTACATTTTATATGCTATTCTTGCCAATACAAAGATTAAAAATTCAAAAATAAGCAGAAAAAATTTTTCAAACACAAAGCCACCTTTGTTTCATCAAGTGCAACTTTATCAAAGGAAACTGACATCTATTACTAAGATATATTCGATTCATGCCATGTTTCTTCAGAAGACTTTTATATACCCTAGTTAATTATAGGCATATCTAACATGGAAAACCCATTAGTTCACTAAGGTCTAAAGCAAATCAAACATCCTACTGCATTTTGGAAATTACCTTCCCAAAGGCTTTTACTTTGGTTTCCAGGCTTTGCAGATGGCATGTCACAAAAAAGGTAGGTTATGACCCCCACTGGTAATAGCTGCATTTGTTCTGTTCATTGAGAGACAGGCAGTACTCATGTCTAAACTCCACAGAATGGGGCAGCATACCAAAATCTCCTATCATGTATGACACATCAATGTGGTTTAGCCATTCCTAAATCTACACAGAGAAAGAGCCACACACCCATTAGCAAAGGACCATAAAGGAGGAGGGCTGCAGGGTCCCACAAGGAGCACAAGCAGGCCAGAAGGAGGGACAGCTGTGCTCCTCAGGGGTGCTGCGAGCAGACACGGTGCAACGAAGCAGAGGACTTAACCTGTGGAGGAGAATTGCAGGACCTGAACCCAGTGTGCATGTCTCACTGTTCCGGCTGTGCCCTCAGGAGACTCAGGCCTGGCTGGTTCCCTGAGGATGACCTCCAGTACTTATGTGTGTCGAGAAATTATGGAAATGTACTTGGTCTCTGCAGAAACGTATATGGTTCCTACTAGTCCAAGAAGCAATTTTTATGGTACGTTTGACCACAGACAGCATAAGCATATTGCTTATATTTACTCAATTTCAAAGTACCTGCTTTAAAGAAATGGATATAAATTCTACCTCACTAACCTCTTATCTATCACTACAATGTTATAGCGAGAAGTATACCGTAATTCAGCTAATGTGCCTTTTCAGCTACGCTACAACCACAGCTTTCAAACCAAAGTCATTCCAGAGCAATGCTGGGCATCTGTCTACTCTCCTTATTACCCAGAGAGTGACACATGCTTTCTTAGTGCATCATGCCAATTATCCAGGAAACTGAAACAATTCAATCATCTTTTATCAGGTTGTCCAAACGGGTCTGAAAAGCCTTCATTTTTCACATTATCAAAGCATGCCTTATTGAATGGACTGCCAAAGCAGATACAATTCTTGCAGTGGGGTACCACTGCCTGACAACCCGGCTATATTAGAGACCATGCTTCATGTCACCACTAAGGAGAACTAAAAATGAAAGAGATAAAACACCACCACTGCTGCCCCAAGGGGAAAACAAAACAAAACAAAACAAAAAACCCAACTAATTTCTTCCCTGAGATTTATCAAAACACAGGAAAAAGAAAAAAAAAAAAAAAAGAGGAAGAGAGAGAAAAAGAAGAAAACCTGCAACTGAAATACGTGAAAAGTAACATAACTAACTAATCAGCTTGTCTTTAATTCCTTTTGAAAGGAATTAGGCAAGTCTGCAAGGGTCTAGAAGAACAACCAGTGTCTTCAGATGTATCAGTTACATTTTTACAACTTGAAGATGCCAGAGTTTAAAAAAGAAAAAAAAAATCCTAAACTTTGGAATATACTCACTGCAGCCAGCAAATATAGGACATACATGCACCAACACCTTAGAATCATAGAATCATAGGATAGTAAGGGCTGGAAAGGACCTTAAGATCATCTAGTCCCAACACCCCTGCCATGGGCAGGGACACCTCACACTAAACCACGCCTTCCAAGGCTCTGTCCAGCCTGGCCTTGAACACCGCCAGCAATGGAGCATTCACAACCTTCCCTGGGAAACCCATTCCAGTGCCTCACCACCCTCACAGTAAGGAATTTCTTCTTCATACCCAATCTAAACTTCCCCTGTTGAAGCTTCAACCCGTTACCCCTTGTCCTATCACTACAGTCAGTCATGAAGAGTCCCTCCACAGCATCCCTATAGGCCCCCTTCAGATACTGGAAGGCTGCTCTGAGGTCTCCACGCAGCCTTCTCTTCTCCAGGCTGAACAGACCCAACTTTCTCAGCCTGTCCTCATATGGGAGGTGCTCCAGTCCCCTGATCATCCTCATGGCCCTCCTTTGCACTTGTTCCAACAGTTCCATGTCCTTTTGATGTTGAGAACACCAGAACTGCACACAATACTCCAAGGGAGGTCTCACAAGAGCAGAGTAGAGGGGCAGGATCACCTCCCTTGACCTGCTTGTCACACTCCTTTTGATGCAGCCCAGGATATGGTTGGCTTTCTGGGCTGCAAGCGTACACTGTGGCTCATGTTCATTTTCTCATAGACCAACACCCACAAGTCCTTCTCTGCAGGGCTGCTCTGAACCTCTTCTCTGCCCAACCTGTAGCTGTGCCTGGGATTGCTCCGACCCAGGTGTAGGACCTTGCACTTGTCAAGGTTAAACTTCATCAGGTTGGCATCAGCCCACCTCACAAGCATGTCAAGGTCCTTCTGGTCACCTTCCTGAATGCCAAACTGAGTATCTGTCCTAAAGAGTAAGCGCAGTACAGAATGGCATTAAAGCTATAAGGCTCCCACTTACCATCCTGTTTCCCATCAGTAAGCACCCAGGCTAGCCACTGAGACTCCAATGAAACTCCTCCTGTAGTATTTGAAGTCATGCATAAGAATCTTGCTCACGTAAGCACAGCTGCAAGGTACAATTTAAACAGTGTTGGTGCAGATAGAATATTGAAAAGACTCACTTCATAGGTGCAGTCATGCATTTTTCAGCACAAAAATCTGGTTCAATTCTTTGATGTCTGAACAACTGTAAGAGCTGTAGTATTTAGAATCATAGAATAGAATCATAAAATTATTTGGGGTGGAAGGAACCTTTAAATATCACCTAGTCCAAACATCCTGCTGGGACATCTTCTACTAGATCAGTTTGCTCAGAGCCCTGTTCAACCTGACCTTGAATGTTTCCAGTGATGGGCTGCCTACCACATTCCTGGGCAACCTGCTCCAGTGTTTCACCACCCTCATAAAAAAAATGCATTCCTTCTATCTAGTCTGAATTACCCTATTTTAGTTGAAAATCATTACCCATTGTCGTATCTTTTACCTAGGATGTCCATCTGGAAATCTCCCCTAAAGCTCAGGAAAATATTTATGACATGGAAAACAGTTGCCAAATTACTGTGTCTGCTACATGACATAACAAGCTCTGTAGCTCTCCAAAAACAATTAAGGAGCAAATAATATCTTAAAATAAAATAATCAAAGGCAGAAACATGACAGCAGCTGCACTAGAAATACACAAACCAGCTTTAAATTGGCCAGCTCAGAGGGCTACATGTTGCCACCGCTATTCTGAACTGCAGGGCAGTCCTGGACAAAGATAACAATCAGATGAAGTACCTAGGCACCTGACTAATTTTACATCACATAAATAAAAAATTATGTACCTGAATTCACTATACTTCTTCCAAGCACTAGTAGCACATGAATGGTTTCCAGTGTTTTCATATCAACATCACACAGCAGCAGAACATTGTCTGCTCAGAGACGTGTTTCTGAGAAAGTTCTTTTTCCACAATGCCTTTTGTAGTGTGAGCTTTCAGCTGATTATTTTGCCAGAGAATCTGAAGCCAAGTTGTTTCAAAGCTAACATCCAGTTCTCTGGACTATGTCTCCTTTCCCATGCTTCCTCATAAAGAACTTGAAAAGAAAAGGAGGATTCCTCATATAATTGCTCTGTCCTGGCAGCTAATTATATCTGAATTCAGATAGGAAGAACTAAAATTAGGACTATGCAAGCAGAATACATTGTTCAAAATGTTCAAATTGGCTTAGCATCTGAGCACCTTTGAGAACAACTGACTGATTTATCACTACAGCAACTGAAAGAAGCCTTTATAAACTTCAACTCTTAAGACTGCATCAGGTTTTTAAGGCTTATATTTCTACAAAATATAACAAAGTTAACTCAACATCCTAGACAAAGTGGAGGTAGGGCTCACATTTCTTGGTTTTGTTCCTGACTTTACACTGACATTCAGACTATGTATTTCTCTGCATCATAGTCTGTTGTGGAGTGGAAGGACAAAAGCTACAAAGGGGTGCTCTTGCTCTTGCCACCCAAAAGCATGCTTTCATAGAATCACTATATTTAGAACCATAGTGCTTTGCTGAGTGCAGAAAACAAGTCTTGTGCATTGTTCTCCTATAAAACAAATTCATCCATTCCAAAATGTGTATTTATAGAAGAGCAGCAAACCTGTTTTGTACTCTACCAGCCTTCAAGACCCTACAGAATAATGACCAAATCACCTAGCAAGGATTTCATCTTCCTCTTGAAGGTGCTATAGCTCCACCAAATAGGTTCCTTCATACTTCTTATGATGGGGATGTCACTCCCAGGCTGCTAGATATATTAGGTTTGCTTGGTCAGAGCCTTCTCTGCTTATTTTGTGGCTATCACACAAGTCAGCCAAGTGCATTCCTGCCGAATGACTGATTTTACTCAGTGCACAAGCACACAAGAGTCAGCAATTACCTAGATATTACTAGGAATTGCTTCCTGATGAAGCATATTGAGCTTCCAAGAAAATAAACAGGAAAAAATTGGCCTTTTATTCCTCCAATTCCAATAACATCTAATTACTAACACTTCAAAGAATCATTAAGCTTTGCTACTACCACTTCTGGCACAATTCTTTGCTGCTTATGATAAAATTATATTAAGCAAATACAGTACATTATTTAAAGTCACTAAACAGTTTCTTTCCGAAACAAAATGACATCATTAGTCAAATATTATCAAATTCACATTCAAAGCTTTCCCTCACCACCACCCAGGCTTCACAGCTTTTTGTGTCCTGAAGATATTGAATATAATTCCACTGTGGTTTACAATATAAACATTTTTAGTTATTTGTGACTGTTTAACATCTTATTATCATTCATTTGTATTTTATCTGGTTTGGATTGCACATTGCTTCCTTATGTAATTTGAGAAACAGTTAGTTATATTAAACATCCTCTGTCCAAAGCCCTGAAGGCTGCAACTTCTCTTTACGTGACCTCAATGGCTGGCCACTGCTCAGCCCTCTTTGGTACACAGTTTTGGGACATGTAAGTCAAAACCATTCAGGCAGACAAAGACAAGCATAAAATCAAAGCACTGGTGTTATTTCCCAGAGAGGTAATTACAAATACCAATAACTATAATTCACCTGTGCAGATCAGTCCACACATGGACTCTGCACTCAAGTCAATGGAATTCAAGATGTGTCAAGGACTTCCTCTTGCTTGGTGTTTACATTGTAGACAGATGAAACCGGATATTTAGATGAAAGAATTGGGATCTGCTTTGCTTCCATTAAAACAAATGTAGAAAACACAGGGTAAAATGAGAGAAATGAAAGGTATGCTGATGTTTCACAATTCTGAAGTCTGAGATTTTCTTGGCGCTGTATGCTTTCACCCCCTACAATTAGTTTGAAGGTTTCTACAGTATTTATTCAATTGATGTTCTAACAACATGAAAAAGTTTAAGCAGAAACATCTCGCTGGAAATTTCCATTATGCTGGTAAGAAATGTTGGTTTAAAGATACTAAATACAATGATTCTGTTTCATGTGAAGAGGTTTTAATTTGTTTAATCTGTTCAAGCACAAGCTTGTTTCATTTCAGAAAAATTCCAGAGCCACAAGTCTTATTTTTAGATATGAAAATTGGAAGAGTAGCAAACGTTAGAGCATGTTTCTGAGACCTCTGTGTGCGTAAGACAAGCATTATTTAAGTCTATATGCTTAGAAGATCTCACTTGTCAAGATGTAAAGAAAAAAAATTTAAAACCCAAGCACAGCAGAAAGCAGGTTAATATACTTGCTATTACCAATAAGGTGAAGGAAAAAAAACTCCAGGAGATGGCATCATTCAGCTTTCAAGCACATGCTAAACAGATACAGGAGTTTCCTTACCTTGAATTCATAAGGGATTATGAAATGCTGAAACTGCTGATAGTAAAGGAAAAATCCAATCAAACAATTCAGGTTTGCCTTCTAGTGCTAGAGAAAGTATAAGCATGCTATGCTGTTTGAACTAACCACAGAAATTATTCTGGATTTCAGCAGAGTATTTCACAACCCATTGCCTTTCCAGTTCTTTAGTATTCAGAAAGCCATCTGACAGAAACTTTGAAACAATTAGATGCTGACAGTATTTCGAACACTAAGTCACTGTAATAATACCCAGATGATAGGCAATGTGCTGTATTAAATTTTAAGTACAGGTAGACTAAACAGGTTTATCACTAGACTGAAAAAGACACCATAGTCAGATACAGATTTAAGCCATAGATCTGTACCAAAACCACATCTAATCTAATCTAGTATAATCCATCCATGGGGTTTGGGGTTTTGTTTGGTTTTTTGGTTTTGGGGTTTTTTGGGGGGGAGGATTAAGGAGACATTCTCATTTTCTTACAGTAACAGGCATGCAAGCCAGGACTTTAAAGACAAGTTCAAAGCTAAATTTGTATATACCCAGAGAAGCAAAAACTAAACATAAATGGTAAAAACAATAATGATGTCATATTATCCATTGCAATGTCTTAATTACCTTCCACACTTTAAAATGCAGAGACCCCAAGTATGTGTTGTGATAAAGTATTATCATGGTTTTTTTCTTTTAATGTAAAAAACTTCTTTTCATTTTCCAAGGATTCGACTGTCAAGAAACAGCCATCCTTCCCGGTGTTGCAAGACAAATGTTACTGTGCATGCTGTAGCCATGATTCTCATCTAATGTAAGATACCAAATTACAGTCTATTTAATTAAGTATCATATCCTTGGAAGACCACTACCACACTTCTGAAGATGCCATCAAGTCTCATATCACAGAAGTAAAATAGTCACTGAAAATACTGAAACACCTCAGATGAGCAGAGCATTTTGGAATTATGTTCTTTCTGAAAAGCAACTACTGACTAGAAACTGTGCAAGAATGAAAGGACTATTTAAATAAAACGAATCATCTTAACCTTGTTAATAATAAACAGAATCTTAAGCCTCTTAAAAAGTCAATTTATCAGAGTATAAATGTAAATTCCCTCTACGTACCTCGTCATCAAAAGGCTTGGGAAAAAAGGTAGGCTACTGAACAAAAGACGCAGCCTATCCTCAGTCCAATTTCTGCTTTTAGAAACGCCTGTGCAACCACTGATGAAACAGAAAGGAGGTGTATATGCATAGCCACAAGAAAGAATCTGGACTAGTGTTTAGACTGCACTTGTAAAAGATAATGTTATTTGAATAACTCACTGTTTAGACACATCAGGCATTATTGTCTGTTCTTTTTTCCTTGTATCCACTGCTGGCTCTACAGGGGTAAGTACTACAGCAGCACATGAGACTATCGACTGGTATGAGTCTTCCCGGCAAACTGCAATGATAAAAAAATTTCAATGTTAAAGACTGAACTCAGTTTGTATTTTAAATGCCTAAAGAAAAAGAAATATATAATCAAGTCATAGCGTGATAAAACAAAAAGATTAATCAGACTTTATTGTGGTCACCTGCAATGAAAATTGTGTTAGCTTTCACATTTCCTGAAGTTTTACGTGATCTGATGTCAATGCGTTCGAGCTCCTCAGTGTGTCTGAGCCTTATGGTTTTCAGACAAAACTCCCACCTACTAAAATTTTAGATTTGTAAGAAAATAGGCTTGAGAAAACATGATTAGTGATTTTTTGGTCTTTAACCATTACATCTCACTTTAATCCAAAAAAAGCCAAATCTAAATGGCCTAGGAGTGATATCTGATATATTGATTCATGACTGCTGTTAATATAACTTATCTATGTATTACTGTGTTGGATGATGCCTTAGACAATAATTAGAAGAATTACCATCTATTTTACCTGAGCATCTGGATAAATTAGCACTAATAAATGAATACCCAAAAAGTCCCTGACCTCCAAACAGACAACTATATTTCTTAAAAGCTGTATATATTCTAAATTCTAAATTGCAAGTGTCACTAGTAATTTAACAGTTAATTTAGCAGTCACCACTCCTACAGATTTTGAAGGCATAGATTTCCTTTACAACCAATGGGTACCTTTATGAGCCAAATAAAAGCTGGAATTAAGAGCTGGTTGTACTGAACAAAGCACAGCAGCTTCTTATATTACACATTTTGGTACTAATATATGTCAAATATAAACAAGAAGAAATGTGGTGACCTAACTTTTAAGTAGAAAGTCACATGATATTTTATAAGTATAACATAGAGAACTGTTTTATAGTGTACAGACACACACACGCAGCCAATAACATAGGTGTAACATCCTGTAAAACTAGGATGATCAAAACAAGCTCTCAGCAACTCAAAACCAGAAATAACTTATTTTACAATCACATACATTTATACAAGATTGTGACAGTTGAGAACATTGAACTTTGACATTAACTTATCAGTAGAAAACTTTTTTCTGAAGACTTTCCGACCTTCCACCCTCCACAACCATGCGCCTCCACATTGGCCACAGATGATGTACCTTTTGCACAGCCTATGCTCCTCTTATAAGAGGAGCAAAACTGCAATGAAACTTCATCCATCCTGCCTTGACTGGGTCAAGAACACCTAACTGTAGCATTTTAACCTCGCACTCAGCATGAATTCAAAGCACATCAACAAGATATACTGCATGCCTAACGAACACCCTGGAATGATAACTGGTGCTTTAAGGTAGCTATTGAGTAGATTTTAAGGAACAAGTCAGAGTAGCATTAGATGTTTAGACAAAGTCTGGAAAAGTGCAAAGGTCTTTTTGCTTTCAGAGCAATTCTGAGCCATTGAGCAAGAAGCACAAATAGCCAGAGCACAGGTAGATTCTAGCAGGAAGAAAATCTTTTTATGGAATACTTGTAATTACATTTAATGCTCTCCAGCACTGTTTTTGCTGGTAATTTAAATATTAACATGATCATTGTGCTAAGTGACTAAGATACAAAAGATGACCGGCACTGAAGCCTTACCTTTATTTTTCTTTTGAATCAACATTACTCAAAACTTTGTCGCTATTATATACACCCAGCTCCAAAACATGGTCACACCCAAAGAGAGCATGCTATATTGCCTACAGGTATGCAAGTAGGATGTACATTACAGCTTCATGCATAACAAATTAAGGAGGAAACTAATACAAAATACATTGAATTAGACTAAAAAAGAAAGAAGAACTTTATGTGATTTTTATCCTACATCTTACTATGTTACATGTAACCAGCACACCATCTAGTAGCAAAGTGCTTTTTGGTGGGCACCAAGTACTGTACAAAATAGCATTTTCTCACTACAACTAGTAAATGAAAATGTACAAATAATAACATTTATGTCCATTTGACTCTTGATTTGCAGCCAAAGTATCATAAAAAAATAAGTCTGTCAAAGGGTGTGTCCTGGTTTGGGCTGGGGTAGAGACAAGTGTCTTTCTAGTAGCTGGCGCAGTGCTGCATTTCAGCTTTAGTCTGAGAACAATGCTGATAACACACCAGTGTTTTTAGTTGTTGCTCAGTAGCACTTACCCTGATCAAGGATTTTTAAGCCTCTCATGCTCTGCCAGTGAGGAGGGGCACAAGAAACCCAGAGAGAGCAAAGATAAGACACCTGATCCAAACTAGCCGGAGGGGTATTCCATACCACAGCATGTCATGCCCAGTATATAAACTGGGGGACTTGGGCGATAAGCCACCAATAGCTGGTTGAGAACTGGGTGGGAATCAGTCAGCAGGCAGTGAGCAACTGCATTGTGATCACTTCTTTCTGGAATTTTATTCCTCTCTCCCTTTGCCTTTGCATCATTATTATTACAGAATTTTACTTTATTTCAATTATTAAACTGTTCTTATTTCAACCCATGGGTTTTACCTTTTACTGATTCTCCTCCCCATCCCACTTGTGGTACTACTTGAATATCTAGTTGCTACTTTATAACTCACAAAAGGTCTGGTGACTATGGAAGCATCACAGGTAGGATTCTCCCTAGATCAGTCACTGTCCATCAGGGCAATTACAAAGAAAGATAAAATAGGAAACCACAAGTAAGACAACACTGCTAGTCTCCTACCCTTTACAGAAATTTAATGAAGGAATAAAACTGTGAAATTGCTTTTGTTTAATAATTAATGCTATACAGGAGTTGTATAATCCCCTAATTTACAGCTAAAGACAAACTCAATGGCCATCCAGTGATCTGAGCTCACAGAATTTATTATCCTCCCATTCTAGAGAGTGATACTCTTTGGTCTGGCTTTGGAAAACCACTGCAGCTCCCCCTTTTTATCTCAAGCCTCTGTGCATATAGTCATAAGTCATTATGGGACAGTATAATTAACTAAAATGTCATGAAATAGCTACAACACAGCAGCAAGTAATTTTCACCTACTGGAGTGTATTCTCTTATTATCTGTTAATAACTTCCATTAAAATAATGAGAATGCGCTTGAATGTGGACTCTCAACTTTAACATTGATGGTGATAGGCACTGTTTTAATTAAGGAGTTGGCTTTTATTTTACACTTCAAACTTCCCTTAAGAGAAGTTTCTTTTCTACACCTTCATTTTTTGTCTACAAGTGGCTTATATTAACCCCCAGAAAGCTCATTAGTGATGTCTGCACATCATAGTCTTCTTTAATACAAATTTCTTTGATTCTCAGAATACTACAAACTTCAGAATAGCAAACAATTACACTAAGGGATTACCCCTTTTAACCATAAATCCTCTCAAACTTGCACTTTAACAACCAGCAAAAACTTTATAAATTTAACTTTGTCACATGAATTGTTAAGGAAAATAGAGAAAAGCAGAATTTTCAGTCATCTGAGTTGGTGTATGTAAAAGTCTATTACATTATTCCTGATGCGAGTGTGCAAATTAATTCCATGTTCATCACCCTCTGGGTCCAGCCACTCAGCCAGTTTTCAATCCACCTCACTCTCTGCTCACCCAGCCCATACATCAACAGCTTGCCTATGGGGATCTTACAGGATACAGCACTGAATGCCTTACACAGTATCCACTGCTCCAATAAAGAAACCAGTGAAGAAAATTTCCCATCTATCTGCTACATTTTTACAATGGCACACAAACATTAAGTACACACTGTAGGTAGAGGTCCATTATCACACTTGCTACCACATACCTCTGGAAGCGTAGAAAAAAAACTGTACAAGGTATCAACATCAAAGAAAACAATCAGCTAATTTTATACCACCTGCAGAAATTTCTTTAAGAGACCATTATTTAGTATCTCAGAATGTATTGCACACTGAATATCTCCTGAAAAATTAAGTAATTTGCGTGTGAGATTTTTTTTTCAGTACCATTGCATCTCCTTTATTCACAATTCAACCACTATATGAACCAGCTAATAGCTGTAATGAAATAATGCAATTGAAGGAATATCTTTACTGCATATTATCATTAAAGGAACATAATTTTCTGCATGAAATAAAATACACTATATACTAACTACAAGCCATATAAAGGAAACTCTATAGAAGGAGAAAACAAACAGTTTAACTTCACATAACACCATTATGACAGATCTGTACTGCTTTTGAAGTTGCATAATTTCTCCCCAGATTCTTCAATTTACACTTTAACGATGCATACCATTTGTTTTCTTCCGTTGCCAAGTGTTTTAAAAGTACCCCATATATTAATCACGAAGAGAGCTGGCTTGGTTTATCCTAGCTGGTTTAACCAGTCCCAGAACATCATTCACTATCAAAACAGAGCTCTAAATCAGGAGAAGAAAAACATTAGCTTTTTTTTTCTTTTTTTACTTTTCCCCTTTGATGTTTCTTTTAAGAACAACGAGAATGACTAATTAAGTACTTTTCTTCTACTTTGAACCAATCGGTGAAAAAAATCTTAATTCCCTAAATAGTAGGCCAGTAAAAAGCCTTCAACTGCTACTGAATAGAATATATCTCTCTGGAGAATAAAAAGGTGTTTAAGCTCTAGGGGTGTAATTTACAGTGTCTATTTCAAACACTATTAATTGTACACAATTTTTTGAATTTTTATTTATTTTTTTTTTAATGGAGAGAGAAAACCTGGTCATTACCACTCATTACCAAAAAAATAAAGTCTCCCTTGACACAAGATGCAAGCGATGGTTACATAAAATTATCAGCAAGTACTACCTGCGTAGAGAAAACAGAAGGGAAATGTTCATATGCACTGTGCAATAAAGCATAAGAGATTCATGACAAAAGGAGATAAAAACAGTGAAGTGCTTCTGAATTTTAAAAAGCTGGGCATTTCTGACAATTCAAAGTACTTACATTTGTGTCTTTAAAGTTTAAAATAATCAGCTCACATCATTCAAGAGACAGATGAAATCTGGAAACAGCTGCTGTTTTACACCAAAACCCCTTCTGCTTCGGTAAAAAAAAAAAACCTAGGCAACCAGCCAGGGGCATGGAAGGCACTAAATGCTTTCCTCTGAAGTATCCATCAGCTGCCACTGTAGGAGACAGGGGACTGACGCATTTGGAACAATGTCTGGAACCAAAGTATCCAATCACATATTCTTTTTGCTACTGAAAGCCAGAAGACAATGTTTTCATTACTCCAGAGCACCACTTTTCAGTGCAAACTTACATTTTGTTAGTTTCCTAAACACATCTCTACCATGATGAGGCTTAAGAAATAAGGCACCCTCTGAGGCTCTCTTAAAAGGACAAGAGCTGCAAGCCACATGCAGGTTCTTCAGATAAGGGAAACACAGGACAAAACTGCTTCAAATGAGACAGGAATAGAGGATCTACTGCAAATGTATTTTGTATATAAGTCTAGTTTTGAAGATGAGTGAAAAGCTGAGAAAAGAAAAAAGGAATATGTAGAACACAGAACTCAAGCTTATTTTCCCAGGAAATCTGCTGACACTAGAAAGAGTTTATAAAAGAGGATCTTGAAGTGTAGTGTATTAATACTGGCATGTTCAGTAAGAACTGTGGTTAATCACCTTGCTAACCCCTTCCTCACCGCATAGACATGTCATCTGATATTCTTGGTTCACTCAGCAGGCTCAGAAAGGAACCACTGTTCAGACCTGTGTCTTCCTGAACCCCAAACATCACCTGCATGAAACACTTCAGCAAATTCAAGTATATGATTTCAGTTCCATACCCTCTTTCTCAACCCCAGAAACACAATAAAGTTTTTTAATACTTTGTTATTAAACCCTAAAGCCCAAGGAGACTTTCAGTCTCTTTAAAGCAACACAAAAGGTCAAGGTACTTTGCAAGAAAGCCATTTCTGCCCATCTACCTTAAAAAAAAACACATAATAATAATAATAATAATAATAATAAAAAGCCTAATTTTCCTGCTTGATTCCAGATTTTATGATGGTCTTTGAGGGGAAAAAGGAAACTAAATGGATCCCTGTTTTATTATTAGTTCAACAGTTATTCTAGGGCCTCTTATCCCTTAGAAACAGCTACATTTCATGATATTGGCCAAATGAACACTTGAGAGAATGAGACTATACACTCACAGTCCCCAAAGGATTTGCTGTAATGATTCTGCAATAAAACCACAGGCCCAATTCTTAAACACAGCATAAACACAATCAGAAATTTTGTAATAGCAACAATTATAGGCTCATTATGGGCAAATGAATTACTTGATACCAGGTTCTTATGTTTCCTGGCTCTTTAGCAGTATTCACAAAGGCTGCACACACATGTACTTCGTGCTATTCACTCTGGCACCCAAAGGTAAAGGGTACATAATGCAGTGCATAGCAGGAACTATGGAATTCTTCTAACACTGCACCATTTCTGCAGTGATTATCTTGCTTCTATATCCCAAGTTTGTTTGTTGTCACAAGCCACTGTTATAGTAATAGTCATGTGTGAAATTTGGGCCTACTGACTTGTACTCTTTGTATAAGAAATTAAACTGTAAAAAGCAGCAAATGCTGCTTCTTTTAATGGTCATGCGTAATGGAATGCTGCCATTAGCATTGATACTGAATGGAAACTATGCCCTGATCACCTAAAGACCCTACAGACATGGTAAGCCACGGGAACACTGATTGCTAAAAAGGTCACCTAGATAATAACAACACTGGTGACCCACTTCTTGCACATTTTCTGTCAAGTACACTGTATTGACAGAATGGCTTTAGCTTGCTCTCTCTTGAGAAGGCCAGGGTATTACCTTAACTCCTGTTCAGAGTCTTCTCAAAGAGCCTCACCCAGCTTACTTGTAGACTTACTTAAACAGAGGGGTTGTGTCTATGTTCACTAATCCCTCGTGATTATTATGGATTTTATGCATTAGTAAAATTACTTCCATTCTTGAGTGAAACTGTAGCATGCACAGCGTCCCGGTAGAGTTCCAAAGCTAAACTATAGCTTACATGAAGGAATATTCCTATTAGCCCACTTTAAACTTCTCATTGGCTGGTTTCATTTGATTCTCCCAATTTTAGTACTGGAAAAGAGAATGCACAATTCCCCCTTCACTTCCACTATGGATTTTACAGACTTCTTTTAGATGCCTTGCTAGTTATCTCTTTTACAAGCTGCAGAATCTCCATTTGTATTTGTTCCCATGTAAAATCTGTTTCGTATCTCTAGCCACCCGGCTAACCTCTCCATGAACAGCCACTCCTTCTTGCAGTTCCTGCAACGATGAATCACTGTGTCAACAACAGGCGAAGCTATAATTACATTCTTAGAAGAAGATTACTTTTTCAGCTGTAACTACTGTACACCTAAAATATTCTATGCATATCTATTTATGACTGAGGCTACTTCTAAAATACTTTCTTATTCACAGTGAACTACTTAATGCAAATATTGTTTCAAGCAGCTTACACATGCTTTTTACATTGAAAAAACCCAACCTTTAAAAATAAAAACATATTCTAAATCCAGTAGGTACATATTGCTTCTCCATATCCAAAATCATTGGTTTAGTGTTAACATTACGACTTCTAAACTAACTCTCATTAGCTTTTGGCAACACTATCAGAGTGATGTCTCAGACTTGTATTTTCAGCACTGCAGTCTGTGACTTGTTTTGTGACATGGACATGAATGCATAAATCAGGGAAAGGTTATGATGAAAGACTAATGATCTGAGTCCCAACAATCATGTCTAATTCTGCCAAACTGCAGGAAGTCTCATAATTGAACACTATGAATATCCATTAGACTAAAATGTGGAGGCTTAGTCACTCAGTCTAGGATACACAGTAACAATCACCACGTGGTACAAATAAGTGTATTGGTATACTCACAAAGAGGTTTTGAAGGTAACTGTTTAAATCAATTTACCATAGAAAACAGCTGCAGGTAGGTTCATGGGGCAAAGGAGGCTCACCCAGACCTCTTCTGCACTACTCAGACCTAGAATGTGCCATTCTAGGCCTATATGCAAGTCTGAGCTCTCAGACCCCTTGGTCCTCCTGACTTACCAGTGGAACCACAAAGTTTGAGGCTGCCTGCAGGACCTTTCACCAGGAAATAACAAAACACCACAGTCCCAGCTGATGGAAGAAAACTGAACTGCCAAAACCTCCATTTTTTCCAGTAAGAATTTAAGAGGTATTGCTGAAACTGCCAATTTCAGATGAAAGATAAAGCCACCCCCTGGTAATAGCCATGAGGTATCACAAACTAGTAAAACCTTCTCTCTCTTCCTAAAGAAGATGGAGGAAATTACAACAGGGATTTCACCAGGTACAACAGCTGGCTGCCTCTACATTCCCTTTTTAGCCAAGAGAAGAATAATAGTTTTAGTTCTATTTTGATCACGTTTGGGTTTCTCTTTAAGCTATATGATGCTTTTGAGAGAAACAAGAGCGACTATGACACTGGCATCTTAAAAGGAGGAATATAAAAAGACTTGCAGGGCATTTCTGTAGGCACAATACAAGCCCCTGAAGAAATGACTACTCTAACAACAATATCCTCAACTGTCATTCACCACAAGTAAAACTGTCAAAACTCAATAGTAAGCATTTCCAGGAGCATAGTCTCTTGGCTGCAACTATTATTCTTGGCCTAGCTGAAATAAAGGCTGACAGGCAAGCAACATTAATTTACTGCTGTTTGTACTGAATGGCTGTAGTCACAAGAAATTAATTTAAACAATTAATACACAGGTAAACCTTCAAAAGTAAGTTTCCCAAGAGAAATTAGTAAGTAAAATCACAACGTCAGCTCCCCCTGCAGTTTCTAATAACAAAAGCTCAACAGGAAAATTATGTGAGGTATTACTGTTTTGCATGAGCACAGGGCTATTTGGCTTTCCATTATAACCACACTGGCAACCACTAGCAGGAGCACAAAGTACAGCTGCCAGTAGAGCTGTACATTTTCACAGGTGCAGAACGACAGCCTTTGTCAGCCTCAGTGACAAGCAAGCCAGTGAACAGTCCCTACAGCAGCACATTTGTCACAGCTGCTCCTGACTCATTCCTTCTATCACAGAAGTCACTCATTAGAGTGTATTAGAAATTTACACCAGACATTGGCATGATTAGAGAACCCATAACAAAAATGCTCTATCTCTCTTTTCTTGAGGAACACATCTTCCACATTTATTCTAAAACACAAACAATATATTACACACCTTTGCCTCTCTAAGGTGATGGACCTTTTTTGAAAGACCAACAACACATAAAATCCCTGAGGAAATTTTGCTGTCATTGTTTTTGTTTAGGGATTGCATTTTCCCCAACTGCCCCAAGCTTAGTTAACTACAGTATTTGCACATCTCCCTTGAGACACTTCAAGATCACTAAGTGCTTAAGTGGTATTGAGGTTTTGGTTTGTTTTTCTCAGGGTTAAAATTGTCAAAATGGTATAATTTTCTGGTACTATTTACTAAATCTAACAACACCACATACCAAATGAAATCAATCTCTTCAGAAAATAAAAATTAACTTATATTGGGGAGAGTCAATTCCACCTTATTCTTTAGCCTCTGTCTGGAGTAATTACAGACCTCTCCTGGGCTAGGCTGCAGCCTGGCTCACATGCTTATACAAGATCCTACAGGAAAGCAAATTCAACTTAAATGTCTCTGCAGTCACCTAACAATATTGTGCAGCAGCATGCATAAGCAAACAGCTGGCTACTGCTCTGACTGCTCCAGTGTAACCACGAAGTAGTGGAGAAATGAGGAAAGTGGGTAGAACATCACCCACTGTCTTACCACTCAACAGTTCAGTAGCAAAGGGACTGGCCAGCAGCATTATAATAATCTATTGATATACCTCTGCACCAAGAGTGGAAATGGAGAGACTTTAAGGAACAGCAGGTTAAATCCCGGGATGAGGCAGAACACACCACATCTTCCACCTTTGGGCTTCTACAGCTAGGCGTCAGCTAAACCAGTGTGTGAAGAGCACTTCTGTGTTCACAGGATTGGAAAGTGAAGGCTCTTCACTGGTGTGTTGCATCAACAAGCAAAAAATGGATACCAGGAGACAACCAACAAACGAATTTCCTAGGCTGTTCACACAGCTTTTCATGCAATACCAGGGAAATAGTGTTCACAAGTTAGCTATGTGACAAGAAAGGTCAGTGGAAGCTGTAGACAGAGTATGTTATAAAGCCTGCGCCACAGAGAAAAAATGGAAACAGAACATGACTGTGCGTCCATTTGTTGTGTCTGCACTTTGAAAATTCTGCCTATTTAAATAGCTTGCAGATTTTGCTATGCTTTGTATTTGTTACATATAATTTACTAGATTTCAAGGCAAAATGAAACTAATGTGGTCATTTGAACTGACATGTGGCACAGGTACATCCTGTGGTTCTTCCAGAAGTTCAATGTCATGGTCCTGATGCAAAATTGAAGAGTAGAGGCCACTGCTGTGAGAGGTTCATAAGTGATCTGCTGTGTTCTTCCAATTAATGGTCATAATAAAAGTACAATTTTTTTCAATTGATTTTCAGTAGTACAGACTGCTGTGCTGCATATAAAGCATATGTCAAGTAAAATATATGTATATGTCTGAAAAGCAATAAAACAATTGATCATTACACTCATGCTATTTTACATTTCCTACAACAGGATCAAATATTCTAAAAAAAAAATAAAAAATCACTAAGGCTTGAAATCTATCCCAGTTTTGAGGGCAATTTATTTTAGTTTCAAGATATAAAAATTGAAAAAGGAATAGATCATGGCTGACAAAAAGGGTCAGGGTCAAAATGACAAGCAGGTCAGGCAAGCTTAGCAGTCCTGAAGAGCCATTAAACTGGATGATTCAAGCACTGTTTGAATGGAGTCCAATGCAGGATTATACACCTAGAAAAAGAATGCAGACTATCTCTACACCTCTGAAATGCTGTTTTGGTTCACAGCAAACAAGCAACTCAATGTGTTGCCTCTGCAGAAATGTCCAACACAAGCCTTGGCCTGTACAAACACAGAATTGGTGAGTGTGAAGTCAGTGAAGGCAGGCTCTACTTGGTTACCATCTCACCTTCTCAAAAACCTGACAGAATGGAGTGTGTTCATTATGTTGTATGTGATACCTTATGGGAGAAAACCTCAGACCTCTCTAAAAAAAAAAAACAACAAAGAAATGTATTAAAAGATGCCAAACCATAGCTTTAAGAGCAATTAAACTGCTGGACAGTTAATTAAACAACCAATCAGCAAACAAACAAGCATACAATTGGTGGCTGGCTCTCTCCAGACATGTTTAAAGTTAAGACCAATACCTTTCTGAAAGACGTGTGTTAGTCAAACATATATTTTAAGGTTCATTACAAGCATAACTATGCAAAGTATAATCACTTTGTTATTTAGGAGACCAGACTTGATGAACTGAAGCCCCCAACCTAACTATGAAAGCCACAAAAGTTGGTTGCAACAAGGTCACCCTTGTAGCAAGTGTGCAACACAGACGCTTCAAGTATCCTGACCTATAAACCACTGTTTTTAATTACCCAAGTGATCATGGCAAGAAAAATAACATTAGCATGTACAGAGGTATTTTGGAGTCTGTTTTCCTTAAGAAAGTTATCTAAATCTTCCCCTTTCTGTATCTGTCAAATCCGATAATGAAGTTTACATTGTAGCCCCACAGAGCTCAATGGAGTGAAAGAAGAAGCGTGTATCACAAAAATAGATATAAAAGTACATGGTTTAAATTTTTTCCAAAAACATTTCCCTCTGTATAGGTCATAACTCTGCATAACAAGCAGATGCCTGTTAATTGACCATGTGTGTGCCTGGCACCCATATTAAAATGAGTCTAAAAAACTTCAGCTCAGGCTACCACAGGACCATATGAAGCATCACGCAGATAGACTGGTACTGGAAACACAATAGCCAGAGCAAAGTGGTCTCCATCCAGGCCTGCAATGCTCTAAGCTCATTACACATCAGGAAGCTTAGCAATGAGAAGTAATTCAAATTCCTAACATTAAAGGAAAAAAAACCCAAAAAACTAATTTACAAACAAATTCATTTGCTTCTCCTCTTCTTTTGTGCTACCCATGAAGTTCTTTACAGAATGCAGTGATCCAAACCTACAAACCAATGCAACATCTAAACCCAAGCTACTACAGCTAAATCTGGGTCTCTTCATATTCTACAAGTCATAGGAACTACAAAGCAAAGAATGAATAAATAAGTCACTTTCCTTTTATTGGCAACCAACGATTTGGAGACTAGATAATAAGAAAATATAGATATTATCCCTCTACCTTGATTTCAGCACCTTTCCTCTGGTTTTGACTCTGAGAAAGGAAAGAGTGCCATTTAGTGGTCAGGTAGATTTACTGCACCTTTAAAGTGCAATATACGTTTGGTAATATTAGCAAAGAGAATTGTAAATGCTGAGGGATGGCATGGGTTTTAATACTGTTGTTTTTCCTTGATGAAATACTGCTAAGGTTTTTAGGATGGTGCTTTATTTAACACATAATTTGGAACCTGCGGTGGTCAATCTTTTTCTGCCTCATCTCTCCCAGTAGAAAAGAACTACAGGCTCCTTTTCCTGCACTCCAGCAGGTGATCATCTAGGCTGTAAATTTTATGAACATAGAACAGGATACAGGGAAATTCTGTAGGTGTCGTCAGGAAGATAACTCGAAAACCTATTCCACAGAAAAACTCATTATGTTCTAAACCAACACAGGAAACAGGAGTAACACACATTACTGATTTTCACAGGATAACTCTCAAGCTGAAGATAAAAATGTAAATGGCCAACTTCACCTGGAAATTCCTTTGGATTAATCAACCTCAGGATTTCTGAACCCAAGGTGAACTGGTTAAACAGAAGCAAAAGGATGAAAGCTCAATTCTCAAATTGCACCATTTGTCAAAGCAGATAAAGAGCATTCATGAATATGGAAGACTGGTTGTGCATCTGTGAATCCAGCAAAATCTGGCCTAATGACTATTTAAATAGTGCGAACACATTCACAGCCCCACATTCCATCTTCCCTTGGGAAATTTTCAATCTCTACTTCAGATGTCATGCCAGAGGCATTCGAGGAACCAGTCAAGTACAACACATCGTTTTCAAATTTAGGGAGCTGCAAATGGATCAGATTTCTAGACATACCTAAAAATAAAGAGAAACCACTTTTCTCCTAATCCACAGTGATTCTGGAGACATCTTTTACCTACAACTAAATACCACGGAATCTGGCGTTATATAAAAACCACCAGTGTCCACTGTTAGTTTACATAGGACTTTCCCCCTTCCCACATATTTATGTAGCTTGCTTCTAAAGGATGTGGCACACAAAAATCACACACACAAAAATCCAGGCTGCAGAAAAATTGTAACCTACATAGCAAAGTGGATAAATTAGCCCCCAGATTTCTAAGGTGTAGAGCATGTAATGGCACTCCTCCATTCCCATCCAAATGTCAACAGCCATCACCTCTACAACCTAATTTCAAATCCTAGCACTCACTGGAAGGAGTCCCATTAATTTCAAGAATACTCTAGACACTAAGGCATAACAGTTACCCTTGGCTCTTCAAAGGGAGGGTGAGTAATGTGATTTTTGGTACGCAGAGTGTTTACTTGCATTCTGGAGTGCAGGACCACCAATTCTGGAACTTCCTTCCAACTAGTTAGTTAAGCCACTGTGTATAAGAAGGTAATTTACTTCACTCTAGTGAACAATTATGCTCTTAGCTGATTGGAATTTAAGAGCATGCCTAAGATTAACACTTGACATTTGTTGAAAGCCCTCCAATTTAAAAACAAGAATTATTTGGAAGCTACCCAATATTTAAAATATCATATGTATTAATCAAAATAAAACTTCACTTCTCGCAAAATCTCAAATATGAATGTTATATGGTGCATTTAATCTACAGTTAACATTCAAAACATAAAAAATTCAAAACATCCAAAAATTGAAGGAAGCATATTTAACACATCATCCTCCTTAAAAATACCTCTCATAATTGTCCTATATGATTAATTTGTATCCATCAGTGGTCTCTGAATCAGCTAGATGCTTTATACGCTCTATAGCATAAAAAAGCTGGAGAATCAGCTATCTAAAGTAACATTATTACATTTGAAAGAGTGAAGATTGAAACTCCTGTTTCAGTCAAAATATAGCTTTATAGCTCTGCAATAAATATATATAACAACACTACTCAGATGTGAGATGCCATGCGTAAAATGTGCTAAAGTTATTGCACTTAGGCCATCACCACACATTCAGATTTAAAAAGCAGGCAATCTATTTTCCACTGAACAAAATTTTCTCACTGCACACTTCTAGTTTTCTTCAATATGTTCAGTTTCTCTTTATTATCTTTGGTTTCAGAGTTACTGCCTAGTATGACAAGATAAAGCATAAAATACTGTTACAACATAGCTACAATCCCCTGGGATTAACTACTTGACCAAGGTTTCATTTGACTACTGCTCTCTATCTGCCTCTGTACAACTATGCAAGCAATGTGGATAGCAATGATTATATACAGAACTGCAACCTACCGATGAAAAGTGCTATAAAAGAGCAATACATTAAAATTTTATATTGATAGTACTTCTGAATTCTGAGCATCTATTTTGACTTTTAAATGTACTAATGGGTTTGTTGCTGAAATGTGTTTTTAATATGAAGCAATGCATTAAACATTTTGTAACCTATCAATGCCGAGACAGCAGAGAGACTGTTCAGTCTAACTAGCAAATGATTCCCAGAGCTGTGCTGTCAGTATTAATGACATCAGGCCACAAACATGAAAGAAAGGAATGATTACTTTACAGAACCATGATTAGTTCCTTCTGATAGAACAGGAAGCAAAGATTGCACAGTAAAGTATGGTTCACTGCAGCTTTAGAGGATATACATAGCCCCCCTGTGCCTCTCAAGGAAGGTCAAGAGTGACAGAAGGACCAGTACTCCTCCTCAGTCCCTTGAAAGTCAAAGAAAGATGCAACATGTAGTTACAGACCGAAAACTAAGTTTGAGAGTCAGGACGATTATGGGATCAAGGTTGACCATGAAGATCTCAAAGACATACATTTTTTGTGGGGCACATGAAACTTTCTTTCCTTAGGCAACTCTATTAATGATTTAATTTATAAAAAGATAAAAAAAGCAGCCAACAAGTAGTGTCCTTTCAGGATGGTGGAAGTCAGGATTTCAAGGTATTATCAGCTGGAAATAACAGTCCTCACCTTGCTGTCTGACCCAACAGCTAAAACCTAAGGGGAAGGAAGTTTTAATCAGTTCTGGGGTTCACACTTAAGTTACTCTCAGCAATTTTCAGATGTTGGCATAGTCCTGAAGAAGCCAGAGGAGGTAGCTTGTCTTCTAGTTCCAACAACATGCTGGGAGCAAGATAAATGTTAGTAAACCAGAAGAAAACTGAGATACCATGCAGTCTCCACTTCAGTCCTCTTTGTGCAGAAACAGCATAATTTATATCTAAACTATCCATTTATGCCTCTAAAAAATATGGAAATACATTAAAAAGGTGCACACAAAGTATGCATATATATATAAAAATTAAAAACCTTTAAAGTCCAGCATATTGCTAACGTGCCCAGTAGCTGTTCTCAGTAGGAGTTTCCTGCACCTCAGTTAAAAGACTATAA
Source organism: Ara ararauna (assembly GCA_028858755.1). NCBI lineage: Eukaryota > Metazoa > Chordata > Aves > Psittaciformes > Psittacidae > Ara > Ara ararauna. The sequence goes on along the minus strand of CM054376.1, from coordinate 51,056,504 downwards.
CATGAAGATGTGGAGCCTACTGTGAAGGTTAGCAGTGAGGAGGTCCTTCTGTTGATGCACAGAGGGCTGTACAGTCAATTACCAAATGCATTAGCTCTGGCCTTTCTTCCTTGATTATGGAATATCTAATTTGTCATGAATATGAAGAGAACTAAGAAATATTTCTGAATAAACTAATCAAACCCAGTTTGAAGTTCAGCACACAGCAATGTATTAGGCAATCTCCAGGCTATGCCTTGCTGACACAAACATGGTAAGTAACAACCATTTCACGTTTTATAGTTTCTCATAGGACAATGAAACATCATATAAAATGTTTTTTTGGCCAAGACACTATTACTAAAACCAGTGTGGTCAAAAGCATTTGGAGGGCACTTGCACAGTCTTACAGGTACAACCCAGAGACACCCCCTTGAAAGATGGCAAAAATGCAGCCATCTTGGATGAATTTGGCAGTAACATACACTGATACTTACACAATATCTTCCCAACAAGTGAAAATAAAACTGCAGGAAATCACGGATTCTTAGAATAGTTTAGGTTGGAATGGACCTTAAAGATCATCTAGTTCCAACCCCCTGCCATGGGCAGGGACACCTTCCATGACACTAAGCTACTCAAACCTCCTTCCCAAGCTGGCCTTGAACACTTTTCAGGGATGGCAACCTGTCCGAGAGTCTCACCACCCTCACAGTAAAGAACTTTACGGCGAACTGATTTTCAAAACAGCTTGTTAAACAGGAGAGGGTTTCCTTGATGGGCTCCACAGTAAATGTCTCATCTAACTAACCATGATTCAACAAACTACTGGATTAGAACTACCTTCCAGTCACCAGCTTCTTGCTTTGAAATCTCAACAGGAATGGTGTTCTGCTTGCTAGAGCCACCGAAGGGAAAGGCAGAAAAACCTCTTGAGACCCTCACCATTTTTCTAGTGAATGTGAGGCACGAAAATAAATGGTTTTCTTTTCCCAAGTTATTAATATGAAACAAGTACCACTTCTACTGCCAGAAACAGAATGTTTTTTTCCTTTTACAAAAATAGTGCATCTATTCAGGTACTCGCAGAGGTTCATAAGTGTTAGTTTAGGCTCACACAAAAGAAAACTAACAACAAAACCAAGCCAAACAAACACACCCCCCCCCAAAAAAAAAAGAAAAAAGGGCAAAAAGAAACAAAAACCAGAAAAGCATCTACATCCAGGATCTCAACACTACTCCAGACTTATCCAAACAGAAATCCCAGAAAATAATGAGGATCGAAAAGGAGTGTAGGCCCCATCACACACTGCAGTGATGCTCAGCTTGATGTGCAGTGCCCAGGCTCTGGGAGGGAAGAAGGCTCCAAGTGGTTACTGACTGCTCCTGCCAGCATGTTTAATGCCAGGCAGCCCCAGCCCCATGAGCCAGCTGCCAGGGCCATAGTGACAAGGGTTGGAGGAAATATCTCTGCCTGGTTGAGCAAAGGCAAATAAGGGGCTGACTCTTACTTTAAGGCAACAGTGTTTCCTGAGGTACCTTTGGAGGAAATAGAGTACTGAGCTGCTTTATTACATGCACCTTTGAGTCAAAGGTCAGTTTAGCTCTTCCTTGTTTTTATAGACTTACCTGAAATTGTGAGCCAAGTCTGAAAACATGACTGCAGTGTATCACTGAAACTGGAAGCCAAAGTAAAAATAACAATTCTTCAGCATTTATAAAGTGAATTATTTTTTGAGTATTTGAAGTCGGCCATACTTCGCTATGATTCCTGCCAGCAAATCCCTGCTCTCTCACTAAGAGATGTTGACATGTTGACAAAGTATGGATGACAACAATATACAGATTTTTAAGCTTATCAGCACTATCTTTTCACTATTAATGATGCATGCAAAACAAAAACTTTCAGCACTGCTACAAAAGTATATGAAAGATGTTTAAGCATTTAATAATATTTAATGTAATAATTATTTAATAATAGCTATACCATAGCTCAAACATCTGCAAGTTTTTAGAAGTTCTACTAAAAAGATTGATAGCAAAACTTTTTGAAAGTAAGAATTTCCTGGAATTGCATATACAGTCTATATTCATGTATGCACACTGTCATTAAAAGGCTAATACTGGGCACTCCTGCTAATAGCATACCACAGACACTACCACACATCAATGAATAACAAACATGTTGCGTGGAAAACTTAAGAGTCCAGTTAACCTCTCCTTAATGTGAAAGGGATAAGAAGAAGCAGGCACATGAGACTGCTGTTAAGTCAGTTTGGGAAAAGGCTTGTCTAATGCCTATTACATGTGTTTCTTAGAGTACTCATGACAAAAAAAATGATAGATTGCATACTTAGGTAGTTCACTCCCTCCCTGCCATGTGCCATCAACTTCATAGGTAAGTGAACTGGTAAGCTGCAAAACACCAGTCCTGATGGGAGGCTTCAGCCACTTGCTCCCTTTTAGCCTGCGTGTCTGTATATGCAAGCAGGAGATACCCAATTCCTGCCACTTCTCCACCTATCTACTAAATAGAAAACCTTTCCCTTCCCAGTTACAGAGTCTCTCTGCTCTTGATTCTTAGGAAAACTTGACTGCCTTCTTAAAACAGATTTTCCAGTTTTCACTGAACAAACAACAAAGGCAAGGGCTCCAATTAACCTGGGTGGAATAACTTAGAAATATTTCCGTGGACAAAATATAAGTACTTCCTACATTACAAGCTCTGTTTGCAGGCAAACTATTACAGTGCTTTAAACAGGTATTTCACAGTTTTAACTATGAAACTGCATTCCCTTGAGAAGTATTTTTCACAGTTAAGTTACGGTTACTACACTGTGAAAAAGCTAAGTCCAATATAACAGAAATTACCCTTGCACATAATTTGCAGGAATGATTTGCCATGCACATAAATTAGTAATGCTAATAGGATACGAATATTCAACAACAGTAGACAACTTGAAAAATTTTACATAGTAAAATTTACATTAACAGAGTACTAACTTTGCATTTTTAAGAACCTAGTAATCACTGATGAAGAAGTAAGCAGTCCACTTAAGGAGCTTACACTGTATATTAAGGTGCACATGCAAGCAGGCAGTTGCTTCAGAGAACTCCAGTTCCTAGCCAAATCAAGTGCAAAATCTTACTAACACTAGTGAGGTAAAAAAAGCACAAAAAGTGCATGTATTGTATTTTGTACACTGAATAATAAGAGGAAAACAAATGCTTATTTCTGTGGAGTGTTGTGGACTACTTTTCTATGTGAACATGAAGAACAGTTTCTAAACACACACACACATACAAAAAGAGAAAGGTTTATCCATTTATATTATTTGTGCCCTTAAAATTCACCCAATACTCAGTCAATACAGAAACAAGCTCTCAGAGCCCATACCTAATCAGCAGAGTTATTGCTAAAAAGCATTTTGACTCACTAATTAGAAAAATCCATGATCACACCTTAAATTTTAACTTTTTTTCTAATCTCTTAAACATCTAAATTCCTTATGGGGTTCAGATATGTATCATTGCCTTTCCGATACAGAGTGCACATACCATGGAGACCTTACACCGCAAAAGAATCCCGCAGGGTCTAACAAAGCCACAAGCAGGGCCATGACCCTGATATACATAATGGGAACAATGGCAAAGGTACACTTTGTAGAAGAATTTGCTGCTTAAGAATCTGATTAACCTTTATTAATTAGGTACTGGACAGAGAGGAATTATCATACAACTTCCTAGTAACTTGCTGCGTTAATTTTACAGTGATATGACTAAATCTTTAGGCGCTCTAAATGCAATACTGGCTTTGGATTTTTTTTTCATTGGTATGGCTTTTTAGGCATACTGATAAACATGCACTTAAAAACCACAGCCTCTATAGACATAATTACCTTGTTACCAGGTTTATAATTATGGTTGAAATTAACAGTATTGTAAAAGATTTTGACATAATTAAAAATATAAAATACATAAATTATATAGCATTTGGGTAAATATTAAAATTACTGACACATATGCAAATAAACACAGTGAGAATTATTCCACCTACAACACACTCTGAGGTCCAAGGTCACAGCTCAACACCACAAACTGTCCTGTCAACATTTCTCAGACTTTACTGGTTTCAGGTACATGTGAACAATTTTTAAAGAGGAGCTGGAGGGGATGTGGGGATGAGGGCGCAGAAGGATAGGATTCGATTTCTATTTTGCAATATATCAGATAACCAAACCACACAAGTTTTTCCTAATGCTTAAGAACACAATCAGAATACAATAAATTCCAGAAATTCATATAAGAGATGAATTCGGCCTTTTGCGCTGTATACTTGTGGGTTTGGGTAAAAGCATTTTGAGCACATGCCATACTATAAAGGAAACATTAAGTTCTGTAAGATCTTTTCTACAAAAAAGATGAGTTCCTCTTCTCTATTGCTAAATTATCCCTGACAAAAAAAAAGGAGAATGGATGAGAACAGACACAGTTGTAATCCAGAACAGAAACTCTCAGGTTATCATATTATCCTCGTCTTTTTATTATACCATCTATACATAGGAATTCCCTGTACTTACAAATCAATTTTAATGAAACAAATTATCACCTCTTTACTGAATTATATATATGTAACTCTTTATTATCCCAAATGTAAGTAGACTATAGCCACAGGTTTATTAAGAAATAAAATAATTAAAAATTCCCAACTTCTACCAAAGCATACTTCTGCAGTAATTTTTCCCTGTGGCCTTAATTGACACATTTCAAGCACTTTATAGCCACCGTGTTGCTGCTTTCCCCCATTCACATTTGCATTCAAGCACTTTATAGCCACTGAATCACAGCTTTCCTTTACATCTCCATGCTTCCAATCAATGCTTGCAGTTGAATCTCTGTATTTGCAGGAGCACAAAAGCATACTCCTTTGTAAAACAAACAACTGTTTTCAAAGACTATCTTAAGCTCTATGCAATTTCAAAAGTAGTTAAGCATACAAGATATCACAGCTAAACTGCATGTGCGTTTTGAGTAATCTGTGAGATAACCTTTTCCAGACAAAACTGGAGTGCAGATGAAGAGGGTAAACATAATAGAAAATGGTTATCACTCCCAAATTCATCACTGGTACAGTAAAACTCTAGTAGGCAGATCAGTGCATTGTGCTCACGAATTCCAGCCTGCCATTTTGTCCAATGTGCGAAAAGGTAAAGCTAAAGCCCAAGTTTTTAACAGAGATCTGCATGCTGCTTTGCTTAGGCTGTAGTGATTAAGTCAACCAAGCTTTAGTAGATCCAAAAGTTTCAACAACTATGAAAGACAACATCTAGCCCTTCTTGGACTCTGGAGTTTTCTCTGATTTCAACAGCCCATTGGCTTCCTGGGAGCTTGTATCTCAGTGAAAGTCAAAGGAAGAATCTGGAGTAATCAACTGTTTTTATAAAATAAGACTTGTGCTCCAAGGTCAAGTACATTTTGTGAAGCACAACAAAGTAAATTACAGCAATACCTTTTAAAACCAGGACACAGACCATTAACTGAGGAAAACCGGGGTAAGTCAAATTGAGTCCTAGTATCTTACGTATATGTATAGTTCAACATGGCTCGTTAATCATAGAATCATAGTATGGTTAGAATTGGAAGGGACCTCAAAGATCATCTAGTTCCAATCCCCCTGCTATGGACAGGGACATCTGCTAATGTCCCTGCCATTAGGGGAACCAGGTTGCTAAAAGCCTCTCCAACCTGGCTTTGAACACTTCCAGGGATGGGGTATCCACAACTTCGCTAAGCCTTCAAGGTCAGTCCTCTTGGTACCTTGGGACAGCAGTATAAAGCATTCACATGCTAGAAAGAGAAATAGCTTAGCTACCTACCTAAAGCAGATATGTATAATAATGGAGTCCCTGTACAAGATCAGTGCTTCTTCCCTCATATAAAATTGAAGGGGGGCTCACTTACTTCCAGTTATCCTCCTAGTACTAAGAGTTTTTTGGAGTAAACAGTAATCCAAATGTCAAGTAACACCCTCTGAAGCCACCATTTATTACCCGCCTCTGAAAAGGACATCTAACACCTTAAAAAAAACCCAGCATTAATTATGCATATAAATCACTACACAAAGGGCACACAGTTAATTTTAATCATTAATTGTTTGCTGTTTTCGTTACAAAGACTCAAGGTTTAATTAAGTACCACAGGAATAGTCTTTCATGTTTTCTGACAGAACTGTCATAGATATAACAGTTCAGAGACTTTCTTTCTCCTCCCAATTAGGCTTATGTCCTCTACAGTTATCCTACCCATTTGAAGCACTATAACAAAGCATATTAAGAAACACCACATGAAGATATGCATGACAGATCTTGCTACCTGCAGCTCACCGCACAGCCCCAGAGCTCTTCCCTTAAAACCTCCGAGACTCTTAGTGAGTACTCACTCAAGGGAATGCTATAACACAATGCTGCACATAGTAGAACTGTATAACTTCCTTTCCAGCTTCTCTGAAATTTTCAGAGACTGTCAGAGTCTTATATGGCTAAGGCTGCTGTTACTGTTAAAATTCATTAACTTTGGAGAACTACACAGTGCCAGAATCTGTTTAGGTAATTTATTAAAAGCTGCTGCAACTTATTTTGCTAAAGGGAAAAGGATAAAACTGTGCAAATAGCTATGTATGAAAAACAGCTCCAACAACAGAAGCAATAATTAATTGAAAATAAAACACTGAGGCACTGTTAAACCAAGGTAGGAGTGTGTGTCCATGCATGACAACAGTTATGCTCCACCAGTTGCTTATGCTGGTACAATTTGTCAGACGAGCAGTATGGTCAAACCTTAGATAAAACTTTTGCCTTCTCCCTACAAACTCCACATAAGCACACTTCACTGTTTTGCTAGGATTCAATTTTCCTACACTCTAGTTGTCAATGAAAATCCTTCAGGTGCATCTAAATTCTCTCTTACAACACAGATGATAAAAACAGAAATATGTAAAACAGAGAGAACTATTTCTTATTTCAGGATATTATTATTTATGTTAAGATTTATTTTATTATTTCCTAACAGTAGCATTCATCATAAGCGTACCAAAACAGTGGATGCTAAGGATTATGGAGAACAAACAAAAATGATTTCTACCTCAAAGAGGCCACTAAGCCAAAAGCACATTAACTGAGTCTTGAATGAACAATGAGCTGAGAGTGTGTGTTCCTGTTGGACATGGGTACAGGTGAGGAACTTACACTACTCAGATACACATCTTCATCTTTAGCCATGGAAGAGTGCTGATGTTTATCTTCAATACATTCTTCTGGGACCTCCACCTTCATGAGATACGCAGGTGTTTAAAGTTTTCTCCAATCATGAGATGGTCAGTCGAGTTCTGTCATTATTTATTTTCCATGTAAACATGGAACACTTTGGGAAATACACTTCATTTAATAACAGCAAGGCTGAGAAGAACAAGTTATCTTTTAAGAGCTACATAAGCACCAAAACCAAGCTATTGAAATTGTACTATTAAAGTTTATATTTAGGTACCTCGTAAGCATTCATGGATGGTCAAACATAGAAAAGCAAAGGCTAAGTGGGAATCTGAACGTCAAAGTGCAAATTTAACTGACCAAAGCCCAAACATTCACCTTCTTTGAGAGTTCTGTTTAAACACCAAAAGATGTAAAACTATTTTTATTATTTTGGGGACTGGTGTATGCATTTACTGAAAGCATCATCTCAGCATGATCACATATAGGGAGTGTCTCACGAGGCCCATCGTTTATTCTCAAAATTATTCTAGAGAAAATATGCTCCACTTATTACTATAACCTCTTTCTTTTCCCTCATGGCAACGTCAGCATGCTTAACGTAGCCTCTGGGTTTCTTTTTAGCTAATGAATCATTGCTAGTAAAAATCAAACACAGCTCACTGTTCTGTTGATCGAAAAAACTGTTGACTATGACCATAGAGAAAAATAGTCAATTTTCTCCTTTTTATACTCTTCCTCCACAAATGAAGTAAAAGATGCAACAAAATTTTAAGCCTGGACCTTTAGTTTTGTATGAAAGTGAGCAGATTAGAATGATAATATGTAACAGAAGCTAACTTACTGAATAAAATGGTATTTACCTGGACATTTTCCATATTGCTTCACAAAAACCATGAATGAAAACAAATACGACAACATTTGCATCCATTAAGTTTAAAGAGTCTGTTACAGGCAACAGTAAAAAAAAATATTTTGTTTAAGAATAGGGGTCACAAAGGTAGGAAACATAACAGCGCAACTCCAGGCACATCTGTTCACTCATCTCACTGTCTATTTTTCCTCTGCATCACTTCAGGCATCACTCAGCTCTATGATGCTAAACAAAAAATCAAAATAAGGAAAAAGCTGAAACATGGAAAACTCTCAAGGCAACTGGCACAGCCTCATAACTGAAGAAATGGAAAGCTGATTGAAAACACACCATAGAAAACATCCTGTACTGGGAGGAAAAAGGAAAAAGAAAAGCAAACAAAAGTGAGCAGGCCAGATGAAGTAATTAGGTCTTTCCATCTATGACTTCTGTGATATCCAACCCTATTAGGTGATCTGAAGGCTACTGGTGAAGTGATTAGCAATGAAAGAGGTAAAGCTGTCATGTAAAATTTCAGCAGTAAGCGTTAGGGTCACCTGCCTACAGCTGTCAACAGGCAGTTTATACTTGTTGGAGTAATCACGACAAATTCTTTTAAAAATAAAATTAAATAAATAAATTGGCTTTCACTGCAGATATTTGAAAATAACCAAGTAAAATGAGGCTTGTGAAGCATAGCTGGAGATTGAGTTTCTCTCGTATTTAGGAAGTCATCTCTATAGCTGTTGAACTCAGCAACTTAATTTGCTTTGAATTAAAAAATTAAAATTAATGGCAGCAAAGGAAAACAATTTTCAGCTCAATTTCAGCATAATGAACAGGAGCTGCAAACATAAACAACAAAAGTAGCCTGCATTTTAAGATTACATATTAAACTCGATTCTCCAGCGGTTCTTCAAATGAAATTCCCATTTCAGTCAATTATAAACTGTTTATGCCATTGCGTTTTGAGCCTTCAACCACCACTGGGTTTAACTAATTAGAAAAATAAGCAACAGTTTGATTAATCAAGTGCACATGCAAAAGCCACTGAAAAATCAGGATCAAGGAAACCTTTCCAGCAACTTCAAGAGGCTTTGTGATCAGGCTGTACAAGACCACATCAATAATGGTCTACCAGAAAAATAAAAGACAAACAGGAGAACAGAGATTTTGCAGATATAGATTTGCTTGTGTGTGACTACAGCTTTACCACAGAACCTAAGAGGTATCTAGCACTTCTCGAATACAACCCAGTTGCATTTGCAAATAAAATAGTGACTGAGCCCTTACGTCTGCTTTAAGAAACCAAGACAGAATCCATAAAAACAACAGGCAGGATTCATGCGAGCAGTTATCTGCACCTGGGTTAGTTGTTTAAACTCCTTCATAGCCTATGCAGAAATGGTAACATCTGAAGTATGTCTTATGACAAGCAGCGGTGCTCACCGGCCATAGAGTGTAGAAGAGTCCTTGATGGTTCAAATGTAGATTTGGGCAATATGAATTTCAGCCCTTGGCAGTGACAGAGAGAAAAAGAGAGAGAGAGTGATCAGGTGTAGAAGTAACAGTTTGAAGTTGCCTGCACTAACGCTGTGAGGACACTGGGAGACACTGCAGGAAAAACATACCTTTTGTCATGTCAACATAGACACTCAAAGCACCTGCTATTAATACTAACCAAGGACTGCAGTTAAGGCAGATCTTAAGTCGTGAGGACTTAGCTTCTGCCTGGAACAACCCAAAGACTGTCTAAATAGCACCAATAGCTTACTTGGAATAGCTTGTAAGATCACCACTATTAATCTGCCCAGGCAGAAAAAAGTCCGAACTACATCTTAAGGTAAATTGTCATTGAACTTGATTTGTCTTAAAACACCAAGTTCTAAACTGCAAAGGCTCAGGAACTGATTCACTAACATCATAGGCAAGGGGGCACAGGCTTACCAACAGGACAGTTCTCAATATTATCTAAATCATTGAGTAGAAACATGATTCTAGGTGGCTAGCAATAGTAAAACATATATATAGAGAAAGGCATGTTTCCATGCCCTACAAATATGGGAAATTCCTGCAAGTCATATGCACAACTGAAGCAAACCTTACATGGGCAGATACATGAAGAAAAGCCAAATTCAAGAGTCTCTAGTAGAAACAAGATTGAAATTACCCACTGTCAAAAAAACCCTACCCAGATATAATTTTAAAATGATGAATACAACTCATGGTGTAAGAGGGACACAGAAAAGAAATTAAAAAAAAAGGGAAAACACCCTCTCAAAATTACAGTTCACCTAAATGACTGGCACTAATTATGACAATGACATGAAACTACAATGCATGAAAAAGTATTCATTCTACAACGTTTCACATGAATACAATTAAGCTACAATCATATATCAATAATTGACAACATTTATTTCTTCCAGCTAAGTAACTTGTAATAACTTCATACAAAGGCAGTGAAGGTAGGTTACTATGGTGATCAGTGTGATTTAGGAATAAGTGGTTTATACTTTAAACAAACACGTTTGATTCTTCAACCTGAGGCTCAGAAAACATTTAGTAGCCGCTTTGAAATTCAGTTTTCATATTTAAAGTCCATGACATACTGAGGAAACTACGACCTCCTCAAAAGGAATAATGCATTAAAATGATCAGTACACAATGTTGAATTATGTGTAAAAATATACCATTCTGCCATTGATTTCTGTTGAGTGATAATATTTGAAACTTCTCATAGAAAGTTTCACACAATTTGCCTGTACATTGATGTGAGTGCCATTAACTGATCAGTTTTTAGGCGTGCTATTCCCATCACAACATAGATCACTACAGTCCCTCATGAAGAGTCCCTCCCCAGCATCCCTATAGGCCCCCTTCAGATATTGGAAGGCTGCTAGGAGGTCTCCACGCAGCCTTCTCCTCTCCAGGCTGAACAGCCCCAACTTTCTCATCCTATCTTCATACAGGAGGTGCTCCAGTCCCCTGATCATCCTCATGGCCCACCTCTGGACTTGTTCCAACAGTTCCATGTCCCTCTGATGTTGAGGACACCAGAACTGCACACAATACTCCAAGAGAGGTCTCTGCTCTCATGAGGATGATCAGGGGACTGGAGCACCTCCCATATGAAGATAGAATGAGAAAGTTGGGGCTGTTCAGCCTGGAGAAGAGAAGGCTGTGTGGAGACCTCATAGCAGCCTTCCAGGATCTGAAGGGGGTATATAAGGATGCTGGGGAGGGACTCTTCATTAGAGACTGCAGTGATAGGACAAGGGGTAAAAGGTTCAAACTTAAACAGGGGAAGTTTAGGTGAGATATAAGGAGGAAGTTCTTTACTGTGAGGGTGGTGAGGCACTGGAATGGGTTGCCCAGGGAAGCTGTGAATGCTCCATCGCTGGCGCTGTTCAAGTCCAGGCTGGACAGAGCCTTGGGTGGCATGGTTTAGTGGGAGGTATCCCTGCCCCTGGCAGGGGGGTTGGAACGAGATGATCTTATGGCCCTTTCCAGCCGTAACTATTCTATTCTAGTCTATTCTATGTTAGGCCCAAACAGTATTCAGATGGGAAACCACTGGAAGAGCAGGAAACACTTGTGACTTGGGGACTGGTTCTGTTTCTCCAAGAGCGGCACTGGCTCCCTGTCCCAATACCATGCAAGGTGACAATGTGCTTTCACACATAAAGCGTAGAAAGACTGATACTTAGTTCATCAACACCACTGATTTTTTTCCAGAATTAAAGTGATTTATACTGGCTCATAAAAATCTATTTTTTATGGCTGGATGAAAGATGTCAAAATATTTTTCACACAAGAGGAATGGTCAATTATGTGTTCTTTCAAAATGTCTATATTTTCCTCTAGTTTTGAAAGAAACTATTTTTCCACTTCTACAAATAAACAGATGTTATCAATATCATAATTAGCAATTCCTGTAGCAGAAGCATCTAAACTCTCAATACTGCTGGAGGCCAAGAAATAGTAGAGAGAAGAAGTCTATAGCCACAGGACCCAGGAAGTCACAAAACCACCTAATCTACAACTGGGTACAGAGTGCAGTGGTAAGTGTTGATGATGAACAAGGTTCAGTTTTGTCATCTTGGTGGTTTGCAGAGGTTTTTTCCCTCCTTGTACTCTGCTTTACAAATTGGGTTTTAAACTAAGAATACAATTAGAGGTATAATTCCATTAATATTGCTTGTTATGTCATAAAACATTTTGAGATTCTACAAGATGAGGAGCTTCAGTTGAAATATGGAAGCAGGTACAGAATATATGCATGTGAAAATATAAATATATATATTTTATATAAGCTAATGTCGGGTTCAGCAGCAGCAGTCATTTTTCTCCTTCTTGGTAGCTGGTGCAGCGCTGTGTTTTTGACTTTTGGCCTGGGAACAGCGCTGATAACACCAGTGTTTTCAGTTACTTCTTGGTAGTGTTTTGGTTTGACCAAAGACTTTCTGAGTCTCATGCTCTGCCAGGGAGGAGGGGAAGCCGGGAGGAAGCAGAGACAGGACACTTGACCCAAACTGACCAAAGAGGTTATCCCATACCACAGCATGTCATGCCCAGGATGTAAAAGTAGAGAGCAGAGACCCAGAAGGGTGGGGGTGCACTGCGTGGTCGGGCTGGGTATAGGTGGTGAGCAATTATATTCTTTCCTTCTATTTACCTTGTCATTATTATTATTGGTGGTAGCAGTAGTGGTCTTGTGTTATACTTTAGTTACTAAACTGTTCTTATCTCAACCTGTGGGAGTTGCATTCTTTTGATTCTCCTTCCCATCCCTCCAGGAGCGGGGGAAGAAAGAGAGGGGAGTGAGTGAGAGAATGGGCTGCGTCATTTACAGCTTAAACCACGACAGCTAACTAAATATATTTTACAAGTTAGTACAATCTGCGTGATGAAAGCACACCTACAGATCTGCCAGAGGCAGAACGACAGCACAGAGCACAGGAGCCCTTGGACCAGCCCCTTATTCAGTCCAGGCTCATCATCATAGCCAGCTGATGGAGCTCTTGATGATCCTCATTCCTGATACTCCAGATAAGTGCCTCCTATTTGTTTCTCTTCACTGTCAATCAGGAGACTGAGCAACCTGTAGAGCATTTTGTTTCATCATTATCAATTTTAAAGCTATTGATGTTCTGTTTTGCTAAGAGTAGACATCACTTGCAAAATTTCAGCAAAAAAAAAATGTAACAAACCATTTCTCAAAAAATCCAGTTGATATCAAAATCATATTTGCAAAACACTTACTGTAAGTTACTAACTGCAGCATATATTACAGCACTTGGAATCACAGTATATAAATACCTTTGAGGTAAAGAATGCATCCCAAGAGGATTCTTACGTGAGATAAAGGCTGATGAGCAAATAAAATACAGTATCTTGCAAAGGATTATACAGACAATCTGTGTCACAGATAGAAATGGATCTCTCGTTTCCTGAATTGAGACTATACACTTTTCCTGTAAACTGTATGATTTATTTCTGCTTGTCCAGAGTAGGGCTGTAATTTCATTACAGTTTCTGGGAAGACCATAAAGCATACCAGAAGAGAAACTGTTCCGAATACAAAAGACTAACATAAGTAGAAAGTGCAGATTTAATTTAGGATATTTATCAAATAAAACTAGTTTAAAAATATATTCATTCTTATTTATTCATGTTTACACAGATTCTACCTGTATCCACATAAAAAAATAAAAATAAAAATTAAAACTAACAAAAATATTTCTCCCCTTTTCACCTACTCTTTAATTTTTTCCTCCTCAAAACCCAGAAATCCAACAACTAAACCTACAACAAGCATGATTACTGATTTCTGAACCAGAGGTACTACAGAGAATCCACAAATCTGCACAATACCCTTGAATCTGTTAGAAACTCTTAGAATAGAATAGCTAATGAAGATATTAGAATCTCTCCGAATTATGTGAAAGATATACGAGATCTCACATTACCAGACAGTTCCCTGCTGGGTATAAATATGAAGAGGAATATGAATCAAATGTCATTTTCCAAAGTCACTGGAAGGGAATTCTTTCATCTGACTCAATAGTTGCCTATTCAAAATTACAGTACTTGACTAACTTTAAACTCCCAATGATATTTTACGTCCATCTGTTTTAGTGTACATAACATACTACATCTGTAAGGAAACCAGCAAGCCTACAATACAAGATATGAATCTGTGAAATACAGGTTATCCTTGCCCCTCCACAGTTTCATTAGAGCTGTATCAACTGTAGCATCATAAAGCACCAAACAAAAGGACAAAAAGGACAGTCTGATACAATAACAAAATTAATCTGTTTTGCATTTTAAAGCTGAAGTAATTTAGATCTTTACCAATCAGTTGGCTGGAGATACTTTCAAAAACAAAGCACAATTTTGCATTCATTTGGAAATTGAAACCAAGTTCTTAATACAAATATTTCTTTAAAGTAGATCTGCTTTTAAAATTATATGGAGAATACAAAACATTTGTTGTTGTTCTCAAAGCCAATATGCATCTAAGAAAGTTTATCACTATCTCACTGATGCAAGATTTCATTTTACAAAAAAAGTTGGAAAAACCAAACCATTTTACATGAATAATGTATTGAACACTATATTCCCTTCCAAACTACTCTCTGGATACTCAGCAAGTGCTACTGGGTATGACAAGATCCCTAGAAGACAACCACAAAACCCATTTGCTACATTAACAGGAAGAGAAAACTTGTTCCTTGAAGATGAGTGAAGACTACACTGCTTCATTAGAAACTGAGTAACTCTCAGTGTTCACAAGAACTCCCTTTCTAAAACATCTACTGTGTCACCTTCAGAATATGTGAACCGCTCCTACTCTCATTTTCAGGTGACAAACTATAGAAGTGGTAATCAGTAGTGATGTGGCAGCAGTGAATTGCTACAACCTCAAGAATTAAGAAAATAAATACGGAGGTTTGAGTATTTTCAGCATGCAAGAAGTCTTGTTTCTGTAACGTTTTCTTACACAAACATACTTAAATCTTCTCAGGATAGTACATGGTAATTTTTCAGAATGTGTACCAGTTAAGGAAAAGGGTTCTGGGAAAAAAAAAAAACCAACCAAAATCAAACAACAACAAAAAAATCCAAACAAAAAAGACAAACAAACAAAAATAAATCACAAGAAACAGTCCTAAACTGTACAATAAATACAGTGTAATACACCCTATGGTATTTGCTATGGAAAATACAATTAGACCCTTTTAAGCTACTACATTAAATTCTAAGGCGAAAGACTGAAAAATACTCCCTAGAAGAAAAGTTCCTAAATCCTACCCCTCTGCTCAGACTGTTATTTTAAACACAGGTACACTGAAATGCATAAAAAGTTGTCAGCTTATTCTTGCAGTTTGAACAGCTGTGCTGCACAGAATGATGCATATGAATAGCAAGGAAAAAAAAAAAAAAAAAAAACACCAAACCAAATAAACAAAACTACTGAGAAAGCCAAGTCTGGAAATCTGCATCAGCACATTGCTGACGACCTAAAGAACAATGGCTTCACACATTTTTTCCTCCTATAAGTAGACTATACTTAACTTGCTTTATTTTTGTATCCATACATATACTGTATACTGAACTGCATCAGATAAAAAACACACGAGCAGTATTTTGATTTTTATTAAACCATAACATCTTACACTTGCAGGGTGAGTGTTCCATAACTCCATAAAACCACTTTAATCAGTGTGTGATACCTCTATAAGTGATTTGATTACTTGGTAAGTAACGAGAAATGTAAGGACTAGAGGTTAAAGCACTTAACAGCACAGACCACTTACTCTGGCAGATAGATACCATTAAAACTCAGTACATCCAGCCTCCACTTGTTCAGACAAAACTGCTTTTCCAAAAATTGCAATTCAATTCTACATCAACACAAGCTCTTTCAAAATAAACTCATTTAAGTCTTTCACTGGGTTTTGACTCATTTTTCCCAGTGGAGGTATTCTAGATGTTCATATAGGTCATGTCAGAGATGGAAAATCTGTATAAATCCTGTGCTCAAAATAATCCTTTGAAAATACAAGTAGAGCACATAGAGAAGAAAACAGGAGTAACAGTTTTAATCACCTACTAGGACAACTTATTGGAAAATACATGCTCAAAAACTTCAGAAATAAAACTGAGATCACAGTCTTTGGTTTAGGTAAGAAAAAAAATCAAATATCCCTGTTAAGAATTCCCTACTCAGATTAATTTACTTAAGTAGGAATCCACATATGTGATCAAGGCTGCCAAGAAGACAAAGCTTCTCTTCAGGAGAAACCAGATCATAGCACTTTCTAGGCTGACTTGAAGTAATTCCAGCAGAAATTACTACAAAAATAACTGACATACAGCTCAACCATATCTTCTGTTAGATACAGAATAATCAGACACTACATTTTTGCAAAAGAAAAAAAGTATTTAAGAAGAGAGACAGTGAGGGACCTAATCTACTTCTAATTCGTTCTTCCTTAATTAAAGAACCAGTTCCACAACAATTCTTAAACAGGAGTCAAGATGGTTAAAAGGCAGGCTGAGATTTTAAATGAACCTCATCTAAATGAACCTTGAATAAGTTATTTTTGCTGTGGGTTTTCCTCTCTTCCCTACATACCTGTTTTCAAGGTCTCCTCAGACTACTGAGAAATGGCAGTTAAAAAAATTTTTGTTTAAATAAAATATTTATTACGAGTAAAGTCTTCATATTAACTATTTCTACACTGCTTGGACAATTAAGAATGAGGCAGGAATGATGCCCTCACTGGTTTGAAAATAGCAGAGTTTGTATGGACTAAGCTTCACTAGAGAAGAGTACCTGCTAAAGGACTTTTTTTTCTTGAAAAGATGTGAACATTAACTTAAATGAAATAAGCATATTGTGCTTTGCTACAAACTCAAATTTTCTTTGCAATACAAACAGTTTTGTGATATCTTTAGATCTTTTGCTTTCAAGTCCATGCCTAGAAAACACATGAAATTAAACAGCCAGCCAGTATCCCCAAATTTATTTTACGAAAAGTAATCATTACTCATTTAATAATATGAGCTTTTGTTCCTCTAAACTATGTCACTTTTAGTACCACATTCAGAAGAAATGAGTCCATGCCTCAGCTATCTGTAGGTATACATTTCCTCAGCTGGGCTACGCAGTTTAGTCTTCTACCATATCTGTTAGCAAGTCTGTACTTAAATATAGCCACAATATACTATAATTTATATATCTTATATATATGTTTTATATATACTATATACAAGTATATGCTACATACTTACTTTTAGTCACAATATAATTATATTTAAGGCAAATAATGGCACATGAAGAGCTACAAAAATTCAGTCTCACAGGGGACATTATATGAATGGAGTTGAAGCTCCTAGGACCAAGGTCACTTATGAATGAGCTTAAATCTGAAGTGTATGATCCCACTGACTTCAGTGGGGACAGTTATGTGCCTTAGGCTAAATAAGAGCTTAATGCTCCTCTGAGATGTTTTGACAGCAAATTCTTGAAGCACTGAACAACTGCCGTTTCCCAAGGGAAAGATGTCTAAGTAACCTTTGATACACTAGTAATGTATTTCCCCACAGACTAGTGAACATGCATATATACACATGAGTCCTGACACAGAAGAGATCTGAATCTATAATGAACTTTAAAAAAGAAATCAAAGGGATAAGTGGTAAATGTGAAACACGCTGAGTCATCCTTGATACAGCCAGGGATTTGAATAGAACAGTAAAGGCAGGGACCTACATCCTAATGATATCAAAACCTCAAATATATTTTTGGAGCAATAAACATAGGGAAAATTCATCCCCGCACATAATTAGAAAGTAGGCCAATCTCTAAGGAGGTCTGCCAACTCCAGTATGCCTAACCTATCGTTTATAAATACAACTAGCATTATTAAATAATCACAGTGATTATATTCTAGAACATAAGAAACAAAATAGTCCACTGGGAGTCAGCATTCTCCACTACTATATTAGTAAAAGCTGTCTTGGTTGTGTGGACTTTTAAGCTTGGACACAAGCAAGATATGCCATCTTTGACCTACAGTTTCAATATATGCTGTCACCTGAACAGTTACCTGAAATCAAGAAGTAACTGAAGGCTGAAAATATGCAGTCTGTCCATATCGTTCAAGACTCATATATTGAGGTACAACAACGTAAAGCAGAAGGAAGCCCATCAAAATGAATTTTTTAATAGGAAGCAAGCAGAACTAGGTCAAGAGAAGGACTAAAGATGAACAAGTAAGGGTTTTTTTTGTGCAACACTTATAAAATAAGCTGAACTTGCAAAAGAAGTAACTGATTTTATAGGGTAGAGTTGCAATCATAATAAATCCAAATGTCATCTACAATAACATAGGCTCCTGCAACTTCCAAGAAAGTACAGAAAGCTTGTCAGGAAAGAAGAGAGAAATGACATTCTAAATGTGACTGGGGGAGTGAGAGGGTGGGGGTGACCAAACTGACCTCACTTGTATTTAAGAAGAAAGTCATACAACTGAAAGTGTCTTTTACATACAGTTACAAAATCTGTGAAATATAAATTCTCACACTAGCAGAAAGCACAGCTTTTTTTGTTACCTCCTCTGGGCTCACTGTGTTCCCTTTGCTATCCTTCCAGCACCTGCTACTGAGCTGATTCAATGGCTCGTTACTCCTGTATGCCAAGAGTAAAAATCTTCAGGAGCTTTTCTTGCAATTAAATAAGAGCGTAGGCTATTGTGAGACTAGACATACCATGCAATTTACCTCTGCCTCACTTCCTACACATACGCTGTTTGCTGTGGAGAGCAAGGGGAACAGCACACATTGCAAGCATTGCTTGTATTACAGAGCTCCTGCTTATGATCCCTGCAGGCTGAAGGTCATACACCTGGACTTCATTCAATCTGTTGATTTCTCTTTAGAATAGAGGGACAGAATAATACTTCTGCTGGTATCTAAAACCTACGAGAGTTTGAAAAATTCCTTCAAGCTGCTTGCCATGTATCATTCTAAAAGAAATATAAAGGAACTTCATTCCAAAATATGTTATTTTTCTGAAAAGCTGTAAGTGAGATTTTCCCATGTCATTTTTCCTGCTTAACTCTATTAATTTCCCCTCTTTACCCCTGCTATTTTCTATCAGTGGTAACTCAGTGTCAAAGGATCATGGTACAAGAGTCAACAACTTGGTATAAGGCAATGTCTTTTGCCTGGTGAACTTTTTTCCACAGCCAAACCAGCCCTTCCAGATGCACACAATGACAGTCACCAGTTTCTGCATGCGAGTAACTCCACACAGCTCCGAGCAGCGCATTCGCGAATACAGGTATGCTGTACCTGCAGACTGAAGGGCTTTGATTGAAAATCCTCAGAACCAGGAGCTATTTGCATTTGATCTAATACACATTGACAGTAAGATGGTCAAATAATGTATCCGTCTCATTCTACACTAGAAAACATAATTTACAAGTATATCATGTCAGTAACGCTATATTAAGGAGCACAAAAAAAATCTTTTCCTGAACTCCTGACCCTGGAGAAATCTCCAAACAAGTCAAACTAACAAATTAAAGATTGAGTAGGGAAGAAAACAATTAAATTGAACCTTAAAAACATGAGGGCTTTTTTGTGTTTTATTCATGGAGAAAACGCATTAGAAATACAAAGGCTTGTCAAAACTATTTTCTGTGAAATTAACCATTTTAGGAAAAAGCACAAAAATAATATTACAACACCGCTGTATTTTCATTTTATCTGCTGCCTGCTTTTCAACTACCAAAGCAGTGTATTTTTACAATAAATTGCTTTTTTATAAGGAAAAACTGTGAAATAAAACTTGGTCAACTCAGGAAGACCTTCAGCAGCTTAATCATGCTGCCTGGGCTTTTGACAGTCAGCAAAATCACATCCTATTATAATAAAGAGAATTTATTACCAACACTTACCTTTTTTTTTTCTCCCCTCCCCCCCGCCATGTTTCTCAGGCCCTAGGGCCTCTCTAATTTCCTTAACCTTTGCAAAAACACCACCAAAAAAAACCCTCAAAGATATGTGAACTGTGTTTGTGGAGCTAGGAACATGTGGAGAGTGAAAAGCAAATGAGCGCATTATCCACCCTCCAAACAAAAAGTACTACAGTCATTTAACATCAATTTTTTGTTTTATTTTTCACTCTTGCAGATTCAGCAGTCACTGTGTTACAAACACCACCTGTCACTAGAGTTCCTCAAAAGTTAGGTGTGAAGAAATAAAGCATTTAAAACCCCAAAACTGCTCAAAGAAATGCTTTTGGTTTGCCAGGTATGTTTTACATTTACATACATACTGCTACTAGGTACATACATTTATGTACATGCTACTTTCAGCATGTACACACAGCACCATGGGCAGAGGGATGCTGCATGGGCATGCTGTCTCCAGCAGCTTCAGGGCTGGGAAGATCTCTCCTTCCAAGCCACAGGGGCTCAGTTGGGATGTCTGTGCTTCAGCCTGAATGATGCTGCTGCCATTTGCTCATTTGCAGCTTCAACCAGTAGAGAAAATGTGTTTGTATATCAGAGATACACAGACACACCGAGGACACTGACATGGCTGGACACACAGACTGCACAGACAAGGCACTGCCTGCAAGAGTACCTATGTACAGGACACCTATACAAAATACAAACACAGCCAGCTAGGTCTCTTCCTCCTCTTAGGCTGGTGAAGACTGAAGGTCACTAGTGCAAGCACGGGCTTCTCCACTCTGGATTCACACACACATTTCTGGATCCTTCAAGTACCAGCACAGCATCTCTGGCTGTCCGGCAACCAGCTCACATCTCAGCCCCTCTAACCACTTTGTGCTTTGACAAACTTTCATTTTAAAGCTGTTCCCTACAGTAAGGGTTTCATGGAAAAACCTTGAAATCAGGTGTGTGAGATGATGATGGCCAAGCATTCTTCACTTTGGGTCAGATTGAACAATCCTAAAGTAAGCCTAAGTACAGAAGTTAAAACCAGAAAATTTCTTCACAGTCATCTTTCAGAATTTATCTCAAATTGTTCCTTTTACAAAGAGGTGTACGATTTCCCTCTTTATAACATAATACAGAAAAACCAGCTAAGCTATACAATCCAAAAGTATAAACTTCTGGGAGCCTCTGAGAGGCCAAAACATTCTCAGGAAGCCTATGTCCCCCTGACCTACTTCTGAAACACTTTCTACCTATTGACCTCCTTCCTAAAGCTGAAACTAAGCTGCATCAACTCTCAGGGCTTACTTACCTGCATGTCTTGTGTTGGGGGGAGTGTGTATGTGTGTGAATTCCTTCTCCCTCAAGGGAAGCTGGGGGTAAAGACAGAAATAAAAACTGGCAAGATCCAAACAATATTACGTATTTGATAGAAATCTCATAGGGACAGAAGAAGGGACAACAAGCTCTCTCATCAGAAAAAACTCAAGTACAACAATAAAGTCAACTAATATTTTCAAATACTACAACAGGTATGACCCAAACTTTGAGTAATAATGGCCAGTAGGTACAATTGTGGTAAGAGTTAAGAATTAGTTTTTTGAGCCCACGCTTTACTAGATGAGTATGACAGGCTTTTGCAATATTTTTTCCTCCTGTTATGAAGAAACGTGAGGTTTGCTTTGGCATTTTTTAAGCAGAAAAGAAAAATAACAGAAGGACTAACAGTAGTTACCAGACACACCAGCAACAGCAATGGTAGTGTCAGCTCCACCTCCTGGAATGACATATGAAGTAGCACAAAACGTAACATGATTTGCTTCTAAAGACTGTAGTAACTCTAGTCATTAATACAGCTCCATCCCAACATCCTGAGTTCTCTCAAACTTTAATGCCAAGTCCCCGTGACTACAGGAGTACCCCTGTCTACATATTACCAGAAAGTTAAGTGACCAGCTTACAGTAATACCAGAAATATGCATCAAAGAGCCCATCTAAACCCAGAAGACCTAGACTTTACCCTTAACTATCAGACTACCCTTTCTTTCTTTGTCTAAGAGTGGACCTACAAGGATCCCAGAGATAAATACTTCAAAATATCAAAAGTCATTAAACTTTCTAGATACACATAGTTTGCTGGATCTTGAATTAGGACCATTGCAGAAGTTATATGGAAGATGCAATTGCTTTTATATAAACTGAGTTACAGCTGTTATGCAGAGTAATTGGGAGCTCATAATTGATCCTCTTAGTCTCTAAATCTCTTGGTTGTACTCACAGAAAAATGAGAAGAAAGAGCATGCTCCTCTCAAGTTCTCATCCCATTTCCATTTTGTCAAGACATCCTGTCCAGATCTTTGTGAACTCACAAAGCAGGACAGAAAAGCAGCATTTGGCACCCTACTTCAACTTTGCCATCTGAAAATGCAGAATTGCTTTAAATATGATGGCATGCTTTGATTTGTCATAATATTTATTATTGCATTTCTTTTCTGCCTGCAGATATTAAAGATGTTTCATCTCAATGTATGCATAAAATCAAAGAAATGTAGAAAGACAGTATGCCTAATTTAATTACTGTCCTGGTGCTTTCAGTAAATGATGGCTGAGCATGCCAATATGAATGAGGATTTGTAACTAAATGTCACACTATAATTATGAAAGAACAGGAAAAGGAGATGCAGACTCTGACTCTAATTGCTCCATACAAATGTATCTCACTCAGAGTACTCTTTTACAACCCTGAAGTTGAGGACTGTGGTCTTTTGCCCTTTTTGTCTCTTCATGAAGGAAAAACCTCTTGGCATTTAAATTATGATGTGATGTCCTGTGATGCTGATCTTCTAACTGCTCCATTTAAATGAATAGACTTACAAGTAAGATCATTAATAAAATTTGTATCAGACAGAAAGGAACCCAACATACTGACCATTTGAACATTATCAGTTCTTCACCTCTTTTCACACCAAAAAGGAGCTAAAAATACTAATTTGCTCAGGAAACTAAGTATTGTTCCTTTATCCTCTGAGAACACATAGCACAGGCCAATTATCTGTAGTATCTAAGACATGCTTTAAACACATTCTGAGAGCAGCACAGCTAGAAGCTAGCCTCACATGCCTCCTGCAGCTTATCAACTAGGCTGGTTTGCAACTCAACTTTTCAGGTAAAATACATCAAAAGAGTTTTAAGTTAAGTTGGTGGCAGCTCTGCGCTGTGGGGTTTTCTTCAGCTAAAATTGGAATAAGATTACACCATTTGTTTATATAAATAAGAGAACAAAAAGAGGGCTCTCAACTCAGTATTTCTTTTCTGGAATATGGACCAGGTTGCTCCAGGACACTGGAGGACTAACCTTATATTAGCCTAGGACTTCCATTTAGTTTCATTCTAATTTAATAGTAACAACTTTCCCAGTCATTATTTCTTCTCCTTATTTTCAGTAACTTAAGCTTCAAGACTCCTAATAACACACCTAGCCACAAGCATGCAATTTTTGAATAACAAATATGCTTTTCACATTTGATAATGCTACCTATTCTTTCACTGCAGAGCCTGGAAAAATCCCTTTACTTTCCTCCATGGCCTGTGCTCTTTCAGAAGCTGTAGATCGCGGTTGGAACAGTTAAGATTATTGCAAGTTTTATTTCATTTCCCTAGAGACCTTAAGTTACTTCATTACTGTGTAAGATTTATTAAACAATGCTTCAGGGAAAATGTGTAGCCTAGTAGCATAGGTTGTTCTAAAAATACAAAAATCCCTGTTTCTAGCCTTTTTAGTTATGAAGAAACTACTGCATGTGACTCTCCACTCTGTACTTCAAAGCCACACTGGAAGATGGATGTACACATGAAATGAGGCTGGCCACACTGTTATCAGGTTATTATATAGTGGTATAAGTAATGTAGCTAAGTCACACATCAGTTTTTGTTACGTTCATTATTAGTAGTGCTCATTGTGTTTTCATTATCTTATTGTCCAAAATTTGTAGTGACAATGCAAGATGCTACTGAGCTAAATAATCTGTGAACCTCCTTTTCAGCAGAGACACAGATCTCTTTGTTACTTTAACATCACAACGTCTATTTCCTTCAAGACCTGCAAATATAAACTGAAATGTTATCACGCATATCAAGCAGAAAACCAAAGGGTTGCTGCCCTCATTTAACCTGTTCTGTAACATATACACCTCTAAAGGTGGCATTTGGGAAAGGTAAAGCTTTCAAGAGAATTCAAGGAGTTAGGTGCCCAGTTCCAATTAAAAATCAAAATGTCCTTGTTTTTAAACACAGAAACATAATTTGTTGCCAAAGATACCTTCAAATTACTTAAGTTTCTTATCTATTTCTAAGCAGTTGTCTGACAAAAGTATAGTTAGGACAGTTGGGTGTTTTTCCTATTCTCTATTTAAAGGCAAATTAAAAACACTGAAAAGTCTGCTTTCCTTGCACTGACAAACATGAACGCACTACATGGGCACTTTGGCAAACTCTGAGAGACAACGTCTGCTTGGGAGCGGGTCTGCTTTGCCAGAAATCTCAGGAAAAGCATCCAGCAATTGGTATTTGCCCCTTTTGAGTTTCTGTGCCAGCCAGTGCCACGATCTTACAAAAACAACATTCACCCAAACAACAGCGGCGCTAGTGCCAGAGCTTGCTGCCCACGCTGTCCTCCATAGAACTTGCTGCTGACTCCAGGTTTCCAACAAGAGCCACCCTTTGGCTGGCTGAGGACTGATCCATGAGCCAAAGGAACCCTGCAAGGCCCCTGCTTCAGGCACACTAACACACTTTTGGTTTCAATGAATGCCAGCTGATCCACCATAAGTGAGGAGCTGGCTTTCGGTGTTTTGCTGCCAGAGTAGTATAATTTATAAATAAAACATGTTTTATCTATTCTCACATTGCGATTAGATGATCTTTCACATTTCATAAGTAAGCAAATTTATTTTTGTTTTACAGTTTGTAACTACCTGTGTTAATGACCCTGTGTTAATTACAGGTGTAACTACCTGTGTTAATTCAGTGTCAGCACTGAATTTTTCTGTACATTTCTTTTGTAGCATTTGTATTTCTCCCACTCCTGGTCAAAAAAAACCACCGAAAACACCAAAGGGGTTTTGCTCAGCAGTCCTACCCTCCATTAAAAAAATAATAAAAATAATTAATGCATTTAATTAATAGGCACAGGAGGAACTCCAAACCCACCACAGAATTTTCACGCAGCTTGATCATCACATTCAAAATAACTCAGCAACTACCTAATTAATATCACTGGGTCATTACACCAACACTTTAGTTTGACTGACTATTGATGCAATTGATCTGCAGGCTATCTGGCTTGAAAAGAAACACAATAAAAACTCCCAACTCTTACTTCCTAAAACTCAAGTATACTGCATTTTTACTGGCAAAGCTGCTAGTATCTAACGTAATTATGTTACTAAAAAATCATAATCTGATAACTAATTTGGCATTTAAATGAGCATAAGTCGTGCATCCACCTCAAAAAACAAAATGAGGTTTCTACCTCGCTCTTAAAAGTTCGCAAAACCCATACAGTAATCTGTCAAATCAATAATACATTTTTTTTAAATTAAGATATCCAAACATTTGTGTGCTCAGAGGGTACTCTAGACCAACACACGTTTTGGGTCTTACTAATGTGCACTAAATAAAAACATCCTAATACAAACACATGACAAAGATTGGAGCCCACAGTTTCCAACCACCTCACTAAAACGTGCCTCTTCCTGCTCATTGCCGACAGTTCTAAGCCAACACCACACCAGAGCATTACAGTTTCAACATAAAGAGCATCCGTGTAACAACTACTTTTCTATTTTTTATCAGGTATATACAAGCAAGCATTACATTGTAAGAGTGATACTACTACATCAGAACTTCATATGCGCATTCCTTTCAGTTATATAAACAAAAGCTACACCAAGAAAAGGCCCTTCTTCCTCAACATCTAGTAACAGAAGAAAATATATAGTGCATACGAAAGCCACTCCCACCATGTCATTTTCTCAAGTCACATATACTCTTTTACATTCCTGCGCGTCAAGCAAGTACCAAATCATTTATTACTACATATAGAATTAAGCAGACACTTGAGAAGCTTCTAACAGAGACGGTCTTCAGTTTGAACAAAATGTGCCCTATCTCTGAAAGTGATTTTTTTAGGAGTTGAACGATAATTAGATGGATGCTAAAATGCCCTTTCACATTTCCACTTTTACTTCATTTTTTCCCAAATAAGCAAATCAGACAAATAATTTCTGAAACATGTTGGATCACTGCTTTACAGATGAGGCTAAGGCATTAAATCCAAAATGGCTTAAGCTCCATCCAAACACAAATCTCTTCTAAAAATTATAGCCAGCTACATTATTCAAAACTATTCAGCAAGCATCCAAGCAACCATGTGATGAATGCAGCAGGCCAGTCAGGGTACCCAAATAATCAGTATCACACTCATGAATAGTCACTATGTAGTGTGGAGCCTGATGTGGAGATGACACATGCGTGTGCTTAATATCTGGTACCTGGAGCAGACCCCCTGAATTCAGCTAGACCACTTGCTACAGATCCCAGCTACACACATACATCTTTGTAGAAAGATACAGGGGCACCAGTTTTATGACACCTATGGCAAATAGTTAAGAAATTTAAAAAATATCTTGGATATCTATGGCCTCATGAACTTTAAGAAAAGGCTACTATTTACTGCAGTCATCATTTAATGACAACACTAACCTTACAAAATCAAGTATTTGGTTTTTCAATAGGCTATGGCACAACACAAGTGTACAACTCACCCACATGAATGGGCATTACCTGAAAAAATTCCCCACTACTCATATCAGTGAACATATAGGTCTTCCTTATACATAATCAATACCTGGAATCAGTCACGTTTCACCTGGGAAAAGGAAACTGAATGAGATAAAATTAATGCTGTCACTTTCTATAAAATAGCAATGGTTTGCTGCTACAGAAACCACGAACTTCATTATTTTACAACAGGAAATCAACACTATCATATTTTAAAAGTCTAATTTACTTAGAGTAATAAAAAGGCACGCTCAAGGTTCATCATGTATGTCATATTATGCTTAGTTTTAAACATTCCAGATTAAGAACAGTATGCAAAAACTTCAGTGAATCAAGTTGATTAATGCTTTACATTTGTATGCAGTAGTATAGAGTAGTAGCTCTACATTCACTGAGTACTATATAAATATTTTATTAAATTTAAAAGCAATTGTGTTAGGTGGGGTAATAATGTTTGTCTTGCATTCTTTATCTCGGAAATAGCCTTTAAAACAGAAACAAAAGTAGTAGGTTAATGCAGTAAACTCACTTATGGGGAGATCAGAAACGAGAGAGTTGCAGACTTCTAAAGCTGCGCTAAGACTTGCAGAGCACAGAAGTCTACATGCAAATTAGAGGCACCTACATGAGGTTTGCAGGTATCTCCTTATCTTCAATTGTGTGGTTATAGAAAAAGTTAGGGATATTTTTTTAATTTTCTAGTACTTATCATTTTCACAGTGCCTTTTTGCAGGAACACATTTCATGAGGATGCTGCTGGAGGACAAAGTGCTCACTAGGGCAAAGCCAAGAGGACAGAACAAAAACAGGTGTAAAAAATGGATTGGAGCAATAAATTAAAATAAAAATCATAAACAATGAAAGAGGTAACAGATCTTTGTCTCTTTCTCTTTTCTAACTCTATATTTTAATTTATACAGCATTCCACTTTCTGGAAGAAAATCTCCTTGCCTGCCAATTGTCTCCTAGCTCCTCTTGTAAAACTTGCTCCTTAGCAGCCATTTATCCCAGAAATCCTTCCAACAGTATCTTATTTTCCATTCATAAATGGTCACTAAAATTATGGTAAATCAATACAATTATTTTGTTAAATTATTATTGTCAACTTCAGTAGAAAGTCAAAAAGACATACACTCAGCCTAGCAAATGCTGTACTTTTTAACCACAGTAGCTAGAAGCAGAAGCTATTGTAAATCAGGCCATAACAAGAGTCTAAAAATCTGGAGCTCCTAATGGCAGTTAATAGACTTTCTCAATTCACCATTAACCAACTCATCAACTGTATTTATTGACTGTGGAACTACACTTCAGAATTGCTGTTTCAGTGATACAGCTTGCTGCATACAGCCCTGCAACCAAGAAATAGTTTGTGATATTCAAGTCACATCATGTCATTTGACTTCTTACAGATTTTCATATGCTCTTGAAGGGCATGAACTTGCCCCATTCATTAGTTATCCCTCCAAAACAACCAGACAAAGACCTGAATTATTTTCCAATTACAACTCTTCATATTTCAACTTATTTGTGAAAATACCGAGTGGAGCTTCTCTTGGAACATTTTCCCCTGCAGCAATCACCCACAGAATTCCTTATAAGTGGAAAACAAGTGAACTGTAACATGGTTCTAGGACTGATGGCCTTAACCAAATAAATGCTATAATCGGTATTATGTATAATCATATATATTCAGTATAATATATATATAAAATCAGTATTAATATAATCAACATCAGTATGTAAAATATCAACAGGATTTTTATTAGGCTGCAAATAGCCATAGCACTGTTGATAACTTTGACTTCCATAACAGAATGATTTTAAGGTTTCCATGCAAAAAGCAGCATTTTGTGTTATATTTTTATACTTATAAAGACTTCCATTTCCACAACAGATCTAGAACCACATGCGTTAGCTCTCAGTTGACTTCAGCACAACACACGTGTCAATGTCGGCTACACAGATCCCTTCCAAGTATTAGCAAAACATAAGGAACTTTTTAGGCATGTAAACAAATATTGCTACAAAACTACTTAAATATGTAAAGTTGACATCACACCAAGCTGAATCCTGTATATGATGGACAGCACATACAAACAGGGAAGAGGAGGCTCACAAGTCTGCATGTCTAGGATTGTCTCTAATGATTTTTGGTGAAGCAAGCCATAGGTAAACTATCAAGCACATTGTCTTAAATGGGCCTTTACAAAGAGTCCAACAAACCGGCCACTAGCAAATACTACAGAAAATCATCTACTCTTCAGGCTGGTCACAACTGAAAGAATTAAATAGCCCCTTAGTTTTATTCAAATTCAATTAGAATATAAATTCTACCATAATAGTACTGGCTCATCCTCAGTGAGTATTCCGTTTTATTTTTGTTTATGAAGGGACCAAGATTACAGATCTTTTAAAAAACATCTATCGCTTCTCAGTTATCTGCACTAGCTTATATATTCATACTCAGAAATATGATCACTTCCTATATCTGGTGAGTTTATCAAAGATTAAAGCTCTGCATTAAACTGGTTGCACATCTTGGACATGATCCCTTGATCATTTCCATGCTCCTGTTCTTATAAAAAAATCACATCAATAATATTTGATTACGCATTGTAATTGAGGAAGCTTAGAAAAATTCTATTAAGGTACGAACAGAGAGGCCTATTAGAGTAAACAAACAAGCCTGGAAATGAAAACAGAGAATGGGTTAATTCAGAATTACTAAAAAGAATTTTTGTTGAAAAGTCTTAAATCCTGGAAGTGGGCCACAGCTTAAAATAGCAATCAGAAAAGCAACTTGTCAAAAACATTTAGATGTCAGCATGTAACTCTAGGATTTTATGTACTTTAGCGATAGGAAAATGCCAAAAAAAACTGAAAATTAAGCCTATCTCAGTATCTTAACATGAATAAAGATGATGAATTACAACCAGCCACATCTAACCATTTTGTGCCAGATCCTAACCCATTACAAAGATATCAGCTTTATTTGGTGAAATTGTGCCGATTTATACTGTGGTTCTGTCCTTTCAACTCCTTCTTCCAAATGAATGACTCAAAAACAACAGTGACAACTAGGAAAATCCTAATTTTTTTACAGCTAGACCCACCACCAAATAAGTATATCTAAGAGCAAATAATAGTAAGATAAACACCCGTGTTCAAAGACAACATGTATACTGCAATGTGTGTCTTTTCATTGCTGCTCAGAATAGAAATGATTACTATTCTTTAAAAGACAATGTATATACTTCTGTTTTAAAAGCATCTCATTTGTTCTGGATAATAAGCCAAGAGTAGAAAGATTATGTGTCGTATCACATCTCCATCTTAATTAATTTTCTATCAAGTATAATGTCATTTAGGCATTACATTGTATTAAATATAATGTCATTTAGGCATTACAATCCTAGCTGTTTCAGAAGCTGCTACATATCTTTAGAATATACTGAACAGACCTTTTCCATCACTTTCAATTAAGTGCTTTAGAAATACAAAAATGGAGGAAAACACAAGTGAGGCCAAGTGCAACATGTTAGGGAAGTTTATTTATGGAAAATGGTTCTGCCAGTTAATTTGTTTCCAACAGCTCCAAGGAATGAACAAATCTAAAAACTACGATTCCTCATAAAATATAATGCTTCTTTCTGAAGCTTTTTGACCCACATTTCGTCACAGTTTACTTTCTGTAACCAGTTAATAGCATTACTCAGTACTGTTTAGAAAGGGCCTTTGCTGTGCAGGTAGTTTGTTGTAGCCTAGCTCCAAGTAATTTAGTGAACTATAATCACATGCATATTGCTGCTACAACAATGGATACTCTCTGGCTACTTTGCTTTCTACCAAATAAAAAGGAACAGATATTTTATCCTATAAGCAGATATGCAAACAGGTTTAAAAAGCACAATACAATGGTTAAATAAAATTATCATAGAGATAATTCAGATATATTAACAGAATCATCATATACAGAACAGTTGAAACATGACCATAATTCAAGCAGTTTATCTGTAACCACTGCTAAATTTGCATCGAAGTAGGGACCAGAACAGAAGATGACAGACACATCTCATAAACCCCACTTCCACACAAGTCTGCATGAATGTGCACTACACATGCCTACTATAGCGGGTACCTATAGCAGGTACCTGTAAGGCGGATGAAGAAAAAAGGGTCAGAAAACAGCAGGTAAAAATGAGGGTGAGAATTACTCCTCCCTAAAAGCATGCCACTGCCACAGCAGAGTATTGCAACAGAGTACAAGCTCAAAACTCTACCTATGATCAAGTACAAATCTCACATACATTTTAAGTCTCTCCAAACCCTACAGTTAGCAGGAGTTTTTCTGTTCACAAACTAGGCCGTACCCCATCCCATGTCACAGCCAAAGGAAATGCAGGATTCCCCATTGCAGCTGCCAGACTTATCAAGACCTTGTGTAATCCTATTATAAAATCATCCTGAACACACTGCAAGTTGACCTTAGCTTTTGCTATTCATCACAGCACTGCAACAGCACCTTAATCAACTATGAGAGAAAGGATCAAGTAACATTCCTGTCACTAATCAAACCTTCTTCATTGGAAACATACTTTTCTGGCACACACAAAATAGGATCACCTATTTTCAGTAACCACATGGGGTAGGCAGCAGTCATTTTAAGTAGCTCAAAAACCATATGGGTGCAGGAATTCTATAGCTGTACAAATCACTTCAATTTCATAACTGAACATACAAAGTTCAAATGCAGTGTAAAGTGCATTGTTCCGTTAAACAGCAAATGCATTTGGAAATAACACTACAAAAGGCATACTGCTCTTCCCCTTCCAATAAAACAATTTTTTATTTCCAAGCAATTGTACTGAATACACTTTGTATTTCAAGAAAAACTATACCTCACTGAAGATATTCAGTATTTATCTGACTTACCAGAATGATGGTGATGTTGTTCTTCAAGGAACTCCAAGTCAAGCATGAGGTCATCTTCATCCAACTCACAGGAACCCAAGTTATTCAAGACATCCTAATATAGATTAAAAAGAAAAAAAAAAAAAAAAAAAAAGACCTTTAGACAGATGTGTTAACCAAACTGTCCTGCAGAAAACAATGAGCAATCAGACCTGGGAAATACATTTAAGCAGAAGCTAGAGAAAATTTTGCTACTGACATTGGACTGGTGAGAAATTGTATGAAACAACTGTCCAAGTACAATGCATAAAGGCATTAGTCACCATTCTCTGGTTTTACAAGATATCAAAGATTTAACAAAAAGATTAAAAAAACCCCACAGAAGTACAGGCAATGCCATCTGTGAAACTTGATTTTTTTTTTCCTGGTACTGTTCAATGATTGGCTTGTGTATGTCAAAATTTAATCCTAACTTTTTACGAACCACAAAAATTTATTTTTTTTTTAAACACAACACAGAAGCAGCAGTACTAAATTTTTGAATTCTAAGCTCTGCCTGCCCTTACCAATATACTCTAAAGAGAGATTCACTGTTATATTTATCCAAGGGTTAAAGGGACACATATTTAGGAATTCAGTGTAAAAGAGGCCAGGTGATCATCCCAAAGTATCAGTCTGCCTATAAGATCTCTATATAGCAATCTGCTGTACCAAGAGCAGAGAAATATAACAGTAGTATATATTAAACTTGCAAAAGCCCTCCCTGACTTCAATTACAACTGTATTTTATGTAATTGTAATTCTTTGAAGTATTTTCTCCCCATAATTGTTATTCGCACTCACTCCTTATGCTTATTCAACCCTTTTGAGTAATTATTTCTTCAAAGTCTGTTTGTCACTCTTTCAGGAACACAGGCAACATAAGGATGTTTTCTTGCATTCTTTCCCTGACCTACCATTAGCATGAGAAAACCTCTGCTAAGACACAGAACCCACTATTAATGCTGTTATTTACAGATGTCAAGCACAGAAAGCAACAACTGTAAAGTACTGAGACCTCAACATAAGTAGTGAGCAGTATTTTACGGAAGGAAAATACATATCACGTGAACATTACAGTGACATCAAGCACACACATCTTACTTCCTCTATCTTAACTCAAAGAGCTGCTGACAGGCCTTCTTCATAGTGACTGCTTCTTTCACTCACGCTGACAAAATGTAGACTTTCAATAATCAAATTATATACTATTACTTAGTACAAAAGCATAAAAATAAGACACAAAAATATATTTCTCAATATGCAGGTCCATTATATCAGGCTACTGTACTTGATACTTATGTATACACAAACTTTCCTATTCCAGATCTGTGTTAATGTTAACAAACCTAAACTAAAACTGGTTTACTAAAAAAAAATTAAAGAAAAAGAGCGTTCTGTATTAAACTGAAGTGGGAGAACACACATTGTTCAATGTTACAGATAACCTAAAACTTAAGTAACTTTTGAATCACTGCTGGAGCTAGTGAAGAAGCACTGGAGATCAAAAACCTCATTTCATGTCCTTTAGTACCTAAGTATCTTCCAATATAGTAACAGCAAGACACTTCTAAGATTTGTTCACCCTTCTTTTTCACAAATTCCAAAAGCACTGCCTGACATGACAGAAGTATCTTCAGCCCAAGTGTTATTACCAGCTGTGTTTTGGAAGGAAAATCAATTATTATGGAGAGTTAAGAGCAGATGAACATAAAGAAACAAAACAAAAGAAGACTTCAGGGATTTTTGCTCTCTTTTTAAATTTAGACAGTATTACACACTTGAGATTGATCAAACGGTATCTCAGAGAATGGAAACGTACCTTGTTTGTATATTGTTTTATTAATGTGAGAAAAGCATTTTGGTGACAAAGTCCAGAAGAACAATCTCTGAAAATTTAAAGCAACAGCTAAAAAGTTTCAAGCCAGTAGAGGCAAAAGGTAAAATGTTTATTATGTTTTAAGCAGAAACGTTTGTTCTTTACCTTAAAATTATCATCCGTATTACAGATGACCATCTGAACCCACACTGATATTAATGCTAAGCATCCTTCGATGAGCCATACCAATAGTAAAGAGTGTGATTTCATGCTAATTGAGCACCTCCTACATCCTGTGCAGCAACTTATGCATAGTCTGAAACCCTGGGCGTTTGCCTGTGAAAATGTAGTAATTCACAGCCTTGGTCAAAAAACAAATTCTATTTTATTTCAAAAAAAAAAAAAAAACCAAACCAAACAAAACACAAACAGAACTGCAGTTTTCTAAGTTTTGGTGAAACTTCACCATATTAGATGGAACAAAAGGAAAAAGTTTATATACAAATCTCCTCTCATCATTGTCTTTAAGGAAGGTCTTCACTTCCAGAAACTTTCAGAGTGGAGGCAAATTGTGCTTCATCTATTCACTGTCCTGTGAGTTTGATGCGCATCCTATTCCTCACAGCAACATCTCTGCTTGTTCACCGAGCTGAGGGCTCCCAGCTGCCTTCCCAACATACTTACAAATCCGTTCCCTTTCGTTTCCTACAGCCCTTTTGCCAGCACCAACAACAGTAGGCAAGCTGAACTGATAAAATAAAAATCCCCAGGTCTATTCTTGGAAGTACCTCACCTGGGAAACAGTCTTTCTCTTTCCCCGAGTTCACTTGTTCTTTACAAAGGATCAATCACAGAACTGGCAACAAACAAATTAAAGCAGCTACTGCCCATCATGACAAGAATAAGGCTTGGCAGAGAAAGCTGCACTACCTGTCAGGGGTGTCAGCAATGTCAGTGCAGCTGCTTTCCCGCTTTCATCGCCCACCATGAGTGCACAAAAAAGCACAAAAGCAC
The DNA here is from genome assembly GCA_028858755.1 of Ara ararauna. NCBI lineage: Eukaryota > Metazoa > Chordata > Aves > Psittaciformes > Psittacidae > Ara > Ara ararauna. The sequence goes on along the minus strand of CM054376.1, from coordinate 51,021,797 downwards.
ACCAAAGCAGAGTGTTACTTAGGTTCCCTGGGCTATCCTAAATTTAAAAAAAAAAAAAAAAAAAAAAAAAAAGACAAAAAACAAAAACAACCCCTGTTCTAACCTTTTCTGAAAACATGATTAGAAAATGTAAGAGAAAAAGGCTCCTAGAATCATAGAATCATAGAACAGTTAGGGTTGGAAAGAACCTTAAGATCACCGAGTTCCAACCTCCCTGCCAGGGGCAGGGACACCTCCCAATAAACCATGTCACCCAAGGCTATGTCCCATCCAGCCTTGAACACCACCAGCGATGGAGCATTCACAACTTCCTGGGCAACCCATTCCAGTGCCTCACCACCCTTACAGTAAAGAATTTCTTCCTCATATCCAATCTAAACTTCCCCTGTTTAAGTTTGAACCCGTTACCCCTTCTCCTCTCACTACAGTCCCTCATGAAGAGTCCCTACCCAGCATCCCTATAGGCCCCCTTCAGATACTGGAAGGATGCTAAGAGGTCTCCACGCAGCCTTCTCTTCTTCAGGCTGAACAGCCCCAACTTTCTAAGCCTATCTTCATATGGGAGGTGCTCCAGTCCCCTGATCATCCTCATGGCCCTCCGTTGGACTTGTTCCAACAGTTCCATATCCTTTTTATGTTGAGGACACCAGAACTGCACATAATACTCTCATGACTTTCCTAATGCCACAGAACAGCACAGTACTTCTGTGAGTGCACGCCAACGACCTCTGCCCCTCTGCCTCCTCGCCAAGATCCAGTATTCCTTTGTTGCTATGACAGTTAACAGCAACTGTAATTTCTTTGTAAGTTTAATATCTCTTGACCTTGCCCTCATTCTCCCCCTCACCACTGCTGCTGCATTCCTTGAAGAATAATACAACTAATTTAAAAATAAAAGAAAATAAAAGAGAGCTCAAAGGAGCATTCAAAGTGAGTAGTTTCAAGGCTTTGCTACATAAAGAAAAAGAAATTAATGTTTCAATCAAGGTCCCGAGAAAACATTTGTTGCTTATTTATGGTGGCATATCTTTTATTTATTCCAGGAGGGAAACCATTTAGTCAAGGCATAAACTGCAGCAAACACCTCTTTATTGACTCTGTAATAACCCCTTTGAAGCCTTATGATGTATTTCCTACTTCTAGTGTTGCTTGACTTCTACCATTGTTTTGCCTTTATAATAGACCCAAAATTAACATGATGGTGCTTTTTCCCTTCCAGTTGATCATAGCTTGTGAGAATATGTGAACACACGTAATGAATCATTTGCTCACATCTCTCAGTTTTTCCTGGTCGAGACAGGCTGCAGCCCCAGTTTACCCTATAACTATTTCTACTTTTGACTCGTTGAACTACCAGTATTATTTAAACAAGTTTCCATTTAAACAAGTGTTTAACAGTGATATTTTAAACATTACTAATTCAAAATAAAAAGCACAAATTTGTACAGTGTTCCAGGCTGCTTTTGGTAACTGATAATGGCTGCAGCAGAAAATTGAAAGACTTTAGTAACTTTTCAATAATGATTTTCATATTTAAAATTCTTTCATCAACACAGAGAAGTATAAATTGCAATTTTTCATCCAACCACCACGTATCCTAATCAAAAGTCCAGTGAACTCACTGGTACTCAATTTAGACATGACTAGACCCAAACATTCGTAACAAATATGACCTAAGAAATATTTTATTATTGAAAAATATGCAGTGATTTGAACAGATACAGTTCAGAAACAGCTGAAACATAGAATCATAGAATAGTTAGGGCTGGAAAGGACCTTAAGATCATTAGAGGGATAGAGTTGCATTAGATACACAGTTCCTCCCAGCCAGACAGTGTGTATCTGGCAAGTAAGTTTACCCAGGTTTGCTTAAGTGGGATCTTACTACCTTAGCTCCCTCCCTATCTCCACCTTTATCTCTTCCCAGCTTCCCTTCCTATAATCACTCAAAGGAAGTCTAACGAATAATACATGAACACATGAAGTCCTTTTCCAGAATACTCAAGTATTTCATCATTTTTAGACCTGTTCCAGCTCAGAGTCCACGTCAATTAATATAAGTTTGAAAGCTGGAATAATTAAAAACACCTTTAGTAGTAAAACCACATAAAATGTCCAACATAATACGTATAAAATCTACTATTAGGCTTAAACAAAAAGCACATAATATTTCTTTAGGAAGTCCCTTTACTATGTGGGGGTTTAATTATTATTACAAATAACCAACTTGCACACATAAATACCTAGCAAAATTACTGCTTATAGAGTTGGAGTAAACGTCTCTAAAAATTGACTAGTCTGGTATCCCAAAATTACAATAAAACATACATATGAATATATAAATACACTAAAGCATATTATTTTGTTAAGCAATGCAATTCAATTCTAAAATGGACTTAGCAAAATCATATCAATTGCAGAATACATATTAACAAAGCAAGGCGAATCCATGTAGAACTGAATATTTGCAACTCATGAATAATTTGGTTTAGGTGACAAATCTGCACATTTGAAACAGCCAGAAATCAATGGCACCAATCAAAAGATTCATTTTTTGATGTTTTCACACATTTTTATTCTAGGCTTCCCGCTCTCAAACCATTGAAATAATAAAGTAACAGCAAAGTTCTAAAGGCAGCAGACACAGGTCCTCTGTTGTAACCAGCATCTTTGGTGAGTTGCATATGCTATTTCATAACTTTATTCTAATTACCACGCAGTTCCTAGTGAATATGATGTTCAATGACTCCTGTTTCATTTTCTATGCTGGTATCTTGAGGGAGATTCAGCCCTGACAAATTTTGTTTGGGGATACAGGTGACTTTTTTTACCAGTGCTTTTGTGTATCCACACAGAGGTTGCCACTGGCACCTGGCATCTTCCAGGGTTTTTCAGGATTTTTTTACACAAGTGACAGATTTCCATTTCATTACAGTACAGTGATACTGCAACGAAACCTTGACTATGGCTGAGACATTGTTCAAGACCCTTGAGAACATGATGTCCAGTGAGCGACTCAATGAAACTACAAGACTGAAGCAATTACATGTTTGCAATTGGTCAGCTCATAAATATTTCTATCAGACACTTAGGTGGCTGATGAAAGTATTCACAGAAGTCACTGAAAGCTAATTAGGGTTATACATACACTGATATAACCTTACTATCATGAACTTGAACGTATTGACTACATTTTAATCTTTAATATATCCTTTGATCAAGCAATCACCAGATTTTCAAAGACATTTTTAGAACTACAAGAAGAAAACTTTAAACACTCACTTTTCAAAAAAATGCTTTGGATTCTGTTTTGCTTTCCTGTCTCCCCATATTGACCTCTAATCATCTTTCTGATCATGTTCCTCTGTGCTATTCTTCTTATTTTCTGAATACAGATATCCATATCTTTGCTTTTTTCTTTGTTTTCTTCAAAACATAAGGACTTAGTGTTCATGCCTCCCCACTGTAATGGGGATGTAATAAATAGGGTTTATAAAATCCCAATACTGCATGTATAATAGAGCACTAGTATTTAATATTATGGATTCCTTTTTTCTTTCACTGTAGAAATGGGGAGGGGAGATATTTGAGATGCTTTTGCAACAGTTCATGGGAAACACTCTAGGGAGAATAATTTAATTCTTTTGTAAAGTCATATATATGCCAATTCACCCATATCTACTCTGGGTCACTGCATATCTGATGCTGGAAAAGATCAGAATTAAATACTTATTTCAAGTCTGAAATGATTTCTAGAGATTGCCAAAAGATAGTAGTACTCCATCAAAATTGTATTCAGCAAAGGAACATGTCATACAATCACCATAAGAATGAAAACGGAGATATACTCAAGGAAAAAGAAAGACCTTGAGCTATTTAAAGTAATGCTAACTCCCAGAACCATACCTGAATAATTCATGGACATAATGAAGTATTTCCCCTTCTGCACTCTCCCACATACTTCAAAGGGAAAATGAAAGTACATGAAGCCCAGCAACAGAAAAACCTTTTAAAACACAGAATCCCTTCCAACCATCTAAAAATCTCTGTATCAAATGTAAAGCTTACGGATGCCTTTCATATACCAAGAGCAGCTTAAAAGCATTCTCTTTTCCTGGATAGCACCACCCAAAAAGCATATTATTCCCTACTTGAATGCTTTAAAAAACTAGAGATTTTAGAAAGGAAAAAATAAATCTTGTAACGTTTAGTAAGAACATTTTCTGCAGCTAACATGTGGAAATCCATTTATATTCTAAATTAATGTGCCTTTAGGAGTTAAGGACAGAAAATTACCAGTGAAGGGAAGTGCCTAACTACGGAGCTCAGATCCACCGTACTATTCTTCAAACTATGTTTTGCATGCATACTCTCAGCTGTGTAAGGGAAGTGAGGTATTTTCTATCCCATTTTTGTTTCTGCCCTTTCAATTCTCTCTGTGCATTAAATCAAAGTCTGCAATGATGCTCCTTTTGCCTGAGTGATTATAACTAATGGACTCTCGTAACAGATCTTAGTTTGCACTCACCCATAGAGGGCTAATTCTGCCACAATATGGTTGGCTTGCAAAATCCACAGAAGTGTAATACAGCAAAGCTCAAGAACCACCAGCAGCAGGAACAGGAGCTGACCATGCTACTATCCAGCCACAGGGTCAGTCAGGGTCCGATGACAGGGGGAAGTAGCACCTATCTTCCGAAATCCACAAGCAAACGCATTCAAGCAAATAATCACATTGATGTAAAGCACCAATGTTCATTCCCCATATTAATCAGCTTTCCTGCCATTGGGATGGCATGCATTGGGATCATATAATAGGGTACTTTGACATCCAGAGATCACTAGCCCACCTCCCAGGACAAATCTACAAGGGATTCCCTTCCAACATAGCAGCTGTAGATGCTGCCAGCTGGTCTTGAACACATTTGCTGCTGTTCAAGTCATCTGAATACTACAGCACTGGTGAGGATAATGTGCAGCTGAGAGCCATGGGTTGGCAGCGTCAGTCATACTGCCATAGTGTAACTTGCCTCTAAGACAGCACCTATGAATGCTAATGGAGTCACCTTTTCAGGAGTAACCAAAGCCACACTTAGTATTTGCTTGCCTTCAACTCAGACCATATGCATATTAAAATGAAGAGGCAATAGCCAGTTTTTGTAACACAGCAGTGCCTCTAACAGCATAATTGGTAACAAAAGACAAGTATTTTATAACACTGATAAGCACAAAAAACACAAACAACATGCAACTCCAGAGACTTAGAGAATGATAGCATATTTGCACAAATGATATACAGGAAAACATGCAAGCAAAAAAAAAAAAACCAGGACAACAACAAAGGTGGCATAGCAGTATAACAGGCAGGAAAGGTATGTGATGGAACCAGAAAGAGTCCTGGTCCCAAAAATAAGATGACATGTAGAAGAGGCAGATAAAGTCCCTTTCCTTTTGGAGAGCAGGCTGAGAAGCACGAAACCACCAAGGATAAGAGAGCAAAGACGAGGAATGAAGAAGCAACACACTCGGATTCATTTTCAGCACCAGTGAGGTCATAGTCTCAGGGAGGGAAATGGCCAAGAGCAACACCATCACTGGTACCCGCAGCCCAGTGAAACTGGCCTCCTTTGGCAGTCTCCTAACAAGCCCCATGACAGCCATCCTGAATTCCTGTAATTACATACACATACTGTATGTGCATGCACCCACTTGCAACACGCATGCCAGCTGCACAGCGAAACAGCTCTGAGAATACTGGGAGGCAACAGGTGCCCTCAGCATTTAAAATTTAGTGTACTTTAAGCATCTATTAAAGCAATCTAATAAATCCAGCTTCAAGTCAACCGCAGATAAATATCAGCTCTTGACAAAGCTGATAAAGACAGCAAACACCTAACCTTGAATTCAGTATCTAGCAACAGAACATCAATTTAAAAGCTACATTTAGAATGCGTGCCAGTTTATATGCAACAGAAAGCTTGAGATTTGAGCCTGTGAATAAAAGAAAAAACGGTATCATTTCAAACAGAGAGGCACTTTGCTGACTGTTTGCCAATCTTTCAAATAATTCTAGAATGCTCAGATTCATTTTGGTTGTAAGCAGAATCCGGACAATTGGATTTTCTGTGCTCAAAAGAAAAAGGTGCATATGTTTTTCATACATTAACCTATAATTTCATTAGCAGAATCCTAGAGATTAAAAAAAAAAATCCTCTGTTAAGAAACTATGAAAACACAAAGAAATGCAACAAAGCTTAAAATGCCCAAATTAAACCTCCTTAATAGATTTTTTTTAACCTCGCTCATACACACATACGCTTTCCTCTCAGCAGAGAGATACATCTGCAACACATAATTTGCTTTGTGGATTAGTTAATGTTTTTACAGCTTTTGTAATAGGCAAAGTGCTATGCAAGTGTTCTAGCGCAGTCATTATCATTGCATAGCTTTGGGAAAGTTTTCTACATCTCATGCGCCAAATTTTTCCGCCAAGCACAGAAAAAGCTCCTCGAGTATCTCTTTCCTACATTTATATAGGACATCATTTACACAATTCTGTGAAGCTTAAAAATGTAAGTGCAACAGGTAATTCAACACATGGATTGGTCAGGTAAATTCTTCTAAAATCACTCACATTAAACATATAACTCAGGGCAAAGCTTTTTGGCAACTGAGACTGGCAGCTAGAAACTTCTGTGTCCTGACAGCACCCAAGTCAATGCTACAGACAATATTTAAAGGGTCAAAAATTGCTTTATGACACCTAATCAATCTTCAGTTTCATCTTTGCCTCTACTTGGCCAGTAACATGGGGGCAAGGGGGCAGGCAGCAGGGTCGAGCAGATAAGTAGAGGATACAACCATGCAACTACTGAGGATCTGCCTGCCAAAAAAAAAGAAACATTTACATTCAGGGAATACAAGAGAGAGAACCTTATCATTTATGTACTTGATAAACCGCTTCCACTCCTAAGGGGCAAACCATGGCAATCGCTTTAAAGAATATTACTTTTCTGACAAACCACATCAAAATAATTCTCCTTCTACCACCATCCAGCACCAGCCACATTCATCTGGCAGAGACAGCTGAATTCACGCCCCATTTCCCCAAACAGGACTAACATTGTTTAGCATGTGGTTTTAGTATATCTGAAATGCAATACAGGAAAAGGTACATACGTGGCACCAAGTTCAAGAACCAATTGATTCTTATTTCAAATACCATCTGCTCAAAATGTCCCAGGTCTAGTTGTATCACCTATGTTGTTGGAATCAGCGATTTTGGGTGCCAAATGAAGATAACCTCTTTTATGGCTTGATCATTATTTTATTTCTAAGAAAAGACTAATAACTTGCTACATATGAAACCCTCAAAACTCTCCTAAATATATGATTAAATAAATATTTTGTGTCTAGTAACAAGAAAATTAAATACTTTTTCCCTCCCGATATTATTATTAGCCAATTCAAGCCAAACCTTCTGTTTCTAATTCTAATTTGTAGCCTGTAATATTGGTGATAAACCACTAAAAAGTGAGCTCTGTAAATTAAACAACAAGTGACCCTTTACTATACTGTCATCAATACAAAACCATAATAGATACGCCATTGCTAATATTATTTGAATTCTTTCTGTTTCCATGGCAACTTTGGCCTACAGCTGCTCTGGTAAACAGGGTTTTAAATCATTATTTGAGAAAGGCTTCTGCTCAAATGTCATTTTTTTTCCACTAATGCATACTGTACGCTTGCTTTGCTTTGTTCTGTTTTTTAAAAGAATAATTGTAATGGCAATTACAGGTCCAGAAGACAGAATTGTTTGCTTATTGCAGTTGAATGGGCAGTGAATTCGGAACTTGAGGAATCGGAGAAACCTGTGCACGAAAATTTAACATCACCAATACCAAATACAACATTTTATCCTGAAGAGGCATCTCAATCTCACAGAAAAAACAACCACTTGCTGGAAATTCTGCAATGCACACATTTTACAGCCTTTGTTACTTCTCCTCTGTACTTTCAAAACTCTTTGATGCTTAAAACAATTGTCCCTTTCAATATCCACATGTGCATTTTTTTTCTAACAAATATTTAGCCCCCTAGAAAACAGAGTGGAAAATCAGCATGAATATCTATGGAATGATTGTCCAGTTCTTTCCCATGACTTACGCATGTGCTTAAACTGAACAGAAGAATTTGGTTCACCACACATGCCCGTCTTAAGAACAGAACCATGTATTGGTATCAGAGGTCACCTGGCTTTTATGTCCAAATTCAGAAGCAACCAAACCTGTACATTCAGCTGTCAGTCACTATGCCAACCACAACTAGGGATAACAGAATCTGGTTGTGTCACATCATTGACCTCCCCTTCACCTCTGTCAGTGAAGTCAGTATGCTATTAAGGGGATGACTTCTCTATAGGAATGCAGGGGAAATACCAGAGAAGACAACACAAAGGCCAGGGAAAACAATTAAGCTAGTCCTTAAGCTTTTGGGCACCACTCTCTGTTTAGCCTACCCCAACGACAGCACTAGTTTTGTTACTACTTCAGAGCCCAAAGAAGCTGAAAATGATTCCCTGCATAAGGCAATGAACTTACAGTCCATTTTTGGTACAATATAACCCTTAGTAATGTTAACTACATCACAGACTGTTACTTGCCAGCAGGACATCCAATCCTTCAGTAATTTGAGTTGGTAACAGCTGTTACAAGTCAGACTGATATCAGGTTTATCCGATCAGGAAAATGTAATTGCTGAGGCATTATAATCAGTGAAAGCTTGAATAAGCAATGTTACATATAACATACAGAATCATAGAATAGTTCGGGTCGGAAAGGACCTTCAAGGATCACCTAGTCCAACACCCTGCAATGAGCAGGGACGTTTTCAAATAGATCAGGTTGCCCAGAAGCACATCCAGCCTGGACTTGAGTGTCTCCAAGGACGATACAGTATATATGTACATACATATGGAGCCCAAAAATTGTTACACACGTATAGTAGAAATTGGATCAGTATCTGGTACTTCAGAAGAAAACAGTATTCTAAAAAACTATGTGCCGGATTTGCCACAAAGCAAAGTACAAAACCTGTTTTTCACTCTGCTTACGAGTCTTTTACCCCCAATTGTGTTTCCTTTTATTTCTGCTCACTGTGTGGCTTTGCAGTTTAAATGGCATCTGCAGTATTTCTTTGACAATTCCCACTCTTCCTATATATCTAACAGAAATAATATACATATAAAAAAGAAGAGCAAAGAAATAGCACATTTTTTGCTTAAAAGGACAATGAATGAAAATATGCATTCACTTAATCAACAACTTACTTTTTAAAGGCTCTCTGGTTTGCCATTAGGTACTGTATATCAAGTCACAGAACTTTTCAACCTGAGCATGTGACAAGTCTGCTATTTGAACAAACAAGGATGGGTAACAGCTTATTGCACTAACAAGTTAGACCCTCAGACACTCAGGAAAGACTCAGCTCTGCTAGAAAACACTCCAAAGACTTTTTTCCGTTAATCAACATTTACACATCTTTAACATAGAGAGCAATAGAAACGCTTTGAGGTCATGGTGCCACTGTCAGAAAGTTTCTCAAATCCTTACCAAAAAAGACTGTCATTATAATGATTTTCATTTGCCATTAATTCCCAGCTGCCTAATTCAGTAGGGTAGAAAGCAGTTCCCCCAGTACTAATTGGAATTAATTTTTAATTTAATAATCTAATGTGCTGTAGTTTGGGCTTTCTGTCTCTTTCACTAAATCAATGCTCTCATTATTTGTTAATGGCTAGGTGCTTCGGGCACACTGTTAAGAGGCCTAAAATAAGATAGCCTCTAGCTTTAAAGTTTAGATTTAAAAAGAATCATCAATACATACATCACAGGGTTTCTTTAGTACAATTACAATTTTCTTTAAGAAACAGGTAAGAGTTTTCTGTTTTGAATAGGATAGTGGCATTTATAGGTCCAGTTAACAAAATGTTGCTGTTTCATTCCTACTCCAAACTGTCAATACAACAAAAATACAGACTTGGCCCAATGCTGAGGACAGGTTTTTATCCCATAATGTGAATAAACTGGATCCTTGTGGACTAAGCTTCAGTAGACCTATCACAATAAACTCATCTGAAGAATATTTACAATATGTTATTCAGTATATAACAACACATAAACTTAATGCTCAAATTTATGTTAAGAAGAACTTGGACTCATAAATGATACCAGTCCTCAATGTTTACACAGTCAGGACCCTACAGAATAAACTGAAGTATTACACAGTAAATATTTACTGTTTTAAAGTAACTGTTTACTAGAATGAAGAAGCACTTGTACTATACTTTTGAGTATAGTACTTCTACAGTACTTGTACCACACAAACATTAGTTACATCAGAACTACTTTCTTCTGTCTCAATTTTCATGCACATTCTAACCTCACTTCAGTCAGTAGGTTCTAATAACACTTTTTGCAAGGGTTAGCTGTCATCTTCACACATCCAAAACAGAGTGACATGGTCTTTCTTGCTCAGTATCCCTATTTTTAAGATAGCTTTTCTGCATGTAAACGCCTTTTGTAGCTGCTGTTGCTTTTAGGGTATGATTAGAGGAATATACTGAGAGAAAAAAGCATTTAGAAACATGCCATAGAACCTACATAAAGATTAGAATCTATTGGATGTGCTGAGCAAAAGAAATATGATCAAACATCAAAGCCCTTACCTTTTCTGGTATGGCTGTATACATACAGCCTTAATTCTGTACGTATAGACTAAAATAACAAAAAATTAGTTTTCCTTCTATTTAGTGGAATCATAAAGCAAATATACCATACTCATTGTGATAAAGCCAGCACACATAAATGCTGTTCCAGTGCTCAGTACTATACGATACTATTAATCCCAGCTCTGCAATGGAAGCATGCACGTATTTTTCAAATGACAACTTATTACCTTGCTTTCCTGAAGAATAAGATTGATGTCATCCCACTGACTAAGCCTAAACTTTTATGTTGTTTTCCCAGGAAATTTTGAACCTCTTCACCAACATTAACTGACTTGAACAGAAAAGGCGAAACATGGAAGCTAAGCAACAGCAGATATTTGGATGGAAGAATGATATTCAAGCACTGCACCCGCTGTGAGCAAAAGGGCTGTACAAGCTCACACCTTACAATGGCAGGCACGAAATACCCTTTTCTTCTCTACTGCAAGAAGTTTCAGCTGAACCCTAAATCCTTCTTTCATACTGATGCTGTCTGTCCCAAAACATAAATCCCCTTGCAAGTCAGGTATTCCTAATTCCAGCACTCATAAAACTTGCTTGCGACACCATCAAACAGTGAATATTCTATGATTACTTTCATACACTAATTGACACAGACCAACTCAACATCCTATTGCTTTTACAAGAGAAATCAGAGACAGGTGAAATTACTCCACAGAATGAGGCAGCTGAACTGCTTGGAACACAAAGCAGGGTCTTACATTTCTGCTCCTCCCTTATTCAGCTATGTCAGGCAATTGCTTAATTTTATTGCACTGTAATTTGAGTAAACACCCACCCAGTGTTTAAATTCCAGTTCTTAATTTCCTAGGTGTTCTTTAACAGGTTTCTCTGTGCTACCACACTCAGCTATTACACACAGCTTCTGAAACAAAAAGGGTGTACCAGCGTAATCATAGGTAGCCTGCTGTTACTAACAGAAGGAAGAGCTTTTTCTTTAAATCTGTATTTGCTTCAGCCAAATGAACATCCTAAATTGTTAAAGAATTATATACAAATTATTGCAGTCAGGGATTTACTGAGTTAAAGGTTTAGGTGTAAAAGCTACGGCTGTATTATTTACAAAAATATGTGATAGCTGAAACTGACCGAGGAACAGGTATGATGTCCCTTCAAAACAAACACATACAAATACAGCACACCAGCTCATCTGCTTCAGAAGTGTTCATCATCACAAACACCATTTCAGGATCTTCCTCCTGCTCTGACTCACCACTGAACTGAGTCCATTTAAAGTCCAATGACAGGTAATAAAAAGTCTAGGAAACGGTCCTGAGAGATGACCATTTAGTTATTAATTTACCTCCTAAAATAGCTCTGGTACCCAATGGCTGAGATTTAGCAGTGCAAAAGGCAGACATTTGAAAGTATTAGGCCAGAACACAAAAAACCCTGTAACAGCTTACAAATATAAGCACCATGAACTAATTTCAGTTTTCATCTCTTCTTTCAGAGGACAAAAGTTAATCTTCTTAATTTTCCTTCCATGGTCACTACCTGGGCAGTGCTTCATCACATGTGTGATGAGCTTGCACTGCTCTCAGATCCAATCCTCCACTTCAGCCCCAAGGCAAGTACCCTTCTATACTCCAAATAATTTGTCAGCACGCACTTCCTTCTTCAAAATGAAGATTCAGACTACCCATAGAAGTATGAACTGCAAAGACGTAATGAGTTTTTTGTTTTTCTTTCCCTCAGAATACACAGAAGGTTACCACTGTAAAATTTGATAATACAAGTGTCTCAATGAACATAGCCTTGGGTGGCACGGTTTAGTGGGAGGTGTTCCTGCCCCTTGCAGCGGGGGTTGGAACTAGATGATCTTAAGGTCCTTTCCAACCCTAACTATTCTATGATTCTATGATTTGGCATACTGATCCCTGGGAAAAAGACCAATTTAATCTTGAAATGCAAACTTAAAGTGTCAAAAAAAAAAAAAAAAAACCTTCCTGTGCAAAAATGCATCACTCCGTGTTCTTCAGGTACCACTCACAAACAGAGCAATTACTGTTCATCTATAACATTCTCCATGCACTATCTACAGAAGTACTATATGACACTAAAGATTCTTGTGTCATTTATCAAATATAAAGCAGAGGAAAGCTACCAGTAAACATGTATTTGCCATGTATAAAATAGGTCTCTAAAATTAGCTATTCTTACTATTTTATAAGATTACACTAATAGACCCATGGTTTATGGAGCATAAAAATCCAGGATTCAGACTTACACCTTTGAATATTTCCAATGGAAGATATGTGTGCATTGATCAAAGTAGCATCCTTCATATGCTCAACTTACTGTATGGATTGGGATAAGTGTCCAAAGAAAAGCAGATTTCATGCTTTTTGGTAAAAAAGCAAGTAATAACCTGCTTTTACTCAACGACACTCTCCTTTAAAAAAAGGTATTTTCAGGGCAGTCGGAGCCAGTATATGAATTGCTTTGTTTCTGCTTGCAAAAGCCTTCTGACTTACTATAACTAATGCTGAAATTGTATCTTTATTTTGTTTGGATATGAAATGAGAGGAAAAACTTGATACCAGATTGTATTTTGCATTGATTTTTTAAGTGTGACGAAGCTGTAAACTAGAAGGACTCAAACATTACACCTGAAAGGCAGCATAACCAAAAGGAACATCAGCCAACTGAGAAAATGTGAGCTTTGATGCTTTCTGCACTTCCTGTTTCATTACATCAGGTAGTCTCTTCAACCTGAAGGTACTGTCTCCACTCCTACTCCATGTCTGTCTACCTTATTCAAATAGTAAGTCTCAGAACAAATGACTCCAAGTCATTTTTTCCCATTCACATTCAGCGGGGCCAGCTGAAGAGACCACAAACCCCATCTCTTTGCTCCATCCTTCTTCTACTTTACCGCAATCTTATGAGGACACCTGGAACAAGTATTCAGTTCTGAACTTCCACAAGTTACTAATAAAAGTGTTAAAATAAATTTCTTTAAGGTAATTTATCTTAATATTCTGATGTAAACTTTTGTGACCTAGGAGCAGTCATACACCATATTCTGCTTTCCCAACCATACAAAGAGCCAGGTTGAAAATGGAGAATCATAACTGCCTAAGCCACAATGGCTTCTTTTATTTGCAGCATCCTATGACTATGCAGAACACCAAGTACATCTTTCAATCAGTGTCCTTATGCTAGTGTTCATATACCAAAAATAATAGAAATAATATAAATTTAGTGCAGTATTAAATGAAAATTCACAAGTTTTCTTTTTGTTTTGGGTTTTTTCCTTTTGCATTGTGTCATATCATATGATATTTAGCTCTTTCATCTGTATATAATGTCTGTGCACTATTAAATCATTCTTTTCTGAAGTGTCTGGAGACAATTTATAGTAAACAGGAAACCAAACCTAACCTCTGTCATGCAGCAATACAGTAGGATGTTATTTTCCCTTCCATACAGTACTTACATTTCTAAAGAGCAACAACTTTGAACAACTGGATACTCTAACTCTGCTACTCAAAAAGCTGCAAATTTCTTTTCCAGCCTCCTGCTGCTTACAGAGGCAAAGTGAAAGCGTGTTGGGCTGGCCTGTCCATCACTTCACTCACAGCATTTCTCCACATCACAAGAACAACTGCTTAGCCTACTTGTTGCTCAGCACCTGTAGGCATCTCTGCCCCGTAGGCCATACTATACGACTCTGATGCTGAAGGTTGGAGCCTGACTCTGCAGAGTGTCAGTGTGGGAATGTGACTCACCATAATTTATCTGTCAGACTTCTTTACTTGTGAGCAATCACGAATACTTCTAATCCCAAGTATGCCATGCTGCCAATTTCACAGCATTGCAGGGTTACTGCTTCCTGGCTATGACAATGGCATCATCATAAATAAAAAGCTTGAACAGGCTTCCTTGCCCGCAGGCCTTACCTGCTGAAAAAACAGAGCATCTTACGTGCTTTCCTACCCACACCTCAACACGTTCTTCTACACTGCAGTGCCATGCTTTTCCTAAATGCTTCCAAAATATTAGCACACTGTTAGTTGTATAAAATAAGGAAAACACAAGTTATGTTCCCGTCAAAAGGCTCAGCTATCATACTACACAAGAAATCGAGCAGTCTTCTGAAGCACAAGCAGTTTCACAATCTGCGTTCATCGTTACAAAAGATGGCTACTGCCACCGAGTGGCTAAGAGGGGAAAACAAGTTTCTTGGAGAAAGGCACTGAGTACAGAAAGCTTGTAGGTCCTAATTTTGATGCACTTGCTGAAATAATTACTTTGAATTTCACTTGCAGTCCGTTTGTGTTAAGAAAATCAGGTAATCAAAAATTAAGCTATAGACACAATAATCAACAGGCATCATGGATCTCCAAAAGAGACTACTGGCGTGTAATTGTCTTCAATTTTTGCCTCAGCGGTCTGTATCATAAAATTAAGCTATAATGGAAAGGTATATGAATTTAAATATTAATGCTACCCAGAATTTAAGTAGTACATCATTACTGCTGTTATCAGTCGCAGTTCTGATAACTTCCTGGCATATTTTTAAAGTAACTCTGCGTGCATTCTCTCTTATCCTTGGAATTCAAACAAACACACATGCTTTCTTTTCAAGCTAAAAATAACAGGATGAATGGTACTGCCTTCTGCCCTTTATACATAAACTTTATATTTAAAAGCTTCACTTAAAAAAAAAAGCTTTTAAAAAGTGAATTTAAAAAAAATCAAAAGGATTTTTTAAATTCTCAGAACAAAATCCCCCTTAACAAAGAAAACTGAATTTAGCTTGTAATGGACAATCACTTGTCTCACTGGTTATTTCTTCACAGGAGCTCTTAAACTGTGTGTAATCTTGCTATGGGACTGTGGCCCACTCCTGGTGGTTTGCAGGAACTATGAAAGAAGACACCGCAAGTTCTTCAGGTGTGAATTGTCATTTTCTCTTAACGATATAAAAAGCAAGTATAACAATCATAACTTTTTATATACACTGTGCAGATGATACATCGTTATGCATTATACCACATGAATATTTTATATTTCTCTATTCCATTATCAACAAAAAATCATTGTTGAGGATAGTGAACACTGTCTTTTGTTTCATGTGATACACAATACTAGAAACATTGATAGCTTCTACTACTAGCTGATGGTTTCAAATCCAGCACAAAGCAATGAAAAATTGTATCTTGACTCATTCCTGCACACCTGAAACTCCTTCCACTCAGGCCAGAGAAAATAACAGCCTCTGACATAAGCAATCTTCCTGTATTATAAATCAGCAATGGACAAAAAGAAAAGTTGCTAAAGATTGCATTCGAATATTTGGACATAGTTACAATCTGTATCAAAATAACTCTATTCATAGACCGTCTGTGCACTCAGAAAATAACTCCTACTTCAATCTCCACAGTCTGACTAACAATTTCTGCTGCTTTTAGCTGATAATACAGCCCTTAACACAATGCAATACAAAACTAAAGTAAAAGAAAAAGTCTTTGGGAGGATCTAAAAACAGCCTGCCATTAGTGTTGAGAAGTGCTGGTTACATGGAAGACAGAACTAGGCTCTTCATAGCAGTGCATGGCAAAAGGACAAAAGATAACAGAGACATACAATGATATAAGAGGTTCAGACTGGATGCGGCAGCCTTTCTTGCTGAGAACGGTCACGTGAGCAATCCAGCCCTTGGCTTAGCACCACCCGTCTAGTGAGCTGAGGCTGTCGGGGGCTGCTGGAGGGGTTACTATAGGACACCTTTCCAGAAGCCCGCCAGAAGTTGCCAGAAGGGGACGCCAACTTGCTGACACTGAGAGAAGCTCCAGGCGCTGCCACCAATCACAACCCACTGCTAGGATCTCACTCGGAGGCAGAGCCGATCAACTGTTGTGGAATGTTCTGGTGTTCTGTAACTTTTCTATAAAAGAGGTGCTTGCACACAATAAATCGTTCAGCGTTCGATCACACTGGTCGGTGTCACGTTGTTCCTGATCTCCCACAACTGGATATAGAGACAAATTCATTCCCCATGAGGACTGCCAGGTATTGAAACAGTTCCTCGAGGCTGTGCAGTCTCCAGCCTTGGAAGTTTTCAAGACTCAAGCAACCTGGTCTAATCTCTATGACTGGCAAAATCGTGGAGCAGATTCCCCTCAAAGGCACGCTGAGGCACATGAAAAACAACAAAGTTGTTGGTGACAGCCAGCATGGCTTCACTAAGGGGAAATCCTGCCTAACCAATCTAGTGGCCTTCTATGATGGGGCTACGGAACTGACGGACAGGGGCAGAGCAATTGACGTCATCTACCTGGGCTTATGCAAAGCATTCGACACTGTGCCACGCAACATGGAATCACAGAATCATAGAATAGTTAGGGTTGGAAAGGACCTTAAGATCATCTAGTTCCAACCCCCTTGCCATGGGCAGGGACACCTAACACTAAGCTGTGTCACCCAAGGCTCCGTCCAACCTGGCCTTGAACACCACCAGCGATGGAGCATTCACAACTTCCTGGGCAGCCCATTCCAGTGCCTCACCATCCTTGCAGTAAACAATTTCTTCCCCAAATCCAATCTAAACTTCCCCTGTTTAAGTTTGAACCCGTTACCCCTTGTCCTGTCACTACAGTCCCTCATGAAGAGTCCCTCCCCAGCATCCCTATAGGCCCCCTTCAGATGTTGGAAGGTTGCTGTGAGGTCTCCACACAGCCTTCTCTTCTCCAGGTTGAACAGTCCCAACTTTCTCAGCCTATCTTCATACAGGAGGTGCTCCAGTCCCCTGATCATCCTCATGGCCCTCCTCTGGACTTGTTCCAACAGTCCCATGTCCTTTTGATGTTGAGGACACCAGAACTGCACACAATACACCAAGTGAGGTCTCAGGAGAGCAGAGTAGAGGGGCAGGATCACCTCCCTCCACCTGCTGGTCATGCTCCTTTTGATGTAGCCCAGGATATGGTTGTCCTTCTGGGCTGCAAGAGCACACTGAAGCTGCCTCATGTTCATTTTTTCATCAACCAACACCCCCAAGTCCTTCTCTGCAGGGCTGCTCTGTATCTCTTCTCTGCCCAACCTGTAGCTGTGCCTGGGATTGCTCCAACCCAGGTGGAGGACCTTGCACTTGGCATGGTTAAACTTCATCAGGTTAGCATCAGCCCACCTCACAAGCATGTCAAGGTCCATCTGGATGCCATCCCTTCCCTCCAACATATCAACAGAACCACACAGCTTGGTGTCATCGACAAACTTGCTGAGGGCGCACTCAATCCCACTGTCCATGTCACTGACAAAGATGTTGAACAAGACCGGTCCCAACACCGATCCCTGAGGGACACCACTCGTTACTGGTCTCCAGCTGGACATTGAGCCATTGACCACAACTCTTTGCATGCGGCCATCAAGCCAGTTCTTTATCCACCAAGTGGTCCACCTATCAAATTGATGTCTCTCCAACTTAGAGACAAGGATGTCATGTGAGACAGCATCAAATGCTTTGCACAAGTCCAGGCAGATGACATCAACGGCTCTACCCCTGTCCATCAGTTCCATAGCCCCATCATAGAAGGCCACCAGACTGGTCAGGCAGCATTTCCCCTTAGTGAACCCATGCTGGCTGTCACCAACAACTTTGTTTTTCATGTACCTCAGCATGCCTTCCAGGAGAATCTGCTCCAAGATTTTGCCAGGCACAGAGGTGAGACTGACTGGTCTGTAGTTCCCTGGGTCATCCATTTTCCCCTTCATGAAAAAGGTGGTTCTATTTCCCTTTTTCCAGTCGTTGGGAACTTCAAATGACTGCCATGATTTTTCAAATAGGATGGACAGTGGCTTAGCAACTTCATTTCCCAGCTCCTCTAGGACACGAGGATTAATTTCATCAGATCCCTTGGACTCGTATATGTTCAGGTTCCTAAGACGGTCTCAAACCAGATCCTCTCCTACAGTGGGCCAAAGGTCTTCATTCTCACTGTCCCTGCATCTGCCTTCCAAGACTTGGGTGGTGTGGTCAGAGCATTTGCCAGTGAAGACTGAGGCAAAGAAGTCATTAAGAACCTGAGCCTTCTCCAAATCCAGGGTAGCCAGTACTCCTGATAGCTTCCGGAGAGGGCCCACGTTGTCCCTAGTCTGCCTTTTATTTGCAATGTACCTACAGAATCCCTTCTTGTTATCCTTAACATCCCTAGCCAAGTTTAATTCGAACTGGGCCTTAGCTTTCCTATACTGGTCCCTAGCTGCCCAGACAACATCCCTGTATTCTTCCCAGGCTGCCTATCCTTGCTTCCACCTTTTATAAGCCTCTTTTTTTCCTTCGAATTTTCCTCAGCAGGTCCTTATCCATCCAAGGAGGTCTCCTGGCCCACTTGCAGCACTTCCTTATAGTTGGGATGTATCGCTCCTGAGCTTGCAGCAGGTGATCCTTGAATATCAACCAACAGTCTTGGGCCCCCTGCACTCTAGGGCTATATCCCATGGAACCTTACTGAGCAGGTTCCTGAAGAGGCCAATGTCTGCTCTGTTGAAGTCCTTGTCTCTAAATTGCAGAAACATCAATTTGATAAGCGGACCACTTGGTGGATAAAGAACTGGCTGGATGGCCGCATGCAAAGAGTTGTGCTCAATGGCTCAGTGTCCAGCTGGAGACCAGTAACAAGTGGTGTCCCTCAGAGTTCGGTGTTGGGACCAGTCTTGTTCAACATCTTTGTGGGTGACATCAACAGTGGGATTGAGTGCGCCCTCAGCAAGTTTGCAAAACCAAGCTGTGTGGTTCGGTTGATATGTTAGAGGGAAGGGATGGCATCCAGAGGGACCTTGACATACCTGTGAGGTGGGCTGATGCTAACCTGATGAAGTTTAACCATGCCAAGTGCAAGGTCCTCCACCTGGGTCGGAGCAATCCCAGGCACAGCTACAGGTTGGGTAGAGAAGAGATACAGAGCAGCCCTGCAGAGAAGGACTTGGGGGTGTTGGTTGATGAAAAAATGAACATGAGGCAGCTTCAGTGTGCGCTTGCAGCCCAGAAAGCCAACCGTATCCTGGGCTGCATCAAAAGGAGCGTGACCAGCTGGTCGAGGGAGGTGATCCTGCCCCTCTACTCTGCTCTTGAGACCTCACTTGGAGTATTGTGTGCAGTTCTGGTGTCCTCAACATAAAAAGGACATGGAACTGTTGGAACAAGTCCAGAGGAGGGCCACGAGGATGATCAGGGGACTGGAGCACCTCCTGTATGAAGATAGGCTGAGAAAGTTGGGACTGTTCAACCTGGAGAAGAGAAGGCTGTGTGGAGACCTCACAGCAACCTTCCAACATCTGAAGGGGGCCTATAGGGATGCTGGGGAGGCACTCTTCATGAGGGACTGTAGTGAGAGGGCAAGGGGTAACAGGTTCAAACTTAAACAAGGAAGTTTAGATTGGATATGAGGAAGAAATTGTTTACTGCAAGGATGGTGAGGCACTGGAGTGGGCTGCCCAGGAAGTTGTGAATGCTCCATCGCTGGCAGTGTTCAAGGCCAGGCTGGACAGAGCCTTGGGTGACACAGTTTAGTGTTAGATGTCCCTGCCCATGGCAGGGGGATTGGAACTTGAGGATCTTAAGGTCCTTTTCCACCCTAACTATTCTATGATTCTAACTCACACCTAGCCCTGCTGTAAGCTGAAAGTTGGACTAGCAAACTCTCAAGGTCACTTCCAACCTGGATGATCCTGTGATTCTACAAGAAACTGCATGTATAACGCTTATAGAGAAAAGAGACCTGTCTTTCTATTTGATATTTTAAGTTAAGCTAGTAAGATGGAAAACAACAGGAAAACATCAGAAGCACAAAATGTCACAAACAACATAAGCCATTTCCAAAAGCAGCATCGGGAAAATAAGCTTGACTGAAAATAGCAAAATAAGCATATCACAGTTTCTCACATGCAATAATTTTCCAGTATGCATAGGATAATATTAGAGTTCCTTCCACAGACAGCTCTTGTATTAAATACATGTTCAAGCAGAGATTAACATCTGTAGAAGCCCAGAGATTTTCTTGGAATTTATTAAGGCAAGTTAGATAGGATTTCTTACCAAATTTGCCCCCTTGATGTCCAAGAAAGAATTTGCAGTCTTCTAGACATCAAATATTCATTATATTCTTTCACTTACTATCACCAGACCCTTTATATTACACTTTTCTTTTTTTTTTTTTTTCTTTTTTTTAATCATCAATTGCATCATTTGCTTAGAATGAAAGTAAGTCTTTCTTTCTCTATCTACTTGTATGTAAAGTGTAAGAAAGCCTGACTTCTAGTCAGGGGGCTACTAAACTTTCTTGGCTCCCACCTCATGGCTGGGGTCTACACACAGCAACGATAAACAGAAATGAGAAGCAACTGTTACTCCGAAGACACTGTATTGAAGGAGAATTCATTCTTTCACGCAACATTCAAATAAATAACCAAAGCACATTCTCTATTCTGTGGTTGTGTGATGTACAGAATATTTTTCTATGACTGTGAAAAAAAGTCTCCTTTTCAGAGTTAGACATCCAAATCCATGAGTTATGAAACTACTTTATGACACCACAGTTTCTTATTATAATACTGCTGAAGAAAGACTTCAAACCTGTTTGCATCTGCTGATACTATATCATAGGATTACATTTTATGCTGACACATAAGGAGGTCATTACTGCCGCTACTAAATTTCAAGAATTAAAATTAGCAAAAAAAACCCCTAAATATGATAGATTTTTCTAATTAATTTCAAGGCTTGATTTCAGTCTCTGGACAGTAAACTCTAATGAACACCAACTCTCTACGTGAAATCCAAGTAATGTGTGGTCTGTCCACAGGGTATATTCAGAGCTCACATTACAAGAGGTCCACAATGTAGTAGGTGCCCTGCAAATTTATCCAAAGGTGATGCACTGGCACTAGGTGACTTACTCATTTCTTACAAAACTCATTGAATCAGCTGCTTGACAACAAAGCAGTCCAGAGTATACATGCAATGCCCCTCAGACTGCAAATGCCCTGGACTTGCAAATTAAACAAACAGCATCCCCAATAACATTTTTAACTATTCTTTATCCACAGATAGGAGTCATGAAACTCCTCTAAACAGAAGCTTGCTTTCAGGACACAGATGTTGTTTTTTATTAGCTTAAAATGCAAGGTTAGTCAGATTTCGGGAAGGGTTTTTGAACTGGAAATATACATCAACTAACAGGAGCCAGGAACAAGATCAAGACACAACACTTTTGAATTTATTCCCTTACTAATGAAATGACTGCCCCAACAGTGCAGTCTCCAACAAAAAATATTTCTACTGTTAAGGACTAAGTGGGCAAGGAAAATGTGAGACTAATAGCTCAGCACAAGTGCCATTACTTCGAATCACTTATTCTGAAGCAGGTCTGTAAGTAAGCATCTTGACATCATTGCCCCTCCTAGATATTCTAGATAGGACCTTTACTTCCACTTTTAGGGAAATCTGTTCCCTGGCTCTAGATGGCCTCACATCAAATGGGAGCACCATTTAAGAATTTTACTGTGAAAGTCAAAGTACTCTTCACACTCTTTAGATTTAAAATGAAAGCTTAGTGAAAAGGATTTTTTGGTGAAAGACACTGATGAACACCTTTCATTAAACTCCCAGTAGCTAAAACTATCACATAAATTCAGTGAAATATACTTCTTTTTAAAACCAACAAAATTCAGAATTTTCCTATCCCCATTTCACTTTCACTGGATATTCAATCCTTGTTTCCCCAAATTCCTGACAGTCTGATACAGCCATAAGCATATACTTTTCTTTCTTGACTATCACTGTGACATTTTCCATGCTGGTTTTGTTTTAGTTTTGTGTTGGAGGTTTGGCGTTTTTTTGTTTTGTTAATTTTAGATGATCTTTAGAAGCAGCACAAACACAAGTTCCTGACTTTCAAACATGAAATCATAGACATACTATGCAAAACATACATGAACATGTAACAATCTCGTATCATTAGAAACTAGATCTTTTGCCTTTCTTACAGACAACCTTTGTCCAAGGTTAATGAGGTAACAGGTGCCTTCAATTACCCCACTGTTGTGGTTTAAGCCCAGCTGGTAACTCAGTACCAGGCAGCCACTCACACATTCCCTCCCCTTCCCACCCCCCTCCCCCCCCCAAGGGATGGGAAGGAGAATCAAAAGAATGTAACTCCCATGGGTTGAGATAAGAACAGTCCAGTAACTAAGGTATAACACAAACCACTGCTGCTGCCACCAATAATGATAATGACAACAGAAATAACAAGGGAAGAGAATACAACTGCTCACCACCAGCCGACCGATACCCAGCCTGACCAAGCAGTGATCTAACCCTTCCAGGTAATTACCCCCCGTTTATGTACTGGGCACAACGTGCTGTGGCATGGAATACCCCTTTGGCTAGTTTGGGTCAGGTGTCCTGTCTCTGCTTCCTCCTGGCTTCCCCTCCTCCCTGGCAGAGCATGAGGCTCAGAAAGTCTTTGGTCAGACTAAACATTACTGAGCAGCAACTAAAAACATCAGTGTTATCAGTGCTGTTCCCAGGCTGAAAGTCAGAAACACAGCACTGCACCAGCTACTAAGAATGAGAAAAATGACTGGTACTGCTGAACCCAGGACACCCACCGATTTGACCATATATAATCATTTGAAAACATTTCAGTTTTGCCTCAGCTGGTTTGATTACTATCCAGTCCCAGCACCAACATCAGCATTCCAGACCAAAGCAAAGCTTAGCAAGCATCAATGCTTTGCTCTGTTTTCATTTTTAATCTCAGGATCCATATAATTTGGGATATGCGCTACAGTAACCAAGGAGGCAGAAATACCATTTTTCGCCAGCTCCCAGGGACTCTTACTGACACAGCACAGTAAAAAAAAAAAAATCCAAGGTCTCCTCCATTCCTATGCTACAGCTGATTCTCCCCATGAATACAGTTCTATCCAAATGGGCCTCTCACCGTGTTTTAAGTAAAGAAAACCTCCAGCTACTGTATTACTACTAGTTCTGTAGCATTAGGCTTCAGACCAAGATATATGCTCCAATGAACATACAACACTAGTACAAAAAGCTGTATTTTCACCAGTGGTCATTGCAGATATAAAAATGAGATAAGCACTGCCTCCATGCCCAGCAGATGTTTTGGGGCTGGGGGAACAAATGACCCACATACAGTATTACATCCGCACATCATTAAACTGAAGTTCTGATCTGAATTTAATCACATTCTCATAAGGTGGCACATTGACTAATAAGAAAAAGTACTTGCTGGAGGCTGCAATTTTTTCCTGTTAGTAATGCTTCTGCTCATCCCAATTATTCTCATGAGCATCACAGCACAGTATTTAATCAAGGCTACAAAGAGAGTGCATAGAAAATGAAGTGGTAAATGGGTGGAATGACGGGACATCCTTACCAGAACTGTCTCACATCTTAAAATATTTGATATTTTTCTTCTAAACTGCAGATAATACATTCAGTGAATACTAACACATTCTTTCAACTATCTAAAATAAAGTTGCTTGATAAATTTATTGCTGCAGAACTTTCAGACAATTCTATATAATAAAGATAATAACATTATACAGCAATACTTTGTGTATGGGGGTGGAAGGTTTTAAAACAATACAGTTATACCATCTTTCCCCTTCATTAAGGAAACTATAAAATCATTTTTTCATACTCAGGCTGTTTCAGACTGCTTCAATCCCATCAAAGTCACTCCTCATAGTTTTTGCTATTGCTGGTTACCTCAAGGCTCTGCAGCAGCCAACAGGATGTACTGAAGGTAGAGGAAGTTAGTGGAATTAAAGAGGACTGATCCTGTCAATACTACCTAAAACATCTGAAGCCTTAGAAAAAGAGAATGGGATTACATCAGTTTGGTGGACAAAATTCAGTTTCCCACCACATACCCTGGCATGTGTACCTGAAGGAAGTTTATGAAATGTCACTGTAGAAAAGTTTCTAAAAATACACTGGTTGCTAATGGTTAAAAAAAAAAGAACAAGTAAGACATTTCTAAAGTAGTTTTCCTGAGCAACTCTGATTAAAAGACACACATTATGACAAGTGTTATTTCTGGACATTTGAACTCATAGAATCATAGAATAGTTAGGGTTGGGAAGGACCTTAAGATCATCCCAGTTCCAACCCCCTGCCATGGGCAGGGACACCACACAATAAACCATGTCACCTAAGGCTCTGCCCAACCTGGCCTTGAACACCACCATGGATGGAGCATTCACAGCTTCCCTGGGCAATCCATTCCAGTGCCTCACCACCCTTACAGTAAAGGACTTCTTCCTCATATCCAAATATAATTCAATACATACATATGCACATACAAACTAATATAAACTCCACACACAAATACACACCCTATAATCTCTCTCAGACAGATGATATGATCTCAGTGGCTTAACAGCAACGACTGCTACCAAACAGGAAAGATGCTTTCAGTTAATGGTGACTAATAGCACTTTCAAATGCATACTTCAGGTTCTCACTGATTCTCTGATGTTGGCTCCTCTAATAACAGGTTTTCCTTCATCCTCCACTTCTGTGACACATGCAGAGAATAAAGAATTGACTGATGAAAATTCTGCCTGTTTTGACTTTTGCGCCTTCTACATACAACAACCTTACCTGCTGGCAAGTCATGCTGAAGCTTCACAACTGCCCACAGAGTGCACAGCACATAACTCAGAGTAAAGCAGGACAAAACCAGTTACTGTGTCAAGTCCAATACACCAGGGCAGTAAGAAATACAGGCATGTAATTCCTATCCACTGCTTATCCAATTTGTTCTAAGAGATTTCCAGTGATGGAGATTCCACCACACCCTTAGTCAAACTACTCTGTTTTTAAACAACCTTACCATCAGAAAGCATTTCTTAATACACATCCTGCATCCTCCTTAATGCAAATAAGGATACAGCCTATCTTTTCATATTCAGACCTGTCTTCTGAATATAAGCAGAGGACGTACACCCTCCAAGAGCTCACACTGCCCAGCAGCAATGTTGTTTTTTCTACTAGACCAAGTTTAATATCACTGAAACACTATTTCATTATTTGTACCTGAAGCATCAATATTTTTGTAGCACTTTATTTACCTGCAACAGGCTATATGGAACTTGGCATCAGTATTTCTTAATCCATAAAAGGGTGGTTTATTATTATGCTGGAGAGTGAAAAACTAGGTACCTCACAGTATAATATACTCTCAGAGCTGCAAATCCAAACTCGGGTTTCTCATCCGCAGTTCTGCAGCCTGTGCTGATCTATGAGATTAGAGTAGAGCCCAGCCAGAGAAGATTGCTCCCCTGGTGATGTAGAATTTTGTTAACTTGATCACGGGTTGTATTAAAGCATTAAGTAAAACCTTAAATCACTGCCTCTTGCAGCTATTGCACAGACACTCACACACCTAAAATTTATTAGCATGGGCAACCACATTGATTCAAAACAACATATGAACACAAAACAGCAAGTAAATACATATAAAACGTCAAGTTATAATGAGTCCTGCACTACTCAGTGAATAAGCAGAATTAACAGTAAATTACTCTCCAACCTCCATGGAGAAATTCAAGGTTTCTTTTCCTCTTTTTTAAAATTCACTGTCTTTTTATAAATAAACGCATAAAAGGCAAGACTAACCCCTGAGGATCTATACACTGCAGTGAGAAATTTAAGTGCTCCATTCTGCCTATCTTTGTAGTACAATTTTGACATCATTATTTCATGTCCATAGGTAAAATTACCTAAAGATAAACAAATTAAATTTAATATCACTAAAGAAAATAGCCAAATTCACCACATGTACTTGCCCCTAAAGTACTACTTACAGCAGCACCACTACTGATCTCAATCCAAGTGGGAAAAAAGTTCAATCCTGTGCATTTTTCACGCAGGCTCCTAACCAGTCTGAAAATGGGGATTTAGGGATGTTTGGGTTTTAGTTACATTAAAACCATAGACTTTTGGTCTCCTGCCATGGATAGCTGCCTCTGTACTCTTACTTGATAGGTAGCCAAAATTACACTCCAAAGTTTCCAGAAAAGCAAAACTCTTTCAGAAAAAGAAGCAAAATTTCATGCTATACTACTTTAACCAACTTCAACTGAATGTTTGTAATGATTCCACTGAACATCACCCTCCCGGATGTCCCACCAAGCTACCCTGTCAAACCACATCCGAAGTATAAAATGCAACAGGCTTCAGATGCCTCCTTCAAATAGTTTCTGTGGACACACCAATCAGGCAAGGCCTTGTTTTTCTTAGCAAAACAGAATATTCATTTTCATGCCAAGGATTTTTCACATCCAAATTGTTGTATATTCTGAGGTGAATCTACATGGCTTTACTATAGCACCTGCAGGATTAATGGCAAATTTTAGTATTAGACGTATACAGAGAAAAAGAAATGTAAAACCTAATAGCAGATAACTAAATACCAAAAAACAAGTGCATTCAAAAACTGTACCTTTGATACTAGCATGGCAAAGCTAGTTAGAAGCCTCTAATTGCCAAAGAAATAGACTATTAGTTAATCTTCCTGGCACCTGGCTAAATTTCTCTTACAGGTGTGCTTTATCAAATTTACTTTGCATACATGTAATTTTCTGCTCCAGATAAAAAGCTTAGGTTCATCGTAACAGCTCAGCCATGCCTGCAGGCTAAATGGAATCACAGTTTTCATTTTCAACCTAAGATTGGATGCGCTTGGCCAGTCAATGCACCACAAACCTCATTTCTTTTCCTCTAGTAATATAAATGCAATAAAGCAAGACAAGTTAATGGAGTTTTGCGCTATGGTAACAACTAGCCGAACAGGGTGGCTGAGTAAGTAGCTAGTTGGTTTTAAATGCAATAGGAAGGCCATACAAAGACATTTTTCTTTCCATACTAAGGAAATCTCAGATTTTCCTTAAATCATATAAGTATCTCCACTCAAGAGATTATTAATGCATGAAATAAATGTTTTACTAAACTAAAAAGAAGATTTCTGTTTACTATTTGTAAGCCTAACAGGAAAAAATTACTTTCTTTTTGACAAATGCCACTGGACTGAAATGTCAATAGCCTCATAAAACAAATTTATATCTATAAATTAACTTTGACATTCTTAATGGAAAATTAATTCTGAACAATATAATAGTAACACTACTTGTCGAATCAACAGTTTGAAGTATATTTCCAGTCACAAAATCACGAGAAATGTGCAAAACTGTATTAATAATAAAAAATGTAACATGAAGCTACTACCTCAGAATTACAAGCATAAATCTTTGTTTATCTTTCCTTTGTCATGCATGTGCACACAGCTGCTTCTGATTCTATTCATTACAGCAAAACCTAGAACTCGTACAAGCCTTTAGCTCTTGCATGCATTCAGACACTAAACTGAGAGGAACAGATTAAGAAATGGTAAAACTCTCCAGTAAAATATCTGTCATCACCTTATGCTTCTAGGGAGATAATCCCTCACTAAATCAGCACCTTCACAGCCAGAAATATGACTGTATTACTTTTTTTTATTTTTCAGATGGGAAAAAAAAGAAGACATTTAAATAGCTTAGTTCAAGCTATGCAGCAAGCCTATGAGAAAGACCAGGGGAGAGCCTCACATAGAGAGGTAAGAGTCCCTGATCTTTTCACAAACTACACTCCCAGGCACAGCAAATCAAAGCCCTCCTTCAAGAAATGTGAACTCAAAAAAATACATCTGAGTTTTATTACTACCCCTTCATCGCAGTATCTCAGAAAAACAACAAAGACATTCATGCTATATTACACCATATTTACATACAGTATAACTAGCATTACGAAGAACTACTTTCTATTATGGCAAACAAACCTGTGCTACCCATAAATCTCTAATATCACTAATATTTTAAAATTTGTACAGCATTTGAAGCACACCACAAGCTTTGTACAGATGCAAAGGCAATGACGTGACTATAAAGATTATGCAAGTAAAATAGATTGCACAAATGGTGCTTTCCATCAGCCCTGGACACAGAAAACAGACATGGAAAATAAACATCAGCATGACATATGATATTCCATTAATGAACATGATGGAGAGTTCCAAGTGAGGAAACTGTGACTAAGGAGAATTTAAGGGCATAGTGATTACAGGATTTTCCAAAAAGGAATGGAATAATTTAATCATCATGCTATCACTTCCTTCTTATAACAGTACGCTTCCTATTTATAATGTATGTACGTCTGTTAAGGAGACAAACGTCCGCATTATGCTTTCAGTAAACTGTAACTGTATGTAATGCTGTGAGTACTACTGGGGTAGCCAGCTATGCAGAATGACCATCAATGTACATTTTTTAGGTTGGGTTGGCTTTGGGGGTTTTTTAAACACCTTTATTTGTAATTGCAATGCACTGTTGAAGCTTCTTCCAACACAGCACTTATACCATTACAAGGAAGGACAGAAGGAAGCAGCCTCTATTTCCTAAAGGTCCTATTTATGAGTTGTCAGCTTGCAGAAAGCTGGAATCATTTGTCTTTCTTGAGAATGTAATGGGTGAAATGTAGTGTATCAAACCTAAAACAGATTTTCCCTGGAATCAGTAAGCAGGAACATTGAAGTACATGATAAAGTGCTATATAATGCACATGTATTTAGAAATAAATCCCAAAGGCAGCAAACAGAATTACCCCAATACATCAATCAACAGAGGGAAGCAGGTAATGAAAGAGTAATATCTGCTCTTTAAATATTAAGCTGTTGTCTCTACCTGTTATTTCCATAATCTTTCTAATTCCACCTGTACTTTCAGCTTGTTAGCTAAATGGAGATAAAATTCCTTCCACCTTAAAAAGATACTTTAATACCTGCTTTCAATCCCAGTAATCACCCTTCTATTCCTGTTGCACCCTTTTTCAACCCTGTGTGAGGGGCTAATGACACAGCAAGCATTTTTCATATTGGATTCTTTTTCCAGCAGTAGGAGGATTTACCATAACAAGTTCTTGTCAGACTTTTTGCAAAAATGAAAAAAAGAAAATTCTTGTACTGCCACAGGCGTTTTTGAGAGCAATGCTACTTTTTTACTTTTCCTGACACTTTTTTGCTAGAGAGGATGTTAAGAAAAAAACGGGCTTGGAATGCTGGTTTGACTGTTGTTGGGTTTTTTTTCTTTCTCAGGCAAAAAGTAATCTATGAGCTTAGTGAATGGCATTTTTAAGTTGATGACATTAAAGGTTTATTTACACACACATTTATTTCACACATTTCTCAGATCTTCATTTCCATGATCATACAATAAGAGGATACAGTATTCCTTCAATTCATGTGAGAATTGGAAAAAATATGAACTCATTAAACAGAAGCCTTTGACTACATTTATACCTTTTTTTTTTTTTTCTGGAATTGAAATAAAAACCCCATACTAAGGAAAAAGAATTCAACAGAGCATAAAGGAAGTAATTTAAACTGCAGGTGTTTTCCACTATTTGACAGTGCAACTGATATTTGAATGTCATGAAGAATAATTGTATGATCTTCGGCTATATCCAACCGTTTATACCCTGTCTTTCCTCATGCAAAAATTCAATTAATTTTATTAGGAGTTCCCCAATACATTATTCCTGCTCTAATAAAAAAATCCTATGACAAAATGTCATATGTTCTGTACAGTATGATGTTCTAGGAAATAAAAAGGGAGGATATATTTTTTTCCAAGGCTACAAAACCTTATTTTAGATAACATCAACAACTAAATCTCCTTGACATGCAGTCTGAAGTCTTATTAAAAAATGCTAATCAGTCTATGAATTTCAGAGCACCAGTTGTAGAAGTCCGTTCTGGTTTCTTCTTGCAAGTCTGCAACGAAATATTTATGTGTCTGATAGATAACAGACCTCAGCTGCTGAAATCAGCTGAGATGGGTGAGGCCAAGATGAACAGTACGTAAGTGTGCAGTAACTGTACTCATTTTAGATTGCTAAATTCAAATGTATTTGGGGGTATAAACATGGCCTCCTGACTTCAAGTATCACAGACAAAAGAGCAGAAAACCATCCTGAAAAAAAAAATGCTGCAACTGGGGGTTTGTTTCACAGTTTAAAGTAGTAGTTTAACTACTTTAGTACTTGTAGTTAACCAAAATGCCATTTCTACCATGTCTACTAATGATGAATAACACCCTAGCACTGGACACTGGAATCTGTGCATGACATCTACTCTTTGTGAAAGTTGTCTCCCATCTCCTCTCCATGAGTCCATCCCTTTATCAAAAAACCTCAAAGGACAGCAAATCAAACGAAACCTTGAAACTATTTTCACTGGCTTGCTGCACTGTCTGTGGTACCCTCTGATAACCTTCTAGCCAGAAGATTTAGATAATCTTTTGAAAACATTTAGCAACAAGGCTAAGAAGACCATAGGACGCAAAATCTCTGACCAAAAAACCAAACGAAATAAAATTAAAAAAAAAAAATCAAAACAACCCAAAATATTTCCAGAGAAAAAAAAGATCAAAAGCAGGGCACAATAACAAAAAAAAAAATGCCTCCTCACATCCGTTATATATGGCAACACCAGTCAGTATTTATAGGAAAAAGACCTCTGTAAAATGTGACAGAGTATTTATTTAGCTATATTAAACCAATTCACATTCAATAAAATGGGAACTGTTGTGTACAGAATCTCAAATGGAACCTCAAACAGGATCAAATAGCTTAGATCAGATGAAGCTAAAAACCCGTCTCATTTACATAACAAGCACCAAAACACCTTGCAGATGCTTAACAATCCAACTAAACCAAAGGTACAGAGAGGCAAGGGGACAAAAACCATCAGCTGAAATGGGCAACCATGTGGTACACTAAAAAATTGGGCTGGATCCACATGGCACATGATATGACATCACAGACAACAATTAACAAAACTGGGTCAAATGCTTTAGTAGTGAGCCAGATTCAAAAAGAACCCATGAGGCTAATCTGCTTAGATCCTCTCAACAGTCAGCAAGGGAGAACAGTAAGAAAATTTACATGTGGTCTTGAAGGGAGGTTGAAATTAGCCACTGTTAGTTATCTCCACTTACTACAAAAAGCACCAGAGAAATTAAACATAAGTTAGAGTGAAGTTTTACAAATAGGTCCTGCCAGGTACATGCTACACAGGATCACAAAAAACAAATGTCCAGTGCTAGGACATGAATCCATTTGCAATAGGAATAAGACAATATATAAGTAATTTATTAGAGTTAAAACAAAACATTCTTAAGAGTTAGCTTAAGTTTCTCTTCCTTTAGCTCTAGGCTCAAAGACTTGCTCAGTAAAAACATGGATGCAATCTTCAGTATATAAATAAGAAATGTTGGGAAGCCATGCAAAATACGATCACTTCTGCTTGCTAGTTGTAAGATGGCTCTCAGGGAATCAGGCTGTTCATGCTAATCATTTGAAACAGTTAGGGCCAGAGTCACAAAGCCTTTGGGAAAGGCAATAAAGGAAAAGTAGCCAGGGAAATATTTTACTGTCCAAAAGTCTACAACAAATGAAAAGCATGAATACTGCTTCAGCATGGAAAAGCCATCAGGTTTAGTGATCTTATATGTCAAGGAAGGAAAATGCATGGAGGTGACAGACCCTGAAGAGACAGCAAGCAGACTCTCAAATGGGCTTGTGAATTAACACAAGCTTTTGTTATTTTAGAAAGGGGGACCCTCCTGGATTCCCAGAGAGAGATAATTAAGCCAATTTGCCAGTAGTACAAATCAAAGCAAGTGCCACATTTCTGCAGCTACCAAACAGGAACATCTCTACTCATCCCCTTCACAAGCCTTCCTTTTTAAGGGAATCATAAAATCAACTGGGTTGGAAAAGACCTTTAAAATCACCAAATCCAACCATTACCCCAGGACTGCCAAGACCACCACTAAACCATGTCACTTAGGCCTCATCTACACCACTTCTGAACACCTCCAGGGATGATGATTCCACCACTTCCCTGGGCAATCCTCTTAAAATACCTGATCACCCTTTTATTGAAGAAGTTTTTCCTAATATCCAGCCTAAACCTCCCCTGATGCAGCTTGATTACACTACCTCTTGTCCTGTCACTTGTTACTTGGGAGAAGAGACTGACCCCCACCTCACTACAACTTCCTTTCAGTTATTTGTAGAGAGCAATAAGGTCCTCCCTGAGCCTTCTCTTCCTTGGGCTAAAAAACCCCAGGTCCTTCAGCCGTTTTGGTAAGACTCACTCTCCAGACCCTGCACCAGCTTTGTTGTCCTTTTCTGGACGAACTCCAG
This sequence comes from Ara ararauna, assembly GCA_028858755.1. Taxonomy (NCBI): domain Eukaryota; kingdom Metazoa; phylum Chordata; class Aves; order Psittaciformes; family Psittacidae; genus Ara; species Ara ararauna. The sequence continues at coordinate 50,988,720 of CM054376.1, read as the reverse complement.
CGCCTCAATTTCTTTCTTGTAGTGAGGGACCCAGAACTGAACACAGTATTCTAGGTGCGGCCTCACAAGTGCCAAGTACAGGGAGATAAGGAAGGGACAGGAAGGAATGGCACCAAGACCAATAAGAAATTCAGCAGATAATTTCTTTGCTCGCTAAAGAGGAAATCAGAAACAGCACAATAAAACCAAATAGCCCACAAATTCTCAACAACATCTGGTGCAGAAAGCTTCATCTCAGAAGCCATAAAAGGTTTATTTTGCCATCCTTTTATATGACAACATGATATAAGCTTTCTGTCTTTGTAGCCTCTTCTTAGCATTTATTCCTGTGGATATCTACCTAATTTTTCTACCCTTGCTAAATAAAAAGGAGTGCTTTTAAAACACAGTCCTGCAACCGTCACATCTACAAACAGGATATATGGCTGAAAACTGGGTTTCTATTATTAATCATGACTGACGTGCCTGCGATTAGCAGAGAAACTTGCCATCAGCCCAGCTAGGTTGCATACCTGTTCAATTGTTCTCAGCTGCACAGATGTCTTAGTAGAAAGGACCCTACCAGACAGGATCTGTGAAACAGCAGCAGTGTCTGCAGCTATCACACTAAGATATACAAAGCACCATTAATTATAACACAAAGTGCAAGTCCCTGAGCTCATCACTTCCACTATCTAAAAATGAGATTTTCTGTTACCGTGAACACCTTCTATTAGCTTATGTCATCTCCTGCAGCACCTCATAAGAGCACTTTATATGTTGACAGTTCAAGTTAACAAGTGTAGAGAAAATAACATGACACGCATGTGGAAATGACACAAGTATTCCCTTTGTGAGCTTAGGCCCCAATAAATCTTGGCAGCTTTCACCTTAAAAAAGTAAATGATGAAAACTGCCAAATTAAGAAAAGTGCCTCCCCACCACCACCAAAAAAGAAAAATCAACAAAATAATTAGGAAGAAATGTGGGTTTGCAGTGAATAACTGCAGTGGGAGATGAGCCATCACATCACCTTTGTAAAAAGTAGCTGTACAGGTATATTCTTATTTTTTCTTATGTATTACTGCTTTTCCAGGCTTTTACATGTGTGAAAATTGGATACCTTACATTCTGCATGTTTCAGCTGAAGGTACATAAAAACAGGGAGATGAGAAACCAGGAGCTGCTGAAAAAAATACATTTGCAGAATTGTCGCAATCGTGATTGACTAAAAATCTAGGGAGGCAAAGTTTATTATAAGAAATAACATCTTTTACTGGATGAATTCCATAGCTAGAAAAAAACAGATGTGTTCCCTGGACACAAACACCCCAGGATAATTAGTTATTACCTAAGGAACAGGCCCTGAAAAGGATTTATGTGCCAAAAGCTTTTTCATTATTTTCCTCTATTTAAATTAGACTAATAAAATATATTGCCTGTACTGCCCACATCTTTCTGCACCGTGGTGCAGCACATCTTTTGACAAGAACAAATATCTCTTCATGTGTGTGGAATTCAATGCAGTAGATGATAGATGAATTAACGGATGAAGAACATTAACTTAAAGGCTGACAGACAAGCAAGTGATTGTGATCAGCAGCCCTTCCAGAGAATACACATGTAGACCTCAGACAGATAAAACCCATTAAGAACAGCAGATCAACTGCAACAAAGAAAATCCTAAGTCAATTATTTCCCATAAGACACTGGAATAACTTCATATGTCATCCCACTAAGAGACAACAGGACTCCTACTTCAGTGAATACAACTGATAACACAAAATACATGTTGATGCCTGCACTTTATTTTCTTTATTGCATAAAAAGTTGCATCAGCTTTACAGGAAACAGCACAGTGGAAAATTGTCAACTATGCACAAATTCAGAAAGTGCCATTCTCTTCGCTGAGCAAAATGCATTATGAGAGATATTCACACCATTTGCACAAGTAATGTCAAGATACTTTGCGGCAAAGAATTCATCTTCTTGGGAGGTGCAGTGTATTTTATCCTACAGAATTATGGTATTCACTGCTATTCTAGCTATCAACTATATATACAACACTAAGACATGAATGAGGCCCTGATTTTTGATATTGTTTTCCTGTTGAAACCTGTGCCTACATAAGTACCAGTAATTTATCTGATAGCAACTCTTGCATGTACACAAGCAAATGCTATGTTCGCTATTCTGTGATCGCACCATCTCTGAAGTTTCATCATTGATATTTGTCTTCTTCTTGGACACAGCACCACCTGTTACCTTAGTAAACACAAGTACAGGAAACAACACAGTACCCTTTGTTTTGGTCTAGAAATACTGTCAGTAAAAATAATTTCCAACAGTTTGTCCAAGAAAAAAAAAAGGCAAGCTAAAGTAGACAGATCACAGGCAGTAACACAGACAATTTGTTCTTCTATTCTCAGAGGTATATCCTTTTAATTTATACTCAGAAATATCATTTCATACATAATCCTATTCAAGCTCATCATTGTGAAGCCACCCACAAGAGTCAAAACTTTTATGACTTCAGTCTTCCCTGTATTATTATCATTTTTACTTCAAAGTATGACCATTCCCTGCAAATACCTATTAGCATGTGGCTTTTGTAATGCCAGTGAGCAAAGCCTGTGTGTAGCAACACTGTATCAAACAGTGGAACAGCGGTCTGAAATTAAACGCTATTTCATGTTATGATCTGCTAATCCTTTCTGCTCACCTTGAATATGAAAATAACTTGCAGTACAGCTATATAAAAATGTTGCTTGAAGCTGCATCTCTACTTTTGAAACATGTACTAAGAAGAAAAACAGAAATTTCCTTTGTTATTTGCCAAACAATTCCTAGCTTGAACAAATCTCTCGACAGAATCTGCAGCGTTTGTCCTATTTTTGGTAAACAAATACTGCTTGCCACCACAACACAGAGATGGAATAATGAGTAATGAGTTTGCTCACCAACTATTAAAATATGCAGTAATGATTAAAGCATCTGACCATGAAGAAGTTTTTACTTAATCATTAGCTTTTCTTTCCTGTCCTGGGTTCAGCAGCAGCAGTCATTTTTCTCCTTCTGGGTAGCTGGTGCAGCACTGTGTTTTTGATTTTGGGCCTGGGAACAGCGCTAATAACACCAGTGTTTTGGTTACTGCTTAGTGACGTTTTGGTCTGGCCAAGGACTTTCTGAGTTTCATGCTCTGCCAGGGAGGAGGGGAAGCCGGGAGGAAGCAGAGACAGGACACCTGACCCAAACTGACCAAAGAGGTTATTCCATACCACAGCACGTCATGCCCAGGATGGAAAGCAGAGAGCAGAGACCTGGAAGGGTGGGGGGTGCACTGCATGGTCAGGCTGGGTATTGGGCTGGGTGAGCAATTGTATTCTTTCCTTGTATTTGCCTTGTCACTATTATTATTGGTGGTAGCAGTAGTGGTCTTGTGTTATACTTTAGTGACTAAACTGTTCTTATCTCAACCTGTGGGAGTTGCATTCTTTTCGATTCTCCTTTCCATCCCTCCAGGAGCAGGGGGAAGAAAGAGGGGGAAGTGAGTGAGAGAACGAGCTGCATGAGTTAGAGAGGCTTAAACCATGACATTTCCTCACAACTACCAGGCTCATGAACAATGTAGTTTTGGCAGCTTCATGCACTAGCTCCAGAAAGAAGAGCTCCATTAAACAAACTGAAATGTGCATTACAAGGACAACAGCAGATCCTAAAACCTTTTATCAGACACCCGGTGGCATGGAATAATTTTTAAATAAATACTGAACAAAAACAGATATCTTTGAACTTCTCTAGTTAATAGACCTTACAGACCTCCTACAGTGTGGCAATAAATATGCCTCAAGAAATCAGTGTATCACTTCATACCATTTAATAATGCCACAATTGCCTTTGTTATGCAGACTGTATAGAATGGCGAATGCTACCCAAGAGCAAACCCACGCATTAATAGCGCCTTTCTTTCTTGTGCTAGTAACCATAGTATTGCTGCTTTGGTTCTATTCTCTTCCACCCATAGGTCTTTCCAGTAGGCAGCTGAGTCCACTTAAAGCATCAAGTTCAGAATAGTTTGGCATCCAGTTTCCCAACTCACATTATTAAAACAAGAACTGCTGTGATTCATGAACCATGGTTGAATGACTGGCTATTCAAGATTTTTATTCATGTATCTGTATCTCTTTGAAATAAAAGCCTCACAAAGACACTAACATGTTGAGATTCAATGTCACATCTTATCAGTTCCTAATACAGGCGATGAAGAACCTGACATCCCCAAACCTTCATCCTAAATCTGTCTGTTCTGAAGATTTCACTTGCACAAATGAGCTTTGTAGATCGCTACTCATTTCTCAATGGGTTATTTTATTCCTGATGTTGCATCTCAGCACAGAAAAGTAAGGAGATTAGACTTTACCATTATTTTCTTACTTTACAAATATCAAGATTAAAAAAATAAATATATGCATATTTATGAATTTACACATTCACAAGAACTCAGGAAAACGCTGGTTCATGTACATGCACAAGATCCGATTATCTCCCATTATTAAACTGTATTGTTTTAAGGAATTAATTTTACTTCTGCTTCCCTTCTGCTCCTAGAAACCTGAAAAGCAGTATGAAGAGCCTGACAGCTTGTCTCTGAAATTGAGATAGTTATCAGTAATTGATGAGATTCTTTTTTGTTTGAAAGACATACAAATTTTCCCACTATTATCAAATCATAGAAAATAATCCTCTTTTTTTAACCTTTTCTTCCAATAGCCAGCTTTAGAAGTGATTCAGCATAGAAACAAGTTAACCTACAAACTACTTCATAGTTCTCTGCAAACTAAATTACATTAAGCTACATCAAATACACATCCTTAAGATGCGCCTGGGAGCAAGCTGCACATGAAGCCCAGTCATGACTCTGTCTTAATTTCCTTCATTATTTTTTCTTTCCAAGTAATCTTTAACAATTGCAGACACACTTCCTCTGGCAAAGGAACGGGGAATACAAAGAACAGTATCTCAAGCTATAGGGAAAACAAGTTTCCCCAAAGTTACTTACTGTCTGGCATGGGGAGGTGAGGAGGGCTGAGAGGAGGAAATTGTCCTGACTGTTTATCTCTGGCCATCAGTTTAATAGTGTACGTGTGAACAAGGTATATTAATTAGGCATTTAATAGGCATCACCAGCAGCAGCCAATCTCTAATCTCCAGAGTAAGGCTGCAGTTTGACCCAAGTTAACAACCATTCCAAAAAAAGATAATTTTTCTGCTTGCCACCCTCAACTAGCAATTCACCTATCCCCCTACAATTCAATTCACCTATCCCCCTACAATTCAATTCACCTATCCCCCTACAATTCAATTCACCTATCCCCCTACAATTCAATTCACCTATCCCCCTACAATTCAATTCACCTATCCCCCTACAATTCAATTCACCTATCCCCCTACAATTCACCGCACCACTCCCCACAGTGCGGTGTCATGACTACAGTGAACCAAACCAAGGCAAATTGATCCAGCTGCTGCTTCATTGGTTTTGATCATAGCATTTCCTGACCAAGGTTAAAACAGTAGAAGTGCAGTCTGAATAAATAGGTCACGCTACATCTTTTCATGATTCATTTAGAAATATTAACATATTAGACACAGATTCATTTCAGAAGCTTACTTTTCTATCTGCAGGTATATGCTCTCCTGGATATAATTCTCTCCATAAAACAGTTTGTGGTGTGTTTTGGCTGGGTTTTTTTCTCCCCACTTGGTCTCGATCTACTTAATACACCTTCAGTCTTGTTCTGAAACTTCATAAATTCATTTTAATATATCATAATTTTATTTTTAAATACTGTCCTGATGAATGCCAAATCATTTAAGGAAATAATTCATCACATAAGCCTTAGTCATGGAGTAAAAGAAAAAAAAAATATGTATTTCCCATATTATACACCTGCAAAACAAGGAACACAATGGTGAGGTTTAAGCAACAACTGTGAAAACAATTGTACCTGGTATACCACGCGAAAGGAGAAAAATACAGAAAAAGAAATACTGTGGTTTATTACAAAAAGAGCACATAATTGTCACATCAGAAAGGAGAATATGTATGTTGTATAGTATCTTGCACAAGGACTTGAATTAACAAATTAGGGAAGATGTCACTGCGGGGGATACTTCAGTCAGAGCTAATGTGAATGGAAGTAATAGACATAAATCTCTGTGACTCAAGATGCAAAAATATTCCTTTTCTTTGTTTCCCCTTTTTGCAGACTCAGAGAATGCAAAGTCTTTCAAAAGAAAAGGTGAAGCTTTGATAACGAGATCAAACTGCTTTCCATGTCACATCTGTCATAAACGAGTAGAGAGAAAAATGGCAACTTCATACTCTCATCCGGAGAAAAACTCCATTAAAATGTGTCTCATGAAAATATGAAGAGACTTATACTGCTGTGCATACTGCTACAAGTACAGCAGGAAAACTGCGTTACTTCCGTCTTTTAGCTAAAATGTCTGACAGGGTGTTGCCAACAATGCATATTTTACAGGCTGTGTTATTTATTTCTGAACAATGTCCCTTAGAGGGAATAATCCTGTATTACAACATTTCATGTAACAGAAAGGTTACAACTTTTTCTTGGCAACTAGTTCTGTAAGCTCTTGATCTGCTCAGTTTCCCAGTTTCCCCTTCAAGTCTTGCCTGATTTACAAAAACACAAAAAGCCTCTCCCCTCTTTCCAGCTTCTTCCATTGACCTACTTGCCCATCCTCCTAACTTTCAGAGCTCCACTAGCCCTGGATTTCCTCTAAACATCTTTCCTTGTCAATGCTTCATTCCTTCATTTTCCACATTACCTGCTGTGAACTCACCCCACACTTAATCCAGTTTTATTACCTTAAACCCTACCTCACTTATCATCAGCACTTCATAATCCTCCCCATTTTCTAATGGGAATAAAGCCCATCCTCCAGAAAGTCCTACCCTTTCTTTATCCTCCATGCTACCCCTCTGGATCAGGTCCTCACTTCCCACACTCCTTCTTCTTTCACTCCAGTAAGGAGCCAGATTCCAACAGTTATCAAATTTATAAAGACAAAAGTTTGACAGAGTAGCAGTCTGCCAAGTCTGCAGAATTATAAAGACAATTTCATTTTACTAAGTTTTCCCTCCTACTATTTACTCATTTTACTTTGCACGACAAGTTTCACAATGCTTAATTTGGGATAATATCTTCAAAATATATTCCAAACACTTCAAATCTGATCATTTCAGGTTAGGGTAACTAAATCAAAACTGGTGGGTTTTACTTTCATCAGCTACAACGTGCCAAAAAAACATGACAAGGAGACTTCTCATGCAAATGCAAACTTCTGATTTTTGGAGCAGGCAAAACTAACCTCATTTCATTTGATATATTCCAAAAAGTTGTCTAGTGAACAATCTTGTAACAGCCATTTTTAGGAGACAACATTGAGTTCTGCCACAGTGCTGCTTGTTTTACAAGGCCAGACATAACAGTATATGGGGAAGTAACTTAAAGCATACATATGAATTAAAAATAAAGTAAGAAAGACAAATTGAAGTCCTCCTTTATGTCTAAGATAGCTATCTTAGCAACAGAAATACTTTAATCAATCCATTAGCCTTGGATTGATTAAAATTCCCCATCTTATTGCAGGTGTTCCAAATCCTGAAGGAGACTATTACTGAACTTTTTAACTCCCCTCCCCAGGTTTTCCTTGGCATCAAATACTGCATTTTGTAAGTGTCCTCCAACCAATTGCTCCAGCTATTACCAACTACTACATCTCCAGTACCTTCGTTCCTCTGACTGTCTACCAGCTCCAAATTGTAACAGCTACCCAGACTGTACCTATAAATCTTAGGCAATTATCTAACACTAAGTCTTCAAAATCAAGAAAGTTTTCAAAACACAAAAATGCAAAATGTTTGTTTCTCTATCAAAAAATTCAAACACAAAAATACACATTCCTATCCTGAAATTAAAGCGTATTAATTTCAGAAAGGTTTGTGCTGTTTGGGGGGCTCTGTGTGGTTTTTTTTCATGAAAGCATCTATTCAATGAATTATGAAAATTTAAAAAGAAGAAGTATCTTAAGCTATTCACCAGACCTGTGTTATTTCAATGAATTTTATTAGTTTTACTGAATGAAAACTATGAATACAGAAAATTATCTCTGAGGCAACAAAATGTGTTTCAGCATCTCATTCCCTTCCTGGATTACGTATTTTAGCTTATTCCCCCATTAAAAGGTGAATTAACCTACATAAGCATTCCCAAAGCTAATTTCCATATATCAATCTGTAATACAGCACACAAAATGTGATCCTGAGTCTTTAATGGGCTAGCATGCTGTCATGGGTTCAGCAGTAGCAGTCATTTTTCTCCTTCTTGGTAGCTGGTGCAGCACTGTGTTTTTGATTTTGGGCCTGGGAACAGCGCTGACACCACCAGTGTTTCGGTTACTGCTTAGTGATGTTTTGGTCTGGCCAAGGACTTTCTGAGTTTCATGCTCTGCCAAGGAGGAGGGAAGCCGGGAGGAGGCAGAGACAGGACACCTGACCCAAACTGACCAAAGAGGTTATTCCATACCACAGCACGTCATGCCCAGGATGGAGAGCAGAGACCCGGAAGGGTGGGGGTGCACTGCTTGGTCGGGCTTTGGTTTTAGGTGGTGAGAAATTGCATTCTTTCCTTGTATTTGCCTTGTCATTATTATTATTGGTGATAGCAATAGTGGTTTGTGTTACACTTTAGTTACTAAACTGTTCTTATCTCAACCTGTGGGAGTTGCATTCTTTTCTATTCTCCTTCCCATCCCTCCGGGAGTGGGGGGCAAGAAAGAGGGGGGAGTGAGTGAGAGAGAGTCTGCGTGAGTTAGTCTTAAACCACGACACATGCACTTGACTCTAAAACAGAAAACACTCTTGTTCTAAACGGCAAGCTTCTGGGGTCTGTAGCTAGTTTTCCAACCACTGTCACATCATTAACCCAGGGTTTACCCAGCATTGCCTCCAGCTACACATTGGCAAGACAAGGACTGTAAATATAATGACCAAACAAGTGACCCAACAGCATTTCATTTCTCACCCCATTACCTTCTTTTTATCAAAGGGATCAAAGGCCTGGAAGAAGCATCCTACCCTGAATTGCTATAGCGTGGGAGGTGAAAAAATACCGTATTTATTCTGAGTTTATTCCCTCATAAGCAAAATAATACAAATAGGCAGCTTATGGGAAAACACCACAGAACTCTCACCACAAGACCATTTTTGAGCTATTTGAGGGACCTACACAGCAGAAAATGATGTGCACAAAAAAACAACAGGAGCTAAATTGGTCACTCTGTGAACAAGACCTGGGCAATTTTCAATTTTTACTTTCACATAAACCAGGTGAACGCAAACTACCTGTGCGTCATCTGACCTAGTGGTGAAAAGCCCAATATATTGTTTAATTTGTGTTCACTAGTTATAAATTTCAACTTCAGCTCTCCATTAACTGTTTCCCTTAGAGAAGTCACCTGATTTCTGTTTTCCTATTATACATATTATTTGCATATGCCAACCTGAGAAGATGTACCACAGCTGCAAAAACAATGCAAGCTTTAAGGGCATTTCCTAAGTTAAAAGACATGACAATAATCTTACAGCGCACAGAAGGAATTACATTAAAATAATATACCTTTTTATTTTTTTCTTCAGAAGTACTTTATGTTACCAATACTGTATAGAAAGATTTTTCCACTTAAGAATATTACTCATTGCATAAAGACCCCTCTTACTCAAGACCCCTCTTACTCAAGACCCCTCTTACTCAAGACCCCTCTTACTCAAGACCCCTCTTACTCAAATTTCAAGTGTAGTTACTGTCTCCACCAATGATAACTCACGGGTTTCCCTGATCTGTGTGACCCTGTTTTGAGCAGAGCTGTTGGACCAGACAGTCTCCAGCGGAGTCTTCCAACCACGGTGATTCTGTTCCTCTCCTACTGATTAACATATTGTGACACTCGGTAAGGAGTATTGATTAGATTTGTCATAGGATTGCTTAATCCTTGGTAAATCCTGACACCTCTTACATCTCCACATGACAGGCACTGAGCAGAAAGTAAAAGTTTTGGCCACAGATAAGTTGTTTCTTTGGAGAAGGCATGTATGTTAGGACATGCAGAGGTTTTTGTAGCCCACATGAACTTTTACCCTTCCAATTCTTTTCCCCATCCCACTCTAAGAAGTAAGCGAGCAGCTGTGTGGTGATAAGCTGCCCACTGGGGTTAACTCACAGAACTAAAAAAACTAATTTTGTCTTATTTCCACTATGTCACCAACACGTCTATCCATTACCATGATTATTCTGGGATTTAAAATGGCTAATGACTCTACCTTCAACCTGTACCAACATAACTCTATTAAATCAGAATAACTGCACAACGTGAGAATAATAGTTTACCCTTTTTTGGTCTGTAATAATTATGTCCTTAAAGAAGTGCATAGACCATTTTAGCATAAGTATTAAGTCACATTTAAATTCATTTCTGTTAGTTACTTGATCTCAAGAATTAATTCAAATTGTCCAACAACTGCAATCTGATTTTCACAAGCTCTTAATATGTTAAAAGATGTATATTACACTACTGACATTAATTTCCCACAGCGTATTTTGCTGAAAATCTTTCAGTTGACTTGACCTAAAAATCACAAAATGCTTAAATCCCAATTTGTTGTTTCCATTTTTTTTATGCTAATGGCATGCTAAAAGCACTTTCTCCATGCTAAATTAAGAATATAAGACCTACATTACTACTTACCTACAATCAGTTTATTCCTATTTAGATAGCACTGTTTCAGCCTTATACTATCAAAAGAGTCCTGACAGTTCGTGCTTTAAGTGCTTCCACAGCTCCTTTCCACCAAAGAGCAAAACGCCAAACTCATTGCAAAAGGGAAAATTTTGTTAGGTTAGTACAAAGCTAGTTATAAATGAATGCTGTCAAGTCCACTTCACATGAAGGGTGAACCACTGTCTTACAGGATTTGCTTGAATAGCTCAATAAGAATTGATGTTCCCAAATATTCTCCCTTGAGAAGCCCAGCATAGCACAGAGAAATGTGAATTAAGCAGAAACCCCATAATTCAGTAACGGAACAAAAGTGCAACATCTATTTTAACTATGAAAAACCTTTTGTGAACATCACAAACACCAGAAATAATAAATGTATAGCGAGTAAACAACAGATTGTAGTTATTCAAAGAAAATATAACCTTGTTATTTTTAAAGAAGTTTGTGCAAAGAACATGGAAGGAGTGTATGTATTTTGCTTGCCTGGTTCATATTTTTATAACAGTTTTGGTGTATCAGAGAAAGGCTGTTTTGTTAAGGGACTTTTCTGAACCTGAATTGAAACCTTGAGCACTCAAATCCTCTCCATAATATTTCATTCACTGCCTTCACCGACTTCACTGTATTCTGTCAAGACAGCATGCTTTACTGCTGTTAAGGCATTAATGATTAATGTGACTCCAATCTGTAGATGAAGATGTATCCCACAGGGGTTTCTCAAAGCTCCACAGATAACATTTACAGGTCACAGAAACAACCACCTTCAATTCTACTTTAAAGTCTACTGGTCACCCATTGTAACTTCTAAACCATTCAACTCGTGTATTTACAAAAGCATCTTCCACCTCATGTGTTGGCCACAGAAGGCATAAAAATCTCAGCTTCCAAGTGGTCTCAGTGTAGACTGTCAGAAAGTAGGAAGCAGAAGCTCAAGCAGAATAGAGCAGGAGAAAATGTTAAAGCAACCTGGAGCAAATGTGAAAATCACTTCAAGCCTCCCTAGACTAGCAGTCAACCCAGTTTTATCCATGCTTATTGCTTATTCAGACACCAGCAAAATATCATAGTTTTCAGAATAGAAAAAAAGGAAAATAAAAAACCATTTTAGCCCTTATTCATGTACATTCAAGTCAATAGGGACCAGGATCCTCCTGTTTCTCTCATAATGTACTGACTAGGTTAGAACTGGTGCTTGATAATAAAACTACACAGGAAACATTAAAAACAGTCATCTGTGAAAAGCACTGATTACACTTTCATGTGCTGCAGATTTGGATACTGCTTCATGACATACAATATCACACACTAAATCTATTCAAATAGATTGGAATACAGTGGTTTGGATAATTGCTCCATTGTTGCAAGTACCATTTCTGAAGTACACTAGAAATCCAACTATTATTTGCTAAGTCACCCCAAATCATCTAGGTAACAAAAACGAGGTACAGGCACTCACAAAGAATATCCAGGACACAAACTAAAATTGAGAAACCAGTTGCTAATGCAATAATTATCACAGACAGACATTCCAAGCATGGGCCATAACACATTTCCATTAAAGTGACTTATGTTTTGTCTTTCTGTCCCCTCCAGAGATACACTAGGAATCTCAAATATTTGTAGTTAGTATCTCTTTTGCTAGCTTCTCACTCTGTGTCAGTTATTTACCTTCATTATGTCTTCCCAAAGTTTCAGATGTCCCTCTCTACACTAAATTAATCAATTATTAATTTTGCATATTTAATGTTCTACTGACATTCAACCCCTCCCATCATCAAGTTGAACCCTGCAAATAGACTATAAAATACTACCCTGTATTCCAACACTTGATTTGCTTATTCTTTTCTGAATTTATATTGTAAATATTCTTACTGAGGTGTTAGGTACTCAGAGCATCCCCACATAATCAGGATAGTACAAAACTGAGGAAAAGGGGATTCTGCATAAGTGCCAGCATTGGAGGGATAAGCAAAAAATCCTCAGTAATACAGTACTGGCACACATCGTAAAAAATTATCTTGTTCAGTATTGTGTTGTTACTTGTAGTGAAGTCAAAAAGAAGGAAAGTGAGAAAGGAAATGAAGAAAGTTTTGTGCTAACTGCACTTACTCTAGTGCATGATAGGCAGCGTGGGAGAATATACAAATGCAACTATTTGACAGTTTGACAAGTGGACAATGAAGACTTGTATCACTGTTAAAGCTGAAGGAAAAAAGCTGAGATGACCTTAGGCCATGAAAGTCCTTTAACTGGCAACAAGCAGTTTTATCTAATATATTGGAACCATGGGAAAGATACAAAGAAGAAATGACTCAGCCACAGAGCAACAATCTGGAAAAAATCAGTTGTGCAGCTCTAATTGGACTGACACAAGTAGGCGAGGCAGCCCTGCTCTAGGCAAAAGGAGAGGACGATGCAGCATTGAGGGCAAGCATAAAAATTTTTACCAGGAAGGATGAAAACTGGCAGCTGAATATAAAAACTGACAAACAAGCAACATGTAGAAAAGATTCAAGTATGAGAAAATGAAGAAAAACCTGTGCTTGAGAGAGTACCCAAGGAAATGCAGTTCCTGCAGAACAGAAAGGACAGTAATAGTGTTCACCCACTGAGACAGGAAAAAGCTGAAAAATCAGGTTTCTTTTAGTAATATAGCACATTTGCTGATAGCCAGATGTGGGTACGGGAGCTGTCAAAAAGTCAGACAATTCTGGGGTTTGGGGCTTTTTTTAAATAATCAGAGGCAGGAAGGCAAGTCTTCGAAAGCCAAATGCAACCGAGTAATCTCGTTCTGCTGCACATACACCATCATATTTCTCCACAGCACGGTGCAGCTCATGTCTTGAAACTGGGCAGTGTGGTCTAGGAGCTCCAACAATCCTCTGAAGCTGTTTTTTTAACTTGTAGTAACATACAGCTACTTTCATTCATATCATAGAATCGTAGAATAGTTAGGGTTGGAAAGGACCTTAAGATCATCTAGACCCAACCCCCCTGCCAGGGGCAGGGACACCTCACACTAAACCATGCCACCCAAGGCTATGTCCAATCCAGCCTTGAGCACCGCCAGCAATGGAGCATTCACAACTTCCCTGGGCAACCCATTCCAGTGCCTCACCACCCTTACAGTAAAGAATTTCTTCCTCATATCCAATCTAAACTTCCCCTGTTTAAGTTTGAACCCATTACCCCTTGTCCTGTCACTACAGTCCCTAATGAAGAGTCCCTCCCCAGCATCCCTATAGGCTCCCTTCAGATACTGGAAGGCTGCTAGGAGGTCTCCACACAGCCTTCTCTTCTCCAGGCTGAGGAGCCCCAGCTTTCTCATCCTGTCTTCATATGGGAGGTGCTCCAGTCCCCTGATCATCCTCATGGCCCTCCTCTGGACTTCTTCCAACAGTTCCATGTCCTTTTGATGTTGAGGACACCAGAACTGCACACAATACTCCAAGCGAGCTCTCAGGAGAGCAGAGTAGAGGGGCAGGATCACCTCCCTCCACCTGCTGGTCATGCTCCTTTTGATGCGGCCCAGGATGCGCCTTTCTGGGCTGCAAGCACACACTGCTGGCTCATGTTCATTTTCTCCTTGACCAACACCCCCAAGTCCTTCTCTGCAGGACTACTTCGTATCTCTTCTCTGCCCAACCTGTAGCTGTGCCTGGGATTGCTCCAACCCAGGTGTAGGGCCTTGCACTTGGCATGGTTAACTTCATCAGGTTGGCATCAGCCCACCTCACAAGCATGTCAAGGTCCCTCTGGATGGCATTCCTTCCCTCCAACGTATCAGCCGAACCACACAGCTTGGTGTCATTGGCAAACTTGCTGAGGGCACACTCAATCCCACTGTCGATGTCACTGACAAAGATGTTGAACAAGACCGGTCCCAACACCGATCCCTGAGGGACACCACTCGTTACTGGTCTCCAGATGGACATTGAGCCATTGAGCACAACTCTTTGCATGCGGCCATCCAGCCATTTCTTTATCCACTGAGTGGTCCACCTGACTATTTGGTTTTAATGCTAATTTGCTAGCATTTCAAAATTTCTATCTGCAACTTAAGATAAAAAAATGCAATTATTATTATTTCTTTTACATTTCCTCTTTAGTGCTGGTTAAGGTCATATTCAGGATTGTCACCTTTCCATATTAGCCTCTGCTGTGAGAAGTGATGGATAACTTGGTTGCTCTTACTTCAGTTTCTGCTATTCTAAGTACTGTAGCACATTAACTCTTTTTCCCTACTGTCCTGTCTCCTAATCCTTTGAAGAAATTACTTAAAGTGATTTGGGGGTCTGACCCTTTTATTGGGTTTTTGTTTTGTTTTGGTTTTTTTTTTTTCACACAGTTATTATAATTCTTTTCTGCATTTCAACTTTACAGATCTATTTTCTTTTCATTGGTCTTGCAGGGCTGCATACTTCTGGCCATTCAGGTCTTTTACCATGCCTCTTTACATTTTTAATTTCTTCCTTTTTGCTTTTCTTACATCTTAGAAAAGAACCACCACCTAGATGGAGAACCAGTCTTGAGATCACAGCCTCTATCAATCTTATGAGACTAGATAACTAGCCCATATATTATGTCTAAATTTTTAAAGTTGTAACTGATGACTTCATAGTTGGAACATTCGAATGACCAGAGTTTCTATGTATACAGAATATATATATTCTATGAACCTCTTTAAATTGCATCAGTATCAACCATGTTCATTTGAAAAGGGTCTATTATACTGCACAGGCTAATCAACATTAAACTGTTCCAAAAAGGTGTTCTGAATTGCAGTTTTCACCTCTTGTCTAATAGTAAAACTATAAAGTCGAAAACCATTTTTAGTGAAATGGTGACATCTTGTGGCAGAAATCAGTCACTGCAAGAACGATGGATTTGAAACTAAGGAAAACCACATAGAATTAATAATTGAAGTGGTTAATCTCAACTATCTCTTTCAGTTCATTATTTACTTAACTGCAAAATTGGCACAATTTTAGTTATTTTGCAAAACTTTTTTCTTTCGCTAAGTCTCATTTACAAATACCATTGCTCTTGTCCAGGTTATAGATTACATTCAGCATCTCACAAGTGAGTTAATGTCACTCTTGGAGGAGGTGGTGACTGTCTTTGTAGGTTTGATACATACTCTAAGTGTTAAGAAGATCCATCTATCTAAGCTTTTACCTATCACCTTCAAAAAATGCACTGCCAGTCATGCCAAGAATACTCTGATGGGCAAGTTGTTTAGAAGGAAGAAAAGTTTCCCAGTTCTTTCCTGCTTCACGTCTCCTGTGAAAATCTAGCATCCCCTCAATTCTTCTGGCTCCTCACTTCCGCTAGCCCCTCAGAAGAAAGAACCTGCACTGCCTGACAGCAAGAGAAAGAAAGCAAACAGGGTCTTGGAGGACTTCCTTCAGTTTGCAAGGGAAGTTTCCATGTTACATACCTTCTTCAGCCTAACACAACACCTGGATGGTGTCAGAAGACCAGCATCCTCAGCTGCTTCCACTCAGTGCTTCAGAGCAGAACTGAACAACAATGCTGTCCCTCAGCAGGGAGGCCTCAGCAACCCCTTGTGAACTTGCCATCCTTTAAATGCCTTCGGATCATTTTCTTCCAAAATTGAAGGAAATTAACACAGATAGCCACAAAGAGTGACTAATGCTTTTCTAGACACACAATAAAGTTAGGTTAGGATTTTTAATCATAGGGTTTTTGCAGCTCCAATTCTTTATCTAGTATTTATTCTTCATTAGGATCATTCACTTGCAATAATCTGCTACTGTAGTGTTAAAGATTAATTGATTGTGTCAAGTATTTTGAAAGGGCCTTTTTCCTGCTCAGAAATGTATTGTTAAAAACATTCCAAATCTTCAATTTTAATTCCTTTTCCTTCCATGGAACTCAGCTTATTCTTTTACTTTTTCGTTGTTGGAGGATGGATAGTGTGGGTTTTGTTTTGTTTATTACTTCTTATACCTCACTTTCTGCTAAAGAAACAAACACTTTCATGTAGCACTTTCTTACAAAAACAAACAGTACTTTGCAACAGGAACTTGCCAATTTGTGGATAAACTTGCTAATGGAAGGGGGTGACAGGAAGAAAAAACAAACAAAAAAATCACACGTATTTCATACACAAAACATGAAGAATGGGAGACTCAAATACCACCTACCCCCCCATGCACATTTTGCTTACTTCCTGTTGTTACTGTGCTGTCACCTTCCTAGTCACATTATTAATACAGGGCTAAATAGAATGAAGCGCTACGCCATCAGTCTAGCCTAGTATTTAAATGAACGCAGAGATCTGCATAATATCTTGGATCTAACAACCCAGGTAAGTTTTATAGGCTTGAGCCGGGGTAAAACAGCTTTTTAGGACAGGAACTACATCTGCATAACGGTCTGTATGCCTACAAGAAACAGCATCTTTAAATGCCATCATATTCTTTCTGCCTTTGAAAAATAAGTTGTCATTCACTGATATTTGGATGAGAGCTTCCTGAAGAAACAGAGAAATATGCTATAAATATATACCTTAATAGAACAAAGGGGTTTTTTCTACTATTTAGGAAAATTCTGCCCCTAGATTTCTATGCTGTATCTCTGGATATAATAATCCAGTGTACAAAAAGAAAAGTTTTTTTAAAAAAATCTAGGGTTTTGTTAAAATAAATTTTGAAGTACGGTACTACTTCATCTGACAAATTGCCAGCAAGCTAGAAACAAGAATGGCAGATGTGTAAAATCTTATCCTTCCTAAAATTAATTTGCCTCCTGCCCTTTCAGGTAACATAATATTAATTAGTAAATACTGATAAATCTGCACAACCTGATACTGCTAAGAAGGGAATACTCCTGTTACTGAACTGTAGGTAATCCAATCTGCCCAGGTTACACAAAGTGAGCGTACAGGCAAGCATTTCTGTAAAAGCCATCAAATAACTCCATTTCTATTGAGTGTTTTTAGTGACCACTGCTGCAGGACACTGTTACACTGGAAAACCTGTTGTGCATTGGCCGTACACAGCAAGATTTTGCTTGGTACTAATGTAGTTTTCTTCTGCCATCCACAGCAGCATTTGTGAGCCCAACCAAAAAGGAACATTAAGGTAATACATTCAGACACGGGCAAAATCTGCCCAGATCAAAGATAAATTTCACATCCTCTTGAGAAACCCTTAAACTCCAGTTTCCTGCCACAGTTTCCGTAAGGGAATTTCACACTAAATCGCATCTTTCTCTGGAGAACAATTTTTAAATGACCAACCAGAAACTTGCATGGGCAAATCTCACAGAGGAAGCCAATTTAGCCTTCCTTAGCTTCTTGGGTAAGAGAGATTACATTTAGTGATAGACAAAACAACTGGCAGTCATAAAAGTTGTCTAAGTTATGGTATGAATTGTCAAGTTTTAGCATTACCTTGTAAAACTACACTAGAAGAGCACATAACTGGAAATCTAGCATCAGTTTGTACCAGTGTCACATCTCTGAAAAACTGAAAAAATTCTCTCCTAGAAATAGCATTTGTGTTCACATCAGAGTTTCTGAGGGATGTGTTTGGTCACACATTGTTGTAACAATGGCTAATAAGTACATCTGAAAAGAAAACCCCCTTGATTTACGCATCTGTTTAGAAACTCTAGGTAAGGGTAAAAGCTTAGAGATTTCTGCTTTATGTGGAAACTTTTCAGATTAAGAAAACAAAATTAATCCTCTTTTCCAGTCAGCATGTTGAATAAAATATTTCAAACTAATACTGGCCATAAAACTTGTTTCAGTGATTCCCATAAGCTAAAGGGTGGATGCCATTGCTGTAGATGTTCAATCTTAGAATCTTGTTTACCTATCTAAAAAGAGAGAACATGCATAAGTATAAATGACATCGATCTTAAAATGTTTATTCTCACTGGCTATAGGAAATCACAAACCTGTTCATCAGGCAGTTCCTTCTGTTACTGTTTCACTAGAAGAAGGAAATTACTCAAAAGTAATCTTCTGCAGTTACCAAACCTCTCTTACTTTTCCAGTCCTTTGGACCCTCAAGGGTCCTCGATAAAGATCCTTGCCTCTCCTCCTTACTTTCTGTCCAGAATGAAAGTATTAAAACTTGTCACCAGATTCAAAAGGGACCACTCTGACCTTTCAAGTGAGCCTCCTTACAGACTTCTTCCTTTCTATCCAGCTTCTCATCTCATACCAGACCGGAGTCCATGAAATAACTAATATGGTAACGCAATGTTGCCACAAAGTAGGCCACTGTATTTGACCTCAGGAACAGTCATACTGAGTTTTGCTGCAGTTCCCTCTTCTACTATTTCTCTCTCAGGCAAATCAGCAAAGCATGACCACAAGAATCTCTTCAGAAAGCATGCAAACCTTTTCACAATGTCACACCCTAAGAAAAAATACTTCCAATATCTGGGCTCGGATCACATTTTGGAAGCCTGAGACAATGTGTGTTGTATCCCTGCACACACAGCTTTATTAGCATCCGTTGTTTGTAAAGTTGCAGCTTCTCCTCAAAGTCACTCCAACCATAGAAAAAAACAAATCACCACGCTGTTCATTTTTGAGAGAATATGAGAATAAAACTCACCATGCTGTTCATTTTTGAAGAGGAAGAGCTTGTTCTCTGCTTCCATAGGCTGTTAAGCTCTTCTGTATTTCCAGCCTTCGGTTTTATGATCAGCCGACTGCCTCCAGCAGTACCTTCTGAGGAGGATCTCAGTCGCTTCTCAACAAATCTGCCTTCTCGGTATGGACTGAAGCTATTGGCAAGATCAACTACAAATAGAGAAGCAACCAGCAATCATTAGAGAGCTACTCTCTACAGCTATTTTCTTAATGAGAATGCTGTTTTTCTTGAAATGTTTACATTGAAAGGCAATCTCGTAAGATGTTCTATAGAAATCAGACTCTGCTCGTCTAGACAAAAGTGTCACCTGGCTCACCAGTTTGCTATTGAGCCTGCAATGACTAGCACACTCAGCACACTGCAGCCCAGTCTATAACTCCTCACAGAATCCAAAAGAACCTTTGTTCTATCCTTTCCTTTCTCCCCCGTTCTACGACACTTCCAAACCACTGTCCAGTAAAATCCACCAGAGAAACTATCACTGGGCCATTTGTGCCAAAACCCAACTTGCCTTACCCTGAGTCCCAAGGCAAGTTCAGGTTTTGTAAGGCCAAGCCACAGCTTAGTTATCACTGCACAGGACAAGGACGCACACTGGTTTCAGGTTCTGTTTGGCTTTCCTGGCTCAGCTGTGCATCCTCATCCTCCAAACCCATTCTGTGCAGGCACAGGCTGAATATCAGTCCCCAACTCCAGTTAAACACATTAGAAAAGAGGCGAAATATACATTTTGAGGTGTTAGGGCAAATCTAGAGATGGGGAAAGAGAAAAGCCTAATAACATAATAAATGCAACACAGAATATCTATCGTCTTTCATCTTTTGCAAGAGAACTGATATTTTCTGTGAGGCTTCTCAAAAAAAATCTGTGTCACAAAAATATAAAAAAGGATTACATAAATTATTTCTATAGTAAGAAATATATCAAACTTCATTATACATTAATGTCATGCTCATGATGCTATCTATAATGATATCAGTTGTGAGACCAGCTATGGAAGAGAAAATATCTATTACCAAAGAAAATGCATGGAAATATTTTGCATTCATATCTGGTTTTAAGTACTATTTTAGCAAGACTAAATGTTCAAACTGGTTTGTTTGTAACAGATATAGCTATTTATAACCATATCTTACTGAATGCCATATAAGTTTTTTCTATATTTGTATCATTTCATATGGCAGGATTGTGTATCTTTTTCCAATGGTTCCTTTGCTTGGCCAATTTCTAATTTTAAATATATTCTTCACCACACAAGTAAAAAAAACAAATTACATTTTGAACAGCACTATAGAACCTTAACAATTAATCATGATTTTTATATAGTGCAGTGTTGGTTCTAGTGTTTCTGTGAACATTAATCCATTTACAAAAATCCTGCTGTCACAGTTTCAACTCCAGTTAGCTGCTTTTCAGAAATGCAGATTAAATATACAACTGCTGATACATGAGTTTCAAATGCACTGTGTATTTCTAAACATCAGTCTGAGCTGCTCACTTGCTGTTCTGCAGTACACTCTAATAACAGATTCAAAAGGATGAGCTCATTTACAGAAGAGCCAATGTTGCAACCAAGTGCTCAGGACCAGTAACATACAGAAATGGAAATGTTCTTTCTCCCAATTGACTAAGGTCTGAGGGAGAGAGGTCCCTTCTAGTGAAAGCTAATTTAGTAGATTAGTTTTACTTTATATTGCTATTTACGTACAAGATATCCAACCAAGCCTTGCAGTGACAAATGATTCAAAAAGATTGCTTTTGATTGCTTATAATCTACACGCCTATATAAATGTCCAAGCAAAAAGATAGGTATGAATTCATATAAGTTTACACTCAATCATCTTCTAATACAAACAAAAATGCAGACATGTTAAGTCTCACGAATTTTGGCCTGCCAGATACAACCTCAGGGTTATGCAAGAAAGCACCGGTCTTTAGGCTAGTTTGAGAAAATAAACTCTCAGAGATAAGTGTCTTCTGATAGGTGTCCTTCACTCAAGGGCCTGGTACCTTTATTCATCTGCAACTAAGTAGAATGGGATTTCTAAGCACAGCCTTTCCACTTAATCTTATAATTATTTCCAAATGCTTTTTCATAAACTAAAGATCCAGTGTGAAATTTAGCTGGTAATTAACTATCTCTGTTTGATTGATTTCATGATGAGAACTTGCACAATGTTATTTCAGATGGAAGCAGAAATAGGATCTTTCATACTCTGCCACAGAAACATCCAGTCCAAGCTACTCTGTATCATTCCAACCCTAACTATTCTATGATCCTATGATTAGTTGAATATAGCAAGCAAGAATTGGGAAATTTCAAAACCCAGATCAATATAAGATAACCTGTATTATTTTTCATAACTGGACTAAAAGAAGGTTTTTCTCTGACGATCTTTCACCTCAAACAATGCAACCCTTTGCCTTAAGTCCAAAATAGGCATACCTCAAAAATATCCCATCTTCAGCCTTCTTTGAGAGGCAACGATCAATATTCTTTCTTAATTAATTGTCTACCACTGAAAAGCATAGCTACAAACAGCACTGACAGGTGTTTCCAAACTGTAAAACGTGAACCCAAAAATCATAGACTAATTCTTATAATTTCAGGAGGAGGACAGAATTCATAACTTTTGAACTTTCTAGCTAGCACTTCCAACTCTGCAAAAACACTTTTATGACCAAACAATATTTACAGAAGAACTGAGAACAAAAAATACACACATCCCCCAAATGCAATAAAAGACCACATGACATACCTTTAGAACGGTTTGTTTCATAACCCTGTTGTGGTTTAAAGGACTGAGGTTCAGAACATGGAACAATCTGAGACTCCACTACAGGAATTGTCTCTCCTGTGTGCTTGGACGGCGTGCTTTCATCTCTGTCCCCACTCAACCCCTGTGCCTTTGAAGAGGGTATCACTGGTTCTTCCCTATGCTGCAACTCGAAGTTTTCTAAATGCGTGTTTGCAGAGTTAATTTCTCCTATGTGCCTGGCATCACTGATATGTAGTTCATCGGCTTGCAACAATATGTTTGTTTGATTAGCAGCTGAGGCTTTGAATAAGGTACTAGAGTCAACACTACACAAGCTTGCACGATTCACAGGAGATACACCAGTAGAATGGCCAGTACTTTCTACAGAATCCATTTCCCCCGCAGGAGCAGCAACAGGATTAAGGATCTGAGAGGTACAGACATTGCGGCCAAAATCTTCGGTAAGCAGCACCCCAGTCCCATTGCTGGCCAGAGCATCAACCTCCGAAACAGAATCCTCTGTCAAGGCAACAAAGTCAGAGGGGGTCTGGGCAGCTGTAAGGTCAGCTGAGAGCACTGGGGACTGTAAGGAGCTTCCCATGCACTCTGTCGTCTCAGCTGAACATGAAAGAGTGGACTTGGTGACCACAGGTTCACTTTCCACATACGATTTAATCTCTAGCAAACACCTGGACTGCTGCACAGAGGAAACTGACTGGCTCTCTGGCACTGGTTTAGAAAATTTGTAGTGTGATGAAAAAGATTTAGGGAGAAGTTTCCGTGTGGAATGTTTGACAGAGTATCGGCTCTGCTCCTCTGCAAAGCCTGAATCATCACCCTCATTCTTCCCAGAGCTTATGCAATTTATAAACACATTCTTATTAGCTGAAGGCTCCTTTCCCTTTTCAAAATCGTCTGTCAAAGACCTTGTTATCTTCTTGCTACGTGAGCTGCCAAAGCCAACTGAATGCCTTCCTCTGCCTTTAATGTGTTCCTCTAAGCTCAGTTTTTGAAAAGCGCTGAGAGAGGACTGGGCACCATTTGTGACATTAACATTTTGACTAGCAGAGTCAGGCTTCTGCTCACTCCCTTTCTTGTTATGGAAGCTAATGGAAGGAGTGCGGAAGATACTCCGGCGCTTGCCTGTGCTCCCTGAGCTGGAGTTAGTGCTGGATGGGGAGGATGTGTGGGCACCAATGGCGTTAGCAGAAGAAGGTGAGGAGGGAAGAGAGTCATGTCTCCGGCTAACACTTCTCCTGAATATTGGCAACCGAGACACTAGAGTCGATCGTCTGGATCCTGAGTCCCCCATCGGGGCACAAAGTGTCCGTGGCTCTTCACAGCCAATAAATTAACCTGGGGAAAAAGGGGAAAAAAGTTATTCAGCCTCAAAGTCCACTTGAACAGGCTTCAAGTCAGCCTGAATGCAACATCAATTTCATGTACAGCTGCAAGTTGTTGCATATGAGTTACTGAAGACTTCTAGAGGTTCAAAGTGATATTCAGTAGACAGCACTGAAAACCCAGAAGCTGAGCAAAGATGTGGATGAAAAAATTCTGTATCACATATATATAGTATTATTTTATATATATTATATATATTATACAATGAAGATCACCATGGTTAAGAGTATAAAATCTACATACCAAAATATATACAAACTTCCTTTTATACAAGTTCTTAGGACAAGTCATCTTATAAACGGTAAGCTCTATTAAGAGACTTGATTTTTCATGATCTGAGTAGAACAACACATTATTTTGTGGTCCTGAATACTCATATTTTTGCAAGAAAGGACTGAAATATTCTTCACTGAACTTTCAGTTGAATTTTTAATTCCTTTATGTGCTCCTGCTAAAGGCTGTATGTATCACCTGACAGCAAAAAAAGTGCTGGCATTGCAATCAAGCTAAAATATGCATCACGAAAAATTATTCCTAAGGAACTATAAGTACTAGGAATTTACTGTCAAAATATGGCGACATGTTTCTAGATATGAACTTGAATGTTTCATTTGAACACTCCTCTGAAATCCTCTTGTAACATACTTGCTCACAATTAACTATTTTTGCAATTGGTTTGAAATCAGCAACAAGTGTTTCATGCACCCTTAGGGGTTTTTTTTAATAAATATTTAAGCAACAAAGACTTATTTTTATCAGCACAGCAGATATATCAGTTCTATCTCCTTTTTGTTCTCATTATATAAACCATCACTTTGAGAGACAGGACCACAGAGGGAGCAACAAAAACACATGATATATAGTCGCACGAATGAGAAAGGCTGTAGGTATAATGCCCGAGTGCAACTTCGTGAGCTGCAGGTGTTCAGCACATAGGAATAAAAAGCAGGTCATTCATCTAAACAATGTTTGCATGTCAAGTTCAAAAACAAATTCATTAATCTAATGATCACTACAACAAATATCTATGAACAATGTAAGTACTTATGCAGTGTATATATACACATATATTAAAATAAAACTGCGAAAAGAATATTTAAGGATTAATAGAAGTACACATGTTACATTACTGTGAACGAAAGGGTAACACATAAGTTCAGAGACTGTTTCTGACTAAACATTGGACTGTACTTCCTGCGTTGTTAACATGTTTTTAAAAAAAGCTAATACAGCTCCAGCCTGAACATGCATTGCCAAACAGCCACAATATCCACAAGCATGAACAAGGGGATCAATAAGCAATTCTGTAGCTTAAGATGAGAGAAACAGTTTGGGAACAGTCACTAATAAGTCACTGGTGATCTCTGGTGACATGCTAAACCCCAACCTAGACAATGCCCAAGTTCTGCAACTGAAACCCAGATTTGAATTCAGTATGATTGGGACCAAACTGATGGTACAGACAACACACAGGTTATCAGAATAACTTTATATCCACCAAACTGATGCACAACCAGTTGTTCCATTTCACTGACACATAAGGTAGTTTGCATTTACACCACTCTTAAGAGCAAAAGCACAGGCAGCAGCACAGAGAAGCTGAGACCCTGTGAACTCAGACAGGGGCTTATGTTATACCAGTTTGTTCATCTGTCGACAAAATGGACTTTGGAAAGATGCATGCAATCCTCTCCACCCTCCCTGTACAAACCTCTCAGTTCTTTAACCACCTCCAGAACTATTGCATTATGGGTTTTTTGCTGTTGTGAATGTCTTCTTGTAGGCACGCTGACATGTATACATGTGCACATACACACAACCCAAGCCTAGAGATTCTGGGGGCTCTTCCTTTTAAGGAGACATCATAACTACTGAAAAAAGACTTTCAAATGCAGTTTTACAACTGTAGCAGATGAGCAAAATAATTTTTAAATAAATCAAATCACTATAGCCACCTTATACTCAGGCAGATCATTTGCTTCCATCATTCACTCTCTTGCCCACACTTCATCAGTTCACTGCAGAACAAACTATCCTGGTTTATAATCATGAAATTCTTCAAGTTGAGAGCAGAAGGAAGCACAAAACTGGACAAAAACCACATATTAACTTATGCTGGAAATACAAACACTGCATCTAGATAATAACAGAGATTATTCCTAACAATATTTCTAAGAATACACATAGCCATAGCTTCCCAGGAGGTCATAATTTTTAATACATTATCTCTTAACTGCAGATAACAAAATGGATTTATTCATTCTTCCCTTGCATCTTGAAGGAAGAGCATAAACTGTCACCATGTGTCTTACTGACTAAGCAGTAGAAATCCTCACCTATAAAATATGAAGTAATCACAAAATACTTTTCATTCTAGGTGTGCAATAACTATCAGAGGACATTTCTTAAAACCTACACATACACAGAATCATAGAATCATAGAATAGTTAGGGTTGGAAAGGACCTTAAGATCATCGAGTTCCAACCCCCCTGCCAGGGGCAGGGACACCTCCCAATAAACCATGCCAACCAAGGCCCTGTCCAGTCAGGCCTTGAACACCGCCAGCGACGGAGCATTCACAACTTCCCTGGGTAACCCATTCCAGTGCCTCACCACCCTTACAGTAAAGAATTTCTTCCTCATATCCAATCTAAACTTCCCCTGTTTAAGTTTGAACCCATTACCCCTTGTCCTATCACCACAGTCCCTCATGAAGAGTCCCTCCCCAGCATCCCTATAGGCCCCCTTCAGATACTGGAAGGCTGCTATGAGGTCTCCACGCAGCCTTCTCTTCTCCAGGCTGAACAGCCCCAACTTTCTCAGCCTATCTTCATACAGGAGGTGCTCCAGTCCCCTGATCATCCTCGTGGCCCTCCTTTGGACTTGTTCCAACAGTTCCATGTCCTTTTGATGTTGAGGACACCAGAACTGCACACAATACTCCAAGTGAGCTCTCAGGAGAGCACAGTAGAGGGGCAGGATCACCTCACTCCACCTGCTGGTCACTCTCCTTTTGATGCAGCCCAGGATATGGTTGGCTTTCTGGGCTGCAGGCACACACTGAAGTCGCCTCATGTTCATTTTCTCATAGACCAACACCCCCAAGTCCTTCTCTGCAGGGCTGCTCTGAATCTCTTCTCTGCTCAACCTGTAGCTGTGCCTGGGATTGCTCCGACCCAGGTGGAGGACCTTGCATTTGGCATGGTTAACTTCATCAGGTTGGCATCAGCCTACCTCACAAGCGTGTCAAGGTCCCTCTGGATGCCATTCCTTCCCTCCAACATATCAACCAAACCACACAGCTTGGTGTCATCGGCAAACTTGCTGAGGGCGCACTCAATCCCACTGTCCATGTCACTGACAAAGATGTTGAACAAGACCGGTCCCAACACGGATCCCTGAGGGACACCACTTGTTACTGGTCTCCAGCTGGACATGGAGCCATTGAGCACAGCTCTTGTATACGTACACATATAAATGCATATATGAATGCTTATGTGCATATACAGTTCAAATACTTTGAATGCTGTATTAATATTTTGATTATCTGTATACACTATTTTACATATACACACATGCATATACATTTTGAAGTGTATAACTGCCAATGCTCATCACTGAGTTTAAATAGCAATTCTACCTGCAACACAGGAAAAAAATTGTATGCATTTCAAACTATTTTAATATTAGTAATACTAATTAATACTCAGATATTAAAGAAGTAAAATCTTCCATTGATTTTTTTTTGCTTATTGCAGAGGTGTTATAAACTGCCATATATATACTATAATGGGCAAAATAGGACGTGTTTTCTTTCAGCATCCACATTTAATGAAATTAGTTGTGCTTTCCACTTCATAGAAGCAACCCTTACAAAGCGAAATTCACACCAGCTGCATATGCTTTACAAACCCACTAATTTTCTGCTACCTAACATTCTCACCCCTGCTGGCATCCTTCTTAAAAGCTGCAACAAAGGAAAAAGAAAACAGCAGAGAAAGACACCTTTGCAATGCTATTATGCCATCCAGACAACTCTTTCACACTTCAACTGGACAACAATTCTAATTCTACACAATCAATTTAGGACCTAATACAAAGTTCCTGCGTCTTAAATTATTGGGGTTTTTTGAATAGTAACAAGTAGTCAAATAAAAAGGAAGGATGAAGGAAAAGTGGCAGTCTATGAACGTTTCAGTTAGATCAGGCCCCTTGTTTAAGATAAAATGTATTTTACATAATTATCACATAATACGAAAAGCCAAAAAACAGCCTCCACTGTATGCTGTACAGAGGTCGGATTCTTGTTCAAATACACAAACCATTATTTTGCAATACTTTTTAATTCTAAATTCCAGTTACTGCTGAAACTGAAGGGTTTACTCCACGCTGCAATAAACAGACATTCAAATTTTGCTTTTCTTTGAATGGATTTTTGATGCACAACAAGACAAAGTTTGATATACTAAAGGAACATAAGAAAATTATTTTGAAAACATTTAACTGCAGTCAAAGTAATGGTGGACTATTTCAGCATCTTCCCTACTTCAGACAGTTTCCTGAGCTCCCATGCTGAAATCAATGCAAATGAGAAACAGGCAAAATGTGAACAAGACATTTTTCCTCTTATAAGCAATTTTAAAAATTAATCAAATGACAATAATTTCCTATCACATTGGCTGGCACCAAGATGTTGAAAAATGTAAATTAATCTCAAAAATAACTTAAAGTCACGTACTTAATCTCCAGAGAAAACAAAAAGGCCAATTTTTTATTCTTGGCACTTATTTTTTCCCTACAGAGATCGTATTTGGAAGAACCATCCAACTACACAATATTAGGCCTTTATCTTGCCTACAGCAGTTGTATGAGTATAAAACCCATAAATTTACAGGGCAAGAATTATACAAGAAGCTCTGTATTTTATATATTACTGTAACTTGTCAAAAGAAAGAAACTACTCAACTTTCAGTGAATGCAACAGCAGGAAAAAAAACCAACGAACCACAAATATTAAAACAGCTAAAATTGTCAAATTACACCAACGCCTCCAGAGAAATCTACTTCACCAGCTAAAAAAATAAATCTCAGTATTTCTTATTTCAGTTTCTGCCAAGCAGCTACTCACACAAGCGTGCCTGAGTGCAGCGCATTCAGCGAAGAGCAACTCTTGCTGGTGGGCGTGAACGCCAGCAGATGGAGCCGTAGATCTCCTCGTTCATTGACTGCAAGTGTGAAAAAGCAAGTGAGCGCGTGTTACGTTTCTCGCTGCCTTTCAGGCAAAATTTATAGGACTCCAAATTATTTGTGACTTTTTCCATTACCATAATTAGGAGTACATACCCAAAGCTAATACAAATTCATTAAACAGAGAACTGTAATGCATAGGCCAGTACAAACACTCCTTTTATAAATAACCAGCCTGCTACTGTCCCTTAACACTTTCTGAACAAAGCTTTCCTGAAGATGCTCTCCTTAAAGATGCATCTCCGAGAAACATCAAACAATATCTTCCACAGAAAGAACAAAACTGAATTAGCTATCTAAGTTTAAACTGAGAGATGAAAGGCACCAACCTTAAATCAGAGCAAAACATCAATACTCACCTGCTCCTTACATCTCTCATTCATAGCTGTACGATTTTTAGGCTGCACTCACAGTTTAAAGAAGATGATACATTTTCTCTAATAATTTGAATCAAGAACCATATAACAAAGCAAAACACACAGAACTAACCTGTGAATCTTAAACTGCAAACATATTCCATCCCTCAAGGGAGCACTACCATACGACAGGCAGCAAGGACCATGTGAGAGACATAGTCTTTATAGGTGAGCTGGCTCCAGACTTAGAGAGAAGTGGAATTTACCCCAGGATACAACAAATACCCACAAAAACAGGTGAAAATAAATATTTTTAATTTTTGGTGAGCTGACAGAAGTCCTAATGCAGCTGATGCACTTGTAAGGCCTGGTCCTTTAGCCCAACCAGTAACACCACAGCCTGTGGCTCCTACACAGATCATAAAACTTCCGTCAGTCAGATTCCAGCACTATACTGTCCTCAGCATTTAAGCATTACTTGCTTCAATATTGTTTCAATTCTATTCCAACATTATTTGTCTCTCTAGGACATTTGTGACTTGGTTTTATGAGCAATCCTGTACACAAGGAGAACAAAAGCCTAAAAAAGCCATTAAAATATTGTTTTACATCCCAAACAAAAGCAAGCAAAGAAACACCTGCATATAAGTTCTTAGGGCTTTAAATGCTATCAATGATAATGTGATTGGATTAATAAGCTCTTACTGAAAATACAAGCTAAGCCAAATGCCTGTACAGTAGAAGGCAGAAGCTAAAAAAGGTGGGACTGTTGATACTGAAGCAATTTCATTTTGCAAATGAAATGAGTGAAACACAACAGCCCCATTTGCTTTTGTAAAAAACACTTTTCCTTTTTTCTTTCCTTCTGCATGTAAACCTCACAGCATGGTACAAAGCTCAAGAATGTATTTTGTGGAACAGCAGTCATAACTGTCTTCTCAGTGCAAAATTTCATGAGCCACTACCATGTCTGCACTTACTCGGAGTTTATTTTGTCTCTATAGTTTTCACGCACAAAAGATTACCCAACATATAGAGCTAGGCCTTTTGTAGAAAACTATGTGTGTCTACACATGAACGTAAGTGTAACTCTGCAGACTTTTTCTCTCTATACTGAAAACTGATTGGGCAAAGCAGCTTTTATGTATCTGGAAGTAGCTTTTATATATCTGGAAAAAAAGAACACAGTCCCAGCACCGAGGTACCCTAAGGCGAGACATGAATTCAGTTTCCTGTGTCCTGCAGCCCCGGCCTATCTTTATTTTCAAATGCTTCCGTGCTTCCAGGAAACAAGACAGGAAGCAGGCAGACCAATTTGCAATAAAGAAATTAGATGCCACACACACCTCAAACCCCATCTCCCATTTTGACCTGTCTCATACCATCAAAGACAGCACCTCTCCTGTGAGAAAAGGATGAGACAGTTGGGGCTGCTCAGCCTGAAGAAGACAAGACTTCATAAAGACCTTACTGTGCTCTTTCAGTTCCTAAAAGGGGCCCAAAAGAAAGGTGGGGAGAGAAGCTTTAGTAGGTGCCTGTTGCAACAGGACAAGGGGTAATGGTTTTAAACTAAAAGGGGAGATTCAGGCTGGATGTGAGGAAGGCATTTTTTCTACAGTGAGGGTGGTAAGACACTGGCACAGGTTGCCCAGAGTGGCGGTGGACGCACCATCCCTGGAGACATTCAAGGCCAGGCTGGATGTGGTTCTGAGTAACCTGATCTAGTTCAAGATGTCCCTGCTCACTGCATGAGCATTAAACTAGATGACCTTTGAAGGACTCTTCTAAAGTAAACTATTTTATGATTCAGTGAACTGCTACTCCTAGTGCCAGGATGAAATCAGAAGTGCAACAAGCATTCAAAGAAAATTGGAGGTAGGTTGTCTATATATTTTCTTTTGACTTTAAATTAGCAAAAGGCAAACGTTAGCATGAGACAGGTCACACAACTCATTCTTTCATTCATTATCAATGGGTATGAAAATTGATCCCATTTGTATTACGTAAACTGTGGGTTTACTAAAAGAGAACCAGGAAAAATGATTTCTAGAAACCTCAAGGACACAGTTCTCTCCTACCTACATTTAAATCATGCCCTACTTCCAATGCCTCTGTATCACACCAAAGATTATTTCAAAGTGCTTCAGTATAATACAGAAAATAGCATGACAGAAGTGAAACAATCTTGCTAGTAGTCTTTATATACACCCACCAGCCAATTGTTCTTCAGTGAGAGCTGGGATCATCTACTGCCAAAAAGCTACTTGTGTGAAGAAGATAAGCAACTAGCTTTCATGTATTCAACCATCACACAGAAAAAGGTCAGAAACAGGGCAAGGACCACACCACAGTGAAGCAGTTAGTCACATTCATGTTTTAGCATGTCTTGTTGGTTTTTTAACACAGAAGAACTCATCTCTATCACTTCTACCACTTATCTGAATTCTGGAGAAGTGTACAGTGCATTTCTTACAACATCTGATATACACGATACTTATAGGCTAATTAGAAACACTTACAAATATAAATAATAACCTGGAAACAGAAGCATCGAAAACTATATGCTTGCTTTGTCCATCAAATGTCACAGCATCCACTGTGCTGATTACTTTTCCCAAATGTTGGGAATAGTAAGCAATAAATTATTCACTTCTAACAAGAGAAGTAGGACTTAAGACAGGTACCTGTGGATATTATACCATAACGGGACATAAAGACATTGACTGATGTTGAGACCTTTTTGATGGACAGAGATAGCAGCCTGGTGACTAGGTAGCAGTCAAAAGGATCAAATGGCATCCTTCTTCCCTCACATTTTTCTTTCCCCTCACCCTCACTCATGATGAACATGGTGGTCATTTTATGATGCTTAGACAGCAGAAAATCTCATTCAACTAAGGCTTTCAGGAAAGGAATTATGATTGGACTTCACACTAAGTAGTAATTTCTAATAGTAACTAAATAGTAATGACTAATTTACTAACTGGGGATGTGTTCATATATAGACAGCAATTTGACTTGTAGCTGTATTTTATTTTAACTGAAAAGGAAAAGGAAAAGCAACGTAGAAAAAATCAAAGATCTTGTTTATTCCTTCATGCAGGAGAACAGAAGCCTCAGCCCAGGACCATAGGCGAGGGAGAGTCCCCTTGCCAGCCATTTGCTTTGGAATTCAAGCGTAACAGATCAGCACTGCGCAAAACAGCTGATATTCTCATGAGGGAAATACAGGCAATAACACGCCTTAACTCTGTATCCATGATGTTCACTGCATAAAATTTGTCAGTAGCATGAAGCAAAGCACCAATATTGGCTACAACTCTCACAAGGATTCAAAGCATCTCTATCAGCTCCCCCACAAAGCAACAAAAAAACAAAACCAAAAAACAAAACAAAAAAAAAATGACAACAAAACCAAAAAACTAAGAATATTCTGCTGGCTCATAAGACATCATAAGCTTCTCTGGAGCATGATCTGGTTGATTTGTGCAGTGAGCAGTGATTTCAAGTTCTGCTTTAATGTGCTCCTTCTAAAATCTGGCTTTTGATGTATTACAAATGTGTACCTCTTGTTCACTTCAAGCAACCATCTCATAACTGTCTCAGTGCTACACGGTCCCAGCAGAACTGCAAGTCTTTGTTCTGTGCTCTCCCATGTCTATTCCTCTTATCTTCCAGAATCACAACTTAAATGTCATCAGCAATTTAGTTTTTAGGCTAAAGCTCCCTGCATATCTTCCAGCCTGGCTGCTTTTCAGCCTCAAGTGCTGCCTGCTTCTGCTGTGTATACGGCAGCCACAGTGACAAGTGCTGAGGTCATTTATTACCTCTATCACCAGCGGAATGCGTGACCTTAACTGCATTAAAATGGACCAAATCCTCATCTGTTGTAAATTCATTGGGATTCATTGAACTGAATCATGCTGACTTAAACCATGTGGCCTTTCATCCCTACAAGCCTCAGTCATCCCATCTGTAACCCTTTAACTCTTGCAAAAGCAACACCTGGATATGTATGATCTCATCACTCCTAGTACACAGATCCCAATTTAAGTGGATGGAAGCAGGATTTTGTTTCCATATTTTTATTTTTATGCTGACCAAATATGAAATCTCTTAATGGATCATAATGAAAATCACAGATACATAGAACCCTAACAAATTAATCATGCAGTTCTGAAGATCCTCACACGTGTGCTCCATTCCTACTTCTCCCTAAGTGTCTGCTTAGAGCAGCTGTTGAAAACAGTACTGAGATAGAGGAATCAATGGCATACCTTACATGCTCACAATGAAAAGGATGGGGCAATAAGAAGTATTTCAGGGGATCCAGTGAAAGTATTTTAAAAATAAGATATAATTAATCTGTGTGGCTAAGAGTATTCATCAAACTAAACTGTGGAAGCTCTGCCTAATATTAAACAGACTGATTTACAGATCAGTCTTTGATTATTACTAAGGCAATTGTAGTACATCACTATAGCAGCTGCTGACATTTTTACCAAAAAGAAAAAAAAAAAAAAATCATTAACAGCAACAGGAGCAAGAATGCTCTTTTCCAAATTCCTGTAAGCTCAACAGAAAAGGACAATTCTCAACTCGTGCCCCAAAACAAGTCTGGAGGTACAAAATGCATCAATAATCCTCACATTGACTGAGGCAGGCAAGGTACTCACAGCTTACAAAACTAATGAAAGAGAACCACATGATTCCTGTTCCCTGCAGGCTCCAGCACACATAAGATGCATGCCTCGTGGGGCCGAATATTAACTCATTCATAATTACCATCACCGATATTCTGTAATTTTATTATTTTAATTGCAAACTAATTGCTTTAGTTTCTTTTTCTGTTAATGTACTCTACTGGACCTCACTTACAAGAATACACTTTTAGGAATCAACCATATTACATTTAGAAATAATTACAATATTTACTACATTCTACTTAAGACCTCTATGAATCTTAGCAAAGACTCAGGCAGTTCCCCTTTTGCTGTATTGAAAATACAATTATTTCTAAATTAATCAGACTCATTTCAATCTGTCATCTTGCTAATAAAAACAATAACGAAGAAAACTCAAGACAACTGAATATATGCTCATATACCCAAATTCTGATAGCAAGTTGTTAAACACTAAAACACAGTGGCTCACATTTCTGCGGCAATAAGTACAGCATACTTTAGGATAACCAAGTGCCATAGCAGTAATGCCCAGAAACACACACACCAAGTTTACATGTACATAGTAAAGACATGCATTTTGATTTGAAAACTGAAGGTTAAGAAGATCGAAGCATAAAACTGAAGCCCACAAGGCAAGCACAGAACGGGGAAGAATAAACCAGCCTGCAAACTCAGAACTACCTAACCAGAAAAAGAAAACAGCATAGAAGTTTATAGGAGTCCTTGGAAAAAGAAATGCCTAATAGAAATCAACAGCTTGTAGGCACAAAATAACACAGACTTCCCTTAATGCTGGCATTCAAGCCAAAGTCCAACACAGAAATGTTTACAAAAGATGATTATTTTTTTATCTGGTACTTGTACCATGGAACTGTTATCACAGTTTCCATTTACCCCAAGAACTAAATAAATATCCAGATGTTAGGTGGAAGAGTAAGGCTCTCTGAAGCCATCAGCTGTATTACCTCTACTTCGCAAATGATCTGCTCTGTGACTAAGTGACTCATGAGAACCTATCCCTCTCATTTAACACACAGATCATAGTCAGGCATTTAGTTTTGTCCTTTAAAAGCAGCTTGAGATAACTAGATAGAAGGTTGAAGAAAAGTATTACTGCATTAGCAGAGAATTGTGATGCATTTATACCAGGAACATTTTAACCTACTAGATATTTTAACTTCACATTTAGGATTCAGATCCTTAGATCGTAGAATCATAGAATAGTTTGGGGTGGAAAGGATCTTAAGATCATCTAGTTCCAACACCCATGCCATAGGCAGAGACACCTCATACTAAAGATCTCATGTGATTTCCTAAGAATCAAATACTAAAACTAATTCCCAAACAAATACTTCTTCCAGGCACCTCCATTAATAGAAAAGGTGCTGTAGCAAGAAAAGGTGAAGGAGGCAGGGAATGGTGAAAAGCAACCCTTTGGGAATAACAACAGGCAAGGAGGAATACTGATTGCATTAAGGGAGTGTGTTCCCAGAAAAGGAGAGCTGTATGATGGCTGCTATGAACAAATTACTAGGCTTGTTTCATTCAGCTTTCTCGAGCAACAAGGAAGTGTACACATAGGCCCAAAATGGGTGAAAACAGCTCCTGCAGTTGACATACTCAAGTGGTAATCTTTTACACCTGCCTTTTGTTCTAAAGTTTATTGCCTTACCATATTGCCTGTCACAACTGAGGCAACTACCTGTTAACTTGAACCTCCTTCTACCACCATTTTCAACAGTTTCTAACAATTATCCCCAAAACTGGTCAGAGCAACTGACAGTTAATCTTATCAGGTACCACTTTTACTATACATTCCCGGATGTCCCTCAAGTACCTTGACATTCTTACCTAAAAAAAGCTGTACAACTTTGGATAGCCTTTAAACAGACTCCATCCTTATTTCCAAGTTGGTATCATTTGCTCCCCTTCATCATCAAATGTAACTCTCAAAACTACTCTAAGTTTCTGAAAGATCAGGGACACCTGTGAATGCATTTTTAGAAAAGCTAGTTATTTTTAAGCCAGTCCAGGAAGTCAAATCAAAAACCTAACTTCTTTGCAGGGTACAATTCATTTGTACTCTGCCTCCTGGGTGGGACAACAGAGAGCAGAGATGTCTGTACCATGCCTACAAGTTTGGTAGGAAGATAAAATTGCTCTTTCTTTACAACATGTAACCCACATTTTTCCTCCAATAATTTTCAACATATAAAAATGTTCAGCAAATAAAAAAGATACAGAAAAAGGTGAGCAAGGATGCCAACAGCAACAGAGAAACAATGACAGAAATAATCTCCCATGTCAATTTCAAATGGGCAGTTCGGAAACTATCTCAAGGCAGAGAAATATAGAGAACTTGCAAAGCAGCATCCTAACAGGAGAGATGCCTATGGAAATACAGAAATCCTCAGAAACTCAAAGAAGAAACTAAAAACTCCTCTCAACCTAGAAAGGAAGATAAATATCTAGAACAGACAGTTAGAGAAAAAGCAGCTAGAAAATGCAAAAATCATTTAAAAAATGGAAGACAATAAAAGAGGCAAAGATGGAACAATATAAACTTTGTGATAAAACCATGCTCAAATGAGGAAGAGTCCTAAACTCATCCTGATGACCAAGGCGGTTGGTGACAGCATTGCTTCACTAAAGGGAAATCCTGCCTGACCAATTTGTCGGCCTTCTATGATGGGGCTACGGAACTGATGGACAGGGGTAGAGCAACTGATATCATCTACCTGGACTTGTGCAAAGCGTTCGACACTGTCCCACATGACATCCTTGTCTCTAAGTTGGAGAGACATCAATTTGATAGGTGGACCACTCGGTGGATAAAACACTGGCTGGATGGCCACATGCAAAGAGTTGTGGTCAATGGCTCAATGTCCAGCTGGAGACCAGTAACAAGTGGTGTCCCTCAGGGATCGGTCTTGTTCAACATCTTTGTCGGTGACATGGACAGTGGGATTGAGTGCGCCCTCAGCAAGTTTGCCAATGACACCAAGCTGAGTGGTTCGGTTGATACGTTGGAGGGAAGGAATGTCATCCAGAGGGACCTTGACATGCTTGTGAGGTGGGCTGATGCCAACCTGATGAAGTTTAACCATGCCAAGTGCAAGGCCCTACACCTGGGTTGGAGCAATCCCAGGCACAGCTACAGGCTGGGCAGAGAAGAGATTCAGAGCAGCCCTGCAAAGAAGGACTTGGGGGTGTTGGTCAATGAGAAAATGAACATGAGGCAGCTTCAGTGGGCACTTGCAGCCCAGAAAGCCAACCATATCCTGGGCTGCACCAAAAGAAGCGTGACCAGTAGGTCGAGGGAGGTGATCCTGCCCCTCTACTCTGCTCTCCTGAGACCTCACTTGGAGTATTATGTGCAGTTCTGGTGTCCTCAACATCAAAAGGACATGGAACTGCTGGAACAAGCCCAGAGGAGGGCCATGGGGATGATCAGGGGACTGGAGCACCTCCTGTATGAAGATAGGCTGAGAAAGTTGGGGCTGTTCAGCCTGGAGAAGAGAAGGCTGCGTGGAGACTTCATAGCAGCCTTCCAGTACCTGAAGGGGGCTTATAAGGATGCTGTGGAGGGACTCTTCATGAGGGACTGTAGTGAGAAGACAAGGGGTAACGGGTTCAAACTCAAGCAGGGGAAGTTTTGATTGGATATAAGGAGGAAGTTTCTTACTGTAAGGGTGTGAGGCACTGGAATGGATTGCCCCGGGAAGTTGTGAATGCTCCATCGCTGGCAGTGTTCAAGGCCTGACTGGACAGAGCCTTGGGGGGCATGGTTTAGTGGGAGATGTCCCTGCCCATGGCAGGGGTTTGGAACTAGATGATCTTAAGGTCCCTTCCAACCCTAACTATTCTATGGTTTTCATTTTTTTGTAAAGATATTACACTGAAGAGTTTACTGACACACTGCTTAATGACATTATCTCAGAGCTGGTCAAACGGAAAAGGAACTCACAAACAGGACCTTCTGAACAAGCATGCTAAAAGGTTCAGTTTTTCTTGTGCTAACTCATAGATGCTAACTAATTCAATTCTGCCGAGCACTTGAGCACATGCTTGACTTTGAGAATAATCTCATCCGTATTCAGTAAAACACTTAAAAATCACATACTTAACTTTCAAAACACAAGTGGTCCGATTTACTTCAATGGGACATAAGCACAATGCTGAGTTCTTTGCTGGATCAGTGCACAAGGATATAATTTAGCCCCTCTTCACTGGATGATTTGGACATCCTCTGTCTTACCATTTCGTAATAAAAGACAGAATGGTAAAACTTTAAAGGGTAAAATTAGCTACATGCTAACTGTAAACCAAATTGCCCTCTTCTGAGTGCCTTTCTGGGTTATTGTAAAAGCTGAAATGAATTCTCAGTCATTTTACACAGCAAGAACAAATGAATATATTATTTTCTTAAATTTATGCACAACCCTAATTGCTATGCAGCCGCAATTAAGATCTAAGAAATGCAAAACCAAGATACCATATGGTTCTCAGTTCCAAAATCAAGAGAGACAAAAGCAGATTTCACACATCTGCATTTGAACATAAAACTTAGATTACAAGACAGCTAAATAACACATGCCTCCATGCTTTCCCAAGTTTTTTAAACACAGTTTTGAATGCATAAAAGAGGTGTCAAAAAAAAAGAGCCTGGGTATTTCCCAATTACCTCTTAATAAGTAAACAGTTTGCACATAAATATGTAATAATTCCAGACAAAAAAAATTGATTCAGAAGTAGATATTACTCCATTTCTACATACATACTTACAAGATAGCAACATTTACATATCACTGACCTCTGACTAAAGATGTTTTGCTAATTTAGTTATGCTCTTTTGTGATAAGTAGGTTTGCACATTGCTCATTTTACCCAAGCATATGTTGTCTACTTTTATCAGCATTGGTAAGTCTCAAGAAAGTTGGAGGGGGGGAAAAAGGTTAGTAAATGAGTGGTGTCCCTCAGGGATCGGTGCTGGGACCAATCTTGTTCAACATCTTTGTCGGTGACATGGACAGTGGTATTGAGCGTGCCCTCAGCAAGTTTGCCAATTCTTTGTTTTATGACTTTGTTTGACTGTTCTTTGATATTTTGGTGTCTTTCTATGATGGGGCGAGGGTGCTGGTGGATAAGTGAAGAGTGATTGATACCTACATGACTACCTGGACTTGTGCAAGGCATTTAACATTGTCCTACATGGCATTGTTGTGTCTAAACTGGAGAGGCATGGATTTGACAAATGGACCAGTCAGTGGGTAAGCAACTGGCTGCATGGTCACACTCAGAGTTCTGGTCAACGGCTCGATGTCCAAGTAAAGACCAGGGACAAGTGGTGTTCCTCAGGGGCCAGTATTGTGACCAGTGCTGTTTAACATCTTTGTCGCTGACATGGACAGTGGGATCGCTGAATGCGCCCTCAGCAAGTTCACGGACAATATCAAGCTGCACGGTACAGTTGACACACTAGAGGAAAGGGATACCATCCAGAGGGACCTTGATGGGATGGAGAGGTGGGCCAGTGCCAACCTCATGAAATTCAACGAGGCCAAGTATAAGGTCCTACACCTGGGTCAGGGTAATCCCAAGCACAGCTACAGGCTGGGCAAAGACTGTATTCAGATTAGCCCTGTGAAGAACAGCTTGAGGGCATCTTTTGACAAGAAGCCCAACATGACCCAGCAATGTGTACTTGCAGCCCAGAAAGCCAACTGTATGCTGGGCTGCATCAAAAGAAGCATAACCTGCAGGCCAAGGGAGGGGACTGTCTCCTTCTACTCCCCTCTCCTAAGACCCCACCTGCAGCACTGCATTCACCTATGGGGCCCTCAACACAAGACGGATGTGGACCTGCTCAAGTGAGTCCAGAGGAGTGCTATAAAGATAATCCGAGGGCTGGAACACTTCTATGAAGACAGGTTGAGACAGTTGTGCTTGTTCAGCCTGGAGTAGAGAGACTATGTGAAGACCTTAGAGCAGTCTTCCAGTACCTAAAGGGGGACTACAGGAGATCTGGGGAGGGACTTTTTACAAGGGCATGTAGTGACAGGACAAGGAGGAATGGCTTTAAACTGACAGAGGGGAGATTTAGATTAGATGTTGGGAGGAAGAACCAAAAAAAAAAACCCTAAAAAAAAAACAAAACCAACCAAACAAAAAAGTCTTTACAGTGAGGCTGGTGAGGGACTGGCACGGGTTGCCCAGAGAAGCTGTGGCTGCCCTATCCCTGGAAACATTCAAGGCCAGGTTGGACAGGCTTTGTGAAACCTGGTCTAGTAAGAGGTGTCCCTTCATCAGAAGTAGATGATCTTAAAGGTCCCTTCTAACCCAAACCATCCTATGATTATTCATCTTCAGAAAAAAAAGACCAAATTATCTAATAGGCAGCCACCCACATGCAAGTATCCAGGCAATGCCCCTGTCCTAGCTCAGCTCCTCCTCGCTAAGCACTGAGGAGCACAGCACAAAGACCCTGGAGCTCAGGCCCACTCCCCAAGGGCAGAGTCAAAGCAGCAAGCTGAGATATCCAAATGCTTGCACCCTCTATCTTTGCCTTGACCTTCCTTGACTACTGGGTTCCAGGTAAAGGCCTTATGAGATCACAGGGGCATTTGTTGACAGAGCGGAAGGGGGCAACTGCTGACGCCATCACCCCAGCACTGCTCGGGACTGGCTGAGCTCCGTTGGGTGATGGTGTGAGATTGTCAGTGCTGAGATTGCAGTTCATCAGGGAGCAGCGTAATGCTCAGCCTGTGGCGGTTCCTTGTCCTTGCTCTCTGCATGGCCAATCTCTTCCCCAGCAGCCTCAGCCTTTCCAGCCGTCCTGCCTGGGCCACCGTCATGGGGGATGTGCCTCGCCAAGACCAGGGCACTGGCACAGGGAGCCAGTGTTACTACCGGCCCTGCCCTGAAGAGCCACTTCAGTCCTCCTCCACTCCACTCACTGGGGACCTGGGGGCCCTGGAGGTGACATTTTTGAGCTGGTCACACCTGTGCCTGCTGCTCAGCGGAGTTTTGCTTATATGGTGCCTTTGCAGAAAAGCCAAGAGACACCAGAGAGAGGCGAGTGGTGGGGGTCAGGTAGGTGGGATGCTGACAGATGTCTGGGAGCCAGGACCCACCAAAGCCTTGGGACAATGTGTAGGATAAGGACTAACAGCCCATGTGGAGAAGAAAGCCTGGCCAAGTGCCAAATGTTCTCTGCCTGTTCCACAGCCCTTTGATCAACCACAGGAGGTCGATGTGCGTCTTGGCCACAGAGAAGGAAATGAGGACAGGCTTACCCATGGGAGGAACAAGGCAGAGCCTGCCTGAGTTTTTTTTTTTGCACTATCCTACTGCTCAGGAAAGCCCAACCAAACTTGAGTTTCTCCAGGGGAGGACAAGCCCAGCCAGAAGGGTTTCAACCTGATCCTGCCCTTTTCACCATTCTCCCTGCCCTGTCATTTGCAGGAGATGGGCCAGACACCCTCAGCACCTCCAGGGACATGCTGCCAGGATGACTGCTCATGCAAGAACTACGAGTTGATCTGTCAGCTGAAGGAAAATCCTAACTTGATGAAGAAGTACCTGAGGCACCTGCGCAACTGCTACCTGCAGGAGGACATTCTGCAGAGATAAGAGAAGAAGGAAATGTGGTAAGACTTGGAAGAGGAGGAGACACATTTCTCTGACTAGACAGCCACATCTCCCTAAAGGCTGGGGGGCAGCGACAGGGCATTGTAGGACATGCAAAACAACCAATGCTGTCCCTGCGCACTAGGACATCTCCAACAATTAGCATTTTATGTGAAACCAGCTCCAAGCTAAATGTAATAACAAATGAACGTTCAAAGACAGAGGCAAGTTACCCTGCACAGGGATGTTTCAAAGTGCCTTCCAACCAAAGAGAAATAACACTCGTGAATTCTTCAGGGTTCTCCAAAGAAGCATGAAAAAAGGACTGCATCCACAGTATTTAAGGCACACTCACAAAATCAGATGCCTCCTACACTGTCCATGAATAACATTTCTATAACTAGCCCCACAGGATCAAGTGAGGCTGTTCTCACATCTTGAGTTCAACAAATTCAAATGCCACACTCCCGCTTTTCATGTTACATTAGATTTTCTTCACCTTGCTACAATATTAAATAAATATTCTCTCAGATCCCCAAGGTCAGATCTCTCTTTCTGTCCTAGATTCATCTCTTAGAGCAGTGGTGCAAAAATGACTGCAAAGACCATAATAAAACATAAAATTTTACATCTTACTAGTTCCACTGACAAAATACCTCCTTTGTTCCTATCACCCTACCCCTCTTCATTCACAAAGATCACACATTCTCCTTCTCAGCCATGGTCACACATATTGTAATCATGTCTTTGACCAACTTTCAGCCAATTTAAGTTTTACTACAAATCAAAGCAGCGATTTTGGAACCCATCACTGTAACAGCTGTGACTTTCTATGCGTAGAATGGAAGGCTGCCTGACTCAAACACAAGGGCACAGGAACCTGTCACAGAACCAATAAGTTGAGGCTAACTGAAATGTGTTGTTCAAACTCAATTGAAGCTTCACTAACATTGACTACAGATTCGGGATGTCACACAGATTCTTCACTACACTGCTGATTCTTTAAGCTTATGGCAAACGATCCAAAGTGTGAAATCACTCACCTCCTAAAGGGAGGGCTTTCAACCTCCAGCAGTCAACTTGGCTGGCATCCTGACCCAAGAGTCCCCAGCTGCAGGCCCACAGCTCTGAAGAGGACCGATTCAAAATGCCTCTCCAGTGAGGCTGTGTTTATACCCTGGTCAAATATGGTCATGTAACCCCTCACTGGCTCAGGACCCCGACTTCCTCAACCCTGTCCCTCCTGACCACCACCACATGTGTTGCACAAGAGCTGCACATGAAGGAAGTT
The DNA here is from genome assembly GCA_028858755.1 of Ara ararauna. NCBI lineage: Eukaryota > Metazoa > Chordata > Aves > Psittaciformes > Psittacidae > Ara > Ara ararauna. Next base: position 50,945,870 of record CM054376.1, on the reverse strand, counting down.
TTCCCAAGCTCTTATCTTGGGGGGGAAGCTTTCATGGGCTTTTACAGGGCAGGTGTACCTGTCACAGAACCCAGTGAATAAGAGAATGCAGAGACATAGGAGGCAAATCCAGCAAGAGTGGTGTTAGGGCTTGAGAACCCCCCCTGGTCACTGGCCAGAAATGAACTGGTCAGAATGCGGGCTGAAATTCCATCCTGCACAGATTCTGGGTACATTTAATGAAGCCAGCACACTTCCAATGAGGTATGTACTAACATGTCAATCAATGGATGTTTGGTTATATAGGTATACAAGCAACAAGTCCTTTGAAGGAACTAGAAGATGTAAAGACCACCCTTTATAGCACTATAATTTCTTGCTGTGATGTACCCATCTTGTCATGCAAAATTAGCTAGCAAAAAGATTCCACAGTGAATATTCCTTATGTAATGTCAAAAGAAGAAAAACAGTATTTACAATGGCTAGCAACATATTTCTCAGGACTTCTGGACAGATTTTGTCAATACAACACAGTAGCTTGGCAGAAAAATACGTATGAAACTTTTTTAAGCAATAATTTTACCATATCAACATCTTTCTGCCACTTGTTTCCCCGAGTGAGGAAAGTACAAGTTCCTCAAGTACAAGTTGTTATTGTACAAGTTCATTATACATCGAGACTTCTGGTTCTATCTTAAGTTCAGTTATTTGAATCCTTTATCAACATCTTCAATAGTCCAGAGCAAGCAATGGGTCAGGATGAGCTCCAAAATCTTTAAGTGGCAAGCCCTTCTGAAACACAAATAGACACAAGCAAACAGGGGACAAAGAGCACCTACAACTAAAACTGCCTTACAAACAGAACACTAATCATGGATTATTCTAGTACTATCCCAAACCCTCAAGTGGGAAAGTTCTGCTGCTAATCATTAGACCAATGCATATGCTGTTTGCTGAGAACATATGGCACAATTGTAACGGGAACTGCTGACTAAAGGAATATAGCACTTCATTCGGATAATGAGGCATAACTTGAGAAGCATTTTCACTGCTCAGCATCATGCACTAACCACGTACAAGTTGCTGTACCACCAAGTATCAGGATTTTGGCATATTTCCTTAGTCCTTTTTCTAAACTGTTCACCTTGATTGTACTTTTTCCATTCTGAATACATAGCTAGGACCCAAAGTCATTCAACAGACCAAATAAGACAGAAGTAAAGGACATCTCACACTCTCTGGGTTTGTTGGCAATAGCAGGCTAACCTTCAGAGAAAAGAAATATGTTCAGGGTTATCTTTGTTTTGATAAAATAATTTTTAGTCTCTGGGTAACAGCACTGAATTTACAATCTGACCTGAAAGTCTGTAACAAACTCTAAAACCAAAATATGCCCACCCAAAACCTGTTTAAGTGTGTGCTAATCAATTTTAAATGTATGAATGAAGTGGTTTCATATTTACTTGAACTTGTTACTACTCCTGTCCTCTACCACCACTCATTCTTCCGTATGCAAGACACTGTGTTTATTTGAGCAGATGAATCATCTAATTTGACACAAAAGCAAGTGGACATAGAGGCTGCTAGGGATTAGCCCTACTGTGTTTCATCTGCTTTCAACAGACAAAAACTATATTCAGCATCCTACTGCTCCTGTTACCGCGCGTTCCTTTTTCCTTGCAGTCTTGCAGTGAATTACAAAATACACGTTTTTCCTCTTACTCAGCATTTCGCATTCCACAATTTATTGAATGAGGAAGTCATTAGCAGGTCAAAGCTCTAGCGCTCAAATGCTGGCATGCCTCTTTAAAGTTACTTCCATTCTCATACAAATACTTCACAGGCATGCAATGCAGAGGGCACTTTCACGCACCTGCTCCCATCTGATTTGAAGAAACTGTATGCAAGGAAATACTTGCAGCATTCAGGCCTATAGCTTACATTAAACGTTATGATCTCACCTTTATCCACTGTGACTGCAGCTTTAAGAATATCCTTTTATACCGATGATCTGAAAAAAGTTACAAACAAAAGACAGACACACCCACGAAATGAAGAAAGCAGCCAACTATTCAGACTTTAAACTTTGCTCAGCAAGATGACTATCAGAATATAAGAAACAAAATACATAGGGATTTCAAATGGAAAATACAAGGAAAGTGAGGTTACAAGGTTACTAAGAATAGAAGTGGAGCCAAACTGTCAAAGTACTCCTAAAGCTATGAAGGAGATATGGCTGGACAGGCAATTCAGATTGTACTGAAAATATAATCAATTACTTAATACAGTATTACAGATAGTTTATCACAGCCCAACACAAAAAATTTCAGCCCACAAAAATAAAGCATTTCTGGGAATTTCTACATCAAATATACTGGTAAAAATCCAGAAGCTTAACACCAGCTACAGAAGTAGCTGATTTTATAGCTATTACATGTAATTTTACTTGCAATATATGTAACTCCACTACTTTAATCCAGACTAACTGAAGTTACATGACAATAGTAAATCACGGAGTGCTAATCCAACCTCTGATCAGCCAATTCATATATGTCATCTGCAATCTAAAGGTGCTGTGGCAGAATAAACTGTTGCTTGAAAGAAGAGCTGAATCTGTGGTTTTATTCCTCTCTGTTCCCACAGCTCCTGCTCTAATCTTTTCTTCAGGATAGTTGATGTTGTATAAAGATTTCAAGCTGGGGACAGCATTGCAAGGCACATACCTGCATAGCTGTCCTCGTGTGGCGCCGACACCTGTACACTGCAGCAGCAGAACTCTATTGCATCATGCCCTGCTCTAACTCCCCAGCTTCAGCCTGCATCTAAAAGATCCCCAAAAGTTTCACAAGTGAATAGGGAAAATGACAGCCATAATCCTCAAACTCTGACAGACAAAAGCAGAAATGACAGAACAACTGACTGAACAGCACAAACCCAGGTTTCCCTCTGCAGTTTTTGAAGATGAAACTTGTACAAGGCAGCAAGTGAGCTTCTGGAAAGGTAATAAATGCAGAAGATACTGTAGCAAAGAGAAAGTAATCCCTTGAGACACTGAAATTTCAGAGCAATATGGACTGTATCCAGGCACTATCAGTATAACATAACATTAGCAGCTCATACTGCTTCTGTGGAGATTATAAAAATACCAAATCTCAATGCTGTGAACAAGACTGCTGAAATAAGTAAGACAAATCAAGTGAAAGACTTGGATAACACATCATAGAAATATTTTTACACAACTAAGATGTCAAATAGTTTCAGCAGTTGCTGTTGACAGAAATAAGGAAAAGACAATGTTGAATGAGAGACATGAAGGCTTGTAAGGTTAGTCAGGACTTGAGTTATTCTCCCATTTAGGAATGGGCTGTACAGCAACACGATATTCAATAGGAAGGCAAAAACTAGAAGAGAGGCTGGCAATAATTCCCTGACAGTCTGTTTTGGGCTACATGAACTATTATATCTCTTTATTTCAGGGAGGTAGAAATAACTGAGAGAAACAAAATCCCACCCACAAGCTCCTATTTTGATAACCTGGTTTAAACTGCATAGGAAAAGCCATTAAGTTATAATTCTTAATTTGGTCACTAAGATCAAATCAAGCCCTACTGAAAATACAGGGAACCCCACAATGAGGAAGGAGGAAGTATTTATTTTGCTGACAAACGTCTGAGCGTAATAGAAGGGGTGCAGTGATGGCACAAAGGTGCGAACAGCTACAATGCTCCCAAGAGAGGATGGCTGAAGCCGTGCCACAGAGAGATAATACTAAACATCAACTGAAAAGACATCAACTTGACAGGATTCAGCAACAAGGGTCCTATGAAACTTCACCCCTAAACACAATCCACAATTCACAATAAGAACTGCCTGAGGCGCAACAGGACATACAACAACAGAGGTCACAACTCATACCATTTCACACAAGAAAAGGTGAATTATACCAAATTTTACCTTGCCTGCCCATCTACTCACATCATTTAAGGTTAATGTATTATTACCCTCACTTCCACTTCAAAACCAGGAGCAGATTTCTTTGGTGCCCATGCTTTACAAGTTCAGGCACACTGAACTCTACCTGAAATGCAGATGTTAATTATTCAATAGTTGGATCTGTCACATGGAAGACAATAAAATACACTAGCATCTTTTGACCCAAAACCAGCACTTGCTAGTGTAACAGTGGTGATGACTGCCAGGTATTGAGCCAAAAACCTCAGAAAAGATGAGCATGGATTTCTTGAGAGCAAATCCTTTGGCCGCAGTTTGGTCTGGTAAGCCATGCAGAAATTCAGTTGTTCCACAGATGGAATCTAAAACATATGTAGGCAGCTGCACTCATTAGAGGTAACTCCCTCACTCTGCCTCACAAAGGTTCTAAAAATAAGAAGACAATAGCCAAAAAACCCTCTACTTTCTTGTACAAAATATTTTAAACATATCATTATCACCTGGACATTAATAATTTTCACTATTTTTCTCCTAGTTCTATTCCAGCCACCTTCTCTGGCTGAAGTATAATAAATCAGCAACAGAAAATGAGCAACTCAGAACAGAATGTGTGGGAAAATCATCTGGAATTTAAATCCATTAAGCTCAAGAAGATGATGTAACAGCCAAACTGGTTTCATAAATTTAAGAACCTCACCAGCCTCATGGATCATCCTCAACATCTCAAAGTGTTCTAAAATAACAGCGATATTTTCAGAGTACTAAAAGAAATTGAGAGGGAACTATTCTTGCATTTTTCTTGCTGTGATTCACCATGAAAGAACAAGACATTTTGTCCCACTGCATTACCACAACAGCTTGTCTGCTGATAATGTGACAAAAGAAGTGGATTTCTGCAATATCTTTCTTGGGTGCTGGCTTTATAGGGTAAGCTTTAAATAGTACCCATCACGCTACCACAACCATCAATATATGACAAACACAGAAAAACATCGCAGTTGTCTGTAAGTGGTTGCAGGGCACAGCATAGCTTTTACTTTGATGTCTCTATCTGAACTGTAATTTTGGTGATATCAGTATCAAAGCACTAGAAATGACTACTATCAAATTGAACTGTGCAGGCACACACACTCCCTAGCACCTAAAAATCAATACTGTTATTTAGGTTATCAACAACAAACTGCATACAGTGCTCCAAGCCTAGAGCCTGGGGTAAACATGGTTTTCCCACTGGCTTTTATAATAGCATAAAAGTGGATGCAAGTCAAAGGTAGCTTATTGATACCTAGTGAAAGTGGTTCATCAGAGGGTTTCTCAAAGACTTGATCTAAAGAAGCAACTGTCTATAAGAACGCAAGTCTATGGCTTCAGACCTTAAATCTTTATTAACCATTTTCTATGCATTTTTCACCCCCACATCAACATTAGCAAAAGAGGACATCCAATAGCATCAAAACCAAATGCTGGAATTTGTCTTATTTTCTAAAAGAAAAGAGACTTTGCATTATTAGACATTACAGCCACGTTTATGACTCTACCTTCAAAAAACATCTTGTTTATTCCATCTCTACAAAAGCAAAAGAAATTGAACCATGTTTCAGTTAGTATTTAACTGCTTACTTTCAGGAAAAAAAATAAATAAAAATACAATTTTGCTCACTTTTTAGAACTGGAGTAATGCCAGGCAAAACCCTATAATGGATAAATATCAAATAAAACTGATTAATATTGGTGAAGACTTCTTTGTTTTTCTGACACTATATCATTTGAAAAAGAAAACTGCAGTTAATTTTAAACATGACTATTTACCCCAAGTACTCGCATAATGTCATGGATGAAAGCATTCTGAAGCACAGAATGTTTTTGAATGCTTTTTTTTCAGCACAAAAGCACTGAAGGGATCAGTATCGCTGGCTAAACAGCCACCAGAAAGCTATTATTTTTTAGAAAATTAGCTCCTTGAAGACACATAAACACTATCATGACTGTTATCTCAAATGCTCCTTTACTATACAAAATTATACTAAAAAGGTGTATTTTCATCCCATATTGAAAGTATGGTTTAAGAATCATAGGCAAACAGATGATGTTTGGTTTTAGCAGCAATTTTTCTTTTTCCTGCTCCAAAAAGTCTTATTGTAGATGAGACTGACAGCTAAAACACCATTAGATCCATGGACAATGACGAGATGTTTCACCACTAACCCAAAATAAAATATTTTTAGAAACAAATACAATAGCAAATTATCACATTTAAGTGCTAGTTGTTCCTGTATGCATTTTGAAGTGCTAACAAATCTTAAATATCCTCACTAAGGTGTCTGGCTTGGCATTATCAGATATTTGTACTAGCAATGTGTTCACAATGCAGAAAAAAAGTCCAAATACCAGCTGTTCCTAGAGGCTGAAAATAACTATGGTCTACCTACAGTAATCAGTACAACCCAGGGCTCGCTTCTGGATGGCAGCTTATCCAGGAAAGGATTTGTTCCCCAGATGAACTTTCAGCACTAGACATACAACAGCAGTTCCTGGTCCCTGCTCTAACTTTATTATTTTCTATAGTCTAAAGTAAACAAGTTGGAAAAAAATCTTTATCTTAAGACACAGCAGAATGGAAAATGGACAGAGCTTGAAAAATTGGGTCACTGATACATGAGTCTTCTGTACTATGTGGGCAAGTATTGCTGTGAAAACTCTGCCACTATAACCTACACATAACTGAAATACTTGAACTTTATTTCATAAACATAACTTTACTTCAAAGTAAAGTTTGCCTGAAAGACCTTTTTAATCAAAAAAGAACTATTTCCATTCCTATTTTTGACACTGCTAATTCTTCCTTGATTGCCTAGAATAACACTGGGTTTATCTATTTTAAGAATAAAATGGGTTTTCTTCTCCAGAAGCAGAGATAACTGAAAATGTATTTAGACATACTTTCAGTAGGAGGCCACAATGATAGGAAAACGTCATTTGATACAAAAGCCAACATGCTCACTGAGGACAGCAATGCAAGTCACTCTTGAACAGCATTACACCACATTTCCACACTGAAAGAGATTTTTGTGAGCCTGGGTTCAACAGCTGAGACAGCAGCTCAACCAACTTTAGTGCTACCTTATTATTACAGGTTCTATTAGAATCGGTGTAATTAAGGAACTGTCAGCAATTCCATTATGAATTCTTTTCCAGGGATTAATAAATGAGCTGTAAAATTTGCCTTCAGATAGGATTTTGCATCTGGGTGTGAGTGCTTTTTTCAATGCCAAAAAAAAAAAAAAGTCTGAGTTTTTCCCCTTTTCTCTGAATATAGACAATTATAATACTTAAAAATATTTGAAAGCTTTCTGAAATGCAGTGCCTGTAACAGTAGAGCAGCACTTTAGGAGTTTCTTAAGAAAACAGTTCAATACAAATGTCTTATTGTGGACATAACACGGACAAGAGATTTATGAGGCATGGAGTCAGCTCCTGCCAGCAGACTCTCTTGTGACTTTAGGCAGGTAACTTAATGTCCCTGTGCTTCACCTTCCCTGTCTCTGGAAGGAGGATAATTGGCATAATGATCTACACATGAAATACCCTCACTGAAACCTAGGGAATACACTCTGTAACTGTCCTGTCCTTTTTAATATAATATGTGACTATTGACCCTTGCATATCTGCAGACTCTACACCTCTACCACATAACAAAAAAGAGGGCTAATATAAAAGTTTCAAGATCCTGATTACACCTGAATGTTGGAGGTTTATATTTTTTTACTACCCAGATAACTATACCAGGAAATTCTTCCAATCTGTTTAATCAAACATTAAAAAAACATGAGCAAGGCTTTGGCTTACTCCAAGATTTTCAAAGTTACCACTGTTGGTACTACCTTTTGCCACCTCCCTATGTATACCTGATCAACATACATATATACCTGATAATATATATAAAAATATACATAATATATATATTTTATATATTTTAATAAATATATACCTGATCAAAATTTCCATGATACAAAAAAATTATCTTTTTAATTTCTTGAGAACTTCTTTGCTTCTCAAAAGCAGAATCTCCCAAATACGAAAGGCAAATGAACAACAGAACAACTCTTGGAAGTAGCACATTTAGGAAAAATTGCCCTACTTTCAAATTTCTGAACAAATTAACTCTTCTAGGCAGTATTCCTAGGTATACTTCTTCCCAGAGGGCTTTTAAACAGAAGGACTCGCATCAGGAAACCTAAAGACCAGTGCTGTAGTTGTACCATCAACAGAAACTCAGGGCAGTTGGTGAACAGACACATATTGCAGTTACCAGTCTTGAACTGTGCAAATATAAAGAACCTCAGATAAGACTATTACCAAAAATAACACACTTAGAAAAATCGCACAGGGCCAGAGGAATTCCAAAACTCCTCCAAAAAAATCATCACCTATTCAGAGACTTTTCAGACTTCTTTTCATCCACATATCCTGAGTAGTTGTAGGTTTTACCTAAACTACACACTCACCTTATAGATAATGACATTACAGACAGATAAATTGAGACAAAGGTTACAAGGTGCTCACTAGTGGTCAAGCATCAAAACAGTGATAGAGTTGAAAGCAGTTTCCCACTTTGGAATTTGAAGGAAGATGTCTCAAACTTGGGAAATTTTAGAATCAAATGCATTGTTAAAAATAAGAGTAAAAATTTAGCAACTATGTGTACATGCCTGTGTGCAGATCTCCTAAGTTAAATTTACTTCTTGTGCTGCAAAGTAGATGTAGGCCTCAATTTTTCAGTATTTTCTTTCTTCTAAAGACTAGGGAAAAGCTTGCTGAATCTTATTTGGGAAGTGCAAAGTTCAGACAGCTCATTTAGTCCATTACAAACCTCACTATCAAATTACAACTGTAGTTTGAATGAAGGAACGGGTCGATATATACTGTTTGGCCTCTTCCATAAGCAAATGAAATAAGAGGTCCGTCTTCCCAAAATAGTTATTGATAAAGCAAACCTATTCTGACAAAGGAAGCTAACATACTGTGGATTTAATCAGGTGAAAAAATTACCATATCTTCATTTTTTACTTAAAATAAACTAATTATTTGCAGAATGAGTTGTCTATAATTGGCATTAGTCAGATGCTAAATTTTGTATGTTCCTTCATGCTCTCCTAGTAATATATAGATGTGTATACTGAATACTTCTAAAAATGGTAGCTACTTCAGCGTTCTAAAGAAGCCAGCTTCCTCAAAGAAAAATAAGAAAATACTAATTTTCTGCTTCAAATAAGAAAAAAAGCAAAGCACCTCAAAGTTTTATTGCAAGTACTGTCATATGATACTCATCCAAGTTACAAAATCTAGTTCAGAAGTCGTTTCCTTCTTTTACAATATGGCCTTACCTATATTTCTCTGAAGTAAGTTGTCCATCATAAGTTTACTCCAGAATTTTAATCCAGAGTCTTAAATTTAGAGCACTTTTAAAACCAAAATATAAAAAAATGTAACAGCAAGATACAGAAAATTATGCTGCTGCATATCTGGTCCATGCAAATCAATGTGCACCGTTTTAGGGTGGTTTGGGGTTTTTTTTGCAATTAAAAACTGCTTCTTGAACAAATACCACCAACTATGGTCTATTTCGGTCCACCCTAAGGTAAACAGTTCAACTGGGTTTCAGCTCCAGCCAGTCAAAGGCTCTCCTGGGTGGTGCCAGATAGATCTGTAGAAATTAAAGAGTAAGCACCAGAAGCACAGTCAGCAATCACAAGACAGGAAGCAAAAACAGCAGAGGTAGCAAAAGAGGTTACAGCTAAGAATCCTATGAGGACCCTGAGGAAGAGGAAAAAAAAGAAAAAAGAAAAAATATGATAAAGGAAAATGAGTTTTGTAGTCAAAACTGAGCTTACAGAGAAAAAGAGTTGGCAACCTTTGAAGAGACAACTACTACAGGATTGGAGAGAAAAAACCTTTATGCTAACAGAAAAGCAGAGGCAGAATTTTGTTTGCCTCACTATATTTTTGGAAGTTCATCTATCTCCAGTCCACCCCCTTTCAGCTGCCTGTGCACAAATCCCAGCACTTCAAGGGAGCTCGCAAAAAATAAACTGAACATGGCACTTTTACATCTGTATAGACTAAAGAAACAAAGCCTGATTCACTTGTCAAAATTCACAGCAATTTGACCAATTTTAGCAGCACAAAAGGCATTATTAAAATGGTATTAATGTTATTAAAACAGCATAACCTCACACCATAGCTCAGTATCACACACATCCTTTACTTGCTACATATAACCATTCCTTCTCCTCCATCCAAGCCCACATCCTCACAGCCTTTTAATTTTGTCTCTTTCATCTCAATGCCCTTAAATTCCATATTCCAAATGTTTTGAAGAAGAAAAATTGTGTCCAGAAAACCAAATGCTTTGCTATTGAGGCTGTAATCCTTTAAAAGCTGTCCCACTGAAGTGAGTGATCCCGGCTTCACCTACCTCACAAACACCAATCAAGACACTCGAAGGAGAAGATAGGTATCAACAGTCCCATCTTTTCCTGCAAACTGCGGGGAACTTTAAATGTTTGTTGGGGTTTTTTTTTCTTGAAAAACATAAAAAAAAAATTAATTAAAAAAATATCTCGTTCTTAACAAAACTATTTTTAAGCTAAATTAGTTTCTTTTAGTCTGACATATATTGAAGCAATAATCCTTGTTGGCAGAGCCAATTGTCTTTTTTTTTTTTACACATATTTGTTTTATAGGTCAGCCTCCAAACTAAACATCAATTAGACGTCAGACCTCAGACTTTTTGTTTTAGTACCTTAGTACAACTCTTAACAGCTGTCAAGGATTAAGACATCTAGAAGCCAAAGACTGATTATTTGTTGAAAGCCCCACCTGTGTGATAGCGCATTAGACTTATTTCAATCTGACAACTATTTTCAGAAGAAAAATTCTACTATAAATGAAGAGTCAGAACATACAGATGTATATGATGTACAGAAGCATAAGGAATTGCTGCATGAAATAGTAACAGAAACATTCCACCTCATTCTTAAAACCTAGCAACCCTCTCATCCAATCTTTAAAATACACAATGCTCATTACACAATAGGTAAAAACTGCCATCATTCATACAAAACACACATTCTAAATAAACATATTAAACACACTCCTATTAAACTCAAAACAGCATCATTATCACACAGGCTGGGAATAAAACACCCTTTTTACTGCAAAGATGTTTTCTAAAAGGGAGAAACAAAATCTTAAATAAAACTTAGTGGAGAGGGTCATATGACATTTTTACATGCAATTATACTTCTTGAAGTCAACAGGTTCCAATATGCAGAGCAATTAAGTGTTCATCTAACAAAAAAAATACACTTAAATTAGAACAATATGTACACAGAATGATACTTAGATCAGCAAAACTGTGTGCTGTATACGTATTTAAGAAATAGAGGCCAATCCTTGCTCTTTTCCGCTTCTCAGTACAAAGTGTCACTTATTATACATGTATCTATGAAGTTGGTTCTAATGAATTATGGCATTAAGGCAAGCTAAATGAACAGAAGAGCCTGGCACCAGGAGAGTTTCAGTACACATACGGGCAAATTCACTGTCCTGTCCTTTCTAAATAAAACTGGTGTTGAAATACACTTTATATTATTCCAGGAGATCTTATACTAACAGCTACTGAACATGATCATGAACTGGACTGACAGATCCAAACTGGTACATCATAAGTTTTCAAATTGAACATGGTGCATTTGTACTCCCACTGCACAGTCCCTACTGCAAATAAACCTGCAAAGATCTGACTGAGAGGCAGTGCAGACCTCACATACATCAGCTACGTTGTCCATTCTACATGAAGTTACACATAATCAGCTAATACGTGAACTCTGAACAGAAATCTACTCCAGAGAGCTGCCATTTCTGTCTAAAGCATAATGATTTTCGAGACCTGGTTACTAGAATAGCGGCCTAGGCTTCTCCCAAATCAGGATTTCCTGAATTTCCACAGATGGAAAATGCCTTTAATCTTCGCTTGGAGATTTTGTTTGCTGAACTTACATGGCAGCTGCAGTTTTGACTTGCAATAGAACTGCATGTAGCAGGAGCATAAATCGCCTCCTTCCTAGATATATTCACAAAAGCTGGAAACACAAAGATTTTTCACACATCAGTGAACAGGAAATATATATTGTTAAGTGTATCACTTCAATCCGTTAGTAAAGGAGTCAATTTAGTGTTTGCTTTAATGATTAACATAAGAATCATTCTCATGCTAAAAACACAATGTTAAGAGTTTTGTCTGTCCATTTGTGGAATCCTTTACATATTTTCCAAAACCTGCTTTTCCCCATGCTTTGTACCATTCATATATCCAAAAAAAAATTATTTACAAGTTTTAATTTGAAATCTGTAATAAGGTTCAAACAGGAGACTCTGACTGAGCATTTATCAATTGACATTTACCAATTGACATTTATCATAGCAAATCATAAAGCAGCTGTGTTTCAGAAAGAACACATTTCCATGGATGAGAGGTAGCAATTTCAATGAAACAAATTCATAAGCATCATCATCAAGCTCAATATATGTCTAAGAATGCCATTAGAGTGATCTCAACATACAATAGGTGTGAACTATTGAACTGTAATTAGCAAAACCCTCTTCAAATGTGCTGTATGGACAGAAAAAGATGCAGAATGCATACCAGATTTAAAAATGGACAGTGTAGCTGTGGTTAGTAAAGTACTAAATTAACTGGAAAAATACATGAGCTAGCTCAAGGGCTTGTTTACAAAGACTTAAATATGTTTTATACAACCTCACTGGGTTGTCAAAACAGAGTACTTAAAGGAAAAAATGGGAATTCCACCTGACAGCAATGCAGCAGCCACACAGAAGAATAATTTGGTGCTTGGCAATGCCCTCAAACACAAAAGCAAGGGTCAGACAAGCCCTGAGGTCTTGAAAAAAGGAAATTCCATGGAGCTTCACATTCCTCTCCTGCAATCCTTCACACAAGGCCAGCTGAAGGAGTGAGTTTAAAGACCAGCATTGGACCAATGCAGTCCAGTCTGGAACTGCAGAGAGAGTCAGAACAGCATCTGGAGTGGGGGTGCAACCTGCATTCTAAGCAATTTAAGCTACTTAGCTGGTGCACCAGCATATTCTGCATCAGCTGGAAACTCTTGGCTGTCACACTGCTGCCCAGACACACTGCTTTCCATTAAGCAAGCTCGTCAGTCATAAACATGTGTGCCTCAGTAATATTCAAAAAGTAAAGGAACAGTGACTGCAGACCAAATCCAGCAGTATGAATCTGTTCCTTGCTTTCAGTACTGAAAGAGATACTTTTTTATTTATATATGTTTTTCTTTATTTGTTTCCTTCTTAAATATTTCCTTTCCTAACACTAGAAATAAAATACAGTGTTTTGGGTTTTTTCTTCTTTTTGTCTTCAGGCCTGCCAAATTCCCCAGCAAACAGCTGTTAAACCCTTCAACCCATCTTGCCACTGCTGCAAACAGGCTCTGGCCTCCTCTCCCACCCAGCCGGGTCTCACTGCCCCCTCACCCTTCCCTGCTGTCATTATGCTATTGAGGGACAGAATAAATCAAATCGGAGAATTTAATTAGTTGAAAACTAACGAGATAAAAGCAAAGTGAATTCTCCACAGGCTTAGTTATGATACAGCTATAGTAAGGAACAGCCACACGTTAATGCCTGGGACAAAGATGATGGCAGGACCATGTTCTGGTGGCAACATGGACATCCGAGGAATTTAGGTAACTTTAATGATGGCTGCAACATGTAATAATGGCCAACAGTCAAAAATATCGTGGCAGTAAGCTGTCTTGTTATAACTTTGCCCAGTTTAGTTTTAGAACGTCTCAAATGGTTTGTTCATCCTCACCTCTAGGGAATGACTTAAGGAGAGCTTTGTCAAAAGCACTAAAGATCAATATTCTTTGTTGCGAATTTGCTACCCTTACACAAAGCATCCCTGTCCATCTTTATGCAGTGTGTCAAAGAACTGCTTTGTAACAAATTAAGTAATACTAGTGGTAGAAATAATCAGTGTACACTATAGCTGAAAATCTGCACACTACTTCAACTGTAAGCCGAAGAAAAGCTCATTCGCTTATTTGGCCTCAGAGAACGCTCAAATATATGCAAACATATATGCTAATATATGGATATACAGCATTCTCTCCAGGAAACACCTGTGTACATGTAAGGGAACTCTACCATTTCCTCAGTGTTTCAAACAAATTATTCCTTCCTTCCTTTTAGAGCAAACGGCTGAAATTTGTTTTCTGGTGAGACGAGTAAAGGATAACATTTGAACCTTTACATGTTTCCAAATTGTTGCAGGAAGCTTTCACACTGCTCCCCCCATCTCTTTCCTGTAACCACAAGGCTACACAAAGACCTTTCTCTCCTTCACATACATTCTGCAGCAGAGATTTTTGCAAGCTGATCTGTGCTGTTTTGCAAACACAACTTCTCTGCACACAGGAAGGCTGCCCTGTCACCACTAATCGCATTACAGATACAATAACTAGGCAGCCCGCACTCACTAAACCCAGGACACACAGATCCTTGCAATAATCAAGCATCATAATTTGAGTGGCTGTCAAATATTATCCTACATTTACGTTACACCCTCAATAGTACTGCGAGTAGTTCCAAGAGGAGGGTGGGAAGGGGAAGACTTGGTAAATTTTCACATCACTCACTATTTAGGCCAGTATCTGTTCATGCTACCTCAGAGAACACTATTTATCCCCTTACAAACAGCTTTAAGAAGTAGAATATGAGCCTTTGTGATACTTATTACAAGCCTTCCATCCTTTAGGGATGAGCACAGGAAAGATTTTCATCTTCAGAGTCTGACTTTGTGATTCACTTCTTGTGCTTCTTCTACAGGAAGGGATTAAAGAACTGCCCTGAGCAGTCCTGCTCCCAGGATTTGAAGGAAAGAAATGTATATTGTTAAATGCTTGAATATGATTTCATAGAAAAATTAAATTTCTGGAAAGCTATTAAGGAAATGAATTCCTCTATAGCCTCTAATTTTAAGTTTTCCATAGTATTCCTTTTTACATCTTGAAACAGTAATTTCCATTACTCAGAATGGATAAAGAAACTGGTTTATTACATGATACCTGGTAGTTTTCCAGAACAATTACCTTTGTGCTGTAAGGAAATAAGCCCTCTAGAGAAAAAAAGAACACCACAAAGAAAAGCAACATTTTAATTTTGTTTTATATATATTAAAAAATCAACAACAAAAAAAACCACACCACACACACACTAAAACAAAAAACCCTCCACCTTTTCCAGCCATTTTCTTCCTTCCTTCCCTACTTTACACTGCACTTTGATAACAGATGCATTTGACGGATTATGTGCTGGCTCTGGGTCTAAAGCACAAATGAAGGCTATTTTCTTGAAGGCCATTTGCCAGAGAAAGTCACAGGGAAAAAAAATCCCTACTCTAGCCAAAGATTCAGCTCCCCTTGGCCCACACTGAGGATGGTAGGCAGATGGCGCAAGAAAGATCTGTTTCAAGCAGAGATGTCTGAAAGCTTTTATCACATTACTGTGGGAAGTATGGCAAAAAAAGGTCCCAAATTATAGGAAAATATCCTGAGAATACATCTTTCTCTTCCTGTTTTCACGGAACTATAGAATCAACTAGTTTGGAAAAGACCTTTAAGATCATCAAGTCCAACTATTACCCCAGGACTGCCAAGACCACCACTAAACCATACCGCCAACGCAGTTTTTGAGCACTGTACTGCTGTAATAAAACTTCACTGTGAAGGTCACTGTGAATGTCACTACCAGTACTGCTTTAATAAAACTCCCATACACTTTCACTGACTCTTTAAAGATAATCAGTATATTCATGTTTCCATTTATGGTTTTGAATACTTATTTGCAGATTCTTTTCAATCAATCAGTACAACAGAACCAAAACAAGGCCAATTCCGAGCCCCATAAACATCTCTCCAATGCTTTGCCTTTCTTCTTTCTGCCATGCTTTTCACTATTTTTTATTCAGTTTTTTTTTTTTTCCTAGATCTATGCTTTTAGGGCTTTTACTGCAACTGCTTGGGGGAAAAAAATTGTTATAGAAATTCTAATTCTAAGGCATTCTTTTCTTTCTTAAAAATGACCCAGTATTCAAAGGTATTTTGTTGACAACAAGTGCAATGTGAAGGATTCCCAACCATCACCATCTAATATGCATTAGAAAAACAAGTCCCTGACACAAGATGCTTCCATTGAATAGGTACTAAGAGCAGCTGCCAATAGAGAAGTTAAACAGCACAAGCTTACCTCCATGCAAAGAAGCAAACTAGGAGCATCAGCTTATTTTATACTGGTCACTGAAAAGCTGACAGGTGGTGCCAACTACAGGTTGCTATTCATGAGACTTTCAACAACTAAATATACCTGAAATCCAACAGTAGTGTCCAGACGGATGTCTGAACTGAACACTGTATTGGTTCTGGAAGCACTACAGCTTATTATCAGTGTGCTGGGTCCTACATTCTCTGACCTAGCCTTCACACACACACAGAGGTGCCCAATCTGGGTTTGCATTAAAAGGTAAGATTCTTTATTTATTTGGAATGTTCATTCCTATTTACAATCTACTTTTTATAGCTGCCATTAAGAAGACACAAGTTTATCACATTTGAAATAAATTTTCTCTGAACACAGAATGCAGGAAGGCACCAGTTGTCAGAATATTGAAATAAGGCTCATGAATGCCTTTGAATATATGCATCAATTAAAATGAGTGTTTTAAATAGCAGATGAACAATACTCAACTTTGAGACTCCCTCTTTGTATATGAAAAGCTGTACTTACTTTGACTGTGCCTTTAATTTTAACATTCACTTTCTTTCTGAAGGAGGGTTAGCAGCCCCATGACTAAAGTGCTGGTCACAAAAACATTTTTTGTCAAGCTGGAAATAGAGAATCAGTTAAACCTCATCAAAGTATTACAGGGAATTGGAGGATCTCGCTTTCAAAACACATGCCTTTCAATTGCATCAAGGCATTTCAGTGAAATAATATTATAGTGAGGTTTGAGAAGCCTGGTGCATCCATTACCAGGCTATCAAATCTGTATCATTAGCTACACTTGAACAACCTCCACACCTCAGTGTAGTGCACCAAACAGAACTCACATCATCTGATGCAAATGCTTCTTGAGAGAGAATGAACACAGCAAACGAAAGGGTTTGGAGTTACAGGCAATGAGCTGGATATTTAACACAAGCTGGGCTCTGCAGAGGGAATACTTTAACAGCCAGCATGCTCCTGCCTCCCCTTTGTAAACTAGGACCCTTGCTTTCTCTTACCTCAGTGTTGAAACACAATGCAGCGAAACAGCAACAGTGTAGCTGATTTTTTATTGATTCTGTGCCATTTCACCATTGCATCTCCATGTTCAGACTGCATTTTAAATATGTGTTTGATAGAACGCATACATCTTTGTGATTGATGTGGAGTACTAAAAGGAAAGCCGGAAGGTCACAATGTGACATCAGGTTTTCACACATCTTGAGAAGCTGAGAAAAGGCATTTGAGGAAAAGGCTACTTAATATAACAGACACAGCTTTAACCTAAATGAATATGAGAAAACTAAGTCAGAAATAGATCCCAGTAAAGGGATTACAAATCACTCTCAATTGCATTTTGAGAGTTTTCTCAATCTCAATACTGGTTACATATGCTTACAGATGTGATCTGATCCACTACTTCAAGGAGGGGGCAGATGCCCTCAGGGTAAATACATTCATGTTGAGTATAATTCAGGCTTGATCAGAATCTAGCTATTGCTCTGCAAAGGTCTGGTCCTGCATTGCTTACAGAATGTGCTTGTAGAAAGTGCACTCATGTCACTGCTTCTTTCTCTCTCTGCAGTACAGTTCACAGGCCTTTCATAGCATATTTACACAGGTGTAAAAACGATTAAAACCCTTCCATGAGAGAGCAAATGCTTGTTAAGCGACTCATAAAAATGAACTAAACTCAAAACACAACAGTAGGATACAATTGCCCAATTAGATTAAATTAAATCTGCTATTCATCAACTTTTTATGCAAGCAATATCTGTACTAGTGCATAGTCATAGTAAACTGGGCATTCCAAATCCTTATTGACTACTAATCTATAATAAAATAAAAATACTGTGCTTTCTTATAAATTGTGGGACTCATTAAAAAAACCAACCACAACAAAATACCCAACTGAAAAAAAGATGTCAGCTTTTCAAAACTCTATCTTCAAGCAAAAAGCAGAAAGATTGCACACTTCATCCTCCCCACCAGCCCATGCTTTTTGCCTTTTTGATTTACCACAGAGAAAAACAGCGATTTTGCAATGCGTTTTTTCTCATGGGTTTTTTTCCAAAATTGACAAATATCTCTAGCACATATTTAATATTTCTATACAAATATATCTTTGGGCGCAATGAGATGCACATAAAACAGCTTGAATTTTACACTTGCACATGCAAGTATACGTGGATGAGTAAGCATGAGAAACTACCATTAGCCTTGTCGCTCCCTGTTCTGTCTTCACACATTGGCATAAAATCAGGAGCAGTCTACACCACTTTATCTTATATGAACTAACTAGTTTTGCAAATAATGAATAGAAAAGAATACTCCACACATGTGGGATGAAAATTTACACTTGAACTTACTCAAAGAAATGCATTCCAAAATCAAAATATTATTATTTGCAGAAAATACCTGTTCCCAAGAAAATACTAATGGTTTACATTTGAAGACAGAAAGGACTGCTGATCTGCCTTCACTTCTATTAAAATGAAGTATTTTTTTCATTTCAACCTAAAATAACTTTCAAGTAACAGATAAAAATGTCTGTCTTACATCAGCTCTGAGAATACTACAGTCAGCGCCTGCTGCTGTCCAAGCTCTCAGGCCCTTTTCCAGCATTACACACCTTAGGTTTTTGGTGTAAAGCATTGCACAGATTGGAAGGAAACAAAATAAAAAGCGAAAGCCTGTGCAGTCTATAGTTTGCTCAATATTCTGAGTTAGACAGTGGCTTTCTTTGTTTGAATTCTCTAATTGTGCAGATTTCTGCTTCTGACAATAGGACAGCTCCTAAAATCAGCCATTCAGAGACTGTCAGTATTTCTATCTCCAAATATATGTATGTAGTATCCTCCAAAGAGATTAAGCCTTGAAAGTCCACTGAGCTCACTAGCTTAGCATCATGTAAATTATTCTAAGAATATTTTATTCATGTTTCCCTCTACTCTAAAGCCAAATAAACCCAAGAAAGAGGTATGGTTCATTAAAACATTTTTCTATTTTATGTCCTTTCTGACAAGCCACACTTGTCAACTGAACGTACCACTCTGATATATAGGCTTGATTTTACTTTCATTATGGGATTACAAAGAGATACAAGTTCATATTTCAGTGACATTCTAAACATTTTCTCATTTAATACTGTTTTCCAATGTCAGTCAAGGAGTCTCTGGCCATCCTGCTGCTCTCCACGGTACATTTCTTTTCCATGAAAATACCAGCTTTCATGAAGAGCACAAAGAATACGCTACTGCAAGAGAGAGGAGCAACAGATAGTATAAACACTGTCAATATGGGACTAACTTTTAATATTTCTTACTTCCTTGGAAAAGAAGTTCCAAGAAGGCATTTTTACATTTCAGTGTGTTTTGTTTTCAGTTTGGCGAGCAATTCTTTTGTTACATTAAAATAACTGATTCAAGATGTGCATATGCTTGAGTAACTTTGTGATCTTACTGCAGCAATCTCTGGGCTCCTTTCCTGAGCCTGGCCCCCTGAACAGTGCCTTCCTGCTTCCCATTGCCTCCTATCAGGCTGCAAATCCCTGGACCTAGGATTTTTCTGCTTATACTTCAGTAAACATAACTATCTGAAATAAACTATAAGCAAATGCCTGGCACTTTCAATTTTTTCTTTTTATTTATTAAAAAACAAAACAAAACCCAACAACAAAACATATCCCCCTTAGATCGGAAATTATATAAAGTCTGAAAAACAGATCATGATAAATAGAGGCGGAATCCTTTGAGGAAGTGAAATGCTGATTTTGATCCAACAAAGCACTCCACCAATGATTAACTTCAAGTACACAAAGTGATCTTATGCAACTCACCAGAATTATTTAAGAAAAAAAATAAATAAAAAATAAAATCTATTTAACTGTCAGCCAGGGAGAAAACCTGACTGCTTGACTGCTTGCAACGGTTCCTGTGGTTGTGTGTCAGTTCTGCTGGTCAGCGAGATCCAAATGCAGTACTTCTCCTATACACTGTAAATGTTTCACTGTATTAATAGTCAGATGAAACCGCACACTAGATAACCATTGCAAATAGTATCAATGGCAACTGCACACAGTTCTGCACTGTAACACTGTAATAACTCATGGAAACAGCTCACTCACTGCCTTGTAAGCCAAGATGGCAGTCCCATAAAATCAGAGGCTGGAGCACCTCCCCTATGAAGACAGGCTAAGAGATGGGCTTTTTCAGTCTGGAGAAGAGAAGGCTCTGGGGAGACCTTAGGGCAGCCCTCCAGTACGTAAAGGGGGCCTGCAAGAGATCTGGAGAGGGACATTTTACAAGGTCATGTAGTGACAGGACAAGGGGGAAAGGCTTTAAACTGACAGAGGGGAGATTTAGACTAGATGTTGGGAGGAAAAACTCTTCACTGTGAGGGTGATGAGGCACTGGAACAGGTTTCCAAGAAGCTGCGGCTGCCCCATACCTAGCAGTGTTCAAGGTCAGGCTGGAGGGGGTGGCTTTGAGCAACCTGGTCTCGTGGAAGGGAGGGGTTGACCTGGATGATCTTAAGGTGCCTTCCAACCCTACCCGTTTTATGATTCTATGATAAAGTTATGCTTTCTCCTCCAAGCAGGTAACCTAGAACAAGTTTTCTACTATGCACGCTCATTTTTCACTAGTAACACTAGCAGAAAAGCTGCTCTCACCTGTTCCTCACCTCACAACAGCCCAAACACACAGCACAGATGACAAGAAGCCCTCTCTTTCCCCACAGGCTTTCTGTCTGAAGCCACACTTTTAGTTCAATGAAGTTAAAACACCACCAGCAAACTCACTGCCACTGCTCTCCCGGCTGAAGGGTATCAAAATTATTCTAGCATTGCAGGTGTCATAAAACATCATAGCCCCAGAGAGGTGGAAGCTCAGAGTCTGCATTACAGACACAAGAGATTAGGAAGGTTTATGCAGAAGACAATTTCCAGGAGGTTGTTCAGCTATTCCCAAATCATTCTTTATCCGCAATGCTACAATGTTTTATAATTGATTCTGGTCTGACTGGCCCTAGCCAGGATTTTTAACAGCTGTACCCATTTTCTAGAAGCCAGTCTGTTTCTTCACAAGTGACAATTCCTTTATGCTGAATTCAGGTATCATATGAGCCACTACAAGGCAGCCTGGCTTCCTTCCCGCCAATGAACTTGTATAGTATTAACAGTTTTTACTGCTCAAACACTAGGATGTTTCCAAATTGGGCAACGATGCAGTAATTGTAACCTCTGATCAGGTCAGAACTCTCCAAACCCTCTGCTATCAGTATAATTTCCAAGGGATGAGCTCTTTTGCATAGAAAGCATAGGAACCAACCTTACCAAATTCCAAACAACCTGCTGGTAGGCATCTCCTGCACAAGCCTTCAGCTAAGATACTTGACTTGCTCTTCTTTATTTGAAAGGATTTAGTGTAAAGAGCACACCGGAGCACACCATCACCTATTCGAATAACTAACATAAGTTCTACTTGGCCTTTTTCCAACATTAATACCATAGCTGCCATAGTAAAAGATGTTTCTGATGTAAAAATACATACTTAGAAATACATAGAACCATATGTAAATATACCTGTTTTGTTCTTTCCCAGGTTACACAATACTTCTGTTAAAGTAACTTCAATGTTCTTCCTGGATGAATCAGTCAGTTTCTCCCTTCCTGAGGGGGCCTAAGGAGTTTGAAAGGCTTTCCAATTTTTAAAGTTTGTTTGGTTTGGGTTTTTTAAACATTATTTCCAAAAGTTTTCACAAATCAGAGAAGTGCAAATGTTGATATTATTGGAGGACTGACGTGTACCAACGCAGCCACACTTAAAACTAAGAATTCCTTCCATCTTCACTGCCTCTAAACTAAGCAATCAGATTTCAAAGGTCTGGGCAATTTCAAAGACTTAATTAAAAATCCTTGCTGAAACCCTGATTTCTGTGCATTGTTCCTGACATTTCACAATAGCATCAGACAAACTACATACTCTCCAAGAGATCAATCACAGCTACAGTCATTTACCATGTCCTACAACGGACCGCTAGCCCGATTTCAGTACATGAGAATTACAGTAACCTTGTCATGGTTTAAGTCCAGCCATAAATCAGCCACATAGTTCACTCGTTCACTCCCCCCACCTTTCTCTCCCTCCCTCCCCCCCACTCCCGGAGGGATGGGGAGGAGAATGGAAAGAATATAACTCCCACAGGTTGAGACAAGAACAGTTCAGTAACTAAGGTATAACACAAACCACTGCTGCTACCACCAATAATAATAATGACAAGGGAAATAACAAGGGAAGAGAATACAACTGCTCACCACCCGCCGACCGATACCCAGCCCAGTCGAGCAGTGATCTAACCCTTTCAGGTAACTGCCCCCAGTTTATATACTGGGCATGACATGCTGTGGTATGGAATACCTCTTTGGTCAGTCTGGGCCAGGTGCCCTGTCTCTGCTTCCTCCCGGCTTCTCCTCCTCACTGGCAGAGCATGAGGCTCAGAAAGTCCTTGGTCAGACTAAACAACTAAAGCAGCAACTAAAAACATCAGTGTTATCAGTACTGTTCCCAGGCTGAAAGTCAAAAACACAGCACTGCACCAGCTACTAAGAATGAGAAAAATGACTGCTACTGCTGAACCCAGGACAAACCTCCAGCATGAAAAAGGAGTTAGATATTCAATTAGATGAGGGGACTGGTTTTTGCTCCACAAATTGAGGTTGAGAAGGGGAAAAGGAATCCCTGTTATTGGCAGGCTTAAGGCATCTGCACATCCCTAGCTTTTGTGACTACTGGGGTTTTTTTGTGACTAAGAGATCAAAAAAGGTGGAAGAATGAGGAAAGGAAAACATTAAGCCCCTCTACAATCCTCTGCTTTTTGGTCTTTTTTTATAAAACAAAGAAACTACACAATTTTTTTCTCCACTTATCCATTAAATGTGTATAGCATGAAGATTCTCTCATGCATACATCAAGTTTCCTTGAAGTACCTGTTGATGAGGACACTGAGTGATGTTAAGTAGATGCCCCATTGCACCAAATGGTTAAGATAGATGTACTGCTCTGTATCAGAGCAATAGCTCACAGAGGTTCAGGGGGTACTGTACTCAATAGAAGCTCTTAGCATAAGCAGGTTTCAATTTTCCAGTGTACCATACAATGCGGGATGAAGTTCAACTCTAAATTGCTTGAGTCAGAACAAAGGTGGGGTTTTCTTGGTTGTTGTTTTGCTTTGGTTTAGTGAGAAACCCATGATTCACTTTATTGCAAGGACAATACACAGTAAACAGTTACTCAACACTTTCAATTTTCCTTCATCTCCCTGTTAATGAGGGAAATGTAGAAGAAAACAGGCAGTGTATAGGAGGAGTAAGATTTCCAACAAAGTCTGCAGGAAAAAAGTACCAATGTAATATAGATAGGGATACAAACTATGAGAAGAAATATTCTGAGTGACAAGGTTGTATTTCAGGCTAGCAGCTCCCCCCTCAGCATTAACTACCTAACAATAGTGAAATCTTCTACATACCCAGAGCGGTTATCACAGTATAATACATTTCAGCATATACCCAGCTACTGAATCAGTGTGTTTGAGCATTAGCTAGTAGTATCTCAAAAAAAGCGGTACCTTCTGTTCAATATTCATTGATAAAACCCAGATCAACAGAGAACATACTTGAAAGCAGCTAGTTCTGAAAAAACAGATACTAAGAAGCAGATTTTTCCCCCCAGTTAATTGTATCTGGCTCATGTACTTTGCCACCTTCTCTCATATCGCTAATTGACTGCAAATTTTCTCATAAAAAGTATGCTAAACCAAGAAACATTTTACATTTACATACAATTTTATTTCATCTTTCCCTGTGTACTCTTTCAGTAGTAAATAAACAGATTAAAGCTGTTCAGCTCTGCTTCTTTAATAGTCTCAGCATGGCAGTTCTACACATCTTTTCCCAAAGGCTCACCAGATTCTTTGTATCAAGGTATCCATGTGCACTGAGAAGGAGATTAAGAGTTACACTTCCAAATTCCTAAGCCACTTCCAAATTCTCTAACTCACACAAAGCTGCTCCCATTACTTAACTCCAATGACATTTTTGGCAATAGAGTTAGGCACAGCACTTACCTCCCCAGCACCAGCTGCGCCAACCCTCGTGCAACACCTCTGCACTGCAAGCATCTCACTGGTAGGGCTGAAGTGATGCAACATTCACTATATAGGTTGAGATCACTGAACCTTTAAGTTCACTATCTTTCTTTTTACAAAGATAATTCAACTTTAAGAGATCTTTTTATCCCTTTACTGCCACCAGCTCTTGCACTGTTCTAAAGTGAGGAGAGGAGGGAAGCAGCACCACAGGTCCCTACAGGAATCAGGTTATAAAGCAAACCCTGGTAACTTTTATCTTAGCTTGCATGACTACTAATACTGTTATGGGCTATTATATTATCTGGCCCTGTTAGAATCCAACTCCAACATTTAACTCTCTGACCTTCAGCAGGCAGTCTGCAGTGACACTTCCTGATCAAATACATGCCACAACTTAAATTGTAAAAATTGCTTGGGTATACACTGTTTACGTTCAATGCTTCCGCAAAGAATGTTCCAATACAGACAAAAACACTATCTCAGCATTATACTGAGAGTAACATCCGGGTGGCTAGAAAAGCCAGCCTGTTCCTATCATTAGTCTGTCTTTATTCATTCAATTTTGAGTATTTAACGTGGATTTCAACATCCTTAATAAAGCCAAGCATCTTCCAGTTCAACGGTTTCTAGGTCTTTATCTTTCATTCAACTAATTAGGCAACCACCTATTTGGATATAAATACAGAATAATCCTACTGTTGTTGGTAGTCCCATGCTAACCTAAGTTTGAAATCAAAATTTTACGCATTATAAGCCTTCCCACTACCTGAGGCATTACAAGTGACCTCTGATAGACTAGTGACCGTTGACACCATACCTACTTAGATACTGGAAAGCATAACTTTATTTGCATATGCAATAGCATAAGCACGTTTTCTGAGATCTCTAATAGCCTACTAGTCTAGAATGTCTTTTTTAGGCAGCACAGATGCCTTAACATCGAAAAAGCTGCTAGAGCTACTTTTCACAACAATATTTTGACCATTTTCTAAAACCTTCTGCAAACCAATCTGACCTAATATTCCTTGAGCACGTAATCAAGACATCCCAGCATCGTGTCACTTCTTTTTAATTCCTGTTAGCTAATGCAGAAATTCAGCTTTCTTACTAAGCAGCAATCAGGACCTCACACTCTCAAAAAACTTCAGACTTCCTGCTCTGATCACAGGATTTACCATTCCTGCAAGATCTAAGCTGCCAAGAAAAGAAAGAAATCCTGTTTCCAAGCTAAGTTTCTCAGTATGAGTAGCTAGAAAACAAAGCAGAGTTGCTTCTCTGTATCAAGAGGAGACTCAAATCATAGGCCTATGTGTCATACTGAACTGATAGCATTCATATAAACAATGCATTAAGTGAGCAATCTAAACATCAGCTTATGAACTTCATCACCGATCAGTTTAGATAACATGTTAACCAAGTGTCACCAAAGACAGTGCAATGAGACACTAGAACAAGCACGGAATTTCTGCCTACTGAGGTGACAAACTGCGTGTTTAAATAAACCTATTCAGGCCTGTCTTTTTAAAAAATTGTATTAGCTGCTTCAGTCCTATTTCCTATAAGAAATCCTAAACATTGATATATAACCTCATAGAGAAAGCTGCACACACAAAAATTGAGAGCACTTGAAAAGAGAGCATAATTAAGCAACAATGCATTAAAATTAAAACCTAAAGGACAAAAATTAGCTTTGTGAGCTAAAAGAAGAGTAAGCTTTTACTTACAACTAACTCGTGCATATACATTAGCTTTCCAGGTTGTTAGGATTTTTACTACAGCAAGGTGCCTCTAACAACAGATATTCATCCATTCTTAGCTGCCTCTAGCAGTAACAGTAAACAGACACACACTACGGTACTCTATGCTGATAAAGTTGTTAGGGCCTAGTCATCTTTTTCCATTAAATATATACATATCCCTCTGCCATTTAAGGTTAATCAGTATGCTGCACATGGTGTTCAAATACTGTAATTCTGTGGGATTTTAGCACATTCATAGACATTTCACAACACAGTGATTTATGTTCCTAGCTCTCATTTCTTGAGGGGTATTAAGGATTGCAGATCCCCGGCCCATCACCACTTACAAAGGCTAGGATTTGGAATGAATCAAAAACTGTGTTTGATTTTATGGAGAAGACAATGCTGATGAGTACAGTATTTAATGTCAACATCCTATGCAAATATTTGGTGAAATCTCAACTTTGAGAGCTTCAGCAAATCTCAAAAGAATGAGGAATAAAAGCAGTGCTTCTGTAAGTCACACCTGCAACTCCACCTGGAGCCCTTGGCACTCTACTGAGATTAAACAGGCCATGGACTGAACTATTTCAGCTATGTCTCTGTTCTTACCTTTGAAAAAGCTTAATAGAAAGTCCAAACCTTAACTAAGACGTGCAGTGAAAGACAGCAAAGAGAGGCAATAACATATTGCACTGATTATTCGCAGCTAACAAAGATGATAAAAAAAATAATCATCAACTCAGCCAAGCCCGTTAAACGTTTCAGGAAGTAATCATTTATCATGATCATCAGCTAATCAACCTTCCATTTCTGGGAGGTCAAAAAACATGACTAAATAAAAAGCAAAGCAAATTTTTTCTTATATTCAAATGCAGATACCATTTCCTGAAACTGCAGCCGACATTGCTCTACAAAACCCTAATACAGGGTAAAAAAAAATACAAGTCGGACACACTTGCATATAAACTTTCTTTCCGAATTTCATCTGCCTTTCTCCTCTTTTCTTGACACCTTTGTCCCTTTCCTATTCGAGTTTTCAAGTCCAAGCCCCTGTGGGATCTCTGGAAATGACATCCTGTTGTCCTCCGACAGGACAGGGCAAGACACACAAATAAAAGTGAACTTGAATTTGGCAGCCTGCAGTCCGGGCCACTGCTGCAGAAGCTCAGAGAGGGCTGTGGGAGCCCAGGGCACAAGTTATGATCATATCTCACTGAAGGCAGAGGAGCATAACACTGAAGTTATGCTTGTAATTGGCAGCTGGAGGTAAGGAAAATCCCTAACAGCAGCGGTCCTCTTTTGACGTACCAGTGAAAGAGAGCACTGGAAGGAATGTTTCAGGGCTTCTGAAGGACTCAGGAGCAAAACAGTTTAATGTGCTTTTTAACGAAGTTGAGATTTAAACACAGTTCCTCTGCTGTCAAAAATCAACCCAGCTCCACTTGCAGTGGTGATGGGTGTGGACTGGAAATATTTTTTCCTGTTGGTGCTCAGCTCTCTTGGCCGTTGCTAATCAATCTGCTTATGAAATTAACAATTATAGCAGTCTTTTACATGCAAATTCCCAGGTGTATGCACTATCTTACCGTGAACCCAATTCAACATGCATAGATATTGGCTTTTCCTTTCCTCTGACTTAAGCATGAGATGCAAAATATATTTCACTTCTTAGGTCCTATAATCTTGTTCTTTTTCATAATTCAGAGGATTTCTGCTTTCTATATTAAATCAGTTTTATTCATTCACTTGAAGAGAAGTTACTTGACAGGAGACCAATATGCTATTTCCAATTCTGACTTCTCTGAGCTTTAATTTTTTACATATCTGCAAAACGGGGAAATTCCAATTTTATTAGACTCGTCAAGATTACTATTTGGAAGGCACTACAAAAATGCTAATCACTCCTTCTCTGAGGCATAATAGCTGTTTTCCATTGAAAACCCCAGTGGGCCTAAAAGTATGTAAGAGGCAAAACTTCATGATGTATTGTCTGAGGAGAGATTCATTAAGAAATACACAGGGTGGATTCCTCGAGATAAGAGCTATCAAGAGAGAAGGATGATGAAAGGCAGCTGGCACCTCTGACAATAGTCTTCACAACCAGAAATAAGGAGGTGTAGCAAGAAACACTGCTCCCCTGGCCTGGCTGTCCCCATTGCTCCTGTCCACATTCTGCTGTGCAGCTTTTTCAACCTCAGAAAACAGTTAATTAGCATTTGTAAAGTGCTTCTGGAAAGGTGAAGCACTGTGTAAGCAGTAAATTTTACTATGTTATTGCTATGGTAAGAAGATAGAAAAGGTTTTAAAAGTAGTTGAAAATATATGCTATTAGTTTTAATAAAGCATTATATAGTCTTATAGCAGAACAGATTTGTCATTCGGTTTTAATCCACTTTACTTTTACTTATAACATAGTTCACAGGGAAAAATGCACTTAAAAAAAAAAAAATCAAAGATACTTAAACCAATTTTTAAGACCATCACTACTGCAGAAAAAAAAAAACCCAACATTTTGTCAAACAAATGACACAACAATTTTCACCAGGCAGTAGCAAGCAACTTTATTATAGAAATCATGTATGCAAAAGGATGGGAGCTTATGTAAATATGTACAGCGTACACAGTATGTAGGCACAAATACAGTGTACGTTATGTTTGCTCAGATTTTTTTTTCAAGGAAATCAAAAAGAAAGAGAAACTAAGCAACATTCTGTCTATCTGACACTGACTGGGGTTGCTGCCTTTTCTCTGAAAGCTCTGCTGGTTCCCAGTTGAACAGGTTCATCCCAAAAAGCTACAGCCATCCAGCTGTCATATGGCAAAAGGAGCATAATTTAAGATCAGCAGTCCTACTGTCATCCTCTAAGACACTGTCAAGCTTTTGGCACACAACCTGCACATATACACATAAAAGATTACTTTTTCCTTGACACCAGATTTCTCCATTCCCTCCTCACAGGCCCTTAGTGCAATCCCCCTCTATCTCATCATGCTTCCCCTAATTGTCCACAGCTTCCCATGTGGGCACTTTTCCATTTCTGATGCAGGCACCATCGATGTCCTGAGAATCCCTCTAATCTTTCGCCGTAACCAAAAACATGGTATTGAAGCAGTTGATTCAAATCAGTCCAGGAATTTATCTGTCACAGCTGACTGGGCAGAAACAAGGACAGTCCTTAGAACAGGGCACCCCCTCCAAATCCTTCAGCCACAAAAACATTCACAACTGACCTCTCGGTCAGCAACCACTGCTCCCGTTATAGTCTTACTGTGACATGGCATCCAGTAGTTTCAGTTGATGCACAAAGGACAGCCTCTGAACACGCCCTTTACTTGCAGTATCCTAGATCTAAGCTTCAGCTTCACCAGAGATGCTGTATTTTGTGGTTTCATTTTTATCAAATTACATTAGCACACATTAAATACTAAATAACATTTCTGATAAAGAAATAAAGGGGGGGTGTCTTTACACCTCAAAGTCATTAAAATATTGAACTTCCCACTGTGTCATTAACTGTTATGTCTGCTGAGTCTTTAATCATATTTTGAAGGATAAGAAATCACAGACATGGAAACCACATGAGAGAAATGGCCTCAATCCAAAAGGAAATAATGTATCATCCTAAAGTACATAACTCAGTAGTAGTTTAATTATAGCTTGCCTAATTATACCTTATGACACTACTCTACTATACTGTAGTATAAAATCAACCTTCTCATATATACACACACACAGAAAACCTATATTAAAAAAGCATTATGTCTGTGCTATACACAGAAAAATCAGAAGTTTATAGTTAGCCAAGAAACATGTCATATGTCCTCTATACACTTCACCCTAGAAATGCTACCACAACAATCTTCTGCAGAATCCAGCTACAGCAAAGTGGTGGACAGCATATGGTATGCCTCAACTATCTACAGGCTTTTTCAGTTTGTGTCAACGTATTTGAATGCAATTCTTAGCATAAAGACTTCTTTGGAGAAGTACCATATCCAAGAAAGAACTAAAGAAAAAATATCATACACTAAAGTCCTAAAAATACAGGGAATCATGGTGGAAATAAATGAGAGAAACCTGGCTAAATTTGGGTCTTTGTCCTGGACAGTTCATATAAAAACCTGGTAAAGCTCACTCTCACTTTCTGAGGGTTCAAATTTACACATAAAGTGTTTTGATATCCAATAGTGTCCAAGCAAATGTCAATATGGAAATGTGTTCACAACAGTTTCAAGCCATGTAGTGACTGCATAAAGTGTCATATAAAACTCCAGGTCAGCATCAAACCCCTATAGAAATACTAAGCCAATACACTAAGATACAGGAAAGCATAAATATTTCCCCCTTTAATCTCCAGATGATGACAGACTTTATTAAACAGATGCCACCCATCTTTCATTTCAGTTAGCTGAAAGAACCAATTAGATGCATGTTTTCATAATGAAAAAGTGAATTCAATGTGAAGCTTTGTCTAACAACAGGCTTGTACAGCAAATCCTAAGCAGAGCTAAGCCATGGTCTCTGAGGGCTCCTCCTGGCACAGACTGCTAATATAGCATAGGGGGTGACTGTAACTGCACACATCTGCAGATGTAAAAGGCAAAAGGCCAGCAGATAACAAGGAAAGCAGCTGCAGTCATAGCTGGAGGGTGGAGGGGAAGAAACCTAAGTTTCTGGTTAGCAAAGCCCATAATCACTCAATTACTCAGAAAAATGCATGATCTTTTTCATTCAGTATTCTCAAGAAAGCAAGACTTTCAGTGTACTCTAACACAACAGAATTGCAAGCTTATAGAAAACCCACTTAATGCTAGCAGGAGAAGCCTACTGTGAGAGCTATGAACACTAGCTCACCATGTGGACCATCCAGAGGACAGCCTGTGGGCCGCACCAGGCACATGAGACACCTCCATCTGGCCCATCACCTAGAGGAGACACAGAACAGCTGCTCCAGCAGTGATCAAAGACCTGGAAGCTTAACCCCTCCTCTTGAATACAGTCTGGCATACAACATAGATGTTGCTTCTGCAGTGGTCTGGGGGGGGAGCGACATTTACTGCCAAGGATGAAGGGAAGCACTTTTCAGGCCCCAGATCCCTCTTTTTACCCCAAAAACTTGAGCCATCCTATCACTTAGGCCATATCAAAATAAGCACCTCCAGAAAGATTTTAAGCCAAATTTATTTCAATATATAGGCTTACAGAAAACAGTCTTCTGTGAGAAAATGAACAGTATCCATATTTTTTTTTCCCAAGTCCCATGGAAACTAATTAAATTAATTAACCTCTCTCCATCAGCTTTCTTATTAAGTCTGTCCCAGTGTGCAAGAACGTGAAGATGGAAGAAGTTAGATCATTTTCCCACTCTAAGCTGTAAAAAAATTAATTAATGGACACAGTAATCAGCATAAGCAAGAAAAAGGCATACATGTTAAAAATATTTTAGTGCTAAGCAGAAGATACCTAGGCTGCAGACTCTGAAAATAACCACCTTTTTAACCCATCCGGAGTCTTATAATAAAATTTACCACATGATGGTGTGCATCCCAGCAATTACTCTATTACTTTTGGATTTTAGGGACAGAGTAACCAAGATGATCATTGTTTCAGACTTCCTCTTTAACAATCAATACAAATTAGTTCCTTCATATTCAGATTCCAGATATTGTATAAGCTCTTCCTGTACTTCCAACTTCAGTATAACTAAACACCACCCAATTTCAAGAAGCTTCCTCTTACCTGCACTTGCATTTCCATATTTGTATTTACCAAGTTCCTTTTTTTTTTTCCTGTTAACGCAAACAAGCAGAGCTTTTTTAACCCCTCAGGGTAAAATATTTTCCGATTCTTGAATAAGCCTCCCTCATCTTCTTTAATGTCAAGCTAACATCGTATTTTTCAATGTAAGACACCAAACTGACTCATTCCAGCAAGCACTCTCACTAACGAAATATACAGCAGGCAAAATATCTCCTTTATTTCTGCTCAGTACCCCCCCATGCAGAGACATATTGCAGCCTTATAACCCACTACTTCAGTTAGTCACTGTTTTTCTAATGTAGTTTAAGGGTGACCTAAATCTTTGCTTCTTACTTATGCAATGTTTCATTTAGCTTATTAAAATGAACCCTGCACAAGTGAGCTCATCTTATTAAGCAGCACAGATCACTCTCTGAAATTGAATTCTTCTTATTATATACATACTAACAACCTTCATCTAGAATCTCAAAGTTTAAGAACTGATACTTGTCATGGCTATAGTGCTTTTCACACCATTATCTGTTAAGGGGTCAAACTGTGACACACATATGCTATGTAAGAAAGTAGGGGATATCAGATTTAAAACCCAAATACCTTTAGATAGAGGACTTTATTTTTTCCCCTATGAAGAGAGTCAAGAGGTTAAAATACCACTAGCAACTACAAATCCAATGTTAATCTTAAGTCCTGTTACAGAATCTGAAATTAATTCAGCTGCCAGGAAATTGTTGCCATTATTTCCTGCACAGAAAAGATCTCCCTTGTTTGGCCACATGGGACAGTGGATTATCAAAGTTCAAAAAACAAAAAGAAGATCAGCAGCATTCCCTTAGCTCACAGTGTAATACCGTCAGCTTATGCAATTTGCATTATCTTGGGCACTGTGGACATAACTAGCTCTCGCCAAGACTTTCAGTTCTTAATTTCCACAACTGTAAATACTTTAAATTGGAGGATGCTTTGTGAATACATGACTTCTCATCTGGGGTGGCCAGCCCATACATCTGCCTCAGGTACCTATGCCTTACTGTACTCAAACAGCAACATCAACAATTTCATGTCACAAACTAATACTTCATTACAATATAGTCTGAGAGGAAAATAACATATCTGAAACCCCTATAATGAACAGAAAAAATCTGAAAGAAAAATCCAAATAAACAAGGTTGCTGAAATAGTGTTCTAAATATACTTAAAGTATTTAAAATATTCTAATAAATTATTTATTGATTATTTAAAAATACAGGGATTAGTTCTCAGATTTTTTTATCTGTAGGTGATTTTCTTGGTATCCATCACTATCCTGGTTTGTGCTTTCTAGGGAAGAGTGCTGAAACCACAGTAACAGCCTGAATTACTTATGGATTTAGGGAGAGATTAACCCAGCTTTCCAGTATTGATAGTATTTTCTCAAAAGCCCACGGAGGTCATGACTAGCTTTAATGACATATTGTTTATTACACTCAGGACATTGACAAAACGTGATTTAGATGAATGAGATACCTCAGCATGGAAAACATTGTTGTGAATTGTATGCCTCAGCTCTGGAAAAGACAGCACCCTGTTCCTCCACAGCAATCACAAGTAATCATATTCCTTTCAACTACACACCATAAAGTTGGCCAGGAGCTGCTAGAAAGCTATTGTTTTGCTGGAAGTATATCCCATCCCACTCCTCCTGTGGTTTCAAGTCTAGCAAGATCTTCCCAACAGACAGAAACAGTGAAGCGTCAGATGAGGATTAAGGATGAGCACAATCCAGAAAGCTAACTAAAGGGTACAGTCACTTACATGGCAGGGATTTGGAGATGCAGCAAGCTAAAAAAGGCATGCAGGGTAAAACCAGCCCATGAGCACTAAGATCCCAAGGATGAAGGAGATGGACAGCACACAGTTCCTCTTGCTGGAATAGACCAAGGAGACCCCTTCCTTGTGAAAAATTCACTATGCAAACTGTTATTTCAGGTACAGTATAAAAAGAAGGTTCCAAATCCAAAGCACTAAGCTGAGCAACTGAACCAAAGGATCTGAGAATGTGCATTGTTCTGGTGAAACAGAAAACCCCACATGCTGCTCCAGTTGAACAGACAGACCCAAAAGAGAGACAGAAGGTAAAAACAGAATAAAAAGCTGCAATACACAGGGAGCCTGTCAAGCTGCTCACAATATATCCTTACGGTGAACGAAGGGTAAGCACCAGGACAGATGGCAGAAACTTTTAAAGCCTACTGGTGACCGTTTTTCTTTTGTAATCAGATGTAGCTGTAGAGATTAGGGCAACATAGTGAACAGTTTGAGGATTACACTGAAATTCATCTCTCTATGTATCTATTCCTAGCCAAATAAACAAATATGAAATATATTCTGCTTCATCTCCAGCCAGGACATTATTTCAACCTCCATCAAAGCTGACCCCTCCAGTAAATGCCACTCAGCAGGAAAACCTTCAGGGCATTAAACAGACAAAGTGAGGCATGAAAACACTCAATTCTAGCACAGCACATGTCTCCACGGGTCTTCAATTGATTTTGAAAACTATATTCATGACAAACTATTGCACCCTTTCTAATAATCTTCCCAGAATGATACGACAGGCTATGACCTAGCATTCCTTACAGGAAAAACATTTTTCATTTTTTTATGCATTGATTAAGTAATGGCAAAAACAGAGTTAACAGAGAGAAAAAGAAAACAAATCATAGCAAAATATCTCCTGAAATAATAATGTCACCTATGCATATCACAATGACTGATGTCTTTCCCTTAATACCACAAATGTATGTAGATTATTACTTTGTTCAGTTATATCAACTTCACTAGAAACATACTTTGAGTAAGGACTGTAGAACAGGGAATAAAAAGAATCACATTTTGCTCATAATAGCTTTTGACTCAGGAATCCAATAGACATCTAAGCAGAATATTCTGGTTAATTTACTTTGATATGTAAAGATCAACTCCAGGGAAATAAATATAACACTTTCAAGGATTCTTCCCACTACCCCCGTAATTGTTTCTATTGTTAGAGATTCCTTAAATCCCTCTGGTAAACCTCTAAGCATTATACATCTGTGGTATTCAAGATAATAAAGTAGTTCATGAAGCAACTTTCCTCAATAACAATCATTCATACTTGATAAATTAAAGTAAGTCTAATACACATATAACATAACCAGAGTACAACGGAAGTACAACCAGCACTGACTGAAAGTCAACTAACACAAAGACAAAACTATCACAGTGCCAAAGCAAGATTCCCAGACTAAAAACAATGCTTTACCCTTGAGTCACTTTGTTGTACCCCATATATCAGTTTATCTCCACTGAAATTTTCACTCCAATGAACAGGTGCATTGTCCTCACACAAGCTGAGCACATGGTTTTACAGGAACATGGCAATGCACACCCAACTGACAGAGCAAACCAAGTTCATTTCATGCATAAATATGCTCTTGAGTAACCACTTTAGTGCCCTTCCCAAACTCCGTTCCAAAATAAATAACCACATGAAGAGGTTTTTGCTTTTATTACTGTGCCAAACACTCACACCATTTCATTATTTTTCACAGTCACACTCGTCAATATTTATTCTGTATATTCTCTACCATAAATTGGGATCAGTTACAGTTCAGAAACAACCAAAATTTTAGCAAAAAGACTGAAGTATTGCAACTCACCATTCCATATGTTTGTTAAGCTTCCTTTCACACAGACTCCCTTGCTTTATTTCTAAGCTCATTTTCTACTAGAGCAACAAACCACTTCAAACACTTTGGTAGGATTTCACACTATTTGAATACAAATACATGGATTTATTTTTTTTCTTCACTACTAATTGGTAAGTGATTTACTACTGCACGGACAGATGCCTCTATATGAAGTTTTCTCCTACTTCTCTATTTTTAACATACCTCCTTAAACCAGAGGTAGCAAAGAGACATTTAACAAAAACAAAGCCAAAGCTTCAGGTGGTGTAAGTGGATATAGCACACAGGCTTAAACAAATCAATTCTCATCAAGCAGGCATCAGTCCAACACCCTTCATAAGCATTCCACCCTATGCTTTTGGAAAAGATGACATAAAAATAACCTGGGGGAAGAAGGAAGACCATTAAACAAAAAAAGAAAAAAAAACAACAAAAAAAAAAAAAAAAAAAACAACAAAAAAAAAAAAAAAACAAAGAAGAAAACCACTCAGGCTTTTTTCTCACATATCATTATGAGTACCAAACCTAACAAGGCCTATTTACCTACAGATTTGCATGTTGTGGTTAGTTCATTTTAATGTCTAAGAAGCTCCCAGCAGCCAGGGTACACACATGACTCCTCTCCTAGGTTGACTCATTGATACTGATCATAGAATGAGCTCACTAGGCAGCTTTTCTCTTACATGAGTCTCTCTCCCTCCACTCTCATTTCTCAAAACTTCTTAAAACTTTAATTAAGAGTTTTAAGACTCCCATTCTTTTGTCAGATACTGCTGAAAGCAACTAACAAATGCAAAAATACCTGGTGCAGATTAATATACAAACAACACACCAGGACAGTAGGATAGCAAGTACTGTTTCCATAGAAAATCAGGATAAGCTGTTTGCACCTTAGCATTTCAATCTATCCCCTAAGCAACACAATTAGCCAAAAGCTTACAAGCTCCATTTTCAAATTCCAGAACCAAAAAACAGTTTCAAGAGGAATGGAGGAGAACCAACAACATATCAAGTGAGAGATGCTGAAGGCACTGCAGTTCAAAAGCTACTGCATTGCCTGCCTCCTCCACCCTTTTTCCCTCTGCAATCACTGCTCAGCCTAACAAACACAAGGCCAAACAGGAGTATATGGCTCCACTGAAGGATCAATAGTATAACACCAGCTGAGAATCAAGACCCATAAGTTTACATTTGTAAACATTAATACTAAATTAATGACTGCATTAATAATAAAAAAATCTCCACAGATTTCACACAGTTACAGGTTTTACTATATAAATTAGAAAGAAATAGTGCTTTCTAAAAACTAGTAACAAAAGCCTGGACGACAAAAGGCGTTCAAACTCCTGCTTTGTGTTTTGGTTTTTTGTATTTGGCTTTGGGGCTTTGGTTTGGGCTTTTGGGGGTTGGTTTTAACTGGGGTGGGCCATCTTCACTGTTCCTTCAAACTTTCCAGCTTTCCTCAAATTCTTCACTTGAAACAGTTGTTCAGTTCCTCACAGTTCCTCACCAATAGCTCTCATGCCTCTCCCAAGCTGTTCTGTGTCATCCCAAGTCTAGTCTTGTTTTAATATACAAACTCTTTATGACAAGGACTTAGCCTATATTTAGAAAATGCTGCATAAATAGATAGTGCTGTGTAAGTGTTTCACAGTTTCTCTGGTGTTCAAATTCAGCATTTTGGAAATCACATGTACTGTCCTGAGCAATTGCAAACCAGAAAGAAAAAGGACTCGCTAATGTAAGTACAGAATTTCTTTGTTTATATGTACCGTTTTTCCCCTTGACTAGTTTCAAAGCATACAGAATCATTATAAAGTAGCTACACTGTAGGACCACAGTCATAAACAAATGAAAGCATGAGAAAACAGACAGACACTCTAAAATTCTTCCAATAACAACTTCTTGCTTACCTACTTCAATAAACAGTATCATCCTACTACCCTCTTAAACTAAGGCTACAAAACATTGTGCATATTGCTAATATACAGCTTTCAGAATCACCTTGTCCACAATATATTAAACTCGTTAAAACCAGGATGAGGAGTATTTTTTTGTTTTGTTATTTTCCCCCACCAGTTATTAAGTATTTAGAGATCTGAGAGTAGATTTTTAAAAGCTGTGAACTTATGTTTGGATTTCACTGTACTAGAGCAAGTAAATGAAATAAATCCCTTTTTCTGAAACACTGAGTACTCCAAATGTAGAATACACCACAGCTTTGAGCTGAAAGCACCACAACTTACATTCCAACTTTCCCAAAGGATATTTGTATTTTATGTATATGCATGCAGGTATTCAATATTTAGCCCATTAAACTGATCCCTTTTTAAAGGTACATTATGTCTCCCTGTAAGCAACTCACAGCATGAGTTAGCTAAAGCCTCAGTCATGTCTTACTAATGCCCCAGTCTTCTTCATTTTCTAACCCTCTTAATTTGAAGACATTATAGGTATAAATGAAATGGGTCTCCTGACAAAGAAGATTCTGATGCATAATCAAGTTATTAGGCCTTTAGCTATGCCACAGAATGTTGCTGTTTGCATGCTTTTAGCGCATGTCAAACATTAAATGAAAAAAGTTCAAACTAACTTTTCTGTACATTAAAAACGCAAGTTTAGCACAGCTGCAGATCTGACAGCCTAAAACAGCCTTGTAGCTTCCAGTACCGATTTCTGCCCATTAGAAATTTAATCTATAACAAAATCTATCATTAACAGCCATTAGCAGACAATTGTACATTACTCCCGTATTAAGGGCCATGAGCAAATACTGAAGACTGGTGTGAAATTTGCTGAGACCCTGCCACAGACAGTCAGCCACCAAAAACTTATTTGAGCAAGATCAGGATGTTAAGATGAGGGTTTACAGAGGATAGAGATTACCTTATAGCTAATGTGACTAATCCCTAAATGTCGTCTAACAGTGGTAGAGTACAGTGAAGGCATGGAGCTGGGAGCTGATTTTTCTTTAATTCCCTGCCACCTCTCCTCTCTCTTTTTCTTCCCCATCTTAACAGATGCCCCAGAGTTTTCTAGCTATAAAATTAAGATTAGCAGATAAGAAGCCATTTGCAGTGTCAACTGTTAAAAGACAACAAACTAACTTCTCCATATTCCTTTTACTTCTTCCTCATCTACTTCTTGTGCATCTCTTCTGTTACTCTCTTCTCCATTTTACTTTGAAGCATGGTTTTCCCAAATCTTAAATTCTTCCTTCACTTTCCCATTAACTTCTGAACATTTTAAATCCAGGTGATCATTTTAACATCTCTGGTCTTTTTAATCTCTGCTCCACCTGGACTTCATAAAAACTCCAAATGCCTTGTTTCCCACCTGATATTGTGCCCCGGCATAATTACTATTACTATAGAATAGGTGCCTGTAAGTACAGAAAAGTTTATTTTCAGACACATTGAACTTACTTACGTCAATCGAATTTGCAGTGTCTTGACCATTCTAAAATTTATATTCTTCTCAACCCACTGAGAGAAATATTTTGATAACCTAATTTTTAGAGGTACTAAAAACATAACGATGCAACAAAAGACATCAAAACAGTACATGCTTGGTAATTTTTAAAGATCAGTTCTTGAGAAAAACAAATGCTATACAAAGCAAATTAACAAATACTAAAACATAAGGATATAATAAAGGCTTCATTAAAATCAGCAACAGTTTTGCCACTAGTTTATACATCCAACATTTCTCATAAAACTTATAGCTGCTACATTAAAAAAAATGGGTTCAAAACACCAACAAATTAGGATGCTCCAATCTCCTACCCACAGTGTAATTACTGCACTAACTATAGCTACAAAACACCAGAAAACTCAGGCAAAAGGAAACAAAGTTAATTTGGTACTTATAGTGACAGCAAAGTCTGCCATCACCTGTGCAACAGGAAAACCAAAAGAGAATAGAAGATACCTACCTGACTCTCCCACCCCAGGATCCTTGACAGCTCATACACCTCTAGCAGAAGGAAGGTAGGTGGAGCAATTAGAGTGCCTTCACAGGCTACAGGTGTGCCCTCACATACTACATGAGTTTTTCTTCCTCACACAGACAAGTAGTCATGCAGCAAGTGATTACACCACAAAGTCTGCAGTTCCGCATGCATTCCAAAACTAATATTTGAGTTACATGCTATCAATTTCTAAATGCCATTTCCCACAGATGCTGTGTGTCCCAATACTTGTTTTAAGTATAAGAAATACTAGGAAATTAATATGTATTGATATTTATTATCTAGAGCTACTTTGTCATTTTATGCACAAATGATACCTTCCACTCACAGCTGAAGGCATGATCTGCCTCAAGGTATTGGAGAGATCTGTGAATCTTAAAGAATGTATATGAACTTGCAGCTTCACTTAAATAAATACAGAGAGAGACATATCATTTTCCCTATTGCCATTTTCTGTCAGCCACCTCCCTTCAGCAATAGAGAGAAAAAACATTAACATATCATTAGGAGAATCTGCTTACCAAGGCAGTTTATTAATATTTCTGAATACTGCAAATTAAATTAGCTTGTTAGCATTTTCATCCTTTCAATATATAGATTAAGTTCTTATTTAAAGCTTCTGTGTTAACAGCAGAATAAATATTGTTTTTCTTGCACAGACTAAAGTAATATGTATGGTCACAATTAATAAAGAAAATTAAAGGCAATCTTTTTTTATTGGCAGGACTGTTACTCTATTTTCACTGTATTTGTGCCACAAGCTGGTCATCAAGAACCCAGCCTGTGTATTTTGAAGTTGTAAAACCTGTTAAAAGAGCCACCAAGGCTCCTATTCAAATCAGCAGCAGTTCTGCCACTAGCTTAAATGGCCAAAATTTCTCTGAGAATCAATAGCAAAACTCTCCCCTCACCAGTCATACAGTAAAAAAAAAAAATCAATACAAAACACTTTAACTTAAGGAATAAATAAGCCAGAGGAGTTCAGAATATGCCACACACACACCTGATTGGCACTGCACTAAAAATAGCTAGAAGACACTGAAGAATTTGGAACTACTACCTACTACACCGAACAAAATGCAAAGCACAAAATGCTAATGTATTTGGTAACTGGCAGAGGGGGCAGAAGCTGCCATTACCACCTCACACAAAACACACTGTCTACCACATTCTGGCTGTACCAGGTGACTCCACCTTTCTCAGGGTGTCAGATTTTGCTGGCATGGCTAACTGACAGGTTAACATCACTGGAAGGTGACATGCACGGCCATCATGTCTTCACAGGTTCTGCTTCAAATGACAAGGTTTTAGGCTATGTCACAAGCAACATATAGATGTTAAATATTTTTATACTATACTCTCACCCAAATCTAAATCTCACTGTACTACACAAATCAGTAAATCACTTGAAAGCTGCTATTTTCACATGGAAACATTTTAAGAGATCACATCAAGATGGCACATCAAAGAAGGAGCAGGAAAGAGGCCCAAAAACAAGAGCGAAAGAAGCAAAAACTGAGAAGAAAGCCAGAGCTGGAAATGCACTAGAACCATTCAATACATTTTTCAGAGGCAATGATTTGCATCAAAATGTATAGGGGGGAAAAAAGCATTTTTTTAAAACTTCCTACCAGTCTGTCACAACTGGTTCTTCACAGGGGAAGACAGCTGTGACCCTCAAAAGCATTACTGACTGAACTGGATCTCAAATTCCTGATAGGTTAGAGCATTATAAAAAATTAAGAGGCATTTCCTTAAATAATGTAAAAGTGTCATTGCATTCTAGGAGTGCTGAACTACTTTCTCTCAAACTCAGCAGCTAAAGAAAATCCAGGAAAAGCTTTTTCTCCTCAACTGAAAAAAAAAATAATCTGCTACTAATTAGTCTTTATAGAGAAAATGCTGCCTAACTGCACACCCAAATCCTGCAACTGGATATGTAGGAAGTTTCTATGTCTATGCCAACTTATCAAAATAACTATACTAATGTAGTTAAGTCATTAAGATAAGACCATGTGACTTGGCATGCATATTCCAGTTCAACTATCTTTATCACAAATCAACTGTGTTGACTTCAACACAACACTGCCTCAATTTTCCATCTATGAAGAAAATAATTACACATTCATACCTCAACATTCACAGGGACTTTTCTAGCATAACCAGGGAAAAAAAATAGAGTCATCTATATTCAACACAGAACATTTGTATACAAAACCATCATCATTCAGACCTTACAACACACCTTGACAGCGTTATCTGGGGGTTGGTTTTGTTTCACTAAGTTTTTGGTTCCTCTGGGGGGGTTGTTTGTTGGGTTTGGGGTTGTCTGGTTTGTTGTGCTGTTTTTTTGTTTGGTTGGTTGTTTTTTGTGCAGATTTACAAAATACTTACAACAGACTACAGAGCCCATTTTAAAAACTTCTTGCCTTTTCCACCTCCAGGACTTTTCTGCTTTTACTTATTGCTTGCCTGTGGTTTCTTTTCCCTTACATTTTATTATAAAACAACTATCCTGTACAGGACAGATCACTTTTCAGGTAAAAGCAGTAGACTTCATTGGAAACATTAACATTTTGCTGTCATACAGTGGATAAATGATACTACAGTCTTCAGTCTCCAAGTATGTGCTTATATTTTCTACATAAAAATATAGTGCAATACACTGTGTCAGGTAGGGCAGTGAGAACAAGTCAAAAAGAAGCAAGTATCAACATGCTTAACTAGCAAACAGCTACAGAGGTTTAATACAACTGCATGTAAAATATACTGCTCCATCGGCCATAACCTCAAAGTTATAGGCTCTTGCTCTCAAGCATAGGAATATACATGAAATATTAGAAGTAAAAATCATGCTACAGGTTTTATGTTCTTACAAGTTTTGTGTTATACATGCCATCTCAGACACAGCACACTCAATAGCTAAAGTCTGATATGAAAGCATATTTACTTTATCAAGTAAACCCAGTTTACTATCACTGCAGAAATCTGCCAAATAAATGAAGTAATGAGAGAAAAAACCTAAGCTGCATAGTTATTTCTCAGTAAACAAACCCAGCCCCTACTTGCCATTATTTAGGCATATGCTTCCTTTTGTTCTGCCACCACCACCACCACCCCCATTCAATTGCAGCAAAACTACTCACAAGGGGAAGACCTGAGGCACTGAATCTTATAACAAGCAGTAACTTTGGCAAGACAGAGGACTGAATTCAGTTCTTCCACCTAACAAGCTGGTAGTTATTACAAAAATATAATGTGCCTGTTAGACTTGAAATGTCGGTAAGGTTTCTTTTCCATCAGTACTTTCACTCACACACAAATGCTATGTCCTCCAATGCTTTACTTGTATTAATCAACCTCAAAAAAACAATTGTGTAGCTTTCACTTCTTACCTTGCCTCAAAGATCTGTAACACCTGGTAAATACACAGTCTCTTTACATTAGGACACCTCCAGAAGTACAGTGAGAACACCCCAGGAACTCAACCTCAGTGAAAATGTCATGTCCTGAGAATGTGCACAATCTGTATGTTTTTCAAAATCTACCATTATTTTGATAAAACACTTCTCAGTAGTACTTACATCTGTGCTATTGACAAAACATAAAAACCATACATTGCTCTTATGCAATTCTGACTCTTCCAAATACTCCAAGTGAGCTAATCCAACCAAGCCATAGTATCTTCCATGAACCTTCATAGAGGAGTGGGAATTTGTCCAGATGGAACAACTCTCTACTTCTCTCTTGCAATTTATGAAACACTATCTAGTGAAGTAAGACATCGCCAAATTTATTTTAAGTTGTTCAATGCCTAGCTATTAACTAAAAAGGCTTAAATGAGGGATTAGGCTTGACTCAAGAAGGGGAAACTCAATCACAGGCAGCTCACACAGCATGATAGATCATGCACTCATACAACCATATGCTTAGACCTGAGGATACAAGATGCTTTTTCAGCATCTTCTGTGACTAACAGACTTAAACACCAAGCACTATCTCATGTAACCCAGACACGGTACATACTTTATGTACTGTTCCAGCTCCTCCTTATGGTACAGCTCCCCATGTCCATCCTGCCTGCTGGGGCCTGCACCAAGCTCATCAGAAGGCAGGCCTCACTCAAACCAATATGCACCAGCTATTTCAAAAAGTCCTGCCAGGGGTTACAGCCAGGGCCACAGGATTTCACTCTGTGGCTGACAGACAACTTTCCCACTGACTAGATTTCCTCACCAGACTGCTGCAGAAAGCTGCTGCAATCAGTATCCTTTCAAGCCAAGCTGGTGAAGTTCTTCAAACTACAGGGACCATTGCACTCCAGACTCCAAGGGGTATAGGAACCCCTATTTGCATAAAATACCCCTTGTTTGTACTACACGCTTTCAGTGGCTCATGGAGAGCCATGTACTACCTTCT
Source organism: Ara ararauna (assembly GCA_028858755.1). Lineage (NCBI taxonomy): Eukaryota > Metazoa > Chordata > Aves > Psittaciformes > Psittacidae > Ara > Ara ararauna. The sequence continues at coordinate 50,901,830 of CM054376.1, read as the reverse complement.
CCCGGGACAGTCCTGCCCATTTAGGGAATGCTGCACTTCATTTGGGATGCTAGAGATGAATAGTAACATCAGGTCTGAGTCGCCCCTTCCCATTTCCATTTCTAAGAAAGCTTTCTCGAAATATTTTTTCTGTTTCTGCAATAATTCTCTGTACTACAGCAGCCTCAAAAATCATGGCTAAACCAAGCCACTGCAGAGATTATGACCAAGGCAAAAAAACAAATTATGTACTATTACTACTTCCAGCTATTTAAACACAAATATTGCTGTCCTTTATACCAACTGCATTTGTACTACAGGCACACACACAACGAGGAGCTGTAAAAAGGACACGAATCCTCCCGAATGATTAGGCGCAACATCTTTGCTATCTGAGCTTTTTTAGTTCATTAATATTTCACTTTTATATATTCCTCAGCTGCTTTTACAGCATGTTCCTTTCTTTGCCTCTTAAGTACGTGCAAAGAGAATTGTTTGAAGTAACTAGTAGACCCTGCCTCACACCCCCACCTCCGTGCCCCCTGAGAATTTAACACTTCAAGTGCAATATATACTAGATAGAAAAACACATCTGGCATAGAAAAGGATAAGAGGAGATTCTGAGTCTCCCTTCTATTTACATTCAACTATCAAGGTGTGCAATAAGAAATAAAGCTTACTGCAGTTTCTCTCTACGCCAAGACGCTGTTGTCAATCTCAAAGGTGAGACGGAGACATAAAGCTGTGGTGGGTTTCCTTCTCCGAGAAAAAACAGAACCACCCTGCTCCTTTACAAGCCAACTCGCAGCAGCACTTTTCCTTGCCAGAAGTGAAAAAACCCCTCTTTCAGCCAGGAGAGGCAACACAAAAACTGTCTAAAGGAAATACAGGATTTTCATGAACCTCTTCCATAATAAACACAACCATCACCATCTGCTCCACTTTTTACGCGTGCCATGTGATTTTGGAAAACACGAGCAGCACTCTCTGCCTCCTGCTTCCAAACCCAGCCCCACTGCAAAGGCCACACACGACTGACGGCCAGTGCCCCAGCCCTACCCACTGACATTTCTGCCACCGCTTCTCCCTGACATCCCCACAGGTTAACTGCACACTGCAGCCACCGCGGCACCAGCCTCCCCGCGGCGCCAGGCACAGGCCGAGCCCCACAGCGCCTCCGGGCCTCCCCGTCCAGCACCGCGAAGCCGCTGCCGGGGCTGGGCTGGCCCCGGGTGACACCTGCGGGCACCCAGCCCCTGCCCGCCCCACCACAAAGACAGGGGTGCCGGTGCCCCCCCGCCAGCCACCGGCGTTAATCCCTGCCGCCACCAGAGAGCGGCTCCCGGGGATCAGCGCGGAGCTGCAGCACCGGCAGCCCCGATCCGCCGCCACCACTGCAGCCGCGCCGCGGGTCGGCGCAGGGCGGCCGGCAGCCGCCGCCCCGCGGGCTGGGAAGGCGAGGCCAAGCGAGGGAGGGTCACCCGCGCTCCGGGGCACCACCCGCCCGCATCCCCTCAGCGCCTGGGTGGCGAGGCAAGGCGGCCTCTGCCCGCTCCAGCCAGCCGGCCCCCGGGGTACCCGGCGGCGCCCGACGGCCTGGGCCGGCTGCCCGTTCAGCCCGGCGGTGCTACCCGGGAGGGACGCGTTACCTGGTCAGGCTCCTCCGGCACTCGGGGCGCTCGCCGTCCACCGGCGGGGGCTGGGGACCGGGGACCCTCCTCCCCCACCCCCAGCCCGCGGGGTAGGTGAGTGGTTTCCTGCGTGTCCTCGGTGCGGGGTGAATAATCCGTCCAGAGCCCGGCGTCCCTGTTCGTCCGTCCCTCAGTCAGTCAGTCATGTTACAGCCGGGCGTGTGCGTGGTGTGTGTGTGCGCGGCGGGCGGAGGGAGGCGGTGGACGGGGGCGGGCCGGGGCGGTGCTTCCGCGCGTGTGCCGGTGCGGTGCGCGTGTGCCCGCGGCGCGATGTGGGGTGGCTTCTGCGTGTGTGTCCGTGTCCGTGTCCGTGTGCGCGGCGCGGCGGTGTGTCGTGTGTATGTGTGTATACGTACGTATGTATATGTATGCGTGTTGAGCGGGGTGCTGTGCGCCTCTCCGTGCCTGGTGGTGTCGTGTCCCCCTTCCCCGCGGTGCCTCCGCAGCTGCGGGAGCGGAGAGGCGGTGGCCCAGGAGACCCCGGGAGGCTGCACCCCGCTGGGCTTAGCACCAGCGCGGGGCCGGGCCTTGCTCAGCGGCTTCCCGCTCTCCTGGGGCTGGAGGCAACCAAGGGGAACTGGTTGAAGGGAAGCCTGAGTCTCCCCGTGAGGAGTTCAGCGCTGCTCCGGTGTGTTTACACCCAGCATCTGCTTGGGGATTTGCATTTGTTTCTGCCCCTTTCCCGCAGGGTGGTGGAGCAGTCTTGGTTTCACTTCCTCGTCCTCTTTTCTGGTCTGTGTTTTGTAGTTATATTCCAGTTCCTCCATCACCATCCAGGTGCCTTGCCAGTCCTAGGAAGGGAACTTTGTAGTCTTGGTCTCCAAGCCAAAGGTAGATCCGTCCGAACCACTGTAAGACCAGGAAAGATTTCTCAGGAATATTGGCTCAGGTCAGATGTCAATTGTGTGGAATTCAGATGTAATTAAGTTCATCCTTCAGTTCAGAAAGAGAAGGTAAAACTGGAATAGCCATGTTCTCTACAACTAATACTTAAGAAATATGATTGACTTTTCATACTATGCTTTTTCTTGCCAATTTATACAGGATCATTCCTGCCGCATGTGCCAAAGTGAACTGTTTTGCCTCAGTAAGGACATCATTTGAATGAAATACACGATGGACTACAGATATATGCCCTGTCCCTTCATGCTACAAAAAAAAAAAAAAGTATGCAACACGATGCACTGAAGAAACCCATTAACATTACAGACTTAAGTCTCCAGAGGAACGAAGTGTGTTCTTCATTCTGTTACATCGTTGTTCGTGTGAAAGTGAAGAACTCAAAGAAATTTTAACTGTTAGGCTTATACAGAGAAATGCAAATCTGAGTGGAGTCAATGAGAGTTGAAGAATTTCGAGTAAAACACATTTCCACAAAATACAGCTACAACTTAGCAGCAACAATGAGGTTCTGCTGAAATTCTGAATAAGGATGGTGTGAGAGTACAGAAGCAGATGTGTCTGTGTCACATTTGGAACAAAACTGTCAGGAAACTGAATGCTTATAAATATGTCTTTACCAAAGCTAAACCTTCGAACAAGTGAGTTCATTGCACCTATTTATATTTAAATATACCTCTGTCAATCTGTTCAACATGTTCACGAGACTGTTTTATGAAATGTAACAATCAAGCCTAAAAGCATTTCTGTTTCCTCTTCAGATAATAAACCCAAACCAGATAAAATGTTCTCCAGTCACAGAGGAAAGTTTGCTGGGTGCAGCACACAGTAGTACCGCAATGACGCTACATGGAGAGAAACAGATTTTTAGTAACTTGTCATCCACATTAAAAAGGCCAAATATCTCATGTGACACCACCTCCAGAGCAGATTTCATAGTTGGAAGTACCTGCACAATTTGGGAATTTAAATGAGTATGCAGTAACCAGATCATTTTACTGACAGCTAGCTAGCTTACCAGCTAAGCATTTAAGCATGTGGTCAACAATAAGTGCCGACTACGATATTTGCCTTAAGTAAAATTGAGGGTCTACTTAACCACTTTATTAAGCTGAGACAGGCTTGAAGTTGAAGGTAGAGAAATACATGTTTTGCTGAATCAGGGTTCTCACAAGAGTCATGCATGATTTTTTAACTCCTTCTCCTGCCCTGCTTCCTGCTTGTGTTCAGCAGAAGATTTCCAGAGCCTCCTAATGGTTACTCTGACTCTCCAGCACGTTTCTATAAGCTCTCCTAGCTGCTTGCTGCTGCCTGGAAAGTCAAGCCCCTGTGATTAAGCTGCACTTCCAGACACACTCTCAAGTGATGCTTCCACATCAAGGCTTTGATCAACCCAGTGACACAGAATGATAAACAGCAGCTAGCAGCTAGGGGTTGTATGGAATTGTGTCAGTTTTTCAACACTAAATTGCATTCTAGTGAGCTGGGGGGAAAATGCCCCAAACATTGTAATAGGCTTGCGCCTCAAGTAATAAATACCTGTTCTGAAGTAGTTTTGCTAACTGAGACCCCAGCAGATAGCTATGGGAGCAGGAACACTTGTGGCCACCACACCCTGGACCTGCTCAAGCACAGATATCCTGATTCTCTTCTCCCACCAGTTTCCTGCTGGTATGGCCCCAGTAACCTCAGTGGAAAGCCTCCCTATATGACAGTAAAATCTTTGTTAATTTTTTGCTAGCAAAATGAAGCCTTAAGAGGAAATTCTGGATTCAGGGATTTGCAGATTAACCAGGAACAAGACATTCTCATTGACTGAGAAATAGATGTCCTGAAAGTCACTACAACTGACATGTCTGATTCCCTTGCATCATCTATCTTTTCTTCTTTTCTTTCCATTCCCTCTCAGTTTGTGTTCATCTCTTATTGCCTGACCAGAAATTTCACAATTCCATGTGCTTGATGCTGCCTACTTCCCAAAAAATAAGAGGGATGTGTTTTTTTCATACTTTTATCACTCCCCACCTCACCCCCACACACACTTGCCAGTATAGATCCATCACAGGGCAGGCACAGGGAGAGCTGGGACATGTGAAATCAAATCAGTTTTAACAGCCTTGTCCATTGGGGTTGAGCATGCATCCCCGTGTAACCTTCTTCAAGGCCTCAGCCCTTCACCAAACAGGCATCTCTCTATTCCTGAGACAAGTCTTTGGCTAGTCTGTCTTATTCAACAAACCAGACACTCGCAGGTTGTCTGCGTGAGTGACTGTAACTGCATGGAGTTTGGAGCTGGCCATAAACAGCCCTTTTGGGGTAAAACAGACTCATCTGTGTCTTGTACAGGCATTTTAAGAGCCTCAAAGGAACCGGTCCTAGGAGGACAGCTGCGTATGCCAAGCAGTGACTCATGACCACACAGTGGGAGAGTAACCTAACCTTGGCACTGGGGTACTCTCGGGCATCCTGGGTGGTCCAGGGGATTTATAGCTGTATGGACTTCGCTACAGGTTTTTCTCTAACAAAACTATTTAAGCCAGATTGGCACTGAGGCTATTGCTACACCACATCGACCATGAAGTACTGTGGTGAGGTATTGGTTTAACTTATCATCACTGGAGAGGGCAAAGGAGACCTGCTGTACCAAACTGCTTTCACTCTCCTTTCAAGAAACATCTGTTCAGTGGAGCATTGTCATGCTAATCAATATGTATTGGTTTTGTATTGCATGCAATCATATCCACTTACACCTTTGGAGCAAGGATTAATGAAGTGACCTTCCACTTGTTGTATAGTGCTGTGCATGTGCAATGTACTGAATAAATACTGTCACTAAAACTGGTCCATTTGTTAAAAGCAATGAATTTTATCACACCAACACTGAAATCTCAAAGGAGGTTGAAGTCCACTTTAGTTAATCATAAAAGAATAGTAATCTGAAGCAGTTTTTAAATTAATGTTCATGGGTTTTGTCCCCTGCTTTTAAACAAGCTATAAATTGATTTATAGTCTCTGTCTCTGAACTCCCTCAGTACCAATGACACAAATGACCCCACTTTTTAAGAATATAATCACCTTCACTGAGGCCAGAAAGAACAATTGCAATTAGAAATACAGAATTTCTATTCATTCAAGAAGATAAATGCTCCTTACACTTTCAAAATTTAGTTTATTAAATTAAACAAAGAAAGGTTACTTGACTATCTCTATAGTGAGATAACTGACATGAATTTACCTTTGATTAAAAATCTCCAGTTTGACATTAAAAAAGGATCAATCTCCATGCCCTTGCTTTTCTCCTCATTTAGTCTGTTAAAACAACTTAGTTAATCTATTTTGTCTTTGCTATTTCTTTTCAGATTCAAATACTTAATGCGTATATTGTCACTGTTCACTGATGGAAATTTTGATGCCAGGGAATGTGTAACTACCACCGAAGGGAAGCAGAGAGATTTCTCTTTAACAACCCAGCTTTGTGAACATATTTTTTCAGCTAGTTTGATTTTAAGCACTGTAGATATGCAAGCTATGTGTTGTACTGTTATCAGTATAATCAAAATAGTAAAAATCTTACCAAGTCTAATATGAATTTAGCAGTATAGTTTGTTTATATTTCCCTATAGAAATATGCCATAACTGGAGAACGCAGTTTTGTATAAGCATAAATGTACTTATTTCAATGTTTCACTGGCCAAACTGTCTTGGTGAGAAAACAGTCCTAACTCAGAGGGATATTCTCCCAGTAAAATCTGTGTACACTGGCTCAGGGTCTGATCCTGCATTAGGTGAGGAAACTCCTGGTTCTCCATTGTAATCCCTGAAGCTCCACATGGATACATAAATCTGAAGGACTCCAAAGGACTTGATATGGCATTTTCACAAACAGCAGTTAATAAAAGCATTCAGTGCTGCCTTGTGTGCTTGCATGCCTTTTTATATGGACAGCAGAAGTCTGCATAAAGTCAGTTTTTCTTTTCATTCTGAACTCTCACTTAGAGGATCCCCATGACAAAGTATTTTGGTTCTCTAGGCTACCAGAGCATATTTGTATGTAATTTGTCTGTGCAGCTTTGTAATCTTTGTCCTTAAATCGTGCAAATATTTTGGTTTGTCTGGGGATTTTTGTAAAGGTTATTTTTATAACATTTGCATGTTTGGCAAAATTGAAGTTGACAAGCATTCTTTTCAGCCTTGTTATTTATCCATTGTACAAAATGGGAATAGGAAGGAAACCTGCTGAAAGGGAAAAATGTATTTCTATTTTAAATAGATTGAGTGTTGGCATTGAAAACATTGTCTGAGGGTGGTATTCTGTACCAGAAAATAGAGGATTAAAAAAGAATAATGTATGCCTCATTTTATCCTATCTGTGACTCTAATGCATCATCACAGCAGGAGTACCACTGAACCTGGGGGGCTGAGCAAATTCTGCATTTAAATCTCATTAATCAGGTTTGCCTTAGGCCTAAAATAGCACCTAAAGCTCAGTTAGCATGGAATTCTGAAAGTTTTCCTCATACATTTAGTGAGCAGGATCTACTCTGCTTTGCAGACAAAAGAGCACACACAAGACAAAAAAAAAAGAGGTAGGCATCATCTGAGATGATGCAGAGGAATGTAGGATGTCCAGGTGTATACATTAATACATGGAAGTGTATAAGGTGCACCCACACATTATGCAATGTAACACCTAAAAGACCATTAAAGGAAAAGGCTTCCAGATTGATTAAGGGCCCTGCATTGTCACAGCTGTCACAGGCACTCCACATCACAGATTTTGCACGGTACTGTTCAACCAGGCAGAGCAAGGCCAGCTTTCCAGTACTCCCTTCCCAAATTCTTCCTTTCACTCCTGCTGCAGGTCTAACTTCTCTCCTGAAATGCCTATTCTTCATGCACCAATCAATTGATACTGACTTTACAGAGGAGAAAACATTTGTTTCTCTACTTCTTAATTTGGTAAATTGAGAAAAAATAATCTGCGAGTAAGACCATCTAGTTAAACTTTAATTACTGACCAAACAAGAATAATTAATATCAAAACCAGAGGAATATGTCATGTATTTTATATTATTCAACTGGCTTGTATGATCTATTGCCAACATCTTCGAAACACCCAGAAAAACGTATAAGCTCATTCAGTTACTGATGTTCTTCCACACATCCTTTCAGTTTGATCTTCAGCAGGAGGAATCTACCTGCAAAATCACACTGGAAATAGATATGCACTAGCATCTGAGTCCTCTCAGTGTGTTTTCTTTGTATATGAACTGTAGTGGTTGCACTAGCAAGAATTTGGAAAGATGTACCAGTGCTTTTTCAGAAAGGCAAAGGATTCGATCTTCATTTAAAACATTGGCTCCATATTTCCTCAAACACAGGAAAAAGCATGAGTTCTTGGATCTTTAGTGGTCACACTAACCAACCTGTGGCAGACCTTGAATGCCTATACAACAGAAAAGATGAGACAAGTAAAAATTAAATCATTTAGACTTAACTAAAAATCTGATTTTTTCAATCCAGGAGGTTGATTTTTTATGGGCTACTGCAATGTGGTGTGTCTGAATACTCAGCAAGCACACTCCTGTGCCCTGCCTGATGCTGCAGCTAGAGAGCTGATGTGAACTACCAGTCTCACACTGGAAGCCCCTTGCTGAGCTGGTGATAGAAGAAAGCTTTCACTTCAAACTGTTATTGTGGCAGGGGCAGCTTCGTTTCATCAGCCTTTGCACTGGCTTGTGTGATCATGAGGATAGAAGGTATCAAGCCACCAGCTCTCACAATGTGCAATCAGACTGAGATGCAAAGACTTGCTAAGATGCATCCATTTTCACATTTATGTCTATTATGCCTAGCTTCATACTTAGTATTTATGGAAGAGAGCAAATATTCTTTATTCAAACATCTGATTTCAAAGCCAGTTTCTAAAAATACTCTAGTTTCTGTTAGAGATGGACAGTTGCTGAAGCCCACATTGTGATTCTGGTTTAAGAGCCAGGTCTCCTGCTAGTGGCTGGAAGTCTGGTCTGCTTAGTAAATTTATTGGCCTTTGGCTCACATCCTAAGGGATATTTATTACTCTATTACATACTTTACTATTATACAGTGTTATTGTTAATGAACATCACAAACACCCATGAAGTAGAGCTCTATCACAGTCAGTTTGAGAAGAAAGACAAAATCAGCACACTTCCCATCACACTTCCCCATATATAGAAATGTTCAGTGTTGCCTCATGTGCTGAATATTTGAACAGGCTCATATTTTGGCTCATGTCCCTGAAGCACATATCCCTTTCTAGGAAACATACATCTGGAGAAGAGGATCTATGGTTAACGAGACAAGTCTGGCATTCAGCAAAAGGCACCAGCTCCCTACTGCTCTTTCCCTGTGGAAGTTTCTTTCCCAGTCAGCAATCAGTTTAAATGACCTGAAGGATGACACCAGAAAGGTCTGTTAACTTCATCTTAGGTAGTTTAATTATTTATGCTATTTATAGTCACGTAAATGATATAACTGGCATTAAACAGCAGAATTTTCTGTAGTGTGGATTTCAAAAGCATTAGGAAATGCAGCAGCATAAAGGATGTGGGTAGAAAAGTACCAGGTATTTGTGGAGTTCAGCAGTGCCCAAACATTGCCAAACACATACACTTCACAGCTAAATCAATAAGAAAAACTGTTCGAAACACAAAACTTATTTCTCTAATATATAGTGATAATAATTAATGTGTCACGTTTCCTGACTTATAGATCCCTATTTACTCTTCCCCTGAGTATAATTTTTTATCTATCGTGACTATCTTTGAATCATATACAGATAATAAATAGGCTTCTTCTGAGATACATGTACAGAATAGTTATGAAAAAAACACAGATATTTGTTACCAGTTCTACCTAATGATCAGAGTTTTTGAGGTCACTTTAACTTATCTGTGCCTAGACCCTAGAAAATTAAGTGCCTTTGCAATGGTCATTAAATAAAAATGGAAAATTAAAACCCGAGTGATGTAGCTAATGAAATGTGCCAGTATATTAAATATGAGTTCATTAACACACACACACACACCAATGCAGTGTGACTTTGTCTCCCAAGGGCAACAATAAGTTATGCCTCAACAAGCAGCATGGATTTATGTCCCTAAATACTTCTCTGTTCAATAAACATTTGTATACCCGCTATGAAACCTAAGGAATAATATGTCCTTTAGTTATTTCTAAGATACTGAATTAATCTTTGAGAAAAAAAGTATTAGATAACTCTATTCATTAAATCATAATTGAAAAAAAAACCACTAGGAAAAGACAAAATGTTTTTTCTATATCATACATATGAGGCTTTTTTACGCAAACCTGTGTTTTCTTTTTGACATGATTGTATGTTTGAAGTGATCATATATCGGATGCTTTCAGGCAGAAATTGTCACTTAGTCTGAATTTTAGCCCAGCAGGATTCTGGTTTTCATTGAAAAGCCTGAGAGATTCTGGAAAGTATATAGGAGCTAGGGACCTAAATCCTACTAAAATACTAGAAATTGGATACTAACTCCCACAGACTTCCTCAAATATTCCATCCTGAATGGGTGTACTCTTTAAAACCACACTTTCTTTTTAGTCTATATGAAATGTTCCTCTTTTAAAAAGTAGGACCTATGAAAATACTAACGGATGCACATAGATTTTGTTTAGAAATTATGACTGTCATCTGTACTCTACAGGACCACAAATTTTAGCCCCTGTAGAAGCGATATACTGGCTTAGTGAAAGAGGAAGCTTGCTATGGAAGCTCATGAGCAAATAAATGTGCATTTTGCTACTACTTAAGTGAAGAACACAAGCTTGTACCTGCTGAACTTGATGGCAAAGGTCTCAATAATTTTAATGGGTGCAGCATTGAAGTCATATCAGTGGGTGAATTATCTATAACCACAGTACTAAACACATCCGCTATGTAATGATGGTGCTTATATTTGCAGTCCCAGGACTTTCTCCCTGTCTCTTTGCCAAAAATTGAATTTAAGCTTTAGCTATTAGGAACAGAACAGGGCTCTTAGCTGTGCATTTTAAAGCATCTATAGCATTAATAGCCAGAACATATAATCCAAATGGGAGGACAATTACACTCTAATAGCTTTAAAAAGAGAAAGTTAATTACACATATTTGGAGCCTGATCTAAATGCTGTTAAAGATATGTTGAGAAGAAACAGCAGTTGTCTACAGAAAGCACCCAGAGTTACAGAAATGCCATTCCTCAACAATTGCTCCCACCACAGTAGAGGTGACAACAAAGAGGAAATACTAGAATTTGTTCTACAGTAATAGCTTTTTAATAAAAAACAGATAGTAAGGTTTATTTTTTTAACTATACATATTTAAATCTACAAACGGATAAAGCATATCCCTGTAAGCAGAGGCATATTTATATTCTGTTCCAACCACCCATCTTTTCCACAAAGACACGTTCTCAGAAGCACTAAGCAGAGCAAATTTATTATTTTCAAATGGAGAAATGTGCCTTTAAAAATTACTTAAACTTGCCTTCCAAATGCATGCAGAAATTTCCAAATTATCAATGATAGTATATGCTGTGTTCAAACAAAACTCGCTGTTAGGCTCAACTATCAACACCACTCTGCTTTAGCTTTCAAATTGTGTGAAAAAAGAGGGTGGGAGAAGAAAGGCAACAGAAGTGCTAATGCAATTGTTTGATGTGTATATGCGAGAGGCAGAAAGGAGGAGGCAGGCGTTCTGCTACACAGGCTGCTGGCAATGGGAATTGCTATATCCTCCTCCAGCACCCTCTTTAGCAGAAAATAATTACAGCTGTACATAGAAATCATATTGTTGATTTTATTGGTCTAATGTTGCTAATACTTATGTCTCCACTGAACTGTCCATTTTTCATGGATTTTTTTTCTGTCCCTCACTGTATACTATAGCCAGTGAAGAGAGCTGTGAATGCATCTGCTCCTGCACCATTCAGGATGGCACTTTGCCAGTGGAGAATGACTGACTTCACTTCAAAATATTTTCAGTTTAATTAGCATAAAAACCCCAGCAACCCAATTATCTAAAAGGACTGGGGGGGGGGTCTCTTCACAGCAAGAAAAATAACACCACCAACATCCTCTAGTGCAGGAATACCTAGGTTGTTTTATCAAAAGACTGATCAGATGCTTAACAGTGTTTTTCTTAGGATAAGAGGTTTGGCTACAGAGGTCTGAGTTTTGTGACTGGCCTACCAGGACAATGCTGTGTTAGACTTTCAGCCCTTAACGCCTGAGTTCAATCATGCCGCTTGCAAGAAAGCTTCTACCCAGTCTGCTGCCTGCAGCTTCACAATGTCCCAGTGCAGCTTCAGAACACCTCAGCAAGACATTGGGTAAAATGCTTTACAGGAATTGGGACTTGAGGGTTAACAAATAGGTGGAGAAATCTGAAGCAGGTATATATATCCTCAACACAGCATGAATAGCAGAAATAATGTCAGGTTTTGCAGCACCTTTTTGGCTCCAATATCATGTATCTACCAAAATCAATTGGAAAATTACCTTTGACTTCAGTGTTGGGTCCACTGCAATCTAATCATTCCTCGGACTTGATCCAGACTCACTTATTTCAATTCCACTTACATTAATCTAACTACATACAGAAGTTGGGCTAAGGGCTGAGGATCTTTTTGCAGAACGCTTCCTTTTATTCTAATAAAAGCCTAAAAAGACTATTTCAACATGTGTACAAACTAGACCATTGATTGATGATTAAACTGCATAATTTGAAATGCACATAGAAGTGTTTCATTTCTACAAGCCAGAGGCAAGAAAAAAAGTCCTTTGCAATAAAACGTCCATTACATCAACAAAAAGTTATGTGTGCATGTGTGTAGAAGTTCAGAGTTTTACATAAAATTACCTGGATCTTATTTATCCTATTGTGGGAATATGCTCTGACCTGCCATAGGAGAAATTTCTAGAAACTCAAATTCTAGTATTTACTCAGCACTTAAAAGGGAGATGATATTCAGCACAGGTTAGAAAACTTATTGTGCCCCTTATTGCAGTATTTATAGAAGAAAGCCTCCAGACACTGATTGTAGAGTAAGATTTTCTTGAGAAAGAAAATCAGGCAGAAAGCCTCCAGAACTTCACTGTGGTCATGTCAAGGGCCCTATTTGCAGCAAAAAATCAAGAGTAGCTTTCAGCTTCATTCAGGGATTGCTGCTATCCTGCAGTACTGGGCTGGCTGCTACCATGGTCTGCTTGTAAATACGGCTTTGACATTGGTATAGGGTAAACTGCATATATAGAAATGCTGCCCAGATTGCTAGAAAGCTATTTGAAGGCATGGCAAGTGCCAAAACATCTCCAAGTGCAGTGAGAGGGTTGAGACAGAGGGTCAGAGAGTCATATTCAGATCCCAGCTCAACCCAGCTGACTGACATACAGGTCAGTACAGTAACCTGGAAGCCATTCTCTGTTCTTACCGCTCTGCACTGTGCAAACAACTCCACATTTATTAGTCTAGTCTTTTACATCTGTAGGCAAGCGCAGTAACCTATGGAACCAGCGTTCATTCATCTCTTTCTCAAGGTACATTCAGTTAAACTCCTCCAGAAGTTGGCAGCAAGGGGGATTTCAGCCCTCCAGAGTGTCTACTAGCCTGTTTGTCCAGTCTTCGGAGGAGTAAGTCATAGGGATTCATGTTTTTGTGAAACAGGCAGAACAGGAACATGAACTCAGGCCTCTCGTATGCGGCTGCTTTAATCACAAGCCACTGGAAACTAGGCAATGTTGTGCTATGTCCCTCCACCCAGTTCCCACCGGGCAGAAAAATTTAGGTCAGAAGGGATCTCAGGAGGTCATCTGGTCCAAACCCTGCTCAAAGCAGGACCAGCTTCAAAGACATATCTGACTAATGTCACATTTTGGAATAAACAACTGAAAAAGGGTCACACCTTGGATCCCAAATGAGAGGGTGGGTAACATGTACATAAACTCCAGGTCTTTCTTGTAACGTTCACTTCTGAGCTGTTGCAAGCAATATCTGCTTTTGCTTTCAGAGGATCCCTTACTCGGATTTCTTTATTTTTTTTCTATCTTTTCCAAACGAGTTTGGATGCCCAATTTTTGCCTGAATGCTAAATGCACACCGAGTTTTGAGACCCCAGGAAGGTGGCCCTGAGCTGCTGAGCACCCTGGCTCCTCTGTAAGTGCTGCAGCACTCTACAGCACCTTTATCATTTCAGGCATTTGTCTTCAAACCACCCAAGATGTCAAGTGTGCCCCTGTAAAAGGAGGATTCCCAGATAAAGTCATCAGCCAAAGAACAGATCAGAATCAGTGGATCTGGCATCAGATTTCTAATGCTGCTCTTACCTCTGAGCGTCCCGTTTAAGTTTAAACCCATTACCCCTTGTCCTATCACTACAATCCCTGATGAAGAGTCCCTGTCCACCTTTCTTGTAGACCTCCTTTAGGTGTTATTTTAATAAAGAAAATGCAGAACAGCATATGAGTGAAGATGATTACTGTAGAAAAACTGTAGGTACAGCAGAAGAAAGTATGACTCAATACCAGTCACCCTAACACATGACAGAGGTGTGATGCAGTAGAGAGCTGTGGGGAAAAAGCTGTGGACTAACGAGCCTGCTCAGAAGCTGACAAAAAATCTGGATAAAGGAAGAGAAAACGAACAAATAAAATCATGTGAACATTAGAATAGTAGATATGCAGTTAATTCATTACAATTAGCTATGACCAAAGGATAAGAAGTTTCTAAATTTCACATAAACTTTTTTTCTTTAATCATGGAGCCCAAGCAACACTGAAATGGTGGGTGACAAAGGGTAGTGATTCACCAATCAGTTATAGCTACAGCTAGACATAGCTTAAACCCTAAACTGAATCAAACTGCTTTATAGCGTAACGTCAGATGAGTCAGTTGGCCATCTTGTTTCACAATGCCACCTGGATGCCTGAAAATCTGAGATGATTTAATAAAAAAAAATAACAAGAATTCAGGAATATTTGATGTGTCTGATCATTACAAACTAATTAGTAAGGAAAACTGATCTAGTAGTGAAAAGACTGTTTTCAAAAAGGAATGATGACAGGTTTTGAAGTTTTGGTGTGGCTGAGGTGAATGTGGTGGTCAGAGAGCTCATCCATGCTCTGCTGACATACAGCCGCAGGAATCCATCAGTCTTATGCCAGAAATAAATATGTTTTGATCTCTCCAGTGAACAGACCATGTGAACCATGGCAGAACCAGATATTCGAGTTTGCCTACCTCCTGGGAAACCAAACGCCGTCTCTTTGACCTGAGCATCTCCTCTCTCTGTGGGAGAGGCCAGGCTGGGTGCATGAACAAGCGCTTGGGTGGAGAGGAGAGGAGGGTCCCGGTAAGCTCATAGGGCTGGAGAGCTGCTTTATCCTGTTTCTGCTCTCCATACTTGCCACTGTCTCCAAACACTCCCTTAATACAAGAATGTTTGAGCGCAGTTTCTCACTGTTTGCTTCTTCCTACACCCTTGGGTGTAGGTTGAAACCAGCACCTGGGGCCAATCCTGAAAACAGAGATCCCCAAAATTTCATGTTGGGCCTTTGCAGCATTTTCAGTGTATTCACGGCTGAATAAATGGCAAAATCTTACATCCACGGGTAGGAGTTGTTAAGAAATGCTCTCAAACTAGTGAACCAGCAAGTAACCAGCACCCAAATAATCCTGTCTCAGTGGGGAGAAGAGGTGCACATGCAACACAAACCTCAGGATTTCTGTTCACATTATGACAGCAGTGTGCTGACAAACCTTTTACAACATTTTATATTTGCTCCCCAACCCCTCTGCAGCTGAGCAATAAAGACAGCAAGACCACTTGTGTACTGGAGCTGGACACCTGAGGGACACCCCTGCCTCATGCAACGGGCTCTCCCATGAGACCTCAAGCCACAGAGCAACTGGAAAGTGACCACATGGTCAGAGAAGGAAGGACCAAAGACACAGAGGCCCTTCAGGAAACCCTGGTAACTGGAAAAGCTCTCACTTTGGTAGCTTTTTTGTTACCAAACTCTAAGGACAAACAGTTTCAATCTTACCTTTTAAATGATGTAAAACTTGTGCATGACCTTTCCATAGAATTTCCTCATTTCTTCTTAAATGATACATGACACATACACTTGAATCCCATTTATTTAAAAAAAAAAAAAGCCCCAAAAACAAACAAACAAAAAACCCCCGAAAAAACCCAAACCTTTCTGAACAACATGTTTGGGGTTTTTTTAGAATGAAATCATTTCTAACAAGCACTATGTCAGCACATCAAACTAATACCCACGTTTATAAGCAGCAGCCAGTAATAACATTGCTAATCTGAGATGTTTCCTTCTGTCTGTTAACAATAAGATAAAGAAAAGTGCTATCATGTTCTATGATACAAACAAAAAAAAAAATACCCTAGAAAAGAAAGCCTATGTGCTTAATTTTTTTTTGCCACTGTGCATTCAATCAGATCTTCTATCAGAGTTGAGAAGGCCAACATTGCACCTTCCTGTTGTTTTGTCATAAAAACAGGATGTCATTCCACTGAGGAAAATAATGGTCAACAGTAAAGAGGTGGTTTCTTTGACATTTGCTAATATATTGCTGAAAAAATCTCTAGTATGGATCACTCTACCTCACTGAGTGGTAGAAGCAACTGGAAACTAAGCTCTAAAGCATGATGCCTACCATTGTGCCAAACATGAAAATGCAGTATATACATTCCCCAAAGCTTAGAGAAGGACATACCCCCTGCTAGGCAAAACACGCATGCACGTTCTCTGCTCTCTCTCCCTTGAATTTGTACTGCAATCTAACAAATGGCTGTTCACAGATATTTAAATTCACAGGGAGGGGGGAAAAAAAGAAGGGAAAAATAGTGATAAGATGGAGATGGACAAATCTGCAGCACCAGCATAATGTTTAGACAGGTTCAGAAAGATAATCCTGAAAGTCCAGTTATAATGAAAGCCCAGTGGCCGTTCCTTTATATACCCATAAAGATATGGAGCACTTTTGATTATATTACTCTGTGGCATGTGTTAATGTCTTAAGGATAAATATGCCTTAGGGGCAGAGGGAGAAGGAACCTCAGTCAGATTCCCTGACCCAACTCTCAGTTTCTAGCATTGTACATAATGCACTCCCAAACAAAAGACAGGTTTTTTTGTAGGATCTTGAATTGTCTTAATTTCATGTGAAAACCATTGCACATTAAACTACAAAGCACATGGATGAGTAGTTTGTCAATGGTTATCTGATAACATATGACAACTGTCATAGGTTCAGCAGTAGCAGTCATTTTTGTCCTCCTTGATGGCTGGTGCAGCACTGTGTTTTTCACTCTTGGCCTGGGAACAACACTGGTAACACCAGTGTTTCGGTTGCTGCTTAGTGATGTTTTGGTCTGACCAAGGACTTTCTGAGCCTCATGCTCTGCCAGGGAGGAGGGGAAGCAGGGAGGAAGCAGAGACAAGACATCTGACCCAAACTGACCAAAGAGGTTATTCCATACTGCAGCACGTCATGCACAGGATGTAAAAAGCAGAGAGCAGAAACCCGGAAGGGTGGGGGGGGTACTGCATGGTTGGGCTGGGTATCAGGTGGTGAGCAATTGTATTCTCTTTCCTTCTATTTGCCTTGTCATTATTATTATTGATGGTAGCAGTAGTGATTTGTGTTATACCTTAGTTACTAAACTGTTCTTATCTCAACCTGTGGGAGTTGCATTCTTTTTGATTCTCCTTCCCATTCCTCTGGGAGCGGGGGGAAGAAAAAGGGGGAAGTGAGTGAGAGAGAGACTGCATGAGTTAGAGAGGCTTAAACCACGACAACAACTTACAGTGATTGTCTACAGAGCTAAACACTTCCAGTGTCATCAAAATTAGTAGCTGAGGTTTTATTTGACATGCAAATTAAGAAGCATGAAGAAATTTAAGAAGAAAGATACTGCAATATTTTTTTTAGAATATTCAGGCAGATGTAAGAAGAATATCTGAATGTGTTTCATCTTTCCCGTTCTTGAATCAATAGCATGATTGCATTATACGTGGGCTTCCCGAGTCTACACAAAAATAACTTAAACAACTAAGACATTATGTCTTACTGTCTCCAGTATAGTACCAGTTAAGCTGAGTCAGCTGGTGCTTAGAAGGAGCAAGAGAGTTTGTGGTTTTGGAGCCTTCATGATTTCAACTTATAACAGTTCCCCTTAGTTCCAACCCACTGAAGCATCCTGCGTACCTGCCTGGAAGGAGAAGGAATAACTGCAGGAAAAACATAGCCATGGTATCCCTTCCCATTCCTGGGCAAAGCAGGAGCTTCTTTTATTCTGATATAAATGCTGAAGCTGCATGTTTAACCTTGCCTTTTGTTTTCCATCTTCTTTTTCAATTTGCTGCTTCTTCGGGGATGCCCTCTGTACTTTAAACAATTGCCTCATTAACAAAGGCCAAGTACAGCCGTATTTCTTTTAGCTCTTAAAGTCCCGCCTTTTCCAGTGAACTTGATTGCTTAGCTAACCTTAAATAATCTTAAATAGCTGCTTCCTCTATGTACTGCTTTGTCCACATTAAAATAAATCTTGCAGATATTGGCTCGCAAAAGAACAGCATTTACTGTAACACAAGCAGGGTTGGACCATGTGTCAGGTGTCTCCTTTTAAGCTGCATGTGTGTTAAACTGTCATGTGTTGCACACATCACTGTAGATTAATAACAAAAAAAGTGTTTCCATTATTCCTTTCAAGTCATGTTATTGAAAGCTCAAGTCAATTATTTTTCAAAGAACTACCCATCTATATGTATTTATTGTATATGCCTGTGGTGTGCAGAAAGCTAATTCAAGGTTAGTAATAATTAAAATGAATCATGGAATTTAATTACAATGGAATAAAATAAGCATCAATAATAATATGTGCATTAAAATGCACTGTCAATAGCTGTGTGTATTTAAGCGCTCATAAACAGCATCCTATATTTGTTGTAGCTGCGCATGGGTTTACCACCTAAGCAAATTCACAGGACGTGTGAATTCATGGTGAACTGTTTCTGAGTGCAGTGATTAATGCCAGTAGATAATTGCACAGCAGAAATGGCAATACAGGCGTTGTCCACGTAGGCACTGGGGAGAAAGGAAAAAAAAGATCATAACAATCAGTACTGTTTCAGAGCCAAATCAGATTAATTCAGAAGGGAAATTTAAATTGTTATCCCTTATTTATGATTTAGATACGCAGCTCGCAAACTGAATGAATGTTTATCCTTGGAATTCATTCTACTCAATACTCTGCTTTTCATAAAACCCACGGCTTGTCCTCATTCATGAACTATCCCATTGCAAATCAGATGACACTTGACAGGGCATTTTTGTATTTCATCTTTCTAGCGAAACAGCATCAATTGCCAAAGATCGCCCAGTCAATATGAGAATGTACATAAATGAGAGCAAGCGTATCTGCAGAAAATGCAGTCAACCGCTTCTATTCTTATTGCAAGCACATGAGGAGACAGACCTGCATTTCACTTAACCCATTTACACTCCTTTTTATATTTACAAAGTTGAGCTGATAGGTGCAGATGGCTGCAGGGCGATTTGTGGTTGCAAGCACGAACAAGGATCTGGAGCTCTGGGCTCTGCACCTGCATCTTCTACCAGGACTATCAGCAGCTTTCATACACTCAGTGTATTCATACCTCTTTTTAAAACTGGGAAAAGATACTGCCTCATCTTTGCAAAGCTTTTTGGATTTTTAGTTAAACAAGAAGCAATGTATGTTTAAAATAGTACTATACTGGCAATTTTGCATTGATTAAAGTAGCTGTAAAAAGTAAAATTTCTCTGATTTTACTCTTCTTGATCTGCTACATGGGTAGAAAACAGCATAAAATGGAGTCAGCCAAGGATCAAATCATCATGTTACTAACTCAGGTGGTTCCGCTTTCTAATGGGTTAAAAATACCCCACCATACAGCCTGAACAATTTGAAGTAATGGTACAAAAAGCTTTGAAAGTTTTACCAGGAGATGGAAAAAAATAATTTGAGCCTAGCTTGTTTTTTTCCAGGATATTTTTTCCTATTGCCAACTGCCAATCAGTTTCATTTGTATCTATCAAAAGAAACCATCAGGATACACACAGAGTTTGGAAGTCCCTGTACCTGGGAACAGGCCCATAATAAGTAAATCCAGATGTGCCCATTCCACTTCTCTGAGGCAGTTTGGTAGGGAAAACCAAAGCGAACAACTACAGTGTCAGAGGCAGAGCCCTCAATAAAGTACTGATCCATGAGAACAAGCTCAATGAGAGCTGTTGTGAGCTGCCTGACTCTGAGCTTACCCAAGAGCAGACTGGGAGCATCACGGTGAGTGTAGAAGCCCCCGCATTTTGAACTGAAGTCTCTTCCTTAGCAATGTCAGTCACTCTTGGACTTTCCAGAGCAAGATGACTCCCAGCACTGTCCAAGGAGGGGAAAAAAACCTTGAAAATTACATCTTTATCATCATATCAGCTTTCCCAGATCTCTCCCAGGGACCAGACTTATAGACTGTACAACAGCGTTGCCTTAAGCATGACCCCAAGCGTAGCCATAGGCTGTCCGTCAGAACTCCAGCAACAGGCCGCAGCTTAAAACAGATGCATATGGACATTTGCAGACAGACTGTCAACATCAGGGTGCCAGAAGGCTGCAAGGAAGCCCTGCACATGGGAGGAGGTTGGACATGGAAGATGCAAGTCTTACAGCCCTTCTTTCTTCTTCCTGTGATCACTGTACTTATACAATATTGATGCATGTTATCAGAGCATGTGCGTTTGCGAAGTAGTAACAATAACAAAAACCCTCAGTACCAACAAAGATGATTAGGAGAAAAAGTGAAGGGTCTGTTATCAGTCTTGTCATCTCTCTGCTGAGCATTACCCTCATTTTTGTGAGCAGCACAGGCTTTTAACTATAATCCACACTAGTAGGAGTTACTGTACACTGACGTATTAGAAAGGAAACTGTCATGGGTTCAGCAGTAGCAGTCATTTTCCTCCTCCTTGGTAGCTGGTGCAGCACTGTGTTTTTGACTTTCGGCCTGGGAACAGCGCTGGTAACACCAGTGTTTTGGTTACTGCTTAGTGATGTTTTGGTCCGGCCAAGGACTTTCTGAGTTTCATGCTCTGCCAGGGAGGAGGGGAGCCGGGAGGAAGCAGAGACAGGACACCTGACCCAAACTGACCAAAGAGGTTATTCCATACCACAGCACGTCATGCCCAGGATGGAGAGCAGAGAGCAGAAACCCGGAAGGGTGGGGGTGCACTGCCTGGTCGGGCTGGGTATAGGTGGTGAGCAATTGTATTCTTTCCTTGTATTTGCCTTGTCATTATTATTGGTGGTAGCAGTAGTGGTTTGTGTTATACTTTAGTTACTAAACTGTTCTTATCTCAACCTGTGGGAGTTGCATTCTTTTCGATTCTCCTTCCTCATCCCCCCGCGACTAGGGAAGAAAGAGGGGGGAATGAGTGAGCAAAACTGTGTGAGTTATAGAGTCTTAAACCACGACAGAAACCAACCCCTTTATCGTCTGAACAGACTCATGGTTTGTTTTCTTCTGTGATGAAACAGAGATTTTGTGTAGCTCACATAATAGAGCTAACTTTTAAGCTATTTATTCTAACACTTTCTTTTCAGAGAGTCTTGGAAATCTTCTGCAAGGAGTAGTTAGCAACAGCAAGGCTTGTAAGTTTTTATTTGTTTTACTGAAATCAGGTTTGCATTAGAGAGCAAAGCTGAGGGAGATTGGTTTTGGGAAGTACTTTGTGTGTGCAGCTGAAACGTGTGAGGTGGGGAAGAACTAGGTTTGTAATAAATGCTTGGGTCCAGTTGCAAGCTGATTCATAAGAGGGGATCTGCATTACACTTGAGAGAATTCTCTGCTACAGGGAACAGTATCAAAAAGGAAGAAAGATCCATGCACTTGCTACATCCCTTCTGCCAAAGTACACTCAGTTCCTTCCTTAGGCTGCTTCGTTCTATCCATATAAGAGCAGGAACGTTTGTGTAGCATGCACTGAATACGCGTTTAAATGGCTTAGATTTATTTTATTCTTTCCTGATACATTCAGAAATCAGTCTACCAGTCAACAGAGGATCATGTCAGTCCTAACCATAGATGTTATCAACTAAGCATGTGATGAACCAAAAATTTCCTTACTACAGCTCTTTCAATAGCACAGTATTCAGTATTGAAAAGTATAAGAATAATCACCCTATTGGTGGATAGAAGTGAGCAGGGCACCTGGGCATCTGCACAAAAGAAGCTTCAAATCCTTTTTATGTCCTCTAGGTCTAGATTGACTCCCCAGGTCCACACTTTTCAGGTAGCTGTCACAGCACTGACTGGGTCCAAAGGTTGAGGGGCATTTCAAATTTACATCTCCTCCACTCTCCTCTGAGAGGTCAAAGCAGAAGAAATAGTGTAGTGACAACATGACGTATGGCAGTGTCTGCATGATACAAAGGAGATTTTGCTTCTTGTTTTACACGGACAAACACCAAATCTTAAAAATGCTCATCCCCCTGTCTGAGCTGTCAAAACTCACTGATGAATAGGGTCGCATAACAATATTAAAAATGTATTTGCCAGATAACACCCACGGTCAGTGAAATGTTTCAACTAGGCAACATAGTTAAATCATCCTTTCTGAACTGCAAAATGTATTTCCAAGTTTGTCAGCCTTCCAGTGTCTGAAGGGGCCTATAGGGATGCTGGGGAGGGACTCCTTATTAGGGACTGTAGTGAGAGGACAAGGGGTAATGGGTTCAAACTTAAACAGTGGAAGTTTAGATTGGATATGAGGAAGAAATTCTTTACTGTGAGGGTGGTGAGGCACTGGAATGGGTTTCCCAGGGAGGCTGTGAATGCTCCATCGCTGTTGGTGTTCAAGGCTGGGTTGGACAGAGCCTTGGGTGGCATGGTTTAGTGTGAGGTGTCCCTGTCCATGGCAGAGGGGGTTGGAACTAGATGATCTTCAGGTCCTTTCCAACCCTAACTGTTCTATGATTCTATGTTTTGCTGTGGTTTAACCCAGGCAGGAACTAAGTACTGCTTGCTCACTCCTCTCCCCCCACAGAGGGATGGGGAGGAGAATTAGGAAAAGGTAAGACCCATGGGTTGAGATAAGAACAGTTTAATAATTGAGATAAAGTAAAATACTAACAAACATAATAATAAACAAAAAGAGAGAGAGAAATAAACCCCAACAAACAGCAGTGATTCACAATACAACTGCTCACCACCTGCTGACCAGTACCAAGCCCGACCCAAGCAGTGATCTGCGCTTCTGAGTAATTCCTCCAGTTTACATACCAGGCATGACGTTCTGTGGTACAGAATACCCCATTGGCTAGTTTGGGTCAGAGGTCATGTCTCTTCTTCCTCTCAGCTTCTTGTGCTCCTTCTCACTGGCAGAGCATACTACAGCTACTAGGAAGAAAACTCTATCACAACCAAACCCAGGATATGCCTCTAGTTCCCAAGGCATATCTAGAAAGGATCCTGTGTTAGCTAAAGTCATCTTGCATGATACTTTTTCTTAATTACTGGTGACTTTTGAGTTCAGATGATCAGTTCTTGCAAGTTTTTATTGACCACAGTAGGTGACTCCACCTTTCTAATAAACCGTTTTAGCTATAATAGGAAACAGCATTTAATCCTTCACATATCGAAGAACAAAATATTACATCTGCTATTTTAAATTCACTAGTTAAAAGGCATTATTATAAATACCTCACATGAATTCTCATAGCTTACTAGATTAGGTGTTAAAATCATGCCTAGAAATGTCTAAATTAAACTAGCTTTTGCTGAAGCAATATCTTCTATTTCAAAAAGATATCAAGATCTAGGGATGTCAAATAAAGGGAAAATCCATTTTTTTCTCCAGACATTTTTATTCCAATAGCTAATTACTCTTAAAAATAAATATTAAAATTAATAATTAGCTTTCCTAATTACTCAGAATAATTTGACCCTTATTCTATCAATTTTTCACATTGCTTTTAATAAGCAATTGGAAGGGGAATCAATCTATGTTTTCTGCAGAAGGAGGGGCGTAGAAATGAGAAAAACACAGGAAAAAAACAGACCTACCTCCAAATGGCAAAATTTTCACAATGTAAAAATATAGAGAGCTCCACTGAGCTCACCATTGTACCAATTAAGGCTAGTTAATAACCATATTTTATTTTTAATGCTTAAATCTTTCTATGTTAATTTATTCAAGTTTCTACAATTACCCATCAGCAGACAAAATACCTGAACAGAGTCTAAAAAAAAGGCTAGCAGAGAGGCTCTCCCAAGAATCACTTGAATTCACTCCATGTTGAAGTTTTACGTTTAGATCCACAAAGGACTCTTGTTCCAATACACAGAATATGGATGATCACACAGGATACATTCATAGCCATGATTCAAGTCAGCTTACAGAGCTCTGAAAATGCAAATTTAATCTTGAGAGATGCAGCTTCACATGTTTGAAATCTTGTACTATTGAACAGTAATTCACACTCTCCAACTGTCCCATATAATTAAATCATACGCCACTGAAGAATTTGAAGGCTGTAGAGACATTAAAAACAACATTTACCTCCCTACAGCAAGAAGCCAACGGAGGAGTGGGGAAGGGATCAGCAGCTTTGTCACTTAAGGTATCTTTGATAATTAATGGTTGGATATTCTCCAGCTTGAGCAGTCTTTCACATTAAAAGAAAAAAGAAAAAACCCATGGGTTTATTTCAGAGGTTTCTGTCTGCATATGCGCTTGTCATCGGAGGCATGGTTTATTATGTGTTGCTAGAACACAGACAAATGCATCACAGTTTCAAAGTGGGAATAACATTTTTAACAGGAGCATCAGCAGTAGATATAAAGCTGTCTATTTTTCCTGATGTGGCCTGCCTTTTCAAAACGAGCAGAAAGTGGCAAGTTCAGTCCCATTGAGCTAGTAGCATATTCAATTTTGGCATCTCAGAGAGACATGAAATAGTGGAAAACTTAAGGTACTTTTATACCAATTCAGAGATAAGACCAGGTTTAGTAGAAGCAGTTACTTTCTAACACTCGTTCCCATTTTATTTTTGGTGGCTACAAAAAAGAATATATTTTCCCATATTAGTTTAACAGATCACTAGCACAGGCAGATGTTTGATACTCAGTTTTATGAGCCATTTGTCACCTGAAACAAGGAGCTTGATTTTTAGAGCCAGTATTTTCAACATGCCCAGTCACCTGCTAGGAAAGTCTTGTGGTTTCTGCTTAGCTCCTAGCTAAACTCTCTCTCAGCCTGTGAAAGGGCAATCTGGCAGCAGGGGTAATGTGTCTCCCTAACTCACATTCCCTGTGTCCTACGAGGGGGCTGAGACATGACCCTGTGGCACTCGTAACCCCGTGGATTCATGTGGCAGGCCCTTAATTTCAAAAACCTGAAAGCAATCATTCCCTGGGTTTCTCTCTCATGATATATTGGTTTATTTTTTGTTTCTGACTGTGTATCCACAGGCTTCAAATGAACACAGTAAAACAAATGGTCTCTTTTTAACTCTCTCATTTTTTTCCAAATGAAGCTGACATTTTCTGAAATTCACTTTAAAACAATGGGACCAAATAATTATACCAACATGTACATATTTAATTATGTAGACAGCACAGACATCATACATTTGTTAGGCTGAAGAAACACTTCTGTGGAAAGCTGATTGTAGCACAACAAGTAGAAACAGATGTTATCACATACAGTATATGTTGCCTAGAACGTATAGACTAGTTTGTATTTTCTTAAAGAGCTCAGAAGCTGAAACTAACTGGAAACACAAGCCCCAGTTTGCCTGCCTAGTGTGATCTAGCATACCTCTACCTTTAGGCATCAATGACAAGGCAGCTGCTACAGCACAGCAATGTAGTAATTCTGATGTCTGAGAAGTGTTTGACAGAATACAGGGAGATACACACTACAACACTTAATTTGCGGACTTTTTTTCACACTAGGCTGAATATGTGGACATTTCATTCACTTCATTTTGAAGAATAACAAGTTTAATGACCTAAGACCATCTATCTTCAAAACAGTTTTAAAAGCTGGAAGCATTGCACATCTGAAATAACAGTAAGAAGAAAGTTTTAGAAAGAGCTAGTGAACATCTTTTTATCATCAGTTTTCTGCAAACATGTCTGCAGAAAGCAATACACATCCTTTAGTTAGGCTTCATTAGCCACTGCATCACCATGGGGAGGGAGGAGAAGCCAAGTGTAGAGGGGAAAGGAAATTCATCAAGATCCTGAATGCTAGGATAGCACTTCTGCAGGAAGGAGTCATGGGTTAGGTAAGGAGATCCTGGGGCACAGTGCCTTGCTTGAACATCGTATATAGTGATGGATACAAATGAGTATGATGATCTATATGTATACGCATTCTACATGGCAAGCATATTTTGTATAAGCATATGACTGAATTCAAGAATAGCAATCTTTTAATTCCTTTGGATTATGGGGTATGAGACCAGTCAAAATACCTGTAATCCAAAACATGTGAATTCACAACTTGTGAATATTTGATTAACGAGGGCTTTGAATAGAGTGGTTGCATAGACACATAGCACTTCTTTTACTAGATCTAGCCTTTTGAATCTACAATATCTATATTAATAGTATTAACTTCACAGGAAAGACTTTGCAATTGCTTCTGCAGAGAAAGGAGCTTAGGCAGTTCTTAATGCACAGCTGCTTTCTAAGCTGGCTTCCCAATACCTAGATTTATCTGTTTTATTTCAGAAGCAGTTTATAGAGATAAAATGTTAAGGGGCAACACTTTTCACTCTATCTTTTCTTCTGGTTTTCTTATGTATTCTCATTTTAGTCCCCCTAGATAAGAACGCATTTCAAATTCACGTTCCCTTAATTAGCTATTATGGATCAAGTCGAGACTATAGTGTAAAATTCCACATCTCCCCAGCATACCAATTTGACAGTTAGGCAAAATATAAGCACAAGCCGGCATGGCAGCTGCACAAACACTCAAAACTGAGAACAGTTTTATACATATAAAAAATACAAAAAACATCTTTAAGGAAGGGTGACTATTTGCTATTTTCTTTTAGTCATTTTGGTGCAGTTACAATCCAGTCCATGCAAAAGCAGGGAACTCACCAACTCTTTCTTGCTCCCTCTCCACTCTACTAAAAGAAGCTATTTTCTGTTCATCACTCTTTAGGTTTACCTCCACACTGCTGCTTCAGCCCTTCTAGGTGTGCAAGGAACACTCTGAAAGAAGCAAGGTAAAGTGCTTGGCTGCTTGTAGTTGTACTCTCTGAATGCTGAGAGCAGGCATAGCGGCCTCTTCCCAGGTCTCTTGCACCTCCTCTTGGGCTTTGCTTGCAGAGGGCAAAGGTACATGTGGGCAAAAACAAGGTCTACTCTAACTAGCCCATCAGACAGCAGACAGAAGATGCTTTTCCTCCACACCAGTTAAGAAGCAATGAAGAAAAGCCAGATCTCCTTCAGCTGGCACCTACTATTAATAAAAGTCTCATAGCGTAGCCATGTGTTGTTGGTAAAGATGGCAATCAAAACATTATAGCCCTTTGAAAAAACAATACTAAAACTTAATTTCCATTAAAAACAATACAAACATACAAACAAATAATCTTTATATCAATTGCAATTAAGCTGATTTCATGATTTTTTGCAGACATCACAAACTGAGAAAAAGGTGCCGTATTTCTTCGAGGCATGGTCCTTCTGTGTCCTTCCACCTGGGATTTGTTATGGCTCTTAACCAGCACTAGGAATGCTAGAGCCAGTCCACTTAGCCAGTCCTTTTCTCCACAATGTAACTGGAAGGAATAGCACAACTACACCTGCTGAGAAAAAGAAAGAAAAATAACAAGCCTTTCCTGTCATCATTTGCTCAGGTCACTGCAGCCCTCAAGTGATAAAATAGAAACTCTCCTATGAGTTAACCCTAATGCAAAACCCAAAGTCTTCTTACCACCTGAAGCAAGATCCTGTTTAAATCTCTCAGCTGAACTGATTCACAGCACTTATTTTATTACAGACAGGGCTAAATACTCAGCTGTGGCCATTTTTAACTTCTTTCAGGAACAGAATGGAATTTTTTGACCTGAAGTTGAATTTAACAACTATAGTTGCTGTAAAATAGAAGAGGAGGAGGAGGTGTTTTTTGAAAAAGATAAAAGTTTTCAGGCCGTTTATAATGGATAAAATATGTTCATTTCATTCAAAAAAAAGATAGTTAAATAAAAGATGAAAGTGGAAGTCTTTATCCTGCATAGAAGAAATGTTTGATGTTGGACAGCACTTTTATTCTTAATTTTTGCCTGGGCTTTTGAACAAGTGCCTTCATTTAAGGGGTGAATGCTAAGATCACAATAGGAATCAGTGAGAGGGAAAGGAATCAGATATTACAGAAAGTTGCAGGGGTGAGGGCTGGAATCTCATCACTCCAATACCTGGGTGCATTGCAAAAATTAATTTTCGTTGCACTCTATGAGATGAGGGGTGATATCATCTCTGTTATACAGCAAAGAAACTGAAGCACAGACACTTTTACCATAGAGGTCTCATTTGATCCACACAGCACATGATTTTTCAGAGCACGCAGTGTTATACAGCATTTACTATGGTTAAAGCTCAGCCTTTACACCCTAGTTTCTCTAAAAAAAATAAGTAAACATGACCAATCAGCTCCTGTAAACAGCATGTCCAGAGCATTCTCATGCCACAGTATGAATTAATAGTTAATAGCAGAAGGGTTTGCCTTATTCTTAAAAAAGGAAGATTGTAAGAATCCCCCTGCAGATTTTACAACACCTGAGGTTATGAAGCACGTAGTAAAACAAATCATTACATGAACAGACAGAAAGTTTTGCCGATAAAATAATCTGTATGTCAATTAACATTGAGTGGTCTGTTCATGCTGTCAGCTAGTCTTCATTTTCTGGGGTCTGTATCTGATGTTAATGGTACAACAGGAGCTAATTACTGAATAGTCAAGTGCGTACAAGAGAAACCCTACCTTTTTTCCCCATTTTTCAACTTAAGGCTCATGGCCATTCCCTGCTAATTGCATTGTATGGATTACTTAAATACCAACGTAAGCTGCATGAAAAAGATAACACTGAACTGAGAGTGAAAAGAATCTGACCTTCTTAGTCAAGGTCACTAATAGTGTAATTATTCTGATAAGCTAGGCATAACGATCTCATGTGCTATCAAGACACCCAAGCTATTCAGTTCCGTAAAAATACCTTGCATTTTCCAGCATATAATCCATGTATGTGTCTTTAAAACATGTCTCATGGATTAAAGCTACCCATGCTGATCTGCCTGAACACAGAACTGTGTGCCAGCATGACACTGCCGATGGAAAAAAGGTGTTGGAAAGGGTAGTTGCAGGCAAGGCTGCCTTAGACATCCTTCCCACTGGACAAGCAAAAGCAAGAGGATCCAGGTCTTAATTTCTCTGCTCTGGGCAGAAATTTTTCTGCTCTCTCCCTCTCACAGTTTTCTGGGAGATTGGGGTTGTGAGTGGCACAGCAGAGGAGCCTCTGCCTCTGCTGCCAAAGAGCCCAGTGTCAGTGTATAAAGTCTGGGAACACCATCAAACTCCCCAGAGAGGATGCAGCGGCAGCAGGACCAAGCTTCTGATGCTGTGCTACTTCTCAGGACAGGAGCAAAGCTGAGAGGGGGACACCTAATGGTCCCCACCAGAAATCTTGGCTAAGTCAATCCACTTGCCTTTCATGGATTCTCACTATAGTGTCCCACCAGCTAGAGCTTGCAAAATTCTGCCCAAATAAAATAACTAAAGAGAAATTGCCAGCTCTGTGCAACAGGCCCATGTTTGCAGAATCAGGTGAAAAGAGCCCATGTGGGTCTATTGTGGGGTGCAAAGTTCATTGCTCTCACTTTCTCAACAAGCAGCGGGTTGAGAGAAAGCTCAGTCCACATAAAAATCCCTGAACTAAAACGAAGCCTGAATCTTTATTCACAAGCAAATCGCTTACGCATGCGCAGTTGACAGGACAGAAATCAAAGTT
Source organism: Ara ararauna (assembly GCA_028858755.1). Taxonomy (NCBI): domain Eukaryota; kingdom Metazoa; phylum Chordata; class Aves; order Psittaciformes; family Psittacidae; genus Ara; species Ara ararauna. Next base: position 50,872,126 of record CM054376.1, on the reverse strand, counting down.
TCATTGAACTTTAGGCTGGCTGTACTTTTTTCTTTTTCATCCCCTAAGCTCTATGATAAATGTCAACATATCCAGGAAAAACAGTGTTATGTCATGTGGCTTCCTATAAAATCAAAGCAAGGGTTTCCAGCATATGAAACCCACACCTACCTCATGGCTAAGACACTTAAGCACTGTAACACAAAACATCACAGTGCTTGCAAGGACCCTTCTTTAACACATGAGCAACCACCATGTACTGTTCTGTCCCACTGCACTGGGACAGCTATCCCCATTGAACAAAAGCAGCTGGGGAAAGTGCTGGGCAGTGAGTGGAAATGCAGCCAGCCAGCATACATAAGGCTTCAGAAAGAATCAGCCCTCCGAGGGCATGGAAAGCCTCTGGCCAGACCTAAAAGCAGCCTGTGCTTGTGTGGTGAAACAAGGCTGCAAAGAAATCATTCATTAGTATTAAGATTGAATTAATTTAATTCCAGTGAAAAAAAGCAGTGATTCATGTACCCAAAGTTCTACCAAAGATCAGATGTCTTTTGGGCTCCTTTTGATGCTGTAGCAATGGCAGAATACATATTTATTTGATGGGAACAATGTCTTTCTAGCCTCAGAAGGAAATCCAGGGTTTCCCATTGCAGATAAGAGCTGATGTCGGAACTGATCCTGTTCAACATCTTTGGCTGTGACAAGGACAGTGGGATTGAGTGCACCCTCAGCAAGTTTGCCGACGACACCAAGCTGTGTGGTTTGGTTGATACGCTGGAGGGAAGGAATGTCATCCAGAGGGACCTTGACACGCTTGTGAGGTGGGCTGATGCCAACCTGATGAAGTTTAACCATGCCAAGTGCAAGGCCCTACACCTGGGTCAGAGCAATCCCAAGCACAGCTACAGGTTGGGCAGAGAAGAGATTCAGAGCAGCCCTGCGAAGAAGGACTTGGGGGTGTTGGTTGATGAGAAAATGAACATGAGCCAGCAGTGTGCGCTTGCAGCCCAGAAAGCCAAGCATATCCTGGGCTGCATCAAGAGGAGCGTGGCCAGCAGGTTGAGGGAGGTGATCCTGCCCCTCTACTCTGCCCTCCTACTCTGCCCCCATGGCACCACACAATTCTATGATTCTATATCGAAGTTATATGCTTGTCTGTGACTTGTTCTGTGTATTTGCTGCTCAGTAATATAATATCACCTGCTCAGTAGACTCTGAACTGGGGTAAATATTTGTACTGCCACACTGAATCTGCTGATTAGCACATCTTCACCCCTTTTGTTTGTTTGTTTATAAATGTAATATACCTCTAAGTAAAGCAACTGAGATTTAAGTAAATTAATCATCACACTGTAATGGAGTGCTTTTCCCTCTGTGCTTTTGCATTTATTTTATGATCTTACCAGCAAAGTCTACAGCTGTTCGTGGTGTTTTCACACACCTACAGAAGTGCAAAAGGTACATAAAAATATGCAAGTTGATGGACGGACAGTTATGATGGAGAGTAACAGACAACATACCTCCCTATTCCAACATACCTCCTAAATAATACTTTTTCTTCTGGTACAGATGTTTTTGCTCAATGTGAAACCACTGAGGTTAGTTTAAGAGCTGAGACTCCACAGCTCACAGGTAACACTGGAGTGACGTTTCTATCTTATTCCCCGCTCTGGTTCATCATGAGTCTGAGGCAAAAAAAGTCCAACAAGCACTGTAAACAATGAGGTTTGGGAAAATAATCTCATCCAACATTTAATTTTCACTTAACTGCAGTCCAGAAGGACAAGATGGAACATGTTTTTTCCTCAGTGACCAAGCCACTTTAATCTTTGGCTACAGTTTTATCAGCTATTCATTTTGATCCTAGATAATTTGTATTTTGACTTCAAAATAAGATACTGTCTCCTCTGATTCCACATAGGTGCATCATTTCTTTTTGATTGCAGGTCAAGGAAGGCTCTAACTAGACTCTACACAGTAGAAGTCTCTGAATTGCTATGTAAGCTGTTAGGCAAATTAATGTATTCAAGTCTCTGCAAACCTCCTTCTTCCTTAATCCTCATTTCGGGGTTGGCAAATCTTCTTTTCCTTGGTGGCTCTACCTCTCCTGCTCAGTATGTATCTTTAATTACATTTTGCTATACATAATCCAATCCATCCAATGTCGTATATGTGACAACACAGAAAATTGCTTCATAGCTAGGATGACAGTTATGCTGAAGGAAAGCTGTCAGGAATACAAAGAAATACTGTGGTGTTTCCTGCATTTTGAAAGATTCATGGGTCAGAGGTAAAGACAAAACCAAAAATCTAAACTGTTTCAGGTTTCATTAATTTCACATAGTTATGTTAACTTGATAATGAAAAAAGGCAGTAAAAAATACTTGACATTTACTGTGAAACCTTCCTTAACGTTATATTCACTTGCTCTCTGGAATTGCACTTATCACTTTTCTCCTGCTTTGCTTCTCAGACAGAAAGCTTTCCCTGAAAAAGAAATGCATTTGCCATTGCCTTGTGTTTGGATAGTGTATTTCACAAGGTCCACAGCAGCTGGGATCTTTCAGTGGTATGGGAAAAAAATCAGTTAAAAAATACTGCTTTAACAGGAAAAACACATTCCATAGGCTTTCATGCAGCAATCATCCACTAGGACTAATTTGAATATATGAGAAAACAAATGGCTTCTGAGGGCTGCAGTAGCAATCGAAGGAACCACTGGGTTGGATAGGGAATCAAAAACGATGTACACTTCATGACAGATCACTGCCTGTGCAGGCTGAAGATGATATTTGAAAGTTACTTTTACAGCTGCTAAGATGATGAAGGACTGCTGTCCAGATGAGACAACATTTCTGGAGTATCACTCAGGAACAAGGAACATCTGGATTTATCTTCTCATTTGGATCATGCTATAGCCTCCTCCGAGCAAGCTCAGGGTGCCTTGAGTTTGTGAAAGTGCACTTTGCCTTGCCTTGCAATAATTATGACTACTGTACACGGCATCTGAACATCATCCCCTTTAGAGGTGTTGCAAGTTGGACAGGCAGAAAAATCAAGACATTCCTAATAACTAATAATTTCCAAAACTGTTAGCTAAAATGCTTTTAAAAGCAAACTGTGGTAATTTAAGTCCAGTCAGCCACGTAGCTTGCTCACTCACTCCCGCCACTTTCCCTCCACACTCCTGGAGGGATGGGGAGGAGAATGGAAAGAGTGTAACTCCCGTGGGCTGAGATAAGAACAGTCCAGTAACTAAGGTATAACACAAACCACTGCTGCTACCACCAATAATAATAATGATAAGGGAAATAACAAGGGAAGAGAATACAACCGCTCACCACCTGCCAACCGACACCGAGCCCGACCCAGCAGTGATCTAACCCTTCCAGGTAACTGCCCCCAGTTTATACACTGGGCATGACATGCTGTGGTATGGAATACCTTTTCGGCTAGTTCGGGTCAGGTGTCCTGTCTCTGCTTTCTCCCAGCTTCCCCTCCTCCCTGGCAGAGCATGAGGCTCAGAAATTCCTTGGTCAGAGTAAACATTACTGAACAGCAACTAAAAACATCGGTGTTATCAGTGCTGTTCCCAGGCCGAAAGTCAAAAACTGCACCAGCTACTACGAAGGAGAAAAATGACTGCTACTGCTGAACCCAGGACACAAACCCAAGTATGCAAGTATGTTAGCAGTGCCAGGCATTTTCAGAGCTGCCTTGGGTCTTATGTGTCATTAAAATATTTGATGGGAATGGCCTTAAATATGGTCCTCCTGTTATGCTGTCTGTTGTGGTATTTCTGCCCTAGACAATTAAGCTAGAAATTTCCTTTGTTCCCTGTCTTCAAATTCAACTCTGCTCACATTAATCTGCTCCATATGGTCATTAGCTAAGTTACATTTCATGTCCAGGATAATAAGATGGGATTTACTGCAGGCAACCCACAATTCCAGATGTGGCTGCATGGTCATGGGTTGAAAAAGTCAATTCCCCTCTCTGCCCCCACTTCATTCCTTGTCAGATATTGCTTCTGAGTAGCCAAGTAATATGCCAGTGCAGTCTGACAGAGGGCACAGAAGAATGCACACCATAAATGCCAAATTAATAAACCTGGTGGTTTTCTCTGATGAAAAAACTGTCAGCTTATATTCAGCTATGGGGAAGGAAATATAGCACAAGTGAACAATACATAGGGATGGGAGGATTACAAATTTCTCAGTTCTAAACATATTATCATAAATAGACAAGTCTTTCTTCTCTCTTCATCTCTCCTTTTCCCCCCTGCAATTATTTTGCTCAACAATGAATACTCTGCTGCCTGCTGCAGTGTAATGAAAAAGAGCAGCTGTGTGTCAATGTTTCCACAGTAATCGAAGAAAAAGGCAAATAGTCTTTATTTTTTTTTCCTTTCTGCAATCATGCTCTTCTGATACAAGTGGCGGGTTATAGGCATTTATTCCAGTGGATGTCAACAATGATACGGTGATTAAATTTTATCTTGTCACATCTGTTTAGAAATAATACATAACCCTTAAAAAAATCTAGGTTATGATTGCTTATTTCCGTGTCATGGTTTATAGTACTCCCCAGAATCATAGAATAGTTATTGTTGGAAAGGACCCCAAGATCACCTAGTTCCGACCCCCCTGCCATGGGCAGGGACACCTCACACTAGACCATATCACCCAAGACTCTGTCCAGCCTGGCCTTGAACACTGCCAGGGATGGAGGATTTACCGCTTCTTTAGTCAACCTCTTCCACAATAAGTTTTTCTCTATATGGCTGAGGTCTATTGACAGGATTATAGAAAAAAAATATTGTCTGATCCTGATGATACAATGTATTGAATTGCACACTTCATTATAAAGCTGAATTTAGTGGGAATGAGAGCTGGAAGTATATTTCCCATGACAACTAATGTCAGTGTGTTTATGAGCTCCCTGCATATTCTAGATTACCCTACTCTGAACAATGGATATAATTATTATAGAAACATCAACTTCACAGTGTTTTCAAGTTTGGGGAGGGGGCTATTATTTATTTTGTGCATCTTTTCCTTGCATTTAAGGAGGTGAATGGGCAATTGTTGCAGTGAAAACAAGAGAACACCAGGGCTGATGAGCTTTTAAGTGTCTTCAGTCTGCATTTCCTGCTGTCAGTATGGAAACACTTGGAATAGACAGAGCACGGCAGGGAGAAGGCTATCATGTTTCCTATTTCTTTTTTCAATTACAGAAATAATACACAGGAAGACTCCTTGTCCTCTGCAATCCACATACCCACAGACCAGGTAAATCTGCATTTGCCAGTGCCTTCCTGGGAATTGGCTTCTGGAATGAGATGCCAGCCAGAAATCAGTCTAGCATCCTTACACCAGTTTAGGCATCCAATCTTTGTATGTTTATCATTAATCCCCTCCTCCAAGTTAAATTTTTGCCTCATGTTTGTCAAAGCCTCTTGCAGGCTTCCCTCTGGTTAAGCTACAATCTAACATGTTTGTGAAGGTGGACTCCTGTGCCTGAAGAGCGTGGGTTTGCACGTAGGGGTGGCATGGGTTGCAGCCCAGGACTGTAATGTTATGTCTTCTTATTTAGCTGTATAGCACCTCTCACCTGTTTTTGATTTTTGGGGTCTTGCCATAGGAAAGTATTAATGAAGAAAAACAGAGCAGAAAGTAGAGCAAGTGCTTTGGAATGGCTGAATTCTTTTTCCTTTTTTACAGGAGTTAAAGGAGTCAGCATTTGCCTACTTGGTTTTTAGCCAGTAACTTGACCGAGAGCAATTCTTTGGATAAGCACAAAACTCAGAAATCTTTGGCAGTGATACCTACTTAAGTAGAAGAGGTTGACACAGATCCAGCTGATACAGCTGTATACTTGTGGGGTTTTCTGCCATTTCAGAAGTGGGGGTTTGTTTTACCTCACTCTGTTGTGATTTGCTCCTCTCCAGCTACCAATTTTAGAGATTGAGAGGTTTTAACATGATGAGAACTCTAGGGAAATAAACAACAGAATTGCTTATACCATTTCTTTTGGGACTACTTCTGTGTTTTTACTCTAATCCCAGTGTTTTGGTCTTGCAAATAGAGATTATGTGAAAGAATACAAATGATGTTAAGCTACATAATTCCCTCCCTCCTGTGAGCACAGACTGGCAGCACCTTGGCTGGAAATCTTTCAGATGTAGGAGATCAAGGGAGGGTAAAAGGAGATTTCTTTTGAGTGACATAGGGGCTCCCTTTTGGATTTGTGTCTGATCACTCAGGTTAACAGCAAAGAATCCTCAGCAGCGAAGGGAACAATCTGCAGGGAGGATGCAGTTCTGTACTACATGCGTTATGCAGCACTTATCATCAGCATTCAGCAAAAATGTACTAGAAGACAAAACCTCCACCATGCACTTACCAAAAAGGGTGTACGAAATAACAGGGTATAGGAAGGCAGAATATTGTACCTGCTTGTTGGTGTGGTGGCAGAGCTGAAGGAAGAGCGCAAGCTTTCTAGCTGTGGCTCCATCAGTAGCAAAGCTGACAAGACCTTCCCGTCACATTGAAACTAATGGCAGCTTCACAGTTTTGCATGAATGAGAAGCAGGGGTTTCATTGAAGTAACTTGTGCAGCAACTCATAATACGCCGCCAAACTCGGCATGCAATAAATAGTGGTGAAATACTTGGGGATTTCTTCTTTCCTCCCTCCAGCATAAGCACACCTCTTCTGTAACCTCAACTTAATGTGAACTCCTTTTCAGTGGTCAAAATGAATGAAGTTCACATTTTGTCAACAGTAGAAACGGCTTACTCCTGAGGCTGATGTGCTCTGGATCTCTCCTAGATGGGATAGCATGAAGACTGAGGGAGGTCTGCAGAGGAATGTGTCCAGGGCACACCTCATATCTTCTCCATACTTTCAGAGCTGCCCAAAGAAAGGGAAAGAACCACCATATCACAGGTGACTGGCTAAAACAGGCATGTACCATTGCTTCACAGAGAGCTGAATGGAAGAGACAGACCTGAAATGAGAGTTGGGAAAAAGAATAGAACAGAAGGTAGAGAAAGGAAATGAGTTATGGCTATCTAACAAAGCTAGGGGTGATAACAAATTTAGTGGAATGGACATAACAGAAGAAGCAGAGAAAAGCAGGTCCACTGATAAATGAGGAGGATAATCAAATTAACAAGAATTTTATAACAGCAGGGTTAATAAACTGTTATAGCAGTCACCAGAAGAGAAAAAAGGTGAAGAGGTATGAGGGATTATGCATTAATGAAGACCTAGATAACAGGGAAGGAACAGTTCATTGAAGTAATGGAATAATATTGTGGAATTTTTAGGAGAAGGTTTTAGTTAAGAGATGAGATTAGTAAAAAGGTGTTGAAATCTCTATCATTTTTCAAATTCAAGCTACGAAGTGTTCAGGAAAGCCAAGAAAAATTGCTGACTTAAAAGGGCTCAGTTCAAGAGCTGATGGAGATAACAGTGTCCATTAACAGTGAGGGACCATTACCATGTCTTCAGCAGGTTTGGATTCAGACCTAAGCAGGTCATGCGGGGTGCTCATTCCTTCAAGGTGAAGGCACTCCTGGACTTTCTTCAAAATAGCACTCCAATGGGTGATAAAATTTTAAGTTCAAAATTTACTTTCTTATCTGCCTCGTGACTCTGAAGTTGCTCATAGTCAAGCATGGGCTTTGCTCAACCTGAGCCTGATTGCTCTGCAGTTTTCAAGACTGACCCCATCTGAATTTGGTATTTCCATCTTCCTAAGCTTTGTAGTCCAGATGCGCTCAGGAGCTGCCACATTCTGTAACATGCCTTTCCCAAAAGGGAGGGAGTGAATTAGATGCATAAATACATTGTTACAAAAGAAGAGTTCAAATTAGGGTTATATGTTTTGCAGAAGATTTATCCTTCCCCCATGTCTATAGCAAGAACCATCAGTTTCTGATCAAGGTAAAACGTAGTAAAAAAAGAAGTGACTGGTAACTGATTCTTTCAGTAATACACTGCAGAATAGCTGGAGTTCTTGACACACATTATAACTGAATACTGAAAATGTGGTTTCTGCAGACATAGGTTTATACCTGTGTTAAAAAGAAAATATGTTGATGATGATTTTAGTGTTTTTCACAAAGGATTCCTGCATTCAGATTACAAATGCACAAGAGAGAAGAGTGGGAACTACAAACTGCTTTCTAGCTTGACATTTATTTTACATGTGGAATTGATAGACAGATCTATGATTGCTAGTTAGGAAGGGGACAACTCCTTAGCTAGGAAGGCATTTCTATTCAAATTCATTTATATCCACATTAAAAGAGGATTATGAAAGTATTTACCTTTTCATGTTCCAGTTAGCAACCATATTCACAGCATCTCAACATTTAAAAGATTTTTATGCACTGTCTGGAAAATGATTTGTATAAATAGTTTTTCTTTTATAAACTGTATTAAAACTAATGCCATCAGACACTCTGCTGTTGGCAAGAGGCAATTCAAATACTAACCCAGTTGCGCGCTTATGGGGGAGAAAGTGCATGTAGGCACCTTATATCCCATAGGGTAAGTTTACTGGAACTGAAACGTGTTTTGCCTACGGATATTGTTTTTTCCTAAAATGTGAATTTTCCTGTAATGCATTGCAGCTGCTATCAATAGGAAGACTGTAGGGAGTTCCCTGTGGAAGCAGAGCTGCAGCTAGCTATGAATATTGCAAGGAGTACTCTGCAGCTGCTGGCACTGCTGGCTGGAAGTTAGCTAGCACCTTCTTTCTGCCTGTCACCATCCTCTTGGTCAGAAGGTGGCTGGAGACAAACCTCCTTTTCTCCAGCATATCAGCATTTCTTGTTGCTCTGTTGGATTTCCTTTTGCTTTTGCAAGTTTATCTGGAAAGCCTTGGATGCATGCCTAGAATTCTCTGGCTCTGTCACTGTGCTGTAGAGCTGCTCTGTTACTGGACCCCTGATGTCTTCAGTGATGAGGGACTATGTGTATAGTACAGAAAAATAATTCCTCATTCCTGCTTGTCTAATATCATCCTTTTTCCTACTTCCTTCATTTCAGGTAACTCATTGGTGAGTTGCAACAACCCTTCTTGCTTCCTGTTTTCAGTTACTATAAAGGAAATTTAAGTAGTAATTAGGTCCACTAAGGACATGTATTAAGTCTTCCAGTAGACTTGAAGCAATAGTTTAGTTTGTGGTTACTTGGCTCAGAAAGAGATCCAGCCCAGCAGTCCCATCCAAGAGGCAGTCATGCTGAAAAGCAGAAAAATTCCAGCAGATTTATCAAATTCCAGAGAGATTTGCAGTTTTTCTGAGCGGTAGGATGCTTGTGGGAAACACATTTCATCCTAGCAGAAGCTTCACATTAGTTTAATGTTAGCTTCATGTGAGCTTTCTGGGATTGGGCAAGTGGATAAAAATTCCACAGTTTTCATTTGAGCCTTTTTCTATGATCATCTAACAATTTTGCTTTGTTTGTATGAGTTACAGACTTTGTGAAATACACGAATTCATTTCTATTCAGACTAAGAGAAATGTGCTCATTTAAGTTCGTAGTTTTTAAATGAATGACTGCTCTTCAAAAACCTGATCACCTAAGGAGCCATTTCTTCCTGCACAGCATGCCTTTTATTTTTCAAAGTCTCCTGATAAAATGATTGTATTGTTTCTCTATATGAAACACTAATTCATTTCAACTGAACTGTCTCCTTTTTTTTGTCTGAAGCGCTGTCAAATAGAATCTCTGAAATTACTTTTCTTACTAGAGGGGGAAAAAAGCTTTCACCAACGTGTGCCATCATTCTTACCTGTTCTGAAAGCAAAGTGTCACCAGAAATTTTTTAAATTAAATTTGAAGAGGACAGATGTATTAATTTCATTTCAGTATGATTTATAATCTACTCACCTAAATTTCTAAAACTACTTATACATAATTACACGTACAAATTCAATCGCATTTTTTATTTTGTTGTAGGCCTTGTTTCATGGTACTGTGCTGTTAAAAATATCAGCACATTCCTGAACTTCAGGCTCATGGGGTGAGACATTCAGTTAATATGCTATATGAGTGACATAAATGCATTGCATCTATTCATAAAACCTGTTCATTAAATTTTTTACGTTTTCTACAGAATACAATTTGTTTCAACACGTTACAAATATTGACTATGGAAGCTTAAACACTGATGACTTAAGTTTCTAATAGTTTATTTCTAGGTAAAGGTTTTCAAAGGTATGATAGTATCATGCCTTTCTAGTACACCTTTCATCCTTCTAGCGGGTGGTATCATCCACTGAAACTCCCATCTGTGTTTTTGAAAGTCTCTACTTTCAGGCATCATTTGCTGGTCTGATTCTAAAACATTCAAGCCCTCCTGCTTTGGGGTTCCATTCAATACATTCAAACACCAAACACATTCAAACACGTTCAGTATATTCAAACATCAAATTTTCCATTTCTACTTGGAATTAGAGAAACCAAATGCTTAAGCAATATTCCTAATACAGAGAAAGGCAGTATGTGCTATATATCTAGGTTACCCTCTCACTCATGATAATAATCATTATGCAGATAATTTCGGTAATCTTAAAATTTCAGGACACTTTGAAGGAGTCCTAAATGCAACAGAGTAGAGAATCATAGAATCATAGAATAGTTAGGGTTGGAAAGGACCTTAAGATCATCTAGTTCCAACCCCCCTGCCATGGGCAGGAACACCTCACACTAACCATACCACCCAAGGCTCTGTCCAATCCAGCCTTGAACACCGCCAGCGATGGAGCATTCACAACTTCCCTGGAAAACCCATTCCAGTGCCTCACCACCCTTACAGTAAAGAATTTCTTCCTCATATCCAATCTAAACTTCCCCCGTTTAAGTTTGAACCCATTACCCCTTGTCCTCTCGCTACAGTCCCTCATGAAGAGTCCCTCCCCAGCATCCCTATAGGCCCCCTTCAGATACTGGAAGGCTGCTTTGAGGTCTCCACACAGCCTTCTCTTCTCCAGGCTGAACACAGTACTCCAAATGAGGTCTCAGGAGAGCAGAGTAGAGGGGCAGGATCACCACCCTCGACCTGCTGGTCACGCTCCTCTTGATGCAGCCCAGGATACGGTTGGCTTTCTGGGCTGCAAGCGCATACTGTGGCTCATGTTCATTTTCTCATGAACCAACGCCCCCAAGTCCTTCTCCGCAGGGCTGCTCTGAATCTCTTCTCTCCCTGCTCAACCTGTAGCTGCGCCTGGGATTGCCCCCACCCAGGTACAAAGGCAGGACCTCTGTGGAGTAGTGTTAACAAGACAGCATATGCAAAATGCACCTGAAGACTGCATTGATCATAGAAGATCATCTTAATCATAGATGAAAGGATGCCAATACTAGTTAAAAACAAAGAATGATTGGAAGGGGTCAGAAGGGAGGGGCATATGTGTATATATATATTGCATAAATGTATAAATTAAGAGGTTGGGAAATTTTACATTAGGAAGATAATTGCATGACAGTGGTACCAAGCATTTCCAAAAGTACCTACCATAAGAACAGCAATACTGTGTTATTTAGCTGCTTCAGTATGGTTTTTGAGCCTCTAGGGAAAGAGGAAAAGCAGGGCTGTGATAATAACATAACAAAAATAAACTAAATCAGCAGGGAAATGAAGTTACAGGCCAAGATGAGGACACACACTCTTGTTTACAAGTCTTGCATAAGACTGGCAGGGATGAACGTACAATACAAGATCTGTTCCGCTGCTGTCTTGCTACAGGTCTGAACTAGACCTGGCAAAAGGGTGAAAATATTACTTGGCAAAGGCTTCAAGTAATTCAAAATCTGTTTTGGCTTCAATAATGGTTACAATGAAAAATGGTGATTTTTAAATCCTTAGGAAAGAAATATTTGAGGAAAAAAAATACTTTACTTGGAAGCTCTTTTCTGAATAAAGAAAGCATTTCATCCTGAAAATATTAGAAGATACAATAACAAAGAACTGAAAAAAAGATGCAATTACAGTTATAAGAAATTCATTTCACAATGTCAAAATGGCACCTAGCTTTGATCTTTTCAGCATTATTATTGAAGAACAGGAGAGTTGCAAAGATTCGGAAAAGGGAGAGAGCACCTCTGCTCTAGAGGAGGAATGTACCAAGAGGAATAAGAGGATTAGAGGGGCTTCTGACTATGCCAGCTCAAGTGGGTGCTGCTTGCTTGGAAGAGGAGGATTGCAGTATCAGAAATATTATCCTTTCTCCAGTGTCTCCCTCCATGCCCTGCTCCAGGCGCAGATTTAGAGTGCATGGTGGGCTGCTTTCCCTCTCATACTCTGATTAAACAGTTCATGCTTGCATCTCTTAGTATAGTTGCTGTCACCAATAATATATTCTCTTTGATTCTCTTTCTCACTTTCTTCCCTCCATAGACCTCCAGAAGACATAGGGAAATTTGCATTTCTACCTTAACAATGCAAGACTTGGGAACAATGAAGACAACTCAGAACATGTGCAACTGGGAATGGCATCACTGACAAGTCCTATTTGACATATATGCAGGCGTGCCTTACATAGCTCCTTTGGCTCACACAGCTCCCCAGTCAGACTCCTCTTGTGGTTATAGCCATTCAGCTAGCATTTTCAAAGCAATCTCTGCATACCTTTAATGAAATGGAAGAAGTCAGTATTCCTCCATTCCACCCTTTTCCTACCCCCCACCAGAGAGATTTACAAGGAAACAGGCTTTTAAAAATAAGCATTGAAACAGCTGAAAAGTGCTGGAAAGTTAACATAATTGTGTCACATATTATCACACTTTATGTCAAAAGTGATTTCAGACACGCCTATATCATTCTACACGAGAGACTTGTTACTTGGAAAGCTAATCTTTGGTCTCTTTTGGGTTCCTTTTTTGTTTTTGAAAGGAAAATGGGTGGTTTAGTTTCAACGTTCAGTTTTAAAATGCTGCCAGAGTGTACTATCTTGATACATGATTTGCTTTGGAAGACTTTCTAGACTTTGCTGATTGCATCCAAGGGTGTCCTCAGTCTGCCAACGTATGTCTAAAGCAAGCAAAGCATTTAGTCACTCCAGGACAGTTGCAGGTGTGCCTGAAATTAAGCTTGTGCTTCAGGCTTTTTGTGCATAAGCTGGTGACAGAACACCTCCAAAGATTAAAGCCACAGTTTCAGTGTGCAGTCTATAACAGCTGCTGCTTCTTAGACTGTTCAGTAAAATAACAGAATTTGCCACTCTGTTTCTCTGGTGTTTGCTGATGAATTTTTAAAACAAAGATTACTAGAACGATGTCATTGTGCTTCCCATTCTTGTATTAATATAATGGATTGCCCGTCAGCAAAAAGGAGCAATGAGCCACAAATGGTGTGACAATGAAGAAAATACGTCAGCTTTGTAATGGCAGAATTAAATCTGAGGTGTGACTGTCTTTGCTATTCAGAAAGAATGCCATTCAGATTGAAAATACAACCTTATAAGAAAGATAAAGAAAAAACCTGTGCTTAGAACAACCTTGAATCCATGTGCAGATATCCAGTGTTCAAAAGTGAAAAATCTAGCTCAGATATTGTAGATAAATACAGTTGAGCTCAGTGCAAGAGTAAAATGTAATTCTATCAATACACATAAACCCTCTAAAGGATGGCAAAAAGAGAACTTCTTTCTGAACACAAACAATTAGCAGCTGGCTGACATCCTACGGTAGGAAGACTGGCATCCTTTTTTACATTTTATTCTAATGAGTACAACTGTGGAAATAGCATTATTATTTATGTAGGCCCCAGTCCAAGACAGCACTTAATCTTATCAGCAAGAATTTTAACTCCAACATACGGCTGAGGCAAATGGGTTAGTAAGATTAAAGAGTGATTAGTTGTTCGCAGCCATGGTTCAAGGAAGTGTCTGTGCATGCAAAGAGCACTTTGCCGTGTAGGTCTTGGAGACATCCAGCCTGAGTTTTCTGGTTGGTTTTCCTCTAGGAAGGATTAAGGAGTAGGGATAGTGCCTGCTGAAAGGGCAGCATCCCCAGGACAGTGTAGGCTCTTGGGAGTGGCTGGAGGAGAAATAAGCTAAACCAGCAATGGCCAAAGCAGCAAGTGGCACAATACCACTTCCTTTGGCCTCTCCCTTTGTTTGCCTTACAAAGCCCAGCTTTGTCATACTGACAACTGTTTCAGTGCCTCAACAAGTTGTAGCTCAGGCTATACAGGCTTTACATCTTCCTCTGACTTGTCCTTTGGAGGCCCTGCAGCAATGCAAAGAAATCGCCAAGAAAATAAAGTTAGGCATTTACATTTTGGGTATGTAGTGTATTTTTTGATCTGAAAATGAAACCTAGTGGGAAGCAAATGAGAAGTGCAAGTGAAGCCAGCCAGTACATTAACTCTCACAATTTGTTTTGGGGTGAGGGTTTTTTGGTGAAAGGCAACTTGGTGAGAAAGCTCAGTTTTCCCTTCTGCGTGTATCTCCTGCAGCATAACATCTACCTGTAGCTTCACAAATCATCTTTGCTTTAATAGCTGTGCCTTCCAAGCTGCACTAAGGTTTCTGATTCTTTTCTCCCCCCTCGAAATTGTTATCTTTCACATTCACTGCTTGTTTTAATCTACTGCACGGCTGCCTTTGCCTGACCATTGGATCTAGCTGAAACAGTACTAGAAAAGTTGTATTTATTAACTCCTTATGCTTTCTTCAAAATTATTTATCCTTATATCCTCTTTCTCTAAATGTCTTTTGTGACAGCAGTACTATATTTTCAGGAGATTTTTAAAGTCCTTGATTTTGACCTTGGAAAATTATTACCCTTTTGTTTATGTTTTTTTTTTTTTTTAAGGTATTGTTTCTTTTTTTTTTCTTATTCAAGAAAGAAACAGAATTCATACAAATAGAGAGAAAGCCTTAAAAAATCAAGTGTCTTGACCCTTTAGTTTTCTATTACAGCCCTGCTGTACTACTTGGTGTCTTTCATCTGCTTTAGGAGCACTCATGATTATTTTAGAACACTTCAGAGAGATCCTGCCCAATTACTTCTTTGCAACATTCCAGCTAAGCAGCTTTTCTAGGCTGCGTGAAGGCTTTGAGTCCACTTAGGAAAGCTAGCCAGGATATTCTGAAGCACCTTCCATCAGGACATGCTGCCTCCAGGAAAGCTGGTGGCACAGACTGGTAGAACAGACTTCAGTTAAGCTACACCATGAGAGAAAGAGAAATAAAATTCATTTCATGAAACTACCAATATTCCCATTTGCAGATCCACCCCCAAATGGCTTTCTACTGCAGTCTTTGTTCTTTTGTCATCAGGACATCTCTGCTCTTCATGTTGTTGGTGACATGTTTGGCATGCAGTATCTGAAAGAGTTTTCATTGCGTTTCATTTATCTCAAGCTATAGAGTCATAGTAAATAACGTGTACAGTTATGTTGAGGTCAAAGCAATATCTCCTAATGTAATTACAAGCCTATAAAAGCCTAAGGCACATATGCAGGTCCATAACACAGTATTCATCACCACAATAACTAATTTAGAGCTGCTTGCTGATTCTACCTGTTTTTCATTAAAATACATTGAAACATCTGTTTTTCTATTCTCCCTTTTCAGACGCCTATGAAATCCATAGGTCTGCTCTGGGCTGGTGCCTTCCATATCACTGGGACACAACCAGGTGATCACATTACTTACAGATGATGTCACCTGAAGGCAAGCCAGAGTTTACAATACCCATACTGAAATATTGTGTCTTGCAGACCCAATATTATTTAGACTTTAAAGAAATGGTATATTGGGCAGATTAAAGCTCCTCACTGATTAGAAAAACCAAATCAGCCAATTTTGGTGGCTGAAGTGTTGTGACATATATTTGCTCCTCTTTTTTCTTTTTTTTTTTTCCCAATGATCAAATCCATAATCCTTAACTCTAAAATGCAGGACATTATCTTATCTTTTTGTCCAAGACTTGAATGGTGTGTGCTGTTCTGTGCTCTGGAGATCCTAAATTGCCATTTTAAAATCAGTTGTGTAAGCGGCTTTATATTCTCATCACCTTGAGAGGGGCTGAAGGTGCACAGAAGCCTTGGCACACCTTCACATATCCTTGCAGCATTTTACAACAAATGTTCTTGAGATAGAAAGAGCCAAAGTCACATGTTGGAATAGCTTAAAGGATATGCAAGATGTGCCAAAAATGCGATGCTTCTCAGAGCAATCCAGCCCAGCCCAAAGGCATTATTTAATGCACTCAGCACCCCATAAGGCCCTTGTGAGAGGTTACAATTGGTTAAAGACCCTGTGCAAAGCCTCTGTAGAGAAAAAAGTTTAACTCAGGGAAAAGCCTGATTCAGTCCCCTAAAGGCAGAATTTGGCTTGGAATCAAAAACACAAGTGCAGAAATTCTCCCTACCTGCCTTGCTGATCAAGGGACACTTTACCTGCTCTTTGCAATACAGACCACTGTCACCTGCACTTTTCCTGCCAACAAAGTTGTCAACCCAGCTTTGATACTTATTGCTGGAGATGTAAAAAGTATGAGCACCCCAAAGCAGTTTTTCTGTCTCAAACTCAACTAGCAGCACGGGCTGCAAAGCTCACATAAAACATCCTTTTCTTCCGTTTGGCAAATTGAGTTCCCACTGGATTTCTTCCCTCCACTTCAGAGAAGGAATGGGGTGTTTCTCCCACATATAGATTATTTGTGCAGATGTTTTCATCTCCGTCATAGCCCCAGCTCTCCCCTTCACTCAGTTAAGCCTCCTTGAGCCCCAGCTGGGGGACAGTGGAGGAAGCCCTGTTCCAAGCTGAATTATCTTTCTCATAGGATCTTCAAAAGGACATGGGAAAGGTATCACTCTAAGAGCCTGCATTTGAAAATTCCTCTGTACACTGTCCTAAGTGATTGCCCTGGGTGATTCTAGAAGACAAAGGTGATGTTGAAGGGTTACGGAACCTTCTGAATGGAGACTTCTGCATTCACCATCAGTGGCCTTCATGGTCCACAGAGCAGGGTTTTAATCTAAACTACAAATATGAGCTACCGCAGGCTGAGCTAGAGTGCCCATGGTGATTTTGTAAGATTCCTGATGAAGTCTCCTCTCCCCGAAGCATCAGTCAGCAAAATTGACAAAATACACACAGCTCAGGACTAAAATGTATACATCTTTCTTTTTTTTTTCAGGTATTTCAGATGCATTTTTTCTAAGAACATATTTTGCTGTTAATACACAAATTGATGATTCTAATAAAAATATCTGAGTTCTCAGATCTTTCAAAAAAAAAAATGCATCTCACACTGTTCAAAGTGTGGCAAACAGTGTAAGAAGGATTGGGTTTAAATTATGCGCCGTAGAATCAGTTTGGAAATTTCAAAATACGTCATGAGATAACTTCAAAAAAGTTTCAATCAGCCTTCAATTGGCTCAAAAATCCCTCCGTTCTGATTTTGCTCTGTCCTTACTGATGCTGTAAGGACTACCAGCAAGGTGCTAATGAGGATTTTTTGTGTGTGTGCAAGTAGGGACATATCTCTTAACAAAGAATTTGACTAATCTGACAAGGTTGCTTCTCTATAAGCAGCCAAACATCTGTCAGCCTGTAATGACTTCTTCTGATCAATAATGACATGGCCAGATTTGAAATTGGCAAGCTGGAGGCAAAAGGCTTTGTACCATGCTACTAATCTTCTGAGCTCTCCAGTCCACTCCGAGGTGTTGCTTTCTAATGAATACATTCTACACTGAAAATGACAAATGGCTTCAATTAAAAAGGGATCTTTGGGAAAACATTCCTGTTGTTGAATGAAGGATCTTACAGTATTACTCATTTACTCTTTTAGGCCACTGGAGTTAATATGCCAGTTCTATAAATTAAAAGTTTCTGTGTTAATCATGAAGAAAGATGCCTGGGAGCAGCATCACCTTGGGATGTGAGCCTTTCCTTTTGCGGTTACAATGAAATGGGAAGCACAGGCTGGGATTAAGAGAGATGTGCATCCAGAAGCATCATTGGTATCTGCAGAATTGAAGCCCTAACTCTCTTAGGGCTTCACAGTCATTACAGGCGCCACTTCGAAAAGACAAGCAAGGATTGCAGACACTGCAACAGTAAGGGAATTCAGTGGGCTTAGTTACCACAAAAGAGGAAGAAGCTCACTGTTCTCTTGCTACTGTGAAGCAGTAGGAATGAGGTAGAAAGGCCTTCTCCTGCAAAACTGAGCTTTGAACAGGGAGTTTTGCTTCTTTACTCCTCCTTCCAGATTATTTTTCATGCTGCCACCTGCAACACAAGCACCTTCTTTCAGCACTGGTTGCTGGAAACAAATGGAAACCTAATGCAGGAGTCTAAGTAAGTGCACAATAGCTTGCTTTGTGCACTCCACAGACCTCCTGACCACTTCGATGGTGAGCTTTTCAAAGTTAAGCTTTTAATTCAGATATTCAGGGTCTTGATCCCGACATTCCTCCTGAAGCCTGAGGTCATGCAAAGGCTGAGCAGATCATAATGCTCCTCACAGATGTACACACCAAGCAGTCCTGAGTCCATCTGAGTCACAGAGTAGAATGTTCAGGAGGTGAAGAGGAGAGACTATGCTAGGAGAATTATAAATCCTTGTCCCCATTTTAAGTAAACTATATTAGAAGCATGTCATTATGGTAGGGCAACAGGAAATGCAGTGAAGTTTACTGGCTCACCTAATTTGATTATGGTTAAGTTTGCTTCTTAAGCATTCTTGAAGGAGATGAACAGGAACAGAAAGAGACTCTATAGCAGCACCAAAGTTTTTTGGCCTGAGGTCTTCAGATAAGCAGAGGCCTACAGAGGATTTGCACCGACTCTGCAGTCCCCAGATCCTCAGAGCATGACTTTGAGCAGCCCCACCAATTTATATCCCACTCTTGTTTCATTGCTGGAAGCCACAGGAGCCCCTGACACATCACCCAGCTTAACTCAACCTGTGCTGCCCTGAGTGATGTTGCACAAGGAGGTCCACAACTTAGTCTCTGTCTTTATTACATGGAATATGAAATCCACCTTAGCAAGATATCTGTGGTATAATTTATTTCAACTTTGTTACTAATTTGAATTCTCTGATGCTTCTTTTCTACTGTATGAAGTGCTGAGGAGTCTGTTCAGATTTACAGTTCACTGATGTGTGCTGAAAGTATCTATTATGATAAGCAGAGGAATGAATGGAAGAGAAAATTGTCTATCAGCACTCTCAGAGAGGTGAAGTTCTCAAGAACAGCAATCAGGAAAGTTATAAAACAGCTACGTTTTGCAAGTGTAGGTCTAAGAACATTTCCCCATCAGGCTCTAGTGAACTGCATCATACTTGGGTGTATCTGTCAGTATATTAATGTCATTATTAACCAACTGATAGAAACAGAGCGTCTGCAGAATCCCAGAGTGAGAGAAATGAGCACCAGCAATAGGATTCAATTCCATGGTAAATGTATTCATTTTCACTTGGAAGCAGCTACACAGAGTAATCAGAACTGTAATTCAGAGATGTTAGGAACATTCAGAGGGCTTTAATCTGAAGAAGCACCAAATGTCACAACAGTTATACTTACATAGCAGTCCAAACTGCCGTGCAAGGAGTCATTTAAACTCTCAAGGTAGTTTGAGGATTTTCTTAATGCTTACACTGATGTTGCCAGGGCACCAGCTTTATAGTTCAGTGTTATTTTTTACATCATTTTTCTAAAGAGGATTTAAAGCTCTTAGAAAAATCAAGACAACTTTTGTCCCAGCTTCAGTCCTGTAGTTTTCTAGTTCATGTACCTCATATAATTTGAAGTACTAAGAGGGAAAAAAAAGCTCACCTTGCTAGCTAGCTTGTCTATCTCCCTGAACACATTCTCAGAGCCAGGATCCAAAGCGTTGACATTTTTTATTCTTGTAAGTACTGCAGAATTATCACAGCAAGAGAAATGTAAGAGATTCTCTCTGACTCTTACATCACACCAGTGCTAACCGAGTGCTGTCGGCAGGGTTTTCATCAAACCCAAGTCTACACCTCAGCATAGGGAATAGAGGTTATTTGCAACAGCTGCTGATTTATTTGATTGCTACCATGCTTTGGGGTGGCACTGTCTCCTTTCATGTCTGTCAGCACTTAACAGACAAGAATGGTTAATTGTAATTAGTAACTATCGCTAAACCTGTGCCAAAAATCAACTTGACTTCAGATTCCTGGCTGAAATACTAGTAGCATGTATAAACACATACATTTCTCTGCTTGTTCCTCCCAAAGCCAAGCAGAATTTCTGCTTTTCTGGGCAGGATCAGTTGGAGAATCCTTAATGCTTGTGAGAAGTAATGTAATGGAAGAAGAGCAGAAGAGGACAATGAAAGGACCTAGATCTTATCTGCCCTTTCTTTCTCTTGTGCCATGTGTGCCATTTGGCTGCACCTTAGTGCCTTGTCAGCTGTGGCAGACCACTGAGGTGGAGCGAGCATCTTTTGGAAGGGCTCTCCTGCATCACTGGCTCAGACTTTCTTGGGTTTTGCAAGCTGTACCTGTAAGTAAGAAAGTGAAGACTTCAGCCTAGTTTCCAAAGGAGAAGTCGGTGTCATGAGTTATCACAACTAGCACCTTGTATATTCTACACCCTACAAAGCTGTGCAGTGACTTAGGTGTTTAAATGTCCTAGGGTGTTAGCTCAAACAGCTGACAGAGTATAATCACCCTGTTGAAAAGCAGGGCTAGCCACCACGGAAGAACAAGGTAATACTCGAACTCTCATGCATCTCCTACCGAAGACCAGGCAGCCTGTAGGTGACATGGACATCAGCTGGTGTCAATAACCTACATTGAGACACCCTGGCAATACAGGACTGGCTTCTATTGTGTAAAACTTCCCTTCTTTCTTCCTCTGCTTAGGAAGTAACTTGGGAAAGATGAAGTGATGCAACTGGAGTGGGAAATACAACTGCTGAGGTAAGCAGGGATGCCAGCAGTCTCAAATAAAGAGCTGGAAGTGAAAGGTGGCAAGAACAAAAAATGTTGTGAAGGATTTGGACATAAAAGTGCATGACAAACTACCTCTGGAGAGTCAGTAAATGCACTGTAACTCAAGTATCCGTACCTCCACAGACTCACAGTTCATTCGGAGACTACAGGTATTCCTCAGGATTTCCAAATCACGGTGGGAAAGCAGTAGGTGTACAGGTGGTTGTGAATGGATTCCTATCCAAAATAACAACAAGGATATAAGGCGACTCGAAGTCCACACAGCTGGAGTATGGACTACA
Organism: Ara ararauna; assembly: GCA_028858755.1. Taxonomy (NCBI): domain Eukaryota; kingdom Metazoa; phylum Chordata; class Aves; order Psittaciformes; family Psittacidae; genus Ara; species Ara ararauna. The sequence continues at coordinate 50,850,897 of CM054376.1, read as the reverse complement.
TACACTTGAATGACCTTGAAACTAGCTGAAAGGAGTGCTGCAGTCAGCGTAAGATGTCAATTAACTCATTGTTCAAAAACCGCAGTTAGAGGCGAACTGGGAACACGGAAGCGTCTCTTAGTTTATTTAATCATGGCAGTGGAGAACAGCCTCTCATTTCTGTTGCTGCTTCTGGCCAGGTGCATGTAGCACTCATAGTGCTGGTAGTTCCTGGAGGAACCTGTCACCCCATCCAAAGCCAAGCCCTTTGTGATCAATGCCATATGCCTGCTCACAGGTCTATTGCTGATTGCTCAATGTGGTGCCACTCCCCCTCTCTTTAGCCTTATTGAGAGTGCAAAGGAGAGAACCCCCTCCCATCCGCAGCCTCCTCATTATGACTCACAGTGTGGTGCCATTAAATAACACCTTTTTTATGTAGGTCTAATTGGCCAATATATAGTAGCTGTTATCGGCTCCTTTGAGTACTCACACAGCACACTGGGCGTGCGTGTATGTAATTTATCATGTCAAACTCATTTTCTTTTATATGGTATTGTTCCTGTTTTTCTTCTTCCAAAGAGTTATTATTTTGCGTGAATTTGCTTTGTAATTAAGTGGCTCAGTTGCCATTCCCAGCTATGGAAAAATGACAAAGGGAAAAAATGAAAGAGCCACTGCTTCAAATTGGTTTGCATTCATCAGTGTTGCCTGCCATTTGTGGAGACCAGCAGATGTCAGCCTAAATTGAAAAATGGAAAAGAAATACTGTATCGTGATGTTAGCATCTCCCATGCCAGATGGGAGCCTTACACAACACGGCAAGAGCAGTTAGCCAGTAGTGGTTAAAATTCAGCGTTGGAACAAGTACGGTTACACTGCATGCACCAATAGTGTATTTTGATTATAGAACTTAATTGTATCATAGATCAATGATAGTTTAATTTATGAGGATTGATTTTGTTAATTCAAGCAGCTCAAAAGGCACTGTTAAAGCTTCAGTTCATTTAACTGTATCTGACTTAAGCTTTGCTCGTGCTATCAGAAGATAAATGACTGTATATAAACTAGTACCTTCACCCCCCTATTTGTATATTTATTTCAGCATCTGTCACTAACTGTGAGTTACATTTAAATGCAAAGTGTTAGCTGGGCAGGATACAGCACTGGCCTTTGAATACTTAAGATCCAGTAACAAAAGGATCATATGATTTTTTGCACATGTACACTTACTGATTCTTCTGACGTTTCATTATTGCCATGTCCCTGAATTTCATAATAAGTAATTGCTGCGCTCGTATAAAACAGCAACATGACAGTTGTGAGTGCTGTGTCAGAGGAAAAAAAGGATGGGCAAGCCTATTCAAGACATGGCTTGTGCACGCCACAACTTACCAGCTAAGGCACAGAAACCCAGCGTCCAGTACAAGCAAACAGAATGTTAAGGTTCCAAGAGTCTCACAGGATTCTTTCTTGAAGGTCCAGACCACATAGCCAAGGTTCACATAAAACCCTTCACATTTACCTAAAACTGACATAATCCACCAATCCAGTCAAATCACATGGAGGGACTGGTTTGTCAAATCCAAATAGACTGTTTTCAAGCAAAAGCATTCATACCATCAACCCCAATTTCACACTGACTTGTTTCTTCTTCTGTCTCTTGTTTAATCTGATAAAATCAGGTAATACTCACTCTGATCTTGTGCTGTCTGTGAGAAGCCAAATTCTATGCATTTTGCTGCAACCTCTGCACTTTACAGTGAGTCTGAGTAGGCTTTAGTCACCACAACCAGGCAGTTGACAAACATGAGGTTTCACTTCTTTATTTTAATTTATAATGCCATGCTTATCCTGTATCACTTGCAATGGAGTTGGGGGAAGGAATAAATCCTAGAATCATAGAATATCTCAAGTTGGAAGGGACCCATGTATTTATCTTATGAAAAATCAGGTAAAGGAAATGCATTTTTCTACAGAGACTCAGTGAAGCAGGAAAGCTGCACCATGTGACAAGCATGAACTTTACAGAGATGTTTGAAAAGCAAATAAATCATCTTTCTGTCAACAAAGTGTCATATCATAAGAGACTGTAGAATGGAAAGCTTTCATAATATCTATTCTGATTCAACAGCATTGGTCAAAAAATGAGAAATGGAATCATATCTACCATTATTAATTTTATGCTGCAATGGTAGGGGAAAGTTCCTCTTCCTTCCACCCCCTGCCATGCCAGCTCCTCAAGCCAGTTTTGCTTCACCTCTTTTGAAGTCAGTTGAATAGTGCCGACTCAGACTCTCTGATGATTTCTTGAGCTTCTGGAAAGAACAGCAGGAAAAAATCATTATATAGTTGACATTCATAGCATCGCCAAAAACACAGGTTACAAAACTAATTCAGAGCACAAAGAGAGAATGGCACACAGGGGAAGATTAGCCCACAAATTTTAAGTTGCATTACAACAACAATAGCTAATAAAAGGGATAAAAAGCAAAATGGAGAAAATGGCCCAAAGCACATTCTTTGTGTTCATTTCTGTCCACTGTCTATTTCTTCCACATCTTTAACAATCAAAGTCAATATACTCACAGCCAAGTAATTGTGGCTTCGAGTGTCTCTCAAACTACCCAAACAGAAGGTACAGCCAAGCTTTCCACAGGCATGTCAGCCATCAGCTCTTTCCCAGGCCATACACTCCCAAATCTGCTGTGCAGTGACTCTCCTGCCCCCTTGGATCAGGGAGGACATGCTCTCACTGGGTCTTCATGTTTTCTTCACTGGTTTCAGGGTTTCTCAGACGGATTTACATTTTACAGGACAGTGGGAAGAGGTGATCATACAACTCTGAGCTCCCAAAGGGAATGTCATCTTTCCACTTCAAAGCACCATGAAGTGTTCTTGCTTCCGATTAAGAACAGATCTCCCCAACACCTCCCAGGCAGAGGGATGTTCTTTCCCTGGAAGTGGCAAATTGGAGTGGACAAAGCAGAGCAGGCAGGCTGATCCTCTCACCAAGTTTTCCCACTTCAAAACAACCTTCATGGGCCCCACGGTGTTTCATCTTTTTACAAGCTTTGCCTGTAGAGAAGACCATCTTTTCCCAGGCTTTCACTCTCCTCTTCACATAACCCAAGCTATAATAACATAACAGCAGGAAAGGAATGAAGCTGTAATGATCTGTAATAGGTTTCTACAGACTAGCACGAGGACGAATTGATCTGGCTTTAAAAAATCAGGACTGTATGAAAACATGCTTTGCTCATGATAAAAATCTTTTAGTTCTTCCCCTCATGGCATTAAACCAGTAAACCCAACATAAATTTGGGTTTAGTTTTGATCAAAGAGGTGTGCTATCTGGATAAGGTAGCATTGCCTAGTTAAAGAATGACTCCGAGTTACACAAAAAGAAAAGCAGTGGTAAGGCAAAAAAATATCCTCAGGGTCTCTCCTGCTCTGTGTTTTATCTTGCTCACCAGCTGGACTCATTCCCCCTTCCTTGAGAAGACCTGACTCCATGTTGGAGCATACCTTAAGTCATTTTGAAGTTTACCTTGAGCTGAAGTTTAGCCCTCTAGAAATCACTTAGATCCTATGGATGCTAGCTGATGAATCACTGCCCACAACTATTTCACCTCCTGTATTTCCTTTTTTTCTTAGTTGTGCTATTTTCTGTATTTTTCTCCTCTGTTTCAGCATCTCTTGTCAAATACTGCTTTTTCTTTGTCACTTGCTGCTTTCCACTTTTGGGTGCTCTTCTCCAGCAGCACAGCAGCCTCCAGTTCACAGTACATCTTCTTTCATGTCCTGTGAGGCATTTCCCTTAATGCTGACTTCTCTCACTCGAGTATGCACTTTCTTTCACTGTTACCAGGATGCATCTCACACCTAGGCTGTTGTGGGTTTTGTTGTTGTTGTTGTACATTCTCACCACAGTTTCTCCTTTTCTGTCCCACTTTCATTTTCTGATGACATTCCCAGGCTTGGATCCCGCCATGCAGCCACCTGTTCAGAAGCAGAGAGTAGGGGCCTCTGGGGAACGGACTGTCATATTTATCTGCTCAGTGCTAAGTTACAGCTGTGGGCAGGTGGCATGCAACTCATCACGGCACGAGAACAAATATACTATTAGATTGGTAGCAATGTTATAACTGTTTAAAGGGCTCAGATCCTGTAGGAGAGAGAAATTGGAAATCTCAAACAGAGCCACATGGCTACCAGAGGAACATAAGTGAACTCTTGACAGTGTAATTATACTCACCAGAGCACTCAAAAATAATTGCTATCCTTAAGAATCAAGCTGCTTGTTCTAATCTTAATGGGAAAAAATGTTGTAGATGGTATTAGGATGAAGGAAGGAGAGGCCAGGCAAAGCAAGACTCTTTCCTTTTGTTTTCATTGGGTTTGTCTTTAAGTCTTGAATTGTTACCCTTCTGTATGTCTGCAAGATAAAATATTTATCAAATTAGCAGCTGTAAATCGCAAGCTCGTTCCATATGGTGGGATAAAAGGATCATGAGGACACATGTACGATAAAGACACTGAATGTGGAGGATTTTAGATTTGCAGAAATATCTGGCAATTCATGTAAAACTGGCAACATATGATTAAATCAGAGCAAGTTTCCAAAGCAAAATGTCACTATTTTCTCAAAGATTGTAGCAGTTCAACAATATGGATAGTTTCGTAGGCAAATTGGGTCCACAACTCTTAGGAGAATAAAGAGAAGCTTTGTGACTTCAAAATGGGCAATTTAGATCTGCTAGCTGCAAGGAGAATTAGTCTTGTAATGCAACAGGGTGTGAAAATGAAGGGTTTTTTACAAAAGGTTGCAACTATTTCTGTGAAAGCATTTTTGTATCTATGTATTTGAGAAAAGCCTCTTTGAATTTTAAAGTGTTTGTCTTCAAATGTTCTGGGGACTCCAGAGGAATACACAGGTTCAAGCTCACTGTTTGAAATGCTGTAACAAATAGTCCCATTCCAACAAGAAAGTATTAGACATCAAAGCAACCCCAGGAGAAGAGGAAAACAAACTCATTCAATGTATTTTAAATTACTTTTTGCAATCAAAATGTAAAAAGTCATATATGACACCAGATTCGGAGCTAGGGTCTCTGCAGTTACCAGTAAGTGTAGCTTTACTGAAGTTGGTTTTTATGCTCAGAGACATTGAAGTCTCTCATCTCTCTTCATCTCTGGGTGTTTGAGGCACATTCTGGTTACATGTGAAATGTACCATCTAGAAATTGTTCCTATTCCCACTCCTTTCAAGCTGGGTGTCCCTGAGCTGAGTCTGGTGAGATGGAAATTGCAATCTGCCAGAGAAGTGGGGAAGGGAAAAAGGTACAGCCTTGGAGGAAAGCTACCCCAAAAGGAGAGCTTAATTTTTTAAGACCCACATGAATCAGCTTCCTGGGGGTTACTGAAGTGTTACATTAACAGAGCAGACCCTAAACAGGTGAGAACACAATTGTTGTCTTTGTAAAGTTCATAAGAAAAAATGGAACAGAGATCAGAGATCACACAACACACACCCTTAAAAACATACACAAAAGTGTACTGAGCTGGTAGAGAAAGGTGCCGTTCCCTAGGCAATTCCTTTTACACTCCTGGATTATAGGATTAATAGGATTTGAAAGCAAATTCCCAAGCATTTGATAAATAAACTAGTGAAGCACCAGCATAACAATGATGGTAGAAATTATGCTGAATGCTGTTTGCTCCAAAGAAACATAGAAGAACAGGGCAGCATGGATGTAAAAATTGAGCACTCACAGTGTGTCTGGAGTGAAATGGCAGGAAATAAAAGCAAGTTAAAAGCATAAAACTGCATGGGATTCACTACAGAAAGATTGAAATACTGCAGAAACACTGGCCATTTCTGAGGTGAACTGCTGTGATTAATTCTGTCAGGTTCAAGAGACAGGTCCAAAAACCTCAGCACTTGCCACATGCTGTTCTCAGCACATGTGAGCACATGGCTGGTGCTGCAGCTCTACAGAGGATAATCATCATGCTGTGGAAAGATGAAAATCCAAATAAACATTTCTCATTAAAGGTGTTAGCTGGGAAGTAGGTATATAACCAAAACCGTCATTGCCAGCACTTCTGAAAATAATTGTGGGAAGAAAGGTAGTGAAATCAATGATGATGAAAGATTAACCTAAGACAGTCCTTTTATCACCAGCCATTGTTATTTAAATCAATAGAGGAGAAGCAAGACCTATCTAGTTCACAAAGACAACAGTGTAACTGGTTATAGGCAGCACTTCATCATAGCACTCTGCTTAGGAGAAAGTTACCAGCATCCACATTCTTCATAGACAGCAAACTGACATTGCCGTTCATAATAATCACACTGGTTGCAGGCTGTGAGGCTCACAATCATATCTTAGAGTAGCCTGAAGGTGAAAAGGTACAAACACAACAGGAGACTAGCAAGAAAACCTGACTTGAGCAGGAACGTGGCTCTTAACCTGTCAGTGCTGTCAGGCAGTTCTACTTCTTTGATACTTCAACTTTGTATATGCCTCCTGTAAATGTTAATTTACTTCTGTCAAATACATTTCTTTTTTCAACATCACTGCAGTGAAGTTCCTGCCACGCACATGTTGCTCTATATAGCTCTATTCGATCAGAAAGGAAGAGGGACTCACCTACAGCTCAGTATTTATTCATTGTTATAAGCACCTAAACAAGAGCTTTTGAGCACTTTGACACATATTGCCATGAGCACTTCTTGCTATGTGCATGAAGAATAGCCTTCCTCCCTCCAACAAGTTCAATAGAATTAGCAGGCTAAAAAGGTACAAAATCAACTCCCTATTTTTAGCTTCCCTCAATATATACTGAAAAATCATTGGACAACTTTTGATATAATTTTTAAAGGCTATCTGAGGTTTTTTAATTGAAAAATGTGATCTCATTATTTTCTTCAATATTTTTGTAATAGGTAATACTTGGCTTAAATTTGACTGAGCGATTCTCACTTAGATAAAGATTCATTTTTTTCCATGGCAAGTTATTGCCGAAGTGTAACCAGAATTGCATGCAGCTGACATTAGGTAATGTGACATGAGATAGACACTTTGCTCCATTGGTTTATTTTTATCAGTGCTCATAAGCCAAGGGAAACTCTGTACGTACACATTAATACAAAAGATGGAGTTAGGCTTGTTACATACCTTTGTGAAATAAACCATGGTTTTGATCTAATACTTGGAGGTGGCACAATAAAAGGGGAGATTGCCCAAGATGCCCCTAACTTAATCATGTTCTTCCCAGTAACAAAGCAAGCATGCTACTCAGATCCACTCAGATTCAAATGGGAACATAAAGCTGCTTTCATCAATAGCTTTTCTTCTCCATTTTCAACAGCAGAAGAAATTCTGCTTTCAGGTGGATATCTAGGCTTTACTTGTGTTTAAGTGCCTTAATCAAATATTTATTTATTTATTTATTTTGCAGATCTATATGTCTTGCCATTTATTTTCTGTTTTAGTAAATAGGAAGTTTTTCTGATCAGCACAGAAGAGAACTTTTCACCTGACTCTCAGCAGTGGTAGAAATCTCTACAAGACTTCCCCATACACAAGGCGACAAATTCACATACCACTTCCTGCAATGTTTTTAATTATTCTCTGGGTTTAACTGTCCTCTTACACCTTTGTATTTATCTTTGAACCTGTTTCAAAACAGACCAAGCCAACAACCATCTGTTGGCTTCAGCATAGGTGGGTGACCAACAGTATATCTTCACCTGAAAGAATCTCCAACTGTTTTTATAACAGGTCGATTATTTTTCCCTGCCTGTACAGAGCCTTTGACACACATACGTTGTCTCATGAATAATCACTGGGAGAACAACTTCAGAAAGTATAATCTGCCAAATGTGTGGTCAGATTATATATCCATCTCCAAAATGGAAAGTGTGGCATGAAGTGGCATGAAGTTTAAAACAGGGGACTACTAAACAGCTTCTCCGCCATGTGCACTTCCTCCTCTAACAAAAGTGTGTATGACCTGGTTGTAAAGTAATTTTTGCCCACTAGCTTCTCTTAGCATTGCAAAAAAGAATCCACACACAAGCAACAATGAATTACTGTGTTTATGTACAAATAGATTGAAACAATAGTCTACCCCTTCTTCCACACAAGCTTTTGAGAGTTTTGTAGTGTACTATAACAGAACTAAAACGATGGGAATTTGGGTGTCCATAGGACTTTGAAAACTAAAAATAACTGGGAAACAAAAAGATTTGGGCTTATTTTACTGCTCAGAAGAAGTCTGCTGCAAGTGTATTGCATCATAAACAATGTCCAATGTCACCACAGTCCCATCATTCTCAAAAACAGTGGGCAAGGGGAAAGAAATGCAGATTAGGAGACAGGAAAGGCTGAGAAAAGTCAGGGCTGTGGTTCAGCTCAGAGTCACAGTGAATACACTCAGGTGCTGTGACAGCCAGAACAGCATGTACTAAATGCACCTTGGCACAAGGAGCAGTGGTTCAGCCTCTCAACTACCACTGAAATTTGCAGTGAGGCTTTGTACTTGAGTGGTAACACCACACACCCACCAAATAAGCTTCATATCACACCACAGAGGTGAAGTCCCCCAAAATAATCTACTTCACACAGCAAAAGATGAAAACTGGTTTCCTAGACAACAACTCCATGAGGAAAGTGATTTTCTATTTGGAAATCATTCAAAATTAACCCTTTCTGCATCATAGGGGAGATCACTACAAAAGCTCACCTTTCATGCAACCTCTCTCAGCTGGGCGTCCTATTTGTTGATGAACATTCTCCCTTATTGCTCGAGTGCATTAAAATACCTTAGCTTTATTTTTCCCTTCATTCTTCTTCAGGAAGGCATATGTATTGTTATTAATGCATCCTCTTCAAAGCTTTCAATTGCTTAATTTTGCAGATGTTTGGTGGATAAAAAGCAACCTGTGGACTGTTCAATATGTTGTAGTTTGTAAGGTTCATCAAACAAGCAAACGGGTATAAATTTATTTTATGCTTTACTAGGTACAAACATGGCCTATGTTATTTCCCTGGCTTATGCACCTGTGCCTTTCCTTCACAGTTATATAAGCATATGAACTTCCTCGAGGGAAAACAGCCATATGCACTAGGTGAGTCAAAGTCCAAACCTATGCAAACAAAATGAGCCCACATACAAATTGAAGGGTGCAAATAGATCTGTATCTTCTGCTCTAGACACTAGGGGTTCCTCACAGCTCTCCTAATGTTTCTGTTCAGCTCGTACAAACAAATCAACATGTAAAGGGATGACCTTTAGCACTTTTTGGCCAAGATAGGCTGTATTTATTGCATTGCTGATGGTTTTCCAGAGTTTCCATTGAGTGAGATTTCTCTTTTCTTCCTAAAATCATAGTTCTTGTTTTCCCAGAATTAAATGAATTATGATAGTGTGTATCTGCTAACAAGCTCTAACAATGCCCAGGTGTTGGTGCCAAGGTAACAGAGTGATCAACTTAGACCCTAGAAATTACTGACAAAAATGGTACTTGAAGTCTACCATTCTAGAATGTGCCTAAACACTGAGCCTGAAAATTGCCTCTTACTTGTGTAAGCTTGTAATAGCACCTTCTTTGTCAGGAAGTAATTGTAAACAGTTTTCTCATGTGTATATTTTCACTTCAATAAGAAGCAATAAGTAGCCTAGCAATGGATGGGTGAACCTTTTTTTGTTCCCTTCCAAGGCAATTTGCAGAGAAGTCGGAAGAGTCAGATAGAGCTGAGGATAATTCTCAGTGTAAACATGTCCAGTAATCTTAATTGCCACCATTCTTGACTTTGCCATTACATAAGAAGGAAAGATGCTCTAACAGGTGTTTAGTGTCACATTTATTTGAGACATACAAGCCTTCATCACACTAAATCTGTATGGGTGTGAGATATACTGGTTTCCATCAATGGGTTCAAAAAGCTTTCAAAAGGCTTTTGGTATGTATAAAGAACTTCTGAGTACTTCAGATCATTTGTATGGTATCTCCCAACTCCTGCACATCTGAATAGCAAGTTTTCTGAAAGTACTTGTACACTGTTTGTAAACAGCCATGCTCTGTTTTGTTTGCAACTTGCTTTTCCCAAGATAAGAATCTTCAACAGCAACTACCACAATAAATATTTTCAGAAACACTTCAGTTTGTTTACATGTAATATGTGAATGCAGAAGAGTGTTTGCAGCTAGCAGCCACCACAGATTTCTGAGGGTGGGGAAGCAGGGCAAGGAAGTTCATTATGAGCCAGTGTGTTGGTTGTAACATATCTATAGCAACTTCAGTTAGGAAACAGCTTGCTGATAAAATCTTCTTTCCGAGCACTCTTAACTGAAGTCCCATCCCAAAGACAGTGTTTCGTTGTATCTCACTCTTGACAACTCTCTTGCCATCACTGCTATCATATGAAAAGGGAGAGTGGCAGCTTTGCAAAGAGAAAATGACTACAAAGGGGCTTTAACTGTGCATTTGAAGTACAAAGTCATGGCAAATACTTGCATTTCTTACAGAACTCTGCTAAAAAATGTGATTCCACCAGGAAGATTTAATAAGTACGAAAACTTCATCCACAATAATTAAAGAAGGTACCCCTCTCCTGCTTTTGATAAGAATTTAGCATGGGAACAGGAGTATAACACTCAGTCTTTCTAGCATTCAGCTGAGCATAGAGAAAGAAGTATGGATTAAGCAAATAAAAACTGGATGAATAAATTTAGACCTTGCTAACCCTGTAATACAGCTGATGGCCTCAAGGGGTTAGTGAAATCCATAGAGCTGTTAGGCAGTAGTTCCTGAGCCGAGTAGCAGCCGCCAGCGAAAGATGTGTATAGCCATGGTATATATTTTTGTTCTTTGGAAATGTCAAAAGCAGTTGGGTTGTTTTTTTTTTGTTTGTTTGTTTGTTTTTTTGTTATTTTATTTTGCATTGTTTTGCACTCTTTTGTTTACCTGCCCAAATTTAACTGCTAAGAAGATTCAGTTTTGCAACTGTCTGAGTGCACTTGTTATTCCACTGGCAAAAGTACTTAATCATGCGATACCCACTGATTTTGGTGGAGCTTAGCTGCAGTGTTGTTTCTAACAGATGCTTTCAGGTAAATGGATGAATTCAGAAATGATGGCTCTCTTCTTGCTTGCTGCCAATGTAGATGTTATTATCTCAGAGAGAAAAAATAATTGAACAAAAATATCCCAGATGTATGGGCAGACAGCAGAACCCATAAGTCAGCATCAGGCAGGCATGTGTCAGCAGGGAAGTTTGGCATGATCTGGAGCAAAGCAGAGTTGTCCTGGCTATTCAGCTAGAAAAGGTATGTGAGGAAAACAAACTGCTGATCTCAGCACGAATACTGAGTATGTGAGGGGCTGGAGAATGTGTTCAGTGATAACTTGGTTGGTACAGCTAAGGAAATGATAATGCAAGCTCTGGAGTAAATTGGATGGGCTTGTCAAAGCCAAACCAGACAAAATGTTGCCATGGTTATTGAGTCACCCAAATAAAGGGAACACCATGCACTTTGGAGTACAAAGGCTCAGGATGGCTTTGTGGACCCTCACAAGGGCTGTGGGTAGAGATGAACATTCAGATTTGCTGCCTGCTATCATTAGGGAATGTAAATCAGAGCATGAAAATGAAAGCAGAGGGTGACAATGTGCCTTGGGAACTATCTTTTCCTGCTTGATGCCTGAAAAGTTCTCCTGGGAGTTCAGGCTGATTGCTGTCTACTCTGCATAATGGGTAGGCTGACTGATTTTATTGATCCACAGTTATTTTTCAGTATTGTTTGCTTCATTAGTCCAGGCAGCCCTGGTGCATAGACACAGGCCCATAAATAAACCTCAGTGGACAATGCAAACCTATCTTCACAGTGAAGAATCTGCATTTTAGTTTTTAACAATAGACAAAGCCAAGTATATCTAATTTTAATACATCTGAAGAAAGACTTGAATGGATTACTGCATAAAAAGGGCAGTGCACATTTGTTATATTTTAAAACATTAATTCTTCCATATTTTTAATAGTGCAATGAGAACTAGCTTCAGTAATATTTTCTATCAGGGAAATTATTTTTTTATGTGTTACTCCTACAGATGTAGTTTTAGTCAGAATTTTTACTCTACCCCAGTGAATTTGGAGTTTTGTGAGAAAAGACGAGAAAGAAAAGAGGAAAGAAAGCCAGTACAATGACATAAAAAGTATCTGGCTACCGAGGGATAATAGCACCTGTGAAGATGAAGACCCAGCTTGAAGAATTTGGTGGCAAGAGCAGCGAGGGCGAAGAAAGTCACATTAAAACACAGATGCAGTCTCTGGTGGGTCATTTCAATTTCATCTGCAGAGTAATTTTCATGCCATTTAGCCATAGCCACAGCAGGAATAAAGAGGACTAAACACATTAAAGTGACAAAATCATACAAGGAGGGATTTGGGCTTGTGGTCATTATTTTAATAAAATTCAATGATATGGTAAGCTGAGTTAGTGTCATAGCAAAGATTTTGAGTGTTTACAGAAAAACATGGTATGCAACAGGAGAAAGGTAGGTAGCACACTCATTCAGGGTTCATGGTACATTAAGAACTCATCAGGTACAAAAAAGAAAGAATTTCTGGCCTCAAAGAGAAAGAAAAATACAAACAGCAGCAAAATATCCCAACCTGTTAACAGGATTTGCAGTTGACCCTCAGAATAGAGGCTCTGTTTATTTCAGATCCTTCAAGGAAACACGGGATATTTTAAGAACTATTTAGGTGCTGCAAGATCTCTTTAACAATTAATTGATGGATTTAGGGCCTTAGAAAATGGGCTTGGATTGAAGGTTTTCATCAATTCTCTGTTGCTGTACGTATCCACAACCCATGGTAGGATGCTCCCCTGAAGATGGAAGAATGCTGTTCAGCGCTGTATGCTTCTGTAGTTCAGGTAGCCAGTGTACACAGGCACATGCCCGCAGACACACTTCAGTTCCAGTGTTCCTGGCGGAGAATGCACATTTCAGTTTTGAATAATGTGTACTTTTATATACCTGATGAAAGATATTGTGTATTCTCTTACCCACATACAGCACAGGAGAATTCAGTCATTTCACTGGCATTCATCTTAAGATCTTTTAAGATACATAGAATAATACTGAGAGATGAAGTTCCTGACAGTGTGGAACAAAATAATTCAGGGAGCTTCAAAACACTCTAGGCTTCAAAAAATTGGCATAAATCACTGGACCACACTGATTAATGATAACTGAATGGAAGGCCGTGGAAGGAGAGTGTCTGCACCTTTAAGGATATCTGGTCAAAGAGCCATAGAAAATAACAGGCAGAGACAAACCTGTCTGACACATGGTGAAGGAGCTGGTGATGAGAACAAACCTAGTCAGTGGCACTAATTGGTAAGGACATGTGGAGTGTGAGAAAGTTTATTATTTCAGCTGGGAGGATGAGAAAAGGGAGGGAGACAAACACACAGAGAGGTAAAACCCCATCAATTAGCATTAACAAATGCAATAACCAGAAACAAACCTGGTCAGTCACACCAGTCCATGGGATATCAAAAAACTGCAGTAACCCAGGGCTTTACAACTGATGTGCAAACCTGAGGGTTTATGTCTTCAGACAGCCTTAACATGAACTACATATTTATTTTTCTTTTTATTGGATTAGTATTTAGGAATCACATTCCTGTTTATGTAGACTGAAATTCATCTTGCCTCAGTTGTTAGTGGGTATAATGCAGAAACAAACCGAAATCATAGATTTGTAGAACTCAAACTTGGAAATTACTATGATTATGTCATTTAATCTTGTGTACTTTATAGGTCAAAGTTTACATGCTAAAATCTGTGTGAAGCAAATATAACCATGCTTGCTCCAAAACCTACTGCCTAAGGAAAACCCGGCTGTGGTGTAAATGCTTCAAGCAACAGAATGACTCCATCAAATCCACTATATTCACTGCTAAAAATGTGTACCTTATTTCTAATCTGTATCAACACACAGCTTCTAAGTGTTCCCTCTTGTTTTTTCTGCTAGATAAAAACACAGTTTGTTATTACACTGGTTACATTAAAAATCATGAATCAGTTAAACACTAACATCTCAAGGTCTGCATTCTGTATTATATGCAATCTATGATTCTATATGGCAAATAATGTCAGGCAAAATGAAAAATGAATATATTTTTTTCAAACAGAATATACACATGATTATCACTTGATATAATGAGCTAAGCAGTTATCCAGCATCAGAGCCATCAAAATCTACCCATCATCTTTGGTATGCACTCAGGTTGCAAAGGAATAATCAAAACCAGCTTTGATTTGTCTTGGGAATTGATTCTCAGCAACCTTGTGTAAGTCGTTTTTTTTATGCAATGTGAATGTAGAACATAATTAGATTAGTGCTTCCCAGTCATGCTTTTATAAAGAAAATGCTTATTTTTTTCCCCCATCTCCAATCTGTGGACTCCCTAGATGTGAAAATGACTACAACCCAGCAACTTCTTGGAGAATTAGCACTTTAAACACCATCACATTGGTTACTTTGAGAAACTTACAGCTGTTGAAGAACAAAGTATTTAAAGGCAAAGTCAAATTCACACACATGTTGTTTCATTTGATGGTAAGTATTTACATTTATGGCAGACTTAGGTTCGATACAACAAGTAACCGCTAAAGGTAGTTACAGGTGGATACTTGGCTGGTATAGAGCCAGTTGCCAGTCTGAGCCAGACTTCTTGACCATAATTTAACTCTAATAAAGCATTTCCAGTAATTACTCTGTCAGTGTACTTGTTACTATTAATATTTTCAACCTGAAAAGTGAGTTTGTCTATTCCATCAATGACCAGATAGCCAGAGGCACGTGGACTAAACGATTCAATGGTATATTCAAAAACATAGACCCCCAGGTATGGAACGTGGAACTTCCCAGTTGCTGGGGCAAATGAGGCTCCATAGTTGACATCCAGATTGTTAAATCTGATGGGTCCTGAAGTCGTCATTCCATATGTATGAGAGGCAAAAAAAGCCACCATAGGTGCATATCTGTATGATCCTTTTGAAAAATCTGGAAAAGAATAAAGAAAAATTTCAAGTAATGTATAAAGGTAACTTGGACTGGCCAGAAGATCAAAAGCAGCCTTTCTGAAGTCACATCATCCAGTAGCTGGAGCAACTGAAACATTGTATTACTGCATAAACACAAAGTTTTTCTGTACTGTATAAAAAGTAATTTTCTTCACAATTAGTGCTAGGTGTATTGACAAAAGAATAATTTTAGCAACAGCAAGGGAACTTTATGTTTGTCTATACTATATTATCATTAAGGAAGCTACTATTTTTCTTTTCTTTCTTTTCCTTACCCCTCTCCCCTGAAGTTTTTCCCACCCCAGGATCTCTTTCATTGTACCTATGTGTGCTGAAGCCAAGAATTTTCTCCACAAATCATATGCAGACACTTAAAGAGGTTTAGCACTCCTGACGTTAAATGAGGAAATAAGTATAAGCTTTTCTCCTCAAGTTGAGCCTGCACACTATGATTCCCTGCCACTGTACAAATGATTTTAATCACTATTCATATGCTGTCATGAGTAAGAATCAGCCAAATGGCTGTTAAAAGCTGCATAAAATTCACCTTCCATGTGGCCTGGATGTAAATGATTTATTTGTTTTCTAGATTGAATAAGCACAGTTTCCACTTTTCTTTTTTGAAATCTCTTTCAAGGGCTGCATCCTTTGCTGATGAAAATCAGAGGCATGCCAAAAATGACTTCTTAAGGCCATAGTCCCATGCATCATTGTAGCTACTTGTATTTATACAGCATTTATGGCCGTACTGAAGCTAGTATCCCCCAGTGATGTGATTTTACCTCCCCCTTCAAATTTCGTGATACCACGTTCAAATACATCTATTGCACACTCTCCCACTCCGTGCAATTCACCAGGGAGCTTTTCAGCTATTATGACTGGTCCCAGTCCAATTTAATCCCATCATCTGGTCATATTAAAGAAAAAGATCAGGAGTCACCCATGGGGATTGATGCCTTCAGCACCAAAACACAGGACACTACTACTTGAGTTGGTACTCATTAAAGTGAAATGTGAGACCTTTGGCCAGCAAATGCTCTCTAATTAGGCCCTGAGGCAGAGGCCTGTACTGCTAGCATATTGTGCTACTAAATTCTGTACTTGCCGACACTCAGAGAATTGTCGTTCACCAGCTTCATGCTGCAGTTGGCTCCTCCGAAGGGGTGGCGACAAGCACAAATAAAGCTTTGTCTGTCATTGATACAGGTTCCTCCATTCTGGCATGGGGAGCTCACACAAGCTGAATACTGCCCTGTGATAGTGAGGGAGGAAAAGCAACAATCTCAGCTGCAATGTCATTACAGTGACACTTCCAAGTTTTCAATGTTTTGGAAAGCCTCTTTGTCAACTCACAAAACCAGTGGAATTTTTGCTCTGTGAAGGCCAACTTCACATCCCGTCCAGGCTTTTCAGACCATTTGCTAGCCTTCCTCTTTGCCTGAACACAGTGTACCCTCAGACAGCTTCCAAGACATAGCTATATAATTATATACCTGTATAATCATATGCCTATATATACCTTCAAGATATACCTACAGCCTCTAAGAATTACCTATAAATGCTGAGTTCTGCTCATTTCAGAGGGTCAAGTACATGTAATAAAATGAAAGATATTACATATAGAGATCACACCCAGCTGATATGGAGAAATGTCAGTCCAGTGCTGCTAAGCTCTGAGACAGTCACTACTGAGTGTAATTGCACAATGTGTTGCCATAGCAGTTGGAGGGGAAGAACATTCAAGCCATGTTAAAAATTAAATATCCCTATGAAAAATTATGAACACAGAGCATTCCCATATATTTTAGAAAGTCATATGTTTTATAAAACAAACCTTTTCTTTCCCAGGAACTACCATCAGAGCTCTGGAAAGAATACTCCACACAGATTTACCAGTGATGGTAAATCTAGATTGGTAGGTGGGAACTGAAAAGCCTTTTATAAAAGGGTCTACTTATTGCCAAAGAAATGTTGTCATGGATCTTCACATATATATCTCAGTAATGCCTGTAGTTTTCTTCAGATTCCCATCCAGACATTTCACAGACTGCTGCATTAAGGCAAACTATGAGAAATTTCATTTCAGAAAGCAGAATGCTGAAGCACATTGTACAGTGACACTTAAATTTGCACTGATGGAGCATATGGACTTAGAGAAACCCAGTAATTCTCTTCACAGAAAACAATATCCATCCCATAATGCCTGAAATAAAGCAATTTAGGACTGTGATGACTGGGGTCACAGTAGAGGCAACTGGACATGAGGACATTATGTTTTTCTTCTCAGATAATAGTTCCACTGTGCACTTAATTGACCTTATTTTTCACTCATATTTACCAAGCATCCACAACATTTCTGTCATATTTACCAAGCATCCACACATTTACCAGTTGTGAAAGGAAAGCAGAAATGGAAGGAAAACAGCTGATTTTGCTGACTGCATCATATTCCCAAAATACAAAAGCTTTGTGTAAGAACAGGGCAGACTGTTGGCTAATTGGCCTAGGCTTATCATAACAAGAAGTAAATCTAAGAAACAGGAAAAAGATCACAAAAAGGAAATGATAATGAGATTGAGACTAGTGTTTTAGCAGTCTGCTGAGGGATAAGTTTGGCTGAACTTAATCTTGGAGTTAAATCAAATTCAGACATAGCTTTGTTACCTACAAGAAATTAACCCTTCCATTGCAGTATTGCTTAACAGCAGCTGGGGAGTGTGCTCCATTTGCTAAAACTAAGAGAAGCTGTAAGTGGGTTTGTACAAGAGTTTTCAGAGTTAAGAGGCAAACGCCTTTGATCTCCACTGAGAAGGTAATCTCTGTGTAACTTCCATGTAATCTTACAATAGCATGTTCTTGCTGTCATTTTTGGCTATGGCTGCTCCTCTGCCCAGTATTTTCGTTTTCCTTCTCCTTGTTGAAGGGCATCCTGAGACACTATGTACTTATTTTCTGCTTGGGGTAAAGATGCCAAGAGGTTCAGATTAGGAAAGAATGTCCTACTGTAGTGCATATCCTATTTTCAATTAATCTTTACAACTTAGTATTGTAGATGAGTAAAAGAGAGAGACTTTCTAAATTAAATTAAAGGCTTAAATTGCAGTGATTAATAGCACAGAATAAACCTAATGCAGCTGCTATTTACTCTCAGTATGGCAGGAGTGGGCAGAGCCAGTTAATGCTGAATTTTGCTACTCCCTGAGAGGCCAAGCAGCCAGAAGCTCTTTTGGGACATACACTGCTGTACAAATAGATCTTCAAACAAATAAAGAAGCTCTGTCAGTATCTACTGGGGCGTTGTTTAGAAGCAAATCAAATATTCAGAAATTTAATCGTCTGTTTACGGAAAGAAGCAATTCGAGTGGTTCAATTTGGAAATGTCTGAACAGGAAGTAACTTGCCAACATTTTTCAATATTTACTTATCTGTAACCGCCTTTCAGGAAGCCCTGGGAGACTGGAGAAGCCTGAAAGCCAACTAGCCACAGGCTCACACAGGGTCAGGCTGGCTGTCAGCCTACAATTATTAATCACCTCTGGCTTCATGCTCTGAAGTCTGACAGTGATAAAAGCTATGCACTTCCCCGATAGCCTAGATGCAAGGAGTGCCAGGGAGCAGTGGGAGAGAGGCAGCCCTACTGGGGCTGGCACCCAGGAACTGAGGGTGACAGTAGGGGTGGTGCCTCACCTGGAGGGGTGACAAGCAAAGCATAGGTCAATCTTGGTAACCAGGGTTAGTCACAGCCCAGCAAGAAGGAAAAGGCCTGGGAGATTGCCCTGAGCTGATCCCAGGCCCATAGGTAGGGTGCGCAGTCTCAGGGCTAAGTCAATATGCCCAAGGCAAGTAAGGCTATCGGTACATACTCCTCACTTGGAGTATTGTGTGCAGTTCTGGTGTCCTCAACATAAAAAGAACATGGAGCTGTTGGAAGAAGTCCAGAGGAGGGCCATGAGGATGATCAGGGGACTGGAGCACCTCCCATTTGAAGATAAGCTGAGAAAGTTGGGTCTATTCAGCCTGGAGAAGAGAAGGCTGCATGGAGACCTCATAGCAACCTTCCAGTATCTGAAGGGGGCCTATAGGGATGCTGGGGAGGGACTCTTCATTAGGGACTGTAGTGACAGGACAAGGGGTAATGGGTTCAAACTTAAACGGGGGAAGTTTAGATTGGATATAAGGAAGAAGTTCTTTACTGTAAGGGTGTTGAGGCACTGGAATAGGTTTCCCAGGGAAGTTGTGAATGCTCCATTGCTGGCAGTGTTCAAGGCCAGGCTGGACAGAGCCTTGGGTGGTATGGTTAGTGTGAGGTGTCCCTACCCCTGGCAGGGGGGTTGGAACTAGATGATCTTAAGGTCCTTTCCAACCCTAACTATTCTATGATTCTACATTTGGGGCCCTGAGAGGGAATTCAGTTATAAGTGTTGTGCAGGGTGTTTACAGTGCAAAAAAGCACCACATGGATAGTGGCTGAGCCATATCATTTGCCAGCTCCCACAGGACCTCTCATCCTGTAGACACATCTCATCAGGACCCATGGACCTTCATGTGCACCTTCAGATTCCTTAGACAGTCACAAACCTGATCTTTTCTTACAGCAGGCAGTTCTGCATTCTCCCATTCCCCAGCTTTGCCTTTTGCGACTTTGGCAGTGTGGCTAGAGCATTTGCCAATGAAGACCAGGGCAAAAAATTATGTCCCGGGTAACCAGGTCTTCTGTTTCCTTCTGGAGAGAGCCCACATTTTCTCTAGTCTTCTTTTTATCCCTGACACACCTACAGAAGCTTTTCTTGTTGCCCTTGATATCCCTGGGCAGATTCTATCAGGACTTTAGGTTTTCTAACCTGAGCTCTGGCTGCTCAGACAATTTCTCCATATTCCTCCTAGGCTACCTGCCCTTACTTCCACCAACTGTAGGCTTCCATTTTGTGCTTGAGCTTGTCCAGGAGCTCCTTATTCATCCATAAAGGCCTCCTGGCATCCTTGCCTGAATTCCTGTCACACTGAGCTTGGAGGAGGTGATCCTTTAATATTAACCAGCTTTCTTGGGTCCCTCTTCTTTCAGGTCTTTATACCATGATACCATACCAAGCAGATCCCTGAACAGGCCAAAGTCTACTCTCCCGAAGCTTGCTACACACCCTCCTCACTGCCCTAAGGATCTTGAACTCCACCATTTCATGGCCACCACCAGCCCCTCTATGTTGGTGAGAACAAGCATAGCCCCTCTTCTTACTGGCTCTTTTGTCACATCACCAACACTTTCCAGGAACTTTTGGATTACTTATGCCCTGCTATGTTGTCCCTCCAACAGATATTGGTGTGGTTCAAGTCCTCCATGAGGAACAGGGCTTGTGAATGTGAGGCTACTCCTATCTGTCTGTATGGGGCCTCATCTACTCTGTCTTCCTGGTCAGACAGCCTGTAACAGGCCCCCACTATAATGTCACCTTTCCCTGCACATCCATTAATCCTGTCCCATACACTCTTGGGCAGTTCCCCATCCATCCCCAGGTGGAGCTTCATGAACATAACATGTTATTACATACTACATACATAAATATAATATGGCTGCACTGTCAGTTATTCATGTTGACGGCAAATCTGAATAAAGCCAAACCACAACTAGTACAAGAGAGGCAACAAGAGAGTGCATTCACCTTTGCATGGCAGCCTCTAGATCCTCTTGAGAACAAACACAGCACTAAATGACAATGTGAAAATGGAACTGAGCAAAGCTGCCCTCATGCTGCATCACACATTTCTGCAGTAGAATAGTTCATTGGAAGATAAGAACAGACATGATCCATAACCAAGACTAATAAAAATCTTACTGCATATTGTTTCTTTAAAAGCTGTCACCTCCCCTTTTTCAGATGCTTGAATCTGTCCTAAGACCATCATTTTCTTATTCACCCTAGGTTGCCAATACAGTTCAGTATCAGGAAAAGTGTTAGATTTTCTGTCTCTCACACACATATTGTAGCCTTCAGCTGACATACACCTTTTTTTTTTTTTTAATCTATTCCACAATATGGGAAGTCTCCAAACCTGTATGTCCCTGCATATGCAATGCAAAATTGCATTCTTTCCCCTTGATTTCAAATAACTACTAAGTATTACTTCAGGGCCAAATCCTGAACATATTAAAGCTAAAGAAAAATCCCAATCTGTTACAGCAGGATCAAATACTGAACATAGCGGAATCAATGAGAATTTTCATTCACCTTTTTCTAGAATTTTATTCTAATTTTTTTAATTGAAAAAGACAATCTAAGATCAAATACATTTTATAATTAGCCAGTTATGCCTTAGGGTTTCTTCTAGAAACTTTAGTAGAATCAGCACATATCTCTGGATGATCTCCTGGAACTTGAGTGTAAAAGCTTTCCTGGAGAAGTAAAATATACCCAGGTTGAAGACAGATACTTGTTAATTGGAATAATGGTGTTTCTTATTTCTTTAACTTACAGTAATGTAATGTATGAATTTGCTAGGTGTGAAATATCACTGAGTGCAAAAGCTCATTACTGATGAAAAAGTCCTCATAAACATTGCTATGTAGAAATGTTGCTTAAAAATAGGGCTTTTCAACATCTGCAAAGATCTGCACTTTCTGTAAGAGTAAGCATACTTCCAGTGTTATCAAGTGGGTATTTATTAAAATTCAGCATGAGATAAATAATAAATAGGAAATATATTAATTCAATAATGTGGAGTAAAAGAACAGAGCAGGTGGCAGCTTCCTGTGCTCCAGGCAGGTAGCACTAGTGACATTTTCCAACAAAGTAGAAGACTCGAGAAAGATTAAAGGCATCATATCTCATTTCCCCTTAATTTTAATTGCGATCAAGGGGTTTGAATTTCCATCCTGTGCTGTGGCACAAACAGGCAGAAACCAGAAATGACTGAGAAAGAATTGCTATTTTTAATATCAAAATATTAAAATTAATTTGTAATAAGAATTTGGGAAATCTTGTTGCATGACTGCCTGTTGGAATAGCTGTCTGTCCTCTGTTAACTGAAACGAGAACCAAGGACTGAAATCCTTCAGTAGGGATGGCTTTCAGCAGAAGTCAAGCTACTCATGGGACTGGGACTTCAAAAAGGATTCTTTCAATTGACCACTGAAAAGTGCCTGTACATAAGACAGGAGGAGATGAGGGAGGGAAAGGGGGAGATGAGGGAGGGAAAGGGGGAGAAGAGGTGTGAAGAGGGAAAAGGAGATTGCCCATGGTCTTATCACATGAACAAGAGTGGTGGCTCTTACTATCCCTACATCTGCTTATAATATGGTGCAAATATAATTTCAGAAATGCTTGTAAGTTTAAGAAGATTTTACAGAAAATAGTTAGATCCAGGTCTTCAAAAGTATCTGGACATCTCTCTACCATTTAGGATCTGTCTCACTTATTCTAATGTGAATCAGAGTCCTTGGAGGATTTCCAGAAACGTAATCACTCATAACTTTCTGTATTTTGTCAGAAATTATATTTCCATAAAATATTAGCTTATGTTACTGGTTTTCAATCATCTGATTCCAAAATTCATAACTCTATTTCTATTTCTGTGAATTCATCCACATGAATTCATTTCATATGATGTTTGAATTGAAGTTCAGAAGCAAATCTCACTCAAAACGTCTTCTTTAAGAATGGCAGCTTCTACTCAGCTGAGATGTTCTCTGGATGGATTCGACTCAAACCTACTTTATTGTCTGGTCTCCTGATTCTGTAAGAACACACTGTTGTAATTGTAACTGCACCAGTAATCTCAATGGATTACTGAAGGAGTTGGCAAAAGCCTCATTTCAGTGATTTGGTGTATTCACTTGCCTCAGATTTTTTATACTCTTCACCCCTACTGACACTGCAAAGTACTGACACAACTCCAGATTACTCCCCCAGCTAGCATGGTTTTTTACTGAAATAGCTAATTGAGATGCAGGCACAAAATTCTTGTTTTGACTTTGTCTAAATTGACAGTTATGTTTGAAAGGTCAGGTACTCAGCTGAGTGCATGTGCATGCCCATATACCTTGAACTGATAAGATGTGAATTTATTAAGGAAAATTAAATGGATGTCTTAGTGCATCATCTTTTATAAGCAAGAGACTAGAGTAGCCTCAAGTTCCTCTGAAACTCTCTTTTGTACTTTTTATTCACCTTCAGTCAAGTTCTGCCACTTCAGTTCACCACAATGGTTACATAGGCCTTTATTACAAAGACTCCAATTTTTAGTAGAGTAAAATGCATTACCTGGATCTACGGTATTATCTGTGTTTCTCTGACTCCGGCTTGCCAGGCTCATGGTGACATTTGCTGCTCCTTTTTTCACTGGGACTGGTTTCTTCATGACTGGTTTCACCTGCTTCTGAAGTTTGGTGAGGTTGTTCATAGCATTTGCAACTGATATGTCAACATGCTGGGTTAAATTTGTCAAGATAGTTCCTGCTCTTATTTCAAGCACAGATTCAATGAGCTCTTTGAGGCCTCTATGCAGGAGCGGGATATCTGGCTGAGCAAGTTTAATTAGCACAGGTATACTAGCATTCACTTTATGGATGCTGCTGTTGGCATCATGACACAGCCCCCAGGCCTTGTGAGCAGTCTTGTTCAGAAGTGGAATAACGTTTGAGAAGCGGATTGACTTGGCTTCCAGGGCCTTGATCCTGGAACTCAGTGTCTGGAGCTGAAGTGAGACCACTTGCTCTTTCTCTGTCGAGGCTGCACTGGGTTTTTTCAGTGAGACACAGTTGTTTGCCAAAAACTTGGAAATTTTTGACTCCACATTCAGAAGGCGAATCTCATGGTCCTTTGATTCCTCCACAGAATCAAGTAGCTTTTCTTCCAGGTGGCTGATATCTTGTTGTTGATTGTCCACTTTTGATGATGTATCATTTAAAAGATAGAAAAGTCTTCTGAAATTGTGGAGGATAACTTTGTCAGACTCCTCATATGGAAGATCAGAAAGGGATGGTGCTACTTGTAAAGAAAATTCATACTTCTTGCCAACAAGCAGCATCTGGAGGGATTCATTCAACTGTTGAAATTGGGGAATGAAAGCCAGGAGGCTGCCCAGTTTCTCAGCTCTGCCACAGCAGACTTCAGTCTCATTTCTTAGAGCACATAGTGTATCTTTCAGTACATAGTTATCTTGAATAGAATCAATAGCACTGTTTATCACTGTCATGGTCTTGTTTAATCCATCTTCTATTTCCATGGAGCATTCATTAATACGACTCTCAAACAGCTCCTGATAAGCCTGAGATTCATTTTTAAGTCCTTCCTGAGTTCTGGAAAGCTCCTTAATTGCAGAACTCATTCTGTTAACAACAGTAGTGAGGTTTTCAAGCTTCTTGTTGATTTCTTCAGCTTGAATTTGTTGCTCATACTCTGAAGTCAGACTAAAAGGTATCCCTTGTTCAATCAAGGGCTGGAGAATCTCCATATCATAACACAAATCATTAATTTGCTCATTCATTTTGTCCATCTTATTGTCCAGTGGAAGGACCAGGTCAGAGAGACTTTTATTTAGGATAAGCACACTCTCTTGAGCTGCTGTCAGCTGCGTTTGGAAATCCTTCCTGCTCTCTGACAACATGTCATCACAGACCCCCAGAACAGAGGCTTTCTGATTTTCCAGTGCAACACTGAGATTGCTGATCTTGCTATCTTGGACTCTTAAGTCATCATAGACCTGCAGCACCATCATTCCTTGTTTCTTTACTTTCTCGTGCAACATGAACATGTACTCTGTAACATTGTACTCCATGACTTTATCTGAAGGGATGTTTTGGCTTGAAGACCGTTCAACTGATAACAATTGTTCATGAGCTTCTTTCATTTCAGTAAGAGTCCTATTTAAAGATTCATAATAAATGTCACTTCTTGACTGTTGATGCTTCAAGTTATCCTCCAAGGTTTCCTGCTTTTCCTGTAAAGCTTTTATAGGTTTGTCACAAGTGAGGGTCACTTCCTCTTTCATCTGCACCATATGACTCTTTAGCTCCAGAATATCAAGCTTTGTTGGCCCATTTTCTTTCCCCTGAACAAATTTTTGTTGGGTTTCATTCAGATGCTTGGCTAATCCCTTTGTGTTTTCAAGATCATCTGACAAACTAGATATTGTCTTGAAAATCTGAGCCATGCTTTCTTGCATTTCACCTTGAATTCCTTTAAAGTGCTCTCTGACAATGTCTTTGACTAATTCGTTAATACTTCTGGATTTGAGACCTTCAGGAAAAAGGAGAAATATGGAAACAATCAAACCAATTCTTCTAGTAATATCTAAATCTTTTTCTACAATGTGAGTAAACACAGTGCTTTACAGAAGAGATACACACACATCCCTTCCCCTATTTACTGATCCATAGAGCAAACTTTAAAGCTGATAAATGCAGAGAATGGATAACAGTATTTAAAGACTCATCCCTGTTTCTCCAAAATCAATGCCAGCTTTGCTATTATTTTGAAAGGGCAAACTCAGACTCTGCATGTGGTATCTCCTAGCCAAGCTGTTTCTGAGCACTGAAATGGGGAGTTCTGCGTGCTTTTGTGGCTTGCTCATGAGAAAATGACGTGTCCTTTCTCCACTGGGAAAGTAAGGAAAAAACATTTGCTTTATCAACATTATGGTCAAGAAGTGAAAGAAGAGATTACCTTCTTAGTGTATGTGCTAAGTGATCATACGACATGCTATAGTCAGAAAGAAGCAAATAAAAAGAATAGCCTTACTGAATATCTAAAGTTAGTAACATGACAACTGCTGCAAAAGGCAGACATTTTGAAGGTGCACATCTTCCGTTAGTCTTGCACACTAACTCTTTAAATAGCTCCCAGGAATACTGCTCCTGAAAAGCACTGGCCAGAGGTGAACCTGTGGGAATTCTGCTCCTGTGAATAGCAACCCATGTAAGGCTATATGACGAATGTGTTTTGATAAGACAGTCATAAAACAGTGTTCATCAAGAGTGTTGTCGCACTTTTCAGTTAATTAGAGCAGTAGTTCTGCTCTGGTATGAAATTAGACATGTAGCTTTGATTTGTTTTTCAAAGGTAGCCCCTATGTCCAGCTAAAACATTCCTTTCATGTTTTTTCTAAACCCTATGAACACTTTCAGCCAGCTTTTGTTATAATGGCTAAACCCTTCAACGTCTACAATGCCTTGATGACCACCAGTGCTCCGATTAAAGCTGTACTGGTAAAGGCAGAAATTCTCTGTTGCCCTCCTCTATTTTCCTCTCAATTACATCCATACCTTGGATTTTGTTGTTTCATCTCTAAAACACCAAGGCATGTTCTGAAACTTTATTTTATAAATACATTCTCAGCAAGAGCTGTAAAATAGCAGGAAATCAGACCCATGAAACCCAGCACAACTTTGGGCTTCAAGGGTGAAAAAGGATTCCAAATGAAACTGGTTTTGCTCAGCAAGCTAGAGAAAAGCCCAGTACTACTTCTGATCAGGAGATCCATTTGAATTGTGTGTTTCCAGCTGGAAACAGATAAAGTAGCTGATTATAATTGCTTTTTATGAATTATGAGTCTCAGTCTTCATTATTTCTGGTAAAATGGACAGTAAACACCCACGATCCTTGGGGGATGAATCTGTCACTTGTTCAGATGGTGGTGGGTTTTTTCAAGGCAGGATTTAACAGGCAGGTGCGGTAAGTTTGCTAGCCCAGAAAAGAGCCACTTCAGAAATATAGCATGAAGTATCCTAAGCAATAAACTCAACTGCTGTCAACTGTGGTCACAGAAGTCACAGCAATTTTTGCACAAAGTATAAACAAAATAATGAAGGGTAATAATGAGATTGCCTTTATTTCACTTTTTACAACCTCAACAGCAAGTAAATACCTGGACAGATGTATACACATGAACACGCACACTTTGCACAAACAGCTTTGTCAGTGAACTTCAGTGAAGTAAAAACAGTAAGAAAAGATACCTGAGAATGCAGAGAAACCATTGTAGCTGATGACTTGGTCAGGTTGCTTTATGATGCTGAAAAATGTTCTGTGCTTTAAAAGACACTATCAGCTGTGAAGAAAAGTTTAATGGCTTTGGAAAGAAACAAGGTTACTCTACACCTTCTGTGAGGAGTTAATTAAATTTCTCCATCTCAGCAACACATCTTGATAACAGACCATCCCGCTGCAAGAGGCCTTCCACAGGATCTAAACTGGCATTTTCTTCCTGTGACAGTCAAGAAACTGCCAGTCTTACTCTCTCCCATTCCTACTCTATTTAGTTCATTCACATTTGGAACAGAGCTCAGCTCTGGTTTTCAGGTGGTTTTGTTATCAAGAGAGTGGAACTTGACAAAACAGACAGCTTTGGGTTTCTCTCCCTTACTTGCTGGCTAGGACATCTAGGTACGTGGTAAGCAAGTGGTATTCCAAAGTTCACTAGAGGCTGTGGGAGTGTGCCCTTCCACAGAAATACCTGATCCAAACTTCTGCTGTAGGTGACAATTTGGTATATTCTTAAGCTTGAGCTGAGAATATACACGTACCTTTGTGAATGTAACTCAATTTCTCTGTTGCTCATTTTGAAATAGGTCCAAATTACCTGTGAACATTACAGATCTCTTGCACTTTTTATGAGATTATAAATTTTAATTTTAACTCTCTGGCTGAAATCCAAAATGTGTAATTACTCTGTGTCAACATATACTCCCTTTGTAGATTCAATTATTTGAAGAATAATGTGCAAAATAAATGTATGTACACAGGAGACTGAGTTAAGGTCATATATCCAGCTGTAAATGACATTTCTGACTTGGAAGTGATTAACACTCTATTTTTGAGTTCATTTTCAAAGGAGTGTATATTTTAATAATGAAGAGGAAAGAAGTCTATAAAAGGGCTTGATGTGGAGTGAAAGGAAGAAGAAAGACTAGCGAGAAGTAAGCAGAGTTTATTAAATTAAAAGGAAACATCAAACTATTTTCTCTAAGTAAAAAGTAGGAACAGCCTCCTGAGTACTGAAAACCATTTTTAAAAGTGCAGGTTTCACTAATCCAATTAGGTGATCATATCAGCTACTTCACTGAGTGTGGCCTTGTATAAACAGATGACAGGTTTTGCGGGACCAAAGTCTATATACAGATGAAACCAAGAAATAACGACTTTGTAAATGGTATTGAAATTTTTGTTCACAAAAACAGACCTCACGCCTAACAAACCCTGATACAAAGCTGGGCAGCCATAAGAATTTCTGTGGTAAGAAGAAAACCGATTAACGGATACGAGCAAAGGACCTGGGCACCATGGTAAGAAAATGGAAAAGTAGGGGAGGTAGGAAAAAGTTTGAATAGTATGAAGCAACTACAGACTTAACTGTGCTTCAATAGCATGTTGCTTCAGGGTGGCAGTGGTAGTGGGGAAAGTTGTGTTTTTCTTCAGGTGAGCTCCTAAGAGTAATTTTTAGCAAGTCTGATGCTCCTATACTGCACATCTGTACCAGGTTAGAGGACACCACGAAAACTTCTTCCAGCTCCTGCTACTATAGGATGCTCTTTGCCCACTTGGAGAACTGCTGATATTCCCTGGACAGAAACTGGGTTGCCCTTTGACCTTACAAATACAAGCCAACAGAAGCTCTAACCTTGCTCTCTCTCTCTTCCTCACCTCATTCCTGCTGTTTACCTGCACACAAGCCAAGAATAACCTCTATTGCAGGACTCACAATTAGAATCAAGGAAAGTAGTTGATAGCAGTATTTTCATTAGTAATTTGATTAGGAGATAGATGGAGAACATAAATCAAAAAAGGGCCAGCAACTGGATTTTTCATCTAAGCAGGTGTAATATATACCATTGCAAATACAACCAATAAAAGCTTGAAACACGTTTGCAGAGAAGTGTGAAATAACAGGGTCTTTTGTACTGCATGTTTTAATTAGAACTTGGACCCTTAAATATAGAAAGGGAATGAAGAAGCAGAAGTATAGGATGCAGCAAAAGAATGCTCTTGGAATAGAATGGAAATGACAGCTAGAATGAATGGAATATAAAAAAGAATGAAGAGAAAGCAGAAGGGAAATGTGAAATATTCAAAGACAAATTAAATGGATGCCCAAGGGTCAAGAATGCCATCTAGCAATATGTGGAGAGGTGAAAGCAGGTCACCTATGTGAGAGATGGGATCAACTTTATCCAGGGTACAAGAGAGCCATCTAGCATTTGGCACAAGCAACTCAGAAGACAGAGGACTGAACATAGAAGAAATAAGACCGCACTTGGTAAATTTGAGGGATATACAAAAGCACTTAATGTTTGATTTATTTTTATCTCAATGTAAGAAGCTCCAGTTCCCTTATTTCATTCTCAAACAATAGGAAGTTTTACGGATTCTAAAGTGTATAATACAGTTTGGGGAAAAATTCTGAAACATGAAAAAAATATTGTATATCAAGGAAATGAAAGCATCAGTCTCAATCTGATTGTTAAGCACCATTTGTAGTTGGGAAACAAATAGCTGCAGGATTCACAAAGAATGGATGCATTATTCTAATAGTGAGAGTTTGTCCAGCCTCCTGATCCCTGTCCATGTCTCTCATCTACCACACATGAGTACAGATGTTTATCAAAGTTAGCTTAATATGATCAGAGGCAAATTATTCAGCTGGCTCTTTACAATGTTATAGATGCAACAATTACAGAATTCCTTATATATTTCCCCTGCATATGTGGATTATGTATTAGAGAATATCACTTAGACTTGATAGCAAAGCAAATAGAACGCCCTTTAGCGGCTGCCATATAAACAAAAAACAAAGATAAGAATATTTGCAGAAGCTCTAACTAAATAAAAATGTCTTGATTGTGGCTTAAGTTGTCATGCAGATGATGCAGTGCCCAAGAATGTAAATTCTTTGTCACTATAAAAGACACCACAACAAATGTCAAAATAAACAAATCCCTCCACCATGGTATGAAACTAAGCGCATTCTTCCTATAAATATTGAGAAATAGAACAGGATAGTTTATGAATGTTTTTTAGCATTTATTTTTTTCTGGCACCTTTAACTGCATGAATGATTACTTTAATTTATTTTTCTTACCTTTCAGAAAAGACTGCAAGTCTCTGCCCTTATCTTCATTGATTTTGCCTTCCAGAGAAGAAAGCATTTTGCTCACATCATTCATCGCAGCAGCAATGCTGTCAACCTTCTTCTGTAGAAAAGTCAGTTTCACCTCCTGGCTGCTAATCCTCTCATTCAGTTTTTGCGTAAGTGCTTGGTCAGAGAACAAGATGAGAAGAAAAAATCCCAAACCTTTAAAACACTCGTGGGGAGAAAGTGTAATTGACTTGACACACATTAGCTGGAAGTGGGGTGAAAAGTTTCTGAATTTTTAGTCTTGAGTGAATCATCTTGATTTTTGTCATGTATCATGCATTAGTGACATTCAGAAGCACAGCAGTAACTAATTACTGAAGCATCTGTATCCATTATAAAGTATTTGTAATTCTCCAAGGGCATTTTGAATGGTTAGCCTATCTTAATCAGCATAATGCCATTGTTCCTCCACCTAGTACCCTACAGTATATTCAGTTAATTCACATTCAGTCAATCTCCTTTAACACAATCATAAAAACCTTGATTTTTACTTACAATTTATAATATAACTTGATGAATTTAAAAGGCTTTTGTCTGAAGGAATACATCTTTTCAGTGTTGGGGTCACAATAAAGGCTTGTTCAACATAGCAACAAAACAGCTAAGAAATAAATGACTTTGGAATAATCATTAGTTTGCCATTCAGAAAAGATGCTCAATCTGTGGAGTCAAGTTTGTTTTAAAACCTGCCCAAATTGATCCTGACACATGTAGTCTCTTCAGGTATAAAAAGGCCTTGCTTTAAGATGGTGTCATGGGTTCAGCAGCAGCAGTCATTTTTTCTGCTGCTGAACCCATGACAGATGGGCACACCTTTTTAAGATAGGTAGTGGTGATGAAGGCCTTGGTACTGCAAATTAGGACTCCATATGACTTCAGGTAGCCATCTGAGTTTGACAGCTGACAGGAATGGGACTTAGTCTGGGATTTTCAGAAGATGTTGAATCAAAATTAAATGCTCCAATTACTGTAAGCAAAGCTACAAAATCTCTTCACTTCCTAAAACTTCAGCCTAAGTGGCTGACTCGAGACACATGATATATTACTCTACATGATCAAGGCCATACTATGATTTAATAAACTGCTAGGCAAGAGATTCTTTAGCAGTGCATACAAACATTTATTAGTATAAATTTACAGTATATTTACAATACAATAGCAATAGTATTGCTATTGATCTTGTCTCATTTTTCAATATGGCATCAGTGTCTATTCCCATGGCAGTGAACAGTTTTAATCAGGACTCATGTGCGAGCACAGGAGTGTAAAAACTACAAAAAAAAAAAAAAAAGGAGAAAAAAAAAAAGCAATTTATATGTAAAAGAGTATATTCTTCTGGCCTGACTTTCATTCTTCAGAATTCTAGTATGTAACAAATGCATGTATCATATCTAACTCAACAGCATTTGGGAAAAGCCTGAAAACTCACTAAATGCACCGCTCAGTGCAGATGAAGCATTCTGAACACCAGTGAGAATGCCGTCCTGTAAAGGCATGTTGGTTGTGAAATTCATATGTGGTAAAAGCTGGTGAATAAGGCTGGCTGGTTTAGGTTAGAATGTTAGCATCGTCAGCTATTTACTTTGCCCATCATGTCTACTTACACAGACACAAAATTGTGTTCATAACTCAACCACCTAGTTTAGAGTCTGGCAATTCTACCCAATGGCAATGTGGAGACAAGCCATTGTAGGATCTTTTTTGTCTGAATACTCTTCATCATAATACTGCTCTGTGTCAGACAGACACATCTGGACACTTCTGCTCCTGTTTGAATTGCTGTTATGAGAAAATGATTTGAATTCTTTACTGGCTCATGCATAGTCACCCAAACTGATAACCAACCTGCCGGGTGCAATGCTTTCTTTAGTTCAGTTTCTGTCAGTCAGACTACACAGATGAACCTGAAAGTGAGGTTTGTAAGTAGCATAGCTGCATAGTAGGAGGAGCTAGAAAAAGAGTTTGGTTTTTAGAGTCCTGGCAGCTGCCGATGGAATGACAGACCAGGGCTGTCAGTCCTGGTACTGGGCTCAAGTCATGTTCACAGGGTTCACAGCCAGAACAGGTATTTCTCTTCCTGAACTGACCCTATTCGATTTAAAAAAAACTGGAAAGCAATTAACATGAAGCTCTCCTCCTCCCTCCACACATATATGGACATAAACACATATATGCGTACTGTCTCCATAAAACCCTGTGGCAGTCTCAATTCTGACATCCCATTCTCCCAGCATGTGTGAATATGCACCAGAACACTATAATGACAACTGCAACACACATACCAAAGAACATAACTCTTCTTATTATATGGTTCCATAAAATGTTTTTGAATATAGGCCAACTGCGTGAGTGACAATTACACCGTAATGTGTAACAGCTGATGATTATACAAAAAGCCAGTGTAGACATTCACAATCAAAACATCGACAGATTCAAGAGAAAAGGGAAGTATTAAGAAGGTTCAAGGAAAATACTTCCTTTACACTGTCTTTCACATCTTGTCCAGCTGCTGGCTCCTTTCCCATGTAAACTACAGGCTCATTTGACAGGGTGTACAGAATCCTGTCAAATAACTTGCATCTCATTTGCCACAAAAAATTTACCTGACAAATACAGTCTCACTCTCTGCTGGGGGTTATATCACAAGCAGAGAATGGGGTTTTTTCAAACTTCCTTATCAAATGTTTCACATATTTCTTTTGGTGTTATTTAAACATGGTAGGCTGATTGCTGGCAGTTCACTAAGTACAGACTTTCCAAATAATTCTGCACTACCAACATCTCTATACCCTCAAAGGCATACACACCTCCAGGTGGTATAGACTGGAATATAGTATATGTGACAACTACTTGCCTACCTCTAAAACATGGATACCTTTCATGGTTCTTTTTAGTGAACGCTTAATATTTAAATTCATGATGAACTGGAATGGTCTGATAAACTATGATTGTTTCTGCTCCCAGTTTAGTGAGTGTGCAAACACACCTGGCATTAATAAAATTCCATTTACATGAATACTTATGCAGACAACTATGAAATTAATTTTCTGGAACATTTGTGCTGGTAAACTTTAAATCATACAAATGGTAATGGAAAATAAATACAGAGGGAAGTGAGCACACCCAACAATTCTAGAGACTAAGAGGTGGAGAAGCTTTTCATGCAGCAGTCGCCTAAGGTAACTTCTCAATGCAGATCACTATTTGAGTAAAATCATTATTGTTACTAACCAGCTCTTACAATGCTGAGGTCTGTACATACCCTTGCAAGAAAACACTGACATGTTCCAAATCCTTACAGTCTAGATAGGCTGAAGTAAACACAGTAATGAGCAAATAAATAGTGTAATAAGAAACAGTCTCAAACATCTGTATAAAGCTATAAACTGCCTTTGTGCTGTTTAGCTATTTGATCATCCTAGATAGAGTAGCTAAAAACACACCTGCGCTGCCCTTGCTAATGTTTGAAGCACAACTGCACTAGCTCTGAATAAAGCACCACTTTTTGTAATATGTAACAACAATCACATATCCAGATAATACAATTAACGTCACTACATTTACTTTTATGCCCAATGCTGGTCTATGCTGCTCCTAGATTTGACTTGGGTTTGCTTTGGTTTTGTTTGTGGTTTTTTGTGGGGTTTTTTTCCATGTTGTTTGGATGTTTGGGGTTTTTTCCCCTTTTTTCTGGTAATTTCTGTCTTTTACTCTAATATAATAGTTTAAATATTTCTATGCAGAATGACTTTCCTGGGTTTTCTTTGGTCACAAGACACTCTATAAATGCTAAGTTACTGGTACCTTTAAATCCAGTTTCTTCTGCCTGTCTTCATCAGAGAAACATATCACTGAACCATGACTAGAAACTCTAACAGATCGTTCAGGTCCTTTCAGCACACAGGGATTTTTCCCAAATTGTTTTTGCAGTGATCTTAGTGAGTCATGTGGTCAGTGATTGGGTTAGATGTAATAGTAATTGTAACAGCTGACCTGGCCCATTGGGGTCCTGAGGAGCTCCTGGTGTTCTCTCACTGACAGTTCTGCTGCTTTCAGCCTGGTTGCTGTGTATAAGTGATTGTTGTTCTTGAGCCAAAAGAGGGAGAAAAAGGAAAGGACATGAGTGAAACACTGAACATGACAATCACGATTCCACAACAGTTGCTCTCTCTATATATTCTGTAACAACTTCATCAAAACCTAACAATTCACAGTGATTCTTATTATCTGCTTAGTCCATCTATAAGAGAGGGTTGGTATTAACATTAAAGTGTCAAAACTTGCTCTATAATGAACAGAATTTTGCAATCTCCAGGGCTAAAAAATCCTAGAGAAATATTTTACATCAATATAACAGTAGTACAAAGGCAATACAGTGATTGTCAGCTGTAAAATTAATTATTACTTTTTTATAGCAACAGAATTAGGTGTATTGAAACTGATGATTTTTTTTTTCCCAGCAGATTACAGATTACACAAATCTTCGACCATATAAATCTGCCTACAAAAGGCAAAGGGGATATTACATTGTAAAAGCATCTAGAAAATAAAAACATTTCTAAACTTCATCAAATTCCAGAAAATATCACCTGATATTTGCAAGTGGTGCACACATTTAAAAACTGTACAAGGGGAATAAGTTTTTAAATATTTCCTCTGGTTGAAACAGATGGGATTTGCTGAGCTTACTTTACATCTCAGCCCGAAGATTCGAAAGCAATTTGCAAAAAGCTAGAGTACCATTGTTATTATTTCAATATTACAGTTGGGAAAACTGAGGTTCAGAAAAATAAACTACCTTCACTCACAAAAAGTAGGGAACAACTGATAGGATAGCTGGAACTGAACTGAGATTTCCACCTTCCTGACTCACTTTTCCAGCCATTAGGCTTACTTGTGTTGTTTTGATTTCATTATTGTTAAAGAAAAAAAAAAAAAAAAACAAAACCAAACAAAAAACATATATACAAAGTAGACTGTACATTTTCTACTGTAAATTCATACCAATTTTTATATGCTTGCACAGTTTATGAAGCATTTTGAAGTGAATGTTGTTCCAGCTGGAACACATCTAAGGAATGTCACTTATGTGATTTTCAGTCTTAAGTACAGTACAATCAGAATAACTTTGGTATGGTGACATTATTTTCCAGTTCAAATATTAAAATTAGTTTGGCCATAAAGTGAGTTTCCAAGGAAATAGAATGAAATGCTGAATCACGAAATTCCCTTTGCTTCATCAGCCTCTTAGCAGTATATATGAAGATCGATCGATACATTACATTTAAGGATGCTGTAAGGTGGTTTATGTTGCAAATTAAGGGGGGTGAGTAACAATTAGCATACAAATTCAAAGGAAAGGTCACTGAATTTATGGACTGAAAATTTCTCAAAATTTATTTAAATCAACTGATAAATACAAAATCCTCCAATAGTTATCATTCCAGTAGCTTCAGTTATCCTTCTGTGGAATGGTTATTGATAGGAGTTAAATACTTGCATTCAGCCCAATTCATTACACAGGATTTATCAGATGGTGATGTGATGATATAATCTATGACAGAGGAGTCAGTTACTTGCCTGTGATAAAGACCAGCTGATTGATGTTCTTTCATTCTTTCATTTACCCATCTTTCTGTTGCTCTAAATGTATTCACTACCACTGTTAGTGCTAAAGGCACCAGGGTTTTTTTTCATACTATCCATCTTATCTCTCATCCTCCCCATTAAATCAATTGCCCCACTCATGGCTTCACATTGTGGAATACCCAAAAGCCTTAGTTTTATTCACTTACGGAGTTTCAAGGATATCTATATTTATGGCTGTGTGCTTGTTTTACTAACTCTTTAAACTGTTCAGATAACTTAATCGTTGCAAGATCCAGAACATAGTATCACTCTGTTGGAGCACGCCAGTAATGGAGTAAGCCAAGAGTGCATTGTGCCCCTTCTAAAAGTGACAAGAAGAGCAACCAGTGATACATACACACAGAATTCCAACAAGACAATAAAACATATTGTACAGTTATTAAATGGCATCACTGTACAGGAAAGGTACTTAGGCAGCATTAGAAATTCAGGGGTTTCATTTGTGAAGCAAATTCAGTACAGTCACCAGCAATATAGCTTATAATATATCATTCTTCTAGTGTGCCTCAATCTGTTTCCAAAGGAAATGCTCTGACACATCATATGGTGATTAAGTCTTATGTACTCCTTGGTCCCTCAGCTGAGATTCCCCATCCTAGATGCTGAAAAGCAGCAGATGTGATGGGAGCACCAGACTGAAACTCTAATATATGTATTCTTTAGGGTAGAAATAGTCATAAAATTATTTGCATTTGAGACCTTTTAAAAACTGGATCTTCTATGTTCATTTTAAGTTAAAAAGAAAATATGAAACAAAAATTAGACTACTAGATCCACCTTATAGGTGCCATTTACAATAACAAAGCAACATCAATAACAACAACAATAAAAAGAGGCAGAAATTCAAAGTGCTAAGCAATGAGTTCTCCCAGTTTCTCCAGGAGCTTTGGGGTCTTCAGCACTTCTGGGTATCAGGTAACGCACATAGGAATTTAATATCAGGCTCCTATTATTGAATATATTGGCCTAGATGTATAATTTATTGACCCATGATTTTTTAAACATAGCATGCAAAATGATTTCAGAGAATATTAAAAAAATGGAAATTGGATTTTTTTTCTCAATATATTTTTGATGAAGCAGGAGTGGTTGAAGGGGAATGCCTGTGGGGAATTTGGTAGTTTCCTACCATTCCCTGTGTTTCAAGGAATTGCTACCTTTTGTGTCTGCGGCTCACTAAAAGCAGAGGATAGTACTCACTCCTGTGTGGAATATTTTACAGCCATCTGCTGGAGAAATGACATCACTACCATGAGAGAGAATGCAGGGCTAGCAATGGCTATGGCATTGTCAGCACCTCTGTGAGACAGCTGTTTGCTCTAAACCACAGCCAAGGCAGATGGAAATGAATTCATACACATTAAGTCACCTCAGCCTCAGTCTACAGAAAAGCTGAATTCGAATACAGCATGACCTATATTTGAAGATGCATCTTCCAGTTCTTGAAATCATTTTTGACATAATATAGTGTTAAAAGAACACATGTAGATGAGCAAACTGAGATTTCTTCCCTTCAGACATTACTACATGCACATTATTTTAACTTTTCATCCTTAAGCTGGAGAAAATGAAGCTGTGTTTAGTAAAAATGACATCACAAACTTTTCAAATCAGAAATTATAAACCCTTTCATCTTAGCAGTTTTGCTCCCAGTTAGGCATTTGATATTCCCAAATCAAAACAATGATGGCTTATTTGTTGAATAATCTGTACTGTGTTGTTTCACGAGACTTGTAAGAAATTATGTCTATATTTTTCCCTTCTTAAAAAGTTGCATTGTCCATGCTGGACTAGGATCCATTTCTTATCCAATTTGGTCACTTGCTGCCACATAGGAGGTAATGTTAGAAATAGTGATCTGAACATGTGTCTTACCAGAGGCTCCTCTGTCTCACTCACTACTACATTACCTTGAGAAGCATCTGTAGCCAAGCAGTTACAATGAGGCTACCCAATATAGTTTACAGATGTAAAAACTATCAGATCGTGACAAGTGTTTCCTCCTGCCTAGACTGTCAGACTGAAATAGTTACATGTTTCACTTGGTTAGAGAGTGAAGCTCAACCCGAAGGCATTTTGAACTAGCATTTGCTACAAGCAACCCACATCACACTGGGAGTGCCTTCCCAGGGTCTAAACCACATTGTCAAAATTCCCCAGTTCTCTTGACATCCTTCGATAAGAGTTCTGTTGTTGAGAAGATGAAGTGCAGAGAGGCCAAGCGGAGAGTTCAGAGCCTCTGGAGAGCCCCAGTCAGAGTTTACAACGTCTCTCCCCCTGCTGTTGCAGAAACGAAGTGCCTGAATTCAGGGCTCCCAGTTGCTCAAACTCATTAGCTGACATCCCTTCGTGGGAATTGAATAATACAGCAGGCCTTGTGCTGGTGGTCTGCTCCTCATGGGAGGCATGATTCCAGAAGCAGGGAAGAAGAGTCTTTCTGACATTACACCTTTCATCCCAATATTTTTAAGCACTTCTACAAGCATTAATTAATTAAATATCCCAGTGCCCCTGTGAGATAAGTGTCATCTCAATTTTCTAGATGGGTAAACTTGGGTATGCAGATTATAAGTGGCTTTCCCAAATTATTCAGCAAGCCAGAAGAGGTTTGAAAACAGGACCCAGGAGATCTAATTTCAAGCCTGCTTCTGTAACACTTGACAACATTTTCCTTTATTCTTATTTTTACACAGATGCCACTACAAATTGAGTTATATGGCTTTTTTTCCTCATCAATGCTTCCCTGTTTTTATGCCATTTCAATTTTATCAGCTGTAGCCTCCCCCTTCAATAAGCATTTTAAAATCTATTTTTGCTAATGTTTACATTTTTTTAAAAGCAAAACTTTAAAACACCTGATCCATGCTCACTGGACAGCCTTGCTGACTGTGTCCTGTGTTAATATCTGGCTCCACGCTCAGCTGCACAGAAGAGAATTCTGTGCCTGCTGTGGTTCTGGCTCTTCAGTATTGCAATTTCTCTCCTGGCTATGAATAACAGTGATTTCTCTTCATTCCTCTACATTAATTTTTAATCACAGCCTCTACTTCACCACTGCTGATTGAATTCCTCACCACATCTAATGGCCTTTCTTGTAATATTCATTCATTTAAAATATGTATGCTGATGACATATCTTATTTTTCAAGGCCTGCTTGTTTAAGGCCAGCAGCAAAGAAATAGCTATTATACAGACATTAAACTACAGTACATTGCCATATATTTGATCATCAGGGCAGAGGTAAAACACTCAATTCCACCAAAAAAGGGCACAATTTTACAGGGATCATGTGTAATACCTAGTAAAATTCAGTCACTGTTAAAATGAATGAAGTCCTACTCGATTCAGAGGGAAACAATGATGATACATTATTTTATCGTATCTAAAGTATATTCTTAGAGCCTGAAACTGAAAGCCAAAAGAGTCACAGTACTGAAGATGAATTTTACAGCAAGCATTCAATAGAGGACCTGGATTTAATACCTCCATCACTGCAATATTCAATAAGAAAAAGGTCAAAAGTAGAAACACCAAGCACACTGCATGCAAGCTCCATATTTTAGCAAAATAGACTAGGACTAAAGATCTTGAGAAAATTTTATTTAGAGTTTTATTTAGAGTGGAAGAAGGGAAAGGACATTCTGCTTAGCTACTCTGGAAATTCATGTGCAGGGAAGAGTCAAAATCCCAAGCATTTTAATTTACTGTGCATCTCTCCTGATTTTAAATTAACAGGAGAGACTGTATTGATTTTCAACAGAGGTATTTCCTCACAAGTCAAATTGCACTCTTTTTTTCTTTTGTTGAAGTAAATAGTTTCAAATTCTTATAGCTCTACATACCTATGGGTTGGCAGCTTTGCCCGCTGTACCTAGGACAGCACTTCCACTCCAGTGATGTTACTACTTTATGTTTGATTCTGTAGGCTTGGTGTGTTGTTGTCTGGGACCTGCAAAACAAGAACTTTTTAAACCTAGTTTAGGTGACCAAACAGGAGTTGTGGGATACCTGTATCGATCGCATTATGTTATCTTACATGTCAAGTATATCCTTTCACTAACTGCTTGAAACTGAAAGTGAAGCCTGACTAGGGTTTGGTGTTTCAATAGCAATCACAATTTTAATATTGCAGCCTTCAGACCATCAACATAGATGTAAAAGGAATCTGATGTCTATTTAGTCCTGTCAGACTTCTTTCCTGAATATCTTATTCAGGAATCAAATAATGCTATCTTTTTATGGAAGATATTACAATTAATATCCACTAAACTGGACAGAATGAGTCAAAATACAGCTTTGATATACCATTTTCTTTGAAATCACTGAAAAAGCCCAATCACAATGAATTTATACCACGCCAGTTAACATTTAGTGTGCACTGGAAGCCTTCCATTCCGATTATTTTAACCAAGATCATACAAACATTAATCCAATAAAGCATGTTTCCACTCGAAGCTGATGAAAGGAGGGTATGGCTATGTAATTATGATGCCTTAGTTATTACTGTTACAGTATGTAACTGCAGTGGCAGCAGCAAATTTGTTTCTGTGTTCCAACACATTCTGCACATCCTGGCAACCTTATCATATCTTTTAGCTTTCTTAACTTCACAGAGAAGTCAGTTTAGAATGAACATGCTCCATTAAAGCATATAAAAGAAAACAACTACTGAAAACTTACTTACCTCTTTTAATATGTTAAATATAAAGTTTGAATTATAAAATAATAGCACAGTTCTGCTATTTGCTGAACACTAACATGAAGAGCACCTCAAATTTCAAAAAAGTACAACGATAAAATGATTACAGACATACAATCCCTGTCTAAATCATTCCAGGAAGGGGGACAAATTTGAAGGCTGTCAGAAAAAAAAAATTACTCCCAAATGAATTAAAAATAGCCACCCTGTTTTTAACACTACAGTTAATCTTGTCACCCCTTCACAAGGGATGTAATATTATGTATATTAAAACACTCGCAGCAGCTGGCTATTGCGTCCCCAACTAGTTTTGCTTCTGAGAAATGGCTTTTTCAGCAGCAAGAACTCAAAAAAAAATTAAGATGAACTGAAATCCACAGAGTTCTCAGTTATTTTGCTGTATGCATGGTCTTATTTTATGATCAAACTATCTTATTCTGCATTAGCATAATCCATTCCTGAATGCATTTATAAGAACGAAGTAAGTGACCATGAAAGGAGTTAATCAGGAATAACGATTTCAAAAATAACTCTCCATGGAGAGAAGCCTCAGAAATTTATATACGAAAGACTTATTTACAGGAACAGTATAAGGAGCTAATTTTAATACCAAAAAAAAGAAATTGGAGTTATTGAAAATCTTCTAGATCAAATTAGAAAATTAAAAAAAAAAAAATTATAACCTTTCAACCACAGGGTCCATTCCACAGTTTTGAAATACAATTGATTATATTTCAGAGTTACCAAATCCTAAGGATACTCTATTCCCGGTTTCACCTCAAAACTTCAGGCATGTACTACCGTAACATCTAGAGAACAATTCTCAGAATAGCCAAACTGATTTGTAAGAGGGTTTTGAAATATTTCAAGGGAAAAACGTATTAGAATCTCTGTTCTGTTGGTGCTGGTTGGAATTGCCATTTTCAAGGGACATGCACTGAAACCCAATTTCACTTACTACTGAAATGTGAAGTTTGAAGAATATAATGGGGCACCCAAACCACAAAGGACAATCTGAATATGTTTAGTAGAGGCATTATTTACAACTTGTATCCAGGCCAATTACTATTTCTAGGTTCACTGCTTAACCAAATCTGTGACAGAAATAAGCACCCAGCACAGAGATAACAACAAAAATATTTATGCCTCTCAGGGGAAGCCTTTTGCTCCAACAGAGCAGAAGCTTGGAAAACTGCATAGAAAGGATTTCCTTGCCTACATGCACTTTAAAGCTTTGTACATGTGCACCTTGCTTTGCAGTACTCTGGAAGAGTGGAGCATCTTACTTGAAAACTTTGAACTGATCAGAGGGTGCCAGAGTGAAGGCATGCCAAGTCATGAGCTTTCACACTTGCTATAGGGACAATTCATGAGCTTTTATGCTTGCTATAAGGACAATGTGAAGATGAGTTCTGGAAACATGCTAATATGATCCCATCTGTTTTCATTTCTAAAGTCATGGTTGTATGAATTATGCAGCTGGCAGTAACAAACTTGCAAGTTCTCTTTCTTCCTAGTTCTACACACCTTTGAGCACAGGATCCAACACACCAAGTCCAAGGCTTCGCTCTGCCTGATGAGAAGGTTTCCAGGTTGTCCACTACCACTGTAGGTATGAGTCTGGTATGGACATAAGCACACCAGTTTCTGCAAGACAGCGAAGGCAAATATAATTAAAAGCACAAACAACGTTTTCCACACTAAGATGATACATAATATTTATAGGGAAATTTAAACCCATAATTTAGGGATCAGACCAAGTTCCAAACATTAAGTTCAGTTTCATGCTGCCAATGTAGTCTTGGGTAATTAGTCTTTGTGCTTCAGCTACCTGTTAACAACAAAGAAAATGGACAATCATTTTTCCGTCTTTATGTATATTTATATTGCAATCTAATTTTTTCTTGGAGCACAAAGTACAAAGAAGCTCTTCTAGACTGCAGTAATGACAAGTCTTAAAAACCATCTACATTTCAGGTCACAGAAACTGTTTATCTAGAATTCAAAGGGTTGTTTAGTAACATTTTTAGCCACCCATAACTTTCACTTTATGGATAGACACTTCTACTTTTCCTCCCTTTGCCCAGCATGAGAACAGGTAGACTGTGTTTTGTAGTGCACTTTGAGATCAAAGCCACTCATGGCAATAATGTGCCATAGCTCACACTGGCCTGGTTCACTGGCTATTGATTCAGAGAAGGAAGTCACATATTAAATCACCAAACTTTTGACTACTGCAACACAAGATGTAGGAGCTGGTGACTGCAAGGCCAGGTTTGCAAGAAAGGACTCTAAGGAGGTTGCAAGAAATGGCAAACTGCTAAACTGTATTTTGAAACCAGGGAACTTAGTAGAAGCTACAGTAGAGAACAGAAACTAAGTACAGATTATAAACTGAACAATGGCTCTGGAGAGATTTGTACAGAGAAATTATGCCACAGAAATCTATTAGCATTCTCTGAATGAGAAGCAGGTAGATAAAGGGGTGATTTTCAGAGGTTTTTGGCAAGGTCACTCAGCAAATGCCATTTGAGGGAAAAAAGCAATATGTCACACAGCAAGAGGATAGACCTGGCATAGATTAATAAGGCATAAATCAGAGAGGTGAAAGACCAGTTAGCTTTCCCAAGAAAGAGTTTATCAGCAGAATCCCATATGTATATGTAATAGACATTATATTAACACATTAATGAGAGGGAGAATAAGTGAATAGAGAGATGACAAGCATGTTGTGTAGTGAACCAAAAACTGATCTTGAAGAATTGCAAAAATCTCATGATGCTGAATTTCCACTTTTTTTTTTTTTCTGTCAAAAAATGGTCTTATAATGCAGTCAGACACAAAGACAGCCTTATACATACAGTATGACTACCTAAATTAACTATAATCAGGAAAAAGATCTTGGAATCATTGTGATTAGCTCTTTGAATATGCCAATTTAGTAGAAGCATGAACTAAACAAGTGAATCAAATGCATGAAATTATTATGCAAGGACTAGAGGACAAACAGAAATCACCACCGTTTCAGTACATCGACTCCTTGTTGCTGTATATGAGTTTATGGTTAGACTACAGGTTAAATACAGAATTCAGGTTCATTACTACATCTTAAAGAGGTGAAAATAGAAGATGAAGAACAGGAGGGATGGGAAGTCATAGCATTCATTATTTGGTCTATCTTATTATGACAAAAAGGCATAAAACCAAAACAGATTTAAAGAAAAAAAAAAAAAAAAGGCTCAGGGTAATGCTTCCACAAACATAGATTGTGCCATATTTGGAAGTTTGGGAAGCCAAAGTGGATTTTTAAAAGCAGTTAAAGGATTTCGTGAAAGAACATGCAATTAAGGTGCTATTGGTTTGTTGATGTTTTAAATATATGAAGTTGTATCTATAACCACTGTCTCAGGAAGTCCCCCCATGCAGATTGGATGGCATCCTGAAGAAAGTATTATTGCATTTCTGCTGGTGGAACAAATGTTTTTTTGGTCTAGTAGTGATTTTCTTTTCCTATCTTAGTAGAGCCTTTCTTAGGGTCATACATTACTCCCTTGTCAATGCTGAAACAGATTTCAATTTTCACTTGGCAAGTTAGTGACAAAACATTACAGTTATAGAGACAGCAAACTCTGAAGTATTTCCATACCAATATTAGTGTATGAGAACTTCACATTTTTCTTCCTGGGTCATGTTCTGCTGCTGAACTTTGCTTCCAGTTGTAGTAGTTTTGTTAGTGTTCCATAATCCAGTAAGGAAATATACATTTACCTCTGAAATCGGTATCTTACTATGGGCTCCTTACAGTAGAAATCAAAATATAATTAAGACCAGGTTAGTACCACTTACTTATGTGGCATTAGTACAGATTTACACCGCTTCAAACAAGAACAACAATACAAGACACAATAGTACCAGCAACTACCTTAAGTAATTGCTTTTGTCTACTGAGATCTTACCAATGCACTCGCGTTAAATTCAGAAATGCCTTACTTGGAGAATGATTCCTGAGAAAACAGCAGGATAAGCTAGGAAGATGTGAAGTAAGACCAACAGCTGAACCTCTCAGTATTTCTGCTGCCAGTACTGTGCTGCTCCCTCACACAGCACGTATCATTTAATTGATTAATAATATGT
Source organism: Ara ararauna (assembly GCA_028858755.1). Taxonomy (NCBI): domain Eukaryota; kingdom Metazoa; phylum Chordata; class Aves; order Psittaciformes; family Psittacidae; genus Ara; species Ara ararauna. Next base: position 50,806,198 of record CM054376.1, on the reverse strand, counting down.
TCCATATAAAATAGGATTTTGTTGAGTCTCTTTGATCTGATTTTGCTCATTCAGTCTCCACTTCCTTGAGAGTTTTCATTAGGATGAAATTTCTTTTTTAATTGGGCATAAAAAGGCTGTGCTTTTGCTTGATGTGTCCTCTATGTTTGGTCTCCTCTAGCTATAGGTTTTTGTCTGTGTCTATAAATTAGAGACTCCATGAATAAATATTTGCCAAAAATTAAATGCAACTCTCAAGCATAAGTTTAAAGACTAATCACTCTTTTCACTACTTGTGTTGAAGCAGGAAGCAACTCTGTGCAAATCTGAGACACATAAAATTGCATAATAAAAAGACTTAAGACTTCTGAGTTTTGTAGATGGATAGCAAAGTTACTTACACCACCCCCCTAGTTGGGACATATAGATTGTTGACATTCTTCTGTGTCATATAGAGACTAGCAGGGGTAACTAAGTAAAAGTGATATTTACAGCTAAACACTGCCAACAGTCAAAGGGAGAGAAAAAGATTGTAACTCCATCCTTTCCAGCACACCTCTGCAGCACCAAGTGAGACAGGCACCCCCTCTTGCCAAGCATTCAGTAGGAGCAGGACACAGCAGGACACTTAACTCCCTCACAAGCACAACCAGAAAGATAGTTCTCCCATGGAGCTTCCTCTCTGAGGATCAGGGAACAGCAAGACCAGGGTTTCTCTCTAATAGGAGTGGCACAACCAACTACATGAGCTAACACTGACCTCACCAGCAACATACAGTACTACAACATCAAAGACAGGCAAGCAGCTGCTAAATGAGAGAAGCAGATCAAGTAGCAGCCCAGCAATTATCAAACAAAGACTAGATAACAAATCAACTCCAAGAGGACTGCTAGTGACAAGGACCTTATATAAAGAGAACATCCTTAAGCCTGGGCTTAAATGGAGACCTGGTCCAAGAGCATGGGTGGAGGTTTCAGGTGAGGTTTCTTAGAATTAGGAGGACTTCATTTGCTCAGGGCATTATCACTGAGCTTGCTCGTTACAGGCATGAGGGTTCTGTATATTCATATCCAAGATTAAAAACTACTTTTTTCTTGGAAATGCAGCACAAGGATTAAAATAAATAATCTTTTAGCCTGTAAATGGGATGCTAAATGTTTCTTAGCAAATGTAGGAAGTGATGCTGGGCTAGACTGGCAGTGGTCTATTAAGGAGTAGCTCTAACTAAGCATGGTGGTTTGCTAATGATTTAAACTCAGTACAGAGAATGTTAACATCTAAATTCCTGAATAACTCCTAGCAATTAACTCATGGCATATCAGGTCTGATCAGAAGACATCTGAAGTGATAATACCACCTCAAGCAGTTTGCAGTACCACACCTCTTTTACTGCTGCACATTACCTGTCTGAAAAGAGAAGACCTAAGGGCTAACACCATGGGCAGCTGCGTGCTAAGCTTATCAGCCCTGCAAATAAAAAATGCAAATATAGGAGTCAGATTTTAAAATATGGGCTACAACAAGCAGAAATTAGGTTAGGACTTGAGTTTGTGGCTCCCTAGCCTGTGTTCTACCCTCGCATGCAGGCCTGACAGCTCGCCAGAGAAAGGGGTGAAGCAGAAGACATATAACAGTGTTGTCAGTGACAACACATTGCTGGGGTAGAACTTTTGGTAATTGAATGACATTCTACATCTGAGCAAATGTGGCCTATGTGAAGATAAAACAGTGAAAACAGGCATAAAAACCAGTTGTAAAATACATGAAAGCCCTCGAATAGAGAGTCCAGTTAATAAATAAATAAATAAATAAATAAATCACTCTTTAATATTGACAATACCAACACACTATTTATCATTATTATTGAGGGTGGCTAGCTTCAAGGAAACAGCTGTTGGAACTTGCATCTTGGGACACGCCTGTCAAAGGAAAACACAGTACAATACATCCCAAATGTATCCATTAAGGACTGCTCTTGATTTTTCAAGGTAGTCTGAACTCAGCCTCTGGTCTCTACCAAAAATTTAACTCAACTTGAGCAGTCTGATTCTATTTAAAGTATTTAACTCGTTCTTAAGCTACATGAGTGCAATGTCTGAAGCTGTGGTTTTTGCATGGCCCAACAATCTTTGATCAGGTTAAATTGAAGGAAATATTCATAGCAAAAGAGCCCCTGGTGTGACTCATAATTAGGTTTATGCTACCAATGAAATAAGCTCATTAAGAGATGTTAAGAATGTAAATACAATTTTGAAATCAAATTGTCTGAAAAAATGTAGATTTGAAAAGAGAAGATGAAGCATGGCAGAAGAACCGTGACAGGCTGTGTTAACGCAAAGGCAGAACAGAAGACAACTTATTTGCATAACAGGACTCTAAACCTGAAAATCCTCTTTACCCTCCATGGAATCATATACTCCAGAGCAGCAACACAGGCTTTTAACATGCAGGTTTTGCTGAGAGCTGCAGGAGCAGGCATTTCTTTTGCATTGAGACTGATTTCAATCAGAAAAGCTGTATTTAAAAACAAAACAAAACCCTCACAACATACAACAGGAACGCAGCCTGGAGAGAGTGGCGCAAGTCCCTGACTGGCATAAAGCCCAGGTGACAGAAGGAAAACTCACTGGTAGCAAGGTGTAGAAGAGTACGCTGAGTCCTGAGGCTTTTGAAATAGCTTCTTTGTTTGTTAACATTTGCAGCAGTGTTTTCAGCTCAAACCAAAACACCACTACCCAAACTCTCCATCAAGTGTGGCTTGACCGTATTGGAGAAGTAGGGCATAGTGTGAAGAACAGCATTTTTTATTTTCACAGCCAATAAGCATGTCTAGTCTTCAGCTTTGGCATGCCTGAGTCCTCTGGGGTTTAAATCCATTGCAAATGCAAAGTGTTGAGCAGCTAATGGGCCACAGAGCCTGCCCACACATCTGGAGCCAAGCATCTACAGCCGGCAGGGTATTAGTGGGACCCAGACAGTGACCTTAAGCCTGTCTTTAGCTTTTGAGACCCTACATGTCATGTACAGCTTATGCAGATTTTACGTCAATACCCTCTCCAGCAGGGGCCTTTCTAACCATAAATATCGATTCTATGATACTTCTCATACTAGCATGTTTGTTTTTTCACAGAGGAAACATTCCCGTGAAGCATTTCTTCATTTCCACAGTTGCCCAGGAAAATAGAAAGGATGCAGCCTGGAGGTAACTGTGAAACATAAGAAGCTTTGAGGCAATTTTAAGTAAGGACTGCCTGCACTGGATCCATGGCAGAAAACCAGCACCCAGTCTACATGAGTCTGTACCAACAATACATATGTTTCCCTCAACTGGCAAAACCCCACCTTATTTCCGATATGGTAAGGCAGTTTACTGCAGTTTTTCCCTCTGTTCAGCTGAATCACCCTCAGTGATTTACATCAGCCTCATGATATGAAGATACATATATATACACACATATATATATACACATTTATGGAATATGGTGTTAATTACCGGGCAACATCTTGCAGCTTCAAAAGGATGTGATTCCCTGCAAAATGCAACTTCCCCATTCACAAAATGAAACCATGTGGCCTATGAAAATCTGCCCTGTGGTGCACAACTCTTGAGATGAACAATAGGTAATGCCTCAGCAGTAGTTATTGACTTATTTTTGTTTAAGCTATTGCAAGAAGCAAATCTATTTCTTAACTTACTGTGCAGCTTTCTGAAGCCAGGCATGACTTCATATGGCAAAAAATATGCCACTTGAAGTAGCTGTATGAGCATGTGCTCTCAGGTGTATTTCTGCCTCATGATTCCCTGACACTAGAGAGCCCTTAAACTCATACTCTTATGATTCATCTTTGCTTCGCTGGCATGTTGCCTGCACTCCTAAAACCCTTGCCTAATTCGCAATTAGCAGGACAATTAGCAGAGCTAATGCTGTCTGTGGTGGCAGTCTGGGTGCCCAGACTGAGCTGCCCGCCCTACCCAGACAGGCCGCAGCGGGTCCCTCTCTCCCGCCCCGCAGGCTACCAGCACCATGCGGGAGCCACCGCCGCTGCCCGCTGCTGCTGATGCCAGTAGCTGGCGTCTGGTTAAGACCCCCCATGGCCCGTCAGCGCTGCGAGCCAACACCGGGCGCCAAGAGGCGACGGCGGCGGGGAGGAGGAAGGAGAGGGGCGGTGGCGTGCTGCCCTGTGAGGCGGGGCGGGATGAAGTGAGGCGCTGCCAAGTAGGGCCGGCAGGTGGCAGCCGTTGCCCGCTGAGGCGGGAAGCTGCTGGAGGCTGCTTACGCGCCTATAGCTCCGCGGCGAAGGCGAATCGAGGGTCGTCCGCAGTTCTGTCGCGACAGCCGCCCCGCTCACTGCTGCTGAGGGGGCCGGCCTGTGTAAATTCGGGTACAGCCACATCGATTCGTACGGCTTACCCGCATCAGCGGTCGGGGAGAGCCCCGCCGCCTTCGGGGCTCCCAGGGGGTGCGGAGGGAGAGCAGGAGGCCTGGAAGAGGGAGGGCAGCAAAAGAAAGCCATAAATTCGTTTTACTCCAAAGAAGGAGTGCTGTGGTTGCTTGCTGGTGAAGTTATCTGGTCTGTGACAGGACTGTTATGAATACATTTGCGGTAAATGGAAATATTTCCGTTTAACTTCAGCAGGCTTTGAATCAGTCCTCTTGGCACTGTGGTAGCCAGTGTTGCTGAAAAGCAAAGTGCCATTTACACTAACACCAAAAAATTACAACTTCCTTGGGGTAGGAGGGTGAGTGAGACTGCAAGGACTCCTTCCACAGCACATTTCCACTGTAAACTGTTTGGATACATCACAGACTCATAGAACTGTTTGGGTTGGAAAGGACCTTAGAGATATCCAGTTCCAACCCCGTCTGCCATAGGTAAGGACACCTTCCGCTAGACCAGGTTGCTCAAAGCCCCATTCAGCCTGGCCCTGTGTGCTGCCAGGGATGGGGCAGCCACAGCTTCTCTGGGCAACCTGTGCCAGTGCCTCACCAGCTTCACAGTAAAGGAAAACACATAGCCAAAGAAAAAAACACAAACCAACGCTTACAAAAACTGCCAGCTGCAGATTATCAGGTATACATGTACACACTTGCTTCCTCATGCTTGTGGGAGGTTCTCAAACCACTCCACAGGAACACCAGTGGCAGTCAGGCCAAAAGGGTATAGATTTTGTTTTGCCCCTTTCATATTATATCTGAAAATCAGTTAGTTTTATCCATGAGTAAATTAGATTACCTGCCTTTTAATAGAAATGCTATTGAATCAGTCCAGCTGAACACCACTGAATCATGAAAATGAAATTATTATGTTGCTGAAGGAGTACAAAAGGACCCAGAGCTGGAGCTGTTGCTAAAATCCATGCATAGCTTGCTGGTTGTGCCTCATTCACATTGTATGAAGTTTATTCATACTTCACAGAATAGTTTCTGAAATAGTAATCTCAATTCTACACTTGTTTGCATTTTGTATTGTCCTTTACACATCAGCAGATGGTACGTAGAAAGATGGTACAAGCAGCTGAAGCCTTTCGAGGAGGGGCTGAGAGTCTTGTTCAGGCTGGGGAAGGGAGGACACCTAACATCAGTCCCCCAAAGGCTACAAAGAAGTTGAAGCTAGGCTATTCTGAGCAATATGTGGCAGGAGAATGAGACAACAGACCCGTATTGAAACAAGAGAGGCTCAGCCTAAGTATGAGAAACTTGTTCCCCATGAGGACACCCAGGCACTGGAGCAGGGCCCAGACAACCAGCCCAGAGCATGGAGCTCCGTACCTGACTGGATCAGACACCGAGCAAACTGGTCTGATCTTGCAGTTGGGCTTGCAGTGAGTAGGAGGTTGGACCAGTGACCTCCAGAGGTCCCTTCCAACCTGAGTGATTCTACAGTTCTATGAACCTATGATCTATGATTGTATTTCTGTCTCCTTTAGGTGATATGGTTGTTCTTCTGAATGCAGTCAGATACATGCACTCAAACATAAAACCATATAATTACATGATATGGAAGAAATCCATTTTTTTCTTTCTTATGAAGTTAGGATCTTTCCAAGTCTGAAACACCATTACACAAAGATCAGAGTTATCAGCCCTGAATTTTGTTTGTATAAAAGTACATTGCTGTGATGTATTTTCAGTTTTCTTTAAAGCACCTGCCAAGTTTGGATGATGAGGGATAATGTTTGTTGACATAACGTAAACACTTAGATTTTAAGGATAGCAAGAACCCTCACACGGTTTTATTGCTACTGCAAGGGAGACGATGTTGTGGTTTCAACAACTTCCTTTGAACTCCACTAGGTGACTACAGAGTCCTCTCGCCTTTTTGATACCAGTGATGTAGTAAATTCTGTATCTTTAAATGAGCATCAGTCATCCTTCAAAAATACAAGCTGCAGTTGAAAGAGAAATTATAAATCTGAACCAAAATCTGTTAATTGTTTAGGTTCACTGCCTAGCTTCCTTTGCTCTGAAATCTCATACATGAATCTCAGCTGAAATAAAAATTCAGTACTCACTAGGGGCTGACCACAAACAAATCAGATTGGGAAACCTGTTCTACCTGTTCTACATGCTGTTTGGAATGGAAAACCCAGACAGGCTCTGAAAAATGCTTTTGATGCATAATATAGTATGTGATGGTAAAATATGTTATAAGTTATGTTTTTTAGCCCTGAGAAACAGTTGACTTGTTGACACAAGTAGTGATGGAGGGAATTGTGCTATTTGTTTAATGGTTTTTTTTTCAGGTCTCAGGGTCCTGACATTTTGTCCTATCCATTACAAAACACAAATTCTACTCTCATCGTTCATTTCCTTTTTTTGTATATACAGTGGTGAAGCCTTGGACTGTGAACAGCCTCTTTGTCTCATCCAAGTTTTTATTTACTGTTGTGATCAGTTTTATGTCCTATCTTGAGCTGCAAAAACTAATTCACAATTTCCACTTATCTAACACTTCACCAATCTATTTTAGTATATAAGAAGTTGTCTCTTTTCGAACCAGGTCATCTCTTTCAGACCTCATCTCCCTCTCTGTGTTCAGAGCCCTCCAAAACAATCAAACTTGCCTACAGCTGGAAGTTAGACTTTTGAGAAGATATCCATAATCTGCTTTGAGAATCATCCAGTAAAACACATTTGAAAACCTAGACAAACTGCTCTTTAAAAGGGTATTAATTCTGCATTTTTCCCTTTGGAATATATATTTATTTTCCATCACCTAATTGACCCAGAGTAGAAAATGCATCAAGGTAGTTCTAGTCTAGCTTACTGTCAGTGCTTCTCAGACGGCCTTCAGTGGTACTTGTTTTCACTAGTTTCTTAGTCCTTTAAGTAGTCTACAGATAAGGATATTGTAGCATGTTAGTGATGGCTTCTCTACTTCGAGAAATAACAAAAAAGAAAGTCTTTATAAGTGACAAAAGGAAAGTGTCAGTTTTCTAAAATGTCAGTTATATTGAGATTTGTAAGAATGCATATTTTCTGGGCAGACTTGAGCAGATGTTTCTGGTGTACTTTAAATGAAAGACTGCAAAGGGTTGAATGCAGTGGCTGGGAGGCAAATCCTAACACTGTCCAGTTACGGTAATCCTGAACTATGCAGAGGGCTGAAGAGACATTAATAGGGATGGAAAACACTCTGTTCCTAATCCTCATTGTTCCCATGGCAGATGAAAAAAAGAGCAAGAGCAAAGATAAGTGTGAGCATCAATGCAATATTTAGTGTGATGAGATGAATTGAAACCTTATTACCATCATTAAAAATTTTCAGAAGTCATCTGTATAGTAATGCCTGATCACAGAAAACCTAAATGACCAGACTCTGAGGAGACTAAGAGGAAAAGATGTTGGGCTTTTTACCTTTTATGAGTACTTTTTGAGTGTCTCAGAAGCAACCTGGGTGGTGATGTGATTTTTCTTTTCTTCCCAGTGCTATGTTTCCTGTGCTACTGAAAACAGTCGGTCATGACTCTGCCAAGACATCAGTGCTGAAAGGCTGTCTCAGAGAACCAGAACTTTAAATTTTGCTATTTCCTGAATTTTTGCCTGTTTTTCAGAAATTATTAGTTTATCACCTACAGTATGGTATTGTAGGACATTTGTTTAGCATTTCTTCTCTCGCTGAAAGACAAAACACCCTACTGGTCCCTCTGGGAGGCAGCCCAAGCTGGGTAAACCATCTCCAGCAATGACTCCTTCCCACCTCAGTACTAGAACCTCTTGAAAAGTGACCACCGCCTTGGAGCAAACATATCCTTTAATTCATTCTGTACATGGGACAACAGCAGTGGAAAAGATTTCCACAATACATAAGGTATAATAGCACTAATATAAACAAAAAGTATGAATTGCATGGACCTTTTTGCAGCTCTTGCCCTATACCAGTACTGCTGCTGTACAGTGTGCTGTAGTACCTCATCTGCACAATGCAATAAGGTATTTTGCTACTTCGCACCAGCAGTCTCAGTCAGCTGTTAATTGGTTTACTTCTGTGCTCAGCAGAAGACAACACCAATCTCTAAATACTTGCATTAAAATTATGTTTACAGTAACATTTTCTTGATACTGTGCCACATACATCATTATGGAACTGCATAATTATGTCCATTGCCCCATTTATTCTGTGAATGAAATAGTAATAAAGTAGTGAATACCAGCACTTGGCTGAATGATTTGGTTTTTAGGACTGCAACAGGAGTAACACTGCATTCAGCATGTGTAGGAAAATTAGATTGTGGGCTTGCAGCCAGGTGTCAGAAGTTCATTCAAGATGCTTCTGGATAAGAGAGGTTCATTGCAGAGGTCTTCTGCGTGGCTGGAATACAACATTGTGAGGCTAAAGCAAGCACTGCTTGTCAAACATCCTCTGACACTTAGCCACCAAGGCAACCTAAGTACCAGTGTAAGAGGTTCCTCCTTCCAGGTCATAGTGAAAATACCTAGTGAGGCAGAAACCTAAGCCATGCATGATTGTATTTATTGTAAATGCACAGTGATGCAAAAATCTTAAATCAATTCAAGAATTGTTCTCTGCTCCATTACAAAGTGACATGATGAAAAGAGACTGTGAACCTTGCATTGACTAGGCAGTTAAATCAGGTTTCTACGTATCTTGTACATTTGAACCATCTACTGAGCTTACCCATTAATTTGTCAGTACAGTAGAAATTCTACCAAGCTGATACAGGGAAAAGCAATTTCTAGGGAGAAGTGCAGAGGTCTGGTCATGAGAATGAAATATTTCAGCACTCCTAGCACATGTAACAGCTGAGGAAATCTGTCCCTAGTGCTGACTTTATTGAACCCTTCTGTGCTTAGTAATAAAATACCATCACCTGACCACTACCTGAAGTAATGGCAGAGGAAGTCTATGAAGACCCTCAGTGGATTCATGATAATTGGAGAATGTGCAATATACACATACTAAGAGAAAAGACTAATGTAGAGCCATCCAACAATGCAGAAATAGTGTGGTTAATTTACAGCCTGAATGTATGTGTCATGCATTCAGGAGCTGCCTTGAACAGTAATTAATAAAGTTGGGTTCAATGAAAGGATGAGTGTGCTAGTCTTAGGACTCTGCCTCAGACTTCCACCATATCACCACTGTTATTTAAGATGCTTTATATAGTGAAATACTGCAACTGCCTCTCTCCATAGACAAAAAGCCCTGTATCTCTCATAAACTCAATTGAAAAGAATGTATCATCTGTTTTTTTATTTGGCACCAAGTTGGTGCTCACGTTTAATGTCTCTGAACTTTGGAAAAACTCTTTCTCTACTGCTGAAGCACAGCTCTAGTTTTTCAGAATTTCTTTATTCATTGATATGGATAGCATAAAAATTTGAAGATTGGCAGAAATGAAAGAAAAAAAAATACTTGTTTGTGGAGACATGAGCTTACATTTCAAAGCTTAAGTCAAAGTCATTACTAGAGGTGAAGAAAGGAGTTCTCCTTCAGCTCAGGCCATTCCACATATGCTTCCTATAAAGTTTCCTTACCATTTTGAAAGCCTGGGTGCAGGACCTCCTAGAAGTGGGGATGCCTCATCAGTGAAACTACTCTTCTGAAATAGTGTGAGAACAGGTAATTATATAACCTGTAAATTGTGTCCTCCTGTACCTATTCTAAGGTTAACTATAAACTTGTTCCACTTCACTGCAAAAGAACAGGATTTCATGGCATTTTCATTCCAGCAAAGAATAAGGAAGAGTTTAGTGGTTTTAGAGATAAGGATATGCCCAATATTTAGCACTTAAAATATGACACTGGGATGTTATACAGAGAGACTCAAAGTTAAGTTTTGTTAACAGCAGAATTTTCAATCTACCTTTAGCCCTTCTGACTGTGCTCCTGCCTGTTGCAGTATATCTCTGCCCTCAGAAGTTCTGCTGGAATCTGAAAAGCCAACCTGAGATGGGTTTTTAAAATAAAGTCATGGTCTTTTGCAAATATGGTTCTGTTTCAGTAGGGCGAAAAATTATTAATTTATTCTGGAAGTCCTAATAGTGCATTTCTTTCATTAAAATTAAATGGAAACTTGTCAGGACCCTGATGCACTTGTGGGTTTTATTCAACCTGACCAGCCTGACCTGAGGTCTCCACACATATACCCTGCCCATGGGCTCAAAGGCCCCACTAAATTTCACCCCAGGACTGCATTCTCCCTGTGCCAATCCTGACCTGCAAGCTGATATCCTGGCCTAACTTTGGCCTTGCCCCATCAGTATGGACTTGCCAAGTGATTACTGGGATGTGATAGATCATGGTCACCGTCACCAGGTGATCACTGATCCTGACTCACTGATTTGCCTTCCCAGCTTGATCTTGGCACTGCAGCCTGACTGTGCCTGTCGATTTGGGCTCTGGGGTGATGCTTGCTACCCGGTCTGTGCTGTGTCCTGCCTACCACACTGGGTGGTTGTGAGAAATATTCTTCAGGTGCAGGCTTTGAAAATCCATTAAATCTTTCTAAATCATGCTCTTCTGGCATTTTAATGGGAATTCTGCAAAAATCGAGTGAACCAGAACTTTTTTCCTACTCTGGTTCTAGTATGAACATGATATGTGTATATAATATTGTCCTCAGATAATCTAGGGTAGTGATAGCAGAAGAATTAGCTTGTAATTAAGGCAGTAAGGCACACGTCCTCCTTCAGAAAGGGGTATTTGGGTAGTTAAGCTTGTACAATGAGCACATACTGTATCTTGTGGGCAGTCTCATAGCCCTGGAGACTGTCCAACAAAGTATATACATTGCTGTTTTAAAAACATAAATATATTGAAAAACAAATGCTCATTTTTGTTTTGCTTTCCTTCCTCTTGTCTCTCATTGACTTCTTCCTATTGTTCCTATTCTATGGAGCCTTGTAACATCACCGTCTCTGCACATATGTTAATGCAATGGGTTGCCATAAAGTTTTCCAGAGTCATGCAGTTCCTAAAAGGTCACTTAAAAATTCTGGTTGGAGTACAGACTGTAACCAAAGAGCTGCTCTAATTCAGAGTAAATTCAAAAAGCAAATTGTGTTTCCAAATTTCTTCAGAGGAAGTACGCTTTACAACTATGAAATCTGCTATTGGGTCATTCATGCTGAGCTCAGGCATTAAATGAGTAAACCTTGAAGAAACCTGTATGTCTTTATTGGAAGTTTTACAGCATCTCTTTCAGTTTATTTGCAATAAAAATGCTTTTCTCTTTTTTTAAAATGAAAATATATGCTAGAAATGGATTTAGGTTGTGGTCAGTAACATCTGCAGATAATAAATAAAAACGCTTGTATTGTTATGCATAGTTTCTCAGCAGCAGCTTTCCATGTGTTTCACGCCAGTGACTGGTAACACTGAGCACACTAGTCTGGCATTTTTTCATGAGTTCACTGAAAAAACATCAGTCACAAGCATCTGTATTATTCATCCAGGTCTAATTCGTAGGGAAAGTGGGACAGAATAGTTAAATGACTTACTTAAATCACAGTCTAGGTCAATGGCAAAACTGGAAGAAAAGCTCAAAACACCTTAGCTGATTGTATAAGCACTTTTAGGCCATAGGAAGACAAAACTTGTAACAGAAAAATCTTGACGTGAAAAGGATCAAGCCACACCTAAAACTGTAGGCATTTGCTAGAGAGAGGCTACGAGCCCAGCAGTTTGTGAAAAGAGTGGGGACTGAGCATTCTGTTTTATGCTGGGGTTTCATGTAGCTACACGTTCCTGTAATTTTGATTAAAAAAAAAGATCTTTATGTGTGTTGCACAGCAGGTTGCTCCTCATCCACATATGAGATACAGTGCTAGCCAATACAAGATTTGCTTATTTTGCCTCTCTGCAGTTCCAACAACATCCCCTTATGATAAATAAAACATGAGACCTTGTTCACCAGAGACTAATTTTTTGCTTTCTTTATATTTATATCTTACGCGAAAGGTGGAAACAATACCTGTCAATTCATAGTTTTCTGAAGATTAATTTCACTGAAACACTATTCTTGAAAAAAGCTGAGAAAGCTAAAGGCTCTAAGGTTAACATAAGCTAGGACCTATTTTGATGGAGAGGCAGTTACCAGCTCCCACATGCAAAGAGAGCTCATTTAACTCAGGTTAACTAGGGCACTCTGCCAAACACCATAGTAAGGTGTGGTATCAGATGACATTTACAGCTGGAGGAGTGTGCTAGGAAAGCTCTCTGGGAAACAGCTCCTTGCTGGTGAACCTCTTCCAAGCAGAGGCAAAGGACTCCTTTTCTTTGGGTCTTTGTGCATTATTTCACATATGCGTGATCCAAAACATGCTCAGGCCAAGGGGAATATCTTCTTTGAGTTGAGGGAAATTAGCTCTCAGCCACACACAGCAAGATAATTGTAGGAGTATTTCAAAGGGGTGATTTATTCTCTTGTGTGAATTCAGGCAAAAGTGTTTTTCCTCCTTTTGGATGCTAACATTTAGACAAACACCATCAAAAGAAGAAATCTATATTCTGAGAGCCCACTCTCTGTAAATGCTATGGAAAACAACTAATCTTTTGTGTCTTCAATTTTCTACCAGTATCTGAATATGTATCAGCAATTAAGCGAACCTTGCAACATCTCCAAAGAGTATCAATGTCCCCATTGAGAATTGAAGACACTGAGGAACAAAGAAAATAAATGGGTGTTCCAGAGCTATAAAATTAGACGGTACAATTTGATACATTCTGTTAGACTAGCTATTATGTACTAAGTTATACAATTCTGAATGCGCATCCACCTGCAACTCCACTTTTCATAAGCTTTTAATCACAGAATAAGATGTTTCAAATTGTCAGACATGGATGCATTTTGTACACTTAATTGTATTTTTAATTTAGTGGACAAATTTACAAACATCATAATTTTTAATAGATTCAAAATGAAAAAGTGCATTTGTAATTTCTTTTGCTCACAAGAAAAGAAATTTTTAAAAAAACCCACCAAACAACAGAAGTTTACTGTACATAAAACAGGGAGGCATCTATTGTAGTCCTTTCCTACCCATATATGATAATGACTTTCTTGTTGGTTTTGAGATGACTACCCCGAGGAATAAAATATTGCAGCACTCAGCCTGTTACAAATATATGTTTTTGACTGAGTAAATACTGCAGGTTTGGTCCCCTGCTTGTTTGAGATGGTCTTTGAGTCAGAAAACAATTTTACTGAAATTACTAGGACTTCTGCCAATTATTTCACAGGGTACAGGAAAATAGCCATCCCTAAGGAGTACATATGAGAAAAGAAAAAACATGAAAATTCCCTTACTTTCCCCGGGTAGTTTCAAAGCCAGACGCTTTGGAGTTGGCATTCCGCTGAGTAATGGTGATACCAGTGCTGTGGGATGACTGCTTGAGAGACCTTCTCCCTGTAGCTGTATCCTGTCTTGTAGTGACCTCTTGCTGAAAAGAGACCTCTCTAGCATTGCTCTGTTGAGATGTCCCTTTGCTGCTAGATGAGCTTCCCATCTTATCTTTGTCAGAGTTGCCATCATTGCGTCCATTTAACAGGCTTTCAGGGGTAGAGGTTGAAGGATTAGAAGATTTCTTCACTGCTTTGATTCCAAGAGTCTTGCCAGAAGTAGCAAAAGAAGGTCCCTGTGAGGCACTCACTTCAGCAGCTTGGATCCCAGAATGGGGTGACCCCACAGTTGTGGATGGAGACAGAGTCAAGTCTGAGTGACTTGTCTGTGTTTCACCACTCTGGCCTGTGGTCCATAGCTTTCCTGGAGTATTAAATCCAATGCTGCTGCTCTGTAAGTGCAATAGAAGCAGCAAGGAGATTGTCTCCTTCATTCTGCTGGTTTGTAAAAGCTCTAAGTTATCTCACATTTATTTCCCCAGCAAGAAATCCTGTAGCTTCTCCCTCCTCCTAAGCTACTGCTCATACAGTGAGCCTACCAAGAGGATGCCCTGACAGGCTTTATTTCTGTAGAAAGGAAACAGATTCTGGTGTTTCAAACTGACTGAGGAAGCCTGGTTTCCTGTTTCTGTGGATTCCTCTGCAACCTGTGACCCTTTAGAGAGTGGGAGCCTGGCAGCCTTTGTGGAGGAAAAAAGAAGTTTCTGCAGAAGGCACAGGATAAAGATTAATGGCACAATAGAAATGTGGAAAAATATGTACTGCAAAGTAATCCTGAGGGATGAAACCTGAAATTATTAGGTAATATTCCTTTCATATGTACGTGTACAGAGAACAGAAGTGACTTGTCACATGTGCCCTTTGGATAGTTTGTATTTATGACCTTGTTATTGAAAAAGTTGGCAAGGCTGGTGTGTTACATAAAGCTGAAAGTTTGCTGTGTCTTCTGTTTTTGTTTGACTGTTTAAGCACAGTACTGCCATGAGTGGGAAGATGGTGTGGAAGAGGTTCATATTGTATTCATCTTTGTACCACAAGCCTGTGCCACAGGTCATTGGCGATTTATGCCTCATCCTATTCCTATAATTCATGCTATGATGTGTATGAACTATTTCTGCAGCATTACCCACAGGTGCCTGATGTCATTTCAGATTAGGGTACAATAAACACCTATGTGAGCCCTGCTGAGGTGGCGTATGATCTATGGAAGGCACATGCCCTTCTGGGGCAGGATACTTGAGGGCATTTCAAATTATGTTAAAAGCTTACATAGGGGCAACTAAATCCCAGCCTAGGTCCTGATTGACTGAAACTGGAGTTTAGGCACCTAGTTCAAATACAGATCTATATTTATGGACCTCTACATCCATATCTCTTAATCTGCTAGCTGAATCCCACCCATGGACAGGACTGAACGGAATATCCTGAAACACTGAGTCCGTTCCTTCCCTTTTGTTGCATACTTTCCCAATTAATTAGTTACAATTATTATTATTCTAAAACAATATTAATTGCAGCCTAAGCATAGTATTGGTAACTTTACATTCAGAAAAAATTTTAGGAGATAGATACTCAGTATAAAGAGTAATGACATTTTTTTACACCAGAAAAGTAGATGAATATTGGAACAGGTTACACAGAGAGGTTGTGGGATCTCCATGCCTGGAGATATTCAAAACTCAACTAGACAAGAACCTGAGAAATGTGATCTACGCCCTTCTTTGAGTTGGGTTTTGGGATAGATGACTTTTGGATGTCCTTTCCAATCTATAATACTCTATGAAATTATGCTTAATAGTTGCAAGGTTGAATACTGCAGTTAGAAAAGAGGAGAAGGAATCTTTCCCCCTCTACTGCCATTCTCCATCTCTCTGAGACTAAGAAGAATAAGTTTCTTGTTGAAGGAAAAGAAAGGGAAAAGAAAATTGCTGAAGAAGTTGCAAACAGAAATATAACATGACATTTTAAAGTAGGGACAAAGCAGTAACAGAACAGACCTGTCAGGAACCAGAAAGATCTGAGAGGGTATCATCAACCTGTTCAGAAAGCCTCTAGCCGCTGACAAGTGCTGTACTAAGGACTAGGAACAATGCGTCTATGAAAGCAACCTCACACACCTGGAAACAGAGCAGTACCTTTTGGGCATGCTTCATATTATTTGAGGAATAGAAAAGAAGAACAACCAAACAAACATGGAGATAAACCACCTAGTTCTTATTGCAGTCAATTAAATCCCTGACATGGCTCTTCCTGTTTTGAGAGATTTGGATAACAGCACCTTGCTTTCAGCTTCCAGGTGACAGTCTGGCCTTTAATACCATGCTAAAGAGTTGGGTTTTCCATTTGCTATGATTTTGGTTTTCTGTTTTATTGTCTCAGTAAAGTGTAGGCTTCTACTATGCAAGTAAAACAGATGCAATTTTATGATACGTGTTAGAAAATAAATGCAGTTGTGCTTCCTTTTGGAGACCTTATTTCCCCTTTCTTTTTATTATTCATAGTGAAAATCTGTAAATGTCCTTTAATTTTAGGACACAGGAGAAAGTCTGATGAGCAATCATTTGAAAGCTCTAATATAAGCTATTTCTTGTGCATCCTTTTCTTTTTGAGCTCTATATTTGAGATTTTGAAATAATACCTTTACCTGAATTAGCATTTGCCATCCCATATATTTAGAAATCACAAGGAAAAATGAGGGGTAAATTAGTGTTGACCATATTTGCAAATTAAATGAAAGATGGCTTTTTAAAATGAAAAATCACAGCAGCTGAATATTGTGTTTATTTATACAGTCAGAGTGCCTTATAACAGGCAAAACTTTGATTCTGCTTTGAGTTAATCCAGTGCAACTGTTAATTCTGTCCCTAAAGTCAGGGAAGCCACTGCAGATTTCCACCAGTGCAGAGAAAAGCAGTGTAAAAGAGTCTGGCTTTTGATGGTTGGTAGATTTAATTACAACAGTGTTTATTTCCCTGTCTGAATACTCCAAAGTGAAAATTTAATCTTAATTGTTTATGATTTTATTACTACTTGTCTGGGCTGTTGATTAAAAGGTAAAATGGTTTGAAGCTGTTTTTATCTAGCAAAACGATTTTGGGACTGTAAGAAACTCAGGATATCCATTTTCAGATTGCTCCTTGCCACATCTGAGTCCGAAGCTCATTCTAGATCGTATTTCAGCATTAGCTCATATCCAAGTGCTGCTTGTCTCAGAGCAAATATACCTAGGGAAAGATAAGCACTTGGATGCATTTAGTGAAACTTAGGTAGAAATGGGTTCAAAATTATCCTGAAAACTCCCACGTGACATGCTGCTTACTCCCTTATGCATACATCCATAGGTGCCACATTTTTTGTATTACTGTGCATCAGTGTTACTGAAATCCCCGCATGTTGGGCTGGCCACATGGGCTTTTATTATAAAATTTAAAAGTTTACCTTGAAGCAGAAGCTGAATCTCAAGTTCCCAGTCTATATTAAATGCCCATCCTGGATTCTACACTCATGCTTGCTGTTATACCCATATTCTTTCACCCAATGAATCTAAAATTTTATGTATGGTGGCACATTCAGCAGAGGGCATGGAGAGTCTCCCATGAAAGCACAGAATGGTAAAAGAAGTTTCCTGGGAGGTGGAAACAGAGTCTTCAAGATGCAACTGCACCCTTGGGGGGCACTGAAATCACATTGAAATCAGACTGCATTGCATAAAAGAGCTGTACCCTTCTGCTCACATGAAAGTTATCCTATTTGGTACAGTGGAGGAAAGAACAGTATTTGTTTTCAGGGTCACAGCTGTGGCTCTGCAAGTCGGGAAAGCACCTTGCTGAAGCCTAAGCAAGCTGACCAAAGGCTGGAATTTTAGAAAGACTTTTCTGTTTAACATCTGCTAATGGCACACACAACACTTTTGACTTCAGACAAATCCCTGCTCATCCCATTGAACAACTTGAACAATCTTCAGGGACTTTCAACTTTCCCTAACACTGTAAAGGGAGCATCGGATTTGATCTGGTCTGAAGTTATCTGGCTGCACAGCTACTTCAGCAGGGCTACTGTTGATTCTCCAGATTATTTAATAGCTTCTATAAACCTCACCTTGGCTACACAGCCATGGTCTGTCTCACATCCCTCTATCATCCTCACACTTTGGGGTTTACTAGTAGTAAAGCTTTCCCCAGTCTTAGTCAGAGAGTTCAGATCCATAGGGGTTAGACACCCCAGAACTATCCGTGCAAGAACTGCACAGACAGATCATTTCCTCTACCTATGCCAGCGGCTATGACAGCTGTAAAATGCTGCCCCGATCATGGGCTGTATGCCTGCTGAGCACCTAGAGTTACAAGTGGTATGATAAAAAATGATAGTTGTTGAATAGCGTTTTATGCCACTGGCATGCTTACTGCTGGGAGAATTTGGCTTTGTCTTGCCCCAGATGAAATAGATCTGTATTAGTGATAAGTTCTCACATTGCTTGCAGTGCCTCTTGGTACCAGCTGAGTCGGTGCAGTGAAAAAGCCACTTTGCTTTCTTCTCTCAGATGGTATAGGGCAGCACTAAAGAAATGAAACTAGGCACATCAGGGTTGGGAAGAAGAAATCACTTCTATAGTCACTCTGCAATGATGCAAAAAATTCTCATCAAGTTATATGAAGAGCTGTAATACCCCTCTGTATCAGAAGAGAAGGTCTCTTGTTCTTGTCCTAATGTTTCTCCTGTAAGCTCCAAAAGCATACTGAAGGTTTCTGAGCAATTCTGAAATACCAAATTTTTTCATTTTATTTCTTTAGTTTGTTTGTTTGTTTGGGGTTTTTTTAGTTAGCAGCTCATATCCAGTGTATATGGCTGGTTAGCATGAATTAAAAGCACACAATATGTACTGGTTATAACCAGTGTGTACTTAGATAAAATTATTTCTCCAGAAAAGTCATTCCAGGAAATTCAAATTGTATATCTAAATTAAGATTCAGTGAATCAATCAGATTTCTTTAGGTTTGCTTTGATTGCATAATACAGACCACTCTGTCCATCTCAATAAATAACTCCACTGTATCTTACCTTACTTAGAACTGTAGTAACAGGAAAAATCATTGCCTTTAGTAGAAAGGACATAGCAGCGGAGGGATTGTCCAGTTAAAGGCCACTACATGAAGTTTGCATGCATACAGCATGAATTCTTAGCAGTTTTGATGACTGAGCTGCAATCTGGATCCAGCTAAGGCAGAGAGTCATATTTCTTCATCAGCATCACTCTTGATCAAACGAAGAAAGCAAAATGCCCTGCAGTATTTGCATACACCTTAGCTGAAGTATCATGCAATAACTGTGATTTTAGTGTATTCCAATATATTATTTTCCTTTGCCTGAGTGCAAGATTTTAGCCTTCAGAGATATTTATGTATTAAGAACATCTTTTATGTGGGAACTGTGGCAGCTGATGAGGGAGGTTGCTCTCTGTTTTGCTCTAACTGACATCAGGTAGGGGGGGAACTGGCAATGGTCTGGGTTACTTTCAGAAAAACACCTGTAAGATGTTCCTAGCATTTCCTCTCTAGGAATGACTTTCATATGCAAATATACCAAAGAACACTAGGATTTTCCTAGAACAAAAGAAATTGTTGTAGCGGAGCTCTAACCTTGGCCATTTCCTTCCCTGTACTGCCCCCCAGGTGTGATGGAGGCACTGATTTT
Organism: Ara ararauna; assembly: GCA_028858755.1. Lineage (NCBI taxonomy): Eukaryota > Metazoa > Chordata > Aves > Psittaciformes > Psittacidae > Ara > Ara ararauna. Next base: position 50,786,660 of record CM054376.1, on the reverse strand, counting down.
GGGTGAGCATTGTGGCCTCTTTCAGCAGACTATAGGGGATGATGCTAAAAGACAGTTTAGTTTTGGGAATGCTTACACTATTCTGGAGACCAAACCATTTCCAAATGCCAAGAAATCAGCAAAAGACAGGAAAGCAACAGTTCCTTATATAGCCTTTAAATGCAACACTAAGAAAAGCTTAGCTAGCCCCAGAAGTCTCCTTTCACGAGAATGTGGCAAGCTGGGGACTAAGAAATCATTTCTGAAGGACAGAAACTTCCTGGATGCACTTTTCATCCATCTGATAATGTGACATTCCCATGCATATCTACTAGTGACAAAGCTTTTTTAGCAACACCCTGTGAAAAACAAACTGGTGCTGATAGAGATAAGCACCAAAAAGCTCCCATGCTAGCTCATTCCTTACTATCAAGTAGTCTATCAAGTTGCATGAGGAGCAGCCTACAGTTTGGTGTGTCTGCATGCTGGAAAAATCAGACTGAAATGATAGTTGATATTCCTTCCATCGCTGTGTTTCTTGTAACTGCTGTTTCCATGGCAAATATACAGACTTCGGTTTCTACAATCACACTTTTGTCACTTTTCTTGTAGATATGCATTCTGTGGGAAAATAGATTTCTTCCCCCTCCCAAGCAGCTCAGTCTGGAGTGAGAGTCACACCTCCTTTGAGGGACTGTGAGAAGCCATTTGCTTTTTTTTAAGCAGAAGGAAAATTGTGCAAGGTATGCAAAGAGCAAGTCCTAATGGATACAGTCAAGGTAAAAATCCTTTATAAAAGCCTGCATGTGATATCCTAAGACCACAGGAGTTCTGGTCATGATGTTTAGTTTTTCTGCATTTTGCTCAACTGAGGCGTCTATGGGTCAATTTCATTTTATCGTTTTATACTCAGAATTGCGTTTTCTGTTTTCCAGCTCTGAGGCCCCTGTTTTGCAACTGGTAGCACGCAGATAGCTATGATGTTCTTCCATTACACATCAGCTGTGGCCTGATGCCAAGCTCTGCCTGGGGGATTTGAAAATCTAGAAGGGGAAGTGATAATACAGTTGTAAACATTTCAGTATGCATAAATCTAAATCTTAGTTTATCCATAATTCTGTCTCCTAATTTTTGCTCCTGTGCTTGAAATTTGTCCAGGTTTAGTTGGATACATGACTAGAACTTGTCACTGTTCATAAGGTGGGTGTATGAATTGCACAGGAATAAATGTGTCAGTCTCTATTTTTTTGTAGTGAACTTTGGTTTGATAATGAGATTCTAGTTCAGTAGGGAAAGAAATTTGATTTGCCTGGTGTTTCCCAACTGCCATCTCTGTGGCTTGAGATGTATTGTGTCAGGATATGGTAGTGTCTTAATTTCCTTCTGGATGTGACCCAGGGATAAACTGAGTCCCAGAACCGAACTGGTTAGCTGCACATTGCAGGAAGATCTGTAAAAGTATCTCTCTCTAGAGAGCAGCAGTCCTGTGGCAGAGAGATGTTCTATCTGGCTGGATCTGTAAGCAGGTTTTCATATAAATAGTCTTGGTAGAGGAGCTGAGGATGTGGAATGCATTTAGAAGAGATTAATCTTATTTGCAATGACTGGCTGAAGCCAATGTCCACACTGATTTTGATTTAACCTGCTCAGTTTCTTTCATAAGACTTGTTTGATCACATTATTCTCCTGTTTCCTCTACTTACAAAGATTATTGGGGATCTATATTCCTTAAGATTAGACATTTGATGGTAGGGCAAATTATCTCCAGGTATGTCCACTGATGATTCTCCAGTCAGAAAATGGTGAAAAGCTACAAGGAAAGACATGGATTTGGCAGAAAATTTATCCCAAACCAGCTGAAATTTACTCTTCATTGTAGCCTTTGACACCGGAGTTTCAAAAATATCATTTCCACACAGACTTAAAGACTCACATTCAGCTACTGTGTGGATTGCTACTCACTGGGGCCATGCTTTGTTTTCCTGGAAACCTCGATAAGATGTGAAACTTGTCTATATTGAAGGCTTCTCAAAGTCCTCTGATCTTGCCACAGAACAATGTTTTTTCCAATCGCTAAGAGTGAGCCTTCTGCTGTTTACAGAGAAGCTTTCCCCATCATATGAAAAATAGGTCTGAGAGACTTTTCTCTCACCCATGTGATGAGTTCTATTCCTAGAAAATTAGTTAGCAGTCTTGACATGCCCTGGGAGAAACACAAAAGGAGGGCAACAAGAACCTCTGTGTGTAATCTCCAATTTGAGCAATTGTAGTTTTTTTGTAGTGTCTAATTTTTCCCTTGGAACCAAAAAGTGAAGGAGGATTGACTAATGTGTTATGCAAAGGCTGCTGCAGCTTAGAGTTTAGAGCTGGGCTGGAGCCTGAAGAAGACTAATTTAGAAAATAATGAGCTTTGGGAGTGACTACTAAATCTAAATATAAGAATGTATACTCGTACATAGTAGCCATGGCACAATCACTGCTACCTGAGGGCTTGGATTTGAATGGTGTCTCTTAGCTGTACCAGTAACAGGAAAGCTGGAGGTTAAGAGAGGGTCAAAGAAGATAACACCAAGAAGTAACGGCCACCAGCAGCTGATTTCAAATGGAAGAGGTGGAAAACTTTGTACCAAGTGTATAAGGGTGGTTTCTTACTTCTTACCCTGGCTTCTTTTTTTTTTTTGTTCACATTTCAAATTGAATACCTAGGAGTATGCCAGTAAATCTACACAAGAGGTTTCTTTCTTTAAAAAGAAACAACCAAGCAAAGCAGCCAAAACAAACAAACAAGCAAAAAAACCCCAAACCCCAAACTAATAATAAAGTCTTATTTCATCAAAATGTTTGGGGATTTGTTATTGTTGGAAAATCCCCAAATTAATAAAGTGTACTTTTCATCACTATGCCAGTCACTAGTGGTGAAAAGATGAAAGTGAAATAAAAAGGAAGAGAAACAAGTTGAATATCTGAGAAAAAGCTTTCAAGGTAAAAATCCCTCATAAACCAAACCAAAATAAAACAAACAAATACTGAATGTAAAATTGCTCCACTTTGTAAGGATCGGATTTCTAAGTATTTTGAATTTCAATGCTTTCAATGAAACCTTTTTCCTTTCTTCTGTCAGCTCTGCTACAGAGCTGTAATGGCAGTGCATTGAACCTGGTCTTTGTTATCATATGTAGCTGAAAGACAGGACCTGCAACCAGCTCTTTTGGCAACTGAGGAACGTAAGAACAAGTATGACACCTGGTGCACTGTTCTTACAGGAAGTTCAGCAATATGGGCCTGTCTCATCTGTTTTCTGAAGTGCCTTTAAATGCTTATGAAAGGATCAGGCACCTTCCCCAAGCATTGCCAGGAAGGCACTGAGATTTGCTCAAGCCCTCTACATGATATTCAGACACCACAAAAGAAAAGGGAAATATAGATACTTTCCAAGCATCAAGCAACTACACTGTTCAAACTTGGTGCAGGAGCAGCAAAAGGGCTTTGGGAACATAGACCCTTGGAGTGCCCAACATGAATCTGTTTAGGACTGAATCACTGGAAGAATCTGGAGTGAGCAAGGCCTGATCTTACCTTCAAGATTAAACTCTAGTCCACCTAGGATTTCCCTTCCTAGAGGGAACAAGAAAAATCTGTTATGGAAAACCCTGGGGTTTCATTGACAGTCATGTCGCTGGGCCATAAGCACCAGTATCTTTGAGAGACCTAGAAATAACAGAGAAGCCACCAGCTCCTTCCTGGACTAGGAGGGGGGTGACCTGGACATCATATATTGTATTGCAGTGAATATCCCAGGTGAGAAAAGCGCTGTAACTTTTCTACACAATTTTAAGCTCTTCCAATCTAATTTTAATCGAGAGAGAAATCATGTCTTGCTCTTTCAACATCTGCAAAATGACTTTCTCTGATCCTACAGCATGTGCAAGTGTCTTTACACCTCTGGGGAGCGCCAGCGTTCTAAGCCCTTTAGGACTGATTTTTGTCTACCTCTAGCTCTTTTATTTTCCACTCAGAGGAAGGGTGTGAGGGAGATGCTTCTCTTCCTTTCTCTATTTGTACTAAAAAGTAGTTATAGAAGGTTTGGACTTGTTTTGGTTTCCTTAAAGGTTTGTTTTAACTTGTTTCACTGCAACTAATTGGCTAATGACCAGGTAACTATTACTGACCTTGGTTTAGTGTTTGCTTAGCTTTGTGCAGTTCTGTGATGTAACACTTATTGTTATCTGTATTTAACATACAGTGATAGTAAACAGTTATTATGTGTAGAATGACCCTTAAATAAAATGCAGCGTAGAGGACCACAGGCATGGGATCAAAGCAGGAGCTTTAAAGTACAGGCAAGGGATCATATCAGTGGACCCACAACTATGAACAGCTCAGCACTGGTCAGTTGTTATAAATAGGTTATAAATAGATTATCAAAGGCAAGCGACCTTGGCAGCTGGGTAAAACCAGTTCTAGTGGTAAGGGAAGAGAACAAAGAATTATCATATGGCATATGTTTTTTTTTAGAGCTATAATGAGCCTTGCTAAGAGGTCTAATGTGAATCTAGAAGTGACTTAGCACCCCAGATGCAAAGAATTGCCAAAAGAAGAAAAATTTGGGACTAAAATACGCATTGCTTTTATATTTTACTTGCAAATGCATTTTTTCTCCTAGATAAGAAAGGGCACTTCTGCACAGAAAGCCACTCATCTTAATATGAATACTTAGATGAGTTTCATGTATTGACAAAGAAGTACATAATTTTTTTTGCAAGAAATAGGCCTGTTTTTGGAGACACTGAGAAGCTGGTACAGCTCCTAGGCCTGGGATAGCAAAATTAAAAAGCAATTTTAAACACAAATATTCTCTCTCGCCTCTCATTTAATTGATCAAACCAGCCAAACACAGCTTCTTGTTATCTTCTGGAATAAGTGAAGAGCAGTGCTTTTAGAAAGTCACAGGAAAAGAACCACACAGTAAGATAGATTGTGCTTTTAATGTTTTCCCCTTCATTTCAAGCTATTTAAAATGAAAGCAAACGCCACATTTAACTGTTTATTCTATGCTCAATAATTATTTACTTTTTTCAGTAGTTTTCAAACTGAAACAACTGTGCTCATTTATTCAGTGCCAACCTAGACAATGAAGAGACTGACGATAAGAGGCATTTTGTCACACTTCAGCATTTTAAAAAGAATCAGCATTTACATGTGACTCTGATCCCCAAAGTTGTGGTTGCAGAGCCTTTGTAAATATCTTAAACTGGAGCTCATAGGGCTTTTAGATCCATTCTGTCTGCCACTTCTGATGGAAACCGTATAAAAAGCTGCACTTCCTCTTCATGACGTACTTGCACCTGTCTTAGAGCTTTAATGTATTTGTTGAAGTGAGCAATTGGTACTTGATTCTGCTACTTTTGAAGTCTATTCCTATAATCCCCATAGGACATTCACAGTGAGAGTGAGGCCCAGACAACAAAAAAGTCTTATTCCAAACCTTAAAATAGTGAAATATATTGGATATAATGAGAATCAAGGGAGATTATTTTCCTTTTTTTTTTTCTATATTGGTATTTCCAAGATTTAAGATACAGCACTTCCTTAATTCTGTGCCTCTTTTGGCTGAAAAAAATCAATGAAGGATGTGCTGAGACTAAAGAGCATTTGAATAAAGCTGGAATTATAGACATATTAATCTGCATGGCTGAACAACATATGGATTAAATATGATTGATTACCTATATATGCCCAAGGTACTTAGAAGAAGAGCTAAGCTATGTTCAAGTTACATCTGCTTTGACTTGAAAAATCAAATTTTATCTTTGCTATAATAGCAATAAACAGGATAATGTTATCTGAAAGACCCTATTGAGCTTTAGAAGAATACTGTGAATGGTTGTCTCACAAAGGTAGAGTGGATTTTTCAGTTAATTATTTAAACTTTGGACAATGTGGGCTGTGGAAAGTATAAATACATTTATTGTGAAAAAATCCAGCAACACAGATACAGAATTAAAGTAGTATCAAATATTTTGTGTTTTTCTAAGAGTAAAAAGCCACTGTCAGCATTCAACCTTCCGTGTTTGGGAACCTGCAGTTCTACAGTTTTTTGCTTACCTGTGCAAACTGTACTTTAGATCTTAGAGATGGTACTTGCCGTCTCATAGATGATAGTCTGAATAAATACTGACTAGTGGCCTTCTGGGCAAAGCAGTGCTTTTGTTTCTCAGATTAGAAGAAGTAGCAACATACTCAAGTTCTTTCCTTGTCAAGACCTTTTCCTGGATGCAAGTGTCTCCTCAGGTGTTTTGGGAGAAAAACCAAAGTTCCTGGGAGAAAGAAAAGGCTTCAACAAATGCAACCATTGCATGACCTTTTTGTCTTCTTGGACAGGTAAGTATCAGAGAGAGAAGTGAAACCCAGAGATGGAGAGAGGAATAAAAAGGGAAGGGACTCATCCAAATACAGAGAGTGGCCAGATATTGATTTTGCACTTTATTTCTGTATAGAAATGGTTAGAATCAGAAAGGCATAATACATATGATGCTATCAACACTGAGAACTGCAGGCAGTCTGCACAATGTATTCCAGCAACTGCAAGGGGAATACGTGCGTATCAGTCACTGAGCCCTCTTACAAGCAAATCACTCTGTTGGTACTTAGATTTGAGACAGCTTTGTTTGCAGACAGCTGGGATGCCTGCTATCATCTCCCAGTGGCATTTAGTTGTGGGTTTTGTATTTTTTCTCTTTTAGGTGTTTTTGTTTGGTTTTGTTTTGGTTTTGGGTTTTTTTTTCCAATTTTGTTTCCTCGTTGTTGTTTCTTGTGTTTCTGTTTCAGCATCTCTCTGCCCGGCATGAGCAGTTGTCAGTGAAAACACAGTGGGGCAGTTCAATGCTCCTTTGTGCTCCCTGTCTGCATTTTCTTTCAAAAGCAAGTTTCTCTTTACTTCTGGACCTTAACAGGTGTCTAAGATATGCAGCTGTATTCCAACAGCAGGCAGTACTCTTCTGGAGCTTATCTGAATCTATTTCAAGGTGTAGCAGTAGTTCTTCTGCATTCATAAACATCTTTCTGTCATTTCTTTCCTAATCCAAAGACTCTCTCTGTATACTTTCTTTTCTGTTTTCCATTCTGCAGGATGCAGATGGCAAGGCAGAGAGATATGACTTTTGTAATTCTTTCTGGTTTTTTACTAATACAGATGAAAGGTCACGCGAAGAGCAGTCTTGTGACATGACATGAAATTACTGGAAGTCCTTTCCAACCCTAACTATCCTATTCTAATCCTAACTATCCTATGAACCTATGAAGTGTGTACTTGCACAATGTGAAATAACTACTATCCTATGTCATGGGTTCAGCAGCAGCAGTCATTTTTTCTCCTTCTTGGTAGCTGGTGTAGTGCTGTGTTTTTGATTTTGGGCCTGGGAACAGCGCTGATAACACCAGTGTTTCAGTTACTGCTTAGTGATGTTTTGGTCTGGCCAAGGACTTTCTGAGTTTCATGCTCTGCCAGGGAGGAGGGGAGCCGGGAGGAAGCAGAGACAGGACACCTGAGCCAAACTGACCAAAGAGGTTATTCCATACCACAGCACGTCATGCCCAGGATGGAAGAGCAGAGAGCAGAGACCCGGAAGGGTGGGGGTGCACTGCGTGGTCGGGCTTGGTTTTAGGTGGTGAGAAATTGTATTCTTTCCTTGTATTTGCCTTGTCATTATTATTATTGGTGGTAGCAGTAGTGATTTGTGTTATACTTTAGTTACTAAACTGTTCTTATCTCAACCTATGGTAGTTGCATTCTCTTCGATTCTCCTTCCCATCCCTCTGGGAGCGGGGGGAAGAAAAAAGGGGAAGTGACGGAGAGAATGAGCTGCGTGGTTAGAGAGGCTTAAACCACGACATCCTATAACGTGCTTCCTAAACTATATCCTAAATATATCCTATATCTTATAATGTGTTTCCTAAACTATATCCTATATCTATCCTAAAGTATAAATTTTCTAAAAATTTCTAAAATTTGTTTTCAAAAGACATAGTAATAGACTATACATGGTGGTAAACGCAGTAACAAGCGTAGTAACAAAAGTAGTAACAAGCGTAGTAACAACAGTAGTAACAAAGTCCAGAGGCCAGCTCCCCAGTTGGGGAGATGCTCTAGCAGGTGGGCATTTGCTGGCGGAGCTGAGGAGTGAGCTAGCAAGGCCTCCTGCGAGGGCTGGGATGGGTCTGAGGGCGCTGCTCTGGCTCCGGGGTGAGGTGGTGGAACCTTCTATCCAGAGCAGAAGGACATGGTGGCTCTGTCCTCGCCGCTGCTGAGGTGGTGCTGGGGCCACAGGGTGGAATGCCAGCCCCGGGCAGCAGAGCTCATCTGGGGAATCCAGAGTAGTAAATGGGCACCTACAAGGGCAGAGTCAGAAAACGCTGATGAAACCATGAAAGCAGGAGAAGATGGGACTTGGCTCCTGGGTTTTTTGGAAGTATGCTGTAAAAGAGGTCATTGCTAGCGCAGGAGAGAGGCTCCTTACTGGCAACTACAGTGTTGCTTTGGTCCCTTCTCAGCACATGTGATACCCTCAGAGCATGAGAAGTTGACAGAGATGGGCAGTGTACCCTTTCCAGGCAGCAGGGCTTGGCAGGGAGCCCTGGGAAGCTGGGATATGGTCTTTCCAAAACCCAAGCAGCAGCATCCCTCTCTCTGCCATACTAAAATCACAGGCTGGCAGGCAATGCTGAGGTAGCATGTTTCTCCTGACATACATGTTCCCCTGAGAGCAGGACCATCCTGTGCACCTCAGGAACATATCCTATATTCAGAGCTTGTCAAAAAGATGGAACACAGGGTCTGCTACATACCTGGGTGCCTTGTTCCTCTGCTTGAATTTCTTCACTCGCCCATCCCTGAGAGCTTGGTTTTGCTCTTCTACAGGCATGGTGGCCCATTGCTGCCCTCTTCCCAGGTTGCTCTTTGCTTCATGGTGTTGCGTGAAGAGCCTGGGAACCTTTCCATTCAATAGTATTGTTAGACGTGTGAAGTCATGATTACCATGAGCCAAGCAAAGCCAGGCAGTTTTACCTTTTCTCCCCAGAAAAGCACTTCTCCTGTTCGCTCTCAGGAGTGACAGGAGGCACCTGCAATGCAAATGTGTAGGTTAGCAGGGGCAAGGACCTCCCTGCACCATTGCTACCCTAGCTCTAAAAGGCACATCCCTTGGATGGGTTTGCTCAGCTCAGCTGAGCCAGTTTTGGTGGGATCACCTCACAAAGCAGGATGGCCAACCTGCATCAGCCTTGCTCTGCACTTTGGCAGAGCTGCAGGCGGGTGGATGACTGTGCTTATCCCTGTGGCAGCAGCCCCACCTTTTGAGGCAGGAGGCTTTTGTTGTCACATTGCTTGTGCACTTTGCTTACCTCTGCTGTTTCCAGCTCTGCTTGTGGTGCTGGAGGCTCCTGGCCCCCCTCACTGGCCAGCCCGGCTGCCTGCTCTCCAAGGAGTTCCTCCTGGTGATCTATGAGGAACTCGACGAGCTGCGTCACCTGCACACAGCAAACCACTGGTTTCAGTGAGAGGGCTGATGAGGGCTCAAACAGCCTTTCCCAGCCTGACCAGCGCTTCTGTGCAGGAAGGTGCAGCCATGGGGCTGCTCTTCTCGGCTGTTGCCCCATGGCTTTGCTGACAGGAGGAGGCAGCCAGGGCCCTCTGAGCAGCAAAGCTGAGCTGGGCTGGGGACACTGTAGCCAAGCAGTTAACACAGCATACCCTCCCTGTATCCAGAGCCAGGACATCCAGAGGCAGCTCCCAGGGTGGGCTCAGGAGGTTTGGTGCCAGGCAGATGGCCAGGTTCCCAGCAGTCATCTTCGTTGTGGCCACGTTCTTGCTGATGCTGCTAAGCAGCGACAGCAAGTGCCGGAGCAGGAGGAGGTTGGCCTCTGGTAATTTGCTGGCCACCCTGAGGGAACAGGAGCACAGTGTTAATGAAGTTGGTGTTGACAGAACAGGTCTCCCAGGTTGATTTCACCCAAGGTCACTGCCTGCTGTACAGCACAGGTACTGCCTTTGCTGAGATATGTCCACCTCCCTCCCTCCCTGACCTTCTGAAAGAGGCCCTTGTTGCAGCAAGCTCCAATGCCTGTGGGAAGTGCTCCCCAGAGAGAAAAGCTTTTCGGTGCCCCTTTCCCCCAAAACATAAACCCTACAACAGCAGAATGTGGCTTGCAGGAGCCATGGCTATTTCAGGCAGGCCATTGCTTTGCAGCTGAGCCCCAGCCTGTGCCAGTCCCTGCTGGCTGCTGCCACACTTACTCTCTCAGTGCTGCCAGCCTCTCCTGCCTGCTGGTCTTTCCCATGGCGCTCATCCACTCCTCGAACAAGTGGACATTGAGGAGCTTGGAGGGGATCTTCCGAAGGAGGTCCTGCAGTGCCAAGGGCTCCATGTGAGGCTTTTACTGCCCCCAGGAGCACCCACAGCATCCCCAGCCCTCTGGCTCATGAGCAGGCAGCTGGGTTTCTGCTTGTGCTCCCGCAGGTGCCCATCAGCAGCAAGAGAGCCAGGAGCTGCAGGGCTGTGGGTCAGCAGGGCTCACCTTTAAGACAACAGCCAGCAGCAGCACGGGGTGGTTTTCCAGCTGGACTGGCACCCCGCTGTCGAGGGCCTCCCTGGGCTTGTGGAAGGTGCACTCACTGGCTGACAGCCGGAAGATCCCCTCCGTGGATGGGCCATGCTCATTGAGCAGAGCCAGCAGGTCCTGAGGGCACAAAGGAGGAGAGTTGCTGGGCTGGAGACAGGCCCTGAGGTAGGTGCTGGGGACAGCATCTCTCTGGAGGAGCTGGTGGGATGGGATGGGATGGGATGAGGACCCCATGCTCAGGCTGGCTTACCTGGATGGGCTGGGGCAGCATGCCACCTTGGCTGCACAGATCTGCCAGAGGCCGGCCAAACAGAGCTCCTGCACCAGCAGAGCCCGATGGCCTTGGTGCCCCTATTGCAGCCAAGGTCCCTGGCAGTGCAAATGGCCAGGGCAGCCTCCTCCTGCTCCTGCAGGTCCCGCCTGCTGCCAAGGGAAACAGAGCAAAGAGCCATGGAGAAGAAGCACCAGGTGAGGGCTCACTGACTCCCTCAGTGCTGTCCCCCCACCATCGCAGGCACTGGAGTGGCGGCATCTTTTGGGACCGAGGGGCCCTGGGGCTCAGCTCTCTCCTGCTGCAGAGTGCTGGGGATGGACGTGCCCAGGGAAGATCAGCTGCAGCCCCATCACAGCACGCGTGCCCGCCTGCAAGAGCAGGAGAGAAGGGCCATCCTGCCTGTCTTCTCCACACTCACCATCCACGTGGCCACGTCTGCCTTTACTGTTGGAAGGAACAGGAACTGGCAGCTGCTTGGCACCAGCCTGCAAGAAATGGGCTGCACTCACCAAGGAGCCCCACAGCAGAAAGGGCCCCTGGAGAGCTGCATCAGCCCCTGGCCATGTATGAGAGGTGGGGATGGGAGAGATTGCACTGCAAGGGGCCCTGACCTGGACCTGGCACTGGAGCAGCTTCTCTAGGCTGCTGGCATCCAGTGTCGTCCCCTGGGCAAGGGGAAAAGAGCAGAAGGTGAGGAGCGATGCAGCTGATGCTGGGCTGGGGCAGCCCCGGGGGACAGAGCAGGGGCAGGAGGGACACTCACAGCATGGCGGCCACTCAGCTCCTTCAGCACCAGCCTGATGGACGGCAGCTGGGTCACCTGGGCTCCCTGCACTCCTTCCAGTGGTCTGTGCATTGGGAAGGGGCAGAGAAAGAGCTGTGTGAGACTCAAGCCAGCTCTTCCCTCTGCTGCCAGACTGGGGAGCCCATCAGTGCTGCCTGGAATAGCCAGTACCACCCGGCAGTGGAGCAGGAGCAGTGGGAGTGGTGAGGATGGGGCTGGGCAGGTGTTGTCTGGACACAGTTGGATGAAGCAGCTTCATCAGATGTGCCTGCTCAGCAGTGGTGACACCTCTGCCTGCAGCTCTGGGGCACCTCTGCCTGCAGCTCTGGGACACCTCTGCCTGCAGCTCTGGGACACCTCTGCACAGCTTAGCAGGGGCATTTTGTCATCATTCGCATGCTACTCATGGAGCATCCCCCCATCATGGGCTGCCCAGGCTGTAGTGCCAGGCAGGGCTTACCCAAGGAGAGCGCTGACCCAGAGCTCCTTCACTGCCCGGGAGCTGCCGAAAGAGAGGAGAAACAGCCTAAATGCCTTCTGTGCCCCAGAGGACTATGCCTCATGGGGCAGGACAGAGGTGCTGCCCACCTCTCTGGTGGGATGTTGCACCAGGACTCACCAGAAGGTTATGACACAGGAGCCAGAGGGTCCGAGGAAGACAAGGGAGCTGGTAGCTTTCCCTTCCTCCTCCTCCTCAGCCGCATCTCCATCTGAGCCCTTCCCGCCTCTCAGCACCTGGAGCAGGCCCAGGGCCAGGCAGAGCAGCGGGCACGGCGCACTGCCACGTCTGCAGAGAGGAGCAGCAGGGAGTGACCTGGAGCTGGCTGAGCCCACTGTCTCCCCTCCAGCACCCGCCTGCCACGGGCATAGTCACGGGTGCATCCAGCACCAGGGTGCTGGGGACCTGGGGCTGCTCCTTAGCTATCCCCTCTCTGGTACCCTGGTGACAGGGCCAGGGCTTGGGAGGAAAGGCAGCTGGGCTCTGTTAGTCTTACTTGGTCTTGGCGATGACCACACTGTCCTTGAAGATGAGGAGGTCCCTCTTCTTCCTCTGGCCACGGATCTGTGTCACCCGCACATGCTCCCCAAGCAGCGGCTCAGGCAATGTCAGGTTGGGCTCACACTGCTGGTCGGGGACAGGGTCATCCCTGCAGAGCATGAGCTAGGCGGTTGCTGCGGGTCCCGACTATGCCGGTGCATCCCTGAGCTGTGGGGTAACTCACCTCGACCCACAGCAGCAGAACCACTGCCCCATCCTGACAAGGCTGAGGGAAGACGTGTGCATAAAAACCTCTTGGAAAAATACAGCAGGAACGCTGCTCTAGCAGAGAGCACACCCAGTGCCACTGGTGCTGCTACTCACAGCACCCTCTGTGCAGGCACTGGGGCCATTGCCGGGCCAGCACCAGCTTAGAACAGAACGCCGTTGGGACCTTGGCTCTGGAACCCATGGCCCAGAGTGGGCAGAGCCCTGTGGGGCTCTCCCCAGCATGTCCATGTCCAGCCTCAGCCCCAAGATCTGGCTTACAACTGCAGTTTCCACCAATGGAAAGTCACGGGTCCTGCAGCCACGGTCTTCCGACTCAGAGGACCAGGGAGCCCCAGGTCTACCATGCACACTGAAGACTAAGGCACCACAAAAGCATTAAATGCCTCTGTCGTTTCTTCATCCCCACTTTTCAGTGGCCATCTTCAATAAGTATTGGTCTGATACTTTCCTTAGGACTCTGCTTGTTATTAGCATAATTCAAAAAGCCTTTTGTTGCTGTCAGATGGAACACTGACCAGTTTCATCTCTAATTGAGTTTTGGCCTTTTGTGATGTCTCCCTCTATGTGTGAGCCACAGCTCGGTAGTCTTCCTGAGAAGCTCGACCTCGCTTCTAGAGAGCACACAATTTCTGTTCCCGCCCCAGTTCCAGGAGCAGTTCCAAGCCGCTCTTCTGCTGCACCTGCTTGACTTCCATTGACACAATGGGACTGTTGCTCCTGTGCTTTCAAAAGCTGGTTATTTAAAAGTGAGCAACTCTCATGGTCCCCTAAGTCCTCAAAAGCGCATGCCCAGGAGACCCTGCCAAGTAGGTCCCTCTGCAGCTTCAGTTTTGCTGTCTTGATACCCAGGGTAGCAACTCTGCTGAACTTTTCCCTCATGACACCCAGAAGCTTGAGCTCAAGGTCTTTGGGATTAGGGTGGCCAAGACAGCCTCCTACCGTCACACCTCGCATGCATCCCTCTTGATTCATAAAGAGCAAGTCTAGGAGGGCACCTTTCCTAGTTGGCTCACTGAATACTTGCGGAAAGAAGCTTCCTTCCTCTAAGTTCAGGAATTCCACAGCCTCACTTGTCCCAGCAGTGACAGTATGGTAGTCCCAGCTGAGGTGTGGGAAATGGAAATCTCTGAGGAGGACAAGAGCTACTTATGCAGAGATTTCTCCTAACTGCCTATACAATCCTGCCTGTGTGTGTTGTGGTTTAAGTGCAGCCAGTAACTCAGAAGCACACAGTCTCTTTCTTGCTCCCTCTCTTCTTCCCCACCCCCCCACCCCCCCCTGCTCCCAGAGAGAAGGGAAGGATGATCAAAAGAATGTAACTCTTTCTGGTTGAGATAAGAGCAGCCAGGTAACTAAGGTATAACACAAAATCACTACTGCTACCACCACTAATACTTATGATAAGGGAAATAACAAGGGGACAGTATATGAAAATAAAAGGGGAAAAGGAAAAGAAAACAATAAACAGCAGTGATGCACAATATAAGGATGCTGGGGAGCGACTCTTCATTAGGGACTGTAGCGATAAGACAAGGGGTAAAGGGTTCAATCTTAAACAGGGGAAGTTTAGATTGGGTATAAGGAGGAAGTTCTTTACTGTAAGGCTGGTGAGGCGCAGGAGTGGGTTGCCCAAAGACGTTGTGAATGCTCCATCCCTGGAGGTGTTCAAGGCCAGGTTGGGCAGAGCCTTGGGTGGCATGGTTTAGGGGGAGGTGTTCCTGCCCCTGGCAGGGGGGTTGGAACTAGATGATCTTAAGGTCCTTTCCAACCCTAACTATTCTATGATTCTATGATTCTATGGTATGTTAAACACTTAAATGTGTCTGTGACATGGTGTCACAGACCAAGGAAGAAAGAGCAGATGTAGGTGCTTCTACCAAACACAAAAATTACCCCAGCTACTGGTCCTGGATTGAGAAGGAAGAATCAACATCCCACTCCTCCCAGAGAGAAGGTACTGTCTGTGCTGTAACTCCCTTGTGGGCGACTACGTGACTGAGGGCATGAAGTTAGAACCTAGCCTTGAAGATATCAAAGCTTATCCATGAAGAATGAGGCACCGAAGGTATTCGGATGGGAAAGCAGAAGGCATCTGGATGAGAAAGCAGAAGGCATCTGGAGGAGCGGGCAAGTCAAAGGGGAGTAATTAACTGCAGAACAAGAGCTTGGCAAGATAACAGACTTTAGTAATGTGGCAAAGGGTCATCCAATAATGCACTGTTGCTAACTGATGTAATCAACGGCTGAAAGACACATGTATGTTAGAAACTGTATATAAGTAAGGGTTTGTAATAGTAAAGGAGGAACTTTCTACTGAGTCACCGAAGAAATGTGTGTGTGTGTGTTTTGGCCGTCTCAACTGTGACACTCCCTGAATAAATCTTCACACCCAAAGGGGCAGTGCAAGGGTGAGCACAATACCGGAGAAAGGGGTAGCTTCGAGGAAGTTTGTACATCTGTAATTTTAACATTATTTCATTTGAACTGTGTAAGTATCATTTTAACTAGATTAATATTAGTTATTTCACTAAATTGCTTAGAGTTCAATTAAACTAAAAATAAGTACTTGGTTTTGCATATAAGGTGTGTTCCCCTTTTGTTCATGGATTTGAAGTATAATGATGAAGAATTCATGCAATCTAGCCTTTAATGTGGATGCAACAAATTGGTAACACAATGCAGAGCGGAGTCTGTACTGTGAATAGCAGGCTGGATGTAGCAGTAGTAGAAAACAATGTGTGGTGTGGTCCAGCACAAGGCTTGACAGTAAGCAGGGCCATTAACCAGGGATGTATCCAGCTACTGGAGGCTGGGAGATTTAGTGGATTGGGCAGAGAAGAGACACAGAGCAGCCCTGCAAAGAAGGACTTGTGGGTGTTGGTTGATGAGAAAATGAACATGAGCCAGAAGTGTGTGCTCGCAGCCCAGAAAGCCAACTGTATCCTGGGCTGCATCAAAAGGACTGTGACCCGCAGGTCGAGGGAGGTGATCCTGCCCCTCTATTCTGCTCTTGTGAGACCTCCCTTGGAGTATTGTGTGCAGTTCTGGTGTCCTCAACATCAAAAGGACATGGAACTGTTGGAAGAAGTCCAGAGGAGGGCCACGAGGATGATCAGGGGACTGGAGCACCTCCCATTTGAAGATAGGCTGAGAAAGTTGGGGCTGTTCAGCCTGGAGAAGAGAAGGCTGCGTGGAGACCTCCTAGCATCCTTCCAATATCTGAAGGGGGCCTATAGGGATGCTGGTGAGGGACTCTTCATGAGGAACTGTAGTGATAGGACAAGGGGTAATGGGTTCAAACTTAAACAGGGGAAGTTTAGATTGGATATGAGGAAGAAATTCTTTACTGTGAGGGTGGTGAGGCACTGGAATGGGTTGCCCAGGGAAGTTGTGAATGCTCCATCGCTGGAGGTGTTCAAGGCTGGATTGGACATAGCCTTGGGTGACATGGTTTAGTGGGAGGTGTCCCTGCCCCTGGCAGGGGTGCTGGAACTAGATGATCTTAAGGTCCTTTCCAACCCTAACTATTCTATGATTCTATGACTCACTGTCCAATGACATGTGTTGTGGGTGAAAATCCCAAGAAAATAGTAGCAGAACAGGACAAGACAAGCTTTGCATAGCTTCCTGGGAAGCCCCAGGTTTCTATAAAATATGTTGTGTGGTCTGCTGGGAAATACAGGCTTTCAAATTTACAACGCATAGTAAAATGAAATGATGAAGGCTTTTCAAACTGCTTGAACCAAGCAGCACATTTTACTGTCATGTGCAGGTTGAGGTCTAAGATGCTTACTTATGATTGTGTGTGAGCTATGCTCACCCTCTGCAATAATACAATTTCTTCTATGAGCCTTGTTTCAATTTCTACATGTTCTCTGCTAGATTGCCAGTGCCAGCTACATTTGCTGAGTTCCGGTCAATCCCATCTGAGTAATCTGTGGGACAGAGGAAAAAATAACTGTACTTTGGGATGGTAGCTGTTGCTGTGCAACAAAATATGCATATCTAAGCCAGCAGTCTACAGCCTTCCTAAAGCCCCTCAGGCAGACATTGTAGGGTATATAAAAGAATATAAAAATATGGGAACACCTGGCTGAAGTGCATCATGATGTTGAGTAACCCACAGTGCCAGGCACATAATAAATTTAGTTAATACACAGAACCTGGGTATAATCTCATTGGTGTGCCCCAGCATTCAGCTTCACCGTTGTCTGCATCAGGTGTGGGGTGGCAGCGCATAGAATCATAGAATGATTTGGGTTGGAAAGGACCCCAAGATCATCTGCTTCCCATCCCCCTGCCATGGGCAGGGACATCTCACAATCAAGTATGTCGCCCAAGGCTCTGTCCAACCTGGCTTTGGATACTGCCAGGGATGGAGGATTTACCACTTCTTTGGGCAATCTATTCCAGTGCCTCACCCCCCTCACAGTAAAGAACTTCTTCCTTATATCTAATCTAAACTTCCTCTGTTTAATTTTGAACCCGTTACCCCTTGTCTTATCACTACAGTCCCTAATGAAGGGTCCTTGCCCAGCACCCTTGTAGGCCCCTTCAGATATTGGAAGGCTGCTATGAGGTCTCCATGCAGCAAAGCATCATGGCTTCCCTAGTCTGAGTGCTGGATCTTTTTCTTAGGGACACTGGCAAACTGGTGGAGAGGCTGGGAGGGAGCTGAAAATCCCTGATTTGGCCAGGTTATATTTCAGTGGTTTCATTCCCTACTTTCTATGGTGAACTTTGTGTTGGTAAAAGAGGAATGAACCAGCTCTTTACTCCAAGAGAAGTTGAGAGAGCCTCACAAGTACAAGCTGCTTTTAGTAGTATGTTTCCTGGGGGGTTTTGAACTCTTACCCTTCATAAGATATAGAAAGTAATTAAAAATTGAAGCGTGGTTCTTTTTGCCAGACTGCATGAAGAATATAGGGGTCTTGTAGGCATGGAAGTGAGGGAATTATTTGCTAAATATATTTCTGCAGAAAATAAATTACAGTGATTGGTGGCAGGCTCCTGTTACCATTATTTTCATTTCTCATTTAATTTCATCTCGTAGGATTGCTCTGTTCAAAATTGCTTGTGTTTCTAAAACATCCAGATCGTGACAGCTCCCTCTCCTCTAACCATAGTCTGCTTCACCTGTGCTGTGATCCATCTCCTGTATACAAAATGAAAGGGACTTTTGACATTAGAGCAGTGATTATGTTAATATAATAATATTCCTTCAGATTACTCTAGTTTGAGTTGTGAATTCAGTGTAAAGAAAACCTCGCTCCCTGTCAGTATGTAGTTTCTCCTTTTGTTTTGAGATTCTCACAGAGATAACGCTGTTTCAGTTCTGTTTCACAGAGATTTACACTTCTTCCCTCATAAAATTACCAAGTACAAGTCTATACATTGTATCAGTACATTATTATGTCCTAACTTTAAAGTCCACAACTCCACCTTGGAATTTCTGCTTATTTCAGTGGTATCACTGAAATACTTGTGAGATAGGATATAGGTTTAAACAGCCTCACCTGACCCCACTGAGCATCTCTGCCTAGCCCTGACCCCAGGCCCCTGATGGAGTCACCCAGGACACCCTTGTCCCCTTGTGCTGTTCTGGTTGTCCCCTGTCTGGCAGGAGCCTGTTGCTGCCACCAGCCCTAATCTGCCTGTCAGCAAGATCTCTGTCCAAGGTGGAGCTACCCTGCACCTCACCCCTGGTGTGTGAGGCAGCCTTTGTTCTGCTGCTCCCTCTTGGTGAGCTCAGGCGAGGCTTTGCAGTCTGGAGCCAAGCTTAAACAGGACTCCTAGGCCCCTGCAAAGAGGGTATGGGAGGTGTTGTGGACAGGTGGAGACCCCAGATGGGGTTACTCTGGGTAGTTAAGGCTACTGATGCCCTTAGAGTCATGATGCTATTCTCGTTAACTGTGCAAACATTCATACAGCCTCTTTATACTATCCTGAGATCCAAAATGTTTGTTCATTTAAATATCGCACCCTGTTCGGAAAGGCCTTTGTTGTGGAGAAGCAGCTGTGTCATGTACACCCTTGTAAATCTGAATATTACAAAACTCAGATATTGAACCGAAATCCCACACTGAATATTATGATGGTCTGAGAATGCACAAAGAAAAATTATATATTTTAGCAAAGATCATTGACCCAGGTGCTAATGGCATCATCTGTCTAAACTTAATACCTGGTTTGAAACTTTATTTTTCATCTGCTATTGTGATTACAGATTTCATACAGACAGCGTTGTATCACAGAGGGAGAAAACTGTGAGGGCCAGACCTGCTTTAGAGAGCAGGGCTTCAAAGGAAAGTAATGCACTTAGCATTCATGGTAGAAACAATAGAGTAGAATTGAGAAATAGGACAGTGGGATCATGTCGCAGTATTCCTTTGTAATTGTAAGGAGAGAAAGATATTTCGGGCAAGAAGACCCCCTCTGAGTCCACAACCCTATCTGTGTAAGTCCACAAAGATAGGCTTATTTTTTCTAGCTGAGAGTCTGGTGAAGATCAAATGTGTTTTTCTCACTAACATCTCTGTGCAGGCACACGTAGAAAGACCTCAGTTTGCTGGAGTGAGTGAGATAGCCTGAGAGACTGCATGGCAAGCAAGTAGATCAATGCTTCAGCTTGCTTGCACCCTGCATGTTAGCCTTGTCAAGATTTACCTTAGTGTTATGGTTTAACCCTGGCAGACAGCTCATCACCACACACCACTTACTCCCCCCAGTGGGATGGGGGACAAAATCAGAAGGGTTAAATTGCAAAAACTTGTGGGTTGAGATAAAGACAGCTGTCCTGGGTTCAGCAGCAGCAGTCGTTTTTCTCCTTCACAGTAGCTGGTTCAGCGCTGTGTTTTTGACATTCGGCCTGGGAACAGCTCTGATAACACCGACGTTTTTAGTTGCTGCTCAGTAATGTTTACTCTGACCAAGGACTTTCTGAGTCTCATGATCTGCCAGGGAGGAGGGGAAGCCAGGAGGAAGCAGAGACAGGACACCTGACCCAAACTAACCAAAGAGGTATTCCATTCCACAACACGTCATGCCCAGTATATAAACTGGGAGCAGTGACCCAAAAGGGTTAGATCACTGCTCGATTGGGCTGGGTATTGGTCGGCGGGTGGTGAGCAGTTGTATTCTCTTCCCTTGTTATTTCCCTTATCATTATCATTATTGGTGGTAGCAGCAGTGGTTTGTGTTATACCTTAGTTACTGGACTGTTCTTATCTCAGCCCATGAGAGTTACATTCTTTCGATTCTCCTCCCCATCCCTCCGGGAGTGGGGGGAGGAAGGGGGGGAAGTGAGTGAGCAACTGCGTGGCTGAATTGCCAACTGGGTTTAAACCACAACAACAGTTTAATGGGTAAAGCAAAAACTGCATGCATCAGCAAAGTAAAATAAGGAATTAAGTTTCCATTGACAGGCTGGTGTCCAGCCATCTCCAGGAAAGCAGGGGTCCATCACACATACGAGAAGATCTTCAGGAAGACCTTCTAGAAGGCAGAAAGAGATTGCAAACTCTTCTGTGGACCTGCTGAGTGTCAAGAGAGAGAAGGTCCTGTGGCAGGGCCATACAGCACTACCTGCAGCCAGGAGCCTGCAGCTCACACAGCAGGTGGAATTGCACTGAAGAGCAGTGAGCAGCTGGCTGGCCTCAGGTGGGGATGAACAGCTTCTAAAGGACCAAAGAGGAATGCGCAGGTTTTGCTTGCTGCAGCTCAGAAGGTCAACGAGTTAATCTCAAAGCAAATCTGGAAGCAAAAGTTGCTGCCAAGACAGGGCAATTAGGCAAAAATCAAATATAAGCTATTATTTTCTGTTGCATTAGTTTGTTGGGCTAATCTAATTGGGCTTCACTGGTAAATTGCGTTTATTGGCCTAGATTTTACTCAGATCATACCTGGCTTTTTCGACATTTTGATCTTCTTTAGGGATCTTCTTTATGGAAAGCGATAAGACAGATCCACCTCAAAGCTTTGGCTTTAAGTTAGTTCTGTGGTCCCTGTGAGGAATCATTCTTCCACTGAGCTGGACTAAATGGTAGCTCAAGTCAGACAGGAAAAGTCAAAGAGAAATCACTGAAATCAAAAACACATGAGGGTGGTTTTCCATAACTACACACTCGATGTGTCAAAACTGCAAAATTATAACATTGGGTTGAGAAGATGGGTGAGAGCAATACAGCTGACTTGTGGAAGATGTTAAAAGGCACTGGAAATCCTCTTGTCAGATAGATGGCTTAATGAAGTGTCAAGGTCTTATTTTCTCATTGCTGCTGTTAGTACTTCACTGCACAGATGAAACCCACTGAGTGAATGCTATATTATTCACAATAGACAAAATCAGCAGTGACTGAAACCCAATCTTTTAAAATCACTCAATGGAAATACAATGCCAATTCTTCAAGGTGTTCAGCATGACGATTTTAAGTGAAGAACATTAAAGTTCACTTAGGAAGCTGATGTTCTGTTTAAAAGTATGTCATCAGACACATTTCAAATTGAAACACAAGCTTGCTGATGATTGGGAATGCCTTCAACGGAGCATTCAAGCTAGTCACAGAATAATGAAAGCTGCATTTGGCTCATGAATAGCTAGAGGAAATTCTTTACCATTCCAGTGTATGCCTATTTCAAGTAGTTCTGAAAGAGTTTAATATTTGGAGGGAATTTCATTAAGTACCTAGTAACATGGTTATGAGGATGCCACCAGAAGATAATACTGATGACCATATACCACAGGCACAAATAATCTACTGCTTGGTTAGACATTAGCAGCAAATAATAATGATTATCAATTGATTGAAACTTTTAAAACACATTAACGCTTTATTAACTGTTTATATATAAAAGCTTAAAGTAGATTGTAGCCAAAACATATAAACTGTTACCTGTGAGAGGGCCCTGATTATGGACAATAGCAGTTAGCTTCTGCTGCTCCTAACCAGAACAGCACTGTGCCTGATGGCATGGAAAGGAAGAAGATATTGAATGGATTTGTGCGTGATATACAAAAGGATGCATCAAGTTCAATGCATCTTGACACAGACATTTTTGAGCAATGGCATAACCAGGAATCTTTTAATTGTACAGCAAATAAGATCAGTCTCTTTCAGAGAAGCTTGGAATTGCAGCAACGGCAACACCTTGCGATGTGCAAGCCACGGGTTGAACGCAAGAGGACCTTGGCTGCAAATAGCTGAGAATATTGCAGTGAGCGATAGAGAGAAACAAGCCTCTCCATATTGTAAGTTCACTGCTTAAACAAGCTACAGGGATGCTGAACTCTCATTTCACAGGGCAGTTGGTACCTAGGAAGGCAGTTATCTGTGCTTATCAGTGTACTGTGGGTGGTTCACCAATTTCATTCTCGCTACTCCTTCTCACATCCTTAATCTGTGCTTTATTACCCTGTTTGTATCTTTTCATGACACCAAGATAATAAACCCTTTTGAGCAAAGAATATTGTCTGATCATGGCTGTAAAACATCAAGCACAAACATTCATCAGCAGTTGTGAGTGCTAATAGAAAGTGAATGCAAAAACATATTGATAGGAAAACAAATTTAACACTGAAAAGTTTTTTAATATCACCTGTAGATTAGGACAGTAGGGAGCAGATAAACTCCTCAGTCACTGACTCCACACAAGTTCTGCGTCTGTATTTCAAAACACCAAAGGACATCTGTATTTTAGCATAGGGGAAAAAGCAGATGCCCGATATGAAAGCAAGCCAGTCTTTTAGGATGTTCTTCCTGGAGATAAAGGGAACTGACTACTTCTTTTTTAAAAGGAGATTCAGCTGTTTCAGGCAAGATCATACGGATTTCTTACACAGAGCACAAAGCAAGAGAAGGACTACAGAGGGGTCTGAGCCACAACACTGGATATCAAATGTGCCTTCAAGATAGTGCAAAGCCTAAACTGTATAAATGAAAAAAACCCTATTTAGATAAACCAAATTAGTAGCCCTGTTTGGGGGGAGGCGGGGGAGGGGTGGGGGCAACTGATTTTGGACAGTTGCAGGCAACAATGCTGAAAATCTGGCCACTTGTTCAGCTGCTTTGTGTGATTGATTTCACTTGCCCAAACATTAAGATCTGAATATCTCTGTCTGACAGTTAGTTGCCTTAGAGTTACTGATGGAGCTAACATACTGGGAAGCAAGTCCTCCTACAGCTGGGGCTTACAAACATTTTTCCTAGTAGAGGTAGGATGTGATTACTGTAACTGTAGTCTTGCTGGCTTGTGGCATTTAAAATGATCTGATCATCTGACAGCTTATAGGCTTTGGCAAATAACAGCTTCTATTCTGACTTTGACAAATACAATCTTTTTCCAGTATACCTTCAAATAAACTGCTGGAGAAATAATTTCCGTAGCACATGGCTTCCACCATGTCATCTCTCTTTTTCTGTATCCCCTCTGTCCCATCTTTTTTCTGGACAGCACAACTTAAGGCTCCTATCCTTAGGTAATTGACCACCTTCTGTCTATTGTCAGCATGCGAGTTCTTGCTTTCCTTCTGCCAGGTGCCTGTGCTATCTCACCATTAGTGATTAAAAATGTTTCATGCCCTCTCCCCCCTCAGTCTTCATCCATGGAAAGACACTTTCAGAACTCTTTGCTTAGCCCACTGACCACTTACATTTCCTTTTTGGGCAACCCCCTCATTGTGATGCCTATGCAAATTTGACTTGAGTTTGACTGTGGCCTGTTTGTGACTACTGCCATGTTTGCGGCTTTGTCCTCCCTTTGTCCCTTACCTAACTTGTCCCTTACTTAAGTGATCTTTCGAGTCTTTTTCTCCTGCCTCCTGGGCATCTCTGCAAATGTTAATGCTTCCAACTGCTTGTGAATTGAAACAAATTGGAGAGCCTAGCAGAAATTGGACATTTCTAAGGTGGTTTTGTTGGGGATTTTTTCCAAGATCTGCGTTTGAGGCTGTAACAGGAATGGTAATCTAAATTAAATTAAATTTACAGGTACATTTATTCTGTGCATGAATATGAGGAAAAATACTTTCTCTTTTTTAGTATCGATTGCCTACATTGCCCAAGCCTGAGTATACATCCCCTTGTGAAGAAATCTGGAATGGCTCCCTGCAGTCACTCTGTGCCCTGCTTAGTGTTGCATATAGGTAAATATTAGTATCCCAGGTGTTGCATTAAAATTAAGAATTTTGAACCAAGACAAGTTCCTAAATGATTTGTGGCAATAAAACATAAACAAAAAGATACAAGCCTGTGGGTTGGAGATTGCACTAAAATAAGATTACAGTAAGGGATTTTGTGTAATAAATAATGGAGCTAAAGAAACCAGAACAGATAATAATGTTCTTATATAGATATTTCCCTTGTTATTCTTGGTTCCCCTGAGTTAATGGCTGATTTAATGCCAACATGAATGGGAGCTGAATTGGACCTCTAGTTGGTGTTATAAAAACGGTGCTGGCAACTGATGACTATGTCATGACTCCTGGTGATTGAAGTGGCACCAGCAAATAGCATATAAGGGACCTGCTTAGGTGGGAAGCTTGCATGTTGGAATCAGAGAAATGAGAAGAGAATGATGTGTTGCCTTTTCCAGGGAAGACTTTAGTTTTCTCCTGTGGGTTAATATGGCAAAACATAATACAGCAAGCTATGTAGTTTTTATCTACTTGTTCTGTACACCAGTGTTTATATATATATTTTTCCACATGCTGAATGTTCAAAAAGGGAATCTCCTATTTGTGTAGCATGTGTTGGTGAACTTCAGTTACACAGAGCATCTGTTTACTAAATATACTGGATAGCAGACTTCTAGCAAGAAAGCAAACTTGTTCACAAGCAACATGACAAACAAATTTGTGTAAAGATGCAGTCATGTGTTAGGATTACTAATAAGCTTATCACCTCTGGATTATTAATAACTCTTATTCCAAAGTGTCATCTGTATGAAAACTGACACTTTTCTTCTGTGTGATATCTACTTTCCCTTAGAAATTCTAGAAAGAAGACAGTTTGATAGAATGAAGTATGCTCCTGTCTGGGTTTTGCATTTCTTTGAACAGTTTGCTGGTGACTAACTTTAGTATCTAATTACAGCTGCTGCCTTCCTGGTGCATCTCTTGAGTAATGCTGCCATCCAGGTAATTGATGTGCTGTGCCTGCACATTATGGCTCAGATAGGTATGTGTGCAGCAGGCTATGTTAGAGCACGCAGTCTTACCATTGACCTTGGAGATATCTGGTGCTGGCCTCTCACTCAAACAGGATTTGGGACAAGACAGGTGTCAACCTGACCCTGTATGATGATTCCCACTTTTCCAGTGTTAGCATTTTCAGTTCTGTGAGATACTGCTAACATGTTGCATAACACATGACGAAGATGATTCTGTCTTTTAGTTCCAGTCAACCCACTGGTACAGTGTAACAGGAAACATTTTAAAGAGCAACCAATGCTGATTTTGCCAGGCACCCTTAGGTCAGCCTCATCAGAAGTGCTGGGTGTCTCTGAGTAGAAACATGCTGCCGCATGGCCTCCTTTGCACATAAGCTGCTGCTTTTTAGAGTACAGCTTTGCTTGAGGTCCCAAGTGGAACAAAAAGAATTGCTTTGCCCTTCAGCACTGCATTCCTAGCCCAGATAAATTAATGTATGAAATGTTATCGTTGCCTATAAAAGATGTGATGTGTCTGTAACTTCAGTTTTGACTGAAGTGAAGGAGGTGAAGGTCTGGCAGGTTTTGCTTCTAGCAAAGCTGGTATAAAGCTGCTAGACCCTTCTTTAGAGTGTTAAGAGTTATATCAACATTAGTGTAGTTTGGCTGATAATCACCATGTCCCAGACATACATCAACCTTCTTTAAATATATGTAGACATACACACGTGTATGTGCGTACATAACTCCAACATCGTATTTTGGCACATATGCCTGTCTCAATTAAAACATTTTTAATATTTATACCTTGTAAATATTCTCTCACATATACACATATATGTACATGTACATGTGCATATATACGCACACTAAATCACCCAAAATAGCAGAGCTATGCCTGAGTTGCTTTTGAGGAGCAATCTTATGGTTTTAGTTATGCTAAAATATTCTGGTGAACTTTTCTTTTGAGAAAGTTTATCCTGTTCATGTTTGAATCCGTTGAGATATACATGTGGATTTGGTTGGTTTTTTTTTTTTTTTTTTGTGATATGTTTTCAGTTCCAGCTTAATTCATTCAAATGTTAAGACTCAGGGAGGAAGCCCTCCTTCTTCCATGGTCCACCTGCACTGGACTTGTTCTGGCATGAAGCTGATCATGGCTTGGCCTGTGCTTTGCAGACAACATGATACATACTGTGCTGTGTGCACTTGAGCTGATAGCAGGAAGGGCTAGACAGGTTATCTGATCTATGTCAAATACAAGGGCTGGAACTGCAGAGAAATGAGATATCTGAGAAAGAACCTTATGCCAGAGAGGAGCAGGTAAATCAGAAGCAGAGGAGAAGCCTCAAGAATAAAAGGATAGAGCTAGGTCTGGTCACAGAGGTCTATCTCTGTGAAGTGTTCTGTCCATGCTCTGGTTTTGATCTGAGATGAAGGATTCTGTGCACAAAGACATCAAGAATTTCAATCTGAATTTCAAACAAACCTGTTTCAGCTCTATTTGTGTCTCTTGCCAATGGCTGCATGGCATGAGAGTGGATCCAGTGACCCAGCCCATACTAAACATCCAGTTGTATCTACCAAAACCGTTCACAAGCAGAAATCTTTTCAATAGGAATGATTTGGAAATGGCAACTGCTGCATAATACTGGACATGAATTTTAAATAAATAAAGAGAATGCTTCACGGGAAAACTAAATCTGAAATGACAACTTGCAACTAGATTATACAAATGCTTTAACACTTGCTTCATTTTCAGTTGAGTAAGCATCCCTGGAGACACCATGCATTTGAGGCGCACGCTGTGGGGTGTTACATTACAACACTTACGAACATGCTAAGTGTTAAGATAATGGTATGCTAAACCTCAGTTTACCTGTAATCAAATAAGAGATCATATTTGACTTTTTTGAAACTGAGCTTGGTTTTGCATTCTCAGAAATTGCTCATGCACAGAGGTAGTTACAGCATGGCCAGTGATGGACAGCCGTGACCCATAGAGAGACCTGGGTGGGAACAGAAATGCAAACGTTGTGATGGAAGAGTTGATGAAAATGGTCTGAACTCCCAGTTGCCTCTAAACCAATGCACATAGTAAACCGTTCTGTGGGAAAAACAAAGACTGAAGTATATCTGCACAAAAAAATCACACTTTCACACAGTCCATGGATTTGTCAAATTAAGACCATTTTCAGATTATCTGCATTCAATAGAAAGACACTGCAGTGGAATAATCAATGTTACCTGCAAATAGACTGCCCTAAGGTAGATTCCTTTCACGCTGCAGCTTCTCAGGCTTTCAAAGGTACCTTTCTTCTGAGTAACATCACCTACCAGTTCTGTGGTAGCACAGAGAGTGTGAATGAGTCACTCCTTGAATAAATAAGGGAAAGCTTTTCATTTAGTATGTAGTGTTGAAGGGGAACACTTTTTCAGTGTTTCCACATGAAGAGTTTTACATTTCAATTTTTTTTAACCGGGAGACTGTAAATTCTCATCAGTTTTACTCTGCAACATTGTTCAATTACCAGTAATTGTTCTTTTTATAGTGATAAAGTATATGTACTCGATCACTAGCAAATAATCCAATAAGTTAGCTTGCAATGCAAGATGGATTGAACAAGTTTTTATTACTACTGAATGGATTTTCGCTCTAGATGTTCATGCAAAGTAAACAGTGTCATTAAATAAAGATTTGTTTTAAATGTGTTCACTGGGCAATCCTCTTGCTACTATCCTTTCTTCTGACAGGAAGGGCTTCAGGGGAGAACTTACTGTGATATCAATAGTACTGAGGAGACAACATAAAAAACCCCCCCAGCTGTTGCAGACAATGTGGTTTAAATAGGAATTACCTTGGAGATGCAATGTTAATTCCCTACCATATTTAATACTGTTTTCTATTTAAGTCACATCCATTTTCAGAAGAAACATTTCTTGTGTCAACATTCATACTCTATTTCTGTTTTCCTTCTGTGCCTTTTACCCTCTGATTTAGAATTTAACAGCTGCCTAGTTTGAATACTACAGCTGAAATCTTAAGCTTTATTTCTGCTGTGGCAACTGATCCTTCTTGCTTTTACCTCTCTATTTCTAGCTGCAAGATTTTATTAACCAACAAGCTGTTACTTTGTTTAACAGTGCAACATAATGCCTGCCTTTGATAAACACAAGGCAAAAAAAAGAATCCTTGCAAAGCTAGGAGTTGCAAACATCTGAGCTCCTCTTTGTAAAGGTTTCAGAAATAGAGCCATAAGTATACAAGGATATTTATCTTACTATATTCTCTGTTGTTGTTAACATAATTAAATAAAATAAGTCTATCTGTATTTATGTCAGCATAATAAAAAGCAACATTTTATGCTCACAGTAGCTTACATGCTAGAGAAACAAAAGGTGGGGGGGAGTGAGTGAGCAGCTGCGTGGTTCTGAGTTACCGGCTGGGCTTAAACCACAACAAGCTGAAAGGTAATACTTATATAAGGACTGCAATATTCACTTTAATTCTAATTTGGAATATAAGTTTACAGGCCTAGGTGGTAGAGAATGACTGAGGGAATGGCTTTCAATGAGCCAGTTTAACTACTAAGGTATACAAATTGCTGTGTCAGTTAACAACAAGGGCAAAGAACATGATTCACTTTGGTTTGCTGTCTGAAAGTGTACTTATTTTCCTCTCCCCCAAACTGGGAGGAAATAGAAATACCATATCTCATTCTTGCATTGGTAACAAATGTGCTGCATGGGATGAATGAGGTGAAGCACCTTATGTAATTTAATTCCTGGGTTTTTCATGAGGGCAGAATTATAAAAGCATGATTTGTATTCCCAGTCTGCAACTACTTGCACAAAGAAATAAAATATATTGCTGAATGCTTGGTTGATTAAAACTAGTAGTGGAATGAAGCAAAAGAAAGTTTACTGAACAGTATAGAAATATTAAGGTCTATGAAGAAATCTGACAGGAGGAAGTCTCTGCACTACTTGTTCAGAATGAAAACAAAACCAGGGATGCATCATCTGTCTGTATGGGATGATGGATGAAAGATGCTCCTTGAAGCTCACATGATTGTATCTCCTCTATACAGTGTTCTGTTTCTCCTTCTGGAGTGCAATAAAACTGAAACTGTTTGTGTAGGTCTTGCAGGATTTTATACAGCACAGGAACTGATGTACTCAAGCTGAAGGTCCATCTGTTCTAATGCCTTGTCTCCTGCTGGTCTTGGCTTTTCATGCTGAAATTCTGTTACCAAAATAGAGAAGTTTGCTGGCTCACCCTTTCTGGAGAAAAAGTGACTTCTATGCATCAGATTAAGACTTCAATAGCAGTGGCCATGGAGTGTATGGTGGAGGATGCTAGTTGAGGCGTAGGCATTGGGAAAATATGGCAGGAGAGAGGCAGAGCTTCTCATAGTATTCCTGATTTGGGATGAAATTCCTTTTGTGTGTGCAACAGAGTTAAGACTAAAATTACAAGTGCAGGACCATCACTTCCCATCCTTAAAAATGAGCTGGGATCATGAACTGAAAGATGGTAGATTTAGAATACCTATTAGGAAATTTTTTACTGTGGTTGTGATGAGACACTGGCACAGGTTGCCCAGAGAAGCTGTGGATGCCCTATCCCTGGCAGTGTTCAAGGACAGGTTGGATGAGGCTTTGAGCAACCTGGTCTATGTGAAGGTGTCCCTGCCCATGCCAGGGGCTTTAGAACTAGATGATCTTTAAGGTCCCTTCCAACCCAAACCATTCTATGAGTCTATGAATCTTGTGAGAACAGTCACACTGAACTCCAGCCACTTAGGGCTGAAGATTTGGAAGTAGAAGAAAAACAATTAGATACTTGGGGAGATTTTCTAAGGCTTTGGTAAAGTGAAAGGAAACACAGGTGTGCTGCTGCCACCACCTCTCTCAACACTTCTAAGATGCGGTGCTCCGGCCCTTTGAGGGAGAGGTGGATGCGCACAGTCCCAGGAGGGCTAAGTCGTCCGGTCTCCCTTTTACCCTTGTTCCTCTCCTGGTATGAGTAGATGGAACAAGTGTCCTCCATTTACCACACCTCCCGCCGCGCTCCCAAGCTGGACGTGACTGGTGGGCTGCGCAAACCCCGGCAGCGGGTGGGCAGGGAGAAGGTGGGGAGCGCGGCGGGACCCTCCCTACCTCCCTCAGCCCCTCCCTTCCGTGGCGCATCCTCTCTCCACCCCTCTTCCATTCGTCTGCTTCGCACTCGCCGCCTGCGGGGCTGCCGCCGGGGGCAGGCACCAACAGACCCGGCCCGTTCACCCCTTTGGGGATGTGCTGAGAAGGGGCATCTCCCCTCGGGCCCTACGCGCCTCGTCCTCTGCCTCCCTCCGTCCCACGCCTGCTCCGAACGGCTCGGTCGCCGGTGGCGGACGAGCCCGGCGGTAAGTGCGGGGCCGGGCGGGGCAGGTGCTGTCTCCGGTAGTGCCGGCGGAGTGGGGACCGCTCCACGGCGGTAGCGGGGGGAAGAGGCGGCGGCCCCTCGGGGAGCTCCGGGCTCGGTGGGGAGCGGCGCGGCGGGAGGGGAACGGCTTCGCTCCGTGTCGGTGCTGCCGAGGGCTGGGTTTTCTGTGCCTGTGTAGCCCAAGGGATGTATGTGTGTATATATATATATATACATATAATTAAATGTATATATAAAACATAAGTATTTCCTGTTGAACGTCCTCTTGCGGGCACGAGGGAAAGGGGGAGCGGGGGGGAAGCCGGGCGCTGTGGCCGCCTTGTGCCGACGGCGTGAGCTGGAGCCCACGGGTGCCCAGACGGCTGCCTCACCCGCCCTACCCGGTAGGTGCCCGTCTCTATGTGTGTGCGTTTATGTGGTCACGCCGCTCTGCACGCTCCCTCCCTCCTTCTGCGGGTGCCTGTGTGTTAGCTGATGCACATCCATGTCGCCCGCCCCCGGTCCCCGGGTGTCTCCGCCCAGGGCTGGGGATGGGGCTGAGGATCCTCTCTGTGGAGGAGCCGGAGGGTCCCGCGGGATGGAGGGCCTGCCCCGCTCTCCCCCATTTGGATGAGGCACCTCCCCAGCCGTAGGGTGACAGGTACCGTGGGCAGTTTGGCTGGAGCACAAATATTGCCTTTCTAAACACGCTCGTCATGAGTTAGTAGAAAGCTGCGGCAGCCCAGATGCCTTCCTAGATATCCATTCCTCCTACTCAGCCTCCCGCAGAGAACATAAAATAACAGGCAGCGCTTCTTTCTGTGTGTGTGGAGGGAGAGAAAGGACTCAATAATGGACTTGTTGAAGGGGCACCGACTTCTTTATTTTAATTACTAATATAGTAGTTTCAGTGTAGTGCTGGGTTGTATAGCTGTCACAGAGCTCACTTGGCAGCTTCAGTGCAGTGCTTCTAAAATCCTGCATTCTTGCTCTTGCATTTTAGTAAAACCTCTTCTCAGATCAGATTCCATTCGGGAAAACTCGGTTTCCAGAAGAGTAGTGTGGACTGTGCACAAAATTCTGACTACCGGAAAAGCAGCATTCTCTATTTGCTCCAGTCCTTCTGCATAGTAATGGCAGTTTCTTATAACAAGTGAACAGCTGTCATTTAGGAGGGTGTGGGTGTCTTGTACTTTTATTTGTTTGGGGTTTTTTTGTGGGTTTTGTGTTTGTGGTTTGGTAGGGTTTTTTGTCTTAATTTAAGTTGCTAGTGTTTCTCTAAGCTGGCATTTTCTTCTGGATGAGAGGTGGAGTATCATCAAAACAGGGCTAAATCAGGCAATCACCACATGAACCAAACTGTTCTTTGGAGGAAATGATGTCCTGGTAGGCAAGGAAGGGACTTGTATCAATGACTCCATTTTCCAAACAGAACTGTGCTATTGGCAACCTCTCTGTAGGATTCTGTGGAAACAGGATCCTCAGGCTTTGCTTGGATTGAGGGAGCTGCTCTGCAATGGTGTTTAACTTGCTGTGTACAGCAGCATGTGAGAAAATGTGAAGATGATCACATAATCATACTCCTTTCTACTTATTTAACTGTTCTCTCCATCTGAAATACTGAGTGCAGCCTCGCATACAGAGAGGTGCTTGTGTATTGGTAATAGAGATGAGGATGAAAGCTACATAATATGGGGGTAGAAATAATACAATTTCAAAGTAATTGTGATCCCATTTGGTTTGAATAGAATTTTCTTCCCTTTCAGGGATAAAAAGCTGAAAAAAAAAATCTCACTGAAAGTATCCTGTCTTTTTTTTTTTTTTTAATAGAGCTGTGTGAAGAAATTCTTCAGCCATGGATGTGTTCATGAAAGGACTATCCAAGGCAAAGGAGGGAGTCGTAGCAGCAGCAGAGAAGACCAAGCAGGGTGTGGCAGAGGCTGCAGGGAAGACGAAAGAGGGCGTCCTCTATGTGGGTAGGTGGGCAGCAGGGATCATGCTGCTACTTGGTGTGCCCTGACATTCGCAGCTGGATCCTCATCAGACTTATTCTTCTGCAACCCCCCATATGTAATGGCTCATAGGAGACCATTGTAAAACAAATGAGAGGAGAGTTGTGACTTCCTGAGCTCCAGTTCTTTGAAGCCAAATGTTGGTTCTTCCATCCCTGCATTGTGCTGGTTGTGCACTACTTCTCCATGGAGTGGGGCCACATCTGTAAAGCCATATAGAAGAGGGTCATGTCTTAGGAGGTGCCTTGCAGTACAGGTTGCTAGCTGGCACTCTTTCAAGAGGTTTGCTAGGTTGAGGCTGAAGGGGTTGAGGACACAGTAAAAATAAATGGGGGGGGAAAAAACCCATGTAAAAGTTGAAGTGGAAGGTAGCTTCATAGCATCCCATAGAACATGTGGGGTTTAAGTCATATTTTAAGAGAAGAAACTTGAGAAGTTAGTTCAGGAACTGAGCATAAGCCATCCTGACTGCTTGGCATGTCGACGGTAACATTTTGCATGGCAAAGTGTCATCTCCTCATATTTGGAAATTTAATCCACGTTCTGTATTTATTGTTGCATATCCCTAGCAGATATTTTCCACGACTTCTCAAGGAAGAACCACTACAGTTAATGAGGTAGGGCAATCAGACCCCAAGGTAGCAAAGCAGTCGTTAAGTGACTTATCTAGGACAGACAAGAGTCTTGCACAGAACCAGGGATAAAATTACTTTCAAATCCCAAATTGGTACTTTGATTGCATGATCATCATCTTTGCTTGGCAAGTATCAGGCTTTAGAGGACTGTCTTGCAAATGCTACCATGAAAAATTCACAGGAAAATAATCTGCCAAGATTATTTGAATAAGCAGTCATTAAAAAAAATGGGTCAATTTCTTCTATTAATCAAATAAAGTTTGTCTGTAAAAGAATGGAGGGGAGAAGATACTCTTTTCCATAGGCTCTTTCTTTTTTGATGATTTTGTAGCAGGTCAATTCTGTAATGGAAGCTGTGGTGTATCTGGGGAGATGTGCACAAACACCAAAGAGAAGTTGAACTGAGCTGAAAACCAGAGACATTTCTTTTAAATGGGAGTACTGAAGTCTCTGCAATTCCTATTTCTTTTCAGGATTCCCTCTGCCCATGCAGGCTAGTGTCAATCTGTAACAAATTATTTCTGCTCCAGATAGGTTGGACTACTCATTTGGAATATACTTTTCTCCTGCTGAGCCATAGCAAAGCTCAGTGCTCTTGCCAACAGAGATGGCAGTCATTTTGAAAACTAATTGTAAGATGAGGCTATTTTAAAACGAGCATCTGCTCATTTTCAGTGTATCAAAATAGATGTTCTTTCACTGTACGTTGTGCTTGATGTTGGTGTTATTTTTTTCAGAGGTAGGGCTTTCTTTTTCACAAATTTTGGTTTATTGTAGTTCCTGGCCATGCTTCTGGGATCATTGAGTTCTTTGTATTAGAAACTTACGTTGTGTGCTGAATTAATCTTTGTGGGAGACCTGTTCTCCAGACTGTAATAATATTTGAACCTGGTTCTGCTCCCAGAGGCAGCAGATTTCCTTGTTGTCTTCAGAGGTGATTTTGCTGAGGTTGAACTTTGGAGGGCAGGCTTGCTATTTATTTTGAGAATAAATAGGAAGGACAGCAGAATCCTGAGCAATGATAGGGAGCAGTGCAGATGACTTTAGTAATGGTGAAGGATCCTTCCCACAGCAGATGCCTGCTTTTCAGGAGGAAAGAGCTGTATGCACAGTTTCGGTCATGCAAGTTGGAAGCCTTTGTGTCCCCAGGAGCTCATGTATCTGCATGTGTGCCTGCCCATGCCTTCCTGTAGGGAGACCCAGTTTTCTCAGCTGAAGTTTCAACAGGGTCAAGTAGGGTAAGGGAGAAAATGAGGAGCTAACTGTATTCCTCTCTAATTCCCAAATACACAGCAGGGGTGGCTCTTCTGCTGAGCAGTGTTAGCAAAGGCTGGTGGGATGGTCTCTTCGTTCTGCAGGCTGATAATTGTTGCAGTGCAAAAGGTGGTGAAACCCCTTTATGAGCAGAGGAGAGGAGCAGCACGCTGCATTAATGCTCCTGAAGGTTTCTCCCTCCCTATCTCTATAGCTGGGTTTTCAAATGCAAGTTTCACAGACAGATCATGCTGTGAAAGCTGCCTGACATCTTGCAAAATAGAACCTAACAACACTGGGCTGAGAGCAACTTGTCCATTATTTTTGGTTTCAACAGTCAGCTCCATAACATTCAGCCTTCCACTGCTGCTGGAGAATTAATAGCATTCTAAGTCTTTGGTCCAGATTCCTTTTGTGATAAAGGTCTCCCACTGAAATCAGTGGAATTTAAGGTAATATGTAAAACTTCTGGACCTTTCTGTCCAGGCTGCTCTTACCTATTATGCGAAAGATCGTAACATAATTCTGCCTGGTAAGACTTCTATTAACAAAAGCTGCTGCTTGGGAGGAATGGAAAGTTGTTGTTCTAACTAGTCTATTCATTCTCCCTCAGTCCACTGTCTTTGTCCTGCTTTTTAATACCCAAGGTACTGTTCAATATAGTCTATAGTGTGTTTATATGCTTTCAAGTGGGTTTTTTTTTCTCCATAAATTCTTCTGCTGGTACATTTCAGCATCGGCCAGCTGAAATCAGTGGCTCTGTCTTGATTCATGCAAGAACAGCATCAAGTCCTTTCTTGATGTTAACCAATGGCCTGATCAGTGATTAGAAAGGAAGACTGAGGCTCAGCACTCCTATGCTGCATCATGTAGCATTAATTTTAGAACTGTATCTCTATGTATTCTTCAAGAGCTGTGAGGAAACAAGTGGTAATACTTACCCCCACTCATTTTGAAACCAGGACCTGGGTGTAAGAGTGAGAAGCTCTTGCTTGCTCTTAGTGATGTACTTCTCAAGAGCTTCTCTGAGGTCTGTGTATACTACCATGGAGTTGAACTTTCTGGTCATTGACTCTTGAGTGCATGTCCGGTGCTCAGGAATGGAAGTTTCCAGTTATTTTTTATGTGTTACACCTTAGCAGAACAGAGGAATAGCTTGTCAGGAGCAGGGTGACTAGTGGATGAGTTGTTTACTACTCCTTGCGCTTAGCTGGCACATGGCTTAAAAGCAGAACAGTGCAGTCATGACCTATTTGGCAAGACCATCCAAATTCCTCTGCTGCTGTCTTTTCATAAGATTTCTTATTTTCCTTTGGTAGTAGAAAAGCCAGTGAAGTAGTTGAGGGACTCAAGGTCCTTTTGATGGGATAATGGGCTTCAGCACATGGGAGAAGTGTTTTCCTTAGACGGTGGTTTCTCCTTCCCCTAATTTCTGTTTATGTTTCCTTGTCTTAACCCAGCCCTAGCTAAGCAAATGGAATCTTAGGGATGGTTTGATTGCAATAGTCTGCTCATCTCTCAAAAAACCCAGAAATGAGTGTATTGCCAAACTGTTGATATTTTTGGCAAAGTAAGAATGATGATGATAAAAAATGAAATGAAGAGAGTCTATTTTATTTTTTCTCCGAAAGGCAAAAATTCTGGTTTTGGCTTCTCCTTCCCCTCACACAGATGTGTATTATAGCTTGGAAAAGTAGCATTATCATGTACTACTACTGCTCCTGCATCACCATATTAGTGTATCAGTGTCAGGTTCCTTGGTCTTTATATTATCCCTATTCTGATTCTTCTGTTCCCCTTGTTATGTAGGGTACAATAAGCAAGATATAATCTGATGTTTTGGGAATGCCAGAATGCCAGACAGCTAGTTTCTCTCAAAAACAGTGTGGATGACCAGCTTTTCTTCATTGCCAGCCAGAAGCCGTCCTACTAAATTCAACTGCTTTTATTTATAGGCCTGTTCTGGCAGATCCTAATGTGCTTACAGGTCCTGTTGTAGCTGTGAGTGCAGAAACTGCTACTTCCATTCAAGTGTGCAATAGTGGGGCAAATAGTATCGAGCTCTAACATATGCTGTAAGGTCTGGACCACTGCTTTGCTGGTTGTTTGCCAACTAATGGATTTAGCTATACATATCTCTGTTCTGCATGGCTCTGCAAGCCAAGCTTTCATTGAAGAAAAACCTATCTTCCATTAACAGAAAAGAGACAAGCATTTCTGTATTAGTTGTGGTTATATCATAGAACCAAAGTCCTAAACCAAGTTCCTTGACATTAACACCTTGGATTTAATAAAATGGATTATTCTTTCAATGGTAAGTATTTTCAGTGAGAGAAAACAAGGTCTTTTAAAAGAGAAAATCAGAATAAAGGGAGAAGTCTTCTCAGCTGTTTTATCTCTTCATTACAAGGTTAGTTAAAGTTAAAATCTCATTTTACTTGATGCAGCATTTTTCCCCCTCTTATTTATCATGGACTGGTATTCTGCTCTTGCTCATGGATAACAGGCCTTTTCAGTGCTGTAATCAATCAGATGGTGCCTTAAATACTTGGCTTAAGTTCCATAAATTGTCACGAGAAGCAAGTAGGACATATTGATGAATGAATTTATACTCTATTTCAGAGCTTAATTGTATTATTGTAAAGAATTGTGGACGGGGTTGCTTTCTTCTGATGTATTTCTGCTCATACATTTTCTTCTAATATATTTCTGCATCTATGAGTTTGTATATGAATTTACATGTAATGTTAATCTAAAAACATATAGATGTTTGAAGTGTAACATCAGAAGTATATATTACAATGTCTCAAATAATGAATTACATTCAGACAAAAATTTGAATTAGAAATAAGGTAATCTCTGTGTTGGCAATAAAAAAAGTCATCCTGTCTCTGGTATACTAGGGCATAAACTCTGTCTCTGTAGCGCTTAATTGCACATTGTTAGGCATCATAGTCCACAGATGGTTACTAATCCCTGAAATGTAGCCAAATTATAAAACCTGATGAGGACAAGTAGAACTCTGGTAAGGAAAAAGACATGGAGTTGTGTTTTCATCAGCAGTATGTGCTAATTTGGTTTTCTTCCCATTGAAGACATGAGAGATTGTTCCCTTTCATGCAGCATGGTAAAAAGTCATGGTATTTTTACATGGGTGTTCCAGAAATCAGTTTGGTCTTCAGGATGACAGAGCTACGTTGCTTACACAGGTCTCAGTCTGGTACCAGCTCTAGGTTGCTGTGTGTGGAATCTTTACGTAAGTTGTCACACGTGCCTCTGACAAGAAAGATGCTGGATGCAGCAGATCTTGTGTTTGACCATGGTGGCATTTTCATGTTTGAATCCTTACTTACTGTTGAATGTTTCCCTTTCAGATTAAATTTGGTCTGAATCTGGCTAGCACTACCAGCTCCCCGTGATTTTAACCTTTAGGCTTTTCTGTAGTTCAGTAACAGTTGTTAATCCTTACAAACGGAGATCTGGAGAAGAGTTGTACAATGAAATCGTAAGGATCTTCTGGAAATTTGGCTCTGATCTTATACAAAGGCATGTGTGAGCCTCCTTAAGACATTAACATGGTTTCTGTCCAGAATCATCCATGTGAGTTTGCAAAGTGGGAGGTTTAATTAACACAGCTATTAAGAAAATGTCAAGGAAGTCAGTACATATAAGAAATAAACTGCAGAAATATTTCCAGTATTATTCACCTTTCCATAGTCAATAAACATTCATACAGTTGCTCTTTATTGATGGTTTTGCCCTTTTCCTTAAATTGAATTTCTCTATAATTTTTAACAATCTTAGAAAATACTGTATGTAACTGTCTATAATCTATATATTCATCCCTCTTCATCATCCATCTAGTCTGTACCCGTACTTAATAATATGTCTTTTCAACCTAATATTGTTCTTTGTTTAGGTTCCAGGACCAAGGAAGGAGTTGTTCATGGTGTCACAACAGGTAAGCCAATTACTTCTTGATTTTAACTGCTTCACTATGTTTGATTAACCAACCATTTAGCTGTTAAAGTCTGTGTATTTTTTTGTTGTTGTTGAGAGTACTCCAATTTAGGACAGATGGAAAACCACAGGAAATGGAGTAGCAGAAAACAACATTCATTTTGTCAAAATACATAAACTGTTCTGTAGTCAACTATGTTAATTTAATATACTTGTTTCTGTACGAGAAGGTTTTTTTGAGGGATAGTCTGAATCAGTCAAGTCGTACTGGTAGGAGCCAGAAGAATTGATGAAACCAGATGCCTAAACAGAAGGAAATAACTTGGGGTCTTTCTGTTGTTTGTTTATTGCCAAATGTGAAATATTCTGTGCTGGAAAGTTATAAATTAGTTGGCATTTAAAAAGTGAAGTCTTTCTTAATTATTTTTTTCTGCGTGGAACTTTGACCTAAAGACACTGACAGCCTGGCTTGGGTGCCTATGTTTGTCTCCTTATGATCTGAGGCAGAAAAGTGGGATCTGGAGTAGACGAATGCCACTAGAGAACAACTGTGGAAGGCAGGGGAGGGACTTGGGCATATGAGGAGGACTTTAATCTCCTGAGTTAGGAGCTCATAGGTGGACAGGGCGAGTGCTGGTGGAAGAGGCTGCAGGATCACTGCAGCCAGCTGAAAAAGAACAACTCGAACAGGGGAAAGCAATGGAGAAGGTGCCTGCTTCTTACAGTAGGGACCATGCTTGAGTCGTCTAGACTGTCCCTGGTGAAGTTGGGATGCAAGATGGTAGTTTGACCTCCACAGCCGTTAATGCACAGATGCACAGTCGCTGCTGAGAGCTGCAACCCCAGCGGCACCACCCGAGCTATCACTACGCTGGCTGCTGCGTAGCTGCGGTGCAGAGTAGCTGTCTTAGGGGACCGAGGGGACCGCGCACGGGCAGGAAGAGACTGCTCGCCGGCAGGGGGCGTTCCCCCCGCGGCTGAGCCTGGGCCCGCTGATTGGACGAGCCAGCGAGGGGCGGAGCCTGAACCCTGTGCGCGGGTAATTTACACCGGCCGCCGCTATCACTTCGCTCGCCGCTGGCATGTGCCTGCCCTCGGCGGGTGTACACACGCCAGCTCAGCAGGACTGCAACGGGGGTGCGTCCAGGATCTGTTTTGTGCCGGGAGGAGGGCAGTGTTCTGGGGACAGGGAGGGGTGGAAGCGGGGTATTGCACTGAGCTGTATGAGGAACCCTCTCAGCTGTCACTACAGAGTACGTAGGAGGTGCTGGGTAGGTGGACAAACACATGATAGAAGCCTGTGTAACCACCTTCAGCAAGGGCACACCAACCAAATCCTTGTGCAAGACCAGAGCCAAGATGAAACAGTGGTGAGTTATAGTTATTGTAGTCATTGGTTACTCTTCTGAGCAGAACAAAGGCACCCGTTTGAAGATTAGACCCTCTTTTCGGGGGAGTTTCTGCCCCACTAGAGCACCAACTGGGGATGTCACCAGGTGACTGATGAGCATAGTACAACCTTCAGACCCACCCTTAATCTTTCGTGCGAATGCTAATGATATTGCAACCAGAATGAAAGGTTGATCAAAAGAAGTTTCAGGCTCCAGGGTTGATGCCTCTGCCAGAACTTTGATTTTTATAATCACACTATAGTCTTTGAAACATAAGGTGTGCTAGGGCTTGATGGGGTCCACCTGTCCCAGTGAGGGAAATGTGTCTGCTCATAAGCTGACAGCACTGATTGAGAGGGCTTTAAACTAGTTCATCTGTGCCTGCAGAGAATCCAGTGTGAACTTAATACCCAAGTATCACCTGTGCTTTTAGTAGTTCTTCATCCCAGTCTGAGGTCTGTTTCCGACAACAAACAGATAGTGCAGTTTCAGAAAAGATGTGCTTGCTGCACCCACAGTCATGTTGCTGCTGCAGTGTGGATGTGCTATATCACCCTCTCCATTCCTAGAAGATTCTTATGACTCATCAGCATGTCCCACTGGAGCTGGTTAGGTGGGAAAATATAAGGGAAATGGCTTCTAGGAGAGAAGCAAATTTCAGTTTTAGATAAACTGATTTGAATTTGTCACAGTTATGAGGGGTTTGAAATGTTTTTCAGAATTGCCTAATCTTTCAGCAGCACCAGCACTTTCGGACTTGCAAGTTGATGCCTGGCAGATATGTTCACGCTAGCATTTCTACACTGAGGAAGATTTAATTTGCGTTTTAAATTGATTTGCAGGGATCATTTTAAGTATGAACTGAAACCAGTAACCAGTAATCTGTGGTAAGTGGCAAAATGAGTGTAAGTCTTTGAACTCCACAGTGTGCAGGAAAGCCTCAACTGACCATAGTGCGTTGAACAGAACATGTAATTTTCTGCTGTAGAATATTGGACTTCTTGGATGTGAAGAAAATGCACGGTCAAGAAACTTAAGGTGGTTTTCCTCCAAGAAATTAGAAGACGAGTAAGGGAGGAGAAAAAGATATCTTCTTTCTGTTTCTCCTGTGTACAGCCAGTGTATCATTCAGCTGTGCTCACGTAAGCCTATGCAAAGGATAAAAAGCTGTGCTTAAACAATGGCAATACTTAATATCACAACCCAAATAAATATTTGAGAGGTCAGTTAAGAGTTTTTAGTAACAAAACTGAACAGAGCATCTATGATGGTCCTTCATAATTTAGCCTCAGGCTGAACAGGCATGCTGTTGTTGCAAGGTTTGAGATCTCAGCTTGTTAGACTTCAATTAAAAGAAATATTCAGCGTGATCATTACTATAACCAGTAGAGGATTGCAGTAGAATGAGAATTGAGGCACATATATCTAACACTATCACAGTTTTGGGAACAGCAACTGACAGCACTAGTGAGCAAGTTAATAGAGGTGATATTCACCAAGCTGGGCTGTGGTAGAATAAGTCAAGGGCATTTGCACATCTGTGAAACTTGCTGAAGCACTGTGGCTGTATAGTAGGCTAGCTTAGTAGGAAACTTCTTCCCTTTCTCCTGAGAGAATAACTGATCTCAAAAGCTGTGATTATTCATCTTTATGTGATTGCAACATGTGTAATGAGACAAGAAATTCTGAGTTGATGAATAGAATTTTTGACAGGTTTGAAAACATGCTAGATTTTGTTCTGGAAGATACAAAACGGGCAAAGTCAAACATAAGAAGCGCACATCTGTTATGTGCTGCACCACCTATGAATAGAAAATTGAGAGTAGTTACTGTGAATTTTAGGCAAAACAGTGGTTGCTCCTCACCCACTTTAAGAAATGGGTGACACAAAGTGAAACACATAAAGTTTGGGAATAACAGGTTCAGTGCCACAGTTTGCTTCCTTTTGGCCTGTTAAACTGTTTGAAAGTTGCTTGGCTTTTGGAGGAAAATGTAAAATGGATAGAGGGCATGCTGATTGAAATGTGACAATGAGGAGACTTAATGCAAAATCCAGAGAGCATGGTTTCCGAAGAGAAGCAGTATGGGCTTGGTGGTATGAGAACAGAGAAATTAAAACCAAATAAATGTAAGCCTGTGAGAAGTTGTTATGGCAAGCAGGGTCAAACCAGATTTGGGTTCGTTATAGTGATCTAAGAGATATGAAGACGCTGATAAATGCAAATGAAGTTGTCTTAGAAATCAAACCCATTTAAATTAACTCTGTTAAAGATCCTGTGACAAAGCTGCCTTTTAAAGTGCTTGTAAAGTCCTACCTGTCTCTTCTCATAGGGCTAGGACTTAGATTTAGTGGTCTTATGATGCACTAGGCTGTTAATATCATGTGAAACCTGAGGTGAAGTAACACATTTCATGTCAGTAAAAATGACTTGAGGTTGAAGACAGTGAAATGTGAACTAGAATCACAAATCAAAATGTGTGTGTTCACAGCTGTGCATTCAGTCCTCTCTCACTGTCAGAGTTCTAAGATCTTGCTATTTTTGCTATTCTGGAGTAGTTTGCCTTTTAAAGCCCTTTGCTGGTGAGGGGTCTGGGAGGTGGCATGCCTCAAAGCACTGAACAGCTAATACGCTTTTCTGTCAGTTGCTTCCCAAAGCTGGAAATAATAGATTGAGATGTTTCTTGCTTTAAACAAAGCATGGCCAGATTGTACCAGGTTTAGTGGCATCAAGACACTGTAAAATGAGGTTACCAGTCCGTGATTCACAGGAATGTGGTGAGCATGATATTTGTCAGGTCAGCCTTTCTCAGTACTTCTGAAGATGAAGTTTTAGTTACTGGTTTTATCGGGTGTAAGCTTGTCTATCTGACTTGCCTGCTTACTTAATGTGTCTACTGGCCTTTGATTGTAAAAACATAATTAATTCATCTTGCTTATCTCCAAGGGATAAGTGTTCAGAAATGTACAGTATCAAAGATGAAAAATTTACAGCCCATCTCCTGATAATTAAAGTAAAACACTGGTTTGTATGGAAGATCAGGGCCAAAAAGCCCTTGATACTTCAACCGTTCCTGAAGCCAAGTCAAGACACAATATCAACAGCTGTGAACTATAGTCAAGGGTTTTACTCAGTTCTTTGATCATTCTAGTAATTCTTAACATTTTTAGTCTTGGTATTCCTTTTGTGTTTTGACTTCATGAAGTTCCTCACTGTAAACTGTATGAATTAAATAAGCCCCAATGTATTTATGGTCTCTTTGTAAATGAATTCAGGTACCTAAAGCAACCTTCTTGTCTGAAATACATATTCAAAAGTATATTTAATGCAATAAGGGTAATTTCATTAATTCAGAGAAATCCAGTGATTTTCACTTACTTTTATTATTCAAAATTGGAAGCAAATAGTTTTCATCTTGAATTGCTCCGAAGGTTTCACATTGTTGTCATTGACCCTTTTGTCTATAATAAGTAGGGAAAAGAAAGCTTCTGTGCTAATAATTTTTACACAGTACTATAGTCAGCATTAGAACTTCAATTTCAAAGTTAGCCTTGGTATGGTCGTTGTACACCATCCCAGGATCATTTACTGGAACAGACAGTGTCTGTGTAGGTGAACAGCCCAGCAGAGCCCTGCAGAAGCTGATTTACTGTGTTTCTCAGCATGTGATGCAAAGCAGACATCAACTTTATAATGGCTTAATGGTTTAAGATCATGAAACAGCCTGGCATTCAGAATAATTTAATTAGATTCTATCAACCCGCTGTGTTTTGAACTGATTTGTTTGTACACGCTTAATGCTTTTCCCCTGTTACTATGAACCGTAAGCAATAAAATACACGAGACTGGGAACCTATTTTATTTTTTCTTCTGTCGCTAGGTTTTCAGAGCTGAAGGGTCACCAGGCTGGAGCATATTTGCAGAATCACTTGAGTAATAGGGACTTTTATGGTGTTCAGGTGTTCCTTAGACACAGGAAAGAAGACACTGGTATGAGTGCTATTGAAAATCTGTGCTATGTATATAGTTGTCTGGATTTATCTCCATGGCTCTGATTCCTGAAGCAGTATATGACAGATCTTTTATGGTGCCTCCTGTGTCAGCTTTCTTATGCTGTGACTGCGTGCTGGCTTTGGTTGGAGTAGAGTTAGTTTTCTTCATAGTAGCTACAGGGAGCTGTGTTTTGGATTTGTGCTGGAAACAGTACTGATAGCACAGATAGTTATTTCTGAGCAGTGCTTGCACAGTCCAGCGTACATAAAAGGGTACTGGTGGGCTTTTGGAATAGCTGCTTTCAGTACAGAGGTTAACCAGCTCCCTAGCTTGCCTGGTCTCTCAGAGCATCTGTCTGTGGTGGGGTTGCTGTGAATGGAAGACCAGCAGGTGCCAATCGCTACTGTGGCAATGCACTGGTGACAGTGTCTCGTCAGTTGATGCTCCTTCTTCCTATCCATAAGTTGATGGCAACTGGAGAGCCAAGGAGTGATCAGTAAGGCTGGTTCACCCAGTGCAAAGAAATATCTAACCGAGAGTAGAGGCTAATAGTGGACTATTGAAGCCTGAACAAAGTCACTGTGCCATTCAGTGCTGCCGTACTAAATGTGCTAGAACTCCAATAGAAGCTGGAGTCAAAGGTTGCCAAATGTTATGCAACAACTGAGATTGCCAGTGAGTTTTTCTTGACCCTTTTGGCAGCAGAGTGCAGGATGCTGTTTGCTTTCATATAGAGCGGCATCCGTTACACTTGGAATCGACTTGCCCAGGGGTTGAAACACAGCCTTACCATCTGCCATGGACTGATCAAGACTGCACTGGAACAGGATGAAACTCCAGAACATCTGCAATATAATGATGACATGAGGAAGTGTTTGGAAAGGGGAGAATAATTCAGGTTCTTATGAAAGCTGTTTTTTCCATAAAACTAAAGAAGGACAAGGGACCTCCACAGGATATCCAGGTTTTGGGAATAAAATAGCAAGATGGACATCATCAGATCCCAGCAGATGTGATCAAGATAACAACAACCTCTCCACGAACTAATAAAAA
Organism: Ara ararauna; assembly: GCA_028858755.1. NCBI lineage: Eukaryota > Metazoa > Chordata > Aves > Psittaciformes > Psittacidae > Ara > Ara ararauna. The sequence continues at coordinate 50,741,888 of CM054376.1, read as the reverse complement.
AGAAACAAACACTTTTTTAGGTGTTGTGGTTGTTTTTTATGTGTTTTGAGAATGTACATTGCAGGTAATTGTCTGATCATAAACCCTCTCTATCAAGTAACCTGGAAGAACAATGACTTTGAGGGGGGCCCTGAGTGGCAACAAGCTTTTGAACAAATTAAATGGGAGATGGTTCGTGCAGTAGCGCTTGGGCAGGACAAGATGTGAAAAATGTGCTTTATGTCTCAGCCCCACCTGGATCCTCTCTTTACACCCCTGCCCCAGAAAGTGGTGGCTGAGGTTAAAACCATCTCAGTCTGAAATAGTAGTCTTGAATATATTGCTTTTGTTGCTGCTTTTTTTTTAGGTATCTTATTGTTGTGCTATTACACAGTGTTGGCCACCTGATTCTTTGCTTTTTTGTTTTGCTTGCATGTACTGAGCCTTTCCTAGGGTAATGTGTTTCTGGGAGGACGAAGCAGACTTCAGACAGCCTTCTCAAAACATTCTAATAGTGGGAATGGCAGCTGCTGGGTAGTTGCTTTCAGATAGTCTGAGAAATGTGAGTTTAATAATGGTTTCAGGAATTAGGTGTTTTATATTGCAGCATCCACAGTGTAGTCAATTTCACTCTATTTCTCGATATTTTGCTTTTGAGATGCAATTTAAGATCTTGAGAAGATAAGACTATTTAAGACTACTGACAATGAGCACAGAACAGCCATGCTTTATCATTTTATGAGAAGAGTCTGCTTAAGAGCAACTGAGCCTTTGTCAGCAGCAAGCATGAGAAATTTATCTCTTAACTGTTCTGACATTCAATGTACTTCAGAAAAAGGAGTTTTCAAAACGTAAGTTTTTTTCTATACAAGAAAACTAACAGAAAAAAAATTATATAAAAAGGATCCTGATTTACGAATCTTCTGTTGGTTTTGTCTTGTGTCCCAGGAAAGGAAAGAGATGGCAGAAAATAAAAAGCAATACTGAAACTTACCCAGAACGTATCTCTTTATTTCTCTTTATTCTCTTTATTTTTGCCTTTTTTTTTTCTCCTAGATTTCTTGTAGAATGCAACTTTAAAATGTATTTTTTCAAGATGCTACTTTTACTGCACAGCTCTGAGATTTTGTCTTACCTTGCTAAATAACATGAAAGTGTTAACAAGTTTGGCTCATAATGTTACTCGGTTTGCTTCTGAAAGACTGTGCACAATTAGATCTTAACACTTTTTGGAAGACATGATGTATTACTGGGTCATACACCTTAAGATATGTGTTTGCAAGAACTAGTGAAAAGCTTCCTATATAAACTTTATGTCTACAGTCCAGAGCTTTTCGTGATCTGTAGCCAGTAATAATCAAATGGGGCATCTTAACAGATATTTTTCTGCACTTGCTAGCATTATGTCAAACCTTCCCTGAGGGCAGCATTTGCTTTTCAGCAAAACCTACATTTGATTATTCTTTTTTTCTGGAAAAAGCATGGCAATAGAATACTGGATGGACCCAGTGACATTTCTTGTGAATTTGTATCTTATTAGCATGCAAGATATTCAGAACAAACTGTCTGTTTCTATTTTCAAACAATGTATGTAGTCTGTTGTTGTCCCACTCTATAACAAAAGCTCCTGGGTTTGGTCGTATTGGAGATAATTGTTTACTAACTTTTCAAGTTAAAATGAGTGTTAACTGATTTATCAGGGGATACTTATTATTTGGGTCTTTAATGAAAATCACATAGTAGGCGCATTGTTTACCTTTCTAGCTTTTTTCTAATTGTTGTTATTTAATGTCAGTCATAGCAATCTGTGCTGCCTGCCCTGTGATATGGACAGCTGATACTATTTATGTAAGGAGTTAATGAAATATAACTTGCCTGAGAAAGACTTGTTTTCATATGTCACAAAAATGTCTCTAAAAGGGTGACTTATCTGCCAAGCAGCATCCTATCCTGTGCTCATTAGAGGGTACAAATAGAGCTATGAATCCGTTTTATGGATCAGATGGGATTTGGGCTGAAGGAAAGTATAGGATTAGTTAGAATTACAAAATTATATGCTGTATGTTTTTGAAGAACAGTCCCTTGCTTACATGAGTAAATGTGTTTTATACCAAAAGTCTGCCTGCGTAACTTTAAGGCATGAAGTCATCCTGTCTCTTTTCTTAGAGTGGTTTCACTATAGTGTCAGGCTACTGTCAGAAAGAGCCCTTGGGGGTGAACGAGCAGAAAGAACCCAGTGATATTCTGAAAGGTAAAATAGCAACTGCTGATGTATATGAAGGCTAAATGAGTTGTTGTTTCCCTGGGGCTTAAAAGTTAGCTATTAATCCAGTTTTCTTTGACATCTTTGGCATTCGATCTTTTTGTAGATTAGTGTGTTATAGATGGATGCATCAGCAATGGGACAGAAATATCAGAGAATTGAATAAAAGGTTGTATTTGAAATTCTCTGAGCAGCAGCAGCTCTGCTTATTTATCAAGTCTATTTTAAGAAAATAATAAAATAATAATCAATGGCTTTTGAGTAATGTAAAAAAATCTTCTTTCATGCTCTGTAACATGCAGTAAGTGTTTGGTGGTCTAATCAGAATGCATTTCCAAACTGGGATATATTGAAGGCAGTTATTGTATGTTACACAGTGAGTTGGGCATAATAAAGGCCCTCAAGTAATGACTTCTGTTCCCTGAAGTACAGCTAGACGTGAATAAAAATGTCAAATGTCTTTCACATGAAATAAATTGATTCACAAATAAGGCTTATTTTTACTTCTGTTGTTACAGTGTTACCTGATGGATAGTCTCATTTCTTAAGATCCACTTGGGGTGCACAAAATGTAATGGCCTTACAGCTCTTCATGCTGAGCTGTCAGTGATAGATACAATTCTCTGAAAAACTTACAGCTGCCAGAGCTATAATAATAATAATGTGTTCTTCCATCTTCTGCTTCTCCTCAGTGGCTGAGAAGACCAAAGAGCAAGTGTCTAATGTTGGGGGAGCTGTGGTAACAGGAGTGACAGCGGTGGCCCAGAAGACAGTGGAAGGAGCAGGGAACATTGTTGCAGCCACTGGCTTGGTAAAGAAGGATCAGTTGGCCAAACAGGTTTGTTTATTTACAGTCTTTTCCAGGTGAAGAAGTGGAAGATAATTCATCTTCCTGAACCTCAGGGTGGATGGAGTGTTTTTTTTTTTATGTCTGTCAGTGGTATGACTGCAGGATGATTTGTGTCATGGTGGACAAATGAGCAACAAAGAAAACACCTGCTGTTTATTGCTTGCATTTTGAGTGACTTACAGGATTTGAGAACTTGAGTAGGATTAAGCATGGACCTTTACTGGTGTAAAAAGTCTCATTGAGTCTGAATTGTGTTTTACTGTGTAATCTAGTGGTGATTCTGGACTCAGTCTCTGGTAGGGGACAGCAGCTGCAGGATTGCTGTACAGTTGAATGGGAAGATAATTATTTTCCCAAATAATTTAGGATTGAAAAGCAAGCTACTACAACTGAAAGGTCAAACAGAAAATCTCAGGTTTAACAGCACAATTTATATTCTCTGTAGATGAAGAGCAGAAGGGTCTGTGTACCAATCCAGTCAGTGGTTAGATACATTGCATCTACAGTCAAGATCCAGTTTCAGAGTCACTATTTTCCATTAATATAGTGACATGAACTCAAATGTGCCTCCAAACTATTCTGAAATCTTCAGATTAAGTTTGCTCTAGTTCATCCTATAAAACATTCTGTGGATATTTTTATTCCAGCACCAAGGTGAATATGAAGTATTTGCTCAATAAAAAGTGTTACTACATTTTTTGGTCGCTCATACGCTGAAGTTACGTTTTTGCACTTACCTTAGATGAAAAGTGACCCCATGTAGCTGGTGGGAATGATGCTTTTCAGAATGTGTACAGTGCTGTTTGGGACAAAAATGGCCCAGAAGAGACAAATAACCTCCTCTTGTAGTGTTCTCTGAATGAACATTTAAGTGTTAGAGAAAAAAATAGGATTATGAAGAATATTAGTATTTGCACAAAAATATGGATGTCATACGGATTTAGCATGAAGAAGTTCTATCACGTCTCTTATTTCCAGTTAATGTCCAGTGGAGTTGTTAAAATTGAATCCTTAAGAACTCTTCTTTATCTCTCATTGAAGTGCATTTCTGTCTGTCTGACAAATCCTATCTGTGCTTTAGTTGGGCGGAGAACGTGGTATGACATTGTGGTAGGCATTCTCTCCACTGTAGTGGATTGGTCTTGAAAACATCTCACAAGAGGTTTTATTCTCTTACAAAGCAGTTTTTCAGTTTTCCTGCAGTCTTTTTAGTCCTTTTTTTGTTCAGTTGTAAGTAAAACGTTGCTTTTGATGAGGACATGGTCTTGTTATAAAAGCGATGTTGAAGATCTACAAAATCGAGTATCTAATGAACTTCCAGGGGATACACGAGGATGGTGGCAAGCATGGTCACAGTAGTGTCTACCCTTAGTTTCTGCTAAAGCTTTTCCGTGGTTCTATGCTAAGAATATCCTTTTCTGTCCATAGCTCTTCAAACAGTGTCATAAGGATCATTACTGCTGTAACAGGCGATTACCTGCTTTAGTATGGACTATACCTAGTCTTTTTTAATGTTAATATATACATATAGATCCTTATAAAGTATGAAGTAAATCTCTGATGACTTTTACTTAATTCTGTTCTGTATATTGTAGAGCTTAAATATGAGTCATGATAGCTGTAACAGAATAAAATCACATCTGTGAAACTAAATAACATCCATAATGTACATGCATATTATTCCACAGCCTTATAAATAGAATAATTATTTTGAAATGGTGCTTTGTTCTTTGGATACGCAAAGCCATTCATTTGATTCCTGATACTGGTATTTTTAGACTGATACTCTGTCATCTATGCAGTCTCGTTTTCTAGTTGACTGTATCTACAGCTTCTAGCAGACTGCTCTGCGTCTCTGTCCCTCACTGTTTTTGCGAATGAGTAGCCATTTCAGAAATTTAACATCAAAATTGAACCATGTAAAGGTACTCTAAAAGCAATTATTTTTTGTATTCCTGTGCAGTTCAGAGGCGTAGGGGACAGGTTTTCTTTCTTTTTTTTATTTTTTCCTGGATTTTTTTGTAAAACTGACAGCTCTGTGAGGATCAGGTATGGCCATTCCGAACACCAGTGGGACAAAAGGTATTCTGCCTTGTAAGAAATGGGGCAAGTCTTTCTTAACTAAGGGAAGGTGTCAATGAGGCATACTGTCAAAGTATCAATGTAACTCTTTGTATTTTATTGCTGTAAGTTTATGTCTCTTAAGGTTGTGATATCTTTAGCCTACCCTAAACTGGGAATAAGAGACTGTGACTAGCAAATTCATTCCTTGTGCTTCTGCATGGCTAGCCAGTGCCTTTGACAGGTTATTCTTCCTATGAACATCTATTTGGAGCTGTTCTAAAGCAAATGACAGTGTATCCCATATGCACAAGGAACACCTTCCTTACACAGTGTAAGCAAGTCATGGGATTTGACAGGGTATTGCAAATGAAGCATATTCAGGTGAAAGTGGATAGAACCATGATTACAGGCTATCTTTCCATGGAAGCCTGAAAGGCATTAGCCAGTAATCTGTTATTTAATTTGACTTCTAAACTTGAGACAAATTATTTCTTCCAGTTCATATGGACTTCTTATTTGAACATAATTGAGTCCAAATCCTGCAAATGAACGTAGTGAATGGTGATCTCCTGAGGCACCTTCCAACCTGAATTATTCCTTGAACTGCTATAAACTCAACCTCCATGCAACTGAAGGAGTTTTCTTATTTGCCATTAATTACAGGATCATGAATTGTGGAACAAATATAGAATCATAGAATACCTCAAGTTGGAAGTGACCATAAGGATAGAGTCCAACTCCCTGCTTCTTGCTGGGATTGACTGCTTCCAAACATGTGTCTGGAAGACTGTCTGAGCAAATGGTCATTGCTGGAGTCTGCTATTAGTGATCTGCTTGCCTTTGTGAAAGCCTGCAATCTTGTGGTATGACTGGTTTTGACTTTCAACTGCTTGAAAACAGTCATAGTGTTTCTTTACCCGAGGATACAACAGTATTTATGCAAAGGAAATGCTAAGCTGATTCTTGGTAAAATGCTTTCTTGAGAAGCTTGCCTGAGGATGCAGCCTTTAATACCAGCATGTTTTGGACCATGAAGCACAGGTTTAACCACCCAACTGAGAACAGGCTAGAGGGCTGCTGTCATGCCAGACTGTCACCTACCCACTCCACAACCTGTGTAAAAAGGCAGTGAAGAGTGACAGCTGAGACTAGAGACCCACAGGGCTGACTTGATAGTGCCCGTCACAGGACTGCCCAGGGCATTTACGCTTTTGCAGAAGCTCACTGCTTGACACAGCAAGGGTACTGGTGGTTAGTGGGTTTGAGTTAATTATAAAAGGGTTTAACAAGCTTCAAATAGCATGTCAACAAACAACAAAACAATTCTGAAGATTATTTGGATTCCACAAATTTTTATGCACTGCCAGCGTGCATCTACTTACGAAGTATTTCTAATGCGCACTATCGTTTATCATACAGCTTATTAGAAATAAATTGCTTTTAATAAACTAGTTGTAAAATTGAGTCTAATTTTAAAACCTGCTCGTAGTAATACTGTTATTTGTGATCAGTGGAACTCTTCCTGGAAGCAGAGAAGAAGCTGCTTCTCGTTTTCATGCTTTCTTCTCTCTGTTAAGAGAAGATGATAAGCTGATGTATTGGATTATACAGATAAAACATTTGTTTTAAATATGTTCTGTACCTATGCATGGTTTATTTCTGTGTACAGTGTAAATGTGCTTCTAAATGAATTGATGTTTTTTTGAATGAAGATTAATGATATTTGTGTTTAACGTATAAAATGTTTTTTCCCCAAGTTAAGAAAGCTGTGAAATCCTTTGAATATTCTATTTTCAGCTCAGCATAAACATAGATACAGATAGTATGGAGGGGTATGAGCTAGTGAATATCTAGTGTATAATGTTTCCTGAGAACAAAATATGGATTACAAGGTTTATTATTTTCAGGTAGGTAATTAACTAATTGAAGTTCTTAACCTCAGCAAATTAATGTCATTTGGTTCTGTAGCATCTCACAAATTAATCAGTTGGCAAATTCTATGATTTCTATGGTGAATAGTTTTATTTATACTGTTACAGCACCAAAATCCCTAGTCAAGTTAAAAGCCCAAGGTACTTTGGGTACCATGCAAAGATATAGTTACCTGTGTTTTGTGCGCTGTAGACGTTACTAAACAGAGGAGCAGGCCTTGTCCTTACCATGTTTGGGATCTATATGGGTCATGTTTGGTATCTATTGTGCTAAATCCTTTTTCTTTCTAAACTGTCTTAGTTTAACACATTTACGGTAAATAACAATTTAAACACAGACATAAAATTAGCAGTAGTAGCTAAGATGTAGATAGGTAGTATACTTAGAGAGCAGGTAATACAGCTCATTGGTTTAATTACTAGGCTTTCAGAGGAAAAGATGACTGGAAGTGGAAACACTCAATCAAGGCGTTAAGCATTTTTTATTTTTTTTTATAGAAAATATTATTTAACAAAAAAGCCCTTACTAACTGCATTTGATATGAAAATTAATATAGAATGAAAGCAAGGCAACTTTGCTGTATCTTCTTCCTTCCCTCCCAGCTTGTGCTTCATGGGAATCCTTAGGGTTCAGATGCTGTCCTAGCATAAACATCCAATGCAGTGGACCCCACAGGTGTAGAGTATTTCTTGTCTTACTGTTTTTCTTGCCCAGAATCAGTTTTTCCATGGGCCATTATACATTGCTTTGAATCACAGTGAATCCACTTTGGAGAAACTCCATAATCAAATATACCAATATGTAGGAGCCTTTTCATCCTTTTTACAGGGAAGATCCATGAGACATTGTGCACTGCTGAGAATAAAGACATGATGAAACACCTTTTAATTTTGATGAAAGCAACTCAGTTTTGATTAAGACAGAAAGCATCACAGCCAGTGCTGCTCCAGCCAGCAGCTGTTCGTTTGTTTGGATAGTCTTACTGGGAGAAAGGATGCAAGTCCTGTAAGCGCCTCTGAAAACGTGTCTATCTTTCAGTGGCAGCATGGAGGTTTCTTTTCTGGTTTATTAGACACCCATTTTTAAAATGCAAGTGATATCACATCTTTCAAAGATTTCTGTTTTTTCTTGTTGCAGACTAAGATTCCTGAGTGTTGCAAAGAAGTTTTAATTATCACATGGAGCTAAAAGCCCCAAACAAAAAAACCCCCCACAAATCAATATTGAAATCTTTCCTTTTTTTTCCACTTTACATTTTGATTTTTTTCTAAACTGCTATCTACTTTTAAAGTCTTTCTATAGAAATCTTATGCTGAGATAACCAGAAACTTAAGATTGACATTTGACTTGTACGGAAGTTATCTTGGGTAGTAGTTCCCAAAGTTTAAATGCCAACATTAAAGTCCCCATCGCTATTTTGATAGTCCTGTTGCTACCTTCATACAATATAAATGCCTTGCTTAGTACTTGAAAAAGCTCAAAGAGGCATTTTCTCATTTTGTCTCTTTTTATCTTTTTGAGATATATATTGCATATTTTATTTCCTACTCTGCTATAATACTGACTTATGGAAAATTCTTGAAAATATTAAAACTTCATTTTAATGTACTTTTTCATGAATAACATTCCAGAAATAGGTCCAATCATGGCAGAATTTGAATTTAGGTGCATTTTGATAGATTATTAAGTTTTTTGATTATCATTGTATTTAGTATTCTGTACAGGATGCTTGCCTTGTTGAAGGATCACTATTCCCCATCTTCTTTTCTGTATGTGAGTCAATTAAGCTTGAAAAGTTTAGCACAGAAGAACACAAAGGAAAAGCTATGGAGCAGAGATATCCAATTTCTTCCTTCAGAAAGGGAGAGAGGTTTCTCCACCTTTCCATTACATTTTGTGCCATTAGCCATCTGATGTCCAAAAAGGCTAATATACCCCAACACAAAAACAGGACAGTAAGTGTGAGTTACATGAGACTTATACTATTGTTCTTTAGTGGAAATAAGCAAGTTTATTCATTTACTCTAGAGCTTACCACAAGGAAAAAGTTAAGCCTTGAATTAAGTAAAGAAATGTTGATAAGATTTTGGCATGGCAAGTGCTGAAATAGCCTTCACTCAATTAACTTCCAGAGTTGACACTCTTCTTGTAGACACTACAAGTAGCAAGAAGGCTGCTGGGGTGCAGCAACATCTAATTGCCCTCTTCAACTACTTCTTGCTGTTTATAGTTCTAATATAAGGTCACAGTAGAGAATGGAGAAATTTATGATTAAGTATCTAGATCCCTTAATCTAGATTAAGGATCTAGGTTTATGATTATGTAATCTAGATCCCTAGCAAGCCTGCCAAGCAGCTAGAGGTCTAAGCCTCTATACTTCAGCCAAGCAGTGCCAGTCCTGCCATGTGGTCCAGTGCACAGGGATGGGATTTTTGGTTGTTTCAGGGTGAGCCCAACCATGGCTCTGATGTGACATTCATGCTTGTTTGATCTTTAGGAGCAATTACAGCAGTGGCTTAGAAAGCTTACATACTGTGGTTCCTGGTGAGATATAGAGCAGACAGTAAACCTTCCACAAGGAAGGCAAAGAGTTCTAGATTATGTATAGGAGAAGGCCTGCTCAGGTAGTCACAACTCAACATCAACCAGAAAATAGTTGCTTTCAAATTTCTATTTAAATCTTCCTATTTGAAGAGCATGTAGTTTGAGACAGGTTTTACTTTTTCTCTTACAATTTTATTTCTTGATCTATGCATAATGTATGAGTGACTGCTGCAGAACACAGCAAACATTCAGTGGCAGTTAGCACTGTTTCCTTTTTTTTAATGTCTGTAGATGGATTGAGAGTGGAAGAACGAGGAGAGAGGTTCTCCATTAGGGGATCCACATTGCTCAGGTGCTGAATAACTGACGTCTTCTCTTAAGAGAAAGTATTTGCTGGCTATTTCTTTGAATTCACAAAGGAAGTGGGACTGTCAGTGAAGTGATGTGTCTCTTTGATTGTAGCCTAGCTGGACTGATTTATTTTGCCAGGGCTTTTCTTGCTAGTCTCAGAATTAATGATGGTGCATTGTATTAAAACATCTGTAAAAAATCACTTCTGTAAAGCTAATCCATGTTCTTAAAACAGGAAACAGTGATTCATTATGAATCATAAGGCATCCTTAGGCAGGGAATATTAAGGATTTGAATCTGCTTTATGTACACAATCAAATCTTTCCTTCATAACAGTGCACAAATTTTTTGGATAGGAAAACTCAGGAATAGTCTAGGTTGTACAGAGGTATGAATGTTAGTAGGCTTGTGAAATGACATTGCGATCCTGTATGAATGCTCTGTATTGGAATGCAAGTGGCTTTGGTTCAGCAATATGTACTTTGTTTCCAAATTAATTCAATAATTACAGTGGAGGCAGTTCCATTAGTACAGTTCTGTTTTCCTTTGGTTTTTCATATGGACGAGTCTTATGTGTGTAGCTTAGTATATGCTGCTACTGCCTAATGTCACTCAGATTCTAATGTTTAAAAGCAATTTTATTTGGTGAAATATGCTAATGATGCCTGCAGAAAATAGATTGATAACTGGGAAGGCCACAGAAGTCACAAAGCCAGCAAGGACATACTGTGGTTTTCTTCTACCTTTCTTTTGCTTTATGATAAGATCTTACCTGTCACTTCTTGTCGGCAGCTATGTGTACATTCTGGTAGAGCTTCTGGACGCGAGTAGCTTAACTTTATTTCATTCTAACCACCACATTTTGAAATATTTAAAATTCAGCTGGAGAAGATAAGGTGAATGTGCACAGAAAATAACAATACTTGGGGGGAAAAAAACAGATTGTGGAAAATGGATGACTCCAGGTAGTAGTGCTAGCATTTCTGTGTTTGTTGAAAAGAGTGTTGAAGTGATGGGAGGATTTTGAATTGTAGCCTGTGTTTCCTGGCCTTCCTGGATAGCAGAAAAAATGCCTTTTCTGCTGTGGGGCAAGTTGACAGTTTTTTTTCTTGGAGGGGAAACCAGCAATATATAAAGGATGACTATGTTCACTGTGGCAAAGCATTTCCATACATTGACATCTGTATTCTAACAGAACTTGAATTGAGTTGCAAGGGAAATTAACTTGTGTGTTATCAAAATACCCTGGTGGTTATTGTTCTTCAGTAATTAAGGAACAAATATGAGTTTAATGTAAAGATCTTGTGAAATAACCTGGTTTCTTAATAACACTCATGCTGTGAGATAACATTTTAGCTCAGACTGGTGTTCCTGGTCTACCTGCTGCCTTCACAACTTCTGAACATAATGAATTCCTAATTAACTGTGGAGGAATTAAGTTGAGGAGCTTTTGGGTGGCATCATATTGCTCTTTGCTTTGTAGCAATTGATCAGCCACAGATTCTGCTTTGACCTTGGAGAAATGAAGTAGCCCTATCCTTAAATTGAAGAACGGGAATTGTTTGCTAGATGATGGAAAGGTGAGCACATTCTCCACTAGGAGTTGTTCGTATGTCATGATAATCAGATAATATGTGTAATATCTACCAGTAGCAAAACATATTTTCATTTCTTTTTCTGTAACTCGTGAGAGAGAACCAAAAGAACCTACCCATCCTTTTACTAGGAATCCAACTTTGACATTTATTGTATGGGTTTGCTTATCTGCAGCCTATGCTCTTTTTTTCCTCCCTCTTCTGCTCTTTACTTCAGTTTCCCTTCTACCTATTATATCCTTCATTTCCAATTTTCTTTCTAACTGACCTAATATGCCCAGTAGCATGTTCCAATCAGCTGTTTGTCTCCCCTGTGTATGTATGGCTCTGCATTATTGCTGCAAAAGAAGCATGACCAGCAGGCCGAGGAAGATGATTCTCCCCGTGTTTGGCTGTCTTGAGACCCCACCCGGAGTGCTATGTTCAGCTTAGAGCAGATTTCCAGTACCTAGAGGGGGGGTCTACAAGGAATCTAGAGAGGGACTTTTTACGAGGACATGGAGTGACAGGGCAAAGGGGAATGGCTTTAAGCTGACAGAGGGGAGATTTAGATTAGATATTAGGAAAAATTCTTTACTGTGAGGGTGGTAAGACATTGGAGTAGGTTGCACAGAGAAGTAGTAAATGCTTCATCCCTGGCAGTGTTCAAGGCTGGGTTGGACAAAGCCTTGGGCAACATGGTCTAGTGTGAGGTGTGCCTGCCCATGGCAGGGGGTCGGAACTAGATGATATTAAGGTCCTTTTCCAATCCTAACCATTCTGCTGGGAAAGTTGGGGCTGTTCAGCCTGGAGAAGAGAAGGCTGCATGGAGACCTCATAGCAGCTTTCCAGTATCTGAGGGGGGCCTACAGGGAGGCTGGGGAGGGACCCTTCATGAGGGACTGTAGTGAGAGGACAAGGGGGAACGGGTTCAAACTTAAACAGGGGAAGTTTAGATTGGAAATGAGGAAGAAATTCTTTACTGTAAGGGTGGTGAGGCACTGGAATGGGTTGCCCAGGGAAGTTGTGAATGCTCCATCGCTGGCGGTGTTCAAGGCTGGATTGGACATAGCCTTGGGTGACATGGTTTAGTGGGAAGTGTCCCTGCCCCTGGCAGGGGGGTTGGAACTAGATGATCTTAAGGTCCTTTCCAACCCTAACTATTCTATGATTCTATGATTATGCAAGTCTCCTAGGCTAATGTTGGACCAGTTCCATTTCACCATGTCCCAGTCTTTCCTATACATCCATCTGTGGAATTTCATGCAGTACTCAGAAATGTATTTCATTTTTCCTTACTCTAAATAGTTACCAATCCCATGTTAAATATTCAGGAAGGTGCTGCCTGCTGAGAGGAATATGTTTAAGTTCGTTTAGGGATGATTCATATTCATGCCAACTATTCTTGTTCTTGCCCACTGTTGCATGAAGTTTTGGCTGTTTCAGATGGGAAATAGTTTTATGTAATCCATGATAATTGGACAAACTTGATAGTAGCATTTTTATGGAACTTAAGCTACAGGTTTTGTAAGCTTTCAATCATTACTGGGTTACAATAATGGTGTCCTTAGCGTCTTCTTCTATGGTTCAGTGTTCCTTTCCTCTGCTGGACAAGATGGAGTGTATAAGCCTTGGAAGGTAAGGATCTTAAATGTAATTCATTCAATGCCTATCTGGAAGTCATTATCTTTCAAGGGTTTGTGATGATAGCTGGTGCCATTTGCTAATACTGTCAAAGCCAAACATTGCAGCTGGGAGGTTTTTAGCTAGCAATGAAAGTTTATGGTGCTGAAGTGACAATTTGGGAAAGCACTGCAATGTGTGTTTGTGTCTGCCAGTCTCTGTTCAGCAATGCACTGCAATGGGATGCTTAATAGGTACGAGTGGCAAATTGAGGTCCTGGATTTATATGGGTATGAGGGTTATATAAACTTCAAAATGATTCAGGACTGAAGTGTGGAGGAAATGTCTCTCTGTGGAGAAATAAATTAATCTGCATTTTCAGAATATCAATCCAATGTCATCTCCTAAGAAAACAAACAAATTCCACCTGTAGATTAAGAGAAGAGTAAAGAAGAAGGCAGAATGCTTTTATTAGGATTACCTAATTACTGGCTGTGGTGGGTTGGCACGTGCTGGGCACCAGGTGTCCACCAAAGCTGCTCTATCGCTCCCTTCCTCAGCTGGACTGGGGGGGAGAAAATATAATGGGTTGAGATAAGGATAGGGAAAGATCATTCACCAATTACTGTCTGTCACAGACAAACAGACTTGACTTGGAGAAGTTAACTTATTACCAATCAAATCAGAGAAGGATAATGAGAAATAAACCCAAATCTTAAAACCATTTTCCCCCCACTCCTCCCTGGGCTTAACTTCATTCCCGAATTCTCTACTTCCTCCCCGCAATGGTGCAGGGGGATGGAGAATGCGGGTTTGGTCAGTTCATCACGTTGCCTCTGCTGCTCCTTTCTTTCCAGAGAGAAGACTCCTCACACTCTTACCCTGCTTCAGCATGGGGTCCCTCTCACAGGAGACAGTCCTCCCTGAACTTCTCCAGCTTCTCCGTGGGTGCTTCCCATGGGCTGCAGTTCTTTGCAAACTGCTGCAGCATGGGTCCCTTCCATGGGGTGCAGTGCTTCAGGAACAGACTTCTCCATTGTGGGTCCCTTCCATGGGTGCAGTCCTTCAGGAACAGACTGTTCCAGCAAGGGTCCCTCACAGGTCACAATTCCTGCAGCAAACTTGCTCTAGCGCAGGCTCTTCTTTCTTTTGGGACAGAAGTCCTGCCAAGGGGCTGCTTCAGCATAGGCTTCCCATGGGGTCAGACTTCTTTGGGTATCCCCTTGCTCCAGCATGGGGTCCTCCATGAGCTGCAGGTGGATATCTGCTCAACTGTGGACCTCCGCAGCTTGTCTCACCATGGTCTGCAGGGCAACCTCTGCTCCAGCACCTGCAGCACCTCTTGCCCTCCTTCTGAGTGACCTTGGTGTCTGCTGGGCTGTTTCTCTCACATATCCTCACTCCTCTCTACAGCTGCAGTTTCTCCTCTGCAGCAAGTTTTCCCCCTTCTTAAATATGTTGTTCCAGAGGCACTGCCACCGTCACTGATGGACTTGGCCTTGGACAGCAGTGGGCTCCGTCTTGGAGCCAGCTGGCATTGGCTTTCTCGGGCATAGAGGCAACTTAGAGCAGCTTCTTGCAGAAGTCACCTCTGTAGCCCCCTCACTACCAAAACCTTGCTGTGTAAACCCAATACATTGGCAGTGCTGTTATTACTATTAGTAGAAAGGAAGTGATACGATGGCAAATACCAGTGGCATATGATATACATCATTTTGGTAGCTATTTTGACCACTGACACAACTTCCTAAAGAATCTGTGAGTTAATAGATAAAAGCTTGTAAATAGCTGTGGATTGCTTGGGACTCCTCCAAAGCTGATAGCACATAACAAAAGAGATGACCCATCTTTTTTACAGTAAATAGTCATTGAAGTGTCTGGCTCTCACCTGTTTTCAGCTGTGTTAAATCTGTCCCTCAGAAAAAGCATAAGAATTATTAGTAATAATTTTTCAATTCTGACGTACTTGTCTCAAAGAGTTTCAAAAGCTTCCATGGTATATCTGGAGCCTGGAATTTGTTACAGGAGAAAGCTTTGTTGTAAAGTATGTCTCAGAAATACTGAACATTTAGATTGCAAGCCATTTTTTTTTGCCACTGATTTGTCTAATGTAAAATATTCCCCGTGAGGAAACTGGAGGTGTAAGCTGTTAAAGTTGTCCTCTAAAAATCCATGCTTTTTGCAAGACTGAAGCAGGCAGAGAACCTGATTTTGAAATGTGTTGGACATATTGATTGCCCTCCGAGCTTCTGGTGTTTGCTTTCAGAGTTTTTTGCTTGTGCTCTATTAACATGTGGCCAGGAGGTTTGCCTGGCTCAGGTCAGAAAAGTCAAAATGAAGCTCAAGATGAAGAGACACAGCCAATAAAGAACTTCTTCTGCCCTGCTTAGTAGGTTAGCTACAAGCAGAACAAGGAGCAGTCTGTAACAGTGCGTCCTTCAGAAGCACATGAAACAGGATTTGTGCCTTTGAAGCTGTTTAATCCCTTTGTCCCACCTCCCACCTCATCTTGTGTGGAAGGGGCATCACCTATTGTAGCAGATACCCTGCCACTATTATGCCAGCCACGCATAGTTCTTCTCTGGGTCTGTGGGACCAAGCAAAGGCTCTGGGCTTTTTTTACTTTTGCTTGACCTTTGCTATATTTTTTCATTGTGCAATGTAATAATTTCTTCATGTGCTATTATACATAAAGAAGATGTATGGATTTTATTTTTTCCTGCGATCGTTTCAGGGCTCAAAGGTTGCACTCTGGTCTAACCAGACATGCATTGCCCTGGAGTGGTGTGAAAAAATTCATTTAGGGTGTCAGGGTGATTGTCAGTCATGAGAAATGTGTCATCCATAGAGACAGTATTTCTAACAGGAGTTAGAAATTCAGGCTGAAGAAGGGAAGACACTAGTGGTCGAAACAAACTACCACATCCAAAAAATATTGTTTTTACAGCTAGAAATGCAAAATGTGCTTGGGAAAGGAAATTACAAGGGCAGCTGAGCTGGGGTAGAGAATGCTTTGAAGACTCGGAGCTTCTCCTAATTTTGTGAGCTTTTAGGAAGGAGGCTGGAAGCTGTAATACGTGTTAGCAGTTCTAGTATTGAGAACTGACTGCAAGCTTCTGATTGCTTCTAATGCAAAGTATAACTAATTAAGCTAATAACTTATAATCAGTTAATACTTTAAAGGTGTCGAAATGTGTGGTTTAATTCTAAGCGTGTATGCAGTCTCTGGCCAATTTGGTAGAATTTATATCCCTAATGCAGTTTGTAGATGATAATGCGCGTATGAAACCCTTATGCTTTGCCTAATGAATACACTTATGTCAATTAAAAATAATAACATTACACTGTGGCATCGAAGACTTCAGTTCATTACTTAACACCCAGCATATCTCAGCTGTGTAAGAATTGTACTCCTAGATGCTTGTTTAACCCCTGTCTGACTTAGCTAATGCTTTATGTAATTCATCTGAACAAATGCTTCATTTCAGATTCCTGGTAACATCAGTTTTAATGGTTGGGTCACTTTTAGTTTTGTGCATGCAATATTTTATCTTACAGATCCGTCGAGACAGTAGCTGACAGAGTTCAGCTAGACATACTGTATGTAAATGATTTTGTAGAGAAAGATCAGAGATCAAACAGCTCTGGGGGTGGAATTAATTTCCCTCTTTGGAAAAAAATACTCTAACAGGTCAAGAGAAAAGTCACTGGAAAGTTGATGTAAATATGAATGTGTTTCATATGGATCCTTAGGTGGAAGACAGATTTCCCCCTTCATCCTTCATGCCATAATCTTAGAAATTTGTTGGAAGTGGATTTGCTGTGTTTGGTGGTGCTGGACCAGTGCATCTAGCAGCTAAACACTCTTCCTTGTTCACAGCATGTAGAGACAGACTATGTACTGCCCCTTTAGAAGCACATATTTACACAGCAGAAACTTAGAGCGAGGGCAGGAGGAATTGGTGATGGCTGTTGTGGTAGAGTATAGCACAAGGTCGTCAGACAAACAGGTGGAAGGTGGAAACTTCTACGAGGAGCTTTATGTCAATTGTTTCCTTTTGTTAGCTTAGAATTTATAAAACAGCTTCTCAAAATCAGGATCATTTTTTTTCCCCCGATCATCATTATTTCCAATGAATGTCATGGTTTTACTAAAAAAAAAAAAAAAAAAAAAAAAAAAAAGGAATAGCTATTCCAGTAGCGTTGAAGAAGGGTACGTGTTCACATACAGCTGACCTGCTGTCTAAACCAGAGTAGTGAACTTGCTTTTCACAGCCATCAGCATAACGTTTCCTTCATAGCCTATTTTTGGAAGGAGTGGTGTGCTTGTCATTCACGGGAAAGGTAACAGATATAGCAGTGCTTCTTTCCACCTCCTACGCACCATCTATGAGATGGGAATTTTAAGACTTGGTTCTCTCTGCAGATTTTTCCCTGAGCTTCATTTCAGATGTATGCTTTAAAACGCGGCTGGTTGGACTGCTGTAAAGTCTGCTGTTGTCCAAACTGAGAAATAGGGGAGGCTGGGAGAAGTGATGGAACCAGTTTGAAAAGGAAAACTTATGCCTTGCTTTGGAATCTGTTTGGAGTTATATAAATGCCTTGATGACTGTTAAGGTGAGGATAGTGGATTTGCTTATTCATCTTTTCCTGACTTCTTTGTTCCTTAGCTCAGTTTTATGCCTCTAGTTTTTGTGTGGTACCTAATGGGAAGGGAAGCATCTAAACGGAAGCCTTTGCTGGCCTCCTGAAGGAGAATCACATTTCACAAATGATACTGGTGCGCAGGCTATGAGAAGAGAACGTGGAGAACTATCAGTCCTACTTGAAATAAAATGGATGAGTGTAACTCTTCAAGGTGTCATCTCCAAGTTAGCATGTTATACAGGCTGTTAAGGACATTCAGTTACTTCAAGTTTTGTCTGTGCTTCTAGGATTTAAAGTTGGCCTGAGAAAAAGGTAACTGGTTTGACCAGGACAGATGGTGCTAAACCTGACCTGGCAGTGTCCATCGACAAAACGCTCTTGAAGGCTGCTTGTTTCTGCTGGTAAATCTTGTTAGCCAGGTAGTGTACTCTTTGTGCTAATTGTTTCAAAGCCAACTACGTAACTCTGTTACTTCAGCTAGATCACAAGGTTAGCTGCAGGTGAAGTTTCCTTTTTAACTGCTTCTCCCTGCTGCAGCCCTGAAATTTGCGCTACCACTGTACCACTGACATCTCCGTGCAAGCTTGATCAGTTCCATAATGCTCTTTATCCTCTACAGGGAGAAATCAGAAAGAAATTTGATCTTCATCCCATGTCAGGATCTGTTCCTGCTTTAGAAACCTGTAAATTTTGACAAAGACTGATCATAGCCGTGGATGCTCTGACAAACGTACTCTTGATTTCAGGAGGAAGATGCACAGATGTGTAGGACCTTTTCAGTGGTGTCTGTGGAATTACAGTGCTTCAAGTCTTTAGGTTTTTAAATACTGACTTGGATTTTTAACCTGAGAGAGAAGGAGATAATGCTAGCACTCTTCCTTTGTTTTGAAAGTACCTGAACCATTTAGGTGAATGTGAGCAAGTCTTCAACAGTGCTTACAGTAACTCTTTCTAGACAGGGCTTGGCATTCATGGTCATATGCTCCTTAGTAACCCTGACACCCGTTATCCGTATTAGCCTGTGGTAAGGAAAGAGTTACTACCAAGCTATCCTTTAAGGGCAGAAAAGGGAGGACAAAAGTAGTTTTAAATCTAGGAGTGTGCCTTGATGTTCTAGGACATGTAGAAGCCAACAGTAGGATTCTCTCTCACCTATTATTGACATCTCTGAAATGCTCTGAGGTTTTTCTCTGCGTCCTCTAGTTAGCAAAAGTCTATTTTGTGTAGACAAAGCAGATGATGGGGATGAGTTGGGTTCAGGAAGAATGGAAAGACTGGCTGGAGGAGATCTGATGGTGAGGGAATGAGGAAGAGGGGGGAAAGAGTGGCTGTGCATGAGAGATGTCAGCTTTTTTTATTCGCCTGACATTCAAGCACTAGGAGGCATCCTCTTAATCCTATTTCCTTGGGGTATGGGTGCTGGCACAGAGCTCCCCTTCCAGAAATCTCTGTTTCTGCTTCTGTGCTGCTGGGAGCATGGAAGAAAACAGGTTCAGCCTGTGATATGGGGTGTGCAATGCTTCTACCTTACACCCTTTTGCCTTTTTGGTGAACATCATTCATGAACATTAAGCCTATGGGAGGAAGAGATTACATTTCAAATTCTTTTTTATAACCACTCTGCGTCAATCCTAATGCTGATCCCATTGATAAATACCAGGAGACTTATTTGGAGCAGAACTTGATCAGTGCTGACTGCTTTTGAATTTCACATCTTAACACTTAAAACTGGAGGTTTTCCATGTTCTGACTTAATTTACAGAAGCAGGGCATTTGAGTGTTGCTGGATTTCGTGTTTCTAACATGTCACTTGCTACCTAGTTAGTACCCCTTACGCTAAGGAGAAAGAAAGTTCTATCTTAGGTTCAGTAGAGTCACATTCTGAGCATCTGGTATTTGAATGGGTTTGTATGCATGAAGGAAAGAGAAAATTTTCAAAGATTAAAGAGCTTAAAAATCTACAGCTGTGTGCTCTGTTCGGTGTTCATTAATTATCCAGGTTAAAAATCTGAATACCTTCTAAAATTACCAGTGATTTAAAATTTGTTCATACTGGGGCTTAGGTGAGTCTGTCTGGCAGACACTTTGCTGCCCTGTGGAAGAAAGCTGTCATTTGGTTTGCATGGGTGCATGCTGTTTGACTAGCTATTTCATCAGTCTTGTGTAACATCATATTGCACCATTATCTTCCCCCCCTCCATTGTCATGATCTCTGTAGCCATCCTGAGGAAGTAAAGATGACCACCTTGTGAAGGGCAGATTAGTGTCTACCAAGACTAGGATGGCAAAAGGAATGACTGTCCATCATTGGGCAAAATGCTGACAACCAAAGGATATGCCAAAAATTTCAAGAAAGTATAAAGAATTTCCTTCTAAATGTTGTCTCTCATCTGTTTTTACTGTTTCAGGAGTGTTTGGTGTGTGTATACCACAGTTTTAACCGCTTCCTTCCCCTGACCTCCCAGGCAGAATGGTAGATTAGAACTGGATTAATGCTTTCCTGCTTTTCTTAGAAATCGTCAGTGTACAAGTCAAGCTAGGCTTTTTATTATACTAATGTTCAGTTTCACTAGTTTAAATCTATCAAAGGCTACCTTGCTTGCTTAGTTTTAAACAAGGACATGATTTTTATCCAGAATGGCTATGCAGGAAAAATGAAGATGCAGTTTGGCTAGAAGTATCTGTATTAAAATACAGCAGTGGTCCAAGAGAAATATGAGCTTAGGTTGAATTTTTATTTTGGGGTTGTTTTTGTTTTACATTTAGCTGAACATATCTGGCATTCAGGGAGAAAACCACACCTGTCATAGCATTTACTAAAGATTCTTTAGAGGGAAGAAAACTTGAAATAATTTGTAATTTTTGTTTTGACATGAACTGTCCATTGCTTGCAAAAATCACTTCAAGAGAGCTATTAAAATCATGACTGTGTTTCAAGCTACAGTATGTAGTATATTAATGGAGAGCTTCTGTGTTGCAGTATCTCGTTTGTTATGTCCGTTAAGACTGTCATGTTATTTAAGATTGTGATATCTGAGATGCATTGGATTGTGGAGTTTTTTGCTTGCTCTCTTGTTTGTTTGTTTTTTAAACCTCTTCTGGAGGGGAGGGACACATTTGGCTGGCTCATCTCCAGACGTTGTGACCTGTCTTTCAAAACACTCAACTGTCTGTTGATCACTGGCTCCCTGTTAAAAGAACACGCTGTGCCTTGACAAAATGTCATTCTGCATGTGCCACAGTCTCAAGACTCCAGTCAGTCTCAAGACTGATTTGAGAGGTGGAAGCAAAGAACTGCAAGGATCCCATTTATCTTTGCATCAAAGGAGCTATCTTCCTCACAATGATGCATGAAGTTTCCTCGCTTGTTTCACAGAGAGAGTAGCTGACAGAAGTTTGGAAGGTCTGCTAGTAGGATCCAAGCTACACAACTTTAGGAATGAGGGAGCCCAACCAAGAATTGAACTGGGGCTTTCAAGAAGCATAGCCCACTTCAGCCCCAAAATCAAAGGGCAGGAGACCAGAGTCCAACACTTGCATGCTCTGTGGACTAGCATTGGGAAGCCTTGGAACACAGATTTGGCGTGATAGACAGTGAGGTGTGAGTGAGAATTTTTCACTGAAAAAGACGTATTTATGCTTGAGTGTATGCTTCTCATGATCACCTCTGTCCAGGAGTGTTAGGCTTAAATGCTTTAATATGTTAATGTTAAAACTAGAAGTGCTTCAAGGATAAGAACCTTCTGTTCTTCAGCCTCTCAGTAGTGCTTTTGTGCGCAGGTAAACTGAATTGCAGTCACTGGGGCTACTCAAGAAGCAAGGAAGAATTTCAGTATTTGACAGGTGACTGCAGAATAAACAAGCAAAAGTGTATGAGCATATTGATAATATAAAGTAAACTACATACACAGGTATGTATGTAACTGTTGTAGTGGAACCGGAGTATTTCGCAATGGCATGGCAGGGGGTTTGGAACTACATGATCTTAAGGTCCTTTACAACCCTAACTACGTTATGACTCTATGATAGTACATTGTTTTGTAGTTGTTCTGATTAATAGTATGCTTTTACAGTCTTGTTTCTAGACTGGCTACAAGAAATGCATAGTTTTGTTAAGCAAAGTCAGTTCTTAGAAGATTTCTACATAGGGTTTTTACCTTTTGTTTTTTTTTTGGGACACTGTACTCGGAACAGTTGTGACTCATTTCTGCTTTACTGTTCGAACAATGCATGCTGCAGTGTTCAAACTTTCATTAAGCATCTTCTACAACTTTTCCAGATGATGGTTATGAGAGAGAAATTGTAGTAATTGTCCTTGACAAGCAAAAAACCCGGGAATTATGCCACTAGATGTTACTGAGTAACGGTTAGAAAGAAGTCTCTAGAGGGCAGAAATAAATGGATGTGTAATTTTTCTGGCTTTAAAATGTGACATGAAACTATTTTCTTGTTCTTTGTATTGTTCATGAGTAGCGTCTTTAGTGTAGTCTTCCTCTCCTTTACTGTGGGAGTGAACATTAGTCATCTGGGCAGGTGATCTTCCAGAGGCATCAAGCACTAGGTGGATAACATCCAAATAGTACAGAGCAGTAAATAACATCATATTCTCACCATGCAAGAACGGTGTTGGGGTCTGTTAAATTAATCCCTTGATCCCATTTGGTTAGTGTCATTGGCTGCATGAAGAAGGGCTGTTTTGAGCCTGTCAACAGTCCATTCAATCTACCATTGTTTCTTTGAGCAACCTGGTATGTCTTCCAGATTGGCAAGATTTTAAAGAAACCAGAATTTATTAGGGACAAAAGGATAAGGTTGGTATGGTGGCAGCTGGACAGAGGTGGCAATTCAGTTTTTTTACTTTCTTTGGTAGTAAGTTTTTATCTTGATGTTTTCTCAGCCACCTCAGCATGGATTGACACTGTGAGGATAAGTACAGCAAGGAAGGATGAGGCAAGATGGGAAGGGATGATGTTGTCAGTCAAACCTACTCAATGGAAAAACTTGTGTTCAATTTACTTGGTGTTTGCCTTATATTCTGCTTTTTATTCAAGATTGTTCTGGTCTTTGGGCACTTCATTATGCCATATAAACAGTTTTGTTTTTCAAGACTGTGTGGAGACTGAACATCTGAGAATCTGAGATAATTTGGTGCATGGCCAAATTTCTTACTGAATACTCTATTCCACTTCTTGGTAATCAGAACTAATACGATTATATTAAGTGAAAGATTAAGTAGTACAAAAGCTAAGGAGTAGTATGTTCTTGTCAGAGGGGAAACTGGTTCTTTAGCTGTGAATGTGCAAAATAATAGTCAAGCACTGCATAGAAGTGTTTCACAATAAGAAAAATAAATGAAAATAGCACAGATGCTATTAGTTGAGCTGTTGGACAGATCGTTCACTGTCATGTGTTTGCTTTCCTGAACTATTACTGTATCAATATGCATTTAGTCTATTGTACCTGCTATAGTCAGTGACAGCATGTTCTGCCTTTTATTGTGTTTTCCCTTATGAAAGACCAGCATATTTACTACTGTGTACGCAGACTTTTTAGCAGACTATAGCAGCTAATAAAAATTTCGAACTATACTACCTTTCTGCTTCCCTCCTCTCCCCCTCTTGCGGAGGGTGGATCACTTTACCTCTCATGTGGCTGGGGAGGAGGATTCCTTGTGCCTTAATGGGTCACATTGAGGGAAGGACGCACACAGGCCAGTGTTGGCCTGACGCTGATATGTTGATACTTCTCTTTCTGTATCTCTAACTTGGACCAGACCCATCAAAATGGCATTGCCTAATCACATGAGATTGTCTTCCAAGCGCCCACAGTGTTCCCCTCCAAGCCAGTATGAACTGAAGTAAAATCTTGTATGTAGAATCGAACATGGTTTTGTCTGTCTGAAATCATACTGTATCCTGAAGTGTAGTTTTTATGGATGGAGGAATAAAGTTCTTCAGGCTCTGGAGGTGCACTACTTTTTTGCTTTGGGAATTTTTCATATTTTATCCAAGAAAAAAATGCAACAGAAACATAGCTCCTGGAATAAGATCCTCAAAGTAACAAAAATCATTATTTCTTACACGCTGAAGAGCATGCAGATTGTTTCAAAGAACTTAAAAGCCAAATGTCACTTTTCATCTTCAGAACAGATGCTTCTAGTCTGTTGGAAATGCAAGGCAGGAAGCTTGGATTTCTCTTGCTATTTGGGAGAAAATTATAAGCTACATTAATTAGTTCAGTTAGTAATGTTGATGTCAGAAGAGGGAATCTGAACTGGCCAATTGTCTGCAAAAGATAGGCATATATGTAAGCTTAGATTCACTGCCTCAGTATTGATTTAAACACCTATAGGTAATGTTTAGATGTCTTATTTTAGCATTCGCTGAGGCTTTACCAGCAATATTTACAATGGTTAAAATTCGCCAGCCCTCCTAAAGCATTTTAGAAGCTGTGCTGTCAGTTTCTGAACACTGAAAGCAGTCTTGATGCCATCTGTCTAGTCAAGTACAGCCCAACCCTGATGAATCGCTTGTCGCCTTAAGTTTAAACTAATTAAAATTGTATTTGGGTGATGATTGTTTGTCTTCAGCTTTTTAAAGATTAAGTTTCTTACAGCAACAGGAAAACAAAGCTTGGTAGCAACTCTTTGAACAGCACGCGTATTTAAAAGCTTCTAATACACAGGCAAGGGGGAGTCTCACAGACCAGAATGAAATTCAAACGTGACACTGGGATGAGTTGTTTAGACTCAGAGCTGCATCTTTTGCTAATGCTGCTTCAGAGTGTTCAGTGTCAGGCTAGATCTGCAGAGTAGATTCAAATTGTTCATCATGCTGCTTGAAATTATAACCACCCCTGAAATGTCTGAAGTTCTTACGGTGCTAATATTTTTGTGGATTTTGGAAGATAAAAAAAAGAAGTTTTGGACTTCTCTGCTGTTTGCTGAATTAAAAGGAAATGTTTGTTAAGTTCTGTTTGAGCCAAACCAGACCCAAATGACTGGAACTTCATGTGTTCATATAGCCTTATCTGTTTCTGGGTGCGAAATATCTGAAAAGGAATGTTTAAGAATATCAGCTGTGGTTTGGAAACTATTCTGTGTACCTGCTGTTGGGTCTGGGACATTGTTTGAGGTAGGGGATTTTTGTCTTTGCTGGGATGAACCAAGTGAGAGCAAAGGTATAGTCAGTTTGGAATGTGATAGGCTGAGAAATCCCTCTGTCTAGAATGATGCCTTATAACAAGAGTCATGTTTCATACTCGGCAGGCAACATGTGTTGCTATAGAAGAGCAAACAGTTTAACTCCCGATTATAAATACCCAAATAGCTCCTGGGAATGCCAGCAGTGAGCATTCAGTATGAAAGACAGAAATAATTTTCCTCCTTGGAGGGCAAGTGGAAGAATCTTGAAAGAAAAACGAAGCCTGGTGATGGGTGTCCTGTAACTTCTCTACCCCCAGTGAGGGTATTTTTCTTACTTGGGGGTTGCACTATTTGTAATTTCAGTTGTCATTAGCTTGAGTAGACAATGATCTTACAGTAAAAAACTAGAAAAGCACTTAAGGACATATACAATTGTTATTGACTCTCAAGTAAATTAACAGTGTATTTACAGGGATATTCACCTTCAAATGGATATGGTAAGTATCAGGAAAAATAACAGCCAAAGCATTCCCTACCTTCTTGAGAACTTCCCTCCAATATATTGGAATCAGTCATATACTGGGGATAATGTACAAGCCATAAGACTATTAATAATCATATCTGTTTTCATATCCACAGAGGACAGAAATGGCCTTTGACACTGCTGAGTTCTTTTACTTTACATTTCACATATGAAAGCTATATGAACACATTGTCTTGTAAAAGTGAGCCATTACTGGACACTTTGGGTTTTTTCCCTTCCTGATGCCTACTGACTGAAAGAAAACTTTTCTTCCTTTATGGAGTCACATTAATTTCCTAGGGGCATGAGTAGTTGCTACAACAACTACTCACCCTCTCCCTCCTTGGGAATTAGCATTTAGTGATCTAGTCCTTTTGCTTATAAATGCATCAGATATAAGAACCTAAGAAGAGCTATCAGTCAGTGTGGCACAGGAAACTCATCTCAAAGATGCAGGACATGCATGGCATGGTCTAACTCCACAGGTATTAGCGATTGAGGGACTTTATAATTAAGGGTGCCAGTAGGCTTCATGAAAGGTGCTGTGTTTCTCTGTGATACCCCTCAATTTGTCCAGAAGTTATTTGACAGCATATAACCCTCTGCAGCCACCATATCCTACAGTAAGGTTTTTATTGTGGTGCTGGTGATTTTATTTGATGTCCTTTAGTTTTCATCTGTGAAGATAGCTGACCTATCATTCCTTATTGTCTCTGTGCTGTTTAACAGGTAAAGGTCAAGTCGATGATAAAAAATGAAATCTGAGCTCTTTCAGCTCATACTGATATTTTTGATCTTAAATGGTTTCAGTTTTTATTTATACTTCCTGTAAAATACATTGTAATAAAATGGGAGAGAAAGGGAAATCTCCATTTTTATATAACTTATTCAGTAGAGCTGTGTTTTTGTTGTTATAGTTTGAATGTTTGTAAGAACCTGGGTGGGGGAGAGGAGGATAATTGTGATTATCTGTCCATCTTTGTCCTAGTAGCCCTCTTTTTCCAAAAGTGCATTTTCTCCTGCTTATTTTGAAACTTGTTATGCAGAAATTTCTGCTGTTGTGTCCACAAATGATGTGTGAACAGATTTAAATTTCCATGAATTTGTCTATTATTCAAAATTATTTGGCTGTTCCAGCCTATTCATTGCTCTATCTGTTCTTTGCAAGTTGTTATTTGTACTCTGCATTTAGTCACTGATTGTGCGTAATGTTCCTGCTCTTGGATAGAAAGTCTCCAAGCTCACAAAGCCTTTCTGAAGGGACTCTGCAAATACTCTGGCAAATGTATTACTGCATGCATATTTGCAGTGGTTTTTCAGTTATGATAATAGAATGTAAATAAATGGTGAACGCAGTTGAAATGGTTGTAAGAATTGTGTTTGCGCAAGTGTTCTGGAGTATTTTGAGATGGATTAGTGTTCCTGAAGCTTCTCCTGGATAGTTTTAAAATAGGCATTGTGAAGATAAAGAATAAAATCTAAAGACAGAAATTCTTAGTGGCTATTTCTGCGTGATAAGCCTGAAGTTATTCTATACTTTATTAGAAAAAGGCAAATAAATCTATAAGCAGATGTACCACTTAGTCCAAGATAAATTGTATGCAACTGCTACTGTCTCAGGAACGCTGTGGTGCAATAATTTGGACATCTGCTTATTTAAAAAGTAGAAAAAGGCTAAGCAGTCTCTCTATGGAGATCATTATCACAGCTGATGCTGGAAATTCTAGTGGAAAAGGGAATCTGCCATTGTGAGTATATGTGGGCATTAGCTGGATTCTTCTTTTGTAGGCAGACCTACTGAGATAATTAATCATGCTGACCTTTAAACTGTTGTCATAAGATTTCAGACTTAATAGCCAGAAGTGGAGAGGTGGGGTCTCTGAGCTGTTGTTTGGGTCTTCCTGTGTTTTTGAGAGCACATGTATGTAACAGTTACACTTGGCACATGTTTTCAAGATTAGCTGCTAGAAATAGTACTTTTTTAAAGAGTGAAACTTTAGACTTGTGAACAAATGTAGGTATGGCTTCTGGGATAAACTCTGGAGGTTTTGTGCGTGAGATTCGGTTTCTAGACTTTTGTGTTCGTGTTCTGCTGTCCAGTATTTGGAATTATTTACACTTCATTACTGCTTCTAAATCTGTGACTAGTATGCTGTGTTTGCTGTTAGAGATCTTTAAGGAAGGTGTTTAAAAAAATTCCTTTAGGAACTAATGAGGCACCTTCCTTCAAACTGAAACACTCATTTATCATTGGTTATTTTCTTTTCGGCCTTTCAGTTTTAATTCACAAGGCCTTGCTTTATCCAAATAAATTTCAATTAATTTTTAATTAAGAGACTGAGGTACAACACCATCTGCTTCATTAAAGCCTAATGGCATTAATTCCACTGTGACCCCTTAATCCACTAATTTTGCAGTTTTGTGCAGAGGAAGCAACCTTGTCAGACAAGACTTAATCTGATGTTTTTCTGCTTGTGATTCTGTTTCCATCCAGGCCCAGGATTTTCAGCTGTGTGTAGTGTTGGCCTATGTCACTTACCAGTGCTGTCAGTGGGAGACTTATTGATCTCTTCCGTGAGAGCAGCTTTAGGGCCTGTGTGATGCGGTTCTCAAATCTCCACCTTAGATGTCTAATTTATTGTTTATGGAGTGCCAGCACACCATGTGACTGCCTGTGGTTGGCTTTCATTGATGTTTGTTCTAGACCACCCAAAGATCTGGTCAAGAATTAAATAGAAAATTTGGTAGGAGGGTAACTTTCAAAAAAAAAACCCACGGTATTTTGCTTCTGGGTGAGGTGGTGATTTTGTTATTTTGGGGTATTGGGTTTTTCTAGTTTGTTCATGTAAACTTGTCCTGGTTATTTTACTCCCTCCTCTGAAGTAACCAGAGGGTAGGTTGCCTTTAAATGTGATGTTCTTGTTCTATCTCTAAGGCTATGGAAGTGGACAAGCAGTGTTTGCTTGAGAACATACTCATTTTAGCTTTTTAACGGTGCAGTTCTGCAGTTCTCTCTCATCAGCTCTCTGTGCAGTGGGAGCCTATCCTTGGCAGTGGAGAAAGAAATTCAATGAAGCCTTATTTGCAGATAACTCTAATTTTGGTTATTTTCAGGTAAAGGAAACTTGAATTACTGGTTGTCTTGTTGTGTTTTAAAAAGCACCAACTAATTACTTTGTTTCCTTCTTAGCAGCAGTAAGTGATGTCATTTTAGCATTAAAAATTAGGACACTGTCCAAGGCAATTGTTGAGTGACCCATAATTAGGATTCTATCTTCAGGTTTCAGATTAATTAAAAGTGCCCTCAAATAGGTATTTCTGAAGTGCTTCCAATTGGACTCCTCAGTGTTACTAATTCTGAACCACTCTTAAACGAACACAGACTTGGCTGAAAAATCCAACAAAAATTCCTCAATCTGGGGATTAAAACCCCACACTCCACCCAAATGCATGCCATAAATAAGTGACATACTCCTACTATGACAAAATTAGTTGACGAGAAAAAAGGCTGATGGTAGAACTTGTAAATGTCATCTTTGTTAGCACGGTGCATGTAGGAGACTTCTCTAAAAAGAAGGATTCAGTACTATGTGAATAGATGAGTACAGTATGCTAAGACTTGTGAATAATATAGTAAATCTCAGAGTCTTGTGTTATGTAGTATGTTGTTGGGAATGTTGCTTCTCACTGTTCAGATTCGTAAGACATACTGTTCTAGCAGCTACAATACAGCACTGAAATTGAAATAAGGGCACTGGTTTCATTTGAGCCTCTGAGAAAGACACAGTTGTGTTGTGTTCGAACTTTATACAGAGTTGTTGGAGAGTCTGGGGGTTCCAAGTACATAACCACGCAAGTACAAATTAGGACAGGTCAGGCAGAAGCTTTATTTGTTGTGGTCTCTCGCAGTGAGTGAACATTGGGCATTTCCTCTGCATCCACATGCTTGCCAAGTGATTGCAGAGACCAAACCTATAGACTTACACAAAAACAGAGGTGAATAAAACCATTATTTCAGTGTTACCAAAGCCAGGTTCCCATCCCTGAGAGGGATGGACTCCCCAAGTGTCTTGCTAACCATCACAGTTCTAAGAAGGCATCAAACACTAAATGATGTGACAATGTGGGGAAACGGCTCTTGGTGGAGCCCGTAGGAGTGGTACACCAAAGTATCACCCTAGCTCAGAAGTGGGGAGTTGAAAACCACCACAGACTGTTTGTTTTTAGTCAAAAGGAATGTTCTTTTGGGTAGGAAAAACTTCTTAGCCTCATCCCTCAAATATTAAATACTAATAATTTTACCATCATAGAGTGAGGGAAAGCAGAGAGGGTTTAAAAATGCAAGGTTTTTCTCAAGTCTGTAGCTATAGTCACTAAAGCAAAAGGAATTATCTCTATCTGGGAAATTCAGGAGATGTCTTGTTCACTATGTTGGCTTAATTTCTATGTACCTTTACCGAGAGGTCAGCAACTTTTAGGTTTCAATAAGTTGTTCCCTATTAAAATAAATAATGATACATAATTCTGCAAGGAAGTGGTTTTATTATGGTTCTTGGTGATTTCTTTGAACAACATGAGAAACACTAAGGATTCTGACTAAAAGAGACTCAAACCAAAACCTGAGTGTTAGAATGGGGATAGCAGGGAAGTGAAAACTGGCTACAATGTGTGTTAGAAAACTCTTCTCTGAATATCATAGTGAGTTGTAACCCCTGCTGGAAACTGGTGGAGGAATCGCTGCACCACTAAAATCTGCCAGCGTGTTCTGCCAGCATAACCCTGCTGTGAATCACTTGAACTTGGAATCACTTGAACTTGGCATCAGCTACCTAGTGAAGTCTCGCCCTGGAACTTTTCTTTGGTGGCATGCTCACAAATGGCAGTTGATATGCTTAACTACACTTTGAGGACTCAGCTTCAGATTTTCCTGCAGGAAAAGAAAATAAACCCACTTAGTCCTTTGAGGAGAAGAGATGCCAGTACTGTTGTGTGCTCTCCACCTTATCTATTTTTTTTCTTTAACGCTCAATGAACAGAGGTGCCAGGGCTTACAGTAAGAATGATAAATAGCATACTTCCTGCAATGAAAGACTGAAGATATTTGGGATCTATATTTCTATGTTTGGAAGATCAGCATGGGGCTGAATGAATAGCAGAGCTTGTAACCTACGCTAAATAATGAGGAGATGCAGCCAAAACAGTTGTACACAACCTGTGGCTAAGGTAATGATGGGAGCAGCATACACTGGGGAAACAAACTGCTTTATTCCCAAGAAAGGACAGCATGTGAAAATAAATCAGAAACATACATTTAACAGGCAAAAAACAGTGGCAGCATACAAACTGATCAACAAACACCCAGCAAGGTATCCAGTGTGGAGAATGTGGCTGAAAAACAGTTTAAGGCTTGCTTTATGTTTTGGGAGAAAAAAATGTAAAAACCCCATCCTGAACGGCAATATTTGGGTGATATACAAATCTTCATATGGCTGTCACTGAAAACCTGTTTAAATGATGGGTTTTTTTGTTTGGGGTTCCCCCCCCCCCCCCCCCATGTAAGATTCATGTCCATTTTCCCTGCTGAGGACTGGGACAGTGCTTTATATATGAAGCACGCACAGGTAGGTTTGCTCTTCAGAAAGGAGTTCAAAGGACAGTTATTCATAGGATGAAACTGGGAAAGACTCAACATGTGAAGGCTTTGTCAGGACATCTTTAGATGAGTTGTGGTTATGAAGCTGGTGAATTTGGGGGATGTAATCATTAACAATTGGATGTTTTGCCCTCGTAAACAAGCAGTCAGAGAAGCTGACAATAATGCATGATAATCCTCCTGGTTGCGGACAAGTACATGGTCAAGAGAAGCTCCACAAATCTATGGTAAGTGATATTGGCAGTTGGTGACACCCACAGTGAAGATTCTGCACCCTCCTAGGATGTCAAGAGAAAATCAGAAGTTAACATTTTGTACTGTAAACAGGAAGTCATGTGCACGAATTGTTGTTCTGGTAGAAATTGGGAGAGTGACCTTCAGCTAAGGATTAGTGTAGGAAGCAGGAAAGAAAATTCATGGTTGAATGGATCAAGTGAAGCTTTTTCCAGGTTCTCCCACTACCAGTTGTGAATGACATGACTGAAACTAAACACAAGCTGTTTCTATAACGAAAAGGATCACTGTGAAACAACTTCCATGAAGGTAAGACACCTTAAGGGCATGTTGCTAAGCAAAATCAGTTTTTAACTCTTGAGCTTAAAATGTCTGGGATGCATTTTAGAGCTCTTTGAAATGTGGATCCATGGACAGAGGCTGCTAGAGAAGTAGGGGAATGGTTCTGCTAAGTCATAAACCTCCTGTGGCTTTGCACTGATCAATAAAGATTTTACAAGCCCCACTGCCCTACCTGTAGAACTTGTATAGTATGTTTCTGCCTTTTCTATGTAAAAATGTAAGAGCTTGGCATGCTGTTGTAAAAAAGTTGAAGACTCCTGCAGAGGTGAACATCACCACAGCATTCAGAACACTAAGATTCATGGGTGTGGTTGTCAGAAGTGTGTAGACTGTGTTTGACCTCTCTTCAACTCTATAGCAGAGAGTGAGCACTAATCCTCCCAAAAGTCACTCCTGTCCCATGTATTTTATGATGGGTGATCTGTTTGCCAAAAGGTGACTAAGTGAAGATGGAGTCCCCCAATAGCTGAGGCTCAAAGGTAGCATAGCTGTTACTGGTAATGTTAATGGTAACACTAAAAAATAAAACAAATAAGCATTATATGGGAATGATGGCAAGAGGACTTGAATGTAAGAAGCTGTCTGAAGCTGTCTTCTTAGCTTTTGTATTTGGGTTTTGGTTTTTTCCTCTTCTTTCCTTATTGGTTTTGAGTAGTTGAGAGATCCGTTTCCTCACTTAGTTCACATGCTTCCCATCAGAAGCTCTAGAGGAACAGAGCAATCAAAAAGCCAAGAACTTCCCAGTTTCACCAAAGCTACCATGAGACATTTCCTTTCGTTAGACCATGGAAGCAGGATTGGTAATGATAGCTTTTGTTGGTTCATTCTTTTCATGTTTATTTTGCATTGTAAGATCTTGAGAGCGTTTCAACTGCTATCTTTGCATTTTGTTTACATGTGCTGTTCTTTGTTTTTATACCAAGTTCTTAGATGTTGAATAATAGAAAAGAATTATTTTCCATATTTAAATATTGTTTTAATGAAGGAAAAGTAAAATAAATCCACACTTCTGCTTTGAGCAATACTGTAAATGTGTGAATGCCAGGATAAATTTCTTCTGATAATTGTTCTTTTTTGAGGCTGATAGGAGAAAAGAAGGATATTCTTCATCTTCATATAGGTATTTCTGGGAAATGGCTGTATAGGGTTCATAATATTCTCACTTTGCAGGCAAGAATAGGACACTTGACTTGACTTTTGGTGTCAGAAACAGTTACTACAAAGAACCAGGACCTTATTTATATTTATTTTTTTCCACTGGCAGTGACTCATTCTTGTGTTTTCTTACACTTCTTCTGTAGCTATTTTCTAATAATTCATGGACTCTGCTTTTACATGGTGTAGTGGGTTGACCTTGGCTAGGCAACATCTGCCCACCAGCCTGCTCTATCACTGCACTTCTCAGCAGCATGCAGGGAGAAAATAAGATGGAAAAAAACTCATGGATCAAGATAAAGGCAGTTTAATAATGCAAAAGCAAAGGTCCCATGCAGAAGCCAAGAAAAAGAAAAGGTTTTATTCTCTATTCCCACCAGCAGGCACTGTCCAGATTTCCCAGGAAGCAAGGCTTCAGGACGCATAGTGGTTGATCCAGAAGACAAATGTTGTAGATAATATTGCAAATTTTATTGCTGGGCAGATGTCATATGATGTGAAATATTTCTTAGGTCAGTTTGGGTCAGCTGTCCTGGCTGTGTTCTCTCCCAAGATCTTGCCCATTCCCAGCCTGCTGTTGAGGGGGCAATGCTGGACAGACAGTTCAGCAGTAGCCAAACCACTGGTGTGTTACCAACACGTTTCTAACTACCACTACAAAGCACAACACTATGAGGGCTGCTGTGGGGAAAATAAGCTCCATTTCAGCTAGACCCAGTACACATGGTTACTCTTAAAACCTGCTTTCTCAGCTCCTCCTCCCTATATTACCCACCTCTCCTCTCCCTCCTAGAAGAAAGGATGAGGTTTCCCCATGGTTCTCTAACAGCATAATTGAAGTCTTGGGGATGTGGAGAAAGATGCTGCCAGTGGCTCTGTCTACAGGTGCTGTAGGACTGCTTTCTGAAACTATGATCTTTTTCAATATCACTGCTCCCGATAAAATGTTCACCTGTGCTTTTTGTGGCCGTGCAAGTTAAAGAGTTTTGGTAGTGCTGGAGAAGTCCACATGATGCAGATAAGATGTGATAAGGCTGATAGACTTATGTTCTTGAATGCTTAAAAGTTATAATAAAAAGGAAAATATGGAGCTGACCTGAAAAAGAAAGGGAAGAGTGGATTTGGGACAAGGCTTGCCAGACTGGTCAAGGGTGCTTTAAACTAGATGTGCTGGGGAAGGGGAGTATCGTTCCATCCCAACACACCCAGTCACTTGCCAGCACCTATAGTAAATGTTCAGAGAAACGTAGAGATATTCCAGCTGCTCCAGCCAATGAGCCACCTTCATTTGGAGCTCAGCTCAGATACCTCTATACAAAAGCCTGTAGCATGGGGAACAAGCAAGAGGAATTAGAGATGTGTGCACGTCTACCGGGGTATGATATCATAGGCATCACAGAAACATGGTGGGATGGCTCCTATGGTTGGTGTGTTGGAATGGAAGGTTACAGGCTCTTTAGGAAAGACAGGCCCGGCAGACGGGGAGGGGGAGTTGCTATTTATGTTAGGGATAGGCTGGAGAGTATGGAACTCTGTCTGGGGACAGATGAGCAGTCAACAGAGAGTTTGCGGGTCAGGATTAAAGGGAGAACAGTGATGGGAGACATTCCTGTGGGGATCTATTACAGAACGCCTGACCAAGAGGACTTTGTGGATGAAGCGCTCTATAGACAGATAGGAACAGCCTCACGCTCGCAGGTCTTTGTCCTCATTTGGGACTTCAACCACCCTGATATCTGTTGGAGGGATAGTGTGGCCCAGCACAAGCAATTCAGGAAGGTCCTTTCTTACATGGAAGACAGCTTCCTTCTGCAAGTACTAGAGGAGCCAACAAGGAGAGGTGCCATGCTTGACCTCGTCCTCACCAACAGGGAAGGGCTGGTTGGAAATGTGACGCTCCAGGGCAGCCTTGATTGCAGCGATCATGAGATGGTCGAATTCGAGTTCCTCAGGACAGTGAGAAGAGCGTGCAGCAAGCTCACTGCCCTGGACTTCAAGAGAGCAGACTTTGGCCTTTTCAGGAACCTGCTTAGTAAGACTCCATGGGATATAGCCCTAGAGGGCAGGGGTCCCAAGACTGTTGGTTGATATTCAAGGGTCACCTGCTACAAGGTCAGGAGCGATACATCCCTACTAGAAGGAAGTGCTGCAGGAGGGCCAGGAGACCTCCTTGGATGGATAAGGAGCTGCTGAGGAAAATTCAAAGGAAAAAAGAGGCTTATAAAAGGTGGAAACAAGGACAGGTGGCCTGGGAAGAATACAGGGATGTTGTCCAGGAAGCTAGCAATCAGGTTAGGAAAGCTAAGGCCCACTTAGAATTAAACTTGGCTAGGGATGTTAAGGATAACAGGACGGGATTCTATAGATACATTGCAAATAAAAGACAGACTAGGGACAACGTGGGTCCTCTCCAGAAGCTATCAGGAGAACTGGCTACCCTGGATTTGGAGAAGGCTGAGGTTCTTAATGACTTCTTTGCCTCAGTCTTCACTGGCAAATGCTCTGACCAC
The DNA here is from genome assembly GCA_028858755.1 of Ara ararauna. Taxonomy (NCBI): domain Eukaryota; kingdom Metazoa; phylum Chordata; class Aves; order Psittaciformes; family Psittacidae; genus Ara; species Ara ararauna. The sequence goes on along the minus strand of CM054376.1, from coordinate 50,706,500 downwards.
ACCACCCAAGTCTTGGATGGCAGACGCAGAGACTGTGAGAATGAAGACGCTGGGCCCACTGTGGGAGAGGATCTGGTTCGAGACCATCTTAAGAACCTGAATGTATACAAGTCCATGGGACCTGATGAAATCCATCCGCGGGTCCTGAAGGAGCTGGCAAATGAATTTGCTAAGCCACTGTCCATCCTATTTGAAAAATCATGGCAGTCAGGTGAAGTTCCTGATGACTGGAAAAAGGGAAATATAACCCCCATTTTCAAGAAGGGGAAAATGGATGACTCAGGGAACTACAGACCAGTCAGCCTCACCTCTGCGCCTGGCAAAATCTTGGAGCGGATTCTCCTGGAAGGCATGCTGAGGCACATGAAAAACAACAAGGTGCTTGGTGACAGCCAGCATGGCTTCACGAAGGGGAAATCCTGCCTGACCAATCTGGTGGCCTTCTATGATGGAGCTATGGAACTGATGGACAGGGGTAGAGCAGTTGATGTCATCTCCCTGGACTTGTGCAAAGTGTTTGATGCTGTCTCACATGACATCCTTGTCTCTAAATTGGAGAGACATCAATTTGATAGGTGGACCACTGAGTGGATAAATAACTGGTTGTATGGCTGCACACAAAGAGTTGTGCTCAATGGCTCAATGTCCAGCTGGAGACCTGTAACGAGTGGTATCCCTCATGGATGGGTATTGGGACCGGTCTTGTTCAACATCTTTGTCAGTGACACGGACAGTGGGATTGAATGCGCCCTCAGCAAGTTTGCCAATGACACCAAGCTGTGTGATTCAGTTGATACGTTGGAGGGAAGGCATGGCATCCAGAGGAACCTTGACACACTTGTGAGGTGGGCTGATGCCACCCTGATGAGGTTTAACCATGCCAAGTGCAAGGTCCTACACCTGGGTCGGAGCAATCCCAGGCAAAGCTACAGGTTGGGCAGAGAAGAGATTCAGAGCAGCCCTGCAAAGAAGGACTTGGGGGTGTTGGTCAATGAGAAAATGAACATGAGGCGGCTTCAGTGGGCACTTGCAGCCCAGAAGGCCAACCATGTCCTGGGCTGCATCAAGAGGAGCGTGACCAGCAGGTGGAGGGAGGTGATCCTGCCCCTCTACTCTGCTCTCGTGAGACCTCACTTGGAGTATTGTGTCCAATTCTGGTGTCCTTAACATCAAAAGGACATGGAACTGTTGGAACAAGTCCAGAGGAGGGCCATGAGGATGATCAGGGGTCTGGAGCACCTCCCATATGAAGATAGGTTGAGAAAGCTGGGTCTGTTCAGCCTGGAGAAGAGAAGGCTGCGTGAAGACCTCCTAGCAGCCTTCCATTATCTGAAGGGGGCCTCTAGGGATGCTGGGGAGGGACTCTTCATGAGGGACTGTAGTGATAGATCAAGGGGTAATGGGTTCAAACTGAAACAGGGGAAGTTTAGATTGGATATGAGGAAGAAATTCTTTACTGTGAGGGTGGTGAGGCACTGGAATGGGTTGCCCAGGGTATTTGTGAATGCTCCATCGCTGGCGGTGTTCAAGGCCAGGTTGGACAGAGCCTTGGGTGGCATGGTTTAGTGGGAGGTGTCCCTGCCTCTGGCAGGGGGATTGGAACTAGGTGATCTTAAGGTCGTTTCCAGCCCTAACTATTCTGTGATTCTATGATGAGGCTAAGAGGCAAGTGATGGCTCTAGTCCTGAAAAACTTGAAACCACAAAGCTCGATCCAAAACTGAGTGTGCTTTCGGAAATGCCAGTGGCTTCGGAGCTGGGCCTTTTTTTTAAGGCCAAGCATGCTAGCCTTATATGATTTTGATCAGGTAAGATATAAACTTGATAAAGTGCCAGTGTACTGGAGGATTATTTTCTTCTTAGGAGGCTTACTGCATTGTGAGAGCTCACTAGTTAGTTCAAAGATGTCTTCTGATCATGTGTTGGTGTCCACTGTCAATAGCAGTTGTTGAATGCTGCCCAGGTGGTCATTTGATCTGATTTATAGTAGCTTAAAAAGATGGATTCCTGCATGTGTCAGTTCGTATGTCTGCTCTACCCCTAAGAGCTGTATTGGCAGTAGCAGCCAGCAATCAACCAAGGAGGTAATCCTGTGGGCTTTTCTCTTTCTTCTCATTCTTAATATTCTTATTCTTTCATAATCTAGTAGAATATCATTAGGAACTTCTGGGTTTGGTGCTCTAAGTTTTATTTAACATATCAAATAAATGTTTTCATTTTAATACTGCTATTCTATCAATTTCTTTATTTCCCACAGTGAAAAACACGGCTTGGTCCACATGGCACCCAGGAAATCCCCATGCACAAAACTGGGTAATAAAAATTGCAACAAAAAAAAGTTGATACGTGGAAAATAGACTGAGGCTTGCAGCTTGTGCAGCCGGAAAGCACAAAATTCCTTAAGCAGTTAATGAGCTCAGTGGATTTAAATGCAGGGAATGGCTTTGTTTTATTGAGGCCAGAGTGTCTGCAGGAAAGGAGAAAGTGAGATAACTTTATGAGAAACATTCAAATGTTCTGAAATCCTGGTTTTCTAGGAAAAAAAGCTGGGTGGAAGGGGAGACAGGACCTGTACCAGTTGTAAGGAAAGGTACCAACTTCATTAGTTAATATTGGAAAATATCGAAAGCAAAAGACATGCAACTCTGAAAATTTCCTTCCACAAATAACCCTACAAGAAGCACCAGGACTTGATTTCTATACAGGGCCATGTGTGTGCTTGGATTCGTTCTTCCTGGGTTCATGTGTGTGTGGGTACGTGAACTGAAGCAGGCAAAGTACTCAAGCATACAAAGTATGCAGGTATGCAAAAAATCCTGAATGGGATTATGACATTGGGGTGCTGTTGTTAAAATACTTTGGGCTGGTGGGTATCCTTAGTTGAAACTTCCTTGTGCTTGGGCTGAGTGAGGGTCATGGGTATGATGGTCACATCGTGTTCCTTCAAGCCTATTTACACCAACTACCTAGGCTTGTGCGTATTTCTTCCTTAACATATGGGGCATCAAAACAGCTTCTAACCTGAGGGCAAGTACTCTTTATTTCTGGCTGTGATAAATGTTCTTGGTGATATGAGCCTTACATGAGTCAGATATTAGTCATGGAGTATTCTGCAAAGATGCAGGCTATAACTTAGCATGCACAGAATGGAGTAATTTTATGTATTACAGCCCCCAGTTTCCACTTAAAACAGACAAGCAGGATGACAGATCTAAAGATCTTGGATGTTCTTAAAGACTAAGGCTGGGGCTGAGGGATTAGTTGGCACTTGTGCCAGGGATGGGATGGGGAATTTCCCAGGTGCTGGCTACACCTAAAAGTGACCCAAGTCACTCAGGTCCCATCTCAGGCTTGCTGAGTCAGATGAAAAGCCCCTGTGAGCATCACTGCCTTGGGCTGCCCTTCACCTGCCAGGAAAGTATGGGCTGGTACCTCTCCAGTGCCTATCGTGCTTGTCGTGAGCTGCACCCTGATGTCAGCAGGCAGTGGCTGTGACGTATTTTCTGTTTCAGAATAGCAAAAACCTTCCTCACTTTATGTAAAAATAAAAACTGTGTGAAGCGGCTGAGTAGCTTGTAATCCTCATAGTGTGAAGGTGGCAGGAGAGGCAGAGCTTTTGCTCCTTTCTCCTAGACACTTAACTTGAGCTGTGCTTAGGTGAGGAGGGAATGAGTCTTGTAATCGATATGTGATTCAGTGTTTGAGCATTGCCTGGCTTCCAAAGGTAGAGAGTTCAATTGATTTCTCTCTCCAGAGCTAGGCCAATATAAAAATGGACCTTGCAAAAGGATTTTTGTAATATTCTGTGGTCCTGGTTAAAACCAGGTTTTTGAGAGATTCAGACACCACCCTGGATCTTAAGTCTGGTTATCACTTTGGTACCCCTGTGAAAGTTGAGCTACTTTGAAGAGTAGTCCCTGAAGTGTACTTGCTATCGTAATAAATTTTGCCAGTCCAAATCTGTCTAAATAGTTTTAACTTGCTTTTTTTGATCTTTTGGCATGCATTGTTTTTTTCAGGAATTAGGTGTTTGGATTTTTTTTATGTGTATTAAGTGAAATGCAATTGTGTAATTTTGATTATGGGAGCTGATAGCATAAGAAAAACACCCAATATCCTGAGGAGGGTGACTAATGTTGGCAACACTGTCAATGCTGATAAACTTTAGAGGATAAAAGAGAGCAGATGGCGTTACATGATTTTTTTGAATGCTTTGCTTATCTTGGTATCTCTAATGTAGCCCTTTGAAGAACATTACCTGAATTTTAATCTTTCTCTTCTCTCACTAAAAAAAAAAAAAAAGAAAAGGAAAAATCATTTTTTCAAAGCAGGGGTTGTGTTATGGTCACGTCTGCTAATGTCACAATATGGTACCTGAAGTATCTGCGTACGTACAAAAGTTTGTTTGCACTCGTAAGGCACTGCTTTGTATCAGATGTGAGCACTTAATTTTCAGCTTTTCCCTCCAAAGCTTCCTGTAGAAAACAAATTGTATGTAAACACGGCATGCCCTTGACTTCATGCCCATGGCAAGCCTCTAGGGTTAGTTATCTTTGTGCAGTGCAAAGGTCATCACTCCATACTTCAAGTGAACCTCAAGAGGCTGTCTGGGAAGCAGAGGGGCTGTCCACTGGAGGGACTGGGAACTGGATCCTTCAGTGCAGTTTGTAAAGAGCAAGCATCAGAGGGTGGATTTTGCTTGTGAACTTTACAAACTTCAAAATGGGCTCTTTCTCAAAAGTCTTGTGGCACTGGGAGAAAACAACTAAATACACAGTTTAATAATTGATGGGAAAAGAAAGAAATGTCACCTGAGAAGTGCTGGCACACCTATACTATCCCCAACCTGGCAAACACAGAGTTAAATCTATCACTGAATGTATGGAAAGCTTGAACAGATTCTGTGTGTACCATGAGAAGTTACGGTAGATGTCTGAGGAAAGATTATATTTAGAAGGCAGACAGATACTGGTATAGCTCTCTGAGGAACTTTATCCCAAATGTCATCACAGCTTTTATAGTAATAAATAAATAAAATAAAGTAATTTTAGTTAAAGGAAGCTTTTCAGAGTGTACTATACTGGTGGAAGAACTGAATTACAAGATTTGATGCTGGTATAGGTGCATCAATAATGGTAGACTGATTTCATGATCCCAATGTTTACAACTAATCCAGCAAAAATTCCCATGGAAGCTCCATCTTGGATTTCTGCAGGGTGGGTTAACATTTTGGCAAGCTTAGCAGCTGGAGTTCATTACTTTGTTAAACTCCTGTTTGGAAAGACAACTTTTAATTTGCAATTGCTTAAATACGGGCTGTTGAGCAGCGTCAGATTGCTGTGACTACAGCAAAGAAATGTATTGTGGAAGGGGATAAAATGTTTTATTTGAACTGGAAAGCTCCTTTAGTATTTTCGTAAGTGCTCTTAACCATGCTGGAACACTTAAACACCTACTGGACAGTTCACTGGCAAGTCTGAGGATCAGTTAAAACATAGCATCAAAGTGGTGGAGCAGCAGCGCTGATGTTCCCCAAGGTAGAGTGTTGAGTGATATTGCAGGTCTGGTTAGTACTGCGTTTTGGTAGTCTTCAGCTAGCAGGCCAGCCTGCTGGAAGAGTTGCACCGACAGCCCCCCCCCCCCCCCCCCCAGCAGTGACCATAGGACTTGGAGCAGAGTAGGTGGTCCTTTGGGGATGTGAAGGAGAGAAGCTTCATCACTTCCTATGTAATGGCAGGGGAATGTTCATTGCAGCAAGTCTGGCCTGGGAAGACTGCTCTTACCCCAGGTGAAAAGCACAGTGAGATGGGGACAGTGAGGTCCTTGCTGAGAGGCCCTCCGCTGGGACTTTGAGGGGTGGGCAGCAGCACATGGCTGCTGGGTTTGCAGTCTGTGATCCTAAAGTGTTAAAAACCAAAAGCAGAAGGGGAAACAAAACGTGTTTTGAGCCCAAAAGCAAAGCTGCCTGAGATGCTAGCTAGGAGTTTTGTCAGCTCTGGGCTGCCCCTTGCTGCGATTAGCTCAGGTCTCAGGCAATTGTCTGACAGCAAGATGTATTGTTCATATGTAGCATGTATGAAAGTAGATTGTTTTCAATGCTCAGCCACATCTGTGCCAGAAAGGTATTTATTTAGGCAGGCAAAAGGAGGAATGAATGCTTCCTTTAGACTAGCTGTAGAGAGTTGAAGAATGAAGAATGGTGTTTCTAAGACACAAGTGCTAGGGTATTACCTGCTTAGCCTGCTATGTCCAGTCTCAGTGGTGTTACAGGCTTTTGTGGGCTCAATCTGGCAGCCACCGTCAGGCAAGCAGCTTTCCCCTTCCTTTGTGGAGAGAGTCATTTGAGAAGATCTGTGCCTTTGGCTTGGCTGAGGCAGACCATTTGAGCTGAAGTTAACCAGCTTCCTAGGAATGGATGCCCCGAAAGATACAAACAAGCCTTTTCAGTTGATGTCTGGGTTACTGTGCTGACATTTTTTAATATATTCTTCCTAATTTTGTATATTCAGAAGGTAAGTTATTCCCATTTTTCTTGCCTGTCACACTGCAGGGAAATATTCCTAAAATTAAACATTGCTAGCTGCTCATTGCAGAGTGACAACTGAATTACCAAATCAGTCGGTGCTGTGAAGCTTTCAGATAAAGCTGCAAACATTTTGCCTTGGTGGTAGGAAGTAAAAGGAGTGAGTATTAATGGAAGTCAGAAATATCTGAGAAAGTCTTTGTGGTTCAAGAAAATTTTCGTGCAAGGTTCTGGAGACATATGTTTTCCTGGGCCATTGTTATCAAATCTGCATCCCTTCCAGAGAGATGTATATATGAAACTCCTCAGACAAATACTACCGCTTTAAAAGCTCTGTTTTATAATATTAGGTGGAAATTTATCACCTGATTTTAAACAAAATAAAATAAAACCATGTAGAATGGTCTCAATGAAAAGCAGCTATGGTGGATGTGACACAATTGTTACTAGGCCACCCAAGCCCAAAACCTAATATTCAAATAACTGTTTTGGCTGTGGTTGCTGAGAAGGGTGAGACTAGATTTCCACATGATTAGTATTTTTCACAGAGTAAGGCCCAGGAAGTGATGAACAGCTGCAGCATGAGCCCTCACAGATGGATGAAATAAGCATGTTTCTTCTCCTAGGATCACTCTCATTGTTAACTTGAAGTTACTTTTCCTTCAACACTGGAGAGGTTCATCAGCTTTGTAATATTAAGAAAATATTTACCTGCGGGTTGTTTTTTGGTTTTTGGTTTTGTTTTTCATGGACCTCTGTCTGCATATTCATTAATGTGAACTTTGTTTTTTATGTTAATAGTGTTACTGGGGGTTTGTGTCATTTTTCACTGGTGTGTTCTCTGTAGAAAGGAGCTAATACATTTAATTTTCCTTTGTGTACAGCCAAATCTCCATCAGCTGCTGTGGAGCAGTTTCTGTCTTCCAGAAAAAGAAGTGAGATCATTCAGAACTGAGTCCATATCAGAATTATCTGCCTTCACACAGTGTAGTTCAACAGTTATGCCTAATCAGGACCGTATCTGCTCTTTAATGTGTATATAATGGGAGAATTCAAATGACACTGTGACTGTATAGTTGACCCATCTTCCTCTGAAATATTATCAGTGTTTTATATTCCAATTAATTAAATCCTATAGCTGAGTGTTCGGTTAGAGATGTGTAAAAGCTTCTCCAAGATTTGTAGCCTTGATGAATTTTGCTTCTGGAGTTGCAATACTGGGAGTAAATTATAGTCTTGGTAGATAAGTGATCTATCAGGGAGATAAGTGATCAATCGTGGAGTCTGAAGGCAGTGCAACTGCTGTGATACATACCCACCAAAAATGTGGTTCTAGATACCTAGAAAATATGTATTTTAAAGAAATGGTATGTCAAGGACTGGTACAGCCTGGTGCATCACTTAAGCATCTATCAGGTTTCTTGTGCTACTGTGCTCTAATCTCTGTATCAAATGGTATGCTTATCTGTGTAAGAAGTTAGAAGGGAGAGTTATTCTTTTAGTCACTGTGATAAAGCCTCTTGGGTTGTCTGCATGATTGACAGCAGTTTGGATGTTTTATCAGAGAACAAATTGATAGGGTTAGTAGATGGGTGGATAGTGGACATAAATTTAAATCAGTTGCACGCTGTTAGTTTTTCACTGGCAAGTGCACTTTGCCCTGATTAATTTGTGTGAAACCTGTTTTGATCTAGAGTATGAGGCCAAATTACTTTGTAGTTAGTGTTAATAAAAAGGTTTGAATGTTATAGGAATAATTAAGAAACAGTTAATTGAAAGGGATGAAAAGAAGGAGCTATGAATCTAATCTAGTGGTGGCAGGGATGCAGGAGGAAGTGTCAATAGCTCATCAGAACTCCATGCTCCTCCCCACAACCTGTAGCTTTTCTCAGTAGCTTTCTCATTCCTGTAAAACATATAGTGCCTTGTGCAGAATATTTTGAATGAGATTTTTTTTTCTCCCTCTGAAGGAAAAAAAAATCAGTTTGCAGTACAGTGGATTTGTATTTACTGTGGGTTTTTCATTCTGTTGGACAAGCTAGTCAGTGCTTCTTCTACAAGAAAGGCGAACTGGTCTGCAGTACAGGACTAATCCTCTGTAGAAGCACATCACTGGAAATGCACCTGAGGTGATAGCCTGGCCACCCATGCAATATAACAACTACTCTTTGAAGGCAAGATTTTGGCTGGTAACAAATATCCATAAGATATTTTCTGTGATGTTACAAATTCATTGCTGAAGTGCAAAGACTGACCTATAAAATCCTCACCAGTGTTTGTAATGCTGAAGCGTGAATTATTCATAGAACAGGGACTCTGAGCAAACTGCAGCAGCCCGCATGCTTCAGGTGATTAATGAAAAGTCTGAGGTGGTGCTTTACAATGTAGATGAGTCATTAATATCAAGTATCACAGACAGGCTAACAAGCATGGGAGAAGGTTTATGTGAGAGGGTGAAGGAGCCATCTCTCCTAGGCCGGTGACAGGTAAGCCTAAGCACTAGGGCTGGCTACATCTCAGTGCTCCCAGGTGTTTAATTTCAGGGCATTGGTTAACCATGCATGCCCCCACAGTGTGTGATTAATCTCATGATGAAAAACAATCACATGCACTACAATGGGATTAACATGTTCAAGTGCTTTAGGTTTTTGGGGCCTACAGGACTAGCATCCTGTGCCTTTGAAGAGAATAGTCTTAATTCTCATTCAACGAGTTGAGTGTCTCCAGCTGCTGTTTGCAAGGCACTTGGCTTTGAAAAGGGACGCAGTAATTAAAATTTATTTCATAGAAGCCCCCAAGATGTACACATGTTCTGTGCGTACAGATTGTGTAGCTCATGGGGCTCACAACCCCATCTTCTGTCTATTATTAATTCTGTCTTCTCTTTTCTTTAAAGTTTAGGAGACAGATCAGTTTTTAATTTGATTTTGGGTTTTTTTTCCGCTGGAGAAACGGGCAAGTGGTGATACATTGTATTCACATGAAGGAATTAGTATTAGATTTGAAACCAGTTAAATAATCACGGACTAGGAAAACTTTTCTTCCTGACTGCTAAATACTTAACAGGCTGCTGAATGATCAAAGGTCCCTTTTAGGATTTTAAAATGACAAGATAAAAATGAATTTAAATTCTCTAACATTTGCATTTGTGACATAAAGAATTATGAGAAGCAATGTTAAATGCTTGAAATCCTCCCACTTGTGCAGTGATCACTGAGTCATTGTACCGATACAAGCCGATTTAGAATACTTCACCCCTGCTATAAATGTTGGGCCTAATTCAGTTGGGAAATGGAAGCATCACCCACACAACACAAAGCACTGGAGCGTTTTTCTTTTGCACAGGGTAATCAGCAGCAGTGTATAAAACAAATTACTTCAGTACTGAAGGGGTTCTGTTTCTGCAGTGAATAGTCATTGTGAGAATGTTGTCTCCAAAGTTTGCTTTGCTTTACATAAATCTTGGTTTCCATGGGGCTATTGGAACATGTATTAGGAACACACTTTGCTTGAATGCTTTCCCTTTATACGTGAATCTTAATGCTCCTATTGCATTGATGGTACAATAAAAGAGCTCTCTTGTCACTGATTCATTTTGGTAAAATACAGATGAATAAATGCTGAGACTGTCTGCCTTGCTGGATAAAAAGAGTTTGCATCAGGTTTCAAAGATGTCATAACTTATCATATTCAATAGTTTGTTCTTTGGCACTTGAAACACTTTGGATTTCTGAAGTTAGTTCTTGATTCACTACAGTGTTATTTTAATATTAAACCTACATAAAAGCTTTGACTTCCAATGAACTAACTATGTTCTTCAGTGTATGCTTGAAAATCATTTGCTGAATCAGGGCCTGTCTGAATCTAAATGTGTAAAAATAAGTGCAAGTAGATCAGCTTTTAAGCTTTCATTAGTAATGTTATTTTAAGCCTCTCTTATCAGATTGTCTACATATGGTACACGTTTGTTGTCGTTGTTGAATGTGTTGAATTCCTTTTCTGCAAGAATCCATTCAGAAAAGTTTCTGAATATTTGTGGTACTAGCTATTACTCTGTAAATGGCTTTTTGAGGATGCTAGATGGTCCAGGGCACATTATGGCAAAAGCGTCTCCTGTTTAGGTAAATGTATCCCACTAAGCATCCATGCTTTGTGTATGTGTTTGGAATGTTTCAAGTGTAAAAAGAGATTAATAACATTAGAGCAGTTTTGGTTGCAATTTCTAATGCCACTGCCTTTCTTGGATAAGTCTTGGCAAATGAATAGCTAAGCCAAAGAATACGAAGCAGTTGGTTGTTGCCTGCTCTTACAGAGATTATACACATGTATAACAGAAATCCCTGCTATTTTCAGTAGTATGGTTTCCTTATTGAATCTGCTTGTTGAACAGTGCTTATTGTGAAATAGTAAGCTTGTCAACTGGCTTTATGCTAAACCACTACAAAAAATATCATACTTTAATGACAGCCATTGAAGTATTCCTGTGATGGGAATGAATAAATTCTTATCATCAGATAACTGAAATAAAATGATTTGGAAATGATGATTAAAAGATGATGATATAGCATACTGCTGAATTTCATTCAGTTCATTTGTTCATGGCAAACTACATTTACTTTTAGCCTTGTATTCTACATAAGTATTTTCTAGTATGGCTCATTTCTGAAATGGCATTTGCAAATAAATTCACCAGCTGGGTGTCTAACGATACTGCTTGAGCATTTGTAAACACTTGGGCACCCAGCTGTGGCAGTCATGCAAGTGAATTGTGTTCAGATCTGCATGGGTGATCCTCAAAATCTGGCTCTTATTCTTATCTAAATGTTCAGCAAGTAGCATGTGTAGAGAAACATCTTTATGGCTGGTAGCTGATATGCTTTTGTGCTGTTTTCAAACTACAGGGAGTCATAACATAAATGCACATCTCTTTTTGAAGGATGGACTTGTCCTGCCAGTCTTTTTGCAACATCCTCAATACTGAAAATATGAAAAAGCTCTATCATAGTGAGAACATAAATACTTAAGATGTTGTATTGCTCTGGGCAGCATATCAATGTTTATTGCAGGAACTGCGAATGTGGCTTTTAGGAGAAAGAACTGTAGCAACTGTAATTGATTTCCCACGTGTGTGCTTTCAATTCCTCCTCTGTTTTAACTGAACACCCTCATCTCTATAGAACGAGTTTTGATAATCAGTCTTACTGGCATGACATGCATGGAATTATCCTTCCACAACGTGGTCTGCACATCTGTAAATCACATGTAAATGACTTATGCCATGAATTTGAAAAGTAGGTTTGCTTTGTTTTTTAATATTTATCCCCAAAGTAGAGGGTATAATGAGTGCAAATGCTAAGCAGTATTTCACTCAAAACTTACCAACAGAAATGTGTTTTTTCTTGCCTTTGTGGATTTAGTGAACAGAATGAATGTTTTACCTCAACTATTTTTTTTGTGTGTTACCTCTATGGTCTTGTATGAATCATTTTTTCTCTGTCATATGCTTAAATATTAACGGGGTGATACTTGGAGTATGATTAGAGTCCCATCCATCAAGTCGTAAAAACAGATGTGAAGGAGAGGATATTTCCATTTTGTTATGCTCCTTGCAGTTGCATGCCAACACTTTCTTGTGAACTGTAGCAGGTCACGTTGATTGCTTTGCTGTGACTCCACTGCATTCCCAGTTGCAGAGGGCATACCCCTGCTTAGCTGATGAAGTTTTGGGAGCTACTGTGATTAATAATAAGAAAGTACCAGAAAGAAAGTGCCATTCTGACAATTCTGTCAACTATCATTTTATGCTGCTTTGATCCTTTAAAAGCAGCTCTGCATTTTAATTTTAGGTGGTTTGAAGGAGTTTATTAATAGAAGACACTTTCTGGTTAAAATGGTGCAGTAACAATTCCCTTTTGAAGCTTAATCTATGGCTGAGGAGATTGTGAGTCCACACTGGTTCAGGTAGTTTTCTTACATTAGACACCACTGGGGCTTGCCCTCCTTTTCCTCCACCAGCTTGATGAGCAAGCAGTCTATGCTCTACTTGACTGCTCCAAACACCAAGCAGCCACATCCCAGCTCTAGCTAAGGCTTAAATGAGATACAGGTTAGTGGATGCTCAGCAGATTTTTTCTGACTGTATTGTGTGGACAGAACAAGCTGGATTAGTCCACAGAATACTGGAATGAGTTAACATAACAGTTTCTTCCAATATCAAACCCTTTCTACAGAGAGAAAAGGGACTGTGTCCACTGGGAACAGGACTAGAGATACAGGCGCTAAATGGTACTGAGGGATATCAAGGTTAGACACCAGGAAAGATGCTAATGGTAACAGTAAGTGCAGGATTTAGATTGCCTGGGTATGTTGTGGAATTTTTGTCACTGGAGGCTTCTGAAGTGTCTTTTCCCCAGACATCTGCTGGGAATGATTTAGGGAAAGCTGAACCTGCCTAAAGTAGTGGCGACTCCTTGAGGTCGTCCAAACTTGCACTCTTATCATTTTCTATATATGAAAAAGTAGTGAAGATTTTATGGTACTTTTATGCTGTTTTGGAACAGCCGTAAATGTCTGAAAAGAGACAGGCTGTTCAGTGGTACAGGTATGAGTACAAAAATGGCTTAGTGAGGTGAAAAGTTATACCTGGCTTATGTTAACATATAGATAAGAGCAGAATTTGGCCTGGGGAAAGCGGTTTTGCTTTGAACTCCACTCTCCTGCAGTGTAGAGGACAGCAGGCTTCAGTTTAGTGCTTTACTTCATCTAAGTCAGAAAGGAAAAGCAAAGATAATGGTAACATTGCCAGAGGAGGAAGGAAAGAAAACACATGTACTCAAGTATTGTGTATTTAGGTACTAGTCCTTGAGGAGTCTCCTCTCCTACACCTTACTAAGCAAACTTTATGAAATATTTCTTTCCACTCACTTTGAAAGAATAATTTCTTCTTTCACAGGAGAAGAATAAGCTGAAGAGATGTTTGTGTTTCGTGACAATCTTTCCTAATGCAAGTGAAAGCTCTGAGTAGTTGTATACTTGTTCTGGATGAAAAGGGATAGCTCAGGAATATAAGTTTTAAAATGCAGTCTGACTTTCTAGTCTTCTGTAGTCTTCGATCTGCTGAATAGATCACAATTGCAGGAAATACTCCTGAAACCTTTATGTAGTTAAAAAAAATATATAAGAAGTTCAAATAATTGTTGCAGGTGTTTCTCAGAGCAAGTGCTGGTTTCTTCCTTGGAAAAAACGCGTTTTAAAGTTCCCCAGCTAGGTAGTGTTGTAATAGGTTGCAATTGAAGGAATACTTTAAAGAGGTCAGTCAAGATCACAAGGTACTTACGTTCTAGTTTTATTTAATGAAGACAAAACTTGGGTACCATCCTTGGAGTTTTTTCTTGGTGATAGGTTCATATAGATTGAGGAATCTTCCATTACTGCAGGGGGACAGATGGGTCTAGCTAATCCCATATTGCTCCTGACACACGTAGGGCCAGACTCTTCCTAAAGACTTCTAGTTCAGGTTATTCCTTTAGGATTATATGAACCTAGTTCACTTGTGCGTTCCTGAAAGGTTCCTTCATCTTTCCTTTCTGTTTCAGGATGTGATCACTCCTGCTGTCGATCTTTGGGATCTCCCAACGTCCCTAGCAAAGTGCATTGTGTGGGCTGAATTCTGTATTTGGGAGAAGGCACCCTTGTTCTGGATAAGACCAGCAGATCGATTACCTTAAAATATTTTTATTGACTTATGCTTCTCTACTTTGCTCAGGAGAATGTCAAGTGAGGCATGGATGTGACATCCCTCTGATGTGAAATTTAGTTACCATAGAATCATTACCACTATTTTTCAATTAGCAATTACTGAAGTCTTTCTAAATGGTAAGCTCCAGCTTTTTCTTTCCCTACCTGTGGAGTGATCAATGTCTCTGTAGATTTTGGGAGCTGAAGAGGATGAAGCTGAAAGCATTGTGTGTTCTGAGTGCATTTACATATGTTACTGATGATACATTGACTCAGCCTCTAGACAGCCTGTTCTTTTAAGTTACCTGTAATTAATGCAAATGTCCATCATTTTATAACTTGTATTACCTGCTGGTCTGACCTGGGCAATGGGCAGGTTCTTCATGTAAATCACGGCCATTTATCAGCAAATAACATATCAGCAGCTCTAATTAGGTACTGTACCAGACTCGTTAATGCAAAACATGAATTTGAGTTTGAGGAAAGTTGATTGCTCACGGAAATGTTCCTACTATACTCTGAACTGAGTTGAGTCTCATCTTTACAAGTAGTACTAAACAGGGAATTTTAAAGGAAGAAAACAAAAATATTACACAATCTGTGTTGTATTGAAATTTCATGTTCTAGGCATTTACAACACTTCATAAATTGTTGTAAGCAGCAAGTCTTTCCAGATATTTATAGACACCAAGATGGACCTATAACCACAAATATGTAGACAGTCTTCACATTTTTTGTCTTTCCATAGGCCTCAGTCTTTATCCGCTTCATTTTTGTTATTGCCAACTGAAGGGAAAAAAAGTACGAATCAAAATGCAGCCTGTAGCACTGCAGGCACTGTGTTGGCCTTTCATTGAAATCGTGCTAATATGCTGGTATTTATTTGTTTAATTAAATGTTTCTTCTTCACTTCCACTGTCCATTTAAGGAGAAGGAGGGCTCTAGTCCCATTTCATCATTGGTATTCTAAATGAGTTGTGCACTGGAACAGCTAGTTTCCTTCACACATAATGATTTCTCATCATTTCATTCACTTATATGTTCAGCTTAGTGACAAAACTGTTTACTTCTTTCTAGCTAGTGAATAGATATGTCTCCTCTCTGTATCTTCAGAGTAGAACCACTAGACTGATGCTGATGCTTTGTCTTTCGCACCTGAGCCTTGGAGGCACGGACTATTGTATTAAGTGAGCAAAGCTTTAGAGCATCCTAAGCTGACCTGGCAGTTGGTTATAACCAGTCAGCTCCATGTGTTTTGTACCTTAGGACTAGAAAAGTAAATAAACTGAGGTCTTTTAGCATATCTTTGTTTTGCATGTTGCTGAGAGTTTGCTGTTCTGTTCAAGCATTTTTCTTCCACCAGGTAAATTGGACTTTATGGTCGAAATACCTGTAAAAAATAAATCAACAAATTGAAAAGACAAGCATTTGTTCACTTAGGTCCAATATCCAGCCCCTAAGTATTCCGATACTTGGTGGATAAGAAAGAATACCAATTATTTTCCAATCAAAGGTGAATTTTAATTCCTTTGGCATGGCAAATTGCTATTCAGCTTGTAGCAAGAGGTGATTTTGGACAGTATGTATAACAGCTGCCCTTGACGGTATACAAAACAAATCCCAAAATTTTTCTTCAAGCTTGCCACTTAATGGCAGTCCCTGAAGAAAGTTCTTTTACAGGGTTTTTACATACTAAAATGAAATGGGTTTACTCAGCTGTGTGGTTCGGTTGATATGCTGGAGGGAAGGAATGCCATCAAGAGGGACCTTGACACGCTTGTGAGGTGGGCTGATGCCAACCTGATGAGGTTTAACCATGACAAGTGCAAGGTCCTACACCGGGGTGGGAGCAATCCCAGGCACAGCTACAGGTTGGGCAGAGAAGAGATTCAGAGCAGCCCAAGGAGAAAGACTTGGGGGTGTTGGTTGATGAAAAAATGAACATGAGGCGGCTTCAGTGTGCGCTTGCAGCCCAGAAAGCCAACCGTATCCTGGGCTGCATCAAAAGTAGTGTGACCAGCAGGTGGAGCGAGGTGATCCTGCCCCTCTACTCTGCTCTCATGAGACCTCACTTGGAGTATTGTGTGCAGTACTGGTGTCCTCAACATCAAAAGGACATGGAACTGTTGGAACAAGTCCAGAGGAGGGCCACGAGGATGATCAGGGGACTGGAGCACCTCCCGTATGAAGACAGGCTGAGAAAGTTGGGTCTGTTCAGCCTGGAGAAGAGAAGGCTGCATGGAGACCTCCTAGCAGCCTTCCAATATCTGAAGGGGGCCCATAGGGATGCTGGGGAGGGACTCTTCATGAGGGACTGTTGTGAGAGAACAAGGGGTAATGGATTCAAACTTAAACAGGGGAAGTTTAGATTGGATATGAGGAAGAAATTCTTTACTGTGAGGGTGGTGAGGCACTGGAATGGGTTACCCAGGGAAGTTGTGAATGCTCCATCGCTGGCGGTGTTCAAGCCATGTTGGACATAGCCTTGGATGGCATGGTTTAGTTAGTGGGAGGTGTCCCTGCCCCTGGCAGGGGGGTTGGAACTAGATGATCTTAAGGTCCTTTCCAACCCTAACTATTCTATGATTCTATGCTGGATATTCAGTTACCAGTTGTAAGGGGTTAAAGGCAGCCCTGATGAATTATAGGTTTAGGATGCAGTAACAGGCATGACACCAACAGCTTTAGGGATAATCAGTTTCTCTCTAAACGTGGGTGTGGCAGTAAAGGCAGATTAGTAGTACAGTTATCTAGACTGTAACAGCAACAAACTCAGTAATTCACTAGAAGTTGTCTAGACTTAACATATGAGCTTGGAAAGATGTACATGACCATGCCTTGCAGGCAGGCAGGAAGCAGACATGGCTTCTTCTCCAGATGAGCTACTCAGAACAGTTGATGAGCTTGAGAAACATCAAATTCCCTGATGGGGTTGTCCTTTCTCCTGTTACGTTGAGAAAGCACTGTTTGGGCTTGTTCACCAGGTGTTGCATCCCACCTCTCTGCCAGTTCTGTTCTTGGTGTGCAATAGGGGTTGGAAGTAGAGTACAAGGCAATACTACCCTGACTGTAGTTGGTCAGCACGTGGTAATTTTGAAAGGTACTAATGCTATTGGATGCATTTCTTTGATTTTATTTTTTGTTTCAAGCTCCCCAAGGTACCAGCTGGTATGCACGTACAACTGGACTAAGTTAAAATGCTTTGCATGAAATATTTTGTTAAGGGTTTCAAGGGACTTTAAAGGCCTTTACAAAAGCGGTGTACCAAAATTAGCTTGTGAACCAGCTTTTTTTCCTCTTAGAGTTCACTGCTTTTTCCATAGCGCCTCTTACCTTGTTTCACAGCTAATAATTGTACCTTGTTTCACAGCTAATAATTGTAAAACACTCAATACAGACTGGCAAGTGATGTAGTGCAATCAGTGTTCATTGAGTTTATAAGTATTTTGTTGAAGTTAACTGTTATTTCTCATGTTACATTGCTATGTGTTAGAGGCACACATTAGATAATTTTTATGTATAGAATTCATTGTGGACATAGAGCTTTCTGCTAGATAAAAAATCCTCCCACAATATCTGTATGAGAAATTGAGGGCACAAGACTCTCTAGAGATGTAGAAATAAAAGTCATACCCAGAGTGACCATGCTCCAAACTGAGATAGAGGTGGGTATTTGGTTTTTCTGAAGGGAATCTTCAGAGGACAGGCAGAAATCCTCAACTTGCCATTCTTCTAACACCTCGTTTATTGTGAATTGTAATTTTCCCTTTTTAAAGTGTTTTCCCTGCAATAGAGATCATTCTCCACAATGAAGAACTGACTTAATCTCTGAGAATCATATATTTAGCTTTTCAGAACTAATAGAAAGCTTTCCCTCTGGAAATGCCCTCCTAAATGTTTTAAGAATAGAGGTGAATGCTTCAAGAGAAAACTGTGTCTTTCATCCTAAGACAAGAACAGGTCTATTGGGTGTTTTTTCTCTTCCATAACTGAGTTAGGTTATGGAGTTATTGATCATGAGAATGTGAAATTGCATTTCTTTTTTTTTTTAAGGGAGATAAATAATGACACAAAGTGTACCCTTAATGGCTCTGCGTTACTGGGGGTGGGTGTTTGCTTTTGTGATAATTCAGTGACAAGTACACCAGAAGCAGAATGCGCTAGCATTAAAAGTGATGTGGTCACCTATGCTATACATTTAAGTGTAACAAATGTGACCTTGAGTAATATCTTTCTTATCTGAACTGCAGTGACACCAACATGAAAGGTGATGTTTGTGTTACTGTCACAAGCTAAACAATGGTGGTATGTCTTTCTCAGGAAAACGTTCCCCTTGATGATTTGATATGGCTTCTGGTTTGCTTCATTAGAAAAAATACTAGTGTTGTGATTGAAGCTGCAGAAGAATCTCCATCCTGAATTTGTTGAAGGAATTTGGGAAGATGATAAATTCAGCTTTTTTAAGGCATTGTGTCTCTGTAATCCCAGTGGAGAGTCCAGGCACTTGGCAGAGGTTCCTAACAAACAGTGTACGAGCTTTAAAGCTCTTTGAAATCCGTCTGGCAAATCTTTTTCTTCATTGTAAATAGTGGTCATGGCAGTTTCACTTGCCATCTGCTCTCCTGCTATGGTTCACATTAAACTGCATGCATTCTTCCTTGTGCAACCTCAAGACTGATTTTGGGTGCAGTTTTTCTTGATGTAGCAATTGTTGGCCAAAGCTGTTCCTTAATGATAGGGGGAAGCAGAAATTAAATTATATTTTAGATCAAACAGGAGAGCAGTAGACTGGAACTGTAGGTCCTTAGAGCTGTTACATTAGATTGAGTGTATAGTAACAGCTTTCAAATTTGCTTTGTACACATTATTTAGCAATTTCAGTCAAAGTTGATAGGGATTGATGTTACTTGTCATAAAAGAAGTTGGCATAAGTACTCCTAAAAAATTTGTTTAAAAGCTGGATATTAAATATTGCACATCAAATAATCTTAGGAGCTTGAGTGTTTTGATAAGCTGGTGCAGAATTGTAATTAAGCCCTGTTTTCTGATAATTTTATGCTTGAAAAGTAACCCATCAAATTTAACACCCAAAATTACTAGTTCTTCTGGAAGGCACAGGCCTAAGAAAAAATATTAGCAACCTTATTCATTGGTGTCCCTGACTGCCTTTTGGAATTTGTCGATGTTATGTATGCCATAGAGCAAGGCAGAGTGTTGATAGCAGGCCTGTGCATGGAGAGAACTTGGCAGAATAGTTGGCACTAACTTCACAAGGATTATGCGGTTTGCATGTAGAGGAAAAAGTATATCTGGCTCCAGTGAGAAGCAATGCCACCAAATAACTTCATACTGGACCTTTTACAGTCTGAAGAGATAGAAGAATTCACATTGTGGAAATGAATTCTGCACGTCATGGACTTTGAGGGTGAAAACCATGTGTACATACACATGCATCAGTGCCAGGAGAGGTGACCAAACCAAGGAAGAACAGGATTTTTATCTGGCAGATAAAGTCACAATTTGTGCGTGGAGAGAAGCAGCAGGTGAGGAGCAGAGTATTATGACTAAGGTCACCTGGTTAAACCAGAGAGTGAACTGATACACAGCAAACAATGTACAGCAGAAGCATGACAGACACTGTGTGAAGGTAAAGAGGGTTTAGTGTCACCTGCTGTGTGCATTATTTTCTATTTGGTGTTAAACTTGCAGAGGTGAGTTTCAGGTTTAGCTTATCTGTATCATAAATATAATTATCATCACAATCCTATCAGCTTCAGATTTTGAAGAATTACCTCGTTAGTCTAGTTTGTGACTTACTTTTGTACTTAGGTCTATGCTACCAACCTGAAGGCTTTTTTGAAGTTAATTTCTTCCTGAGTGTCTGTAATGTTTTTTTTAGTGCGTTTTTGTCTAGATTTTCAACTCGTATAAATCAGCATGGTCACAGTAGTTCCACTGAGCTGCTCTACATGTTTTCATACCAATTTTCTTACAGTTCAGGATGAACTCCAGTGGTCATTGTTCTGGCAAAGTTCATGTTTCTTCTCTGTGAACTTCTGTAGTAACAACTACTACAGGAATCAGCCCATTTGGAATGGTTTGGGTTTGTCTGGGGTTTTTTTCCCTTTATAATTTTTTTTGGTTTACGATGGTAAATGATATCTATAGTTCTAGGACAATGCTGAAGTAAACTTACTCAGCAAGTTATTCCTTATGCCGTTGCAATGTCATTAATTGCCAGAGGCATTTATACAAATTGCTTAAAAATAGAAGCGCTTCTGCAATGATCAGTAATGGAAGAAAGTGTAAGAAGCTGGGTATCATATGCTAATACTGTACAGAGTAATATGCCAGTTGACATAGTAAAGCATATAGAAGTGTGACCCATTAAAGGAAAAAGCCTTTTCCCAATACAATTAGGTTCTAAAACTGAAGCTAAAAACTAGCATGCAATAGTCTGAGTTATAATAGTTCTCCCTTTTTTGGCTACTTTGAAATTTACTGTAAAAGAGCTAAAACTGTAAAATAAACAATGATTTATGAGAGAATTGAAGTGTCTATAACATCAAAAAATTTATAATTGAATTACTAACATTAAAAATATCCACTTAAATTACTATTTCATTTGTGTGTCTTGATACTACCCAAGTCGTCTGGCCTGCTTTTACAACTCCTTTTGCGTGACTGTATTCCCCCAAGTAGTTAAACAGAAATGAATGTGATAATCTACTTAAACAGTTTGTATGAGACTATGTCTCTTAAGGAGCAAAACAAAACTTGTTGTGGTTTAGTTCATGACTTGACCAAAGCATTTTATGTGGGATTAAAATATTTTCCAAAGATATTCAGCAAGTTGGTGGTGCTACTGTTCTTTTGCTCAGATTGACTTCTTGGCCTGTCCATGGCAACAGAGAGATGGGCTATCAGCACTTCAGCTATTCGGAAAGATGATAATAGTCATTCCCATGAATACCCCTGTGGAACATGGAGAAGATCTCTCTGGAGTTATTCACAACCCCTGGCAACATCCCGCAACCAAGAGACAGGCCAAGAAGTCAACCACTGATGGGGAGGAATGACAAGACAAGCAGTTTATCACTTTTCTTTCCCTGTTTTAAATGTAGAATGAAGAAGGTTTCCTGCAGGAGGGAATGGTGCATAATACCAATGTTGCTGTGGATCCTGAGAATGAGGCCTATGAAATGCCTCCCGAGGTAAATCAGTTGTGGTACTTGCTGTGCATGCATGTACGATAAGGGCATAGGAGGGGGATGCACACTTAAGTTACATTTGCCTGGCACAGGCTGATGCTGTGAGCTGCAAGAAGCGCAGTCACTTTGGCCAAGATCTGGGAATCAGAAAATCCATTGCTTTCCTGATAGTGAGGAAGTTTACCAGGAAAATATTATGTATGTTTTGAAACACTTGTGGCTGAGTTTCTAAGTAATCTGCAGTAAACTTATGTCTTTTTCTTAAGTTTGAAAGGGTATCTGGAAAAAACTGCATCTTATCTTCCTAGATTGTTTTAATAGCTTGGCCATTTATCAAACATCACACTTCGCAAAGCACAATAATTCATTTTTGTACTCTTAAGATCATGAAATTGTATGAGTAAATTTTCTTGTTGTTTTTTTCATGAACCTGCTATCTAAAACCTTACTACAGTGTTTGGCATGACGCATTGGCAGTTGGAGTGGCAGTTTCACAGTAGTATAGATAATTAGGCTGGAAATCAGAGATATAAAACATTTAGGCCATGATCCAGTAAAAGACTTGAAGGCATGCTTCCTTGCTAATGTTGAATATCACTGAAATTAGGAGGGCTGATCATGTAACTGTAGTTAAACACACATTTAAATGATCTACTGACTTATACTACTATCTGCAGCACCTGGTATGCTGTTCAGCTCAGTTAGTCCTCCCTCTCTAAGGAAATTGTCATGGGTAGCCTTGTGAGTTCCTGGCGGCATCAGTTGAATGATGTGTTAATCCCTGTAAAAGCCTAATTCTCTTGCAAATGCCACAACCACAGTATCTGGAACAAAATAAAAAATGGCAAGATCCTAATCACATGAAAAGCTGTAATATTCTGGTATTGAATCCACTTGGAGTAGAACAAGCAGTGAAGGTAGGGTGCATTTATCTAAAGAACTAGTAGCACTGATTTCTGCTCTCCTCATTAGGAAGAGTATCAAGACTATGAACCTGAAGCATGAGAGTCCTTTCCTTCCTTTGTATCTCCTGAAATCTACTAACTACTAAAGACATCCCATCCTGTACAAGTGCTGAGTTCCAATGTGCCCAGTCGTAAAATTTTTTTACAGTTTTTACAGTGTATTTTGAAGTCTTCCATCAGCAATGATTGGAGTATCTGTGACTGCATCCGCCTCGTTTCAGCATTTCCCTCCTGCTGAAATGGAAGCTGGTTGGCAGGGTTATTGTTGTGCTGTGGATATTGTGGCTTCAAGTTTAAAAAGTTAACAAAGAAAATATTAAATAAAACCACCTAAGTGTCTACTGCTTATTTCTAACTCTGTACATGTTTTGTTGATAGGCTGTCAGTAATTTGATATTGTTTATGATACAATTTTTGTTTCCTATGACTATTCTTTCTGTGCAGAGATGACTTATTGTGAGAGCTTTATATATGTGTATGTATTATACATATTAAAAAGAAGTAACCGAGCATGAACTATGCACCTATAAATATTAGCTGTTGAAATTCTATTGTTTTGTGATGTGTTTTATTAACCTGTGTCTGTAAATACTGTGATCAACTGAAGCGAATAAAATGTAACCTATTAAAAATGAACTCCTAAAATAGTGATGATTTACAACACCTTCTTTACTCTCCAAAAGAGCCTGCTAATGTGTTCCTGTGAAGGAACTGGAAGAACAAAACCAGCAAAGGGAAACCCACTCTATAGAGAAGCAGGGTGAAGAACTGAGAGTACCAGGGCCCTTTGAAGAATTATTATTTCATGGTTGTTAGAGCATTGGGCAATACAGAAGAGTGATGGATTAGTTGCAATCAGTTTGTCTTGTATAAAGATCTATTTAGCAAAAGTACAATCTACTCTCTGTTTTTAGACACTGTAATTTTAGTTATTATATTGCCTGGATATTTTTCCATCCAGGAAAATTTTCTTCCAATCCAGAAGATTTAAATGTGAGATACTTTTACTTCTCTCATGTTTTATTATCTGTTATTTTGAATCAATTGCTGCCTCTAACTGAATGATACAGTACTTTTTTGTTTAAGTTTCTCTAATCCTGAGTAGGATTTTGAACTTCGTATACATCTAGTCTTCCCTGTGTTCTAGGGCATGGCTCTTAAAACAGGTAAGTATCATTGTCTGGTTTTGTAAATGTGGAAACTTAAGCATAACTGCATAATGTATGTCACTGGTCTTTACAAAAAGAGACCCAAATCCTCAGAGGCTGAACTCTCCAACTTGTTCTTGAAATCAGCTCCTTTCTGGCTTTCTGCAACCTTTGTTGTGTTGGCATGCCCAATGTGGAATAGATCTTTCCAGGTATGTACCCATCCTAGCTGCATACCGTGGGAGCTGATGGTGTAGCACGGTGAGCCAAAATCACATGAACGTATTGGAGCTGGTGCTTCCAATTTTACATGTCACCCCCAATTCCCAACCCCACATTTCTAAGGAATTTAATTTATTTCTGAAAAATTCCTATCAAGCTCTTTTTTCAAAGTAACTAAAAATCCCCTTGATCATTTCAAACAACTTACAGATATTTTCATCAAAGTCCACCACTCTCTTGCAGAAATGCTTCATGAAACAACCTGAAACAACCCACTAACAATCTGCAGTCTCCTTTCCATGTGGTGTGTCAAAAGAATCTCTTGACCTGGACATCACTACTGTTAAAATTCACCTTAATGCCTCAGTGGCAAATCTATTGATTGCATACATGGAAAATAAATATTAGGACAAAGCACAATGTCCAAATATTGTAAGATACTCCTTTTATAATTATTAACACTGTATAAGGATCTTTCTGTTGTAGTAGAAGGTTTCAGGAAGAAAAGCCCAGCACTGTAGCATGATTTATTTTCCCAGCATGCTAGCAGGGACTCATTCACCAAAAGCAACAATTGAGGGCAGTCAGATGCCTGATACTTCAAGGAATAGCACTTGAAATAGCAGCCTAAGTAGAACAGGTATTTCTATTGTTTATCTTCTCTTCCACAGCCCACAGGTCTTGATCATTCTGTTGTTTTTCTATTAGGGAATCAAATTAAACTGCTTGGTTGCTCACATGCAGCAGGTAGAGTGTGCTTCTTAAGTAAGCTGTGGGGAGCAGTATGTCATAAAAAAAAAAACAGTAATAAGAATAAATTGACTCCTGAGACTGCTCCATTGTCTAAGCCTGTAGGAGTTAGTTATTTTCTTTCATAGGTTAACATCAGCAAATCATTCAGAGTTTTCAGGTCATTTAAAATGTGCCACGAGCAATCAGATGAGTTTCTGGGCCTCTTGCAAACATGCCCTCAGATGGCCCCAAAAGTCCATGGGACCCCTGGTTACCATGGCAGCACAGTAAGACACACTGCTCTGGTAACGAGCTGCATTTTAATTAGATTTCTTAAGGGCTGTCTGACCATCCTTTCCAGGTAAACTAAATGCCATTTTGTCTTATTTCCTGCAGTGCGATGAATGCTGACACGTGGAGTGCAAATGTCAGAATTATGTTGGATACCGCAGCTGAACTAAATAGATACTGCTGTATTCAGATTTTTTAAGTGTCTGCCCTGGGTATTAAAAAATGCTAGTACTGTTGTGATCACATTTGCTTTAAGCAGTGTCTACCAGGGAGGAGTATAGCTCAGAGCACTTTTTTCCTTAATAGCCTGGATTTCAACTCAAACTAAAAGCAATCTTCCGATCCTCAAATTATGAGTTAATAACAACTCTCACCATATCCCAGTCCTCCAGGGAATAAAAAAAAACATGTTGCTTTTTTGTTCTATTGTGACAGCTTTATTTGGTCTTATAATGGTTCCTAATTAGACACATTGTAATAATGGTTCTATTATTATAAATTGTAATATTAATACTTGTTTTAGATGCCTTTGGTATAATGACTTCAAATTATTGTATTTGAGGGATAAGGCAAGAAATACCTTCCCTGCTACAAAACTTTCCTTCATTCCCTGGAGACAGGTATAGGCAAGTTAAGGCACATTAAAATGTCCTGACCTCAAGGAAAAGTAACATGTCTGCATCTCTTCAGGAAGTACAGATTTTACTCATCCTGGCTTTCATTGTATGGGCAGTCTGGGATCAGTGATTGTCATATGGAAGCATCCCATGTGGACAGCAGGTCCATCAGTTGCAGCAAGCCTGGCACAGAGCACTCTGCCTCCAAGCACTGGAAGACTGAAAAATTCAGGGCCATCCATTTAATCCCAGAAAATATTCCAGGAGCACAATGGAAGACAGGTACAGAATAGCTGCCTACACATATTCATAAAACCTTAATATATAACTACTAATTGCCTCTAAGATTTGATCCAAAGTTCACTGAATTCTGTTGTAAGATTCCTACTGGCTTCACATGGGCATTCTAGGACACCCATAGCACTCATGCATTTGATCTTCTCGTACAAATTATGTGTGGCAGACTGTACTGACATGATGAGTTTCCAGTTCTTTTCTGTATGCTTTTTAGGGAGAAAATAACTGCTGAAACTCTTGCTTCTAGAGTTTCTTAAGTCTCCGGCTGTACGGTACTTTTTTTGTCAGGTAGATGGTGTGCAATGGAGGTGATGCTCCAGAGCTCTGATCCCCAAATCACTGAAAATAAAGGGAGTGGTTTTGTTGACTCACATGGGTGTGAATGATTCCTGGTGCCTCTCTTAAGTCTGTATAGAACTCAGAGATAGCAGAGATCAAATGATCAAAGTCGCTTTGCAGAATATATTAGAGGAATGAAAATAGCATTAAAAGAAAAAAAGATTACCATAAAACCCTGCAGCTAAGGCCTCACCAGGCTTTTTCAGCAGTGCTGTGGTGTTTCACACTGGCAAAACACTATACTGTAAATACTGCATGGTGCAATGTACCTCAAATATTTGGTTTGAATGAAGTAGTTGTTCCTAGGTATCGCAACATTAGAGGTAATTACTCGTTCAGGTAATTGATATTTAATGACATATTAATGCAAACTAAATCTTTGTGCTCTGCTCTGGAATAGCTTATGAGGTAAGTGGGTGAAGATAGTTGGTTCCCTGCTACTGGTTTGGGGTTTGGTTTGAGACCACACAAGGCTTCCAGTGACTTTAACTAAATTATCTGATACTTTCTGGCCCCCAGCTTGAGGCTTTCAATATTGCTGGGAAAGACATTAATAATGGTTTTCACAGGATATCATCATTCTGCTTGAATATACATAGCTCTGAACTAATAGCATCAGTTTCCATGTAAGCAGACTTGCTCTTGAGTTACAGTAACCAAAAGCAAATGACATCTTAGCCTTTAGTGTCTCCATGCTGCATTTTTAATGGAAAATATCATCTGTTTAAGTACAGGCATAAACAACTTTTCTTAAGCCTGCCTGACATTTAATGTGTAACTCAGAAGGTTCCTCTGATCTAAAAAAGGCTGGCAGATGGAGAAACAGCAGGTGGAACCTCAGATGAGACAGCCAGGAGGTAACAAACAGGGGAGGAAACTAGGTCAGATGAGTTTTCTCCCATGTTGGAAGAAATGCATTGAAAATGCTTCCTCCAGTGGGGGCATAAAAGTGGGGTTTTAGCAGTTTTCATTAATATTTGCATCTCTGAATAGCTCGGAGTCTGTCAGCATCTGATACATGTGTAGGGTGTATTTCTGTGGGAAAGGTGAACGTCTGAGATTTACAAGTGTGCTTCTTTCAACTGCAGCATAGGAGATCTCTGTGTAAGAGGCCAAAGCACGCATGCGTTTCTGATGATTAACTTAAGACACAACAAAGAGAATGTTGTTAGGAAAAACAAACTGCTGGGATACCTCAGCTTCTTTTCTTTTTCTCTCTAGTCCCCACTCTCCCATTTGTTTCTTTCTCTCCATAAATCTGCTAAATTTTCAGAGGGTTAGATCTTACCCTGTCCCCATTGCTGAGTGTCCATATTATTGCAAACTCTGACTCCAGCCATTGTGTCTAGTACATTGTGATGAGGCTGCAAGTGTGCCTGGAGAGTTGAGATTTAGTCTTTGACTCTTCCTCTAAAAAAAGGAAGTACCACAGCTCATCTCTTCCTCAGGATGCTTCCATCACTGCTGCATCCAAAGACATGGTAAGGCAGAGGCACTGCCGAAAAACACTGAAGTAGACGCATGATGGATGTTTAAGGAAGGCAGAGGAGGAGGTTGGAGAAACAAAACAGCCATGAGAGCCTTGCTGAGAATCAGCTGGCATTCATCCTGCTTCCCTCCTCCAGGCAGTGCTTCAGGTGTTGGAGGCCAAAAATAGAAAATAGCCTGTGGTTTTAAATTGCCTCCAGGGATGGGCAACTCAAGGAGCCAGGTAAATTCAGAACAGGGCTGCTTTGCTCTCCATGAGGCAGAATTCCCCTGCTGTTTGAGGACACCTGGCTTTTTACGTTGAATTCCCTTTGCTGTTTTTCTACCACTTGAAGTCCTCTATACCAAGAAAATAAAAGCAATTGACTGAGGAGTGTTCTGAATTAATAAATATAAAACAAAGTATGAAAGCTGATTTCATCAGTCTCCTGTATAGAAAAAGGAATTGTGCAATGCCCATGAGACTGTTATCCTCTGTCTGATCGGGAATTTTATTCATGTGAATTTCAGTTATAAAATTCTGTGAAGCCTTGCAAGAATAACAAAGGGTGGTCATCTAATGTTAGCACTTGTAAGATAGGATCCTGCTGAATTGGTCACATTGCCCAGTTCCCAAAACCAGAAAAATCAGACAAGGAGCAGCCCTGTAAGAAGTAAGAAGACAAGACAGTGCTGTTGATTCAAAGTGGACAAACGCATTAATAATCAAAATGTAATGGACAATAATTTCTAAATGCCACATAATAAGGCCAGGAAGAAATGAAATCTGTTCTGTCAGTCCACTAAGTGGCAACTTTCACTGGCAAAGAAAGGTGATGACAGCTCCCACGAAGCACTCGAAGCAAAACTCCTCCTATTTATTTAGCCCCCTTACACCAAAATAGAGTTCCCTCCTGGCCCAGATTTGCAGCGTGAGTGATTTACTTCATCTGAATAATTAGATGTTCTTAGGTGTGAAATAAATGAAAGTGAATTCAAAGCCTTCAATTTTCTTTTCCATTCTCAGTTTTATGAAAACTAAACAAATTCAAATATGATAATTCCAGTCTGTTACAGTCTGTGCGAAAAGCAGTTGCTGTTCACTGAAGGAACAGATCTCCTGTATTAATGCATTTCACGGACAGATGGGTTTTTCCTGCCACTAGGAGTTGTTCAATACCTGCATGCTTATAATGTTGGTTTACTATTGACTGCACCTGATAAGAGACCTGCTATTTGGCAAATGCTTGAAGAAAAGAAGGAAATTGTCCTCTTTTTTTTTTCTCCTAATTTCATATACTTTATAATGTGTCTGAAACGTGATTTTACATATCCTTATGAGGACATCACCCTGCATCATGTTGGATACTTAGGAGTATACATGCATATTTCTTTTTTTAATGGATACTCTGTGTGTTTGTGTGTGCACCCGTATGGGTAAGTATGTATGGACATTGCCATTAGGTACTATAAAGTGCTACTATTGTAATAATGGTCTTTGTTGGGAGGGAATTATCCCAAATTCAAGGAATGCATTTTAAAGGCATTTAATATAAATACTTGGTAACATTTGAAATCTTCCAAGTTCTAGCCTCACAACTAACAAGCCAAATCTGAATTAGCAGAGTTTTGTAGGTGTAAACATGTAACTACAAATCCAGATGTGGCTTATTTTAGGTACAATGTGGGGTTACCAATATTATTTGGTTCCTTACAGTGAAATATGCTATATTAATAAACATGTACTGTTGCTACTACACTTCCAAATTAGGTGTTCTTGATGATACAGCTACATCAGTCGAGAATCGCATTTATTCTCACCTGGGAGAATTCTCTTTCAGAAGCACTTGTCACAGTGCCAGTTCTACTTGACTGAGCGTGATAATAAAAGCACCCTACCCAGAAACTCTGGCATTGCCTAGTTGCACAATGGGTTTCTTGGCAAACCTTTGTTATGTGGGGTTGGCCTTCTGCTCCTAGGAACAGTGTTTTTTCTGAACCCTTGTTAGTAGGACTTTAGCTCCTACGTAACTGTGAACAAGCTCCTTGTGTCAACTGCTCTACATTGAGCTACAGAGCATCATGTAAACAATCATGTTAACTCAGGGCAGCCTGTCTCTCACAAAGAGATAAGCTATGCTGCTTAAATAGAGGGAATTACCCTGAGCTTGAATATCCACCTGAATAGGTGAGTGTTTGCAGAGCAGTTCTGACTCAAGCAGCTTGATGGCAAGTCAGCTCCAGGAGGATGTTAGCTGGCTAATGCAGGTCAGTCTAGAGGAAATAGAAGCAAAAACACATGCTCCTTCAGGAGGGTGAGTAGATCTGAAATAAGAGAATTGGCAGTGAGAGGAGTGCACTTTGGGGAGAAAGAGCATTTAACATGTTGATAAATTGCCCATCTGTTTTCTCTCTTTAATGACTTTAGCCGATCTTATATATTACAAGGTTGCTGGAGAAAAGATCATTGGCTATTCCGTGACTCTTCACTCCCTAGTACAACAGGACCCTAGAAATTACTGAAATGTAAGTGAAGTGTGAGGATAATACTGTTAAACAGGAGGTCCATGCTTCAAGTGCGTTGCCTCTGGAGACCCTTTTGAAATCTGAACAAGTATGGGTGGTGTTGAGGCAGAGTTCAGCTCTCAGCCCATGCAGACTACTTCACCTCTTCATAAATTGTTGCCTGAGTTCCCACCGGCACTGTCATTACACAGAACACAGGTGCATCCATGGAAAATAAAGTCTGAATTTACTCAACAGCAAAGAATTTTTATATTGCTTAAAATGATGTGTCTGTGCCTGTGCAGCTCCCACTGCTGAGTGTCTGAACCAGCTCTACCTCCACCTGGCTGACAGGGGTGTGCTTTTCAGAGAAGATGCTGACTTCAAATTGAGATTGTCTTTTGTCTCATTGTGGAAACTGGGAAGAAAAGGAGTAATGTGTAGCTGTGCATTCGCGAAACCCAGATGCTTCCTAGAGGTAAGCGGGAAGTATTCCTTTGCTGTTTCTTCAGTATCCGTAGAAGCAGTGCACCCAATGTAGGGCTGTGCCTTCCGCTTTTGTGTCTGTAGCAGGCATGCAGGCTTGCCATTAGGAAATTAAATCAATGGACAAGTACAGATCCTAAAACACTGAAGCACATCAAGGGAATCCTTTGGTAGTGTAAAATACAGAGGCAGACTTTAATTCAAATTCTCTTAATTGCTTATGTTGGTGTGGTAGGAATTTATGACCCCAATTATAAAACAGAAATAGCTGTACTTGTAGATTGCCCACAGATCTGAGAAATGTTATTACTGCTACTTCTGAAGCTAATCTGATGCCCATAACTAATACGGACATAATATGGCAGAAGAAG
This sequence comes from Ara ararauna, assembly GCA_028858755.1. Classification (NCBI taxonomy): domain Eukaryota; kingdom Metazoa; phylum Chordata; class Aves; order Psittaciformes; family Psittacidae; genus Ara; species Ara ararauna. Next base: position 50,675,590 of record CM054376.1, on the reverse strand, counting down.
ATAGAGGACTAGAAATGAATTTGTAGCTAGTTGCCACAGTTTGACGTTTCTTTCCCTCTGTCTTTTCCTTTCTCATGTTTTTGTCTTTTTACCAGGGCTGAATGGCTATCTTAACTTCAGGAAACACAGCACCAGATCAAGACAACCGGGCTGGAAACTGTAAAAGAGCAAGATTGCAGGCTCTTCTGTGTCATGCAGGTATTACTGCTAAAGTGACTAAGCCATACTATTTATAGAAGTCTGACTTTTAAAGAAAGGAAACATTACTACAATTGTAGGGGTTTTTTAAATATCCCACTTAACATTCTACTGGTGGAAAAAGCCAAGAGCAGGTTTTTCCTCCAACTTTGTAATTTAAACTGAAAGCAAAAGAATGGGGTCACTTAGATGTAAGATTTCCCCCCCTCCCCAGCTTTCTCATTATATAAAAGATATGAATGTTCATGTGGATATTACTAATTTGCACATGAGTTTGCAGCTGAGGTACCTGAATATTAATGTGTGCCCATCTTCCCCGGCCTGGTGCCATGCCACAGCCACGTGCTGACCTCAAGACCCAAATCCCTACTGAAATGACGCCTGGACTAGAGGAGAGCTGTAACTTATTCTGATCAGCTCTGTGTTTATTGATTGGGGCAGCAACACCCTAGTTTGAGCTCTGACACTGTTGTGCCCAAGTGTTAGGAATTGGAGTGTATCCTTCCCAGCCATTTTTTATTCCAAGATCTGGAGAGAATTTCACTCATAAACAAGAATGGTTCTGACACTGTTCCAAAAACACTCTTCCTGAAAAATAGCGTGTTTTCTCTTTTAACTTTTGTTCTTGTCTTTCTGCTGATCTTACAGTGTTCAGTTACAAAGCCAAAGATGTGTTGACTATCAGGTCATAACCTTGCACATCCCTAATTCCCAGTGGAATCTCTTTTAAGACATGACATACAGAAAGTGCAGGGTCAAAACAATTGGAGATGCACTGACATTGGAGGGGAAAAAATAAGCCATCTCTGCTTATTTTTTATTCTCTTCCATTTATGTTATTTCCAAACTAAATGGTTATGAACATGTTAATTTTTTGTGGGTGCGTTACTAGATAACAAGTGGGTAGCTTGGCCATCTGAAAAGAAATAACGCCACCAGACCTAGAGAATGGAAGCCAGCCTTGTGGTGGCTTCTCTGTGCTTATCCTTCTGCAACAGTGATTCTAGTTACATGTAACTGTAGTGAGTTTCGGTTTGCAAAGCCAAGAGGGAATCTTGGAATAAGTGATCCAGGAACAGGCACCGGGGAAGCAAAGTCTATTTTTAACTATAGGGACAATTAAAAGGCAGAGCTCAGAGTTCCAGATTTAATTAATCTACTCATAGCAACCCAAGTAGTTTATTTTCATGCTTGTCAATCTGATTTCCTCTCCAGAGAGGAGACTGGGGTCACCTTGCTGTTGCTTTTGAATCCCGCTTTGCGCATTACTTTGCTATTCACATATCCTAATAGAAGCCATTCCTTCCTCCTGTCATTGAGAACAACCAGGATTCAGATTTCTTCCTCTCTCTTTGCTGATGCATATCAGATTTACCTTCTCCAAAAGTAACTTGCTACAATTTTTGTGGGTGTGCAAGGCTTTACTTGATCACTTGAGAAAAGCTTGCTGAAGCACAGAGGGACCTATCACTTTCTTATTGGCATTCACCCAGGTTCACGCAGTGGTGTACTTCCAGGGCTATTTTTAACAGTATTGTTTGTAGGAAAATCAGTATTTGTGACTGTCATGTATCATTTATCAGCCAGCTCACTGGTGTCATTTCTGTGTTTTCTAATGAGACTGTAAATTCTCTGGACAGGTCTGCAGCCTGCTTCAGATCTCACTTTCACAGTAGTTATATATCCCTGAAATGCCAGGTGCTTCAGTTATTATTGTTTATTGTCTGCGCCAGGAAAGCATCCTCAGGCCCATGACATGATTGGGCCAGGAGCTTTAAAATACCAGGTTGAAGAAACAAACCTGACAAGGAGTGTAAATAGATTAGCTGCTATTTACAAAGCTGAAAGGGAGATGAGGTTTTGGTGACTTTTTAGAACATCTGGCATATCCCTAGTGCCATGCAAATAAATCAAACAACATTGCAGGGAAAGGCTCTGAAATACTTTCATTTTAAATGCCATCAGTCCCTCATTTGCCACAAATTGCATATGCTTGAGGATGAGGGAGATTGGTTTTCAGAATCAATTGGAAAAAATCTAGCTTGTAGACTGACCTGCTGGGGATTGAGTATTGACCCTCTGATGCATTGTTCCTGCGTTTTCTGATGAAAGAGAGGGAAAACTGTAGAGTACTGTTGGCAACTGAGCATCAAGTAGCAAGATAAGCCAGCACTCGGTGTGTTCCTCGCTTTGTTAGGATGTCACCGCAAGGTCAGGGCCAAGCGTTTCCCCTCCAAAGTGGTACAGTCATGCCTTGCCTCTTAAAAAGATGAATAAGAGCACTCTGGCAGGTATTTGCTTCTCTGCTGATGTGGTGCTGATGAAAAACATAGTCTCATACCAGTTCTGCAAACACTAAGCAGAGATGCAAGGCAGAGGGCTGCCGGTGGCACAGGTGCTTTGTGTGAGGACCAATAATCTTATCATCTGTTAGCCCAAGCCTTTCTGCACCCAGGGTATGAGGTATTATATAAATGCGCAGTTATGAACTAACTAGACAAGCAGACTGTCTTTAAAGTCTTGTCTATTGCTTTTGGCTGTTAATTAGAAGTTTGTCTCTATAGTGGCATGAGAATAGGGCAGAAAAGTCTGCACTAATGCCATACTATCACTGTTAGTTCTCTGTTGACAAAGTATTGAAAATTAGTATGGCTCTACTGGTCCCACATGAGCAAAAGGTCAATCCTTTAAAATAAAAGAGCTGGGGAAATACTGCATTTTAAAGTACAGTTCAAGTTTATAAAGCTGGAAGGTTTCAAAACAGAAACAAAATCCACACTTGTATTTCCAAAACCACTTTACAACTTGGGGTTTTTTCTGCTAAATGAGATTTTGGCAATATTAACTCTATTCTGTGAGGGATTTAAATATGGATGGAAATTTGTTAGATTTTTCATGTTATTTCTAGCACCACATTCTCTACTAATATTTTTCCAGTATTTCTACCTTGGAATAAGAAACTGTCTTAAAACTGTCAGCATTACTATCTGGATGAAATTTCCTAGGGCTATCCTCTTACCCCAACGAATTCTGGTCTGTAGATTTATCATTGATATTACTTTGGATGTGAATGACCCCTCCCATCTTCTGAGACTGTAGCCTTCTTGTGGGGTATCTTGAAAACCAGCATAATCTTTCAGGGCCAGACTTGAATATACTTCAAAAACCCTACTGAGAATATTATTCATATGTCATCATTTATGTGCTGGTTTTGAATAGGTTCTTCTTAATAAAAGCTTAAAACTCTCATCTCATTTGTAGCACCAACATGTCTGTTTTTTCTTAAACACTATTTGCCATTCAGGCCATCAGACAAGGAGCTGAGGAGCAGACAATCTGTTTCAATGTGAGACTTTTTGAACAAACAATTCACCAAGTGATAGCACACTGTTGATGTTTCAGTTATCTAGTGAAAAAAATGATATAAATACCAAGTCATTAAGCCAGCCTCTATGCAGGAAAGGCAGTGTATCTGAACCGCAGTGCTTGCTCATTCCTGCCTGACTGCTGCTTCCCCTGCTACCCATTTCCTCCTTTCTTTGTCAAGCGTGGAGCCTGAAGTGTCCGGTACAGCCAAAGAGCTTGACGAAACCTGGGAGTTTCCAGGTCAAGGCTTCAGGTCATTTGCTGGCGGACACAGAAATACAAGTCTCAGGGTGACAGACAGGTGCAACCTTTTGTCTGTTTCCAGGAAGCTGGAGTTACTGTGCTGCCACCTAAAACAATACACCTTTGTATCTAAATAGCAGGGTTTTGTGGATACTTTTAGAAATCTGAGGTCATACATTTTTAGCTGTAGAGGTGCCAGGACACAAGCCAGTGTGATGGAGATGACTAGTAAGATTTATCTTGGTTTGCCCTTTTATTTGTGAGGAGGTTCTTGTCTTTGCAGCCTGCCCAGTACTTATGGACAGTCACACCGCGGAGACTGCTCTTGATTTTTAAATTGCTATTGATTAGAAGTCATGATCCTTTTGTCACTTGTTGTTTTCCAACTGAATTACAGGCCACATCCGCTAGAATGGAAGAAAACAAGTGTGTTCTGTTTAAGCAGCTCTAAAAATGGTCATTTAACTCTGTACCAAATATATCTTATTTCATATTAGTGAATTCGTATTTCTTGCATCAGGTCTTGACATTCAGTGAGTATCTTCCACATCACACTTGTATTGGGACTACCTCAACAGTCAGTTTAAAGAAGACACAGGGGTTTGAGGCAGGAGCTGATTTTGGGTTTGAATCTGAGTTTTAAATTTCTTTTTTTCAACAAGGAAAAAACCCAGTAGCAAGTCCCCAAGGAAAATGGGTGTGGGGAAATGCCAGTTCTGCCTCCTCCAATCTCAGGAGAAACTACTGCAGAAAAGCCCAGCAAGACAAGTCTTCTGCCGAGTACTTTTCACACCAGAAGCCTCTTTTCTTTTTCCATCCCTATTAATGCACTCCTGTATTCATTTCTTACCCATGTTGGAGCTCAAGGTGATCTCAGGTGTTTGGGGGAGCTCTGTCATTTGGATTCTTCACAGCATCAAGCTGTGTCTTCTAGGAAACCACTTTTAGATTTTGCACCCAAAGTTTGGGAGAAAGGAGAGGATGCAGAAAGGATGGTAGTGAAGCTGAGCAAAGAAAACAGAAATGTGAAAGAGAAAGGCCTATTGTGAAGAAGTGGTGAACAGAGACAGATTCTCCACTTCTTTTCCTGCCTTTACTTGCTGTTAGGCATGCTCCCTGTGCTTGAAAATCTGGACCTTCCATCTCAAAGACCATGGTCACTACCATGTTTAGACAGAGGAAAATGAGTGGCTGTTTGATGACAATAACATTAACAAAACCAGGCTGGGCTCAAGCTGATGACTCAATGTAAAATAGTGTACTGCAATTATGCCATTTGTTTCTGATCCACCTGCTGCTGCTTGTTGTTTACTTGCCTAATACTTCTTTGTTCGTACTTTGCACCACCATTGTCCATCCTTTGCCAAAATCATATTGCTAATGATTAACTGCATGTGGCACTCCTGTGATTCTGTGCTCAGCAGTGGGTTATTTCATGCAGTGCTGTAGCGCAACAGTGAGTGAGAAAATTCAAGCCTAGAGAAGCAATAATCTCTTACAGTAGGAATGAGGACAGAATGAGTCACATTGCTGACAGATTCTGACATGCAACCGATCTATTAGAGGTTTGCTTTTCTCCCCCTGTGTTCCAGATGTGCTCTTCTTAAAGGCTGCACAGAAATAATTTCCTCACTTGGAACTCTGTTCTTATCTACAAAAGCTTTTGAAAAAAGACCCTAAACCTAAAAATTGGTAAATGTATGAGGATGTAGCAGTGCTTTTCTTCTGTCTTGAGATACTTTGATATTGTTAGTAGGAGATGAATGTTAACAGCGAGTATTCTGGGACTGTAAAATACAGCCTGGAGGCTGATAACTACCTGGTCTGTGAGAAGATATTTATGCTAGTCAAGTTTTTCCAAGAAGAGATCTGTCTTATCATCAGTTTCCTTGGACTTAAGGGCATTTGCTCAGTGCCAAGATATGAAAAGTTAGATTAAGGCAGCACTTTAAGGTGCACCTTTACTCACAGCTGCATACTCTAAATACTAGGCCAAGCATCCTTTACCTCCTGATGGTAAACAGTCCTCCTAAAGGACTCCTTTGAAACCTGCTAGTGCTTTCCTTGGGACTGAGGCTGTGTGATTGGGACTGCATGAATTAGAAGCTTTGTTTATCTCCCTATCTACAAAATAGTCTTTCTGTCTTGAAACAGAACTGTACAAAGGCGGAAAGGCAGGAATCCTCTTTTAGAAACTGCAGCTAAGTGCTGCCTTCTCCATAGACGAACAATAGGTATCTTACATGATTAGTCAGTCTTCTAAATTCAAAGTGCAGCTATATTTTATATTGTGGGCTGGGGGGAGGCTGAAGAATGAGACTGAGCTTAATTAGTAATCCTATGTGCAAACTGTTCCTGAATCTCAGCAGGAGTTGCCAAGAAAACAGTACGAAATAATATTTGAATATTGACAAGGATTGCATAATACTTTCATGTGTGATGCTTCCTCAGCCCTGCAATGTTCCTTAAAGCAAAGGAAAAGCAGCACAATAAAATGGTATATATTCAGTTCTGGGCCTACAGATGCAGACACAATATTGAGAAACTTCCAAGAGAGGAAGAATGGGTTGTGTTTAAATTTATTGTTCATCTGCTAGCTTTAGTAGTCTGTCAGGGGGAGGCAGATTTGTTGTCTCCTCTGACGCCATCAGAAAAGTTCTTTGTAAAGGCTGAGGTGATTCAAACAAATAAATTGTTTTATAGGTGTTCTTAACAGAGAGAAACAGCTTTTGTTGTAATCTGCATTAACTTTTAGTGGTTTCAAGTATGTATCTTAACCTGAGTAGCATTGCTGAACTCGTAAGAAGCATTTCTTTTAGAGTCTGAAGATTTCCAAACGATCTTTTGTTGGTTTTATCTCTCTCTTCCCTCCTCTCCTCTTCTCCTCCTTCCTTCCCTCCCCTCTTTCTCCTCTCATCTCTTCTTCCCCCAACAGCTTGGTCAAAATGTGAAGAAAATGTGGAAATTGTGGAAACTGTCAGCCAGCCTGCTCTGGGCAGCATCCCAAACCTTAAGGTTTAGGTTGATGTCTTGCAGACTTTAATTAAAGATAATATATAGGATTAAGTACTTCTCAGCTGCACTGAGAATCTTAATAAGTCATGTTTCTTAGAGTACAAATGCAGTACAGCTTTTCCCCAAGCCAGGGGACAGCCTAGTGCCGATGCTGGGGACAGGTGGGACTTCCAGGGACTTGCTCATCAGTTGTGTTGTGGAGAGAGCAAGGAAAGGGACAAACATGAAGCCTGGTAAAGATTCTGCAGAAAGTAGGTTTGGGACCTTTAATTTCAGTGAGATGAACAGTTACAGAAATCAACACAACAGAAAAGGCCAAGGGCATGACAGAGGCTCCGAGAGCCTTGTTCGAAGGAGATGTGTCTCATTGCCAGCCTCACCTTACTGTCTGGAGAGGGATTTAAGGCACCACTCCCTCTGGCAGACACAGCTGGTGGTTCAGATGAGGCTTGCAGGAAAGGAAACTGTTGGCTTAAGCTGTTTTATCTGCAAAGGCTTTGCTTCCCACCAGAGGCCTTGTGTGCACAGTATTTTAATCTTAGGTGTGCTATTAACAATTGTAGAATGTAAAAGAAAAGGAAGCAATCTTTAAATGCACCCTGGCACACATGGTTATATGCTGTCTGAAATCACCTCGGGAAGCCTCCTGCTCGTAAAGCACTATCAGATTTCCATGCACAGCACGGTGGGGTTTTTAGTTTAGCCTTGAAATGGGATCTTCTGCATCCCTACAGCACTAGTTACATCTGCAGCCTGTGCTTTCAGCTGCCTTTCTGGTTTTCACTGGGAAGTGGCAGGATTTTGGGGTGGGTTTGCCTGCACTGATCCAGCTGGAAGGGTTTCTGGAGAGGCAGCCATAGATCTGTCAATCACTACCCACAGGGCCAGGGGATGGATTCAGTCTGCTAGCGCATCGGTTATGGTGTGATATTATTCCTGAAAAGCTTTTGTAACTGCAGAAAAAAACCCACATGAGACTTGGCAATTGGAAAATATTCCCAATGGGAAGGAAGAAAGGTGTAATAACTATTGATAGTTAGTTGTATTTTAGCTCTCAAAATAGGCGGCTCAGTCTCTGCACTACATACAGTTATATCACTGGAGGGGAATTTACAAGGTGAGTAATGAGTATTGGAGCTTGGGTGGTACAAGAGCTGTAGAAGTGCAGGGTGAGAGAAAACTGCTGCGTAGGCCAGGCAATGATGTTTCCTTAAAAGCACTTGTAGGAAAGTAGTAATAAAACAGAAATTGATACAGTTACTGTCTTAGCTGAACAGAGAGACAAGGCAGACATTTCCCTATCTAGAAATATCACCACACCATCTTATCCGAAGGCTGGGCAGCACAGTCAGAATCTGCTGGGGCTGTGAATGTAGAAGTGATCCTGCCTCTTGCTGAGAGCTCATGGGCTCTAACCATGTGGCATAGAGGTCATTTGTGGTGCTCAGTGTTCTACTCATTGCAAGCAAGCAGGTTTTGTCATCCATCTACCGACTCTGGTATAAGGTGTTCACCTCTCAGCTGACCAGATGCTTATACCTGATCTTGGTGTTATAAAAGGCATTACTTGGTCTGCAAAAGTAACATTCGATAAAATCAGTTTCCACAAAACTGCAACTAATCCTTCTGCACAGACCCAAAGTATTTGAAAGTCCTTATATTTTTCAGTCTGTCTGGAACAGAAACTGCTAAAGGGCCATACAGGTCTGTGCCAGATCTTTAGTGACTGACGATCAATGATACCAGAATGTTTCTCATGTTATGGTCAAATCTCTTTGGTGCTCATCAGAATTAAAAGGGGGGGAACAAGCAAGCAAACAACCAAAAACCCCACCAACCAACCAACCACTTGTCACTTATTTCTGGAGCCAAGAGAAATACAACTTTCTTCCCCCATACATGGATATTCAAATGACAGTTCCTTTATTTTCCTGTAGGGAAGCTATTACATAAGCATCATCATGGTAAAGAGTTTTGGTTTTGTTTTTAATTATCTTTGTTTTCTCATTGCTTCTATAGAATTCATTATTTCTTCCTGACTGTTTTATTTCTCCCTTTGGAAGACAGATTCTTTTTATGGGTGTACTGTTGTTCTTCTCTCCCTTTATACATGCTTATCACTATTTCCAGTTTTGACTAATGAGTTTATTTCTATTTGGAGTGGGTGCAGAGAGCTGGAAAGTTGTAATAAAAAAAAAAATCTACTTTTAATGCCTGCACAATTGAAAATTTGATGATAGAGCATTTGATGACTCAGGTTCAGACTAGGTTCCAGGTCAGTAAAAGCTCAGTTCTGGCTGTTGGCTTGTCAATACAATACAGATTTCTCACTATCCTCCAGTTCCCAACAGCGCTTTGGCTGCAATTCAGTTTAGAAAAGATGGAAACAAATGTCTTCTATCCCTTCAGCCTAGGTTTACAGCACTTTCACAAGCTACCGGTTACTGTATTACATTTGCAACCTGTGCAGCATCCTGAAAATATTAGAAACAGAGAATGATGTGGTTAGCCTTATGAAGTATAAATGGTAAGTCAGCTTCCCAGGCAAAGCTTGTGTGGAGTACAGCCTGCAGCACAAAGCACTGGCATGGTGCTCCCACTTCTCCCTTTAGCTGATACAGTGTTCTGTCTTGGCGGCTGGTATTTCATCTCTCTGGTTCTGTTTTTCTCCAGTGTTGTTTTCTATGAGAGAGTTCTTAGTCAATTGAAATGGGTGGAATAGTAGGTGGGAGAGGAATTCTTTTCCTTTCTTTTCTTTTAAAAACATGCATTCCACTGTCAGCTTTTTTCCTTTTTTTTTTTTTTTTCTTTTTTTTTCTTTTTGTCAGGATTAAATCATTTATGAACAGTTTGTTCATGATGCTCAGCTTCAATTATTTTGGACGTGCCTGAGTTTTTGTCGGGAAACAAGTCTCTTGTGGTTGTTAAACATTTCGTTATGTTATATTGTTATATCAAGGCCCTTACACACTGATTTAATAGATTAAAGAGGGCTTAAATTACGGCCTTCCCTGTCCACGTAAACAAATTACACTTCCATGTCTATTGAACAGAACTCTATTTTAACTAAGGATGTGGGGTTTAGTTATATAAATTAAATAAATGTCAAATATCTGTAGGCTGCAAATCTATTGTGTGAAACTATGGGAAATATGTATGGCCTTATGAATAACACTTTAAAGAAAATGCTGCAGTCACTGCAATACACGTGTTGTAATACAATGCAGTTATCATGCTGAGAAACCGCTGTACATTACAATCTGCAAATGCACATATATTAATTCAGACTAGCTTTAATACACTCACAGTCACTGCTTGTTAACTTACGATTCAGTGTATTCTCATTAACAAGAATGATATTTTGCTGTGTGCTCAATAATTGCCACCAAGGGGTACTTGGCTGTTAGGTCCTGGGTGAAAAATATTCCTAGTCAATGGCCTTTAAATACTTAGACAATTCAGAGCAATAAAATAAGAAGCAGACTTGCCTGCCACTCTTCTAATATAGCATGGGATTTTTCAAGGGAGCCTATGGTGTTTAGATACCCTAGGCTTCGTACTGCAATTTGTTTAGTTTACTCCAGGTAACTCTTCAATCTTCTTTTAGCGTTTTAGCTACAACTCCAAGCTCGATGTGAAATGACAGAGTCAAGCTCTGAGAGAGCCTGCAGGCAGGGCAAAGAACTGGTTTTATTGATGGTGGTGTTTTTAAATGGAAAATGACATGTTGCTTTTGATAATTCTGGTTTTTTCCTGCCTGTTGTGGTAATGTTTTCTATTTGCAAAGTCTGTGTTTCTTATGCTATATAGGGCTTTTGGTTTGTGTAAAGTCTGTGTTTCTTATGCTATGTAAGGCTTTTGGTTTGGTTTTTATTTACTGAAAAATTTCCATAGCCTCTAGGATTTAAATAAATATTAATGTATTTCTGTGTACTGTTCGTGGGGAAAGAAACGTACAAACCATTCCAGGGATATGAATGGAGATGGACTGAATTCATTAGGCATGTGTTTTTAAAATCAAGCTGTTCCCCTGGGGGCCAGCACAGCTCTTGGCTGTGTGCACCAGGATTCTCCCCAGAGCAAGACTGGGATATGGTGTATAAATGCTGTTTATGCATGTGTTTTCCTACTCTCTACCCTCTAAAACTCTGTATGATCAGCCTGCACCTTTAGTCTGCATGTGTTTTGTGTCAACCGATGCTGATGAGGGCAGTCCAGAAAGCAGAGTGGAGCTTCTGGAACCATTGCTTCACGTAGGGCTGCCTATGCCCAAATGTGCATGTTTAAAGGCGGAGTAATACCTTCACTGCTTCCTCATGCTGAAATGGGAATCCACCTCAGAAGTGTGTCTTCAAGCAGTGATGGATGCAGTATGTCAAAAAGCAGTGTAGTGCCTAGGATTTATATATTGCAGCAATGACTTTGGTGGAAAGACCTGATGTATTGTGATGGAAAAATGACAGAATAATATTCTCAGCCATAATTTTGAGGGAAAATCAGCACAAGAACATGGGAGCACAAAAAATCAAATGCCTTAAAAACCACCAGAATCCTTCATGTATGAAAAATTAATCAGCCTGCTGGGGAATAACTCCTGTGACATACAAGGAAGTTTCTAGTAGCTGTGAGAATAGAACAGCACAAACACAAACCAGAAAAGATCTCTTGGGTAAAAGCACAGCAGAAGGACTGCAGGGAAGATGATCTCATGAGAAATTGTTGATGCAGGTTTCTGTCAGCAGATGAAAGCAAGCATGCTCTCAGGAGATAGACTGCTTTGTGGGGAAAGGAAAGCAAAAGCATTTCTGCCACCTTCAGCTCATTGCTTTTCTGAAGTAGCACCATCACCTTCTGGGCCCCTCTCCATCACCCTTCTGTTAAGTTTATCCACAAATTGTTTAATTTTGTTCCTTCTCTGATCCACAGAGGCAGGGGATCTATGACTACTTTCAGTTACCTTGTCAACTCACGGGGCAGAAGACTGCAATTAGTAGAAAGGTTGACTCTATAAAGAAATCCCATTAAAATCTCAGGAATTGCTGAGGAGCTGATGGCTCACAGTTTCTGAGGGGCTGGAGAATTATATAGAAATAAGCAACATTTAGAAATCCCATTAACAAAACATTTAGGACTATATACGAAAACGCATGAAAAGATTTCAATGCCTAATACTCAAAAATGAGAATATTTTTGGAATTGTTTTGCTCTGTTTTTACTGCTGCATAATTCAGGCTTCAGCTAAATGTGCATCTTATTTTCTGCCTGATCTCCATCTTATTCAAAAGATTGTCCCTACGAAACCTTCTCATTCCTCTGCCTTACAGCTTTGTATAGTGTTTGCCTTAGTCTGACAGTACCTTGAGAAAAGTAGCACTGAGAATAAAACTGAGTTTTGACCTGTCCTGCACAAAATCATATTATTTTTTAACCTTACTCCACCATCTTTTTCTTGAGTGTAACTGAGGTCTGAAAAGACTCAGCTGCTACAGTGTAGTTTGTATTAAATGCATGAAAAAGTCACTCTGATTTGAAGAGATTCTCAGACTGCCTGACAAATAACCTCTGTCTCAAAGCAAGTCCCTCAGGATTTCCTCCTAAGAATAATAGATGTGGCCATTACAGTTAGCCTGGATTCATCCAGAAAAAAATAATGGGGTGCGGGAAAGTAGGGGAAAGATTCCCCTTGGCTTCAGCTGGCTTTGGATGAGCCACTGTCTCAGTAAGTAGAAGTCAGCCACAGAGCTTGGAAAGACTTGTGACCTTGTGGAAGCTGCCACCCTCCCTAAGGGATGACAGTAATGCATAGGCAGGCTCAGGCATGGTGCTTCATGCTCCGATGTGAAGTTAGCAGATGGTAATGGGGTGATGAAAGGAAGTCTGGAGAGATGCATCTCTGCCTTGGCTGGTATATAAATTTTCAGTGACAAATTTTCGACTGTCTTTTGGCCCTTAATTTGTTTTTCTTGGTGTGGTATATTATAGTTTTCAAACCAGAGATGGAAGGGACATTGTTTTTTTCAAGACAGAAAGCTTGTGCTTTTAAAAGGGTTTAGATTAATAACTCTATTTACCCACCTTCTGTTTGTTTACTTCATTTTCCTTCTTCCCAACATTTAAGTACTTATGCTATTTAAAATTTATTAGTGGAGATAAAGATCAGTGCAAATAGTAATGTACTTGTATTTCCTGATGCCTGACCAAGAAGTACTCTCTTCCTTTCATTTGTAAAGAAATCCTATTTATTTTTATAATTAATTTTATCCTCATTTCCATTATATCATTCCCAATTATGGACTGCTCTTCAGGAGGGTCTATGCGTGCAGCTTAAGGACAGCTATGCTCAGCAGGGGCGTTTGCATGAAGCAACAGCCATCCTATAGGTGCTTGACAAGGAAGATGGGAACTGGACATGGCAAAATCTAAAGAGCACATCTAATTTGGGAGTTGTTTGGCGTTAACTACGCTGCCTGCCCATGCTGCATCATAAAAGCCCTTGTTTGAAGGTTTCCTGTGCTGCCCTTCTCTACTGTGGGCTAATGTTTTCTGCTGGATTGCTTGGTTTGAAATGCAGCATGGCCTTGCCTCTCTTGAGCCCCTGGGGAGGTGGGAAAGCAGTTGTACTGTGTGATGCACCCTGTAAAGCAGTCAGCAAAACCCCAGCTGTAATTGTGTAAAATGTGACAGTAGGGCTTGGAAGGGTTTTAAACCTCAAGCTTTAGGCATTAAGCCAGCCTCTGGTTGACTGGGATTGAGACTGGGTGACAAAGGAATTTTTTTGCTTGGTCTGGTCCTGGCCTTGCTGTGCTGGGATGGAGAGGTGGTCACTGCGTGTCTGAGCAGCACAGAGCGATCTCCATATCAGAATGGGATGAGCTTGTGTTTGAATTCTTAGTGTTAATAATGTTATTGTAGGTGGCATATAGTTGTAGGCGTATTGTAGGTGGCATAGTGCATATGTGTTACAGCCTTATCAGGATTTGGAAATCTCGTGCTAGGTGCTGTACAGTCATAAATGCATGTTTATTGCCCCAAATGCTTTCCAATATCTCCTTTGGGGTATTATACTGATAGTGACTCCTGTATTTACTTACTGGTTTTGCTTATTTCAGAGATATTTTTTTGAATAGCCAAATGCTACACTATTATCAGGAATCAGATAATGGCAGATACTTACTTTTCACAGTACTTGAAGGCAAACCTGCATTACCAAATTCTGTTCTATCATAACACTGGGAAAGGAAGGAACACGTTGTACCAATCTGTGTGCACAGTAAAGGGATATGTTTAATAAGTCCATGATCACCTGGTTTCATTTACTGAGGCTCAGTGGATTTTATGTAATATATTAAATGTCACATGTAAACAGAGCAGCAGAGCTTTTCTTCAGAAACTCAGGGTTTTGTCTCCCTCTGGTGAATCCAGATGCTCAGCATGTCTCTGAGGAAAGAGCTACAGAGCTTGGTGATGCCTTCCTTGGAAAAGCATGTCGCCTACCTGCTGACAAGCACTGATGTTCTCTGCCTAAAGCAGACACAGGCACTCTAGGTAACTGTTGCTTGGGTAAGGTTTTTCATACTTCGTATTGTGAAAAACATGTTGATATTACATTTATGGAAAAGCAGGCTGGCTGACATTTCATTTCTGGCATAGACCTGGATGTGGCTTTGGAGTGGTGTTGGTGAACCTGATCAATTCCAATGGAGGGAAAAAATCAGATGTCGGTATTAATATCGTTAGATTTGCCATCTGCTTAGAAGTTCAGGAATTATGAGATATAAATGACTGGTATTTGTATAACTGATCACTGGTTTTAACCTGTTACATTTGGGGCTCTTGCTGAATCATATATAATCATATGTATGGAGCAGTGTTGTTTTCATGCAGAGATCTGGAAGCAAGGAGCTCAGCATTCACCTATCTCCAGGAGGATGTGATGTCTTTGTGCGTTCTGTGTCTTGGGCCAGGAATGAGTGTGGACAACATTGTGCTTGCCCTAAGTGGCAAGAGAGGTGGTATAAGGCATCTTCAAGCATTATTCCAGGCAAACCTGACACAGTGCTGCCCCTGCTAACTTCACTTACATGGATTAAGGCTAGAGCTAGGTGTCTGGGAGGCATTGCATGGTATCCTTTTTATGTTGCATCAGCTTTCTTCTTCTGTCCACAGAAGTTCTTCTATGTGCCTGAAGTAGATAACAACTCGAGCTTTTGTGAAGCAAAAGAAGAGAGATATTAAACATGAATTTACAAATATTCTTACTTCCCAGGGTGAAGAGATTACTGACCTCTTGATCTTTTGGAGGTTTTTTCAGTAGAATAAGGTGGCAACAGTGTTTTTTTCCTGTTCTCCAGCTTATATATAGAGGCTACAAACTCCCACTAGTATTCATGGCACAACAGCAAGAATTGTTGCGTTAGCAAAGAACTGCTGACCAAAAACTGAATTTCTGTAAGCAAAACTCTAGGTGCTTCAGAGATGGCAGCTTTCCCAATCTCTTCCTATGCTGCAAACAAATCTTCACAGTGCAGGCTGTGGAAGAGGAAAGAGGCCATTGCTGCTTCCGCCAGCAGGCAGAACTCTTGAAAAAGCAAAATACATTCATGCCTGATCCCTCTGTTTGTCCTTTTTATTAGGCCACATGGAGGACTGTCAGCATGCCCGTATTAGTGCACGGCTCTAAGGAGAAGGAGCCTTGGAAAGATGTGTAAGAGTGGAATGGGGAAGTGTTTCATGCAGATGTCAAACCTCTGCTGGTCAGAGGTCCCTTATTGGTCCTAACTGTTTGTTACAGATCAGAACAAGCCTAGATTGCTCTGATTTACTGCCAGAGCCAGGATTGGAGCCACTGTGACTGACAGCTGACCCCGGAGACACTCACTATGCTTTTGCTACGACGCTGTTTATTCAGGATCATGTCTAGCCCCTGCATCACCCCCTGAAGAGCAACACAGGGAAACCTTGTCAAGGAGGTATTAACCAAGAGGGTGGAGGGGTGTAAATCTGAAACAGTGCAGTTATGGTTAATATAAACACATTTAATCCTTGTACCTCCTCTCAGCATTAATCATTTCTATCTGTAGCACGCGCCGCTGTTGCTGCCAGAGCTGATCCTTGTCCAGCTGGCTGTTGCAACTCTCACACAGGATGCCAGATCTTCCCAGAAGTCAGGATCATTAACGCCATGAATCACACAGTCTCAGCTGGCTCAGACTGCAGGGCTTTGTTTCAGAGACCTTTGTGTCCATGCAGTTTCTCTTTTCTTTCTCACCTTGAGAAGTGCGGTAGGGTTTATGCTGCCGTGCTTACTCTTTTTCCCGTGCAATGTTTATCCTTGTGCTTCTGACATATTTAATTTGCTAGCTGTTGTGCTGTTTTAATTGTCATCTGGAGTGGATCTATGTGACTACTACAGAAATATGGGAATGCTTGTTTCCACTTGCCAAGAAATTTGCATCTATTGCATCTGTGCTATTTAATTTCCAAGGCTAAGGGACTCTGACTTTTGTTCTGTGTTTATAAAGCACTGGAGCCATAATAAGGTGTTCTGGCCCCTGAAGTAGAATGGCAGCTTTGAGGTCCTCTTGGACTTGAGCCACCAGAGTAGGAGGGATGGTCCCAAAGGGAGCCATGTCTGGCTGAACTTGCCATGTAAACAGCCATCAATTTTTTCCTCCCTTTAGGTGCTGGGGAGGGGAAGACCTGACAGGCAGGAAGAACATGCACAGCCCTACTCTGTGTGGGACTGGGACTTTTCTCTCCAAAGCTCTTTCTGAGTGAGTGCTGCTGGCAGGAAACAGTGGGCAGGGTCCAGGGCAAGGGGAAAATGAAAGCTGTGCCCTAGTCCATCACCAGCAGGTGTGAGGGATGGTTCCTACTCCTGGAGCTGAGCTTGGGTCTCAAAGTCTGGACAGTGGCAAGAGCTTTTCTTGTACTCCTCTGGCTATGGCTCAGGCTATGCCATGAAATTAGCCAATTTTGGAGCTTAATGCTCTGCTGCATTCATGTGTGCTCCTGAAGGGCACCCAGTCATGAAGACATCCGGGGATGGAGACTCGATTGCTTTCATTCACAATGTGCTTCAGTGATTAATCACTCTCATGATGAAAAGTTGTATTTTAATCGCAGTTTTAATTTCTTCAGCTTACATCAGGTGATCCAAGTTACACTTTCCCTTGCTAGATTAAATTGCACTTCAGGACCTTCTTGTTCCCCTCAGGGGAGTACTTGTACATGATAATCACATCACCTTTCAGTCTTCATTTAAGCCTTTCAAATGCAAGATGTATTCTTTGTCTCTCAGGGCTTTGTGGAAACTCTTTTCCGCATTTTGAGTCTTTGCAAATGAACTAGTAACGCTTAGCTCCATGTCACTGTCATGCACTCACTCCTCTTCCTACTGTACTGGGACCTCAGGGTGGGATTTCTGGACATTGTGGCAGAACCTTCCCTGGTTTTCTGCTCCAGGATGGAGACTGTTAACTTCTAAATTTGTTCTGTAGTATGTTTAGATACAGGGCTTTGCACTAACCTATTAAAGTCAAAATCTCACGGCCAGGCCCAGCTTCTCAGGTTGTCTCTGTTGTTCTATATGACTACTTGTCTGTCTCAATATTTTCATTCTGCCCATTTTTGTCATCTGACAATTTGATCATCAAAGTTTTTTAAAGTACTTCTGGATCACTGGTGAAAACAACTCAGTTGTATCAGATCTAATATATTTCCATGAAAAAACAAATCACTAGAAACAATGTGGTGTCAACTATGGTTCTTTAATAAACTTGTATTCTTGAAATCTGTCAGCTTGTCAAGTCAAATCCATTTATATGAGCCGGTTTTTATCAGAACATGCTGCAAAGCTAAAGTGAGCACTGGAGCAAGGTGTGTGTACCCTACACTACACATCTGCAGTTTTCTCCATTAAGAAAAACATAAATCTTCAAGAATCTTTTCCATAAAACTGTGTTGATGGTGTTAATTGCATCCTTCACTGTCTATCAGGAACTGTAGTGAGAGGACAAGGGGTAATGGGTTCAAACTTAAACAGGGGAAGTTTAGATTGGATATAAGGAAGAAATTCTTTACTGTAAGGGTGGTGAGGCACTGGAGTGGGTTACCCAGGGAAGTTGTGAATGCTCCATCGCTGGCGGTGTTCAAGGCTGGATTGGACAGAGCCTTGGGTGGCATGGTTTAGTGGCAGGGGGGTTGGAACTAGATGATCTTAAGGTCCTTTCCAACCCTAACTATTCTATGATTCTATGATTCTATCAGTTGAATCTCGTATTGATTCATGATTTCAGCCATGATTTTACTTGGGGCTGATGTGATGTCACCTCCTTTTATCTTGGAATGAGAAAATTTACCAGCTGTGCACACCAAAACTGATATATATATCATCTTTTGAATTTCTGTCTTGTGCTTTGGTATCCATAGATGTAACTTGTTACGCTATTCATGGGAGTGTTACAGACAGCCCTGGTTTCTCGCTTCTCCTGAAAACAGGTACAAATGACCACTGTTGCTTGGTAATCAAATGATAAATATTATTTATTTGGGTTTTTAACACTCCATCTGCTTGATAAAGTTCGTTCTGTCTGGGAGCAGAAAGAAAATCATACTTATCCTCATCTAAACACCTGGTTCTGGAACTTTTTTGTATGTCCATATCATTTTCTTCCGTAATTCTTTGACAGAAATTGTCAGGAAGAAAATACTAGGAGAAAAAAACTAGGGACACAGCAGGGTTAGCAATAGCTGGCCTTTAGTTGCAAGGGAAAAAAATATTCTGTTCATTTTAAATAAAGGATTTTTTTGCCAAACTGCAGGTGAAAATACAGCTATTTTAGGAGTTTTCTTTGTCTTTTGGTCACCAAGAAGACTACTTTTCTTAACCTCATATTTAAGAAGGCATAACATAAATGTATACATAGATTTACACTGCCTATTGATTCTGTTGCTGCTGGAATTCTCTGATCTCTGCTGTAATTGAACTACCCCTGACTTGAGGTTTTGTAATGTACCAGGAAATACAGGCTTGCCAGAGAGTGGTTTGCTGGACTCTGAAGAGGGGTTTCAAAACTTCTTTCCCCTCAACTCTTCTTTTTGTGTATAAATGGTGAAATAGTACTTAAACCCTGCAATTTGTTTTGCTCCAGCTCTTCAGCTTTGAGTCATTGTAATTGCATTTGAGAATGAAGTTGCTTGTGTTTGTATTATTATGATTCTCATTTTAGTTTTTTATTGCTGACAAGCTGGTACATGCAGAAAAGAAACTAGATCATAGAGCTGAAAGCATAGTCTGAAGTTTACAGAAAAAGGGTGCTGTAATTTGCAAACAGTCTAAATCTTTCCTTTATTTCCTAACAGTACCTATAACTTGGAAACTATTTGCAGCATCTCTGGCATGCAAACCAATTAGAGAAAATAAAAAGGTATCGAATGAATAGAGCTTAACTAATTTTTATGCTAATCAGGTTTCTTGGACAGTTTCCAGATGATGGGAAAATACAACAAAATATGCTGGACATGAGCAATTGCATTCTGGAATTTAATCATCTCCCCCCAGTTTTTTTTTCCCCTAGTCTAACTGGTTCCATGTTTGGATATACTCCGTTCAGTGAGGATCCTCTTACTCTGAGCCAAAGCCCAGCAGAGTCAATTCAAACATTCAATGAAGACCTCCAGGTGATGTCCTGTTTCCCTCAAAAGGGCTTTGCAGATTAGTAAGAGTCTCAGATGTACAACACAGAAATTGCCTTCATCTGCAGATCAGGAAAACTTTCCATGTACCTGCTGCATGGGGGAGCTTTACTGAGTTTTTTTGCCCGCTTTCCTTCCCCTTTCCAATCTGCAATGACTGCATCTGCAATAAATAGGAAAAAGTGCACAAGTTTTTGGGCCAATAGCTCTCTAAAACTTCTTGGGTCCAACATCTCTCAATATTCAAGAGGAATGTCTTTGCTGAAACTCCTTCTGCCATCTGGATTAATCTCCTGTTGTTTTATAGTTCCTAAATGAATGATCCAATTTACTACAAATCTGAGAAAGAGTGTGAGGTTGCTTAATGCGTAAGAATAAAAAAACCCTTGAGGCAGACAGGCAATTATGAGAAAAAAAAGAAAGAAAGCAACAAAAAGACCCACATTGCCTTGGCTTGTACTTTATCTCACTGTTACCAGCTCTTCTTATTCTCTGATTAGGCAGGCAGCATGTTGACACAGCCCTGACTGTGAGTTCTTACATGAAAAGAAGCATTTTTAATGAAACATACTTGCCTACTTTGTCATAGTGACAAGACTGCTGCAATTTACAGTGTTATTCATTCTCCTTAAAACTGAATTTCTTATCTTTTTTTCCCAGCCAAGAGCTTTCATTCTCAAATTCATAGTTTCCTCTATCTGCAGTATTTGTCCTGGTTCACAACAGTATCATATTAAGGTTCTTTAATTTTCCTTTACGAATTATGTCTTCAGTTAGACTTCATATCATAGAATCATAGAATCATAGAATAGTTAGGGTTGGAAAGGACCTTAAGATCATCTAGTTCCAACCCCACCTGCCAGGGGCAGGGACACCTCCCACCAAACCATGTCACCCAAGGCTCTGTCCAACCTGGCCTTGAACACCTCCAGCAATGGAGCATTCACAACTTCCCTGGGCAACCCATTCCAGTGCCTCACCACCCTTACAGTAAAGAATTTCTTCCTCATATCCAATCTAAACTTCCCCTGTTTAAGTTTGAACCCATTACCCCTTGATCTATCACTACAGTCCCTCATGAAGAGTCCCTCGCCAGCATCCCTATAGGCCCCCTTCAGATATTGGAAGGCTGCTAGGAGGTCTCCACTCAGCCTTCTCTTCTCCAGGCTGAACAGCCCCAGCTTTCTCAGCCTATCTTCATACAGGAGGTGCTCCAGTCCCCTGATCATCCTCGTGGCCCTCCTCTGGACTTGTTCCAACAGTTCCATGTCCTTTTGATGTTGAGGACACCAGAACTGCACACAATACTCCAAGTGAGGTCTCACAAGAGCAGAGTAGAGGGGCAGGATCACCTCCCTCAACCTGTGGGTCACGCTCCTCTTGATGCAGCCCAGGACATGGTTGGCTTTCTGGGCTGCAAGCACACACTGCCGCCTCATGTTCATTTTCTCATTGACCAGCACCCCCAAGTCCTTCTCCTTGGGCTGCTCTGAATCTCTTCTCTGCCCAACCTGTAGCTGTGCCTGGGATTGCCCCGACCTAGGTGGAGGACCTTGCATTTGTCATGGTTAAACTTCATCAGGTTGGCATCAGCCCACCTCACAAGCGTGTCAAGGTCCCTCTGGATGACATTCCTTCCCTCCAACGTATCAACCGAAGCACACAGCTTGGTGTCATCGGCAAACTTGCTGAGGGCGCACTCAATCCCACTGTTCACGTCACCGACAAAGATGTTGAACAAGACCGGTCCCAACACCGATCCCTATCAATACCCTGGGTTTTTTTGCCTTCAGCCATTGAAACAAGGAGCAGGTCCAAGGGGATACTCTGCTGCGGCCCAAGAGCAGCAGTGACCTGCAGAATGTTCCTGGTAATGGTGGGTTGTTCTGAGACGAAGGCATGATATAATTCATTTGCTGGAAGACAAAAGTTAATAAAAGGCCAGACTCAGTTTGAGGTGGTCAGAAGGATTCTACTGAATCTGCCTTGCCCTTTCCATTTCCCTTTCCTTTTCCAGTAGACTTCAGTCCTTCAGTCCTTTCAGTTTACAATCCTCTCTCTTTAGGCTCACTGTAGTATTTCTCAAGTGGAAAACAAGCTCTTTTTGCTAATCATAAAAGGCAGCAAGTTTACTACGTGCAAAGCAAAATGTATTTGTGGTCTGCAAAGCAATAAACCCTCTTTAATGGCAAAACATACTGTATATTTCATTTTGGTAGCAGAGGCTGCAGGACATATTCTACGTCAGGAGAGTTTGGTAGGTACTGTTCAATTTCATTCTCACCTTTGTTCATATTTCAAGATGGACTAGATTAAAAACTGCTCACATTTTACACGTGTTCTGTAGGAATGACTTGAAGCCCAGAACAGGGTATCTCTATAGAGTGCCAACACTGCTTGCAAGCTTAGAGAGTCTCCATGTGGGCACAGCTCTTAGGTGGTCTCAAAGCTCTCCTGTGATGTTAAGTCAGTTTGCACACTTTCTAGTGAATTTATTTTCACATGAGTTTTTGTTGAGTATCAATGTAATGAAAATCAGTTCTGAAACAGCAGTGCACCAAAATAAATATGGACAGTATAAATATGATTCTGAAGAGTAAAAAGGGCAGGAAAATACACTAGGTGTTCTCATGTTTGATTAAAACATCCCCAGCAAGGAATGTGAATGCTTGAACTGAACTGCTAATCTTCTGAAATTAATATTCCAAACTACTACAGATATTTTTGTAATAGTATGTAGCACTTAAATATGAGGAGGGTTCATCTTCATCGTAATGTACAGTCATTAGAGTGAATTTAACCAATTAAGATGCATCAAAACATTACAAATTGCAAACTTCTTAGCAAAGATATTATAATTATATTGGAGCCAGGTGTTCAATTAAACTGTTAATAGAACCCTTAACCGGTTTTTTTGGTCTCTTGAAAATAAAAAACAAAACCAAAACCAAAACTAAAACCTCTTCTGTATCCCATGATGTTAGTAAGTAAAGAAGATTAAGCAAGCAAGTTGAAACGTAGGCTCAATGCTTATGTTCTGTAAATTCCAGCTTATTAGCCTCTGCCTTAGGGATTAGCATACAAAAAACAACACCTCCTTTAAATTATGTTAACTGGTTCTAGGAAACGTTTTAATATGAGAGCAATATAACCAGTTTCCCTTTCTGCCTTTTATAATGAAGTAAACAAGCCCAAAGACCACTCTAAGCTGTGCAAAAGCTTTGGAGAAAAACATTTTGCATGCTGACAGCCAGGGTAACTTGAACTGCCAGGATTCATTTTTCTTAGTAAATCTGGAGTAGATACATAAAAAGTTGTTCATTTAATTTAAGTGTACTTCTGGGCTGAAAAGTAAATCTGACTCCAAAAAAGGTATTTGTGAATCATAGTCCACAGGCATCTGTACCAGCAGTGAAGCAAAGCTGAGTAAAGATACATTTGCAATTTCTATTCTTACCTCTAATTCATCTAATTAAACAAATATTTACAAGAGTTTTAATGGATCTAGTAAGTCATGCCAAAAGATGCCTATGGAACTAATTTTCTTAAGCAATTAGAGATGAATATTTCCTTTAGTATTTTGTTGTATCAGTACTCAAAATAGCATCTCCAAATTACAAGGAAATATGGAGGAAATCATCATCAAAGGCAATGGGGTGAGGTTCACACTGGAATCAGCCTCTCGTTTAGTGGTCTGAGCACTCAATGGTCACAAGGGTGTTACATCCCAGTAGCACTCACTCCAGTATTTCTGAGCAATACCGATGGTGTCACTTGTGGCTCTTGCAACGCACACCTTCTCCAGATATGTGGAATTGTATTGTCTGGGGGTACTGTACTGTTAAAAAACTTTCAGGCATAAAGGGCATAAAAATTATAGGACAAGGGGGAATGGCTTCAAACAGAAAGATGGTAAATTTAGGCTAGATAATTGGGAGAAATTCTTTACTAGGAGGGTGGTGAGACACTGGAACAGGTAGCCCAGAGAAGCTGCAGCTGCCCCATCCTTGGAAGTATTGGATGGGGCTTTGAGCAATCTGCTCTAGTGGAAGGTGTCCCTGCCTGTGGCAGGGATATTGGAACTAGATGAGCTTTAATGTCGCTTTCAACCCAAAGCATTCTGTGATTCTCTAGAACAGACTGGTCTCAGGCACTAAAGTTAAGCAGTTCTGGTGCCCATCAGGAAGACTGGTTTCTGAGTATGGAAACCTCTTACCTTGTTGACTAGAGAAAGAGTGTACTATCCTTTCTTGGATTGCAAGTGTTCCCAGCCGGTAAGGAGAGGTTGAGCACCATGGCGTCTATTGCAGCAGTTTCAGCCATTTCACAGGTAGGGCCTGTTCCTACTCCTGCTCTCTTTGCCTGTTAAGTCAGCCTCAACTTTGAGGTGTGGATTTTCATGGTTTCTTTCTTACTGTTTTTCCATTAAAGAGGAAATGCGACAGTGGCATCCAGCTGGATGCAGGAGAACTGTCATTCTGCATATGTCACTGTTTTTGTTTTTAATTTGGGTTTGTGATTTCAGAGGCAGCCCAGTCTTGGCTTCGGCTTCGGCTCAGTGCATAACTGTGTTGCCTCTGCTTACTGCACTGACACCATCTTAGGGAATTGTTTAAGTGGCTGAAATCCAACTTGTCAGGGCCTCCAGAGACTTCCCTGACCCACTGTAATTCTGCACACTGAGCTGATCAAGCTTGCCTTCCAGTAAGAGTTCTGCTGATATATCTTAAATACCTCTGGAGAAGGCTGGGCATACCCATGGGAGTGGGCTTGTACTCTCCATTCAGCGCATCAGCTCTTTTGAGGAATTGGTGCTGTCGTCTTGCAGCCAGCCAGGTTCTAGCTGCTGGTGTTTTGCAGAGCTTCTGGAGAAAACAGGAAACAAAAATCACACTGTCCCTCTATTTCCTCTCTGAAACAGGGGCTACTTTGCCACTCTTTGGTAAGGTATCTCCACTACACAGCTGCTGTTTAGGAGGATGAAGGCTAGCCCACCAAGCTGCCCAGACAGCAAAATAGATTAGCAGACACGGTGAGAGAGGGAGGGACACTGCTTCAGGTGCCTGCTTGACCTCATTCTCAGAAGCTGCACTTTAAGCAGCAAAATAATATTTAGCTACTTTAGACATCCTTTGGATAAAGAGGGTGCCCACCAGCTGGACTGCAGCAGCAGCAGGTTTGCAGCATGCTGCTCAGGGAGGTGGGAAGGATTTCCAGTCACCTTTGTTTCTATGGTGCAAAGTTTCATTGAGGTGCAGCTGAGCAGGAAATTGGAAGTCTTTAAGGATAGAGCAGGATTCAGAAAAAGGCAAGGAAAGCAGCATGCCTGTTGTTGATCCCTCTCACAGGTTCACCAAATTGGCCTTTTCATAAGGGAAAACTAGCAGCCATTGATGGAAATTCATTGCTCTCCCTCCTTCTTTGCTCTGCTAGAGATTGATGCAGGTAATGTTTTTTAAATGAATACATTATTTGAGTGAAAGCAATGATGGATCAGAGGTGGAGTGCTTTCTACTCCCACTTCACACATTGCTTTAAATATTCTTGCTCTCATTGGTATTGGCAAAATCATGCATGGTTGTTTCTTGCACAGGTGTTAAGGCTGCAGTTCCCTCATGCTATTTAGTGAAACTAAAGCAAGCTACAATATAGCTATACCCAGCATCCATATTATTGCTTTACCCACCAGCAAAAAAGCAATGGGAAACATCCCTAAAGCAGTTTTTATTCAGTACCACTACCACACTGATGTGGCTGCACAGCCAGGGTCCACTGTTCATGAGACATTATTTGATTCTTTTAATTTGATTCCTTCTGTTTCAACCAGGAATCTGTGAACCAGAAATCAAAGAAAATTTGATTTCAGAAGCACCTGAACACAGTATTTTTGAACGACATGTTTCCTCACTCAGCAGCTGCTCCAGGGTACCATAATATTCTTGTTGCCAGCAACAAGGTCAGTGGAGCAGTGAGGGAGCCCCTAGGGTGTCCATCTCCTGGGCATCCCTGCCCTGTCACTTCAGAGCAGCCCAAAGTTTCCAGTTCCTTCATCCCAGCTCCTTCAGGGTATTATTCTAGAGGCTGGAGCAAAGTGTGGTCAGGTTCTGCACCTTCAGTTCATTAATTCAGTACCCAAGAACCCAGAAGAGAATTCAAGAAATCAAAATCTCCAAGTAACTGGACAAGTGCGAAATGTCAGATTCTTATATTTCTGCATTACTTGTTCTAGGCTCTCTGTAAACAGCATTTTAAATTATGTAGATCAGAACAGAATATACATACCACAAACTGGGAACATTTATTCAGTCTTAGATATATCAGGCATAGCCTTTTATTTCCATTGAGATTTATAAAACAAACCAGTTACCTCCAAACACAGCACAGTACCATTCACTCCTCTTCTCTGAATAATTCCAACTCATGCCTAGCAGGGTTGACTTTGACTTTAAATTTGATTTCAAAGAATGACTTAATTTTGGTTTTCCTTTGCAGTGCTTAGTCTGCAGGTGTCTGACAGAAATATTCACAAGGTAGATGTTACTACTCATGGTCCCTGTGTTACCACTGCAAATTATTCACCTTTGTATGTTGTAGGTGGGGATAAAAAAAACATTGGGAGTGATCCAAACATTTGTTTATAATAGCATTGTACACCTAAATCCTCTCTTCCTGGTGACATTCTCAGATGTGTAAAGTGACTGGATCTTTTCCAGACCCTTCCCTACAGCTTAGAGAATTCCTTCCAGGAACTCATTATTGACTTACAATAAGTGCAATCAACTGGTTTGACTAATAGTTGGCTTGGATTATGACTTTCAGGCTTTCCTACTTTAATTTAGATGCATACAATATAGAGGTGTAACAACCACATAATTACGCAGATTCTTTCATAGAAATTGCCCAGCAGGGATGGATGATCCCCATTAAAATTTTCTGTTGAAAATTATATGAGCAGAACTGCAGTTTCAGTTTCTAGTCTTTTTTTTCACAGCATAAGAATATGTCTGTAAGCCTCAGGATATATTCATGTGTCTCTGAACTTACCTTTTTTTTTGTGTGTTAACAATGAGACTCTCATATAATAGTACTGATCTTTGCTGATGCCAACAGAAGTCTTGCAAATGCCATAGGACTGAGTTCCTCATAATTTTTGGAGTGTTCATGCAACCTCAGAAATTCCAAAGCAAAATCATAGTCTTAAGGATAAGAATTTTGTTGACTCCACAGTGTAGAACTGCTGGATATTCTGTTCATCAGATGATGCTTGGAAATAAATATGTTTTTCTATCTCTGCCTAGAATGTTAGCAAGCCCGCTAAGCCTGTTTCACACTGATTTAACCTGAAACAATGTCTTTCATATAATCAAGTTCTTTCATAGCTGAGGTTCAGGATGTGTTTCTTGTTTTTATCTTCTAGTAGTTTTAATTTTGGTTCCAGGCACAGATGAAGCTACAGTCTTCCAGCAGAAAATCTGATGATCCTGACATAACCTAAGCAGGGACTTTAATGTCTAGTCCTGGCTTACATGTGTGCACTTCCTCTGTACAGCTTCCTACATGAGCTTGGCTTATGCTTGTGACCACTGTACTGGTGCTGGCACAGGGTGCCCAGCTCAGCACCCAGCATACAGGAGAACCAAATCTAAGCTATTAACGCAGGACAGACATCCCCAAGGTACTAATCAATAGTCTACAAGGAGGTGGAGGCTTCCACCTTTTTCTGTTCCTTATATAATGTCCTTTCAGTGATGTGTCCTTGTCGGCTGTCCATCACAGTGTCTAGCTAGCTTGCAACAGTTATCTGGTCAATGGTTTTCAGTTTCTCTGAAAAGACTAAATACTTCCTCTATCTCCTGGGACACTTTTACCCAGTATTTATCTTTTCAAGCTGCTTCTTTGAGCTGAAATCCTTCCAGATAGTTCTTAAAAGGTCATCTCCACTATATTTAAAAAATAATGTGGTATTTTTTGTTCAGCTAATTCCCAACAGTTATTTAACTCTTGTGAATTTCTTTTTTCCCCAGTTCAAGCCTGCCCTTGTCATTTATATTACATTTCAGACAAGGAAATGATAAAAATCTGGAATTGTTTCTCAGGCTGCATTGAGAGTGGTTTTGCCGTGTGTATTTGTCAGACTCAGATGGGCCTCACAGAATCTCTCTTTACTTCTGGGATTTCAAGGACCTGGAAACATCTTACTAGTGGTCTACACAGGTGATCCAGAGACAAACGGCCTTCAGCTGCTCATGCACCAGGCCAGCCGCTTTGATATCACTCTATCACGAGGCCAATATACAGCTGAGTCTTGGTTTTAAGCATCATTGCTCTTAAAAGAATGACAACTAGTTCAATTGCAGATGAAAAAATTAAACTAAAAAAAGCAAAAGACAGATTTGAACTTTCTGGGATGATTCCTGCTTTTGTTCCAGCATAAGAAACTCATTTCTTTAAGGTACAATAAACTTAAAATCATAGAATAGTTACGGTTGGAATGGACCTTAAGATCATCTAGTTCCAACACCCCTGCCATGGGCAGGAACACCTCACACTAAACCATGCCACCCAAGGCTCTGTCCAACCTGGCCTTGAACACCTCCAGCGATGGAGCATTCACAACTTCCCGGGGCAACCCATTCCAGTGCCTCACCACCCTTACAGTAAAGAATTTCTTCCTTATACCCAATCTAGACTTCCCCTGTTTAAGTTTGAACCCATTACCCCTTGTCCTCTCACTACAGTCCCTGATGAAGAGTCCCTCCACAGCATCCCTATATGCCCCCTTCAGATACTGGTTGAGATATAAGTAGATAGAAAGGACGGACACTAGTGATAACACAGCTACAGTGGTCTCAGTGCTGGACTCCAGAAGGTTAATTGCATCCTCAGAGGATACAGGTGAAATCTGTATTAACCTTTTTTAATTCACAGATCTTTTTTCTCGAAGAGCTGGTAGCTCTTGCAGAGCCAGATCTTCCAAATTTAGGGAATACAATCTGAGGTGACTTTTCCTTTTGTAAACTCCTTATAGCGGAGGAAAGGTGGCCAGCCCAAGACACAACCTGAGCAGCTCATCTGAGAGCACTGGAGATTTCTGACTGTTACAAGTCAATTCAAGATGACTGAATGTAACAGCCGCTTTGTTTGGAGGAAGTCATGGACATTCTTGCTGTCACATCTCAACTGGCTCAACAGACTAGACAGTCAATGCAAATATTCAGAGAGGCTGCATGCAGGAAAATTTGCTGTATTTAGTAAGAATTCTGTATGGTTACATTCTAGAAAATAGGTGGGGAAATAAAGCAAGGGGCAAGTGTCAGGGATGAATCTTGTACCTTTCTAAGCAGGATTTGCATGTTTTCACAGTGGTAAGTGTAGGTTTACCCACTGAACAGAGCTTGGGGGGGCGGGGAAGACTATTAAGGGAATACGCGGCATTATTAAGTATTTAAGCATGAGACTCGCTCGGAGGAGGATGGTGCTCTCCGCGCCAGACTCAGCCGGGTCAGTAGCATCTCCCGAGGTGGGAAGCTGGCAAAGCGCACGGGTTTGCTGACATTACATCGCCACCTGGTGGCTTGCTGAGGGGAGCAGCGCTCCAACCCGATGTTTTCCGAGAGTGTCACTATAGGGACAATCCATCCCCTCTACTCTGTTAACAGCGACCCCTTCTCGGGCTCCGGAGTCCCCCCATCCACCCAACCGAGGAGTCCCCTTCTGCCTCTGCTGCGGGAGTGGGGAGGGCTGCTGAGAAACCCCTGCCCAAAACAGCCCAGTACTTCAGCATGGTGGCATAAAGAAATGAGTCTGTGTGAACCACTAGAACCAGCAAACACTCTTGAAATTGTGGATAAATGGGAAAGAGACCTGAGACCTCAAATACAGTAACTGAGTGAACTGGTTATTTTTTCCAAAGGCACCTTTTTGTCTTTGATGATGAAGGGAAAACGTTTTGAGTGTTGAAGAGTTACTGCCTGTTAGAAGAAGTACAATGATAGGTGTAAAGTGTATTTAGACATTCACAAATGGTTTTTATCTAGATAAAGAGTACTATGAAAGCTCCGTGTGTTAATTGCACTTCAGTTTGAGCACATTAATGACACTAATTAGGAAGCTGGCATGAGGAGTCTTTCTAACAAATAGTGCCATGTTGTAAAAATATAGCTTAATAGATCATAATTTAACAAAATATTGATCTGAGCACCAGAAAACTTAACATATGGTAAAATTAGGTATGACTAGTGGTGTTTAGTTGCAAGGATTTCCTGCAAGTGTAGCGTTAGCAAATCATTTCTCTTTCAACCTATGTTCCTGTGAACACCTATCAATACAATGGTCAGTGTGACCGCTGCTGAACAAGCTTAGAATAATGGTCAGTGTTTCATACACCCTTTGGGAAATCAGAACAAAAGAAACCCATTTGGGCTAGCTGTATAAGCACAGGCTACAACAGAAGACAGCTGTATTATGAAGAAATAATACAGAAAAAAATACTCTTGGAGAAGATTAGGTCAAGACCTGAAAGGACGAAGAAGAAACCATCATCTGTGAGCAATACTATTTGTTTTGGCTTGAAAGAGAGATGCATCTGTTCACTGCCTAGAGGCACAAAAAAAGTCATATTGGAGAACTAAAACCTGGCTAAAAATAATCATAGATGAAGCAGGGATGGCAGAGCCATGGCTATTCAGGAAACCTACACAGTACTACTATTCCTACTCATGCTGCTAAATTTTGGAAATCCTGCAGTATTTTAATAGCAGTTAAGGAACTGAATAGTCTATATAAAAGTAACAGATAGCAAAATTGCATTTCATTCCACAACTTGCAAGTCTTAAAGGCTGGTCAATTGCTGAGGTGAGTAGCTCGAGAGAGGACGCCTTCAGCACCTGAGTGGGGGGAGGCTCGGCGTCCAGGAGCCTCAACTCGGAGCGGCAACAGCCACCGCGGGAGCCTCAAGTCCTCGACAGGGCTTGCCCAGGAGCCGGCAGCACGGCGGCAGCACAGCTGACAAGAGCAGCGGGCTCACAGGGGGCGGTGCCAGGAGGAGCGGCACCGGCCCTGACTGGGTAAAAACCTGCCCAGGGAGAGGCGAACAGCGCGGATCGAGGCAGCTCGCGCGGGCAGGCGAGCGGGATGGTGAGCACTCGCCTCGTGACCAGGGCTCGGTCTGGAGCTCTGCTCCGGCTGCCCCTGCGGTGGCCACTGTAGGCACCCAGAGAGAGCCGATGAGAGGGGAGGCTGCAGTGCAGAGCTCGGGGTGTAGAGAGCGCCTGCACGGCTCTCCTGAGAGGAGGGTGCACGATGGGCAGGGCTGCACTCGGTGCTCCCTGGTGGAGGTCCTCCTGCAGCAGAGGCTGAGCTGCGGGACGCTGTTCCTAGGCTGAAAGGTGTCAGGGAAGCTGAGGGGAAACAGCACTGCTTGCTCCAGCACCAGACTGTGCAGGGGCCTCAAGCGTCCACTGTAGCTCATGGAGGAAAGGAGGCCGCTAACCCAGGAAGCTGGGAAACACTAACAGAAAAAAACAACAAAAAAAGGAGGAAGAGGACAATTAAAAGCAAGGGGCTTCCTCCTAAACCTGTTGTCCCCACGCAGAGCTGCTTTGCTGTCCTGCAGGGGGCTGATGAGGAACCACACTCCCACCAGGAACAACCGGCTGATGCACTGGTAAAGATCTCTACTGGTGCTGCCAGAAAAAAAGCAGCAGGCCATAGCAGTAGAGGACTCTACTCTGGAAGGAGCAGAGGCACCCATCTGTCTGCCTGACCTAGGCTCAAGGGAGATGTGTTGCCTACCAGGGGCTCAGATCAGGGATGTTGCAGAGAAGCTGCCTGCTCTAGTTGGTTCCACTGACTGTGACCCACTTCTAGAGATCCATGTGGGTGCTACTGATATAGATAGCAGTAGCCCAGAGAACATAAAGAAGGACTACAGAGCTCTGGGAGAGGTGGTTAGGGGCTCTGGAGCTTAGACTGTCTTTTCGTCAATTCTCCAGGATACAGGGCAGCACCTTAAAAACTGAGGAGGATTGGCCAGGTTAATAAATGGTTAGAAGGGTGCTGCTATAGTCAGGGGTTTGGGTACCTTGAACATGGGACTCAATTTAGTAGGCCAGGTCTACTGGGGGCTGGTGGAGCTGGTCTGACAAAGAAAGGGAAGAGTGGATTTGGTAGGAGGCTTGCCAGACTGGTCAAGGATGCTTTAAACTAGATGTGTTGGGGGAGGGGGGCATCATTCCATCCCAACACACCCCGTCAGTTGCCAGCACCTATAGTCAATGTTAAGTGCAATGTAGACATATTCCAGTCACTCCAGCCAATGAGCCAGCTTCATTTGGAGCGCAGCTCAGATGCCTCTATGAAAACACCCATAGCATAGGGAACAAGCAAGAGGAATCAGAGGTGTGTGCACGTCTACGGGGGTATGATATCATAGGCATCACAGAAACATGGTGGGATGGCTCCTATGGTTGGTGTGTTGGAATGGAAGGTTACAGGCACTTTAGAAAAGACAGGCCTGGCAGATGGGGAGAGGGAGTTGCTATTTATGTTAGGGATAGGTTGGAGAGTATGGAACTGTGTCTGGGGACAGGTGAGCAGTCAATAGCGAGTTTGTGGATCAGGGTTAAAGGGAGAACAGCGATGGGAGACATTACTGTGGGGATCTGCTGCAGACCACCTGACCAAGAGGACTCTGTGGATGAAGCGCTCTATAGACAGATAGGAACAGCCTCACGCATGCAGGCCGTTGTCCTCATGGGGGACTTCAACCACCCTGATATCTGTTGGAGGGAAGGTAGAGCCCTGCACAAGCAATCCAGGAGGTTTGCTGATTGTGTGGAAGACAACTTCCAATTGCAAGTACTAGAGGAGCCGACAAGGAGAGGTGCCATGCTTGACCTCGTCCTCACCAACAGGGAAGGGCTGGTTGGAAATGTGACGCTCCAGGGCAGCCTTGATTGCAGCGATCATGAGATGGTCGAATTTGAGATCCTCAGGACAGTGACAAGAGTGTGCAGCAAGCTCACTGCCCTGGACTTCAAGAGAGCAGACTTTGGCCTCTTCAGGAACCTGCTTAGTAAGACTCCATGGGATAAAGCCCTAGAGGGCAGGGGTCACAAGACTGTTGGTTGATATTCAAGGATCACCTGCTGCAAGCTCACGAGTGTTGCACCCCAACTTGAAGTGCAGCAGGAGGGCCAGGAGACCTCCTTGGATGGATAAGGAGCTGCTGAGGAAAATTCAAAGGAAAAAAAAGGCTTATAAAAGGTGGAAGCAAGGAGAGGTGGCCTGGGAAGAATATAGGGATGTTGTCCGGGAAGCTAGCAATCAGGTTAGGAAAGCTAAGGCCCACTTAGAATTAAACTTGGCTAGGGATGTGAAAGATAACAGGAAGGGATTCTATAGGTATGTAAGCGAATAAAAGGCAGATTAGGGGCAACGTGGGCCATCTCCAGAAGCTATCGGGAGAACTGGCTACCCTGGATTTGGAGAAGGCTGAGGTTCTTAATGATTTTGCCTCAGTCTTCACTGGCAAATGCTCTGACCACGCCACCCAAGTCTTGGAAGGCAGACACAGGGACAGTGAGAATGAAGACCCTAGGCATGCTGTAGGAGAGGACCTGGTTCAGGACCGTCTTAAGAACCTGAACGCAAACAAGTCCGTGGGACCTGAGGAAATCCATCCGCGGGTCCTGAAGGAGCTGGCAAATGAAGTTGCTAAGCCACTGTCCATCCTATTTGAAAAATCATGGCAGTCGGGTGAAGTTCCTGATGACTGGAAAAAGGGAAATATAACCCCCATTTTCAAGAAGGGGAAAATGGATGAGCCCGGGAACTACAGACCAGTCAGCCTCACCTCTGCGCCTGGCAAAATCTTGGAGCAGATTCTCCTGGAAGGCATGCTGAGGCACATGAAAAACAACAAGGTGGTGGGTGACAGCCACCATGGCTTCACTAAGGGGAAATCCTGCCTGACCAATCTGGTGGCCTTCTATGATGGGGCTATGGAACTGATGGACAGGGGTAGAGCAGTTGATGTCATCTACCTGGACTTGTGCAAAATGTTCGACACTGTCCTACACAACATCCTTGTCTCTAAGTTGGAGAGACATCATTTTGATAGGTGGACTACTCAGTGGATAAAGAACTGGCTGGATGGCCGCACGCAAAGAGTTGTGCTCAATGGCTCAATGTCCAGCTGGAGACCAGTAACGAGTGGTGTCCCTCAGGGATCGGTGTTGGGACCGGTCTTGTTCAACATCTTTGTGGGTGACATGGACAGTGGGATTGAGTGCGCCCTCAGCAAGTTTGCCGATGACACCAAGCTGTGTGCTTCGGTTGGTACGTTGGAGGGAAGGAATGGCATCCAGAGGGACCTTGACACGCTTGTGAGGTGGGCTGATGCCAACCTGATGAGGTTTAACCATGCCAAGTGCAAGGTCCTCCACCTGGGTCGGAGCAATCCCAAGCACAGCTACAGGTTGGGTAGAGAAGAAATTCAGAGCAGCACTGCAGAGAAGGACTTGGGGGTGTTGGTTGATGAAAAAATGAACATGAGGTGGCTTCAGTGTGCGCTTGCAGCCCAGAAAGCCAACCGTATCCTGGGCTGCATCAAAAGGAGCATGACCAGCAGGTTGAGGGAGGTGATCCTGCCCCTCTACTCTGCTCTTGTGAGACCTCCCTTGGAGTATTGTGTGCAGTTCTGGTGTCCTCAACATAAAAAGGACATGGAACTGTTGGAACAAGTCCAGAGGAGGGCCACGAGGATGATCAGGGGACTGGAGCACCTCCCGTATGAAGATAGGCTGAGAAAGCTGGGGCTGTTCAGCCTGGAGAAGAGAAGGCTGTGTGGAGACCTCACAGCACCTTCCAGTATCTGAAAGGGGGTTATAGGGATCTTGTAGAGGGACTCTTCATGAGGGACTGTAGTGGGAGGACAAGGGGTAATGGATTCAAACTTAAACAGGGGAAGTTTAGATTGGATATGAGGAAGAAATTCTTTACTGTAAGGGTGGTGAGGCACTGGAATGGGCTGCCCAGGGAAGTTGTGAATGCTCCATCGCTGGAGGTGTTCAAGGCCAGGTTGGACAGAGCCTTGGGTGGCATGGTTTAGTGGGAGGTGTCCCTGTCCATGGTAGGGGGATTGGAACTTGATGATCTTAAGGTCCTTTCCAACCCTAACTATTCTATGATTCTACTGGATAGCATTCAATATATACTGGACAAAATGCACATGGTTTGACTGATCAGTAATCAGAATATTACATTTCAAAGAAGTATAACCACAAAATAGTTTCTGCTGAAAATTAGAGCTTTAAGTATTTGCAGCTACACTGTCCTGAATTTATGTTTACAATCCTATTTTTGTAACTAAGAGGAGACTATCTTTTTTTCTCCTTACTGAAGAAGCCAAGAAAAATGGCTTCTGTAAGATACCTTGGTGATTAAATGTGAGTGGGTGAGCGGGATGAGCCTTGTCCATGATGAATTGTGAATGTGCCAAATGAATGGATAATCAGAAGCTCAGGGAGGTTCCAGGGAGGCAGATGAAAATCACCAGCACATCAGAGCTTGTCTTGCACTGTGGCACTTTTCTCAAGACTTATCTCCAAACATTATAGAGGTTCAGTAGTTGAGGCCAATCATAAAGGAAGAAAAAAATACAACTCCTGCATGTGGTTTATTCAGCAAGTTAATTCATTTACGTGGTTGAGCATGAGACTCAGCAAAACAATATTGCCTTCCCTTTATTCAGCTTAAAGTTGAAAGGCTATAACTAGCTGCAGTTACATTCGTTAAATATTTTGTACTCTCCAGTACTATCTTGTATTGGTATTAAGACAGCATGAGGTCAGTTGTCCAATCTGAAACCATCTGCTGGGGTCCCCTCTACTCAACATCCTTCCCATTTCTTGGTTTTACTGACACTCAAGCTGTGAGTGAAGCATCCATGCACATACACATCCCCCCTTCTCCAGGAGATACAGCAATTTCATTCAGAAAGTGAGTCTAACAGTCAAATGGCAAGGATACATGTTCCTTGAGCAGAGTAGAGCCAAAAGTGCTTTCCTAGACAGCTTGCTGTGTGCTGCATTGCCTTCTTTGCTTTTTTGATTTCAGAGCTTTACTTTAAGATTAATTGCTCTCTTAGTGCTGGAACACCAAGGAATGGAAAAGACATACTATAGCCAGAACAAAACAGTTGTTCAGGAGGAAGACTAACATCCCTTCTCTTTCTTTTTCCAATTGCCTCTTCACAATGGCTCCTACTAGGCAGTTTCAAGAGCAAAACCACCAGGACAGCACAAAAAGCGCTTAGGGCTACTCTGCAAAAAATATGGATCCATGACTCTTGCTATTTTGCTGTTATCAAATCATTTACTTCTGGTAGTTTTCTTTTGCAAAGACCAAATGTGCATGATTACATGACTGTGCCATGGTGTGACACAGGGCTTGGAGCTGGGTCTGCAACCCTCACTTGGAGAAACAGTGCTGCTGACGAAGGACAACTGGTAGATTACCTGGCCTTAAAAAGTCTGAAGGGATTACCACAGACTGGAAGGCTGTAGTTTTGCCTCAAAGCTGCCTTGCCTTTGGGCTAGCACAAGTGTTTGTGTAGTCAGGTAACAGGCAAGAC
The DNA here is from genome assembly GCA_028858755.1 of Ara ararauna. Classification (NCBI taxonomy): domain Eukaryota; kingdom Metazoa; phylum Chordata; class Aves; order Psittaciformes; family Psittacidae; genus Ara; species Ara ararauna. Next base: position 50,639,436 of record CM054376.1, on the reverse strand, counting down.
TTGAGGAAATGAAAAATAGCCTCGCCAAAACCAATAAGGAGGTTTATTTTTCAGCCTGCTCATTACCCCAGTATATTCACAGCCAAACCTGTGCTAGCACAAGGAAGGAGTGGGGAAGTAAATGACTGGGGAGAAGCACAGGACTGCCTCTTTTGATGGCTGTGCTTGCTTAGGTAGGCTGAAAGTATCCTTCGAAGTATAGCCAAAGGCTAGTCATCTGAAAATGTTCAAGTCACTGCACAGCCCAGCTTGTTTCCCTCTCCACTGGAAAACACAACTCAGACTGTTAATGCTGTTAGGGAATTTAAAATTTGGAATTTCTCCAATCTGGACACTTACTTTTGGAGATAACCTTTAGCAGAGTTTAGGGGAAAACAGTCAGAGGGGTGACACACCGCATTGTTGGTTATATTAAAGTCTTTGGCAGCTTAATGCACAGAGAAACAGGATCCTTGAGAGGCTCAGCTCTGCTAGCCAGTGCAATGGAAATGGGAGCAAGCTGATATATACCATAATTTGCCTTTGGCATCTGGCTCTTAAGGCCATGAAATCTTGACTCGCTTCTCTTACTGGAATATTTAGGACAGGATTGTAAAGATATTTCCTCGTTGCATGAGAAAGACCTGAGACATAGCCACTGGGCTGCTCTGGTGTCAAGGATTTTGTGAGATATTTGCAAGACAGATGTGACATTGTGTGGTTCATGTGGAGGTAATGTAAATATGAATGTGTTGATGTCTATCCACTAGAAACATTTTTATCTCAAATGTGCTGGTGGGATAAAAACTTATAGCTTCCTTTAAAGTAACATGTAATTTATCTTGCTCAGACTATAGGAGTGCCTGTTTGCAGACAGCTTTAGACACTTCGTAAAGTTTTTAGACACTGTGTAAAATCAGAGTATCACCTTTAATGTGTATCAGTCACCTCTTTTGTCTGACCTGGGACATTGTTGGTATGAAAGGAAAAACACACTGCTGGGGAAGTTTTGCTTTATGGCTTTGTGACCAGAACCGAAGGCTTCTGCTGAAGTTAATCTGTGCTATTTTGTAATTATTTCCAGTATCAGCAGTGAACCAAGCAAAAAATGGCCAACATATTAACTGGAGCCTGTCTAACCTTGAGGTCAGCAAGATGCAGCACATCACTGAAGAAAGATTGCCAGGGGTGTGGAGAATGTGAAGCAGCTGCCTGAAACGCAGCGAACTGCAACAGGAGCACCAGCAGCAGCTGAGCAAGCCACTGTAGTAAAAGCACTGGCGGAGCCAGAGACAGGCTGTAGACATTTATAATGAATTAGTCTGGGATGAAGAGATAAAGAAGACCTTGTAAAATCACTTAAGAAGTCAGAGGAAACCATTCAAAGGAAAGCATTACCTGCAAGGAGTGTAATATTAGTGAGGAAAAAACAAAGTCATTCTAACTTTGCAGCGAAATTGTACTTGTTTCAAGAAAGGCAGCAAAATCCTTTGTGTGTGAAGCATGTCAGGAAGGTTTTGACAAAAAGTGTGAAAGCAAATGCTGTTTAATTTGACATAACAAATAGGGACAGGACTTAATCAATACTCATTAGGTGCCATTATCAAGGATAAAGTATGATCAGAAGTGGCAGAGTTACACAACTTACCATCATCCACCAGCTGAGCCATGGTGCCTTATGTGGAAGTTGACCATCATCATGATTGATGGAAAATAGAGCACATGTGAAGATGAGACGATAGATCGAAGTATGAGAACACTCATGAGACTAACCTTGAGCTGTATCCTTAACTAAGCAAGATTGACGTCCAAGAGTGATGACTTTCCCTTACCTAGAGAATTTACAGTTTGTTTGTCTGAATATATAAAAGCATGCAAATCTAAAGATAAGGCAGGATTTAGCCTAAGGGGTTTCTCCCCAAACACATGTTCTCAGTAGAAAGCAAACTAAAGTTCAAACTAAATTTGTTTGAAAGCCTGCTTTGACGCTTAGCATATGGACTCTTCTGGCATGTTCCTGTCATCAATCAAAATATGTGACCTTCAAAACAACCTGTTTAGGAGCTCCCCACAGTTCTAAAGGTAACATAACTTCAATAAAAAATTAAATACATGGCCAATTGCTATTTGATTAAATGGTTGGTAATGAAGAGAGAAAAAGCCTCTTTCTTCCTTGTGTCTTCTGGGGGGAAGGTATATTTTCATATAAAGGGACTTTTCAAGGGCTTTTTAAGTACTTTCTGTACTTTTTAAGTACAAAACCATTTGCCTCACAAATGTTCAGTTAACCCCCTACTGTGTCCTCAGATTTCTTTATGTTTTTGGGCTGTTCTTGCCTTAATTTGAAGTTCATTAAAAAACATATAAGAAAAGGTGGTTTTCTTTGTCTGTCTACCTGGAGAAATATTGCCCCAGCAAGAGTCACCCTGGTTTCCAGAGCAGTACAACAAGATATATCTAAGACACAGGCTGCAGAAAAGCATCAGCATCCAGCATCTCACCTCACAGACACTTTCCTTGATAGTAGAAAAGAGTTAGACAAAGTTATCCTTCATTTCAGAGAGGATCAGAGCAGGCTAAACTGGGAAAACTATAAATGTGAGATTATATAAAATTGAATATGGTAGGCATGTTATTAGGAGCTAATTATATTCTTCTATCAACTGACTCACAGGTGAGCTTCACAAAAAGAGACAGGAGTCTGTAAAGTAACGACAGCATTTTGACTGTTGCAAAACCTTTGTGTTACTGTCACAGTTCAGCTCGGTGATTTAATACAAGCACTCTTATTTTTTGGAAAGGAACCTTAGGGAAAACAGTGTTGCTGCATTGAAGGGATACCACCAGTTCTGCTTTGCATGCTGTGAGTTCTGTGGTTGGTGGATGTGAGGCAGTCTTAAGATTATACAAGGAAATGCAAGTGCAGAGGCTTTTATCCATCTTTCCTGTTTGACTGCATGTATTTTCACGTAGAGTCAGAAGAAATTCCAGCACATAAAGAGGGGTTGGGAACTGTAATGTGGTTTTATAGATCTGGAGAGGACCTCCAGACACTTGATGTTACAACTGTCCATGCCAAGCCATTTTTTTCTATGGTGGTTGTAAGTCCTGTTTGAATAGAACTATGATGAATTATCTTTGTGTTCCTGTTGGAAAACTATACTTGAAACTCAATCTCAGCACTGAATCCTCAAAATATACAGACAAAATACATTTTTTAACTGATTGATACCTGTTTGGTTCACTGCCAATACGGTCCTGTGTTCAGAACAATGCTGTTCTGGTTTGCCGGTTTCCATTCTGCAATGTTCCTGAAGAAAAATCCCACCTTTTTCTAGCTTTCATTTTGTTAGGTAAATAAGATATGCTCTTTCCATATTTTGGGTTTGTTGTTTTGGGTTTTTTTTTTCCTCATAGGTTGCCTGCAGGTATGTAAAACAATAAACAAAACTATGGGGAAAATAGGAGAAAGAAAATCTGTGCAGAGAGAGAAGTAGAAGGAGTTGCTTCAAAAGATGTAAGAGCAGAAGAGAAAAGGAGACCAAAAAGTCTGTAGCCAGGGACATTGTAGCATGAGGCAAAGTGCAGCTGCAAATTCGGGTAAACCTTCTAACCTTGATTTCTTTGTAATCTATTCCAAAAACTGAAGGCATTCATTGATGTCTAAGGCATTCTTCATATCATTGGTTGACACAGAATTGTAAGGAACTGCTTCTTTTCATCTTTGAAGAAGTTATCTGCTATTTCTGGGCCATTTCTGAGAAAAATAAATTTCCAAATACTTGTTCAGAAGACTACACTGAAATGAAAAAGCATGGATGTAGCAAAGAATAGTTTTTGTCTGTATCTGTGTATAAAGCCATTAGACTAGGCTTCTCCAGCACCACAGTGCTCACCAGCTAGCCGCACATGCTGGTGACAAACTTATGGTAGCAGACTCTGAGGGAGTTGATTATGTCTATTGTGATACAATACCTGATTCATTTTTCATCTGTAATAAAACAGAAGTGCTTTTCTGAATTATTTCCATTATTCAGAAGCAAGAAACAAAATAGCAAGCTCATTTAGTACTGGTGCTTGATGCTCTCTTCGTATTCTTACTGTGACAGACTATAGCAAGGTCTCTTATTTTTTCTGCAGGTATCATTTTGTCTAAGTGCATGAACTTGTGCATTTGGGCTACTGGGTCTAACAATGATAAGTTGCAAAAGTCTGTATAACTCAAATTAAAAGCAGTCAGACTGGGATACAGACTCAAATCTTCTTTGGTTTTCTCCATATCATGCTTCTGCAATTGCTGGTATGGTCTGGTACTCAAGCTGTGCCCTGTCGTCTATATGTTGTAGTTGGATCAACAGGAGGGATTTACTTAGGGTGTTAATCATTGATTGAATAGCAAGAGAGAATGCAGGAATTCTCAGGCATTTTCCTTTTTTTAATGTGTTTTGACTAGGCAATAAAGGTTACAAAGGCTCTTCTAACCTTAAAATAAAAGGCTGGGAAAAAATGCTTATATAAGAAGAAAATGAGTCCTTAAATAATCTTTAGACAGAGACTAAAAATACCTAAAATGCTTGAGCAAGTGGAAAATAAGTAGCTTACCTCAACTTTGGATGTAAATATGTCAGGTAAATAGATCAATTCAAGTAAAAGACTTAAATTTCTGTTTTTAACACAGAAGTTAACTACCTCTTAAACAAATTCTATTCTCAGGCAAAAGGTATGTCACAAATGTAAAACTGACAAAGCGCAATTTACATTTTGAACTGATGAAAGGGAAGAAAAATTGCATTTCAATGGCTTAGCCACTCTTCGTTGGATCTTTTGTAGCTCTTCAGACAGCATCAATTTAATACCGTTATTTTCTGTAAATGTGCTGTTTTCTTTTGCAGTTATATGCAGAATTCACTAGAAAACAACCAAATTATCTGAATATGCCTCTCACAGCCAGTGTTTTATTCCACCATGAAGTTGCACACTGGGTACAGATGGAAAAGTGTGCATTTTGCTCACAGTATATATTGAGTACCTGTAATTTTCCAGGAAACCCAGTTAAATGTATGTCAGGCAGAGCAAAGAAAGCTACACCAACCATTCTGCTTTGAGGAACAATTACAAAAGCTTTGACCATCTGTAGACAGGGAGAGGATTCCTAACTTGAGTTCTTGGTTGGAAGGAGATTGGCAATATGGAGAAAAACAGGTTAATGCCAGCAAGCATTTCACACTGATATGCTTGAAAATACCATTCACATTTTGTTTCAATTGTATTTGCCTGTTTATTCTCTTTATATATTAAAATTTAGTAATAATATTCTAATGTATATTTATTTTAGTAAAAAGGATAATGAAGCTTGCAGTAGGGGGATATTAAAAAGGATATTATGAGATTATAGAATAATGATAAAGTAAAAATTGCTGCTGCTCAGTCAGACATGGACAATTCAAAGGAAATTAAAACAAAGTCTTGGGGGGGGAAAGAGAAGGAGAAATGTAACATTCATGTAGAGAAAACAGGATTAAGTTCAGAACAGTTTACGTCAGTTTTCAGTGAAGGTTGCAGCAGAGGTTACTTTAGCCTACAGAAATAAATAGTTGAGCATTGAAATTAGATAAAGAAGATGGTCCTAAAGGTTAAAAAAGACAGGGAAACAGGTCCGACAGGTTCAAAAAGACCAGGGAAACAAGATATTCTCCATCCCAAAGCTCTGGATCAAGTGCCAAAGATTTTTTTTTTTTAATTTTAAATCAACACCAAATCGAGATGCCATAAATACCATGAGCATCAAATAACAAATGAATAACTTTTTTGTTTGAGAACTATTAAAATATGAGTTGTGCAAATGTTACATCCTGCCATCTGACCTCAGAATGCACAAACTTCTGAAACCTGACAGAGAAAAATACATTGTGCAGTGGTAGATGGCAGAGCAAACTAGCCTCTAGACCCAGGAGACATATGACTGGTAGGCAAGAAAGTAGAATAGTTTTCATCTACTTACACTTAAGCACAGTATTTGATTTTGTACCACCAGAAAAAAATACTTTTTAAACCAAAGGAGACAAGATTTTATATAAAAACTATAAAGCAGGGAAAAGCCTGCTCAAAGGGTATATAGCAGTGGACAGGAGACAGCTGGCTGGGGGAGGTAGCAAGGAACAGGTTTGGGGATAATTTCTGTGGGCGTTTATGGTTGCGCAAATGAGCTTTTCTCACAAAACCTAACAATCATTGCTAAGTGTTGGGTGCTGCATCATATGGACTGCGTTTGCCTATTCCAGGTGCCCAGCATACATGGGTGCTCCTGTAGTAGATGGTAGGTATGACTGGCCACATGCATGATCTTCAGGGAAGCTAAACTGCAAATCTTAAGCTTACTTAAGAAGCTGAGAGCTATTTTTGCACTCCATGGAGAAGCTGCCTGGTAAGCAGCCTGTTTCAAGGCAGGTGAAACAGAGGCAACTCTGAAACAGAGTACACCAGTACTGTCATCAGAACATCGAGTTGGATGCATTGCAGGGTCCAAAACTCTGCATGTAAGGAGGGCTCTGACTGAGCTGCTCAGTTATTCCCATCTCTGTATGACTGCTTCCCCTCAGCAAAATGAGGCATGGATCTCTCCAGCAGTTGTCACTTTTTCACACATTAGGACAAAGCATGAGATTTCTACTAATCCCTCTGCTTGGCTGAACAAAGCTATCCTAATGAATGGCAAATAAACAGAACGTAACAAAGAAAAGGTTTTGTAAAGCTATTACCACTAAGCTTGCATTTTTAGAAACATAAAAATGAGAAAAAACACCCTATTAATTCCAACTAAATGACTGGCCTTTTTTCTATACTAATAATCTATTTTAACTCCATGTAATCACAATATTGCGCTGATTAGCTCACTGAAATGTAATCTTATTAGTGGTTCACAAGGTTTCATTTAATCTAGTTGATTATGCCAATGCATCTCTGAGTAGTTGGTCCTGTATTGTTTCAGCTCCTAAAGAACTGTCTGTGCATTAAAATTCACCAAATAAACGGTACTATCTAGCATATTCTGATTTGTTCTACTCTTCTGCAAACACTAGTCATTTTTTCCTTTATTTGAAGTCTTCTGTGAGCTTTCTATTAGCTAACAAGCAACCAAAACCCTTATAGCATGTTTCCTGTGTGTCAGCACCTCTGTGAGTCATAATTAAAACAAGCAAACAGCTTTTCTTCCCATGAATACTAACAGCTTTTTTCTGCACTCTCACTCTGTTGATAACCAGGTGAAGGGTGTCTGACCTGATTAGTAGCTCCACAGCTTTATTTGGAGAAGGAAATTAGAGCTGCAAGACAGGCAGTGGTTTTGCTTTCTCTCAATGCTGGATTAGTTCTTATATTAATCCCTATTAAGACAAGTAATTGTTTATAGAGAGCAGCTTTAATAGCAATGCTAAGGTTTTTGCTCTGCCTTTTCCTGTGTATTGAAAGTCACTCAGCTGTGAAAGATTACACTTCCACCTGGGGACCTGTGCCAAGGAAAAAACAAGGTCACCCTTGCAAATGGACAGCAAAAGTGCTTTGCTGGTTTAGTAGAAGAGTTAAAAGCCAAGACAATGGAGCTGCTGCTGGTCAGGAAAAGGAAACATGGAACAAAGGAACAATTTTAGCCTGGTTGCAAGCAGGTTACAACTTCACTGAAGCCTTTGTAATTACATCAGGGCTGAATTGAGCCATGCTGCCTTCAGAGAAACAACCCATATCTAGGAAGAATAAAAACTGTAAGTATGTGATACAGCCTTTTGAAAGTGCATTAGCTGAACAGTGACATCTTTAGCTATCCTGCTCCCCAGCACCTATTAGCACAGAAAGCTGGGAAAGTGCAATTTGTTCATCTTTCTGCTTGTCCCCACGCTACTTGTCTGGTTTACTTTCGTACCTTGGCGAAAGAAACACTTGCTTCTACCCTATCCCTAAGATACTCAGCTTTGTAGATCTCTGTGAGGGGGGAATTAGTGTTGCAAATCTAGAGCTGTACAATGGAAATCAGGGATGCTGGTTTACATTTTCCAGATGCTTATTGCCTGGGTGTTTGAGACTGCTTTTGTTGTGGGAGTTTCTGGAGCTGTTCTAGACGCATCTGATGGGATGACAAGTTAAAAAAGTTAAATGGCAATTTGCAGTCAATGGAAAGGGAGGAAGAGAAAGGACATAAGGGAATGGGATGATGTTCAAACTCAAAGTCCAACTCCCGCTACCACTGTGATGGCCTATGATGCTCAGTATTTCCTCACGTCTCAGGGGAATCTTTCTCATGAAACACTGCCAGTGTGATGCTTGGTGCATGCTCTGGTCCTTTGCTGAGATGAGATGTTTCCTAGCAGTGCTTAAATTGCCCAGCTGTTGTGTGTCAGCATATTCCTACATTTGGCACCACCAGGGTGACTTGAGCTCCTGTGCATGGTGGTTGTGCAGTATTAAAATGCATTTCAAGTGCTCAGGCTTTTTTCCATTTATCAAGTTGAGCTTGACCATGAAGCCAACAATCCTTGTATTTAGTCTGTATTAACAGTATTTAGTCTGCAATAGTAGGAGGAATATATGGCAAAAAAATAATATCTATTTTTCCTCAGCTGCTTTATATGAAATGTGTTTGAGATGCTATAATCACACTTCTTTAGCAGCTCTACATAGTATGATTTTTTTTTTACTTTTGGATCTGTAGAGATACACATTGAAAGTACAATGAAAATACAATCTCCTTTCCCCATGAGTGAGGAGACTGTTAGATCAAAAGCAGTGGAATAATACTAGCTATAAGCTGCCTCTGAGGTCATGAGTTAACAGCAACCTTACTGACCCAGAGATTGTCACTAGCTTAGAGGGGGCTTGGATGTGAGCAGACAGCATAGAGGTTGGAAGAAAGTAGCTGTGCTATTTACAGAGAAACAGCAAATGCAGTAATAACAGTAATAATCTGTCTGAACAACAAATGACAGAGTAGCTGAGGCTGGAAGGGGCACCTGGAGGTCATCTGGTCTAACCTTCCCCTGCTCGAGCAGGCTGCATGCCGAGACATCCTTTGAGTATCTTCAGCGACGGACACTCCACAAAGTCTTTAGGCAATCAATGCCAGTGCTTGGTCACTGTCACACTAAAAAAAGCTATCAAACTTTGATTCTGCATACTGGGTCAGAGACTTCACTGGGAATGCCCTTGCAGTTGATATAGTCTGCAGTCCGCTCTTCTGTCCTGTGATGAGAGCTAACCTTACTCTCCCATGTAGTTCAGAGTCCTTTCAAGATCCTGAATCTGCCATTCCCCTCTGCCTTATGGACTGCCTCTTGCCAACAAGAGGTATGGATGTTTTCAGAGTGGAAGAAAACTTTAATGTTTTTTCTCTCTTCCTTCATGTGGAAATCATGACCCAAACTGTGTGTGGCACACTGGTGCCACCTGGGGAAATCAGCTTACCTGCCATTCAGCTTCATGCTAACTCCCAAAAGTGCCACCCGCAAGTCAAAAGGACATTAGTTCATGACCGTACTGCAGCTCCCATATTCTCTTTCCAAGCATGCTCCTCAGGAGATGGGAATATGTGCAGGAATATGCCTCTGTTTTGATTTATTGCTGCATGACAGTCCCACCCCTGAAGTGCTGTGCATTTGCACAGTGAATCCAGGGGAGCGGAGGTATTCTCAGTATATGCCTCCTTTTGCTATGGTTTTCCACTGTACCACACAGTGCATCTCCAGACAAGCAGTTTCACAAAGGGACTAGAGAAAATCTGCTTGCCACAAGCATGCTCCAGTTTAATGCCTGCTTTTTATTCATGGCTCCTTCCACCCCAATAAACTTCAGAAACAGCCTGATTATGTTTTATCTAACTATTCAACTTGTGTTCATTAATCTTTTCTATATGTATGCCCACATTACACCATAGAGACTTGAAGTAAGATTTCTCAAAGGCTTTTAAGCACCTCATGCACCATGATTCCTATCAGCTATGACAAGGGTGATTTCTATAAGTTCTTGTTTTCACCAATCAACATAAGGAAAGCTGGTAGCTTAGAAAAACATTACACAAAGCATCTGAGTAGAAGTGAGGCAGAGAATGGAAAGTCTGATTGGCTGCAGGGTTTCAGACTTACAAAATAAGCTTACTAAACAGAAAAATAACTGAAACCGAGTCAATTTAAACAGTCTGTATTCCATTATACAATTGGGAATTGCCAAATAAAACACCTAGCCCACATTTCATAAGAATTTAGTTCTATCATGAAAAAATTGCATGTTACAGTACTGTCAGAATTCTTTTCTTTGTATTGTCCTCTGAGACAATGCTTTGCCAAATCTATAGACTCTCACTAAGTTCAATTTCCAGGAAGACCCTTTCTTTAAGGGAAATCAAGTTCCATGATCACTGCCTACCCAGCCCTGCCTGAACTGATGGTCAGGCTGAGCTTGTCCATGTTGCTGGCACAAACTAAAGGCTCTCCTTGCCTTGTATGAATGCATATATAGTTTAAATTTGTGTGTGTTCTCACTCTCAAGAAAGTGGGTCTATGTGAACCTCATAAGGTTCAGCAAGGCCAAGAGTAGTGTCCTGCTCCTGTGTCAAGACAAGCTGGGGGATGAAGCGATTGAGAACAGCCCTGCCAAGAAAGACTTGGGGGTACTGGTGAATGAAAAGCTGGACATGAACAAGCAACATGTGCCTGCAGCCCAGAAAGCTAGCTGTGTGCTAGGCTGCATCCAAAGGAGCTGGTGATCCTGCCCTCCTACTCTGCTCTCTTGAAACCCCACCTGGAGTAGAGCATGCAGCTCTGGAATCCTCAGCACAGGAAAGACATGGACCTGTTGGAGTGGGTCCAGAGGAGGGCCACAAAGATGATCAGAGGGCTGGAACACCTCATCTATGAGGGAAGGCTGAGAGAGTTGGGCTTGTTCAGCCTGGAGAAGAGGAAGGTTTGGGGAGACCTTATTGCAGCTTTTCAGTACTTAAAGGGGGCTTATAAGAAGGATGGGGACAGGTTTTTCAGTAAGGTCTGCTGTGACAGGGCAAGGGGTAATGGTTTTAAACTAACGGAGGGGAGATTCAGACTAGATATAAGGAAGAAAATTTTTATGATGAGGGTAATGAAACACTGGAACAGGCTGCCTAGAGAAGCTGTGGCTTCCCCATCCCTGGAAACATTCAAAGTCATGTTGGATGGAGCTCTGAGCAACCTGATCTTGTTAAAGATGCCTCTGCTCATTGCAGGGAGGTTGCATTAGATGACCTTTGTAGGTCTCTTCCAGCTGAAACAATTCTGTGATTCTAAATGTTCCACAGATATATGACTGAAAGAGGAACTATAGATCTTCTCTTGAGTATGCCTGTCAAGAAGATGTATTTCCTGAGTTACACAAATAAGAAGGATCATAAGGACAAGCTGCTGCAATGTTCTTTTGCCAGCCAGGAGAGGTTTTTCTGTGCTGTTATTAGTTTATACTTGATGTATACTTGATGTTATTGACCAAATCCTAAATTCAGGCTGGACATTTCTCCCTGTTGTCCATATTATTCTTATGTATATATTTAGTTTTGAGCCCTCAGTCACATGGCAGTGCTTCTGAACATATCTCCAAAGACTGGACTAACCTTTCCTTGATGAATCAATTTTCCCTTGACCTCCCTCTGCACTCAGTGAGCAGCTCTACTTTGGCTGGCTTGTTGGAATTGGTAGATAATACTTCAGTTCTACTGTGAGGACCTGCATCAACATTTAACAGCTCCCTGAAATATTTTTTTTTTTTCCTGTTGTAAAGGTTTGGACAGAATTATTTAAGGTCTGAACCAGGACCTGTCATATGGGTAACCCTGCAGTACATACTGCTCGTATTTGTTGACATATGATAATGCGCTCTTAGGTTCCTTGCTCTGAAGGAGGTAAAAACTGGGATACTGGTCCTAAGAGTGGTAATGAATAAGAGTATAGTTATTACCTATATTATTACTATTCTAGTTGCTAGGATTAATAGAAAAAACAGGATGTACACAGATATTACCCATAGCATTATATGTTTCCTATTTCTCAGTAGAAGTCTTGTAACCTGCGTGGAGACCTCATAGCAGCCTTCCACAATCTGAAGGGGGCCTATAGGGATGCTGGCGAGGGACTCTTCATGAGGGACTGTAGTGAGAGGACAAGGGGTAACGGGTTCAAACTTCAACAGGGGAAGTTTAGATTGGATATGAGGAAGAAATTCTTTACTGTAAGGGTGGTGAGGCACTGGAATGGGTTGCCCAGGGAAGTTGTGAATGCTCCATTGCTGGAGGTGTTCAAGGCCAGTTGGACATAGCCTTGGGTGGCATGGTTTAGTGTGAGGTGTCCCTGCCCATGGCAGGGGTGTTGGAACTAGATGATCTTAAGGTCCTTTCCAACCCTAAGTATTCTATGATTCTATGCTGGAAATCTGCTCCACAAAGGGAAATCAGCATCACCAAAACATAATATTTAGTACTGTGGGGTATTGAAAATCCTGCTACCAGGTGGGAAAATAAATAAATATGTATTACTTATGAAGTATAGTGAGAGCTTCATGAGGAGAGAGCTTCATGGGGAGTAGCCAAGATCATCTAATACTCTGAGTATGTCAGGAATTGAGAGTTACCATTAACATTCTACCCCATGACCTGATAACAAAACTGCTTTTCACCTACTTGTGATAATTTTAGATTATTTTCTGACTTTTGAGATACCTGCATGACCAGTAACAGTGCTCGGTATTCAAAGTGACTTTTAATTTCTTTAGGACAGCCATTGCTAACACTTAGTATGGGGATCCATACTGAAATTTAGTTCCTGTGTAAAGATCACTATTTGAACTGTCTACAAATATATCTACATGCTGAAGCTGTTTAAAAGCAGAACTGGAGAAAGTCTCAGGCCGTGGCTGTGAGACATGACTTGCTCTTGCCAGGGCAGTGTATGTGAGGTTTCTGGCACAGCATGAGGTTGTGAACCAACAGAAATGTTTTGGATGGTGCTTATAGACCCGTTCAATGCAATAGGAATTTTCTGACTTAAGCGAAAGCAAGGATGGGTCTACATTAAGAGAGAACCTTCTCCCAGCAGTGTGGATAAAGCATGGCTCAGGAGTAGCTGTTATTAGAAAGCATGCCATGGCTTCATTCTCTCAAATAATTTCAGAAATGCTATGGTGGACAGGAAAGAAGGAGATTCTTGTCAGTAAAAGGCCTCTCAGAAGAAACAAATTTATCCTGAAAGAAGTTATCCTGAAAGACAGTTTGATGGCTTTTGTGTCGCTTCTACTGCAGAGATTTCAGGAGAGAAATCTCTGCCCTTTCTATGATCTTGGCTGCTAATGGGAGTGTTCATTCAAATGGCAACAGCCTGTCAGAGCTTTGAAATGGTTCAGTGATGCTCAGCAGCTGAGGCAGAGAAGCAAACTGTGCGCAGTTACTTGAATCCCCTTCATTACTTCTTATAACTGCTGTGAGAAAGAAGAGAGGAAGAGTTTAATAATGATAAGTTTGTCACCCTTTAGCAATGCTGTTTATAAACAGCTTAAAACATAGTTTCCAATTTCAACGACGTTCAGATTTCCTGACCTGATTCATAGGGTTTCAAGCTTGCTACAAGACCAACGATACCCAACAGGAGTAAACCAGGTGTAATGGATGCCTGTATTAAAATGGCACTAACCAGACTGAGGCTCCTGAGAAACCCAAAGCCAAAATGGCTGAAATGTTGCAAGTTAACAATTACTATTTAAAATTTGATTTGTTTTTTGTGGATTTTTTTTTTTTTTAATCAGAGCAGCGGATATTTTCCTGTGGGATTTTTTGGGGTTTTTTTTAATGTTCTTAGGTCATGGTTTCCAGCAAAAAAACAGGCACATGGTTTATAGCTATGTGCGTGCTTTACTGGTGAGGTAAAGTGCGTACCTAATACTGAGTCACATTCTTATAATAATCATGTAAAATTACATAGACTTAGAACCATAACAGCTATTTCCTGAAAATTTGACACAGTGATGGGCTGTCAGACTATGACCTCCTCCTGTCTTTCCCATTCTATGATTCCATGATTTGAAAAATATGCAGCTATAATCGTGCACATGCTGCTGTTATGAACTATGTGTTAGCAGCAGTCCAAATAAGCAGATGCTTTACACAGAAAGAGCTTTCTACAGCTCTTTAAGATGACTTTCTAGAGACAGTGTCTTGAGGAAACACTCTTGAGGCAGCAATGTCTCTGAATGAAGTCCTAACTTACTGGTTTTCACTCTCTTAGGTCCCTACATAGTGTATTTTAGTATATTTTGTGTTTAAGGAATCCACAGAGAAAACCAGCATTTGTCAGGAAGCCAATAGACAATTTAATCTAAATGCACCCCAAGCAATACTGCAACCCTGACTTATGCTTCATCTCAGAGCCACCTGCCCAAGCTGCTCTGTTTGGAAAGCTGTCACAAGTGTCTAAGTTCTCTGGGTATTTCGAGGCTATGGTTGATGTGGTGCCACTGGGGAGAGGAACTTGCATGACCCACAGCTGATTTTGCTCACTGACAGAAGCTCTGAGCTCATACCTCACACCTCATTGCTGGAGGCTTTAAAAGCTGAATTACGTGTTCAAGTAATATCAGCGTTGTTTATAATTAAACTGCCTTGTGCTGTGACTCAGTCAGAAAGCAAGAAGGAAATTACACATGCACAAAAGTCAGAAGATCCTTACCATGCACAAAATTGGTATGACATGATGCCAGTAAGTTGGCAAGAGTGCAGTTGCTCCATCCCTGGCAGTGTTCAAGGCCAGGTTGGACGGAGAGTTGAGAGACACGGTCTAGTCTCGAGGCGTCCCTGCCCATGGCAGGGGGGTTGGAACTAGATGAACTTAAGGTCCTCTCCAACCCAAACCATTCTGTGATTCCATTTAGGTTTAACATTAAACCCAGATTCAGTACTAAATGATGGACTTTGGAATGTTTTTTTTTTATCTCCGTGTTTAATCCCCAAGTCCCAGATCAGAAGGCATTGTGAGGACACCAACAAGACACAGCTGAAGTCCCATGAAAGTTTGCCACCTAGGAAGAGAATGCCTGATGGGAAAGTGAAGTACAGCAAGTCCTAGTCTCTTACCTTTACAGTGACCTCAGTGACTGAACTGCGGTAAGTTGACAAGTGTGCCTCTGTCTGTAGCCATTTACAGAGGTTCCTGATAATGAAACTGTGACAGACGTAAATGCAGCAGCGGAAAAGTGGCTCTAACATTTGAGCAAGGCCCAGTATAACCTTGAAAGCTGCTGGCATAGTCAGGCAATTAATGACTAAAATGCCATGTGTTTGGGACAGTACAGCATCCTGTGCCAGTGAAAAACCTTACATGTTGTTAAACTCCTCTTCAGCTGAGCCTTCTATCTTCAAAGAAGCCTCCTGGTGTGTCCACAGCACTCCAGATCCACAACTGGTGTGGACCACTCCAGGTCCACAATAGCACCAGATCAGCATTGGCTGAAAGGAAAGACAAAGGAGCCATGTGGGATTTTGACCTGTAGGGAAAGCAAGCTATGGGAACCTCTAGAGTGTAATGAGGACTTGGTGCTTGCTACTTGTTCATTTAGGGGTTTGCAGCATTTTTCATAACCAACCTTGGACAAGCAGAGGAGGAGTAGATCACCACAACTGCCTATGAATTTTAAATTGTGTCCCAAAGGGGGAATGGTAGAGTTACAGAACTAGGACTGGGAACAGGATTTAGCTCACAGAGCTTACTGAGAAGCAACAAGAAAGGAGGGGGAAGGAGATAGTTGGCAGTAAATAAAATCTCTGGAGGTTGGTGAACTTGAATTGCCACTGGCTCAGGACTAAGCTTAGGAAATAGAGCGAAAGAAAACAAAATCCAACCAGCCACACATGATTTTACTTTATAAAAAGAAATACCATTTGGTCCATAGATGTATCTCAATGGGAAACAGGAATGCAAATCTCTCTTAAAACGGCTTGTGAGAATGGACACAATAGTTTGCCATTTTATACCAATCTGTCTTGCTGATGTCTGTAAATACTGGTGCTTAGTTCTTTGAATTCCTGTTTGTTCTGTTCTGGCATTATCATCTCTCCATTATTACAGACAAATGTGGAGTCAGCCGTCTGGAAAAAGAAAGTATATGCTAAATTATGTTTCTTTCTCTGCTGTCGTGTGATTATTAACTCAGATAAATGAATTTAAGCTATTATTGGGTCCATTAGCAACCTGCTACCGAATGACAGTAAATTACTCTCTACCTTTTTAAAAATGTTTTGTGATGTATGTAGTGAGCACATCAAACAGTAATTCACCCTTCTGAGTGATAATACCAGTCATTACAGCGCCTGTCCTCGCACTTTTATCTGTGAGTCAGAATTACAGCTTGCCACAGCTTTTCCCAATGATCTACAGGGAGAGGTGTTTGGGGAAAAATGCTTTTTAGTGATTACAAAATGGGTCATATATTGTCTGTCAGCTCTTCAGAACTAGTATGAATTTCTTTCACTGTCTGCCAAATTTATTTTACTGCTGACCACACATAGATATTAATTACCGCTTGATGCATGTTGGTGCTCAGGCAAAGCATAGCCTTCAGTGAGATTCCACAGATACAGCTTTGAAAGTAATATTCCATGATTTAGCAGATAATTCTGATAGACAAAATAAAAGGGATTGCATCTCATTCAGTTTTAGAAACAGGAACTGTGCACAGCTTGTAGAACTAAGAGAATAATACTGTAGTCATCAGATATAAACATGTAGCAAACATGCTGACTGAGAACAAGTTTGAATCTGAGACGCTTAAACTGAGACACTTGAATCTTAGTTTAGATGAATATTTGGGATGCCTCTTATTTGCATTGTAGTGCAGATCTTCAGTTCATTCTCCAGGTACTTCAGAGAGGTTATTGTTTAGTGACATCAGCGTGTGTCTAGATTTCCTTAGGAGCAAACAGCCACTTTTAAAAGTGAGTGCATTTGCCTACAGTGTAGAGATTCCTTTCCCTATTTATTTTCTTCCTGTTCTTTCTTTTGGAATATATCTTTTTCATACAGATTTGCATTTTACGTTGTCCTGGGTTCTGCAGTAGCAGTCATTTTTTTCCTTCTTAGCAGCCGGTGCAGCGTTGTCTTTTTGACTTTCAGCCTGGGAACACCGCTGATAACACTGATGTTTTTAGCTGTTGCTAAAACTATCGCTGTTTGGGTCGGGCTGGGTATCGGTCAGCAGGTGGTGAGCAGTTGTGTTCTCTTCCCTTGTTATTTCCCTTATTATTATTATTGGTGGTAGCAGTAGTGGCTTTGTGTTGTACCTGAGTTACTGGCTGGGCTTAAAAACCGCAACGTAGATGTACATATATGTGTATAGTCTACATATATATATATTATATGTATATACTTTTTTATAGCATGTATGCATATTTTTTCAAACTATGTATATATACATATATCTTGCGTATACGCACCCCCCAAGTGTAATGCTACAGCAACCTGGAAATTGCACAGAATGGCCTATGGTTATATTTTTAGCAAAACTATAAGCTCTGAAAAGAAAATGCAAATTGTAACTCCAAGACATCCTATTCCCATACCATCTTCTGGCTTTTTCTATATTTTAAAGGGCTGCTGGGCTCTGCACAATAAATTTTACATAGGTTCTGACACAAAGTTTTCTTTCAGGAGTCACCAACCTTGTAGTGATTTGTTCATGAGTGATCAAAGGAAAGGAACATGCTATGAGAGATTTTGAGTCCTACCCGCCTTGTCTCCACAGATCTGGCATAGAAAATGCATTCATCATGTAAGGAAATACAATAATATAATCAGTCAAAGTGAAATTCCTAGTAAACTGGTAGAGAATGTTTAGTGAATATAAAACCACATGTATATTTCCATCCCCTATCACAGAAATGCAAGCGAAAAACAAACCAGGAATGAAATCATTTGCTACAACTAAGTTATCATGTCCTGTGCCCCTGATATCTAAGTAAAGAACTACTCTAAAAGGGTCACAAGCCACCCTCTGCACCCCAGGTCTTTCCTTCAGGCTGTCCTCTCTGTTGAAAGAGGATGCAGACTTATGCATGCTTGCATGGGTGCTATCCCTACCTGTAGTTTGCATCTGTACCTGGTGTGTGTCTCTGGCTCCCAGACAACTCGCATCCTAATCCTGAGCTGAGACTCCAAGTCTCAGAAAGTGGTTATTATTTACTGGTGTAATCATTAGAGCCTGCTCCAAACATAACTAAACTTAGTGAAAGAGTTGTATCACTGTAGGGGCTTTGGATAATCTTAGCATTTAAAGGCAGAAGTCACAATAGTCTTCACATGGATGGACTTGCTAGTGAGGACATTTTCTAGGGCACTTTTTTTCTCTCCTATATATAACCAGTGGGAAGAACATATAAATTTATTTTGGCTGCTGGCAAAAGGTCGATAGCTATTCTCTTTCATTTAATGGAAAGAAAGCATGAAGAAGTACTATGATTGAGCCCTTCTATGTCTGCGCTAGATTAATTATAGCCAAAACTATCAAATCCTTGAGTTCGCAGGCAGCATTCACTTCCAGGAGAAACTATTTCTTATTCTTGTTGCTCTTTGTATGCAGTTGTGCTAACCAGTATTTTTAACAAAGCTTTTTTAATACCAGCAACATTTAATAGTGAGAAAACCAGGTGAGCTGTGCCAATTCAGTACAAGATGAAAACTCCAGCCTTTCAAAAGGAATTAGTGAAAGTACAAATAGTTATACCTCATATAGTCCTTCAGCTGCTGACTTTTCAAGATTTTTGGCAACTTCTGAAGATGATGAATAGCATTGATTTATGTTTTTTAATTGACTGGGGAAAGCAAGAATGACTTTGTAGCCAGCTGTTTGCTGCATTCCCATTTGGTTGGGATTAGAAGGACATGGAAAGACTCTGCAATTGGATTCCTTATTGATGCAGAATTACTAAGAAACACAATTCATAGCTGGCACTGTGAGTCGCTGTCACTATGTAACTCGTATGTCCTGCCTAATGCCCAGATAAGTGATGAACATGGTAAGTCTTTCTGTCTGATGACTGTATAACTACCATATACAAAATGCAACACCAAGAGAAATTAAGAAATTAAGACACCTGATATAAGGTGTAATAGGGAAATGCACAGAGGGAAACTGCCTCAAGAAGGGAAAGGAGACGAAGTTGAGCTTCTGGCAGCCCAGGCTATTAAGTCATTAGCTGAAAGAGCAAGGTGTTGCAGGAGGATCATTATACTGCCTGAATATAAAACTTACCTTACAGAATACATGCCAGTTTGTACGCTAAAGACTAGGGAGATGGAAATTAAACATCTAGTTGTTGACGCGGGGCACCTCAGTGCTCAGCACTTCAGTCTTTGCTGCCCTGGGATTTCACTGGTGAAAACTCTGATTGGCAGAAACTTTACATACCTCCAGAAGGCATGTGGCAAACAAGGAAGAGAATGAACTTTTCAGCTTCACACTGGCCCTTTAGGCAGCATTAAAATTTCTAAGCATTTTTATAGATATAGTCCTTTATTAAACAGTAATAGTGTATTATAAATTGGTTTTATTCATGCTTGAATAATAGAGACATTATAATTGATTATAATACAGTCCTTAATACTAAATGCTGTCTGCCACTCTGTGTGCAATACTAAGAAGGTCCTCAAATTGGTACCTCACCTCTGCCTACTTTAAGAGGATGCAAAAAAATTCTGTAGGTGTTTTTTAAACAAGGTTTCCTTTTTTTGGCAAGTAAATACTTTTATTTTTCAAATTAATTGAAGACAACCTCTACTTCATTTAAAAAAAAAAAAAATCAAAGAAAAAGCTCACAATCAATAATTCTACCCTGGGGGAAAAAAGAGGAAGGAATCAGTATGACATTCTGTTGGGAGGAGAACACATGTTTGTGTATATGAATTCTCCGTTTCTACTATTCTTACAGTTTCCTGCTTTTCAAATAGCTATAGGCTGGATCTGAATATATAGAGAAAGAGAAGATCATAGTGCAGGATACTTTATTGTCTGAACATGAGTCCTAAGTTTGCTGTGCTGGTAAAGAATAGGAATGTTCTTTCTGCATCAGGTCTTGCAGGACTCCTGCAACCCATATTGATGCAGAGAATCCAGCCAGATGGGTATAAATTAGTTAGGCTTTTTTTTAACCTGTGTTGTGGTTTCAGAGTAAAAAAATCACCTAGAGTATGTCTTTATTTCCATAGAACATATCCACAGAGCTTAAGTCCAGCCAATCGCCTTCCTCTTCCAACATCAGCTGGCTACCAGTAATGGTGATGATTCATTTACCTGCAGAGAGCAAAGACAGGCTGTACAGAAACTGAGGTGTGTGGATCTGATGAATGTACCATGGAGCAATTACCATCCATGCTAGTGTGACATAATTCCTCTTCACTTCGTGTTTTACCCTTGTCATTCTTGCTGATCTTTCCCAGTGCAGCATGAATTCAGGATTGTGTTAATGAAATGTGAGGAGAATGGCCGAGTTTAATTTGCCCCAGTTCTTTGCACCATCCACTCGTTTTTCAGTGGGCTATTCATAATAAGTGCAAGCACAGAGAACAGGCTGACAGCTGTGACTTACCTTTTGAGTCAAGCATGCATAGATTTTGTTATGTTTCCACTCCATTTCCTTCCTGCCCAAGAAAACAAAAGAAAATATTTTCATATGTGTTCATCTGCTTGAAAGAATTTTGTTTTCTGCAGTTCTCATGGAATAGTTCAAAACCTTTTCCCCCAGTTAATGGACCTAAAAACTGCTGAGCACTGGCTGCTCTGCAGCAAAGCTCATGTACAAATCTGTCTAAGCATGTATTTAAGGGTTTTGCAGGATCAGGGGTGGAGTCAGCAGCATTTTGCTGTACAAAGGATGACAAAGTCCCCAGTCCAGTGAAAGAATATTGAAAATCCAGGCTTAGAACATTAACATGAGAGCAATCAGAGGAATAGGATTTTAGGCAGATGACTGTACCACACACTAAGATGCAGAGGGTTGATCTGTGTTTATGAAGCAGCCCTAGGTGTTTTCCCAGATAACAAGAGGGGTTTTTTTTGGAGAGCTAATGGCAAGAAACCTTGCTTGAGTTTTGTACATCTTTCTATAGCATTGCAGGTGTTCATAACAGAATGCAGTATTGAAGTCTCAGCTGTCTCAGATGAAATAGCAGCTACATAGTGATGTTTTCAATAAGCGCAGGATCCCCAGATGGGTGAGGACCCATTGAGACTACAAGAGAAGCATGAGCTTTCCATTCTTCTTCATGAAAAGACTTCAGCCACCTCAGAGCTCTTAAAAACCCTATCCTACTATCTTTCTTCTTTTCTCTTTCTCTTGATTTCAAACCTGCTTGGTGCTATAAATAAATAATCCTAATATGGGCATATAAGAACGGCTGTCATACGCAATTTTGGGATTTTACATATTCTTTCGATCGATTTTTCGCTAACTCTTGTTAGAACAGGGGTTGAAATGGGAATAGATAATAAGCTTTCTATGACTACAGAAATGTCCTTGCGCACCATTGGAGTGTCTATAAATTCTTGTTGAACCCAGTTCAAGTAACCAGGATCAAAAGTAATTCAGGAATACAAAAGAGCTACTTACCTTATACCCCTGGAATTTATTTGCTTGCTCCAAAACCCTGGTCAGGAGCCAAGGCTGTCATTTCAGGACACTAGAATGACCAAATATATGGTGAAAACAATTAATTCTGAAGTTTGTGACCTGAAGGGAATTGCATAGTGTATATACTCACATTTAACATTCAGTTTAACATTTCTTTCTTCAGCATGCTAGCGCATACGAAATAAGACTGACTTCTAATGCTGTAAGTCAAAATAAGACAGTCTAATAAATTATTCCAACATATATCCATTCGGTCTCCTAGGTGCCATCCTAAGTAAGAATAATGATATAGTAATAATAGCACTGAACTAAAAGGCAATCTAAAAAACATTGCCACTTCATGGGCTTATGAGAATATGCTACTTAAATGAAAATTAAAGCCATAAAAAATTTTCTACCATAGGATCTAGGAATGGCACATCATCAAAAATAGAGCAAATTAAAATAATCTATCCATTTGTCCAGCAGTGCTGGAATAAATGGAACAGATTGTATTAGATGTCTACAGTACTTGGAGTAGCATACTTTATCCACTAGTAGTGGAAGCACAGGAATTATAATTTAATCAGTATGCATCTTTCTTGTTCTTTCAGAACGTGTCTGTGAACTTAAATTACAAACCACAACAAGTAAAGTGTAAAAATGTGCATGGATCAGCCATTTGCTTTGCAGTGTGGAAAGCTAGCAAAAACAACAGTTTTCCATGTTCCTGGTTGTCGTGGTTTAAGTCTAACTCACGCAGACTCTCTCTCACTCACTCCCCCCTCTTTCTTGCCCCCCACTCCCGGAGGGATGGGAAGGAGAATAGAAAAGAATGCAACTCCCACAGGTTGAGATAAGAACAGTTTAGTAACTAAAGTATAACACAAATCACTGCTGCTACCACCAATAATAATAATGAAAAGGCAAATACAAGGAAAGAATACAATTTCTTATCACCTAAAACCAAGCCCGACCACGCAGTGCACCCCCCACTCTTCTGGGTCTCTCCTCTCTGTCCTCCATCTTGGACATGACGTGCTGTGGTATGGAATAACCTCTTTGGTCAGTTTGGGTCAGGTGTCCTGTCTCTGCTTCCTCCCGGCTCCCCTCCTCCCTGGCAGAGCATGAAACTCAGAAAGTCCTTGGCCAGACCAAAACATCACTAAGCAGTAACCGAAACACTGGTGTTATCAGCGCTGTTCCCAGGCCCAAAAGCAAAAACACAGTGCTGCACCAGCTACCAAGAAGCAGAAAAAATGACTGCTGCTGCTGAACCCATGACACTGGTCATAGCAATAGAATCATGGGAAACATTCAGAAGAGGTGAGAACTTTTGTACCTCACAGATATACTATTTAAGTATTGGCACAATACACTTTGGCAGCACATTGTCTCTTTTCCTGCAGGTTCACAGGTGTGTCCTTTCCAGATCCTGTGCACACCCTGTTGTTACCCTCACACACAACTGATGACTGAAATTAGTCCTCCAGTCTAGTTTCTTGGTGTCCTTGTTGTACTGAGTGTTGAGCAGTTCAGTGGCAGAACTCCAGTGTCTAGATTTTACTGGAGCACAGCCATAGCTCAGGTTTCAGAAGCTAATGTTGGCCTGAATACCTGTGAATAATCACTGCCCAACTTGAGAAATGGAAAGCATGAAGATGTTGATATTCTGGCAAATATCCTTTTGGGTTTTCCTAAATAAAGACATTTAAATGAGAGTTGATATCATTTTCTGAGACTGCTAAGATCTTGCTCACTCCAAGATACCCTGCCTGATATAGCCTAATGTACTCTAATATACAAATACTAATGCAAAAATACTAATATACTAGTATAATATGTCTCTAATATACCTGCACAATTACAACCATGTTTCATGTAGTTTTGTAAGGTCACATTTTCTGGAGATTCTTGCATCATTTTTAAAAGAGACTCCAGAAGCTTTTAAAAAAGTCTTCCATCAAACACATACTCAGCTCTACATTTATCCAACGTGGTCCAGCTGTCATATGACTAAGAAAACTGCAAAATGCCTCACAGGAACAGTTTTGCATTCCTAAATTTCAAGCTTAAGTACACCCATTTGAAAAATGTGTTGCAAGAATGCCTTTGAGCCAACGCAGAGGCATACTTTATGATTAAGTTTTGCAAAGGTGCTAGCAGCAGCTCCATGGGCTGAGCAGGCAGAGGCGCTATCAACAAAATGTGTAAGCACCAGAAAGCAAAGCCTGGTCTTTCCTGCCTAGTCTTTCCCACTGCTCTTCTATTTTTTTAATTCATCATCAGAAGTTCATCATCACCTCTTCTCTTTCCTCTGGTAGTGGTTACCAAGTGGATATTCCTTACTAGGAACTGGAAGCGAAGTATCTCTCATCTAAGAATGTTTACCTTAGAGATAAAACAAAGACAAAAAAAAATGCAGTTTGAAATGCTGCAAGGACCTCTATACAGGAGGAAAACATAGAATTGCAGAAGGGTTTGGGTTGGAAAGGACCTTAAGATCATGAGTTCCAACCACCTGATGCTGGCAGGGACACCTCACTCCAGACCATGTCACTGAAGGCTCTGTCCAACCTGGCCTTGTACACTGCCCATGATGGAAAACAGCACCATTTCTCAGAAGGTCCAATCCCAAACTGACTTCAGGAATGTACACATATCAAGGAGAAGAGCACTATCATACAGCTTTATTCTCTCTTCCTGCATCGATCAGTCAGCGTTCCCTGACTTGAATCTCAAGCTGATTGTGAGTGGGGGGGAAAATGTGGTTACAAAATTTTATTTCAAAACTCCTTTTCTTGTTTTTCACCTGCTCATGCTATTCTGTAAACAGGCAAAAAGAGCCCCATGCTACTCTCTGAATCATAGAACCATAGAATAGTTCGGGTTGGAAAGGACCTTAAGATCATCTAGTTCCAACTCCCCTGCCATGGGCAGGGACACCTCCCACTAAACCATGCCACCCAAGGCTCTGTCTAACCCCGCCTTGAACACTGCCAAAATCTTGACTTAAATGTTTAAACACTGGTGTTCTGACCACGTAGCATTCCTGGTCTGTGGTGGGAAACTGCCACGCAATATGGAAAAGCTCTGCTGTCTGAGAAGAAAAAAAATGCTTTCGGAAGAGCAAGAGAGAATTCTCTTAGACCTTAATTGATCAGTTAGAAACATTAGCTCAGCGTGGTCTGGTAACAGCTAAGTTTGGTAAGAAGGCCTTTCTGTGGAAAAATAAACCTGTCCTATCATCTATCCACACTTTCCCATATCAAAAGGTCTGCTATTGTAGGTCAGCATTTTGGAAGGGCTAAATAGAGCTCTCCATTTTCACTTAGGTCTTATTGACCAACTTTCCAGGGAGGTCAACCACAAAATTCGTAAAACAATTATTGGTTGCCAGATGTACTAATAAAGCCTTCTCTGAGGGACAGAACAGGGCTGCTGTTCCACTCAGTCTCAACTACGCATTGGTTGGATGAGGCACGTCAAAACTGTGAAGAGACAGTTTGGCCACAGAGCTAGTAGAGCCAGTGAAAATACCCTGGGAACACCTAACAAGCTCAATTTACTTAAAACCTTGTTGAGCAAGTACCCTGAAACTTTCGTTCTTACTGCGCTTATCATTTCAACAGAAATAGCAGATCTGGCATGTAATCCTGGTGGGTCAGCACTGCAGACCAGTTGTAGTGTTCCCTGAAGGCTGCCCAGCTTCTCGCTTGCTGAGTGGGAGAGAAAGGGAACTCTATTGTTATTGGAGACCTCAACACTGCACCCAAAACCAGTGTAACCATTGTTAGCTCTCCTCCACTTTGGGAAACTGTGGCAGTGAGAGATGAAAAGCCAGAATGATCAACTGGGTTTCAGTTGAGGCTGCAGTGACTGGTGGTGCTGTCAAGCATGCAGTGTTTCCAGTGTACAGCGCTAGGGAGTGAGTCTGTGTTGGTAGAGAACACCCTTACCTCTAGAGTCCGCTGCACTGCTGGGACTGTGAGGGATTGGGCTAGGGATGGTGCACAGTAAGCCAGGTTCATCTTGTTACCTGAGGACAGGGTGAAGAAGAGCCTTTGGAGATATTTTGTGTATGTTTTGACAATTAATGGTAAGATCACCATCTACTGGTATGTGAACACAATTGTCACAGCTTAGATACCTATATCCTGTACCATGACTTCCACATTATGTCTGTCTTTACACCTGTTTAGATCATTCTGAGCTGGCAACCAGCAAAAGCTGGGCTCCTGTGATGTGTCTCAGGACCTAGCGGAGATCCTTAGTTTGCTAAAAGGTCAGACTTGGCTTGGCAGCTCACAAGTCAAAGTGTGCATCAAGGGGTAATAATTAATGGGTTTGGGTTTTCCCTCTTGTTTGAAGACGTGGCTGTCAGACAAGAATCACTGTACACAGCAATGATAGGTACAACTCAGAACAAAAGAGGCAGCTTGGAAATCATTTGATCAAATTTTGCATGTCTGAGAGAGAAGCAGTGATCTTGAGAAACTCACAGGTACCTGAAACCTGACTGCAGCCCATCCTTTGTTTTAGGAAATTACTCTGCTGCCAAAGTAGCCTTCACTATAGCATTTTGATTTCTTTCTAGAGATCTGGATGCAATGAAGCAGCATGATTTTATCACAGGGAAAAGCTTTCTGTGCAGTGTTCTGTGTTAACTGTGTTCGCTACAGCAAGCACAGACCTCCACTTGTAAGCCAACACTTTTACATTTCATTTCATGTAGTTAAATGCCTATAACCTCCTTACATTCTCTAAAGGAACCTAGGGACATTCACCATCTTCAAAAATTAGGTCACCCTCCTTTCCCTGTCTTTGAGTGCTTAATCAGAATTGCTTGAATGGATTCCCAGGAGAAGGAAATTCTCAGTATTTGAAGATGCTGCAAATTTCACCATGTAACACTTTGTATATTTTGTGGGTTATCCCACTAGTGAATTGCTGGGATGGAAAGACCACAGTCCCCTTCCTTATGAGAGTGCACAGGAGAAACGTGAACTGAAACTAACATTTTCTTACCATGGTTACATTTAGTTTGGACATAGAGGAGATGTGAAATTTTCATGTGGGATGCACAGAAGACCAGTTGTCTATGGCTCATGCATAGCTTTTACTCTATCTGTTTCTTTAACTGAATTTCCACGGAGAGATGTCAGAGACAGTAAGGCTTTTGGCTCTGCCTCATGGGACATTAGCAGTAGCTGGCTAGGGAAAGTATCACAAAACATAAAAACACTTTGGGAAACTGCATAGAGGAATACTTACCAGTGGGTTTGTCACAGTGAAAGGCTGCACCAAGCAGCATTCTGCTGGGCTCTGTCTTTGGTCTGGTTCTTGATTGTATTTTTTATACCAGAAAATTTCTATACAATTTCTCTACAATATTCTCTACAATATATTTCTATACAATAAGTATCACCTTTTCAAATAAAACCAATCTGAAAAGATTTGCAAATGGGGTATAGAGGACATGACTAACTGGTCAAAATTATCTTGACCATTTGGAGTAATGGCCTGCAAAAACATGATGCTAATCAACAAAAAGTGATTATTCCTATCTAGGCAGAAGTTATCACTAGAAGGGTAGCACTGGGTATAACTGGGACATGGGGCCAGTTTTACATTGCAAGACAAATGCAAGACACTGATGCAGGTACAGCTGTTCCTGACATGAGGCTGGAGATGGGCTGGCTCTTTCAGACCAGATTTTTTCTGCTTCCATGTCAACTATTAGAAGCAAGAGAAAGGGAAGGTAGCAGCACATAGCTAAGAGAGATGTCTGTCTGCTTTAACCCCACCAAGGCAGCTGAGTGGGGCCAAAGCTGACACAGACACAGGATTTCAGCTCAGGGCTGAATTCCAGCTCAATAACTCTCCTGAAGACTAAATTTCTGCCTCGGATACAGACACAGTATCCCCACAGACATTAGTGAAAGTGGCACAAGCACACCCAAGGGCAAAAGCTTTAATATTTCCTACAGTTTTTGTTGCCCATGTTCATGTTAGAAGAAAAAGAATAGATGGAATAAAGGCAATTTCATGGCTAAAATATAAGTGCTCCTAATCCTAACTCTCTGTGGCACCTGCTGCCAGCAGCAGTAACAGAAGCTGGAGCTAGAATTTAAGGTTATATTAGTAATTTAAGTAGTTTATGTACAAAACTCATCCAACTAAGATATATCCCTAGAGATTTTTCAAAGGCAGAAATACTTGCAATTGATGAGAAAGAAAAAAATCATCAGGGTTATTCTTTCCCCCCTCCCCTTTTTAAACACCCCTGTTGCCTGAAACAAACTAGGCTTTTGAGGGCAGACTGCAAGACCCCATTGTGGATTTTTTGAGGGTATTTAGCCTCCAGAATGTGTGTATCAGTAAGACAAGATTATTTTCCAAAATGGCAAAGTGACCTGGGAACCAGCCTGCTACTGATTTTCACTAAAAACAAAAAGAGCCATCTAGAAAAGAAAAGACAAATGTAAAAGACGTGGCTATACAACACGAGAAGGGAAATGCTCGAGTTCAGATCTGTGGCTGGTATCAGCCCGCACTGGAAATAGGTTCTGTGGACTATGGCTCATAATTCAACACTGCATTGCAGATCTGGGGCTCTGGGCAGCAGTGATATTATGGGAAGCATAAGGTTGATTGTGGATAAATTAGGCAATTTTGCTTGCAATGAGGGAACACGGCAGGCTGACTCTTTTTGGCCTTCTCATCAGACAGTGAGAACAGTGAGACAACAAGCAAAATCTGGTATCCGTGAGTGAGAGGTGAATCTCACTTGGCATCTGACCTGACCCTCACAACTAAAATATCTAAGCAGTTCACATTCTTTAATACATTTATCCTCACAATGAACCTTTGAGACAGGAGGCTGTTTCTCTCTTACAGAACTGTGCTACAGCCAAGTAAGATGCCTCTCACATTTACCAGACTGGAGCCTGCTGTGAATTTACTCTATTATATTGTCCTAATAACTTGGTGGACTGGGTATACCCACCCTAATTAAAGCATGTGAACCTCCTTCTGCACAAAATTACTCAGGCATCCTGACAGATACAACTCCATGTACAATCATACCCCCATGGAGACAAACAAATTGCTTTTTTACATCACTGAACTGTCACCACTCCACTACACTTGTACAAAGAGACACTTTGGCTTTCCATGCCAGAAATGCTATGCCTTTTTCTCACAAATGACAACATCATAGGAGAGAGAAAAATCTGCCTTTATAACATCCACATTTTGTTTTTCCTATGAGAACAGTGACCATCAAATACAATTCAGGCAGCAGTATTACAATAGAGGATAGCTTGTAATCTATCACCAGTTGTACACATCCCCTGCAAAGTCACCAGAACAGACTTGAGATCTTCTATTTTACAGTGATACCTGAAGCATAAGGAGGAAAGTACCACGCACAAGAGCAGCGCTGTTCAGCAGTTTCACTTTAGGACACATGCCTATTAACTTTGAGGGCAGGCTGTGAAGCAGCACAGCACATTGGCAGCCTTGGAAGACACTTTCCAAAGAGTGCAGGTTCACCACAAGCTTGTCTACCTGATTGATTAAGAACAAGGACTGATTGTTTGGTGTTATTAAGCAAGCCAGGATTTCTCCTTTATGCTCTCTGCAGTAGGGTGAAATCACATTTCCTTTTGAAGCAATGGTAGCTTCCATGCCTTCTTTGATTTCACCCTTCAGATCTTTAATTATAATGACTGCATATGATTCCTGTGTCTTTAAACAAGATGGTGTTTGAAAAGTAGTTGAGGAAAATTCACAGCTGTTGAAAATCTAGAATGCAGTCCATCCTGTGCACTGGGGAATTTAAATTCAGAGACTGACTTTGCTGTCTGCATCCCAGGCATTAATTATGAGGAATTCCACACACGCTTTTATTTTTATATATATCTGGTGATCTTTCTGAGAGTTTCCAAATTTAAAAAATGGCAATTCTGTCTTTGTGGTTTGGTTTGGTTTTTTTCAAACCAAATTTAGCTCTGACCTCTGTACTGTTAGGGTGATGAGGCACTGGAATGGGTTGCCCAGGGAAGTTGTGAATGCTCCATCGCTGGCGGTGCTCAAGGCCAGGTTGGACAGAGCCTTGGGTGGCACGCTTTAGTGTAAGGTGTCCCCGCCCCTGGCAGGGGGGTTGGAACTAGATGATCTTCAGGTCCTTTCCCACCCTAACTATTCTATGATTCTATGATTCTATGTGCAGGGTCTGGCAGCTCTTCTCATAAAGCAAAACCAGGACTGACTTTGTTTCTGAGATCTGTTGCTAAGTTTGTGACAAATTGTACCTCCCCACAGATAAGTATGGTTCAGAATATGTTTATATATTGGCCCCCAGATCTAACTTGAAGAAGATATATGAACCGAACTTCTTGCATATTCAAAGGAGTGGGGCATTGAATCTAGCTCCAGAGAAGGAGCTGATGGGTATACCTCACACTTGTAAAATGCATGCTTAGAGACTTCTAATTTCACTGCTTATGCCGATGTCATAAGCTTTTTATGCACGGTAGCAGAAACACATGGAAGTATATATTAGAACAGGAATGGGATTATTGTAATTTTTTACCTCTAGAGCTGGTATTCCTTGTGGAAATGGAAGAATGAGACAAAAATTAAAAGAAAAGGACTTGAATTGAGGAAACTTACGATCAAAATTTGCATACCTAAAATACACTAAAGAAATAAGCACATATTTGCAGACCTTCATCTGTCACTACTTCCATGTTCCCATTTCTGATGGGAGGGCAATCCATGGCACATGAATGTGTCTCAGGTGAAGCACTCTCCAATTTATGGAAAGCAAAAGTTCTGCTCTCATCTCTGTGACTGCATCAAGGCCTTGGGAAAGTCACTGATTTCTGTGTGGGCATAGATATTTCCAAGCATGCCAGAAATTTTTTAAACAAATTATTTAAATTCTTGTTTTTCCACGTTTTTTCTCTTATCTCCTCCAACTAAAGAGATATTTTCTTTTCACACTGCCTGTGCGCTACTTTAAGCTTTTAATCCACCTCTTTACAAAGTCATGTCTGTTATAGCGTGCAGAGATGCTCGTGACAGGGCAACCTCAGTGTTCCTAGCTGTCTGCAACAGATCTATGTGTCATACGTATTTTTCATCTGTCAAGCAGACTGATTACCTGACTGTAAAGGCAGCACACAGTAAGAGAACAGCTACAAGGTGAGCATGTTAAAAGGTAAGTACTCTTTACAGTGAAAGCTGATTGCTTCAACTGAGAACTTGTGTTAGGGAACCTAAGCGCTCTCTTGTCAGTGGGAGTAAGTTCTGGTCCATTTCTCTTCTGTTATGCCCTTACACATTGTTAATGTTCAGCTACAGTCTATAGAAGGAAGGGGGCTTGGGGCAGTAACTGGTTAATGCTTGGGAGTGCATGTGTATGAATTATATTCTGGCCATGTTATTTGATTTAAACACCAGACCTGCGTAAGATAAAACACAGGTATGGCTTTACTTAGAGGGCCACAATCCAGCACGTGAAGACATCTAAATAGAGAGAAAACAATCCTGAAGTCCTCTGGATCAGGACATGAAAGCAGATGTTCCAGGTTAGAACATGCAATTTATATGACGCAGTTACTCAATTTTCTCTCAGTGGGGCCATCTTGTTCTGTAATCTTCATGTTGTTGCTGTGACAATTCCTTCCTATGATTCTCTTCTGTAAGGCAAGTCACAGAGCAGGAAGTATTTTCCTATCAGTCAAAGGAGGTTTGACCAAGGGGATAGGGTCATAGATGGGAATTTGTGAAGCTTCGTCACTCTTCCTGGCTTTACTTGCAATCCTTTTCATGGCACTGAACAATGCCTTTTTCACTGCTATGTGCCCCACCTTTTATGTCAGCTGGCTGTTCAGCCTGAAAGCCCTCAACGTTAATGATGTCTTGCATGTTTGTACAACAGTCAGCATGTTGGAGCCCTTATCTCCATCTGGGCTTCTAGGTGCCAACCTAGTAATAATAATATAAAGAAAGTAATAATAATCTAAAAAAGAATAGGTCAAGACAACACATGTAATAACGGTCCTTGTAGGGGATAGCATGTGGAAGTTGTTGCGGTGGAAAGGATTTCTGGGCTTGATTGGTGAATGCAAAAAAGTTAAGGAATATAAAAGAGTTCATTCTTTGGGTCACACAGCACATGTATAGTGTGAATCATCAAACCAACCTAATTGCAGGACATAGAGATGCCATCTTAGAGCACAGCTTTGAAAGCGCTAACCAGTACTGATCAGGAATTACAATGCACAAGAATCACTGCGTTTTACTGGAGGAAAATCAAAAGAATTCTTACAAACTGCTATTAAACGAGGCCCTTTAACAACTTGTAGAAATACACATCTGCCCAAACTGCTCTCAGAAATTCCTTACAGGTAAGCAATGAATTTTATGGTTAGTAGAGAATAACACAGCACAGTTTCACAAATGAAGCAGCAGGCAATTTAACGCACTATCTCCAGTCTAATCTTGCCTCAGTTATTAATTTCTCTGCCTTTCTAAGCACACAGTTAAAGGAAGGAATTCCACAGGTAATTGATTTTTATGAAACTTCCTTTCTAGAAAGCCAAGATCTGAAAAGAGGTTTCCTCCTAGTCTCAACCAGCTCAGGAAAGCGGGAGCTGCCACTGGAGGACTGACTGCACTGCTGCTCCCAGAGCTGGAGTGAAGCTCCATCAGTTTCTGCTCCCCTGTATCACAACAAGAATGAGCTTGCAAGCTCAGCTCTGAGGTTCAGAGGAAGGCAAAGGGGATTAAAAATAAAGGTTATACTGCTACCTGCTGATAACCAGCTGTCTTAAATGGTATCACCAGCTGTTTCCTATCTATATGTCTGTAAATCCTCCCTCTGACTCCCACCTCCCACACTGCAGTGTCTCTCTAGGTCATCAGCCTAAAAGGCATGTGTTACCCACTCAGGTATCCTGGCCTAGGTGTTAACTACCTTAGCACCTGAACAAGCACTGCACTGCTTTCTTTAGCCTGGGTGAGCAATTGACTTTCCTACATTCCTGTGAGATAAGAAATTATGAGAGACACATACACAGAAGTAAAAGCAATGTGATTTTTCAGGAAGGCTGTATCAGATATGCTGGAGCTGGGCTTCTGCAAGCAAACTCTAGAGAAGTAAGCCCTCTTCCCTTGCAAATCTTGCTCCCCTTAGTTGTGTATGGTTCTCCCTACATGCCTGTAGACACCGAGCAAGTTAGCAACTGGCTAACTAGAACTGCACAGATTTGATCTGATGTGTGATCCTGATTACCAGCATGCTAATCATCTTGTCTTTGGCAACAAATATTATATTCCATGGCTTAAGACTTGACTTTTGTCCCTTACATTCTCTTCTTTAGAAAGAAAAGAGTTACTTAGCTACATTGGCCCAGCTACTTAGCCCCACTTTAATTTGTTTCCCTACATACAGTCCCTCCATTCTATGTATTCTTTTTTCATAGAACACAGACTAATTTTGATAAATATATATAAAAATGTGTACATCTATTATTTTTATCCACTCATTTAACTTTCAGGTCAGAAACAGAAACTGTGATTTTTCTTACCATGCACTGGCTGAACCTGCTGTACTAGTCTACTGAATAAGCCCAATGTATTTGGCTTGGGGAAGGCGGAAATAGCTACAGTCAGAGGAGCTGTATCATCTTTTTCAGGGTTGAATTCAGCTGAATGTGTATAAACTATTTGCCCTTTTGTTCTAAAATGATAGTGGTCTGAGTACTTGCCTTATCTTAATCCTTTATACCTTAAAGAATGCTCTGCTTTGTTCTGCAATTCTCAGATCCTATGGGATTAGAATGAAGTGTGGAGAACTTTGGTGCTTCATCAGTGTTTCTAAAGTCATCACTTATTCCCTGAAATAATTATTTCTGTTTTCCCGTGGAGGTTGAGACGAGGAACTGGCCAGGTTGAGCAGGCAAGGGTATGTGCTGTTCATTGAAAAAATAAATAAATAAACATAATTCATTCTGAGCACACTGGGGAAGTCCCAGAAGTAAAGAAAATGTAGTGAAAGCTCATTTCCACCCAGCATGCTCTATGTCCCTATGCGCTCAGGATATGGGCAAAAAAGACAGGAGGGAAGTGACTTCCCTAAGAGCTACTCAGTAAGTTAATGAAAGTCAGAAACAGATCTCAGCCCAGTGCCTAGAGCACATGGGCACAGTGGGGCTGTCTGCCTCCTCGAGTGCAAGCCTGTGAGACCCTGACCTCAACCACTGGATAACCGTGAGAAAGTAATTTCATTGTAGATCTGAAAGATCATCTTCTTTGTAACATAGAAGCACTGTCTAGATTTGCTGTGAACTTGCTAACCAAACAAAGAAGCATCAGGAAAGAGGAGAGCAGTCTGCAGCCGCAATGACATATAAACAGTGGAGCAAAGGTAAAGCTGTTTCTTTCTTCCATAAATATCAAGAAAGATATAACCTCTCAACAGGTTTGCCAACATCTTTCACTCCAGAGTGTTTTTGGTTTGGTTTTTTTTTTTAGTAAGCGAAGGTGTATATCAAAAAAACATTCCCTGAATTATTCATTTTAGGTTCAGCCATGTATTTGCTTCCATAACAGGAATGCTTACCTTTTGTAAAAAAAAAAATGCCATGAGTGCTCCTAGGCTGGTGCAGATCAGCAGAACCCCATTGACGTTTCAGGAGCCTATGTCAGGAAAGGAAGAACTCTGCTTATTTGGGCTCCTCCCATGTAGGTTTCTTACTTATTGCACCACAGGAGACTAGAGAATTCCTACAAGCTGCTATTGTTAGTTTTCCTTGTGAAATCTAAACCTGATTAATGTTATTCCTCTTGCTATTTAACTTTTGGAGACACCATGTCTGATGGTCATCAACTAAACCGGTGGAAAAGCCAAGGGTGAGGACAATTTTTCTGTTACCTTGGTGCTTCCATTTTCAACCTCTAAGAGCAGAGCAAATATCTTCAACGCCAGGAGCTGAGAAGGTATAAAGCTTCCCATAAAGCCTACCTAAACTTCCAGTAAAGACCATTTCAAGTGACAAATGAAGCTTTAAATTCTTTCTTATTGCATCTATAACAACTGCCCTTAGCTTAGCATTAGCTAGAGTTTGCAGCTGATATCCTTTGATGACTCTCAGAAAGCAGAGTAAAGCTTACCAAGTGGCCTCCCGAACACATGGTAATTTAAAAGTGCAGAATGAAATGATGTTAATGGCTTACTTCTTGTAGCAATAACACTCCATTTTTCTTCTTTTGTACCTAGACTCTAAATGGTGTGAGGTGACGATAACAAACATTGCACTCTGATAGTCACTTGGTAACAGTCACCTCCTGCCAGAAGAAACTAACCCTTTTTCTAGAAATCACACAGCTGTGCCCCACAGGTTGCTGGCGGAAAAATCAGGAGCAGAGAGCATCAAAGCTTGAGACAACTCAAAAAGGAAGTAGGCTGTAGAAGTGTCATCTGATGATTTCAAACGTGAGAACCAAGGGGATTCCTGCATTTTTTCTGCAGCAAATAGGATGGACTTTGTTTTTTCTATTCATTTATGGTTCATCTCTCTGAGGGTCAGAATCACATAGATGTCAGGATGCTTAAAGGAGGTGTGGAGGGCTGAGAGCACAGGTTTACTCTGGCAATGCAAAGGAAAGCCATGGGCAGGCCTTCGACTTTGGATGGCTGTCAGTCAGAGGAGACAAATGTGTGCCAGGACAGGCAGACAGGGCAGGACAAAGCCAAAGACATCCAGCTAAGTTGACCAGTTCAGGGAGCAGATAATGCCTGAGGTAGTGTTGAGCAGGTAAGGAATGAAGGCAAGATTTTGCAGCAACTTAACCTAGTTAAAGATTAAATAGCCATTTCCAGTCAATCGCAACATTCACCCACCATATACCCGGTGTCTGTCTTTGTAGCCACAGCTTCCATTTCATGTTAATTAGAATTAGTGTGCTCTATAATTACATCACACCAAAAACATGAAGCCCTTGTCTGCCTGTAGTCACTGCTAGCTAGAAATTACAGCTGATCTCTTTATGATGCTGTATGTGACGAAGCAAAAAAGAGATGAAGCCCTTGTTTCATCTAGTAATGGGAATCTCTACCAGCAGCAACCTGGTATTTTGGTAGAGATGTGCCCTTGTTTATGTAAATCAAACCTGGATGTAAACTGAAGCAGTAAAGAAAACTGCAATCAGCACATTCAAATTGTTAAGGCAGCACATTTTAAAGGTATTTAGTATAATTCATGCAAATACGCTTGGCGCTGTGCCTTTGGTGCAGTGTTGGAGCATGGCCACTAGGCACAGGGGCTGCTGAAAGTTCCTTTGGCCCTGCAGCAGGGCCAGCTGCTTGGGTCATTTGGCAACGGCCCTGCACAGTCAAATGACACTGCCAGCCAGTGCCAGCGGATCCAGGATCTTGAAGAGGCACAAGCAAATGTGTATCAAATTCCTCTAGATGGCACAGCACCCTGACAAATGTGGGAATGAATGCATTCAATGGATGGTGAGAGCCAGACAACCTCCGGTTGTCTCCTGAGAACAGCTTTTCCTGCTGAATTGTGGTTAATTGTTCTAATTCCACCCTTACGCTGCAGCTCCATAAGAAAAGGTGAGCTTTTGTGGCCAAAGCCTTGCCTCCCTCCTCAGCCTCTCCGGGTACTTGGACTTTGTGCTGTCTGCTCTGGGCACTCACGGCAGGGATGGGGCATATCCCAGTGGAGGTTATGCTTTGTGTAAGAGATGAAAAAGATGGAAGAGGGGAAAATTGAGTGGTGTCTGATTCTTACTATTCTGCAGCATGTTGGGATTTTTGGTTTACTTTTTAAACAAGTAACTGTATGCTCAGAGTTCAGCAGTGAGCTGCTATTCAGTTGCATCCCTTCTTCTCTAACACAGGCAATTTTTTTCATGAGAAAATAGCTTTCGTGAAGCCACTAAGTGGCATTGCTATCCTGTAACAGCAGCCCTGAGAGAGAACCACAGGATGGTTCCTACAGAGCTACAACCCAGGCTGCTCTTTGAGTTACTACAGGAAAGCAGTCAAACCAAGCACATCCAGCTTTCAGCAACACTGACCTCTCCAGGGCCAAATTCACTTGCATTGTTCACTTATCTGGTGAGTCCCATCTATGACTCGCTTTTAGGAGTGGATGACAGATTGCTTCAGTGCTCACCTTCCTACAGCACACTCATTCCTCAAGGGGACAGAAGAGCTGTGGGTCTTTTAACCTCAGCTGAGGACACATTCGGATGCCAGAATTTCTTGGATTTATTTCTAACCCTGGTTGGTGCCTCTGCTGCTCCATCCCAGTGAGCAAGAAACTCCTTTTGTCTCCTAGAAAAGTCCTACAGACTGGTCCTAATTAAATACTTAGCAATTATGTATTTTCCCCAGCAAACTCCCCACTAGGTCCTCTGCCTCCTCAGACATTTTGTTTACTGTGTTTTTAACATTGATCTGTGGGGAAAGACCTCATACATATAGAAAATGGACTGAATTATACCCACACTGATACAAAGCACAGGAGATATACAGAAGGCTGAGCAAATTGAGATATACACCAAAGGGGAAAGTACATTTCCCCTGATCATTCAGTGCTCATCAAAAGATAATGAATATGCAAACGACTTTTGACATGCATGGAAAGTTGTAGGCCCAGATTGCATCAGCTGCACTCAAGCAGCGTTTTTCCCCAAAGTCACCTTGGCCACTTTGCTAGGCTGAGAGCCTGTATAAATACAAATGAGCAAACTATTCTTCACCAAGGCCACTGCTGCTCTTTAAGGTGCAAAATGTTATAGGCTGTTTCTAGAACACTGTGCTTAAAGCACATGGGGGATCTTAACACAGAGTATTTTTAGATGTAATATTTTTCAAGGCATGATAGATCTGGAATCAAAACCAAGCAGAGATTGTTATTTGCAATTGTGCTGGCTTCCTTGTGAGTGGCAGCTTGTTAAGGTAGAGAGACTGTTTATGTGTGAGCTGAAGTGTGAACCAAGATCATCACGTTGATTGTTTGATATAGAAAAATAAAGAAATGCAATGCTAGGCAGGAGGAGAGTGACTAACAACAAGGTGTCTACTTTGAATGGTTGCAGTGTTTGAAGACTCCCAAATTTTACTACACATAGTCCTCTCTTTGGGACAAAACCTTATTTCCATGTGTGCCCACAGCTTGTAACTTAAAGCAGAGTCATTTGCTTTCCTCTATGGTCTCCTGTCTAGTTGTATAGAGCTGTATCTGTTATAGGTTTTTTCTTTACACCACAGATAATGATGGTGTGAGTATTGGTAATCAGAAAGCTGCTATTGGCTGTCATTCCAGGCACTTCCTGTTTTAAATCTCATATAGGGAGATTTTATATAAAATGAGTAATTTAAGTGCTCATCTTCTTTGTGCTCTGTGGCCACCAAAGTCCCTGCTCTTTGATCTTTCTCAAGGTTCCTAAAAAAACCTGGAAGACCTCTGCACCAGGGCTTCCAGCAAAAGTGCATCAGCCTTAGTTACAGCAGAGAGGTTTTCAGGGAAAAGCACGTGTGTTTGCAAAGTTTACTGATGTCATCTTCTTGTTGTGTATGCCCCCGCTTTCCATGCTCTATCCCCAGTAATTCTGAGAAACGAGGATCAGTGCAACTTCACTTGCACGCTTTGTTTTGCATCCATAATTGCCCAGGTTGCATGTATGAAGATGGCCTATGGCTTTGGAGAACTCAGCCTGCTGCCTCTCTGGCTTATTAAAGGGGCTCAGGGATTCAAAAACAACACTTCTGTCTGGAAGCTTTGCATCTGTTATTGCCATAAGTAACAGCTCACATCACCCCTGGATAGGCCAGTATGCATTGCAGCAGCCATGTCATGGACTGAATCAGCCCGTGTCAGGCTCTGCAGAGCGAACAGATGGTTTTCAAGCCTCATTTGCCCCAACTTGCTACCCTTCCACCATGCACAGCTCAGGCAGATTGCATGGCCAGGGCTTGATGGTTTTATTCGGAAAGGAGCTAAGCACAGTAACACAGTACTGTGTCCTCCCACCCTAAAGGCAGTGGTCATCAAGAGAACTCTGTACCTGGCAGGGTTAAGTCATTAATGCTCCTACCCGGCAGGAAAAAGTCATTTACATATTTAAATGCGGGAGCAGAAAGGAAAACAAGATGGACAGATGTGTGCTGCTTTGGCATAACTTTGACTAGAAAGGAAAGAATGAGACGCTAAACACTGCTGGAAAGGTTGCTCACTAGCAAAGCAGTTGGAATGGGGAGTGTGTATTTTGTGTATTGCCTCATATCTGCCTGGTCTTTAGCAGTAGCATAATAAAATGGATGAATAATCATAACTCTGTCCCAATGCACATTTATAGTTTAAATCCTATGCTAATCCTAGCAGTACAGTCTATTGTACCTCAGAGGAAAGGGGGAAAAAACCCAACCCTGACTCCAAGCTAAACAAGCCTCTCCTCTGGAAAAGTAATTAACAGCTGGTCTCCATGGAGTCTTTATCACAAAATCAATAGTAGTCAGTTCTGATTTGCCTTGTTCTTCTTTACTTTGTGCTGCTTTCAGTGTTTATAAAAATGTTTGTGGGTCTGGCTGTTGGACTCATTGGAAAAATGAGGCTAAAAGGGCTGTAATGTTTGTGTCAACTCAGGTGCATGAAATCAGGTAAGTTTGCTTTGTACAGAGATTTTGGAAAATCTTCATTTCAGGATCTTAGCTCACCTTCACTTTCCTGAACTTCCTATTGCAATCTGCCAATTTTACCTTCCTTGAGCCATTATGGAAACCGTATAAGAATAATGACTTTCCATTGATTTTAACCTCAATAACACAACTCAAGACATTTTTCTTTCATTTTTTTTTTCTTTTTGAGACCACTGTGATAGCAGCTGCCCTAAACAGAAGAAGATTAAAGGATAAAACCAGAGGCAAAGCGGTTTCCATATCTGTGCACACAGACTAGGCTCTCTCTAGGATCATCTGGGAAGGCTTTAGAAACCTGGAGGAGTTTCAAAGAATCACTAATAATGAGACCTAGTAATCACATAGCTAAATGTACACGAGACCTCGCTTGGAGTGTTGTGTGCAGTTCTGGTGTCCTCAACAGAAAAAGGACATGGAACTGTTGGAACAAGTCCAGAGGAGGGCCACGAGGATGATCAGGGGACTGGAGCACCTCCCGTGTGAAGATAGGCTGAGAAAATTGGGGCTGTTCAGCCTGGAGAAGGGAAGGCTGCGTGGAGACCTCCTAGCAGCCTTCCAGTATCTGAAGGGGGCCTATAGGGATGCTGGGGAGGGACTCTCCACTAGGAACTGTAGTGAGAGAACAAGAGGTAATGGGTTCAAACTGAAACAGGGGAAGTTTAGATTGGATATAAGGAAGAAATTCTTTACTATAAGGGTGGTGAGGCACTGGGATGGGTTACCCAGGGAAGTTATGAATTCTCCATCGCTGGCGGTGCTCAAGGCCAGGTTGGACAGAGCCTTGGGTGGCATGGTTTAGTGGGAGGTGTCCCTGCCCCTGGCAGGGGGGTTGGAACTAGATGATCTTAAGGTCCTTTCCAACCCTAACTATTCTATGATTCTATGATTTTATCTAAAAGAGAAAGAGCAGATAGACATTTATTGAAACTAGGGTATTCTTTTAAGAGAGGACATGCAAAGGAAAGTTGACAGGTTATCTGTGAAAGGGGTCTTAAACCAGATCAGATGGTCTTCCAGAAGTCTTATGGATAACACAAAAGCTGTTCAGCCTGATGTGGAAACCACTGGGTAAATTTCTCTGGCCAGTGTTGTGAAGGAGGTTAGACTAGACGCACACAGTATTTGCTCTTGACCTTAATCACACGAGTGTTTTAATCTTCTAGCTGCCTGGTACAGTCAGCATGGCTTGTATCTCTCTTTTTATATGTCTTCTGAGAAGATAGGGCTCTTTCTCAGATAGCTTGCACTAAGTCCACAGTGTATTCAGAAATTAAGTCTGACTTCCCATGCCTTTTCAGATCAGATAACCTCGTTACTTTTCTCTCTACCCTCTGCTTGGCTTTTACAATTCTTATTTACCCTGACCTTCAGAGCTGTAATAAGAAGGGACTTGAAAGTGGAGTATGTTCCCTTATCTCTTGGCTGCACCCCAAGAGAGCAGAGCTGCCTGGGAACACAGACCTTATGGGGTACCAGGGTATTAAATATTTATTATATAATGTGCAGCCTACACACCATAAAGGCTTTCTTTCCTTCTTGTCCTTCTTTCTACCTTTCCCCCCCCCCCCCCCCCCAATAAACTTGCTAGGCTACAAACAGGAAAAAGAAAAACTCAAAGCAAGCTCTGATGCTCTTAGTGGTATTGACAGGGACCAAACTGTTGTCAGTAACACAGCAGGAGGATAAAAGAAAGACCTTTTTTTCTCATATGCAGTGCACAGTGCTCTGGATTTTTTTCCTATGGATTCTGTATTGGTTTTTACCCTTACTGCTTGTAACAAAATGGGGAAATGAGATTAAAAATTCAATACTGAATGCAAACAGACCATTTAGGTTATACTTTGTTCAGTAGTGCTTCATGTTTACTTTACCCATATAACCTTTCCAGACATTGGCTACTTCTGGTATGATAAATAAACATTATCTTTAAAATAGAAACCTTACATAACTGCATACGTAATAGATCTGAAAACACGAACACTTAATAATCACCATAAATAACAACAGCCATTTATAGGTATTGAGCTACCTGTCAAGCCATCAGCTTTTATATGCACAGGAAGATGAAGAGCAAGATGGAAGACTGAGAATATGTTGACCCAAAACCACATCCATAAAAGCACTGTCTGCATGGATTGGTAGGAAATGAAAGTTCTTTAAAGGAAATGTCAGATTTTTCTTTGAAGTTAATATACTTCTTGATTTCCTTTCTGCTCTCAAAGAAAAACAAAAGCAAAACCCACCAACAAAAAAATAGTTCCAGAAACTATAGAGAAGGAAATGCACTTATGTCTAGACATATTTTTAGGTTTTGGAGAAAAAAAATAGCAGCTAATCCAAACTAAGCATGAATTAGGATTTCTGGGTCAGGGTCTGACCGTCCACCATACTGAACAGTGCCTGGGAATGGAAGTTGGGACTGAAACTCACTGGGACTGAGACTCACGGGGACAAATGAGCGGTCTCCTTTTACCACCTACTTTGGATTCCAGAGGGTTTCACCCTGGCACTGTCAGTTGGGGCTTTTAATTTTAAGAATTACGGGATATCAACAAATGAGAACCTGTCCCTTCTAGAGTCAATAAAAAGATGTTTAAGGAATGCAATGCAGCCAAGTTCTTGCAATGCAAAAATGAGTTGAAATCATCAGGTTTCTCTCTTATCTCTGTAAATCATGGAGGGTTTTTTATAAGTTCATCTCCATGTATGCAATTCTGCAAGGTTTGAAAGCTTTTCTGTAATCTTGGATGATTCTTCAGCTGATAACAATATGCAAGCGCTTCTTATGGCATTACAATGCTGGAATAGTCACAACCCTCTCTTTTGTAGCGCAAATACCTTTGGTGAAGCATGTGACTTCTAAAGGTGTTGAGTGTACAGCAATTCTTTTAATTTGCTGTGCAAACTGGGCAATGGCTTGAGATAGAAGAATATTAGCAAAAAAATTGTAGCCTAACAAAAAGATTGAGCATAGCGCACTGCAGATCTCACACAGAAAAGGGTCTCTATATTTATTCTTACTTCCTATTATAGGGTAGCTACTCCATACACATTAACTGTACGAAGTCATAAAATGAATTTTCATGTCACAGAAAGGATGTCTTAATTTCCTTCCTAAAGAAGTGATTTTCCCTGCTCTTTTTCTACTGCAAATCTCTTTTGAGTTCTGTTTCACACCAAGCTCTGAGAAGCAGATGTTCTTTTGGAAGAGAGAGGTTCTTTATTCTTCTGATTTGGAATTTTATGCAGAAAAAGGTTTTGGATTTTCATTGTCTAGCTACTGGTTGATCTATTAATTCAGCACATCTATGGTGGATACCTGGGCCAGAACCAGCTCAGCTGCACAGACCTGAATCTGTTCTGATGTGAAATCTGTGCTTTGGTCAATTCCATGCCTGGTTTTGGGTCTTCTGGACTTAACCATGAGGCATGAGATGAGGTTGAAGCTGGTAGAGGACAGCATACTACTGTTGTCGTTATTTTTCTAGCAAAAACTAACTGAATTATAAAAGGAATGTGAAAAGAGATGAAATGGCAGCAAGGGCAGGCAAACCACATTTTTATCTATTGACTCTTCTTGTGTAGAGGGGCTGATGTGGGGAAAGACTTGTGTTGCACAAGTTGTAAACGGGATTCATGCCTGAGTTTGTACTGCATCTTACACCTTTGTCACGCCATGTAGCCCTAATATCTCTGTGCTGTTAATTTTTCTGTGTACTCCTCTCAGAGCTGCTGTAACTGCAGCTTTCATGGGGCTGATATTATTTGTTCTTTATTCAGGAATTCATGTTGAAGTCCAAGTGATGTTCCCCTGAATAGGATCAAGGTAGGTGGTTTGTTAGAGCCTGACTGAAATAGTGTTCAGTTTTATGGGCACTCTTTACTTGACTTTCAGCAGCATGTTGTTGAGTGGTGCAAAGATGCACAAAGATGCAAAGACACATCCTTAGCTACTGCAAGCTAAATCACTTCAGATAACTAAAATTAATGGGAATGTGGCAGCTTGTGCCAATAAGCTCTTTGCTCTGTGTGGAGATAGATACAGGAGTAAA
Organism: Ara ararauna; assembly: GCA_028858755.1. Lineage (NCBI taxonomy): Eukaryota > Metazoa > Chordata > Aves > Psittaciformes > Psittacidae > Ara > Ara ararauna. The sequence goes on along the minus strand of CM054376.1, from coordinate 50,596,025 downwards.
ATGTCTTACACAGGGAGAAAGCCTGTAAGGACACACAGGAAAATAACTGCATCTGTGGGAAGATAGTAAATAATTTCATGAACATTTACCTGAGAAATAAAAAAATACTTCCAGCCAATTATTTTCCAGCAATTGAATCAGAGTCCTACGATATTACTATTACATCCACTACATACATTGAAAGTATTACAGGAAATAGAGTTTTAAAACTGGCTAATGTAAGATTTTTCTACAAGTTCTAAGATATTTCTCCCACTGCCTGGAGCTGACATCTTTCCAAAATTCAGATATTGATAACAAAGAAAGTAACTGTTTGACGTCCTATCATTCCCACTGGGGAAAATGTCAAGTCACTTTGCATGAAAACTGTACCTATCTATTCAGAAGAATAATCTAACGGTAGCCTAACACACCCATCCCAGCCCATCCAGGGGCTGCATCCTCATGGGACTCTTACCCAGGTAAACCACTATTGAAGCTGTGTAACTTATTTTTTTGGAGTAATACTAAAGAAAACACTATATGGTTTTCTGGAAATCTGCAGGGCTTTCTAAGACAGGCTCAGAACTTGTACCAGTGACTACAAGGGGGCATGCGCACAGCCTTGCATAGTGATGAGGAAACAGTCTGGGATCACAGAGCTTAATCTAGGACAGTGAAGGCTGTCTCCTAGTTGTTGGGGAAAGGGATGTCCTGCGCTTTTGTTAGCACCACTAGCACTGAGTCCGTGGGAAGAATTACGTCTTGTAACATGGCCAAATTAATCATTTATTCAGCGGGATGGGCTCCTGAATGCCAGCAGGATGAAAAAAAAGTGCATAAACACGGTAGTCTAACACCTGCCTTACAGCTCTTTGCATTAGCAAACTGGCGTAACTTGAGGTCAGAGCAGATTGTAGCAGGAAGAGCCACAAGAGCAGCAATGACTTCCTCTCTTGCCCATGCAGATCACGCAGGCACAGCTTGGTTCTGATCCCAGTTGCTGGCACGCTAATCTAAATACACCACATAAGGATTTCTTTAGCTTCCCGACTGTCACATGTGAGTACCATCCAACAGTGAGGAGCTGGCTGAGAAAACTGAGGCAGATGGCTTCTCAGACCCTTCCTCATCCAAACAGCTTCAAGTCCTTGTGTTTCTGTGGAAATCTGTCTTCATTTCCAGCTGGAAAGAGAGAGGAGCATGACATCTACCACGTTATTCTCCCGTGGCTGCATCCCATGACAGCCAAAGTCCTTCTTTTGTTCCCTACAAAAGGGAAATGTGCTGAGGCTTCCTTCATTGCCAGCATGTCTTGTTTCCACTTCACACCTTCCCACTCACTTTCCTCCAGCCTTTCCACTGCTTCTCCAGCTTTGTACAAACACTTCAAAACCCATCTTATCCTCATACACCAAGTGCACAGCAATGCCAGGATTGGCCAGGGTTATCAGCAGGAAGTCTCAAATCCTGCACCAGATGTCTGAGAGAGTCTAGCAGCTCCTAACAGTGGGGGAGGCAGAGGAGTGACACCCTGACACAGTTATAAGGAAACATCTTTTTGCTCCACAGCACACACACACAATGTCTCACCATTTGCAGAGTTTCTAAGGCACAGGTACACCTTCAGAAGAAACAAGCTCCAGGCAGAGAAGCAGGGAGCACCACTTCAGACAATGGGCTGGCTTCCTGCAGGAAACTTTTACTTCTCTTCCCACTGCCTTTCTTGCTTTAACGCTGGCTTTCATGAAAGCAAGAGGATCATGAAGGAACGTCTTTGATTGTTCCTATGTATTCCTGAGATAAAAAGAGCACCAAAATTGACAAAAAATGAACTCTGGGTGTTTGGGTTGTTTGGTGAGTTTGGGTTTTTTTATTTACTTTGGGGTTGGGGCAAGATTCTGAGTGCTGCGAAAAGGGATTGCAGAGGACTGTCGTATTTACCTGCCATTCCAACAGCTGCCAAAGGGGGTAACTGCTTATATTCTCTTTTTTCTTTAGCTTTCAAAACCTTTAAACTTCTCCCTCTCTTGCTTGTGTTTATGAGAGGAATCATATGTAGCTTATCCACATTTCTTGAATCTGACCTCAAATAAAGCAGTCCATGATATTCTGGAGTAACTTGCTCTCCACACTACAAAACCATTGTAAAACATCAGCCTTTTGTGATACTGGACTGCAGAAACATAGGAAACGTGTGCACATGGCATAATGTATAGAAAAATGGGGTAGGTGAGATTGTTGAAGTCAATTAGCTGTAGAAGCTTGCTGTATTTCTGCTACATAGCGCCAAGCAGGGTGTGTGTGACTTGGAACTGCCTCAGCTTTGCTGCTCGATGTTGCTTCCTCAGGACAACCTGGCTATCTCCCTCCCCAGTCTACTGCAACAGTGCAGCACAGATGTACCTTTGGAGGCTGATCATAACTCCAAACAATTAAAGTCAGCTCAGACAAAGAGGAAAGGAAGTAGATGTTGCCCACTTCTGCAGATAATCCAACTGCAATCGGCTGAGATTGTGTCTAGCTGTGCTTGCCGTAGAGCAAGAAACAGAAACACAGTCTCCTGAGTCCTGGCCAGTCTTTGTGCTTGACCAGAAAGATGAAGAACTTTGGGAATGTCAAAGCTTCTCTTCACATGGCTGCTGGCAGGCACTGCACTACAAAGAAACAGTCTCCCAGTAGATTCATAAGCAAATACACCATAAAATGAAAGCTATTCTTTCCTGCAGCAGGGCCTGTCAATCTGACAATGCATGTATCCAGATTTAATTTATGCTTCCAAGTAAACTGGCATTTAGAGCAATTTGCGTGTATTTTTTCTATTGGTTGCACAACCCCACTGTGGACCGAGTGTAGATGCAGCAGCATTCCAAATAAACAGGCTCTCTGCCACAAGACGAATGCTCCAGAGTAACTGAGATCTTCATAATTCAAACTGATATGCTAGGAGAACTGGAGTTGTGTTCAGCTCAAGATGTACAGTGCTGTGGCAATAACATTATCAACACCAAGCTGAAAAGGTAAACAAAATGATGAAACACTTTGGGATGAGCATTAATCAAAACCTCAGGGAACCTGAGGCAGGTTCAGAGCAGGATCCATGCTCTACATGTCAGACCCCTTCTGCCAGCCTTGGCTCTGCTCCCATATAGCCATATTGTGGTATTACAGATCATCTGGTGAGAGATGTCATACAAGCACAGCCAGGAAGAAAGACCAGGCAATTCATGAATTTCCTTTTAAGCTTTCTACTACATTCGCATCTCCAGCATATGAGTGCCTTATTTATCATTGAGCCTCACCAGTTCAAGATTGATTTTTCAGCATTCCAGCCCCTCTTCTACCAGGACTTCTCAGCTTACAAAATGTAAATATGCTAAGATACCTATCCCAACAGGGAATGCTTTCAGTACCTGACTGTATACTGCAAACAGCCTGGAAGGCTGAGCATACTGGATGAGCAAGCTTACTCTTGGCATGAAAAACAGATGTACTTCTCCCTGGTAGAGTGGATAGGCAAAAACAAAGACCTGGAGTGCCCCAGAAAATGCAGAAGCCCCCAAACCTGCCCCTGTCTCCTCTCCCATAGATGAAAGAAGTCTCATTGGGATCAGGATTCCTGTTCTGTTTCCTTTCTATTGTCCAAATGTGTTGTTCAAAAACTGTATAATCTTTTGGGGCAGGCAGTTGTTTGCCTGCATATCTAACCAGGAGAAAGGATATCTGGCTGCCTTGAAATCACTTTCTTTGCCTTTCAGTGGTTTTGCCTGACAAAGTAAAGAACCTAAACAGTATCATTTGATAGAGGGGATTGAATCGCACCTTGTAAACACAGAACAGCTGGAGCAAATAGCACACCGTCAAACTGTAAGCTGGGATACGTTTTTACATTTGCATTCACAGCTGAAAATTCAGCAGTTGTGCCTTGGCCATTCGTCCACAGAAGGAAAAAAATGCCATCAAATACAATATTTTCTAGGAACCACTTAGCCACATTTATTTTAAAGAGTCTTTAAAAATGGAAATACCTTAAGAACGTGAAATACAAGATATGGGGAGCTACTGCTCATTTTACATTGAATGCGTAATTACTGTTATTTTTCCCTAGGTATTTATTACATGTTTGAAAGAACTTGTTTGTTTCCCCTTAAGTCATTGCAAAAACAAACAAGCAAAAGTGTTACTACTGTTGCAGTAACAAATACAAACAAATAGAACTGCCTCATCCTATTTATTTAGCTAAATGAAGCCTGTGGTTAATTAGTTTTCTAATTACTTTGGACCTGAGGATGATAGTGTTGGTGGAAGGAAGAAAGTTATACAGTAGATGTCTGCTGATTTAATTATTGTAACGCTTGTGGCAGAGAAAAGAGCTTATCCTGTAATAAGTATACCCAAAATATGCTGAGAAGGAAAAAAGCAACTCTGAATGAGCTTGTTCCTGCTTGCATTAGGGGTTGTGGTTGTGGCACAACAAGGTGAACTCAGGCCCTTTGCAAATGTTCCAGCTGTGTCCTGTTTGGAAGACCTGGGGTCCTCCACACCTGCCCCGGGCATCATGGTGAGCTGCTCTGTGACCAAAAGGATCTCTCTGGGCATGCTGTAATGCCAGCATGAGCAAGGCAATAATGGCATTTTCTAGTTCTCATCAAGGCCCTGAAAGCAAACACAACAGATTCTGGGAGTCTCAGGTGAGTTTTCAGGAGGATGAACTATAGCCATATTTTTCCACTGACACTTCTTCTTTCTTGCTCCAGCACACCACCCTTTCCTCATAGTCTACTTTCCTGGGCTATCTTGTATCAGGGTTCTGCTCTCTAACTGGGGTCACATCAAACTATGAACTTAAGTCTAACTCTTTCAGAAGTATGAAGAACTGATTACTGTTATCAGTTTGTATCGTACCAAACGCAGCCCCTAACTGGAAACCAAAACCCTTTTCTGCTGAGAGCTAAGCAAGTAAATACGTGCTCTCTTCTCCTGTGTATTCTCTTGGTTTCTTTTTGGGGTGAGGGGTTATGTTTGACGGAATATGCAAAAGGTAAGAACAAATATTTTCAAATAAAAAATGAGTGTATCAAGTCTTCACTGCCCTTTCTTGGTCTGAGACTGAGGTTGGTGCATCCGAAGTGCTAATGGGAAGAGAGATAGCATGACAGCAGTAGGGGTAAACTGCAGTATCTACAAACTGCTATATTTTTTATAGATACTCCCAGCATTATGGGTATCTACATCCTTGTTTCATGCACTCTGAGGTGCAGAGAGTTATTCTGGAACACACATGCAAAATGATGAGAGAAGAACTGAGCCAGAGTCAGGCATTTTCACTGCCAGAAGCAGTAAGAACAAGATGGCCTTAAATTCTGTTGCTTGGCCTGAATCATTCTCATGGTGGAAGCTGCTATTTTGCTTTTTGGCCTCCTGCCCATCAAAACTAAACATGCAATTAATGTTAAAAGGAAAATGGGATCAAACCAAGACCCTTTCTCTGAGAACCTTTAGAACTGAAAGGTTTTTGATTCTTCTGTTCAAACCGACCCAGGTGCAAAGCCAGAATAATAACAGGCAGCTGGTGTGGAGCCAAAGTTTAAGCCTTATGCCTGACAAGGCTGTTACAAATCTAATATGCCCTAATTTGTATTCCTTATTATGCCTAGAAATAGGAGGGAGGCTGGCAACTAGGTGTTAGTTCATGGCACGTAAAGGCTGGAGCTCCTCCTGCAGAGCTTGCATGTGTGATGTGTATATTTAGTATCTGTTGCTTTATACTGATCTTCAGCACCACGTTTTAACGTATTGCTTGTCCATGACAGGGTTATGGAGTTACTGCAGGTCAATGCTACCAGGTGTTAAATAGTTCAGCAGTGATCTAATTTCATGTTGAAGTATGAAAAAGGGACACTGCCTGCTAGCTTTGGGAAGAAAAAAAAGCCAATGAGTTTAAAACTAATACGCCTGGAAACATTCTACAGTTTCCTTTTTAAATTGCAGTCAGGCACTTCATTGTTGTTTCTATTTCCTTTGCTCACAGTGATGAAGGGCATCACAAAACATCTTCACATTCCTTGGGCTAAAAAAGGTGAAATACAATAGAAGCCACACAAAAACCCCACTCATTTCATTCCTTTATCCCATGATCCTAAAAAACAAACACTTGCTGAAATTACACCTTGCCATTGTCTGAATGTCTGGCTCCGCCTCAGTTGTACCAAAGGAGAACGAGTGGCCAGTGGGGGCTGCAGAGAGACCTTCCCACATGGATGGTCACACAGGTTCTGCTTGCTGCAGAGGGTGTGCTCTGACTGTGCCTGTCTTATGCCAACTTGCAAAACAGTGAAGCCAGCCTAAAGAGTGCCTTTGGCCTGGAGCTAACCCTACAGTTCAATATCCTTTGGTTATACCGGGTCAATTTTTTGTGTGGCCCACCTGCAAACTGGGTACCACTGGCACAGGATTAGCTGTGAGAGAGCAGGGGGATGGATGAGTTCAGAAAGACTAAAGGGTCAGAACAAAGGTATAAGGGGCCTCACAATTTGCATAACAAGTTTTTCTGAGGTCCTCTTTACCCAAATTTGCTATCTACAAAAACCTATCATGGACCAACAGCCTGGTTAAGGCATCATTTCACTCATTTCATTAAGATGTTGTGTCTGGCAAAGAGACTATTTTGATTTAAACTAATTTGGTTGTAATAAATTAAGCCTGATTTTGAAAGAGCTATCAATCTTACATCAGATTTTAAAATGCCACAACCACATGTAAAGCTTTGATCCAGTTTAAGTTCAGTCAGCTTGTTTCTATCTGTACAGCTATGGCATCAAGAGTCATGCAACCACAGCCTAGGAATCAGTTTGAGTAAAACTAAGAAAAAAAAGAAACATTTTCAATTTAGGCCTTATTCTCAAGGTTTTGTTGTAAGGTAATTATGTAAAAGGCAAAATGCCAAACAAGAGTCCAGTTCTGAAAGCAGACAAGCAAACCCCAGCTGTGATACGATAGTAACTACATAGGTCAAGCATGCAGATGCATTTTGTTTTCCAAATCAGTGTTCTCATGCTCTTTGTGAATGATTTCCTACAGCAAGTAGTAGAGATAGTCAAAGAAGGCATGTTCTCTTCTTTTCTCTTTTCATCTTTGAGCATTGAACTACTAACCATTGTTGTAGCCAATTCAAGTGTTTCTAGCAAAAAAGATTTTGCAAAGGTCTTTTTGTCACCAAAATTCACATTTTCAAAAATAAATAGTATGAATGTGCAATATTTTAAAATTTTGGCTAATCCTAGGAAGCATCAAAAGTTTCTCATTTTCATAAATGAATAAAGCTCTGCTCAAAAGCATGGAAAACTTGTGGTTTCCATTAAAAATTGCTATGAAGATTTAATGAGTAAGAGATCCCTTAAGTACAGCGAAAAGGGAAATTGCAGCATACTCCATGCAGTTACAACTCTGAATGCCATAAGGCTTGCATTGGAAACTGTAAAAATATACTCAGGATAGAAACCCATTTCAATTTTCTCTTCTAATGCTATTCTTGACAGTGTAAGTGCATGAAATCATGACAGATTAGGCACTTAGAGCAGGTTTTTAAAACATCTAGGAGATAGGAATGCCTGGTTCCATCCACTTCAATAGGCACCGGGAATCCCTGAGGCAGTTTTTACAGTTTTGCATTAGGCTTTTCTTAGCTGTCCAAACAAGAATAGAGTGCAGCTGCCATTGCTTGGGAAGATGAAGCAAATGACAAACACAGAATGTCAGTATTGGTCAAACGCTAAGATGATCTTGAAGCCCTTTAATGCCTTGGCAGGAGTAACAAAGGGAAGGGCCGAAGTAGGATGCTTGATGGAGGCAGTGAAGACTTGGAACAACTGTTAGATTTGCAGCACTGAGTGGACTGGGGAGAAGAGCTTTATCAAGTAGGGACACCCTGATATAATCAGCCTGAAAAGGATAGCAAAGCACCTGGTGCTGGAGAGGAACAGCACAGACATGGAGCAGATGGGTCATGCCTGTATATCTAAAAGTTAAAAAAGGTTCACTGAGACTTCCAGCAGCAGCTGGGACTTAAACAAAAGCTGCATTCCTTTAGACTGCAGATGGCAAAGAGGGGATAGAATAGTGGTGATGTTTACATTGTTCTTGAACCAAGCAGACTTTGTCCAAATGTCCAAGCTGTCCCTCTGTTGTTGCTGTGCCTCCTCTGCCACATCTCCATGTGACAGAACTACCTGCCTTCTCTATCAGTGGGAGAGCCTGGCTGTTAAAAATGATGCTTCCCAAAGTGTGCTCAAAAGACTTTATATGTGGGCATTAAAAAGTCACTGCCTTGGAAAATGTTCTGTGTTTCTACCCTACATTGTACTTTTAAGTAATTATAGGTCAGAATATTGTGTTATTTTTTTGCTGATGCTTTATGAAGACTTTTACAATCCAGAATTTGCAAATTATGATACTTCTGGACTTCATGCTGTTAACTTGTAAGCTGAAGGGCAAATTATGAGGGCCACATACCCTTTGTCCTGCTAGGAATAAAAACAGAATGTGCCAGTTAAAGCTAACAGTATTAAAATGGAAGCTAGTGCCCCTTTTGCAAAACAACAGTTCAGTTTATACAAATGAAATATAAAGAAGGCAACAGATCTTCAGTAACATGTAAGACCTAAGCAAGATAAAGAGGTGTGTTGTTTGCACAAAAAGCTTAATGAACTTGCCATTTCCTTCCACTGCACAGCACACAGCCATAGCACTAAGCAATTAACTTGGTATTTTTGGATTACTCCCAAACTGTATTTGATTTCATTGCACACCCACAGAGGAATGACTGCTGCTGCCTCTACTGACACCAGCAATGTGCAGTGAGATCCTACACTGATCATGTGGATCACAGGCAGGGCTTTCTAGAATCTTGAATTACTAGTATACTCTGAAGTTGTAATCTTTCCACAAGTCACCTGCTTCATGGCTTAACACAGTCCTCTCTTGGCTGGAAAGGAGTGGGTCAGCTTTGCTAGGAAATTAACCCTTCAGAAGAACCAGTCCTGTCTCCTTCTCTGGCTGGGGCCTATATGTGGGGATTATGTGACATGTATATGCAGGAATACGGTAGGAATCTGGAAGACAAAGATTAAAGTTCTTCCTTAGTAAAAATTTACTACACAAAAGGAAAAAAAACTTCATCAGCAGTTTCTGAGACAATATCCATTGTCCCAAGATCAAAAAAACCCCAGGTAGTTGAGTCATTACTGTTACCTGATTTGAATCAGGCAAGATAGGAGCTACAAGTTCAGATGGCCTACCCTGATCTTTTCCTGCAGTTCTCTTGCTCATGCCTTGCCCACTCTGTGCACTTCACGAGCTAGCAACCTTTCAGGGCCACAAGTAAGAAAATAAAGACTGTGTTGGTGTGTTATTGGAAAGGAGGTGTTTAGGTCTGTCGCAGAGACTGCTAACATTTATGCTAGGGAAATAACTAGTAGAAAAGAAGTAATGAAGCAATATTTTTTGCTAATGTAGCCTTCATACTAGGAGTTGACGTATATGTGATCCTCCAATTTTACAAACCCATGTCTAACCCCAGGGTTCTATCTCCAGTCATCTGCAACAGGATGCTGTGGCAGAGATTGGAGCTGATATGTTAGAGAACTACAGGCGCAGTTCCCTAAATATGCTTGGGAAATATGCTTTCTTCAGCTTTAGATAGTAGCTTTACTTTAGTGGAGTAGTTCGAGTAGTTCAGTGATTACCTGGCTTCTTTCTCCAGATCAGTATGCGCAGCATTTCTGTTTATGGTTTAGCACAATCTGAAAAATGCTGTGTAAATTACCAGGGAAATTCTCATAACAAAACAAGTCAGATAGTCACCAATGGCTGAGAGAAGAGACCTCTGAACAATATGTCCCTTAACGCAAGGAAGGGCAGTGCCCACCAGAGCAATTGGTGCTGCATGGCAGGTAACATTACGAATGAGTTATTTAACGTCTCTTATTTGGTTGCCTTGCTGAAGAGGCCAAGTGAGTGTTCTGTATACACCTCGGTGCATTGCTGGGAGTGATTGCAAGGATGTTGAAGCTATACTTATCTGTAAGCATTCTAGTAGGTGGAAAAGGCAGCAGGAGGAATTTGAAGAAGGCCACTAAAGCAGGAAGGGTGTTAGTGCAGAGAAATAGTTGGGTACTGACATTTCTTATCAACCTAGGAACTAACTGATGGAGGGAGGAGTCAGTTTGGTTGGCAGTTTGGACACCACGAGCATCACAGACTGAATCTGTCTGGGACACTCTGGTTTCACATAGAAAACAGGAAGAGCTTGGTCCCTGCCATATGACTTAGGATACCTGCACAAGATCCCACCTCCCCTGCTGAGCAGGCAACCACCCTGGTTGTAAAAGGGTAGTGCAGTGCCCCGAAAGCGAGAGCTATCTGACAGGCAGTGTTAGAACTGACTTCCCCTGTATTTGTACATGAAATATACATATGTATGCACATATTTCAGTTAATACTGTATATTAACATACCCAAAAATGTCTTCTTCCACACCATGTCCCATATTTCTTTTACGCTGTGAGCCCTTCAGGTCAGGGGTTGTCTCATATATTTACCAGCTGGGAGTTATAGTAACACAGATTAGAATAAGTACTCAGGGTTGTGCTGATGGATGCTGTTGATGCTTGAAATCTTGCCATGATGCCCGAACCAAGTTTTGATTTCCTTTCATCAAAAATACCTCTTTCCATTCTGAGAGCAAGGCAAGGCTAATCATTATTATTATCCTGTAATGGAGTGATAAAACCCAATGACACACACGAAGCAGCTGTCACTGCTTCTCTCAGGCAGCCCATCAGCCCTGTCTATTTCTTTATGACAGTTTTAATGACAGTGCTGTGCTGATGTCAGGGACAGGAAAGGCTGTAGGAGGGGCAGAACATCACATAGTTTTTCCCTATTTCCCAAGGCGACTGAGTATGCACAGACCTTTGCAAGCTGCAAGACAAGACGTTATTTTCATGGCTCTTGTCTTGCTTAATTATCACTTCAGCAAGATAATTTCATTTCTTTTTTCCCCCCATCCCCGCCTATTCTTTATAAAGATCTCTCTTGGAGTAGAAAAGGTCAACTATGGAAAAAGTCATAGCAGAAACCAATGTTAAATAAAGCTTAGGTGATTTGATTTCACTCATCTGTAAACAGCAATTGTGTTTTCTTCCTTGTGATTTATTGATGAGGGAACTGACAGAAATTCCTATATTTAGATTCTGTGAAAGATTTCATTATAATGGTTTCTTGGGGTTTTTTCTTTGCTTGAATAATCCTGATGCTTGACAGAACTGCCCCATGGCTGTATAATGCCCCTGCTTTGCCTATAGAGCTCTATACAGCTTTCATCCACATGAACAATATGTATATCCAGAAAGGTGCACGGTGCAGGGTCAAATATGCCACCTCTTAAAGTCAGTAATGAAAATATTAATCCAACCAAAGTGATCAGCAACTTCTAAATATATGTTAGCTCTGCACTTGCTGGAAGAGGACCTTAAGAATTGTTTTACCTCTGCCCTCTGTCATCTGATAAATGCAAATTTTTACCATGGACTATATTCCCCATTTGATTTGTAGGAGTAACTGCAGCTACTCCAGACCTAAACTGACATGGGTTAGAAACAATATACACTTAAGGGAATAGAAGGTAAAAATAGGAAGGAACTTTACTTGATGTTCTGAAAGCACAGAGAGATGCCCTGGTGAAAAAATCATGAAGTTTAGGGGCTGAACCCTTCCAGTCTTGCAGCATATGAAGCTGTAAGATTTAAGAGTCCCTTGCATCTCGCTACTTGTGTTTAATGATACAATACTTCGAGCTGCTGTCATATCACCTTCCTTTTGGTCTATTGAATTGAACAGTATGCAGCTCAGAGGTCACTGCAAAACGTCTGCAAGATAAAGCCTCTTGGATAAAGGTGCTATAAAATAAAAACACGAAGAAGCGCAGGGAATCAGTGGGGAAAGACTCAAGGAAACAGTGTAGGGTTAAAGGAGATTTAAGGTATAGGACTGGAAGAATGAGGTGGTATCATTTCAGTTGCCACGGGCTGAATATTGGAGATGAGTACCAGAAAGCCAGACAGTTTCCACAACAGGCTTTTGCTTTTTCTTATTCATTTGTATGCAACACATCATATGTTCAAGCTTGTGGAGAAAGTGACCTTACACAAGGGAAAGAGAGAGCGAGCCCAACCACTGTGCTGCTTCAGGGCAGCCAATCCACAGCCGATGCCTTGTTGCTAAATTAAGCAACAGGCCAGGGTCTGAAGCAGACATGGACTCAAGGCTTCATAAATCAAATTTCCCTGCAGCAATAGAAGCTCGCAGGGGAAAGGCAAACAGTGCTCTTGCAAACCCATTCATGCATTTCCAGACTGGACCTTTTTTTTTCTTTGGCCATTTCTGAACAGTTCAGAGCTATTAGTAAATAAATGTTGCAACTGAATTTTACTACATTATAATAGAGCACTTATACTATTACTGAGATGTTTACTGAAACTAAACAGTATTATGTGTGCAAAACCCAGATGTCATCCACAGGAAAACCGAAACAGAAGCAATATAAATGTTGAATTGTAATTATCCCTAATTGCAGAAGCTTTGAGCTGAAAAAGAATTGAATCCTTCCACTTGCTGAGCTTGATTTAGCACTTCATTAGTCGGATTTTGCACCAGTTACAGAGCTGCTTTGGAATTCACCTGGAATAGCACAGCAGTGAATGATGGGCATGCTTTACAGAAGTACTGCTTCTGGAATTGAGGATTTTAGGGCTTCTAAGGTTAACTTCTGAAGCACTGACAATCAGGCATCACATGAAGTTCTTCTCAAGGGAAGAATATGAAAGCTTTTACTTTTGTGGGTAAAATCTGCATGGTATGTTCAAGCAGGGATGCTAGACCCACTTGAAATTCTCAGCTGGAAAAGCTTTGGTAAATTCTCTCAAGACACTTTCAATTCAGTGACAGTCCAAAGAAAAGTAGGTAGGGCCCTGGAGTGATCTGCCTGGTTTCTGCAGGAAACCTTCCCACTTTGCTTGTTCAGCTGCTCTGTGACATATTGTGGTATTATCTTTGTGGCAACAGAGAATGAGGTTTCACTGGTAAAGCCTTGTGCAAATATAGAATAAGGAACATTGTATACCAAATGAGCTCACAGTATCTGCCTCAAGTTATTCTCTTGTATGGGCCTCTCCAGGACAATCTGTTTTTCTAGGTCTACTGTTCTTTTATAAGTGCCCTGCTTCAATAGTAACCACTGTGTGGTAAGATCCATGAAAAAATCTCTTTAATCTTTCAAACCTCAAAAAAGTCACCCTTCCTTTTGAAATAAACTTTGCAGTATAATGCCTTATTGTAAGAAAAGCATGGTTTTATTTGTAGAAACTGAAAGGCCCACTTCTTCTTTCTGAAGCAGAACTGAGAAACAATTGGGTTTCATATCAGCACTGAAAAGAGAAGCGGCAGCAAAGCACTGTGACCTTATCCATGATACAGTGCCACAACAGCTTAGGCAAAGTCTGTGGTCTGAAGGTTTCACTCCTCATCCAGTGGTGGTGGGTCCCTACACGCTTGTGGTGAGATGTTTTGGACAGCTAGTATAGATAAAACCTAGAGGGTGTAAATTTTTGCCTGCATTAGCCCTCTGGTCCGGCTCAGAGCGGAGGTAAGGGAGTTTTTATGCTGGTCTGGGGAGGGTAAGGAGTTTATAGCTGCAGGGGGAGGAGGCAGGCAGGACTATGGCCATTATAAACTGCCCTGAAACAACACTCCTGCACATCCTTCTGGCAGTCCCCAAGCAAAGACTGTGTCTATGGCCCCTCTGCTGAAGGGTGCGGTCAAACGTCATAGAGCAAACTCCATGACATTTTGTAAATTCTCGTATCCTCCACAATAGGATGATTGCATCCAAAGTGGTGTTGTGCACGGAGCTGAAGCATCCAACCTGTCAGCAAGCCATGCCAGGAGTTGCTTGTGAGAGTGTTAGCTGGCACTGATCAAATCATGAAATACATGAAGGCACAATGTTCTGGTCTAGCAGGTTACATCAGCTTGCTGCCTGGACCCCCCAGGAGCTTGAACTTTGCTAGATCAACATCAGTTCCTCAGAAAAAACATAATCCAGCAGCATTCCCTATTTTGTATGAGCCCTCTGGGTTGCATGGGGATCAAAAAATCCACATAAAGGGAGAAAACTATTTTAGGTAACTGCCTTTTTTCCCTGATGAATTTCCTCTGCACCTTTACTTTATGCGTCAAAAATGGCGGGACTTCCTGCTGCATCATACAGGCAGGGAAAAGTCCTGGAGGAGACTGGGCTAAGTCGGGGCTCAGTGGATAGGGAAGCAAGCATATTGGAAACATGATTAAAACGAGTCAGTAAACAGCACAAGCAACACAAGAAAAAAATCCACACACTGCTGATTTATACATAAAAGCTACATGTTGACTACTCTACAAACACACTGCATCTCTTTTCTATGACAGATCTGAAATTAACCCATCTGTCTCCATTCACTTCACTATTTTCTTTAACTTCTGAAGAGTCAGCAAGGTAACGCTGGCACATCAAGGCCCACGTAAATGTTTCCAATCTACTTTCCTACATATAGATATGACATTTTCTCAAACCAAAAGAATTGACTGTGTAGGGGGGGCCTCATTAGGCACATGTTGTGTTTCTCAGAAGTTTAAACATCTGAAAACTGTGTGGGCTTTAATGCTGTGGGGAGACATTTCTGGTCACTGGGGTTTTTTCAGACGTGAGGGCACTGTGGGTTTCTTTTTTATAAAGAACTCAGCGCTGCTCCTTCTGGAATATTACAGAACTCCCACTGAGTTTTAGAGAAGGATCTGACTTTGTCTTATCTCTCCCTAGCATGGGATGCATCTTCTTGAACCTTCTTTTCCCTTGAATAGCCTTCCACTAGACAAGGTTAGCATGTGCCAAGCAGTTAAAAACAATTTAAAACATTTGAACTTCAACTTGGACCAATGTTTCAAAGGGCAGTATATCTAGCCTAATTCTATAAAGATTCATTCATCTTAAAGGATCATCCCTCATGTCAGAGATGACTGTTTGTAGTGTTAAAGGTGCTGAATCCTTCACAGTCACTTTGACTGAGTTTAGGTCATCTGCACCATTTTCTTTGAAAAATGAAGTACATTGTGATTCAAGACACTGTTTAAAATGTCCAGCTCCAGGACCTGCTCCTGACCCTGCCTTCACCCAGTAGAAAACCAGGTTCAAATGTTATAAGCAAGAAATGACTAGAAGAATGTCTTCAGAACTGTTGTGTAGGAGTTAGAATGGCTGCAGAATGTGGTGGTCAGGTCACTCTGGGGTGCAGAGTTGTGGCAGGCCTACCCCAGGACCCTGCAACAAGGGAGACCATTTCCACAGCCATTCACAAGATGCTGAGGTGCATCCAGGCCTTGAGGAGCAGGACCACACAGACCACATCTGCAGCCTGTGAGAGGCATGACCAAGCAGGAAGAAGGCACCTGAGCTCCTGGTTTTGGAGAGCAAGATGCTGTTTGTGAGGGCTGAGGAAAAAGCTTCCCAAACTGAGGGAGAAATTAAGTCTTTCTGAGACAGGCTGGCTTTGCTGAGGAAGCCCAGCTGAGGTGTACTCACTTGACTCAGCTGTATGTACCAAGAGTAAAGGGTATGTATGTCAAGACCCTCGTCATCTAATAGAAGTCCTGATCAGCACTGTGGTGCCTCTTAATGGAAGTCATACAGCAGCATGGGCAGTCAGGCAAGCACATAAAATGCAAATTCCCCTGTGCCCTGCCACTGCAATGGCTCACATCTGTGATGTGAAGGGAACGGCCTCCAGAGATGGAATGGTTAATCTTGCAGTTGTGCAATACAAACGAACACAGGAGGGAATATTGCTTTCATTTCTCTAGCCTCTTCTCATCAATCTTGGTAAATAGATTTTTCTCTTCAGCCCACTTTTCTCCTAAGTAAATGAGACTAAAAAGAATCTGCCACTGACTGTGCTCAGCTAAACCTGAGTCCCTTCTTAGCAATGCCACTGAGATCAGAGAAGCATTGCCAACTATTAAGCTAGAGCAAGAACACAATGGGATTCAGCTTTGATTACAGTTTTTAACAAAAAGCCTCAAACTCTTTGATGGATTCTTTAATGCTATTGTGTTATTATTTTTTTCTTCTATTCCCCACCCCTATTTCAAGAGAGCCATTCAGTGCATTGGTGACATCCAATTTATTCTTCTAGTTGTGAGTAATATCCTCTGTTAGCAGTATAAATTGCACCCGTTGCCCTTGGCAGAATTCTCAACAATTCTCCTGCTGCCTATTAAAGCAGTTTCATAAATAGACACACTTCATTAATATACACTTTTTAGAAGACTAATTGAATTTTTCCAATATATCCCTCAGCAGCCATTGAATTATGTAGCTAGTGGTGGATGTGTGCAAGCTCATGGGCAGTGATGCTGAAGAGTCACCAGTGGCTAAGGGAAAGTACAGGACGTGCTCTGCTTAGGTGTTGGTTGAGATGCTTCCGAAGGCCATGCTCCTGAGAAAGTAAGCAAAATAGGAAGTACTTGTCAGCATATCTTGTAACTGTGACGCTCATTTGTGGGTCAAAAGACTTGTTAAAACAATCTGAGGATAATACAATGGCTAGAAAAAAGTAAACTTAGGCTGAGAAAGGAAGGAACAGCAATGGACTCCATATTCAAAACCTGGCATGGCATGCTGGGGTCTTCGCATAGATAGCACTGTGACCTTTGATAGAAATCTTGACCACCCAAGTCTTTCTTGGAAGTATTCTGCAGTGATGATAAATTCAGTAACTGCTTCACACACAGGTGATTGGCATAACTTTTAATAAGTGCAAAGAACCAATGCAGGAGCAGAAAAGGGAACAAGGAAAGACTGAGAAAAATCCCAACACTCAAGATAAGGACAAAGTTTGAAGATGAACAAGATAGTCACTCTTCCTACTAGCACAGCATTAAAACTAGCACAGACAAATGGATGTCTAAGGAATGAGTTAAGAAGTTTATGCCGCAGACTTGTTATCACTAACAGGAAAGAGCCACATACAAGTGCTCTTGGCATGATCCAGTGTGGAGTCCCAACAAATGTTTGCAAGGAACTCATAAATGGACTTGTGACTTTTCCTAGTGCTGGTAAAACAGGAATTAACTTATCTACCTTTTTCCCATCTCCCTACCTGTCTATTCAACTCCTGTACTGTAGATTACTGTGTGCAGAATGAAGTCAATGAGATAAATGTCTTCTTGGGCCCCTGAGGCTTCAGAGATTTTTATTAAATTCAAAATAAAGATGGTTATAAGCATTGCACACTTTGCTCCCTCCGACCTGGGGATGGCAAACCTGTCAGGAAGGACAGCTCACAGAAGGAAGCAGCTTTCAAGCTCTCAATGAGGATTTCCAGGGCTCATTTAGAAAATCTCCCAGCAGCCTGCCATTTATTCTAGGGCAAAGAATTCAGCACACTAAAAAATTAGATGAGTGGATTTGGATGAACAGATTCTGAAGTCAGTTTTCTCCATGTGTGACTAGTCCATACTGCTCTGCAGCTAAGATCAACAGATTTTAAACATTTTCCTTCTTTACAATATGAATACTTTGTATGTATACACGTAACGGGTTAATGTGTACAGGGAGATAAACCTACTGCCATTAGAATCAATAGCAAGCTCATTCATCTTAGTGGAAATGAATCCTGTTAAGACTTACTTAAAAAGAAGACTTACCAATACTGACTGTCTTCAATAATTACTAAAGTTACTGTTTATCTTTGTCTGTGTTAAAGGTTGATCCTCTGCTGAGTTCAAAAGAAGTTACAGAGAGGCAGAGTTTATTCCAGAGGACATGCAAAGGATGAAGCTTTATTACCAGCTGTATTGTTAAGTCTATTACAGTCTGCTGCCTTTGTTTCCACTACCTCAAGACACTTAAAGACTAGTCACAACCAAAGCTCCTATGCTGAAAAGAGTTCACAGCCTGCTTTTCTAATGAGCAAGGTAACCCTTTCCAAAGAAGAGCAGGAATAGAATCATAGAATCATAGAATAGTTAGGGTTGGAAAGGACCTTAAGATCATCTAGTTCCAACCCCACCTGCCAGGGGCAGGGACACCTCACACTAAACCATGCCACCCAAGGCTATGTCCAGTCCAGCCTTGAACACCACCAGCGATGGAGCATTCACAACTTCCCTGGGTAACCCATTCCAGTGCCTCGCCACCCTTACAGTAAAGAATTTCTTCCTCATATCCAATCTAAACTTCCCCTGTTTAAGTTTGAACCCATTACCCCTTGTCCTATCACTACAGTCCCTAATGAAGAGTCCCTTCCCCAGCATTCCTATAGGCCCCCTTCAGATATTGGAAGGCTGCTATGAGGCCTCCATGCAGCCTTCTCTTCTCCAGACTGAACAGACCCAACTTTCTCAGCCTATCTTCATATGGGAGGTGCTCCAGTCCCCTGATCATCCTTGTGTCCCTCCTCTGGACTTGTTCTAATAGTTCCATGTCCTTTTGATGTTGAGGACACCAGAACTGCACACAATACTCCAAGTGAGGTCTCATGAGAGCAGAGTAGAGGGGCAGGATCACCTCCCTCGACCTGAATAATGTGAAGTAACTGCATACTCTTACAAAAACTGGGGACATTCCAGTGGAATGTCTGTGGTGACTCCTGAAACAAGGTATTGATGTCTCCTGGGAAGAGGGTAGTTCTGTATATACAGTGACGCTAAGAGGAATTAGAGCCAATCTGCAATGACTAGAGCTGCAAATAACATTTACCAAATACAAATTAATTTTTCTATTACACTGAGGACTTTATCTCAGTGAATAATTTACTACCTTAAAAGATTCTGTTTTGAATAGTAAGCCATTATTTGGTAAATTGAAACGGACACAAGCCTTTCAAATATCTTCATGTTCTATGGAGAATATAGGTTGGATGGTAGTTATGTCACAGTCAAGTGAACAATAGAGTCTTATCCATTCTTTGTATTCTAGCAGTTATTATACTATAGATTTATGGAGATGTCTATAGTTTGACTTACATCTCTCACATAAGGTTACCTCGCAGCTGAGTTTTTTTCTATATGAGTCCCTTAACTACAAGAATATTTCCCAGAGAGCAATGCAACAAATCTTTTGGTTGGGAACTGAGTAGGTGATAAGAATGCCAAGTCATATTTATGCTTTTTTTCCCCTGTAACGAGTAGAAGTGATTTATGCTTAGGCAAAGATCTGATATAAAAAAGACCCCTATAAATTTAAAATCTTTGTTATCCCAGTGACATAAAACCACACTGGTTTGCTGGAAGTAAAAAAACCATGTTTTCTCTAAGTATTACAAAAAGGCAAGACCAGGGGAGTAAAATTTACTGTTGTTTTTGAAGACTCAGAATCTTTTTCTGGCTGGACTTCCATGTGTCTTTGCAGGATCCAGCCTGGTTCATATCACTGCCTTGTTCCTCTGCTCTTTGCAGCTCTCAATAGCCAGCAAAAGGAGGGGTACTTTCCTGAGTGAAGTTACAGCCACCTGCTCCATCTGTCAGGGCTTTTGCAGTAAACAGGGGGCAGCTGTATCTGGCGATGCCACCCTGTGAGTCCCCAGGATGCCCACTTAACTTTCAGCTTCAGCCCATTATGACAGCTTTATGACTGCTGAGGACTGGTGACTCTTACAAGAACATTTAGATAGGTTTTACAACTTCCTCTATTGCTAAAGGCAAATTCTTGCCATTATGAATTGCCAGAGATTCATTGATTTCAGTTTACTGATAATAACTGCTTCTTACAGTATTACCAGTTAGCCTCACTTTGATTGAGATTCTGGCTTAGACCACTCTGGCAGGAAAAATGTGTGCAATTTTCTCGTTTAAATCCAACATGGTTATATCAGGGGCTGAGCACTAAAAAATATGGGGAGGTCCAGCTCCTCTGAAGCAACCAATCACATAGCATCAGGAGCTGGGCATGCAAAACCTTAGCCTAGAAGGTTATATACATCTCTCTGTGTTCGTTTGTGTATGTAACCATGGAAAGCATTGGCCATAACAGCTGAGAGCTTTGCAGTTTTTCATCTACTATATGGAGGCAGTAGATAAAAGAAGATTTTCATTTGTCTTATTCTCTTGCTACTTTGGCATTCTATTCAGTGACCACATCCAGGATCTCACGCCAGCTGAATCTGATGATGAGCAGGAAGGCTTGACTAGTCCCAGGCCTCCAATTTTGGAGTCATATCATCAGGATGCCATCACAGCAAAAAAAAGTGTCAGCTGACTCATGAGCATTTAGCACAAATTGGGAAAAGAAAGGTGCCATCACATGAGGGCTGAAGTCATTCCCCGTGGGAGCATAGGGAAATATGATCCAGTGGAGACTCATAAGGGCGAGACCCATTTATGTTCTGTGGTGGGGTCAGAGTAAAGAAAGAATTTTGCGGCCATTCTGAGGTAAGAGACCGGGAGGAGCTGGCAACTGGACTGGGTGAAAGCCACTGGGCTGCCCAGAGGGTTTTGCCAAATGGGAAACAATTCTGTGCTGCTTGACAAAGGAACATGGTGTCAATATGTACCCCTTAATACTCAGCAGCTGCTTCTCCAGAGCACAGCAGGAAAGATTTTGCCATGCTTATTCTGTCTGGGGAAATGGGTGATTTCCTTTTGCTAAGAGCCAGGGCATAAGTCTGCCAACAGGGCTGCTGTTATGGGAATCTGGAAAAGATTTTCTCTGTATAAAACTCAAAAACATGCCACTCTTGTAGTACTTTGATTTAACATTTCTATTTCCTGAGAGACAGTAGAAATTAGCACCTTAGAACCATGTCCTGAGAAAGCTGGGTAGAAAAGCATCACAAGTAGGGAGATCAGTCAATCTTTCACGGGGAGAACTGGGAAAAATGGTATGCTCTGGTGGGACAGAAATACATGAGGTCCTTACCCAGAGCTGGCTGGCTTCTCCCATGTGTGCCTGGTGGGCAGCAATGTAAAAGACCAAGAGAATCTGTCAAACACTCCTAACCATTAAAAAAGACACCAATTTGTATACGAAGCAGGTTTCAGGTAGTTTCAATTCCCAAATATCAAACCTGCAGGTTTTGTGAACAGTTGGCTGACAATATGGTTACCACAAATTTTCTGCCTCTTGCTGTTTCACGCAATACTAGCCATAAAAAAGCAAACCTAGATTGAGTCCTCTCTGTCAGCTGTGGTGATCACAGCACTTGGGTATGTCCCAGTCCACTGCAAGCTTGCCAAAGAAGAAGAAACCTCTGAAACCCCAGCAGCCCTCTTTTACAGATAGCTATCTCCCCTGGTCCTAATAGCTCCAAATTCTGTTGTTCTTGAATGCCTGCCCTGTGCTCATGGATTTCTTTTCACAACTGTCCTGTAAAGAAAAGAGAACCAAGGCCCAAAGGGTTTGACTAACATCATGAAGGAGGTCTGTGGTCATGCTCAAACGGATATAAAATAACGTCAGAATCCAGTGCCTCAACCACTGAACCATTTCTTTCTCATAGTTGTACAAAAAAAAAAAAAGGGAATAAAATCTGTCCCAAAGCACTTGAGCCAGCCTTAGTCACTTGTTAGCCTAGCTAAGGTTCAGACCTAAATGCACAATGAGACATTCAGAGTCCTCCAGCTTCAAAACACCCACGTTTCTATGCCAATTGGGAATGTTCTGATGACTAATTTGTAGAACAAAATGAGGCTCATGAGAGCATCTTTAATAAATCTGTTGTAAAGTATTCAGCCTCTCAGACAGCCACCTAGGTAATTTGTTTATATTTTACAGTTTTGTTGGGGAATGAGAGGGCTTGAGGGGTGGTTTTGGTTTGGATTTGGTCTTAATGTGCTGGTGGTTCAGCGGTGATGTTGTTGGCAAGTGCTGTTTAGTGCTGCATACTCCAGTACTTTATATTCAACTAAGAAAAATGGCAAATAATGATAGTAAGGGAGTAAATGAAAGGCAGATCTAAGCTTGTGTATTCTAGGTGAGGTATTCTGTATAATACCATCTCTTTCTGGAATTTTGGGATTTTTCACCACTACTAGTGCCTAAGCACAATTGTAAGAATCATTCTTGATTAATGTCTACAATGCTTCCTGAGATCAGTGTAACAAAATTCACATACAGTGGGGGGTTTTTTGTCAGGTACATCATAAGGATTAATATTTGTTGCTTTTAGGACTTTAGCTAGTAAGCTACACTGTAAAGTGCATTTACATTCACGGCAAGACAAATTATTAAGATGCCTCATATTCTACCAGAATAAGACAGAGGAGGTGACTGGACCCAGGCAGGCAAATGGCAGGTTGGGACAGAATTGGAAGAGGAGGGTTTGACCAATGGAAAGGGGATGTTTTGTAATTAGCCCTGACATGGGATAAAAAGGGGATGCTGCTCTGAATATCTCATTTTGACTGATTTTGAATGTTTTGACACATTCCAAATATTGGAAAGAAGTACCTTGCTTTCTCTCTTTTTGTTGTTCCTTCCATCTTGCCACAGTAGTAATTATACTGAACTTTCATGGAAACGAAAAATTCCACAACACACATCAAACATCACAGCTAACATTTCACCTAGTATACAGATAGTTCCCGTACCAGGAAGTATAGGAAGGCGCACTGCTACACTGCAGTTTAGCTTTGCAAATTGGCCCAAATGCATGTCCATTCGTTCATTCATTCATTCATGCATTCACTCCTAACGCTACTTATCCAATGCATTCTTAGATAGCAAAGACTGCAAGTCCCAAAATGACACTGAGGGTTCGGGCTCCTTAGCTATGTGTAGCAATGTGAAATCTAGCACACGTGGTCAATGCCAAGGATGTGTGATTGTTGCTCCTGGTAATATGTATCTGCTGGGTGCCTTTTCTTCACAGTGAATTCTAGAGGAACATACTGAAGAGAAATAACGAGTCTTAGTGGATTTTAAATTAACAGCCTTCTAGAGCTGAGCTTAACTCACAGACCACCAGTTTCCGAGTTCAGATGCTGCTAATTAATCAAAGCTCCTGTCATAAAGCAATGTGACATTAAATTAGCATTAGATGTAGATGCAAAATTATTTTTCCCATGCTGAACACTATTCAAATGTTATCAGTAAGCAAGATAATATTAAATTATTAGAATTAGTTTCAACTCTTTCTGCCTGTCCCTTTTACCTCTTTAACAGGTGTCTGAAGATTTTTTTGCTCAAAGAAATTATCAGGCTCTTCTGAAATTGTTTTAATGGATGCTGACTTTAAAAGGATAGTAAAACGTTTGTTCATCTGCCATCTGTGACTTATTCCATTATCTTCATCTTGTCCACTGAAATCGATAAGAAATTGCTTAGAAACTTCAGTGTCAGTTGTGCTGAACTCAAAGACAATTTTTGGTATCTTTACATTTCCTTAGGAATGACAGGAAAATGTAATCTTGCTCTGCAGCTGTGGACAGGTATCTTCCAAATCTACCCGTGAATCACTGAACCTTGACTAGCTCTTGTTCTGGAGGGATGTCCCAGACTCCAGAGGAAAAGCGCCTTTAAAAAACATGCAGGCAAATTACCTTATGCTGCTACCCCTAATGCAATTCACCAACAGCCAAAATTGGCATGGTTTTCAGTAGAACTTGATCGGAATCAGTGACAGGCTATACTGCAGAAAGCCCATCTCAAAATGCTTTCCATAGGTTCACAGGTCAAAGAAAAGATGAAATCATATAGAATGGGCCTTGTGATACTTATGATACTTGCATATCCCAAGTGGATCAGTTCAGTCCTAGCTTGAATGAATCATCTCCTTGCTGTTAGTGATGGAGTTCGAATGGTCCCTGTAGCAAGCAAGGACTTTAAAGGAAGCAGTAACCAAGGAAGAGTGGAAAATCAGCCTACCAGAAAGAGTTACAGAGAGGAAGGGAGAAACTCTCAGGCAAATCTTGTCCATTTATGTGAAACTAAGCCAGTGTGAGCTCCATGGTGACCCTTGTTCTGGAGGAGTCCACAGGGAAGGTGCAGCGTGGCCATTCAGGCAACCCTCTGAACAAGCCTGGCTGAGTCTGTAGATGAGGATGTCCAGTGTGAATAGACTAAACTGTGTACAGCACACATGAAAGCTTAAATAGAAAATAATCCTGAGAAACAGAAGATGGGGCCTGATCTACTTTAGATTGAGGAACTGTAAAATCAGTTGATTTGATCAAGTGGAGATAGTTAATTCTGCTCTAATAAAAGCAGCAAAAAAGGCAAAACAAGCTTTCTGAAAAGCTCAGCTTCTAGAGACAGTTACACTGAGCACAAGTGAGCTATAACTAAGGGGTTTTTTTAGCTGAAGATATCATTTCTATTTATTCTGATAAATACAGTAGTTATTACCTGTTTCTGATACCAGTAATGTTGTTAGACCCATGGCTGGGCAAGAGATGCAAAAAAAGGCCAAAGACCTGGGAAGATTTTAGTTTTTATTTTAGATAAAGCAACCTAATAGAATCATAGAATAGAATCACAGAATAGTTAGGGTTGGAAAGGACCTCAAGATCATCTAGTTCCAAACCCCCTGCCATGGGATAGACAGACAGACAGACAGACAGATAGATAGTTAGAAGACAACGAAAGGCCAAGAGAACTCAATCAGATTTTTTTAATATAGAATTCAGGAATATTGGGTGCCCAGGCAAATATAAAGGTGATAACCAGTAATGTTGCTTCACAATGCACACTTGCATCACGGACAGTTGATACCATATGGCAGAAGGATTCTGGTGAAAATTAGTGGATACATGCAGGAAACAAGTTTCCTGATTTTTTTCAGCTGATTTTTATCAGCTGCCTGGAACGAATGTAAGTTTTTCTGTTCCAATGAAGTACTGATATATTTAGAGATCATGTCGACAGGTGATTTAATTCCAGGTTTTGGGGATTTTTTGTCTGTTTGGGGTTTTTTGGGGGAGGCACATCAGGTTTTAGACTGACCTATGGTATATGTAGTTATTCTTCGTATGTAGTTATTATTAGGATTTTTACATTCTTTATATATAAACAAGAGCCTCTGCTCCATTTATTTTCATCTCCACTTTCTACTGTTCATGGTGCTTAGTCTTCATGCTTACACCTATCCATCATTCATCTACTCACCTTGCAGCACTAATTACATCTGCGTTTCATCTCGCCAGTTGTATGAATCAGCACGAAAATCTGTGTTGTAAGGAACACAACAGTGAGCCACAAACAGCCTTGGTAGTGGTCCAGGGAATGATTATTTTGGTAGCATGAGGAGAAGTTCTCGTCTTGTGGGATGAAATGTGAAAATGTGCAAAGTAGCTGTGGTAGCCATGCCAAAGGAAGTTCCACTCTGGAATAACACATTAAACAGCCAAGGAAGTAGGCAGAACTAGACTTGCAATTAGAAAAAATTGTTGCTTAAACTCAGTGCAAATATACAAGGTATAGAGTGGTCCCATATCACAGACCTGTGTTGGGAGAGTATTTCTTTTACATTTGCCTTCAGCACTAACAACCACTCCTTAAAAGAATCCCTGGCTTATTTTCATTTTTCATGAAATCCTACAAATATCAAAGGCTTTTGATACCCAGTCAATATCATTTAAGTAGAGAAAGGGCTCTGAATCCAGAGACCACATGTGTCTGCATTAGCTCAGTTTATTGTTCACAGTATGCAGTGGTTGTCTGAGCAGATAGGTTTTCCAGTCATATTATTTGACATCATTACAGTTGAATATGCAGCAGAATACCATGTGGTGAGTACGCAATAAATCAGCTCATTATGTCTATAATCATTATGATTATGTGTTGATCCAGATATCTGTTGTTGACATAAAAGGAGGTGAACAGTATAAATTATTGACTCATCAAATGGTTTCTTTTAATTTGTTGAGAAAGGAGAAGTTTATTTCTTTGTGTGGCCTGTTTCACATGTGGAATCACAGTAATGAATATATAGAATATGTGTTGAATGGGAATGGTGGAATGTGAAATTAATCATACCTAAATGCACTACATAGACACTAAGGGTGAAACGTAAGTGTCACAACATATTAACCAAAGGTTCCCATCATACCAAAGGAATCACAGAATCATAGACTACTAGAGACTGGAAGGCATGTTTAGAAGTTTTCTGGTCCGACCACACTGCCCAAGTAGGGCCGTCTATAGTAGGTTGCCAGGGATCATGTCTAGACTGGTTTTGAGTACCTCCAAGGATGGAGGCTCCAACAGCCTCTCTGGGCAACTGTGCCAGTGTTTGGTCACCCTCCCAGCAAAGCTGCCTTATAGTTGGTCAGCCACAGCATGTACTGGCCTCCCCAGGCACAGAGCTTTGCGATTCCTCTTGCTGAAGTGCTTCAGGTTCCTGTTACCCCGTTTCTCCAGCCTGTTGAGGTCCCTCTGGATGGCAGCACAACCCTCTGGTGTATCAGCCACTCCTACCAGGTTTATGTCACCAGCAAAGTTGCTGAGCGTGCACTCTGCCCCATCATCCAGATCATGAGGATGTTTAACCCGTCTTCACCCCTGGGGTATACCACTACTGACTAGCCTACAACTAGACTTCCTGCAAATGATCACCATCCTGTGGGCAGGGCCATTCAGCCACTATGCAGTCCAACTCACTGCTCAGCCAGCCCATACTTCATCAGCTTCCCTATGAGGACCTTAAGGAAGTCAGTGTTGAAAGCCTTCCTGAAGTCTAGGTAGAAAATAATCACTGCTCTCTCCTCGTCTACCAATCCAGTCATTTCACCATAGACGTTTATCAAAGTTGGTCAAGCACATCTTCGCCTTGGCTGTTCCTATGACTTTCTGATCCTTCACGTGCCTAGAACAGCTTCAAGGATTAGCTGCTCCATCACCTCCCAGGAATTGAGGTGAGACTGACTGGCCTTGGCCCTTCTTCCTGCTCTTCTTGAAGATATGAATGACTTTTCCTCCAGTCTTCAGATACTTCTCCCAGTCGCCATGATCATTTGAAGATAATTGAGAGTAACCTTACAAGGACATCTGTCAGCTACCCTTGCAGTTGTGGGTGCATCCCATCAGGGCCCATGGACTTCTCCGTCACTTGGGTGAAGAAGTTGATTCCATCCAAGAACCTCCAGGATTGCCTATACCCTGTTGTATCGTCCCTCCTGTATCAATTGGGGTGGTTGAAGTTCCCCATGAGGACCTTCACAGCACAGTCAGAAGCAAAAACTGTCGAAAGGTGCACAGTGAGGGCCAAAGATATTTTCACAGTGCTGTGGAAATTCACATCCTTACACGTTTTCAACTGAAATTTTACATAGTTGCCTGAGGTACAGCAGCTAGTGTATGGATTCATAGCATGTTTGAAACACTGTGAAACAGAAAAACACCCCAAATATTGAGTTCACTCACAATGGCATACTATTTGCTTTCATATCTATATCTTATTTGATTTTTATAAAGACCATAATGTTTAAGGGAAACATTCTTAAAGGAAATATAACGAACAGAACCTATTCTTGTAGCCACAAACTGTGTTATCAGTCCCAGTCTAATGATCCAGGAGTGTTATTGCTGTGGCTGAATACCACATCCATTTGTGAGATGCCCAGTACACCCCATTAGCTATGTGAGAAGTAAAGGGAGAGGAAGGTACTGTGTAACATGTGGAATGAACATTTGCTCTGCTCTGCTGGTTGTACGGGAAGTGCATGATCACAAAACACACACATCACATCACCTCGTATATGGTTTTCTTCCTTGATAAATTTGTCCCTAATGGTACAGCTGCTCACCGCAGCTCCCATGCCAGAGGACTTGTATCTTTTTTGGCTCAGCTCCCAGTCCCAAACGAATGTGTTCATCCAGTCATTCACTTGTTTTTCACATTAACAGGAAGCAAAGGTGCAAGTGCCTTCACAAAACTATAAATGTTAAAGACTGTATTCACAAGTTTATCATTGCTCTTTTCAGCTCAATCTTCAGCTAGAGTTTTGCCTGAGAAGTTTTGCTTTTATTTACTTTTGAAGCATTTTTAATCCATTTTCCTAAAGAAGACATGAAAGATTCTGCATTAAAAAAAAAAAAAAGACAAATTTGGTATCAAAGTAATCAAAACTAAAAATACATTAAGAAATATGGTAGAAGCAGTGCAATAAACAGCAGGCCTAATCCACACCAATGTAAATTAATGTATTGCTACTGAAGTAAACGAAACTATGCTAGTTTAGGCCAACACATCTGCTCGACTCTTCATTTTAAAAAGTCACCTGGCTCTACTATTTTTCAGCTACAGTGAATTTAGCCAGCTGTTGATATAGTTTGATGATGAGATTTTAAAACATTCTACAGGAGTCTTCAAAGGCACTGCAGAAGTGTTGTAGCCATTTATGATGGTTAATTGTATTCCAACAGCTCTTAGAAAATCCAGGCTCCTATTGCCTGAGCTCTGGCCTAATAAATATCAAAAGATAATCTCTCTACAGTTAAAATTCTGGTTTCACCCTGATCAATACTAGCAAGTTAAAATGGTTTAGTTCTCGATTATTCGTGACATTATTGAGACCTATGCTCACAATTTAAAGCATGTTCTGTTGAATTTACTAAGTGCTAAGCATGGCACTTAAAGCTAAAAGACCATCTATGTGCTGACCCCAGTATGAATGCTTTTCTTCATTAACACCTACAAAAAGTCAGCATAGAAAAAATATATATGGCTGAAGATTGAAGCAAACAAAAGGATGGGGAAAACCAGTAGTCAGTTGGCCATACCTCACAGGTGATTAAGCAAATGAGTTAAAATTCAGGTAAATAAACCAGAATAATCTAAATATCTGTTTTGCATTGGTATGGTGACACATTGATATACTGAGATGTGATGGCTTCTTTATCAGGAAAGCAGCTAGTGGAGTTCAAAGCTCATAACAGGGTTTAGAAAATGGTTTAGAGATCTTTAATACCAATATTGCATGATCTACAAAATCAAACCATTCTATGATAGGATATAGGGAAGAGAAAAGGATGTAGGGGGAGAAAAACCAGGTACATGAGAAGAGTTCATCAATAAAGTGGCCATGCCCAGAGTGCTTGTGTGGACTTCATCACCTTAAAAAAAGTTCTGCACTTATTTAAGTCTCTTTGACACCCCGTCGTAGCTTTCCTAAGGCATCACTGCATTTTGAAACAAAAGCATCCATGCCCCGTTGAGCATGGGGAAGAAATTATTAGTTGAAATTATCTATTTCATATTACTGTCTTCATTCCTCTTGGATTTCCTTGTCCATCAGATGATAACAAATAGATCCAGTGCTCAGCCATGACTGCTCAGAGCAGCATGGGCATTCTCAGGAATGCTGTACAGACAGAAAGAGATATTTACCTGAACTTGGCAGGAAATCATTCAGGCACCAGTTTTAAAGTCCATGGGCATGGAAGGGCTTGGAGCAAACAAAGCTCCCAACCCATCTGTTTTTTGCCCAAGAATTACAGTTGTTCTTTTCCTGCAGATGCTGGAACTGAGTACTCAGTATGCTCTGAAGGTGCTTCACAACCCTAAAATAGGAAAGGCACAATAGCCCATAGAAAATTCTCCCAGCTTTTCCAGATGAATACAAAGGACTCTTATTGCTGTGACTTTTGAGGCTGAATGGTCAACTGCCTCTCTTAAATGCCTTTGAAAATCCTACCATGTTTCCACTTCAATTAATCTCAAAGTTGATTTCCAAAGAAGAGGAAAGTATTTGCTATAAATACTAAACCAACTGAAATTCCTCACTTTGCAAATGGTTTCAGAGCCAAATAAGGGCTGCCTGGAGACAAGCCTGATTCTCACCTTTCTGTGTCAGGTTATTTCTTCCTGGGAAAGGAAGGTTGCTGTCAAAGGGAATAGCACTAATATTTTGCAGCCATTTGGACATGGGGAGAAAGATGCAGAAGGAAAAAGATGGCAGTGGGGTGTTAAAGCTACATTAAAGGGCACAAGAAGCTTGACCAGCTTGCAGAATTAACCGTGTAACTGAATGCCAAGACTGTGATTTTAGTATCTCAGGCTAAGGAGGGTATTATTAACAGGAAGGGTCTCTCTTAAGAATCTAGATTAGAAATCTAACGTGTAGGAAAGTTTAGGAAAACTACACTAATTGTAACTCTCCCTTGCTGAGCAGCCCCCCCGAGTCCCATGAAGTCTTTGCAGCAGTGGTCTATAAGTGCCTACAGCCATCACTTCATGAAAGTACAATCACTGACAAAAGGAAATTGCATCATCCAGCCTTTCTTCTTCTTTGTCAAGAAAAGAGGAAGTCTCACTGTAGTAATGCTAATGGCAGCAGGAGTAATTCTAGGAAGTCTGGCAATGTTCTTTTAAAAATGGGTCATTTAGCAGAGTAACTATAAGGAGCTGAGCATTGACTGTTTGCCAACCTGACCTTGTATTCCTGACTTAGACATGAGCAGGGTGAGGACCAGCCTCTATAGAGCACCAAAAAAAGCAGCAAGATTGTGAAGAGAATGACGAAGTAAAGAGGAGCTACCAGGAATGGTAAATTTCCCTTTCCTGACAATGTTTGGTGCTCTCTCCACTCTTTCCACTCCCCCGTCCAATGAGGTTCCTTCATTCTTGGGATGTCCAGGCTCTTAACAGCTGATTTGGTTTTGGCACGTGTGAAAAAGTGGTTATTGTTGGTGAATATCGAAAATGCCTCTAAAATTTTCCATGGTTAAATGATTGTCAGAAAGCCACATTCAGGAATGGCTGTGATGTAAATACATGCTGATCTTCGTGGCCAGCTGGGGAAGAAATTCTGTATGCCGTGGTAGGAAATATAAGACCTTTTCATGATCACTTAACCCACGAGTCAAAGAGATTTAGGATCAATAACTGAGCCTGAGGGTGTTCTGCAGAGCAGTGAATGAAATATGGGTCCATTCATATTAATTAAGGGAATATGATTCATTGATATTCATGACGATTAGAGGTAAAAATTATTTTCTTAGGTCCTCTAGTCAATTGTTCTTTTTTTTCCCCTTTATCTTTTCCATGTTGCAACAGTTCTCCTCACAGCTTGCCCTATAGTTTTGGAAATCCTGCTCCTATTTATGCCTATTTATCCCCTAAAGGAAGGTAGAAGAGTTAAAATCTTCCCAGTTAAAACCCTGTACTTGACTTGAATCTCAGGGCACTGCAGAACCATTTCCTGTGATTGCAACAGAGAGAGATAAAATTCCACACTGGTGGGAATGAACAGAAATTAGATCAAAGATTTCCAGACAATTAAGGGTCCTAACGCAAAATATCCTTTGCTGCTAATATTTTTGCTTCTATCTATTTTTTCTTTAGCAGGCAAACAGAGCACTGCTTCATACAGGGGGCCAAATTTGCCTGTCAAAAACAACAATCCAAATTCAAAGCGTAACAAGATCTGATCTGCATTTGCATGCACTGCAATTCCCTATGCAGATTTGTACAACCCTCAAGCAGAGGGCTCAGTAGGTGCCTAGCTGGCGATCTGTAGGCGCGCTTCCTCAGCTGACACATGTAGGACTAGCAAGGTGGACGGAACTAGGGGATTTGGGATGTGCTCTTCTGCTGTGAAGCAGTTTAGCATGTAGTTTTGGTTTGGGAGCTGGACAGAACCGGAGGGCAGAGGAGGCAATGCCGAGCAAGCTCCGACGCACCGTCGGGGCTCTGGCGTGGCTGCTGAGCTCTCCCAGGGGGCTGCCGAGGGCTCCTGCCCTCCATCAGGAGCATGAAGCTGAGCAGAAGCCTCCATCTCCCGGCCTATAAGAGCCAGATGAGACCTGAGGTGGGGCTGCCGTCAGCTGGAAGTGCCTCCCTGGAAGCAGGTACGTGCCCGCGCCCTCCGCATTTGGGAGGACTCGCGGCGGGGCGCAGCGACTGAGCACTGGCAAGGGACGGCTCCGCGCCTATCCCTGCGGCCGCGGGGTGGAGCCCAGCTCGGCTCAGCGCTGCAGCCCGGGAACTCCCCGCGTCCCCTGTCAGCCGCCGCCGCAGCTGCGAGAGCCCGTGAGCCGCCAGCACCCGCTCGGTGCGGCTCCCCGGGAGGCGGCGGGGGCTGCCCGGGGCCGCTCTAACCGAGCCTTCTGCTACCTCTTAGCAGTCGGCACAAATCGCCTCCCTCCTGCCCCCCGCGGCGAGGGGGGCCACCCCCGCGGGGCCCTCCCTCTTTCCTCCTTCCCTCCCTTCGCCCGCCCTCCTCCCGTAGCTGCACACGCCGAGGAAGGGCTTGTTTTCCTGCCTGATGATGAATTTCTCCGCAAGGTCATCCCTACCCGCGGCGGCGGCGTGCCCGCGGTTCCCCGGGCGCTGCCGCGGAGGTAAGGCGCGAGGGGGAGGAGGTTGGATCGTGTGAACCTCCCTGCACACACACACACACTCACACACACTCACAGCAAGTTTATTTGGCGCCGGAGAGGAGCGCGGTGGGTGCGCGGACAGGTGCCCGGGGCACGGTGGGGTGGAGGGCGGCCTCGCCTTACCGGCCTCGCGGGTTGCGCTGGGCCGGGCTCGGCAGCATTCCGGAGGAGCCGGTCCCGCTCCGCAGCGGGTGTGGGTTGCGGCCGCCCCTCCTAGCGGGCACCCGGGGCTGAAGGCGACCGGGCCGGGTCAGCCCCGAGGAGGCCTCTCTAATCCTCTTTACCGGCGCTTTGAAGCGGGTTTGGCTCCCGAATGTCCGAAAGCGCGAAAAACTTAAGGTAGTGATTGTAACAGTAATTGTAATGAGGCGCCTCACCGGGTCGGGGGGCTGCGGCCAGCCGGGCTGGGGGGGATGCGCGGCGCGGTCGCCACGGCAACGTGTCGGCGGCCGCGGTGTCGCAGCGCGGAAGGTGCCCCGGCGGCCCCCCCGCCGCGGGGTTCTCGGAGAAGGGGCCTCCCCTGGGGCCCGCCCCGGGGACAGACGTGAGGGTGCACCGATGTGTCCCCGGACCAGGGTTCGGAAACCCGGGGCTCTCGGGGGGTACTGCGCTGAGAGTCGGGCCGTGGCCCGCTCGGGGTGCGAGCCGGGATGTTGCAGTCGAGTGACTGCGTGCCCGGTGATGCTCACCCGTGTCAGACCTGCGCTGCCGGCTGGCTAGACGAGGGGCGCGGAGCAACCTGGCTTGGGGAGATAGGCCCTGTCACAGAGCCCCAGTGGGCCTTGTCTTTTTCCTGCTGAAGTTGATGACAAAACTACGGATGATATTGCCAGCTCTACTCTGTGGCTCGTGTTATCCACACTGAACCTGCTTTTTGTGCCCGCAGAGGCCTGGGCTCCATTAATACTTATTTCATTCACCCTTCTTTTTCTCTTGGGAGAAGATAACAATGCTGCTGGTGGATTTATTAGAGTCATAAGGAATTATTATAATCCTATAGTCTAACCTCTTCCATAGTATAAAGCCTAGACTATTCCCCAGTGAGTCCAGGGTCTGGCCCACCAGCCTCTTCAAACAGTTTTGTTTTAATGAGTCCCAACGATGGGGAATTGACTACATTCCCGGATAATTGGCTCCGATTGTGAATCTCTTTGTTAAATGTTGGCATCCTTTTTCCTTTTTGAACTTTTCTGACTTCATCTTCTAGCTACTGGATCTTGTAATGTCTTTGTCAGATTAAATAGCTATCTAGTTTCAGATCGTCTTTCTCTGCTCAAGTATTTAAAGGCAGTAATTAAATAGCCACTTAACTTTGTCTCTGAGATAAATAGACTGGGTTCCTTTGGTCTCTCCCTGGAATGCCAATGCATTCCCCAGGAGAAACCCAGAGCTCTGCTGCTCTTTTCCAAGCCCCCACTGTTGTCCTCACTGGCCACCGATGCTGCACAGTGGATTCCAGGAAGGCTCTTGTTAATGTCACGTGCGGAGATAATAACCTCGTGTTCAGTATTCCCCTGTCTATTCACCCAGTGGTACGAACTTTTCTTTCCCACGGCTACACGGTGGGAACTGATGTTCTGTTAGTTACATGCAGTGATCCCTCTGTTTCTTTGCAAGCCGGGGTTTTCTCACATGCTGGCTGCCGGTCCTGAAAGGGGCATTTAAATTAAATGCTTAATATTATAAGTATAATGCTATATTATAATTAAATGCTATAGGCTTAACTTCGGATGTGCTTATCTTAAATGAATTTTTCCCTCCTCCTCCTCCTGTCACTTCACTTCCAGAGAGTCTGCAGCTCAGCAATGACAATAGAGCTCTGGTGTTTCTCCCTCTAGAAGTCAGCTGAGTTTTTTCCTGGGACCACTGTGCTAAAAGCATCTTCCACCTTCTTGGTAGCATTCTCTCCAGATGACCTTAAAGTTATTTGAAGTTTACTGGGGAGTAAGTTATATGGAGTAATGTACAAACTGCAAACTGAAAGTGCCCGTTAGAGTGAATTGGTTTTGTAACTGTTTTCATTCTGCTGTGCCTCCAAGCGTTGGTGAGAAAGAGATTTCCTTTCCTGTCTTACAGAACTGCAAATCCAACTGGTGAGTATGATGTCTAGGCTGATACATATATTGTCATTATGCTGAGATTCTTTAACTTGACTTTTGTGAGCTTTGCTTACTCTGGAGTGTGCTTAAGCCTGGATTTATAGCTCTCTTTAGAAAGCACAGTGTTTGAGAGTAAGGGCCAGAGGTGGGTGGTTTTGGCAGGATATTACCAAGTCTTCCAGTAGCATGTAGCAGCTCAAAGGGGACTGAAAAGATGAGATTTCACTAGTTTGAAGACACTCGCTGTAGGAGATGATACAAAATAATAACGTTCTTGGAAGTGGGTACTTTTTTTTTTTTTTTGTTAGGTTGTTGGGATTTGGTTGTTCTGCGATATTTTTTGGAGGGTGGGAGGTTGTAAGCACCGTGACTTATCCTGTCTATGACTTTAATGGACATTGAGGGAGGGTGATGTAAGAAAGGTCCAAAAATCAAAGACCTCCCCTGTACATGCAGACCATCCCATGAAGTAAGTGGAATGATGATCCTTGTGTATAAGGTTTATTTGTATGAATGAAGACAGCAGGTTCCAGCCTTTAGAATGACCTAATTGTCTTTGAAGTGTTAAAATGAAGAAGTACCTTCTGACTGTGTTCTGAAATTGCACAAGGATTTTTTGGTTTTCTTTTCAAGACCCTGAAAATGTGTATGCAAAAGATTGCAGTAAGTATAGACAGTAATGGGCTAAGTATAAACAGTGGTGGAAGAGCAGTGGTGCCTTAAAAGGTACTAAAATCATTGCTGAGCTCAAATATCTGATCTCATTGAACAGAGTAACACTGTGAGCTCTAGAATTATAGTGAATTTTGTATAGGCTGGTGTCAGCATCTTGGGAATTGTTTCTTATTTATATAATTGTATATTCCTCTCCCTCCTCCCCCCAACATGAAATTTTATTACCTGGAAGGTATCTTTCCTACTTCCATTCAAACTGAGCCTCCCCAGAATGGGCTCGTCTCTCTGGGATTTTTTTTCCTCAGCATGTGCTTTCCTTTCTCAAGGTTTCATATTCTCTTCAACTCCTTTTGCAATCAGAAGAGCATGCATGTTTCTATAGGGTGACTGGTCCCAAAACTTACATATTTTGAGTCATCATGCCAATTCAGAGTCAGCCCAGCATTAAGAACAGTGGCTGTTAGTTAATCTTACAAGGCTAGGAGAGACAGAAGGTAGAATTTTTGAGTCTCAGACTTAGTGTCGTATGAAGACTATACAGCGAGTGCCAGGTTAGAGTTAGGCAGATTTCATTAGCACAGTATGTTGGCAGTAGTAAATTTGTCAGATTTAGGTTCTACAACTGTTACTGCCACCTTTATTTTTAACATCAACTCCCTCATTCAGATGCAGCTGAAGCTAAGGAGAGCCTGATTATATTAAGAACATCCTGCCTCCTATTTGTTTGTGCAGTTGTCACTGATGTAGGAGTAAAAGCAAGCTGCATATAGGCTTACAGCTACAGACACAGAGCAAAATGTTGTACCTTGTACTACTGCGTTTCTAGCACTGCTTCATTTTGTAATTTACAGCTCCCACATTAAAAGCAGAGGTGCGATATAGGCTGAACCTGTTGCCTTTGTGGATTTAAGAGCAATCCTGGATTAAGAGCTGGTATTATCTGAGGGCATGTAAAAGACTTTGTAGCCGATAAAACTTTCATACCTGCCCTACAGGGTTATGAACTGGTTTTGTTTGTGCAAAATTCTTTAAAATCAGTTACACTGTTACTGGCAGCACTCTGATATTATTATGAAATATGAGAAATATAACAAGCCACCCAGGGTTGTTTCTGTACTAACCTTACATACAAATTGGTTGCCTAATTGTAAACCTTGATACTATGTAACAATATGTCTAAACTAATCACATATTTGGACTCATAGGTTGGGTCATTTAGGTAAACATCACCCTCTTGAGAGTCAGAACAAAACAAAGATTGATAATATTTATCGAGTAAAAACAAATTCTGGGTATGTTCTGAATGAAATTAAATCGCCTTCCAGTAGGATCTGAGCACAGTTTAAGTCTGCAAATAGCAAAATTATATAAAGGGCCTAGATATGTCTGTTTTATTATACATGGACTTCGAACTCAGTAACAGTTCTATAGAAACGAAGACTTGCACTGATTAAAAATTTAATCCCAGATGATCAGTTGCTTACTAAAGTTGATCGATTTTGTTTCTTGGAGTTGATGGCTCAGAGTTTGTGTTTGTAAGTTGGCAGCAGATCCAAAAGGGCAGAGGTGCCCGCACACTGAGTAAATGGGAATAAAACCACACCACCAACACTTGCAACTTCATGCAGGGTGTGGGGAAGAGAGGTGAAGGGAAAGGTGAACGCCGAAGGAGTAACAATTAGGAACCAGTGTAATGCCATTTTATCCCACTCTGTCAGCAGTGGATGCATGTACTTGAAAACAAATGGGGGGAAGATAGGTAACAATCAGAAATATTATAGTGAATTGCTGTAAAAGTTCTTTCAGGGTGCTACAGGTGTGTCCACAGAGGACAGCTTGAATTCTTTTTCCCCCCCACATCTTTAACTCCATGATCCTGTGTTACAAAACTTAGTGGCAGGTATGGAAGCTGTTACCACAGCCAATATCAAACAGACATCCAGGGGCATCCTGTTGTTTTGGTTTTGGGGTTTTTTTTAATGATCCAGGAACAAAAGTCAGTATCTATTGAATCTGTGCCTGTAGCAGGTAGCAACGCCCATTACTTTCATTTAACTATATTTATTATACATTAGTAAAACATGGTAATAACAGTTGGGTTTGTTCACTTCCTTGCCTGCTTTCCTCCCTCTGAAAGTAGTTCTCTTAGAAGGACAAAGAGAAGTTAATCAAGGGGGGCATGATCAGACACCCCAATGCTTTGTTGGGTTATTAGTATCTGTACTATTAGCATCTTTACACATTGTTAGTACCTGTATCTGACACAGTAGAGACTGGCTCTGAGCTGAGAGTCAAAGCTTGTGTCACTTGGCAAATTGTAACAAGTAATCTTCTAAGCTAAGGTACATCACTGTTGTCTAGCTTTGGAGGTGAAAATAGTTTGCTGAGGGAGTGCGTTAGGACACATTTCTCATTTTCTCTCTCATGCAACTCTCACAGTCACTAGTAAGGAAATAAATTCAGCTGTGATAAAATAGATATGAAGGACATTACTAGACAGGTGAACTTCAGATCCAAGAAGCAGCAACATTATGAAGTTTAAAATCATTCATACTGTCTACAGATAGACAGTGGTTACATTGTAATAATGTACACACTCTCATTTGGTGCACCTATATGTTAATGCACACACATGGGAGGGAAAAAGCAGTGTTTCCTGAAGGGTTGGTAGTCTAGCAAAGTCTGGCAAGAGCTAACGAAGCTACCTCAGTAGTTCAGTTAGCTACAGCTATATGTTTTACTAGTGTAGGTAAGGTTGCTTGAGAAGAATCTGTATTGTCTGAAAAAGCAATATACCAATCGCAGGCAGAAAGTAGTGACCAACATTCAGCTTCGGAAAGGCAGATCTTATTATTTGTCCTTTTTTTCTGCTAAATGGACCAGATGTTTCTAAAAGTCTGGAAAAGTAATCAATGTTTGCTTGAGTTCTCTGTTACGTCTGTATCTTGAGAGTCTGCTGTAGCTCAATGATAGTAATTAATATTGTTAGCTCTTCACAATCATCATGCAATTACCACCACTTAGTGTTTTGTCCTGTAGAACAGGATGGCTTTCCATATGCTTATGTCATTTTCTTTTTCTTTTGGAGAAATATTGATTGCTGTGATTGGGACCACAGATTGCATTCTAGTGGTGGAATTCTCTTTTCCAGTAACACTAACGTGCAAAAAAACTTAGTTTTTAAAAGGGAAGTAAAAAATAAAAGGCAAAACAAAACAAGATGCTGTGTAATTATTTTACTGCTCTTCATACAAAAAGACAACACTTTCAAATAGAGGACGTGAATACTATGATGCATTATGACTAATCTTAAAAGGATACTATAAAAAGCAATGGTTTCTCAATAATGACAGTGAAGTCTGAAGATTTAATTCAGAAATTTTCCTGTGGCTCCAAGTCGCCTTTTCACGTGCAAGATTGGACCTGCTGCTCCACGGAAACATCACTAGAAATCTGAGAGAGCCAGTCAAGGCTTTGGTGGAAACAGTGGGAATTTCCAACATGGGGTAATAAAGGATCTGATGTTACTTTAACCTTGCATAAACAGTAGTCAGTTCATTAATGCTTGGGCAAAATAAATAAAAACAGTTGTGTGGTTGGGCAGAAGTTTCAGATGGATGGATTTTTCCTTTTCTGAGTGGAGCAGAAGAGGAAAAGAGCAGTAGACTGGTTACTAGTCTGATTTTACATGGGTTTGGGAAGAGGCGAGTGCTCCTGGTGATAGAGGGTAGTGTTGGAGTGTGGTTTCTCTGGTACGAGGGAAATGTGGTCTTTGTCAGCTTAGGGGTGAGCAGAGTCCCTTAACATAAAGCCAGACTGTCTGAAAGTGATTTTTCTGCTCTTGGGCAGTCATTTTGCCTTCATAAAGAAACTTTAAAACATTTTGAAGTCCAAGGACTAGTACTTTATCTCTGGTGTGTTGCTAGTGGAATCTTAGTCTTAAAAAGTAGTGTCTAGGCCAAGTGCCCAGGGAACGGTCCCTCCCTTTCTGTAGGGCCTCTGACTGTGGAGTATTTCTAAAAGCAGGGTCAAAAAGCAGAGTAAATCTGGAAAGCCAGTGTAATGAACGAGATAGAAAATCTAGCAAAGATGATGATTAGACAGTTCACTGTTGCATTTTAGCAAATTCCCATTTTCTTAGCCTACTGGAGCTACAGTTCAGAGCAGCTTTTAGATGGCCTTGGGCACTGGAGACTGAACCAGATATCACCCGGTCCCAACTTCAGAAAGGAGAGGTGTAAAAGTCCTATAAATCTTCCCAGCTCAGCTCTCATAGAAGCAGTCTGACTGTTGAGGAGTTACCTAGCCCTTAGGCTCGAAAACGCTGAAGCATAATCAGCTTTTAGTATTTAAACTAAGGGGTCACCATCACTAATGTCACTCTCCTTCCTCTGAAGCATCAGTTTCACACAGTTGAAACTTAACACAATTTAAATGCTTAGCTTTAGAGATGAGTCATTAGGAAAATGATAAAATATAAGCATGCTGGGGGGATGTAGGTAGAAGTAGCAT
Source organism: Ara ararauna (assembly GCA_028858755.1). Lineage (NCBI taxonomy): Eukaryota > Metazoa > Chordata > Aves > Psittaciformes > Psittacidae > Ara > Ara ararauna. The sequence continues at coordinate 50,556,353 of CM054376.1, read as the reverse complement.
GATAAACTATTTGTCAGAAAGATGATACTCTGAGAAGAGCTGTATGAAAACAAGATGACAGAATTATTCCACCCTGAAAGGCTGGTGTTTCACAAGTGCTGAACTTTTTATAACACTGCATCACACTATGGCATCTCCATATTTATTAAAAGAAAATGTTAATCCTCCCCTTGAGGTTAATAATTAGGGATTAGCTGTTAAAAGGTGGTAAACAGGCTATGAATGTCTGCATAGGTTTATAGGAACCCAGATTTCTTCCCAAGCTAAGCGGTAGCCTTGCAACATCCCATTTTTCAGTACTTGGAAAAATAATGTGCCCATTTCCATCCACTCTGTGGGGACAGGTATCCCAAATACAAATGCAGCTGTGGTAACACTTGACAATTATTAGTTGCAGCACCAAAGGCATTTTCACAGAGAGGGTGATATTTTGAAGGCTCATCCCTGCCCATGGTATGGCAGAATAAAGTGACCAGGCTTTTGAGCCTCTGCCTGCTCTCCAGTCCTTCAAATAAACCTGTTCACGCCATAAGTGTAGGCGCTACTAATTGCAAATGTGCTTTCACCTACATCAGCCTAGGGCTGAATAGACTTGGAAGAACCACTTGAAGTCACTGGTGTGCAGGTGAATTCACCTGCACGTGATGACTTCAGGTTAGGACTGTGCAGAATTTTTGCTGTTTGTCTCATGCCTGACAACATAGGGGTCACGGGGCTAAATTCAGCCTGCAGTTTTGGCCATGTGCTAATGATGCTAGAAATGCATAAGGATGCACTGCAGACTATGACTGAGAAATAAAAGCTGTTCATTAATTTCCTGAGAAATCAAGCAAAGCTTTATCAGGAGGTGCAGAGAAAAGTTTTAAGAAATTAGTACTACAGAAAGATGAACTTCATTAATTTAGCTTCTTGTGCTTTTGGCACTTAGGAATTAATCCAGCCTTTATTGATTGTTTAAGTCTTGATTAGCTTGATGCCGAAGAAATGGAAGGGACAAGCAGTTTCATGCTGCATATAGCAGGCACAGAAATCAACAGAGAGATGGTCTTCCCTTTGGTGAGGAGAGGGGTCTTTACCTCCTGTCTGGGTTCAGTGAACGCATCAATTTAAAGAGAACAATTCAAACCTCAAGTCATAGGGCTGCTTTACACTACCCACAGTGCAATAAAAGCAGATCATCGTATCATAAAGCCTGGAAGACTTCCCACAGAAGTACTCCTGTATTAAATGGTCTGCTTTGTGAGTCGCTTCCAGCTGGACCATGCTTGGCCATTATTGTAGAAACATGTGTGTGATACTGGGAAATAGCAGAACAGTATTAATCCAGTTCAAAAGATGTTCTTAATATGAAGAGCCTCAGGGGAATATTGCTTGGAAAATGTATTTTCATAACAAAATGACCTATTTTAGAATATCAATTTTCCATGCTGGAGGAGGAAGGAAGGTGGCAGAAGGCTTGCCAAAGAGATGGACAATGAGCACACTTGCTCTCTAACAAGAAGATGAGTGAAATGAATGTATTAATAAGATAGCACAAGGGATTTTTTTTCAGTTAGCTTCCTGCATGGAGGCTATTTGTATGTGTCTTGTTATATACAAATCAATGTGCCTGCAGGAATGTGAGCAGACGTTGCTATCAGCAGCCAACCCAAACATGCAGATGACAGGTACAAAGCCTACACAGTATCTGTTTGAGCTGCTCCTCAAAGAGCTTTAGAGAAAAACAAAGTAAAAGGAGGACAAAGCTAATAATAGTTTTGTTAAGTATCTATCAAGAAAGCAAGCTTAAATTATATTGCACTTCTAATACTATAATCGGAAGTAGTGAGCTGTTAACAAGTGTTTTTGCTGTTACTCATCAGTTCCATCTGTACGGGTGCTCCAAGACAACCCATGTGTTGTTACTTCTCCAGTAGCAGAGTCAGGCTTCGAGTGACTAATGAATCCTCCCTACTCAGCCTCAATTTGTCTTGTATTTTTGCCTGTTGAAACCTTTCTTCTTTTTCAGTGTGATTTATAACTGAACTTCATCAGTCAAATTAATCTTTAACCACTGTATGGGTTCAACTAGGTGGCAATCAAAGCCACACCTGTTATTGTAAAATCACATCAGAGTCAGTAGCTAACATGCTGCTTAATAAAAAACCCACCTTATTTGAATGGGTTAAATTTGACCAATTAAAGGCTGTGATTTCTTTGATGCAAACACCATTAATGGAATTGCTGTAGTTTATGTGAGGTATAAATTTGGCCTTTTACCAGAGGTATCTAGCCGAAAATATTGAATTGATATGAAATTATTCCAAACACCATAGTTGCCATTCTGACATGAAGCCAAACAACATCATCCTTTCAGTCATCATATCTTAGGCAGCTGATTCAGAATGAATTCAGGGCAGATGAGGTAGAGATGAATATACAGAATATTTAGCTGTGGGTACTTCAGCCAGCCAGTAGCATGCCCTTTGAAATCCTTGTCCTCTACAGTCTTTAGTGATGGTCCTGAAATACTCTCTGCTGTGTTGCCACCGTAAACAGTGGATGATGATAGTGAACTCCCAAGGGTTGAAACTGTGATTGTACCAGGACTTCTGCAAATCCAAAACCTGTCTCCATCATGCTTTGTGTGGGTGCAGTGTTCTGTGCATAAGGTTTCAAGCCTGTTTTCTATGCAATGGTTTGTTGCAGTAGCTTCCTATCATTAGATAAGAAAGGCCAGAGTGGTAGAAAATTTGCAGAGAAAAAGACAACGAATAGGTCTTGCTGTGACCTTTTCGGTTCTGTCTGGTTGCAGAAAGGCGTTTTCTGATCACTTGTATGAAGTCTTCCTGATGCTGCTTTGAACCACTTTTTCTGAGTGGTTAATGATTCAACTTCTCATATCTGGACTGAAAACAGAAGTGTAAAAGTACCTGCTTTCTAGCAGGTGGCTTTTTTTTCTAAGCTTTTGCACAGTGGAGTTAAAGACACAGTTAAATGACTTTTGGGGTAGACCCAGTAGCTTAGTTTTGGAAAGCACTTTGAAGAAGAAATGCACATGAAAATATATATTACCTTGAATTAATGCCATATTCTTCATCTCTCCATCGCTCTCTTGAAGGCTGACTTTGTGTATTGCATGTGGAATTTCATCCATGGGCTCCTGAACTGAGCTCCGTGACCAGAATTTAACTGGGATAAGTCTCCTGTAGTCACCTAGTCTTGATTTGATATTTTTTACTGCTAACTGTTGAAATGGTTAATCAGACATAGGCACTTAATGACTAATTCTGCCTTTCTTGAGAGAGGGTTTCCTGTTTGTGACTGAAAAGAGCGCAGTCTTTGGGAAAATGGGTTTTCTCTTTTGCACATATGCATTTTTTTTAGTTAAATCTATTTGCTTTCTTTTTTTTCTCCTTATGTTCCTATACAGAAAAATACTTTCTGTATGGCCAGACATTAGCTTTTTTAATAGCATTTGCTGTTAGTCACCTGTTGAAGAAAGAGACCTAACCAATGACAGGGAAAAAAATCAGGAAATGGGAAAAAATACCCATCAGAGGCTTAGAAGGACAGAGCAATGCTTATGACATTCAAGCTGAGCATGTGGCATGAGGTAGCAAGAGGTATGAAAATGGCTGCCATCAGATATTTAAGCAGTATTAAAACTGCCTTTTAAAGTGATGCTGTACCATGGTGCAAAACGTGATGTAAAACCGTCAATTTCTTATGAACAGTTTCTTGGCCTTAAGCTGTATGAAGCCGTGAAATGGCCTGGCAAGGAGCATGGAGTAGGAGACAGATGGAGAATCAGTGCTGGAAGAGTGTACAAGCCTACTTCCACGAGGCAGAGGGCCAACAGATTTCTGTATCACAGGGACCAAGCAACTTACTTTTCCCTGCACATCCTCTTTTCTAATGAAGAGCAGCTCTCCCCTTCACCTCTTGCCTCCTCCTGCCTTTTTGCCCAGCCGGAATTCTTTCAGCAGTTGTGGATATAAGTCAGGGTCATAAATGGAATAAAGTTGTTGAGTTCATGTTGGAGGAGGCTGATGTTCCCTGGATCAACGTTTCACCTCATTCTCCAATTTTCTGGGAGAAACTTAGGACTGAGGCACACTAACCTTGAAATTCAACAGCTGGGCAACACCATCTAGATACTGCCCAAAAAGAAGATCAGGGGGAGGCTAATGAATTTTCAGGGGTTGTGGCTTTTCCCTTAAAAGAAATGGCACAGCCGGCACAGACTATGGGGAAAGAACATGTGTTCTGTCCTCCTGGAAAGGAAAAGGGTGAGAGTTTTGAGGTGGTGATGGGGGATTTTCCAGACCATCTGCAGTGCTAACGAAACATCTGTCTCTTTCAAACCATCTTCTGTAGCAGTTTGCATTTGCAAAAATGTTTTTCTCCTGTTGACTTGGAGTAGAACAAACCAGACAGTATTCCTGTGTCTGCCTACGCTTGTGGTTTAGAGTTGTTAATAAATGGATGAGGGAGCAGTGTGAACAGAGCTGAGGTAGTGAGGGTCAAGCTGTAGTAATTACCTGGACTGTGCTGATCGGCCCCTGAGCAGGGATGAAGGGGAAGATGCAGGTTCCTTACCTGTGTTTCCTGGAGTGGGGCCTGAGTTACTGATAATATGGTTATACGAGGAATACCCAATAAATTGCTTCTGATGCCCTAGCTCTTTAGTCTGGACTCTCTAGATCTTCTGACCCAGTTTCCCTCTTTGCCCAGATACTTCTTTCATTCCTTCTCTGTCTGCTCTGAGTTCACTTGCTCAAGCATGCAGGCTACAGGTTTATAGGAAGGGCCATTCAGACCAAATTGTCAGCCTTTCTCTCTGCAAAAGTGACAGCTTACGTAAGAAGGAAAAAACATAATAGAGTTGCTTGCTCAGTATCTCATTGCCTGCTGCCCTGTTCACCGTGGATGTTCTCTGTTGTCAAATGTTCATACCCTATCCAATCCCATGCCATGCTTGAGCTTTCTGAAGGGCAAAAGCATTAAAAAAGCCTTTTCCAAAAGTGCTTACCACCCTTGTATGATCACTTACCAGATCTGCAGTAGTTGCAAGTACTCGTCTTGGGTAGATGGCCTTCCTGGGTAAGTAGTGGCCTTTGCTTGTTCAGCTTTTAGGTGGTGCTTTTGGGGTTTTGTGGGTTTGGGTTGTTAAGGGTATGTTTTAATTCAGAAATGCTGGCAGCAGCATCTTCTGCACACTTGTTTGGTTTTCTAGCTTGTGCTTTAACAGAGGTCCCAGGCTGCTTCACCTCTGTAGATTCAGGACTTGCTGTATGGCAGTAATCCAGCAAGAATTTAAGTATTTCTTGGTACTGTTTCAGAGGTGGATCTCTAAAGCCAGATTCCTATGCTCATGATTGCAAAGAGATTTTGGTAGTAGATGATAAGTAGGAGAAGGGTGTTCTGAAGTTAAATCACTGGCATTAGACTCTGACGACTGCATAGCTTTCTCTCTGATCTTCAGCTTCTAAAGAAGAGGCAGGAGAAGTTCCGGTTCCTACTGCAGCTCTATACAATGCCTGTGTGAGCTATGAATGTCTAATATCTCTGTGCTCACATGTAGCATCTAGTGAAATAACAGAGTACATTAGGATCTTCCGGCATTTCTTGGATAAAAACAGGAACTATGTTCAAAAATAGTGAGCAACTTTGACCGCCACTTGCTTTACTGGTATTTCTGATTATTCAGCGCTTTCGAGAAAATCAGACTTCTTTGATTTCAGCACTTAGCTTTAATCACCCAGGTTAGGCTAGATGACTATGTTATATATATAAAATTTTATGTGCTTGTTTATGTCTGTCTGCAATTATATATGTATGCACAGTTTGTGGTAATAAAAATTGTATCCATAAATAGGATGTCAATAAAAATAAACTGTGGTAGGAAGCCTGCTGTGCACCCACAGCTGTCAGATGACTGTTTGAAGTATCTAGTGCTTATCTTCATGAAGTTCCTGTCTGGAAATAAGCCATCTTTCTGGATTTTCATACTGGCTCTAAGGTTGCCAGGTGTTTTCTCACTCCTTCCAATATGCCTCTGTGCATAAGACATCTATGTTCAATGTGAGTCCAGTAATTAAGCCTTAAGCTGTGAATGGTCCTTTTTCATGCCCTGCCAGCTTCCACTCCAGCTGACTTAGAAACAACGACAAAGCTATCGCACAGCCCCACTCGCTCGCAGCTGTGCTTTAGTGAGGTACAGCCTGACCTCAGCTTACTTGTAAGATTTGCAGGTTAAATATGCTGGCAGCTTGAGCAAGGAGAGCTGAAACTGCTCCAAAGAGGAGTAAATGGAATACAGCTTGATGCAAGGACCTGGGCTTTAGGTGATAAACTCAGTAATTGCTTGGGGCTGCCGGGTGTTTTAAGTTTTTGAATGCTTGGGGGCATGTTTTGCTTACCTATCATGAAGCAGCTGCATGTAGCTGGAGAAGGTTGTAGCTTTACTGTATATGAAGGGGAGCCAGAGGGAGAGCTGCCTCTGTGAGTGCCAGTCACACTGCCCATGGACTGTCTGATTTGGGCTTGGCTAGGTGATTGAGTCAGCCAGCTTCAGTAAACCCGAGGCTTTGTTAAACCCAGATGTGATGTATCTTGTTTGAGCTGTCATTATACTTAATGCTAATTATACTAATTAACCAACTTGGCAATCATCCTGAAGGTGATTCAAGTCAAAGTTAATGTCCTTTACCAGTACCTCTATCACAGTGTGCATTTCTTCAATCACCCGATAAATGGAAATGTTAATATGCCTGGCTTAAATGCAGGACAAATGAGGAGAATAGGCATGTCCAGAGTTAGGCTCAGTGTAAGCCTTGAACTCTGCCTGTGGAAGATCTCAGCCCTTGACAGGAGTGGAGATGTCGCATTAGCTAATGTTAGCCATCATGGCCTTGCAGAGGTCCAGGGTACAGACCATATGTCCGGTATGGATAAGGCAGAGATCCAGGGTATGGGTACAGCTGTGCCATATCGCAGCAGGGAGAGCTTTGGCTTATGGCGACTCCAGTAATTAACTCCTAGTATTATTATTAGCTTTGAATGGGTTTACAAAATAAGACATGCTGGGTCTCTGCTTCCAGCATGTTTGATTGAACTACTTTCCAGATTTTTGCATTACTATCTCTTAAATATTTGCTGTGTTGAGGAAGTGTTTCTGGGTTTAGTTTGATTCTGACACAGATGGGGCTTCCCGAGTCTCAGATACTGAATAGGGCTTTGTGTTACGAACATTGTGATTTTTAAGAATTTAGGAGCCGAGAATATCGTTATTCCTGAGCCTGTGAAAATCCAAGTTTAAAACATGGTATAAAAAGCTGAAGGCAGTTGGGTACCTTCATCACCCTTGTTGGGGCTGGAAGAATAAAAGCACATTGAACCTAAGGATAAAAATACATGCATTGAATAAGCCATTGTTGGGAGACAATTCTAATAGGAGGGAGGATGGTTCCTGTGATTGTTAGCATGAGAGATTTTTACACCCCCAGGCTGCCTGCAAGGGCAATTCTGAAAAGCTATTACCATCAAACACCTGTGGGATAGACTGCAAATAACGAGTTGTTCCTAAAATAAGCTGTCATACAGCACAGCTGTTGGTGTTTTTCTTTGCTGCAGGAAGGCAGAGGTGTTGAGAGAGAGACTTGGTGACTGAGTTGGCTTCCTTACCCAAGGAAAGCACTGCACTCTCTTTGTTCAAGCGCATTTATTCTGTGGATGGAGAAGATTTGAGAGCCTCTTTTTGTCCTGGCTAGTTAATTTCCGGACTCAAAGACAGTGATGTAAGGTTTGGGGTTGATTTTTACCAATACTGAATTGGTGTCAGTGCCAGTTCCTTCTTCTTCTCAAGCTGAGAGCCAGAACAATAAGTTTCTCTCAATTTCCTTAATTTTAGCTGATCAGATCTGCCACAGTGGCAGTTGCTGTCATCTGGGAAGTTTCTTGAATGTGTCTTTCAACACCACCTCTCAGCTCAAGGTGGAGGCTGAAGAAGACATGATGTAGTTTATAGGTTTAATGTTTTACCAGCATGTTCCTATGTAGCATTTGCCTTCATTAAGGTCAAGTGGCTGAAAGCGCTCACATGGCTGCAGTGCTGTCTATGTGATTGGGCTGTTTCATCATTTCTGGATATAAAGAATGATGGTATCACTGATTATCTGCAGTATATGACAAGTGCTATTTTTTTCTGGCTTTGCATGGTGCTGCTTAGGTTGTGTTACCCTGTCCCTGCTTGATTAGCACATTCTGCTTTCCCCATGCCCCACATGCAGTACCTCATCAGTCAAAAAAAATAACAAATGAGGTGCTGTCTCTGGTTTGGTCCAATTCCACCAGGATCAACATTTGACAAAATAAAGCATATAGCCTCAAGTAAAGAGAAAGAAGAGTCTGAGACTGAGATGACAGCTTTTCATGCAATGGTCCCACTGAAGTCATATCGTAAGCTTGCCTCACTGAGGTGAGCAGGTTAGAGTCCTTAGCTGGATGTACAGGTTTGAGTCATTGCCCTCGAGAGAGCATTTGCCGGCATTGTAAAGATACCACTGAATTGCTCCAATTTTTATCTCTGAACATGAAGGCTTCCAACCTGCAGCCATTTGGTTTCCCACGGAGCCTCAAACACATCACACAAAAAGTGGCCTCGCACAGGGCTTCCTCCATTGTTTGTTTTTCTGAGAAGGTGTTTAGCAGGAGGCAGTTTACTAAGGAGATGATTTTGTTGTTCTTACCGCTCTCATTGACAATGATAGGCAGCAGTGGAGTGAAGTGAGAATGTGAAGAAACAGGAAACAACTGCTGAGGTGGCGGCAGGAAGAAGGCAAGATATTTTAAACTGGGTTTTTAGGTGTTTTTTGTTGTGTGTGGTTTTTAAGCCACGGTGATGACTGTTTCAGCTGCCAGCCTCTTTATTCACATTAGTTGTGTTTCTAATAGCCAGGAGGCAAGAGCAGACATGGTGAGATCATCATTGTGCCTTTCTTAGGTTAATCACACGCTATGGCAAATTTCTGTTACAGTAATGACTGGTTAGGCTCTGCATCCTTCTTTTCTAATTACATGCCATTTGGAGTAGTTCTTTTCCATTAGGATAATGCCTATATACAACAATGGATATGTCCTTTGCCAGGTGCCTGTTACGTAAAGATTTATTCCCTTTTCTAATACTGAGCTCAGCATCTTCATTAAAATAATATTATATGAGGACAACTTCCATTTTTCAGATGGTGTGTGAGAATTACACATTATCATTGGGGTTTACCTCACGCAAAAGGCGTTCCTCCTGCTATCAGCTCTTCTAAGGCAAAATTTCCTTGCTCGCAAAATTGATGTTTAAAAAAAGAAAGTGCTGCTGCAATATACTTCTCTGGGCATAGATAATAAGGTTACTCGGCAGCAAACCAGGCCTAATTATTTAGAGTGATACCAGCACTACTGGACTGCTTAAGCCATGTTATGAGTGTTTGCATTTAGTGCATTGAGGCAATGTTCTTAAGGAGATCAGTGTGAAATTCAGGGAATTTGATTTCAAGGTTCTGAAAGCATGTTAGAAATAAATAACATCCTTTGCCCCATAGAGCCACCCTTTCCAAGACCCACATACTCTGTGGTGGTTATGTTTTCCTAAACACAAAAATTGTGATTTTGGTCTTGGTCTAGCTCCCAATAGATGGATGTCCACATAAACCTCACCATTCTGGTTGCTGCTAGTTGACTGGGAGTCTTAGCAGAAAAGGCAAGAATTGCATGGGCATTATTCAATGTTATGCTTTCACCCCTAAAGATGATCATTCCTTTTTATAATGAAGTCACGTTGGCATTGCTATGTAATAAAAAGGTATTTATTCTTGGCTATTGTTAAACTGCTCTCTCTGAAAACAGGGCTTTTGTTTGTCAGCTGTCAAAGTCCAAATGCATTCAGTTGCATGAAATGCATTAATGATAGGTTGGATTTCACTGTGCTTATATCAGACAGGAGAAGATATCAGGATACACAAGGAATGAAATTCCAATTTGATTGATGGGTAATTCTGTTGCTTTCAACATCAAACATGAAAGTGGTTTTTGAAAGCTCTATATGACCCTCTGTTCACATCCCTCAAATACCACTCCTTGGTTTTACTCGATAATGAGCTGAAGAAAAACGATGTGGGAGTGAGCTATGTGAAATGCAGTCAGTCACCTGCCTGATGTGGGCAGCAGGTTCCAGGTTTCCTCACATGTACACGTGTCAGGAGCATGCTCACAGACATTCTCCCTGAAATGTGGTTTGCCCTTGATGTCAGGCTGGGTTTCCGTAAAAGCAACTTCCGGTGTCAGATACTGAAATAAAAAATATGTGCTTATAAATACTGAGGCTAAATGTAATAACCTGCAATTAAAAAAAAAGAAATTAAGCAAAATATATATCTCTGGGTTTTACCCACGTGTCACACCTCCTCTGGGTTGGCCCAGGATATTAAATAGGAGTGTTGTTGTAGCTTATGCAAGTGTTAGAGCTGACCGACGGTCAGTGTAGTTGTTTGATTTGGCTGTTTCAACAAAGCCATTTGTCCTTCCCTTTCACCTTGGAGAAGGAAGACTGACAGGCTCCTGGTGGTGTTCTGCAGCAAGCCTGATGTTCAGCGGGGGCTTTTGCATACTTGCAAACCCTCCCGAAGCAAGTCTTCTTACAGGATGCGGTGACCTAGGGAGGAGGCATGCAAGGAGAGACCATGTGTTTGCAGCCCTGCGCTGCTGCCCAAGAGCCCTCTCTGCTGGCAGGGAGGACACCTGGGGGCGCAGTGGAGCATGAGCTGAGTGGAAAGTAGAGGGGCAGGGTGGGGACATGGGGCGGAAGAGGAGGTGGTGTGTGAAGGGTGATGCATCTTCAGGCTGGGGTTCACCTGTGGTTTCTTCCCATACTACGCTGATCTGAGCGTGCATGGGGCTCTTTTGAGAGAGGTTCTAGGGGCTGCAATTACATGAGGACCACAGCTTCCCCAGAAAAGGCTTTTAATCTTTGAGGAGGTAAGCTTTGAAGGCTCAAAACTTCAAGGGCAACAGATGATGCCACAGTTCTTTATTTAAATCCGGATTTTCATTCTTCGTTCTAAATGTTCTTCATGTCTAGCAATCTTCTCAGGACTAATTTTCTACCACTTTTAAATATTGTTTTTCTGTGCTTTAAAGTGTTGGAACACAAAGCAATCCCATTTTTTCTTCTGGAAACCTGGAAGAGTTTTGCAAAACTGGGATGCGCCTGTAAATCCATAACCACTTGGTCCTTATGCCCATGGAAACAAGCTGTTCTTGCAGCACTTCCGCAGCACATGCCAGCCTGCTGCCTTTGGCTATGGCCAGAGGACAGTGATATCTTCAGCAGAGCCAGGCCAGCTTTGGTGCTGAGGAACCTCCAAATGAAAGTCACTGGTGTGACCATGGTAGCTGTAAGCATCAGGGTATGGAAAAGGATCTCTTCTGATACAATGACTTGCTGACAGAGAATAAAAGCGAAGTGCAACCAGGAGTGGTTTACATGCACGCAGAAGATATATATTGCTAACAGTGCAGAGGCTCCCATCAGGGCTCTGAACAGGCACCAGAGCTGAACGTGGTGGTTGCTGCTTGTGTCCTGCCAGGGGTGAGATGGGTGCTGCCCACAGGGAACAGATGGAACACAAGCGGGGACATGCTGTCTCAGAGCAGAGCAGCGGTTGTACTTCCTTTTAGATGGCCATCGAAATTGAAGGGTAACTGATTATTCTGCTGCCAGAATAGCAGGACAGTAAGAGGTGAATCAGGCTTGATCACTGCACAGTTTTTACTCATCCGTGGTGATGGGCCTGCCTATTAAAAGCTGGTTTGCAGATATTCTCACATTTGTGTGCCTCAGTAACTGCTGAAGTACACACACGTCTCTGGGCAGTTTTGAACTGTTGGAGCAAGGTTCTGCTCAAGCTCACAAACCCAGTCTCTCAGATGAGCTTGTCAGCATCATCCTGCAACCAGGCAGCCATGGGACTTAAACTGATTTGCACCCTTTGGCGTGAAGTTAGAAAACAGGTGTACCCCCAAATCTGGTTCAGCCCTGCCTGGGCACACTCTTTGTATACCAGTCTAAAGCTGCTTAGTAGTGATTTTTCTGGTAGTCCTGAGGTCATGCTAGGGATGGAATCAGTGACTGTCACTTGCTTCTAAACTGGGATAAACACTGCAGAACCAAAATTGAAACTAGATGATCCTTGTGCTCACTGCTAAGTGCCTGAGAGCACTTGACAGATCCAGTTTCTGTGAGCCTCTTCTGCAGCCCGCAGGACGCTGCGCTCTCTGGACTCTCAGGAATGCAGCAAGAGGCTAGGGAGGCTGAGAGCATAGATTTAAAGAGACCATGTGCAAGAGCTACGTGTAGAAGCAAAACCCAGAAATGCTATCTGCATGCTGCAGTGAGAAAATATTGTAAATATTAGATTTTAAAATTCATCAGAATTGCTTTGGCATCTAGTTGAGCAGACTATATCATTTGCAGTGGCCTCTTGGAAGCGGGTACTTAAGGTTTGTCAAAAGCTCAGTGAAATGAAGGAAGATGCAAAGCAGTTTGTTTTGCTTTGTGTTAGGCCCAGAGGCCACTGTGCCATTTGGTAAGACTGGCTTAACCTATTTTCTCATCTGCAGATTGTGGGCAGCAGGTTAAGATGAGCTTTGTCCTTGTAAAGTGGAGCTCCTGTGCTCTGCACTTTGCAGAGTTAGAGCCTATACCTCGCAGAGAGATGCAAGATGAGAGGAATCGACGACCACAGAAATTTATTTCTTCAGTTTGTACAAAATATTGCAAAATATCCTCAGTAGCTCTCAGACTGATTGGCAGTCATCTCTTTTTGGCAAAAAGCAGCAGTGCATCTTGCCCTTGATTTTTCACCCAGTTTTCCTTGGTGTATTACCATTACAAAGCAGGGAGAAGCAGAGCCTGACATCCTTTTTTAACTACTGATAACCTTCTGTTTTTCCTTTTGGACTCATTTCCCATTTTCCTCTCTGCTTTTTCCATTTTTCAGTATTGTGTCCCGCCCCTTAATGTGACAACACCTGTGCAAGAAGACCTGCTAGGCACTGTGGGCTGTACCCCAGTATCCAGGAGGAATTGCTGCAAGGTCCAGTGATGAGCCTGGCTGTGCCCCGTGCCTGGCAGGAGCTGGGTTTTCCTTGGGGCTGTTTCAGTGTGGATTGGTTGGTAGTTTCAGCTATTTAGTATTGCAGCACGTGTCACGCGTGCTCCTAGCGCAGGTGCTAGGAAGGCTTATGAAGGTCTGCATGGTTTTGTTTGGTGGTGTTTGCTTTAATACTGAAATGAGTGGCCTAGACTTCCAGTGAGCAGGCTTGTACAAACAAATGCCCTTTTCTCATGGGACATGCGCACTGTGAGGGTGGTGAGGCCCTGGAACAGACTGCCCAAGGAAGTTGTGAATACTCCATCCCTTCAGTGTTTGAGGCCAGGCTGGATGGGGCTTTGAGCAACCTGATCTAGTGGAAGGTGTCCCTACCCCTGTCAGGGAGGTTGGAACTGGATGATCTTAAGGTCCTTTCCAACCCTAGCCGTTCCATGATTCTATAATTCTATGTGTGCATTGCCACAGCATTTCATGTGAGCCAAATATGCAGAGGAGTTTCATAAATAGATGTGCATTCATTTCCAAAAGTGATCAAAATATGTCCTTTGATTCAGAAAGTCCTTAAATTCCTGATGACCGACAGCAGGAAGGTTTACAGAGGATCCATGTTTCTGTGTGTATGCTAGGACTTCAGGCTGGCCAAAGCCTTCAAAAGGATCTCACTTTTTTCTAATGCAACTTTCCTTACCTTAAAAAAAACCCAACAACCAAACAACAAAAAACCAAGAATAGTTGAAAAACTTTTCAAATAAACATACACACACCTGGAATTAAAAACTTACCAAGGAGAAATGTAACTTTCAATATAGTGACAAATGAAAATAAAGGGGTAAGATGAAAAGTCCTTGTAGGCACTCATTTGCTCCTAGACAGGGTTGCAGCCAGCACAGGAGCTCCTGACCTGCATGAGACTGCCTGGTCCTCTCCAGTCCCTGGGAAATTCCTCCTGTCACCCTTAATGCCTGGATGGATGCTGCCTACTGGGGCTGCAACATGCCAGCTCAGTCTCAGCTTCCTCTCCAGCATTTGTTCTGTAGCCCATTGAGCTGAGCTGTCTTCTCTGCCCCTTGTAGAAGGGTATGACTGAACCAACCAGCCATTTAAGGGAGCATAATAGTGAATGCACAAATAAGATGCATAATATCTGTCCCAACTTACCCAGTTCCTGTCATTGGGGCAGTTGTGATAGAGCGAAACAAGGCTTCAGGTATGGTCATACTAGTGAGTAGCCCTGAGCCCAGGTGCTGCAGCAAAAGTGTTCAAATAACATGAAGATGGGCTCTGCTGATGAGCAACATCGAGGTGAGTTGTAGTTTAAGGCAGCAGAAGCGCATCAAGAAAAGACAGGAAAAGATGAATAGCAAAAAAGGGGACAAAACACCTTGTTGCATTAAAAGCAGTCCAGCAACAGGCTGTTGTCCATCTGGGCTGAGTAAAGTCATATTGGTTCACTGGATAATGAAGGAGTAAATGGGTATTTTGCAGTACCTGCTGAAGTGTTACAGACATTCTGCTAACTGAATAGGCAAAGGCCAGTGAAAAGCGCTGCACACAGTTGTCCACTTTGCATAACATCTGCGCAGAGGGTGCTGCAGCCCTGTGGTGTTGGGCTTGTTGCTTATGCTGTCCACCCCCCATCTATGTCTGGCATAGGTTCTTCTGGTGTTGCCGCGCGTGGTCTGCAATAGCATGTGCAGTCCCCAGGTATAGAAGGGGAAGTGTGACTTCACACACTTTCTCCTTGAAATGACAGCCCCAACTCTTGGGTGAAGGCAAGGTATCCATGGACATTCACTGTCACCTGTTGCTTCCCTGTGATTGTAGCATAAGAGTCTGTCTCCTGGCAGCATCCTAAACCATGCTGAAAGATGGAAGCTGAGTATCTTGTACCTTGCCCTTCGGACAACCTCATTTGTATTTTAATGAACATGTCCTTGCTTTGCTCTGCCCTTCATTTTGTGGTGCCAGTCTTCTGTCCCACAAATAATTAGGGGAAAATAACCCATGAAGCAAATTATTCACAAATAAACAAACGCCCTTTGACACTAAAAAGAGGAAGTCGCAGTGTTTACAGAGCATAACGACTTGATGAACTGGGGAAAGGGGGAGGGACATTGGGTACAGAACAGAAGGATGCAAGTTTAAAATTTAAAGAAATGCTCTTTGTGTTCTACATATTCAGTGGTCTGACATGAGTTAGAGCGTGCTAATGTCTTTTTCTCGTGTCAAGAAATAAGCTGAATTCCTGCTTTAGCAGATGTTTATCTGTGTCCTTAAAACATGATGTATGATGATTTTTGTGATAATCTGAGAGATCATATGCTGAGATTAAAGCTGTTAAGAGCAAATGTTCAGGCTGTCCATTTGTAGAGACAAGGGTGAAGAGAGGGCTCCAAGAACAGGGGGCTCAAGCAATGGAAAGCTGATGAGAGTCCGGAATTGGAGAGGGGATGCTTGATTAGTTTGGGAGCTGCTTTTTAATTGTTATTAAATTCTTTTTAAAGTTGAAGGTAGGTAGAGGTGCTGGCAGGTTTACTTGTGCTTCCTCAGAATTTTCAAGAGGCAGAGTCTTATTCTGGAATTTCCTGGGAATTCCTTGGTTTCATTAAATATGAAGATTTTCTGGTTTTGTTGACATGCTTACAAGCAGCAAGAGGAAAATTTATAGTCTTGTTTTACTGGGGGATGGATGTTACCCAAATGAATAGGAGTTTCTTTACATTGGCAGCAATGAGTTGCCTGGAAACTCCTTGAGGTTTGGGGTTTCAGGGTTTTCTTTGTTTTTTTAAAGCACATAAAGAAGCACCTACTCAGTGACAGGAGTCCATGAAGGTCTGCTGGCCACACAAGGACTCTCCCAGACCATATAAGCTAAACATAGACTTTGTCAAAGTTAGAAACTTCTTTCAGAAGGTCCAGAAAAGTTCTAGTTGAGGTGAGATTGACAGAGGCAGACTAATTTGGTCTGAAAGAACAAGGTGAAGGTGAACTATGTCGGTGTAGAAAATCTGTTCTTATTACTAAAAATTGATTTTGGCCTTTGCTGAAAGACTAATTTCACCTCCTGATAAATGAGGATTTTGGGTGATTGCTCCAGGTTGGACATGCAACACTTTAAAAGTTCATCAGTGATCTTGATTTGTTTTGACGCGGTTTTTGGCCTATTACTGAGTTTTGTATTTCTGTTTCTTCTCAGTATTTGCTTGCAGTCAGTGTTGCTTGTTGGGTTGAATCCTCACTACTTTGGCAGTTGAATAGTGTTGCCCACAGGTCCCGGCATTGTTCTTTGCTCCTATATAATAGGACTCCAATACTAAAAATGAGATAATAACTATAAATAAGACTCCAATAATAAGAATGCCTTTCTGATTCTGTAGTTAGTTGGGTTTTCTCACTTTTTCTATTGCATAAGACTTATATTTCATTCTGATTTTTAATAATTCTTAAGAGAGAGCATTGTCAAAAATTACCACATTTATTTAGAATACTGTAGTGCTTTTGGCTTCTGTCATTAGGATGGCTTAGTGAAGAGTCTAACAAGAACATAGCTCCCATGACTTGGACAACAGTCTTTACTATCATAAACTAACTTGTTTTCAGAATTGTCCCATGCAGTCTAATGATCTGTTCAAGGGTCAAGCAGAATGTCTGGGTTATGCTCTGCTCTCTCAAATCATACAGTAGGTCCATGTGGGGTTTTTTTTTTGGGGGGGGGGGGGTGGTGGTGGGGGGAATTTCCTCTGTCAGTGTTATTTGTTGAGGGCTTGGTAGCAGAATCGTCTTTAATTCATGCATGTGGCAGACGTTTAAATGTGTGTTTCTGGTGATGCTGGTGAAGAGACACTGAACAGCTGGGGAGGATGATGTGGGGGCTCAAATCAGAACTAATTCACTTAATTGAAAAATTAGGAATCATTCTCTCATTGAGTGGCTGTGAGTTAAAGACAGCGCTCCAGCATGCAGATTGCCTTTCCCAGGTTTTGTATAGTGAAGGCCAAACAGGTTTGCTCTGCTGTCTTTATTTCTTCTGAAACAGTTTCCTGGGTATCATGTCTCATCCTGAACTTGGAGTTGGTTTTGTTCCATTATTTGTTTAGTTATTCTTAAATAAACTCTGGATGTAAAAAAAGTATAAAATGTGACCTGCCCAACTGTATATTCTGGTTCGGTTTGCATTCATATTTGGAAAAGGAAAGAAGAGAGTAACAGAATTTAGATGAACAGATGCCCAGAGCCATCTGCTCTGTTCTTCGTAGTCGTTAAGACGTTCGTAGTACAACAGCATCAAATTGGAACAGCTCTCCTTTCCCTCAAGACTATGCTGGGTGGCTTTAAAGTGAGCACAAAGTGAAGTGAAGATATCTTGTAGGCAGACACAAGCTTCCACTGATTTGCAGTCTGGTTAACATAAACTTAGTACTTCTCAAAAAGCTTATCAATCATTAACCTTGCTGGAAAGCCATTTTGGAGGGGTTTAAACTCAGACACTTGGGGTCCTTCAGGGGCAGGATCGCAGTTTCCCAGGGCTCCCGTAGCCCTGCAGACTGTGTGAATCTGTAGATGGACAGAGCCCAAAGAGACAGTATAAAAATAATGAATCATTAATATCTGGAAGACATAAAGCTTTATTAATAAGAAATAAGTTTCAGCATTTTTGTTTTCTTAGAAAAGTAATTTGCTGTATTTGTTTTATTTTTCCTTTCATTGTCCACTTTTCCCCTGTTGCTCTTTAAGTACCATGAGGTGTTCAAATTTAGGATTGATTTTACAGAAAGTAAGGAAGTTCTGCTGCCGTTCAGGCTGAGAGAAAGGAGAGTAGGGATGTTCTCTGGAAAGGGCTTTTGCTGATTTTGCTAGTGGGTAGGGAAGGTCTGGAACAGCTGAGCCATTGCACAGCTCCTTCCAGCAACATCTCCCATGTAACAAAGAAAACCCCGCTGTGTGCCGGCGGAGACATGGGCACACAGAGGCTCAGTCGTTTTCCCGCTGTCATCCCTCTGGTTAACACAAAACTTAATGTTCAGACTGTCTCCCAGGTCTCATACCTGTGCTTTGCTGGCAGCGTAAGCTGGGGAAAGCCTTTTAAATAAGTATAGGAAGCCTGCAGTTTAAACGACGACGGGTAGGTTTTTTATCATTGGCCACCACCACTCTGCTGACACTGACCAGGGATCCAGCCCTTGACCTCTAGCAGGGTCTGAGTTGAGCAGTGGTAAGTCCTTTTGACAGCCCAGCCAACAAGCACATTTGGAGATCACCTCCTGTTTGAAGCAATGGTTTCTCTGCAGTCCTGGCTGGATTTCAACCTGTATAACTCTGCTCCAGCTGTTTTAAATCCCTCCCCCATGCCACTGGGTATGTTATAAGCCCCTCCTGTTCTGTGGTGCTGCAACATTCCTCTTCCAGTTTCATAGCACCTGCTTGTAAATTGATTTCTAGATCGTCTGTGCCACTGTTTATTAGTTGAGCTGGCTTCCTTGTAATTATTTTGATGGATCTAAATGTGAAAGCAGTAAGTACGTGCGCAGCACCAGTGCAGTGCAGTATCTTCTCTTGGTGTTTATCTGCACCACCCAGCAGGTGGTTGTCACTCCACATTCCTTTTACTGGTGAGGTTTGGGTTCATCCACATTAGTCTGAATTGACCCGCTGCCCCTGTGAGCACATCCTTGTTGGTAGCTGAGTTAGAGAACGGTTCTCCATGAGAAGAAGGGGGAACCGGTGCTCAGCAGAGGTGCAGGGTCCACTCATATCACACAATGGGAATCGGATCTGTTCTTCACATAACACAACAGGCAAGGTAGTACCTTTCCTTCCACAGGTGGCTGTCTAGAGGATTTTATCACAGTGAGTTTATTTTGTGACCTCAAACTTCCACACAAAGTCTGCACCCTTTCCCATTTAATCTCTACTTTCACTTCATATTTGTGGGGTTTTTTCCTCCCTCTTGGCATGTCATTATGTTTTCATTAATGTATCAACAACAGGGAAGCTGTTATGGCTTTGTCCCTTGTATTGTCTTCTACATCTGGACCTTGGAGTTGGGAGATCCTTGAAATCCATATCTTTTATGTGGCTCGTAGGCAGAACCAGATGTTGTACTTCCACCTTGCCTGCAAGTATTTCTCTTCAAGCTCTAAAACAATGATTTCTGGGTATTTTTTTTTTCTTAAACCTGACTGCTGCTAACCCTGTGTTTCTTTAATTAACAGATTAGCTCTACATGAATCCTGTGGCTGACAGCCTGCCCTGTTGTATCCACCGCCTGGCGAGAAAGCTCTGAGGAGAAAGCCGAGGCAAACTACACCTCTGTGACAGTCCATGGGGACTGTACCAGATCCTCTAAGATCTGCCAAGCTTCCCCTGGTCACAGCTTCTGCGGAGGAGGCCCACCTGGGAGACCTGCAGCCTGCTAAGCACCAGCCCCAGCTACCCAGTGGAGAGAAGGCCAGCAATGGCTTCCCATGCACGCCATCCAGCTCTGCTGGAGTTTGCTTGTCTGACCTGAAACACACAGTGGCTGCCGGCACACAGAGGTGTGAGCAATGCTGCGAGGACGATGCTAGCCAGCATGAAGCCTTTCCTCCTGGAATCTCCAGCAAAGCTGTGGAGGGGTGTCCTGTATCCATAGAGCCTGCTGAACCAGCAGCAGCAGCACCCCCTGCAGCAGGAGCCCCCTTGTCGGGGTGCGGGCCAGAGATGATGCCAGCCCCACAGAGCTCCCGGCAGTTTGTGCAAGGCAGCCAGGCAAAAACAAGCTCCCTAACACAAATAGATGACTCTGTCCTGAAACCTCAGGGGGCTGATGATCAGCCAGCACTTGAGGTGTTAGATTATCCTTCCCCAGGCGACCCTGTCAGGGGTAACGAGTCCTGTCCTGCTTCTCAGGCAAACCTTCTGCAAAGAGGGGAGAAGGACAGGGGAGCGGAAAAGTCAGCAAGGCACACAGAAGCTGCCCTGGGGAGAGACCCACAGACCAGTTCGGAGGCAAAAAGTGGGGCTGCAGACACCACGCAGTTGCATCCCACAGATAAGACTGAAGAGGTGCAGAGCAGCAAGGCACCAGCCCAGCCTAGCCACGAGAGCCAGCATCCCGTGCACAGCGCGGACCCTGGGCTGGGGAATCCAGCCCCTACCCAGCTCTCCAGATTCAGAGAAACAGGTACAATGACGGTTCAGGCAGAGAGCAGCTCTTTAACTCAGGAAGCAGTAAGCAGGACATGGCGAGATGCTGAGGTTCAGGCCGTGGCTACTGTGGAGAGCAAATCGGCCTCCACCAGTCCCAGCATCCTTGCTGCCTTCCTAAAAGGGAATCCTCCTCCCGAGGAGAAGGAAGAGCTGCACATAATTTACCAAGGAGGGATGGGGCTGAGCCAGTGTGAGCTTACTGACAGTTTATCTTCACAGCAGAAGTCCCCATGTTCTCCTGGTATCACGTCAAAATCGACTGTTGTTATGGATGTGACTGCTTCAGCCCAAACTGAGCCTGTCAAACTCTCTGGGGTCCCATCTGCTGTGGTGTCTCCACTGTCAGCAGATAATGCAAAACCTGTTCTCCCCATGTCCCCTGCAGCCATTACCTCCCAAGAGACATCTGTGGGTAATGGTGAAATGATAAGTGCAGCCCATGAAGGCAAGGGTGCTGCTCAGCTGCCAGTGGATGCTCCAGTCCCATCAAAACCCATCCCTGTTGGGCAGCTTGCAGTTGACTCCAGTAATCAAACTCCAGCACAGTCTCGGTCTGGTGCTGATGAACCAAGCGCCACTTCTGCTGCTGCTGCCCCAGGAAACCAGAGCAATGTGCAAGATCCTGTCCATGATGCACGAAGCAGTCAGTTATCTTTACTCTGTGGTACTGACAGAGAAGTCAAGGAGAAAGAGGTCCTGGGCAGCTCTGAGCAAAAGCCTGCACAAAGTAAGGGTTTGAGTCAAGGGGAGGCTATTCCTAATCAATCCATGGTAAAACCAAAGGAAGAAATCTCAATGATGCTTGATCCTAAAGGAGAGATGAATGTTAGCAGCCAGCCTGCTGCTGTCCACATAAAGGCGTCCTCAAAGGATGCAGGTGAAAAGGAGAGCAGAAGCCACGCAGACATTGGCCAGGCTCAGACGGTCGGGAGCCAGAGCCTGCAGGCAGGACTGATGCCTAAGTTGAGTGTGAGTTCTGCACATTCCACCCTTTCTTTGGAGACATCAGCAGCTCCCCAGCAGCAGGGCCTCCATGCCAAGGAGTCCAGACACGAGCTTCACGCAGCAGCTCATCCTGCTTCAGCTCAGGCCTTACCAAACCCAGGGGAAAACAAAAAGCATCCCACCCCAGCCATGGAGGCAAAAGTGCAAGTGAAGCAGTCCAAACACGTCAGGGATGTTGTTTGGGATGAGCAGGGCATGACATGGGAGGTTTATGGTGCTTCCCTCGATCCAGAATCCCTGGGAATTGCCATCCAGAACCACTTACAGAGACAAATACGGGAACATGAGAAACTGATCCGGGCCCAGAACAGTCAGACCCGGAAATCCATTTCTTCGGATACATCCTCAAATAAAAAACTGAAAGGGAGGCAGCACAACATGTTCCAGTCCATGCTGCAGAATTTCAGGCGTCCCAATTGCTGTGTGCGACCTGCTCCCTCTTCTGTGTTAGACTGATGTGGTTTGCAGGGGTGCGTAGATGTTTCTGATGGTAGAGAGAATCCCTGCCCTCAAGTCTTGAGTCCTGCTGTTGTGTTATTGGGGTTGTGATGAAGCAACAGTGGAAAATTGTTCCCGTTTGTTTTATAAGTAGCCATGCGCTCCATAATGCCGTTATTATTGCCACAGCTGGTGTGTTTTCACTTTACGCCCCCATTCCAGCTACTGTCAGGCACTTAGCAAAAGCACAAACTTAAATTGACACCTTGCTGCAGAGAGAGCAGCACCTTCTGATACAGCAAGAAGCAGAGAGATTGTCATAAGTATTATGGGAAGTTATTTGTGTGCATCACGAGGTCTTACACAAAGGGGTGGGCTGGGGGAAGCCAGATAAGGTGAAGCTAAGGTTCAACAGCTGTAAAGAACTAATGCAAGACAACTTTCCTGGTAAGTTCCCCACACTGAGGCAAGTCTGAAAAGGTTATGGACATCGATCCCTGAGCAGTCTCACTTCTATGGAGACTGCAGGGCATTGTTCTCCTGTAAGCCCCAGAGAGCAGGGTCTTCCCCTCCCGTTGAAATGGAGAGCCAGGCAAAGAGTGAGGAGTAAGGCTGAAGGATTAAGTCAATGGGATTTTTATGGCTAGAAGGGAAGGTGAGAGGGTGATATATTCTGTGGGCTTTGTCTCCCCAGGCATGTTTAAAGTGTAAGCAGGCAATGCACACAGGGCAGGCAAGGCGCGAGAGAGCACATCAGTAGATGTACCTGCATCCAACAGTGCAGTGCCCTCTCTCATGTTGTGGCACTCCAGCCAAGTCTTTCAAAAGCAGTGAGCCATTACAGCTCCTCAGCTGGGGTGGGCAACCCCTGCTCCCAGCCTCCCGTGGTGCTGAGCACCTCTCATCCAAGTCACTCTTCAAAGTGATGCAGATCTTTTTTCTCTCTCCAGAGATACACAGTACAATATTCCCATAGGAGCAGGCTATCCTGTGCATCTGGGTCCAAGAGCCTACATGTCTAGTGTGTTACACTGATTTCCCTTTTCTCCTTTAAAGTCCTTAGCCAACTCTACTTCTTTTGCAGTATTTTGGTGCTTTTCTTGCTGCCTTTCAGAAACTGAATACCATTTATTTAGCCTGTGTGGTTTTTGTTTTCCCTAATGCTCTCTATATTATAAACCATTATATTGTTAACTTGAAACATTTACATTACGGAAGTACTGAAATCTTGAGACAATCTTTGATGTATTTCTAATGTTAGAAAAGTTGTAGAAACTGATAATAAAAGGTAGCTTAGTGACTGTTCCTCCACAAGTGTGATATACAATAATGTCTTAAATGTACGTTGGTCACATTTCTCAACAATAATAAGTTTCGACCTGTGAAATGTGTTTCCCACTTGCTTTTTATTCTGTCCATTAGAGTTCTTGATGGGAAGCTGGGGAACTCCTGCGTTTTGTAGAAAATTTAGGTTTCAATCCGACAAAGCACTACGGATTTGGGTACTGTAATTCTGCAGAGTACTAGAGTTAAATAGGCATTATTTTTATTCCATTAAAGGTTTTTCATGAATCATGATGATAACTTATTTCTGTCTGTAGTACTGCACACCTGACTTACTCTGTAAATCTCACAGGTTTCCGCAGTGTAAATGGGTATTGATATCTTTTTTTCTTCTTTTTCTGTAAAGCAGACCTTAGGTGGTCTCCTTTTACTTAGGAGGCTGGACTTTTTTGAGTGTATCAACTGCCAAGCCTTCAAAGCAGCTGTTTGGGGCAATTTTTCCCCAGCAGAGAGGTAAAATACTGTAAGATACAATATTTTAACCCAGTTCAATGAAAGGTGTTGCCCATAGACATTGTATTGAATTGACTCCTAGGTTTTGTCTATATTTGGAGGCTTTATGGCACATTCTTGTTCCATTTCTGTATATTATTTTGAGTCCTCTCCCACTTGATGCTGAGTTGTTAATTCTGAAATACCACATTGGAGAGTGTCTTCCCACCTCTGCCTGCAGGAGGAAAGTCTCATGCCTTTTTTCTGTTAGTACTACTGTTTCCGTCCCCTCCCTAGCAGTGTCTGAGATGTGAGAGTCACATGAAGTTTTGTACGGGATTAGCATTGGCAGTATCATTAGGTCAGGTTAGTTGACATGTTTGGTGTCTCTTACCACTTTGCATCTGTCAGCCCTGAAGAGGTTCCCCAAGTTGTCTGCAGTGTTTGCTGTGTCCTGTCAGGTCCAAGGCTTTTTGCTTCTCCTTTTGCCTACCTTCTGCCTCTTCCCTCACTAGCTGCTGCCCAGCCTGTCTTCCCGTGAAATGATGTCCCTTGGCTCAGCTTGCATCCTTCTTGCCACTGTCTCCCTCACTTGTACCGTTGTGAGCCAGCTTATTCTGAACTGTCCCTTTGCAAGTATGCTTGGTCTGAATATATAAATGGATTGTCATATTTTTTTCCAGAGGAGAATAAATGGCTGTCACGCATTCACCAATTTCCACAAACTTTATCCTTTAGCTTAAGCTCTCCAAAATATTTCTAGCATATGGGTATGAGTTTCTTTCTTGAACCAAACTGGGTTTGGCAATGGATGAGCAGGGTGCTGGGCCAGCACTAGAATTAACTCTTCTTTGTGAGGAATGGGAGATCTGTCCTTGTTTCCTGCAGCTGCTTCCAGCTGTGAGTCTTCAGCACACACACCTCCCTCCCTATCCTAAACGATCTTTCTTTCAGGAAGTTCTCATCAATACATCTATACTGCAGAACACCAATGGGCAAGTTACTAAGTGGATGCATCATAACAACTGCATGAGCATAACTGGAAACAACATAGCAGTCAGCAGAGTGCTGTGCTTTTGTACTCTGGTAAATACAAGTGCAAAGACAAACAGCAGAACGTCAGTGATGCTGCCTGCTGGGCACAGAAGTCACGCAGAGGTGCATTTGAAGCTGCACAATAATGTGCCAAAACCCAGCACACAAAAACAAGTCAATAGTCACCAGTGCATCTCATGGGAAATACTATAGGTTTTCACTTTGCCTTGCTTAGGGCAGACTGTAGGCAACCTGTTAGTTTAACACTATGCTTTCTCTTGCATACAATCTCTAGATAACAACGTAAATCCTCCTGGGGATGAGGCATCTTTCACCAGCAGCAAAACAGAACCATGATTTGGGTAGCAAACAGCAAATAATTCTGCATGTGAGTGGTCTTGTAGCAGTCAAGAAAGACTATTCTTGTCAAAAATGGAAGAGTGCTGGACACAGTAGTATGGCAAAGGGGAGGGGGAGATGATCAGTGTTCCACCACTACCCTCTTTTTCTCTGCCCAGTGAATCAGAATCATGCCGCATTGGTTGGATGGTTAACAACCAAGGAAATCCATTTAGGCTAATAAAAAGAGGATTCAAAACAGAAAGTACATTGTCATTCCCAAGAGTAAATCTGTATGGAAAAAAAACCTCAAGAGAAACCTCTGTTGCAACCTAGCCAGCTGAAGTAACTCTTAAATTCTGTTTTTTACAAGACAAGAAATTTTGGGAAACAAGCTAATTGTCAGGAAAATCTTCCGTGTTGGTTGGATCTTCTGGGAAGTTTGACATGGCCAGAGCCATTAATAAAAGTAGTGAATGAGAATGGAAGAGTTACTTCTAATTTCACTGTAGGAGCATGAGACTAAGCATGTTTTTCAATGTTTAGAATTATAGAATCATAGAATAGTTAGGGTTGGAAAGGACCTGAAGATCATCTAGTTCCAACCCCCCTGCCAGGGGCAGGGACACCTCCCATTAAACCATGTCACCCAAGGCTATGTCCAACCTGGCCTTGAACACCTCCAGCGATGGAGCATTCACAACTTCCTTGGGCAGCCCATTCCAGTGCCTCACCACCCTCACAGTAAAGAATTTCTTCCTCATATCCAATCTAAACTTCCCCTGTTTAAGTTTGAACCCATTACCCCTTGTCCTCTCACTACAGTCCCTAACGAAGAGTCCCTCCCCAACATCCCTATAGGCCCCCTTCAGATATTGGAAGGCTGCTTTGAGGTCTCCACACAGCCTTCTCTTCTCCAGGCTGAACAGCCCCAACTTTCTCATCCTACCTTCATACGGGAGGTGTTCCAGTCCCCTGATCATCCTCGTGGCCCTCCTCTGGACTTGTTCCAACAGTTCCATGTCCTTTTTTTGTTGAGGACACCGGAACTGTACACAATACTCCAAGTGAGGTCTCACGAGAGCAAAGTAGAGGGGCAGGATCACCTCCCTCAACCTGCTGCTCACGCTCATTTTGATGCAGCCCAGCATACAGTTGGCTTTCTGGGATGAAAATACCAATACAAATCCTGAGTTGAAGGAGAATCTTGTTGCAGGCAATTTGCAATATAGTCCCGGATTTCGTAGGAGACTTTGACATTCACCAGTTGCTTGGTGTCTGCCAGCTTTGTGTTGCTGTGGGCACAAGTGCTGAAAGCCTGCCTCGTTTCTGCTGATTTGGTTTGGAAAAAAGAGTGTGGAAAGAGCTGGAGGGACAGGGAGGAGAGTATCTGCCTTCTCCATTTCAGAGGAAGAAAACCTTCTTTTGACTATACGAGACAAGAGGGAGGGACCAAAAGAGAAGTAAAAAGAAGCTGATGTAGATGCCTCACAAGGAATTCCCAATCCTATGTCTATAAAGCCAGCATTTTGCCCATTTGCTCATTCTGAGCACACACTTTTTTCATATTGTCGGTGTCCCATGGCTTTTAGGAAAATTAACATTTCTAAAGGCTGTATATTTTGCTGGTGTGTATAGATATATACAAATACGGTTTAAAAAAACACTAGGCAAACAACCTCAGTTTATTACTGCCACTACCACCTAAGAGCTTGTAAAATGCACTGTTTGGAGAAGTATAATCAAGGGACACAGAAAAGGTGAATATATGCTCTAAAGATAACACTAGTTTTTATCTTGAATTTCATTTCTATGTTGAAGTGTTAGAAGTGAAAATCTGAATGAAAATCAGTGTTGAAGTTGATGAAAAATTCAAGTGGGCTGCCACTGGTTTTCAGTTTGGAAACCTGATGAAATTTGCCATACCAGTGTTTCATTACTTAGGTCAGTATATACAAGGTTTCTATGGAACTACAGATGTTATTAGCTTATTAGCTTTGTTGTCTTGTACTGTGTCTATCCTTCTACACCACTGGAACGGCTGCAGTGTTCTCTTATGAGCCTAAATTATCCCACTTGAGTCAGTGTAGATGCTTAAAAGAATGGACCCAAACTGAAATTGGTATCATCCTTTTAATGTGGATTTTGCATCAACTCGTGGCAAGAGAGATTTGCAATGTTTAGCATTCTTTCATCATTCAGGCTTCTTTAAAGAAGAAAATTATGTTCTTGCTGAGCCAAATCGCATAGAAAGGAAATATTTTTTCCTCTAGGAGAACATTGACTGTAGGTAAGCTTGTGTGTGCCTGTGTCTGTTTAAAAGGAGTGAGCAAGTATGCAGGTCTCATGCATTACTCATACCCCAAGATAAAGTTTTTTCCCTTTGCCCTTCTGACTGACTGCTGGAGGCTTAGCATTTTCCACAGCTTTGAGTCAAGTTAAATCACTCTGCAACACAGAAACAATGATTCTCTCCTTATGGGGTTTCTAAACAGCTGTAGCTAAAAAACCCACCAGCTAGCCAGTCTCTGTGCCTAGACTTTAAGCAGAAGGTACATAGGCTGGGGTGTGCAGAGATGTACACTGGTTCTTGAGCTTTGTGGAAATCCACACAGAGCAGTTTCTGCACACAAGACTATGTGTGACAGCAAGCATTTGAGCTCATTAGGACTAGAATCACGACAACTGAGTCCCATTTGAAGTATCAGATCTTAAGTTTTTGTTAGCTTTCTGCTTAGACCGACACTCTCTGGAGTTGAAATAGATTACCATTCTGCCAGCAAAGTCTCCAGCACTCGTCTGCTGCAGAATATGAGTCTCTCAGATGCTTCTCAGGAGCTCTGTTACAGTAGGCAATCCTTCTGCTGGAGTGTCCTCCTGGCATTTCCCTTAGCCCAATTCATAATCAATAGTTTCAAGTACATGAAACACAACTTCAGACGTTGCTCTGAGGAATTTGAGTAAAATGGAAGAGAAAGATCCATGTGTTCATGGTACATAAAATCACATCTGAAGTTAGGTCTCCATTGCACAGTGAAAAGTGTTGGGAGTTTCTACCCAGAGTTAAAGGGAGAGAGAGTAGGTGAACTTTGAATTCCTGACTGTTGCAAGCACCACAAAAATGATGGCCATGAATCAGTCAGCAGCAGCAGAAAACCACCTTGGGGGCTTCTAATGACAATTAATATTATCGTGGCTTTATAATTTTCTTAGTTACACTGACTGAATGTGATGTACTGTACAGAGTAAAGCTAGTATTAGGCTTCCAGGTGTGCTGTGGCATTTGAGACATAGCAACAGAGGTTTGCATGTGACAAGTCTTACAGTGGTACTAAAACAATGTTACCCACCCAATCGAGTCCCTTAGGAATTTAATGTTTTGCTGATTTACTTCTCCTGGTTTCCATGCCAAGTACAATAAAATGAACACTGTCTTAACTGTTCTGGGTCTCTGTTTGTAGGCTGATGTGGGGAAAGAAAGGACTTTCAAGTGTGGCCATTCTGGCTAAATCCGTGAATGTAACACAGAGCGGCTACGAAGGGCTTTCTGAATTCAGGCCTAAGACCTGGCACCCTGCAAAGCTTAGTGTGGTAGAAGCCATCATGTGTTGTCCCTGCCAGAGAAGATACCCATCTGCTTCCTTCTGTATAAGTGCTGTTGCCTTTTCAGAGCTGTTTGTGAGCCCAGGCTTTTCTGCGGGGCTGATACTCTACCCTTTCACATGAATGCACTGTGCCTTTCAGAAGCCCATTTCCACACAGCAACACATC
The DNA here is from genome assembly GCA_028858755.1 of Ara ararauna. Lineage (NCBI taxonomy): Eukaryota > Metazoa > Chordata > Aves > Psittaciformes > Psittacidae > Ara > Ara ararauna. Next base: position 50,527,653 of record CM054376.1, on the reverse strand, counting down.
ATTCATCCAGCTCAGCAACCCCGGAGTCAAGGTGGAAAGGGCAATGTTTTAACCCTGAGGTGCTACTGCTGTAGTAAATTGTCACCACTATCCAGCAGCATGCCTTCACACCATGCAGAAAGCCGAGAGCATCAGCATCAGAGTAACCTGATGCATTTTCCTCCCCCAAAAGAAATAAAGCTTTGACTTATACTGCAAAAAAGCATAAGATAACAGACTATGGCAGTGAAGTACTTTGAAACAGCAGCGTTACATGTATGGTATTCCATGTGCCTGTCTACACCTAGAAGGCATGAGGACCCCACCTTGGTGTACTCTTTCCTACAGCAAGCAGAGAGGAGTGGAACCGACACTGAGATAATGTGGTTGCACGGTGCCTCTGCTACCAGGGACATGCTGCCTGGAGCCATCTTCCCAAAACCAGTTGTTTCCTTTGCTGTGTCTCTGTACTTGTGGTTGGCTGCTAGGGTTCGGGCTACTTCAACTAACTGCCCAGTGCTTTGGGCAATCATGCAGGGTATTTTATTAATGAGCTTTGCTGGATTCCTTGTCATACAGTTCAGGTTCGTGCATGCCAGTGACTGCCAAAGATTAGTCCCAAACCTAAACTGCCAGGAGCAGGGTGTTTCCCTACAGTAGCTGTGTTCATTCAGCTGTGTGCCACAGTTGGCAAGCTCTCTTAGTAGGCAGGAAAACTGGGGTGTCCCTTTCCTGCTTCAGCCCTGTGGTCTTGCTATAGTAGGTGAAAAGCTAGAGAGCTCCCACAGGACTGATGCAGCAGAAAAAAGACAAGTGCAGAAAGCATTCTATCATCCTATCAAACCAGTGCACATTTTCCATCTGTCACAGATTTTATATCTCATAACATAGCAGTTTCAGGGATATAGTGCCTTCATGTATAAAGAATAAGTCTGGCTTCTTCATGCGTTAGCTGATATACTAGGGATGTGAGCTTTCCAACCACAGCACAATGTCCTGGGTATCTGCTTTGCTTCTTTAACCATCTAAAGAAACAACCATGCCTTTAGGGATTCAAATGCCATGTAAACCACTTTGTAGATGGTGGCAGTACTGTGAGTGGAAAACTTAAGATTTCTCATCAAATTTCAAATTACTCCTTTGAGAGCCATCAATGGCAAGTTTTGCTAGCCAATGTTTTATAAAATAGGCACTTTAATCTGCAACTGAGTAGATAAATTTGGCCTCATTTGTGAGAAGTGGAGGGTGCTGTTATCTCCTCTTGAGAGACTTGTGGATGCTTGGTATCTCCACAAAGAAAGCCACTCTTCTTGAGACCTATACCCAGTGTGAGAGTAGGTAACTCATTGTAGGCAACTCTGAGGAGTAATGACAGTCTGTGTGCTTGGACCAACAGAAAGTTGCCAGGGCAAATTAGGAAATGGTTAACTGTATGGTATGCCCCATTGCTACTGGTATTTCAGCAGCGAGGGTACCACTGCTTGCATCGCAGAGCACCCTACTTCCTAAATCATTGTTCTTTGCACATACAAGAGTCGTATTAAGTGGGATCAGCAGCTGAGGAGAGTGTGTGCCAGCCTGCAAAGGAATTTGCCTTTGCTGTGCCATGTTAGCGATGAATTAACTTTGTTTAAAAAAAAGAAAATGTTTTGTGATAGCGTGCTGTGGACTGCAGCACAAGGGAGGGATTTGGGTCATTCATGCTGAGGTTCGTCTTAATTCCATAATTCTATTTATTTCTTTTCCTAATTAGAACCCTGCTCATGGCAGTGCTTTCTCCTCTAAATCCACTTATATAATACCAGAAAGACATAAGCGAGCTGAGCAGTTAAGAATGCGTTTCTCACAGGCGGGTGGAAAATACCCTGGTAGGTAGAGCATGACTGCTCAGCACCCACCTATTCCTTGGTGCCTGCTGGAAAATGGCTGGTGTGTAGGAATGGCTGCTGGGTTCTGCACACTCCTCACATCCGTGCTGAGCTGCGGACCGCTGGGCTGCATCACCTTGGGCTCGGGAAGGAGGAGAGATGATGTCTGCTCAGGAACCAGCAGAGGTGAGGCCATCCTCGAAGCTGCTGTTCCCATAATTTGAGAGCACCTCATGTCTCTTCCCTCACCATTGTGTCTCTTCGTTTTTTAAGGACACTTATTGACCTATTAATTAATGAGACAAATTTCTTAGGTTTATTAAATCTTCAGCTAAGGGAAAAGCCTTTGGGGAGATACTGGCTCCATGCATTGGGTTACTCACCCTTGCAAAATGCCTGGGCTTCCATCAGGTTTTGGATTCGAGTGCCTGCTCCGTAGGCAGAGACTGGTGGACAGACTTCCCTGTTTTTGCCTCGCTCCAGCAGAGAAGGAATGGGGAATAAATAGGGTTAGCACTTGCTCAGGCCATATCTAAATGTCTCCCTGCACCCGATGTGACTGTATCTTTATATATACCAGCTATTTAAAGCAGAAATGCTGGCTAAGAAAGCTGAGAGACGTATGGCCATATGCAGTTAAGGAAGAAGCTGTAATGAGATGAGTCCTATAAACTACCTGAGACAAATGTAAATGGGATATATGCTCCAATCTTGATTAATGATGTGAAATGTTCTTTATTACAGGTTTGTCTCCTTGCTTTTACTAATGTGGCTCTGCATGCTTATACATCCCTCTGTTGGGAAAGTTTTCCTGGTACTAACCCTAACTTCCCTGTGTCACAGCTTGTGCTACAGCAGGCTCTACCTCCTTTGTCCACCCATATTAAGCAGTGCTTTCTCTCCTCCCAAACTCACCCAATTTTCCTGATGCTGAAGGACTGTTTGGAATAGCACAATGATATTAATAATAAAATGCTATTAATGTATTGCAAGCAGTTGGTTGCTCACTCTCATCTGCTTTTCACTTTTTGGGTGTTGCTAGCAACTGTTCCGCATTTCTTAGCATGAGTTCCTGTGCTCTGGGGATATATCCTGAGATATCAAATTGAGTGCAAACAACACAGCCAGTACATGGCTTCTGCTCTCTGGAGTGGACATAGGTGAATAGCTTCTTCCCCATCTGCCACTCATCTCTCACATCTCCCTCTGCCCTTGCAAAGCCAAAGCCGGGATCTCTGGCCTGTTCCTCCAAGGCTGCACAGATAGAGCAGAAAAGAGTCACATTTCTCCACTGGATATTTTCCCGAGATGGCACACTTCCCACAGGCACAGAGCTGCAATAACCATCTCATAATGTCCACTCCTTTGCTTGCAGGGAGAAAATCTGTCCCGTTTCCTTTGTGCGTATCCTTTCTAGCCTGGCTTACATACAGGCCAGAATAGCTTCTGCAAACTAATTGGCAGCACTTCAGAGGGAGCGTACAAAATTGAGGGCAGTCCCTAAACAGTCCTAATGTCTGCTGAAACAGAAGCTGGAGCTTTTGTATAACCTGCCCCTGACAAAAAGAGAGTTATATGGTGTAGCTTACAGGGTTTTCTTTATAGCTACACTTGTGGGGGTTGTGTCTAGCTTCAGCATAGTTGGTCCTTTCCATCTCCAGTGCAGGCTAAAAAAGAAAAAGCAAAAAACTGCATTGAAGCCTCCCTCTACTGGGGCACACGTCTCTCTTTTATTCATCCAGTGCATGTAGTAGCACAATGTGCAGATTGCTCTTTCCTGACAGTCTCCTCTGATCACACAATTTTCTACCATTGCAGGGCATCCAACACAAGCTCCAGAAGAGCTTTCATGTTTCTTTGTTTAGCAAGTTTTGCTTGAATGAGTTATTTGGGTCTTTCAGCACTGTGGCTTATTTCCGTAGAAGGTCATATGCCTAATCCAATCCAAAAAACCCAACTACATGTCCAGATGCCAGAGGGAAAAAAAGTTTTGTTTCAGTGATCCTGTCCAAGAACATATCATGTGCAACAAACAATGTGATTGGGAGGATCGCCACAGCACAGAGCTTGCTTTGATAGTAAAAAGAAAAGAGGAAGAGATGGACTGGTTTAAATGCTGCTTTTCCTGGGATGCTCCCCACCTTTCCAGGTCAAAGAGTTATATTTTGCAAGGTTAAAACAGTTCAGTTTGGCTTTCAAAAATCAAGTGATTGACATGTTTTCCAAAGTGTTGCATTTTGGATGAAAATGAGCAATAGCTCATTTAAAGTAAAATACCCATTTGGATGAAAAGCTTCTCAGCAGCTTTCCTGTAAAACTTGTTCCTATCCAGTGGTCTCGGCAGATTGAGCCTTGTCATGAAGGACAGTGAGAATGGAGGCTCCCATATAGCCACCTTTGCAAGCATCAGGTGTATTGGTTGTGTGCACTAAGCTCAGGAGGCAGTAGAGGCTCTGCCAGGTGAGCACAAGTGCTCATCATTACTTAAGCTCAGTGAGCAGGAGGAGTTGGGAGGAGAGAATCTAAAGATGGTTGGTGAAGGTGTAGTGAGTTGTAATAGAGACCTGGGTATAAGAGTGGACAAGGGTCCTTCTCAGACTAGATTGGAAAGTCTCTGGCAGTGGTTTGGGAAGACTGTTCAGCCTGTTGGACATCTGAGGGTTACAGGGGAGCTGCAGGTAAGGTGTGGCATTGAACTCTTGTCTGTGTGGTGATTTTATTCAAGGTTGGTTCAAAGGTTTGTGAAACTTGAATCTCACAAGTGGAGAAGATGGAAGGCTCAGGTTGAGAGGAGGAGCTCTGAGATGGGGCACTGCACTACATGGAGTGCATAGTGTTACTAATGTATAGCAAGGAAAAGACGTAGCTTCTGGGAGAGGATTTGATTCTCTGTGCAGAAATGAAGTGGTTTGAGATGCTTTGCAAACCAAGAGTAAGAGCAGATAGAGTTAGATCTAAAGAAAAGAATGATAGAAGAGGTAAAGATGCATTAGCCAGGGCAGCTTACAGAGTGCAAGGTGGTACAACTGTCTGGACTTACCAGGGAGGCGAGCAAAGCTTTGTAAGGTCAGGATTTCCCCCAGAGGTTTTATTGTTTCTCTCTCTTTCTCCTGCTAAGAGACAAACAGCTGCAAAAAGATATATGAAGTTGCTGGTCAATTGTTTACCTTTAGTTTATGTTGGGTTTAATGGGAGAAAAATATGTTGACTGGGCTTTGATAGCTAGAAAGGGCAGATGTAGTTTGATTGGGTAACCTTCCAAAGTACTAGAGAAATACAACCTGAAAGCTTTTATGTATATGAAAAGGTATTGTCAACAGGCTCTTTTTTTAGCATTAAGGCTTCAATAGAAGAATGAAAATGTGCTCTGGTAATTTGAATGTCCTTGGCAAGTTATATGGGGTTGCCATCTTCAGACCTCTTTTAAACAGAGCTAAATTACTCTGGTAGCTCTCATCCTAGCTCTGCCTGCCTTGTTTACTGGGGACCAAAAATTGCCTGCAGGTACACACAGCACACATTGATTTTAATGTCACACTAACACACTGCACACAAACACCGTAATGGTTCTTGAGAGCAGCACTATCCATGCTGTCACATGGATATTTAACTCTTTCTCATCTTGTGCCTTTGTAGCCACCATTTCTTGGGGGGGGGGGGGGGGGGGGGGGGGGGCGGGCAGCTGGTGAATAGATATGAGATTTAGCTCTCCAAGCTGCAAAGCTTACTTTGAAGTTGTGCCTCCAGCATAATCCATGCAGCTGAATGCCTTAGACCTGCAGGTATCTCTAAACCATTTCTTGCGGTGCAAATTAATATCTGACTGAAGAATCAATTGTAAAGCCACAAAAGACTGTTGGCAATAATTGTGTGCAAATTTTTGTCCTCCCCTGCTGTTAGCTATGGCATAGCATGGACAAGCTGGGAAGAGTGAAGGTCGCTTTGTTTTGGTTCTTTTCTCTGTAAGAGCAAAAGGGTAAGCTTCTAAGTGAAGCAAATCAAATCTTTTTCCATTCCTAACTTCTAATGAGCTGTCAAGCTTGATAGGAACCAAGAGGAAACAGCTAATCTTGGCAAGACTCTTGCACTGCAAAGCTAATCATCCCCTCTGGAAATTGTCTATACAGCTATGCAGCACATGATGACCAAGTTTACATCCTCCTTGATAAGCTGTTTCAGCAAACTACAGACTAAACTGTGTTTCAAGCCCAGGGGAGTCGGAAGCGTTACATAAAGTAGAGCTTGCATATTACAAACAGCAAAACGTGGCACAAACCAGAACACCTGGTAAGTGTGCTTTTTGGAAAAGGAGATACCTTCACCCTTCTGAATACCAGCAGCCATGGGTCAGGGCTGGCGCACTTAAAGTCTGAGCTCTTCCTCCTCCCAGGATGAGCTTTCTGGAAAATTTTGTGAATGGATGGCTCTATCCTAAGGAAACCAGTGAAACTTGAAGACAGCATCTATCAAGCATGACTTTGTAGGTCATGGTGATGTAGTGCTCACATACAGCCTCTTGCTCACAAGAGCAATGAATTTTCAGTAAAGAGGGCAAATATTGGCCCATGATGTAGTTCTTGTACATCTTGCTCTAGTAAGACACCTTCCCTCAGTAGTGTTCTCTTTGCCTACTGAACCAGCAAGGGAATGGTTAGTCTCAGGATTGTGTCACTTGTATGAATTGCGAACAAAATGGCCAACCTGGCAATTGTGAAGGCAGTTTCAATTCTTACGTGCTTAGACACCACTTCTATTGTAGGCTATCACAAAGCCATCAGGCAATAAGGAATCTTGGGCACTGCTGTATAGGTAAGTTTTGGCTGGTGATCTAGATGCCCTAGTACTAGTCTTCTAAGCCTTGGCCTTAATGTCTGAAAGAGAAAGGCTTCTGAATCTTCTAATCATCTGCCATATTTAGAGTCTTTCCTTCCATGTCACTGGAACAAATGCCTGCACCCTCTGTCGCCTCCAGTCTAAGAGAACATTTTTCTCTACATGTGCCAATAGCAGGGGAGCCAGAAAATGCTGCAGTTGCACTGCAGGACGTTTTACAGCTTCTGTACTGTGCCCAGGCATTTTAACCCTACTGACTTCAACACGCAAGGTGCTCAAGGATGGTTTTGGTTGGGTTTGTTTTGGGTGTTGATTGGGTTTTGGGCTTGTTTTTATTTGTTTCGTTTTTTTTTTTTTTAAAGCCACTCTGCTATTGATCAGCTCATGGCCAGGACAGCCATATAGAGTCCACAGTGGGACAATGCTGGCTGGCGTTGAATAGTGTCAGTGCCAGAGTCTAAGAATGTTGTCCAACTAAACCACTTGGGAGTGTTTCAGGCAAGACCAGTAAGCTCTAGCTCAGTCAGCTAGGTACAGACATCAGTTAACATGTTTCTGTGGCATATACTAGACAGACAATCTGCTCAGGTGATGAGGAGGGTCCCTTCTGGTGATAACACCTGCACATCTGCTTTTCATTGGGGTTTTCTATGTCTCAAAGGACATGACCTTGCAGAAAATGGTTCATTTGAGAAGGTGTGCTTTCTTGCCTCCCACAGACCTCTACAGTGAGAAGAGGCCTCCAGGTTGGGTCCCCAGCAAGTGGAGGCAAACAGCCTTTCCATCCCTTTGTTAAGCAGGAAAATGAGCAGGGAACCTGTGCTAATTAAATACACTAAATAATGCTGCTTCCTGGAACAATGTGTAGATCAAAGTTTGTCTGTTGATCTGCTCAAGCATTGGCACCTTCCAGCCAAATCTGCAGTAGCATCACGAACAGACCTGTGGCACACCTCAGTGCTGCCTATGGCACCTCACTGTCTCTAATGTTGTTATGTAGGGACACTTTGCAGCATGCCCTCTGCAGAAGGGTCAATAAGGTACAGCATCTGCACAATTTCCTCAAGGCTGCCCTCAAGCAGTACATGCTTTGGTTACTCTTCAGTGCCATCTCCACAGTTCTGTGATTAGTGTTTGCAGCCTTATCTGGATCACTAGGAAAGGAGGTAGCCAAGGCTTTTCTTGAGGGAGGGCAAGGTTGCAGGAAGCCCACTGGAGCCAATATCCTGCCCAGGCCAGATGGGATGTTACACTAATGCTGTCTTCTTCCCAGGATCACATGCTGGGGTTGTAGAGGTTGGATTTTCTCTTTGCTTAATCCCACATCTACTTTACCTTTTCAGGAAGACTCCACTCTGGAAGTCTTATCACCTTCTTCTGTCCCTGATTCCAAGACTTGATTAGATTAGAGAAATTCTTGAACTGTGGAAAATCCATGAGGATCTCTGGCACGCAAGCACGGAAGCATTGCTCAGCTGGGAGATTCTTACCTGGAAACAAAATGAAGAATTTTAATTTCCTTCTGAAAGCTGGGGGGAATCTGCATTTACCTATTCCCCAGCATCCTCTTTGTCTTTTGGTTCAGCCAGCCCCTGGACTGCAATCACCAGCACTCCAGGCATTGCAACCGACTCGGATGACTGCCCTGGAATGTAACGAGACTGCAGTGTGTCAAGAATAATAATGCACATCATGCTCCTCAGCTGCACTGTGTTGATCTTATACATGAGGACAGGGACTCTGGTTTATGTAGCTTCGTCTAAAGAGACATATTGGGTCTGACTGAGGTCAACCTTGAAAACAAAAAATACCCATAGCTGTTAAACGTACATGGGAAAATTACCTCTTTCTTCCTGTTCTAATCAATGGGCTGTCCACAAATGCATCTGCAGCTTCTCATGTTGGTGTTCAGTTGATTAAAGATCTGTGTCTGAAGCACCCACCCAAGGGCCATATTATCAGCTGGAGTTAATGAACATAGTGCTATTGACTGCAACAAAGCCATCAGTCACTTTATAGTGGTTGATGAATTGACTTTGATTCTGAATAACTCCATACACTAGTGCACCGAAGACCTGAGTTTGACTTGCACAGGCACTGTACTGTAGAGGCTGAGACTGAGCTTTGCATGTTCTGGGAGAGAATACTACACTGTTACACTTTGAGACTTACCTTAACTTAGCCCTTGCTAGAAATTTGGTGTTCAAAGTCTGTAGAGCCCATTTTATTGACCATTCTTCCACCTCCCAGCCCTCAGTCATTTTGCTTTATTGTTCTGTTTCATTCCAGTCCTTGAGAACTGGGTCTGTAGACCCAGAGAGGTAGGGAAACCTCAGCCCCAAGCTGTACAGTTCCTGGTATAAAGGGGCTCTGCCCCCTGAATGGCCTTCTTGCTCTTACCTGAACATGGGGTCACTTGTGAGAAGCTGACAGGGCTGTTAGTGCTACTCAGAGGGGCATTTGTTTCTTCCATTGAAGTGCCCTTCGTTTGTTATTCACTTGTCATAGTGTTTCTGTTTAGGCGTGACGGGGGGGATTGGTTGTTTGCTGTAGCTATTTCCACATCTGGATGTGATCCTTACAACCACAGCTGGCAGAGCCAGATCCTGGCCCCTGAGTTCCCTCTGATCCCTGAAGCTTCCTGTGGGTTTTCTTCCTCTTCGTATGCAGACCCTGAAGACATTACTGTGGCCACATGGCTGTTCCATGCAGGCCTGTTGTTTCTCCTCTGTTCTGGGAAAGGCTGCAGTCCTACCTGCAGGCCTGACTGCCGTTTTGTGCCTGGTTAACATGTGCTGTTCTTTCTATAAGCCTGATCCAACACAGTTGTCCCTACCAGGAGCCCACAGGAAACATCTCGTAGCTGCCATATGCTGTGTTACTAACAACACTAAACATAAGGTTCAGGGTGTTGCTGATCACCATCAGATGACCTTTATAATCCCTTTCCCATGAATGTATTAGCTTAATTTTTCTGCTGGCAGTGCTCTCCTGAGGTGAGCACATTGCATCTCCAGCAGTACTGAGAGGGTACCTTCTCTTCACCAGGTGTCATTAGGGGACTTATGCACACGGCTTAGTGAAAGTGGTGATGGGCATTTTGCATCCCAGATTCTGTGGGTCTGTTCAAGCAGAGATGGTTTGGGATGCAGAAACCACCTGCAAATTCAAGTTTCTCTCTGAAGACGTGCCTGAGAGGTAACAGTAATCACTAGCATAGTAACTAATAACAACTTGAGACTGCTGGACTGACAAAAAACAGCCCAGTTGTGGAGGTGGAGCTGGCATAACCTGTGTAGTCACCTGAAACAGATCGTGGAGCAGTGGAAATATTCAGTTTTCACTAGTGTGGGTTTTGTCTCTGCGAATGCAGCACAACTGAGAGATGCTAAATCTCCCATCTTGTCTCATGGGTACTTCTTACAACTTGAGTGATAGCAGCAAGATCTAATGGCATCCCTAAGCCCTGAGGGGACAAGATCTCAAGACCTAAGTGTCTAAGCAGTCAGAGGCTTTACACATTTGGAAGCAAGAAGTAGTAAAGAACTCAACATCAGACGAAGTCATCCTTATTAAAATAGCAAGTGTTTCTTCATTGATTCTTTCAGTATCTCCTATTTTCAGTCTATAATGCACTGATTTCTAAAACCTTTTTGTCTTACTGTGGCTCAACAGCTTGTTGCAGAGGAAGCGGCTGTGTTTCATGATAGTATGTGAAGAGTATGTCTCGTGGCTGAATTACATCGCCATTACGCAACAAGTATTACTTTATCAATGTCCATTTTTTGCAGTTTGCCTTTTTGAGAAGGAAAAAGTGCACTGCTGCCTTAGCTCCAAGCAGTACCTTCAATACTCCTAAAATCTACTGGATAAACTGCTCCTTATGCTATGCAAGGAAACATGCAGAAATAACTAGACGAATGAACACAATGTTTGTTTAAGGCATTAATAGTATTTCTTTAACGTCCCCAGATGTATCCAGATGCAGGGGAAAATTATGAGAGCAGCTGGAAATTCAGTGAGTTTTGACAGGTTTTTTCTTGTTTTTCAGCTTGTCCATTAAAAATAACAACCGAAAACTGCCAGTTTAGTGTTATTACTGTTGGACTTAAAGCATAAGTTATGAGGGACTCTTCTGCACCACGCCGTGCAGTGAATTAATGAAGTTATCCCAGTGCTTTGGTACCTAGTCAGGTTCTCATTTGCTGAATCTTTCTAAAGGGTAAGTGTCTTGCTGTGAAACTGAACTATTAAAGCAGTAATTTTAGGGAGGGCTGAAGTAACGGCAAGCCCATCATTTTCACCAGGCACAATTTCTACTATATTTGAAACTGAGGACTCGGACAACTGCATTTAGATGAATTTGTAATACTGTTCTTTCTGGTAGATTGGGCCTGCAAAGACCAGAAATGGGTACAAGAGGGGTGACCCACAACTTCTGTTTGGTATTTATATCCTTCAAATCACTGCAAAATCCTTGTCTTTTTGAAGTCACTGCCAAGACAGCCACTGATAATGGATTCCCCCCCCCTCCCCCCCTTGGTAAGCATGCTGTCTTTCCCTCTAAATTTCCAGCAGAAACAAGTATGCACCAAAATAAGGCCCAGCTAAAACTCAGGATATGTTGTAAGGCTTGAGGTGTCTGTCCTGCTCTGTCTGTAGGATGAACCAGTGGGCAGCGACACATCACCTGGTTAACACATTCCTACAGCAGTGGGTTAGCCTGCAGGAAGCCTTTGGCACAAGTTCAGAACAGCTCTTGGGGTCCAGAAGAAAAAGCCATTACTGAGGTCCTTGAGAGCCTGTCAGACAGCTCCACGTCCAGCACAGAGCTTAGAGTGGGATGACAGCCCTGGGTTATTTTGGTGGCTGGGTGTATTGCAAAGTGCTCATCTTTAGATGTGTCATGCACACATCCCCTCTTGCTGCTGGGACACATTGTTGACTTGGGAAAGCTATCTGCTCTGTTCTTCACTGCAGTACCCAGGACAGCATCTGTCTAGTCCCTGGTGAATCTTCCCTTTTAGTGTAAATTTCTCAAAACATGCTTATAAGCCATTAGGTATAAAGGTGCTACTTGTCCTGCATTGTTTCTGACAAAGTGAATTAGTGTCCCTGGCCAAAACATGCATGGCTAAGCTAACTGGGACCAATATTTATGGATTAGCACTTACTTCAGCTTTGCCCCCCATGCCTATACAGGCAGACATGACTGTATGCATCAATCATTTCAATGGGGAGAGCATCCTTCAGGTTACACAGGCCTCCTTCCTGTTTGTACAAACCTTCCACAGAGCAGTGAAAGAAGCTGTGTCTAGAGGATATAAATAGACAACCTTTCTGAATGAAAACATGTCTGTTATCTTTAAAACAACAGCAGTGAGACACAGCCCAGGGATATGTGTGACAGATGCTCTGAAACAGATACCACAGGAGCCATCTATCAGCACTGCCTGTCCACTGTTGTATCTGAAATGTCTTTGAAACTAGACAAAATATTTTACTCTGATAGAGGAACCCTGAGCAAAATTAAAATTCTCTTGTGATTTGAATCGGATATATTGTTGTTACAAGTAGAGTTCAGACCTCATCTCATGATCACCAAATCTGACTCTTCACTCCTTCCTGACAGTTTAGGTTGGTTTTCTATTGACATGGTTTTCTTAAATCTTCTTGTCAGTTTCTAAGCAATGCTAGTTTGATGTTTCTGCTGTTGGGAAGTTTCGCCATAAACCTTCAGCACTCATTGTAATAGGATATATGTACACTTTGATTCTATGATCTATAGCATACATTTAGGTTGGAAAAGATCCTTAAGATCATAAAGTTCAGCCATAAACCTAGCACTGCCAAGTCTACCACTAAACCATGAAGATGTTAGAATTAGGGACTGAGCTGAAAGGGCATGATGGGCACACATCTGAGATGAGTTTGAAGGTAGTCATTAAAATCTGTCAAATATTAATACTCAAATTCTTTTTCACAGCAACCTTCCTTGCTTTCTCTCCTGTGATTCCAGGCAGCTTAATCAGTTTAACACTTCCTCTGAATAATGAGGGGGAGCAGCAAATCTCCTAGGTCTCCAGAACGTTGACAATTAGTCAGACCTGGAGAACTTGGTCTTTGATCCACAAACAGAGGCAATACTTCTAAGATCATTGGGCTTCACAGCACCTCGGTGCTCATATGATTCAGCCTTTGCAAGAGGAACCATCAGTATGCCAGGGGGTACACTAGCATTTCCTTCAAGTTTAAAATGTATTTGCTGCTTTTATGGCAAAAGAGGAATCTTGACCCACAACTGGACTTCATGACCATGACTCTGAGTCTGGCAGTTCAGAAAGTTTTCAATCAACTTACCATTTATGTAACTCATACTCATCAGCCTGTCTATGAGGATGTTATGGGAAACAGTTGAAAGCGTACTAATGTCTATTGAAATAAACAGCACCCAGTGCTTTCCTCTCATCTACCAAACCCATCATTTCATCATTATCAGGTTGGTCAGGCATGCTTGTCGCTTAATAGATCCATACTGACTACTCCCTCATCTTGTCCTTTATGTGTTTAGAAATTGTATCCAGGTTTATTTCTGCTATCTCCTTCCCAGGGATCTAAGTGAGGGAGACCAGCTTATACTTCCCCAGATCCCTTTTCTTACCGCTCTTGAAGGCAGAAGTGACACTTCCTTCCTTCCCATGCTTAGAAACCTTCCCAAGGACCAAGACCTTCCGAAGACCAACAAGAGTGGCCCCACAGTGCTACCTACTAGCTCCCTCAGCACATGTGGGTGCCTCCCACCATAGCCCATGGACTTAATGTAAGTAAAGTTTGTTTAAGTGTTCCCTTACCTGAATCTCCTCCACCAAGGGTAAGTCCTCCTTGTTCCAGAGTTTCCCCACTGCTCTCGGGAGCCTTGAATTACTAAAGGAGAGTCTTACTGTTCAAGACGAGACAAGGATGACTTTGCATACCTTAGTTATCTCTGTGTCCTTTGTCACCAGGTCCCCTTGCTAAAAGATGTTCCCAAGTGAGATCCCTCCCGTAAGCTTATTTTTAAGAAAGCTGCCAGAGTAACCCCATGAATATCAGTCTAGCAATTCATATTGTCTGTACAGCCATTGTGGTCAATGGCTCAATATCCAGTTGGAGACCAGTGTCCCTCAGGGATCAGTGTTGGGACTGGTCTTGTTCAATGTCTTTGTCAGTGACATGGACAGTGGGATTGAGAGCACCCTCAGCAAGTTTGCCGATGACACCAACCTGTGGGATTCGGTTGATGTGTTGGAGGGAAGGAATGGCATCCAAAGGGACCTTGACACACTTGTGAAGTGGGCTGATGCCAACCTGATGAAGTTTAACCAAGCCAAGTGCAAGGTCCTACAGCTGGGTCAGAGCAATCCCAGGCACAGCTACAGGTTGGGCAGAGAAGAGATTCAGAGCAGCCCTGTGGAGAAGGACTTGGGGGTGTTGGTCAATGAGAAAATGAACATGCGCCATCAGTGTGCGCTTGCAGCCCAGAAAGCCAACCGTATCCTGGGCTGCATCAAAAGGAGCATGACCAGCAGGTTGAGGGAGGTGATCCTGCCCCTCTACTCTGCTCTTGTGAGACGTCACTTGGAGTATTGTGTGCAGTTCTGGTGTTCTCAACATCAAAAGGACATGGAACTGTTGGAAAAAGTCCAGAGGAGGGCCATGAGGATGATCAGGGGACTGGAGCACCTCCCGTATGAAGATAAGATGAGAAAGTTGGGGCTGTTCAGCCTGGAGAAGAGACCATAGCAGCCTTCAGGTATCTGAAGGGGGTCTATAAGGATGCTGGGAAGGGACTCTTCATGAGGGACTGTAGTGATAGGACAAGGGGTAATGGGTTCAAACTTAAACAGGAGAAGTTTAGATTGGATATAAGGAGGAAGTTCTTTACTGTGGGGGTGGTGAGGCACTGGAATGGGCTGCCCAAGGAAGTTGTGACTGCTCCATCGCTGGCGGTGTTCAAGGCCAGGTTGGACAGAGCCTTAGGTGACATGGTTTAGTGGGAAGTGTCACTGCCCATGGCAGGGGGGTTGGAACTGGCAGATCTTAAGGTCCTTTCCAATCCTAACTATTCTATGATTCTATAATTCTACAGCTGTTGGGCAGCAATACAGCAATGTGCATGAATTATCCCTTTGCTGTCAATAGCATTACTCATATGCTCAAAGTTAAGCACATATTTTAAAGCTTTGGGAAACAGGCCTTTAATTTCCATCAATGTGAAATGCTTGAAACACAATCTGCTGCTATTTAAATCTTGTCTAGACATCTACAGAGTACAGTATTGTACACATTCAAAGATTAATTTAAAGAATGGCTGCTAGAAAGGAAAATTACAGAAAATATAAGAACGGCTAAGAGTGATGATTTTAAGGAGAACAAGCAGATGGACCAGACTAATGTTCTCTTGCTTGGTATGCGTTCTGCAAAGCTGGGTGTGTTTTTCTGGATACATTTGGAAAAGGGCTATATAAAGCCTGAGACACATCTTCAACCGCAGGATATTTAAGATACACAGAAAAAACTTAAATTCATCTCAGCTCTGAGCACCTCTTTTCCACAGATAAAGACTTGCTTTTCATATGTACACTGACAATTTCAGCTACAGAAATTCTAGTCTTAGTTTTATGGGGCCTCAGATGTTTTTCTCTAAGCCTGGTAACATAAAGCATGCTCCCGAGTGTCTTGATTAGTGTGCCAGTCCAGCATCCTTAGAGATACTTCTCTGTCTGTGTATTTTTGTCCATTCCTTCATTAACCTTTTTGCGAGGACACATGGTTCTTGATGGTAATGACACCTTTGTACAGGGCAGATAAGGAGTTTAGCTGGTTCCTGTAAATATGACTGATCTGGGAGTCAGAAATGAGTGTTTTCAACTTCGTGATACTGCTGATGTAATTTCATTTCTCAGGGTGGAAGACTCTCCTTTGTAAACTGTTACGAGCAAGAGCTGTGTCTCTGCACCACTGGGAACCACAGCTTTTGCCTCATCTGCTGCTTTGAGAGTAATTAGAGACAATTATTGTAACAGGAACAAGATCATAAGTCCCTATTCTGATAAGAAACAGAGCAGCTACCGTGTGCCAATAGGGTAAGTAGTGCTAGCTTCTGAGAGCAGCACTTCCCAAGAGACTATAGAGATGATAGCCTGACCGCAAGTTGTTAAGGGCTCTCTTGTAAAATTGAGACATTAGTTTGACTTAGATTAGCCCTGCCAGAATCTGACCGGGCTGTTTGCATCCTACTTCCTGAAATTAACTTTGAAGTCTCAGTGAGAATTGGTGTAACAAGGCTCTTTGCTACTCAGTATCAGTTTGCTATCTTCTGTCTCCTCTCTGGAGCAGGTCTCCGGGCACATGCGAAACAGCAAGTGCACTGAGGTCAAACCCAAGCTGACACAAAATGCAAGGGGGTTTCTTTGCAAGTGCTCTAAGGTTTCTTGAGATGAGGAATATTAGGAAAATATAAGCATTTAATATTGTTTATCTAGCTGTATTTGATTAACACATGCACTAGCAGTGCTCTCAATAGCACCATCTACTGCCTTCAGGATAGTAGGATACAAGCTCTGCATTACAAATACTGGAGATGACTAGCGGAATGAGAAGAATCTGAAGAGGTTGCTTTCCTCACCTCCTGGCAGCACTGGTGCTGGAGAGCCACTGCATCCTTCTGGTTCACAGCACAGGTAATCTCCTGGAAGTGGTATGGCAAATCTGTCAGTGCTTTGCAGATCTGTTTTCAAGCTATTGGGGCCCTCTTTCCAGCTTCATGTCATCAAAGCATCCTATCTGAATCAGAAAAAAATACTGGGAATATTATTTCTTCCAGTCCTTTGCCAAATCTTCTCCACTTGCCTCTGTCAGACTTAAACCCATCATCATCACCTTCTCCACCTCATGAACAATCCCCTGTGTCTGCCTCTCTGCAAGGCATTACAATGTGATTTCCTTTCTTTCCTCACCAAGATAGATGCTGTGGATGCTCTTGAACCTTCCTTTGGAGGCTAAGCTAGGCAAGGGAACACAGATGGAGAGACACTGATATGGCTGACCCAAACTAAAATCATGAGTTGATATAGGCCATTGTGGGTTTTATTAACCATACAATGCATATGTTTACATAGGAGACCGTAACAGTACACTATCTGAACAGATGCCTGAGTATTAGAGATAACAAAGTCCCTGCCCTTTGCACAGGTCAGATTAATGGTGGTCTGCATATGATACGATCTTTAATTTCTTTCCCTCTCTGAGGTACCATAAGTCTTGTGACATCTTGACTCTGCAGAGCCATAATTCATTGCGTAGTCTGTGAGGAAAGAGCTCTATCCCAAAGTGAGTGTTACAGAGGTTCCTGGATGCTCCAGCCCTACCCCTGTGATTTAATTATGGAAAGCAATCACGTTATTAGCCACCCCCTCTTGTCAAAAGGAACAAACTTATCTTGTTCTTTTTGTTTAGCCTTTTTGTGTGGTTCCGGGACAGGATGTCTCACTTAGAAATCTAGGGTTTTTTTTAAGAGCAATTAAATTTCTCATGCTGTTGCCAGTTGCTCTCCAGCATTCACAGAGTCAATGCTATGCCCCAGGGAACTTAGAGGGGGGGGAAAAAATCATAAGCAAGGAAACCGAATAATCAGAAATGGCCAGCATCAATGTGGGAATAAGGAGTACCACGGGAAAAAGCAGTAGTTTCCAGTACTGCAGAGCCAAGGCCAACTGGGATATGGACATAGATTTTAAGGGGGAGTCTCTAGTATCTCCAAATCGGGGAACCTGTATGCCTCACCACACAGTAGGGCATGAAAAATACCTCAGCCAGCTGTAGGTACTTAATATCTATGGGGCTCCTCATCATCTCCAGACCCTGGCAGAAAGCAACAACTGGTTCAGCAGTGACTGCGGTTAGGGAGCAAGTACTGGGATGGGATGAACAGAGAGGTTGTCCCATCATGCTCCTCTGACTGAATCTTTTGCAGCAAGTAAGCCAGCCTGATAGCCAGGCATAATGCTTTAGGGTCAGACACTTAGCAAGAAAAATCAAAATGCTCTTTGTGATAAATTACCATGTGACTCTCTGGAGAAAAATATTGTGTGATCATATCATTAAGGGCTGTATAATGGTACATCTGCCCTTGGGGTCAAGTTAAAGCTGTACAGACAGCCCTCATTATAGCTCCCCCTCAGTTCTGAGTGTTTAGCTATTTAGATTAAACAGTGTTCTTTTGCTGCAGAATTTGGGGGTGTTCTATAAATTTATGCCATGAGAAAGTAAGTGACAGCAGTTTAAAGACCTGCTCAACAGAAAAGTAAAAATGAAAAAAAACAAATCCAACCAAAAATCCACAAACAAACAGTTGAATATATCGATCACGCCTGGATTTGAAGATTAGATATCTTCATAGCTAATACCAAACAGGAGAAAAAAAGGAATCCAAGTGCTTACAAGATACTCAGGACTATGTCTGAATATTAATTATGGCGCTGACCTAAAAACTGAGATGCTTCCATGGGATGCTTCTATTGTCTTAATTGTAGTAATGGTCTCATGGGGAAGTAGTGATGCTGTGAACAAGCACCTTAGTCCTTGGGAAGGTCAATTAATCGGCTAACCCATGATTCAACATTGCTAAAACATTGACAAGTGCTTGTGGAGTATTTCAGCACTGCTAATCACTGCGGAAGCACTTAGGCATTCACTGCAGGCAACAGGAGGCAATTTTGCTATTGACTAGTTCATGGGCTCAGCAAGACTTCACCTCCCTTGTTTCCACATGCTACACCTCCCTTTCCCCCCATCAGTATACATGGCATATTTTTCAGTTCAGTGATTTTGTCCAGCCCCCATGCTGCTGTCTTACCAGGCCATTAATCGTGACTGCATCTAATTGGAATTCTTCTGGGACCTGTTAGCCTTTGTGCCATTAATTTGGCTGCCCATGAATCAGGGTGGCTTGAAAAAAGGGATTTCCCCCTGTGGCCCTGAGCTGTCCAAGTACTGGTGCCCCTCTCCTCAGGAGAAGATTTGCTTTCAGTGCCTTGATGGGTGTCTGTTTCTATTTATTGCCAACCTCTGTAAAAATCAACAGCAAAGATCAGCCTGGTTTCTGCAAGGCAAACTCCAGGTTCCTTATTTGTACTCCTGCAGAGGCGAAAATGTCTCCAGCCCATGGGCAATGACCTGTAAGTTTTGTTTGAGACTTCCTGTGCTGATAGTGAGGAAGGATCTCTTTTCAACCCCATTCAGAATAGTGGGAAAGAAAGATGTTGTTTGGGTAGCAGGAGAATAGAGAGTGGGTTGGGCAAGCCTGTAAGGTTGGATAGATGAGGACATGCACCATCAAGGGCTGTGTTCTGTAATCCAGTGTGAAAACAGTTACTAGCAAGTACTTGCAGCAGACAATGAGTTATAGACATGTGAAAATAACCCTGTTTCTGCTTTCTCCTCTTCCAAATCTTCACCTTCCCCTAACAGGACTCATCAAGGCAGATCCCAAGGAGCTGAGTAGCAGTGAGGTCCTTCAGCAAGTAGTGAATGTCACTGCCGCATCCCTATGGTGGTTATCATATATCTCTGTATGCTGTGTTGGTTTAGCATTCACGGTGCTGGAGCTGTGGTGTTATATGCGTGTACCAGGGTACTTGAATTCACACTTTTAGGAACAGGATTCTTTGGAGAGTCTAAACTCTCCTGCAATTCCACCTCTGTCTTCAAAAATTGGCCTAGTACCACCAACAATGGGTATCCTTTGAGAACTAAGTGCCGAGTCGAAATTCCTGTCCAACTGCCCATGATTGTGTGGTGTTCTGGGTGGGTGATGGGTAGCAGTAGTTGCCTTCTGGGGAGCCACAGCCATGTGTGGCCACTGCTTTGGGTGTTCACAGGGCATACTCCCTCCCCCTGAGTTGCAAATGAAACATATAGAGGTCTTGCTAGAAGGAAACTGCAGGATCTGTCAATAGCTTCCCTGTGAAATGTGGAGTGTGCTCTTTTCCTGTCATGGTAAATACAACTATTCAGTGAAAGTGGGCTTTGTAGTTGCAGTGCCCAAAGCTGACAATTGTGTTTCATCTACATCCAAGATGCACTATTTCTGCTGATCTTGCCTGGTGCCTGTATGACCCTCAATATGCCTCTGGGCTGTGAAACATAAACAGAATTATCTGCGCATGGAGATTTTCTGTCTCCACTGAGACCAGGCACAGCAAGTGGCAACAACCCCCATTGCTTTATGTTCTCTTTTATAGGCAAGGGTGCTGCAACTCCAAATCATTAGGCACTGTGTGCGAGCGATACAGTAAAAGTGTCCTTACAACCTCTCTGAGCTAGTATAGGCACTAAATCAGTTGGCAGCTACAGCAGGAAAAGAAGGCTGGGGGGGGGGGGGGGGGGGAAGGGGGAACACAAGGGTAAATCAGAGCAATCAATCAGTCACATTGGACTCAGACCTGTGCATGTCCGTTTTCTGTTCAGCCAGGCTCTGACAAGCGGAGATGCACTGGGGGAGAGCTGCTGCCTCCACTGCTTCCCACAAGAATTCCTGGGCATGAAGAATTCTCTTTCATTCTATAGCAGGAAGCACACTCTGCATGTGTATATGTGAACACTGGTATGGCTTTTTTGACTAGCTGACATAGCAAAAAAGCTGGATTGCAACCCAGAATTATGCACTGTACTTGGAACTCCTGAGCTGTGGGCAGTATGAGATCATGAAATGAGTCTGAAATCTGTGGCTGAGCACCCCCTGCGCATCTTCCTGATAATCAAGCTTTATAAAAGCTGCATGAAAGAGCTGAATCCCGTGCAAACTCAAGCTTGTTGAGCTACATTTCCAAGACACTTGTAGGGTGGCAAAAATGTGGAAGACCTGTCCAATGATGCATCTGCTCCAGAAAGAAAATTTGTTATTCTAGCTGCCTATGATATTCAGAACCCTATGTGACTCACAGATGAGTGAGCAGGCAAGCAGAAGCAAAGGATTTTGCTGCAGTGCATAAAACTTCATTTTTTCTGAAACAGAACAATCTTGCAATGGAATCATTGACAAACAAGCTCTTCAATCCTAGTTTTTCTCCTCTTGGAAAAGAATTGCTTTTCAAATAATTACATGATTTTTACTATAGCTTGGGTTCCTGAAATACCTCCTGGTTTGTCTGATACAACCCCTGTCTGATTTATTGAAAGCAATAATTTTATTATTATTTATTATTTTACCCTTTAATTTATTCCATTTAGAGCTTGTGCATTGCAAAGTCATGTTTGAGTTTTCTGTGGTTTACATTGTTGCAGAACTCTTTGCTCCAGCCTGGCTGCTCTCAGACTCATCCTTTATTTGTTTGTCTTGCCAGTGGTTTTTGGCGCTGAAGAAGCAAGAAGACAAGGCCATTACCCAAGGGGTTTACAGTCCAAGCAGATATTAGCACCCGGGCTTCTTGAAAATTTCCAGATGGACTACTTTTCAGTGGAAAACAGCTTCTTGATTAAAGGAGCATGTTTGTGGAACGTGTCTGCTCCCCATGGATAAGTTCTCTTTTGCTGAAAAAGGGAAAGTCCCAAACTCAGGGAAAAAAATATTTGGAAACTCAATTCCTGTAAAGCAGTGTGACCTGGGGTTGTCATGTCATGTGTCTTTCCTTATTGAGCCTCCCCTTGGACCATAGACAGGAAAAAATCCGACGGGTCCCTAGTGCTGCTTCCCGCTGCATCAGCATCCCCCACTACACAGTCCACCTTTCAGACTAGTTAGGCTTCTTCTCTTTACTTCTCCAAAAAGCTACTCCAAAAAGCTGCTCCAGAACTTCACTAGGTTTTAAATATTTTTATTATTTCTAGCCTAAAATTATTCACTACCTGTATACGCCAGTTTGGCTTCGTGTTCATGTTATTCCATACATTACAGCTCTCTCCTCTCTCTGGCGTTCACCTCTACTATATTGTGCCAGTAAGCAATCATATTTGATTTCATTCTTCATTTTGCAACACCAAACTGAATTTTCTCCTCCCTATTGCATCCTGCTAGCTCTTTTCTGCACTTGTCTTCATTTAAATTAATCTTTTCATGAAGCAGGACTGAACACAGTAATGCAGCTGATGCTTATGCCTGTGCCTTAAACAGCAGACTTGATATAATTTTGATTCAGCTGAAAGTACACTCCACACAATCCTAAGATTTTCACTAGGGTTCCTTATCATATAACAGCCAAAGCACGTCTTTGATTTCCAGCTAAAGCGATTGATGGGAGCAGGAGTCATCGGGCCAGAATGCCAACAAGAAATGAGATGTGGTGGGGGAATTTCAGAGTTGAAATGCTTTATTTTCAGCCAAAATGGCATGGGCTTACCAAGGTCTCTCCTTGGTGCTAGCTTTCAGAGCAATGAACAAGCCCAGTAAAGAAATCTGTAAAACCTGGACAATATCAGATTTGCAAAACTTGCCTCTGGCACAACTCTGAGTTTTGCTTGGCTCCAGGATGCACAATTACCAACCAGAACAGGTAAATCAAGGGTTTTGCTACAGTTGCGTTTTGAAGGCCATTTGTGTGGTCTTTGGATGGTATACTAACTTCTACAGTAAATCAACTTGGCAAATGCCATTCATTCTCAAAGTGCTTATTTTACACACTTGGTAAATGACTGATAAATTAAAAATACAAGTAAAACCCATTCATGGGGCAACAGCAGCCAACACACAATCTTCCTTGTTGCCCTCAGCAGAGCAGCTGAGTAGCCACAATAAGGCCTCAGATCTTTACTATGAAGCTTGACTTACGCTCTCTTGGGGATAATGACAAATTCCTGATAGATCAGAGATTCCTAAAGCAAGTTTGGATTTAACATAAGCGTTGTGTGCTTGCACCACAATGCAAATTCTCTCTTGAGTGGTTTTCATCTCCAGTGCCCAAATCCTGGTTTGTGGGATTCTCTGCTTACACAAATTAATAGACAGGATCCTTTAGCAGTATCACATGT
Source organism: Ara ararauna (assembly GCA_028858755.1). NCBI lineage: Eukaryota > Metazoa > Chordata > Aves > Psittaciformes > Psittacidae > Ara > Ara ararauna. The sequence goes on along the minus strand of CM054376.1, from coordinate 50,504,968 downwards.
GGCTCTCTGCAGTCTGGTACTTGGAGACTTTTTCTGTTATTTACACAGACTTGTATTTTCAAGACAACAGTGAAAACTACCACATGCGTAGAAGTTTTATTTAGGACCAGCCCACAGATTTCTCTCCTTTTGATTGTGCTTCACTTTACCAAGCATTAAAAGATGTATGACTTTTGTTGCTTCTTCAGCTTGGCTCCATGATTCACAGCCTCTTCTGAGGCAACATTTGCAATGTTCAAAGCCAGTAAGAACAAAGCTTTCTGACTGACTAATCGAAGCTCATAGCCATGGTCCACTCTGGGTAAGACTTCACAGTATTTTGAGTTGGCAGACATATGCAAGTACTTTTTTCCCCCAGTTACACTTGAAAGGGGGTGAATAACTCTAATTTGCCAGCTGGTGCCTCAACTTTGAGGCCACCAAGTACAATTGCAACAGTCAGGGCAAAGGTCTTGTGCTTTGTGGCTACATTTCCCTCATTGCAAAATACTCAGCAAAGAAAATGAGTAACTTTGGTAGACTTTTGAGGGGCTTTGAGCATTAGTTGTGTCAGCAAAATCAGGGTTGTCTCCAGGGATGCTGGGGAGTATCTTCTTTGAAGGGAAAGGCTTTTATATCTGTAGTGTAGTGAGGCAATGAAAAACAGAAGGTTACTGAAGAGCAGAAAATCCTGACTGCTGTGAGCAGCCAGCCCTCCTGCCTTCTGTTGTTTTTGCTGCCAGCCATCTCCTGAGCAGGCAGCAGTGGGGACATAGCTGCCAGCTTTGCCTTCAAAAAGGCTGTGAGATGAAGCTCACACTCACAACAAATTAAATTTCCAGGCAAAAAAAAAATAACCTGGCCTTCTGCATGTATCTGGCCATTGAGAAATAAACACTTTAAAATTAAATATTGGACAGAACATGCTTTCCTAAAAGCAAAGGAAAACCAAAACAAACAAAAGTACTGAATGCTTCTAACATACTCTGCTCTGTGAAAATGCAACATCATGTAATCATTAGTGTTGGCTCTCACTATAACCTCTGGTAACTAGAAACTGTCTGAAGAGAGAAATAGTGTGCATACAAACTTCATAAAAAGGTTGTCTGTACAACCTGAGCATGCAAGCCCCAGTCCAGAAGTCTTTGGTATGCAAACATAGTGCTAGTCTCTCAAGAAAGTGCCTTCCAGAAAAATGGTCCCCATACCTGTTCTGATCTTCACAAAGCCCACACCTCTTACCTCCAGTTTTACTTGTAGTCCTAATCCAAAACTTTCCAGTAGTCTATAAAATCAATATACTTCAGCTCAGGTGTTCCCTTGTTAAATAGGATCAAGAAGAGGATGCTGTTCATAAAGTATGGCAAGCAGGTTTCCTAAACTGGTTGTCACAGTGATGGAATGCAGACCAATCGAAACAATTGAAATTGAAAGAAAAACTTTGGAATGGAATTCTGTGAGATTTTTAGAAACAATATTTTTTTTTCCTTATGACCAAGACAGGGCCTCTCTTACTGAAGTGGCAGGAGAACTGGAGCCAGGGGACCCGGTGTGAGACTTAAAACTGCATGACACCAGTTACCGAGCCAAGAAGACATGCCTTAGGCATCCCTGCTGGTTGGTTGGTTTGTTGCAAAACGGTGGTTACCCTAGGCCAAGGAGTTTTCTTTTGCTCTCTTGCAAGCATTCTCTCTTGCCACAAGATGGGGATATAAGCACGGGTTTAGGCCCGATATGAAAAGGCTTCTTCCCGACAGGAATCAATCTCCATGATCCTTGCCCACTCAGGGACCCGCTTAGGCTGCTCTTGCTTGCAGCATGCATGCTGGCAATATAGATTAATTAATAAATAATAGCTGGTGGTCTTCTTTGCTGTTATTTGAGGGATGCTTGGGTCTGAAACAATTCCATTTTTTATCTTTGCTGAAATCATAGAATCATAGAATAGTTAGGACTGGAAAGCACCTTCAGATCATCTAGCTCCAACCCCCCTGCCAGGGGCAGGGACACCTCCCACTAAACCATGCCACCCAAGGCTATGTCCAATCCAGCTTTGAACACCACCAGTGATGGAGCATTCACAACTTCCCTGGCCAACCCATTCCAGTGCCTCACCACCCTTACAGTAAAGAATTTCTTCCTCATATCCAATCTAAACTTCCCCTGTTTAAGTTTGAACCCATTACCCCTTGTCCTCTCACTACAGTCCCTCATGAAGAGTCCCTCCCCAGCATCCCTATAGGCCCCCTTCAGATATTGGAAGGCTGCTTTGAGGTCTCCACGCAGCCTCCTCTTCTCCAGGCTGAACAGACCCAACTTTCTCAGCCTATCTTCATACGGGAGGTGCTCCAGTCCCCTGATCATCCTCGTGGCCCTCCTCTGGACTTGTTCCATTCCATGTCCTTTTGATGTTGAGGACACCAGAACTGCACACAATACTCCAAGTGAGGTCTCACAAGAGCAGAGTAGAGGGGCAGGATCACCTCCCTCGACCTGCTGGTCACACTCCTTTTGATGCAGCCCAGGATACGGTTGGCTTTCTGGTCTGCAAGTGCACACTGCCAGCCCATGTTCATTTTTTCATTGACCAACACTCCCAAGTCCTTCTCTGCAGGGCTGCTCTGAATCTCTTCTCTGCCCAACCTGTCAAAACATCTCTGTGATGTAGTTGGCTATAAACCATTTGAGGTCCTTGCAACTCTGTGTAAAATTTTGAATCATTGCCGCAATAGTAAGAGGCAAACCTCTCTAAAAATATCTAAGTAGATAGATACTAAGTAGAGATTAGTGAGCTAATGATTAGTCAGCTAATAGCTGACTATTGATTTAGTCTGCTAAATCAATCCTAAACTTACATAAGCTGCTTTAGTTTTTGTTTTCAACTTGAAGAGTCATCAAATGCCCACAGATGTTCTCTCCCAAGTGGCCAAGTGGAGAAATCCAGGCTAAAATCTGGCTGGGACAGGCCTTTGCCTGCAGGTCTGATGTTTAGCTGGCAGTGGTTGGCAGTTTGGCTGAAATGAGTAACAGGCTGTTTTATAACATAGCAATGTGCAGCCCCTGAAAGGTTTTGATAGAAAATATCATGTCACATATATGTTTACTTTCTTTATGTTGCTGTGATGAAGCTTTCCATCCCTTCTAAGCTAAGGGCAAGTGTTCAGTATACTCAGCCATTCCTTTAGCCAGCATTTTCCTATACCTCGCATACATGCAGGAGATTGAAAGGCACTTGAGTATTTGAAATCCATCTTGCATCACCCATGTTATGAGGTATTATATCCTTTCATCACCAGCTTGGAACCACTGGTCTGTGAATAGCTTTAATCACTCTCACAGGTCTGCTCCAGGATGGAGGAGCTCTACAAAGAGCAAATGCTGAAGTGCTGTGCTGAAATTTGTGTTTACAGTTATCTGGGGGGGAAAGGAAGCAAACTGAGAAAGGAGAGGAACAAAATGAAGCTTCACGTATCGGAAGCCATAAACTTTGGAAAATCCCTTTCCTCTCCCCTCCAATTCCTCCCACCCCATGCAAGGTAGCCATGCATTTGTTTACAAAAGCAAATAAACAAACAAAAAGCTACATTAGTTTTAGCTATTTGAACATGTTTAATCTGTTGAAAAGGACCACATTCTGGGGAAAGTCATCTCTCTTTTGACTCCAAAAGAGTCCATTTTGGTCTAGTGTTACTGAAAGGCAGGAAATGCTAACAAGCAAAGATACACAGAAAGCTGATCAATTTGGAGCTGGCATGGAAAAAGGCAGCAATTTCACCAGCTGCTTGGAGAAGTTAGTTTGTTTAGTTGTTTGCTTATTTGTACTTATTTTATGTTCTCCAGTGCTGGCACTTGGAGGAGCAGGACGCTGGGACCTGCTGCTAGCCCTGACTGCTGCCAGACTGAGCCTAAGTGTTGACACCCAAGTGCCCAGCCTCTGCATATTTTTCTTTGTAAGGCAGGCGTAGGCTGTGTTATTGAGGAGTGAAGTCCTCAGAGGCAGTTTGGCTGTCAGGCGGCATTTAGGCAGAAATTGTGTAACACACTTTCCTTCTGTTTTTAGCCTCCCACGTACATTTAACAACCACCATGATTTTTAGCATGACTAATGTTAATTGCTGTGATATAGTTTTGGTTTGTGGAGGGGGTCGCACTTCTGTGTTGTGCTACAAGCTGGGGTGGCAGCAGCAGCAGTAGTCCTGTTCCTGGTACTCTTGCTGTTTTAAAAATGCAGCTTTCCCTGGATCGTAACGTAAATTATCACACAGTCCACAATGGTACCGTTTCTCAGCACAGCTGAATTACTTAGATCACCAAACCCTCAAATGTCAAAGTTTTGCACAGATATGTTTAACTTTGTAATTAGGTAAGCCTGAAGAAGCCTGGTATTATTTCAGATAATTTAGAATAATACTGTAATTAGTATGACTGCCTCCATCTCATCGATTCAGCAGGCTGGTAACCCTGCTGCTTAAGTATACATTAATTTTGTACTCAGCTATTTGATAGCTATTAGGTTTTCCTTGGTTCCTTATCCGTATAGTTGTATTCTCCTGAGCCAAACCAGTTCAGTAATACTCAATACTTCACATAAATCTCTTTATCAAAGTGAATTCAAGGCCGGGCTGGACAGGGCCTTAAGCAACCTGGTCAAGTGGAAGGAGTCCCTGTCTATGGCAGTGGGGTTGTAGCTAGATGATCTTAAGGTCCTTTCCAGCCCAAACCATTCTATGAATCACATGCTTTGCCTCGCTCTTCTTGTTTGTTTGTTTTGTTGTTTGGTTGGGATTTTTTTGCTTGGTTTTAGGGATTTTTTCAGGTTTTTTTAAAGAAGAAAAGTTGTCTTGTCACTGCTTCTTGGATGAGAAGTTCCAGTTAGTTACACAATGATAGAGAAGCCTACCAGCCAGATGCACTGCTCTGGCAGTTTCCAGCTGCTCTTGCATGCTTGTTGATTTGTCTCCTCCTTTCACCTGCAGCTGACAGGTCTCGCACCATACTGGCCACTGGAGTATGCCCCGCATTTAGTTGGACTGGCCTTCTCATGAGTGCCCAGGAAGCTGACAGCACATATCCTGTGGCTGGCTGGCTATATAGGCTAGCCAGGAGAGAACAGAGTAACGTTCAAGGATAGCAGAGCTGACAGCAGACATTTATTTCACAGCAGCCTGCTTTTATGTGGCCTGTTTCGAAATGAGTGCAGAATTCTGATGTCACTGTGGAAATGGTGAATAGTCAGGTTAAAGCAACATAATGCATAGCAGAAATAACAGATTATTCACAGAATTGGTGTGAAGAGGTTCCTTTGAACTTCTAACACTACCCCAGCTGTTCTTGCCCTCTGGGAATGTTGTTTCAACATCTGAGGTTAAATGCCTTATTTGTAAACAAATGGGAGGGAAAAAAAAAACATTTTATTTTCCTTTCTTGATTCATTGCATGATTTTATTAGCCTGTCCTTTGCAGTGCACTTACACTAGCCTTTAGCTGTTACGTGGAATTAAAGAGTAGATTATGAAGGTATCTCAGCCAGAGAATATATTCTGTTCCCCCCACCCCCACCCCCCCCCGAGGTAGATATGTTAAAAAGCCATCGAGTGCTTCTTGCACACAGACGTCAACAGTGTAGCTGAGACTACAGGAAACAGCTGTGTGACCAAAGGTAGGTAGGCATGGTATGTCATAAAAGCTAGTGATGCTCAACTTGTGGGTCTCATAGACTTCTCATCAGTCATTCACAATGCATCTGCTCTGATTTGAGTTCTCGTGATTTGAGACATATTCATGACAAGTTGCATCAGTATTCATCCTGCAGTTGTACTGCCCATGCAGTCTAAAACTCCTCAGGAGTAGAAAAGAGAGAGTTTTTTGATGCAGCACCTTAGCCAAAGAACATGAAATAGCATAATGGGGATCTTATACATAAGTGTGCTTTTTTGCTGTTGTGTTTGGGGATTTTTTTTGTTTCTCTGTGATAGGCATGCCTGCTTCTCATTTTTTATTTTCTAAGGGTTTTTCTGAATTGCTTATGGGAGAACAGTGGAGGTATCCTCAGAAGGGTGCAACCTACCGTCAAATACCACAGCTTGTCTTTGCTGATTTCTGTGATTTCACCAGAAGTACATACTGGTGTTGCCCATTCATCACACCTTTCTTTGGAACACTCATCCTGCAGGGCAGTGGTTCAGTGAAGCGAGAGGAGAAAGATTGGGATATACAGAAACATGTCTCTCTAGGAAGGGTGGAAAGTGTAGGAAGGAATCCACTTGTGAGCTGGGATTAAGGAAAAATTTGGGTAAATCTTACTCTGCCCTGCACAGGGAAAGCAGGGATGCTGATGTAGAAAAGTTATGAGGAGACAAAGGCATTGAGGAAGTTTCAGTCCAGTTTCCATTCATCTGCCATGCAGGAGGCGAGTACGCTGGCCTTCAGCTCTCTCAAGACTTTAAGCAAGTACAGAAGTGTCTTTATTAAACCAGAGAAAAGTTACCAGCATGTCATAGCACCAAATGCTCTGGCGACTTAGTAAAATCGTGACTATCCCACCAATAATAGCTGTGGTGGAAACATACAGTACTCCAGCCATAAAACTGGCTCTGGGGCTGCTGCCACTACTGCTGGTTTTCTTATAGATGTCTTGTTTTTTATAGAATGAGAATGTAACTGCTGCCTCTCAACATATATTTATAAATGCCTTAATGCCATAGCTGCTGTTCACTGAAGGTTCATGTGGGAACTCTTCAACCCTGAAGTCCCAGGGAGTTGCAGTTTCTCATCATTCACTCTCCAGATTAGTTTGAAGCATGCCACTGAGTTATACTGTAAAGCTGCAATTAGGACTAAGAAGAGGAGATGTGTATGTGGTTTATGTGAAAAACATGTTAGAGGCTTGCAGTAAAGAGGGAAATAGAGGAGGAGGAGGGCGTTAATATCAGCTCACCTTTAAAGTCTCATAGTGGACTTAAAAGGAAACTCCAACGCCACAGTCTAACTCTCTGTTGTAAACTTGCAGGCTGAGGAAGTAGTCATTTTTGGTTAGATCAGGTTAGTGAGGAAAACAAAAACTGTGTATGAAGGAAATACTGCTTACAGTAGTTAATAAATTGTGAATGTAAACTCAAACCTGCAGCTAGCATTTTCCCTCTGATGAGCGCTCAGTAAGATGTTCTTCTACCTCCCTTTTTCTCTACTTTCCTTTGTCCCTGTACCAGAGGTGGGTATTTGAGAGGCACTTTCCAAAGACCTTCGCTCCATACTTCATGCTAAGTCACTGCTGAGCAATGCCTACATCTGAGCTGATACAGAAATAAACCTGTGTGCGTGCTTTCCTTCCACAAAGAAGGGTAAAGCTTTTGAAACACCCACAACTCCACACTTCTGTTCTGAGAAGTGCTTTAAATTCCTAGGACAAACACTGTTTCCAACCTGCAGTGACCTGGAGAGGGGGGCTGAGGGAATGAATTCCTTCTCCCGTGGCTGCCGTGAGGTGTCTTGCTGGCAGCCCCTAGCTGTGTGAGGTGTCTTTCCCTCCTTTTTTTTGCTTTAACCTTTCTCTTATTTTACCGACAGATGGAAAATCATGGGGGGTGGGGGGGGTGGGTATGTTTACACCGCTTCACGCTTTCCGAGCTCAGGCCAAATATCGCACCGCATGGTGCTTTCTTTTGCACCCTGGCACATCTGGCTATGCCGGGAGACTTCCCTGGCCCTGGGGTTTGTTTTGCCTCCTTAACTTCATTCCGCGCCACGCTGGCCGGCTCTGTTAACCTTTAAGCGTGCGAGGGCGAGACGCGCTGGCGATTTCCACCACAGCCCCGCTACAGTTATTTAGCTGAGAGAGAGTTTTGTGGTGACCTTTACAGCGGTGGCCCGGTTCTGATGGAGCCCAGACTCGCACACAGGCACAGTGCCTCCTCTCCCCGCTCGACACCGAGAGGCGCCTCGGTGGCACCCCGGTGATGCAGGGGTCTTAGGTCTGGCCTGTCACTAGCCTGAGGCACTCCGGAGGGACATCCCTCCCCGCCGAGCCCTCCCCGCGGCTCCCGCGAGAGGGGCCGGGGCAGGCCCTGCTCCCCCGCAGGCCGCAGGGGCGGGTCGGCGCGCTGGGGCCGGGCCTCCCGCCTTGAGGGGGCCGCCGGGCTCAACCGAGGCGTGTGTTCAGGGAGGGCTGCGGGAGCTGGCCCGGCCGCCAGCCGGCATGGGGGCCGGGGCGCTGGCCATACGCGTGAGTAGGGGTTGGGAGGACGGGCCGGGGCGGAGGCGCCGCTGCCAGGGGACCGGGCGGTTACCGCCGCCCTCCCCAGGGTTCCCTGCTTAGGAGGGGGGAAAAGGAGAGGGGCCGGCCTGGGCCCGGTGCCTTCATCCCGAGCGCTTTCCTTCTCCCTTTTCGGCAGCTGCCGCTCCTTGGGGGGAAAAGTGAAGATTAATCAAGGCTATTCCAAGCTTTTTTTCCCGTTTTTACCATTTTTTCAGCCAGTGAGCAGCGGCGCTGTATTATTCTCTGTGTTAAGGTTGTGGGATGAGTGGAAAAAGTGCGTCCCGGTGGCATATAAATAGCTTTTCTCAGCTCCAGTCGTGTGTCTGGGTGGCATTTTGCAGATGAAGTCTTGGTGATCAGTAACAGTTGCACTAATATTTGGTCAAATTTTTCCTGCATAAAGTCCGAACTTCCATCTGTAAGATCGTATAACATTGAACTCTTTGTTTCAGAGCTGTTCAGAGGGGATGATTTGATTTTGGTTAGATGCATATTTTGGATAACTGCGTAACTATTTTGTTCCTAGTTAGTGCATCGTCTCCAGATCCTGAAACAGGCTCAAAAATTTCCTCTGCTCTTCTCGTGGACATGGGAAATGTCTCTTGGTTCTCTTGTAATTCTAAATTGCAAGTTTCCCTGAGTAAATCCAGCTCTGTTACTCAGGCTTTCAAATGCTGAAACGGAAACAGGCTGGAAACCTGTAGCTGAGTAAGAGTGTGAGGCTAATTGGAGGTCTTAATTGGAAAAGCTCTCCGAGCATCACAGCTGCTCAGGAGGTGCTCGAAGGACTTTTGCTGTCTTCTGAGTTTAACCGAGGCTATGTGATTTTTGCCTTGTCATGTGTCTGCCTGGAGAGAAAATCATATATTATTCATTTAATCCTGAATGGGAGCATCTGTTTTTAAAATAGATGTGGTATTTTAAGAAGTTAGTCAAATTTTAGTTCAAACACTGATGTGTGTGCTGTTTATTATAAATATTTATAAGGTGATTACAATAATGCTGGTTTTATTTATATATGGCAATTCTGTTTCACAAATAATAAGACATATTTATGATACTTATAAGAGCAATTATCTTTCGTATAGATCAGATAAGTGTTGCATAGGACCTGGGATTATAGAACACACATGAGCTCCAAAGAGCTGTGGCTGATGGCAAAAACACAGCAAAGTGAGTGAACTGCTGGATTCTTTTATATCTGAAAGGACAATTGTGCTAAATAGCAGCATCAGTGAAGATGTTCATGTTGCTTACAGACTGCAGTAAAAATGCCGTCTCACATATGAAGAGATTTATACCTTGCTAAAATCCACCTAGTGTACTCAGGCACCAAGATTTAGGCAAGAGTCTGAGCACTTCTTTGTGTTACTATACAATATTCTCTATATATAAGGTTTCTTCTACCTGTTTGTTAATAGAGCACAGCCGGAGGAAGTTAATTTTTCAGCATCATGCTAACAGTGGACTCCTTAAATAAATAGATCGAACTCCGTGGTAGCAGTGGGCCCTGGTTCTTGCAGTGTGATGTCAGAAATATGAGGAAATTCATCAGTGACAAAACAAGCGTGCAACACTGCTAAGTTAGATTCCTGCCTATTATTGATCTTACATACTAATCCTATATTATGTTATTCCCTTGGGCTGTATTGGCTCTACTCTCATGTTTTTTCTGTCACTGCAAGTCAGCATTTGAGAGAATGTTGTGCCTCCAGAAGAACCTATGGAATGCGTACAGTTAAGGGTTTATCATGGAGTGTTTTTTCCACCCCTCTTATTATGTGTGATTAGATTGATTACATAGTCCCTTTCTAACCTTAAAACTTCAGTAATTAAATTTCAGACTTGGCAGACACAAAATATTACATAAAATCTTTCATGAAGATCCATCTCACATGACAGTGGCCAAAATTAATCCCTCGGGAACAGCATCTGGAAGAAAGGTGCAATGAACCTTCCCCAGAGTACACTCTTGGACTCTTCACAGGCATCCTGGAGACAGCCTGTACTAATTGTGGTGTGTTGGGACTTTACATGTTTGTGTGTGTCTGGTTGCTTTTGTAACCCATGTGAACTGCATGAATTTCAACAGCAGCCTCCTGCGATTCCCAATTACTTGTTACTCTAGTAACAAGCTCACATACGAAAGCGTGTCATTCTCCCTTAACTAGACTCCGAACACTCTTTCCCTGTAAGTTACTTTTCTTTTTTTTTCTCAGTTAATTTTTGTTTTCCTACTTCACAGAGTTTTTTCTATGTGTTAAAAGGAAGTTAAGGCCAAAACCATATTCTGGAGCATAGAAGCCAGTTTTGATGGATGTGCTTATTTTTGACTATGAAACCTTCTTAAGCCAGTGTAACTAATGCACTTATTTCTTCTGCTCCTTTAAGCAAAGCAAATCGGCTGTGAGATTGAAGGAGGACATGAAAAAGATAGCCGCATTTCCACTGAACAAGCAGAAGAACACAACCTGTCCCAAGGTGTTTGGAGTGAGTCTTCTGGAGCTCCAGCAGCAGGGACTGAGCAAGAATGGCATCCCAATAGTTGTGTGGAATATAGTTGAGTACCTCACTCAGCATGGTAGGCCTAATGGAGTCACTTTTGCTTAGTAGCACTCTATATAAGACTCTTCAAAGGGAGGAATCCATCTTCTTTTGTGGTACAGGGGCTAAGTGAGGTTGTGGCACAAACCACAGGCAAATAATATTACTATATGTGGTTTGCTTCTTTTTCTTTCTGCCCTGATGGTGAACTTACTTTTTAATAGGATGTTTATAAAGGTAAACTACGGTGTTATGAAGCACCACACTCTTGTAACAAGATGTTCAGTTTATAAATGGAATAAATTTGTGAATGTTTGTGCCATTTTCTAGTTGCAAAACATTTGTCTTTCTGACATTGAGATGATATATGTATCTATATAGAGATATGCGCGCACACACACCCCATCAGATAACATTACTGAATACATGTTCTTACAAGTTTTCAGATAGATTCCAGTTATTATTAATCCCCTCAGGGAATCAAGCAGCCAATTCTTACCTTACGCTTAGTGCTGCAGCAGTGAAAATCATTGGTGAGACGCAGTGTTTTATGGTGCCCTCAAGATGGCAGTACAGAATGCCACATACGAACACATTTTGTCGTGAATACAGGAATGTAAGTAAGCTCTGTAAGCAGTACCATAGAATCATAGAATAGTTAGGGTTGGAAAGGACCTTAAGATCATCTAGTCCCAACCCCCTGCCAGGGGCAGGGACACCTCCTTTTATTAGTCAATTCAAATGCCTGAGTGCTTGTCCGTTATTTTTTTTTCCCTTACTAAATCAGTTTGTCATCTTGTCCAATAAAAGGGGTTGTTTCTCTGTACAAGCACTCCTGCATCAGTATTGATTTCTTGGATTGGAAGTGTTCTGTCAGACAGCTATTGTGATGTCTGTTCTGAACTGATGAAAACTGTATATATTTTGATCCTTTCTGTGTTATTCTTCTGAAGAAGAATAAGCAGGTCTATAAACACAGTATTAGAAAGGGCAGTATTTTTTGTGGTGAAAGTGTTCTAGAGAAAAATTAATATACTGGGCTCAGTTTTAGGCACTTTACTGAAAGTTTTGAATCTCAGCATATGCCTAGAAAGTGATGTTTGGTACTGTATGATTCATCTGGCTTCCTCCATGGAAACCTCCTTCTTTCTATATCTCCTTCACTGGGTGAAAGTGTCTGGGGTGGGGCATCTGGCCTGAAGTGATTGATACCTTTTCTTTTTAGTTGTGAAATACTGTGGGCTTTGTGCTGTCCAAAATACACATTTGCTTGCTAAGATTTCCTGCTATCGTAAAGTTGCAGTGCTCATTATGGAGTTACTGCTGCAGTTAGCACATATTCTGATGGTTTTGCTTCGTGATGGTCACAGGTAAAAGGTGAAGTCGGGAGTAGTCGTGCGTGAATTTGGCAGAGGCTGCTCAAGGTAATGGGGTGCTTTCAAAAGTGAAACAACGGAAATGTTTTGTGAAATCTGGACCCTTTTCTGTTGAAATGTACAAATGCAGATGCAGCTGTCTCAATTGATTTCTGCATGGTGTGACGTTACAGGAATATCACTGAGTTCTGTGATCTCTCAAAAAGTATCTCAGGCCTCAAGATCTGATCATTAGTATTTGTTAATTATCATAGTCCATCTACTTGTCTGGAGTGGGTAAGGAGTTTCTGGGGTGAAAACATTGCTTTTTTAAACTGTTGTATTAATTGCCCTCCTTTGTATTATTACAAGTCTGTTATTCACACTAGAATATCTGTTTCATCGTATCACTGTGATGTTTTAGTTCAGATTAGTCTCATATGCAATATATAATTACAGGTATGACGCAGGAAGGCCTCTTCAGGGTAAATGGCAGCATGAAAATGGTGGAACAGTTGCGTCTGCAATATGAGCGTGGAGAAGAGGTGGAACTTGTTAAAGATGGTGATGTGTACTCAGCAGCCAGTCTGTTGAAATTATTTTTGAGAGAGTTGCCAGATGGGATTATCACCTCTGCCTTACATCCCAGGTTCATTCGGCTTTACCAGGGTAAGTGACAAGTAAAACCTCCATCCTTCAATGTGCTTTCTTTCTGGATAATTGGTTATGCATTGAGCAATACTCTCTGTTTCTTAGTTTACCTACTTAGTTCTGCTTTTCCTTCGACTTTAGCTCTCACCTTCTCTGAGAGTGCTCACTGATGTGCAGTTCTCTTTCAAGAGAATTGTGTTTGGTAATGTCTGGACTGTTAATGATTTTCTAATGCAGTTATATCTGCAGAATATAAACCAAAGTGATTAGCTGGTTTCTTTGAGCAAGCTTGTAGACAATAGCTGCAGTCTGTTTACAACACAGGTTTGCTTCTGGTTTGCTAGGATGATTTCTGTCAATTTCATTCTAATGGGCTCTGAAAAGTTACAGCTTCATCTGCTACTCCTATGGAATATCTGTTAGGCCCAAAGCACACATTGTCTAAGTTTCTACTTCTCACTAAGTAATGTGATTGTCCATAAAAAGGTGAGCTAGTTTGCAAGTAACAGCAAACTTCACCCTTTACTCATTCACCATTATAGCACACAACCTGGAAGACTTATTTTTCCTTTGTCCCCCCAACCTCTCCCCTTCAAGTGGTGGATCAGCCATAAGAAGGAACATCACTTCTGCTTTGGAAACTTGAAACTTGCACAACTATCTCTCAGATGATTTCTCTATGTAATTCATCTGCATCAGACAGTCTGTGGTGGTGTTATGTGGAATAGGTGGTAGTCTGCCCTGTTCCTTGGCCATGTGGATCAGTGACAGTTCTTTTCTCTTGCTGTAGGCAGTCGATGATGCTTCTAATAGGTGGTGGTCTGCCTTGGTCCTTGGCCATGTGGATCAGTGACAGTTCTTTTCTCTTGCTGTAGGCAGTCGATGATGCTTCTTGCTGTCTTCCTAAGAAGCTGCAAAGTGAGTGGATAGATGTTACTAAAGATGTGCATTGTACAGTAAAGCGGGCAAATGTGATGCATGATTCAAAGGAGGATTGTGTGCTCTGACATGCATCTCTAGTGGAAGATGGTGCAAAGTTCTCACACTCTTGTCCTGAGGCCTCCCTTCTGCTTTTCTTGCCTGCAGTGATGAAGTTTTGCCATTGCCTGGAAGAGGGAGAACTCGGCTGTGTGGGGTTTTCTTTTTCCTGTTTGGGGCTTTACAGACTGTTGAGGGAGCACTGGAGAAGAGCTCTGTGCCTTCCCTTCAGTGGAGACGTTTCAGTTGTCATCAGGTTGCATGTAGGCTGTGTAAAATACCTTCCTTGTTTAGTGATGTTGTCTGGGGCCCAGGGATAGGGTTCAGGAAGTCTTGTGTGGAAGGTAGCGATGCTTTAGAAAGTCCCTTTTTACTGATCATTGCTGTGCTTTCTTTGGGTTCTTTTAGATTTCACCAGGTCTGACTTATGAGCTGTATTTAATTACGTTCTTTCTCATAAATCACTCTTTAAGTGGAAATTTTGTTTGTTGCACTTTTGTTGTTCTATATCCTTGTCTCCACAAAAGTCAAATTCATGTATTGTACCAGGAGCTACTGATGTCCTTTGCAAACAGTGCTGTTTGTGGTTTTATTCATTCCTGCTTCCCACAAGGTGTGCAAAATCCCTCCAGTACTTTCTATGGAAATGAGAGAGAGATTGTATTCTCAGTTAGCAGATTTACCTACAAAGCTTTCTTGTTTCAAATAAAGTTGCTGGTGTAAATTATGAAGCCAGTTTTCCAAAAGTCATCCTGACTGTGACATGTCTTCATAGCTAAGTTTGCCTGTATTGCACATTAAGCTCCAGTTACAATTCTGTTATAACTTTGGTTAGGAAAAAATAATATTATTTTAAAAATGCCATATTGGCTGATATGGCAAGGGGAAGGCTTTTGTAAAATTTGAAGAAAACTGAGGGGGTTTTCATGCCCTAGAAAATACAGCATAAATGAGTTGCTATGAAAGGTGCTGATGACTTTCGTCAGGCTCCGATTAGCTTAAGTGGTAGCTGGGCCTTTGCTTACAGTTAAATAACCAACCAGCTGTGCATGATTGGAGGAGTAATCTGTTCACTTATCAAAGTATGTACAAGGGTATTCGTTGCAAAATGGTACCAAGAAAATGCATGCCTGGGTGTTCTTCTTGTAAGCTATGATGTAGGTCAAGCTGTTTCTGAGCTAACTAGTTATTAAAAAAATAACTTTGAATCTGGAGACACTTTGCTGCATGTCAACAGCAAAGGCAATTGCAGGGTTTGCCACAACCTCTGTATTCCCTTCTGTTGAAGCGTTGCACGGGAAATATTTTTTTAGGATTATGTTAGAGTTATATTGGAATGTTTTCAGTGACTGATATCAGCATTTTTTTAAGCCAGCTGAGATCTTGGCCTGAAAACAACACACAATTACTTCACTTCCTATAAAAATTTTTAGGGAGCGATTCATCTAGTTAAAAATAGCTAAACTAAAAATTAAAAATTATACCTGTATCTGTAACCCTTTTTAATTCTGGGTATAATCTTTGTTACCAAACCAAAGAGTAAATCATAGGTTCATAGAATGGTTTGAGTTGGAAGGGACCTTTAAGATCACATAGTTCCAACCCCCCTTCCACTTGACCTGGTTGCTCAAAGCTCCATCCAACCTGCCCTTGAACACTGCTAGGGATGGGGCAGCCACAAGGTCTCTGGACAACCTGTTCCAGTGTCTCACTACCCTCAATAGTGAAGAATTTTTTGCTAATGTCTAATCTAAATCTCTCCTCTCTCAGCTTAAAGCCATTCCCCCTTGTCCTGTCACTGCATGCCTTGTAAATCTGCCCTTTTATGAAAAAGAGAGAACCTCACCCACTCGTAGTTTGAGAATTCCACGTAGATGGTTTGGCATGCTGTCTGCAGCCTGTGCAATGTTGTGTGAAATGGAGCTCTGCATGCTGCCCCCAAATCCTGATGCATGCCTGTTTATATAAATATTCAGCGTAACACCAAGGCTATGCAGTTCCAGAAAACATCATGTAGTGTATCCTAAAGGCTGTTTGGCGTGTCCTGATCTTCTCTTTCTGCCCTTGGAGAAGGGCAGTGGCAGTGAGAGCAGAGAAGAACCTCACTCTGTAAAAGATGATGATGGGAGATGTGTGTAGTAAGTATAGGCCAGGGACACACTGATAGTGATCTTTGTGTTGGCCAGTCTCCTCAGGGCGCCAGACAAATATGAAGGCTGCTGCTTGCAAGGAGTCCTGGAGTAAAAAATGTCCATCACAGTCTCTTTTGTGACTCTGCAGGCTTCACTGCAGAGCGGAGCTGTGCCTGCCTGTGCAAAATGAGCTGTGCTTGCAGAGTGGTAAAAGTTTCTTTTGGAAACCTCAGCGCGAAGAAGTCAGCAGCTCCCATAAAGCAGTCCCTGCTTGATCTTGTTTACTCCTTCTGGCTTTTCATTCCTTATCTTTTATAGCATGATCACTGGCTCTTAAGACACTTGTACATGCTAGGGAACTCTATGTAGAACTCTTATTCACTTTCACAGGTCACTTGCTTTCAGCAAGACAGGTTGCTATTGTGCTTTCCCTTTTTAGCATACAGAAAGCTTTCCCATTAAGTGAATTTCTTAATCTGTTGTTGTTGCATTCCCTCCTCCAGCAGGGGTACAGTGAAATGTGGGCTTATGTCTTCCTTTGGTATTCAGTCTAATTATGTCAAGTGCAATTTGATCTCTCAGGCTTCCTGACTTGTTCCATCCTAGAGAATTTATGTATTTCAGTGGGCAGTAGCTAATGCAAGTTCTATCTCACATACCTCCTCTTGCTCTCAACCTGCCACGGCTGGCAAGATTTTGCATGGTGCCTGTGAACAGTCCTGCTAGTTCCAGGGAGAGGGATAGGAGGTGGTGGAAGGGAAGGAGCAGCTCCCTTCTGGATCAGAAGGTCAGTTTAGAGCGCGCTTAGCAGCCAGCAGCTGTTGCGTTGCGTGAACAAGCAGAACCAAAAATATAGATTGTGTTAGAGGATTTTAGAGGTCAAATTTCAACCTGAACAGTGACTGTGAAAATGAATAAATGAGTGTGAAAGGGAATAGATGAGAGCTGACCCTTTAACCATGGTTACTGCAGCAGTGCCTCAAATCCGATTCATAAGATGTCTATGGTTCTCCAGGCTTCTGTGGCATGAATTTAACATTTTCCTTTGGATTTTATTGTCATTTTGGTTGTTACCAGGCCTAGTTCCAAACCAGAGAAATAACTTCTGTTTTCCACATGCGGAAGATGTTTGTTAAGCAGTAAAAACTCTTGGAACTGGATTTCTTATGCAGATGATATGATTCTATGATTCTGTGATGACACTCAGCAGAGCTACAGAAGAAGTGAGAGTGCTCTGCTGCCAATATGTTAGAGTGAAGCATAAATACAGCTCTGCAAAGTGCCATAACGATGCAGAGTGAGGGGTCGCAAGTTGGACTGTGATGACAGCTTCTTTATGATGAGGACTTCCAGCATTTCTGCTACTGATGGCAACAAGACATGATTTTTATGGGTTTTTTTCCTCTGCGGTAGGATAGTGTCTGAAGCAGATTGCTTTGTGGCAGAGAGAAACTGGAGTCCCACTTCCTCTAGATTGTGGAGGTGGAAAGAAATGTTTTGATTCCTCCAATAGGCATGTGGGTGCAGTGGCACTGCAATGTACTATCTGCTGCCTATGTACCAAAGATTAACTTCCTAGGGCACGTTGATAGCTACAGACAGATGCAAGCTTCTCTGTCTGCCCTACAAGCTAGTAGTATGTAAGACAGCTGAAAGCTATGCAAAGTAAAAAAGTAGTAGCATGACACTAAGCCTTAGCCATTTTTCCTCACCTCACAGCAGAGAGAATTAGCTAGGGCGTGGCACCATTTCAGTGCTTCAGGCTAGAGCTGTTTGGGGTCAGACTATCTGAGACATGAGCGAAGTAATGACACACTTATCTGCAGGCATCCATACCTTTAGTGATGTTCAGGCAACATACTCTGCAGGGGGAAGGAGTAACATGAAGAGGGGTGAGTTGAGGAATTAGAAGGTGTCTGTAGCATGTCAGAGAAACTCAATACATTTAGAAACAGGATGAACCATTGGAAAATACGTTGCTGTTGTGATCTGTGCATGTATACTGAAATTAAATGAGTCTGAAAACACCCTTCCAAATGTGTCTGCGCCTCCTACACTGTTGAGGCTCCTGTTTCTACTTAATTAACATTTTAGAGAGGCTGCTTGTCCTTTTCAGTTGTCTCTTTGATTTGTCCCTCAGTAGTGACTCCCTAGTTGAGCTTTGAAGTGCCACACTGTCCTTGCTGGCTTCCTTTGCCCTCTGCCTGTGTCATACTGTGTTCTCTGTTCTCTGGCTGCTGGACCTAGATGTGGCCTGAGGCTGCTGGTTTTGTTCCCTTCCTCAGCACAGAAATCATCATCTTATCTGTGGTTTCAGGCCTTTCCTGGCTGTTCATATAGCTAGGCTTCTCTTTCAGACCACTGCTAGGATGCTGTGTTTCACATGGCTTCTGGCAAGTCCACAAAATAAAGAAGTGGATGCCTTTGACTCCACCTTGAGAGCACCTTCCCCTTCACCTTCATTTTTCTTTTACTCCTTTCTCCTTTGTCTCTGCTGTATTGGTCAAAATATTCAAAAGAGCTTCATGTGCTGTGCTTGAAAAGTCACAAATGTGTTGGTGGCTGGGCCTATCTGGAAATCTGGCTTGAATACATGCTCCTGAATTGCCTTTGAAAATCTGGCACTCTGCTGTTTCCGTTATTGACAAGCTTGTTTGTCTCATCTCAGGATGCTGCAGAGACCGAGGCATATGCTTAGTTTCATGCCACCCTCTTTAATCTGTCTGAATAAGAAAGACTGCACTTGATAGTCTTGACTTCCATGGGACAGCTTGTACTTCATAAAATTAGGCATGTACATAAGCTTAGGGCTTTGGTACACTTGATGCTTGTGTGCGTGGTAGCATAAACAGCTCTGGTGCTCTAATGTTTCTCTGATGATCAGTACCAGCTGAGTAACCCTTAATGACTGACTTTAAAGTAGATTGAAAAATTGCATAGCAGGTGGACAAAAGGAGGAAGAATGCTCCAAGCAATTGGTTATTGTGACTCAAGACTGTTTTTGCTCTCTAATAGGTTGAAAAGTTGGTTTGTTTGAAGTAATGTAGCAGAGGTACACTTGTCCTGAGAAAAATACAAAGCGCATGGAATATGTGCGTGCATATCACTCTAAATTCACCACAAGTTGTAATAGTAATTTTTAAAATAAAGCTAAAATCCATGAAATTTCAGCAGCAGAAGAATTAAGAAATTAGTTTTTGTTTTTTTATTGTACTGGGAGAAAGGCTTGAGGTCCTTCTCTTGCTTTTTCTTTGGAAAGGGAGGAGAGAGAGGAAAGACAGATTTTGTTTCTCCCATTTCACAAGGACAAGGAATTTTATGGTTCAGTAAGTAGGGTTTGCTTCCTTATGTTGTTCAGTGTCTCTGTGTCCTTCAATTAGGGTAATTTCTCAAATTCTTATAATCTGATATCAGTCTGTGTTCTTGAAAATACAGAAATGAACAAAGGTTTGGCTGTGTCCAGTGATAAGTATCTCTGATGTTGATCTGCACCACATAATATATCATGGTTAATGAACAGGGACATCCTACCCACCAAATACAACCGATGCCATGAGACAAATAGCTTTGTGTGTTGTCAGAGCGCAAACCTGTGTTCAGAATGTTTTATGGCAGTTATTAGCAACTTTCTAGTTTGGAAGGGTTGGAAAATCCTTCAATAAATGGAAAAGTACCTGTCAGTCTAAAGCCGCAGTGGGAGACTCAGAGAGGCAATTAGTTCTCAAGGGCATTCCTTAATTAGGTGGCGGGGTGATGGTGGTAGAAGAGGTGCATTTTTCCTGAGAGATGGTTTTGGCTTTCCTTATCACAACTGCAAGAAATGCA
This sequence comes from Ara ararauna, assembly GCA_028858755.1. NCBI lineage: Eukaryota > Metazoa > Chordata > Aves > Psittaciformes > Psittacidae > Ara > Ara ararauna. The sequence goes on along the minus strand of CM054376.1, from coordinate 50,485,250 downwards.
TAGTAGAAAACACTATGTGCCAGTTGTTTTGTTATCTAACGGGAACTGTGTTAGCAGGTGAATTTTAATGTTCTGCCTGTGTGGAAATTAGTTGTGTTTTGTTTCTTTAAGCTTCATGAAATGATAATTAGTAATCAAGTCAGAGACTGTACAGTCCACTTTGATCAGTGCAAGCACAAATCCAGTTAAGGTCTGTATTGTTATTCCTTTTAATACAGCCTTCAGAAGCATCCTGCAGAAATAAAAACAATATATCAGATTTCTTATTGTTACCAAGCTGATTCATAGTGGCAAAGTCATGACTGGTTTTAGTCTGTATAGCTCTAAAATTTTTTAAAAATAAATGCTTGTGATAAATAAGCAAATAAGATTTTTTGCTCATCATGCATATTCAATATTTGTTTTTTCTGAAGGAGCTAATTTCTTAGCTGTAGATGAAAAGGATATAATCAGTTGGTTGTAATGTTTGGTCCCGTAATTTGACTGACATATGAAACTATGGGCTGCTATCATGAAAGGATTCATTCAAGTCTGTGGTACCAAAACAGATATATAAAAATGATTTCTCCAAGTGTATAAAACTTAAAAAGGCTTCTCTCACCATGCACTGTATGATGCGCATCATGTAAGGCAGGAAAAACTAAGCTTGGAAGTAATGAAATCCTGCAAGTTCAGCTGTATGAATACATATGTACATACAAAACTCATTTGTTTCCCAAACTATGTACCACAAAAATGTCTGATTGTAAAACAGAAATCACACTGCAACTTAATGGTTGAGTTCTCAAGAGACACTTTCAGATATTTTCATGCAGACTGCTAATTTACACAGCTAACCACTTTTCAAAACATTCTACCCCTGGAATACTGTGCAATCCAGCCCTGGAATACTTCTGGGAAATGAAAAGTAAAAAGGAAGGTGAAACTTCTGAAGGGTTTATACATACCTTACGCTGCGTTCAAAGCTCTTCCATTCCCACTCTCCTTTCCCCTCCCCTCCCAGAAATGCTGGGAAAATGTAAAATGTTCTTTGCTCTTGCAACACAAGGTATGGAGTGTTTCTTGCCAGTCTTCTGTGCATGCTGGTAGCAGGGTGTACAGCAGAGGCAGCAAATACTTCAGAGGCAGCTTGGTTTATTACATCTTCTTAACTAAAAATAAGGCTTGAAGACTGAGCAAGGTTTGGTTTTGAATGAATCCTGGGTGAATCTCCTTGCCAAGAATGGTAACATCCTCTGAATGAAAACATACCTTGTTACCCTAAGCGTGGGGAGGGGTTCTAGGAGATTATACAGTATAACAAGGCTATTCTGACATTAGGCCATGTTTTGGCTAATTATGGAGTGTAACACTGCCCTGAACAACTTTTTTTTAGAGGTAACATCCAGAAGAAGCTTGGAAACAGGAGATTTGGTAGAACTGGAATTCAAGCAGATACAAGTAGTAATGAGTGGGAATAAACATGCTTTAATGCTGTTAGCTTTGACCACTGCTGATGCTGCTCAATAGATCCAGTGTAAAGGCGAGCATGAAACAGTGTCAGTGGGGGCCAGAGTGAGCCTCAGGAGAAAGGTGCAGGTTCCTTGAGGAAAACTGTGGGTTCTAGAGGATTCTGTGTCTCTGAACAGAAGTAAGATTAAATTTTAGATCCCACTGGTTGCTCACCCATGTAAGTAAATTGGCAGCAACGTAGAAGCCATATACATATATTTTTTCTTCTCTTGTTTTTCCTAGATGCTAGAAATGACATGCAGAAGGAAAGTAACTTGAAAGAACTCCTTAAGGAGCTGCCTGATGCTCATTACTGCCTGTTGAAGTATCTGTGCCAGTTCCTGATAAAGGTTGCTGAACATCATGTAGAGAACAGGATGAACCTTTGCAATCTTGCCACTGTATTTGGACCAAACTGCTTTCAGTAAGTAACTTTTCCCCATGTGTTAACAGAGAGTGTAACGGACCAGATGGCCAGAAATGTAGCTCAGAACTCTAATTGTCAAGGCAATCAAACTAAGGCAATGACTTGGGCTTTGTGATAAATTTTAGTGCTAAAGCTATTATTTGAGCTGAAAGTGAGTTGAGTTGCTCTCCAATCTCCTCTTGCTTATTTGCTAAACAGTTGGTCAGTTTTCTATTGCTGTGGGAGTATAATAATGAAAGACCTTCAGACTGTGTAAGTGCAAGGAGACTTGTGATCATACAGCTTTCTTCCTTTGCCATCAGAGAATGTGGATGCTTCTCTGCAGAAGGCTTTGAGAAAGGATAACTGAGGGAAAAGGACTCATGCAACAGCCAAGTGCTGTCTAATTTCTAAAGATGGATACTGCACACTCTGCAGATTTGACGTTATGATCTAGTGCCTATCCTCAAGATGTCAAAGATTCTGGGCTCTTTATTCTTCTAGTATATTCAGAAACAGCTTTGGAGGTTATGGGGTTCCACTGGTTTCTTGAGACTTCTTTGTGGACTTGCTGGTTCTTCTAGTTTCTTTCATTGGGCCCAGTTCCTTCGTGCTTGTGGTGAAGACATGTTGTACAAGCTAATGGAGCTTGCAGCAGTAGCAAGAACAGTTATTTCCAGGTGCAAGAACACACTTGAGTGAGACTGTTTCTATTGAGTCACTGCTGTAATGCAGTGCATTGTTAGCATCTTCACCCCAGTCTCATCTGCAAGACACACGCTGGCTGGCATCCAAAAATCTAAGACATGGGAGACATGTAGGGAGTTTTGTTCAGTCATTAGTCTTGAAAGATGTGTAATATCAGCGAAAAGAGACAACCAAGTTCCTTGTGGCAAATGTCAGATTTGTACTGATCTTTGCATAATGCCTAATCAGACTTAGATTATATTAATTGCCTAATGAGACTATCTCCCTAGGCTTCCTCTGTAGACAGTGGAAAGAAGTAGGCTTCTTTAAAGAGAGAAAACAAATTAAGTTCTTTGTAATGCATTCAGCAAGTTCCACATACCTAGGCTAGATACCGTCTGCTCTTTCTTTAAAGGAGCATATCGGTTTTGGCTGATCAAGGAGAGAATATGCAGATGAGACATTTAAACCAAAGCTTGTCCTTGTGACTACACTGCTGCCTCAGTTTAAGATGTTGCTTATGGGCGATGAAGGTGGATAGGATTAAACTATTTGCTGTGTTAGTACAAAAAGATTTAAAAAAAAAATATTTTGAAAATAATTGTCTTCCTCTCCAAAAGAAAGAAAACTCAAAAGGCAGTAATATGTGCAGGAACATGTGAATGTGAGAGTTAGTGGAGGCACAATACTGGAAATTTCTGACAAGGAAAAGTAAACTCGTTTTTACAGATTACATTTGTATGAGCAGTTTGGGAATTTCTGCCGAAATGTATTAGTAGAGTTAAGAACAAACAACATAAGTGAGGAAAAATCTTGAGTCCAATGACTAAATCTCTCTGACTGAAACTCCCAAGTGGCTTTTAGATTATTTTTAGCTCACTTATCACTTTGTTCAGGAAAGTTAAAAAATTAGGTTTGTATACTTTCTGATGTAAAGCGCAGAGTGTTGCAGTTTGGGATTACAATTGGCATTCCTAAGATGAAACAAAAGCATATTTCTTAAAAGCTGCATACTTGTTGCCTCAATTGATCTCTGCACCGAAGATGGCATAGAAAAGATGTTAACAGTTTTTGTAAGGTACGGAGCCTGTGTGCAGAGGAGCGGAATCACATCATTCTGTTGCAGAAGACTGAGAAAGGCAGAGTTTACTGAAGGTGAAAACACAAGCACTCTTGTGGCTTTATGTGAATGCAGCCAGCCTTGCAGTTGTGACACACATCAAAATAAATGCTCAGGTAGCAAAAGAGGCAGTGAAAGCAAGGCTTGACACTTAACAAATGGCTAATGCATTTTTTAGAAGACCCAAATATGTTACAGTTATGTATTTAGATCTTTATTTGAACTTATTTTAAGTTTCATCATCTGGTAATTCAGCTATATGTTTTATCAGATCTTAATCTTTTTCATGATAGCTCAGGGTTGTGGTCCAGACACAAGTACTGTAAGCAACAGTTCAAATACCTGTTTCTCCTGTGTCAGTGGGTGCAGTCTTAAATCGCTGGAGCTGTGACCATCTGTATCAACAGAGATTTGGGAGGAGGAGGAAAGAACTTGCAGCACTAAACTTTAAGCATTGGGCTTAACTAGCTAGTTGGCCAAGCAGCCAGAGAGATCCTCAGAACACCATTCAGAGCTCCAGAGCAAGGCCGCCTGAAGCCTGTTTGGCAGGGGCTGTCTTGCTACTGGCTACAGGCAGCCCCTAGAGAGACTAGCATCAGAAATTAAATATCAGCAGATGGTTCAAGTGAACACTACTCTTGCTTTGCATTGTTTGTTCAGAGCAGTGTATGGGTTGTTTCTCTGGGACAAGGAAAAAATGCTTATCATCCAGCTTGTCAGCAACTACACTGCTGAAGGAGGAAGATCCGAGATTTTTTTCTGTTGGAAATTCACACTCATGTCTGTAATGGATGTGGAGTCTGTATAGTTAATGCACTGTGTCAGAGGAGATAAAGCGCATCAGCTGATAGTGAAGGATTACTTTCTACAAGGTAGTTTCAGTGACATTTTAACTATTTAAATATATTATTTCCTATTTCATAACTGAAGCTGTTTAACAGTTGAATAAATCTCACTGTTGGGCCACTTTCCAGACATTTAGACTTAATTTTAATTCTCTTCATCTCATTCTATTTTTCTGCATCATGTTCTTTGTAGTTTCTCTCATCTTCGAAACTTTCAACCCTTGTTACTCTTATCTACTACTTCCCCTGGTTCCTTGCTTGCTGTTTGACAAACTGTGTGGATGCTTTTCTAATGAAAGGTTATCTTGTGCTCTGTGTATTTCTAACAAATAGAAGAGGGAAGGAAAAGTCCATTTTCACTTTCTGTAATGCAGTGCAATGTAAGATATAGGAAAATGTAAAGGGCAAGATCAAACAGTTCAAAAAAGGAAAGTATGATGGTTTGAGATTTAGCGCACTGTTTTCTTCCAACTTGGATTGTTCAGATTTATTGTGGTGAAAGCCAAAGGTCAAGTATACAGAGAAATACAGCCCTTGAGGAACAATGAGAATAAAGGTATGGGAACATAAATAGTTGCCTTTTCTACCACTGAGCTAATCTGTATAGGGTATTAACAGTTGCAGCATGATTACCCCTGAAAGGAGTTACTGTCTACTGATCTGAATTTCAGCTCTTGTAGAGAACAGTTATGGCCTGCTGTGTGTCTCCACTCAGCTCTTCCAGCTTGTGCTGAGTAGGAAAGAGAGGACCAGGTGGGTTTTCTCTCCTCCTCCCTGCTCTCTTGGAGCTGGGTATTCAAGGAGGCTGCTGCACTCATCCTGTCCTTTGGTTGGAATGGTAAGAGACATGAGGTTTACTAGTTACAGAGTAAGCCAAGGATCCATTTTCACTCTTTCTTGAAGCTCTCTTCGAAAGAATGATCTGTGTGTATGGTCTCCATCATTCAAGCCTGCATTAAATTAATTTTCTTTCTAACAGAGATTGGGCATGTTGTGAGGGATTGCCACATTCCCCTCCCCCTCCCCAAAGCATCTGACAGATGGAGCTGAAATGCTAGAGTTAGATGCAGTTATTTCTGTGCGATGATGATGTAACAGAAGTTACCTGAAGGGTTGTACAAGAAAGCATTAGGTATGGACAAAAGCTAGATCATCTTTGGGTATGGAGAAAATGTGGATTGTGGGCAGCTCTAGGTATTTCAGGGATTCAAAAAGATTTCCAATGTGTTACTGAATTTTTAGGAATTAAAATCTGATCTCAAGTTCTGCATGAATGTCTTTCTTACCTTGGCTTGTAGCAGCCTTGGAGCCTACACAGATTGGGTAGAAGCTGAAGTGAAAGTAGAGGAGCTGAACCACAACTCCTCAGTGAATAATACTGGTCTTTGAAAAATTATGTGAATGGACTTCTGTTGTCAGCCAGTACAGTCCTAATCCCACATCAGTCTTAAAAACAAACGTGTATCCAGGATTGTGGTCAACATGAGTAATGAAAATGGTTGTTCTAACATTTGTTACTGCAAATTGGAGCACGCAGCATAACCTTTCTTACAGGGTTTGTATAGATTTTAAATACTGGCATCTGCCAGCAGGGTAAAGATGTTTTTTGTAAGAATTCAGTATGCTACACCCTATGATGCAAGATCAAAGCATCAAGATTAATATAAGGCCATAAATATTCTCATCTGTAATCATGTTAAATACTCTTGGGTTCTTGCTTCCTCTTTGGGAAGTGGATACAGTACTAGATTGTCAAGCCTTTCTATGATATATTTTTATGTTCTCATTATGCTTCTTTTCTGTTGTGCTTTCAGATTCATCATCTGAAGTCCACTGAATGGCCTATTGTAAAATAAACAGAAAATTGCCAAGGTTGCACTGCTCTATTCATAAGTGGAAGTGTGTTCTGGCCTAATTCAGTCTCAAGTTTTACGTTCTTCTAGTGAATGTCCACCCCTTAAAGTTTCAGTTGAGAAAGTTTCTCTATTATGATCTGTCCCATGTCAGGTGTTATGATATTGCCTATTTAATCTCTTGAATGAAAAAGTGATTATTTCAATAGGAAAATCTCTGTGTGTTGATTTTGGGGTGGGTTTTTTTGTTTGTTTCGGTTTTTGGTTGAAAAACTCGGTGAAAGGAAGTTCCTGCTCTGGGTTGAAAATGTTCTTTCTTCTGATCTGTACACCCAGAATTTAAGTGAAGGAGCAGTTTCATAAAAAAAACAAACTACCATCATAGAGTCATAGAATATAGAATATTGTTGGAATAGTAAGTTGGAACGGGGCCCATGAGGGTCACTGAGTCCAACTACTGTCTTCACACAGGGGCAACCTAAAACTTAACCCATGTATCTTAAGAATGTTGTCCAAATGCTTCATGAGCACCAACAGCCTTGGGGCCATGACCAGTTCCCTGGGGACCTTGTTCCAGTGCTCTGCAGCCCTCTTAGTGAAGAACTTTTTCCTAATATGTACAAAACAACGTGGTGTATGAGCTCAACAATAGAGCTCAAATACAATCACAAGGAGCAGTTTTTAAAAGCTCTGTTTAGGAATGTTTGGAGATGAGAATGATGTACTTTGTGAGTAGGTGTTGGACTATGGACTGCCCTTTGTCCCACTTTGTGTCGGTCATACTTGCAAAGATGCCTACTGTCACTGCAGTTTTCTGATGAAAAATGGGGCTTTTCTGGAGCAGATTTTGCATATGATTGAGCCAGTCAGTCAGGGTGGCAGCATCACTTTAACTGCTTTGTGTTATCTGCCTTGTCTGCATTATGCATCTACTGCAAGTAACGTAGACAGAGATGGAATTACCAAGTTGACTTGGGCTCCTAAATTTGATGATACAAAAAATTATCTGGACCAGATCTTAAAAGGTAGGCAGTTTTATGCCTCTAGGCAGTTATATACCTCATGGGATTCTCCAGTTCTTCAGAAGCTAAGACACTTCTGTAAAATCTCTGTAGTGGTACATGTCCTTTCTTTTGGTCCAAACTGGTGAGACGTAAGTCTTTAAGTGATGCAGAGCATGTAAATGAGTCACACACTGAGATGAACACCTGCATCAGCTTAGTGTTGTTGTATCTTTAGCTACCTGTTAGCCTCTGATCTTGCAGCAGAATCTGCAGATGTGAATATGAGCCTCTTTTCAGCTGCACCAGTTTTTGGTCTGGTGTATTATTACAAATCACTTTCATTGTCTGAAGTACGGGACCGAATTGTGGCCATGAGGCCACATCTCTTACAGTAGCGTCTGTTTCGAGGTGCAGAGCAGACTGCCTGAAGTTGTACCCATCTAAGACTACTGCAGCTCTGCTCTCAAAATCTTCAGTTGTGCTTGTTGAGGGGCTTGTGGGTGTCCAAGGTATTAATGAAAATCTTTTGTGAGGGCTGGAGAAACAAAAATCCCATGTAGTGTTCCCTGTCCTCTAAGTCCCTTGATTTCTTGTGGGATTCCCTAGGAGAATGGTAAGGTGACTTTGTGGTGCTCCTCTACAAAAGGTACTTGCACAAACAGCAAAAGTAGCAGTCAGAGAAGACAGAGCATATACCTCTCAATGGTTTGTAGATTAGGATTATGGTGCTGTCATTCTATGCAAGCTCTCCTGAGAAGCCACTTAAGGAAATGGTAAGATGCATTCTTCATCTCAGACAGGGTGGGGTTGAACTCTGTCGGGAATTCATAATGAGATGGGCAGTTTCACATAGAAATCGCTGGTTCTCAGTTGTGACAGGGAGCTGTCAGCAGTTGTTGCCTGGGGAAATCAGTTCAGTGATCTCAGACCAGCTCATTACAGGTGGATGACTACATCCCAAGTCCTCCTGGCCCTCATTTCCACTTGAAGCAAGTTTCTCAGATGTGGTGGTGGTGGTGGAGCCTTGTAGTGATGCCTGTCTCATGCCGGATAGATACAGTCATATTTGGATGTGTTACTGCACCACTCTCAGTAGTCTGGAGGTTTGCTGTCTCATAAGCCCACTCTGCATTTAGCGTGTTGCAGCTTGTTTACAGAGACCCTGAGGTAAGTTCGTTTAACTAATGCGTGAAATGTAAGGAATTTTTCACAGTGAGTTAATCTGACCTCAGGTCACTTTAGTTCTGAGTAAGAGTTGTGACACAGAGCTCTGATGTGGCTTTACCTGTCTGAGACCAGCTTTCTTGAGCTCCCCGTGGAGGAAGCACATTCTTGGCTTAAAGCAGTCTAGAAGAACCTAAAAAACAAGTGAGCATGGAGATTCGGTCGGTGGGCCAGAGGGCCAGGCATCCTCGTGGGACATTGTGCCAAAATGTGAAATACTGCTGGGTGTCCTCTTTTGAAATGAAGGGCTAGCAACTTGATCCTAGTCTCAAGTAATGTTTTAACATTGAGAACGACTGCTTTTTCTGTGCTTTGTGCATGAATCACTCTGAGCATCTCTCTGGTCAGTGCAGGGTGTCCATGGAATCTGAGGGGGAGACACTAGAGATGTGCTGCTGTCACTGCCTATGCTATGTATCTGTTCATGACTTTGCAAGCAACTGCAAGAACGTGATGGGAGTTTTCCAGCTCATATCTCTAAAGTGGACCTGAACACACCAACATTTTTAATTCTAGAAATGACCACAGAAATTACAGGTTTATGCCTCCCTTCTAGAAAATGTGTTTCTGGTAATGAAGCTGGTGTTCGGTTGTTGTTTCTGGTGCTGCTGTTGAAGCAGTTTGTACATGTGTGGCTATAAGGGGATCAAGTCCTGCCATTGAGGATTTTGTAACTGGGGTAAGATGTGTGTCTAACTCTAAAAGCAATGCAGTTAATAATGCCTAATTTACATGCAAATTAGACATAAAGAAACCATGACTGTGAATGTAATGTTTTAACAAGGCCTTCACGAGAGAACATGAAAAATTTCCAAGGAGTAGGGTGTACATCATGAAAGTGGTAGTGTGAGAGAATACGTTCTCATAGCACTGGGGTTTTCTGGTGAGTTGAAATGAAATCTGTTGATATCACAACTTCTCAGACTAAGGAAAGCTACAGTTAGATACTCTTTTTTTTTTAACACACATTTTCCAGAAAACTCTAGTCAGACTGGTGGATCATGCCATGTGGCAACAGATGGGTTTTAACTTGCATAAATATGCAGGGTGGTGTGTGCTTATAATCTAAACTACTTGCATATGCTGAGCTAAAGATTTATTACAAGCAAAAGGTCACCATGGAGAGCTCAGAGAGTATAATAGTCCTTGTCACAATGGAGGTGTAATAACAGTGATTAAAGGAAAAAAATAAATGAGAAACTTTGTAAAATATGCATGTTTAAGTGACAGAGAGGTGGCAATGGGTAAAGAATGTTACACTTTAATTAAAATTAAACAATTTGTGCTGCTCTGCATGGTTGAATTCAGAGAGGGGTGATAACAAAGACTAAAGCCATGAGCTTTAGCCTTGTGTTCTACATATGCATCTTGTCACACACATACAGAATTGTTCCGAATAAGATGCTGGACTTTTCACAGATTTGTTTTAATAATGTTTACCTGACAAAGTGTCGCAGGAAGGGAGAGCAAGAAAGCCACGGAACTGCGCAGAAATTAAATTGTTTGTGTGCTTTGTGGCAACTTTGTAGGCTGGACTGTTCTTCAACCAGTAAAAGATTTTTGATATTAGCTATTGCCAGTATGGAGGTGTTGGCTGCAGTTCCCAGCAGATGGGGTTTAGGTGAAAGTTCTGCTCCAAAGCTTATTCCGGAAGTATCTGGAGTCTTTATTCTGACTTGAACTTACTCTAGTACATTTTCAGTCCGTTTCCTAAGAACAAGGTTCATAGGAATGCCAGGCTTTTTTAAGTGGTACCCTGTTTTGGAGGAACACATCAGGAAGGTGTCAGTCAGGATTTGCCTGAGCTATCAAGCATGCTCTGCTCCATGCTGACTCCAGAACACATTGTTTAGCATGGGAAGAGGAATTTCCCTAAATCAGGATGGTTGCATGGCCCTATTCTTTTATTCAGGCCAGTTACTATCTTTTAGTGAATATGTGACATTCTTTAAAGTGAATTTGCCCAAGGATACATGCACATCCATCAGTAGAAGTTGTCCCTTTTTTTTTACTTAGTCTGAGGCCAGGTTCCACACTATTGAAATCAGTGAGCTGAGACTGACCCATTTTCAGTTGGCAATGTTCTGCAGTGTAAAATAATCCAATTCCTTTAAACTTCAAGTACTGCAACTCTAGCATGTATTACATGTTAAGAAGACAGCAGTAAAAATTCTCTTCTGGAGTTCACAAAGATGTGTTATGCTGTAATGGGATCTTCCGCCTCTTGACATGTAGATGTACTGCAGAGAGTAAACTATGGAGAAGAATCAGTAGCATGTAACCCCTACAAGAAAACATTTTTTGATGGCTAATTTCTGGGAGCATCTGCTTTCAGAGTCTTTTTGTTGAAATGCACATCTGGCCCCAATAAACTGCAGCTACAGATTTACAATAGATAGTTATTTGTAAATTTTAATTTGCTGGTTATAGTAAACAATGGTTTACTTTCAAGTTACATCCCTGTAAAATAGTTCAGATGGCATTTGTTTAACTTTTGGGGGTTCGGGATGATTTCAATTCTCATATAACCACTAGTTGTCCTCAGCCAAAAAATACTTGCATCTTTTTTTGTTTCTGGTTTTTTGCTCCTCTCATTCTTTCCTTTCCTTTAAATCTTTCCTGTGTTTTCTGTACCTCATGATCTGCAGTCTCTGCCATTTTATAAGGTCCGTAGAAAATTCACATCCATGCAGCCACTTTGTGGATTGTTGAGAGGAGGGTGTATCTGCTGGAAATACTGTACAATGGGGAGCACTGGATGATTGGAGAAGTATTTTAAATGGTGAAAATTATTCAGTGATTTTATTTTTGCATTAAAATTGAGTTTAAGTCAGTTTTGGGCCCCAAAGTCCAATAAAATGTGCAGAAAGCCTGCATTCCAGAAGACATGGAACTGTTAGAACAAGTCCAGAGGAGGGCCATGAGGATGATCAGGGGACTGGAGCACCTCCCGTATGAAGATAGGATGAGAGGTTTGGGGCTGTTCAGCCTAGAGAAGAGAAGGCTGCGTGGAGACCTCATAGCAGCCTTCCAATATCTGAAGGGGGCCTATAGGGATGCTGGGGAAGGGACTCTTCATGAGGTGAGAGGACAAGGGGTAATGGGTTCAAACTTAAACAGGGGAAGTTTAGATTGGATATGAGGAAGAAATTCTTTACTGTAAGGGTGGTGAGGCACTGGAATGGGTTGCCCAAGGAAGTTGTGAACGCTCCATCGCTGGAGGTGTTCAAGTCCAGGTTGGACATAGCCTTGGGTGACATGGTATAGTGGGAGGTGTCCCTGCCTCTGGCAGGGGGGGTTGGAGCTAGATGATCTTAAGGTCCTTTCCAACCCTAGCTATTCTATGATTCTCTGGTCGTTAGATGCTTCAATAAAAATAAGTACTCTGTTGTGAGTAATATTGATATTTTAGCACATGGCAGAGTTGTGTGAAACACAGAAGGAAGGCAAGGAGCGCAGACTGGAATGCAGCACTTCTTCCAAATCAGTATCTTGCCTTTTCATTTGTGTGTGCCTTTAAGGTCTGTGGCAAGCAGTTCCTGGCTGCCCAGGGGCCTGTTTCAAGTGAGAAGAAGTTGCTGTTTCTGCCATTATGTAGTTATTCTCCCACAAAGTGAAGGTTATGAACCTCTTTTAGATGAGTCTTTTAGGCTGTTCTGCAGAAAGCAGCCTCTATCTCTGTGTTTTGAAAAGCCCTGTGAGTTATTAGCCTACTTTCAAAAGAAATGGCAACTAAAAATTAGATTAAGAAATCTGATGTACACCATGGGGTCACCTGAAGCTGTAAAGATCTTGCTTAGCTTTCACTTTTAGTGTTCTGCTCAGCATGTGGGCTTTCTTAACTTTTTTACTCATCCTTCTTGTTACCTCTGAGATTATCAGGAACTACTTTTCGAAGAAATCTCACTCTTCCCATGAACAGTTCAGATCATTTAAATGCCTTGTGCTGTCTGTGTTGCAGTCATGAAGACAACTTTTAACAAAGTTGGTGGGAACTCATTTGGTGGTTGCCTTGGATCTCTGCTTAGATTCTGTGGAGTAGTTTGACCAATGCATATTTAGTATTTAGTATCAGTAAGAAAAACTACAAGCAAACATGAGAGTGGTTACCACCATAGGCACAATCTGCCTTTCCAAGACAAAGTTTCTTGTGCCTGCTAGCAGCCTGTATCCACAACTGAAATGTTAAGAGACAACGTGTGCAGGAACTGTTGTATGTCAAGTGCCTGTAACACTCTGCTTTGTGTTCTGTCCCATTGTAGCGTGCCCTCTGGATTTGAAGGCATAAAAGAACAGGAGATCTGCAACAAGATAATGACAAAAATGTTGGAAAATTACGATACCTTGTTTGAATTGGATGGTTTGAAGAAGGATGAAGAAAAGCCTGTATGTGAAGAGTTAGCAAGAATTATTTTGGTAAAAGTGAGTGTGTCTAATATTTCATTTTCTTACAGCAAATCCATAATGCAGGTTTACTGAAGGCTTCAATTCAGAAACCTTATAGGTAAGTGGGAGTCAAAGACTGTTGTAATAATGTTCTGTGTTATCGATTGGTATCCAACTCACAATTGATTCTGCTGATAGGCTAATTTTCATTACTAGTCTGGAAATTGATTCTGTTAAATATCTTTATTCTTTATTAGTTATTCCCTGCTATTTATATATTATATATTTATATATATAAAAATAAAAATATTTAATATTTTAAAGTTCATAATATAAAAGATTACATTTATAAATATAAATATTTATATAGATATTCTATTTATATATTTTATATATTTATATAGAATATATATATTCTATTTATTTGGATATATATAGGATATATATTCACTAAAATTTACCAGGTTTAAATGAATAGGTAGAATAATTCTAGGAAGTACTCAAGCGTTCTGACATGGTGATCATTTATGGAGTACGTCAGTGATGATGAACTTTGGTATTTTAGGACAGTATGAGATCTGTAGCATTTGCCACTGTAAAGCCTGCTTGTCTTGAGCATGTGCCTGAATTTAAAAATGGTGTGTTCAGACTCAGAACAGCCATTTCTGAGTGCACTTAAAGAGAAGCAATAAATATTAGTTACCATTTGAAGAAAGTACATTGGAGCTGTTAAAGAAAAGTGAGGTAATCAAAGTATTACATCTTTGGTGGGCTGCAGTATTTTACCCTGAGTCACTATGCTCAGGGTGAAATACTTCCCTGTACCCACGATTGCCTACCTTTACCATGATTGCCTTTACTCTCTCTCCTTTCTCACTTTTTCATGTTTACATTTTTCTCCCAGATTCCCACAGCCCTGTCCCACTATTCTTCCTGCACTCAAATTTGATAGCCCTTCATTCCCACTCCGGAGAAAAGGCTGGCAGTCTGTAGTTATGTGCAAAAGCTCCAGCACTCTTGATGCGTGGCCTTCCATCACCTCCAGTCACTGTGCACACTTGGCTGTAGCCCCTCCGCAGCTCATATTTCTTTGGCATCCTTTCTTTTATGTTGTTGAATGTGGAGATAACTTTTCTTCTAGGTTAATACAGTGTGTGTGATAATGCGAACTGCCTTATGTGTTCTTCTGGGTGTGTAGTTTGCAGGTAGGGACTATTAAGACAGTTTTCCTAGGCAAACATTAATGCCTCCTTTTGATCGAAATGCTGCAGTTAGCCTGACCCGAAGGCAGGGTTCCCAGAATTGGGATGGAACTTAAAGGAATAAAGTAGTTTTTTTACATTGTGTTAAGAGATTAACCTCATGATGTTCAAAGCCATTGGTCTTGCTCCAGGTGTTTCTTGATTAAGAGTTTGGAAAGAACTTCTGTAAGCTGGAAATTTCTTATACAGGGAGAAGAATGCCACAGATTTGTGGAAGGACTAATTTGAATCCGAATTTGAAACTCAGTGACAGTTGTTTGAAAAAATAGGAAAGACATTTTAAGAAGTACAGCACTGAACAATGCACTTCTGTCAGTACTCTAGTATGCCTTTCTCACTTACTGTATTACAAAATTAGCCCTACTTTTTTTTCCTCTCTTTTTCGTGGCTTCAGGCTCTTACTTTAGTGCTGAAATCTCAACTGGAAAAACAGGAACCTATCTTTAGTTAGTGTTTAAAGGTATTGTGAGACTACTGTTTCTCCCTGTAGTCTTGAGTCATGCTTGATGTGGCTTAGGTGCCTGTTGCTTCACATCATTCACTCATAATTGTTCTTTTTGAAGTCAGCATCAACACTAAATTGTTAATTTTGAGCAAATACCTGTAAACAAAGGAGTAGTGGGTCATGCTATCCCATCCCAGTATGGGAATGTACCTCCTCTCATGTGCTCAGTCATGTTTACCATCTTCCTGAACTTGCATGACTCCTGACACTTCATGGTCTGGATATTTTAAGATTTTCCCACACTTTGGTCATAAAATCAGTGGATTATTAAAAGCAGGAAGCACTGCTCTTTTAAAATGAAAACAAGAATATATGGATCATACATATAAAGTACTGAAAGCATCAAGCTTCTCTTTGAGGAGTGTGCTGGAAAGGAAAAATGGCTCGAGTGGAGCAAGTTGCATCTTGTCTACCGTGTTGGTCATAGTTAGGGGAAAGCCACAATACTATGTAATTCCAGGGGGAGTAAGAGCGTTTCAGCTACAGATTGCGGCAGCTTGGAGAAAATCTGTTTTAAGAAAGCCACAAGTTAGTAAATTTTAGAGATGGGAAGAGAAGTGATTCTGTAGGACTGTTGGTAGTTAACCTACCGTTCTTGCTGTATATGTACACTGTGGAGGCACAGGAACACCTTTACTCCAGTTACATTTCTTCTATTCAAAGATTGTTTGGTCATTGAAAAGGATAAGTTGTACCAGGTAAAGACACTTCTTAGCTTACTTTCTCAGTGGATCATAATTCAGAAAGTAAGGGATCTGGAAATCTCTCCAAGCTGCTACATTCCAGTCCCTGCTTTGTTCCCAGGACTGTAAAGACTCTTGCTCATTGCTCAGGCATATGGTAGGATTAGTTAGAAACCTTGGAGAGTTTTTTCTTTGGAAATCTCTGTTAAGTGCACTTTTCACAAAACAGAAAATTAATCTTATAACAGTTTCTATTTCAATGGGAAATTGAACTGTCAGGTTCCTAATGTCTTGACTGGAAGGTCTTTGTTGGTAGCTCACTTCACCTAGTAGAGTAAGATCCTTATGATCTTCCAGGCAGGTGGCCAGCAGGTGGAAGCATAACATGTGCTTTATCTGTCTGTCTGTCTGTCTATCTAAAAGGATTTTTTTTTTAATTCCAAAGTAAGTTGGGGGTTGAGGTTTATAAGTCTCATTTGCAGCCAGCTATTACTACAATCTTTCAGACTTTTATGCAAGCTTCAGTTTAATTTCCTAGCCTAGTGAAGGCCTGGAAGAGTCTCAGCCTGTTGATCAATAGGCTCTCTTAGTTAGAGAGAGATGGGTGGAGAAGTGGGTTGAGTGTTCTGATTAGCCATATGCTTTGTGTTCATATTTTCAGGATCACAAATAGCTGTTTTTTATTGCCAGTGTTACGTGTGAGCAATTAATTCTCTGACAGTATATCTGCATTTATCGCATTATAAATGTTAGGGCATTATAATAAAATGTTTCTGTTTTGCTTTGGAAAAGAACTCCTAATGTATATTGGTATGGTCCTGATAGACTTTTTTTTTTAATTATTATTTCTGGGGGGGTGAGGGAGGGACTCGACCTAAACTGAGTGCTAACTCATGTAATGAAAGATTAGTTGCCCTTAGTTTCAGAATTGGTATTTTATTGTCTTCTTGAATAAATCGGTTTACAAAACCTACAGTAACAACAATAATAATTTTGAACAAGGACCATTCATTTCCAGATGTCTGAAAGTGGTGTTCAAACTGCAGCTGCTTATAGTCCTATGTTATATAGCTAGCCAGTGGTGTATTGTTACAGCTGTAATGAAATGGGACTTTCGCCTAGCAGTAAGTAGGCTTCTCTAATGATCAAAGATACACAGTGAAGAGGATTTTTATTTAGCTCAAGTGGCAAGGGAAATGTGGGCAGGCAAACTATTATGAGACTCACTCTTGGGAGATTTCTGGAATTACTCCTTCCACTGGTTTCATGTGAAACATGTCGTCTTTAGTAGTATGGTGTGTTTTAGCTCAGTATTATCCTCAAATAAAACATACAGCCTATAACCCAGTCCTGCAGGGTTACAAGATCCTTTTTTTTTTTTTTTGCATTTTCCCTATAATGCCTTGACAGACCACTTCTAGTTTTAAGAACCAGTCAGCTGAGAGCACATAGATATTTGCACTGGAGCACAAGCACTAGCATGGTGAGGATGTAATGCTGCCCCTGGCTTCATTACATATTTGGGACAGGAAAGCAAGAGGCTTTTCCCTTTCTTCCCGCACTGAGTCGTGAAATACATCTGTTCACCTGGTGCAGAAGAGAAAGCAAGTCCATTTAGTAAATTGAAATTATAATATTTAAATTTAAAACTGAAGTTTAAAAGTCAAGTGAAATTATAAATGTGCAGTTTCAACATTGTGAATATAAAATAGATGCATTCTGATGACCTCTGAACAGACAGGTTTCACTCCCTGAAGAGCTACAGAAATTGGTCTCTGCTGGCTTTTGCAAAAACTAATGGTTTCAAAACAGCCCTTTTATTTTAGATGCAATTAACTTCTTGCATTTTTTTCCTGTTTGTTTCCAGTCTTCTAACAAAAGCTGTCACTTCAATTGGGAGGACCAGTTAGCTGAATAGTTCTTTGTACTTTAAATGACAGCAAAAGTATATGCACTGTGTTCTGCAAGCCTGCTGTTTGATTCTAAAGAGGCAAGCAGTCCACTGTGTGTAGCTGCGTCTGTTGGTGCTCGGTGTGTGCAAAGTGCCCAGCCTAGCCAGGCAAGTCCCTAAGTGCACTTTTTTTATGTCAAGGAGAGTGCTCCAGCTGACTTTGGCAGCACTGTTTTGAAGTGAAGATTGAGCATTCAGACCAGATCATTCAGTTGTTGGTAGGATTTAAGCCTTTCATCTCTGAGGAGAGGTAGGAAAGGTAAGATAGTCAAAAAGTTCATCTTAGCTTGACTTTGCTCCCTTTGCTGTCAGTTGCAAAGCTCCATTTCCACTGAAAGTCATGATGTTTCAGATTATTTCTGCCGATGAGTAAAGCAAGATCTTCACTAATAAATGCTTCTTTCCTTTCCTCAGCTGTTTTCTCTTAAATACCTTAGCATGAGGATTTAATCACTTGACAAGGTCCAAGAGAAACTGCTGAAAATTCACCAACTCCATAGCTGAGTGGGCTCCCCCTATGTAAGTCACCCTTCCCTGCCACCTCAGTGCTCTGGCCACATGGTTATATGTTCAGCAGACACGGGAGCAGTCCCTCATTTACGTCAGGAAGAAAGGCATCCACTAGTAATCCATGTTATCCTGCCCTGGCTAAACCTGCAGGGTTTACATAGTTTCCTTTATTCTTCTTTCATATCTGGGACCATTTTAGCATGGTGTTAATGGCCAGTTTTCAGTACTGAATTAATTCTTTCCAACAGAAGGCAGGAGGAACTGATCTCCTTTGAAAATCTATTCTGAAGGTCTCAGCAAACATTTTCATTTCACCCAGTATCCCCTTATTTGGGCACGTTATGCCAGTTTTCTCCTGCCTAGGCCAGGAAGCTCTGAAGGCTAGGAGTGGGTTCACATGGAAGATGTGAAGATGGGTGGAAAGTGTGTGAGGAGAAAGAGCACCTGTGGAAGTCTGTCTCTGGTTTTCTGTTTAGTATTTCTTTGGCTAGAATTCACTTTGCAGTTGTCCACCAGTGAGCAGATGGGGATGTTTATAGTAAGGGTATTATAGTGATTCAGCCAGAATGACATTTTAAAATGAGAGCTGACAGGAAATGAGCAATATGAGATTTGTAGGGGAAAGTTTATAAGCCTTCAAACCCTTCACCTGTAGCAGACTCAGTGTGGAGTGAGGAGGATAGTTATGTTTAGGCTGTGATTCAGAAAGGCAAGTGAAAAATCAGATGATCCCCAAACACGTCCTTGTGTAATTTTGAAATAGCTTTCCAGTGCTTCTAGCTCTGCTGGTTTTGACAACTCTGTGTATGTATTATTAAAGCAAAACGTTTCTGCTTTTGAAGTTCATTAAAGCATTCACAAGATTCTAAATCTGTTACTTGTGCTGTTACTAAATGCAATCCTGAATATGTACACAAATGCTAAATTGTAAAGAATAATAGAATCATAGAATCATAGAATAGTTAGGGTTGGAAAGGACCTTAAGATCATCTAGCTCCACCCCCCCTGCCAGGGGCAGGGACACCTCCCACTAAACCAGGCCACCCAAGGCTATGTCCAATCCAGCCTTGAACACCACCAGCGATGGAGCATTCACAGCTTCCCTGGGTAACCCATTCCAGTGCCTCACCACCCTTACAGTAAAGAATTTCTTCCTCATATCCAGTCTGAACTTCCCCTGTTTAAGTTTGAACCCATTACCCCTTGTCCTCTCACTACAGTTCCTCATGAAGAGTCCCTTCCCCAGCATCCCTATAGGCCCCCTTCAGATTATGCTTATATTTCTTTAGCTAGAATTTCACCAACAATGTTTTCATTTTAACACATTATGAGAGTAAATTTGCTAAGGTTTAGCCCATTTAAAGGGATCTGGGGCATATAACAACTGCCTCTTTCTGTCCTGCTGTCCAGATTTCTAGTATGCTATAAATTTCTTGAACCCAGCTGGCAAATTTTGCAGTTGAGATGCAACTCTGCTTTTATTCTCTTACAGTTTTTTTCTTTAAACAAATGCTTAGTGATATTATCTTTGCCCCATGATAATATCACATAGCAAAAATGTAGAGAAAATAAGATCCATATGTGTAGGCGTGTCCTGGTCTGTATTTGCACATGTTGTACTTGAAATGTTTTTCATTCGGTATCTGTTGTTGTTTTGTTTGAGGGGGTTTGTATTTTGGGAAGGGGGTTTTGATGGAGGGGGTGAAATTGTGATTTAGCACTTGGGAGCAGTCCATCTCACTCAGTACAACAGCATCTTTCAAAAGGGAAGCATCAAAGTCAGCACCAAGAAACAAGGTACAGTAAAATAAGCATGTAAACTCTTGCTCTAGCCAGCTGTTTCTGAGTATCCTTGCTGTACCCACAGGGAAAAAGGAGGTTAGCAGGAGAATGAGAATTTTTCTACTAAGACAAATATCGCAGTTCCTGCTGTTCAGATTCCCCAATGTTTATTCTGTTTCTCATTAATTAGTCATTCAGTTAATCAGGTTACACAAAATGATCAGCATTATTCCCTCTGTATAAATCAACAGTCAGTGCTGTCTTTGAAACAAGGACATATTGCAGGCAGTGAGAGCCGAGTGAAGAAGTGTAAGACATTTTTCATCCTGCGGGGTTTTAATTCTGCCTGACCTCTGCCACTAGCTTCATCTGTAGTACTTTCAAGGTGGGAGCTTCAGAAAGCCTCAGTGCTGAATTAATTCTTTTCCCCACTATAATAGTAGTGAAATGCTCACTGACTTTGGTATAAGTCCTATCTATTTTTTGAGAAGCCCTTCTTTGAGTACTATGAGTATAGTTTGTCCAGGACAGTCTGGTTGGTACACCCTGATGCACCTGTAACATACACTGCTTTGCAGGGTTTCTGGTGCCCCAAAACTTACTTGTAATAAACAGGGCTCAGGGCAGTCTTAAGAGCTGCAGGAGTATCTGATGCAAGAGACCAGACACTCTCTATGTGTCTGAATATGTACACTCTTGAAAATATGATCTATCCAGCAGATCCCAGCAGCATTTGACCTTAATTGCCAGCAGTGAACATCTCAGTTTCACTGTTCAGAAAGAGGTCTGTTCTCTGTGTGCTGGAAAACTAACACTATTGACTAGAACCATATAGAGACACTTAGGACTCCCTAATTTAATGCAACATCAGATACTCCTTTTAAAAGTAACATTGCTGAATTCCATATGTGAAAAGCTTTTTTTCCTTAGGAGTATTTTGATTTTTAGATCAGAAATGTAATTTAGCTTTTTCAAGACAGAGTATAAGCAAGTGTAACATGAGATGCAGGTCTGGAGAGCCTGGATTTGTCCCATAGCTAGGTCATGTTTTTCTTTTAGATCATACTTTTTCTATTTATGAATAGCATTACAGTAAATAGATAAATCAAACTCCAGTTTTCAAAATTGCAAGGGAGAATAGAATGTTCCTCTGGAACATGTTCATAGCTCTGTTGTTACTGAACACAACGCACATTAGGTACACCCAGCAAGAGAGCAATGTTGTTGTGTCACTCTGTAAATGTTTGATTTGTTTTTTTAATCTTAAGTTCTTCTGCAGGCTCCTTATTTGTACCTCAGCCTTGAGAAGCTGAGTTGTGTCATTAATCTATTGCATGACACCTTAACCCTGCCACCTAATGTATGATGGTGCGCTGGTTTTGGCAGGGGTAGAGTTAATTCTGTTCATAGCAGCTATGAAGCTATGTTTTGGATTTGTGCTGGAAATACTGTTGGTAATTCAGGGATGTTTTAGCTACAGATTGTGGGGATGGGCATGGAAGATGAATGTGTTCTCTCAGTGAAGTTTTTGTAACCTGTTACAAATTCTGGTATTACATTTGATCCCAGTATTTCCAGTTGTAAGTTTTTGCAGCATTCAGTAACTAGTCCTCCTAGATTGCTGGAGACACATTTTGCTCCCCCTCCTAGAAAATACCAATGATATTCCACAGATGTAGTTGCCAGCATTGAGGTATATCATGGAATTATTACTGTGTTTGTCATTTCCTTTTCTATATTGCAGTCATCTCTAAAAATAATGGATTTCCGCATCTCTGTCTAGCTTTTCTGTCACAATTCATGACCTTTGTACATGTTTTGTGTCAATAATTGCAGTAGGTTAAAGTTGTACTGAAGCGAAACAGAGTAACCTTTAGCTGTTTATTAAGAGATACTGTCTCAAGTAGAAGGTCGTATATATAAATAGTCTTGTGAGAACAAAAGGAAATGAAAGTGAAGCTGAAGAGGGTATTAGTTTCATATTGAAAAGCAGTGATGCGTTTTTTGCAAACCATGAGATTCTGCTTTTTATTAGTTCTGTCTGAAACAGCTCTGCTGAATTCTGGTTATTATAGTGTGATAGCAAGGTAAAACAGGAGATAGGTACAGTCAGCTTTACTCTTCTTCCTATATGCTAATAAGGAACTAAAGCAAAGAATCCTATCTCTAAATTCTAGCTATTTCAATCTTTGTTACACGGCTTGTTTAAATAAGAAAATGTTTAACAGCTTTGGTAACCTTGTTGCCCATTCTAACAAGGATGTTTTCATCACTTTCTCGATACAAAATAGAAAGGATACCAAATACGTTGTTGAGAGATTTTTAATTACTGTTCATGATAAATAATTGTCTATATTTTTCCTGAAAGTATCTGTGCCGCTGAATGATGACTCTGTGAACTGATATCTCAGTAAAAATTACTTACTCTATCTGGTTAACATTCATGAAAATACCTGTGACCACAACAATTAGAAAATGGCTTTGAAAATGCTCATGCCATCGGCTACACAATTTTGGTCTTAAAAATATAGATTACTTGATGCTTTGCATGTCTTATAGGGCCTTAATCAGCCGTGAGCTATTTTGCATGATCACAGAGGGGAAGAGAAGCCATGTTTTCTTCATCTTTTGAGTAGGAGGAAAAGCAGCTCTGTGATTGCTGTGGCTCTTTTGCTTGTGCATTGGCATCCTTGGCAACGCTGCTGCATATCACATTTGCACTGCTGTGCTCCAGGGAACTTTGTGCAGGGGACAGCACTGGTTTGGGTAATATACATTGCTCCAGCATCACATGAAGGGAGAACCAGGAATTCTGAAATTCAGTGTTTGTTCTCTATGGCTCCTTGGACAGCACTGTTGTACACTTTTGTTGTAGCCTAGGGAAAAATCACAGGTGTGACCCTGCTGACATCTACCTGAAGCAAAGGCTGCCTTGCACTGTTACGTGGGGTGCTGTTGAGAGAAACAGAATATTCCCTCCTCTGTGGTATACAGCTGCTGGCCCAGTAACAAGTCAGCTGTTGCAGCTATCTCTGTGTAATCAGCTAATACATCATTTCTGCAAACATTTGCAGCATTGAATTCGCTGAATAATGCTCTTAATGATTGATCATCCTACATAAGAGTGGCTACACTGGCTCAGGCTTGGGATCCATCTAGCCTAGCGTGCTACCTCCCACACTGCCCA
Organism: Ara ararauna; assembly: GCA_028858755.1. Taxonomy (NCBI): domain Eukaryota; kingdom Metazoa; phylum Chordata; class Aves; order Psittaciformes; family Psittacidae; genus Ara; species Ara ararauna. The sequence goes on along the minus strand of CM054376.1, from coordinate 50,462,354 downwards.
TAAGCAGATGTCCAGGGAGGAGTAGGAACAGGGCAACAAGGTGTTTCCTTCAATTACCAATTTGTGACTACTTTCACAGGCTTTCCTGGTCTTGATGTGGCTTGTGTATTTAGTGCTGTCCAAAGCAATCGTCTTGTGTACTCCTTGCACATGTGTAAGCTTTTTGTTTCCAAGGTGTCATCTGGCAAAGAGTGCCAAATTGCTTCCTCTCGTGAAGAACTGACTCCTTTTGTTATAAACATGGCTTTTACTAGTATCATTTGAAGGTCACGTTTTTTTCTCTTTTTTTCTTTAACTGAAGGAGATAGTGAACAATCCGTCTTCTCTGTATTGGCCATGACTTTGTATTCCTCTGTCAGAATCTCCCTACAGGCTACCATGATTTTTTTTTTTCCTGATGAAATATTGTTACTGACATTTTCAGCCTTAATCACTGCACTGACAACAGCTTTTTTTTCTGTCAAAGCCCCTACATAGAGTCAGTGAGCAGTCATGTGTAACAGCTCTTCTCTTTTGGGGCACAAGGCCAAATAATTTGATGCAGTAACATTCTGGTGAAGTTCAGAGCTGCCCCGTCTTTATATCAGAAGGGAATCTGTCTCCTTGTTTCTGTACAAATCTAATTGTACCTTAGTTAAGAAAAAGCTTCACATTGATAAAGTTAGAGTTTGTTTTAATTAAGGTTGTCTTTTACATAGTAACAGCTAACAAAATAGATCTGATGCTTTCTAGTAGCATTAAAACTGAAACTGAAAATCCTACAGGCCAGTTCCCTTTGATTATGCAGTTTGTGAGGCCAAAAAGAGATTAATTTCTGAACCAAGTAGGAAAGAGAAGGTGAGCACAGCAGTAATAATGAGATTGTTACAAAGATGCCTTGGAATACCAAATTCTCAACAAATAAATTTATCCTTAAAATAGACCACAATGGATAACTTGATTTTACTAACTTTTTTTTTCCTAATTCCTTCCTGGGGTGATTATAATCTTTACAGTCTTGTGTTACAGTGTGTTAGTGTGTTGCAAATACAAAAGACTGCAGGTTCACTGTGCAGTTCCAGATGTCTGGGACTAGAGTTGGCTGAGGTTGAAACTTGACAATTTTTATGTCCATTCAACAAATTGTTGAAAACAATAAAAGCAAGGGTAGTGTCCTGTTCAGTCTGAACTTTGCATTCCAGCCAGATAAGAATGCATGATGCAAGTACGCTGTATGAAACCATCTTACTTATTAATGGCAATGGATAAAAGAACCAGTACAGTTCATTCTAGAAAAACTATAATGAGTAACTGAAGCTGAACTACTGTAGCAAGTATTTTCTCATTCCGTTGAAATTTACCAAAAATTTGCCAAGGTTCTCACCCAGAGCCAATAGTGCTAGCTATTCAGGATGTGGGAGATGAGGTCTTTTTGTGCTAGGGTTTTGTGCTCAGACTTTTCTGCTGATGTTAGTCATCTCCCTAAAATTAATTTGAGTATGTAACTGAAAATAAATATTTAATTGAGGATTCTCACACACTAATAATCCTGGTCAGTCTGTCTGTCTGCCTGTCCAAAGAGGTAAACATAAAGAGAAATAAGTGCAGGAAGAGTAATGGAGTAAGAGACATTTGTAAGTATCTCTTACCCTGCCTGTGATTTAGTCTGTCCTGTAAGGATGCCATTGACAAAGCTAGGATCTGGAGTACTCAACCACCTGTCTTTATTAGCATCAGTGCTTCTTGGCATGAGAAGGTTATTCTCTTGAAGAATAAATAGGCTGAAGAGTATTCTAGGGGTGTAATAATCTTTCTTCATCATAGGAGTCCCCATAGCTAATTGGTTTAAAGCTTTTATTGAGGTGGAGTCTCATGCACTGTAAAATCTGCATTTTGTATGACTTGCAAAGAATCTGCCTGAGAGAATGATTTCTTTACCAGCACAGTAACCTTCCTAAGGAAAAGGACCTGTTTCTTGGGCTAGTATAATTCATGTGATCTAGGTGTAAGAACACTGGGCAGGAATTTGAATGAAGTGATTTCTTTACTGGTTTAGGGTATGGACAAGCCAGCTGTGCTCTGTAGTGGTTTTTGGTAATTATTAGCATTTGTATCATAGTCTTACCTATGGATTGTATTTGAGGGTCACTGCTGTTTTAACCCGGAGCTAAAAGATGGTCTCAGGCTTTTTGAGCTGTTTGAGCGATCAAAAATAGTTAGGAGTTTTGATACTGTGGTAATAAATCTCATGGAAAATAACAGTCCATGATTTAGAATGGGCCAATAGAGGTTGTTGTTACTATTGTGTAAGGTTAGGAAGATCTGAAAGTCTCTAAATTTGCTACATTTGCAGGTGAAAGCCATGATTAGAAACTTTGCTTTATGCTGACATACTTTTGAATAGACCGTTTGCCAATAAATATTGCCCATCAAAGTCAGGAAATTAAATGAACAGTCTCTGGTTTTCACCTTGATCTTCTAAATTCTTTCTTAGAAATCACTAAGGAAGCTTACTTTAAAACCTAATTAACTTCAAACACTAATTAACCTTACTTCAAAATCCTGTATAGATGTTGACTCTACTTTGGCCCGCGTACTCCTGAGAGTAGAGAATTTCCCTTAGTAACAGTAGTGGGGCCTTATGGTTTGACTTGGTGAGATGAGTGAGTACTCTAGTCTGGGGGGGTTTTGGAGAGACTTTGCTGCATCATTCAGAGTTAATAGATGGGACTTGGCAGTTTTTCCAGGTGGGATTGTCTGTTTGGGGAGTGTGGGATGGAGAGGTAGTTGCTGGCAGCTGTTGACAGTAAGCTGTAAACAGTTAGGTCACGCTGATCACTGAGCACACACAGCAGAGCAAAACAAAGCTTGAGCTTGTTTTGTATCCAGTATGCTGTACTGGGCAGTTTTTTCTTCATGTGAGAATGGAAAGTATGCAATTGCTAATAAGCCTCACCCCTCACAGCATTCTCTGGAGGTCTGTAATGGTTTAGAAGAGTGATGCTCAGGTAGTATTTCTGCATGGGATACATGTTAGTAGTTTTGTGGCTCCAAGTTGATTTATCCCAGCTGTATAGTAGCCACGTCATTAGTTTTAAAGGAAATCAGGCTTTAAAGCGCAACAGATTTCATCCTGTAGTTTCATAAGTTTCACAAGCAACGCTAAAATGAATAAAGAAAAATCTCAAAGAATTCTCAAAATTCAGGGATGCACAGTAATAATAAAATTAATTTTTATGCATGTACATAAGTCTGTGTGATTGTATAATCTTTCTTCACATAAACACAGGTAGACATCTGCTCTCTGAGTCTTTGAAAATGTGACTTGACTAAATTTCGACACTTTTAGTGCTCCATGTGGAATGCAGGTGCCTGACTTGAAATGCATTTGAAAATTACGACTTAATGTTTATTGTTTGGATTCCAATACCAGAGAGTGTTCTGAGAGTGATAGGGTTGGATTTCTGAAGATGTACAGTTAATCTCTGCTATTAGAGTTAGGAATCAGTAGAACTGTAGTCAAAAATAAATTACTTTTTTTTTTTTATTAGCTGCAAGTTCACAGGATATTTAAAAAACAAAATATATTCAAAAATGTGCTTAGTTACTGAAGCGTGACAGTATTTGAACACGTGCACTTTCTGTATTTTAAAGGGTCACATCAAACGGTCTGCCTGTCCTTCAGGAGCTAATACGTAAGAATAAAACATTGGCAACAGTGGATTCTCAGCTTGAACTGAGAATCTGTGTTTGAGGTTCTGGTTTTGACCCAAGCATTTGAACCTCAAACACTTGAACTGTGTTTAAGATTCTGGTTTTGCTCTGTTGTAAATTTTCTGAGTAGCCTTAGGAACCTTTGCAGCCTGAAAACATGACTGTTAGGCCTGCCTGGTACCTTCTAGTAGCTTTTGTCTTCCAGCGTGCATCTTTTGGTTTAATGGTGGCAAGTTTTTCCCTTTAATTAAAGTTCCCCTTAATTTGCTAACATATGCTGCAAAGTTAAAGTAAGAGAAAACAGTTTGTAGGAGGATTGGGATCATCTTGTGCTAACGATTGCCTTGTAAAAACCAGCGTGAACTGGAGGACAATAAGGAGGGGACAAGAGCTTTCCAAGTGTTGGAGTAAACTGTAAATACAACCTTTTTTCAGAGAACCACAAAAATATACTTGTGTGCACTCTGCCCAGTACAAACAAGATCTCTTGCCACAGCCTGTATTGAGAAGAGTTGTGGAGGTTAATGTTTAATATGTTCTTAGCTAGAGTTGCTCACTGTTTTCTCAGTATATGGGTCTCCTGTTCCCTTGGAATCATTTTTTTGTGTATACTGCATGCATTTTTATACTAAAACATATCAATCTACATATGCTGTTACAGAATCCATGACAAGCAGTTAGTAGTGTGCTATCAAAGGGTTTTTTGCTTTTCATTTACACACTTCTGTTTTCATTTTTCATCTCCATTCAACATAATGAAAGAAGGTATTGTACTGCGTGATTTCTGCAATCACTGGCTGTTGAATGCTCCTCTTAATAGTATTCAGTCAGCAGCAAGTCTTGTCCTACGCAAATTGCGGGAATGTTAATTTCTAACTTGCTAGCAAGTTGCTGAAGAATCTGATTGAACACACCTACATGACTCACTTGAGTCATTTGACTGCAATGACTTGTAGTTAAAATTGGAGGCATACTTATAATGAAGGTACAGTGCCATGGAAATGGGAGATGGAAAAGACCTATGAGATCATCTTGAAGATCCTTGTAGAGTACAGAATGTATCTTCTTACTCTTTTTGTAGTTCAGAGGTGAATGCTCCAAGAACAGGAAGTTTATAACCCTTTTTTGCTGTATTGTTACATGGTCTAGTGGAATTTCTTGTGGAGTCTCAGCTTATCTGTATTACCCAGTGTTGATTCAGAGGGCCATAAAAAAGCGTACTAGTTGAGCTTGGGCACGTGTAGTGCCACTTTACTGGAATGCTTGAAAATGCTGCTCCCCCTCACTTCAAAATCCCTGTGGCCTGAACCTGCTTTTTTTACAGAGTTCATAACAGAATTCTTTAATGCTGAGAAGGAAAAGCAATTGCAGGGTGGGTAGCTAGAGTGAACCTTGCAGTTGTCATTTCACTTCTTTAGGTTCCTTTGTTAATGAGTTGGCCATATGGTATTGCAAAGCAGGAGAGTACAGAGGTAAAGCTAATTTGTTTTCCTTTAAGGATCTGTCTGCACTTTATGGGACATAGTACAGTTCAGGCCAGTGCCAACAGTGTCTTTTAGGCAGTGAATTCTTTCATTGCTGGTGTAATCATTGTCATGCTGTGAACGGGAGAAGTACCATACATGGAGAAAGACAGGTTTTTCAGAAGCTTGTTTGAGACTTCCCAACATACTTACATGGACTTCACTGGAGCAGCTCTGAATTTTGGCACAGCTTCATGCTTTTCTAACACAGCAATCCTTTGGCAAACACTTACTTGTTTACACCTCAGTTAGCCAACAGGAAGAATGGAGGAATGGGATGGGTGCTGTACTGACGTGACTTACCTGTGTTCCCTGGCTTTTGGTGGTCTTATTAACATTTGCCCTTTAATAGAACAGCTGATGTTTACAGAGCATTTGCTTTAAGATTCTTTCACTGGAGGTGGCGTATTTATTTTAAGACTGTATTGAAATATCAAATGATGCCCATTGTAACTACAGTAACCTCACATAATCTTTATTGTTCTCGCTATTGCTCTGAATAGGCAGCTGGATACAGACATGAGCAGAAAGTCTGCCCTGTGGGAAACTGAAAACAAATCATCACCATAGTCAGTTTTCTAAGTGTATTGCTACATCTCTACTCTGATTGTGATCACTTGGCCATATTTGTGCTTCTTACTCTTGATACCTCTATTGTTCAAGCTGGGAGAGTCCAAAGAAACCAAGTGAATGAAAGGCAGAAATTATTCTCAGAGGAGCAGTGTCTCTGTAGCCAGGTAAAAACTCTTAAGATTTGGAGACAAATACTTCCATTATCTTTGCTGTCTGTGGGGATGCTCTGACTCTACATTCAGGATAGTAACTGAGGATTGATTTTTTATGTTTCTTAAGAAGCCATAAGCTTTGCTGCTGCACAGAGGTACTCTGACTCTAGATATGTCCACACAAGGAGTTGGCACAGACCAGCTGTTCAGCAGTAATCACTTGACCTGTAGTGCTGACTCCATTTAAGCATGTCCAGAAGAGGATTAAGCTGATTCTTGATGCTCATGGTATCCAGTTGCCTTTGTCAGAGCCTGTGACAGAATTGCTGGTTAGAACAAGGTGTCTGCTTTTGAAAGCAACCTCACTACCAGAGCTTCACTTGGTAATCTGAGATACCAGGATGCCTGATACCTAATCAGCATCTATACTGTTCTTGATACGGCTTAAGAATACTGAAGCTGAAGGATAGCTGTATGGAGCACAGGCCATAAGAAATACTCAGGTACTTGCTGTGGCCAAGCAATGGTAGATACATCTTTCCGGTCTCCATATGTGGAACAGAAATGCACAGGAAAAGAAGGTAAATGCCATTTACAGTCCACTATCTGGTTTTACCTATGAGGGCTTTTTTTCCCTGCTTTATAGTCAGTGGTGGTATTCACACATGCATAGACTCAATCTCAGAGCATAAGAGAAAACACAGCCAGCCTGATGTGTTAGTGCATTGCCTGGGACTGCAGGCACAGGAGTAGAAAAAGGGGATTTTGAGGTCCTTAGAGCTCAAAAAAGAATTTATGAGTGACTTTGCAAGAGTATGTGGAACCAATCTTATATGTGGGGCAGATTGAGGTTACCAGCAGTTTTAAGCTGAAGCAATTATATCAATTTAAACCAGGAAAAAAAATAGCAAAGGTTAGAGTCTTTCTCAGTGCATACAGACCATCTGTGACACAAAGACAGTATGTGCCAAACTGTTAGCTGATGGAAATCGCTAGGAAGGAGTGCAAGGGAGGATTATTTTATATAGTCCTAGAAAACATATGCATAAGGAGTTTGGTATTACCTCAAGAAGAAGGATGTATTTCCTTTTATTATGTAATTTTCCTTGTATATTACTTTGAAACTAGACAGTGTATCTCCGTGATATGAAGGCATCCATGCTTATTTTGCTTTAGAGCTTTCTTTTTTTATGTCCATCAGGGAGTCCTCAACATACCTTTCACTGAGATTCCTCACAAATGGATGCAGTTGTCAAATCAGAGAGTTAAACATTTCAGTTTAGTGAACTGGCTGGGTGCTCAGCTACAGGCTGCTATTCTCTGCCACACCTGCAGAGCCCTGACTTGAGAGGTCTACATCAATCCCACTCCTTCCTCTCCACTCAGAGGAAGTTCACTCTGCCCCGATTCAGAATATTGCCTGTGCTAGATTTCCTTCTGCAAACAGATGCCATGCAGCAGTTGGCGATCACTGGGAGCTTGTTGTATCTTCTGGCTTGAGACCCATATATTTTGTCACTTTTTGGCCCCCATCCCATGCGTGCTGCACTCTTGCAGCATTTTGACAAAGCTGCCTGTAGAACTGCACGGGTAGGAGGCTGAAAGGACTCCCTTAGGCAAACACACCTGGCTTCTGGCAGGAAAGGGGCCTTACGGTGTTGAAGGTTCACTCCAACAATCTCCTTTTGTGTTCCATGGAGGCTGTCAGGTTTGAAGATTATCTTACTGCTGGGTTGATGTCTTGAATTTTAATGTTTTTAGGACAGGATAGCTTTGGTTCAAATTACATCTTTCTGGAGTACACAATATTTATGTTTAGCCTTCAGGGAGAATTTGGAATTTGTTCACTGAATCTGCCCTAGTGGAAGTGTCTCTGGGGTTACCTTTTATTGTTCATCCAGATCTTGCTTGAGCACCAGAATGTTAGTTATTTTTGGTAAAGCGCTTAATCAAGTGCTTTGATACTTGGAATTACCAGTTGCACAAAGGAAATAGGCAAATTTTGTTTGCCTTAAATATCTATAATGTGTCATCCCAGATCATAATAAATGGTAATTTTGCTACTGAAGTATTTTGCATGGGATTTTTTTTTCCTACGTCATGCAGCAACTCATTTTCAGTAAAAGGCCTTTTTCACTGAGTGAGTTATATGATAGGGAATAGAGGTAATGGGGGAAAAAGGGGGTCAGCACTGAAGTCTTTTAGGGAGCTTCTACTCGTCATTAAGTCTAGCCTTCTTAGTCGTACATGGACAGTTTAAACAAAGATAGTGACTGCCTAAATAAGTAAGTATAGAAATAGGTGGCACAGGTAAACATGGGGCTTCTCCCTCCTATGCCTTTCTGTATTAGGTGATTCACTGGGTAGGCTGGTTTGACTTTGTGTTAGAGAAGCAAGTCTGGGAAGAATATAATTTTAACCAAAGGTTTTCCAGTTAATGCAGCTGGAAGCTGAGGTAACAGTATGTGGTCCACAATGTAGGTACCACTACAGTCATGTCCATTAATGCCTTAAATTCAGTGCAGGGATTTGAATAGTGTATGAGGATTCTGGGATGCCCTGTTTCTGCGGACTTGCTTAAAGATAAGGGTAGATGGGACTGATTCGTTTATGCACCTCCTTTTCATCTAGCTGCTACAAAGAGCAGTGAGTAGCAAGCTCAAATACATTCACTGAGACATAATTTAAACTGCTCTGATAAACCACAGATGTGGTTTCCCAGGGTGGTTTCATGTGGCCTCAGACCAGAATCAGCCATATTGTAGAGATTTTCTTCAGACTTTTCTATTGGCAGTATTACTAAAGTTTCAGGAAATTTGTTTTGGTGGAGAAGTAACTGGGGAAAAACGTTACCATCTCAGTGAATCTCAGTCTGTATTCAGAATCCTGTCTATTAACTTCAATAAGTAAAATAAGTGTCTGTTGCTCTTCATTTAGATTAGTTCTGTGGATCTGATACAGTTAGAGACAGTGAATTTATTGTGATTTGGATTTCTGCAACACATTAGGAATTAACTTGCTGTTACAGCATTAATTTAAAGCTTCACTGAAAATAGACAAAGTTCAGGACAGCAATTACAAATAAGAAAATGGTTCTGACACAAGCAATTCCTGTACAATTTCAAGTCCATGTTTTTTGAGCATGGACTATAACAGACATGACTTTAACTTTGAGAAAGTTTACTAAAACAAGATTATGGTATCCACATACAGTGAAAGTGACCTAACTCTGGAGCTAGATGTTATAACTGTGTGCTTGAATTTTCTAGGCTTTCTGAGGGCATTTTCTAGCTCCCTACCTCTGGAATCATGCAGTGTTAACAAAGTTTGTAAGTGTGTGTTTACTTTTAAGCATTTAAGCAGTTCTGCTGTTTGCAGTGGCTTCTGTTGAATATGGAGGCTGTGGTTTAAAGGAAGATAATGCTCATCTCTTTGAATCCAAAGGGTCTTGACCTCTTTAAGACATAGGAAATTGCATAAAACATCAGAACTTGGTTGAACTTTAAATCTTTATATACACTTTAGGATTGCATCAAATTTATAACTTTGATATCTGAGTAGGGCGGAGTACAGAGGAGGTGTTTTTGTGATCTAATATCTGAAAATACAAGCAGAGTAAGAGAAATCCAAATGTGGCTGTGGCACCTGCACAGATTGTAAGGATGACTGCATTCATAATGACCATGATTTCAGCGTGGCAGTTACTCAGGGAAGGTTTTGATTCTTGGTTGTGAGTACAGAAGAGAGCTGGTAGCTGAATTTTTTAAGTATGTGTTATTGCTTATGTTATCTGTGCTGACTCTCTGCTAAACCTGATAAGAATTACAGAGCTATTGATCTTTGTCTCCCAGTGTCAGCTGTTTAGGATGATGAAGCATTTTTTCTTTGAAAGAACTTGTCAGCTGCAATATGCCTACATGGTTTTAAAATCCATATTGTAGGTGGTAGATGAAATGATGAATCAAGGTGGGGTTTAATTACTTTTTTATATTTTATTACTTTTTGAACTGAATCTGTGCTTCAGCACAAGGCCATATTTAGCACTTGGAGCAGTCTCTTGAAAGATGACTGTTCTCTTGCTTCAAGTTCACTCCAGGCTTCGAATCATATAATAGATTGAGTTGGACAGGACCTTTAAAGGTCATCTAGTCAAATCCCTCTGCCATGGGCAGGGACATCTTCAACTAGATCAGGTTGCTCAAAAGCACTATCCAGCCTGACCTTGAATATTTCCAGGGATGAGCACCCACCGCCTCTCTGGGCAACCTGTTCCCAGTGTTTCATTACCCTCATCGTAAAAACTTTTTTCTTTGTATCTAGTCTGAATCTACCCTCTTTCAGTTTAAAACCATTACACAACAAGCCTTATTAAAAAGTCTGTCCTCATCTTTCTTATACACCCCATTTAAGTATTTTAATGCCCGTTTAAGTATTGAGGTGAGGTCTCTCCAGACCTTTCTCTTCTCCAGGCTGAGTAAATCTCTCTCAGCCTTTCCTCACATACAAGGTGTTCCAGCCCTCTGATCATCTTTGTGGCCCTCCTTTGGACCTGCTCCAACAGCTCTATGTCTTTCCTGTGCTTAAGACTCCAGAGCTGGATGCAGTACTCCAGGTGGGGTCTCACAAGAACAGAGTAGAGGGGCAGAATCACCTCCCTGGACCTGCTGGCCTTGTTGAGCCTCATTAGGTGCACATGGGCCCTCTTCTCGAGCTTGTCCAGGTGCTTCTGAATGACGTCCTGTCCCTTAGGAGTGTCAGCTGCACCACTCAGCTTGGTGTCATCTGCAAACTTGCTGAAGATGCATTCAATCTCACTGTCTTTGTCATTGCTGAAGAGGCAAAAGTTAGCTTTTCTGAAGTCCAGGATTGCAATCTTATATTGCCCTTTTTCCTCCTCACATGATACTAAACTCCATGATCCTTTCCAACCCTAACTATTCTATGATTCTATGATCTCATGGTCACAGCAGCCCAGGCTGACCCCAGCTTTCACATCACAAAGTCCTTCCTTGTTTGTTAGTGTAGGTCCAGCAGCACACCTTTCCTTGTTGGCTCCTCCATCACCTGTGTCAGAAAGTTATCATTAGTGCTTTCCAGGAACTTCCTAGATTCTTTGTTCCTTGCTCTGTTATTCCTCCAGCAGATGTCAGGGTGGTTGAAGTTCCCTATGAGAACCAGGTTGTATGATTGTGAGGCTACTTCCAGCTATCTGTAAGAGGTCTCATCTACTGTGTGCTCTTGATCCAGGAGGTCTGTAACAAACACCCACAAGTGTCACCCTTTCTGGTCTGCCCTTTATTCTTGACCCATAAGCTCTCAACTTTCTCATCATCCACTCTGAGACAGAGCTCCAGACATTCCAGGTGTTCTCACACACAAAGGGCAACTCCACCACCTGGTCTGCCTTTCCTAAAATGCATGTAGCCATTGATGACAACATTCCAGTCATGTGAACTATCCCACAGTGTCTCTGGATCTGACTTTGATCTGCAATGAGATCAAAGCCCTGTGACTTCACATAGATCTCTAGTTCTTCCTGCTTCTTTTCCATACTCTGTGCATACAAGCATTTCAGAGAAGTATTGGAGCATATCTGTTTTCCAGGAGGGGTGCAAGAGGATACCCTGTAGTCATGTCCTGTAGGCACTTCCTTGGCTGCATGCACTTACTGGAGGTATACCCACTCAAGCACTTGTTTTGCTTTGTATATGTGGTCTTTATAACTCACCCCTTCTTCCACCTTTACTGGTTTGAAGCTCTCCTTGCCAGGTTGGCCAGTCTGTTGGCAAAGACACGTGCCTGATTGAGTGAACTGATGGAGTCAGGTTGGTTAGCTGTCAGGCAAGAGGTACATCTGGCTGATGGTCTCCCTTTCTCAGTTGTTCATGGACTGAAGCACCTCCCATATGAAGATAGGCTGAGAAAGTTGGGGCTGTTCAGCCTGGAGAAGAGAAGGCTGCGTGGAGACCTCGTAGCATCCTTCCAGTATCTGAAGGGGGCCTATAGGGTTGCTGGGGAGGGACTCTTCATGAGGGACTGTAGCAAGAGGACAAGGTGTAATGGGTTCAAACTTAAACAGGGGAAGTTTAGACTGGATATGAGGAAAAAATTCTTTACTGTAAGGGTGGTGAGGTACTGGAATGGGTTACCCAGGGAAGTTGTGAATGCTCCATTGTTGGTGGTGTTCAAGGCTGGATTGGCATAGCCTTGGGTGGCCTGGTTTAGTGGTAGGTGTCCCTGCCCCTGGCAGGGGGGTTGGAACTAGATGATCTTAAGGTCCTTTCCAACCCTATCTATTCTATGATTCTATGATTCTATGAAGCAGAGGTAACGCTGATGAGTGGATAGATTAACATGTAAGGTTTGTACTGATAGCCAGCCAAATTGAGACTAGAGTGGGAAAGAAAACATTTCAAATTTCCCTGCATCACTCAGCTGTGCCTAGGTTTTTGTAGAGAAACATGCCTTTTACTATTCTGTAAAATATTTGTACTGATATACATTACTTGTAAGCTGAAAGAGCCCTAAGCTGACAAAATATGAAGCTCTTCAAAAGGTGATGTGGACCTCTTTGTTTTGGTGGACGTCTCTGAGTACTATTGGTTTATTAAGGAAGTTTTTGAGTGAGGTTTATCTCTTCTCTGGAAGAGTAAGTTCATGCAGTATTAAATAAAAGAAAGTACTGTAAATGTTTTAAATACCTCCTGGTTGGGTTTGGGTTTTTTTTATGATAACCTCATGGAAACATCTTTGTCATCCTTTCAATTATGACATCTTAACTATAAACTCGCAGTTAGCTTCTTCCAAAAGTTCTGCATCTTGGCTACCTAATTACTCAAATGGGTATAAATTACCCTGATTATTTACGTGTTCATTTACATATTCAACAAAGCTTGGGATGTAGAAAGTTTTTCTTTTTCCTCCTTGAGAAGAGGAGTGAGGCACTCAGAAAAGCAAGATGAGCTATGCTAAGAATATGTATCTTTACTCCATGTCAATGCATATGACTTCTTGGTGTGGAGCAGTCCCTGTTCTTCAAGAACATTGAAAGATTCGAGTTACCATACCACATCAGACCTTTAGAATATATGGTATATTTATCTTTTATCTTTGAACCCAGGAACTTTTGACAGCTCACAAGGAGATGAAACATCTCTATTATGCAGCGAGTCATTTATGAAGAATCTTGGCTCTCGTGTGTGGGATGATGCCACCTTGACTGGTCAGCTTGTGCCTCTAGGGGAAAGGTTTTCTTGCACTTTCTTCAACACCCATCATGATGTGTATTTATATTGGTCATGAAACTGACTAGTCACTAATAAAACTGCGAACACAGTTCCTTGTATCGGAACTTTCTGAGACAGCAAAACTTGAAAGCTTAATGCAGGATGTGTGGTGTAATAATTCTTTGTAGCTGTCCACTCTTTGCTGTTTTGGTTATCCTTTATTGGGATTGTCCCTTTGATTGTCAGTAGCATCTGATACTATTTTACTTGTATTTTGCTGAGAATAAAGATGAATTTTAAATTACAGAGTAGCAGACTTTGGCAGAGCCCATGCTTTCAGCAGCTACAGCCTGTAACTGTAACCTAACAGCCCACAGCATACCTGATTCAGGCTGAATCTGATTTTTGTCAAACGCAGTTTGGGATTAGGCTTCGCCAGATGAAAATATTTCAGGTGACAGATTTGTTCTTCAACCGGAACATTCCTATTTTTCTGGGTTGTCCTTGGGTTTATTGGTGTCATCTTCTGAAGTGAAGCTTTTTATGGATTCACAAAGATTTATGGATATTTGGCAGGCCATATGGGTTAGATTTTGCCTGGGACAAAATGCACGTTTGGCACATTCCACACCATTTTAGGCATCACAATTTACAGCAATTAATATGTTTAGTTAGCTGCATAAATGAGAGTGTAAAAGGGAAAATTACAGAATCACGGAGTGGTTGAGACTGAAGGTAACTCTGTGGGTCATCTTCTCCAACCCCGCTGCTCAGCCAGGATGCCTAGAGCCAATTGCACAGGGCCACGGTGAGAGAGCTTTTGAATATCTCCACAGGTAGGGTCTCCAAAACCTCCCTGGGCAACCTGTGCCAGTGCTTGGTCATGCTCACAGTGAAAAAATGTATCCTGATGTTCAGAGGGAACTTCTGTGTTTCAGTTTGTGCCCCTTGCCTCTGATCCTGTCACTGGGCACTACTGAAAAGAATCTGCCTGCATCCTCTTTGCATTCTCCCTTCAGGTATTGGTACTCTTTGATAAGATCCTTCCCGGGCCTTCTCTTCTCTAGGCTGAACAGCCCCAGCTCTCTCAAGCTTTCCTGAGAGGATAGATGCACCAGTCCCTTCATCATTTCATGGCTCTTCATTGAACTCTCTCCAGTATGTCCACATCTCTTGTAGAACCCTGGGGAGCTCAGAACTGGTCCCAGCGCTCAAGGTGTGGCCACACTAGTGCTGAGTAGACGATAAGGGTCAGTTCCCTTGACTTGCTGGTAGCTCTCCTCCTAATGCAACACAGGACGCCTAGGCTGCCTTTGTGGCAAGGGGCATATGGCTGGCTCATGGTCAGCTTGTCCACCAGGACCCCCAGGTTCTTCTCTGCCAAGCTGGGTAGCCCGCAGCACATACTGGTTGTTCCTCCCCAGGCACAAGAGTTTGCACTTCTCCTTGTTGAACTATGTGAGGCTCTTGTCAGCCTGTCAAGGTGGCTCTGGATGGTAGCGTGACCTCTGGCATATCAGTGACTACTCATAGTTTTGTGTCATCTGCAGACTTGCTGATGGTATGCTCTGCCTCATCATCCAGATCATTAAGGCTAGTTATTTGCCTCCCACTAGACTTTGTAACAATGATCAAACAGATAAGCAATGAAGTCAGGTTAATTTAATGATTGTTGTTAAATCTGAGGAGAAAAAATTAATAGAAGTGGCTAAGCCAAATGTGAAGGGCTGTGAGCTAAAACACAAACAGGATACTGTTTCCAAAAGTCTTCTTGAGAAAAGCAAAACAGCCGCTGTACAAGATGGTATTTTAATGAATAGACAATGGCTTTCTTTTCTTATTGTTAGTACTTTCAAGAACATTATGAGCTGAAAACGGCTGCCTTCTAGCTAAGGGTTGTCCTTATCTGGGGAGTGGGGGAGATTCTTCCACTCAAGACCTTTGTAAACCTCACTTAAATCTTTCCTTGTCATTCAGTGGAATGGCTGTTCTGGACACAAAATGCAAATGAGGGTGTGCTGCACAGCTAACTACAAACCTCCTGCAGTACTTGGTACAGAGTGTAACAAGATACAGCCTTAGAAATGTGTTACATCATGCAACAAGTTTCCGCAGGAGCTTTTCTTGTTGTTGTTGTTTCCTTTTAAACTAATGCTTGAACTTCTCATAGATTTCTTGTGTGCCTTTGTAATAGCTCTCCCTGGGGTTTCACCGGCTATCCTCCCCGTCCCCTAGAGGATAAGGTGGCTCGTTAGGCTGAGCACAAAAAGGGATGTATTGGGGAAAATTAGAATAGCCTTTTTACAATATTTGTCTTTTTTCTCTCTCTTTTCTGTCATTTAACAACTAATATGCTTGTCTTCCCAGTATTGTGTTGATAATGAGTAACTTATAGCACTGCAGTTTTGCAAGGTATTGTTGTCACTTTGTAAGGTATTGCTCTCTCAGACTTCACTGCATGAAACATACCCATGTACAAAGAAATCTGCCAAAAAATGATCTCTTGTGAGCTTCACCACCCAAAAACCATTTAGGCTGCCTCTGTCCATAGTTCTTTATCGTGCTTTGTAAGGAATTCAAGTTACACAAGTCTTTGTCTACCCATGGGCACATCTTCATCTCAGAGGCACCTAAGTGCAGTGCTGTTGTTACAGTAGTTGTGCAGGTGGCTTTTTCACAGGGTAACTAAACACTGTAGAATGAGATCAGTGAACATTTTTACTTCCTATTGTTAATAAAGATTAAAGACATATTACTTAAATGAAAAAGTTTATTTAACTTTTAATACATATGGGTTCAAGGAATACATTTTGCTACATAGAATCATAGAAGATCTCAAGTTGGAGTGGACTCACAAGGATCGAGTCTGTGCTCCTCAATGTGTTTTTATACAGACGCAACTGAAAGCAGTTTTGCACTGAAAGTAAATGTAAGTTTAATTCAGAGATTACTTGTAGACTATATAGCTAAAGAAATAACTACAGTGCTATGATATTGTTTTCCAAAGCTATCAAAATACTAGCTTATAAGTCATCTGAAACATTGGTTCCTTCCACTTCTTAATGATTTAGAGGTGCCCTGGAAATGCAGTGATAATCCTAATTCGAATCTGATCTTTCAAACAGAATTTTCTTGCAGAGCTTGTATGTGATTTGCATGCCTTTTGTTGGAAGTGCCTGCATCCAAGTGATCTTTTATTGCCAGAAAATGAGAAGAATTGAAGACTGTACCAAAACTTTTTTTTTTTTCTTTTAGAGCACCAGAATAATAAATAAGGGGGTTTTATGGAATTTTCCAGTATAAGGAGCTTCTGTAAATGAGTGTAAAGTTCATGAATAATTTGCACAGAGGGAATCTGATACATGCTGTTCGGCAGATGCTGCCTGTTTCCTAGTGCTTCTTGTTGCATAAGGCAGATTTTACTAATGCAGTATCCAGTAGCAAAATTATTTAGCTTTGTTAATTGCAATCTTAAAATCAGGATGTACATAGTATAGTAGGGGTGGAAAGGCTGGCTTCCTGCTGTTTTCCAGGCTTCAGTTGCTGCTGCCATATGCGTTACATCATAGAAGTTGCCTGTTTTGCTTAGACCCACGTGTACTTCTGTAAAGTACTAACAGGACAGTATAGGAGCTGTTTTAGTTTAGAGGTCTGTGCATATGTGTAGTCACCATTTCTTGTAACTCTGGTGAAGAGCTTTTCTGGTGTTCATGGCATCAGCTTTAGCAGGTGGTGGTGAAGTAGCACCAAAGGCCACATTGAGAGATGTTCACATGCAGACACAAGAGACAACTCTCACCTTCAGATGCAGAGCAGCTAAATGAGGGACTGCAAGTTTTCAGGGGGAAAGAAAGGCTTAACAGCCATTCTAGCAGAAATTGGTGCATCCAAATTCTAGGCTCTGCTGCCTCCTTTTGTGAGTCCCTCCCCTAATGCTGCCATGTGTAGATCCCTGCCTCTCCTCCTCCCCGCAGACATGGTCTTCCCCTTTTAAATCACAGCACTGCTGAAGTTGTGTGGCAGCTGAGGGCCATGGCTTGATGCCTGTGTGCTGTGTGCCCAGTTTCCGTGGTGTCAACAGTCAGTGACTGCTGCAGGCAATGGGCTGCCACAGTATTGACTCAAGCCAGTGGTGGTCCAAAGGTGAGACGTTGACTCCAGGCAAAATGCCCGTTGATGTTAGCAAAGGCAGGATCTCACCAAAAGCATGCAGTCCAAAGGCTGAAGCCAGGAAGCTCTCTTAATGTATCTCTCTGATTTGCCTTTGCCTCTGGTATATGTGTTATTTTTCAGTAAGAAGCAGCTTTCTGTCCCATGAAACTTTTCAACACACACAAAGCATTAGAACACAAATGTAAGCGAAACAAAGCATTATGAATCAGAGGAAGCACCAAGAATTTTCCTAAAAATCATAGCTTAAGCCAGGTAAGAAACGGGTTCAGGAGTGATCCAGAAAGTCAGACTTACTGTCCAGCAGATTTGTAGAAACTGCAGCAGGCAGCAGAATTAATCAACAAATGGATAATTGGAGTCTTTAGGAAGCACCAGCATTACTTCTTTAGAGAAAAAAATTGTCACAGAGGAGCCAGTGAATGCGTGAATAGGTGTAGTCAATGTAGTGCACTTGAATTTTCAAAAGGTTTTGATAGGATTATCAAAGGTTTTTAAGAAGCAAAGATGTTTTGTGATAAGAAGAAAAGACTTTTTATGGATTAATAATTAGAAAGTAGTAAAAATACGTAGTTGGTTTGTCAGTGGAGAGAGGGTTCCTTGGAGTCCCTTAGGGATCTTTGTTGGAATCAACGACTTCAGTAATGACCCAGAAAGAGTTTGGATGTGCTGATATTAGAAACTTACTCAAGGTAGGAAAAGCTAAAAGCTGGCTACGGGGACTTACAGAAGGCTCCTAATTTACCCTGTAGTGGCTAAAAAGAATTACAAGTTGAACTTCCATCACTTTATAGTAACTGATGCCCACAAACCACAAATTATATAAATGTGTACATTGATGATCTCCAAATTAGATCTAGTTTTCAGAAAAGAGATCTTGATGCTTCTGAAACATCACAAAGCTGTCAGATCAGTAAGCAATCATGAAAGGAAATAAAATGCTGGGTTTTGATAAGAAGCCACCACTAAATCTGCCTACATATATAATGCTGCCTGCAGTTCTGGCTACAGAAGGTGAAAAGGTGTAGAGAAAAGCAGCAAACAGGATCAAGCACATCAGAATATTTCTGTAAAATTAGAGACTATATAAGCTGTTGGGTTTCTTTTTGTCTGATAAGAGACAACTACTGGAGTAGTATAAAGCCAAGAATGTTACGGAGAAGGTGAGTGAGGAACAATTATTTGCAGATTCTCATAATTCAAAAACAAGGGAAAGAATATCTGTCACCATATCTAAAATAGAAGTACTTTTCTTATATAACTTTAATTAGTGTGTAACAACATTGTTGTGAAATGTGATGTGAAACTCCCAGGCGTAGGATCTTGCAAAGGCTAAAGATAGCAGTGAACACAGGAGAAAACTGAATGTAATCACAAAGATTAGGCTCAATGTTTACTTATAACACAGTGAACCAGGTGCAACCTCTTAAGTCAAAAAAAGCCCCAAAGCACAGATTGCTAAAAGCTGTGGCAGTGCATGAGGGGCAGACCTTTGAACTTGCTCCCTTTCTCCCCTAAGCATTCTTTATCTGCTGCTGATACTGGACACCCATCTGATGCAGCACTGTCTCCTTTTGTGTTCTGTATGCTTCTGCTGAGAGGGCAGAGCAGGACCCCTGGCTTCATGTAGATAAGCTCAGTGATGCTTGGAAACTTTGTCTTGGATTTAGGGAGCTGAACTTCCAGCTCTGTGTCCTGGCTGCTCAGCAAAGAACATGAATAGAGAATGTTCACAGTCTAAGAAATTTCCTTCCAGGGCACATGTTGACATCAGTTGAAATTAAAAAGGATAGGAGAAAAGAGGTGTATGATTGCCTTTACCATTTGTTTCTCTAGTTGTGTCAAGAAGCAAATCAGATTCAATGGGAAGTTTTCTGTGATTCAGAAAATAACTTTTTGTTTATTTTACTTACCCTCCTTTTTTAAATCTTGCTCTTATTCCTGTTCTTTCAATAGACGCACCTTTATTTTTCTTTAAATAGTCTTTATCAAGCAGAATGTCTGATTCATATGTATTTTATATTATTATTTCTCACCTTGTCATATTCTTTGCTGTTTATACACTGGTATGGAATGTCTTTTTGTTAGATTATCTGAAAAGGCTGTTCTGTCCTTTCTTCCTTTCATGTTTCATTTTTCTCTCTCTTTACTTCCGTAGATGACAAAGTCCACAATGGAAGGATCTGGCCAAACATGCCTAGTGCCACAACCAGGCCTATCAGATGGAATACCTCAGGTCAGCCTCCAATTGACAGATGGTGGTTCATGTTGGAAGGAGGTGGATTTAACAGATGAAATTTCCTTCATTAACAGTGATGTGTTTTTCTTCAGGTTAGTGCTCCTTTTTTATTTTGTGTTTGTTCTGTACTTGTACCTCCAGCTCTGAGCATTTTGAACACTTGATGCTCACAAAGTCAATATGCTGGGGTATAAAGCAAATTAACATGCATATCCCTGTTGAAGCCACGCATTTCAAAGGGTTCCTTACAAAGTCGGCTTTGTGCTTTAGTTTGCCTTCCCATCATAAATTTTCAAGCATATGAAGGTGGGCTGGTTGGTGAAGGAGTGCAGATGGACAGGACTGATCTAAGATCAGGCACTAGAAATTACACCAAGCACAAGATGTAACCAAAAGGTAAGGTGTAGTAGTAGTTAAGCATGTTTGATCTTCCCAGTTTAGGTCTTAACAGATGGCTGATTTTATTCCCATGCTTAATCCAAAAAGGAAGGGGCTTTTGAGGGTTTTTTCTTTCTGGCAGGAATAATGATAAGTACTGGTGTTCAGACAAGACAGAGAATAAAAAGTACCTATAAGAGTATCTGTCTGAATTAATCTATAAGAGTCTCTCTGTCTAGAACATCTAAAAGAGTGTCTTGAATTTTGATTGTTGGCACTTTATCAGTGAAGCAAACAGGTAATGGACAATTTAGTTTGTTGTAAGGTCCTTCACTGAACATCTCACTGAACCAGTATATTTTTGTTGTTCTTGGCACATTGAATTGAGTCTGTTCTCTTTCTTCTTGTATCTAGTGCAGCACATGTAGGATTCAGGTTACTGTGGGAAATTGCTGTATGCTACTGAAATATGGGATTGGCCTAATGTGGGAAATAGTGCTATTTACATGTCATGAAACACGACACCGTGGCGTCTCTGCATACCTAGGCAGAACACAAAGCAGAGGCAGTGCTGCCAGACACGTAACTGAGTGACTTCACTGTGTCAGCAGGAGGCATGTGCTATTCTCAGCGCTAGCACAGACAGACAACACTCACCTTTTGAGATGAGTTTGCAAATTATGCCCTAGCACCAGATTTTGGTTGTAATAATGGTGAGCTGAGTTAGGAAATGATGCAATAACACCAGTTTTTGAATCTTGATGATGGTGAAGCATAGATGTCAAATCTGGTTTCTAGTCCTTGCAGGCACACATTCTCTTTAACTTCTACCTGCATCAGCTGTGTGGTTTACTGTCCCCAAGCCTGCCCCCAAGACTCCTGCAGCAAGAAAACATCAGGTTCATTTACACTTCTTCATTAATCCAGGTCCTTTTAACAGAGATGAGTGAGGAAACAATTACCGAAGTAGGTCAGCTGGCAAAACTGAGAAGGCAATACAGTTCTACCAGAAAGAGAGGGCCCAGCAGCTGAGGCTGGGTCAGATGTTACAGCCTCTTGCATTGGTACTTTGGAGCTTGTCAGAGTGTGTGCCCCTGCCCATACTCCATTACATGTTACAAGGTGTAAAGGGAAATCAAGTTGAAACAAAGGACTTACGAGTTTCATGTCTGGGACGGTATGTGTGACTGATGTACTTCCTGAGGCGCCCCAAAACATTGTGATTCTTTTAGGAGAACAGTCCCCAAAAGACAATTATTTGCTGTAGGAATTCACACTTTCCCATCGATCAGTGATTACTTAGAAGAGTACTGTTGAAGTATGGGACAGTTAGGCCAGCCAGTAACTCAGAACCATGCAGCCACTGACACAGGACATTAAGCACCAAATGAAATGTGTTTGTAATTAGGGAGAAGCCTAATCTCAATGCTCAGGCCTTCAGATGAAAGATGTCTGCATCTCTTATTTTACCTGGGAGATTAATAAGATGTAGACATTAATTCTTTTGTAATCCCATTTTGTTCGATAATGCCCTAATTTTCTGTCCTGTGTCACACATTTGTACATACTTAATGGAGTTGAGTATCTGCACTGCTGTTAGTTTCCAGTACTTCTGTCAGTGATCTAGTGCTGCTCCTGAAGAAGGATTAGATAGTGCTTACTGGTTTTGACCCTGCTCGAGGATGGCAGGTTTTTGGGCAGGACAGGATGGAGAGAAGGCCCTGGACCATCCCTAAGAGGGAAGAGAGATCTCTTGCAGACCTAATTAATTTGGGGGACAGCTGTCTGTGCAACAGTCAGAAACCCAGATTCTCTGTCATTAATGGAGTGCTCTGATATATCAGGAGTGCTTTTAAACATGCTGTTGGCAGCCTTGTGTCACTCCTGTGTAACCTAGGCTCACATTGAAATATTACCTGGTATCATCTCAGTGCAAGGCTACATTAGGAGTTTTCACCTTTTTCAGCAGAAGGACTCTCGCATCTGACCTAGATCATAAAATGCTTTGCAAACAGGCTACTGTTCTTGTTGAGGGGGGTTGTGTCACAAGGTACTAAGAGTTCTTAAATAAATGTTATCGTTAATTATATGTAATTATCTGACACATTTTAGTGAAATGACTGTATCTGCTCAGCTATCATATGATCTTTGTTAGAAAAGAATAAAGGTTGTTCTTGGCAATGATAATCATTTGCTGTCTCATGAAAATGCCTGTGGTTTGTTCCCTTTCTGTGCTGAGATACTGTGATATAGGTGGTTTAGAAGAGGGTGAAGGGCTGCACAGAACAGTAGATACAGAACTCCACCTTTTGCAGGCTCGCAAGTATAACAGCGAAGAAATAGCTGCACACAGTAAGCCTGTAAGCCCCACCTCCCACCCAGGGCTGTAATCTTTAATATATTTTCAGTCAGTTTCATTTGATGCTAGAGCAGACGTCTTTAGGGAGAAAATGAAAGACTTCTTGTTGATTAGTTAGCTTTGATACTATTGAAATACCCCTCAGCATGTGTCTTCATACAGTTAACCTTAAAATGAAGATCTGAGTAATACGTAGCAGCTACAGTTACGACTGTGTCTTCTAGAATGGCTGACCAATTTTTTTAAACATTGAAATCATGTTATGCCTCCTAACAGGTATGATATTCCTCATGGCAGGAAATTTTTGAAGATGCTGCTGTCATTTGAAATATGTGATACATCAGTAGCGGTCAAAACATAGTGCACAATGTAAAATCTGTAACACCTTCTGTTCACAACTGTTATCCTAAGAAAACTGTATTTGTAAAGTTGATATCTTCTTTTTTTCTCACCAAAATAGGTGGATTAACTATATGTACCCGTAGTCCCCACTAGCACATAATGTATGTGTTCTCTTGAAAGTTGCCTCATTATTACATCTGTATGTCAAGGACAAACTGCTCATTAGGCAGTAGCATAAAACCATACCTGTAATGCAGTCTTTGAGTAAATCCCAAAACAGTGGAGAAAGAAAGAAAGGAAGGGGTGGGAGACAAGGGTCCTTTGAGAGAAGCATGAAAGTCTGCAGGCAATATGCAGCTTGATATGTATTTCTGTGAAGCTTATCTCATTTTTGCAAGAGCTCCTGTGCAGAGCTTCAGAGCAGGGCAGCCAAGCTTTCAGACCATGGGTACCACACACATACTTTATCCTTACCTGGATGAGAGCCGCAAGACCCACACAGCAGACCTCAGGAGCCAGGGGAGGCAGCTGCTTTGGGACTAGGCAGAAGGGACCAGGACTCCCTGGGGTCTTACCCGACCTTCAGTGAGAGGGAGCTAGGGTGGGCTTGCAGCTCTGTGAAGCTCAGAGTCCCTTTTTGGATCCCTATTTCTTTCTACTATCTAGGACAAAGTCTGCTCAAAACTCTGGTTCAGAAGGGGTATACATAGCTACAGGAGAAACTGGAATGATTTTGAATCTACCTAGAGGTGCTAAAACTTAGTACTTCAAATAACATCCAAATGGATTTTACTTCAAGGACAGGATATATTAAGATGTGAGTACAAAGGTAGGAGGGCCTCTTACAAGCAATGCTCTTAGTCTTTTGTGCTAAACTTTATATACAAGCAAAGAAAAGAGATAGCCTTCAGGCAGGAGGGAAAATGCTTCCTGCAGCCAAAATGTGAGGCAGGGGATTGTTGATGATGAGCAGAAATCTCTTGGTTTATGCTGGCTCAGAGGTGCATGCTGTCTGCAGACTTTTGTTGTCAGTGTCCTGTATCTTTTGCTCAGGAAAGGGCACTAAAATATGCTTTGCTGTTGTATATGGCTGTTCTGCCTGGAGCTGCATCTCTTTGCAGTTCTGGTACTGTTCTGAAGGAGCATCCCTCAGTGAGAGGGCACCCTGTTGTTTGCAATGCTTTTATATATTGATCAAAGGAGTGCAGCCAGGTACCCTTCCTTGCTAGTGGTCGGGTGCTGGGTTATGGGTGCATGTATGGCAGCCAAACTTTGTGAAAAACATTGTGCAGTTCCCAAGAACCAAAGCTTAGAGCAACCAGTATAGTTGTTCAGTAAGCGGGCTGCCTTCTCCAGTACTTTCTAGCCTTGTCTTTATGTGCCAAAGATCATAAATTCCTGTTTGTAGCTGCAGTCACGGCTGCAGTGAGATTTGCCAGCACAGATACCCTGTGCCGGCTTTCTAACATGTTCATGTTCTCAAAGGGAAGGTTTGTTTATATCAACCTTTTGTTCACAGAGATCCTTATATCTGGCCTATGTCTTGCAAATCAAGGCTTCATGTGCTGTAGTTTCCCCCCTAAAGTAAGGGTTGGGTTAATGTACCCTGCTGCACCCTCTTGAGACACTCCATGTTCTCGCTGTTAATTGTTGAGGTACAAAAACACATGTATTTGTACACTGAGAAGTCTGTGCTTACTATAAACACTTCCCCTATTTGTTGGCTTTTCTTTTAGCAGCTGCGGTTTAAAACCAAGACAAGCTAAAACTTACCATTATTATCTGGCATGTGATAAGAACTTGGGTGCCTGTTGTTGCCAGAACAAATTAAGCAGAAGGGGGCTGGTGTTATTTGCTTAGCTGACTATTTTTGTTTAGGTTTGGGGTTTTTTGTTTTTGAAGTCTGTCATGCCAGTACATTCAGTCCCTAACCAAAGCAATAATTTGCCTTATCACTCAGGAGCCTTGCTGCCAGGTTTACATAAGGGATTGCAGCCAGGTGGCTGACAAGGCTGCCCTTCTATAGCCATGGACTTTTCAGCAAAACTGCTAGGAAAGGAGCAAAGGTCTGGAATGAGACCAGTGAGGAGGTGGTGAGAGCAGTTGCCTTCTGCGTCGTTCAGCAGCAGCCTCTGGTGGGCCCTGCTCTGAGCCCTCAGAGAGGATTTTCTGCGTGTAAGGTATTGTTGCTGTTTGTCACTGTCTCTCTTTAGGTTGTGTTGAGTTAGTTTTTCCAAGCTGACTCACTTAACTTTGAGAGTACATTTGTCTCCACCCTCCTATGCAATCCATTCCCTTCTTTCTTGCATTGTGAGATGCTGGCAGTAGGAACTGCCTTACATAATGAGTTGTTAAGAAAAGCATTCAGTTTTCTAAAAAACACAGCCACAAAGACATGCGATTGATATGTCTCACCAAGGTAGATGACTGTGAATGGCAAGTCAGGGTGTGGTCTGAGCTCTTCCTGGGTTCTTCTCCCCTGTAGGTAGAGATGTAATGACAGGCACAGAAACATGTAATTATGTAGATCTTTTTCCATGCAAGTCACCTGGGTGGATTTCAGTTTACTTTTCCAAGCATTTGCCCTCTCTCTTCCACCCTGCACAAGTTACTCCTTTAGATTAGGCTTTGTCCATTTCACTATTCAAACCTTCCTGTTTACCTCTAGCCATATTATCTTTGCCTCTCTATGCAAACAGAGTGACAAATTATGACTTGTGGGATGGAAAACATTTTGAATCTGATACCCTGTCCTGTGCCACAGAAGCAGAGGTTCATCTTGGAAGCAACAAGAATCATAAGTGAAACAAAGATCTGTTGACAGATATAGAAAGCAGCACTTTAATGCCATAACATGCATATGGAAACAAAAGTTGTTCTTTCAGTCCATGAGCCAAGTATATTGGCTTTTCCTGTTTCCTGGGACAGCATCCAGCAGCCTTAGAAACCAGAAAGGAACTACAGTAAGTTCACAGCAATTGTGTAACAAAGCTGAAAAAACTGACTCCCTTTCTGTATCTCAGGCATTGCCCTCTCAGCTAGAAGGATTCTTTCTTTTGTAATCTTGTTCCATTTTTTGTGTCTGCTTTCACTGTGAGGAGAAAGTCCCTTCATCTCATGAGGCTGGTGGCTTTCTGGTACCAGCTGGGTCAGATAATGGTCTTCGCAGTGGGAAATAAGGTGCAAACGTCTGTGAAAATTCTAAAGTCATTTTCAAGCACAAGGATCAGTGGCCTTTTATGGGAAAACATCCAGTGGATAATAAGGAATTTGAGCCAGCCCTGGTAATCTGTAAGATTTTAATATTGGTGTTTACAAAACCCAAGACACCCATCACTAACCTGTCTTACTACAACTAGGGAAAAGGCAGAGCCTCTGCACTGTCACTTATTCTTACTGCAGTAAGTGAGTAGTTCCCTATCCTGTAACTTCCTTAGCCTGTCTCTTGAAGTGGTTGGTGCATTGTTCAGCTAAGGAGGCTCAGCAGTGTGTGCCTTGTTTCCGGTAGCTTTGCAGAGCAAGCAGTTTTCTACCACCTGAAGCTATGAGGTACTCTTTCCTGTGTGGCTCCCCAGAGGGGACCTGGACCTGCGTCCTGCAGGCAGTGCACAGGAAGATCAGTGGGCAGAGGTCACCGAGTTCTCAGCCAGGCTTGTTTGCTGCTGCCATTTCCCGATTGAGCTGAAAGAGCTGTGCGTTTGGACGCTGTGTTCGGCACGTTGCAGTGTAGGCTGCTGGAGTTCAGCTGTGACTTCCCATGACACGCGTGTATTTTGAATCAAGGTGGTCAGCTGGCTGACTAATACAAAACGTCTGAGGGTGGCAGGGCAGGGTGTCACTCACTGCTCTTGTCACTTTGCTTGCATCTATTTGTTCCTTAGCTTTTTCACTGTTGTAAAATCCTCCTCTTTCATGGTCAGTGGCCATGAGAGATTTCCTCTGATTTTATCTGTTAAGGAATGTGATCCCAAGCTGGCTGATTATCTACAAAGTGCACTTTCTCACACTGGCTCAGTGCCTTCTTCCTGTTCCGAGAAGGTTGCAGTTAGGAAGTGTGAAGATAGTTCTGTTTATGTACCAAAGCTTTCCTTTTCGTTCTGCACCTGCTATAAGAAGTGTATTTGCTCTAGAGATGACTCCAAAGAGAAGCCACTAGATAATGGCAAAGAAATTACTAAAGGCCATTTGGATGTTAATGACTTCCAGTCATTAAGGCTTTGACAGGACTACTGGAAACAGGAGATTCCACCACCGGTTGCACAGGTCCTTTCACAGTCTCCAAGCTCTCAGCATTCAGAAAGTTTGAGTCATGTAGGGAAGGATTAACATCTAATAAAATAACATTTTTATTGTATTGTAAACCATCCTGCATTATGGTTAGGAACCACCTAACGACCATGAAATGATTACTGTCTTGGGAGCACTGTTTACAGTGCACCATGTTTTATAAAGTCTATAGATGTTTCCTTAAAAAACAAACAAACAAAAAAAAAAAACCACCCACCCAGAAATTCCAGAAAGTGTCAAATTGGGGAAAAAAAAATAATCAAGTGACCACCATTCTGAGAGGGCTACTGAGCATCACAGAAAATAAGTTTACTCCAAGCTCTCATTAGCTTCTGCTGGATTTATGCTCCCCTTGAGTAGAAAAACTTGGATTGACAGAAAACAGAGCGAAAGGTGGGTTGGGAAGTTGCAAGCTTACCTACCCTTTCTCATGTTATTTTGAATGTTCCTGATAACTAAATACAGGATACACTGAGCTTTTGTTTCCCTTCAGTATGCACTTGTGCCACTCCTAACATTGCTCAGACTGGCCTGCAGCAGGATAGGAGAGTGTTTGCACAGCCTGGACACGTATGGAGTGGTTAGACTCGAAGCTGATGTTGCATATAAAGGGCACAGCAGTGAGCTGAGCTGACTGAGCCCAGCATCATCGTATCTGGCAGCACATAGAGAGTAATTTATGTTTCTTGATGTACTGCACAGCTGGGTGCAGGTAAAGGCCTTGGACTGGCCTGAGAGGGCTGTGCTCCAGCCAAATACAGTCAGGTTTTAATAGATCTGAACAGAGTTGTCTTTTAGCCAGGATGTCCTTTGCTTCCATGGCAGATGCATCTTGTAGCTCTAGGCAGAGAGATGTTCTCATGCAACATACTCTTCTCTTAGTGCTTCCCAGCCAGACTCAGTCTCTTCCGCAGAGTCATCTTTTCCCACCACCTCTCCAGGGAGCCTGGCTGGCTGCTGGGGCACTTGTGCGGGAAGAGGACTCCTTTCAGTTACATCATTAGCTGAAGAAGAGGAGCTATTTCTAGGGGGGTTTTCTGGAGGGTATCTCTGCCAGGCTGCCTCTCTTGCCAACATGGACGGCAGTTTATCTTTCAGTGGAGTTAAAAGCCACGTGCACCAAACATGAATGGCATGGCCTGCTCCTCCACTTTGTTCAGCCCCTTCTGATATGGTTGTTATTTTCGGAAGGCTTGGGGTGAACTACAAGCATTTTGGCTAAAGATGCCTTAGAAAGCAGGAAACATGGTGGGTGCAGAGGCATGGAGTTCAAAGGATAGTAATTCTGTAGGGAATTGGATATTTTTGGAAGGTGGGAAACTGTGGAACCAGTGACATTTTTGGTGGGGAGCATAAATAGTTCAGAGAGAGCTCATTTTAAAAAATTTAGAATCTTTTTGCTGAAGAATACTATTTTCTTCAGTGTTTTCTGTGGCAAACATTTTCATCAGTTTGAAACAGCTGAATTTTTAAAGGGTCTTTATGCAGACCATTTTATAAAAACAGTGGTTTAGAGGAGTGGGAGAAGTTTCATTAGACAGTAATATTTAGGAATTGCATTAGATTAGCAGAGCTTTGGAAGAAGCCTGCTTTGAAAATAACTTGTACATGACCAGACTCCTGTTTGTTTGCTTGCTCTCCCATGCTCTGGCACTTGAACTAACTGGTGCAAGCAAAGAACCTAGTGACCTGCTGCACAGCATGCTTTACCCCGTTCCCACAGCAGATTAGCTGGCACAACCATTCATTACTTGATGCTTTCCCAGAAAACCCTTTAGGAACCTACTCCCAGTCCTCCCCCTTCTCCAGGAGGGAGGCCAAGAAATAATTTCTGGGCTGTCTCATGGGGCGAGAGTCCTTTGGAACAAGTTAAAGCAGCTGACAAGCGGGTGTGGCAGTGCTTGCAAAGGACACTGCTGCTTAATGAAGAGCAGCCACGCTAATCCAGGTCTCCTGGGAGCTTGGGGTGTCCCTCTTGCTGAGAAATGTGCTTGCATGCTTATCTGTTGGCTGAGATCAGGAACTCTGAGAACCTGAAGCTCTGAGCAGCTTTCAGCTTGCTATTTACTTTTCTCCTGTCCCAGCAAGTTTAAGGAACAATTGTGGAATATGTTTTCTCCTTAATGGATTTTAACTAGCTTTGTTTAAAAGATAATTTGGTATCCAAGTTATAGGAAGGAACAGAAGAGCTGCAGTGCAGAAAAACCCAGTATACTCCCCACAGATATGCCAACAATACTTGTATTTCTGTGCCACTGCAAAAAATCAAAGGGGTAAAATGAAGTCAGCTGCAATCAACCTGCTTCTTTTTTGGACAAGAGGAGTGTTAGTTAAGAAAATGCGTCAGGGAGTTCTGCAAATTACATCCGAGGCTTGTGGTTCCTAAACAGAGGCAACTGTAAGTTGTAAGAGCATTAAAAATTTACCATCATCTTTGTTGAATTGTATCAGTAGTTCATTCTCCTCACCATTTAAAAATGTCTCATTTTTAGTCATAATTTGTCTGTCTTTGACTCCCAGGCATTGGATCTTGTTCAGCTTGTGAATACTAGGTAAAATATTAATGTTTCCTGCATGCATAGGCCATTTTCTTTGAAAAGCACTGAGTATATGAGGTTTAGTTCTTGTGTTTGCTTCATGGGTTATCTCTGGGCACTATTCATGTTTTTACAACTTGGTTGGGAATGGAAATTCCTGAACTGATTGGGGTCTTCTGTAGCAACCGCCACAATAGGAAATACAGACATTACACACCTTTTACGTGTGGTATTCATGTTGCCTCCAAGGACAATGTTAGTTTCTTGAGTCACACAATCACTCAGGGCTTGGATAGGAGTACTGATCTGGTGTGACATTTTGGCCCCCAGTGGTATCCATCATCTTGTATGATGTCCCCAGATTTGACTCCTCTATGTAGCTATGAAACTTCTAGTACTGGCTTGCACATGACATACAAAAAGAACCACTTGTATTATTTTACATTTCCTTTCAGATCATTGATAAGGACATTAAATGATACAGGGCTTAGCACCAGCCTTGGGAAGTCACTGTTAGTACTTTTACCCCCTTTCTGAGGATCCCCTTTTACTGCATTCTGGTTTTGACATACTAGTTGTTATTTCTTCTCAGCTGTGCTCTTTTGGACAGGGCCTGTTTAATTGTCTGTGTGCTTTGTTTGGACATGAAGGGCTACAGTTGCCAAATATGGTTTCTCTTTACATGTGACTCGCATATTTCGTGTGTGCACACAAATCTTCTGGCCCTAGGGAGATTTTCCAGGGTGTTTATCATTTGTAATTGCAGATGTTTATATGCACAGATACTCTAAAAAGGAAAATGCATGTGTCAATGCATGTACGTGTACATAAGTAATAGCATTTTAAATGTTGTATTCATGGTATTTTGAAAAGTACATTCCTTAATTTTCAGCACGATGATATCTTTGCTTTGCGTTTCATGTTTCTGCCAGGGGGAAATTATTGCGTAAGTTAGTAAACACTGTGGGAATACATTGGTGGTATTGAGCAGAACTCCAGCAGCTTAAAAACCCTCAGATTTTATCAGACCAGGCAAGATTTTTTTTTATTAAGAGTATCTTATTTGTGTATGACAGTGCAGTGAGGCAAAGGATAACTGCTTTTCAGGAGGCAGACATGGCCACATCCTCATAAAATCCATTATCTAGATCACTTATCTCCCATATCCTCTGGTGCTGTTCATGGAATCTCTTCTATTGTTGCTTCATATGCTGAGAAAATTACTTGGTGTGCAGCTAAGTATGAAAAGGAAAGAAAGAGGAGAAAGCACTTCAGTAATGATGATTGGCAGGACACTTCCTTTCCAAACACGTGTTCATTCTTTCAACATCAATGGTGGTGGAGAGAAGTGATTATTCATATTTAGTTCCAGCCAGTGTCATTTTTCCTTTGTTGAATCTCAGTAAGAAATTTGCAAAAGAAATAGTTTGAACCCAGGTGTTGCCTTGGTGTAGGTGCTGAAGTGTGGCGGTATGTGTTGGTAGTGCAGCAGCATAGCTGGATGCAGCTGGCAAAGGGGGTATTGTTGTTGTTCAAGGCTGGATTGGACATAGCCTTGGGTGGCATGGTTTAGTGGGAGGTGCCCCTGCCCCTGGCAGGGGGGTTGGAACTAGATGATCTTAAGGTCCTTTCCAACCCTAACTATTCTATGATTCTATGATTGTAGCCTTGCGATAGTATCATAGAGCTTTGGGTGGGCCAGGTGCATACCCAGTGCCTCGCCTATGGACTTCCCACCCACGCCAGAGAGAACACAGAGGCTGTAGAATCACAGAGTGGTTTGGGTTGGAAGAGACCTTATTCTTTGCTGTCTGTTTTACTGAAATATTAGCAGTACACTAAAGACCATACAGTCAGTGGAAAGGATGCTGTGCCTGTCCTGAAAGGGTTGGGGTTTTTTTCCCATTCTTTATGTGTTTGGTAGTACCATAAATAGCCACTGTGGTGCATTGTTGCTGCCAACAGATCACTCTGGCCTTTCTGAAGAATCAGAATGCAAGAGCTGTATGAAACTTGCAGAAGAGGTTTTGTTTTCCATGGTTAATGTGGGAGAATAAATTCAACAAGTACAAATCCAAAACAAAATGCTGTATAATCCCAGTTTTCATATGTGATAGCCCATCTTGAATTACGCAGGTTTAAAAGGGTGTAAGAGTGCAGGGGGAGGGTAGGCATTCCTGCCTCTGTTGAGTAGCAAGTTGGCTTAAATATAAACATCAGTGAGAAGGAAGTGGAATTGTTTGGAGATAAGATTGAAGTTTTCTTGCAGCTTTTGTCTGCCTACTTTGTGCCAGAAATACATCGCTTGTGGTCCTACCCATGAACAGGGGAGGTGAAGAATGGAGGAGTTGTGAGGCAGATGAGGAAGGAGAGAACTGATACCCCATTGAAGGGACCCCAAAAGAAAACAAAAACAGAAGGTGAATCTGAAGATGCTGATGGCGCTGGGAGCCCTGGGCAACTTTAATGTTCTCCCAGGGCATCTGTTTGATTTTAGCATGATGCCATGCACTAACCTTCCCCACTGATGCTAATCCATAAATTATTCTTTCTGGTTATTACAGCATCTGTTTTGATAGTGAATTCTTCGTTGAGGATCTTAGTACTTTTAAGCTCGTTTTTGCAGGCAAGTCCAGTGGAAGTTACAACAAAAGAGCTCGGGTATAAATTCAGAGAACAGCAGCTATTTGAGTTACTCCACTTCTGTTTATTCAGCAAGCTACTCTGGAGAACCCTGACTCCTTCCCCATGAAGATGGGTCCTTAGTTAAATGTGGAAAATTAATTTTTTTTTTATTGGCATCCTGATGGTAACACTCAGTTTTATAGAAGTGTAATAAACTCGGAATAATTGTGTGTATGTATAAAAAAAGATTGCCCCGGAAGAGGCAACTTGATTTATTGTCAAATTGTGAAACAGTACAAAGTGCTTTTGTTTTATACTGAAGCAGTTTTACGCATCAAACTAAAATCTTTCTGCGTGGTTTTAGTTGCTTAAGAGCACATATGGCACATTTAATTTAATAGGAAGTCATCAAGATATTCATTTAATTGCCACAGATAAGAGCAGCCTAGTTCCATGATGGCAGAGTGCTTTATCAGCACTACTGACTTTCCTAAAAAGGGGCCCTGTGCTGTGCTTGGCGTTGACTGTGGTGCAGCAGAACAGGCTCGTACTGAGGCAACGGGCAGCAGCATTACTAATGCATTTCTTCTAGCCAGCCTGCTGACAGGAGCAAATATTAAACAATTCAGTGTACTGAAGCGGAGCCACTTCTCCATCGATCCCTGTGTCTCCACTCCACGCCACCACTTTCTGAGGCTGCAGCTGCCTGCTGCTCTTGTTTTTGACAGAAAACGCCTCTGCCTCCTCCTGAGAAAGGTCAGGATCTGTTCGGCATCCCTGTGAAATGTCTGATACCCTCTGCCAACCCGTGAGTGTGCTGTTTCTCCAGAAGGCTCATGGGGCTCGTGTGTAATTCCCATGACATACATCTGTATGGAAACCTATGGACTAAGCTTTTGCCACAGCTTTCTCCCAGGCTGATGCCAGCCCTTGCTGGGATTGAAGGTGACAATGCTTTTAATATCGACCCTTATTTTTGAAGATTGGCATGTCCTGCTGTGCTAGAATTAGCCTTTTACCACCTAGTGCTGAATTAGGGTTTTACAAACTAAAATGTTGAAAGGATCCATTCTTTTATGTCACTTTATCAGTTTGAGATTCCCTGTCACAAAGTGTGCCATATTGTAACTGTTCACAGGGAGGACAGTGCCAGAAGTGTTTCTGTCCAGTGTCGGGGGAGATTGAAGGCAATTCCTTAGGCATTCTGGGAAGAGGAGGTGCAAAGGTGAGCAATAAAACTTGGGGTATGCTCCTTCAGCAGCCACCAAACATTTCAGTGCAGGACCTTCTTAGGGATTGGGTGCTGTTTGTTTTCCAAGGCTGCTGTGTCCTGGGAACACTAGTTGTGTGGGGTTCTTCTGTTACCATTCTTCCCAGCCTGAATTTCAACTGAAAGAAAATGATGTGCTTCGTTGTTTCACAGCAGTATTTGGTCATCAGCCGCAGATGTAGAAGGTGGAGCACTTGAGGGTGGCCCCCTGGGAACCTCAGTAAAAATAAGTTTGGCTTCTGCAACTCTTACCTCTCCATTTCACATGTTAAGTGAAGAGCTCTTGCATACTTCTCGTTGCTGTGTGTCCAAATCAGTTGGCCAACTACACCACAAATGTTCTGAACCCCAGTAGCATCTACTGCAATGCAAAGCAATGGTAAGTTGAAAGGCCCAGTTGTGCCAGCCCCTGTAGACACCTAGGTATGGTGAAGGCACATGTATGCAGCAGCGTGGCTGAGTGCAGCTGGCAGAGGGATATCATTGATGGTATAGTAGCCTGGTGATGGTATCATAGAGCTTTGGTGGCCTAGGTGTATGCCCTGTGCCTTGCCTATGGGCCTCACACCCACCCCAGAGAAGACACAGTGG
Organism: Ara ararauna; assembly: GCA_028858755.1. NCBI lineage: Eukaryota > Metazoa > Chordata > Aves > Psittaciformes > Psittacidae > Ara > Ara ararauna. The sequence goes on along the minus strand of CM054376.1, from coordinate 50,428,389 downwards.
CTGTAGAAGGGACTTTAAATATCATCTAGTTCCAGCTCCCTGCCATGAGCAGGGACACCTTCCACTAAACGGGGTTGCTCAACGAGGTCCCTCCTGTAGAGGGAGGGGTTGTGGGTGACTACGTGTCACCCGCGGTAACATTTGGGAAGGAGGCCGAGCCGGTTACAGTTACTAGAAGGGATACATCCCATCCTCGTGGGATGTTTTTGTTAGAAGGTATCCTGTAGCAGTTGCCCGTCAGCTTGTGGCATTTCTTGAAGGGCCAGCCGCGCATCCTAAACCTCTGCCGGTCAACCTGTGTCTGCTAGGGCCGGGCGCGGGGCGGGTATCCCTCGCTCACCGGCGGCAGGGAGAGGGGCCGGCCCGGGCCCTCGGCTGTGGGGCGGTCGCCGTCAGCCGCCAACCGGGGGCCGCGGCCCCTTCGCCCCTCCCCGGGGCCGGGCCGCGCCGCCGGCTTCCCTCGGTGAGGCGCTGGCGGCGCTGTGGGCGCGGCGCCTAGCGAGGCGAGAAGCTGAGCGGGTGTCCCGATGGCCAGCATGGCTTGCGAAGTCATGCCCCTGCAGAGGTACGTGTGCGGCAGGGGCAGCTCCCGCCACCGGCCGCGGCAAGGGGTCGTGCCGGGCCCACCGGCTCGAGGGCAGCCGCGGATCCGGCCCTGCCGGGAAGCGCGGAGCTGCTGCGGGCAAGCTGCCTGGGCGCCGGGACAGTGAAACAAGCCTGTTTATTAACGGGGCTCGGGGAGCGCTCTGGCATCCTCATTCGGTAAAGGAGGGGGAGAATCGATGCAGCGCCCCGAAATCCAGGCATTCTCCTTGCGGGAAGCCTGCTGCTGAGTGGGAGCGGCTCGGAGGTTTGTAGGGATTTGGGTGCTCCGGAGCCATCCCCACCCGGAGAGCGGTGGGGTCTGCCGGCACGCTGCGCCCGAGCAGAGCTCTCCTTCCCGCTGCTTCGCTGCAGCAGGGGCTGTAATGCGGTAAGGGAGCTTTGCCTGTGCATACCCCAGCTTTAGCTGCTTGCTTCCACACCCGCCGTGGTCCACAGCAGCGCGGGCGAGAAGCTTCGTTTTCGGGGTAAAAGGGTTGGGTTGTTTCCAGGGTGCCGAGACACACCTCCCTTCAGCACCAGCTGTGAGTGCGTACCTGTGCTGGCATGTGCTCCTGCCACAGTACAGCAGGGAGAACTGCAGTCGGGTTTCTGAAATGGCAGGGCACAGACCCACTGCAGGGGGTGGGAGTGTACACGCTCCTTTCACAGAGTCATTAATTCTTTTTTGTTATTGCTCTTTCAGTTCTCAAAATTAAGCACTCGATACCCCCTCTATCCTTATTCAAAGGGGCTGAATTTTCTTCATGTAATCTAGAGTAAATAAATAATTCAGCATGCTATTTCAGCGCTGTGGTGGTGCTGTTTCAGCAGAAGCTGTAGGGTTGCTGCTTACTTGGACATGATAAAATAATAACTGAAATTGCTGCCCAAAATGTTACTGTCTTGATAAAGCATGGGGTCCTCTACAGATAGATGTGGAGGAAGTCTCCGCAGTAATGCAGTCGCAGGGTTCCATGTTGATGACTGCAGAGAAACAAATGTGTTTTGAATGTCTTAAAGAAGTAGTCATAGTCCATCTTTCCTATTTAAAGGATCTGTCTCACATAATGTTTTTAACCTTTTTGTGTTCCTGAGGATCTGACTGCAGTAGCAGCAGTGTCAGAACAAGTGGTTGTTATTGTGCTCTTGACTGTTCACCCCAAGGGATGATAGGTTTCATAGGGTACCTCTAATTAGACTCTTTGGTGTTGCAAGGATTAACTCTTGCTCAGTTAGAAATACATTTTAAAAGTGAAGATTTTTCTTCAAACTCCAGTTAAACCTTTAGCATGGTATGGAATTGCTTGAGCTTTGCAGTTAAAAAAACAATTATTCACGAAAGTCTGGCTGTTTTCTATCTCCTTGATCTATTTTTAGGATGGGTATACTATACTTTTAGCACCCAGTTTTCTTTGGGCCTAGCAGCAGACAAGTGCATACTGCCAGATCGCTTTACAGTGGCATTCTCAAGGTTGCACTTTTATTTTCCTATTCTTCCCCTTGGAACGTTGTCTCCTCCCTTCTTAGTGCAGAGTTTTGCTGTAGAAGAGGGTCTTGCTGGGTTTGAGTATGTTTTGTCAACTTCAATGATGGTGATGCCTGGTGGTGGTTAGTACCAGCACAGGTTAGCAGTATGCTCATGGTTCCTGTGAGGCGGTGCACACGCTGGTGCTGCTGTTCCAGCTGAGGGCATGGACAACTCACAGCATAGATTCCTGTTGCTGGGTCTAAAGCAGACTAGTGGCAATCTCCAGGTGCTGTGGCTTGAGGTGCTTCCCAAGCTGGGAGCATCTGTCTTCCACTCTCAAGAAAGGGAGTAAGCTGCCAGCAATAATCACACTTGGTTCCCTTCTTGAGCGGGTGAGCTCTCTCCTGTCTATCTCTGCACGTGGCGCACTCTGTGCTGTCTTCAGGCCCCAAGCTGGCTGTGCTGCACCTGCAATAGGAACCCTCATGTGCTGAAGGGGTATGAATGTATCTGTGGCTGGTGTGAAAACTTGGGAGAGGGAGAAAGGCTCTGTGTAAGTAGCTGTAACATTTAAATAGCATTTGCCCCTAGAGTGGCAAAGTATTTTATCTACCAAGGTGTTGGTAAACTATAAGTCTGTCTTCCTAAAAATCATATAATGTGCTTGCATATAGCCATGTACTATACAATGTCATTTTATTCTATATATAGACGTCTGTGGAATGGCACATGATGGTATATGGTAGCTTACAGGAAGGGTGTGACAATGGGGAACATAAGGGTTATGTTTCATTGCATGGGAAGAGGTGGAAGGCCAGATGTGTTAAACCCTCCACTGCAATAGGTGCTATATTGCCCAAGGCACCTGTGAATGTCACATGGGTTGCATTACTGATTTTCCAGCAACCTATCCACCAGTAATTCTCTTCTATTGTTTGTAGGCTAACATGTTTTCTGAATAGCATTAACTTACTGTAATAACCTAGGTTCCTAGTCAGAGCATTACTAATGCTCTTCCTGGTGTGGTTTAGTTCATTTATTCTAGCTCAGTCTGTTGCAGATTTAAGAAAAGCTGTGAAAAGCTGAAACCTATGGCACCTGCCTTTGCCAGTGGCATCTGCCAGTTTCTGCAGGAGATAAGAAAGTCAGGTAAACACTCAGGCCTTGTTCATGGCATGGAGAGTGAGATTGAGTATGCCCTCAGCAAGTTTGCCGATGACACCAACCTGTGTGGTTCAGTTGATTCGTTGGAGGGAAGGAATGCCATCCACGGGACCTTGACACACTTTTGAGGTGGGCTGATGCCAACCTGATGAAGTTTAACCATGCCAAGTGCAAGGTCCTACACCTGGGTTGGAGCAATCCCAGACACAGCTACAGGTTGGGCAGAGAAGAGATTCAGAGCAGCCCTGCAGAGAAGGACTTGGGGGTGTTGGTTGATGAGAAAATGAACATGCGCCAGCAGTGTGCGCTTGCAGCCCAGAAAGACAACCATGTCCTGGGCTGCATCAAAAGGACCGTGACCAGCAGGTCAAAGGAGGTGATCTTGCCCCTCTACTCTGCTCTTGTGAGACCTCCCTTGGAGTATTGTGTGCAGTTCTGGTGTCCTCAACATCAAAAGGACATGGAACTGTTAGAACAAGTCCAGAGGAGGGCCACGAGGATGATCAGGGGACTGGAGCACCTCCTGTATGAAGATAGGCTGAGAAAGTTGGGTCTGTTCAGCCTGGAGAAGAGAAGGCTGCGTGGAGACCGCAAAGCAGCCTTCCAGTGTCTGAAGGGGGCCTATAGGGATGCTGGGGAGGGACTCTTCATTAGGGACTGTAGTGATAGGACAAGGGTAACAGTTTCAAACTTAAACAGGGGAAGTTTAGATTGGATATGAGGAAGAAATTCTTTACTGTAAGGGTGGTGAGGCACTGGAATGGGTTACCCAAGGAAGCTGTGAATGCTCCATCCCTGGCAGTGTTCAAGGCCAGGTTGGACAGAGCCTTGGGTGACATAGTTTAGTGTGAAGTGTCCCTGCCCCTGGCAGGGGGGTTGGAACTAGATGATCTTAAGGTCCTTTCCAGCCCTAACTATTCTATGATTCTGTGATCAGTGGCCTCTCATTTTGTGCTTTGTTGAACCAAATGAAGGCAGAGGAAGAGTGAATCCATCGCAAGCACTTCTAGAAAGTGCATCTGATAGAATTAGGGAGCGTGACTGATCCATTTGTAACCTGTACAGCAGCAGTTGTCTGCATGGGCTGTCTCACTTGCAGTCATCATTGGGGATGTTTGATTTACCTTACTGGCTTGTTTGCTCGGGATCTTTCACTAATACCCAGTATTTTAGCCTGAGAACTCTGTTTGTATTCCACTGTACGTTCTTGGGGTTTTTTTTGGTTGACTTTTTTTTTTTAATGGCTGCTGTGCTCTTTTTAACAGATTAGTGAGCATTTGTGTGTGTAAAGTTGTATCATAAATAAGTCTGATCCTTTGGACTTTGTTATTGCTTCCTGTATAAGGTACTGGGAGTGCTTGACAAGCCCTAGTGAAGTATGTTCTGGAATATGTATGTGAAGTATGTTCTCTGAGGGTGGAGAGATCCGATTGGTTTGTTTGTTTTGGGCTTGGGGTTTTGGTTTGTTGGGCTTTTTTCTGGTGGAAGAAAGAAGAGAAATTCAAACCTGTGCTGCTTATCTTCCTCAAGTCATATTCATGGCCTATTGCAAAATGTATGTGACTTTTTGGCCTTCCAACCTCACATTTGACCCACAGCCAAATACTCTGTCTTGTCACAGCTGTGACGTGGTGGGTGTAGGGAGTCTGTGGAAGCTCTTCCTAGGTACCAATCCTGGGAAGGGTGTCTGATTAAAAGAGGAAATTGATGTAGAAATTTTCTGCAGTGTTTGCCTCTGGAGTGTCCACCTAAATAAGCAAGATAATATGAATATTTGCCTAAAAACTGGGCTCTTAGACACTTTTATTTGAAGCATGCAAGCTTTTAACAAACAATCCTGAAACTGAAATTGCTAGTTACCTGGTGACAGTTCTTACCATTATAATGCAACAGGTATGTGTGCATTTCACAACTTCACACTGTTAAATTCTGAGAAGAGGTGAGACTTTGGCTGGTACACTCATTCCGCCTCTTTCTGACCCATTTTCTAGTTTTATTCTAGTGAGGACTATTGCCAGACCACAAGTAGAAGGAAAGACACTGCCCTGTCTTTCATAAGCCCCAACTAGTTTAAATAGTAAAACAATAAAAGCGAGCTGTTTAACATTGACGTCATTTTATAAAAGATAAACATATTTGCAATCCAGGAGGATAGTGAGTAGAAAATAATTACATGAAATTATGCTGCTGTCAAGGGTTCCAGTAGATTCAGATATGTTAATATAAATGGAAAATCAGCCTCTTGCTCACAGTGGCATTTAATCAGCAAGAACTCCTGCTCTTTTCAGCTTGCTATGGGATAGCCTGTACTTCCCTGATGTTGCTTTGAAGTAGGAGGAGGTGTGCAAAAAGGCTTCAGCATATTTTTTATTCCTCTCTGTCCAGGCAACGTGCTTCAGTCTCAGTGCCTTCTCAAGCACAGCCTGCACAGTTATGCTTGTGGATAATCAAGTATATTCTCAATGTGTATGGCTGTGGTGTATGTTAATGTTCCCTAGAATTAAAAAGCTCCTACTGTAGGCTTGGGTATTTGTGCTTTAATCTTGGCTGTGGAAGATAGAGCAAGAAATAGCACATGTTCCTTGGATATGTGATGGATTCTTCATATTCACCTCAGCTTGTCTCTAAGAAATAGTAATGTTAGTATTCTGAATGCCAGATAAAACAGGAGACAGAAGCTCATGCTTTTGGAGGGCTCTAAGGGATCTCTCCACAAAGAGGTCCTTTCCTGTGACCCCACCGTTACATTGCTGCGTGCTGATCTTGCAGGCTTAAGACATAACTTAGTTGAGAGACCTTGAAGAAAAACACTGCTGAAGAAACAGCTTTGGGGAAGATGGCGGGATCCTTTGGAGATTAATATTTAAACCAATACCAATTCACCCCATCCAAGTTATTGGAAATATTTTGCAGAGTATGTGAGTTCAGAATAAGCTGGATTGTCCGCCTGGTATTATGACACGTGGTTTATTTGGTTGGTAGCTTATGCAGGTACTTAAGCAGGAGCTTAACTTGTTTTCAGTGCTAAGCGTGGTTAGGTTTAAGTGTAACTATTGTGAAGACTAGAAATAAATATCTGAAACAACGTGTTATAGTTGTGACTATAAGATTTCAGGGAAGATGCTAATGTTTGCGTGGATAAAACTCTCATGGAGAAACAGCTGTTAGTCATTTGTTTCTTAGTTACTATATAGAGCATTGCTCTTCCCTCGCCCTCTGATTAAGGGTATAGAGCAAGGGTGGTATTGCTTAACAATGGATGGTAAGTGCTGACTTTTAACGATGACCATTGTATCACCACAGTGTTATCATGTTAGATTAAATTTATGGTTGCTCTTGCATCAGGGGTGGTATTATTCTTCCTTCTTTTTGCGTAACATACCTCAATATTTGTTTGAAGGAAATTTATTTTGAAGTCTTCATTTGAAGGAAGAAGCTTATGTTTATTGCCTGCTGGTTCTCATTTGCAAAAACATTACCTTTTACCCACTGCTGTGAAGCACAAGCTATGAGTAAATCATCCCATTGAGAAAATAAGTATGCAATAAATTGTCATGAGCAGTTTCAATCTTGCATTTGTCGCAAGCTTGTAATAACTTTTATGGGGAAGTGACGTAGGGAAAAAAGGTGCTGAAAAATACATGACTAAGACAAGACACTCAGCAAAAAGCACTACTGTGGCCTCGGAATTTAGGCTTTCTTGAAGGTGTTTTAAGTGTTGTTAATATTGAATGTCAGAATAAGTAAACAAACAATATTGGTAAAATCCTCTGCATTTACAAAAATGGCATGTCTGTTAATCCAAGGTGACACAGTTGTTCTAAATGGTGAGAAGACAAAAGGAAAATAACTTTGAAGTCTTAAGATGTCACCCAAACTTAGTCTTCCTTTTCCTTCCCCCAAAAGCTGCATTAACTTTTGATATCATTAGTAATTTGATGCCACTGAATTTTCAATGCCTTTTTGTTTGATTGCATTAACATTAGAAGCAGCTATCTCATTGCCTGAAAGAAAAGCATTCTCACTAAAAAATCATTCATTTCTTTTGAAGTCCAGAATATCTGTGGTGGAATAGAAAGCGAGCCATTTCTTTGTCTAACTGTTGAGGTCAGAACAAATAGAACCTGTGACAAGGCATTAGGAAAACATGACCTTGGCTGAGCAGCATGACCCTGCTGATGTTTAGGCCCTTCATCTCTGGTGCAAAGTGTTGACACTTGAGTCAAAGTACATTTTCGTGATTGTAAAAAAAAAAAAAAAAAAAAAAAAAAACCAAACCAACAAAGCTTATTTTTTTATTATTTAATCAACCAAATATCCCATTTAACTTTTGAAAAATGATGTGGAGTAGGAAAGCAGCGGTAGCTTTACAATGGAGGTTCCAGTGCCAGCAAGCTGGGACAGAAGAACTGCTGATAATTAAGTGCAAATAAAACAAGAGGGAAAGGCCCTGGGCCACCCTCTGACCTGGGGTGAGAGCTCAAGCCAGTGAGGAGGCTGGGACTGGAGTATCCTATGTGCATGTAAATAAATCGGGAACTCTATAAATCGGTGTTTTACAGCTTGAGCTCTGGAACAAGCCAGCAGCTCCCTTATTCTTTCTTAAGGACAAGATGAGACATCAGTGAAAGAAAAGAACACCTTCACTGTGTATTTGAGAATGTGATGGGTGAACTGTTGCCTGTAATATTCCTGTTGCAAAAGGGGAAGGCAAAAAAAAAAAGGTAGCTGTGGTTCTGTAATAAAAATTTATCGTTTAACAGTTAGTCTTCACCCAGGCTTTCCTATTTCCTTCTTTAGAGGCAGAAAGGATGTGTTGCGTAAATGCTATACGATACATGTGCCTGAAAATCCTAAGATGTGCTAATGTAAGTGGTGGGTGATACTGGCATTCCTTCCTGCCTGACAAGTTTATTTTGTTTGCTCAGTGGAGGGCACAAACACAACAATATTACTTCCTTTGCTCTAAAATCAAGAGAACAAGTTTTTTTCAGTTTGGCTGGTATTTGGTTTTGGTTTTAGCAAGAAGGAAGTCATCAGATATTTAGGTGTCCTTTAGGAGTGTGAGAAATTTCTTTCCTAAGTATTGCATTAAAAAGCAATTAATTTCTGTTTAATCCCTTGGCTTAGGGGAGCTATGTATATGTCTGAGAAGAAGAAGACTGCTGTTTTGCACTCACCTGCTTGGCGAGGTGATCACTGATAGTTGAATAAATAACTAGGAGATCTTTGAAAGTTATTTAATACCTCCAGTGCCTTCTGGCCATAAAAAAAAATAGTATAGTTGGAGAAAACTTCAAGGGTACTAAAAAAACCCAAATCTAATTTACTACCAAACCTGCCTGCCTAATGGATGAATTCTTTGCTGGGCAAGGTAGAAATTGGGACTGTGCAAGAGGTGCATGTCAGAATGACTTGTCCTCTCCATTTACTGTGGATGACTGACTTGGTTTGCTAGGTCACTCACTCTGCCAGGTATTAAGCTTTGCTTTCTTTCTGGAAGGGTTGTATATCCTTTTAACCAAAGAGGAATTATGCAGCCTAAGTACAATACAGTTCAATGTTACACCTATCTTAATGACTTCTAGCATTTTCTTTTGAAAGGATACATGATAGATAGGGATATCCTAGCAATACTAATAAACCCTTCAGTACAAGGTGTTTTAAAAACAAGTAAGCAGTTGTTTATTGATCATCATAGAGTGATAGTGACTAAGAAGGTTTTAAACCAACTTCTAGCCTGTTCATTGTGTAATATCATCTGATGATCATATATGATTCATATCTTGCACATTTTTCTTGCTTGCCTCTCTTATATCCAAAACCATGTGATTAGATATACACAGGTTTAAAATATCTCACACACGTTTCGTTTATTTTATTAAACTAATCTGTGCTTGTGTATATAAGTACATCAATTTATTACCTTACAACACAAACAATTCATTATTTCATAAATAATTGAAACAGAATCCTTGTGCGCTAAGTGATTGCAGTAGGACTCAGTAGTCTAACATCTAGTTTGAGGGATTGTGAATAATAGTTGTTGAATAGGTGGTTTAAATCTATTTTTAATTTATACAACTCATGTCTTTCACCTTGCATAGATGAGTCGGCTGAGGTGCATGAAGTTGATGGGTTGACAAAAGTGCGTGAAGTTAGGGAAAGGTGCTTGGAATACTGTTTTTAATGATTGTGGGGTGAAATGTATAATGTGCTTCACTCATCTGCAGGAGATCTTTTTAAAGTTAGAAGATTTTGATGGTTTTTTCAGAAGTCTAGATTTCATACTAGTTAGCTGTGAGCTCTTCATCCCAGACACAGCTATTGGTCAGTGCTGCGCATGTAAAACTATAAAGCACTATTGGATAAGAGAGGTAAAGCGCAGCTACAATTATTATCAACTGTGAAATTTTGAAACATGATGATCAAATGAAACTGGTATTTGGTTTCTGACTTCCAAAGCTTCTTTTTCCTCAATTCCCAGCTAATGTTCTTAAAATATTTGTTTCTCCTTGGTTTCTTTGTATGAGTGGATAGTATTTTTTTGTACAGATAAAAAACTTGCTTGAACTTGTGGAGCAGCAGTTGTACTTGCTGAGGAAGAAAAGGAAGGAAATGCAGTAGGTTTCAGGGTCCCTGCTGAATACTGCTTTTCTATCTGATTTGTCAACGCAACTAGTGGGAGTGTGAATATAAGAAAGTTGCTTGGGCTTTTTCGGTATCATTGTGCTTCTGTGGCTTGGAAGTTAATTAGAAACCCTGAAATGAGGAAGGGTTTTTATGGTGGAAAATAAAGCATGTTTGGTGCCACTTTGACAACCACCACTTGTACACAAAGGAGCATTTGGTGTTGTCATTTGTTGTCATCTGAAGTTGCATTGATGCACAGAAATCTTGATGGTGCTGTGAACTTTTCTCTGCCTGAGAAAACATGTTTAGTGGTTTGTGTACACCACTGGGGCTTGTTTGCATTGAGATTACAAGTACAGCCATTAACATGATGAACTGAACATAGCTGAAAACTTTACCAGCAGCTTTGTGAGTTTAGAGTAACTTCTTTACGCTTAAACACACACATATATATATTTTTATTATTATTTACACTTATATTCTGTAAGTGTAAATAAAGAGATAACTTATTCATGCAAGCTGAGAGACTGTGCATGCTGTCAGGGGAGAGAGCCTGAACCTGGCAGAGGTACTTACCCATGCTTTTGTTGCAGGTTGTCTTTTGGGGAGGGCAATGATGGGCACTTCCGTGTTTCCCTGCACTATTTCTAGGCAGTCTCCAGGCCATGGCAATTTGTCTCAAAGCCTCTGCAGGTGATGTTTGCTTCAGTTCTTGCAGAGGCAACTGCACCACCTACTTTGCTCTCAGCCTGTTTTGCACTGCTCCATGTGCTGGCTGGATCTCCAAGGAGGGTGACAGCAGCATTCAGTATTTCTGCAGCAGTGGCCAACTGCAGCTTGCTCAGGCTGCTGAAGACTTGCTTGTGGAAGTGACAGCAAAGTTTCCAGTAGCAGCTGTGCTCCCAGTCTTCTTGGGGAGCTGCTGAAAACTGCTCAGTCACTGTTGTGTTACAGAGGTGATGTGAGTTTTGGCAGACTGCACTGATTTTGGAAGCGGCTTCTCTTCCTTCCGGTCCTTGGTATTTGGTCTTACCCTTGAATCAGTATTTTGGGCTACATGCATGACATGCTGGAAGGTCTTTTCTGTGCATGTCTGTACTTGTCTAACTATGAATCTCTGTGTACTGTAGTGGGGGGAGGTCAAAATGATGCAGAATTAAACCCCTGTGATTTTTCGCTGGCCCACTGGTTTGCTTGTCTCTGTCTGCCTCCCTGACCTTTCCAACTCCATTGCATCCTGCCTTCTCATTCTCACAAATACAAGTTTGGCATTCATATTTGAGAATCTGTTATAACATTGACTGGGCTCAAAATGAGCCATGGTGAAATCTGCAAATCTGCCTCTGGCTATATACAATGTGAAAGCAGGGTGCTTACCTGGCTTCAGGCCAGTTTCAGCTCATCTTGCTGATGGAGCTTCCTGCTGGCTTTGGTGGAGGCTGCAAAAGCTATTTGATCTCCTAGCTACAAAACCCACAGATACGTTGCTTTCCCATTTATTCTATGCTTAGAAAAGGTTGTATAAACTGGTAAATAAAAATTATTCAGAATTCTAGAGATTAATGGACTTAGGCTGTCTTTTCAAGCTTGATCTACTTCAAGATTGCTGTTGAAGTGGTCAGGGTGATTGAAGCCCCCAGGTAACTTCAGTTTGAAGCTGAGCTCACCTCACCTGGCACATTCTCCCATATTCTGTCATGCTCTGAACAAGCTCAAAAGCAATGGATGCCTTTGCAGCATGGCAGTGTCCCAGGACCTGTGGTTGAGTACCTGTGGCAAATTGCTGAGCTCTGGTATGGTCCTATGCTGCTGGAACAGTGGGAGAGCAGCAAGGAAATACTTTATTTCCAGCGCCTGTGGGATGTTACCCTTTCTGCTTTTGTTATAGTAATGTATGTAGCTTCCTGTCTTTTCTGCCTTTCTGCTGAACTTGCTGTGCTCTTCAGCAGACCCATTTAAAAGTCCTTTGGGGACGAATCAACCTTAGTAGCATTTCATGCATGCCTGGAAGAAGGAGTGTCCTGCTCTGGAGAGTTACAAGGCTTAAATGCGCTGCAAGGCTGACCATTTATCTGGTTGGAATAATGAGGTGGAATTCATTTGAACCCCATGTAGAGGCACAGTCTTAACTTGACTTAAACCATCAGTCCACCACACCTTTAAGCTTCCATGCCTCAGCAGCTCATTCTTACCCTCAAGCAGCACAGGTGAGATGAGCTGGGTCAAGGAACAGTTTGACCACACAGCAGGTAGTTATGTGTGGGCCAGGTAAGCTGACCACTGAAACAACATTTTATCTGGGGAGCTGCATGCCAGCCGGTGGCAGCTTCTGATCTCAAGTCTAGGGAGATTTCAGCATAGTCAAGTTGGCTTTCCACAGGAGCAGTGAAACTGGGGAATTTCTAGCCTCGTGCACATACCCATGGCCAATACTTTGGTCTTTCAAGATGTCACTTGTAGGTTTTTTTCTCTAATTTTGCTTTTATAGGCTGGTTGTTTAATTCTGGAACAACAGACAGCAAAAGGCTCTGGTGGTTCTGCTGGCAAAATGCTTGATTGTTGCTATGGGAATAGTCCTTGCGCTGCTGCAGAGCCGGAGTAACTCCTGGCCATCTGACAGGAGATCTGTTACATCGTGTTTGTGGATACTGAGAAATGAGTTGGATTCTCAGGGTTTAAGGAATGTAACTTAAAGCTTTCTTCCATTACTACAATTGGAGGACAAAGTAGACATAAATGTTACCTCTGTAACAGTTGTACTGGTTTGCTTTTGTTACATCTGCTTTTTAAGAGTATTTTGAAATGTAAATACAAGTCAGAGCTTCATACTAACTTTAAACAATGTCTTTTGGTTTCAGCTCCCAGGAAGATGAGAGGCCTATGTCACCCTTCTACGTGAGGTATTTACTCAGCTATTTTAATTTATTTTTCTGGGTGGAATTGACTCGTTACTGGAATTAAATGTGGGGAGTGAGGCCAGAAATGCTCAACAGACTGTAATCAAACAGAAGATCCATGTGAAGTTCGTAATTATTGCTCAGCCAGTGGGATGAATGAGTCTTCAGAGATACAAACTGTTGCAATTTTTTGTATTTAGAGACGAGGTTCAGGGTTTAATGCCAGTCTTGTAAATTATTAATTAGAAGATAGACATCCGTTTCCTCTTTTCTTCAGTTTATTACATAGCTTAGATGCCCGTCATGAGTAGCTTATAATCTGCGGGCACAGGAGAGATTTTTGCCACAAGCTTTGAAGAACTGGCAGCATGTGCTGTTGAGAAAGAAACCAGGAATCAGATGGTGAGTCAGCAGCCCGTACAGCAACTGCTCCTCTGCTGCAGCCCAGAAAGGCAAGGGGGTTGGAAGTAGATGATCTAAAGGTCCTTTCCAACCCAAGCCATTCTGTGATTCTATGAGAGTGTCTGGGTCCCCAGCACGCCTGTCTGGAGGGAATGGCACTCACACTGCTTTTGAACAAACGGCGTTTCTTGTTTTGGCAACTGGAGGGCAAAGTCACTGCTTGTAAAAGTGGACTAATTCTGTTGACATCAGTGAAAGTCTGCTCTGCTTGCTTTGGTAGCAGGCTCAATTCCAGTGCTTTCATTTATACTCAGTGGAAGAACGGGAGCCAGGGCAATTAACAGTGAAGGGCTGCAGAGGAGGAAGGGACAGATATTATAATTGAGTTCTTTGATCTCTGCAGAGTTTAAACAAATAAAAAGAAATCCCTGTTGTGCTTTTTTGAGAGCAGTGATATGTGGAATTCTTACAGTGATCTCTGAAACATATTAATTCTCTTGCATATTTTTCTGTTTATCTTTGTTTTTTTCTTAAAGAATTTAGCTTGGGTTTTTTCTTAGAGAATTTTTCTAGCATAAAGTACAGGAAGCATGCATTTCATGCATACTGTTAGTATGGAGGCTTCCATTAAAACAGTGCAGAAATGTGAGTCAGTAAATTAACCTGGTTGTGTGGCCTTGTCTACCTTCCTGTTGATGCATCATCATTCCCTGCAGTGTATTTGTGCAGATATTACCTAGTCTGTGCTTTAGAAGCTTGAAACTGTCGAGGGAGTTTCTGCCTTTTGTGAGGTTATTTTGTAGGTGCATAAATTCCCCTGTCACAAGTTTTCCTTAGTTTTAATCATCAATCCTGTCTTCCCACTGATAATAGTCCCTCTCTTTCTTTCTGGCTAAATGTGACCTTTAGATGATTGTGGGCTTTCATTATGTTTCCATCTGTCATACTGCTTAAAACTGTCCCAAACTGTTTTCTGGGTCAGAAAAATCCAAGAAAGAGATTGTCTTCAGCTGACCTTGTTGGGCTTGCTAAGGAGATAGGGAGCAAGGAGTGGACCTGAGGAAACTGGTATCAAAGCAGGACATTTCTGTGAGAGAGGGAGCAGGTCTGGAAATTTTAAATAGGGATGTGGGCATATTAGGATGTGCAACAGAGAATTAGTGTGTCCATTGGAATGAAGGGATGCATTTCCATGGGAATGTATCATGCAAATAGGAAAGGAACAGTCAGGAATAAACACATATTTGGATAGTGAAGAAATGGCTAGCAGGAGCAGAGAGGGAGCAGCACACCTTGCAGCATAAGGCTTCATGCCAAGCTTGTGTCTTGTACATAATATTGCTGAGGCACAATTATTTGTAAATAAAGCTAACAGCTTTAAAGTCTTGCTGCTATTTATCACACATCAGAAATGTGTACTCCTGAGGTCAGTTGCCAAGTGCAGTCAATTTGGCAGGAGAGCTGGTGCTGGCTGGGCAATTCATGGTGCTTCAACAACTGAGAACTTGAGTGGGTGGCCAGATTTTTCTGTCCCAGCTTTGAATGTTCTAATTGTTGCCCCAGAGCTGTGCATGACATATATAGGAACTGCGTTTCACACCATGAAAAGGAAGGAGAGATTGTCTGCTTTAGCTGTCTGATGATCAAATCTATTTGTATTGCTACTAGCTACACTTACATAGTTTGAAATGCCATTCAGGTAATCCTTCAAGTGAATCACAAATGTGTATGTACAGAGCAGACGCTACTGCGTTTATACAGTAGTTCCAAATAGGTAATTATGCAACAAGTTAATTAAATGGGAACAAGAGCTCTTTAGCTTCCAGACATTGCATAATACTTGGCTTTTGTCAGACTGAAGGAGCATTGTGTCCCTTCGTAAACAGGTTTTGGTTGGATCAAACCAGAGACTTAATTCTTCAGTGCTGTACCATGTCTGCTAGCAATGGAGATGTTTCCCTTGATGTTATATTTAAAAATAAGGCAAATGCTTGAGGCCTTAACTTTGAGTCAGAACTGTCAGAATGCCACCAACACACTATTGCTTAAAAGGGCAGTGATAGTATGGTTGTGGATTTGTTTGATTGATTGTTGGTTTTTTTCCCTTGGACATTGGGAAAGTCATGACCAAGCATAGAATTAATCACCACTGCTGCTCTGTAAGGGAATAAGCAGTCATTAATAGTATGAGAGTAAATGGTAAATGAGGCAAAATGGGACATATTTTTCAAGAGAGGTGATACCAATAAAACCAAATTATTTTTTATAAAACTTTCCAGAGACAAAGAAAAGCAATATACCTAATCTGTCTGATGTCAGCAAAATGCTTTGTATCATGCCAGTTGTATGGAGAAAATGAGCGTTAGTACAAGAGCTTAAAGATGGTAGGGAGGGGATGAGACCTGTAGGTATTGCTGGTGGGAGAGGGAGGAAATTGCTAGTAGAACTCTAAGTGTCATAGGCTTTTTTCATTTAATGGCCACTGGCATAATAAAATAGAGTCATGCTCATGATCTGGGCTTATACAGAAATTTAGGAGTGGTTGGGATGGGGATGTCCACTGGGAGAAAATACATGATAGTGAGATATGATATAGGATGACTGAGATTGACATAGAGATACATAAAGATAAGCATGAAATACAAGATATAGGATGAAAAGTAATAACATAGGTGATAAAGTCATATATATCAGGACTAAAAGTGACAATCCATTGCATGAAAGGGGAGTTCTTCAGATTTAGAAATGCCAGGGAAAGAAAGGACCTGGGCATACTTGTTCATGGAGGAATGGAAAGGGGAGGCATGGGATACAAATACTCAAGTTGAAGTAATCACATGACAGTGGATATATAAAATGAAGTATTTTCAGTGTAGAGGAAGTATGCATGCCCTTGTGCAAGAGTCAGATGAGGCCTCATACACTTCAGTAACTCATGTCTCTGTTGCATTAGATTTGTGAAGGTGATTAAAGAAGTGTGGGCAGACCCTGTTACAAAGTGCAGAAAAGAGCAGGGAAAGCTTATTTAATGTAAGAGATGAAGCAGAGCACACATATTCCATTGGGGTTTTAGACAGAGAGGAATTGTTTATGTTAAGTCACAATACTGATGCAAGAAAAAATGTGTGCAAACAGGCTATGAAAAAGCTTGGACAGAAATTAGAAATTTTGTAGCTGGAGCCTTCTTTTGTTAGGCATTGCAAGGTTGAGGTGAGCTTGACCAGTTGGTGAGATCTGGAGTTGGAATCCATTCACCTACTGCTGACCAGGACTATCCTGTCCTCTCTGTACTCCTTGGTTAAGATAATTTATTGACTCAGCTGTGCTCAATACCAGGCAAAGAGGTTTCTGCACTGTTCAAAGAAGAGGAAAACCTTGCTGGGTGATTAATTGTTCCAGGGAGTGATGCCTGAAGGACATTTACATTCCAAAACCTTTGTAAGGAAACTTGGTGGTAAAGGGAGTTAAGACTGCTAAGAAATGTGTAATGCTGCTCATTGTATAATTCCATAATAAAACTGAATGCCAGCTGTACTGAGTAATCAGTACTGAGAAACAGCGCACAGTTTCAGGTAATGAAGCAGCATCTGGCAACAGCACTTCCCTGTAAGTACACTTCTCAACATGTGCAATGAGTTCTTAGAAGACAGGGAGCTACAGACATGCTTCATAATGGCATATGTGCCTCAGATTTGACACATTAGTCACATAGATGGTTTCAGAAGAGTTTCTTGATGAGTCCATCCTGACATAAACCAGAGTGATATTAGAGATAAAAAGTCAAAAGCTTTGTAGTGTGGAATTTCCTTGTTAACATGCAGAGGATTGAACTGAAACTGGGGTGAGAGCTGGCATCACAAGCAATGCCAAAAATTGCCTCAGATACCCATGAGTGCAGGGCAAAGCATTTTACAATTTTGCTTGTTTTAATGCTTCTTTTCCTTTAAGTATTAATATCTTGTTGGCAGTATCCAGTATAGCCAACTGGTTCTCCTTTGAATAATTGTTATTTGAGACAGCTCTCTTTATATAATACAAGTCAGGTATTCTTAGCCTGCAAATTATTGTGTAAGATGGTTTGCCCTGTTTGTTCTCAGGTCAGTTTTCTGAAGACACTGAAAAATATTGTCCAAATTTCACACCTGCCACCCTCCTGAACACTTCCTCCTCGGTGGCACATGCCATAAGAGGTCCTAAGGCCCACAAGGGGTGCTGCATCCTTTTACAGATCATGATTATGTTGTGTGATGCATGTTGATGTCTTACATCACTTCAGCACTGGCTGAAAATAAACACCAGGCTGCTGCCTGTCCCTGCTTGCAGTGTCCAGCTACTGTGTGGGTCTGAGATCCCCCGAGGCATATGTCTCTCCCCTGCATAGGACCCTCCGCAGACGCCACCATCCAAATTCACCAAGCTAAATCAGGTGGTGTGTATGAATCCCCTTCAGGATTGTCTCTGCTCCAAGCAGTAGGTGTCAGTGTGCGCTCATCACTTAGGGTGGTGCCAGTGCAAGTCCAAAACAAGAGCCCTGAAGAAAACAAGACAGATGCTTTTAGTGGGGTTAATTTTCTGCATAGTAAGAAGTTAGTGTCAAATGTATTTTCTAGCAAGGATAGTTGAATCTGAGCTTGTGAAAGCATAAAGGTGCTGAGAAAACAGTGAAAGCGTGTCCTCTGGGTGATGGAACATCCCAGAAAATAAAAGCACATCTCTTTATTTTTAAATTCATTATTTTCCTGTGTTGTATACAGACACAGTCCTTCTCTTTGGGGAATTTGTGTCAGATGAAGTAGTTGTCTTAAAATAGATTCCATGTGAGTCTGCAGTATTGCATGTCACAGTGGACAAGTTATGGACAGTGAACAGTGTTTAGAGTATATAAATACCTATGAAAAAGGAATTTCCTAGGTCATGGGTTGGAATAGTATATTTCGGAGGACTTCAGAAATTTCCCATGTGAAATGTTAACGCCATTTAAACATCCTCTACTTTGCTGGAATGGCAAAATGATTTAAAGTTTCTGCATCTATTGAGGCTTTCTTACTGTTGTGCTTGGCTTAAAAAAAAAAAGCAAAGAAACAAAACAAAAACAAGAACAAGAAAAAAGTAGGTTTGCTTCCTCAATAAAGCAGATGGATTGTAAATAAATATTGGCAATGAGTGACCTTGGTTCCATATTACAACTATGTCTTATCATTTAGGCCGTTAAATATAATCAGGAATTAATTCATTGACTTCATAAATGGAAACCCAGGCTGGGAAAATTTTATGCCAGTGAGCCAGTTTACTCTGGCTGATGCTTTTACTTTGCTTTTGTAATAGATGGATGCTGATACATTTTGCTCATTAGTGCCTTAAGTGAAAAACACAACAGGAGAGGGAGTTTGATGTGCAGCTCAGTTATTTGCCTGCTGACACAAGATGCCCAGTGCAGATCAAACAGGGTACAGGTATTGCATGAGATAGTTCTTGCTCTGGTGGGTATTTTTTAAAGTTAGAGGAGGCAGAGGAGATTTAATGTGTTTAAAGGTGACAGAAAATACCACCTTCCCATACTTGAGGTTGAAATGGAATGGGAGAAGAGGCCCTGCGATGAGAGTTTACCTTATGTGTGAAGCAAGACATTATCCAGAGCTGATGGGGTGCCTCTGAAAGTGAGCAAAAGACTTGAGTAAACAGGTTAGACAACACTGGGAAGTGCTAGAGGTCAGACTTCACAATGTGAAGGTCATAAGAAGCCAGTTCAAAAGTTTATAGCACTTGAAGCAGCTATGTGCCTTGATGCATGTTTTGTGGCTGGCTCTCTAAAAGTAAAAGTCCTCAGCACTGGGAAACTCTCCTGCTGCTTTTCGTCACCCAGGAAGAACCTTTAATTTCTGTTGAATGTTGCTATTTCTCAGCATGCTCTGCAGCGCTGCCTAATTTAATACAGATAATGTAGCTGTGGAGATAATTGACCACACATATCAGTGAAATGAGCAGGCCGTGAGGGGAAAATAATTAACCAAAACAGATCATGAGTTCCCATTGTCCGGATAATTTACTGGGCAAAGGAGCCCTTCCAAGGCAGCTGCCTGCACAAGCAGGAATGCCAAGAGGGCTCTTCTGGGCATGCCTCACCTCACCTGCTCTGTGAAGCATAGATCCGACAGCAAAGTGACTTTGCCACCCAAGAAGCTTGGAAAATCCTGCAGGATACATCCTGTCTGCCTGGTTGCTCTTGAGTTGAAATCCTTCCATAGCTATGCCTTTCCCTCACTTTGCTAGGGTGCTCGAGCACCTCCTGCTCTGTCCCTGGGCAGGCTTGAATTGAAGCTGCTGTGTAGCTCTCTCCCCTCCACTGTTTGCTTTGGATGTGAACCTCCTCAAGGTAAAAAAAGCTGATGCAGAGTAAATAAAGCATTTAGCAATGCATTTAAATGAAGTAGCAAGGAAAGTTACCAGTTGTGGAATTTAAAAAAAAACTTGTGTCTGGGAAAAACTCTGATTTTAAATCTTCATCTTATTGAGAGAGGGCTAATAGGAGAGTATTATAATATCACAGGGCTAAGAATAAAGTTATAGATATGAGGAAGAAATTCTTTACTGTAAGGGTGGTGAGGCACTGGAACAGGTTGCCCAGGGAAGTTGTGAATGCTCCATCTCTGAGTGTTCAAGGCCAGGTTGGACAGAGCCTTGAGTGGCATGATTTAGTGGGAGGTGTCCCTGCCCCTGGCAGGGGGGTTGGAAGTAGATGATCTTAAGGTCCTTTCCAACCATAACTGTTCCATGGTTCTATGGTTCTATACAAGGAAGCAGTATTTAGAAGGAAAATACAATAAAATCAGAATGTCAGAGCTTCATTTTGTAATAATCCACTTGGCTGGCATGCATCTGTATACATATCTCCTTGTTATCTGTTGGTAGTTTCAAAATCACAGTATCGCTGGCTCTTTGACAGAATCTGTATTGTCTGAGCAGGGTTTTTCCAGATACCACAAAGTAATTGTTATGCAGATAGGCATCATTATGAATTAGCAAGGTTAATGGACTTAAAACTGAATCAGTACCAGTAAAGGACAGAGTTAACTGAGAACTAGACAACTACAGAATGTATTGATGTGTTATGAAAGATTCTGGCATTTTACTTAGATATTTTGCAGCTTCAACTTTTGTTTCTTCTTTTTACTACTTCTCAGGTAAAGAGGCTGGTGTGTTTTTGGTGATGTAGGTGGTGACTGTTGGCCTTGAATACCGCAGATGGAGTTAACAGCATAAAGTTTTACTCATATACAGTATTTAGCCTTTTATTAAGCTTATGTGTAACAGGATTTTGCATTTTTTCCTGCTGGAAATAGAGGGAAGAGCTGTTTCCTGAGATGATCTATCTTGTCTGATGTGTAAATATACCTATACCCTAGAAATGTTGTAAAAAACCTAGAATCCAAACAATCCTGTCTACCCCTCCACTACCGTTTTCTGGACATCAAAACAAAGAAGAAAAGTGTGATATGAAAGACACCCCTGCTCAGTATGGATTGCATCTGAATATTGTGGAAAGTTAATACAATATTACCTTACTTCCACACATATAGGAGCCAGTGGTAGTCAGCACATAAATTGTATCTTATAATGTGGTTTAGCCTATCACACTAGCATCTTACTTGCTAATCCATCCCCCATGGGAAGCCAGGTCTTAAAAAATAGTTCTGGGCTGGGAAGGGGCCAAATAGTTTATGTAAGTGAACAGGAAAGCAAGTAGGGTTCTTGAAATGTGCTCTTGCTCCTCAAATTGCAACACTATCCAGTAGTTAAGAGTCAGTGTTACATGTGGAAGCAGAGGGATATTGCAGATCTGTGTATTTATTTCCTACATGCAGATGGCATGTCCATAACAATAAGTACAATAATACGTGTTGTATGTCTTCTGTTCATGAGGTCATCTGAATGACATGGCAGCTTGGGTGCTGTGCAGGTAATGTGGGATATACTGGCACATCTGTGACTGCTTTCATGCTGTGCCACTGTTCCAGCTATATGTGCCTGGGCTGGTGATGAGCACCATGTGAAGCTGGGACTAGAATGGATGTGCATGTGGTTAGGGCACTCTGCTTTAACCACACTGAGGTGAACACACTGGCTCAGCTGAAGAAAGCTTAAGCATATTGCAAGTCTGATTTTCAGCTGGTGTTTGGGATTTGTACTTCACTACAGGAGTTAGACTGGTTTCTTTGTTTTGTTCAGCTGGATGTAGTGGCCCCTGGTTTACCTTTCTCATCCTCTGTCACCTGTCTTCCACCACAAGTGACACTCAAACCCAGGAAAGCCACAGAGCGGTTATCATCTGAGTGTGCTGCAGCTTCTTAGCTAGCTCTAGATCTGTATGGTGAAGTGCAAAATATTCAAAGGAAGCAGAGAGGAGAACCTTGGGTTAGTGAAGGGAAGTCAGCTGTTGATGGTTCTGCATTGAAGCCGTCTGGGAGAAAGTAGTAAAGACTTAAAGCAATGAAAGGCTGTTTCGACAGGAAGCATATATTACATCCAGCCTGGCTCGTACCCAGGCCAGACAGTGCCATTTTATTGGGATGTATCAGCCAGTTGTACTGCTAATTCCTCTGCTGATAACAGGGATAAATCGAAATGAAACCCCTAAGCCTATAACTTACTTGACTTAACAAAGATCACAGGAGGAATGAATAGGCAAAAAGTGTCACCTTATCTGCATAGAATAGTCAGTGTAGGGGAAGAAGGGACAGGATGGGACTCGGCAGAGGGACGACAGCTGTGCGAGGTAGCACATCAGCTTGTTCAGAAGGGCAGTGGCACCTACAGTCGCATTGTCTCTTCCTGAGCCTGAAAACAGACTGAGGGGAAAGGGAAAGAAGACAGCATACCTTTTATTTTTAAAATGTGAAGCAAAGAGTATGAATATCAGAGCACGGCAGGAGAGCTGTGCAAAACCTGTGTTTTGCCTTTGTCCTCTGTTAATATTTAAACATTCTTAAATATTAAGCCCCCTTTCAAGCATATAAGTTTTTCAAGTCAGCCTCAAAAGAAAGCCAAAAAAATACACAGCATGTTGAGGTTGAAATACTTTCCGTTAGACTTTGGCCTACTGCAAGGGAATGACAGGGAAATTCTTGAGGATATTGGCATTGCCAAAATGTGCCACGTCACCATGTAAGTGAAATTTCCTTAAGGGGAAAACTTGCAGCATGTGATTGTGGCCTGCACGTGCAATTGTTGAGGCAGCTTAGACCTTTAAATCTTAGTGCTGCAAAGAACAAGAGGGTTTAAGATGTTATTGCGATAATTAGATCTAACTTTCTCCTCTTTTTTTCTTTTACGCAGTGCCCACGTATCACAAGTCAGTAGTAACATTCCTGCTACAGGAGAGTAAGTGTCTCTTTTACAGTATTGTAGCTACCATTTTTTGTGTATTAGAGCTTTTTAAAGTATTAATGGTTATTCTTTGATTTCTCTTTAAGGGTTGTTCTTATACAAAGACAGTGTTTCCCAAACCAAAGCATCTGCAATGATTATAAATCACTTGCTTCTGAAGAATTCTTAGGCCCTTGGTTCTTTACGCATGTTGTGCCTGTGATGTTTTAGTGAGACAGAACTTGCATATTTAGAGAAGCCATTTGCACTGTGTCATCCTCTTACTCTTGTTTGCATCCCAGCAGAGGACCTGGCTCAGTGCTGTTACCATAACTAGGAGCAGCAGAGTCAATGAGTTGGCTTCCTTGCCAGAGCTGGAGGTGCCCAATGACAGATGGGATTGCAGAACTGATTCTTGTCAATACATGAAACACAGACATACTTGCCTGGTTTTAAACCATGTGAGGTTCGCAGTTGTTAAGATCTCTGACTTTTTTGGGAACTGCAGCGTCAGCAGACTTACAACTGTAGGAACAACTTTTGCTGAATTCTCTAGAAATCTCTGGAGAAGTCAGCCCAGGTTGAGGTTCCCATGCTTATAGCTGCACAGTTGAAAATTAACCAGCAAACGTTGCAAATAACTTTTCTAATTATGGAAAAGCACTAGGAGCTATATATGGACTTTGGACAGGCGTGTTTGAAAAAATTCAGCAGATACTTAAAGCATTGCAAGAAGCAGGGGTGGGGCAGGGATGTACAAAAATGTGATTTGAAATGATTTTTGTGGGGAAAAAAATAGATTTTGCCCATAAAAATGTCCTCTGAGGGAGGAAGGAAGCAAATATTACAAGAAAATGTAAGGAGATTTGGTTGTGTTGAAAGTTCAAGCAGTCTCACATCTTTAACTGATGCAAATGCACAGGCTCCCTTGCTGTGGCATGTGTGGAAGCCCTCTTACTGCCAGTGGGAGTGAAGGTGATCTCACACTAGAGTTAAGTCAGGGTGGCTGTGAGTGCATTCACAGCACAAGAACAGTGCAAAACCAGAACTCGGAACCAAACCTGTGCTTGGTCATCAAGTTAAGCATACGAGGAGTTTGTAGTGAGGTGCTGTTTGCGTGTTCTCATCCCCCTGTGAGACAGCTGTGAATCACCTTCTTGCAGATGATGTTGCCTTACTGAGCTGGGATTGCACAAGAGACTGGTGTCAGCATGGATGGGTATCAAATGCAGTTTTGCCATGGCAAGGACTATTGAAGTGGAGGATGAAAGTTAGGCACCAGTGTCTCTATTGTTGCAGTAAGTAAAATTAGCCGTTTTGCTGAAGGTTCAAACATCCCTAGAGATGAAAAAGAGCAAGATGAATTGGGAAGGCTCAGCTGTTCTGAGGGATCTGAACATCAGGATATCTGAAGCTTAGCTCTTTGCAGATGTCATGGCCCTAGGACATTTTACACTGCCTTGCCATAATAATAAAACATAACACTTGGATACCCTTGCTTTATTTATTCTTGCAGAGAGGGAGCTCCACAAAGTCTTTGAGCTCAATTGACCTTATTTTTCGGCTTGACAGGTATTTAGAGAAGACAATCCGCTCAGCCGTGGAGCAGCATCTCTTTGATGTTCATGGCTCAGGCTGCCAGAGTTCAGAGGACTCTGAATCGGGAACATCTTCAGCCTCTTCTAATGTGTCTGCCAGGCAGAGGAGGCGACACCACAAAGAGCAGGAGGAAGCCCGGAGAAACAGAGACATGTATGAGCCTGATTTCTTTGTTTTGGAGAGTGTATTTGATTAAGTGTACCCTAGTTACATCCTCTGATCAAGGCAATGCTTAGTTCTGTTGTGAAATACTCTGGCCCTTGACTTGAGTTGAAAGTTCAGAGCAGACTGAATGCCTGTGCAGAGCATCAGTTAGAGCTGAGAAATGTAAAATTTATTAGAGGTCATGGAGTGGGGTGAAGCAGGATAAGAATCTGGGGTTTTTTACACATTATAGTAGAGTTCTTAATTACAGTATTTGGAATTGTTTAATCACATTATTTGTTGCATTAGTGGAAATTCACAAGCAGTTGGCCCTATTGCCTATAACTTTCTTTAGATAAAGACATTGGGTTTAGATACTTTTCTGATTTCCAAAAGTCTTCAGAGATGAGATCAAGCCTCCTTTTTGTACATGGAGGCACAGCTTATGTCTGGATTTATTAAGGAGACTTGGGCATTGGTCTGAAAGCAGAAAAATCTTCCTTTTGAGTAATCAGAATTTAAGAATTTTTATCCACCCTGTTACACAAAGTTTAAACACAATTTAGTGGTTGATTTCATTAAATGTCTGTCAAAGAGTAAAAATAATAGCTATTTTTCCTCTCATACTCCTCTACTTGTGGCATTGTACCACTTTGTGTGGTACAAATGTGTTGCCACCACAGCCTTAACAAACACTTGCCCAAGGCATAGATATCTTTGAGGATCTGTAACTACAGACTTTGCAAGGCCATGGTCTATATTCAGTACTTACACATAGTCTAGGTTTTGCACACCACTACTTATAAAGAATGTGTATTCTTGGCTGTAGTATTGGTTTGCTAGGATTTCAAGTTGGATTCCAAAATAGCATCTAGTCTCTGATGGTTTTCTCCTGGGTGCTGTATTCCCAAAGTCCTATTGGGTGTGCACATTCCTATATAAAACCATTTTTATACAGGTGCATAACCTCGTGTTAATATTGCAGCCATGTCTTTGCCCAAAAATTTATCAATGCTACTGTTGTAAAAAAATCCCAAGTTACAAAAATCCATTTACGTAGCGACTTAAAATATGCTGTGAAGATGGACTGGGAAATTAGCCCTTGCAGGTCACTGAAGTTTCTGGCAGCAGCTCTGAAGTAGTTTTTCTTGTTTAGTAGCCCTGCTGACAGGCTTCTCAGGTAAGTAGGTCAGAGACTGGCTAGTGTACGTGTTTGGAAGCATATAGTACTGCAGGGCTCTTTTTCAACACTGCATTGTAGAACCACCTTTACACATGATTGACACAGTTGTTTAGGTTCAACTGGAGCCAAGGATTTAAAGCACATCGGAAGTTTTGAATGCTGGCTAGGATTCAAATTGTTCTTCCTGGTTCCCTTAGGTCAGATTGCTGGAACTCCTTTCCATGAATTATCAAAATTGGGAATTCTTTTCAAAATGTCTTTCAGTTGTTGCTGCTGTTTGGATTGTCAGTGATTTCATCTCCTTTCCTTGTGATGGATCACAAGAGGATTTGTAATGTCACAAGATGGGACTTCAGACAGGAAGAGTGTTTATCACAAAAACACATAGGTGAACTCCCAGACTTTGCAGGCTACATGATCTACAGGCTGTGTATATGTAATCGGTCTGCTCAGGAGGTTGTGAAAGCTTCCACAAAGGCAAATATTTTATCTTAGAAGTTTAATCATAGATTTGTAATACCTTTTTGTATTTCCCTTCCACCAACAAATCCTAGAGATTCATGATCTAGAAAATTGCTGAAACTTCCTGGTTTTCTTTGTCATGCTGGCACTGTCCAGATACTACAGAGTAACTGGTTTCTTGTCACACCAGTACAAATCTAGATAAATTCTCTTGATGTTTGTGAAAGCAGGCTTTGGAGTTGCACAGTGCTGTACAAGGCAGCCACACATACAACGGTTAGCAAACATCCCAGTTTCAATGTCAAGTGTAAGCAGCCTGCCTTTAGCCTCTGGCAAGGTAGGATGATAAAGAATGAGATGCACTGTGTTTCCCCTGTTGCCCTAACATGGTGGGTGTGTGTGTGTGTGTGTGTGTGTGTGTGTGTGTGTGTGTGTGTGTTCATTATTGTACAAAGTAGAGAGAAGACTACTAAACAGACTCTGAAGAGACAGCTGCATGCTGAAGGACCCAGCAGGCTAATTGTGCAGAGCATGATAAGCCACACGCCAGGCTTCTGGAAAACATGCACAAACCCTCCTAGTCCAGAGAGTCTCAGCTAGTGCATCACGTGATGACTTAAGGCTAGCTGTTGCACTTCCAACATAGCAGAACAGTCCTCTGTCCTAGCAGTTGTGTTGCTGTTGCAGAGATGCATTCCCTTTTCTGTTCTGTGTAATCCCTAAGTAGGAATCAAGCATTTAGCCAAAGCACCACTATCCTGCTCTTACATTTAACAATATGAGTAAGGAGGTTGATTATGTGGTGTCATGCACCAAAGGAGATCCTTGGACCACAGCTGTGAATCACTTTTCTAAATTAAAAGCACGTGTCTCAAAGGAAAATATACTGTGTATTCCCTATAAAAATACCACAGACAGCCAGGAGCTAGTCCAGCTCAATATGATTCTCTGTGTTGACTTTAGTGGGAAGTGAATCAAGTCCCAAACATTGATCCTCATGGTTTCTCACCTGAGGTATACATACGTGGCTTTCACTCCTCAGTGGAATTTAGCATTGCACCGTGTGTGTTGTTTGCTGCAGTAGGAAGAACCAGAGATACTGGTTTCATAGGGCGTAGGTGATGTTGCTGGAACTGCACCAGTCAGCATAATGTATTTCTCTATTGCTACCATAAATGTAGCGGGAGAGTGTTTTAAACAAGCTTTTTTTGTAATGTCCCTTTTCTTTTTAGGGAAGTCGTCAACAAAGAAAACATTCCCTCTGGATTCAGCAGTCTCGAAGACTGTATTCTAGCTGCTCAAGAAGTAGAAAAATTACAAGACAACAGCTCCGGATATCTTAGTGAAAGGAATAAACCAAAACGGCAGAAATCCAGCACCAAGCTCTCGGAGCTTAATGACAACCAGGACAGTCCTGTGGTAAGCCGACATGCTGCACTATTTGACACCTAGGACTAGAATGGAAAAATGTCTTTTTAATTTCTCTGCACATCTAGTTCCCTTGAGTAGCCATTTTTGCCTGCAGTACAAGCATAAGCGGCTATTTTGGACTATGGGGAACACTCGATCCTGCACTTACAACCTTTGTGATGAGGCAGCTGAGAAGCTGTATTTCTACTGTGATCCTCTTACTCCATCTATAGTCATTTTCTCTTTCCACAACTTTTTTGCTTTATAATTCTGTATTCAGTGAAGCATGTTTGAAAAAAGGAAAAGGAAGTAAGTCTTTTTTCTTGTCTTTCAAAAGTCTTGCAAGGGGGTTGGAACTTCAGACACAGTTTCATATGTTTAGGTCAAGTTTATTTTTATATTTCTGCTAAGTTCTGAAACTGTAGATGGCAAGCGGCTACTTGATAATGAGATGACAAAGGTGTTTTATGCCTATTCCCTAAAGTCTCTGTATTACTGCAATTTGCAAAACACTTTAGAGTGTTGATCCAGGAGGTGGTCGATCCCTCTAGCTAACTTTGGTGGAGGAGGTAAATGACACTGATATCCTAAAAGTCTGGAATCCTATAGAATTTGCCCAGCATATTCTTGTACGACCTCCACAGTAGAAGATAGTTTGCCAACTTTTACATGCTGTAGAATAAAACTGAAATAAGCTTTCCTCTCAACCAAACCAGACACAGATTATAGCATCAGCAGTTGAGAAACTGTACCGTGCTTCAGTGCAGGTCTACTTACATCACTGTGCATGGCACCACAGCTAGTAACAGTGAAAGCTGTGTGAAAAGGCTGTCCTTCTAAGATATAAGGTGTTTCCTTCAGTTGTACTGGATTAAGTTTTAGAGACTGCTGCAAGTTCTTAATATGGTATTGTGTTGGACTCATTTTGTTTAGTTCACAAAATTGCGTTGATCTAGTGCTCGTACCCTCTGCAGAGATTCTAGAGGAAGGCTGATTTGGCTTCCTTTGTGATAGAAAGAATGCTAGATGCTAAAAATTGTAGGCTGTGCTTAGATTTAGTGCTCAGTATCAGTAACCTTCTCATGTGATACTTCATGAAAGCACAGTGAAATAGACACATTGACTCTGTGTCTTTGCTTACAGCAGTGGACTTTAAGACTGGTAATGGTCAAGTGCTTACACTCTTTTCTGCACCACTTCTCTGTACTTGTGGAGTGTGAAGCAGTTTAAATGTAAATGAGAGTTTGACTTGGGATTTGGGAGAGACTGACAGAAGTGTCCACTTTTGTTGTGGACCTGAGAAACAATCATAAAGTCCTAAAACATGCCCAGAAGAAATGTCCTCAAACCTACCTGTGTCCAGTGGACTTTGCCCCTCATTGAGGCGCAGAGGCTGAAAGGAACATAAAATAGACTAACCTAGCACAAAAAAGCACTTTGACCAACATGACCATCAGTGTGCTTCTTGCTTACTCTGCTACAGAAAGTATCATAGTGGGATTGTCAACTAGGAGTATTGTTATGAAAAAGCTTGCAGAGAGCATGATGCTATACATTTTGAAGAGTAAAGGCTGCTTTTTACGTTTTCATGAGTGTGCTTATTTCATACTTGCATTTCAGAAGCTGCCAGCAGGATGTGTGGTGGCTTAGCTTTCTTTTGGCTACATCTTTACACGTCAAATAATGACACAAATTAGACTACCTACTTGGAGTATCAAAGGACATAACCTGCACCTTAGCATTTGCTAATAGGCCTTCATCCTGTAAACATGTTTGTGATGTATCTTCTTAGACACCTTTTGCTAAGCCTTCCCACATTTCAAAGCCTGAAAGAGTGTGTAGGACAGTGTATGGAAGCTTTCCTCTTAGCTGTCTAATTGCATCTGACTCAAAAGCGTAAGTCAGAGGTGGAAAAACTGTCAGTTCCACAAACAAACCACACAGCATTAAAAGCTTGTAAATACATTACAGAAACATGGTAACCAGATACCAGTAGGACTTGAAGAATCACATTAAGCAATGCTGCAATGACTGGGCAGTGTCACCTTATGGGGCTGGAAGTGTAGCAAGTGAGAGGGGGTCATGACTGCCCCAGGAAGACTGTGCACGCAGTTCCCGGGGCTGGGGCAAGAACCACATTCGATTCTACTGTCTGACTTGCTCCTATTTAAGAGGGACTTTCTCAAAAAAACAGGGTAGAAAACCTCCTGAACATGTGCCCAAAGTGGCCAACGTCACTTGTCTTCACAGTGCTCTCAAGCTCTTAGAGGATGTTAAAGTTCCTAATGGTAGCCAAGACAAATTTCAGAACAAGTTGTCATAACCAGTTGAATTTCTTGCCCTGCATTCATATTTTAGCTCAAGTTATCATTAGCTCTGTGCATATAGCAGTGTCTTGTTCTGCCCATTTAAGAGGAAACTAGGGAAGGGTTTGGCTTAGAAGGGAAGTTTTTTCTAAGATAAGCGTAAGGAGTTCTGCTGGGAAGATGCTGCAGGTGTTGGTACCTGCTCTTTCAGGACTTGTAGATACCACAGAATCACTCTCAAGCTCAGCCTGTCAGTCTGCAAATATGGGAACTGGCAGGGTACTATGCAGCGTACTTCTGTCAGACATTTTGAGGTTGTCTGATGAAAGAGATAAAGCAGTGAGCAGCTGTTGTTTTTTGGCAGGTTGTGGGCGATAAAATGTGGGGTTTGTTCTGTTATAAATGTGCAGCAGGCAGGAGTCTGCTTGTTGTTTTGTTTCTAGAAGTCCTGGTGGATGCTTCTATATTTGGTCTGTTTACTGGCCTGCAGCTTGAATCTGTTTCTCTTATGTATCTTACTGCTTTAACATTTACTGTATTACAGAGTATGGAAAGCTTTAGTTCATCCAGGCCTCTAGACAGAACAGGACCTGATGACATGGAAATCTTATCTGAAGAAAGGTGATTTTTTTTTTTAATATCTATATGTTTTATTTTCCTGTGTTTTTAGTACAGCCTAAGAGATCTTCCACCACAGACTATGAGCATGTCAGTTATGCTGCAGAACAGCATTACCCACCATGTTAGTAGAATGGTATGGAGGCACTGTATATGTTGTGTTGGCTCTGCCCAGTAGCATATACCACCAAGATTCTTCTCCCAGCCTGTTAGGAACAGCACTGCAGATGTTGATGGCGCAGACTTGAAAAGCAGTCAGCTGTGAACCACTTGAACCAGCATGCTCCACACAGAGGACTGCAGGGCCTGTCTCACCCAGCTTCTTGGTTGGGAGTCCAGCCCTTTGTGCTTCCCTCTTCTGTGAGAGCTGTAACAGCCCCGCTCTGCTTGCCTGAGGTGGCAATCCCCTCCAGTTATGTTTGTTGGGAGAGCTGTTTTGGTTTGGATTAAGAGCACTGGAATTAAATGACATATTTTTCATAAATAGCTCCTGAGAGGAAGCAAAAATGCATAGTTTATCAGCCTGAAGTGCTGTAGCCCAGAGTGTCCCTTCATTTACTGAATGAATTAGTAAGTGTGCAGCAGTAGCAAGAATCTAAAAACCTGTATGTGTAGAAGTCCTGCTTGTTTTTGTTACAAGGCAAGTCTGGTTTTGTATTTGTAATATGTTGGTTTGTTTTTGTTTTGTTTTTTTTTTGTAGCAAAGAAAGTGAAAACGATGAGGTTTTTTTCAGGCACTCTCAGGTTGGTATTTTTTGGGTTTTATGTTTCAGTTTTGTGGTCTCTAAATGGGCTTTTTATTGAGTAGAAACAAGTAGTGAGGCATATAGTTCTGTACAATTTTGTTTCTCCTAGAGAAATGGTGTTAGTATTTGCTTTTTCTTTTCCTTCCTTCTGCTTTTTATTTACAAAATTCAGGGACCATCTCAATCACTGAGGAGTCCGAAAGCATCTGCTTCACTCCCTTCAAACCCTCCTTGCCAAAAAGGGAAGTGTCACTGAAGTTAGCACTTTGGTTTAAATAACACAAAGTTCCCTTACTAATCATTGCAAACAGGGTGCGTGACTGGTTATCTCCCAGGGTAGTTAAGATTAGCTTGTCTCTCTTGATTTCTCTAAAATCCGTTGGCCTTTTATTTATGATTTCCCAATGCAGCCTGTTACCTTTGAACATAGGTGTCTGTGATTCATTTGTCTTAGAAAACTGGATAATCTGCTTCTCTCCTAGGGGTGGTTGGGATGGATGTCAGGAGGGGAGACATGACATTGCGGTTGACAGTTTTTTCCCCCAACTTTCAATTTCAGCTCAACAACCACCTCCTGCCTTCACTTCATGGTGTTTTTCATTTAACTGTTCAGCAAAGCAAAGATTTAGGTTGGTTTAGGTGAACACCTTTCCAGTCACTGGTTCCTGTAGGTTTGCTTGAAACAATTCTAGACAGCCAAGCATTTATAACACTGGGGAGAGCTATCTGAGGCACCTCCGCCTTAGTTGTGCACCCATTTTAAAGGAGCACAGTAAAACAGCTGTGGACAATGCCTGTTTTCTCTGGCCATCTACAGTTAACTGAGGGCTGACAGTATTCTTAAACTAGCCTTCTCTTGTGGTTTTTTTTAGAATAAACACCACTATGCATTTTTTGCCTTGAAAGGCTTCATTTCTAATAGGTATTATTTCCATCTAGCAAGAAAGGTAAAAGATTACTTGCTACCAGCTGAGCTCTGAGCAGCTGTGTTGTAGCTGCTGAAGTTCATGGGACACTGAAGCGTGTAACCTCTGCAAGGGGTGTTCAGTGCTGCCTTTGATCACTGCTCTGACTGGGCTTAGATGAATCTCCTACTTTGCTCCCGCAGGGTCAGTAATCCCCAGTGATCCAGCACTTGCTTGTAAGCTGTTGTGTTTTCCAGAGCATGGATTTTGCAACACCTTGTCCCTCACGTACTGGCATGGAGAAGGTGCTGTCACTGCCATGCCACACAATACTCCCATTAAGCTTTTAAATTAGTCTGGGAGGGGTATATTTGAATATGAAATAATCGTCTTAAAGTAAACTTCTTAGCAAGAGTTTTAAAATTTGTGGTTTAAATTGCAGGAGAAGACGTAGCCTTGACCAGAGATTATATTATATAGGAATTACAAGGTCAAGAAAATGTTACATTCCTGCAGGGTAATTTTGCATTCCTTGTCCCTTATAAGCTTTTTGCTTAAGGCAGCTTAAAGACATACCTTTAGTAACAAACAACTCATTCACGATGAGGAAGGGACAGGGACTTTCTTACTGTCTTTCTCACCCTGTCTCCAGTCTGAAGATATTAGGAAAGATATTTTGAATTTGTCGTAGTTACCGGTTGTGCAGTCCCGGGTCTCCATGAGGCAGTAAAAAAACCTCTAAACGCATGTCCTGAATTAATTTTCAGTGCTTCTGTAGCCTTCATAAACTGACCTTGGAAGTAGCTACGCTCCAGGATATAGACTGTGATTTGAAAAGCACAGGTTTCTAGGACCCAGGTTTTGATAAGGGTTTTTAAGCAACAAGTGTAGAGAGGGGGATTGGCATGACTCAGGCGGAAGGGAGCAGAATGGCTGCGTTCTTGCGTCAGATTGTATTACAAAAGGTGCTTAAGGAGGCTTCCTGCTTGTGGTTGTAATGGATGATCAGGTGTAGGGGAAGCAAGCCTTTTAAATAAAATTGGTTTGTGTAATTGAACAGAGTACAACTTCCTGATCAGAATCCTTCTGTTGCCATTTATTCCTAGCTGCTTGAGCTACTCTTAATGCTGAATTTCCTTTGGAGCAGGGCAAATATCCCCAGGTTACTTAGATCTGTAGTTACTGATACCTGCAAAGCATGGGGGCAGAAGCAGCTTCTGAAAAGCAGAACTCAAGTGCCTAGTTTGAAGTTGGGTGGTTTTTTTAGTTTTTTGTTTGGGTTTTTTTTGTGGCTTTTTGTGTAATATCCACAGTGCACTGTGACTGTCAACTGCTACTGAGATCATCTTCTTGCTGTTACTTTAGTTTGTAAGAAATTGAGGGGCATCCATAGCTAAAGCGCAGTAGTTCCCTGTACTGGATTTTTGGCCGGGAGGTTGGTGATTAGTGGCATCAGGAAAACAAATAGGAAAATAAGCAGTGGGAATACTGAATTATCTACCGCTCCATGGGTTTGGAGCATTAATGCAAAGAAGGTTAAACATCTGCTTTCCTGAGTCTCCTGGGTTTGTATCACCATTGTTTTTCAGAATGCCTGATGATTTATTCATTGAATTAGGAACTACATCAGTGAGCAAGGAAGGGAGAGTAACTGGCTGCGGGCACAGCACAGGCCTGTTTTTAAACAGCTTTTAAGTATTTCCAAGAACTGGAGTGTCTTTAGAAGGAAGAAGACATAGATACAATCTTTCTAATATATATCTGTAATGAAAATGTTTACCCATCTGGGAAGTGCCTTTATATCTGCTCCAAATGTCATTTAGGAGCTTTAATAAGTCCGGAGATTGTACACACCTCATGGAAAGACATTTAACTGTAATTAGTATCATTGGTGGTGATGAGATGGTGTTTTCAGTTTGTTTCCTTTGAAATTGTTAAAATGTAGATAGGTTCCTCTCTTCACACTTCTTGATGTAATTAAAAATAGCACCTAGTTTGAAAGTTATTGCTTTATGTCTTTCAGCTTTAAAATACTGTGCTGGCAATTTAAATGCAGTTTATCAGCTGGTACAGTTTGTTCTTCAGTAAATGTAGAAGTCTCCCTATTTCTGGCCACTGACCGGTCTCTCTGTAATGTATGCTGACTATTCAGATCCTGGCAAGAAATTTGTTACTAGTCCTTAAAGATATATTCAAGTCCTCCCAACCTGGAAGCAGCTTAAAAGATATTGAATGGTGAATTAGCATTTTTCCACGTAAAGCTCTCACAATAAACATATTTGTAATCAGATTTAGTGTCAAGCTGTACGAGTTATTAGTGCTTGGCAAACTGTCATCTAGTGTTTCCTTTTGTTGGAATGTTTCAAAGAGGTGATTTACTGAAATGAAAAGGAAATACAAACCTCATACAAATACAATGCACAACACTCTTTACGGAGTGTTCACCACTCAGGTTTTTAGAACTGTAGAACAGCCCAGGTTGGAAGGGAACTCAAAAGATCGCCTGGTCCAGCCTTTCATGGGAAAGGGAGATGAGATTATCCAGCACTCTGTCCAGTTGCAGGGATTGATGGGATTGAATCCAGATAAAAACATTTGTTTGTATGCTTTGTCTGCTGAGCATGTTTTTTCCCCTCTCTACATGAAGCTTACTTGTTTTTCTCTGTTCAAAGGGAAAAAAAGAAACAAAGACCAAAACAACCCAAACACGCACATTGTTAGCTTTATGCAGATGTAAAAAATTCAGTGTGCCTTAGTGGCATGTATTAAGGCTATTGATTTAGTACGGTTTGCCCATGCTTCTGGATTCACAAGTAAAATATATCCAAATATACCAGTTATTTTCTTTAGGCCCGTTTTCTTCACACATCAGCATATGCAGATTGCTAATTAATCAAAATACCTGCAGGGGGCAAATCTGCATGTTGTCTACCTGCTAGACTATATTTGAGAGAATTATGCCTAAGCTTTTCTTAACGAGATCAAATAGTTTATGTAGTAATGTAATGCTGTCTATCCAGATAGCTCTGTGTTTGTTGGTAGGTTTATACATATCACACTGTATGTTTATGTACGTGCTTTACACTTCTTTTTCCCTACTGCCCTCTATGAGGCATTACAGCTGATTTGTTCTAGAGTGACAAAACTGCTCATGTCATCAAGCACTATTACAGACACGCGCACTGTGTGTCTGATTATGGGAATGGCAGTGATTTCTGCAGAAACGCACACAACGTGTGGTATGTGCAGGGGTAATAGTGGTGAGACAAACAGCAGTTACTTCCAGGTAGTGCTAAATGATGAATCATTTACTTGACGGCATTCTGCTTTTTTTTTTCCTCCTAAGTCATTGGATGCTTGTGTGAATATTTTGGCTTTTTCCCAGAGTCCACACTGCTTCCAGCCGAGATGCCAAACCCCACTGCCATTTGGATTTGCGCAACACTGCTTTAATACCCAGCGCTCCTCCATAAATAGTTCTGCTCTCCCCACGCCCAGCTAGAAAACAACCACAGGAAATCGGGGAATGTGCAGCCAGCACAGCTTAGCTGGCACTAATTGATCTGAGCCAGCAAAGCCTGCATGAGAGCATTCATGTACGTAGCCTGCGCTGCTTGCTGTCTGCGGCTGCTACCTCAGAAGCTCCGGTGCCTGCTTTTTAGAAGACACCATATTGCTACAGCCTTACAACGGCAGCAGTGTTTTTGTTGTTGCTCCAAGGAGTTGTGCTCCTATAGGAAGTGTACGCAGCAAACCCCCCCCGCCCCCCCCAGCTTTTCTCCCTGCCTTCCTCCCTCCCTTTTCATCGCAATTGATTATTACTGGAGGCTTTTTCATCTGCATGCAGTTGTCAGGGCAGGCAGTCTCAGGAACTTGCAGTGGCTTTCTAAATAAGGAAAAATTCAAGGAAGGCATATGGAAGGATGTTTTTACCAGTGTGAGTGAGCAATTAGTACATAGGGGTCACCGAGCAGGGGATTTGAATTTGGAGCTGGAAACATCAGGGTCTGTTTGTTTAGATCTTTTTAGCTAAATGCATGAGCTTACTGCTGCTGTGACTGGAGGGGGGTTTTTTCCTCCTCTGCCTCCTGAAACATTTTTTCTTCCTCTCTCATTCTGTGGGTGTATGGGAATATAGCTGACTTCAAGTATGAAGATTCAAGAGCATCCAGGCATTCCTGAAAACAAGTTGCAAAGAAATCAAGATGCTGACGAACAGGAAAACAGCTTTGTGTCAGAAGTGCCTCAGCTGGATTTAACAGCACTGTGCGATGACAACTGGGAAGGTAGGATTGTGTGATGGCTGGTTGTATCAGTGAAATGAGAGAGAGCGTGGGGCAAACTGAGTGGGGTGGGTATATCATGTTATTGTGTTCTCTTGCCAAAAATAACAGGAAATCAGTTTTGTCTGAATATGGAACTGAAAGTTTGGTGAAACTGGAAGCAAAATACTCAATGGGTATTAATTCTGTTGCCACTTATACGAAGAAAATTAATTGTTTTATTCTTGAAGTTAATTTCATGTGCTCTTTAGTACTGTTAAGTCCCTGAGTGTTTCAGGATAGCTTATTTCTTGGCAGCTGGTCACTCAAGCATTAAGGTAGACCGCCCTACCCTTCAAAGAAACTCTGTATTTCCCAGTCCAGAAAGAACTTCCTTCTTTCTCCCTTTTCTTCCACTTCAGTCAGTGTTTGGAAATAATGTTTTGGATCTGAAAAGCACAGCTGGAAAAAAAGGCTGTCTATCTGCTACTGTGACTTTTGATGGCTCTTGCAAACAACAACTTCTATGTATGCTGTGAAAAATATCTGATCACCAGCAAAAACAGCAGTGTTAAATTGCATGTGGTTTAAGTTATTTCAGTACTGTTTCTTAGCTCTCATGTCCAGAGTGCGTGCTTGGTTGGCTGTTTGCACTGACTTAAGAGTGGGAAATCTGGGGAAATTCTGTGGGTGCCATGAACCTCAATTTCATTTGAAATTGAGATGACTTTAAGGTGTCCAGCACTTCCAGGATCAAACCATTTTCCGATTACTGTGTATGTGTACAAGCAAGAATTCTTCTGTTAGTTTGTGCTTTAGGAGTGAAAGAGAAGGGCTTTGACAGGGAAGAAACAGGGAAATGCAAGTATGGTATTTCAATAAAGCAAGAGAAGGAAAATGTGTAACTAATTTACTGCTCTAAAAAGCCAATCTCTGAGGCACACTGAGAGGTTACATCCTCTGCTTCTGCCTCCGCAGCATTACCTAGTGTATTTTACCTTTCCCTCTAGGGGGGAGTAGTTATGATACTTTGGGCATGAATGAGTAAAGCAAACCCACAGCCATGGCTGCCTTTGGTTCAGCCAGGCAACTAGTCATCATGGACAGGAGAGAATTTCTTCACTTGCTTGCTAGGTGGGGATTCCCTGGGTGGTATCACTAAACATGCAGCATGGCTGATCAGAGGGCCATGGAAAGGCTCCCAGGAGGCCTTGGAAGCCGTATGTGTTTGCTGAAGTGCTAATTAGTGTTGGCCTGCAGGGTCTCAAGCCAGGGTGAGCATGTCTGTGTTCTCAGAGGTGATGTGTGGCTTCAGCTGTCATGTGAACCTTTGGAAATAATGACTTTTTTTTTCTTCCTGGGTTACTAATGGGAGTCATATGAATGCATGAAGGGGAGTACACAGCTCCTTTCTGTCTACCAGAGGCTTTCTCATCATAGGAAATAAGTTGTACTTCTTTGTAGACATGCTATGATGTTTGAATGCTAGCTTTCCAGCACTGTAAGTATGACACAGGATTATGAGCATGTGTGACTGTGCTTGAAGAGTGCTGCTCTCTGATTCTTCCTTCCTCTGGTCTGTTCACATGTATTTTGCAAGAGGTGGAGGTGGGCAGTTGCAAAAGAATCAGCTGTCTAGGGTGAGAGAGATGTCTTCTAAAATACATGCCTTCCAGAATCACCATTTTGTTGGCACACATCAAAGAGCAGCAAAATGGTGCCTTCTGTGTCTCAGCAAGGAGAGACTGAGTCTTTCCTAGCTGTGGATGTGAAATCAAGCTTGCAGCAGCCAGGGAGGGGAAGATCTCAATGTAAACTCTCAGACTGCTTCTGCAGGTAATGGCAGAGTCTGTCATTGATCCTGGCTTCGCAAGGCAGGATTGTACCACCCATCCACAGCTCTAGCAACCAGGGCATCCTGCCTTCCCCCGCCAGCCAGCCTGCATCACTCAAACCTTCACACAGTTCTTCAGCATCCATGCTGCAGCTCTGGTTACATTCCCAGTGAAAAGGGAAAGGACTGTCTCCAAATGCAGTAATATTTGGAGGCACAGTTTGAGTTGCTTCTTGCTTTGCCCTAGAAAATTTGGTAGGTCCATCTCTCGGGAAGCTAGCCGTTCATCCAGCACGTAGCTGAGCTGACTTCTGGGTGCAGAATCCTCTGTATCATACTGAAGGGGATAAAGAGCATCGAGTGATCAGGGCAACTAACTGCAAGTGCCTTGTGAGAAAAATGACAGGTTGAGGAGCTGCCTTCAGCTGTACCTGTCACTGTCTCCAGTCATATATCAAGAGCCTTGAAGAATGGGCACAAAATTATACAAGACTACCTTGTCTATTAATTAGCTTTTATTTGTCACTCAGGCAGGGTCTCCATCGTGTTAAGACCAGAGCTGCCTTAAAAGCCCTTGTTCAGGGGCAAAGATAACTGCTGCCAGGTGAGTTGGCAGGGTCCCCCCTGCCTTTTATGTAATGCTAGAAGTAACTTTTACTGGATTTTTTTCTTTTTTTTTTTCTAAGGTTCACCACATAGTCAAGTCTGTACACAAGAGGAGAAATTTGCTGTACTTCTTCAGGATATGTTCTCTTTACTTAAAGCTGAGCAGAGAGAGGGCAGAGAAGCTGGCCTCCTGCTTCATCCAGTGCATAGGCTTATGCTATGCCACGTGCCCACCTTCTGCATCTGCCTTGCATGCTACATGTAGAAGCACATGTGTAGTAATCATCAGGCTATTGATGTAGTATGCAGGGCATGAGCAGTGCCCCAGCCAAATTCAAGTGCTGAATGCTTAGCCTGGATGCATTTCCCATAGCACAGGAGGAATATTTTACTAGTGTGCATTTCACGGGGGCAA
This sequence comes from Ara ararauna, assembly GCA_028858755.1. Lineage (NCBI taxonomy): Eukaryota > Metazoa > Chordata > Aves > Psittaciformes > Psittacidae > Ara > Ara ararauna. The sequence continues at coordinate 50,389,387 of CM054376.1, read as the reverse complement.
ATCAAATAGTTTTATTCTCGGGCTGGGTGTGAACTGAGCTGTTGGTATGAGCTGGGGTGTCTGACTGCTAGGCTTGCCTGCTAAGTCAGTCAAGGCCAGCTGAGCTGCCTTGTGAGCAAGTGCTTTCAGAGCTACTTCCATTGCAAAGGTTTTTAATTGTTGTGGATTATGTTTGAATTGAGTGCCGTGAGCAAGGAGGACAGAATGTTCTCTCACAGTCCAGTGCTGTTGTGCAGATTTCTTACCAAATGTTTCTAATTCAAGCCCAGAACTTGCTATCCTGCCCTCAAGGAAAATCTGGAAGTATGTTGATCTCCATAACAGCGGCTGGCCCTGTCAGCAACTTGGAGCTGAATAGGCAGTTCAGTAAATCGACGCAATGTGTGTGATTGCTGCCTACGTCTTCTGATTACTGACACTTTACAAGACGTTCCATAGATGAAACTTCAAGCAGCGTTAGCAGTAGCAAACACTTATGAAACGATCTGCAGACATTTTTTCTGCCAGCTTCTAAGCTTAAAGAAAAAATAAATAATAAAAATAGAAGCTTTAAACACAATTTGAGTTCTCAATGTTGAGAACTCAAGTGTTGCAGCACTGAGACCCTGAGGGTGAAGCTGATCTACAAATAGTTTCTGCACTGACTTAACTGATGCTTTTCCCATTTAAAATAAATAAATAGATAAATAAAATCCAAACAGTCTAGCAACAGGGAAGCTGGATTTAGTTTTCCTTTTTTTCAACACAGTGTACTTAGATGCATCAGTGTATTTGTGTGTAACACTCTTGGGTAGAAAATCACAAGGTGATGAAATACAGTGCATTTTATTACCATGTGTAGAAAAGAATAATTGCATTGTTTACTGGTTTTATTTTATAGCACTGATATTTTTAAAATGTATTTTTTCATTGTTTATTATGATGTTATGTTATAAACAAAATAGAAAGTTGGCTTGCTTTAGTCAGCTGAGAGATGTGTCATCTCACTAACTGAAAAGGCATGGTGGCACTTTATTTGGGCCATTCTTTTTGATCTACATAAATAGGAAGAATACCTGCTGATGTATTCAAACAAGGATGTTTTCAAACAGCTATTTATAAAATGAATAAAATAGGTGGTTACTGAGCTAGTGAATGTTTTGGAGTTTTAAATTGCTTTATTCGCAGCATTGTGAGGGGCCTTTAAGAGGGGTCTTTCGATTGGGATTTAAAACCAGGACCTCAGGTGTTGTAATTAGTTTAGACTTTTTAATCCCTCCAGACCTTCTTTGGTTTACAGCAGCTAAGATCTGGCATCCTTTGTTTGTCAGATGTGTGTGTGTGTAAAAGCAGTGTTAGCAGCATACATCAGCTGTGTGGCTGCAGAGAGGGAACCAGGAGATGCCTGCAGCATTTTGCCAGCTGCACCTCAGGTGGGATGTGTGTGTGGGCACCATTCTGTTGGTCCTGCAGCCCTCAGGAACCCTGTGGCAAATATACAGTGTAATGATAAAAAAGTCAGGTTTTGTCAGCTAGATGGTTTGGATCTCATCAATAATACACCAGTTTCATACAATTTATGTGTCTTCCTTCTTGCATGATGCAGTATTATTAATATCTCCAGCCCTTTATGCAGCAGGTTGGCAGAGAGGTTGTATCGCCACAGGCGTATGTGTGCCTACAGAGTTCTGCAGAGCAACACCTGGCAGATGGCTGACAGCTTTGTTGAAAGATTAGCTAGTTGCGGGATTTTGAGAGGGAGTGCAGCACTTCTGAAGATCTGCAGGCTCAATACCAGCATATTTGTCTTCTTAGAAAACCAACTTAGAAAAGGGATACCTAAAAGAATCGCGTTAAGAGTCAGACCGAGAAATAGAACATTTTTTCACCCTTTCTGTGCACTAGTGCAGCCATGGTATTCCTAAATTATTTATTTTTCATGGAAGGTTGTCATAATGGAAAGGGGAGGGAGGGAATAGTGCATGGAAAGAATGTGAAGATTATAAGAAAACTAAGAGTTTGAGCAAGAGAGATCTTTTCAAGACAAGACGACAGAAGGGTAACTGCTCTGTCAAGTCAATATCAGAAAAAGGTGAAACACTTGCATTCTTTGCTGAGAATTTATTCTTCAATTAGCAGAAAAGATAAAGGGTGACAGCGTTAATCTTGGTAGCAGATACTTCAAACTTGAACCATTAAGTCTGGAAATTTAGCAGCCTTCAGAAAAGGCTCAACACTTTGATGCTATCTTGGATGAATTAATAACAGAAGATATTATGTATTCTGTTAAACAGGAAATGATTGACTGTGCACTGTCAGAAAGTGTCAGCTTGCCCTTAGCAGGTTCCTGTATATTTGTGCAGTCCATCAATTCCAGTGCTCCCAGCTGAAGCACTTGGCACTTGGCCAGCATGAGAGAGAAGGGAGTTGGACTACAGCTCTGGTCCACTTCCTGATCTAATGTAGATAAAATCTGTAATTCTACGTACCTAGATATATTCCTTAACTAATTGCTGTGTTATTTTCAGGGGAATTATCCACTTTGTGTGCAGATGGCATTTTTCTTCTAAATACTTACGGTCAGCAAGGAAAGGAAATTATCCATGGAGTCAGGCCTTCCAGGAGCAAGGGTTAACACCAGCTGATTTTCTATAGCAGCTATTTCTTCTGTTAAGTCTCAAATTAGTTCTTTATTTCTTTTGGGACTTTTTTCCTTCTCCTTTTTAACATTTTCTCCTTCGGAATGTGAGTTTCTATTTTGAGGTGGTATTTTGAAATCAACAAAGTAAAAAGTACACATACTTCAGTCTCCATTAGCTTGCATGAAGTGCTTTGTTGTCTTTGGGGGTTTGATCAGAGGCTCTTTGAGCCACCATAGTTCCCTGAATGTCGCATGCTATCTCGTATATAAATCCACCTTGGGACAAAGTCACATGCATCATGCATGATTAATAGTGGCTTTGTTAGCTGGTGTAGAAGCTTAATTTAGCTACTACTAAATATGTTCCTGATTTCTGCTAAGTTTATTCCATTTATGTAAATTCCATGGAGATGTGATTTAACAGTTTCCAAGAGCAAATTTTGTTTGGGAGTAAGAGTGTGTTCCAAAAACTGAAAATGAGAGATGTCTGCAATAACTGTATGCTTCACTTAACCTTGTTCCCGCTATTCAAATATATCAAATTTGTTCCTATTGTGTTATTATCCTTTATTTTACTGCAAGAGATCTTGTGAGGGCCTTCCTGAAATCATGAGCAATTCAGGGAAGCATGCGACACCAAAGTGTCGCAGTTTGGCTGCAGGGTTTGCCCTTCATTTCACCTTCCTTCTTATCAGATTCCTTGAGGAAAACATTTCAGGTATTAGGAACTGCCAAGGTTGAACGCAGATTAGAAAGAACTCATGTTTCAGAAATTAACTGAGAAAAGTGCAGGCTGCATAAGCTTTTCAGTCTGTGATAAAACAGCTGACAGGCGCTTGGGACTTGCACACCTCATCAGAGTAGCCTTGGAAGCCAGGCTTGTATATGCTTCACTTATCACAACACCTGCGAGAGGTTCTTATGCAGAAACCTCCAGCCATCCCTTTCAGAGCAACTTACCAGTTTGCATGCAGCACCAACCTCTAAGCAGAGGCATGCCATTTATATTCCTGTGCTAAAGAACAAGGGAAGAGGAGGAGAGCATTGTTTGATCCTATGTACAGACAAAATACCACTGCGCCTGTCATTACTGAATTGTGGATGATCTTGTGCTGTCCAAGTGATGCATGGGAGGGAATATTAAGCAGCATAGAGGTTCATGCAATACATTCTGAGCTATGAAAATGTTAATCTTATTCAGAAAAAGGAAATGGTGCTTTTTATTCAAAAATTGATAACTTCAAAAGGCCCTTCATGAAAGAAGAATGTCTATTCTTCTGCACTAGGCACTGGAAATAATGAGTCCACAGCTGTGCAACTGGTCTGGGAACTTTCTATAAGGTTTTTGTTTTCTTAGTTGACTCTAGAACTATTTGTTAGATTTATAAGTTCAAAGGCTGGCTCTTAAACTGTCTAATCCTGTGGTGCTAAGTAGGAGCATGCAGATCAGCTTAGTAAACTATCTGAACACAAAATGTTAGACTCCTTATGGCATCCGGAGGGAGTGATCACAAGATTGAGGCGATTGCTTTCCGTGGGCTCCATTATGCTAATCAGCAATGATAAGTTGGGTTTCTCTTTCTCTCCCACTCCCCCGTCTCGCTGTAGAACACTGCTTTTGCTTCCAGTTCTTTGGATTGCCATACTGTTATGCAGGAGGATTGTATGTGAAAGAGAAAAGGGGGAAACTCAGACCATACTGCCATCATTGTTAATTTATGGGCTAGGCACCCTGTGGAACTGGTAGTAATGTAAGACACCTTTTCCTTTACAGACCAGAACAACCTATGCTTACTCCTTACCTTTGAATTTCCAACAGCAGATGACAGGGTTGTGTTGGAGTGCTGAAGGCGACAGGGAGACAACTAATACACTATTCATTTACAGCATTTATACCTCTTGAAGCTGAAAAAAATCCTCTTGTAATCCAGGTGTCTCTTTTGCACTGCTGTGTGCCAAGAAGTCTTTCTTGTCCAGCATAATTTTTTCCTCAAGGATGCTGGCTGGTGATAGCTTCATTTGGTATCAGTCTGTGGCAATTACTGACAAATTTTGGGTACAAAAAGTTTTCTGTTGCACCTAGGACGTTATTAATGTTTAGTTAGAGTGCCCATTGTAGACAAGCAATACTTTGCATTGCTTTGCACCCTGGGCAGAGGAAAGTAGTGACACAGAGAATGCCTGGCAACAAGGAATCGCAGTCCAGCACAAACAGGTCAGGGTTCAATAGAAAAGTTGCCTGGTGTCTGTTGTACATGTAAAACAAAAACGATAAAACTAGCCTTTGTCTTACTGTTCCCAGAGCCCGTCCCTGCTCTTTCCTCATGGCAACGAGACAGCTTAGACTCAGATGAGGCTCGCCTTTCCCCGCAGGCCGGTCGCTTAATTCGCCAGCTTCTGGATGAGGACAGCGATCCTATGCTGTCCCCTCGCTTCTATGCCTATGGACAGAGCCAACAGTACCTGGATGATACAGAAGTGCCTCCTTCCCCTCCCAATTCTCATTCCTTCATGAGGTGGGTTGTGATTTGTCTGTGCTGACTCTGGCGCTTAGCTGTAAAGGGTTTGCACAGTTGCATCAAGCAACATCTCTTTGGATCACATGTGCCAAATAGCTATGCTGTGTTGAGTTCTTGTTGCTACAGATGGGAAACATGCTTTTAGAAAAGTTCTTGGTAAATTACTTATCTGTGGGTTTGTGAATTAATATCTAGGGAGTTGGTGTTGCTGAAAGAGGCTGTTAGAGCATCTTGTGCTATCTGTCATTGCAGAGTAGCAACACAGCATTCTCACTTCTGTGAGACTGGCCTTTATTTACACAAAGTTTAAGTGGCCTGCTCTGTATGAAGATGTACTGTGGCTGTTTGGGTAAGCAATTTCTGCAATCTTTGTTCTTGGTAGGAGGCGGAGTTCATCTTTGGGATCTTATGAAGATGACAGAGAGGACCTTACCCCTGCACAACTCACCCGGAGGATTCAGGGATTGAAGAAAAAGATCAGGAGGTTTGAAGAAAAATTTGAAGAGGAGAGGAAATACAGAGTGAGTCTATAGGAATTAAGCATTTATGTGGAGACGTATGCCTGTGCAACACAGCGAAGGCACATCAGGGAAATCTGTCAAACATACAGAAATCCTGAAAGCTTTTATAAGAAAAAATAAAAATTAAAAAAAAAAAAAAAAAAGCGCTGCTACCCAAAAAAAGAGAATGCATCCTCACCTAACAAATTAACATTCCAAACATTAGGTACAGCCCAAGAGACAGCCTAATAAACTCATAGGGTTTTGATCGCTGTCAAGACAGTGTGCCAAAAGCACACACTCAGTGTGTAGGAATAGCTATGTTTTGTTTGTTTGCCTATTTAAATTCAGGTTATGGGAAGCACAATTGCATATCTCATTAGAATGATGGTAATCCCAGGACACCAACGCATTGCAGAGGAGAGAGAGCAGCCGCCTTTACTCCTGAGCGAGGAACCACAGTCAAGCACTGCTAAGCGGTAGCAGTGTACTGTACTCTAATTATTCCTGACATGCCCTTCTGATGCACAGAAAGCTTTTTAAGGAACTAAAGCTCTACATGTGTGCATCTTTGTTGGTGATCTAAACCACAAAGGCTTGAACTGAAAGGATCTTGCCTACAGTAGAAAAGGCTGGGAGAAATGCTCAGAGCTTGCTGTAACTTAGCATTTGGGTTATTTTGGTGTCTTTGGATGTGAAGCATCCTTTGGTAAGGATACATGCATTCTAACACTTCTCAAGCTGTTTATGCTAGGCTTCCTCTACTTTGGAGGTGCCCTCTTGTTAGGAAGCAGTAGGCACAAGGATTCCAATGTGCATCTCTCCTTCTGAGCCACTCCTACAATTTAATGTTTGCCATCAATAGTTCTGTGTTTTCTAGAAAGAAATTTAATCTCATAACGCCCCTAAGAGACAGTGTTGTGACAGGCAGCAGCAATTAAAGCACGGTCCAAAACAATCTAGTCAGAAGTATGAAGATGCCATTCAGAAGCCAGTGCCCATGCTCTGTGCTGGATCCAAATTCTGTTGTACCTCTTTGTGACACATGCTTGTTTCAGTGAGTCTCTCCTGTTGGTTTAACACAGATTCAGCATGACTGTTCTTTCCTCCCAGCCTTCCCACAGTGACAAAGCAGCCAACCCTGAAGTGCTCAAATGGACAAATGATTTGGCCAAATTCCGAAAGCAACTTAAAGGTGAGCAGCCACTGACACGCCTTCAGGGGGCAGCTGAACTCTGCTCCATTTAAATCTGATGTTAGGTAGCAATCACACATCACATTTTAAAAGATAAAAATTGCTAATCTTCCCCCAAATGTCCCTGTTTAGAGTCAAAACTAAAGATATCAGAGGAGGACCTTGGCCCTGTTGTGCGTCAGCGGAGCAACACACTCCCCAAGAGCTTCGGCTCTCAGCTTGAAAAGGACGATGACAAGAAGCAAGACCTGTCAGATAAATCTGCCAAGCCTGCCGTGGAAGCAACTCTTGATTCTATCCAGAAGAAGCTTCAAGAAAAACGAGCAGAGACAAACCGACCTGAAGACATTAAGGTACAATGTAGAGAGATCAGATTTAGGCCTTTAGCTACAAGTAGGTAACTCCTAGCTGCGCAGTAACTTACAAAAGCCTTCTTGTGAAATGTCTTCTACATTTTGTCACAAAGTCTACAATGTTTACTCCTGGCTCACTTGCATTGGTTTCTTTCCCTCTGCTTTTAGTATATGATTTTTTTTTCCAGAACTGTTTCTATTGAGTTTCATTGCTAGGTTCTTTTTCTGATCCTTGTATATTCCAAGTAACGTTTCTGAATTACTGCTGTGTTTCCTGCCCTGTATTTGGTTGTTTCTGTTGTTATTTCCAAAGGCTTTTGATAAATTGTGAGTCTTCCAGTGATTCTGGAGATCAGGTAATCTGTTTCCTTCTAGTTCACTCCACAGCTAAATGCTCTTCTTTCAGGTCATTTTATCACTGCTCTTCAGAGTTTCACATTGAGCTCTGCTAGCTGCTGTAATCTCTGAGGGTTATCAGCAGGAAGATCTTTGTGTCTGAGGTTTGGGCAACCGTGTAATTGAAGTCCTTGAGTCTGCTGACATGTAAACTGTCCAGTGCCTTACAAGAGAGGGGCACACAGCATTATCTTTGTTTACTCGATCTGCAGAAGATGATTATACAAACAGTGTGTGTTTGGCTTTTTTCTCATAGTAGCAAGAATCCACAGCCTGGCCTTTAAAGAGAGTCTGTGATAGTATTTGGTGCTGTGTTAGGGAGAGAAGGCTCAGTGTCAGGCAAGTTCAGTGGGGGAACTCTGGCAAACTTAGAGAAGTCTCCGACTGTCTGCCCTTTTTTTGGCTTGGTCCCCTCAGCCTGTCTGCCAGAGCTTTTCACAGCAGAATTGGCAGAAGGAGACAGTCTGACTGCACTTTAGTTCATGGTAAAGTATGTTTGTGGCAGTCAAAGCAAAGATGGCAAGCTTTGCAAGAGGTACTGCAGCTTGTCTCAGATTAGGAGAAAAAGAACATTTGTTTTGTTGTAGAATTTACACTTTGGAGCTTAACTGAAAAAGAGCCACCATCATTAGAAGTTGCATACCGTTGTTTTTTCAAAGTATACTGATAATTGATAAATTCCCCTTATGTATGTAGAATACCTTCATATGCAAAGTCTGTTTTTAATATGCCTGCATTGTGCAGAGGGTGCCATTCACATTAACAGACTCTTTTGCAATATAGCTGGGAAAAGAGTACTGGAAAGGAGAGATGAGTCTTCAAAACATTAATGACACAATGTCATTACTACAGTTATGCCACAAATCAGTATTGAGTCCAGGAATCTAACTTCGGGGTTTTTTTCTTCTTCTCTCTCTCTCTCTGTGCCACTTTTCACAGGACATGACAAGAGATCAGATAGCAGCAGAAAAAGTGGCTCTACAAAAAGCTTTGCTGTATTATGAAAGCATTCATGGCAGACCGGTATGTAAAGCAGTGGGTTTATTTCAAAGTACACCTTGATATGTTTTGTCTGTGGTAAATAATCCCCCTAATGCCCCTTTGATGTCACAGTCACTAGAACTCCTTGCTGTTCAAACCACACATGCATCCTCTAATCCACTTCCATGATCCTTCACAAATGCTGTTACCGAGGAGTCTGTTCTCAACAAGACGATGTCTGCACACAGCGCTGGGCTTGGCAGATAGCTGTAGCACAGACCCTACAGGCTGAATAAGGCTGAATGTGCATTATCATGCTCACCAGGATGCACAAACACCCGGTTTGTGGCCCAGCGGACTCATCAGCTTTGCTCAGGATAGTCTACCTGGGAATAGTTGTGTGTGATCCCCCATTCAACCAGGAATTTTACAGTTTGCTAGTATTAATGGCTGACTGGGAGGGTAGGTGTGCATAATTGCTCCTTCTTAGAGGAGCCTAAAGTGTGTTTCTCCTGGCACCTTGCTGTTTGCAGGGAGGCATCTGCACCTTGCTGTTTGCACAACCCTCTTGTGCCAAAGAATTTATGAAACAGTTTGTCTCCTGAGCATCACAACGTAAATTGAGAGGAGATTTGGTTCTTCTCCTGAGAAACAAATGGGGTTTTTTCCCATGTGCCAGTGAAAGCAAAGGACATGCGGTTTCTTGTACATTCAGTCTTAACAGAGAAAAATTATTTACGAAGATAGAAAATTAAGTATTGCGTCCTACTGATCTCTGCTGTGGCAGAGACATGGTGGCTTCCAGGCCACTTCAAGTTGCATGAATCCCTCCTCCTCTTTCACTGATGACATTGTTATCTTTGTTACCAACTGTATAGTAAAGTAACTTAGTTTCAGAGTGGTGCTAATCCCTTGAGCAGTGGCTTGGGAGCAGCAAATTACTGCTTATAAGGAGTATTTGATTAGTGCAACTGACAAATCTGTCATTCTGCTGCCACAGGGGATTCTGATCTCCTCCTTTTGCTCCTGAATTATTTCCTCTTTTGTCCATTGTTTTAAAAAAGGCTCACTAATTTATTTAAATGCCTTCATGAAGTGCTAATAATGTATAATCATATGCCAGCAACTGAAAACAGAAGTTTTATAAGAGGACATGCAGTTTTATTCTTCTGTAAAGCAGCAAAAGGCCAGCATAAGGGAATCCACTTAACCTTCCCTCTCTTCTTCATGAGGCAGAGTTTGCTTCTGTTCCTTTTACAGTCACATAAATCAGCAGGTGGCATCTTGAAGTAAACTTAATTAAATCTGTTTAAAAAGAACTCAAGCTCAGAGCCTAACTTGTCAGTGTATCTTTATTTTTTCTCCCCTTTCTGATGCTTTATTTATACAACTGCTTTTCAATTTGTTCTTGAGTAAGCAGTCTATACCTAGCAACACTGAACTGCATGGCAAGGAAAACTGCAGCTGATCAGCTTTTGCTGTTCCCAGCTCCTGGCACTGCAGCAGTGGAAAAGTACTGAGAGCTTGAGGAGAATGGGGATAGTTCAGCCAAGTTGGTTTTTTTTCTTAAAGATATTTAACTAAACAAGAAAAACAATGGAGCTCAGATTTATTGTGCAACTGGGTCTTTCTGCACCAGTTAAAGATGAACCTGAAAAGGTGGAACTAAACTATTTTAGTTAAGCCAAAAAGTTCATCTCTGCAGAAATTCTTGAGCTGCTCTAACAATGCAAGCAGTGGTCTGTTTCTCAGCTGCGGCTCTTTTGCCATGTGGAGTGTGCCCCAGAGTTGTGTCAAAGGCTCTATTATTCCAACAGTCCTTTTGGATTTTGATGTTCTCCCAAAATACACTCAGGTTTTGCTGGTATTACTTATGTTTACCTAGTGGGACAGTTTGGCCATGTACTCAACATTTTCTCTCAGTTAAGAGTGCTGTAAGTCAGTGGTGTAAGTCTGAAAGGCTGAGTCAGGCCCCATATCCTCAACTCCCAGTGCCTAAATTAATTCTCTTCGTTCTTTCTCCATACTGATGTTCAGACACCGGAGCGTGTAATTTGATTTTTCCATTCTTCAACATACCTGCAGATTTTTTGCCCATTCCAAGGCTAATGTTTACTTTTCTGTACAGAACATTGCTATTCATTGACTTTGAAATTTCATTAATTGAAGATTTGGTTCTCAGCCTGAGCCTCAGCATAGTCTTTTCAAGTCAGAGACTGTATGAGCCAACAGTAGTGCTGTGCCTCCTGTCCTACTAGCTGCTGACCTAGTAAAGCTAGGAATTACATATATAGATACATATAGGCTATCCAGTTTCTCCAGTTGTGTGCTTGATTGTTTGCAGAGAAATGTCCAAAGTTGGAGACAACTTGCTAGACAGTGAAACTGAATGCAGATACATCAACACAAAACTCGGTACAGAGAGGGCTGAGTGAATTGTTTGATGCTGTTCACATCCCTCTAATCCATGTGAGCTGCTTACTCAACGAACAGTCAGTTTGAGGCTGTCAGGTGTTGAGGCCAGACTGTGCTTCAGAGGTGCGGGACAAACAGGCCCTGGAGCTCAGATTGCCCATCTGTATGCCTCTTGTCAGGCTTGGGGATGTTTGCACTGAACCCAGAAAGGAATCAAAAGGTCTTCCTCATTCTTTGTCCCTATTCATCTGCTCCCAATATAGGAAACAGGTGTGGTTATCAAGAGGAAGGTGTTACCTCCAGATTCTTAGTGTTCATCCCTGCCAGTCCCACTCCTGGCAATACTTACAGCTATTCTGCCCCTTGCAAACCCACAACCTCTCCTGCTGTGGAGGGAGGATGTGAAGGCTCTACAAAGCTTATTCCAGTGAAAGTCAACTGCAGACAGTTGCTTTTAGAATTTCCTCCCTGTCTCAAGCTGTATTCCCTCTCCACCTATTTCTGTTATAGAAAGGGAGACTGTACAAAGGTCCCTAGGGTTTACACTGCTGATGTTGATTTTTGTGTGGCAGCCGTTCAGATGCTTTGGTGATTACCAGCAATAAAAAGCCTTGAGGAAGATTGGCATGACATCAGAATCAGTTAAAGCTTCCCCTCATAAGAGCTTTGTAATCTAAAGTTAGACAAAAGGTTTAATGGAAGGACAGTCATAGGATGGGGGTCAGACAGTGCTGAATACAAAGAAAGATGATGATCAGGTTGGTTCTGCTGAATATTTTATTTGCTTGTTTTTTAACTCTGCTGTAGCAAAACATTGAAGAAATAAAACCCAACTTTCTCACAACTAGTACTTAGTTGAACAGGCCTGTGCTTCCCCACACTGGCTGCTGTCTGTGAGGTCTTTCCTTCTCCTGCACAGTCAGTGCTGCTGAAATTTTTGGCCTATCTTGGATCTGAAAGAAAACTAGAAATGAACACTCGCAGTTTTTAATACTCTCAAACTGAGGAGGAAGCACAAGTGGAGTTAGGGACAGAACAGTGTAAGGAAGGCTTGGGGTGGGCATTACAACATTCTGTCTTCTCTATGCCACGCAGCTCTGGCACCTTCATCCTTCTCAGATCTGTGGTAACTTCTCCCCAGCAAGGTTGGGAGGAGGGGTGGAGAGCAAGGCTAGGGAGTTAAAAAGATGAAGAACTGCTGGCTTGGATGGGAAATCAGGAAGAATAGCAAAGCTGGAAAGTCAGCTTTTGTGGAATCTGTAGTTTAAACTACCCTGGGAAACTCTCCTTACATTGCAGTATCTAGTCATTGCAGCTCCTTTTTCTTTTCATGGGCCATAAACACCGCCTCTGAGGTCCCAGCCACAAGAATAAGGGTGGGAAACCTCATGTTGTGCCTTGTGATGGTAGACATGATTGCAGGCACAGACCACTGCCTTTACAGGTCATTTTGTGCTGTGGATATATGGTACGTGAGTTGGTCATTTAAACTGTCTGTCTCATACAGCCACATTACAAGACATACCAAAACTCAGGTGCTGCTTCATCTGGCACCTGGGATAGATGCAGTGACCTACACAAGCACTTGCATGACCAGTTTCCGGGCTAATGCTGCTAATCACCTTCATGAAATTCCCTTCAAGCCCTCTCTGCCTAATAGCGATCAGAGGCACATGCATTAAGGAAAGGAGTATCTGCTGCAAGCTTCATGGATCTCTCTTCTTTTGCCTTTTCAGGTTACCAAAAATGAACGACAGGTGATGAAGCCGTTGTATGACAGGTATCGCTTGGTCAAGCAGATCCTCTCCAGAGCCAACACCATCCCTATCATTGTGAGTAGAATATTCTTTTGGGGGCTGTTACTTGGTTTAGAGCTGAGGAAACAGGAATCACCACACTTCTGCATACAACCCAATTGCTAAGGCCAAGTCCTAACCTATCTTATAACTCAGAGACCAAGCAAATGAGTGAACCGATGATTCACCATATGCTGAAGTTGGGCAAAGCTGGTCAAGGGACTCTAATGCTCACTGTGAGCCATGGGGCACATTTCACCTTGTATTGTTTCTCTTCTTTCCATTGGGCTACTGCTGGTATTTCATCATCTTGTGTTTGGCTACAGCCTCACTTCCTTTTAGTTATCAGTCCATCCTGACCTGCAGGTCTTCCATGCTGCTTGGTTATGCAGGATTGTGTGTCAGGAACACAGACTTGTGTGGGCCTGGGTCCCACAGGACTTACCAGTCTGAGAGAAAAAGGCCAGCAGTCTCCAAACACTTCATTTGTATTAAAGAGATCCTGCAAGTAGTGAATATTCCTTCATTTGAGGTGGTGCTTTGGCAAGGAGGCACTGCCACCAGCAAGGAATCCAATGCACCCCTCTAGGGAGCAAATGAACTATGTCTAATTTCAGGCACCTTGTGTAGGTTACTTTTAAAAAATCATTTGATCTAAAAAGTACACACAGACTACTTTTAGCCTGTCTGTGGAAAGAGAACTGGTTTATCATGGTTCCTGTTTATTCTGTCTGTCATGTATGATCCTTTACCTTTTTTTTTTTTTTTGCTATTCCCAAGTAGCACTCGTGTCCTGGCCACTTTTCGTAGACCACCAGTGAAGCGAATAGACTGGCACAGCATTGCTCAGTACAGTCACACTGAGAAGTGGCTTTTTCTGCAAAGAGAGGGAGATGGGCCTGCATTTAAAATAAAACAAAAAGCTGTTTCTCCTTGAATACGCAAAGAACTCCTTAAAATGTGTGCTGTGAAGACAGTGCTGGCAATCAGGAAGGAAGAAACCGTGTAGCTGTGCATGGGCCATTTAATGTAAAGTTCTCAAAACACAGTTCAGTTCCTGTTTAGACACAAAACTGGAATTGCACAGTGGCTGGCAGAGGAGAGACAAGACTGGCTTTCCCCAGCCCCTTAAGCAAGAGCAGTGGGAGGCTCATGCAGAGGCAGGATATATTTTACAATCCATCCTTACATCATTAGGTACTTTAGTGGGAAATAGGGCTCCTGGAAAGCAAGCTTGTAGAGTCTACGTGGGCTTACACTATAGCTCTCGACAGCCAACCAAATGTTGTGTGTATGTATGGGCCTCGACCTGGGGATTGTTTTCTTGCAGCCTTTACTTTGTAGTTCCTGCCCAGCTGGTATTCCAGTATCCAAGCTTTTTCCTTAAAAGTGTTAGGTGGTGATGTCCCTTGCTAAGCAACATCCTGAGAGAAAATGGCCCAATGTTTCGGGGATTTACCAGGCATGTTTTTGTCCTTTAAGAAATAGCTTTCTCCTGATGGTCCAGCGGTGAGCTGAGAGTGAATGTGTGGATGAGAATGCGCTGAGAGCAGGTGGTGGAGGAGAAAGGGGTTCATAATGTAACATACTTGTTAACACCTGTCACAGGGTTCCCCCTCCAGCAAGCGGAGAAGCCCTTTGCTGCAGCCAATTATCGAGGGCGAAACAGCTTCCTTCTTCAAGGAGATAAAGGTGAAGACCTCCAGCTGCTAACTAATTGCTCAGTTTGCATCGATTTCCCCTTTGTACCAGTGAAAGAGAATGGTTGATTGATACTTTTTTCCATCAGTGTCGGTTTTTTTGCAGTGTCCTCCTGAAAAATCAGTAGCTGCTTTAAGCCTCGCCAGTTCTGATCAAATTCTTCCCTTGTAGATAAGACTACAGTATTTCCTTTGCACTCTTTCCTACCCTTCTCCTTCCCTCTCCACCTGCACAGGATAGATTTTATTTTGCTTTTTAAGAAAAAAGATCACAGTTCCCTTTGTACCTTGCTTTTTTCTTGCTTCCCTCCTTTCTTTTAATGACACTAACTTGTTCTGTGGTAGTTTCTCTCACTCCAAAGCTCTGCGGTTTGCACACAGCACCCTGGCAGGAATGAGCTCTCACAAAACTAGCACTCGCACGTGGAGCCAACTGGGGCACTTGCGGGATCCTTCCCTACTCCCATTCACATGCTTATTTTATCCAGGGCTCTTTGTCACCACCTTGTGAAGGGTATTTCTAAGCAAGTCACATGAGGATGGAAGAAAGAACAGCTCGGTTCTGTTAGTTAATGCTTAGTCAGATTTGGATGGCGGGATTGTTGTGTTTATTTCTCATGTTGGTGTGGGGTAGTAGTCGGGGTGGTTGAAGACTGCGGTGATATTGGTCCTTCTTCCTCTCAAAAGAAGGGAAGTCCGGTGTTTGACCAGGACATGTAGCATGGAACTGGGCCCTGAATTGCTTTTTTCTCTGTTACTCTGCAAGGGTAACAAGAAGTGCTTCAGCACACTTGGGTCATTTTTCTGTTACCCAGCCAGAGTTTGGTTAATGGTGTAAATACTGCAGACCTAGACATCGAAGGTGGTTTGATTATGAAGCAGTTACAGTAGGTTGTATATTAATGGACTGTTCAAGGCATGTATTCATTAAAAGCAGATTGCAGACTGAAAATGTTAAGCTGCTGTTTGGAGGCTGGTTAATCACCACTGAGCTTTTGGTATTTTCTAGATAACTGTTGGATCGAAACTGTAACAGTGGTCTGGTGGGGGCTATTTGTGTTTGTTTTTTTCTATTAGCATGTCCTCTCTTTTTCACCTATGCTTGCACCCAGAGTCAAAACTTACAGCTATCAATTATGATCCTTGACCAGTATGGCTGGTGCTGCATTGTGTCAGCTCAGCAGTGTCCTGCAGAGAATACAGACCTTGAGTGATTTCTGACTGAAGATCAGGGTGACAGCCCATTTACACTTACATGCCTCTTAATGCTTAACTGGGGCCCTGTGAAGCTTTATGGGGCAGCACAGAACTGCACTCAGAACTGAAGAGAGGAGATTACCAAAAGGCCCCAGAAGTTACCCCCTGCATAGGTCTGCTAAAGGCAGAGCGCTGCCTGTCTTTATGAGCCACTGTCAGGTGTTTTGGGTTTTGGTTCTCTTTTTTTTGAAGCTTTTGGGAGAGTTGGATAGGAGCTTGAAAGGTGATTTGAGGTGAAGCCTTTCCAAACATTTAGGTACAATATCTTCAATATTGTCTGTGTTAAAGAGTCCTTGGGAAGCTTGCTTGCTGAGAGTGCTGATGATGGGATACTCTGGAGATTTTATGTTAGTAACTCTGGGAAATTTAAATGCCTCGTGACTGCTTGAAGTTCCAAGGAGGTGCAAGCCAGATGGTTCTAGTCAGTGAAAATCATTCTGGTTTGAGGTGTAAATGCCAGTGCAGGTTTAAAATAAGATTCCCATATGAGACTTGCTTATAGTGAAGGCCTTAGATGGCTGTTTCCATTGAAGTTCTTGCTAAGAATCCCTGTAATTCACTCCTTAGTTTTAAACAGCAAAATGCTTTAAGAGGTCTTGTGACAAGAAGATGTACTGTTTTGGCACTGAGGTCTAAACAACTGAAATTTCTACACTTTCTTTTCCTCCCATGGGCTTCCATTGGCAGGAGGCTCACTCCTGAGTAATTATTGCTGGCTCTGGCAGTGTGCTGATGCCCTGTAGTGAGGCAGGCAAGATGGGCTCATGGGTGTCTGTGGGAACACACCTCGCATGTGTCCTTGGGAGCAGTTTGTCACACTGCTTCCTTTCTCTCCAGAAGTGGAATCCAGAAGCAACTTACTCTCCCAGGAAAGGGCACAGGAGCTCCTGTTTTGGTGCCAGAGAGATTCCCCTGATACAAAGCGTTCCATTTTTACTGCTTAGATTGACTTAGCAAATCCTCCTCCATGTCACAGCAGGACCAGTGTTCTCCTATTGCTGCTGGAGTTGCCCTTACCTGACAGGGCAGGGTGGCATGCTCGGGGACCAGTAAATGTGGTCTCCACTCTCCAGCCCAGACTGAAGTTGCTTGCAGGGTTTAAGAACAGTAGGTGACTGCTGGTTTTTATGCCTTCTGTTTAAACAATATCATTTACATTTAGAGAAACAGTTTTATCTAATCATATGCTAAGTATTACTTTAACGTTCACAAGTGTCCTGCAGATTTTCCTGAGATGTATTCAAACTTCTCTGTATCTATGATTATTATTATATTATTACACAAAACTTCTCCCCAGCTAATCTTTTTTTAAATCCTCAAGCCTCCGTCTTGATTGTAATTCTCAGTATGTGGCTTCAAATTGCATTTTCATGGCCTAGAGCTTTAGCATAAAATGAAAACTCTAAGCAAACACTGATTTCATGTAGATGTATTTGTTTAAAAGTCACTGCCTTTAAGGATTTAATGGGACTATGACAGGTCCTAATGTTACTTTCTCCCTTTTTGCTTGAAATATGGAAGCAATCTGTTAAGAATAGTTACACCATTCACAAGGAATCATGTTGAAAAAAAGTAAAGAAAATGGCTTCTTTGGTCGCAGTACAGCAATATGTTTTTGCATATGCTTGAAGACTTCAGTGATATTAGCCCTCAAAAGCTTTTAAAGATATGCATGTGCTTAGGTCCTTCCTGGCTAGAATTACATAGTTGTAAAGTAAATATATACACCTACCTACATACTTGAGACTTGCCGTCCATGCTAACATTGATTACCTTCCTCTAATGCTTATGCCTCATTCCTTATATTAAAGTTGAAATCTGCCTTCTAGCAATGTCTCTGCATGTCAGAGAAAACTGGGCCCTATTTCCTGACAATCCAAATGATTTCTGGACAGTGTCACAGCACAAGCCCTACATTTGAGGATGCTGTGAATTATGAGTTAGCACAAGTACCAGCTGCAGTGAGGACTTTCAAATCTTGTGCCTATAGATTTGAACGCAGCCAACTCATCAGTGTACTTCTGGGAAATTGCACTGGGCAAAGTGTTTCCGCTCCAGTTTTTGGTGTAGTCCAGCTAAATGATACAGACCTGATGTTGGAAACATGTTGGCAACAGCAGTCGTTTTACAGTCAATCATATCCCACATTTGGACTGTTGAAAAACTGATCTGAGCTCATTGATGCCACTGTATGAGCATTTGAGGTCTTGAATTCAGCCATTAGAGAGAGCTGTTGAGCTGCATCTACTGAGAGAATATTTCACATCTTAACTTGGCAATCTGTATGCTGCCAGGTGTATTTGTAAGGAAACTTAGAGGATGGCTGGTATGCTTTATACAGTATGCATAATGGCAGTAAGTGGTTTTATTTACATCAGGATATATAAATTAAACACAGCAACAGGTTGCTAAGAGCCCCAGATATTTTTCACTCAGCTTTGTTGCCGCTAAGAGTTTGTGGTTGCAGTTTCTCTGACATGCTTTGGGTATAGGGTGTCTTATTAATGGTCTTCTGGTGTCTGTATTGCTTGGCAATTGAAGTGCTTGCTCTGCCTATCCACTTCTTTTCATACCTGTTCCCCAGTGCATGTGGTGAAAGGAGGTACCTGTTTCTGAGAAGGGAAGCAGTAACCTGTTCTGTTATGGGGGTGCTCTGTCCCTCTCTGTAGGAGGAAGAGGAGGGGTCTGAGGAGGACAGCAGTGTGAAGCCAGATTTAACAATTACCATGAAAACAGATTTCAACGTGCGTAGCTTCTTGGATCAACTAGAAGATGATGCTGACGGCTTTGTTTCCCCGGTGGATGATAAGATGCCATCTAGGAGCAATCAGGATATGGGGCTTTCAAATCTCCATGAAGCATCCATGTATGTTGAATTCACAGGCAACTTCAAAATGTTCTTTCTTGCTAAGATAGCATTTCATTTGTCAGAAAAGTGTCTAGATTTTTTTTTCCCCATTTATGATCTGAGTCAGAAGTTTTTGTGCTTATTTTTCAAATGCTATAAACCCTCATATGAAAGGGTTTGGGAAGAAACTACCTTGTCCTGAAGCTGATGCTTGACTTCTGCATCTTTTGGATTCTAGCACTAAATAGTAGCTCCACTTCACCAGTGGCAAGCCTTCATCATGAAAACAGCCCTGTACCCTACAAGGTTTTTGAGGTTTTGGAGCGGTCATGTTGAACTAGCTTTGCTAGTTTCAAGCGGCTAGATCTGATGTGAACACATGTAGGTGGGTAGCTTGAAGTTGTGACCATTGGATCTTGATCCTATAAAAGTCACAAAAACCAGACCCGCCTTCAGCAGATAAGTTTCATTCAGTGCATTGTGAAATTCACACTCGACCTCCTTAGAGGCTTCAGCTTAAGTCCATGACTGTTTTGCTGAAATAAGTTCAGAGAGCTTTTTGTTGCAAGTAACATCAGGTTGCCAGTGCTGCTTGGAGGAGCAGTTACATTGCTTGGCATACCTACAACCACACATTTGTAGATTTACTGTATGTTTCCTGTTATAACTGTGGACATATGTATGATCCCATTTATATTTAAACCCAACAGCCCTGAACTGTTAGAGCAGCTCCAAGAAGTCAGGGAAGAGAAAAAGCGGATCAGAAAAAAATTGAGAGACTTTGAAGATAATTTTTTCCGACAGAATGGAAGGTAATAATTCCTCAGCTATCTCTGTGTCCTTCAGCCACTTTCAGCCTGTTTGGAAGCTACAAAGACCTCCAAATATTGAAAGTTACCCAAATTCACTGTTACATATTGCTTCATCGGTGGTTTACCCACATTTGTAACATTTGTCCATTAATATGGATCACTTCCCTCTCTCCTCCCCACCAAGGCACTTCAGGGACCACAGCCTCCTTGAAGACTTTGTCTTAGGACAAGCCAGTGGGAAGCAAAAGTACAGATTGTGATAATGCAGCTGCCTCTAGCACAGCTGACAGGGAGTGGTGGAAGTTTCTCAGTGATAGACTAATGGAGGATTTTCCTCATGATGTATGTTTAGATTGTGTGCTGTTCTTGCTTGTCCGTGAGGCACTAGTTTAACAAGTGTTTCTTTTTTAGTGTGGCTGGCTTTACTGTTATCAGAAAATGCCCCTCATTAATAGAATGTTTTGATGTATTTATACTCAAATGATCTTGTTAGTTTCTTGCCACCAGCCATCATCTTTAGAGGTTCTTGTAAAATCACTGAAAACTTAAAAGTTTTGTGTAAGCTAAGAGAAATCTGATTAGGTGTCATCTTCCCTTTCATGCCTGTTCATGTAAGTGATGTGGTGCCAAGCCAGGAGTAGCTGCATTTTATTTTGCCATGCTAGCAGGCTGACATTCAAATGGCTCTTTTAACTGTTGGGTGGAAGCTGGTGATTTCAGAGAAGCAGGGCATGCTTCGGGTAAGGTTTTGCATTTGGAACCATGGGATTGTGTTCAGCCTCAATGTGCAAGCATCGCAAAAAATGCTTGAGCTGTTTGTTTGCCCTTCTTCTTTCTTTTGTTCCCTGAAAGGACAAAAGTTTAGTTCTTGTTCCCTGATGGGAAGTGGAGGAGAGGAGCTGCTTTGTGTAGGTCTTGTTGGGTGATAGAGGGAGGCAATTGAGGGAAGATGTCCTCTCACAGAAATTCTCATGATCTGCTCTCACTCCCATAGGAATGTGCAGAAAGAAGACCGCACTCCAATGGCTGAAGAATACAATGAATACAAGCAGATTAAGGCCAAGCTGAGGCTGCTGGAGGTCCTGATCAGTAAAAGAGATATTAGCTCCAAGATCATGTAAAGGAAAAGATTATTTTTGCCAGTAAACAAAGAGGACAGAGCACCAAATGGACAAATGCGTAAAGCGGATGCAGTGGGAGCCTGGCTGGGAAGAGCTGAGGAGCTCCCTGGGGACTCATAGGTCATTCCCAGAGGTGGGAGGGTGAGAAAAGGTGGCTTTCTCTACACTTGCTGTTGCCCACTCTTTCTTCAGGCCTGATGCCCAGAATGAAGTTTGCCAGTGTAGGAGACATGACGCTGCACTCAGTGACTGCACTGAAGGGATCCTTCTGTTTTGATTTGCTTACAGATCCTGTAATATTTAGAATATCAAAGGCAGCCATGCTTTTTTTCTCCCCAGGATATCATAGCAAGAGGCCCAGTAGGATAAATAGTGATGAAATCATCAAATAGCTTCTACTTTCGTTTAACAGACAAGTGCCCTGACTGATCTGATGTGAAGGCGCAGGCCAGATAGCGCCAAGACTGTTCTCTTGTAGCCACAGTAAAGAGTTGCTCAGACTTTTGACCTGACTGCTTGGAGTCCAGCATTTTCTGTTGCTCTAGAGAAATGGTGCATGAATCTCCCAGTCATCACCCCGAGCTGGTATGACTCACAGTTTTGTCCAGGCTCGAGTTGGGTTTTCTTGGTGTCCAATTCAACTGAAGTAGAAGAAAGTACCTACATCTGCTTTGGATAGCAAAGAAAATGAGCTATGCAGCAAGGTTCTTGCTGGCTTTTTCTGCTTGGAAGGTGATACTGTAACATTATGACCATGTTTGGGTAATTGGGAAGAAAAGAGTTTTTAAAAGCTTTAAGTCAGAATCCCTTAGGATTTTGGTAGCAGATCAGTTATTTAACTGATGTCCTAATGGGGTAAGTCTTCCAGATACTTGACATGTGCTTTATCATGTGGTACAAACAGAAGAGTCTAAGCTGGACAGTACATGTGGGTTTCGTACGTACTTGCTAGCATAAATTTTGTTCTTTTATGTACGCGATCAGACTCTGGGCTGCAGAAATGACACTGTTATGGTGGCAGCAGGGGGTGATCTTCTCTTCCCGGTATGTATAGGTGGGATACCAGCGCAGAGCATACTGTGAGGAGCTGACAGCCTAGAGCCGTGCTCTGCCTGTGGAAAGTGCCCGTGTCTCAGGTGTAGATTTTGACAATTCAATGTTTTCAAATTCATTTATGAATGAAATAAAGAATCATAGAATGGTTTGGGTTGGAAAGGACCTCAAAGGTCATGTAGTCTACACCGCTGCCATGGGCAGGGAAACCTTCCCCTAACCCATGTTGCTCCAAACCCCATCCAACATGGCCTTGACCACTGCCAGGGATGGGACAGCCACAGCTGCTCTGACTTTCAGAACAGAAAGTCCTGGACACCTGGTTCATGTCAAGCAGATGCTGCCTAAAGAAGTGCAAGATGGCAAGGTCAGGGATGCACCAAGTAGCTGAGGGCTCACAGTTCTGCAGTCCCAGTCCACTTGGGCTCGCTTCCCACTCCAGAGGCTTGTCTGCATCCACTCAGTCTGCCCTGAGACAGGGCTTGACCCTGATGTCCCAAAGAGAGCATTTCTGTAATGCTTTCTTTGGCATCGACCCCCTGAGGGGCTAATGTGCAGAAGCCAAATGGCTGAGATCAAATACAGTGCCAGTCATCATAGCCAGGCCTCACACAAGGAAGAGGCTGGAAGAGGCAAAAAGGAGATTCCCAGAACAACTTTCCCCCTTCCTTCTTTACATGTGCAAGTGGGCTCATAAATATATGTGTTTGGATTGTGGTGCTCAAACTCACCCCCTTCCACTTGCTGCGTGTGCTGTGTTAATTCCTTGCCAAAACTGGTGCTGGTCTCTTCAGGATCCCACAGACCCTTCAAAAGGCAGCCTTCTCCAAGTGGGTTTGCACATGCCCATTACTAGTCTGGACGGGTAAGGCAATGATGTGTGTTAATTATTAATGAAAGCACTTAGGACGGGGGCTCCCAGGTTGTTTTCTTGGTTTTAATTTGTTCTACTGATTGCAGAGTTGCCTGTTCTATACAAAATCAGTGAAGGCTGAGCTTCCTATTTCCAAAGAGTCCTGAGGACTTGTGTGCTGGCCTAAGGCTTGGCTTTCCAGAGGTAGTTCCCATCACCTGAGGGGTGTGAGGCTCTGTCTCTGCAACACTGAGCCTTTGGGTGTGTTAACTGGGCTGACAGATGGGTGCAAAAGCTGCGTTTGGAGGTGTTTGACCGGAAGCGAAGCCTGACCAGGGTAAACCCTTGTTGGAACACAGGGCAGCCCAGGGAATCAGAGCCGTGCCTTTGTACTTCAGCCTGCTCTTACGGACTCTTCCTCTCAGAGGCCATAGTTGGCTCTCCCTAGATACCTTAGGTATTTTGGCTCACTTTTGTATTGTTCGGGCCCAGTTCAGCAAAGCAAAAACATGGGTGGCGTGTGTGCCTCAGGCTGGTCTTTATTTGGGATTTCGCTGAATGATGATGGACTCAAGCTTGAATCTGGGCCTGGACATCTTTATATAGACAAGAGAAGCAGTTTCTGCCCTTTTTCATAGCTGTACATCTTTCCAGCAGGCCAAGGTTTCCCAGGAATATGTTTTCTCTGCTTACTTTTTAAAGCCTGTTTGCACTGTGTACTGATAAATTATCTGTTTTGCTGGGGTTTGTCCCTGACAGATCTTGATAGATAAATATGTAGGGAACAGTCCATTTTATTTTTAAACTGATGAGATTGTAGCATTTTCTGATGCTCGGTTACCGCTGTTTACATGGTATATTGCTAGAGTTTCGGATAGTTTATATGAAATGTAAGTACAATTAATGCACTTTAGAGAGTTTCTATTTTTGAACTTTGAAAGCTAGAAGAAACGAAACCTTAACTGAGATTGTACATTAAAGCAAACAAACAAAACCCCATCCCTAGCCGTCTCTCTTTTTAAACTGTTCTTTCCCTATGGCAAAGAGGAATTACAACCATCTGCCTGATTGCGAAGGGAGCTGCTAGGAAAGACTGTTGCAGAGAAGAAATGAGTTTTAAATTCAGCGTCCTGGAAGGACACATACGAATGCTCAATGTTCTGTCCTGGGTTTGCAGATGATGTGACTCCCCTCTCCCAGGCCTGCACAGGAGGAGGGCTCTGAGGCCTGAGCGCTAGAATGTTGTCTTTGTATCTCCCCCAGATGATTTGACTCCCCACTAACCACAAATAGCCAGAGAGGATGTTTGCCCTGCCACACGCCTCTAAGTCAGCATCTGTGTGTTTTGTTTGATGGTTTGTCTATGCCAACATCAGTGACCATTGACAGGAGAACATTAAATACAAGACTGTGTGTTCGAAAAGGTGTGAAGCACTGTACAAAAATGTACTTTATGTGATATAAATAAGCTGTTGAGTGTAAGACAACCTGTTTCCATGTCGCTAGAACAAACTGTCTCCTGTAGGACAGCAGTATGGTCTGTTGGGCTTCCCATCCACTGGGGCCATTTCAGACACGTGTGTCTGTGTATTACCACGTCGTGGTACAGTAAATCACTGCGGTTCCGTTAAATGATGGTGATGATGAATGGGTTGTTGACAAAATGAGGTTGCAAGAATTAAAGATAGAGGAAAAACTTGTTATTCTTACAAGTTGCATTTGGTTTTATTCTGTTTGCTCCCAAGTAAACAGTCAAATAATGGATGTTTATGTTCAAGGCAATGAAATTAAAGCATCTTATCTTATAATCATGCTGCTAAGACATCAGTTGTTATTCCTGGTATGTGCAAGTTTCAGAGGGTAAGAATCCTCTTTGGAGATGTTGGCAAATCTGTGATTCAGTGGTGCTTAAAGCAAGCCACCGAGGCGAGAGCCAAGCTGTAGCCTGTGACTGTCCCCATGGTACCTGGAGGTGAAAGTCATCCCTGTTGGTGGGGTCATCTGTGCCTGCTGCTGGCCCGGGCTGGGGCTGAAGTGGTGGCCAGTCAGCAGGGCCATACCAGGGCTATGCTCTTGCCTTTGCCATCCTGGTTGCAACCGGTGTGGGTTTGGTCCATGGCGTACAGCCTGTGCTCCAGCTTACTTCAACTTCACTGTTTCTCTCCCAGATCTATTGGAGGGGGAATGCAAGGGCTGCTGGCGGTGGGGAAGGGAATTTGGGTCAAGACTGGTTTCTTTAAGCCAAGGCAGAGGAGCAGGGCTTGCTTGCTTATGTGCAGATGGGGAAGTTAATTTTGCATGTGGAAACTGTAACAAGTGATGTTAGTGTGGGGTTAACACTGTGGAAAGGGAGGATCACTTCCTGCCTATCTCTGGACACTTCTACATTCCTGAAGGGCAAAAAGGCCCTTTATTACTGTGAGTGCACTTATAAAGCACCTTCTGGTTTGGCAGAGGATGCCTATTCCAGCGGTGTCCCCTGCATGCTTTGCCAAAAGGAATGCTGTTAGCACCAAGAGCATCAGCAGAACCAGAACAAAACCTGGGCCCTGCACTTGTTGCATGTCTGGGCTGATTTCACAGTTCTGTGCTGGGAAGTGACCGTGTTCATGTGCCTTTGGGATGCGGTGCAGTGGTTCATGGGCACAGACCTGGCCAGAGCCTGACCCTGTAGCTGCTGGAGTTAACAGCCATGTTCCTCATTGGCTGCAGCGGGAGGACAACCCCTGGGATGAGGCGCGAGCTTGGTACATGTACCAGCACTTGCTGGACTCAGCTCTTCACCGTCCTTTGCCATGTGCTCTGTGACACTGCTCTGACCGCACAATCTGTGTGTAGAGAAATCTGTGTCTGTCTCACCTAAATCCCTCTCACTCCCCTGCAGTTGTTTCTCTTCTTTGCTGCCTCTGTGGTTCTTGCTCAGGAGGGGACAAGCCGTATTAAGGCTAAATGTGACAACAGGCTGGTAAACAGGGTTTACCTGGGGGGGGGGTTCAGGGTCAGAGCAGCGCTGTTTCTGCAGGGGATTGCTTTGCAAACAGTTAAACAGTGCAAACAGCAACTGTTCCCCAGATGTAAAATGGTAAATTGAAGGGACAAGTGCTGAAAAACCCAGGGGAGCTTATTCTCTGTAAGTGCAGTGGGTGAAATCCCAGCCCGGCTGAAAGCCAGTGTTGCTGCTGGGTTTGCTGTAGTGCTCAAGAGCGCTCCACCATTTCGGTGGGGTTTTTCACAGCCCTGGCAATGCAGTTGGCCGAGCCTCGGCTGGAAAAGTGACAAAGGGCGCTTCTTGGGAAAGATAAAAGAGCTCAAGTTGCCACAGCCTGGCACAGCTACAGCCGAGAGGCAACGCGCAGAGCTGCAACGTGTGCGTGGCCCGGGCTGGCACTAAGCGGCATTTCCCCTTTCTCCTTTGGGGTTTACTGAGGTGTTGGTGCCTGTGCCCATCACAGCGTGCAGCACCCAAGGCCCTCTGCTTGGGCTGTGAGACACACAGATTGGCTGTGCCCAGCCCACCTCCACCCCCTGTGCCTCGGTGCCCCCACAGTAAGAAAAGTCATAGAAAACCGTGTAAGAATCCCTTGCTGTTGGAGCTGGATGTAGAGCAATGTCTCCAGCTATCAAGAGGGCAGGTGAGTCTCACCAACCTCTCCTGGCACTTGCAGCACTAAGTGTCAGACACTTGCTGGACCTTCTGTGTTCAGAGTGATCTTTGTGCCTCCCTTTGCACTCCTGCATGCGGTGGTGAACCATCCCCCAGTAGTGTGAATATATTCATATGTGAATATAGATACACAAGATACACTTGTGCAAATAACTCGGTGTGTATGGGCTGTTGCAGGCGGTTGGAGTGCAGAAGCCAGTACAAGGCAGGGGGGAGAAAAGGGTTGTGTCTGACAAAACCAATAATCACTTTTTCAGACTGCAGTTGCTGTATAGAAGCAGCCCTTTGTAGGCCATACACAGCTACGGAAACCTCAGCAACCAGGGGCCCGTGTCCGTTTATGTGATTTATGTAATGAAGTCTAATCTGAATCTACAGCCTCTTTTTTAAGGTAAACGGCTCAGCAACCATTCTGTGTACATTTTGTATGTTGTATCAAACAGGGAAATAAACCTATTTTGAGTGCAGGTGTTCAGTGACAGTTTGTTACACGGGAACTCTGGCTGCCGCGGGCGGCTCAGCTCTGCCCGCCCATGGCTGGGCAGCAGCAACGACCCTGCCCTTGTCTCCAAGGCCTTGAGCTGCCTCTTGCCACAGCAGAGAGGAGAAGCCAGGTTGGTTTCACTCACCCCTGCCTTGAGTCAAGTATAACACTGCCCCAGGATGAGGTGGCCAGGCAGGGCCTGAGCTGCGAGTGTATAATAGCGTGCACACTGAAGGGGAGCTCACCCAGTCCTCTCCTTCTCAGCTGTGTGAAATAGATGTGCGTATGTGTGCATGAGGTATAAATATAACTATGCACACACTTGGCATGTATATATTACATAAGAGTATACACACTTCTGCATATTGTGCACAATTACAGAGACATCTACAGTAATACAACACATGCAATACACTATATGCGCAAGACACTAAACACAAAGCATATAGTCTATATACACTATTATAAAACTATGTAGACACTACACAATTATACAATACAGATCACAAAGTATATACACCTGATTGAGTTCCTAGAGGGCATATGTACACAATTATGCACATACACCCATTAATCCTACCCAGCTGCTGTGTGTTTACCTGCATGGCTAAAGAAAAAGAGAGCAGCACCCTTCCTTCACAAGCTCAGGAATGCTGAAGCCATAAGCCCACATGATGGAAGCCCTGTATTAAACCAGCAAATAAACACTTGCATACACTAATGCTGTCCCACAGTGCTGCAGGTAGTGGGGGCTCCCCAGGCTAGCAGGGCAGCCCCCAACCTGCACCCTGCCTATACCTGCAGGGCCAGACAGGAGATGCCAGAGAAGCCTGGAGCACCCTTGGTGGCCTTCAGTGCTGTGAGGTCTGAGGAAAGAAGGAGCAACATGAGGGATGTGGGGATGAAGGACAGGGATTGACAGGTCTGCCCTCAATTCCTCTTCCACTGAGGGCATGCCTGATGGGTTGAGCCTGGACAGGCAGATAAAACTCCTCCTCCTGCTCTGTCAGTGGCGACAGCTTCCCAACACAAAGGCAGCCACTCAGTCAGAATTAAACATCAGATTTATTGCATAATACTGTACTATGTACACACACATTGAAAATAAACATTTGATATAATTGTATATTTGTCCTCAGTGCTGCATTAGAAAGAGGCTGAGGGGCTCCGTGCAGCCCACAGCTTGTCTTAAAAAAACCCGGAAGCCTAAAACCTTTTGTTACGAGGTGCAAAGTTCAATACTGTCTATTGAACATGGTGCATAAATACTATGTCCTAATAACAAGTTAATGTCAGAACCACCCGAGGCTTAAAATGAGCTTTACATCAAGACAGACCCAAAAAATGAGGTGGGGGGAGGCAAAAGGGGGAGGAAGTCATTCAAACTTCATTTAATATAGGGTGAGACTGGGGTGGGGGAGAGGATAAAGGCTCTCCAGTCTTTCAGCATAGGTTTAGGTAATGATTTTGCCTACTCAAGTACTCCCGTACGTTTCCAGTCTAATTCATAGAGATTGTCCTTCAGGGCCACCCAGCCAAACAGCTGTCAAGTGAAAGAACTCATCTCCAACAGCAACATAAAGTGACCCTAACTGGAAAAATAAAGCCAGTATCCAAAGTGAGGGTTATCCCTCTAATAAGGATCGCATGCCTGCTTGTTTTCTGTGACTCGGTGAGACTGGAGAGCTCATACACGCCTCATACACTCACACACGCGTGCAGGTGACGCCTGAAGAAAGGTGGCAGTGGTAAGAGCAGCCCCTCACCTTGCACTGGAATAACAGCTCTGTTCAGGTGGAAAAACAGCGCTTGGCAAAGCATACGTGTCCGGCTTGTGGACTTACCCAGGTATAAACACAACGCAAGAGATGTACTTTGAGAAGCCCGCTACCACAGGTAGGGTTTGTCCTTCCACAAGCCTGAACACAAACCCCACTCTGAGGCTTCTTTAAGGTGACACTGCTTGGAAACAAAATTTGAGACAAGTGAGGATAAACAAGCAACCCCCTCAACCACCGCGTTCTCCATGAGACGGCCTGGTGCAAAAAGACAGAGCATCCCTAATACACCACCCTGGGGGTCAAAAAATGACATCCCAGCCCAGTACCATCCACCAAGAAGCAAAGGGCAGAAGGGGGATTTCTATTCGAAGCAAGCAAGAACCAGCTTGCATTTAAAAATGGAGGAAAAAAGGGTGGGGGGGGGGAAAATCACAGCTTTTCAAAAAGGAGATCACTCTTTCATCCTCAATTTCCATCATAGACTAAATGCGAGGAACATCAAAATATTTAAACTCGATTAAAAGGAGAGGTAAGTGTGCGTGTGTAGGGGCAATAAAAGCAAACTAGAAGGAATTGCTGCGAGGCCACTGCTGTCCAGTTGGAGGGAAAACAACAAAAATGCCCACTGAACTAATTTTGTTCAGCAGATGAGAAAATTCAGAGCAATAGCCTCTCTCTGCTGAAGCCCCACAAAATGATGGGGGAATCAGGCTGAGACTGCATCATCTCAATCTATTATTATTATTATTACTAATTATATCTTCCCCCCAAAGGTCCTGATCCATTCCCTTACAAAAATAAAGCCAAGCCCATTGTTTTCTTCCTCCGTACCCAAGTGTCTGTGCCTCTCCCACATGAGTCAAGCTAAGCTAAAACCCTCGTAGTGGTCGATGGCTTGCATCAGCCGGGCACTGAGGATCTCCTTGCTGCTGTACTTGGGCAGGTCCAGGAGGTTGTAGCAGGTATGTGCCACAGGCAGGTACTGCTCCCCACTGGTGGTGGACTGGATGATGATGCGCAAGCTGGACATGCCGTAGATGGGGATGCGGTCGCTGCCCGTCAGGAACACTGGGAGAAGCAGAGGGAAGGGAGGGCAATTCAGGCTCCCGAAGGCAAACTCCATCCCCACCCGCACCACAGGACCCTGTCTGGAGGGTCTGAAATGCTGAATGAACTCCACCCAGGGCATGGCTGGCCTCACAGGGGAGGTGCGGAAGAGCAGAGGCAAGAAGCAAGGCCACTGCTGGGTGCATGGATGAGAAAATCCCACAGTACTCTCTTCCTCTAAAAGCTCCCACTTATGCTCAGGCAGGATAAAACAGTACAAAGCCAGGGCTCCTCCCTGCTGCCACCCCTCCCAGGCACAGCACCTCAGTGCTGGGATCAGGGTTGGTTCCTCCTTGCTGGAGAGCACCATGAGGAGGGGAGGTATCTGCTACCTTGTCACACCAATATGTGGTCTCACTTTCCTGACACATTACACACTAGCTTGTCCAGTTAGCTGAACCCTATGACTGCCCCATTACTCCTAACAAGAGTGCTGCAATGCCTGAAAGCTCAGTTTGCAGAAGGAACCAGATGAAGCATGGGCACCGGGGGCTGCTATGAATTCACCATGTGGCAATGCCAACAGATGGACACTGCACGCCCTTGAGAGAGACTGCATTGGATCTTGCACAACAGATATACCCCAGTGATTCTAAGGGTAAAAACAAACACAAAAGACTATATGTTTTCTCCCTCTCTTGGTCTCGTCTGACTAGCAGATAACTCAGGAGATGATAACCACTCATTGCTGGATCACTTTCTCGCACTTAATGTAATGTGCCATAACCCTGGAGCCCTGCAGACACTCCCACCTAAGTCTTCACTTTCAGGAGACTCTGCACCACCACAAGATACTTACAGAGGAATTTCTTCTTCTTTTCCAAGGGAAACGCATGGAAGGTTTCCCAAAACATTCTCACAGTCGGGTGCGTTGCAGTGTAGTCTCCTTTATAGATGGCACTCTGTTAGGAAATGAAGTCACATCATTTCATCTGGCACTAGAAAGCAAAGACTCAGCAGAACCCAGACCAGATCTCCCCTGGTATCTGACATCAGACAGTTACAAAATGGAGCACAGGATGGGCCAAGGGCAATAGCATGGCTCAAAGATTCAACAAAGGGTTCTCCTAGCAAGATATGGAAGAGACATTAGGCCTCTAGCTATTCAGCTAATTACATATGTCATGAGTAATCCTGGAGTTTCTCTTCATAGGCTGGACCCTTGGCTGTGCACTTTTTGCTCTTGTGGAGTGAGTTTTACTGTAGGGAAGAGACAAAATCAGGGTCTTCACCTTCAGTCTTAGGTTTCATCCCTAAAAACAGCAGATGGAAGTCCTTCTCGCTTGTCCTTTCTCACCCTGAATTTCCTCCCTCAGCTTCATCAGTAGCAGGAGAGCACAGCAAGAAACTTCTCATGTGAATGATGGCAAAGCGTACAAGGAGCATTGAAACATAAAGACATCTCATGTCCCAGGGAGTGCCCATCTCGTGCAACTGTACAACCCTGGTACGTGTGAAAAAGAAGAAAAACAGGACAAGAGGGAAGCTTTACCTCTTCCAATTCCTCCCAGTTGTAGTTACTGTTTCCAACTATCATGGCCCTGAGCTCTGTGGGCTGGAAGAGTTCCAGGACTTTCCCACCACACACTTTCAAGAAGCCAGTGGAAAAGGCCGTGTACCACTCATGGATGGAGAGGTTGAAGATGTAATTTACGTAGGCTTCAACAAATTCTTCCCTGGTACATCGAGAGAGAGCAGGCAAAAGAAAGCACTTTTAATCATATGCCTGAGCAGCAGCACTGTTAAGTTTTCCTGTACCTATCTGCCTGTAACTTGTCTTGCAAACATGGGTCTCCAACAGGTTCAACCCACTGCCCTCCTCTCACTGAGCTGAGTCACTGCAACATGGACAAAGTATGAGGCAGCAAGGACCACCATGTGCCTGCTTACTCCCCAGCACTGGCAGCATGGGAGGTCCCCCAGGAGCACAGGCTCTACACTACCATAAACCCACCCCGTGGCCTTGCATCCAGTTGCCCACAGGCCCAGGAGGGAGCCACAGTGACACCAAGCACTCAGGAGGTGCCAGGAACAAGAGCTCTCTTCCCTGCAAAACCCATGGCCTGCACAACAAAGATTGTGTTAAGCAGGTATCAGGATTCAGTCACCAGGGGTACACGTCCAGGCCCAACTCTTGCAATCCTACATTTAGGGAGTCCAGGAAATAACCTGCAGCTCTTCTCAGTCTGCAAGTGCCTGGGGTTACTCAGCATTGTGCCCACAAGCAATGACCTGGGACTGCCAGGTTTCTGTGAGCAAGCACTCTTCTGGGGACAGGGAACACAGGGTGCCCAGGAGACTACTGCTTCCAAAGCCAAGAGCCTCACAGAGCCCTAGTTAGGTGAATTTTCAGAGGCAGCTCCTGCTGACTCTGTCCCCAGTGAGTCTTCCCAGTAGTTCAGCACTTTCAAAGCCAAAGCTGTAGCCTAAAGGCAGACTGAGGAAATGCTGCTCTTGATCTGAAACTCCATGGCCAATTCCCTCCCTCCCTCCTGGCCCCAAAGAGAAAGCTACCAAAAGAAGCCAAGAAACACCCCTCACTACAGAGCAAGAAAATAGCCTTAGAAAGCACAGAAACCTCCTCTTCAGCCTTCACACACTGCTTAAATAAACACGGGACTCGTGCATTTGGAGTATGTGGCAAAGACAATGACTCCTCTCAGAATGACTTCCCTGCTTTGCTTCAAGGGCTCCCAAGAACAGCATTAAAATAAAAACAACGTTCTGCAGCCATTGGCAAGAAACCTGTGGCAAACCCTGTCTCTGGATTTTGTTAGGATCTTAAGCAACTTTATTCTACCTTCTCTTTCTTAATCTCCAAGCACCATGAGCTGAGCGTAACGCTAGAATTCTGTTTGTGCAATGACATTCTTGCCTACACTCTAAAGCAGCTCACACCTGCACACAGCTTAGGGAACACCCCAGAATGTGGTAGCTCAACCTCTAGCTGAGGAGGTCACAGCTGAAAGAACTACTTTGACTTTCTGGTGGAGGAATTCTCAATGCACGTGCTATGCAAAAGCAGTGCGGGGTGGGTGAGAAAGTAAGAAAGAAGAATAAGGAAGCAGACTGATAAATGTTGAAAATGGGAATATGAAATCAATCATATAGCAAAGGCCAAGTTACTTTCCAGCACTTTTGTTTTATTGTCAGTTTCCTGATAGTCACCTGAGCATTAGGGAAAGCCAAGCTTATTAAGCACTTAACTGTTGCTTAATATTTCTCTGGCTGTTACGGTCATGAACCCTTTTATCAAGAACATTTTATGCTGTGACACCCAATAGGCACTCCAAAGGAGAAGGGAAAATGCAGGCATTTCCTACTTGGCATTTTCCAGTCATTCCTCAGGTCCCAGTGAACCCTCCTCAAGCAGGAAGAGCAGTGCTCAAAAGATACACCCACATCAAACTATTGAGGCCAGGAGGGCAGCAAATTGGTCCCTGGCCTCTAAATGTAGGGGTGGAGGAAGTCATTAAGCAGTGTAAGGTGAATTGATTGCCACGTCTAGACTTGGATTTAAAGGTTAGCTTGAGTTCAAAACTCTTAGTCAAGACAAAGCAATTGCATTTGGAATGTGTTAAGCCAGTGGAGCTGCACATTAGCCTTTCTCCTTAAAGATTTTCTTCTCCGCTGCCTATCCTGACTTAAACAGTTGCAGGAGCTAACCCAGGGGACTCTTCCCAAACATTCACTCAGCTAAAATCTCCGTTCCTCCCCCTAGGCCAGGTATGGCACACAGTATAAAAATGGCCATTTTTCTTTTGAGTTTACATGCCCAGCCTGAAAACCTGAAGGGTACTATCACTGGCATTGTCATCTTTACTTTATTGTCACAAGTGAAGACCGAACTCTTCCCTATTTACCCAAAGCCCATCTTCTCTTTGCAGGGAGGCAGACTTACACTGCTCCATTTTGGTTTTGCATGGAGGCAGTTATTTAACGGTGTAAGTGCACCCTTTTGGGCAGTAGTAAAGTAGGTAAGAAGGTAATACAGACAAAGCTTTTGTTACAGTAAGGCTTTGGACACAATCAGAACCCTTTAAAATAATCAGATTAATAGGAAATTACTTCATCTCCAGGCTTGCCAGCATGGTCTTCAGCATTACTAGCCAAGCCCCTGACCATGCTGTTGACTAGTCACTGGATCACAGTGTTTTGCCAGCAGAGAAAGAATGTGAACACTGCTTCAAGTAATAAAGGCATTTGTTGAAATCCAATTACAGGATTATGAGAAGAAAATAGTTAGCAGCTGGAAAAAAGGAGGGAAACGGTAGCTGTGCTAGTAATAGCTCTCAGGCATTCAGTCAAACAGAAAGGCATCTATGTACAGTAGGGCCTTATGACTTTGATCAGGGATAGTGGTCCTCTGTCAGGCATAGTCAAGGGAAAGTGTTTCCGGCTCCAGAATTAACAGTATAAACAAGTTGCCAGGCTCAGTTTTGTTGGTCACGTACAGTTCCCTTCTAAACCATCAGGGAGATTAACCTTCAAGGGCCCAAATCATGTTGCAATCTTTATTTAGCACGAGAAAACTGCCAACGGTCTATGTGAAGGCTTTTTATAGGAAAGATGCCCATCCAAAAGGATGTGGGACATCTTCCAAACATTGGTGGAAAGATGACAAAAACTTGCTTTTTTTTTTGAGTGCCACTGGCATCCAGTAACTTCTAAACAACTGGTCTTAGAATTTGTTCACACTGACTTCTACCTCTCCCACAGTTCACCTCACATTAGGTTTCTGTGGCATGGCACCCACCTTCAGTGTGTAACAGCCCATTCCCACATATGCCCCACTTACCTATTGTCCTTCTGCACCATAATTCTATCTCCATCTTCAATCAGGTTCTTCTGCTCTGTCACACCATAGCTTTCCCTGCAGATCTATACAAAACCAGAAAACTAATTTTACCAGAAGTACTTTTCAGGCCATATGCCTGCAGAAAGAATCAGAGTTCTCTTTCACAGCTGATGACCGATATGTGAAGGGTGGACCAGAAAAAAAGGGCATATACAGAACACTTTCTCTGCTCCAAAGGCCTGTGTGCTTCATCACCTTCCATCACTGACATTTGCTGTAGGAGTGGTATTTAGTCTAAATGCAAACTCAGAAAGGAAAAAAGTTATTCTTTTAGGTAAATTTCCTATGAAAAATAAAGAAATCCTGTATTTCACTAAGCCCACATGCTCTGGCAATAAAAAAGACTCCATGTTTTATAACCGAATCTCAGTTAGTTAGTTCATCCTCTCTCACCGCAAGATGGCATGCCCACAGAAAGCTTCCTGCTTTCACCCGGCCTAGGATGGCACCAGTACAAACATATAGATTCCATACACATAAAATTGGTCACATGGAAAAAATGCAAAAAGGTCAATTTTCAAGTTGCCATACACAAAAGAAGCTCAGATTTTGACATGCAAGATGAGTTCATTTCAAGGTTTGGGATATTAGTTATCATTCATTTCCAGGTTTTAGCAGATATATCTGTATGTCTTTATATATTATGCAGCATGTAGAGCAAGAAAGAGAGTAAGAATGCCCCTTTCTAAGAAAAGAGAATTCAGGGAAAAATCTCTTGTGCTATTTCAACCATATTCTTTTTTACACAGTCTACATTATCATCATTATGGCTTCATTAGCTCCTCCCGAATTGCAGCTCTGACTTGCATTAGACACAGTCAGACTCCAGTCTGACTCACTCCACATTTAAGTTTGATCTAAGAGACAACGTGCTCTCATTTATGAAACAAGGAAATGGGAACCACTCTCCTAGCTCAGAAAGGATTTTCTTCATAGTGCGTAGCAGTTTCCTGGTACCTTGTTTTTACCCCAGGCAGGCCCTCGACAGAGATTCAAGAACTCAGATCAAGCTCAAAATGAACACATCACTCAGAACCTGTTAGTGCATCAGGACTTTAAAGCAAAGACATTGAAACATGGAAGCCCTACCCTGCCTGAGTCAAAGGAAAACATAGCTTGGAGAATAAGGATGCCATATCTCTATGAAGTTCTAAATATTTGCACATGTTGAGAGACATACCTGATATTCCAGTGTACATCAGGATCGAATTCTTAATTTCGGGGACTCTCCACTGTGCAATAGAAACTATTGCATCTAGGTTACTAGCTAGGAAAAAAAGTACTTTTACTGCCATAGTAGCACAGGAAAGCTGACTTCCCCAGCATGTCCCTGAGCAACAGCCTCTAGCATTTTGTTTCTAAAAGTCTGACCAAGTACACTCACTAAAAATTTTTAAGTTGAAAAGTATTAAGACAGCAAGGAAAATTCTAAATAGCGTCAGTATTTCAAGACTTCACCTAGTGATGCCGAAGCCTAACTTCCATTTTCAAGGAGAATTTAGGAATCTTCTCACTGTCTAGTGTGAGAAGTTGGCCACTGACATTTAAGCCACGTGCCACAGTGACAAGGCTACTTGGAAAACCACTCTGCTTAATCTACTTACTAGCTTAGTTTTCATGACCACATACAAAAGAACAAGCGAGTGACAGCAAAGAATTTTAACACTAACACTTAACATTATCATGGGGTATGTGCTACAGGCATAGCTTAGAATAAACCATAATACACATGAATAAGTAGATGGGCTTCAACTGTATCATACCAATCACATAGTTGATATGTTAAATGTGTCTTACTGTAAAATTCAAGCAGAATGTCTCTTCTACATCTTCTCCAGGGTAATCTAAAAGTTGCTGAAGACTCCTACATGATAGGTATGGAAATAAAAAATATAGCAGAGATTCAAAAAGTCATACATCTAAAGGGGAAAAGAAATTCAGCAAAAGCAAAGAAATAACATCATATCTGGGTAATAGGATTGCAAGAGACCCTCCAAGTCACCTGAAGGGGTAAGAAAGAAATAGACCTCAAATAAAAAGATGCTTTGTTAGAAGCAGGATAAAGGCTAGACCACACAAGTTATCAATATAGTCCATGCCTACCTGGTACCTGAATCCCCTTTAATGATCCTGGCCTTAGAATAGAATTGTATTTCTAGTTCTTATTGACTCCTAGATATTTTTGCCATCCCCACACAAAAGTCTGAGGGGAATGAAGAGGGCGGTGGATTATATCTGTATTCCCATTAGGAAGAAAATATTCTGCTATTCCTCAAAATCCTGCTGCTGTCTTCCCAGCATTTTACTTCATTGTTGTTTAACAGCTGTCACTTTGTGCTGATAAAATGGACACCAACTCAGAAGAAAAAAAAAAGACAGCAGTCAGACACTGGGATGTTCTCTCAGTGTCAGAGGGAACCAATATCCCCATGGAATTAGGCAAAAAGGACCCAATACACCATTTAGAAAAAGTTATTCCTTCATTCCACTTCCTTCTTTCTGGCATGGAATCAGGTCAGAGTTACATTGGTTCAGGGATGGAACAGTTCACATACTACACACAATTCCCATACATCATGACACATGCAGCGGACTTGCAAGAAAGGCTGAGGCTAGGATCCGGGATCATGCATGCAATCACATCGTGGAGGGACAGGCCCTCAGCCCCTATTTTCAAAGGAGTGTGGTAGGAATCTTTTGCCCATGTTTCTTTCTTCTGAGGGTCAGGAAGGTGGGTACAGAGGTTAGAGTCTAAGCAGATGGATCCGATAGCATGTGGAAGAGGAGAAATCTTACATGAAATTCACCACCCACTTATGTACTTTGCTAGCATCACAGCCCCTAAATTAATCAGTTGCTCAAAAGGATCAGGAGATGTTACACTGAACAGCTTTCACCCAGTTTGGCATTACTTGTTCTCAGTTGGATGGTCTTCTTCCCAGAAAGGCTGCAAGCTTTGGTTTTCATACCTTCCTTCCGTAGGGGATAGCTCCTTCAAATCCTCTAGGCAGGGCTTCACATTCAAGAGTTTTTTGTACAGAGCCAAGGGAAAGTGAAGGTCTACCACTGTGAAGTTGTATATTGCAAGACCACATATGATGCCAATCAAGTGAAACCAGTTGTGTTCTACAAAACACTGTAAAACCACACAGATAAATCCTTATGAGACACTATCACTGGTCAATGCACAGTACTCTTTCCTCCATGCACTAAGAAGCCAGCCCCTGCTTTTCCAACTGGGAAAAATAAATAGATTAAATAATACGTCAGAGAGCTCCCATCAGGTCCCAGTTTGATTGTGAATTCCTTGCTGCAGCATAGCATAGAAATGAAGATTCAGAAACCCAGCCCTATTGCTTTTGTAAGCCACGATATTAATTGTGGAAACAGGAACAGCTGCTTTCCACCTTACCAGCCTTTTATTTCCTTTTTACATACTTCTGCATTTAGGCATTAACAAAGCTTCAAAGTTTGCTGTCTATGTACTGCAAGAAAGCGTGTTAACAACTCTCTCCTCCCTATTGCCCATCCTATTTTCTATTAAAAGTTTATGTTTAACCAAAGTGCCAACCACGCAAATACACCAACACAGGAGTTGGTACTGGTTTTCATTCCTTCGCATATTCATCCTCACCCTGGGGATGTCAGTCACAGACTGGCTACCTGTATTTCTTAAATGTTGTAAATATGACTCATTTTTAGTGCTTACAGTGACGTTATTCTTAGTGCCAAAAGATTTGTTGGTTTTATAGCATTAACATGAGGAGCAATTGCTCTGTAATACTATGTACAAATTACAGAGTAGTACCGCGTAATTTTCTTCCTTGTTACATGCAACTAATAAATAAAAAAGAACCCCACCAGGGCAGCTATGCCTTGAGGGAAGAATGACAACATCATTTTCCATCTTGCTATCTAGAAAGATGAAGTAAAAAAAGGACAAAACCCACCACCTCCAGCATAATGCTATTCAACAGGTACAGAACATGCACTCCACACTCTTCCAAACACAACCAACTTTCACTACAAATCATGTTTCTTGCTGTTTAAGAGGTTACTCACATAAGGCACTAACAAGTTTAGACCCTGAAGGTGATGGTGATGCATGACTAAGTGGTTGATTGCAACTACGTGAACAGCAATGGAAGCACAGGATCTAATGACATTATGACCTCTCATTCTGTAAAATAGCACAATTGTCACACTCACCATCATGAGTTCTATACCTGTCATATGATACTTAATACAAGTTTTATTATAAGAATAGAGAAAGAGCCAACTCCTCAACAGGCACCATCATCACTGTTCTACTCAAGTAAATGGACCTATACTAATCTACACTCACTGAAAATAAGAGCTCGCACCATATTGTGGGTGGAAAATGAGGGGAAGATAATTTCTTTCCCAGTTTGCCACTAACTTTCTTGTCATTCAAATGCAGCATATTATTTAAACCTGCACATATAGAAGGCAAGGGCTTACCGTGTCTGAAAACCACAGCAGGTTTGACTCTGGGTAGTAAGTGAACATGCCATAGATGGGATTGAGGAGTTCTTTTAACAACAGGAGGAAAAATTCCTTTGTCACTCCTCCAGCATCAACAGCTTCCTCACCATCAAAGATGACCTGTAGAAAAAGCAGGTCAGTAACAGGGTTGCAGTACTGAGTAAATCAGACATCTTTCTAATTGGGAGCACACATAAAGCAATTTGTCTAACATGCCCAAACCCCCTCCAACCCATGAGCCTGTTTCAGTGCTCTGCTTGTAGGAAGGGAAAGGGAATGGGGGCAAATGAGGTAGTTTAAGTGTTTAACTCCTTATGCAAATCATAAATAACCACTTGTCCCTGCAGATGAAGCAGCAACATGACAGCAGCTGCTGAATTTTGTAGCACACTCTCTGGGAGAAAATGTGTCCTATTGTAAGAGGCCTGTTCTTGCAGAAGAGCAAATAGAGACTGCATAATATCACAGAAATGTTTCCTCCCTGCCCCTTATACAGTAGGCGCACCAGGAAAAGAGAGTAAACACTCTATCAGCCAGAAAGGAGAAAGACTCAACCTTTGTGCTGATTAGATCAAGTGTCCCTGTGTGCTGCACCAATGGAGAAGCCGCTGGTGAAGTGGTAATGGGAAATGGCTGAAAGGCTGCAGAAATGTCAGCAGAACAAGAGGGTGCTAAAAGACATGGGGAAAACTTACTTTAAGAGGCTTTTTCAAATCAATGTCTGAATGGATGCTCAATTCCCTTAAAGCATCACCAACTAAGTTACTCCTGCGAACATGAAGAACCAGGAAAGGGCTTCTGGCCAGCAGAGGCTCCAGGGTGAGAAGCATGAAGACATTCTGCAAATTTGCACCATTTATTGCAACCTGTAAATAAGAGAGAGGTGAGAAACAGCTGCTGCTCAGCTCCTCTCTTCCTGTGAAAGGAAACCAGTGAATAACTATATGCCTGGTATTCTTTTTATCCTTATTCTTTTACTTTTGTTTCCCAAGGGTACAAGGACTGCATGCTCACTCTGTACAACAGTGTTTGTGTGTGTATGCCCTCCACCATTCCCCACACCAACACCTTTTCAGTCCACTGATTGATTCACCAAATTTGAGCAACCAAAATACTAAATTCCTGAATACTTTTTTACATTAGGCAGATGGGTGGGGAAAAGAGGCTTTATTCGTGCTCTTGCTGAGTCAAGAAACTCAGTGCGAACACACCCTGATAAGAGCAACAGAGTCCACAAGGGAAAGCAGTGTTACAATCAAGGAGCCTGTTGACAACCACACCTGGCAAGGCATCAGGGAACACTTCACATGCAATTCCAAGCTCTCATCTACATGGATTTTCTGGAGCCAGGTAAGGCACAAAGGCCAGTCAAAGCTTTGACCACACATGGGATACTCATTCTCATGCATTGCCCATAGTAAATGGCAAATTCACATCTGTAAATTCAGTTTAAAATTCAGTTAAATCTGAGACAGAAATCCATTGGAAACCAGGCTTCCTCCATTCCAGCACTCAACAGAAGTACTGTTTTCTTTGGCCTTTAAGTGGTTGTCTTCATGAAGATCCTATCTGTCAGGGCAACAAAACCTTTACCAGCCTGCTGTCCTGTTAAGATAAGGTGGATACCCTCCTCACAGCAGCATGTGGCTCACAAACTG
Source organism: Ara ararauna (assembly GCA_028858755.1). Lineage (NCBI taxonomy): Eukaryota > Metazoa > Chordata > Aves > Psittaciformes > Psittacidae > Ara > Ara ararauna. The sequence continues at coordinate 50,348,910 of CM054376.1, read as the reverse complement.
GGCATCTGAAGAGATACCCAAGACGGTGACAAAAAGAAAGCAGGAGGTGATTCTAGCTTCTTAGTGGTGTAGGCTGAGCCTCCCCTGCCTTGCTGCAGCCTACGTGTTCAAGCAGCCACAGAAAAGCTAAGAGATGAATATTACATGGAACCAGTACCATGGTGTGGTGGTGCATCCCCCCTACCCTCAGCCTGCTTGGGCCTGTTCTATGATTTCAATAACTTCTCTGTTTTTGTGTAAGAGCTTGGAGATAAGCAATCCCTTAATTGTATAAGGAACTCTTGTTGCAAGGCTAAGACAAGGGCAGCATAATCTACACCAGGAACTCCCGTGTGGGAGATGAGAGTGGGGATAATTCCCATTTAGCCTTGGAACATTCCTTATCTAAATGCTCCGGGTGAATCTACTGATGACTAAGGCCAACCATCTCATGACCATATAAACAGTGGCACTAAATGAGACCCTTTGAGCTATTCTGGACCACAGCAGGCTGCATCAGTACCTCCCTCCAAGTGGGATGACTCTCAGAGTGCACAAACTGTTGAGTTTGCAAAAGGATCATTAGCTGATGATGGGACCTGGGCTGATAATTCATCTACTCGAGGCTCAAACCCCACCTGCTGAGAAATGCCAAAAAGGCATTAGATGCAAGTATTCCACCGATTCTTGAGGGCAAATTTTAATAGGCATACCTATATACACACACACATACATATCTCTGTTCGTGCGTGTTACCTTTGTACATCTGCCTATACATACCTGTGAGCGTCTATTGACTTGAACACCCTCTAACAAATATAGTATACCTGCTACTATATCAAATCTATAATACTGTTATTGTTGTGTTTATAGGTGATCAGTGGTTAATCTAACGTGCAAGTGTTGCTATGATTAAGTGTTGCTAAATCCTTTAGACATAAATGGTTGATCAAGTCTGAGCTTAAGACTGAATACAGCTGCATCTGGACTCCTCCCTTACCCCTTCTCATTCCAGCCTCTGTATAAATCTCAACTGATCCTAATTTGATTTTTCCTTTATATGTATTACCCATGAAGTAAGTAATAGAGTAAATCTTGCCATCGAACATTGTTGTGGTTTTGCAAATTTACATTTAAGCTTGTTTCTGACAATACTTTTTACAGTGGTTATTTAGTTGACCTAAACCACTCCCTTTCATGACACATGGCCATGAGTAACTGTGATGACATTTTCCCACCCTGAAGGAACCTGTCAACCATCAACCACAGCCAACTCATGTTGGATGAGATGAGTCCCAAACCTCAGATGCCTTGGATGAGGGATTAGTGCCCAGTGCTTCACCCCCCTCAGGAGGCATCTGCATGAGCAATGCCTGGCACTGGGAGGTTTACATTGGCACAGAAGCGAGCTGTCCTTGTCACAGCCTGGCTGTCAGCTGGCTTGGCTGCCATCTACAGGGTAAGGGTGCTGGAGCTGAACACCTCTTCAACCCTCACTTTTGCACAGGCAGAAATTTGTAAAAGTGCCCACTTATCTGAAGGCTTGTCTACTTTTCCAGCCTCAGAAGTTTCTCTAACAGAGACCTCACCTTACTTTGCATCCTTGGATTATCCTAAATACATAAGTACTCCTTCCCTATAAAGCTTATATTTCCAGCACAGAAAGGGGCAGGGAAAATGGGAGAGAGAAGCATTACCTGCATCTGTAGTTCTGCGTCTGTCTGTAACATCTTGGTCTTAGCCTGAGCATCAAAGATGAAAGGATAAGAACAGAGTGTCACAGCATCCTGCAAGAAAGGCAGGCAGATTGGCTCCTATCTACAGCTTCCATAGCATTTCTTTAAGAAAGAGTGATAAAACCCACATTTCTTACCTGCATAATTGATGGTCTGACTTTCTGTGAAGGAAAAATAGAAATATGAAAATCTTTTACTTTCGATTTTTGTGTCTTGTGTTTTTTGGTTCAAAGTTCAAAGGTGACCCAAAGAAAATTTTCTCCTCTGGGACCAACAACCTATTTTTCACCCCTTTTAAAGAAAATCATGTGAACTTCCTCCTTAAGAAAACCACAAATCCAATTCAAAGCTTGAACACCAAATGTTACTCAGAAGACTAACTGGCACAGAAGCCTGTGCTAGCCTGCCATAGCTGAAACTTACTCTTATGAAGACAAACAAGAAAACAACCCCCACGGCAGAGACAATATGAATCAGAAGAGATAAGGCCACAACAGGACAATGCAAGACCACTCCTGCAATGCAAATCACTTCTCTCATTAGCCACATCAATACATTTTTAACTATTGCTGTTACATAAATTTGAGTCACTATTTTATTGTTCTGCTCACTAAAAGTAAGCACAGAGCAGCACTATTTACATGATGGAAAGCAGGGGATGAGGAACACAACACACACAACATTTAGAAAGTCCATGAAAGCACACACAAGAATCCTTGCTACAGTCAGATTTTATTCCTGCAGCATCCCCTGGCAGGTGTTTTCTGGTGCTCTCTCTCACTCAGGATTCCTTTCCTTGCTATAATTAACCAGTCTCACTGGGTTCCTACACAGTATATTCCAGCCCTCAGTTCAGTTATCTCCTTTCTTACAGATGAGAAAGTGAGGCATAAAAGAGGTGAAGGGTCTTACCCAAGATCACCCAGCAGGTTACTGGAAGAGCCAGGAATAGAACCCACATCTCTTGAGTCTTGGTTCAGTCCCCTAGCCAGAACGCCATACTGCCTCCTCTTACAGAGCAACATTTTAAGATCACTGGCTACATTATTCACAATACCTGCCTAAACAGCAGAAGTAAAGGGTAAAAATTATGATTTTAGAATACAGGATTTGGCTCCTGAGGTCTTGATTACATTAAAAGGATCCAGTGACTGAATTAATCCCCTTGTGCAAGGATTGAATGAAAATCACATGAATAATCACAGAGATTGAAGCAAGCATTAGTTACATATTGTTAGCTCCAGTTCTTCCAACAGCCTTATTTTAAGTCAATTTTGTCAAGCCACCCAAATCTGAGAGGCTTAACATATAGATGCTCCTATCCTGAATACATTTCACTCTCATTAAGGATATTAAAAATACAGATCTACAACCAGAGAGACAAACATGGACAGCTGTATGACTATACGTAAAACCTCTTACCATTCCAGCCTGATGCAAGAACCACATGAGATAATCCTCCTGAATGTCCACCAAGCTGGAAATCTCAGGGATATAAAACTTATCATATTCTACATGCTTAACCTTCTGATTTACCTAGTGAAGAAAACAGATGGTTTTTAAAATATGGATATATTTAAATTTTTTTTTAGAACATGCAGGTTTGCTTTCATAAAATCAGTTATAGCAGCCTGCAATAACAGGACTCAAAGTCTTGCAAAACCACATGGTCCCTTGTATTTTAGTACAAACCAAGGAAAATCAAGATAAACCTTTTTTTGGCTTATTTCAGTTCCCTCTCCTCACCTGGACTACCCAGCACCAACACAGTGGGAGCAGAAAGCATCATGGCACAGGTATCTGGGATGCCACAGTACAAGCAGTGTGGTGGCTCCGCAACAGCATTCTTTCCTAGTGTTTGAGACAGGACTAAACAATCTTCAAGTACCTTGAATTCAGGAAAACCACTAACATCTTTCCAATGTGGTGTCTTGGTGGACAATGACACAGCTCACAAGCCAGGACCATAACCACCCTCCTGCCAACTGGCAAAAAGCAGACAAGACTGAATCATCTTGAGCCAGCACGCGGTGCCCAGGGTTTTCTCTTACCTTGTGGAGTTTCTCCAGAAGTCTGAGAGCAGCTGTAATGTAGCTACTGAACAGAACTGGGATCAACAATGTCTTTCTTCCACTGAGAAGGTAAACCACAGCACCTTTGTAGAGGTCCACTAGCCTGAGGAAGTATCTTGGGCACACTTGAGACCACCAATTATCTAAAAAGTAGAGGAACATCAATACAAATCCTGAACCAAAGGCCAGAGAAACCCCTAAATGAGGAGTTACAGCTGAAAATAAGGGAACACACCTGAAGATTGATTAAAATAAACTTCCTTATTTCTGTCCTAACTGTAGCAACATGAAAGCAAGCAAATAGTCAGTTAGATACCAGAAATTGGAAAACTCTTTCCTTTCCACCCTCATACAACCAACCACCCCAGCCATTACTCAGCCCCAATCCCTGATCAGTGCCAGAGCCTGAATTCAAGGGGTTCCAACCTTCAGTTCAAGATACTGTTTCAAGTATCTTGCATTCAGGAGCTCAGTTTTATGGGCAAACTGTTCTCTCTCATGACTGATAAGAATGCAATTGCCTATGCAATTCTCTGTAGTAACATACACTTCTCTAGCAGATGTGAGAACATGTCTCCCTGCATATCTGCACCAAAGGTACGAACTCCCCCTCTTTAGAAAGGCTGATTTCTTTCTTGCCAAGGACAGGTAACCCTTACCTCTCCTCTGAAGGGGCACTGACTATTATTTCCTTTGCTAGAACCAATCCACCTGCAAAGAAGAAGCTGGAGCCTGGGATACCGTCATGTCAGCTGTTTGAAACAAACACCAATTCATCCTCTTATGCGTCAGCACAACCATAGATTCTGGTAGGCAAAAGTATGAGAATCCTTTACATTTATGTATGCTAACAATCACAGTGGACTACACTGAGTAGAAGAGGAAACTTAATTGCAAAGCCTCTTTCAATAAAATATATATATATATAATCACTAAACCTCAAAGTAAGTGTAATGGAGCAATATATTAGAAGACGGCTAAGTAACAGAAGAGCCGGGGTGCTCAGCTTGGTCACAAACCGACCGATAGGTTTTTCTGCAACTTACAGAGGACAAAGTAACATTATATCTAGTATGCTCCTCTATTTATCTTATACAGGAAGGATATTCTAACGCAGACAATAGCTGATTAAATTTAGAGAATATGATCATTTAATCTTCATGATAAATCTACTTTAACAGAGCCTCTGAATTGTAGGTAAACTAGAAAAGGTAAACTAGATTTACCTACCTCGTAAGTGTTCTTAGAAAATTCAGATTAAGAATTGTTTTAACTTAGAAGTAAAGTATTTTCCTCTCATTTATTATCCACACCACCGTAAACTTTATACATTTGTTATTGTAACTAACTTTCCATATCTTACCTGCATGACACATTCTTCATTTCCTCATAGGTCATGTTTAAAATTCAAATATTATGTTTATAATTCCTTTACATGTGAACATAGGTTTTCTGGGGGGAGGATTCCTTAAGTCCTTTTGGTTCCCAGCTGCTTTATAGAGGTGACTGCTTTATAACAACACTATATCACAAATAACACCCAATTATCATTGCAGCTGTTGTAACAGAATAGAAAAATCAAACCAACACAAAAACATGAGAAAAACTTAAAGGGAACACTCTGTGTCCCAGCTGGAGACTGAGAACAGTGTGCATTTTAAATGCCAGCCTCTTACCAAGAACTTTGCTGGGGTTGGTATCTAGGCGCAGAATAGCCATTGCTAGGGGAAGTGTTAATGTGATATAATACTTGGAGTCTTGGAATGGTGGGAATTCAGGGAGAATCAGATATATCCTCATTGCCTCCACATCTGGTGGTGAGCTAGACAGCTGAGGAATCAAAAAACTTTCAAAGCTCTTCAGTATCTACAGGAAAACAAGACAAAAGACAACAACTTACCCTTTGTGATCCAGAACCTACAATGCAAATGATGTGCAAAAACTGATGAAACAGAGCACACGCAGAATGGGTGGACGCAACAGCTTTTGCTGATGACCTTTTAGAGACACTCCATAGGACAGGACTAAACTCCAGTATTTCCCAAATGCATGAACATTTGGATAGGTTTTCCCAGGGCTGGCTAGAGGTCAGTTATCCCTCTTGTTAAGGTCACAACCCTGGTTTAAAAGTCAAACCCAGAGTAGAAAAAAAAAGCTGTAAAAATTATAGCTAAGAAACGGCAGCAGGACGTACACATTTTTATCCCATAGCTTGCGCTTCTGAAAGGAATCTTCCGAGCTAGAATAAATTATACAACTGTAAAGTGCTCAACTCCTGGCAGGCAACAAATGAGCACAGAGTCATTATTTATGAGTATAACATACACTGAATTAATTTCAGCAGCCAATTCAAGTATCAAATGCCATGAGATTAAACTTTTTTTAGAAACGACTCTTAGAGACACAATCCAAGCAGGTGAAAGTCAGCCCAGGTCAATGGAGAAGTATCCACTGATACCATAAAGGATCTGGCCTGCAGAGTTTCAATACAACCCTTCCCCAAAAAGCTGCTGTTACTTGTATGTAACAGAGGGACAAACCCTTTATTTCCCCTACGAGTACCCAAAATCCCAGAAGTGTAATACCTGGTCTAGGAGAATGGAGTGCTGAGAGTTCATCAGCTTCTCAAACAGCACCCTGGTGGAGTTCAGATCAATCCCTGGGATCTTTGGACTGGTTTTAAAATGTTCATCAATTCTTTAAAAAATAAAAAACAAAATCCCAGATAGGCATAAGTTTAAGGAAGAGACACCATTACCTGTGTATTGGCATGGTCTGACAGCAAGCAATGGATACATTCCCTCTAGAGAATTATCAGACTAGAAACAAAGTAGAAGTTGAAATCTTCACACTTCATCAGTGTCTTGATTTCCCCAGGACTCCTTTACTGACACAAGAGTCAGCCTAGACAGGCTGGAGTGCTTAAAAAACTATAAAGTATGTACACCCTATGTATCAGGGTCTCCAGTGTTGTCTTCATATATACTACTTTTATAGCAAAATCGGTATATCACACTCAGTAAGAAAGGGAATTGTCATGCATAAGATGACACGGACTGCTATAAAAGGGGAAATCAAATGAGAGTTTTCAAAAGAAAACAGGAAGATATTCAGAGTAACTTTTTGGCAATTCCTATCTCAAATTTTCTAAAACTAATCAACAACCCCAATCAAAATACAGCACAGCTGAGAAGAGTCTTCATACGGTCTTCAGTTGTAACAAACGTGCTGTCCTTTCTGCTGCACTTGAAAGGCTGTAATTTACTCAGGCTACCTGTGTAAGAGGGACAATGAAGGTAAGTCTGTGGAAGACAATGGTCTAACAGCCAGATGTAGCAACACTGTCTAGTCCAGCAGGTAAGCTACCTAGCTCAGTGTACAGAGCATGATCAGCACCTGTTAGCAGAGGCTTTCAGCACCATTGTCTGCAGTACAGCTGCACATAAAACCTTGCAGCTGCTAGTAAAAAAAGGTCATTGCTACAATTCCACTGACCTCAAGGATTTCCCAAGTCTGCCACGAATCATCTGAGACTGTGCTGTATTAGGCACTCTGAAGGAAAAGGTAGCTATTAAGATGGGGATATATTTGTCAGTTTGCTGGTGTGACTGTAATGACAAGAGAAGCTAAACATAGCCTACTATAGTAGAACAGCTATTTTTATAACTGGCTGAAAATAGCTCCTCAGAGTCACACTGTGGTACAGAGCACTTCAGACTGTGATGCGCAGAAGTAGAATTGGAGCGTGTCCACTCACACAGCCATGGAAAGGCTGCTTTTCCATCTAACCCTGTGTACCACAGTGCTGTATTGCAAGCAGGCCAATATGGCTTAGGATACCAGAGGGATATACTACGGTATATCTATCAAGTGCACCGTGACATACAGCTTCACATATAAAGGTACAATGGTTAAATATAACCTCATTTCAGTGCATGGTGGCTTCAAATTTTATCATTCATTTGGGCAAATATTTCCCATAGAAGTTAAGTCCTGCAGTAGCCAGGGCATCATTAAAGTGGAAGGAGAACTGAACTGGGATGATGAAATCATAAATTCCACTCATTTCCACATTCAAAGGAGATGGGGGAATATTTACAATGATTCAAAAACTTGGATACCTCAGTAAATATTTTAAACCAAGATGACCCAACTCTTCTGATGCAGTAACATACCGCCTTGACACAAGACTAGAAAAGAAACCATTAGACAAGTGGAAAATGCAAGAATAACAAACAAATTGTTTTCTTTTTCAAGTTGCTCTTGGAAAATATTACTCAAAGATTACTCAGCGTAACTAAGCTTTTCTTCACCTAGCTACAGGTCACATACTCATCACATCACCATAAAAAATTTCTTCTCCTCCTCATCTTATGCTGCTACCTCCCCAACAATTACAGACACAGCCAACACAAGCCTTCCCAACCCACAGCCTTTGACTCAGCTATGCATATTACATCCTTGTCACCACCTATTGCTGGTTACACCCATTTGAAATTCCTGCTTTTGCAAGCAGGAACACAAAACTTTCCACAACTGACGTCACCTAAAAGGAAAGTGCTTCCATGCTGCCCCAGATGTATTTTCCAAGAGCAGCCTGTGTTGACGTATATACCTCCGCTTGCACCAGCCCCCACCAGCTAGCTCAGCTGGGTAAGAGACTATGCAGATACCTGGCACCACTCATTTCCCTTAATGACATATTCCTGTTCCTCTCTTTTGAAGATGTTGACATGAGTTTCATAAGGCAAAATAACAGTTGTAACAATTCCAAGGAATCTGTGCCACTTACAGTACACTTACCATGCACTTTCTTAAACCATCTGCCTTCCTTACATAGCTCTGATCACTCAGCTCTTCAGTGTATGCTTTCTACTCCCATCTCCTGTCTGATCAGAAAAACCAAATCCCACTGCAGCAGGGAGTGAAGTAAAGGTATTCCAGACTACCTTAAGGGAAAGAGACAGTTCTATAATTTTGCCACTTACTTCTTCTCCAAGAAGCTTCCATTCCAGCAGGCAGCTGAGGACAGTATCTGAACAACATTACTGTTTGCAGCAGGAAGACAAAAGAAAACAGAGATGGAGGTTAGGAACAGACATTCCAGTAAATCTTTTCAGCTCTCTTCCCTTCCTTCTACGGAAAAACAAATGTCAGGATCACCCCTTAAGAGGCATAGGGGGTAAGTGGTTCATCCAGTTAACATCCCTCTTTGAAAGGAGGGATATTAGCAGTGCCCCCTTCCCACCTATTCTCCCTTCTTACGGCAGGTACACAGGGAAAGGAATTTAATCTGTCTGTCCACAGGTTCTTGCTGCTTTTCATGAACTCTAAGCACACAAGAAAGACGACTTTAAAATCCACTTCCCACCCACCATTTGCAAGGTTCTGAGGCAGCCTCAAATTCTTCTAGTTTTGCTCAGAAGCTCTAACCTGCAGCCTTGTGACTAACAACTGTCTTCCCCTTGGAAACGATCAAGAACCACACTTGAAAAGGCTGCTAAATTTCAAGTGAAAGCATGGCACGGAAGCCAACAAAATGATTTAAATAAGACTTTCAACAAAAGGCTTGTCCAGTGCCATAATACCTACTTGACAGAATTAGAACTGTTCTTTTCTAAAAGCTTTTGCCTCCAGACATCTATAGTTTCATCATTTATTAAACAGGTGTAACGTGTTTCATTTATGGTCCGGAAATCATCAGCAGGCAAGGAATTCTGTGAGAAGATATAGATTTCAGCAAATACAAGGCTTGTAACACAATTCCTTCTTATCTATAATCTCTCTGTTTTATATGTAACTGACAGCTTTCTTAGTGTGGTCTCTGAACAGGTTTGGTCAGGGAGTTGTGGCATCACTAAGAAGTCAAAAGAAATGGGAAAATATGACGGAAAAACAAAAACAAAAACCAGATCAAATACATTTTAAAATAAGAGGAAAGGAAAAAGAAAATAAAAATAATTTCCTTGAATGTACCAAAGCCCTCAAACACTGCCATATCTAACTACAGGGTTAGCACATTTGTTCCACACCTATTGCCATGCCTCAAAAGTGTATGTCAAACACTTCTTGAACAAAATAAGGCAGGAGCAGAAAAAACAATTCAGTACAATTCAGCCCACCCATCCAGCATATCTTGACAAGACCTCAGTGTATGTGGTCCACTGCCCTACACTCTAATTGCACAGATCCCAGTCCTTGAGCAGTAAATGCCTCACTTCCAAATGCAATGGAGACTGGACTCCACTCCTACTGTTCAAACTTAAATCAGTAACTTCCCAATGGCTCTTTGATGTGCCTCTAAAGGAAGGCAGCTTTCAGCCACTCTTAAAAAGCTGTAAATTCCTGTAACAGCCATCATTGTTGGTAAGGTTTATAAGGTAGAATGGACTCCAAAGCAACAGATCATTTTTGGGAGATATTGGCAAAAAAAGAGATGCTGGGACAGGGAAGCAGACTTGAGAAGATACTTAATTTGTTTTACCTCATATTCAGAGCAAAGCACAAATGTTTGGTCTCCTCCAGAGAAGATATGTTTAACAATGTGATATTTACAGGCATCTGTTGAAGAAAGATTAGAGGCTGATGAATGCAAGTTCCTACTGTGTCTTTTCCCCCACATTTGCACCGCCACTGTCTCAGGCTTTATACTATAAGGAGAATCTGGGCTGCTTGAAGGCCATGCTGAAATCAGCTGAAACTCAAACACTGTAGCACTTTCACAGGAAGATGGGTTTCTTTCGCAGCACAATGTCAAGGTATCTTTAGACAGCCATGGGTAAAATGAAATTATTTACATCCATTTGTGACTCCAAATCACGCTTAGTACGTACCAGGTTTCCCTGAGAGTTGCCCATTGTGAGCTGCCCAGTGACCCTTGACAGGAGAGGGACACTTAACATTGCAAGTGTGCCCCGTTCCCAGCTGGCCTCTTGTTCCACAGCCAAATGCATAGATCATTCCTGAAGAAGGCACAAAGGCTAAAGTGTGATGTCTGTAACAGAGACGGGTAAAAGTTGAGGCCTTGTTTAACAACTAAAAGAAAAAAACCAAACAAACAACACAGCCTAAAACTTATTCGCAGTTCCCATAGGCCAGAAGCTGGTGCAAAGCAGCACCTTCACACTAGCACCAATGCTCAGATTTTGCCACCTGATGGCATCAGTTTATGAGACGGAGCTCTTTAGGTGGAAGTGACAAAGAGCAGTTTGTGCCAGCACATGGCTGGTATCAGGCTCACAGATGGAATTAGCTTAGTCATTTGCTAAGCCTGTACATATCAAAAGGCAACAACATAGCACGAGCATTACTAACTCTTTTCATGAAAGAGAGTGAAAACTTGTGAGCAAAGAGGCTGCTACTCTAAAGTCTCTCTGAATTAAGATGAAAAGGTACTTTTTACCAGGTTACAGCACAGGGAACACCCCAAATCAAAAAACAACCTCATTCAGAGAGCCTTAAATTAGTTTTTAATTAACTTATTTTTGACACATAGCACACAGAAGCAAGACTATTCCCCTTATTTAATGTCAGCATTAAGCTCCAAAGAAAAATGCTGACTGCGCACAGGACTCACCTGCCACAAGCAATCTGGGATACTTCACTGCCCATTAGCTCAAGAACTCTTCGGGGGTTCACTTCATCATTCATGGAGTCATGTCCCAGTTGCCCACAGGAACCTGCACCGAACGTGAACACCCCTCCACTCTGTTAGCAAATCAAACAGCATATTCTCCATTTAGGAACCCTTAACCCAGCAGTATCTCTCTGACTCCAGTCTCAGTATGAGCCCAAGCTTATGCAGAGATTGCTGGAGATTTCCAAAGGATTCAGAAAAGAAACTTGGGTTCTGCTAATGCAGCCTCCAAAGAAGTCTTTAATAGATGGCAAGGTAGCTAACAGAATTATCTTTAGGTATGTCTACATTAGTCAACTCCCCCCCACCATCACCAGATGAGTCTGAAATCCCAACAAGACTAAATATGGCTGAGTAGCACCCACTTCCACAATGCTTCACACCCATCTCTATCAGCTGCTGATCAACAAGACTGGGACCTTTTCCTCTGAACATGAGCTTCTAGAGAACTAATCTACAATGGTGTCTTCCCCACAAGAATTCTAAAGCCAGCTGTTTATTTTACAGTGGAAAACACTGAGGCACCAAAAAAGAAAGCAACACCTAGGACAGGCAGAGGCAAGAACTTAACAGTGATCTCCTAAATCCTAGCCCTGTCCTCTGTCCACTAAACTATACACCACTTGGAAACAGCAGGTTTAGAACTGAAAACCTCTTGTAAATGCTGTGAGTTTCATTTAAACACCCATTTGCTTTGACTTGCATTTTATTCTGATGCACAATATCACTCTTTTTATCTTCAATAAAGATCATTTATTTTATATATTTTATATCATTGATTTTATCAACAAAATGTGATTTTCACCCTTTTCAATGTATGGTTATGAAACTTTTTTACCATTTTTTCGAGCAATTCACCTGAGTTTTACTGTTTATGACCACAGATTACCAACATCTTCATCTTCAAAAACAGCAATGAATCACGTTACCAACGAATCTCATAATATGTTATAATGACTGTACTTCCTATTTAGTTTCTTTTACTGGGGTCAGATGGAATATGACAATCTGTTCTTTTCTACCACTACCCGGTAAATTAAAGTGAAGCTATCAGACAGGTGCGGCAGCAGCAAGGTTCCCAGGTTAACATCTTTACCTTTGTCAGAACTGCTGTGTGTTCCTCTCCACAGCTGATGTAAACAACCATTTGAGACCGCAACAGCTTCACATGACAAGGAGATTCTCGGTCTGCATTGAAGACAAAATAAAGGAGCTCTTTCAAACACACAAACCTAAGTGCCTGAGAACACCACTGGCAGACTGAATTTCAGATGTGGTCTATGTGTGCAATAGAAGCTTTAACAACTGGGGAGGTGGAGGTGAACATGTCCTCGAGTACTTCACTGCTGCTTTCCCCCTTCAGTTACTAAAAGATTTGTCCTGGCTCAAAGCAAATTGTCCAGAGCAAGAATGCAAATATGTGGAATCTTGTATAAACTCATCAGGCACTTAGAGTTATGAGAGCAGCCACACTACACCCACCTTCAGCCTCATGCTCCATTCCAGACTCTTCACTGACGACTGCAAACATTTGTTTCCAAAAAGCTTGCTTAGACCTTTTCTATATAGAACAATCCTGACACATGGGAGACACTAGCACAACACACATGGCAAGCGGAATCTCAAGGTATATTTAAATGCCTAGCCTTCCTTCTGTCTTGAGCCTTTAAGAAAAAGATCCTCCTACTTGCAAAGGCCAACCATGAAGAGATGCTTTCCTCCTTACTATGACATTCTAATAATTAAAAATGGGTCTCCCAGGGATAAGCTAAGCATTTCAAGGAGCAGTAGGCACCTCAAAACAGTAGATATTAAGGGGAGCAGCTGCTTACTTCCTACCAGCAAAAAAAAAAAGTCAAGTTCCCACCTAGAGATGTTGTCCATTTTTTAAGACTTTCACCCAGGGACTTGACAAGTGCTTTGTTCTGGGTAGTGAAAGGAAAATGGCCGCATTTGCATGGATTCAGAAATAAGACTGCGTTGTTCATTTGCTTTGTTTTGTATTTTAGCACTCTGATCTTTATTTTGACAGGAATGACACTCATATCTACAGCATAATTGTTTAACAGGGCTGCAGAATATTCGTGTTTGTAGACTCTGCTATTCATGTTCACTAAATATAATTCACACTGTCTTACCGTGATTCATAAGTATCAGTTATTTACTACAGTCTCACATACTGAGGGGTAATCAGAGTATGAACCCTGGTCAACACAGCCCACAAGTAGATGCTTCTTAGATGTTTATTTAAGATTAGCACCATGTCAAAACAAGCATCTCACATACAAACTGCAGCTTTGTTGATATTAGAAGCAATTTTCTGCCAGTCTACAGATAGATATCTACAGATATCTGCAATTATCTTCCCATGGAAAGAACACGGCTGTTCTTTTCAGATCAGCTCTAGCTTACATAAAGCACAACAGAATAGACCTGGAGCATTTCTGAGAGAACACAATATATGTTACAAGTCTTAAACTAGTGCTTCACGTTTCTAAAAGTGTAAAGCAAGATGAAATGCTGCATACATCATACGAGTCTCCTTTGCTAAACTACAGGCTGGTTTTAAGTAATTGCTTTAAATACATTTCAGTTTGAAGGGTGGGTTGTGAAAATGCATCATCCAATTATAATTACACAAAATGTGAGGTAGCACTTTTCTCTTGCAACATACAGAGCTTATATGCTACTTCATTATGCAACTTAACATTTACAAATACATATACCTCATCTACTCAACCATGCAAAATAAATTAACCGTGTTGCGCTGGGTACCATATCGACACTCAGTAACTTGCCTAGATGCTTAAAGCTACTCAGCAATTACGCATAGACAATAAAGAGGTTAATTTGAAGCTCCAAAGAAAAGCTTTCATCCACTGGCTTTTGCAAAAATGAATGTGTTAACATTCACATAATAAGAATGTGTTAACAACAAGCAGAGGAGATCAAGGCTTTTCAGAGCAGTGGTAATATTACATCCAATCTTCAGCCTCCTTTACAAACCTACCTTCAAGTCTGCTGACAGTTAGACTTCGCTGAATGTGGCCACCTGAAAAAACTACCATTAGCCCAGCAGTTCTGAAAAATCCTTGCTCCACACCAACTTCAAACAAAACATGGACAAAGTATTCTTAAGATCAGGAAGAGAGAATATGAGCACTTCCTTATATGTCTGCAAAACACTCACATTTGAAATATCTTTCTTCTCGACCTTCCTCACTTCCGCTAACATCCACATGGGGAAAAAAAGTGTTTCTGTTACTACTATGTATGAAAAGCCTGAGGAGTCCAAAGACTGTTCCTCTACTCTCCCCTCCCAAGAGTAGTGGCTAAGGATTACATATCCACTCAGCAAAAATATGTTGTCAATGCAAAAAGAGACACTAGGCCAAAAAAGTCCATCCTTCTTTCAACTAGGAGCACAATTTTGGTACCTCGTTCATCACTTAGTCCCAGCTGTCCTGAGCTGTTCTTCCCCCAGCCAAACACAGCTCCTGAGAGAGACAGGGCAAAACTGTGGGCTCCGCCTGCAGCAACCTGAGCCAAAGGGATCCCATCAAGAGACTTGACACGTTGTGGACTGGCTTGGGAGGGACATTCTTTGCCCAAGCCCAGCTGACCATAGTTGTTCTGTCCCCATGTGAAGAACTGGCCATCTGAAACAAGGCAAGAAACAGAACGGCGAGTAAAATCTGGTAGATTTTCTATTGACTGGCTTTAACTATTGACTGGCTTTAACTATTGACTGGCTTTTCTAGCCAGTTAATCAAGATGAACAAGAATCAGTGCTCAGGGCTTTGCAAGCCTTATGATGGGAAGGGGGAAGATGGGCGAGGTAAAATTCAAGCAAGACATTCTTTGCTAAAATAAAAGCATTGCTTGAAGCCACCATGAAAATAAACAGACATGCAAAAAAGTGCAAAATACAGCATCAGACTGCTGTAACATAAATAGCATAATGAAGTCCACATTGCAAACAGAAAAGTAATAGCCAAGGATAATTTCAACACAAATTAATTACACACATTTTTCTACATCAAGATGAAAAGCTTTTAACTGTTCTGCCATTCACCAGTGAGACAGTGGGTGGCCTGTATATAATGCTTTCTTCTTTGGCAGTACTGGCAAAGCTCTTCTTCGATACTCATGATACCTGATCCATTTTATAGCCTCCCATTTGGCCTGAAAGCAGCTGGGACAGGGATGTCCTTTGTTTATTATGCAGCAATGTGCAATCTTGGACACTGTGCAAAATAACAGCACAGCTCTTGGTAAAAAATAACGAATGCTACAGTACCTGCTGCCAAAGCCAGGCAGTGCCAATTTCCACAGGAAACCTGCAGTATCGTCTGTTGGTTCAATTTCTTTATCAACCTAAAGACAATGACACTATCTTAGAATAAGCATCCACAAATACAGTGTAACCTTATGTCAAAGTTATTATTTCCATTCAGGTATTTGTTCTGCACAGACACATAACCTACGGTTTTAAGACTGAGGAACAAAGTCTTGAGGGTGATACAGATCTACACATAATAGATGCAAATCTGCAGAAACCTTTAGACACAACACACTGCCATGAAGCACAAAGGGTCCAGTCATCTTTAGTATGGTGATGAGACCCTTCATCTGTGAACTGCTTTGGATGGAGAATTCTTGGTGTCTGCCTCTGCCACCATCTACACGTCCTTGCACTTAGTGTTCTGACACAGGTAGAATACGTTAAATAAGTAAACGAAGAAAACTGAGCACCACCCTGAAGTTTCTGAGCATCATTCACTATACAGAACTACAGCAGGCTGGTTTAGTAGCTTTACTGCTAACAGGCAACACTGCAAGAAATTTCAGAGCTGAAGTGCCAGCTCACGCTGTCATATCTTTTCCCTTCCCCCTCCCCCCCCCCCCCCCCCCCCCCATTTCTTGAAATGTGGCTCCCATCTCAGAGGGACTTCCCAGGGACTGGAATAGAGATGGGTATCACACAGCATTTCTATTTTTGGGTCCTCCCTCTTTGCCCTGGACAAAACATTTTTCATTGAGGAAGCCAAGCACATTCTGATTTTCTTTTCCATGCCGCAAGCACCCATGGGCAGAAGGCCCATCCTTGAGGACTTGTCTGAGTCCCCACAGGGCTCAAGAAGCACCAGTAAAGTACAGAAAAGGAGGAGGAATCACCCTTTACATCCCTACTTAAGATAAACTCAATTACAGCCCTTCTGAGAGAAAGGAACGCTCCCACCGACTCCAGGCTGGAAGAGAAGCAACCCTTGATTCATCCCCTCCAAGAAGCTGCTTTAAGGAAATGTGAACCTGTTAAGAATTTACCTTGGTACCATCACTGCATCTTCTATGGTGGTGAGACCCAACTGCCCATCGCTGCCAGCACCCCAGGAGAAGAGCTGGCCCTGGTCACTGAGTGCCACACTGTGAGACTCTCCACAGGCCACATGCACGATGTGCTGCCCGGCCAGGGCTCCAATTTGCTCTGAGGAAAACAGAAAACATCTCCAGTTATGGGATTAATCTCACTGAGATCAGGTCTGGGCAAATCTGTATGCAAAGCCATTCGGATGGTGCACTGATCCTCAGTTTGGTTTTAAAACACTTCCTTCAAGAGGACAGCACCAGGTTTTACTAAAAAACATGTATCTGCTGAGCAATTTTGAAAGCCTAGTCTGCAAATCATAGGAGAAAGGCAGGTACATTCCCCCGGTCTACACATAGCCAGCCTCACAGAATCAGGGACCTATTGGGTTATTTATAAAATCTATGATTCTATTTAGAATCATGAAATCAGAGTGGTTCGGGTGGGAAGGGACCTTAAAGATCATCTAGTTCCAACCCCCAGACTTCCCAGCAATTAGGAACAATCAGACTTCCCATATTTGAGGTTTTTCCAGTTTTGATGTGGGGATTGGCCAAGACCCAGAAGTTGGCAGACCCTGTAAAACATTTTTGACCCTCCACGGTTCCCATGTGCAATGAAGACAAGTCATCCACAAAGCTAATCAACCCATCCACCCCTTGCTTTATTGCTTGATGCATGAAAGCATGCGTGTTACAACATCCCTGTACTGAGCTTGGAACAGGTTTGAACCTATAAACCTATTACTACCACTGTCAGATACTCATAAAAAAGTCCCATAAAAAGGAAACAAAGGGAAGGGAGGGGAAATTCCAGTCCTCTGGACGATCACCCACACTGACTTTATCTTTACATCATGTTAAGCAACTGAAGTAGGTTTGACAACCACATGTACAGAGTTTTTACAAATGGACATGAAAGTCTTGGTTTTCAATAAAACATTGGAAATACCACACACCTGATAGAAAAATTCTCCACAAGCCAAACAGAAGCAAAGTTGGTTTATTTTTTACTTTCCTGAATAAATACAAACATTTCAAGTGGATGAACAAAAATTTTACCCACCCTGTAAGCTACAAGACAGTGATCAGTTTTACTGAAGTCCCACTTGGCTGTGACCTGAGAGGGAAGAGTAGTTAACATGTCATTCTGTGAAAACACCCCCCCACATCAAGGGCATCCAGAAATCATTAACATGCTTAGCAGCAAAACCTGCATACCAATCAATCTAAATGTCTTAAATAAAAGGAAGGTACCCCTAAGAGGGGTTACCTTCTAAGTCTGGGAGTCAGAAAATGAGAAGGAGAAGAATCCCTGATGGACGTTATGGAACAGAAAGGAGACAATTATTTAAATATGTATTCTAACAGAGGAAAATGCTACCTGAACATGGCATTAATTATTTTGAGTGAAATGCCAACAGAGCTGCAGTTCAAAGTAATAAGCCCACAAACATCTAGGAGGGCTTAAGGAGTGGGCCTGCCTGCCATCTGGCCATCCTTTAGGCCTCCTACCATCCAATAATGCCTTTTGCCCTAAAGCTCTTTCCAGCAGGACTGATTTCACCCAGTCCCACTGGCAACCCTGTGCAAAGACACAGGTTTTGAGGGTAGTAATTCAATTTACACATGCAGTTTCCACGCTTGGGCCCATAAGCATCCAACTGCAGCACTGCTAGGCAGCCTGGTTTTGTTCATTTGCATATATAATGGAGGGAGCCTATTTTTATCTGCGAGCTCTAAATAACCAGCATCTGTATGGGCTGGTGAAGGTCAATCACAAACAACAGACAAGGTATCTCAACAGCACATGGCCATAATCTAGTCCTCTCAGTCAGCCAGCAAGATAAAAAATAGCCACTGCAATGTGCCCGACACATCACCTGAGTTCAGCCAAGTGTGCTTCTGCACTGCGACCTGAAGGTCCAAAACTAAACCTGCTGCTGGAGTGGAATAAAGGGATAAAGCCATCTTCATCTCCACAGGAAATCCCTGATTCATGAACCCATCACTTTGTTGTAAACTTGCTGATTGGGGTGCTCTGAGACTGGCTGCTATCCAGAGCACGTGAGCTCTGAAAACTGGTCACAAGCTCACTAGCCTGCCCTTCTTCAAAAGCTGGTCCTTCCACACCGCCAAGCACTCCAGAGGACAGCATGAGACTGACAAAATGACAAACATGGACAATATGGGAAGCTAGGGCATCCACAACAGAGACTGTGTTCTGCTACCTTCAGACATGACTGAGCTAATTTCTTCCCTGGGAAAGCATTATTTGCCACAATCAGTATACATGTCTCATTTGCTGTGGAAGGAGCTGTCCCTGAGCCATCTGAGCACCTTGGGGAGGTGACAGAAGACTCCAATGACCAAAAATCAGCACTAGGATCTGGAAGAGGTAGGACTCTGACCATAGCAGTACTGCAACTGGAAGAGCACCCTGCAGTATCAGGAGGCTGTGGCAAGGACTACATAGCAAGGACTTCACACACCAGGACACAGAGAGGACATCCAACAGATATAGAAATCCAGAGTGGTTGCTTCTGTCCCCAGAGACTCCATCTCAAGTTTAATCTGGCAATAAAAACCTGACCTTGCTCTATGCCATTCCAGGGGACTAATAAATACCAACTTGTTTTGAAAGGCTGCCCTGTGTTGCTGAAAGCCTTTAGTGACTGCACTGTTTGCCAAGAAGCAGAGTACAGCCTCACCTGAACTTGCTGGATGACCACAGATAGAAAAAACATGCCTGTCTTGGAGATGAAGATCTTTGCCTTTAAAAATGTACATGTATGACCCATCTCACTGCAGGATATGCCTAAGACACTGTCAATCACAGCTTGCCTGCAAAGTCATGAAGAAATGTAAACACCAAACAGTGTAATTTTCACATGCTCACACATATCTCTTTCCAGAGTGGGAAAACAACCAGCCTTCCCCTCAGGCACAGATTGTTCAGGCAGTCCAACAAGAGTCCCAGCTCACTGTCAAGCTTGCCAAGCCACCAAATGTACCATCTCCCTGCTAACTTAAGTAGTATTATCAAAAACAGCTGACAGTTACTTCTTTGTTAACCCACCCCTTCCTCACATCAAAATATGAGGTGTTTTAGTACTTGGCATACATTTGTTTAAATTTCCAGAGCATCACAACACCATTATTCATTCCATAGAAAGGATGTATCACTGGTACAAAGGGTGAAGTTAATTCTTAGTATTGTGTCTCCAGTAACTGATAAATAGAACCAGTCAAATGGAGCTTAATTGGCACAACTATATACAAAACTAAGCAGAACAAAACCCTGAAAGCAACACGAAGGGGCTGAAGGAGTTATGCAATAGAATGTTTCAATATGTCATAAAACTTTCAAAAACCAAATAAAACCCCAAGTTCCAAGAAGTACACATTGACCCAATCTGTTCTTTCTGGAGCCACCAGCTGTCTCAAAACAGCACTAATGCTCAGAAGTAATTTATCAGTTCTTCATATCTGGTGGAGTTCAATTTTCATTTCTCTCTTCTGTCCACTTTAACTCATGGATCTCAACACAAACAGACATACGAAGGTTTGACTTCTTTAGGTCTTAACCTTGTTAGATCTTTTCATAACATACACATTGGACCAAAAAATAAGGTCCGGGCAAAATGCTGTCAGGAGAGGCATACTCTGAATGGTGACAGGCCTGGTTTCCTGGACTGCTCTTGTGTTTTCTTGCCTATCTGTGCTTTGCAGGGATACTCCAGCAACAAAGTCAAGGACAAGAGCTGTATGTTTCTGTAACTGAGCTTTCTGACAGCTCATTTAGCCTCAAGGTTATGAAATGGCAGTAAAGCTGGGACAAGAATGAAAACCCCTGAGAAGCCCACCTTCAGTCCATAGTTTCACTGTTTATAAAAGAGAGCTTATGCTTTGCCCCCTGCAGTGTTGGAAAGCCATACAAGATCCTCAGTATCTGCAACTATTGGAAGCACACAGCACTCATTTATACTGCACTGATTAAAATGTACAGGCAATGAACGATTAATTAGAGCTCTCCTAGTAAATCTATCAGAGAGTTGGTACACCCTTTCTATGTATTGCTTCCAGCTGCTTGCAAGACAGGTTTTTGCTAGAGGATGTGGCAGAATCCTTCAGCCATATGTGTACCGGGACGTACACGAACAGCACCAGATGGCTTCTACTGTCTGAAAATGATGTACAGAAACTAAAAGCCCTGAGGTTATACCTTCAGTGGCAGAATCTGGATTTCTTCACTGGTGAGAAGAAGCTGTGGCTTGGAAGAATTTCAAGTGATTTCAGTCTTACCTGGACACCTGGCCAAAACTCCTCATAGTCTCCCCAGCTTGACAATTATCAACTCGAGCATTTGCTCATCTTGATAATTGCTGTCTGCTAGGAAAGACTCTGTAAGATACGTGTCTTACTAGCTTGCCCAGATAAGAAAGAGATGGTGGCTTAAACACTGGGGAGAAACAACCACAGGCAATAATTCCCTTGGGTTAAATGCTAGCAGATGGCAAGCCTGAGGACAGATGAGCCAGTTTCTTTGCACTGCGATGCTTGTTATTATAGTCCATACCTACACTGAGATACAGCATGCCTGAGAAACACCAATTTAATGCACAAGGCAGCTGGATGTGTAATCAGACATCAAAAGCAACCTAAACTTTACCCATATGGTCTTTCTGTTCTGAGTACTGAAAGCCTTAGAACAGGCAAGGATCCGAATTCTCTCCTTTAAGAGATGAATTATACCAACACATCAAACCACCTAACAAGGTGACACTAATAGCATTAGTGCTTCTGGAAGCCTGATCCAAGAGTCAAAAACTCCATGAAAAACCTGCTGCAACCTATAAGCAAATGAGAAAAACACAATGGCCCAAACTTACCAGTCACCAGCAATTAATTAAAGCACTTATAAAAAGCAAGTAATCAACAGCTGATCACCAAACTCCCTGACAAGATTTGTATACATTTAGCAGGGAACTTCAGCTGACTGCTGATTCCCCAGTCTCCATTGGCACATCCCAGAGATGTTTCTGCATATGGACATCCTGACTGTATTTCTAGGCTGTGATGAGCTTCATGAATCCAGTCCTAATGAAGTCAGCTGAGCATTAAAACATGTCTGATTTTTAATGAAACTAGAAAGAGAAAAAGAGAAAAACTAAAGTACAGGAACTGAAACTCTTGCAATCCAAAGTGCATTAAGTACACCCAAGACTCCTCCTCCCCTTATGAAGGTTTCTCCTTATTTTGACAACTTAACTTCAACAACGTCTTAGACTGGATATGAGGAAGAAATTCTTTACTGGAAGGGTGGTGAGGCACTGGAATGGGTTGCCCAGGGAAGCTGTGAATGCTCCATCGCTGGTGGTGTTCAAGGTTGGATTGGACGTAGCCTTGGGTGGCATGGTTTAGTGGGAGGTGTCCCTGCCCCTGGCAGGGGGGTTGGAACTAGATGATCTTCAGGTCCTTTCCAACCCTAACTATTCTATGATTCTATGATTCTATTCAGTGCTTTTACAGTATTAGTAGCACAAGTACACTCACCAACTTTTCCAGGAACCATCACCCCCAGTGGAAGTGTGATTCTGCCATTTGGAAACTGGTAAGTGGGGAAGGGAAAAATCAAGCTGTTTGTCAGGACCTTTTTGCCTCTTCCGCTCTCCTTTTAGTTTCCAAGAATAAGCCTCTAATTTTCCTCTGCACACTTTCAACTCCCAAGCACCTAGGCATCTTGTGCTCACAACTCCCACAGACAAGGCCTGGAGTCTGGGACTGTGAGGAAGAACTCAGACTCTGTAAACCACTTAAGCAAAATACAGATTTTCTGAAGCTTCAGGTGCTTTTAAAAACTTAAGCTAACCCAGCCAGCTAAAAATGCTACTGTGGCTTCACTCACACCATCTCTGCAGGCTGTGATTTGTCAGCAGCAACACTGGAGGAAGCCTCAGAGGGAGGAGGCGAGGGCTGAAGGACGGTTTCAGGAACACACCTTTGTAACTGCAGACAGTCTCGAGCATGGCCAGGAGTATGGTACACACAGCACATAGGCATGCACAGTCACCCTGCCCCACACTAGCCCTACAATTTTACCACCACTACCTTCTTCCTCCTTGCTGAGCCTCTCCAAGAAGGCATCCTATGCTTGTCGTGTCTTGCACTCAGGCTATGCGAGACTACTGTGCGCAAGTGTGGGTGACGCATCACGCTCTGCACCCGCACAACACAAGACTACAAGAGCAAACCCCATGGGAAGACCACATCGCCACTGTATGATACCTACCCTCCCTTTCTGGCTGCCATTCTCACCCTCTCTGTAGCAGCCCACCTTATTCTCAAACTTCCCTTAGTGTGGGGCAAAAAGTATGGAGCAAACAAAAGTTCACATCAGCACATAACCTCCTCTGACTTTCGACAACTGAAGTTTACTACATCCATCAAAGAGGCTGGGTTTTACAAGTCCAACTTGCAAATAATGAGGTCTTTCTTTTATGAACTGCTGCTACACTTGCAGCAGAAAACAGAGCAGTACCAAGAGCAGCCTGATTAGAGAGACAGGCAACTGAAGCTAAGGCTCTGACAATTTGTGTACAAAGGAGTCTCACTCGTGGCAGCCCCAGGCTTTGACAAAGTACCATGTGATTTTCAAAAGTACCTGGTGCATGTCTCACTCTGTTCCCATTTATTTCAATCCTGCACTGATTTGCATGGGAGCAGGACAAAGGCACACATTCCTGGAAAGCCACACCTGCACAGTGCAGACTCAGTACAGCACCCCTGCCTTCAATGACATCCCCATTAGGTTCACAAACACTCCTTGAATATATGTTACTGCAAAGCAGTGTGGTGACTGAGAAAGGGAGGTAATTAACACAGTCCTATTAAACATGCATAAAAGCTTACTGATTTTTTAATACTGTAAGATTTGACAGACATTCCGAGGAGAGCTGAGCATCTGTACATTCCTTTTTGGTGTGTTTATATAGATAGGCAGCTGCTTAAAAGCCAGGTCAGGTGTTAAGAGAGTGAGCATCTCTTCACAGATGCGCTGTAGGAACAGCTGTTTTCTGCCAGCAGCCTTAAGTGTCACAAATATTTCATTTCTGAGAATAAAAAAAAGTTTAATTGAGATCTTTGAGATAAATTCTTCTTTCCCATACAGCTTAAGGAAGAGTATCAGGCTGGTTTACATTGACCGAGTCAAAATCACCACATAGTTTACATCTTCTGGAATACTTGATGTCTATGAACAGAACAAGGAACAAGCATACACCATGAGCCACAATCAAACTCAGTCTTTCCATATGATAGTTCCACACTGAAAAACAAACCAACCCCTTTTTCAGAAAAGGTGTCATTGATCCTGGAGACCTTCAAGATCAAATCATACAAAATGCCTTACATTCGCCTTTACCAAAAACTCAGGCTTTGTTACCTCAACACACATTCCTGCGTTTTTTTAATACAGAGGAAACACAGGATATTAAGGCAAGTGAAAGACCACCTGGGCTGTTTTATTGGAAATGGGAGTAGAATTTTTGTAGTTGGAGGAGCGAGATTTCTTATTTCAGATGTCTATTCATAGACCTCCACCTATACAAAAACCCAGTAACTGCATATCATTATCCGTGGCTGTGTCACATAACACAACGTGAAGACAAGAACAATGAACTTACAGCATCAGCAGCCACCAAACTACTAAAATCTCTCCTAGAAGCTGAGATTCTCAGCCCTACTCAGGCATTCAGCTTAATGAAGTCACCACTTTTGTCCAGCACAGACAACCAGTCTGGGTATGAAAACGTCAGGGCATTATCACCGCCAGCTTCTTTCCTGCCTCTTCCTATACCTTACCACACATACACAGCTACCTACCTATTTCATCCTGAGCTCATCTTTCAGCTTCAGCATGGTTGAAGAAGAGGGGACAGTCATTAGTGCCACATACCATACGCACACTAGGGTTTCATGCTCCTTCCAAGCCAGGCATATGGACAACCTTTATTTCTGTTCCACCTTCAGAAAGCCTCCAAATAGTACACACAATACAGGAATAACAAACATGACCAAGATAAATGCAACTTCAGTTTGCTAAACTGCCCTACAAATTCCCAATTAAAGGGCAAAAAGCTGTCCATTCCTACTGCAGCTCTGCCTTTCGAGAAAAGAGACATTAAAATGGTCCGTCACGTCCTCAGTAAAATAGCCTGTACTGATTGTAAAAAACAGTATCTTGCTTTCCTGGACTCACTCTTCTTTTCACCCCTCAAAGTGAAATCAAAAGAGAAATCTGATGGTTGTAATAATAAATGTGGTTTTAGAGACAGCACTTCAGAGTTACATCTGAGAACACATTACAGCCATTTCAGGCTTAGACTATAAATTTCTTTACTGACAAGAAACCACATTTCTGCTGGTTTAAGGTTCTTCTCAAGAGCCTCACCTCTCTTCCGTTTATACTCTCCTAATCCTGTGGTCTCAGAGTATTGGTAGGAGTCAGTTATCATCATCCAGACCACACAAATTTTAAAACATCCCACTATAAACATCTGGCACATTCACAGCCCTCTGCAAATCAATTCAACACAACACATGCATATTTAAGACATCTAAGAGAAAGCACTTCCTTTGATTTTGCTTCTTGTTTGGCCATAAACATATTGTTTCTGAATTAAGTAATTTTTGAATCCAGCTTTCTCATTTTGAAACCTAAAATCATCCTGAGGCCCAAACTGCACCAGTTCAGCTGAGATGGACACACCATAACACAAGTCCATATTGCTGCAGTTACTAGTGAAGACATGACAACCCCATATAGCCTTGGTCAGATCTGGTGAGCAACCAAGAGACGGGTACAAATGAAGATACCCAACTCTGCAAAGGGGTGGCCAGTTCAATATAATAATCTGGCTCTTTTTACAAATAACATTTATGATAGGTGCTGAAACATCAATTGTGGCCTAATCCTTCCTTTATCGTTTTTCCATTTTGAAGTCAGCTACTGCAGGCCAGCGCGCCCCTCTGCCCCCACATGGCTCTATCCCTCCCTCACACTTGTTCCCAGGCACATCCTCCCAGGCTTTGGCAAGACCAATGCCTACAAACAGGGCTGCCATGCCTCTACTACATTTTTCATAGCATGCAGCTCTGCTTTAGGGTATAAAGTGTCAGAATGCAAAGCAGGACTTTCCCAGACCACAGCACTTGGAAAGGGTTGCAATAGCCACATACCTCAGCTCCATGCCCCAAGAGAAGGACAAAACCATCCCACAGCCTCTGTGAAAAGCCTGCTAGTGGGACCTCCTGGAGTTACTGGCGTTTGTTTAAGCTCCTTCTTCTTGTTTCTCCTTGTGCAAAGAGCAGGAGGGTAGGAGAACTAACCATTCTCCTGCCACTGTCTTCCCACCCATGAGAGGCACTCAGCCTCACTGATTCAATGCAGTAGCCATACCTCATCTGCAACGTGGTCACTTCCACAGCTGCATCCAACACAAGCCTTGCCACCACTCTCCTCCTGTGCAACCAGGGCCTCCTGGCTGACTTCTCACCCACCAGGAAGCTAAAAGAGGAAAATCTATACAGACTGTCCTTCCAAGCAGGTCGCACATCTTAATTCTCAGCTGTTACAGGGTTTATGATTAACAGGCATGCCACAGGGAGCACTAAGGTCTCTGTAACCCAGTGCAGAAGTGCAGGAGAAGAGGACTTATGTTTGAAAAGAAAGGCCACTGAGTTCAGAGAAATACAGGTGACCCAGATCATGCAGTGGCTTTTGTTCTGGTAGGGTTTTTTTCTGCTTTTTGAAAGAGATTGAACATGATGATATTTCTAGCCCTGCAGTGATGAGTAGGTAGGCTCCACAATTCACACAGAAGCAATGCTACCCTGCCATCTGCATCCAGAAAGGAAATATGGTGAAAAAACATGATTTTGTCTGCTGTATATTACCAGAGGAAAGGTTCAAGGAAAATTTGTCTCCAGACATTTTCCTGTAACTCTGAGACACTAATTACCAAAGCCTTCTCACTAGCAGAAGTTAAATGAAATCCAAATGACTTGCAGAGAATAAGCCTCTAGACCAAAAAAAAACAAGTTCCACGTCTCAGACTCAAGCACATTTTTTAAGCTTTTAAATGGCTAACCACCAGCTAGTTACTTCAGGCTCCTCTAATTCAGCCCAAATGCCAAAAGAGCCTTTACCTCAAGTACCCAGGCCTTTGTTCCCCAGCATATGCATGCACATTCAGATAGAACATGCTTATCTAGGAATCACCACAGAGAGTCAAGACCTCATGTCAGACCTGCAGAAAATCAAAGTGATTTCATGGCTGCAGAACTGGAAATATAGATGTAGCCGTGGAGAATAAATTTGTTTCCTAAAACCATTGTAGTACAAAATTATCACTTCTCATTAGAGACATAATGTATGTTAACACCTGATGCTGCTCAGGAAATTAATGCAAACTCAGACTGATTCTGCAGAACAGTGGGCTCAATACTTCAAAACTAAGAATGCCAAATTGCTTCTCCAAAGGCATTGTCAGAGACTCTGGGAACTCTGAGTACATTGACTTACTTAAGTAGTTACTCAGAGTACTTACTTAAGTAGTAACTACTTAAGACAGGTCAGACAGAATCTTTATTAACTATGGTCATGGTGAAAGAATACTGGGACAGCATTTCTCCCTCTGCATCCCTGCCAAGCGATTGCAGAGACACAAGCTGTATACTGTTTCAGGGAAGAAAAAAAAACCCAAAACATTTCAGTATTAACAAAGCCAGGCATCTATCCCTGAGAGGGATGAGCTCCTCAAGTAGCTTGCTAACCACAATTCAAATAAGGAACGAAACAGAAATGTAACAATGCGGGGAGATGCTCTAGGTGGAGCAGCACACCCAAGTATTTCCCTAGCTCAGAAGTGGGGAGCTAGAAACCATCACAAACTGTTCGCTTTTTATTCAAAACCAACATTATTTTAGTGAGGATAAACGTCTTAGACATCTTAAATATTCATTTTACCACTACAATGTAAAATCCAAGGAAAGGGCACTTCCAGAAAATAAACCTCTATTGACTCCTACTCTTTCAATGCAAACACTTGCCGAATGATTTCTGTTCTCAATAGTGGAGAGGCACAAGAATCACCTTGCAAACTACTATGTCTGCATTACACCCACAAGCTCAGCTGATGTGACAGTGAACACACCTTTTTAATTAACAAGTTCCTTTCATCTCAAAAGGAACTTGTCCTTCAAAGGGTCCTTCAAAAGGTGCCCTCTAAAGGACTCCTCCAAGAAAAACCACTGAAACAATTCTGCGCCACTGCTTGACATTTTTGTGAGTAGCATGAATGAGAAGCAAAATGGAATCCTCCTATTACAGATACGTGTAAGTGGGTAGCAGAACAATAGAAAAAAACTATGATTATTTGGAATACATAGTAAGGGAAAAAAGGGAGGCAGTCGTCACATAAATTCACTGCAAATAGAACAACTCTTCTCCCACTGGAAGACATTACCCTCAAGTTTTTCAAGGATAACAGGGTTAGATCCATTTTCAGTACATTGCAAAGTCCCAGAATTTTATTCAAAAGCAGACATGATCCTGGGAAATAACCATCTCCGATTAAACACCACAATCATACATTCTGAAAAACACTTAATTTTTTGGCATGCTGGCAGCATAAGACTCATGTACACACTCAGATAAGAAGTGTGACAGATAAAAGGGAGTTTCCTCTTGCAAGCACAGACCTGTGCTCCACCCCTCAGAAGTCACCTAGCCTTCAAAAGGTTTAAGACCCCCTGCATATTTGCACGTCTTGATGTTACTCTCGAGCAGGACCAAGCCACTCCGCCGATAAGCATGCCTGGAGGGAACAATCAGTACTGTCAGCCCCTGGCATCTCCTGCTGCAGGAGCCTGTGCTGCAGCAGGAGACGTGGCTCACTTCCAGATGGAGAGATGCAGTTGCAAGACGCACAGCTCCAGGCATTTACTCCATTCTCTACCTCAGACACCTCATGAT
This sequence comes from Ara ararauna, assembly GCA_028858755.1. Classification (NCBI taxonomy): domain Eukaryota; kingdom Metazoa; phylum Chordata; class Aves; order Psittaciformes; family Psittacidae; genus Ara; species Ara ararauna. The sequence continues at coordinate 50,320,083 of CM054376.1, read as the reverse complement.
AATCATCTGTAATTTTCAACAACACAAGCCCCTGTGCCCCACACATGTATCTCCGCTTCCTGTCAGACATAGTTTCATTCATAGGTCCACAACTAATGGAAAATAGAAAATATTATGTTTGATGTGCATTTCTACATAGAAGGCGCATAAGGTCATCTTTATTCCGTACAGGGGAAGTGGAGGTGAAAGAGGGCTTCATTCTTCTTGTTCCTATTTACAAAGGCAAACTAAGAAATTCAGTTCCCATTGCCACAAGCCAAAGCAGACCCACACAAAGTAGTGTGTGGAACACAACTCTCCCCCAGTTTACTGTTAGCATAAAGACTGCTGTGACTGTTCATCATGAGTTCAAAAGTGAAGCTGTGGCTTGCTTTATAGCACACCTCTCCCACCTGCCCCAGCCAGCAGAAGCCCCATTGCAGGCACGGCCAGTATTGCTTTGTCAGCAGAGAAACAGTTTCTCAAGGATGGTCACAGGCTCCTCAGAGAGCAGCACTGCAGAACCTTTTTCCAGAGCAAATGAAACCCACAGGACAACTAGGAGCTGGTGTCACATCTTAGTGACAGTCCCTTAATTTAAGGGGTAGCAGTAGGACACCCGAGATCAAACTCAAAGAACATTTTACTTCTATTTCCAAATCTCAGGCTGCCCCTCTTCTACAGGCCTAGTTGAAGGCAGGACTGCCTACTTGCTAGAGGTCTCCACTCCAGCATTCAGGATTCATGAGATACATTTCCAGCTCTGATCTACTCACTGTGAAGCCTCTATTTTCATTATCATCTTATGCTTAGTTTATTTTATTGGCAAAAAGCAGGCTACCCCAAAGATGTTTCTCAGAGTACGCGTCTTTACAACACTTGGAACAGCACTGAATTTCTGGGGCCTCTGCACTAGAGTCATGCAGCTAGTTAGGTGATTTGCCAGATGAAGTATCCTCATCAGATTGGGCACAATATTCTCAGGCTTAGCTTCCTTTTCCTAAGCATATCATTTATTCCAGAGCCTAAATTTACAAGTCCTCAGAAGATGAACAGTGGTTGTGCACAAAGAGGATGTAAGCACTCTTGCTAATCCCAGCCTCTTTTAGTAATTGTCTATAAACCCCTTGTAGGAAAAGCAAGAGAGGCCAGATTCAAGATCAGCTCCTAATCCAACATCATGAACACCCAGCATCCAACATCTACCACCTCATTTTTGAGACTGAGAGGAACACAGAAGATGCACTGACAGAAAAAAGGAGGAATGGAATCAGGTCAGGTTTGCACATAGTACATGGAGAACTGTGGGTATTTCGTACACAGCTCGTACCTCCATCGTGCCATAATGGGGTACATTGCGGAAGCCCCAAAGCCTTACAGAGGGTATCCTGCAGTTTGACAAAAATGTCTTATGCTCTCATTACCCACAGATGGATATTTATTATATTATGGAAACAGAAATACATGTATCTTTATCACATGCCAAAACCAAGAAGTTAATGGAAGGTAAGGGAAGTTAATGAATCAGAAGGCAAACATTCAAAAGAAAGTCCGTAAGAAAGGCTTCAGGGATTCTCAAAATACACAATTAAACTGCTCATTCACCCTGTGAAGGAGAAGCATCAGCTCCCTGTGGTTCTGCACACACAGGTTCTGCCCACTGGAATACAATAAAGAAAACACAATTTGAGTCTGGGGAACACAAGGTTACAATGACCTTCTTGTAGATTAAGAAAGCATGAGGGGTGAAGGCACAAGTCGATAAAAGATTTCCATGAGAGGAAACAAAATTTATAAACCCTCTTGGCTAAAACCAGGTTTGTTCTCCACAACTGTACTGAAGGCAGATCTCTTCTCTTTGATGTAAATGACAAAATTCCCAGCAATAACTGAACAAGAGTAGGCATAAGGATGCAGTGCAATTGCAAAGACAAAGCAAAGACATTTGTGACTCATGGCCTTCTCTTCTCTTTTATAAAAGGGCAACACAATGCCAAACAACACAGTCTGCCCTGAGACCATCTGCACTCACCTCTGTTTTGATGCATTTCCCAGACACTGAGGAGACCTGTCTTCCCACCCATACTGCTGAGCTTTAGCTTTCCAGAGCCAGCAAATATTATTCAGCATCATTGCTGTGTTATTACACATGACCTTCATCTCTGTTAGCTCATTCACAGCAATCAACAACAAAGCAGCTTCCATAATCTTCTCAGCCCACCAGCCTAGAGACAGTTTGAAGTGCATATAAAAAGCACATTTACCTGGCTTGCTTCCTTCACAGTCATGCCCCAGCTGGCCTTTTGTGTTCAAGCCACAAGTATACACTTCCCCATCTTCCAGCAGGAACACGGAGTGGTTTCCTCCACATGCCACCTCCTTGACATTTCTGTCATGAATGAATCCGTACACCTGTGGTTCAGGAATGATGACCTGGAGGTTGCTACCTATCCCAGGTTGTCCAAAAGATGAGTAACCCCAGCATAGCATTTTCTCTCTTTTCAAGAAGTCATGTATCCTTCCTGGGAAAGAGAAACAGGAGGAGTGTGAGTGAAGCAAGTACTCAACAAGTGATTCTACAGAGATAAGCTGCTCAAAGCAGGAGGTGGAAACAATACAAACACGCATTTCCTGCATGACTGCCAGGCTTCTGGACTGCTAGTAAAAACGCATTTCCATTGTTACCCAGACAAAGAAAGAGGAATCAAGACAGCTCAGGTACTAAGTCAGCACCTTCTTGACCTGGCCATCTCCATCTAGCAGTAGTAGTGTTCTGAAACACAGCAGACCCGAGCTTTTATTTCAGTCAAACCCACTGCAATGCTTTTTAGACTCACAGGTCCAAACCTGAACTTTTGGAGTTACAGAGTTATATCTGGGACCACTGCTTAAAGAAATCTTTAAAAATTATCTCAAAAGTGGTCAAACTAGTCCTGAACAGACAGACATGGGTATTTGTGGTACACTGGCCAATGCAGAACTGTTATTTCTGATAAACCCAGATTAAAAAGTATTCTGCTCAACTGAACATATTCTTGCAACCTAAATATGTGCATGTACACATCCTCCCCCCAAGCTGCAGCAAGAATTCCCCAAGAAGCAGCAGTTCACACGGAGCAGCACACTGACAGCTTGGCCCAAACAGCTATGGACAGATAATGTTAATGCAACTTGCCAGCAGTCAGGTGTTATATTTTATGCTGCGCTCAGTGGAAGTCAGAGATTTTACAGACACAAGTAACATGGGAAGGGAAGGGCCATAGCAATATAAAACGGTCAACGAATAATTCAGCCTGAACTTGATAGTGACAACAGGATGCTAATACGTAAAAGCTGGTGGAAGGGAAAGAGCTCTCATTCCAGAAGAAGCATGTGAAAGATTTTGGTAATGCTCCCTCACCACTCCTAATCTCAATAGGCTTGGGTTATTTGTTAAACATGATACACAATGAGACACTGAGAACTCTTCTGCTTGAGCCAGAAATCAATTAAGGCTTTTTTGTAAAGGGAAGAAGAAAGAAGAAAATAAAAGATCTGAGACATCAAGTCTTATGGCTCACCATGCCAAGTTTCAAACTAAGGCCATCTACAGAAGCAGCATTTACTATCTTAGCACAGGATCAAAAAGAAAAGGTAACCCCTGAAGTGCCGAAGATTCAAGGAAACCAGATTTCTTCTCCCACTTTGAGCAGATAAGAAACACGTGTGCTCAGGTCATTTCCAAAGCCTGGTGCTAATTCAAGCTCTAGGTATTAACAATATAGCCTTTCCTAATCTAAGCAATGAGCATTCATCTCTTACCCTGCTACCCTGGCTTGTCAGGCAGGTGAGAGGCAGGAATGAGCTGGATGGGGGAGGAAGAGGACTGGATTTTCCAGTTGTACTGCACCAGTGGTGCAGTTTCCTACCACAAACCACTGTTATTAGGTTCTTTAAAGCATGCTATGAATCCCATTTATCTCTAACAGCCTTTGCTCCTTTATAGCATAATTCATTTCATTCACATCCACAGATGTGCTTATCACCAGCCAGCTTCGAAGCACCCAGAGGAAAAAGCAGGTTACAAAGCTCTGTCTAGTTACATCAGTCATTGCGTACACTCTGTACTTGGTTGCCCTCAGCAAGAAAGTCTGATGGAAGATACCCTCTACACTGGCTACACCATTTCCTACACTAAGAACAGGAATGCCACTGGACACAGTAAAATTGCGAGCGTGTGCTTTAAATGACACAACTGCTATATTTATAGTGAACTTCATGTTCTGTCTTAAAAAAAAAAAAAAATAAAAGCTTAAGCAATACCCTGAAGGTGGCAACACTAAGGCCGCTTCAGAACTGGCATCTGAAACAGCAGAAATCTGGGACTATCATTTTTCTCAGCCTGGGGAATTACTCTGTCATAAAGATATAAGCAGCACAACAGCAGCAAACCTGAAGATCAAAGATCACATTCCCTGCTACTATAACTGGATGTTGCCTCTGAGCTGAAAAGATGTCACCCCTATGCAACCTGAACTACAGTGATATTGTACAATATGAGCTAAATATTAATTTGGGATATCTTTCTAAAAGGGTTCCTGGGCAGTCTGCTCCCCATAGACTGCAGTCATTTTTCCTAGTGCTAATTTCATTTAAAATGCTAAAAATACTTTAATTACTTTCCTTGTGTTCATATTCTACAAAAAGTTGATGTAATGGGCAGAGGGATGTGATGCGATTGGTAAGGGATGGGTTTTCCTCCAGCTAAGACACTACTTAAAACAGGAAGAGTTCAAACTCCCAGTAATTCATATGCATACCAAGGTGATATTCCAGAGGAGTTCAACCCTCATTCATGCTAATGGCCAGGCTTACTGAAGTACCCTGAACTTTAACAATCCCTATGGCCGACAACAAGGCGTGGCAGACCCTTTAGAAAACCAGCTCTTAACTACCATTTTTTCAAGCTATCCATTGAATCCCACCCCACATCCTCCAAATGTTCTGCTGATAAATCCCTGTGCAGCTCTATTCCAAGGGGACAGAGCAGAATTTACCACTCAAGAACAAAAACCAGCACCGCCACCTCCCATTTCAGTGTATGGGCACAGCTAAATATTTTCCAGTGGGCTGGTGAGCCACATTTTTAATTTACTTCTTTTGAAGACACAGCACATTTTTAAACCCACAACTGCTTTAATATTTTTCTCCTTCCCCCAGAAAAGCTGCTGCAAGTCTTAATATATGTGTTCAAATAGGAGCTGTGTCCTGAAAGACGACAAGGCTTCAAATGACGACTTCACACTCTGTTTCCAATCTGGCAAGGCAATCACTCTTCTTTGACATTAGCAGAGGACGTAAAAATTCATGTTACACTGAAAACAACCTCTATGAGCTGCATACCCTCTTCATACTAAAACAACTATATAAAAAGGTTTCTGGTGTGCAAGCATTAACACTTATACGTACTTGCACACTCATATATAAAATATAGGTAAGGTATATTATATCCACTTATCTGAATATTTTAAGAGGGGCTAATTATTCCTAACGCTCAGCTCAATACACCTTAAAAAGTTGAATTTTTATCTTCAGAAGACAAACCCTTAAGGAAGGTGGGGTTTTTCTAATGCATCGGTGCATTCAAGTTCTCAGGCCCTTTTAAAAACTGGATTGCAAAAAGCGCAAGAGCTGCAGTACTCAACCACATCACCTATTCTGTGTTCTTCACAGATCACAACACAGCCAGCTTGGTATTCAGGTTTTAGAGATAAGAACAGATGCAATGCAGGAAAGCTGACCATTTGCAGAGACTCCACATATATAGCAAAACAAAAAAAAAGGGGCGAGGGGGGGGAGTAGAACCCAACAACCTGAAACCCTGACATTCCAGGAATAATTCGCCATCAAATCAGTGAAGCATGTACACAGCACAGCTAGAGACAGGAAAATCTCACACTGTGGGGAATATTTTGAGGGACTCCACTGTGGGTAGAAGATCTGCTATAATAAGGCTCAGCTAACACACTAAGAATATATCCTTTGGCGAGAAAATAACCCTGGTGGTTTGGGTAAAATAAAACATGTAAGATCGTGACAGAATGTGTTTTATTTCACCTTCATTTTTTTTGCCTTTCTTTCTTTTTAACAGCTATCACGACATACACGGTCTCTTCACAGGATTATACAAACATTCTAAAGCCATTGCTGTGACCGAAGCAGCACCCTTTCTCGGAAAGTTAGTTAAGTAAATATTGTGCTTTCAATAAGCAACACTCAAGACAGAATACTCTTTAAACAAAGAGATCTGCCAACTGGCAGGGCATGAATAAACAAGATCTTCCTTCTCTGCTGTTGTTTGTGAGGTTTCAGCTCGCTAATGTGCTTCTTCTATCAGCACTGCCCAATAATGAAGGAATTTACTGTTTCTTTCTGCCACTAAGCCTCCAAGCCCACTTTCGTCTTCCTTTTGCCTCCGTTTTATTCCAACTCAACGTCCAGTGTAGACCAGGCTACAGAGCAAGAGAAAGCAAAGCGTAACAGCGAATGAGTTCCAGCAGGAACAGAGCACTTCCATTGCACAACCACAGACCCTCAGCTAGAGGTGTCCTGGAGAAAACACTTGAAAATAAGATGACTGAAACCAGACAAGACCCGCACCATCTCTCCATCTTGCAACTCTAGCAAGAACACCTCCCTGTGTCCACCCCACACGCTCCTGCTCTTGCCGCTGCCGCGGCTGCCCATCCCCACACCGGTGATTTCGGCAGGCTCTGCGGAACCCAGCGGCGGGCATGGCAATTCCCCGGGGACATGGGCGACAGCACCGGTCTCCGACCCCTCCAGCATCGGCCCCCGGCCCCCGATGGCTCCGGTGGCGGCCCCACCGCTGTCCTCGGCTCCGGCACCGGCCCAGGGAGGCCCTGCCCAGGGACGCGCGTCCTGCGCCGGCAGGGTGGCGAGCTGGGGGGCCGCGGAGCTCCACCGCGCCGCTCCGCGAACCGCCGCAACCCAATCTCCCCACCACACCGCCTCGGTACCAGGGCCGACAGCAGCCCCACCGGCGGCCACGCCGCGGACCTGGGCTTTGCCTCCCGCGGCACTCGCTGGGCCAGGCCTGACCAGCGCAGCGGATCCGGCGTCGGGCGCACCCCGGCTGGGCTGTGGCAGCGCCGAGCAGGGTGCGCGGGACAAGCAGCTGCCATCGGTCCCACACCCCAACCCCGCGTTCCCCGGCCTCGCTCCTCACCTGCCCCCAGCCCCGCCGCTGCCGCCGCAGCACCGAGGAAGTCCAACCCCGCAGCAGCGCCGCCGCCTCCCCGGAGTGACGGCTCAAAGCTGCCAATGGGAAGCGCCGGGCGGCCCCCGAGGGCGAATCGGCGGCGGGCGCTGCGCCTCGCCTCGCCCCGCCCCGCCGCTGTCAGTCGGTGAGTCCTGGCCGGCAGCGGCTTGTGTCGCTCTCCGCTGGGTCAGCGGGGCCAGGCTCGGCTGCCGGTGCTAAGGGACTGCTGCCTCCTCGCCGCGGAGGGGGCGTTGCGTGCATGTTGCCCCGTTCCCTGGGCAGGTCTGCTCGGGATCTCCTCTCCCTGAGGAGATCCCTGAGGCCAAGGCGCTGCTGGGGGCCCGCCTGCCGCCAGCGGAACGCCGCGGGAGCCGAGGGACAGCGCTGGCAGAGGGCGAGCACCGTGGATAGTGGGCTCACGCAAACCAAGGCCGAGAGTCGTGGCCCCGCGGGGAGCTGGCGAAGCTTACAGGCCAAGCAAAGCAGGCCGAGAGCATAGACTGTAGAAACCAATGGGCAAAGTGCAAGTATCATCGAATTTAAGCTATTCTAAATGAAGGCGTCAAGGGAAAGACAGTTTTCCACTGCTTAAAAAAGGCTCTCTTGGTTTTATTAAGCAAGAAATATCACTAACTAATACTAATAGCAGTTCACCCTCTGCCTTTTTTCACCTCGCATTTTACGCGGCCTCTGGGCACCTGGCAGGCTTGTTTGTATAGGAACTGGTACATCTTATACAAAGTTTCAACCTCAGGAAAATATTTGTGGTTAAAGTGTAAATCTTTGCTGGGAGAAAGAGAAGGGGGGGGGGGGGGAAAGAAGTGAATGAGCGAGCAATTATATAGCTCCCAAGTACTCATTTTCTGATTTTAATGCCATCCATAGAAAAAGACACTGCAAGAGCAATGAACACACTGGATCCCACTTGGGCCACCGAAACGCCAGCCAGCATTGGCACCAACCCAGGCAGTATTTGAGCAAACCACACAGAGGTGTTTGCAAGGGCTCAGGGGGAGGAAAGAGGTCCCTAAAGCAAGTCCAGCACCCAGAGTACTCATCTCCCGTACTCTGCGCCTCTGGTAGTTGGCAGAGTTTGTGTACGCAGCATGCAATGTGTCACGTATCAGGTAATTCACCTGCATTTGCATGGATTGTGCTTGTTTAGCACAAAAAGAGCTACTCTGCGGTGTAAAATTACACTAATAATAGCTGTGGCATAATAGCATTTACCTAACCAGTGTGACAAGCAGCTTCGAGAATAACTAAAAGTGTAGAGGAAAAAATACTTCGTTTGTTTTTTGGTTTGGTTTATTTATTTCATCATCTGGAGACCTTTGTAAAATTGTCAACAGAGGCTGGTTTCCTCTGTTTGTTTCTGATTGAGTACTCAAGGACGGGAAGGTGCACACAAAAAAGCAGGGAGGGGAAAGCAGATGAGGGAGCAAGAAGTCTCTTGCTTAAACCAATTTTTAACTGGCCACATTTCAGCTTCGAGAAGGACTTTCAAGGCTGTTCCTTCGTAAAGATACATTTCTAAATGAAGACACCAAAATGAAGCTATTGTGCGCCCCTGCAAGCTGCTGTGCACAGCTCCCTCTGGAGGCCTCTACCACTGAGGAATTTCTTCATTTTGGAGGCCTCTATCACTGAAGATTTCTTCGTTTCAACACACCATGAGTTTTTCTCACCTGGAGCCAGTCAGGTGGCATCAGGCTGGAGTCCACATCTCCCCACTGGCTAAGGGTTGCCCTAGGCAGGCCCATGGTAAGGCTGAAACTTCTCCAGAAGAATGTGTTTCTCACCATTTCCTTGGTGGGTTAGGTCATCCAGAGACCAGGTCTGAATATATCCCAAGACGCCAGAATCTGCAGGTCATCCTGATTTCCAAAGCACCTCTCTTCTTCCCTCAACCAGCTGAACAGCAGCCCACTGTCAAGAACCACATGGGCAAGCACGTGGTGAGCTCTTCTGAATGTTGCAATAACACAAGTTACTACTCACTAGAGTTATCTCCACAAAGGAAGACAGGGTGGCAGCTTCCACCTGCCCTGTGAATTTTCTTCTGGTAGGTGTTTTCCTCCAGAGCCCTTCACCAAGTGTCATTGGTAGCCCTCTGCTCCCATGAGCCATAGCACAGACCTCCTAACAGGGCTGTACAGAGGTAACGATGCTTTATGCCTTGTCAGTCCTGCTTGCTGTCAGAGCTTTTCACCATGGTCACCCCAGATCCATCCTGGTCACATGAGCTGCTCCATCAGGCTCTTGCACTTTTCTACAGGTGATGATCTGATCAGACAAGCGGTCTAAAAAAACATTCCTGCAGCAGGTTCAATATACTTTGAAATAAAAGCAGGGCCTATTTGAGGGCAAATTAAAAATAGCCTTGAAAGTTACACTGGGCTTTAATCTCCCATGTGATGTTGCATCATACTGATGAGAAGGAAATTCCTCCATGCGCTAAATAAACCTATTATCACTTAATCTCTAGTGGGTTGAAATACAAACAGAATACAACTTCCGTGCACTTGCACAGCACAGAAGATCACTCTGGATTTCTAAGCCCTAAGAGAGGCTTAGAAAAACATAAAAAAGGAAATCAGGAGCAGGCTGGTGAAGCTAAGCTGCCATTACAGAAAGCTGTGGTGGTGTGGCATCAGCCAGGTGTTGGATGGAGACCCAGCAGCTCAATGGAGACAACAGCTTGGGCCTCTGCCAGTTCCTTCTTCCCACAGAAATACTCCTGCAGCAGGGTGGTGCCTTTCCTAGAAGATGCAAACATCCCTGTGGTGTCCTGTCTACCACAGGCTGGCAAGGCAGACAAGGGGTAGCTCTGCATGGGCCACCACCCCTCACTCGCCTTGGCTGGCAAATGGCATCCTCCAAGGCACTAGTTCCCTTCTCTTTCATCACCATCGCCATGCCACCTGCTTCCCCAGTGCTTGAGGTGAGTGCTTCACTACACTGTAACCTAAAAGGAAGCTTTCTTTTTCTTAATATGTGACAATGCCCTTTTAATTGAGCTGGAAACACTATCCTAACAGTCATTTCCAAAAAAGGCTTATATAATCTACCGGCATTTCAAAGAGGCAGCCTCCGTGGTCGAAGAACATCTGCATGTGATACCCAACACAAAGTCAAGACAGAAGAGAAGATAAAAATTGCTATCTTTTTCTCATTTTCCATTTTTACATTAACCTAAAGCATATTCTGCACCAAATGTGGAAGAGCTTGACTTGTTCAGCCTATGCAATGCATCTATTTGAAATACACTTGCATCAGCCTTTGACTCCTCTTGTGAATGGCTTCTTCTTATCAATGAAGATAGAAAACAGATATGCTGTCATGCATAAGCAGCTGCCTAACTAAAGCAGAACACAACTACAGGTGTAGAAATTTAATCAATTGTCATTTAATTCACACAGTAAGTCATCTTCATATATATGTCCACCAAAATATTTAACACACCAAAGGCAAGAAAGACTACTGAAAAATGATTGCCACGTTCTCTCTATATATATTTACACAAATAAAAATACACAGAAAAATACATCTCCTGCCTTGCATCCTGCCCCACATTGTCAATGTCACAGAATCATAGAACTGCTAGGGTTGAAAAGGACCTTAAGACCATCTAATTCCAACCCCCTGCCAGTGCTATGCATCGTTTTAACAAGGAACTTCCATCAGCCCTACAAGCCTCATGTCCACAGGGTTCTGCAGACAAAGCTGTTGTGCAAGCCTAAAATTTTAATTAACAAACATCTCCTTAGAAGATATAAAGAAATATGACAAATATCAAAGTGCTATCACACTAAATAACAAGTCCATTAATGCTTTACAAATACAGCTTTTGACAAAGTCTAGGAACAATCAGTCCTCATCCTAAGAACTTCTTCCAAACAAGTCAAAGGCCATATCCAGGTGCTGCTCCTTCAATTCACTGTTTACAGGAACACCTCTTCCCAGCATTATTTTCTCCCCAAGAGAATCCTTCACTAATACAGATTAAAACTTTAGCCTAGCTTCCTCTTGCAATGACAATTACTTAGCATGTACTGGCTGTATGTTTGGTAATGTATAAACCACAGAATCCCTGCTCCTCTAAGTTTACCAATGAAAGAAGACCAGCGCAGTGCAAACAGGATGCATGTATATGTAAATATATGTGGTTATCAGCTTGGTTCCTGGAAGCATGTTAAATAGGATTCTTCTTTCCTAACTTTATGATCTAATAATCAAGTATCTGGTCTAAGCTCATTTTTGTAATCAATACAAAATCTCAGTGAATATATGCACCCAAGTGCAGTAAAAATAAGACAGGGTAGAAACCAGTAAATTGGGATTTTTAAGAGAAAAATATGACAAGTGAAACAAAGACTTGTTTTCTTATTTTTGCTTTAAAGCACTCCTGACCAAGAGTTAGGACATGCCAAAACCTTCATTATGTTCTATGGCATAGAGCAACTTCTTCTTGAGTATTCTTTTATTGCTGTATCTGGGAAGGAACAAAATGTGGTGGCAGGTATTGGCAGCAAGATGGAGCTCATCTGGATTTTGTACTTGAGGATCTACAATACGAAAATTAAAATGTTCCAGTCCATACACAGGGATTCGATCAGATCCTGACAAAAAAACTGAAGGAAGGGGAAAAACAAAAACAAGTTAGCAAATTAAAAACAGAACAGAACAACCCCCACCAAGATAATGTTATCATAGGATGAAAATCATGAGGGAAAATTACTGTTAAAATATGGCTATTTCCACAAGCTAATTATCTGCTTTGCTGAATTTGTACCTCTTGCAAATTAATAGTAATTACAAGCCTTCTTCTACTTACATAGATTTTGTGTATGAGAAAGGCCATGCTAGGCTTGACCTACATTTAAAAAGGATGAGCTGGCTTCTGCAATCCTTTGAGAAAGCTAAACTGCTTACTTCAATACAGGCTGCTCACACAAGCTGATAACCATGAAAGTAAGGGATAAAGTAATTACAAGGCTCGAAGCGGACAGATGCACTCAGGCAAGCCTCAGGGGTTGTGAGGAGGGTCAGAGCTGTACCTGTGCAATTCTTTTTGTCACTTCTTTGTGGCTTTCACTAGGAAATGTGGCAGGGGGTGGGGAAAATGCCAAAAAGCCATTTGGAACTATAGTAGTCTTCATGTGTGAGCATCTAAAATGTGTATTGTGGGGGAGAGAAAAAGGCTAGGAAAAGTTTAAAATGCCTGATATATTACCAAGAAACATTTTCTTTTTTTCTTCTGGGAGTTTGTGAAACACAGTCCAAAAATTCCTGATGGTTTTATCTAAACTTTTATACCGTCCATACATCACGCTCTGTCAAAGAGATAAAAATAAAAGAAGCCCATTAATCCTCACTATTTCCATTTTTATTTAAAGCAACAATGGTTTACCCAATAAATTTTATAACTCTGTTTGCAGATACTCAAGTCCTCTTAACCTCTGGAATCTCCTTGTTCATTTGTTTTTCAAAGATTCATATGACAATCCGTGAGCTTCAGCTTGATTTTTAGTCTCCTTTATTTTTGCACCTGATTTAGATTAAAAACAGACTCAAAACAATGATAAAAATCAAATACAGAGAAAGTCCCTTGCGCTTCTGTTTTTGTGTTCATGGCCTATGCGCTCAAGGAAAGAGCAGGTCAGAAGGAGTTTATGCTCAGCAGATATAGCACAAGTATACTGTGCTTGTATCCAGTACCTTTTCTAGCAGATGCCAGTCACATTTTGTATGTCCCTGGAGAACGGTCTGGAGCTCCGCAGGGAGAAACATCTTCCACTTTCTACCTGGGCAGCCTCTTAAAAACCCTTGCATGAAGTCCTCAAATGGCTTCCGTATTGATTCATTTAACACATAATTCACATACAAGTCAACAAATTCTTTCCTGCAAAGATATTTTGAATCAAACAAGCAATGCAATAGGTGAGGTTTTAAAAGGAGAGTTACAGAGAACTTTATTCCTTATTCCTTTATTCTGTATGACCTGCTTTACTGAAAAGACAGTCTTTACTGACAGCAGTCATCACTGCCAAATATTTATTCACTGAATAAGCTGGGATGATCATCACAAATAAAAGAGATTGCTGGCCACCATGGATTCATTTTGATCATAGAATCATAGAATAGTTAGGGTTGGAAAGGACCTTACGATCATCTAGTTCCAACCCCCCTGCCAGGGGCAGGGACACCTCACACTAAACCATGTCACCCAAGGCTATGTCCAATCCAGCTTTGAACACTGCCAGTGATGGAGCATTCACAGCTTCCCTGGGCAACCCATTCCAGTGCCTCACCACCCTTATAGTAAAGAATTTCTTCCACATATCCAATCTAAACTTCCCCTGTTTAAGTTTGAACCCGTTACCCCTTGTCCTCTCGCTACAGTCCCTCATGAAGAGTCCCTCCCCAGCATCCCTGTATGACCCCCTCAGATACTGGAAGGCTGCTATCATACACTTTATACTTCATGTGAACACTCCAGTGAAATCCTATCAGACACTTCACTATCGAGATGGAATCCACCACACCTAACTGGTGTAAATTCAGTAAAACTTACAGTAAATGGCCAAGAATTACCCTGAAATCAAAACAGATATTTGCACATCTGCTAATCAGTACAGTTTCACTCTTCTCTCTGTGATGGGGATTAGTTTAGTGACTTTGCACATGTACAATCAACTCAGTGTAAACACTATACTTCAAGCTTCATAAACAGACCTTTCATGCATCCCTCAGACGGGTCCTCAGATCATGCGCACAATCCAGGCCACAGAATTTCTCTCTGTCCCCTGTGCTGAGGTTCATACTGACACAATACCTTAGCGACAAATTGCTCCTTTTCTGTTATACAAAACAGTTTCCATATACATAACTAAGCTGTCTGTATTTCCCTGAAAAAAATGTCATTCAGAGGTATTTTATACATTTGATATGAATTTCCTGATAAGGACAAGCACCTTTACAAGTACAGATGCCAGGATGTCCAAGGATCCCCTTCTTATCCAGTCTGCTTGCACAAACGGCCAATGTCTGGCACATATGCAGCCAGTACAGTAAGAACCAAAAGCACAGAACCTACTGGACCAAGATCAATGGCACAATGCTGACATTCAGTATTTTCTAAGAGTATACGGGGATGAGTATAGATATGGTATTTTACACACTCCTAACAAGACAACAGGATAAAGAAAAGAAAAATAAAACCAACCTGTTATTCCTAGTGACAAGGATGTTGGCACCATTTTTTTTAAGTTCAACAACACCCATGGAACCTCCTTCTTCCATTATCTACACAAATAAATGAAAACATTAGATGCTATACCTATATATGACAGATACATATGTGCTATATCTATCATTCTTTCTTTCTGCAGGGCCTGACACAGCACTCTTGCTAGTTGGAGTTTACAGACAAGTTGTGTCATTTGCAGCAGATGCTGTCATGCCCAAGTACATGCATGGTATATCTGAATGACACAATAATGTCTTACCGTGAAGTTCATGTCAAGGCTTTCAAGGACATGATCACATTCTTCATGCAAAATTCCTTGAAGACTCCTTTCAAAAAAAGAAAGGGGAAAAAGAGAAAAAATGTGACTATTCAATGCACTCTAAAATTCCACTGCAAACCATCCTTTGACAGGTAGTATTTAAATGCAGACACATACAGAACACCTATACTCACACTGAACCTTCATATATGGCCCTAAACTGATCTATACCCATGTCCCACTACTGCCAGGAGCTAAGGGCAAATGCCTTCACTGCAAAGGATGCCAGGCAAGTCTGTTCTCATGCCCTGTGAAGATAACTTTACACAAAGTTCAGTGGGAAGTGGGCTTGGACCACAGCTTTGCTCTTCCAGATATCACCTAGTGAGGAATTAAGTGTGGACCAGCGGGATGATCTGGGAGAACTGTTTTGGGCTGCATCACCTCCCAGAGTACTGGAGGCCACTTGATGTTTCAGTCCACTGAGGACATTTTTTCACCTCAACACAGTCACTGGCTCGTGGGATGGGGTCCTCATCTTGTCAGCTGCTGACAGCACTTCTTTGGGAAGCTAGACTTCAGGGGCTAGAAGCTTTATGCTGGCGGCAGCAGCACCTCTCCCTGCTGTATCTGGCTGAGATTTCCTTTCTCAGCACATGGCAATCCTGCATGCAGGTCCTCAGATTTGGCACAGCTGCAGCATACAGGAATACTGTGCTTGTGGAAAATTATAATTAGCAAGTCAGAGAAAAATCCAACATTAGCAATGGGGTGCTTGGGTCTTCCAAGTTGACACTACAGCCCAAAGTGGTTTGAACTATATATTCACATGGAGCAGAAATCTGACCCCCTCCTAAGCATGGCTTTTTATTTTGGCAAGGACAGCCTCTGTTTGAGAGCAACATCCATGCCCAGGACAAGGCCCACCTTGGAAACGTGGCTATGTCAGATGGAACTACCACGGGCACCCTGACTACGGCCCTGGGCATCTCCTTGCACACATCCAAGCTGGGAGACCCGCCTGGGCTGCAGCTCCCAGCAAGAGCTGGGGCCGGCGCTGCCCGTACCGGCCCACGTCTGGCAGCAGCTCCTCCAGGTCCTCCAGGGTGGGCGCCAGGCCCAGCAGCTTTTTGTAGAGAGCCCGGGGGAAGGCGAAGGGCGCTATGCGCCCGTTATGCAGGGCCATCCCGCACAGAGTCCCGATCAGGAAGAACGTGTCCTCACAGCCCGACGCCTGCTTAAACACAAGCACACAAAGAAAGCCGTGACTGCCCCTTCCCGGGAGCGGGCTCCCCGCACCCCCCCCGGCCGGCCCCTCACCTGGCTGGGGAACCATATGAGGCCGGAGGCGAAGCGGCGGAAGACTCCGGTGACGGGCTGGCAGAGAGTCCTGACGGCCACGCTGAAGAGCTCCTGGGACGGCCCGCCTTCGTCCGCGCCCTCCTCGTTGAGGAACGACACCTGCGAGCACCGAGACACCCATTAGCGTCGGGGACAACGGCACGGCGGTACGCGGAACCCCTACGCGCGCACCCAGCGCAGCCGGGCCGGCTGCCGGCGCACAGGAAGCGGCGCGGCGCGGCCCGGGGAGCGGCCATGCTGCGCGGCGGAGGGCGCGGGGCGGTGGCGGTGCTGCGGTGGACGGCTGCGGGCGGCCGCGCTGTGAGCGGCCGCGCTGTGAGCGGCGGCCGCGGGGAGCAACGGGATCCGGGGCAGGGCCAGGGCTCAGGGCGGCCGCAGCCGCAGCCGCTGGAGCCGTCGCTGTTGAGCTTGCTGGTGTGCCCGCTCTCCAAGCGGCCGCTGAGGTGAGGGGAAGGGAAGGGAAAGGGAATGGGAAAGGTATAGGGAAAAGGGAAGAGGGAAGAGAAAGCTCGGTCGCGCTCTCAGTGCCCGCCCCTGGCCTGCTGCTGCACCAAGTCGAATGAGAGGGGCTGCCAAAGGGTAAACCCAGGTTATTGACTCCAGTTGTTCTCTTATTGCCCCCTGACTTGCCTGACCAGGTACGAAGAAGCTACCAACGAGCTCATTAACGAGGAGCTGGGCATTGCGTACCCCATCATCGATGGCATCCCCAACATGATCCCGGAGGCTGCCAGGATGATTCAGAAGAAGCCCCCAGCTGAGGACTTGAATCAGGCCTGAGGACCCCCCCCAGCCGCCGACCAAAGTGAGGTGGGGCTGATGGCTGCAGGAGGCATGCTCCCCTCCCTGCCCACGCTGACCGTGCTTGTGCCCCTGCTGTCCCTAGCAGGCTTGTTTTACTCGGCCAGCGTAGATGAGACCTTCCCACAGGGCTGCACCAGCACAAACAGCCTATGTTTCTACAGTCTCCTCCTTCCTATTACGATACCAGTTTATGTGTTCTTCCACCTGTGGACCTGGATGGGGATTAAGCTTTTTAGGCACAACTAGTGCAATGCATTTGCTAACTCCTGGGCTTCCGTAAAGTGACAGTTTATTTAATCTCATCTGGTATTACAGTTGGTTTGAGAGAGTCTCCTGGGACTAGTGACTGTTATCATTTTCCTAGTACTCTCTGGAACTATAAAGACCTGTGCAGCAGCCTAGTACTTAATTACTGCTAAGGCAGATAAAGAGTAACAACAAGCACTAACTACTTCTAGTGTATCCCATGAAGTGTTGTGCATTTATGGTGGCACTAATGAAAATCTTCTATGTAGTGATTTTTTTTACAAGGAAGAACTGTACCCTGACTGAAATAACTTATCTTAAATAATGAACAATGATAACAAGCAGCAGTATGGATCATCTCTCTATATATTAAAAAGTTGGTTTGGGTTTGAACTGGTGCGTGTATTGAAATGCATTTGTCTCACTCTCAGAAGAGCATAAATTGGGCTGATGTTTAATAACAAGATTATAAAGATTAACAAGTATCTCTTGGTAGGGTACTAATAATGCAGTCAAATTGGTAAGGCCACTTCTGGCCAGATAATGCTGTGATGCACAGCATGAAAGGCAGTGCCCCCAAGAGGTGTATTCAAGGCTGACTCCAACTAAGTGCAGCACTTCGTTGGGGCTCCTTGTACTATCGGTGGAGAGAAACCCTGGGTCTAGAGGGCAGCACAGGGCACAAGCCTTATTGCTTCTGTAAATAAATGCCTCCTACAGCTGATACAGTGATGAAGGGGGAAGGAAAGGTAGCTCTAGGAGCCATTGTGAATCTTAAGTGTACAGGAAGGAAAAGCCCTTATAGTTCTGGTTGGCAAGAAGGCTCACTTGGAAAGAACCAGAAGTGGGTAACAGGGCAGTGAGGTTAGCAGTTTCTGCTGCAGAGGTGTGCCAGAGTGATTGCCCTTGTGCTAGTGACTGACACTCACATGGTCCCTGCTTTGAGCTTTGCCCTGGGGCAGGTGCCGTCTTCCCACCCCAGGGCTAGCATTGCGATGCCTGCAGAAAATACAGCTGCCAAAACTTTTGGGTTTGCATGGAAATCACAGACTAAAGTGAAAATGGAGAACAGCAGTGTTATACTCAGCTTTTCATCTCTCTGGCTGGCATTCTTCTTCCTTTCCCTTCAGACAGCATCTCCATGAGAGAAATGGTTTCTGTGGTTGTGTTGTTTGCTAGCCTCTAAGATTGGCTCCCCAGCCACCGAGCTTTTCACATACAGCAAATGGGCCTTTAAAGTAGTAGTAACAGACTTTGCCAATTGCCAGTTTCCTGAGCAATCCTACAACCTCAAAGCAACCTCATGCTAAATAGCACTGCCACATGCATTTAACCTACACCAACCACACTTGATGGCTACCTGGAATAACTATGTATGATACTGCCCTGCAGCTTTACTCTATGTCCCCCGTGGAACATGTTTCTATAATAATGTGATAAGTAGTTTTGTTGTATGTTCAGCAAATACTGAAATCCTTCTACCAATACTTCAGTAACACTGAAAACCAAAGAACACTGCAGCAATATATTTAGAGCTAACAAACAATACAATTTGGTCTCTTACCCCTAAGATTTTCCTGAATTGCTGGGTTGGTGCGTTATTTAAATGGGTCCATATGTCTTGCAGAAGGCATTCTCTTCTGACTGGAAAAACCCACTCTTCATTGCCATTTGCTATTATGTGGTTCTGAAGATTGAAGTAACAGTCTGTTAGCAGTGTATCAATGTGTGTCTTTCTTCTAAATTATAAAAAAATTGCCAATACTTACCTCTGTAAAGATGCTGGACAGAGCGTTGCGTTCTGTAAAATGAGTGTTAATCTTGTCTTGCATGTCAAAGATGCATGGATATTCAGTCAGCTTCCATAGAGCCATCTGAAATGAAAAGGAAGAAAGGAAAGGATATGTTGATCTTCTCTTGCAAAATCAGAGTGGGGGGTACATGTGCAGCCTGACCTGCCAGCCTGTACTCTGGCCAGCTCCTGTATCTGAAACATGCCCTTGGTGTGTACACGAGAACTACACCAACAGAGGCACACTTTCTGAAAGCAGCTTCTAAGTGCTTCTGTGAGTGGGAAACCCTGACAGGGGAACAACTGAACTGTCTGTGCAGGCAGACGTTTGTGTTACAGTGTCCCAAGAATGAAACAGAGTGATTTAAATAGCATCTTCCATAATTCAGCTAAACCAAAATAGGCAGCAAAAGTGTCCTGGATACCCATGTTATGGTACATTGTTAAAAACAGTTGGGTTTATTATCTGTAATACCAAAGGTAGAAACTGGTATACAAAATAATCTAATTCAAAGTGTTGCACCTCCAGTGTGATAAGGCAGTGACTTCAAGTAATGTCCTGTGGCTTTTGATTTTATACTGTTTCTCAAACCTCCTCCTCTGCTCTGGTTAATTGGTATAAAGTTGGTAATTAGCAAATGAAAGCTTATGAAAGAATGAGGCAGTTTGCCTTGCAAATTTCAGGCAAGGTGCCAGAGAAGTGCATTTTTTGCCTACGGAAGCCCCTACTATCCACGTTTCCATTTCTTGCTGCTTCCTGTGATATAGCAACTAATTTAAATAAAAGAGAAAAAAGTGGTTTGTACTGCTGGCAAGATTTTATACTTACTTCTTTTGTATTAAAGCACCAACACATTGTGATAATTGGTTTCACCTGAGGCACATAGAAGTTGTTTTCTGGTACTCTGAAGCCAGTTCTGGAGTTCACCTGCATTGACACACACAATAGGAAAAGGGGCATCAGCAGATTGAGTGATGTGTCTGTGTGGCGGGACAGGACTGAGGAGTAACAGGGCTTTTTCTGCAAACAGAGCTCTGAGACCCTGCACAGAAGTGGAAGGACAGAAGTGCTACAAGGAACACAGTGCTCAACAGTGAGTCGTCTCAGAAAGCCATGTATAAACTAGCAGGAAAGCAATTTTCATTTACAATTAAGATCCCTTAACAGGGCTCCATCAGAAAGGTATGTTTCACTCTGAGCACCTCTCATGTTGCAGGACAATCTGAAGTTCCCTGTTCACGTTCAGACTTGTCACCTGGCAAAGACACAATTTAGTGGGGGGCAGTGAACATGTAAAGATCCAAATGATGCAACCACTTACAGAGAAGTAGGCCTGCAGCACTTTGGTGCCTATTTATCTGTATAAATACAGGTTCAAGAGTCTAAATTTTGAGGCCCAAATCTGCATTCTCAGCCAAAAGGATATTCAATTCTGAACAAAATTTAACGATTCTCTCTGATTCATACTGATCACCACGGGCCAGTATTTAAAGGGTGGCTACAAAGAAGATGGAGACTCCCTTTTTACAGGGAGTCTCATGGAGAAGACGAGCGGTAATGAGCACAAGTTACTGCTGGGAAGATTACAACTGGACACGAGGAAAATTTTCACAATGAGAACAATCAACCACTGGAATCATCTCCCCAGTGAAGTGGTGGATTCCCCAGCACTGGGCACTTTAAAGATTCAGCTGGACAGGGTGCTGGGACAGCTGGTCCAACCTGTCTTGGAAAAGCATGACCTAGACTAGTTGATCCTTGAGGTCCCTTCCAACCTGGTACTTTATGATTCTAAAATGTGCATGCCTGAGCTCTTGACTTTCCTAAACTTTGAACACCTCAGCAGGAGAAAGGATGTTTGTCAATAAGAATACAGTTGCTGCCCCCTTTCTTCCCGTTGTTCAAATGCAGCTAAAGATGATCTAATTCTGCTGTCCCGGAAGTAAAGGCTTTTAAAGCATCACACAGTGTTGTTGTGGCAGCCACAATGTGTCAAGCATGTGGGTTGCCTTTTAAATGCTGTGAGCAGTTACTGGGGTGAGCGATCTCGGCAGCAGAGAGGAGAATGGGCATGCTATGTAATGGACACCACATCCATAGCTCTGTACACACCAATGCATGCACTTCTCACACCACAGAAAGCACACACACACACACCCCACTTGAGCATACTTCAAGCTCTTAATTTCTGTAGAGGGTCAGCCAGGCACAGCTCAAGAGCACAGTTCCTTCAAAGCTATGCTGCTGTAGAGCCAAAGAGATTCCTGAAGTAACGTCAAATGACCAGGCCCCAGCTTCCCTTGTAAGAAGGAAACCCAGAAACTTCAACAAGTAAAAAGGATTAAAATATCCTGATTTGAACTGATACTCATCTAATCAGGATCGAAACACTTTCTTACCTGGTAAAGCATCTGTAGTATTTGCAGAGTCACTGTTTCATGTGGGTGCAGAGTGAAGGAGTCTCTTCGGAAATGCACGAGATCTGTTATAAACCAAGATAGGTTTTTCTGGGAAACCCTCCGATATAGAATGACCAGTTCCTTTAAAAACGATGTTTCTAGATTTGACCACAGGCATTCTGTAAAGAAAAGAGCTCGTGAAGTATCTGTAACAGGTAAACACAAATAACTGCAATTTCTGGAGGAAGCTGCATTTTCTCTTTTTATCAAACGAACTAAACCAAAAAAAGTGCTTAATTTTGCACTACAAAAAAAAATTAGCAAACCTCAGACCCAGAGGGTTTTGGGTTTTTTTCATGTGTCTCCTTGAATATTTCTGTTTCTACCAAGAGCATTTCTTTCAGGCTGAACTCTGGAACAAATTAGCGATACTAACTCTTGCTACTCATCCAGAAATGACCAGGCATTCAAATCGTTCAGTCCTATCATCATAAAATCCTACCAAGAGTTTGCAGATCCTTTGACTGGAGCTTTGTGATGGCTTGTGCTAGAAGGCTGAGAGAACGGTAAGAGCTGTCATCCTCTCCCCGCAGAAGGAAAGGCAAGATCAAGTAGACTCTGAAATGTTCAGGTGAGATGGGAGAGGAAGACAATGATGGCAGTAACTTCTCAATCTCCTTTTTCACCTTCAGAGGAAAAAAAAAACCAACAAAAGAGAGAAGGGTTAAAAATGCGATTATGTTTTGCCAAAATCAGTTATGAATTAGTCTGGCATGAAATTCCCAAGTTTCATGCACAAATCCAGAGCTCTGCATAGTGAGAATCCTTTTCCCAAACCTTTACCTCCTGGAAGATGATTGGCTTCTTGCTGATCTTCTCATAAAAATGTTGCACTTGTGACATGTCTACACCGGAGACTTCTTTGGAAGTTTTGAAATGTTTGTCTCTATCACAAAGGAAAAAAGAGATCACCAAATGATGTGAGAAGCTGGTTTTTGTTACGGACTGAATAGTGAAGCATCCTACCACCAGAAAGTACTTGGACAGTTCAGTCCCAAATCCAGTGGGTGTAATTTCTTCTGTTCTAAAAAGATATTCTCACTCTGGTGTGACCTGATTAATATCCTGTCTTGTGTGGCTGTGCACTGTTAATGGTAGGCTCCCTGTATTTCACCCCAAGATGACTTGCACTTGAATGACAGAAAGAGCTATTATGGATCCTTTGGGAGCTGTAAAATTGCCTAAATGTATTATCATCATCCCGAAAATTGTCAATATAGGATAATCAGCTGGAATGTTAGATTCTGTAGCAAATTTCAATAGGACTGGGAGGATAAAACCCTTAATTTTAGCTTTGGCTTTGAAAAAATATAGTCTTGCTTCTTGCAAATTCAGATACAACAGATCTTTTCTACATACATAGCATAAAATAACATTTTCTAGTCAGTTTACATGCAGCCAATATGTTCTGTTACATCTAAGTCAGTGCACACTACCTTTTCTCCAGGAAGCTTCCATTAATGCAAGCCTCAGATGAAAAGATCACACTGATATTCCTGAGAGTGGAAAACAAACCAAAGTTAATCCCTTCAACTTCAGGCTTTTGACTCTGAAAGAACAAGAAACGCGTGTACGAGTGTGTCTGCACCTGACCACACAGAACTCTTCCTAGCACCGCTTTTCTTAGACAGCATTGCAGAAGACATTAGTGATCTTCAGCAAGCCACCTCTGCTCTCCTGGGCCTTGGAAGGGAACCTGCTCAAGGGCCCCATGCCAGCCTGTGTTGCATGCTGACAGGTGTTATGACGGGGGCATCTTTTCCTGACATTGGGACATTACCTGGTTTTGTTTGTTATACAAAATAAAAGGCACTGCGGCATGGCAGAAACCCCTCCACAAACGGGATCTTTGTAGCACACTAGGGGAAAATCCAGCAGGGTATGCATTTGCTGGGTTTCCAGCATGTGAAGAGATGTTAGACTTACTCACTACCTGTATTCCTAGTTCTGTTCTTATTAAAGCAGCTATTTTGTCAAGTGATTTGCTGTCAGGCCCTTCCACTGAGATCTGGAATGAACCTTCTCTCTTGCCTTCTCAACAACCACTTTCCATATGATCCAAACCATACTAAGAGTGGTCAGGGAAACAGTTTAGATCCAAAGATCCAAGATTTTTAAATGCTCAACATCAGCAGCTGGAGCCAGACTTGTCCAAAGAAAATAACCTCCCATGTAAGATCTGAAAGAAAGGCTACGTAATCATAATTCTCAGCCATAAGTGTAAGGCTTCCCACAATTGTACCTACTTAGCTGTTTTGAAAATGGGTAACTAAAGCAGGGATCACTAATTTTAAAAGCTGTCACACACAGAACATTCCAGTTAGGGTACTCTGGGTTACAATTTGTGCACAAGGCCTTGGTCTGCACACCCAATCTTTCACTGATTTAACCTGTCAGTTCTTCATGAACTTAACCATTCCCTGCAAGAGGAGGACAGGCTTCTGAAGCTAGGCAGTAAGTCCTCTCTGTTCCTGCAGAAGGGTTATTGAAGGGCTGCTGCTTGTCAACATCTGTTTTTGCTGCGTAAAACCTAGATAAGAAGTGCTGGTACAAGATTTTGTCTCAGCTAAATTCTTGAACAACAGTTCCTACAACAGTTTCTAAAGAACAGTAATTTTTAGATAAAATCACATATTAGGGAAAAAACAAAACCAAACCAACACCAGGCTTCTGACATACTTTTTTATACTCTCCCAGTGTTGCGAACTGGAATTAGAAATCCATTCATCCACTTCTTTATCCTTCAGAGTGGCAATTCCATCCAAATGGGCATTCTGTGGGAAATGCATGGGAATATGGACAAGATTACAGGTCTAGCAGATGAGATTCTTTTTTTTGAAGCCAATCATTACAAGAAGGTTTCAGCTTAAGTTCAAACAAATTAATGGTCATCCAGCATGATCGAGATACATTCGACACAGAACATAATACATAACATATAATATATAACATAAAATGCATAATAAATATATAAAATATAGAAACACATATTATATAATATAGAATGTCTATAGCAGATATATAATTGCAATACAAGTTAGTTTCTGGGTAAGCATGGAAAGAACTGATGAGATACATATATGAACTTGGAGTGCTAAAAGCAGGGTGGAAAATCCAAATGTTTCCAGCAATAACGTGAACAATGGCAAAGTTAGAAATCATGATCAAATATGCCTGTACCTGGTCCTCCTTGTAAAGGACAATACTTTGGTTTCCTCCTGCAGTAATTTCAATCACATTTTGTGATGTGCTGTTTTCTGTAAAAGAATAAAATAGATTTTCAAAGGAAGTTTTGAAGGGACAGTCATCATCACCAGAGAGTTCAGTGCACAGATGCGAAACAGTAAACTGAAACTAATATAGATTTTACACATCTGTAATCATCATTACCCTGGCAGGATTTTCCAGTATTCACTGGTATCTTGATGGGAAGTGGTATCAACTGGTTAGGCTCTATTTCATCTTCCAGCTGTCCTTCACCAGAACCAAATGAATAGACTTTGTCCAAGGACGGGACATAGACCAGGGTGTGCTGCCTGTTCAGAAAAAGACAAATGGTCATAATAAGCTAATACCACTGGGCTAGACAGAACAAAATGCTAGTCAGAGTGCATAGCTGAGGCTTGTCTTTCAAAGTCCTAACATCCAGGTATAGAATCCCTTTAACTAAAGTCTTAGGACACTTCCTTACATAAACATTCAGCAATAAAGAAACATATGGACTCCAATTTCCTATACTATCTGCTAATGTTTGTGATCTACCCTGGTTTCAGATACAAAAATAAAGTGCTATGCATTGCTAGCTTCATGCCCTCCTGTTTTTAAAAGCACACCTTCTATGATGCTGAGCCTGACACAAAGCCCAGGGAAGTTGACAGAAAACTTTTTCTGGCCTAATTCCAGAAAGGCAGAATGAAATTGGATAATTATCACCACTCTTCGGATCTTTCTAAGGACCCCCAGTTTCTCAAAGTGGATGAGAATTCAGTGGCTCTCCCAGTGCAGGCTTTTGACAGTCAGTTGCCTTTTGGAGCCCATGACACCCTTTGTTTCTTAAAAGAGAAAAAAACCCAAGAGCTTCTAGTGGCTTTTGCAGCTCTGTCCCTTTGCTTGGCATAGGCTGAGGGTTCTGCTTTCACTGGGGTGATGGCAGGAGGGTGGCTTACTCTTGAAAAGTGGTCAGTATTCTGACAATGCTGACCTACCGGGACACAGGGGTTTGAACATCCTGGTGGCTCTCTCCCTACTTCCCTTTCGTGATTCCTCTAAGACCTTGACCTTAGAAGGCATGTTATTGGTACCTTCCTACCTTCCACAGGCAACCTGCGAAACTCTTGCTCCCCACAGCTCAGCCACCACACGAGGTGTGAGTTCATTCCGGGTGGAGTTGTGACCGAGCTGGCCAGCCTCTCCTGCTCCAAAGGTGCACACCAACCCCTCCTTGAAGATGAGGAAACAACCAACACAAGATGAAGAAACAACAGGATCACTACATTATTAATGGCGTTCAAATGGTCACCACCAAGAGTACAAACAAGTAAGAGGTAGTATGCTATATGGTAGAGTTCACTTTGCATCAAGCCTAATCATACGCTGTAATGTCCAAATCATTTTACTCCTGAGAAAAGCAATTTAACTCCTGAGAATAGCTCCCTGTTGCTGAAGAATTTTACACGTATGAGTAAACCCTGGTGAATTAGCTACTGTTCACATGTTCTGAAGTTCCCAATATGCTACAAAAAAGAAAGTATTTTCAAAAAGTACTGAGGCGGAACTGCACCTCTTTGCCCCAGGATTCCCATTCACCATGGTTGCGTGCAGGTGAGGGAAATCTGAGAAAAGGCCAGTTTTCCCAATATCTTAGTAAGCACCCCCTGGGGATCGTCTTCAGACTCAGATGGAAGCAGGTCCGAGTGCCTGCTATCCTAATTTCTAAATGCCATTGCTTTCCTAACTCCTAAATGCCATCCTAATTTCTCCGTGCTGACTTTTAGCAGTGTATATTTTCTTGCAGGGTGAGGTCTCAGATGCTGACTTCAGACTCACCTTGGAGAGGACTGCAGTATGATCTGCCCCACACGAGATAAATACAGCCTTCCAGTGCTCTAATGCTCTGACGTATGATGGGCAGTCCCTATCTGGAAAGAAGGTAGCACTGATAAAGTGAAAGAGTACTGGGGGGATCTCAGCACAAAGAAAGATTTAGAAGATGGGGGGGGGGGGTAGTTCTTTTCAGTGGTCTCTTACAGCAATTCATGTATTTACCACTTGGTTTGGGATTGTTTTCTGCCCTCCACTATAACACACTCTTTCTCATAATGTTCTGCCTTTTTCGTAGTGTTTTCATTTACATTTGATGTGAAACAAAATGCAGCACTTTCACATCTGCCTGCCGAAAGGTTCTTGGCTTCGAAATATCTGTCCCTAAAGGGTGTGGACTCATTCAGCTCCCTCTGACTTTAAGTTCTGTCTGGGTAGGGCAACTCTGCTCTTGCCTTCTAGGTTTGCAGACAGTGGGTGATTTTCATTCTTCTCTCACCAGGTGTTTACAGATAATTAAAGAAGGCAAAGAGGGATAAATGTAACTTATTTAATGTAAGAATACCTGAAGAGAGAATGGGAGTGGAAAGAGACCTGAGACATATGGTTTTAAGAGCCCGCACTATCCAGCTGGCCACATAAAATAGCTGAATTGGAAGTTCTCTTGTAGAAACATAGCCCCTAAATCCCTTGTCCCTGGTTGCCTTTTCTGATCAGGAAATACAGAACTAAACCAGATATACTTTCTTCAAAAGAGTTTGCTGTTCATGCTTCTCCAAAGAGGCCTGAGAGCCCTGAGGAGCCCCTCACTAACCAGGAAAACATCTTCCAACTGCTGTCTTTCCTTACCTTGTGTGTCTCCGAGTCCCAGCTGTCCAAAATCATTCTTCCCCCAGGAGTACACAGCTCCAGAGAGTGACACGGCAGCGCTGTGAGCTCCTCCAGCAGCAATATGAGCGAGTGGGATGCCCTTTAGTCTTTCCACCAGCTGTGGCTGGGGTGTGAGCATGGCTTGGCTCCCCACTCCAAGCTGTCCATGGGTGTTCTGGCCCCACGTGAAGAGATCGCCTCCTTCACACACACAACAAAAGAAACCAGCTCAGCCTCACCTGCTTCCCTTCAGTCTTTGCACCTTGGGAGTGGGAGAGTGAAAATCTGTGCTGTTTCTAGAGACTTAGCTCTGAGGTGAGACCATCATCTGTGGCCAAATCTCCCTGTTGCTTCTGACCCCTTTGGGGCAGTCCGTGCTGCCTATGTGACTCAGCACAGCAAGAATAAAGGCCGTATGTTACCACCTCTAAACCATACTTGCAAGAAGTTCCCAACCGTAGAGGGGCTCCAACTTAAGAATGAACAGGTTTGGTGACAGCAGAGTGGGATGGCCACATCTGCTCCCCTCAGCACACCTCTGCAGAGGGGTAGTGCTTGGGAACTGGAGAGAGACAGAACTGCAGGTCCTCGGGTGCTGGGAGGAAAGAGCAGCACTGGCAGCCAGTGCCCTGTCCACTGCTCATTATTCTGTAGTGGTGTCACCAACTACTGGATAGCTCAAGCACTCCCTTCTGAGAGCAAGTCTGCCGTAGTGTGACTCCTGTTTGGAAGAAAAGTGTGCTTGAAAGACGCTACCTCTGGTTAGAGCCATGGCGTGCTGGTCCCCACATGCTATTTGAACAACATCATGGTTTCTTAGTTCTTTCACCAGCCTGTAAAAAAAGGAAAAGACAAAAACACAAACAAAATAGATAAATGCTGTACCGTGAGAAGAAGATTCTCTGCTCACCAAGTCCTAGCTTACATGGAAAAATAGAGATCACCTGTAAGTTGATTCACTCTGCTCTTATGATATCCTCCTGCAGCAAGGCTAACTGATTTGATTGTGGTTTGTACCATGGGAAGCTGGAAGAGAATCGGCCTCAGCCCTGGGCAAGCTAACAGAAAATCCCACAGCGAGCTACCACGCCTGTTTTAGATGACGGTCACTCACACAGCTTAATCAGAAGGTGGCAAGGTTCAGGTCTGCTTGAGTCCTTCACCCACAGTTTTCCAAGCCATGTGTAGTCTGCAAGCCATCTGCATTAATCTGGTATGTGCTACCAATCCCTACCACATGAGATAAACCTATCTCGTGTGCATCCCAAGCAGCTCAAATCCTGGTATTATCCTCAGAATCAGTGCACTTCTTGCTGGGTTAAAAAGGAAGGCAGAGTTTGGGGTAATAGGAATGTAATGTGTTCCTGTTCCTTCTCTACAACAGGCCTCAGTCTCTTGGATGTTTCCTCTAGGAACAGCAAAGCACGTTTTCTGACTGTTACCATCCCTACCTCTACCCAGTGAAAGCTTCTTACCTTGTCTTAGAGCAGTCAGCTGAAGCTGCAGCCCAGTGTTCAGAGAGCTTCCCATCAGGTGAGAGAACAAGCCTATGAGTTGCATCATGGTTTGAGCATTGCACCTTCTCCTTCCTCTGCATTTGCACGTGCTCTGCACAACAAATACAGACAGGCATGATGGTCACGCTAAGACAGCAGGCACCTCAACCATCTTGGCCCCCTCCCCAAGATCTGTGTGCTACTGCTCTCACCATGAGCTTCTGCTCCTCAGGAAAAAGTGAGACTTCTTTTCTCAGGCCTCCTGGGGTTTCAGTGTCCTACCCACTGCTTGGTTTCATGTCAGAGGGCTCTCCTGACTACCACTAGAAGACATTTCTCCCTCTCCTAAACTGCAGCGCCACCAGCTCCCAAGGCGATCAGCAGAATGCCAACAGAAGCACACACTGTCACTTTTGCACAGCTGAGGGGTGTCCCGGGGAGATAAAGCCTTCTGATTGACCCAAGTTTGTCACAGCCTTGGGATGGGATGCCTTAAAGTCAGGGGTTTTACATGACACTGGAGAAGCAGTGATTGAAAACACACGTTTACTACAGAAAGAAGTCCCTTCTTGTCTACAGCTGAGGGGCTGCAGGTGCTTTCCTGTCCTTGAGGCCCCAGATCTGTTCAATCACTCACATGTGGCCTTATGGCAGCACAAGTTTCTGAGACCCAGGATGCCCAAACGTGAAAGGCGGTCATCATCAGAGCCTCCTCCCCGAATATACCTAACACCTCTGGAGAGAGTTCACCCTTCTCACACCTCCCCCGCTTAATCCCAACACGCAACCAGCGAGGAAACCTCATGCCCTTTCCCCAGCACGATCTCCTTCTCCCCAGCCTCCCGTCTGCAGCTCCCTGGGACACCTTCGGACAATTCCCGCCCGGGGACATCCCGCCGCTCCCACCGGCAGGTACCTCCCGTGCTCGGCGGGGAGCCGCTCTCCTGGCCTCGCCGCCGGCCTCGCCGCCCGCCCCGCCGCCGCCGTCCCGCCGCCATCCCCCGCTCGCTCTGCAGCGCCGGGGCCGCGCCGGTACGAAGCCGGGAACGCCCCGCCCCGGCGGGGAAACGGGAACCGAAACTTGGCGGGTGCGCGGCAGCGGGAGGAGGAGCGCGGTCCCGCATCCCCGGCGTCTCGAAGGCTGGAGCTGGGAAACTCCGACCGCGCTCCGCGGAGCTCCCGCCCCTCTGCTGACTGGAGATGGGGGGAAAGGGGGAACCCGAAAGCGGGCAGATGGGTGCCGGTGTGTTCCATGCGGAAAAGGCACCCGTTTGACTTCATTATTCACCCGCCTGTGTCCCTCTTCATAGCTTTCTGTAAGCTCGGGAACCAACCCCGCAGCTCCCGGCACTGCTGCTCTGGCTGGGTGAAGGCAAGGACAGGTGAAATGGCCGGATTAGAAATATACTGCTGAGAACATTGGGGCCATTGATTCGGAGAAAACTCCAGGAACAAACTTGCCAACGAAGTTTTAAGTTGACAAGCAGGTATTCTTTATTGCGGCGCCGGGAGACACGGGGGATAGCTCCTCCTAACGTGTATCCCCATGTTGTTACACGAGCCGTCCTTATATAGCTGCTGGGCATACATACATATTCATGAGGCTACGTATGGATTACATCATTTTCCAGAATGTTCCCCGCATGTGTACAAAATGTGATGGTGGTCTCTGAGGGTCGTTACTTCTTCCAACAGTCTTCATCACTTCTGGCAGCCTTCGAAGCACGCGCAGTAGATGCTTATACCAGCTTAACTGGTTCATTAACACCATAGATGTAACAATCATCCTGTCCTTCTACTTATCAGTTAGTTTAACTGCAGCCCATCCTGGGCATCTGCTATTCCAGGTACTCCTTATCCTTACATCCTGTTCTTCTAGCCTGTTTTTCTTACACTCATTTTGTACTAAAGTCATAAAGGCCTAAAACTATGACAGTTTATCTTGTACAAGAATTCTCAGTATGATCTCTAGCTGTACTCTTTTTTTCTGTGAATCATGCACTTCAATAATTTTCCATTGCTACTGTTACAAAGCCATCAAATTTAACATTACTTAAAATTTATTCTAAAGGTTTATATATTTCATTTTGTGATTTTGTGCCCCCGTTATCTCACTGTTCACCCTGGAAAAGAGAAGGCTGTGTGGAGACCTCATAGCAGCCTTCCAGTATCTGAAAGGGATCTACAAGGATGCTGGAAAGGGACTCTTCACTAGGGACTGTAATGATAGGACCAGGGGTAATAGATTAAAACTGAAACAGTGAAAGTTCAGGTTAGGTATAAAGAGGAAGTTCTTTACTGTAAAGGTGGTGAGGCACTGGAATGGGTTTCCCAAAGAAGTGGTAAATGTTCCATCGCTGGCGGTGTTCAAGGCCAGGTTGGACAGAGCCTTGGGTGACATGATCTAGAGTGAGGTGTCCCTGCCCATGGCAGGGGGGTTGGAACTAGATGATCTTAAGGTCCTTTCCAACCCAACCATTCTATGATTCTATGATATCAGCATCTAAAATCCCTCTGCTTCCATTCTCACATAATCTCTCCTATTGTCAGCTAAATCCTCCCGTCTTCAAAGGCCCTGGAACCTCCCTCCTAATCCCAGGAGAGACCCCCCAGATCTGCCTCCCCCCCCCCCCCCCCCCCCCTTTCTCACTGGAATGCTGCATGCAAAGACCATCTTGATGGTGAACTAAGGGATACCCATGTGAATGGTGATGTGGATCAAGCTGTAAAAGCATTTTCATTGTATTCCTAATAGCTTCCACTGATGAATTAAATTCAATCCACCTCAGAAAATTGTATGCTGCTGAATACTAAAAGCATTGATTTTGGTGGAGCACTGAAATCCCAAGAAGCACAACATGAATCTACAGATTTATATTGGCATTCACTGAAATGTTACTGAAAATTCACTGCTGAAACACCAGAAGCATATGGTGTCATATATTTGAATGGAGCAGCCTGTGGTGCACAAAAACACACACAGGCGCCCCTGGGGTGAAATGAAAATGATGTGTAGGGGCCACAGAGGCAAAGCAAGATGAACCTGGGGCATACAGTAATTGATTAAATATCCCCAGGGAGGAGCAACCTAGCCTTGTCTTGCCCAGGACCTCTCTACATACGCTACAGGGACCTCCTCTGCTTCCACAGCTCATAGGAAGGTCTGGAGATCAAGAAACGCCGAGCTAGAGTTAGGAAGAGACACTAGAGGTCCTTCTGCACCAAAGTAAGAACCAACACCTCACTGGGAGGAAAAACTGCTCCAAGCAGAGGAAAGGGCATTCGCCTCCTTCTTTGGCGCAGAAATTGAGATTCAAATGGAAGAAAGGAAACGCGTTGGTGTCTTTTCCTTCAGAGCTACGTTTTTCTTCCTGCCAAGCACGCTGCTGAGAGCGACTTCGTGTCAGAAAGGCTTGCCTGGTAAGCTACCAGAGATACCTGGCAACCAGACAAAGGAAAGAGGTGAACTGTGTGAAGTAGTTTCTGTAGCTAGAGCTGAGTTTGGCAGATGTGTCTGTCCCTACTTCAGTCATTTCACCCCTTTTTATCACTTCTGTAGTGACTTAAGCAGACAAAAGCCAAACCAAAACCCCCCATGTGTCAAATGCCTAGAGCATGGCATAGTGCTTGCTCATGAGGACAACCCTTCCCCAAGGAGAAAAGCATGGAACACTTCCAGGGTGAGGGGAATGAAATCCAAGGAAATGTATGCAGGTGCCATAATGCCCCAGGAGGAATGTCCCATGGTGGGCAGAGAGAGATGAGGAAGCATGCAGCAGAAGCCCATTCCCACAATAGTGGCAGCTGAACAGGCATGAGCAGATCCATCCCTCCAGAGCAGATTTGGGTTCATGGGGAGCTTGCATCCTTTCTAGCCAGGCACATGGTGACTCAGGAGCTACTCAGCAGGGCCCAGCTGATGGCAACCCAAAACGGGCAGTGCTGCATGCCCCCATTTCACAGTGAAGGACACTGACTACCTCCATTCTTCTCTGCCCCAGAGTGCCAAAGCAGTGCACGATGAGCATTGCCTTGGCCTGGACTTCCCCACTAGAAATGAAGCTCTCACACACTCAAGGTGAAGCCCTGCAGGCACAGCCAGGCCTGAGTGGGGAAACGAGTGCAAGGGCGGAAAAGAGCACTCTATGCCACCCCACTACACAAGGGATTTGCCATCACCACGATGCTTTGGGTGTTGCACTTTCAAGTCACTGTCCTGACAGGCTCAAGCATCATCGCCAGCACTGCCTGAAGAATGTTCTCAGTTTCTGCCTGTGTCAACGTTTCCGTGGGACCTCTCGGGAGCCATTCTGGGGCAGGCGCCACAAGCCAAGGTGAAGGAAGGCAGCGGGCAACAACGCCGTCCCGACAACGTGCAAGGAAACCTTACAGACCGACGGCAGTGAGCTGAGCACGGCCGGTGGCAAGCGCAGGTGGAGGGACCGGCGTGATGCTGGGGCTAAGGGGCAGCCGGGGCACCACACGAACGGAGGTCTGCGGTGCGGAGAGGCCCCCCCGCCACGGCGGGGGCCGTCACCACGGCCGGGGCCGGGCCGGGGAGGGGTTTCCCAGCCGCGGTTTACCCGCCTGCCGGGGCTGTCGGCGCCGTGCCGTGTCGCCATGTCGCCCTCCTCGCTGCTGCTGCTGCTGCTGCTGCTGCTGGCGGTGCCGGCCCCGGCGGCGGTGGCGGCGGCGGGGGGCTGCGGGCCGTGCGAGGCGGCGCGGTGCCCGGCGCTGCCGCCGCGGGGCTGCCCGCTGGGCCGGGTGCGGGACGCCTGCGGCTGCTGCTGGCAGTGCGGGCGCGGAGAGGGAGAGGCGTGCGGTGGCGGCGGCGCTGCGGGCGGACGCTGCGCCCTCGGCCTCGAGTGCGTGAAGAGCCGCCAGCGCCGCAAAGCCAAGGGCGGCCCCGCGCAGGGACCCCCATTCCCCTCCGCCGGCGGCCCGCCCGGCGTGTGCCTCTGCAAGAGCCGCTACCCGGTGTGCGGCAGCGACGGGCTCACCTACAGCAGCGGGTGCCAGCTCCGCGCCGCCAGCCTGCGCGCCCAGAGCCGCGGCGAGCCTGCCATCAGCCAGCGCAGCAAGGGGGCCTGCGAACAAGGTGCGGGCGGCCTCGGGGAAGGGAGTGGGGAGGGAAGGGAAGGCGTCCGTGCTGACGGACTTGGCGGTGGAAAAGCCGGTCCCGAGTTCTCCTCGCGCTGTACTGTCCCGTCGGGATGCTTATCTGCGAAGTCACGGTGATTTCAGAACCACCTTAAATGGACTTGAGAGTCCCGAGTGCTGAAGTGCTGCTGGCTAAACTTGGAGTGAGGCTTTAGACCAGACGCAGAGGTGCAGAGAAACTGTGCCGCTCTCTCTTGGCTTCCAGCTGTGCTGGAGCTACACTGCCTTCCTTTTCGTACTTCGCCTGCAGCTTGCAATTTGGGATGCTGTGACATGGCACAAAAGGGTTGAGCCATCCAGGAGACTGTTTGCAGTCTTCCTGAGAAAAGGGAATGATTAAATGGATGTGGAAGCCACATAAATGCAGAGCCAACATTCACTGGCTTGCTTTGGTTCAAAATGAAAGCAAGCAGTGACTTCCCCGTAAGCTGCACATGGCCGTTTGCACTTGCAGCATTTCCAACAAGAGCTCGATTCTTGCCAAGCTTTTGCTTAGGGATGGTGCTCGAAGATGAAATTGTTCTGCTACAGAGCCTTTACTAGAAATCCTGGCTTCTGAGAGTGGCTTTTGCTGGGAGGGAAGAAGGGAAGGAGGATGGGATATGAAACACAAGCTACTTACCAAACGTCTCAAGGACATTATTATTGCAGCGCCAGTGCTGTTTTGGTGGAGGAGCGTTTCCATAAACATAGGATGTGTAGGGTCACTGCCTCCTCCTTCTCTGTCTTCCCATAACTGAGGCTAAATATGTATTGAAAAACATGTTCCTGAAACTCCCAAGGAAAGTATGAAAGGCTGGGTAAAGATTGGGTTGTGCACTTTGGTTATAAGTCCAATGAGGAGTGGCTGAGGGTGTTTAGTCTGGAGAAGAGAAGGCTTGGGGGGACCTTATCACTCTCTACAGCTATCTGAAAGGAGGTTGTAGTGAGGTGGGGGTAGGTCTCTTCTCCCAAGTAACAAGTGATGGGACAAGAGGTCAAGTTGTGCCAGGGAGGTTTTGGAATCATAGAAGTTTAGAATCGTAGAATAGTTAGGGTTGGAAAGGACCTTAAGATCATCTAGTTCCAACCCCCCTGCCAGGGGCAGGGACACCTCCCACTACTTCACAGAGAGGGTGGTCAGGCCTTGGAACAGGCTGTCCAGGGGAGTGGTGGAGTCACTGCCCCTGGAAGTGTTCACAAACCCTGCAGATGAGACCCTTAGTGATATGATTCAGTGGCGGTCTTGGCAGTCCTGGGGTAATGGTTGGACTTGATGATCTTAAAGGTCTTTTCCAACCCAGCTGATCCTGTGATTCTGTTATTCTGTGATGTTGCCCGTTAAATGCCTTGTGTGGGTTCTCACAAACCTTGTGCAAAACATTAGGCTTATATATTAGTCAGGAACATTGTGGTACAGTGTTAACGTCTGGAGGGAAGGAGCTTCAGCTCTCAGGCTGCTGTGGGTCAAAACCAGAGCAGCCTCTCTCCACACCTCTGGCTAGCATTTGGAAGGAATCTTTCCTGCTCAGTTGCCCCAGGAGCTGGTCACAGCAGCCCTAAAAATGTGTGCTGCTTGGGTAGCAGGGTGGCATCTTGCTGATTTTGGTGTGGTGCCCCTGCCAGCCAGCCCAAGCAAGCAGATGTGTTTGAGGGATGCCTGAGGTCACACTTCAGACATGTAGTTGAGAAGAGGGCTGTGTTCTCACTTGTCTCACCCAAAGGCACCTGGGAGTTTGTGGCAAAACAGGTATATTGATACTCATATTGTAAACAACTGCCCCAGCCCTTGGCTGCGCTTCCCTGTGTCTGCCCTAGGCTGGGTGCTGGTTTGGCTTGGTGGTGCCTTGCCCCAGGCTGTGGAGACGGTTTGATGTGGTCAATGCAAACATGAGCCACCAGGCAGGGTGGTAGGAGACCACCAACCCACCAGCCTCAAACAGCTCCTGTGAGACTTTCTCCCTCCTCTGGTCATCACAGCAGCAGCTGCTCTGAAGAGGGTCACAGTGCGGGACAGCCACCCCTTGCACAAACTGTGTCCCTTCATCGGAGAAGGTCTTTTTGGTGTGCAGGTGAGCAGCAATACACCTTTGCAGGTTGTTGCCTGTTGTTTGAGAACCTTGCTGAGCATGTGGTGCCAAGCCACTGGCAGCAAGTCCCCTTGTCTGTCAGCCAGCTCTTCTTTTGGCTCCTGATGCTGGGACTGCTCTGACCCAGCATCTCGGGGAAGGGAGCAGCAGGGACGTCAGCAGCAGTGTCGGAACTGACTCAGCTTCCCTCGGCTGAGTGAATCCTCCTGGTGCCATGGACCTTCTGGTGATACGCACCGCTCCATGGCTTGCAGTTGAGGCAGGGACTCAGCCCACACACATGTAGACATCTGGAAGTATTTGTGTAGCCCTCAGGGCCTCCTGGCAGTGAGGACTGTTGGGTGGGGAGGGGAGGGACGTTGTAATCTCCACATGCATTTTGAAACAATGGCTGGAGAGAACATCCATCTCGTCAGCCCCGAAGGGGAGAGCCTCCTTCAGTATCTCTCCAGATAGGAGACAGCACTCTTCTGGGTTTATAAAAGAACCTAGATGCTGTGGGAGTAAAGAGTGGAAGTTCTGCCTTTTGCTATTTCCAACCACAATTGGATGTGATCTTGAGGCACTGTTTAGAGTGGGATCCAGCACGGGGAGACCACAAACAGGCACGATCATTTGTGTGACAGCTTTTACACAGAAAAAAGTCCTTGGGGGACAGGGGACTGGGACTTCTTGCTTATGGCAGATGGGCTCTGAGGGGTCTGCATGCACTTGCTGGACTATTCTTTTGGGTGCAAGAGCAAGCAGCCTCTCAAGTCTGAGAAGAGATCCAGAAAAACCATGTTTCCAGCAGTGGGTCCTCACTGTGTTTTTGTGTTTTTCAAGTGGAGCTGGAGAGGGAAGGCTTGTTTCGCACATCCTATTTGAAAGCTGGTCCTCAGGAAAGGAAATGCAGAGCTGTGTCTGTCTGTTGGCCTTTACTGTTGTCAGCAGGAAGGACGGCAGCTGGAGATGGGGCATCCAGCCAAAGAAGGGAATGCATCTGGGAACAGCTTACTGATAGGTACTCCTCCTCACCCACCCTAGTGCTATGGTAAGCTGGGGGTGGCAGGGCAGGAGGCAGGACACAGACAGATGCCAATGGGGCAAACACTGCCAGTTTATCCCTTTCTTGATTCCTGTCACTGCTCAAACCTCACCTCCCAGGCAAGGTGGGCATGAGGCTTAACCGCAGCCGTCTCTTTTTCTGCCTTGAAATACATGCTTGAGACAGGGATTGGCCAGAAGCAATTAAAAGATTTGGGCTCCTATTACTTGGTTAATTGGGGCTGCATTTCATACTCTCTCTGTTGCCTTGTCTCCCTCTCTGTCCCATAATGTAACAGGTATTCAGAGGGTCTGAAGGGGGTAAACCTGCTGGGAGGGGCAGTCCTCCTGGTTTGTCTTGGGCAACACCATGTGAGCATCGGTAAAGCCACCTGGAAACAAAGCACTTGGTGACATAAGCCTTCAAATGCAAACTACTCCTTCGGACATGCATCTTTTTACACCAGTGACGTATTTCAAATGGGATGAAAGTTCATTAAAATCATATCTGACAAAGCTGACCAAATGCATGTCCTGTTGAGCTTTCCATATTCATCACTGTGGCTATTGCAGGGTTTTCTGTGCAATGCTCAGCAGTTTTTGCTTGCTAAGAGATACTGCTCACTGACTGGTAAAAACTTGGATGCTTTGTTGTTGTTAAATAGCAGGAGGAAGGAGCCAGTTCTTGGCCCTACGTAATTCGCCTTGACCTTGTCCTTGGGAGTCTTTTTCTGCTGCTTGTTTCCCAGACCTCTCAGATCTGATGCCTGTGCTCTTTGTACAAAAATAGTGAAGCCATGCAGAAAAGGTATTTCCTTTGCAGCCAAAACTTCCTGCTGGAGGGCCAAGAAAGACACAGTTGAGAAGAGCTTGAGAGGATGGAAATAACCCTTGCTATACCTGCATTTGGCAGGTACAGGGATCCAGGCAGTCCTTCCTGGAGTGGGGACCATTTGGAACAGCTAGAAAAAGGCACCTTCCTTGATTCCTGACTCCTTGAGGCTGTCTGTCTGCTGCCCGTGTTGTGTCAGCAATGTCAGCTGCCTGCGTTTGCACTGGGGAAGCAGGCAGTGATGCCGTAGTGCTCCCTCCCGGCTGGGCTTGTGCTGTGCCCTCACACTTGCATTCACAGCTGGCTCTGGGCTGGATCCCTGCCAGGGAGACACTGCCTGTATCCCATCTCTACCCCAGCAGCCTCTTTGTAGCTGATCTGGATGCGGAAGCCAGGAAGGAGATGGAGCTGTGAAGTTTTCCAGCTGCTTTCCAGCATTGTCTTTAAATGGATTGGTCTTTTGCTCTCTGCCTATGAATATGCATAGTTGTGCTTGGGTCTGCTGCCAGTTCTCACAGGCAGGGCAAGCTAGCACACATAGCAGAGGCTTGATGCTGGGGCAGGTACAGTCAGGGATGCCATGCAGCTGTGCACAGATGTTCAGAAGAGCCTCTTAGTGAGTTAATGGCTTCACTGGGATTAATTTATCAGTGCACAGACTGAGGCTGTTTATGGACAGCTAGGACCTGGGGCAGGAGGACCATGGTACCCACTGGTATGCAAAACCAGCTGGCATAAAGAATTACAGTTGCATGGCTTAGCTCAAGCCAGGCAGAAAAACAACCTCCAAGCACCAACCCTCATCAAAAACCTAGCAGGGTTTTTGGCATGATGATCTCTCTGAGCTGAAAAATACCAGGCATGGACTTGTTGCCTAACCAGCGCAAGAAAGGAGAAATACCTTTAAGTCTCTCTTATCATTAGCTACCAGCAAATACTTGCTTCAAGGAACATGTCATGACTGCTGGAAATGCTGCTTTGTATTGTTGCCTCATTACAGCCCGAAGGCCTTATGGATTGAAGTCCTTCATACTTGTTCCAGCAGAGATGGGATGTCCAGGTTGTTACGCTGTTGTCAGTCAAAGCTTTGTTTCTATTTGTCCTGGGTTCAGCAGTAGCAGTCATTTTTCTCCTTCTTAGTAGCCGGTGCAGTGCTGTGGTTTTGACTTTCAGCCTGGGAACAGCACTGATAACACTGATGTTTTTAGTTGCTGCTCAGTAATGTTTACTCTGCCCAAGGACTTTCTCAGTCTCTCATGCTCTGACAGTGAGGAGACACACAGGAAGCTGGGAGGAAGCAGAGACAGGACATCTGACCCAAACTAAATGAAGGTATTCCATACCACAGCACATCATGCCCACTATATAAACTAGGGGCAGTTACCTGGAAGGGCTAGATCACTGCTGGGTCTGGCTGGGTATCAGTCGGCAGGTGGTGAGCGGTTGTATTATCTTCCCTTGTTACTTCCCTTATCATTATTATTATTGGTGGTAGCAGTAGTGGTTTGTGTTATACCTTAGTTACTGGACTGTTCTTATCTCAACCCTTGGGAGTTACATTCTTTCCGTTCTCCTCCCCAGAGAGGGGGGAGGAAGAAGGTCTGGAGCGAGGGGGAGGAAGAAGGTGGGGAATGAGTGAGCGGCTGTGTGGTTCTGAGTTACCGGTCGGGCTTAAACCACGACAGTTCTTTTTGGCACCCATCATGGGGCTCAAACCCACGACCCTGATATTAAGAGTCTGAGCTAGCCTCTAGTGTTGTGCTGTCAGTTCTCTCCTGGTGGGAGGTGCCTGTTTTCTTGGCTGTCCACCGGGCTTAAAAACAGGCTGATTGACTTAGGATGGTGGTTGCCAGCCTCTTGTGGAGACTGACAGCCCCAGGGGCAAGTACAACACCCAAATTCCTGCCACTTTGCCCCAGCAGTGATTTTGCTTTGCTGGTGCCTCAGTGTCCCATAAGGCTACGTCTGTCCTGCAAAGGAAGGGATGTCAAGTTCCCACAGGACAATTTTAAGTCAAGAAGCATAAATCACATCTGTTGTCTCATTCCATCCAAATTCAACTGTTGAGGCTTTGCCAGAAGTATTTTAGTTTGAGGGTGGTTTGTTTGGGTTTTTTTAATCCACTGCCAGAATAAAGCAGAAACAGGGGTTTAGAGGAAAACCTTCTGGGAGATGGCAGGCTGCTGTTATCACTGACATTGGCTCATCTTCTCCTGATACAACTGCCTTAAATTTGAATGCTCCCAACAATTAGATACCAGAGAGCATAGTTCACATCTGATCACATGTTGCAAGAAACTCTTCTGGACAGTACATTTTAGTTAGCAAGTGGCTCAGATTGTGTTAGTTCTTTCATCCCTTTCTTTCTCTCCTGGATTTTAAGGATATCCACATTTTATGAGTGCTTTCTTCTTTGTTGGGGGAAAGAGAGTTTTAGACAAGTTTTTGCTAAGTCATCTGTGGCTGTAAATGAACTGAACTCCCTAGTTCTCCTGGGAAGCTGTTTTGGGTTTCTGGATCAGCTGGGAGTGGGAGTCTTGCAGCAGTGCCCCGCTATCTGCTTCCTCCCACTGCAAAGCGTTGCATTTGCAGGTGGATCTTGCCAGCATTTTTGTGCTGCATCCAGGGAATCCATGGCAGAGTGGAGCTGCGCTGATACATGGTGGGGTTACACCTTTTGTTGTGTACCACAGGGTCCTTTCAGATGGAGTGCGGTGTGGAGATATACCTTTCAGTGTACTCCCTGCTTTCCCTGCACACGGTGGATTGGAATGTTGAGACAGAGGTTATAGGGCTGAAGGTCTAAGCTGGTATGTTTAAAAATTCATCTGTAATTTTGGGATTTTCCACTGTTGTAGGATAAGCCACAGATTCTTCCTTTGAAGGCATTTAGTTATTTGAAACGGTTTTGGTTCATTGGAGCTTGAGTTTTTATGGCTGCTGTGCTAAAACCTCATTAGGGAGGCTGTTTAATATATTACTCAGGAGCTCAGGGTCTCTGGGAGAGCACCAGTATGCCAGAGACTATGCAAGCCCCTCCACTGCCCAAGAAGATACCATCTTTCACCTGTGTCTTCATCCTCAATCATCATAGCATATCCAAAATCACTAGGAAGGAATGATTACAGATCAGCAAATTCCTCCCCATGTTTGGTTTTCCTGTGGCTGGAAAGGCATGCTGTATTCAGAAAAATCTTTTGTTGGGCTGATTTTATTCAGGTTCATACTAAATAGGAGATTACCGCGTAACATGTCTAATCAGGTCGGAATTTTGAAAGCCCTCTTTGCTTTTCCATGCATAAACACTGCCATGCCTTGTTTCCGTGTCTCCTGCCACAAGCTCTTCACATTCTTTCTGGGCTTTAGCTCGTGGTCATCCTTGTGCCATAATGAGAGGGGGTTTAGTGAAACTGAGCCAAGGACACAGAAAGAGGGAAGGTGGTGGCTCTGGATGTCGCAGAGCTTCCTTCTGTAGCTAACTCCATAGTGTTAAGATCCTCCACCTGGGTTGGAGCTATCCCAGGCACAGCTACAGGTCGGGCAGAGAAGAGGTTCAGAGCAGCCCTGCAGAGAAGGACTTGGGGGTGTTGATCAATGAGGAAATGAACATGAGCCAGCTTCAGTGTGCACTCGCAGCCCAGAAAGCCAAGCGTATCCTGGGCTGCATCAAAAGGAGCGTGACCAGCAGGTCGAGGGAGGTGGTCCTGCCCCTCTACTCTGCTCTTGTGAGACCTCATTTGGGAGTATTGTGTGCAGTTCTGGTGTCCTCAACATAAAAAGGACATGGAACTGTTGGAACAAGTCCAAAGGAGGGCCACGAGGATGATCATGGGACTGGAGCACCTCCCGTATGAGGATAGGCTGAGAAAGTTGGGGCTGTTCAGCCTGGAGAAGAGAAAGCTGCATGGAGACCTCATAGCAGCCTTCCAGTGTCTGAAGGGGGCTTATAAGGATGCTGGGGAGGGACTCTTCATGAGGAACTGTAGTGATAGACAAGGGGTAACGGGTTCAAACTTAAACAGGGGAAGTTTAGATTGGATATAAGGAAGAAGTTCTTTACGGTAAGATGTGGGGAATGAAGGCAATGAGATTTGCATGAAGAACAGTTTGGGAATGAGCTCTGAGGCCTTGGTGCTTTGCCAAGCCCTGGGGTGATGAGCTGAGGCGTTGAAGGGAAGGGAAGGTTGAAGAGCAAGCCTTGGGAGGATGATGAGGATGTAGGTGTGGCGGGAATCTCAGATGGAGGCCGAAGGATGTGGGGGTTGTGAGAGGGTCTGCAGCATTGTGATTGGACTATTTACCTGGAAAGTTTTACAGGGACAATGAGATTGAACATTGTATGTATGTGCAGGTTGGGAAAGTACCAAACAGGGGGATAAAAACGGCTTGGTTGTAATAAAGTTGGATTTGAGTCTCCTCATCAACTCAAATCCATGTCGTGAAATGCCACAGTAAGGGTGGTGAGGCACTGGAATGGGCTGCCCAGGGAAGTTGTGAATGCTCCGTCGCTGGCAGTGTTCAAGGCTGGATTGGACATAGCCTTGGGTGACAGGGTTTAGTGAGAGGTGTCCCTGCCCATGGCAGGGGGGTTGGAACTAGATGATCTTAAGGTCCTTTCCAACCCTAACTATTCTATGATTCTATGACTCTATGCTGCTTACAGAAGGTTTCCCTGTATCCATATAAAGTCATTTTGAAGTGAAAATACTTTCCCAGCAACTTCGGAAATTGGGGTGGGTCTATTTTCAGACTTGCAAGAGCTTGTGAGGGTGAACAATGTCTGCCTTTGACTTTGATTTGCTATTTTGTGGGGAGTGTTCCCAAGTGGCTCGGCAATGCAGTACTTAGGAGGGCTGGCTGGAAACCAAGCTGCTGCCCGTGCAAGCTTCAGCATGTAGTACACAGCTTTGTATGTTCATAGTCAGGACTTCCCGTGCCAAAGCGTACCCCACATGCTTAATGTTAAGCTTATTTTTGCTTTTAATGACGTACCTATAGCCCCCTTGTTGTTATCAGAAAAGTTACTGCTCTGCTTTCTGGGGTGTGATTAATCTGTGTGTATGTGGGCACCAAAGGAAGATCAGGAAGAACCAGCTAACCCTGAGCTGTGATAGAACATCCAGGTAGCAGCGAGGGTGGGCTGGGAGATGTCATATCTCTGTCTGCTGTTGATGAGCAGAGAAGAGGTGCCCGGTGAAGGAGGGGTGTTGGGAACAGATGCCAAATGATAGCCTCATCCAGG
Source organism: Ara ararauna (assembly GCA_028858755.1). Taxonomy (NCBI): domain Eukaryota; kingdom Metazoa; phylum Chordata; class Aves; order Psittaciformes; family Psittacidae; genus Ara; species Ara ararauna. Next base: position 50,276,933 of record CM054376.1, on the reverse strand, counting down.
AAGTCACATGCTTTGCCGTGTAACCACATAACAGCAAAGGGAAGTCCTTTCCAGCTGCTGCTTTTGACATAATGCAGGATGTCAGCTCTCTGGGATCTGCATAAGCAGCACAGCCTGTGCTTTTCAGGCTCATTTCACCTCTCCTGGGGTGAATAAGCTTGTTGGCTCTGTAAATAAACCCCTTCCCAGGCCAGGGACAGCTATTTGTCTTACAAACAATGGGCAGAGCAGGGAGGAAATGCTTGAAGTGTCTGCAGACAGCAGCTGATCTCCATCAGCAGTCTGTAACTGTCCTCTTGGCCAAGGAGCTCCTGAGCATTAGGGTAAGTGGTGGCAGGGAGCATCCTGCACATCCACGGATCCTATACATCCACAGTGCTCCTGGCTCAGGAGGGACCCAGAGACCACTCACCCACATTGGTGGTGGTTACCGTCATTAGCAGGTGCAACCCATGAGTCCCCATCCTGAAAGAAGCACACAGAGAAGGATTCCCCTTTGTGGGCAGTGCAGCAAATAGAGCAGAAAGGCCTCTAAGATGCAGGCTGTAGGATGAGGGCCAGTTGGCTCCTTGCTGGCAGGAATCATGTCATCTGCTCTGCACAGGGTGGGCTTGGTTCCAGTCCTGCTGAAAGCATGGTGGCCTTCCTTCCTTCGCAAGGACCATGGGAGGAAGAGGGCTGATTTGCAGGAGGGAATGTCCTCGCATCCTCTGAAGTACTCGCAAAGCTCCGACATCCCCTGCTGCTCCTCTTGTGGCAGGTTGCCGTGTCCCTTGTCCATCTCTGGCTGCTTCAGGTGGCTGTGGGAGGGAGCGTGAGTGGGACCAACACAGAGAGTACTCAGGTGCCACGTACTGGGTGTTAGCTCACTGTGGTGGGAGTCCAGCTACTGCTGTGTCCTGTCATGATTTGGCTTTTTATCTGCTGACTTCTTGGCCTTTCTCATTTGTTTTTAGTGGAGGAAGAAGCCCAGCTCTAGAGTTTTGGCTGTCTGGATTCAAGTCAAATATCTCAAGAGACAACACTGACTCTTCCCATGACACTGCTGCATCTCTTAGGGTGTGCATTCTCTCCTGACCTCAGAGCTGTGCCGGATAAAGGCAGAGGCCTGTGAATGCTCCCAGTTCATTTTGCAGCCAAAGGCAGAGTCTCACGTTCCTCCTGGTTAGATCAGGATGTACTTCCTGGGGTAACGGGTTCAAACTTAAACAGGAGTTTAGATTGGATATGAGGAAGAAATTCTTTACTGTAAGGGTGGTGAGGCACTGGAATGGGTTGCCCAGGGAAGTTGTGAGTGCTCCATCGCTGGCAGTGTTCAAGGCTGGGTTGGACAGAGCCTTGGGTGGCATGGTTTAGTGCGAGGTGTCCCTGCCCATGGCAGGAGGGCTGGAACTAGATGATCTTGAGGTCCTTTCCAACCCAAATCATTCTATGATTCTGTGATTCCTGAGCTTGAGCTTGGGGCTGCCTCACCAATGTTCAAGCTCTGGCTGTGCTGCGGCAGCTGCGCAGAGCCAGCTGTGAAGCTGTGCAGGCAATTCCCCTTTCTAGGAGAGATGAACAGCTTCTCCTCGACCAGGAAGTAGGTAGAAATTCCCTCTGTCATTTTCTGTGCCAGCAGTTGCTGTAGGAAAATCCTGCTGTGATCTGCTCCTGTCAGGGTGAGTGAATATCCATGGGGAGGGTGAGTCCAGGCCCTTGACACAGGGGGAAACTCAGCGGCAGTGAAGGCTGAGATGCCTCAGGTAGTGGATTTAGTGGTGTGTTGAATGCTGCCAGTTATCAACCAGGGAATAATTGAGCCAGATCCCAGGAGAGCATAACAGTGCCTTAAAATCCATCTGGCTTGTTACATAAGAATCAGGATCTCTCAGTTTCTGTGGTGGAACATGGTGGTCATATGGGGTCTGCTGTATTTCTCCTGCCTCATGGAGAACCCCAGCAACTGGTGATAAAGAAGGCAGTGTCACACAGGGCCAAACGTAGCCCTGTCTCTCAGGGACAGGCCTCAAGCTCTGCCCCAGGAAGGGCAGCTTGCATGTGGAGGGTTCTGCATGGCTGGAGCAGAAGGCAGCAGCAGCGCTCGGCTATGCTGGGTGCGCATCTGCTGGCGGCCCTTGCAGAGCATGGTGTGAGCTAAGCTGCCTGGGGACACTGGGTCTCAGGAGCTGCCCTGTTGTCCCTATTGTTCTTGGGACACCAGAGAAAGAACAGGAAACGGCCGTGCTGGGGAGGGGGAGCAGAGTGTGTGACCCGAGGTGGCCCCAGCATGTCCTGGGGATGGCAACACACAGCCCTGCTGCTGCGCAGGGGCCAGGCACATGCTCAGGTCCCTGTGTTAGCCCCATGATCACCCCATTGTGCTACCCTATGGTTGTACTCAGGCCAACAGCCTCCAGCAGGGTGTTGCTGAGAGTGCAGAGCTGGACGTGGTCTGGAGGTACGGATCTGCTCTGGCCCACCTGGAGCCAGAACAACTCCAGTACCCTTCCATGGAGGAAAGGGTGCTGTGTCTCCAACACATCCCTCTCTTGGCTAGTATGCAGAAATCAATGCCTGCAGCAGCACAACCAGCAACAGAGTAAGCGACGGAATGAAACCCTTCCTAAAACCTGTTCTCAGCTGAGACACTTCTCTGGGATCACACCAGCTGCTCAGGAGTGGGAGCCACCTTGGCATCCCTTGGAATAAGACAGAGGGATGGCTGATACCCTCTGGCTGGTGATTCCAGTGTGGATCTGCCCCTAGATCCCAAGACAAAAAGATGCCAGCTCTCTGCTGGAAGGTGTTGGTGCAGTGGGATGCACCTGAAACCTGCTCCCCATGGCCTGCAAGTGGGCTGCAGAGCAGAGTAAACATGCAGGGCTGAGATCAGTGCATGTTCAGGACCCAGAAAGAGCATCAGGAACCCAATCTGCTCCTTTTTTACAAGGCTGGGAATGAGCCATGGTCTCTGAGCCAGCATATCCAGGGGCTTCAGTTGGGCTGGCTCTGGAGTACTTGTAGGAAATGTCTTCTCCTCGTGGAGCATAATAGGAGCTTCAGCTTCTGGTTACTCCCTGCATCTTTGGAGCAAAGGGGAAAAGCTGCTGTGTTCTTCAAGCTATCAATAAGTGGAAATAAACACTATGTGCTCCTTTGGTCTGCACTTCCTATTGTGGGGAATTAATAGCTGCATTTTGCAAACCAGCCCCACTGAAGAGGGGTTGAACAGAAAAGGCCATTCTTCCCTTCCTGGTATGTGTCTCCAGCATTTCCCAGCCTGAGGGGTAAACAGCTCCAAACAGATCTGCAAAACAGCTCTGTTCTCATCTGATCTTGGAAGCAACTCACTATTTAACCAGGGGTTGGAGCTCTCTGGGGAGAAATGGAGCTTTACATTCACCTGGTCTCTTCCTAGCTCCCAAGGAGAGAGCTCTGTTCCCCCTCCAGCCAGCCTCCTTTGGCTGAACACTGCACCCAGGTAGAAGAGAGCAACACAATGCTGAATTCTGCTAGCCAGCTGCCATAGGCTTTGCTACAGATTGAAATCATGCTGGGAAAAAGGATGCTGCAAAGCTGGCCAGGTGACCCAGAAGAGTGAGTGGGACCCATCCAGCTTCCCCAAACCCATCGGAAGTGATTGATGCCACTTAAAAGGCTGGCAAGGAGACAGGCTTGTGGCCACAAGGTGCTTAAAAGCATTTCTCCCTTTTTGCAGGACCCTCTATAGTGACTCCTCCTAAGGACATCTGGAATGTGACAGGAGCACAGATCTACCTGAGCTGTGAGGTTATTGGCATCCCAACCCCTGTCCTCATCTGGAACAAGGTAAGGGCCCTGCTAGGAGCTCTTAGAGCATTGCAAACCTGAGGCAGCCGAAACTGCCTGGTAAGCATAAAGGCCATAGCAGATTCCTCCTTGGAAACACTGATCTTTGATGAGTTCTCCCACATGTGCAGTTCTGTCCGCCCCCAAACATCTGGCTTTGCTTAACCTTTAGTCACTGCTTTCTCTAAACTCTATCTGATCCCAAGACTTGTGCTTGTCTTGGTAGTGCCTGTTATTCTGAGCATGCCAGGAATGTTCCTTGACCTGCCATCACCCTGCTGACGGCAGCGACTCCAGGGTGTCTGGACACAGGTCGCCCACATAAGTAGCAGGAACCACATGGGGCAGCCCTCTCCCTTAGCTGGCTGCGTGCTGGTTTTGGCAGTGTTGGTAATGTCTGGCTTAGGGCAGGGCCAGCACTAGGCAAAGAGGATCCCAGACATAGGGCTGAGAGGCACTGCATAGCCCCTGTAGCCTCTTCAAATGCCACAGGTTTATGGACACTTGGGCTGGGTCTTTAAATTAAGATGAAGCAATACTAGTTTAAGAATATGGCCCAAATATTACTCTGTTCTGAAACAGCAGGCTTTACGCATAGTGCTCCCAGAGCAGTCTCTTGCATGAGCATACAATGTAGGCATGTTGTCTCAAGCAGCATTTTCTGCTTGTATACAAGCAGATGCCATGTTTACTCTGACTCTCAGTGCTGATCTGCTTTTTGTGCCTCTTCCTCGTGGCTGAGAGACTGCTTGACCTAGTGATAACAAGGGCTGAGCACTACTTATCCCACGCTCTGCTCTGGGCTCAGATACGGAGCGCTGGGGAATGACTGCACTGCTGCTCTCTCACGGATGCTGTGCCCACCATGAGGGACTGCCTGGTTTGCTGCAGCAGAAGCCTGTGAGGCTATTGCTGGCCTGTTGGGAAAAGGACAGATGCAGGGAGAGCATCTGTCCTCTTCCCTATCATCTAACTCTCATGCAGGGAGAGCCCATTCTAGGAGCAATATGCAGACATTCAGTTCTCTGCTACTGCCACTCTAAAAAGCCTGATCATGAGGAGTCTCTCCAAACAAGGACCACAGACAGCTTCTGCTGTCCCCACAGTCCCAAACCAGAAGGCAGCTGCTCCAGTCTGCTGCAGGCAGCCAAATCCTCCTTGCTCAGCACAGACATCATTCGATGGGCTAAACACTCCCTTGGGAACACGCAACCAAGTTCCGTGAGACCAAGTTGGTGCAGGGCATGTCTGCACACCCCAGAAAGCTGTGCTGCTTTACTTGTTCCTATTGAGGCAAGGGGAATGCAGCCTCAGTGTAGACACTGAAGCATTGGGGTAGTGAGGCTGCAGTACACAGAAGATAAGGTGAAATACTGACACTAGAAGAAACTGGCACCTACCACTTGTGTGTGGTACTGCACAAAATACATTCATGTAAAAGTAGTGCTGATCTTTTCTGTATGCAGGTGTGGTCCTAACAGTTCTAATATAAATGAGCCCTGAAACTCTTCACCCTCTCTGCCCTTCTGTTTAGATAATTCGGGGTCAGTATGGTGTCCAGAGAATGGAGCTTCTGCCTGGGGACCGGGAGAACTTGGCTATCCAGACCCGAGGGGGCCCCGAGAAACACGAAGTGACTGGCTGGGTGCTTGTAAGTACTTTGTGTGTGCATAGAGCAGCACAAACAGCACAAGTGCAGGTTGCAAACAGCTCATGCACAGAAGTCACATGGCAAGAGGCAGAGCACCTAAAGGAAGATAACCTGTGTCTCACTCATTGCAGTTTTTCACCTCTGCCGCACACAGCAGAAGCATGTATTCTATGACCAGAGAAGGCTAGGCTTAAGTAAAGGATCTCCTTTCCATATGTCATTACTTTTCTGCTGCCATCATGGGAAGGAGACCCTCACCATGTCTAGGGAGGAATTGGTACAGATGCAAGGAAGCACCTGCCTGAGAGTAGCACAGCACAGGAGCTGTCAGCTCTCACTCAACAGACCTGGGCTACAGGAGTATCTGCAGGCTAATCGGCAACTGCCACACATCAGGGGGAGCTGCTGTGCATCCCAGTAAGGGAACTGCAGGTATGATGGCTCTCAGAAGCAGGGGAGCACAGGTTAGAGTGCTGGCTCCCACACCATTTGCAAAAGCAGAGGTGGAAACAAGGGAAGGGAGGTGGAGATGAGCCACCACAATCTGAACCACGTTGTTTAGAGCAGACAGAAGAAAGCATGTTGTCAGTGTGGTCCCTAAGGGTTAACTGTACTTCACACAGCAGACACCTTAAAACAGAAGCACCTTTACCTGTACACAGGATGCTTACTGGGGGGATGCTTCTTTCTCTAGATATCTCCTCTGAGCAAAGAGGATGCTGGAGAATATGAGTGTCATGCATCAAATGCGAAAGGAGAGGCAACAGCTTCTGCAAAAATCCACGTTGTGGAAACTCGGCATGAAATAGCTCTGACCAAAGGTAGGTAATGTGGTGGAACACGCTTCAGCTCTTTCCCCTCACAGTTTACCCAGTTATTTGGTACAGAAGGACCACCTCTGTTCAGAACATTCCCAGCAAATGTCAGCTGCCAGAGCTCTCAAGGGATTTGTTCAGTAATCCCCAAGTGCTCCAAAGTATTGGATACTAAGATACCAAATTAAACCCACATTTGTTTTTTTTTTTTTTCGGGGGGGGGGGGGGGGGGGGGGGAAGGGAGTTTAGAGAGAACTTTCAGTGGTTTTCCAGCCCTAAGTTTGTATAGTCTTGCCCTTCTCTCCTGGAAGCAGTACTGTCACAACCAGTCCCAAGGGAGAGGGGAACTTAAAGCACTTAAATTCCTGCCAAGTCCCTGCACCTCCTTATTCTACCTCATCCTGGAAACATTCCAGTCCCTACCATTCTCTCTGCAGGGTGGAGTGTCACACCAGGGGGGGACAGACAGGCCACAGCAGGCCTTTAGACAAGACCTGAAACTTTTACCCTCCAGCCCTCAGCCATATTTCAAACCCAGGTCCTCTTTGCCAGGCTGCATGCAAAGCTGATGGCAAACCAACCACTCTCATTCCAGCTGCACAAAGAGGATGGCTTAGTACCACAGCCACATGTGCTGGCATAGTAACTGTAACCATGCCAGAGGCACAGGCACTGGGAACAAAGCATCCACCTACAGAACACTGCTGCCTAAATCCACTTCTGGACATAGTCTTTAGTTTTAATCCCAGTAGTTTTGTGCAAACTACATAGTCTTGACTTTCTATATCCTTATATCACTGCATAGATGAAAGACTTCCTTTAGGAGAACATTAACAGGACCTGGCATTGAAATAAGAACATAAAATGAATCCCAAGATTACTTAAGCACAAGAACTTGCTAAAGGTTTTTAGCTAGTCTGTAATCCCTTTTCAAACATCTTATTTATAGATGTGAATGAAATTGAGTTTTACTGAGTTGTGCCATGGGGAGCACACTTATACCCCAGAATAGATGATGTTCACTCCCCCTCTCACAGCAACTCTACTGCGAGGTTGTACTACTGCATGTATTGCCTCATGGTTTATTACTTACATGCACACTATGTTACAGCTGTTTCTTTTCAGCTGTAGAAAAGCTCTCAAGCAAGCATGCCGTAGCTAAGCAATAAGCTGGCAGTCCACAATTAAAGGAAATTGATAATGTTAATGGAACAAACTGTCAGACTCCAAAGCGACACACTGTGCAGCTAGGCAGTCTGTATCCAATGTCCAGGTGATCTCAGCACAGAAAAATGCCATCTCTTACCATCCCCCTGCTGCTGTGGTCCTGCAGTAGGGAGAGAGAAAGGAAGGGAGGGAGGGAGGCGGGCAGGAAGACACACTGCTACTGCCCAAGTTGTGCTATCACCCTTGGAACAGTGCAGAGCATAATGTGGTTTTGTTTTTCCACAGATGATGGTGCAGAGCTGTGATGTGAAGACTTTCACTTACGCACAGTTTTAAGTTAGTATCACGGAAAACTTTAACTTCTGGCTTTTTCTAGTTCACTAATCATCCCCTTAACCTCCTTCTTTGATAACCAATTTGCTTGCACACTTCTTTCACACATAGACAAATAAAGAGATTCACAAGTCTGATTACAAATTTTAATTCTATTTACAGGAAATAAACACACTTTTGAACAGCACACAGCAGATGAATAAAACTGCAGTTTAAATGCAACCTACACAAAGTGAAACAAAACCTGAGCACTTCAGTCTCATCATTAAAAATAAAAAAAACACCTTTTCAAAGGCTAAACACTCATCATACGAGGTGCAATACTCATAGACATCAGTTCTTGGAAGAGGAGTTTGCAGGCATAGGGCATCCGAACCAAAGATATCTGGAAAGAGATTTCAAAATGCTCATGATAAGCACTCCTAAAACATCAACTTCCACCACCCTCTACACAAATAAGTTCTTTGATTTTTGGCTCAAAAGTGCAGCTGAAGTTGTGCATTAAAGCATTTAACAGGAATTGCTCACAGACAGTAACAAAGTAAGAGAAAAGCTGAGACTGGCTGTAGAGGCTACACAGCAGATATCCAGATCACATTTTTAATGTGAAAACCTGCAGCCAAGGGATCTGATCCTAAACAACGGCTATTTAACAAGGGAAAATGTGCAAAGTGTGCCTGATGTGCAGTAAATGTAGTGACAATTTCCAGCACACATCTCTTCAGTAACCTCAAGGCCATTTTAGAGCTGCAAGTCAGTCCCCAGCATAAGAACAAGCCTATTTAAGGCAACTATTTTTATCTCTGCTGCCACTTTCCCTTGACATAGTTCTGTTACCAAGCACACATTACAGAGCTTTTTCTTTATTAACAACAAAAAAAGCGCAACACTAAAGGCCTCCCACGGGGCCTGAGCTCTGGAAGCATAAATATCTTCATGGGGATTGTCAAGGGCCATGGCTCTGAATGCCCGATTCTGAGGTTCACTTCCAAAAATAAGCTCTCAAGCGTCTAATTTTAAAGTCTCAGAAAACTCCGCACTGCAAAACTTGAACAGCATTTCCTGCCAAGTGGCACGCCAACGTTGTAAAATTAATAACAAGACATTCAAATTAACTAGGATGCTATAAACACTTAAAACAGTTATGAAACTAAAATAGCAATTGTTCTGGTGCTTCTTTAAATATTTACTTCCCTATCCTCCTGCTCACCCGAGCAGCATTTCCTCTGGCCCACAAAGAGAAACAGTGGCTGATGAAAACCACACATACCTGAGTTTTATTACGGCATCCCCGGCATTCGTAGGTGTGAGTCCTTGTGTTTGCAATCGCCATGATGCCGCAGAGATTGCAGACATGGACTTGGTATGGGTCTGAAGCTTCAAACAATCTCTCTCTCAAGAACTGGGCTGCTCCGTGAGCTATCTGGCAATCTCGTTCCATTTCTCCAAAACGAAGGCCACCGTCCCTGAAAAGAGGAAAAAACCAAAACAACTTTTGAGTTCACTGGCAAAATACATCAATTCTTGCCAATGGAACAAGTAACTTATCAGAAACACCACAGCAGTATTATAAGGTAGAAGTAAAGCTGTGCAGTAATTTAACACCTCAGAACAGTGTTAGGGAGAACACGAACACCGTAATTCATAACTGCTGCCGAGCGGCAGAGCATTTCTAAAGCAGATGTCAGACAGCTGACAGACACAGCACAACCACATAGCAAAATGAGGTAAACATTATTCCCTAACTTATCTGTGGTAGGTTTAACCTTGGCTAGCTGCCACACGCCCATCAAATAGCTCTCTCACTCTCCCATATCAACAGGACAGGGGGCGAAAAAAAGATGGGAAAAGCACATGGGTTGAGATAAAAACAGGGAGCTCACTTACTAATTGCTGTCACAGGCAAAACAGACTCAGCATGGAAATTAGTTTAGTTTATTGCCCACTAGAAATGGAGCAGGATGGTGAGAAACAGAAGACAAAACTAAAACCATCATCTTCTCTCCTATCTCCTTCCCAAGCTCAACTTTACCCTTCATTTCCAACTCCTCCCCTCAATCACAGGGGAATTATGGCTGTAGTCAGTACGTAACAGTACCTCTCTGCCACTCCTAACTCCTCATGTTTTTTACCTGCTCTAGCACAGGGTCCCTCCTAATGGGATAGTCCTTCCAGAACTATTCCAGCACAGGCTCTTCCCATGGGGCCCACAGTCCTTCAGGAACAGATTGCTGCAGCACAGGTGCCCCACAGATCACAGCTTCTGCCAGGAGCCTGCTCCAGCATGGGTTTTCCACAGGCTGCAGCATAGATATCTGCTCCATGGGCTGCTGTCAGACAACATGCTTCATCAAGGGCCGCATGGCAATCTGCTCCAGTGGCTGGAACTCCTCCTCCTCCTCTGACAGGAGTGTCTGCAGGGCAGTTCCTTTCACATTTTCTCACTCCTCCCTCACAGCTGCTGCCCAGCAGGTTTTACCCTTTCTTAAAGGTTGCTGATGGGTTCAGCTTTGGCCAGAGTGGGTCTGTTCAATCCAGCTGTAAGTGGTTATGTCTAGCACAGGGCCAACAGCAGGTCCTTTCTCAGACAGGCCACCTCAGCAGTACACCTTGCTACCAAAACCTTGATGCTTGCACTCAACACATCATCTTCAGCTGAACACATAAAAATGGATGGCTAATTGGGGTGAGCTAATTCAGTTCTAGCTGCAAAGTTGAGGCAGTTAATTTTTAGGGCTAAAAACTTTGAAGAAAAAGAAAACACTGTACAGAAACTAATAAACATCCTTACCGAGATCTACCCTCCATGGGCTGTCTGTTAAGTATCTGGATAGGCCCTCTGGCACGAGAATGGATTTTGTCATCTACCATGTGCTTCAACCGCTGATAATACGTAGGACCAATGAAGATCTGTGATGTGATTTTTCGACCAGTGAAGCCATTGTAGAGAACCTGAAGTAATCAATGCAATCACTGAATCATAAGCCTTCCTATCCACCAAATGTATATTAAAAACATTACAGTGAAATGATGCTTTGATTATACCTCATTTCCTCTTAGATGATAGCCATAATCTGATAAAAGATTGGAAATCTTCTGCACGTTGACAGCATCATTAAAAGGTGTCGCATCACCAATCTCTCCCTTGTTTGCAGACACCTACGGAGGTTTGCAAAAGCCTGTCAGATTTCTGAATTTCTTTCAGACAACAGTAAGCTTTTTCAAACAGTTTTTACAGAACTTGAGGTTCCATGCCCATGATAGTGCCCTATCTTGCCTTGTTTATTAACCGTACAATTTATAGCAAGATTTTAACAAATACAAGGTATCAACAATGTTGCTGCTCCTTTTTCTAGGTCACAGGAAATGTATGGAATAAAAGCAGCATTTTTATAATTCATTATTTTTATAATACATTTTTCTAATAAAAGCATCTTCAAAGATGGGAGAGCACACTGTAATCTGACTTGCTGGACGAAGTTTACAGGACTGTAGGTCTTCCCCAAGAAACCTGCTTTTGCTGTTGTAACTGGAAAGCAATCCTTGTTTTTTAGTGGATTAACACCTACCTACCAGGGAGTAGTATCTTAAAAAACATACCCCTGAAGTTAAAAGAAAAATCACATTGCTCAGACATGCAGCATAAAAGATTCTTCTTACCTTCCCCTGGAGACACTCAATCAAGTGACCAATGGTCATACGGGAAGGGATGGCATGGGGGTTGATAATTATATCAGGGGTGATACCTTCACAGGTGAAGGGCATATCCTAGAGCAGGGAAACAGACAGTCAGTACATCCCAGAATATCAGCTTTAAGAAAAGCAGTTGCATGGCTTCAAATAAAAATCTTTTAAAGCATTTCAGAGGTACTAAGTACGACGTAAGAAGCAGCTGTGTCTCCTTCTAAACATATTTTAGTTAATGTTAAGTCAATATACTGCACATGAGTAAATATACTACAGACAACTCGCTTAAGGCAGTTCCAATGCTAAGATGATCAGAAATAAAACGTTAAAAAATGGGGAAAAAAAAAATCACTACCTCTTGCCTGTACTGGATACCACAGGTTCCTTTCTGACCATGTCTGCTGGCAAATTTATCTCCAATTTGTGGGATTCTCACAGAGCGTACCTGTAAGCCATAGGAAAACATTCAGTTGGTAACTTAAATACAGAACAAAACTGATTAGAAGTAGAAGTACACATGCCAGTGCTCACCCTGATCTTGCAGAACTTGTATCCTTCCTGGTTAAGGGTTACCATGACCTGATCTACAATGCCAGTCTCACTAGTTCGCAGGAAAGTGCTGCAGTCCCTCTTTGTGAAACGTCTGTTGGTGCTTTCCAGTTCATCTTCATTCTCTGGCAGAGTTACTGTTTTGCCAATGATAACATCGTCCCCAGATACACGTACCCCGGGTGCTATTAAACCATCATCATCAAGTTTGTCATAGATCGCATGTCTCATACCTTGAGGGAAAAAGGAAAAATAAAAGTAGGCTCCCAAATTGTTCAGCATACTGGATTTGACGATCAGCACAGATTGAATAAGCTTGCTTGCAACTTCAGACTACTGAGAAGATGTCTGAAGATACTTTCATGCAAGTATCTCAACTGATGTACCTTGCTATTAATACAGACATTTCTCACACTTTATATGTCCCAAAATAAAGACTGAACCAGCTCAGCAACACTGCCCACAAAAATCTGATTTAAAAACTCAGCCTTCAAACACTCCTGTACCTCACCTTGGCAAGTTTCGCGTGTAGGCTTCTCAAAAACTTCCTCCTGGTCATACCCTTTTTTAGACTCCTGCTCTTTGTATGAGCGATAGAACACAGATCTGAAACAAAGTCATAAAGCCTTTGCATCATTCTTTCTCATCTCAACTTCACTATAATCACAATTTTATCACATATTATGCCTCCTGCTACTAATGAAAACCAAATCAAATCACACAAGCTTTCCTCTAAAGCCTTGTTAATCAGTGACCATCCCTGAGGAGGGAAAAGCAAAACCAAAAACATCCCACCACACAAACAAAAAACCAGTTTCAGATGGCATTTTGATGGTCACTTTTCAGATACTGCCAAAGTACCTATAAATAACATGCTAATTTTTGATGAACTACAGACTTTCGGATCTGCTTGATATCTCATAAGTAGTTCTTATTCCTAGATTATGCACCTCACACTATTCTCACACTGTTTTCTCCTAATACCTGCCATTTTGCAAGCACTTTTAGGCTTCTACTACTACTTTGTAGTGCCACACTCAGTACAACTGAGCTGCAGTGGAAAACTTTCAATTTATATAGGCTTCTTTCAGGGGCTTTTGTTTGCTGCCTCAGCTGCCAGCACACCAAAGTCATGGCCTTTCAGATAAACATTATCAACATTTCACTGCTCCTACGCGCACAGAAGGTTCTGTAAGAGCTTCATGTGAGCTGTAAAAGTCTTAATAGTCCCATACTTATTCTGCACCAGAAGGCAGTAGATCCACGACCCCAAGCATACACTTCTTGGTCTCAACTTCGACAAAAGAAAATGAACAAAACTAGAAACCCATTGATGAGCCATATAGCTAAGCCATCTAAAATCTGTAATGCACAAAGTCACATCAGTTGCCAGCTGACCCAACAGCAGTTTCTACTAAGGAGAGGAACGTGCCAATCCTCACTGGCAGCAAATGTCATACTACTAAAGACTATTACAAAGCTGCAATATTGCCATTAAGGAGAGTTTATAACTGACAAGAGTTAGATGAAAATGTAACAGCAAAGAGTCCAAATACATTTTTTTTTCTTTTAACCATTATACAAAGAACAGTAAATGTAGTAAAGACCAAAATGGAAAAGTTGGTAAGCCAGAGTGGGAAGTCAGGTTACACAAAGGATGAGCCATTGCTCATTGTTTTGCTGAGATACACATGCTAAGATACCATTTTCACTGTGCTGTTCCCTCTACCCCCATTAAAAATAAATTAAATTGCTAAAGAATTTACAGAGTTTTACCTGAAAAAGCCTCTGTCAACAGCAGAACGGTTCATGATGACAGAGTCTTCCTGGTTATAGCCTGTGTATGACGCAATGGCTACAATCGAGTTGATACCTAAAATATGCAGAGCAAATACTTTGAAAGGTTGCCCACATACCAGACAGGCATTACTGAATTACAATTTTGAATCACAATTCAAAATAAGCTGTATTCTCTACAGTGAAGCTGTTCTCTTTCGGAGATAAAATCTCCACGTCCCACACACAAAACCCCGTATCAGCAAATACAGCTTTGTGTACAGAAGAGTCAAGAGTGACCCCTTGTGAAAAACACAGCAAATGCCAATGCAGAAAACGCATTTTTCCAGTGAGATTTTAACAGACTTTACAGATAAAGTAGTTTCACCTGTAACACTAGCAATGTATTTAGGTGTCCAGCTACAAGTTAATGTTTAATCTATAATTAACTTTTAAATTACATATAAGTGCTAAACATTCAGGTATTCTACGTGCAAGATTTGTGACATAGTTTAAACAAAGCAGTAACATTTTTGTTTCATAAACATTAACTGGCAACATACCTGCTGGTAACTCTCTAAATCGCAAGTACTCCATGGAGCGTGTTGTGACAAGGGGCTTCTGAGGATAGTACAACACATGTGCCAGGGTATCCATACGAACATGAAAGTTTGTAATGTAAACTCCCATAGCTTGTTTACCCATGGCAGACTGGTAGGTGTTCCTGGGAGACTAGACAGACAATGGAAGACCATTATCATGTACATAAAGCTATTCACACATACATGTGTGGGCTTTCTATCAAATTCAAAAGCAGGATGTCAAAAGTGATGCACTAACCTGGTTGTGATCAGGGAAAGGGATAATAGATGCACATACTCCCAGGATCATAGATGGGTGAATCTCACAGTGTGTGTATGTTGAACAATATGCCACACCTTTCTCTTGCAAATCATCTGGAGTCATTGCCAGCATCACAGTCTCTTCTTCCAGTGTATCAATGTACTCCACTACACCGCTGGCCACGAGATCCTGCCAACTGAACAAACAATACCCGAAATACTCAGCTAACACATCAAATGGATCGCTTCAGCAGTAACAAGATGAAGGACTTTCCTGGCTTATTACTTCTACCACTGCCTAAATGTGATTAAAACAAAAAAATAAAAAAATCAAGATACCAGGCAGAGAAAACATCTTTGTACTGTACAAAGTTTCAAACATTTCCCTCTCCAACCTGAAGGCACCTGCAGTTTCCAAGATGGAAAAATCAGATATTCAACTGAGTTTCAGGAGTATCTCACCTGTAGTTGTTATATTCTCGTTCCTTCAGTTGGTCAATATGCCTTTTCTTCAATAGCAGTTTCTGTTTTTCCACAATTAAAAGGGGTCGACAAATTCTGCCTGCATCAGTGTAGATGCGGATTTCTCGCTCACGAATATCTCTAATCATTGAGACCTGCACAAGAAAGCAGCACCCCATGAGTACTAAATCTCAGTCCAGAATCAGAACTATGGAACACAAAACAGGATAACAAAGTTCCCTGAAGCCAAGAAGCATTTCAGAAGACTATTTTCAACTGGATCATCTTAAAATAAAGCAAACCAAAACTAACCACAACCAAACAACAAACCACATACAATATCAAACAAACAACAAAACTCCCCAAAAGCACCAAACCACAAAAAACTCCAAAACCAAACCAGAACAACCAGAAAACCCAAACAACCAATGTGAAGTATGTTCAGAAAGAGACTTGTAAATAATGCTTTTTGGAGCTTGCACAGTAGTATCAAGGCATTATCCTCTCTCATGACAAAAGACACCCAAACTCTAGATGTAACATTTGTACCTCTGACACAATGATGTCCATCTGACGACGGAGCTTCCTTAGGGTATTCATGAGTTGCTCAGGATCTTTGTGTATTCCTACCCAGCAGCCATTAACAAAGATCTTGGTAGCACTAGAAAGAGGGGAAAAAAAAAAAGTAATGAAGTACAAATAATAAAGAGAAAAATGAAAAAAAAAAAAAAAAGAGAGAAAGCAACACAAAGAAAAAATACAAATAATAAAAAATAAACTACAAAAAAAGCACCCTCCCATTCCCCCCAAAAAACCCCCAAAGCCCTTGAAATGTTGTGCAGGATAAAAAGCTTAAGTCTGTTTAAACAGTTTCATTTGCACATACTCAGCTATTGCTGCTGGAGATATTTCTTCCAGGTTTTCCATACTCCACTCTTCCAAGAATTCCAAAATTGGGGACGGCTGAGACCCCACAGAAATGTAAGCCATCAGGGCTAAGTTCTTCACAAGTCCTACTGCATGACCCTAATCGAAACATAAAGTTAACTTGCATTTCCAAATCAAGAGATTCCCCTAAGAAGATCGGAGAACTTAAACTTCAAATCCTTATGGAAGTGGACACAACACATGCTATTTACTGATTACTACCATTCAAAGACAGAGTTAGCTATAAAGCTAAATATTCATGTCAGCACTTTAAAATACAAGTGCAAGGGCGGCTATAAAATGACTAGCAGAGAGAAAAGTAGTTAGGAATGAGTACTGACATAAATACTAGTTTCATTACCTCTGGAGTCTCAGCAGGGCAAACCATTCCCCACAGTGTGTTGTGCAGCTGTCTGGGCTTTGCTAGTTTGCCATCTCGACCAATTGGAGAATTCAGGCGTCTCAGGTGGGAAAGTGTAGATGCAAAAGTTAGGCGGTTTAACACCTGTGTGGAGTAAGGAATTCATTCATTCATTCAAAGTTGCTTAAAAGTGCTGTTGACAGGTGCCATAATACATTAGAGCAAAGGACCAATGCCCTCTAGAAATGATGTACCTGAACTAAAATAGTTCTGGTTTTTGCTGGCTACACTTTTTGGCTCACCTCTGCAAATCTCAGACTAAGTTCAACCTTAAAATCTTAAGCACCTAACCAGAGTTGTAATAGCAGAAGTTTTCAGAGCAGGCTTATACCATGGCAAGGCCCAACATATACAGTTACCCAAGCAGAGAACTGGGTTTTGTAGTACAGCTTACTCAGATCAGGTAACTAGAACGAATGATACCAATAATAAACGTTCTTTAAAAGCTGCATTTTCACCAGGAGGGCTTACCAGTACAATGACACAAAGATGCTTACATAGTCAGTTTGAAAAAAACTAAGACAACTTAGCTATCAGGAGCAAATCAGCATCTACATTCTTTTCAGAGTCAGCTCAAGGCTTCTCAAAAGGATTTATTTTTACAGCCTGAAACATAAGTTTATTTAAAAAGCCCCACACAAATACATCAACATCACACCATCTAGAGACAGCTACAATCTTTGCTCCTTTCCTAACTTTGCTTTCCATAAATTATTATCTTACCAGGGCTCCAGACAACAAAACATTCTGGCATTTAAAAACTGACACCTCCTTCCCTTTTCTGCCTTTATGAGAAACAGGCTCAGTTAAGCACTGTTCTAGACTAATACAGTCAATGCTCCTTATCATTTAACTGTGGAATACGTAACTTGCATTACAAGTTGCCACTCAAATTTCTTTAAGCACCTGTGAAGCACTGGAAGTAATTAAAAGAAAGAAATCCATCCTCCCTAAAGATTCCCTAGGACTAGTACTTGACCAGACACGCAAGCATATGCTCTAACACAAGAAGTCTTTATAAGAGATACACCAACGCTTTAGCAGTCCATGCAAAAGCTAAACCAAAACCCAAACAATTAAAAAAAAAAACCAACCAAACCCCACACCAGACTCAACTATTTGGATCTTTGATGTTTCAGCTAAGGAAATTTCCTTTTAAAAATGGTTCTGTTTAACATACAACATGCATAGCTGCCAAGTAATACTAAACTCTTCCACGATATTATTAAAACCATGTGTAAACCTGATAAGTGATACAATGCCTTATTCAGCTGTTGTACCTGAGATACTCCTGCTCTGGCCTGATGAGCTTTCTTCTGATCACCCCAGTTTCCAGTTGCCAGTGAATACTTCAAACCATCTGAAATAATTCTTGTTTTAATTGCCAGTTCCAAGTTGAAATCTTTCCCTCTGTCAATGAACTTTTGGGCATATATTCTCACTTCCTTTAGCAAATTCTTGAACATTCTGTAGAAGATGCCAAGAAACATGATTAAATAATACTATAGCAATTTAGCCTACTTGGCACTATGTGGGAAGAAACGTCACTGGCCTCCTGAAAGAAGCAAGTCACTTGTAACTAGAGGAGGAGGGGAAAAAAAAAAACCAAAACAAATTAACCAGTTCGTGACCATGCACAAAATATGCTTCAAAAGAAGTTGATGTAAGCCACCTACTATTAGAGGAAACCTACTCACTTCCTGGAAAAGTTATAAGGCTATATATAAAAGTTATAAGCACAGGCTGTGCTGCCCAAGACTGGCTATCAGACACAACAGAGTAGTCTGATCTTTTAGAAGCACAGTGTTGGCAATGCTTCTACCACTAATTATCCCCAAAGAAAACATAGATACTATAGTTACCCTCTGAACAGAAAAGCTAACAGTGGTCCAGCAAGATCCAGTCTTTTGTTGCCATAATGATCTCTGTCATCAAGCTCTCTTCTTCCCAGTGCTGCCAGCAACAATCTATGAACCATATACCTAAGCAAATAAAACAGTTTATGTTTTTAAACTGACTGCAGACATTCACAACAGAGATTAAATGCTTCCACGGATAAAACAGTTAACCATTTCTTAAAGGCTGTCCATTCTAGATCTTCAAGATACTGCTGCCCTAACACAGTTATCTTCAGCATGTATGTCCTTAGAGGTGAATGACCCACTGAAAGTTTGGGTAATGACAGAGAGAAGTTAATGTTTACATCGTGATGGCAATGTGTCTTCTGCTACATGTCTGTCCTATAATATGGGCTACATATAAGCTGGTAGAATCAGCTGTGAAATGCTAAGTCTCCTGATGCTATAGTTCATCTGCATACCGATAAGCAGTGATCAAGAGGATGTGCTAATAGTTTTAAAGACTGAGTTTACATTACATAGTAGTTAACAACCTCTATTTGCTGTCCATGCAACGTGATGTCAGAGAGTCATTTACCACCATCATCTCATCTAACTTAAGATCCAGAATGTGTTAGACACTTGTTTCCTTTATTTTTTATTTATTTATCTTGCATTTTCTCAGTTTCAAAACTAAACCAGTGCCCTAAAGTTTATCACTGACTATACAGAAGACTGAGGTTAAAAACAAACTTCATTCAGTGCATTCTTCCAGTCATATACGTACTTGTGAATAAAATCTGTACTCAGGGTCTATTTGCAGATGTGCGACAGAAAATACTGACATACCCTAGAAAATAGGCCTTTTTGGTTTCACAGAAGTCACTGACACCAACGTGAGGCAGCATTTCCTTCTGCAAGACTTCTTTAGCATACTTAATTCTCTTCTCTTTGGTGACACCTGGCTTCGCACCTCTTGATCCAATGAAGTTTAGAGCAACATTTTGCTCCTGAATGACAAAAGCTTCATCCAGAGAAGGTTTAACCTAAATGCACAAAAAAACAGCAAAATCCTGTAGCATCCAGTGCCTGTTGGGAGTTGAAGGAAACTACACAGCAGCTTGCTAATTACTCTTTCCAGGAACTGCTAATTACTGATCCAGCTCTTTCTGGCCTTACTATAGTAGCTTTTTCAAGAGCAACAGAAAACAGTAATGGAGGCACCTTGGAAGCACATAAAAAATAGTTTAGACTTCAGAAAATAGTTCTCATCCAAGTACATTCTAGGCCTGTTGCTGTTTCATGTATAATTCAATGGCAGCAGGTATAAATCAAAGTCAATGGCAGCCGGATAAGATTCTATCATCCCAAATACACATTAACACTTCGAAATTTGCGTTGCGCCCCATTCACTTAACATACTCATTTGGATAGGTGTAGGCAGAGAACTTTTGACATTTCTAATGAACTATCTACCAAAACAATGAAGTGATAAATAACAACTGCAAAACGAACAACACTTAGAACAATGATTAGCCACACCTCCACATCACCAAATATCAAGCCAGGAAATAACTTAACACATTACCATTTCCATCATTTCTGGATCTTCAAAATCATATATGATGTGCTCCAAGATGTCTCTGTCAGACACAAAGCCTAGTGCACGAAAGACAATTATGATGGGGACTTCTTGTTTTATATATGGCAAAGTTGCGACAATGCGCTGACCAATTGCGCTCTTCTTTGCACCCTGAAAAGATAGGAAAAAAGTCCATACATCACTCTTACATGATTTTGCATTTAAATAAAAATGTGTCTCTGGCTTAAGCCCAGCTTTTCTAATCCACTGTGTAAGACTCTCCATTTTTGCTTCTCCCCACTTCCAAGAAGAAACAAATACTGTGGACTGCAGATGAACTAGAGTGCCCCAGCCACCAGGAACAAGAGCATTGTAAGGCTTCTATTAAAGTTACTCTTTAAACACCTTTGGGAATTCCCAAACATCAGTGCAATGGTAAAAGAGTACTGACACCTTCTGCTTTTGAAGTTACGAACAGCACTAATTTCCCTTCACAGATGGCACAGTTAGATGTTCAATATGAATACAGGGTCTGCAAAACACACCTGAACGCTAGCTGGACCATCAGCAAAGACAGGGTCACTGCTCCTATTTTTGTCCTTTGTCAAAAAACGGGATGCAACTTGTCTTCCTGCCTGTTTTCCAAACCCTCATTCACAGTAATTCTAAAATTATTTTTTAGCCTTGCCCTAAAACATGCCACAAACTGAGTCTTCATTACAGTCCTCAAATTATTTGCCCCTGACAGAGGCATAATCTGTGACAAACAGAATCCATTTTAATTTAATTTTACCTTCTTTACAACTTAGCATCAGAAGAAATTTCTTTTCAAAACCCCAAAAGTAAATGATATGATGAGACAGGACAGTAACAAAACTCCTAAAACAATCTTAAACCATGATAATTGTGCCCTAGGGCAAGTGTTATTACTGCTTTGGCATACCTGCCCGCCTCTGGCCAGCATGCTGACCCATATAGTACTTGTTGGTCGAGAGGAATTTTCCAGGCAAGACCTACACTCTCCTGTGTAGGCATATTTTGAATCTTTCTTTGCAAACACATACACTGTGTTTGTAGCCATTTTCTCTTGAGCAATCAGAACCTGTGTTAGAAACAAGAACACTAGTAAATAACTGACAAAAGGGGATGCTGAAAGTAACAAGTACAGTATGTTTCTACTATTCCTTCAGGTCTCTTAAATTTAAGAATGCTGCACAGCACAAAGTCCATTTGCCAAACTCAGCTGGATCATACTCTACATTTTTAAAATACAGTAATAAGTAAAAAATACACCTAGTTAAGTTAGAATAACCAAAACAAAAGTCTCTGGGAACACTGTTCTCTATGTACTTATCACACCTGCCAGCTGTGCCGAGACATTTCTGTTTGCTGTAGGCACAACACTGATAAAGCAAGCATTTCACTATCTGTTTCCAAGGCCAACGCACTACACAGGCATTTAAATTTAAATGTCAGCTCCGAGGGTCGAAGCCAGATTTTCCTTTTTTCCTCCCAAGAAGAAAAATATAATTTTATTTCTTTTGCTGTGTTTGCCCAGGTGTCAGTTATAAAGAATCTGGTAGTTTCATTGTGAGGATAGGACTTGTTAAAGCTGAATCCACAGCAATGGAAGGAAGAACCTATTCTTATAATACAATATATCTATACAGCTGTGAACAAACTGGAGGAGACTCCGTTTCATTTAGAGTGCATGCTGCTCTGCAGTGTTGAAAACAATGGAAAATATCTGGAGTATTTAGTGCCATTCAATGCAAAACAGTTTATGAAACTGAAGGGAAACGTGATTCAGAGAAGAAGAAAAGGTGGCTCAAGAAAGTCCTAACAGAGGACTAAACCCCATCTTTCTACAGGCTCGCAAGCACTCCCAGTAACTGTGATGGTGGAATAAAAGTGCTTACGCTACAGGCAAACCATACGGAAATAAGTAACAAAACTTCCAGTGTCTGTAAAGATGGCTGTGCAAGGCATAATCCCTTACCTTTTCTGATCCATTAATGATAAAGTATCCACCAGGATCAAGCGGGCATTCGTTCAGTTCACAAAGATCACGGTCCGTTAAGCCATTCAACAAACAGTACGTTGAACGCAACATAATAGGAATTTTTCCTATGAAAGTTTTCTGATGCTGTGTCTGTAACTGATCCTCCCCTTCTTTAATAACTGTTTTAGTTATATCCACATACAGGGGAGCTGAATACCTACAGAATAAAACCACCATTGTGTTACCTGTCAGTTATTACTCGAGATTGTACAGACATATAATGAATGCAGTTATTCAAGCACTCACTGGCTAAGAAATCATCAATCATTGTTTGGATTTAACAACTGGACATCAATATTTAAACAGAGAATAATTATTATGTTTTCAAGGCACTGGTAAATTGAAAAAGACTATTAATTAATAATGTAGAGCCAGTCATTCCTTGTGTTTATCTACTACAAAATTCATTCTTACGTAAGGTTTCTCAGCCTGGCTTCATTAGGCATCATAGGTGAGGGTGCTCCATCTCTTTCCCAATGTGTAGGCTTAGAGAGGTAGATTTGTTCAAACTTCAGCAGATACCGGGGCTGGAAAACAAGAAGACATTTATCTGTAATGGAAGAAACATCCATTCTGGTTGTTCAAGAGTGGCCTTGGCCCTAGAGCTTAATACCTGATGCTGCTACATGCCCTCAGCATATGGTATGGAAACAATCCCTCTTCAGATGACTAGATCAAAAAAAAGCACTCAAAAGCTTTCCATAATTTCTAAACACCTCATTAATTAATAAAGAAAAAAACAACCACCACCACCAAAAAGAAAAAAACCCAGAGGAAACTGAGAAGTTAAAATCATTGGCAAGAGAAGAATAAAGAACCCAAGTCTGCCTTCTTCCTATGAAATAGCTAAGAAACAAATCTGCCAAGTCAGTGAATACATTAGCAAATAGAATATGCCCTACATACACCTGCTGAGATATTGTTTATGTAACTTTTGATAAAACTGCAAGTTTCATGACGCAAAAAAAGTCAATCTGTTTCAACATATACAATGAGACAGATGACATATCAAACAAGGTGCGAATTGTTTTAAAGCTTTGCTCCCATGCATAAAATATCAAATTTAATAGCTTTGGTTTAATTCCACAGAAATCCTTTCACATGTTACAGTGAAACCACAGGCATGAAAGGACAGACAACTTTCAGCAGTAGAACAATTCTCAAGATCTTTATTTTGCTCCAAGAGTCACTTACCTCTCAAAGTCCTAAGTCAATGAGATTTCGGGCATTCAGTCACTTAAATCAAAAGCCTTACATTTAAAATAAAGGGGTAAAAGTTTAAAAACAATACTCTTATCAAAGTGCATCTGTGTATCTGGTAGGAGCTACAACTTAAAAGAAAGTAAGCAGGCACACAACAGTAGCTTTGTTCATATGGTTCATATACATGGTCTCAATCCTGGCGCACAAGGGTGTCAGGGCCTTGCATGTCTCCTTGCATGCCAAAGGACCTAGAGATGAGCCACTCCCAAAGCATTCCTTCACAGACGAAAATCCAGGGCAGTAGAGAAACATAAGCAAACCATCAGACCTGCATGTATACAAGTAAGGCTTTTTGCCTTACTTTTTCTTCAAGTTGCTATTTCCTACCATGTCCTTTTGCAGAACAGAAATTAATACAAAGAACTACAGTGCTGCCACCCCAACTAAGTATCTGCCTAGAAGCCAACTGAGACATCTATTACTAAAACAAAACTTGAATTCTGTGCAGGCATTTTAACATATCTCAGCCATAAGGACTCTGCTGCAGCACACCACAAAAGCAACACGTACTCTAGCAGAGCAAGCTCCAGGGCAGAGGAAAAAAAGTCGGTTTATGGTTTATCTTGTGAGTTGTTGTAGCCTTTCTAAAATATACTTTCAAAATCCCAATATTCAACCAGAGATGCATCAGGAGAGGTTTAGGTTGGATGTTAGGCAAAATTTCTTCACTGAAATAGAAGTCAGGTATTAGAACAGGCTTCCCAGGGAAGCGGTGAATCACTGCCCCTGGAAGCGTTGAAGAACTGTGTAGATGAGGCTCTCAGTGTCATGGTTTAGTGGTGGACTTGGCAGTGCTGGAGTAAACGTTGGACTTGATGATCTTAAAGATCTCTTCCAACTTAGTTGAGTCTATGATTCTGAGACAGGCTCCACTTACCGGTTCTTCCACTTCTCCTGTGGCATGCTGGGCTTCAGCTTGTAAATCAATTGGTGGAGCATCTTCAACAATTCTCTGCACAGACATCTGAATAAACTCATCAAAAGAATCCAGCTGTTGCCTGACTAAACCCTTTTCATCAAAATAGGAGCTAAAAAAGAAGAAGTGCATGAATGAACAAGACAATTTAATTCACATACTTCATACATCAACAAGCTTAAGGTGTATTTATCACAAAACCTCCAAAAGCCATGAAATACAGTGCATACATACACTCGCTTGTAGTGAGTACATACATTCACTTTCCCAAGATATGAGTTTCAAACACAGATGCTGAAAAACGTTTAACAATTCTCTCACGGCTTGAGGACAGACACAACAAAGTGACAGACTTGCTGCCACCTCTTGGCTAAGCCGTGGCAGTACACACACTCTACCTTGAACTTGAAGGGAAACACAATGACAAACCTCACTGAAAGTGGTTTCAGATAAAGTTTTCAATAATGTATGTAAACTCTTTTGCCCTTACTAATTTTCCAAGTTGCAGTAAACTGAGTGCATGCCCCTAAGACAAGGTAACAGATTTCTTATCTTGGATCCCTGCTCTTCCAGCCACGAGATTCCCAGCTTCACTCTTTCTCCGGATTTGCCTTAGCCTTTGTGTCACCCAGATTCAAAGCAGCACAACCCAACAGCAAAAAACAATGCCTAACTTCGAAGCCCCACATCTTAACTTTTAATAGGATGGTCTAAACATGTCTGCTGCATTAACTCTGCCAGCAAGCTCCTCTACCTCACATTCCTGAAGCCAGCCAGGGAACCCACGCTACCTCAGCTTCTGCCCATCACTGCCAGCATCTGTAGAAAAAAACTGCTAAGAACTACCTCCTGCCAATAACTTCAGGCTACACACTCTTGGCTATCATGCCATTGCCACAGTGAATCTTGACAGCAGTCTGCTATTGCACACAGGCAAGGTGAAAGGGAATGGACAACTTGTAACACAGAACAGTTGAGGCTGAAAGGGACCTCAGGAGATCATCTTGTCCTACAACCTAATTCAAGAAAGGTCAGTCAGAGCTGACTGCCCATGACCATGTCCGGTCTTGTTCAACATCTTTGTCGGTGACATGGACAGTGGGATTGAGTGCGCCCTCAGCAAGTTTGCCAATGACACCAAGCTGTGTGGTTCGGTTGATATGTTGGAGGGAAGGAATGGCATCCACAGGGACCTTGACACACTTGTGAAGTGGGCTGATGCCAACCTGATGAAGTTTAACCATGCCAGGTGCAAGGTCCTACACCTGCGTCAGAGCAATCCCAGACACAGCTACAGGTTGGGCAGAGAAGAGATTCAGAGCAGTCCTGCAGAGAAGGACTTGGGGGTGTTGGTCGATGAGAAAATGAACATGAGCTGGCAGTGTGCGCTTGCAGCCCAGAAAGCCAACCGTATCCTGGGCTGCATCAAAAGGAGTGTGACCAGCAGGTCGAGGGAGGTGATCCTGCCCCTCTGCTCTGCTCTTGTAAGACCTCACTTGGAGTATTGTGTGCAGTTCTGGTGTCCTCAACATAAAAAGGACCTGGAACTGTTGGACCAAGTCCAGAGGAGGGCCATGTGGATGATCAGGGGACTGGAGCACCTCCTGTATGAAGATAGGCTGAGAAACTTGGGGCTGTTCAGCCTGGAGAAGAGAAGGCTGTGTGGAGACCTCATAGCAGCCTTCCAGTATCTGAAGGCTATAGGGATGCCTGGGAGGTACTCTTCATTAGGGACTGTAGTGATAGAACAAGGGGTAATGGGTTCAAACTTAAACAGGGGAAGTTTAGATTGGATATAAGGAAGTTCTTTACTCTAAGGGTGGTGAGGCACTGGAATAGGTTGCCCAGGGAAGTTGTGAATGCTCCATCGCTGGTGGTGTTCAAGGCCAGGTTGGACAGAGCCTTGGGTGGCCTGGTTTAGTGGGAGGTGTCCCTGCCCATGGCAAGGGGGCTGGAACTAGATGATCTTAAGGTCCTTTCCAACCCTAACTATTCTATGATTCTATGTCCAGAAAGCTTTTGAATGCCACCAAGGATGGAGGCAGAAAGCCCATGGCCCCTCTTTGCAACCCATGCCAGTGCTTGGTCATCCTCACAGTAAATAAAGTGGTTTGTCATATGGAGTGAGGTACAGCAACAGATGAAGGACTTGCCTTAGTTATCTCCCACCTGACTGAAAGCAAAGGTAGCACTCCACACTAGGCTGCAAGATAAAGGACCTCCTTCTGCCTCCAAACTTTCTCACCTCTGCTCTCCATCCAGACTGCTTATGGGATCATCCCCGCAGACCTACTGGTTTGTTTGCAACTGCTCTCCTAAGACACCCACTATACACATTTCATGGAGGATACAATCAGCAAAAGAAACACTTTTCACTCTGTTCCACACCACATGCCACTCCTTAACAGTCACAAGAAGCTGCATGTCCTGGATATTCATGTCTCACTAGGAAAACACTGACATGGTGAAACAGCCAACTACTGATTTCCTAACACCAGCATCAGCTGTGAGAATAGTAAGCAAAACAATGCACTTGATACGGAATCAAGATCACTTCTTCACTCAAAAACAGTGCACCCCACTGCGTGTCAGTAGGACCTCCGAATCCCTAAGGACAACTTTGCTGTTCTGCTTAAAGCCCTTCCTGTGTGCTTTAGCTCTAAACATGCTAAAACAGCTTCACACAGGCAAGCCCACAGCTTCCACAATATGTTGCAGTGAACTGGATGTCACCTGTAAGACCAAGAGCACCTGCGCTGAAACACTAAGAACAGCGAGTTTCAGCAGCTCACCTAATAACAATCCAGCAGGCTTCTTGCCACAAGTCGGGAGTGATTTCATCATCGTCTTCATCATACTGCATATCTGCGGGGAAGCACGACATTTAAAACAGGCCCCAGTCCCCCGGGCTCTCCCCATGTCCGCTCACACAAAGCCCGCCCTCAAGGACGCCCCGGCAGGGCCTGCAGACCACCCGGTGGCCGCAGGACCCTCCGAGGAACCCCACCGGTTCCGGAGCATCTCTACCCCACCGCCGCCTCCCGCGGGGCCTGCGGCTCCCACACGCCCCTCGCCGGGCTGCACAGGGGAGAAGGCCCGGCGGAGAACGGCCTGCACCCGCGGCACACTCACCTTCGTCCGCGTCGTACATGGTGGCGACGGGAAGGGCGAAGGGCGGCGGCTGTGTGGAAGCGGGAGACGGGAAGCGCGGCGGGGCTCAGCAGCGGCGGGAACCCGGCGGCGCGGCGCGGGCGCGTCCCGTCAGGCGAGCATCCCAGGAGGCAGCGGGGGAACCGGACGCGGATGCGCAGTTGCTAACCCCGCCCTTTCCTTTGCTCCTGCCCCGGGCAGCGGGTCACGCCATGCTCCGGTTGGCCCCGGTGTTCTTGGGCCGCCTGGCTCGCCCCCGGGCCTGGGCGCCGGTGCTGCGCCGCGGGGGGACAGCGAGCGGCGAGGAGGAGCTGTTTGTGTTCCCCGAGTACGAGCAGGAGCCGGATGAGGCAGCGGCGGCAGCGGCAACAGCAGCGGCAACAGCAGCGGCAGCAACAGCGGCAACAACAGCGGCAGCAGCAGCGGCAGCAGCGCTCCTTCCTCGCCGAGAGCGAGAGCCGGGCAGAGAGCGGCGGAAGCGGGGCTCGGTGGTGGCGGAGGCGGGGCGGCCCGACCCGTCGGTGCCGCTGAGCGGCGTGAGCTGCTCAGGCTGCGGGGCCGAGCTGCACTGCCGCGACAGCGCGGCGCCGGGCTTCATGCCGGCCGAGAAGTTCCGGAGCCTGTCGGAGGGCCCGGACGGTGCGGCGGGGTTGCGCGGAGCCGTGTGCCAGCGGTGCTGGATGCTGGCCCACTACGGCCGGGCCCTGCGGCTGGAGCTGCCGGCCGAGCAACATCGGCTGGTAGTAAGCGCTGCCCTACGCCGCCCCCCGCGCCACGGCCGCGGCCCGCTCCTTCTCTATCTCCTCGACGTGCTGGAGCTGCCCGACCCTGTGCTGTCCCAGCTGCCAGCGCTGCTGGACCCCGACGCCCCCGTCGCCGGGCTGCTGGTGGTGGGTAACAAGGTAGACCTGCTGCCCGCCGACTCCCCCGGGCACCTGGGGCGCCTGCGGAACCGGGTGGCGGAGGCCTGTGCCCAGGCCGGCCTGCGGGGAGCCCCGCTGGTGGACATCCGCTTGGTGAGCGCCAAGACGGGCTTCGGCATGGAGGGGCTGGTCAGCCGGCTGCAGCGCTCCTGGAAGTGCACCGGGGACGTCTACCTGCTGGGCGCCACCAACTCCGGCAAGTCGACGCTCTTCAACACCCTGCTGCGCTCTGACTACTGCAAGTCTCGTGCTCCTGATATCATCGACAGGGCCACCGTCTCCTCCTGGCCAGGTCAGGGCTGCCGTTCTCCCTGTTGCAGTGGGGGTCAGGTGCTTACCTCGGGCCTACCCTCAGCCAGACCTGGGACAGGAGGCCATATCACAGAACCTGTCTCCCTGAGGCATTGCCACTGTGGGCAGTGAGCTGCAGTGCTGTAATGTGTTTTGGCTTGTTGCCTTAGGGCATCAAGGGTGGGAGGCATGCACAGAGGATGCTCTGCATCATGTAGCACTAAGGGGGCTAGTAAGCCAGAGCCAGCCTGTGTGCTCCCTTGCCAGTGGGGACAGCACCTGATCTCTGTGCCTTGCCATCTCCCTATCAATCAGGGGTGCACGCTGGTCTAGAGAGACCAGGAAGCGGGCTGTTGTGCACCTGTAGACAAAACCAAGCTTCCTCAAGGTGGGACGTGCCTGTGGTGTACTAAGCCAGTATTGGCACTACTTGGCTTTGATACCCTTTTCATCAAAGTAATGAAAGCACATTTCAAGCAGATGGATGGCTTGTTTCTGCTGCCCTGGCTGCAGAAGCTGATACTATGGGAGCAACTGTCATTCCACCTCCAACTTTGTGTTACTGGGTTTCAACCAAAAGTTGGAGAAGCAGTTTTGATTTTTTTTGTTGTTCTTTCTCGGAGTTTAAATGTGCTTGACAGTCAAAGGCCCAAATGTGCCTTCCATTTTTTTCCAGGAACAACACTGAATCTGTTGAAATTTCCAATTATTAATCCTACGTGTGACAGGATATTCCGAAGGCAGGAGAGGCTGAAAGAGGAGGCAGGAAAAACAGAAGATCAGCTAAGCAATGAAGAAAAGAAGCTCCTTAATAGCCTTAAAAAGCAAGGTTACTTAGTGGGTGAGTATTGTATGAATAAAGGTATTTTCCCTCTGTCTCAATGAAAATAGTCAATTACACAGAGGACTGTTAACTCTTTAACTTGCTGTAGAATCCAATTGGTTTTGTCAAGTACTTTCTCCCTGCTCTGAACTCATTCCCATTTAATTATAGAATCACAGAATGGTTGGAGTTGGCAGGGACCTCAAAGATCATCCAGTTCCAACTCACCTGCCATGGGCAGGGACACCTTCCACTAGACCAGGTTGCTCTAAGGCTATCCAGCTTGGCTTTGAACACTGCCAGGGATGGGGCATATACATTATTATGTATTTATTTTTTTGAAATAAGACCTTTATTTGGTACAGGAGTTGCAGGAACTATTGCTATGTAGTAGCAATTAAAATTTTTCCAAACTTGCATTTGAGTTATTTTGATCAATTTTTGTTCTCTGAGTAATTGAGTGCAAGAGCTCCACCTCCTCCATAAGAGGAGGCATTAGTATTTCTTTCAAGTACTTATTTTTCAGCTATTGTTTCAGTTGCATTGCAGAGGTTTCCTCTGTTCAGCACGCCTACCATCAGCATGTGCTAAGCTACTGAGCTATTTTGGCTGCAGGTCATAGTGGTTGTACATCATTTTAGTGTGTATCCAAAAGGAGGGGTTGCCAGAAGATAGCCCTGATTTTTGCTGTGTTTGACAGTCTAAGGCACACTGAAAAGAAGACAGCCTGTAAAACAGAAATAATGGAGAGCTTGTGATGTGGTCCCTAACAAGGTCTGGGGCTTGAGAAATGCAAAGCAAGAATTACAGAAGGGATTTCTTATCATCTTTGCTTTTGAACACACAAACTTATAGCTGCACAGGTCTTTATTACCTTCATAGTACTGATGTGCATCCCTTTTAAGCAAGGGAAGGGACGGTTGTCCTATTGAAAGAAAGGCAAGTTAATAAATTAATTACGAGGAACCTTTCATTTTAATCCAGGAAGAGTTGGAAGAACATTTGAACGGCAGAAGTCTAGCACTGTGATTGACTTTGACCCTGACGCGCTCTCCTACAGTATAGATGAAGATCCCAAACCTGCTTCTAAGAAGCGTGAGCAAAGGGAGGATTTCACATACAATGAAGTGAAGGATGCTCGATGGTGTTATGACACTCCTGGGATTGTAAAGGAAAACTGTGTAGGTACTCTGTGGTGCTGTGTTTTGGAATGACAGGATTTGGGAGGACTGTTCTGCCTTTGTCATGTGTGTGGCAGAGTATTCGTGCTGCAGTCCTGGGGTTAGGATTCTTTTGATTTGAACAACTGTGTTAAAATATGGTTTGTATTTACCTGGGGAGGGTTCACTGTGTTAGTGCCATTGCATTTCTGAGTTATGCTTACTGTGATCTTAGCAAAGGGATTGTATGACTGTGTCATCAAACTTCCTTAACTTCTGAATGGCAGGAAGTAAGCAATAGTGCTGTAAGCAGGTTTATACCTGCATCACCCAATAAAGTCTGCGCTTCTTCAGCTCTGTCAGCCTACTGGAAAAGGTGGAACTTAGGAGAAAAACCACTGTTGTGTGACTGAACCAGATCTTTGAGAAAGCATTGTCCTGAAGCTGCCAGGGTCTGCAGTGTTCCTGCTAATAGCTCCAATGCATCAGGCGTACCCCTATGCTCTGAAGTCAGTGCTGATATAGTGCACACATCCAGAAAAGCCTTGTTCTGATTTTTGTTTGCTGTGATATGTATGCAGAGCTGCAGGTCATCTTTTTGAGAAGTACAAGGAGATAGGAAAGTTCTTAAGAGAATGAAGTGCAAGAACTCTGCTGAGACTGCACAGCTCAAGTGCAGATGCTGCTTTCATGAACACTAGAAAACTGCTGGTTGTCTGCAATAGACGTATTTGCCAGATCATAACCCACTTTACTATGGAAGTTTGCTCTAGCAGTCATCAGCTTAGAGATCAGGTAGCTGGAGATGGGATATGTTCTTCTCCTCTGGAGTCGAATAACTGTGGGGAAAAAAGGGGGGTTTCTTGCATACAGAAGTACTGGCTGCCATTTTTGATTTTGATTATCCTTGCTGTGCCTTTGAGGAGCAGCATGCCATGTTTCAGATCAGTTTTTGTTCCTGCAGTCAGTGTTTGATCTAAGTGGAGGACAAGCAGATTGCCGAGATCTGCCACATAGGCAGTTATGAGCAGGCTTGGGGTTTTAATACTAATTTGGAAGAAGGAGGAAGGAAAGTGGCTGTTGGCATATGGTGGAGTTATATTTTGTCCATAATCCTTGGAGCTTTGAGGGTTTTTTAGCTGCTTCCTCATGACTCCTTCCAAAGCCAGATTTCTGGGAAACCTACCAAAGGATTCCTAATAACTCAAAGTTTGGTATAAGCATTGTCAAACATATCAGAAAACCTGCACCTAGTAGGGCAAAGCCTCTTTGTCTCATAGAAGTTGGTGTTGAAGTCTGTTGGCTTTCAAGCTAAAGGTTGTCTGCTTCCGAACTTAGGAAGAGCATTAGGGGCTCTGGCTGCACCTTGTTATTTCAGTCTTTTAATGCTGAATTGGTTAATCCTCAAGACTGGACTGTTGCAAACTTGTATTTGCATGACTGTGGCATTGGGGGAGGGGCCCAGTTGGAGGCATTTCTGCTCTTAGTTCCCTGTGTTTAGGAAAGAGACATCAGCAAGTGGAGACAAGTTGTTTCATTCAAGACACTGCTTCCTGGGCTTGCACATTGTTTCATAGCTGTGTTTGAGCAATGCTTCTGTAGAAAGTGATCAGACCACTGTGGCTGGAGCACTGCTAGTTAAGTCACTGGCTTTTAAGCAGACTTTGGGGTGGATCCTTTAACTGAAACAAGTTCGCACCTAAACAGATGAGCCAGTTAAGCCAGGAGAAGGAAAGGAAGAGGGAGGAGAGGAGGACAGGCAGCACAAACGTTTGGGAGCCCTCACAGGCAAGAGAGCTTGCTTCACTGTGCTCAGAGTAGGGATCTATGCTGTGTAGCAGGCTCCCATACTGCAGTTTGAGTTGTTTCACAGTGTGATCCAGCACTTTTCTCTCAGTGCAATATTTGAGGCTAGCTTTGCTGCTAGTATTGATTCAGCACTTTGCATCACTGCCTAAGCGAAGTAACTCAGATGTCATAGCCAAAGATGATCTCCAGCTCTCCACATGGCTCCATTCATGCTATGAAGCATAGTAAATCCTGGGTGAGCTTGTTCCAACGAGACCCAGGATTCCCAAATCTGTGATCAGCAGGCTTCTGGCAGCTGTTATAATTCGTTACGGACCCTGCATTGCCATGAAGATGGGTGACATCCCTGCCTCCTCCTGTTTCCTACTTAATGTGTGGACCAGAACTGAACTGTTCTGTTAAATGTTCTTCACACTGGTCTACCTGATCTTTTTCCCCTCAATATAATGCCAGTATTAATTTCATTATGCCCATTGAAACATGTGGAATGAGTTACAGTGGTACGATTTATTTTGCAGGTTTTAAATCTCCTGACAGATAAAGAAGTAAAGCTGGTTTTGCCCACAACTGCTATTGTTCCACGGACCTTCATTCTCAAGCCAGGAATGGTCTTGTTTTTAGCAGCCTTGGGACGTGTAGACTACTTAGAGGTAAGTGAAGAAAGGATTTTGTGAGCTGCTGCTTCATCACTTATTGCAGTAACAGAGGATAAAAGGTTTTCTAGGTAGCCTTACCAGACCCTCTTTTTGCTGCTTTTGAGATTAGAAATCTGTTAGAAAAGCAGCATGTAAAGTCATAGAATCATAGAATAGTTTGGGTTGGAAGGGTCCTTCAAAGGTCATCTGATCCAGCCCGCTTGCAATAAACAGGGACATCTTCAATTAGATCAAGTTGCTTGGAACCACACCCAGCCTGGCCTTGAACGTCTCCAGGCATAGTGCATCCACTGCCTCTCTAGGCAACCTGTGCCAGTGTCTTACCACCTTCATTGTAAAGAATTTCTTCCTCATGTCCAGCCCGAATCTCCCATTTTAGTTTAAAACTATTACCCGTCATTGTATTGCAACAGGCCCTTTTAAAGTCTCTCCCCATCTTTCTTATAGGCCCATTTTAAATATTGAAAGGCTGCAATAAGTTCTCCCCAGAGTCTTCTCTTCTCCAGGCTGACTAAGCCAAGCTCAGCCTTTCCTCATAGGAGAGGTGCTCCAGCCCTCTAGTCATGTTTTGTGGCCTCCTCTGGAC
The DNA here is from genome assembly GCA_028858755.1 of Ara ararauna. Taxonomy (NCBI): domain Eukaryota; kingdom Metazoa; phylum Chordata; class Aves; order Psittaciformes; family Psittacidae; genus Ara; species Ara ararauna. Next base: position 50,243,434 of record CM054376.1, on the reverse strand, counting down.
CATCTCAAGCAGGTCCCTGTCTTCCCTGTGCTGAGGACTCCGGAGTTGGAAGCAGTACTGCAGGTGGGGGTCTCACCAGAGCAGAGTAGAGAGGCAGAATCAATAGTGTACCAGTATGGCAGGAGAGCTTCATCATAGTTGAGAATCCAGAGCACCATCTTGAAAAACAGCTTGGCAGTACAGAGAAGTAATGCCTCAAGAAAAAAGTGCTGTTTGTGAGGATGGCAACCCAGCAGAAACGAACTCTCTTTATTCATACTGTCTTGGGCAGAGCTCTCAGAAAAGAACCTCCCAGGCATGTTGGTTGGGCGCTGTCAGGGATTCAAGAAAGCACCTGTGTTTGTGTACCTGACAAAGTAGGACAGCTGACATTTTGCTGGCAGTAAATATCCTCTGCAAGATCAGGCAGCTTCAGGGCTGCCCCAGGGCATTGTTTGTCACTTGGGATGGCTTTGGAGAACCCAGCTGGTGTTGTCACGGTAAAGTGTAACACCATCTCCTGATGAGAGGATCAGGCTTGGAGACATGTCCAGTGAAGCAGGGCTGGCAGGTAGGCTTCATGCTATAAGCCTGTCTTCCATGTAACAGTGCTCCTAGCAAGCTTAGCTGTGCACATTTAGGGCCCCAAAGGTCTTCCGTATCTGTCTCAGTCCTCTGCTGTATCAGTCTTGTGTATCTACATCCTCTAGAGAAGGAAGACAGTTGTGCTCCAATCGTGACAGAGGAACCCCAGCATCAGATCAGATTAGATCTGAAGAATTGCTGCACTTGGGTTTTCTTATTTCAGGCTGCTAGCAGCGTTTGTAGAGGTTGCTCCCCTCTCTAACCTTGTTTTCTCTGCATGCAGAAGTTGTGCAAGTGCCTGCAGAAATAGCCTCACATTCAATTTTTGCATAGCTTGAGAGCAACTTGGAACCAAGTATTCTTCAATGGGAGGTGCCTGTTAGAAATGTAAAATGATGGGAGAAGAAGCACCACACAGAAGTCATCCTTTACCTCTCATGCTAAATAACCACACTGAGCTTGTTCTTGGGAATTAAACAAGAGCAAAGATATCTCTTGGATGATGAGCTAAGCAGATGTGATGGCAAGGGATGTGATATTGGGCATGCTTTGAGGCAGGATAGTGAAGCTGTGGTTACTTCTTTCCTAGGAGCTCAGTTCCCCTGTTTATATAAACTTTCTTCTCTGCAGTGACACAGGCAAAAACCCCTCGGCCAAGGAGGAGATGTCAGTCAAACAGGTTGTCAATATGCAGGAGAGAGCAATTCAGGGCTGCTTTTCTGTTATCATAAGTAATATCTTCTTCTTGTTTCTTACCTCAGGGAGAAAAGTCTGTCTGGTTTTCAGTCGTGGCTTCTAACCTGTTGCCAGTCCACGTTACTTCCCTGAGTAATGCAGATGCTGTCTACAAGAAGCACGCTGGCTATGAGTTACTAAAGGTAAGAGGAGGTGCTGTGGTGGGCTCTTGGTTGCAGACAGGCAGGCTGTCCCACCCGGTGCAGCGCCCTGCCTGGAGCACCACTGGCAAGGAAAAGCAGCTTGTGTCAAGACTTTGGGGCTTCAGAAGTGCGTAAGTGAAGATCTGCAGTGTGTTGTCTTGCACAGACTGCATGGCTGCAGCTTATTTAAGAGGGAACCCCCAAGATGACACATTTTCAGCAGAGCTCCTGTTTTTAGCATTCAGGCTGTTAAGATTTGCAGTGCTCTACTCTCTGATGCTTGCCTTTTCTTGAGCAGCCTTAAAGTGCAGGCAGCTACAGGGATATTTTCCATGGCAAACTTCAGGCTGGGGTTTCAGAACAGATTGCAGTTGGAAAATGTACCTTTCTTATTCTTTCCCCACTGGATCCTCTGCACATGCCTTCATCTTTGGTGGTGTGACTTTTTCCTTGGTATTGTTGCATACTGTGTAGCATTGGCAGATTGATGGGGAATGGGGTGAGCTGTCCTTATTGTGGCAGCTCCATCCCTATGCACGTTGAGAACAAGTGCTGTCACTCACATCAAGGCTGAGTCCTGCAGTGGGCACTCCACCTTTGCACCTCTGGGCTCCCACTGGGCTGCTCTGGGTGTGATCTTGATTCTCTTCTTGGCAAACCTGAAATAACCCTTGTAAGGTTTTCAAGCCAGTTGTTACTTGGCTGACAGTGGTCTGTTGCCTTTATTCCCACCTGTGCCTTGCTTACCAGTTTAAAGTAGGAGTGCTGGAGTGCCTCTTGACTGTTAAATCTTTTCTCCATGTTTTGATCTTAGGTTCCCATGGGTGGGGAAGAGCGAATGAAAGACTTCCCTCCACTTGTCCCCCAGGACATTACACTGAAAGGAATTAGTACCACTGAGGCAGTTGCAGATATCAAACTTTCTTCTGCAGGTAATTTAGTATTTCTTCATTAGTTCACTTTGCAGGGTCTTCATGCTAGAAACATGGATGGAAAGAGGCCTGTGAAGGGATGAAGCAGTATTTCCTGCTCAGAGCAGGACTGTCACCAATGCAAAATCAGGGCAGCTATGACTTTGTCCAGCTGAGGCTTGGTAAACTCCAAGAAAGGAGAATGACAGCCATGCTTGTACAGGATGACCACATTGGCATGTTTTACGTCTGGCTGCCATACAAGTTCCACAGCATCAGGAATGGCTGTGACACTTCTGGCTGTCCAGGTGAGAGGGAAAGAGCCATGGGTTGGAAAGCTTCATTATTGTGGTGGTGGTAGTTCCCACCGCAGGAAAGAGCTGCATCTGGGTAGAGTCAGATGTAGCTTTGGGTGCTGCCTTCTATTGGGAAGGGGCTGGTATAATCTTTGAGCTTGGTTTCTCAAAGCAGTCACACTTGGGTAGCTCAGGTTCTTAGCCAGCATGGGAGGCACTGAGTTTGTGTCAGAACCCTCATTCTGATCCTAGAACTTTCCTCACTGACTGAGTGGTGTTCTTGGCTGTGCAGGTTGGGTGGCAGTGACAGCTCCCCCAGAAGAGAAACTGCTGCTCCGAGCCTATACTCCCCAGGGCACCACACTGGTGGTGCGGGAGCCTCCCCTTCTGCCGCACATCAGCACCGTCAGAGGGTCACGGATCCCAGGCACTGCTGCTTATAGAACCAAAAAACCTCCCTCCCTGGTGGAAAACCTGAAAACCGCAGGGAGGGGATAGGTTTGCTCATCATCTGAGCAAGGTAGAAGACAGAACAGCCTCTGGAGAGCCTTGTTGCTTGTTGATATTCAGGACTTCTTTTTAAAGGCAGACAGGCATTGTTTTGAAAGCAGGCCTGTGGGGAGCTCTGCAAGTCCACACCTGATTCATCCCCTGAACTGCAGCCATTTTGCATCAGTTGAGTGACTAGTGCCTTGCTGTGAGAGGTGAAACAGCTGCTCCCTGGGACCTGCCAGTGTTTCCGAAATGGAAAGGGGTGGAGGGAGTGGGGAGGAGCAGGGAATGCTCTAGTGTGGGTATGACCTGCCTAGTGGCTGATAGTAATTCAACATCATCAACCAAAAATCAGGTCCTTCAACACTGGGGCAAGTGCAGCACCCTGCTTTTGGACGCCGGAAAGGTGAATTAATTAAAAGCAGGTCTGATCATATGCCTGAAGAGGAAACTTTTGCAACTCACTGCTTCAGTTTGGTTTCTGTAGCTTGTGTAAAGGTTTCTGAAACTGAGGGTGTAGAATAAAACTTTTCAAGGACACTTTCTCCCTTGTATCCTTCTCAATTGCTGATGGAGAACTCTTGTGTGGGCATAGGCATCCTGCTAACAACAGCCCCAGCAGAGAGGCTGGTGTAAGAGGCAAGCATATTGTGCCAGGTCTGACAGCCAAAGAGAGGTAAGACTGCTGCTGCTGCTCCATGCTGCCAGGTCCAGCCACTAGTGAGGCTGAAGTGCATTCCCAGGAGGCCCAGAGCACACATACACGCCACATACACACACTGCTGGCCACACACATTGTAGACACATAGCACTTAATGCAAACACACCATCAAGGGCCTGTATGCAGAAGTGATGTGCACGCACACATGGTGGAGATGCTGGTACTTGGAGATGTGAGCACCTGAGGCCTCCGTTCCACTCCACTTTGTGGTGCAGTGTTGCTACAGCCACACAGCTGGCCAGGACTCCTGGTTGCACAGCCTTGTGTTCCCCTAGAGCAAACTGAATGCTCTGACACCCTGAGCTGGCCCTTAAAGACCACCACACCCCTGTTCTCCCAGGCCATTTCATCCTTTCTCCAGCTTTGCTAGCTGTGGTTAGATGCATGGTCTCACTTCAGTTGCTGCCCTGAAACCCCAGTGTCAGACCCGTTTCGTTTGTGATCCCAAGAGTGAAATTAAGATGCAAATGAGGTCACGTACTATAATCGATCAGTGGGTTTATTACAAAAATACAATTATTGTAAAAACAAGATTGCAATAAGACAGATTGGAAAAAAAAGTAGAAATGAAGCAAGGATTTGGGGTGCAGAAAGAGAGAGTCACCACCATGGATCCAGCAGTGTCCTCCAGAAGGGGGTAGGAGTTGTCCAGGGTTCATAGTCGGTATTGGAGCAGCGTCCCCAAGAGTCTGTAGTAGTTGGAGATGGGTGTCCTCGTGGAGGTATCCTTCATGGTGATTACCTTTCCCTCCTTACATTATTATAAGTTGGGGGTAGTACCTCTGTTCTTAATGTCAGGTACTACACTTTCCTGGTGGACCAGTTTCTCTGGCCTTGCAGCCAGCTCTGCAACTGCACTTGTCTGCAGCAATTCTTGGGATAATTGGCAGCAATTCTTCACGCCAATCCTCAAGATAAGGGGCTCCTCCCACCCATCTCTCAGGCAATTGACAATGGAGTCCCATTTCAGTTCCTCACACCCTTCTCTCAGGCAATGGACCTGCAGCCTTACCTCCAACTCCTCCCACCCATCCCTGAGACAGTGGTTAGTGGAATCCCATCTCAGCTCCTCATACCAATCTGTGAGACAATGGAGGGTGGAGTTTGATTTCAGTTCAGTCTCTCATACCCTCTCTTCCCCCTGTGCACACATGGACACAGAATACAGAGCCCACACTCAGTAAAAATTTAGTAAGGATAGAGGACAAATTGTGCAGATCAGATACAGGGCATGGCCGGACAAGTGTACCAAATAGCTGCCTGTTTACACATAAGTAGCTCTCTTTATCCCCTTACCCTCTATTTCAGACACTTGTTCCCCAAAGCACCTAAATCCTTCATTTTCTCATCCTGAAAAAGTCCTGTACAATCTCAAACTACTCTTCCCCTGCATTCCATGATGTGTCCCACATCCTTAGACAGCAATCCTCTTTAGCCCAAAAGGTGATGTGGACAACTTCATGATACACAGGCTCACAGCATGGTTGAGGTTGAAGGATCCTCTGGAGGTCCTCTTGTCCAGTGCCCTGCTCAAGCAGTGCCACCTAGAGCAGCCTGCCCAGTATTGTGTCTAGATGGATTTTACTATCTCTGAGGATGGAGACAACCTCCCTGGCAGCCTGTGCCCATGCTCTCACCCTCACAGTAAAAAAAGTGTTTCAGTTTGTGCCCAATGCCTCAGGTCCTGTCATAGAATCAGAATGGTTTGGGTTGGAAAGGACCTTAGGATCACCTAGTTCCAACCTGCTTGCCATGGGCAGGGACACCTCACACTTTCAAGAGCCTGGCTCTGTACTCTTTACACCCTCCTTTCAGGTGTTCATAGACAGTAATGATATTTCCCCTAAGACAAAGACTTGTGGTGATGGGTTTTGCTCCTGGACAGAGCAGCTAATGGCTCTGAAAGGAGCTCCTTCATTCTTCACAAGTCCTTCAGTTCCTGTCTTCCCTTGTGCCCCTGTGCAGGTCTAGGCTTGTGCAAATGGGCCTTTGATGGGCCGATGGCAGTGATGATGACTGTGGGAGGGTGTTATCTGGGCTCCCCTCCCGCCACTATGTCTGTGTGCTCCTTTGAGCCTGGGCTGCTTTATCACAGAATCACAGAATCCCAAACTGGTTTGGGTTGGAAGGGATCTTAAAGCTCATCCAGTTCCAACCCCCTCTGCCGTGGGCAGGGACACCTTCCACTAGCCGGGGTTGCTCAAAGCCCAGTTCAGCCACAGTTTCTCTGGACAACCTGTGCCAGGACCTCACCATCCTCACAGGGAAGAATTTCTTTCTAATACCTAATCTAACTTTTCCCCTCTGTCAGTTCAAAGCCATTCCCCCTTGTCCTGTCACTCCATGCCCCTGTAGAAAGTCCCTCTCCAGATCTCTTGTAGGCCCCCTTTAGGTACTGGAGGGCTGCTGTAATGTCTCCCAAGAGCCTTCTCTTCTCCAGGCTGAGCAAGCCCACCTCTCTCAGCCTGTCTTCACGGAAGAGGCTCCAGCCCTCAGGTCATCTGCGGGGCCTCCTCTGGACTCACTTCAGCAGGTGCATGTTTCAGTTTGGATGATGGTTAAAAATGCCTCTTCTGGCCTGCGCTGCAGCTATGTTTAGACATTTCCACAGGGCCAGCCTGCAGAAACCCATCACCAGCCCCACCTTGCTGCCTAAAATGTCATTTCCAGACAGCTAACCGCAGACTGCCCATTTCACTCACACTGTCACACAGATACGTAAAGTTCTGTGCGTTGAGGAGAACCTGTCTCATGCTGGTAACAGGATTTAATGGGGAGGTAGATAAAACAGCATGGAGGAGAAGCTTGCGCCTCCTCTTTAGCTGGGGTTATGTGGAGCAGACCTAGGAAAGCAGGTCTGGAAAAAGCTAAACTGGGAGGCAGGAAAAGGGTCTGGCTGCGGTCTGTCCAAACCAGCTTGACAAATCCAAACCAGGAGTTCTCTGTAACATTCCTCTGCTGCTGTACATCTGGAAACACACAACAGGAAAGGCAAACAGCTCTGCATGCAGAAAGACGTGCCTGTGTTACAGCGGTGGTCCGAACTGCAGCCAAGGCAAGTGTTTGGTGAAGCAGGTCCCCTGGTCTGGGGGGGCCCTTTCTACAAGCACAGATGGGCTGCGCATGGGCTGATAGAGGTGGACAAACAGGACAAAAAGGGGGATGTGCATGCATGCCTCCTATGCCCAGTGTCCTTCTGTGTCCCTTCCAGAGGTGCAAGCGGTGCGCCAGGGCAGCGCAGGGGCTTGGTGCTAGGCCGGGGTTGTAGAGCCTTTGCAAAGGCCGTGCTGTGCCATGAGAGCCCCAGCTGGTGATGGAAATGTGTGCCCCTGACAGATGCTAAACATCCGCAGGCAGGACGTTGTAATGTGGAAGCAATTAGCTCCTCAATGAAAGCACAGACGTGCCTTTTGTGAGCTCCCAGGCCTGAATTACACCGGAGCTGAAGACCTGCTCGGAAATGATTCTCAAAGGGAGGGTTCATGTCTGGACTCTGCCAGACAGCCTGAAAGGTAACACAGCTTTTACCATGCCTGTGAACAACAGCCAGTCTCATCTCAGCACAGGAGCCAACAGCAGAGGTGGTTTGAGTCTGTGCAGAACTGAGGCATAAGGAGAGCGCTAGAGAGGTCCTTGTGGGTGTCTCAGTGTGCACTAGCAGGGTGCAGTTGCTTATGCCTGCTCCAGAAGTGTATTCGGCAGAACCACCCGCACAAAAACACACCTTCTGGCTTTGGATGCAGCAGTTAAAATACAGGTAAAGACATACAGAGGGGCAGATTCGGGTGTATTCAGCTAGGGCTGGCTGGAGTTGCCTTTGAGCCTGGGCGGTTGCAGCACCCAGGGGTGTTGGTGTGCCTGGATGGGGTACTCCTTGATGTCCTGGCAGAGCCCAGTGCTGGGTTGGAGCGGGGCAGTGTGATGTGAGGACTGCATCCCCCTGCGACCCTGAGCAGGGATGTGCAGTTTGCTTTGCACACACCCCATGTGGTGCCAGCTCATGGAGAGGCTTCCTTTTCCTGCCCAGTGGCTATTCCCTGTCAGAGCTGCTCATGGCAGGGACTCCCAGCCCAGGAACATGAGCACTGCTTTTCATGGCAAGAGCAGAACAAGTCCCATACCACTACCTTTAACACTCCCAAAATAGGGTCTGATGTGCAAAGAGGTACATAGGGTGGGGAATCTAATGAACTGGGTACAAACATCTGCTTCCCACTGATTGTACTGTGATTTGCAGCTTGCAATTGCTATATACTCCCTTCATCAACAACTGTCCTCACTGATCTTGTAGCTAAACTGCTGGGGTTGCCCAGCATGACCTGATGGTGGGTCCAAGCCCTGGCGGCACATTGCCCCATCCTGGTGGTTCCTCTGGTGGCTGAGGAGGGCTGCGTCTCTGCAGGCCAGCCAGCAGCATCCTGCAGCACCAGTGGGAATTCTTGACCAGCTGCTGTTGAGGATGAGCTGGTGGTAATTTCCCATGTCACACATTGGGTGCCATGGTGTGGCAGTGGCCACATTTGTGAATTATTCTGTGCCTCAGGGCCCTGGTCCAGCCTCACCAGGCAGCACCGAATCAGGAAGAAAAAGGGAAAAAAGCCCTCAAAACCATCAGGGTTAGTCTGGCCAGCTGTGAGTGGGACCAGGGCTTAGTGCCTGTTGGAAGGACTGGAGCAGCATATGAGCCCTTTATTAAAACCAGGACCCTCAGCACAGCCATGGGAAAGGGGCTCAGCCTTTTTTTTTTGTTTTATTCCATGACTGCAGGGCTCAGGGATGCTGAACAGAGTGCAAACAGCCAGGCCAGATCAGAGGGTTGGCAAACGTGCTGTGCTGCCCATGTGTTAGCTGGGGAGCGTGGAGTGCGTGTCTGCAGTACTGCAGCTGCATGTATGCTACAAGCATGTGCTCTTGGGATCTCCAGGAGCCCCTGGGCAGTTTCACCTCCCGAGTCTCTGGTTAAGGCAGCACTCAGGAGGTGGTCCTGCAGCTTTGTGACCACCCAGGGCACTGCCGACGTCCCTGTCATCCCCACCAAGGGACCAGTCACCATCTTCCCACTCTTCTTCATCTGTGATGGAAACAAACCCAGCCACGAACCTCAACTGTCCCCTCTCCTCCTTGCCTGTTCCCAGATGGCAGCAGCCTGAGTGCTCTGACCTATACAGGGCTAAAGGAGACCAAGAATGGCTCCTCCATCCAACTCATTGGCAAGGGACAGGTTGTGCCGTCTGGCTTGAGCCCGAGGGTGTCAGAGGACTGCCATGACATTGCATTGCTGCAGGTCTGGTGCTTCCAGCAAAGGAGGGAGATGTGGGGAGCTCAGTTTACCAAGCTTAAAAGTACAACCTGGCCAAGGGAAGGGTTTTTTACCCTTCTAGAATTACCTTTTCCTATGTGTAGGTTATACTGTGCATGTACAGGGTAAAGCCACTTGTGTCAGCATGGCTAAGCTTTAAAAACAAACAAACAAAAACCAATCCCCAAACCAAACCCAGGCACCTACCCAGCATTTCGGCTCCTTCAGAGCATGAGCAAAGCCTGAACAAGGCAGCTGAATTAAGACATAGGTCTTAATTCATGACATGAGCCCTGTCCCCATGCAAGCCAGCAGGAAGCTAAGCCATCTCTCAGTTGAGCTAACTCACCTTTGGGGCATATTGGCATGCGGGCAGGAGTTCACACTGGCCTGCAAGGTACCACTGGACCATGTGCCTGTGCTTGGCTACCCAGTTACGTAAAGAAACAAATTGGCATAAAGCCCCTCCTAAGCGTGTTTTCAGCCCAGCAGGTTTTCTCATGGTTTTCTATCAGGAAAAACTAGCAGCTTTTCTGCCAAGGTGCAAGGAGCTGGTCAGAGATAAGCGTGACCTGACTGCAGGCTTAAAGGAAAAAATGGTCTCTTAGGTTGCCAGACCACTTGTGTGTCCTCTCATTTCAGGTGCCTTGTCCCCAGCATGCCTTCCCAGGGGTGACAGGCAGCACTAGCTGGGGTGCAAAGGGCATGGCCTCCTCCATCCATCCAGTTTGAAATCATTAACTCACACAGCAAACAGGCAAAGAGCACCCAGACCCTGCCATTTGTATGCCACGCTCTCAGAGCATCTCCCTTGCAGCCTGTGGGCAGGCTTGTGTACCGCTCCTGTTCCTTGCCCTACACTGGCTGTCCCATGAACTGCATACATGATGTCTGCAAGACTTCAAGGCGAGCAACCCCAAACCTGCCCATACCCAGGTGGTGACAGCCCTGCCACCCTGCATAGCACCAAGGCTATGTCCCATGGTAGCGGTGCACCCTGCTCCTTGCTGCTTGACTAACTGCATGGCTCAGAAACCCAAATTCCCACTGACAGACAACGATGACTTTGTGGAGGGTGCACTGCTTATGAGAAAACATTTAATCAAAGAGAAAAGCCGTTTCTGGAGCCACCACCCCTGTCTGCAGCTAAGTGCACATGGTACCCCTGTACTGGCTCCCCCAGACTGCGTTGGCTTGAGGTCTGGCAGACGATGTTTGCACGGCTCCTGCCTTTAGTTACAAATGGCTTTCATAGACATTAGCAAGTGGGAGACAGAAGCTGAAAGTTCCTTAATAAAGTTTATTTAATCATAACTATGCTTAGGAAAATACACTTGGGTTAATATAATGCAATTTAGTTTAACTTTATACTACATTTTGAACAGAAAAGAATTCTTATACATGTTTTAAGTAAAAACAGGATGTATGATCTGGCTTGTTTTACATCTATTACAAATGTAGAAAAGACTGTCATGCACTACAGTAGAGAGAGCATGAAAAAAAATTACCTTTGGTTTAATTCAGAGTATACAAGTATTGCACTGTAAAAGCATCAAACATGGTGCAACTAAACATCATAAACATGTTTCCATGCCAGCTTACAAAAGTTTGTTAGCTAGTGTAATTTTAGAAGGGAAAACCATATGTACACATAAAACAATTCCATTAGCTATTTGGATTTTGTTAATATTGTATGCACACCACATATCTACACAACTGACATTCAAGAAAACTCTTGAACTTGATTTAATACCTTTCAGCTACATTAAATCTGTTGAGATCAATTAAATCTGTTGAAATCCATTAGATCTGTTTGAAATCAATTAAATCTGTTGAAATCAATGACATTACCAGGTCTTAACTGGCCTGTCAGTTGTTAAACACTTCTTTAAATAACTAAAGTTCCAGCCTAGATCATCAAAATCCAGAAATAGCTATTACAATACCAGGATTATGAATGCCTAGCTACCCACTCCTAGACCATTTCTCAGGGCAGTTACTCTGAATGCACAGATTCATACAGCAAAAGCCCAAACCACCACGTTGATCCATTGAGGGCTGGCAGTGTAGGGGTATATCAGTGTGCTCATCTTTCCAATCACATAATGGAGGTTGAACACTTGTACAGATATTATTGCCAAGAAACATGAAAATGGCAAAACCAACACAAAATAATTTAAGAATATTGAAAAGGTAAAAAAAGAAAAAAAAAAAAAAGGCATTGTTCAAAGGGAGATGCAGCATTGTAAGGACACCATATGTGGTGGGTTACCTGAGCTGCACCCCCTCCCCAAATACTCAATATTAGCAATGTCTAATATTTTAGGTACACAAAACGCGTTACATCCTTGCTGCTTTACCATAACATACTCCCAAACCTTGGTCATAACCAAGCAGAGAACTCCAACACAGTTCTGCACCAACATTAGGTTTTCAGGACATTGTTGATGGGTCTCACATAGAAAGAATCAACTTCTTAATATGTTAATAAGTTATTTTCAGTTTCTAATCTCGTGGCAAGAAACAGGAGCTGACTGTTGTCTTCCAAGAGTTCTTGTCACATCAAGCATTGAAACCATGACCACTTCACAGAAATGTGCAGCTGAGTGTCTCACAGAACCACATCTTTGTTTTTATCTCATAGAGAGAGATTTAAAGTCAGTCAACACCATTATTTCCACTGAAGAAGAAAACAAAAATGATCAGGCCAGTCCACAAGTTTATGCGAACATAGCTAAAGTCCTTGAAGTCTCTCACCAGATGGCAAAGGCTCTTCGCAAGGATATGAAAGGAGCTATAAAGCCTCTACACAGGACTGGAATTCCCAGCATCTGCTCACATCGCTCACAAATGGTGGCAACATTTATATATAAATGAAACACTATTATGAAGGAAAAAAACATACATCTAAGACTATTACAACTGGTTGCTTAGGAAAACAATTCAACTAGGCTTACTTTCTTAATGCTTAACATAAATAGAGTTGCAACTTGATCTTCAGTTGACAATGATTGTCGCAGCCAAGGTAAGGATTGAACACTATCTAAGCAAACAAAAACTCACTATACATTATACAATTTATTTCTGCCACAAGGGATGTCCTCCCGCTCAAATCTTTGGCCTCCTATTACCAATCTCCCACAAGCAGAAGCAATGTAGCATTGCTGCTCTCTATTCATTCAAGGCAGTGGGCTTGTGTGGAGGGGAGGATACTGTGGGGACATGCAGAGAAGAACAGGGTTTATTCCAGAGCTCACATTGAGAGTATTTGCCATAAAGTGCTCTGACAAATACTGTCTGAGCTCCTCAAACCCACTCTCCAAGTAACGCTTGCCTCCAAGTCTGCTTCTCTGGACCTGACCACCAGAGAAGCTGCCCCCAACCGCTCCCACTGGAAAGGTGGCTAATGACAGTGGCAAGAGTGCACGGATGCGACTGGAGGGTTTTGCTTTTCCCCCTGCTGGGATGGATTTTGTTTGCATTTTGCCACTGGTTGGCTACAAGCAGCAAGCATGCTATCTCTGGTGTACTGGTCTGTGCCAGAAATTATGTCTGTTTAGAATTAAAAACTCCTGGTATGACATGTAGCCCTGAGATGATGATCTGATCACTTACATGTTTCTCTCTGCATGGAAGCAGGATGAGTTTATTAAATGCAACCTGAATGAATAATGAGCAGGAATTCTGACAGTTTTTAATGCCAGGTTTGCTGCTTACCAGTTGATATATCTTTATTTGGGGTTTTTTTGTGTGTGAGATGTTAGATTTTGATAAACCACAGATATTCACTGCTACTGTTCCAGCTTTTTTAGGCTCATGAAGTTTGACTGCTATCCATCACAGAAATGAAAGGGCCGGGGGGCGGGAAGAAATAATAATCATTTGGACTTACACATCTGGACTATTTCCACCAAGAGTATTTTCCTGTCTGGTAATCCCAAATTATAAATCAGAATTTATTACTCTGTATGCGTATCCAAAATAACAGAAGTGGCATTTTTATGATAAATCCTATTACGTAGTGTTTTGAAATTGCATTGGTACCATTTCACTCAGGAACTATACAATTTTAAAGCCAGTCAAAAATATATAGCCAAGCAGTTCGAAACTGCAGCAACTTCATGTACAACGAATAACACCCCAGGGAAGCAAGAAACATCTGCAGTAAAGAGCATCACAGGAAACTGTCCCATGGTAAGCAACGAATCTGAACGTTTTCAAATAATAATAATAATAATAATAATTAAAAAACCTTTCACAAACAAACCCAAACATGCATATATAAAGTGTACATGTACTGCACAAGCGCTATTCCTAAAGGATTAAACTGCATAGGTAAAAATCAAAAACAATGTGCAATATTTTAAGCCCTTAAAGCACAATAAAAAAAATAATCAGAAATTAAAAGTAACAAACTTGCTCCCCCACAACAAAGCCAATTCTCTATCATAGTAATTAAGATGTTAATCAAGACAGAGGTTCTTCACTCAGAAGCTGGAAGGACTACTCACAAATTTTGGCTCACCATTCATGCTTAGGGGATCTGAAATGTATGTTCTCAATTATAATTATCTTAAACAGTTATGTTCATCACTAGCCAACCTTGATTTCTTTTACAAAGTGCTCTTTATGTAATAGAAGCTATCTTCCCGGTAGAAAAAACATCCAAGTAGTCTAACACTTTGAACATCGAGACACATCGAGAAGAACTAAAAAAAGAGGTGGAGGGAAGAGGGGAGAGCTAGAACAAAAAGCAACTAATGCCAATGGCTCTATAAGCATCCAACTTGTTCATTGTTAGCTACAGTCTTGTTCTTAAAACTCAATTTATGGAAGACCTGCATAAGGTAATAGACTAGAAGCTTACACTGACTTTACAAGGATACAGCCTCATATACCCTACCTGCCTTCTCTAATGAAAAGATCCAATAGTTACTGAGTTCACCATTACACAGAAAGTTGTCGAAAATATTTTCAACTTAAAAAAAACCCCAAACTAAACCAATAAACAAACCAATGCAGACAACTAAGGCAAACCGTGCTTACAAAAAAAATCTACAATATCTGTACATAAGCCGTATAAGATCTTACAAAAGAAGACTCCCCCAAACCACAGATTTTTCTACTCCTGCCCTTTTGTTGCCTTCTCAAGATAATACACATTGACTAAGTGGCGATTGAGGTGCTTGCTGTATTCACCTTCCTTTTTAAATGAGCGGTCACAAAAAATGCACACATAGTTCTCCCTGGCCACGGTGGCGTCAGCAACTCCTTTTGATGCCTTCGGACTTGTTTCCTCTTGTACGGAGCGAGCTCCATTTAACCCCGAGTCATCACTTCTTTCTGATATGTTGTCACTTATGTCGCTGCCTTCATGGCTGTGGATGCCCTCGTCCTCATCCATTTCCTGAGATTCATTCAATTCTGTGTTATCCCGAGATGATAAGGCCAGAGCTACTTCAGGGCTTTGCGTACACCCTTCTGGGGGTGCAGGTGCCGGCACAGCATCTCCTGTTGGCTCTGTTGCTGGCAAGCACGTTTTGGTCAGGTCCAGCAGGTCCGAGTTACTCACAGTTTCTGCCACAAAGGTTTCCTCTGGCTCCTTCTCAGGTGCCAGATCTGCTACCACATCCATGAGCACATCCAAGCTTTTTTCAGAAGATGCTGCATGGGAAGATTCCTCAGAGCAAGTGTCATCCCCTCTGTCTGCCTTCCTCTCCTCCTCTTTTTCACCAACAGTGTCTTTGCTCTCTCCTGCTGCATCAGGCGTTTCTTGGTCCTTTACCTCAGCTTCTGTGTTTGCATCCTGAGCTGGCAGGCAAAGCTGCCTTGGGTCTTGTATGCAGCCTCCTTTGGTGTCGGTGCTCTCCCCCTTGACAGCATGACAGCTGTCGTTTAATGCTGCTGCATCAGTGGGATCTTGCTCTATCTGGTCGCTGCCCTCAATGTCAGGCTTCACGCACCCATCTTCCTCTGTGATGTTATATTCGTCTGGCATCTCCCTTTCCTCGATCTTCTGCTGATCAAGTTTACTGCTTTTCTTACTGTGCTTATTTTTCAGAGCTTTCTTTTTCCTGTTTTTCTTGAGGCAAGAATTTTGCTTTTTCGACTCCTCCTCTGGTACAGCATCACTTGTTTGAACTTCCGGGCACTCTCTAGGTTTAGCTTCCACTTTCCTTTTCTTTTTTGCTACTGTTGAGGTATCATTTGCCTGCTCTTGCTTTGAGGAGGTTAGTTCAGCCTCTGCCTTTCTTTTGATCTTCTTTGTTTTACATGATTTCTCAGTATTCTTCTCGATTTTAATATCCACCTCCTTGTTCTCTGAAGCCGATTTCCGACTTCTGGTTGTCACCTGGCCTGCAGAAACACCGCTCGTTGGCTTCTTTTCCTTGGCCAAATTATCTTTTTTCTCCACTTTCACAATTTTCTCCATTTTCTTTGCAGCTGAATCCCCTCGCATTTGTTCTTTCTCCACTTTGTCGCTAACGCTCTCAGCAAAGTCAACTTCGCTCTTTTTAGTCCGTAGCTTCACCTTTGAAACATCCATGGTGATGTCAGAACAATCCGGATGCCTGGATTTGATGTGATACTGCAGGTTACACTTTTTAGACGCTGCGTAATCACAAACAGGACAGAGGAACTGGCGCGGGTTGACGTGGAGCTCAACGTGCTTTTTGAAATTGCTGCGGTCAGCTGTTTTGTAGTCACAGTGCGGGCAAGTCAGAGGCTTCGGCCCATTGTGAACCTGCCTTGCGTGACGAGTTACTTCATGCTGGTTTGAGGCCACATAGCTGCACTGATCACATTTGAATGGCTTCTCACCTAAGGAAGGAAGGGCGGAAGGGAATGATGATGATTATTAAGTATGGGGGTGGTGGCATAATCACTTCCCACTAATACAGATACAGAAATATGGAACTCAAAAAGGGAAAGAAAAAAATTATCCATGCGCCTTTCAAAATAAAATGAACATAAAAAATCCACAAGTCACAAACACATTCACAAGACACCAAGAACATAATACAAAAAAAAAAGAGAGAAGGGGTGAGGGCTGGGAGGAAAGGGATCCAAAGCCAAACAAGCAGTAACAACATCACAGGTTCTGGCTATGCATACATACCGGCAGAGATCTCTCTACAGTAATATTAGCAAATGGAATCCATACCCAACTGGTCCATTGAATGCATTGCAGAAAAATGGAAATGTAACATTTGATGAATAGCAGTTTCACACAAACGTTTCAAAAAAGTGTAACTTTACACAGATTTAGCATACTTCATGTTTGCATTAAGAAGGAAACGAGGGGAAAGAAGCTAGCAAAACCCAACGCATGTGAAAGGGGCACGCTGCTCAAATGATCTTTACCTCCGATAATTCAGTTCACTGTTACGGTGTCTCAAATACATGACACACTGACTGCAGTCTGCAAGCCAACCGGATACAGTCCAAAGTCATCATGTTACAACCAAAATCTGCATTTACAGTTGTGCAATGGCTCTTGCTGAAGTGTTCTGTAATGTTCTCCTTAGTACATGACGCTGCAGAAGTGGCTTTCAATTTGCACATCAAAGCAAATAGGAAAAACACCTGCAGCGCAACAACTCAAGAGCAGAAATACTTTGAGAACATCTGTGCCTGCGCAAATTCAGCTGAGGAATTTGGGATGCTCCTGGGCACTGACCAGCATCTCAAAGCTGACCTGCAGAACTAATGTGTGCCACATCCCAGGTATGCTGGAAATCCACTTCAGCCGCTTCTGCTCACAGTACAACAGTGTTCCTCCCACCCTTGCAAGCTACTGCCCCGACACTGCCTGTACTCGTGCCGCTCCATTCTCACAAACGATAAAAGGCTGTGCTTCCTCCCTGGCAGCAATGAGGTGGGCACTTGTTTAAGAGCCTAGATCATTTCATGTCTGCCTGCAGCATCCCTTTATTATCTAAAGAAGGGTTACTTTGATTCCCTATCATCTTTTCTTTCCTTCCTTGCCCCCACTTCCTGGTGACATTTTCCACAAGTTTAAGCTTGATGTGCTTTACTGCAAGCATGCACCTTTATCTCCTACACTTCAAGAAACAGTTCCATATTGCACAGAGTGAGGACAAGAACAGCCTCTCTCTTATATACACGTGAACAAGCTGTTCTAACTGCACAGAGTGCTCAGAGGTAGCTGCAAGGGGGTAACTCAAAGAGTTTGTGTCCATCACCTCTATAAATCCATGGATGTCGTGGCACAAGTAGGAAGGACATGTACCAAGATAGCCAAGAATACAGCTGTGAATTAGGCTCTACACCACTGCTGTTCACTGTCTGACACGTGAAGAAAGCTCCAGCACCAGTCTGCCTTAAAAGGCCAGCCTGTGAACTGCAGGAGTCCAGAAATTGCCACAGAAAAGGTTCAGCTGTGTGGGCAATGCAGCAAGACATGCAACAGAAGTTATAAGAGCTATTAATAAAACAACCCAGATAGGAAGAGTCCCATGTGCACTCCCACTCCTGTCAGAACAACTCACACCCTCCTTCCCAGACCTGTTGAGTCAGGGGCCAGATCCAACTCCTCATCCTTTTTGGATTTGAGACTTCCTTGCACAGACAAACGGAGAGTAAAATGCTCCTGAAACTGTCTCTAGACTGAGTCTTGACCAAACCATTTGCAAATCTGCATTCAGCCCAGAGCTCAGCCAGAAATTATCTTTGTTTCTGGAAGCAGAATACTTAATTCACTAAATTCTCAAACCAAAATACTGGCATGTCATTTTAAAGCTGGCTATTTTTTAATGGGTCCAAACCTCCCCCCATCCACTACAGTTAAAATTGCCTACCGTCTGGTTGCAATTTAAAGCATCATCTGTTGAAATGTAAACAATCACTATTCAGGAGACTCTCACTACTGCTGCTAGGATTAGGAATTCACCCAGATCTGGTCAATTCAGGTATTAGCAAACCAAAAAGCACAGGCTGAGACCTACCTGACCTCCCCTACAAGAGTCACAAATCACAACTGTGCTTGTGTCTGGCACACCTCTGCTGTTACAGCTCACAAAAAGCTATTAATTCATTCAAAAGGGATTTGCAAGAAAGCAAAAGCAGATGTTTGTAACACCACAGCTTACGACCAGTAACGGGAAAGACTAGTAAAAATTGCTAATTTGGCTTTTAGCGCCACAAGACTGAGTCACATATGAACAGCCTCCAAGTTTGCCTTTTTCTCTTCACTGTCTTCTTGTCATAAGCAGACATTATTTTACATCTTTCTGTAATGCTAAGCAAAAGCTAAGGATTTCCCGAGAATCCCTGGATGAGGTGAAATTGAAAACATTACAGGAGAGTCTCAGCTGCTCAAAATTTTCCCAGCTTCATTGATTTGAACTGACTCACATCAGCAGACGTAAGACAAGAATCTGTTCTTATATCATCACTATGTTATATTTGCTACTGGATCACCAGGACTATGAAACTCAGAATTCACCTTGGGAAGTAAAAGTGAAAGAAAAAGATGTATTCCCGTTATTACTTTTATTAATGGCACTTAGCAATTCCTTAGCAGGTAAAGACCTTCCCTGTTAAAACAGGAGCTGAAGCTCAGGCCATACTGGATGAGATGACATCTCACACAATGAGGGCAGCCTTCCCACAACTGGGCAGCCTTCCCTAGGTGTCCCTGCTTGAGCAGGGGGGCTGAACCAGGTAACCTCCAGAGGTCCCTTCCAGCATCAACTGTGTTGTAATTCTGTGAACCACCCCTTCCTTCCCGATTCATGCTGCTGCTGCCCCTTACCAACCTGAGTGGGTGCGCATATGCCTGGTTAAATGGGTCTTCTGAGAGCTGGAATAAGGACACATAGCACATTGATAGGGTCGCTCTCCTGCAAAAACAAACAACATTGGTTACTGAAACACAGCTGATTCCTAAACTTTGTTACCAAGCCATACACACGAGGCTGTCACAGATCCCCAAGTTGTATTTGAGGGCACACTGCTTCTCAGCAAAGGGACACAGTGAGAAGAACGTGCCCAAGTGGGGCAAGTGCAACATGTCATGCTTTACGAATGAGAGTACTGACAGAAGAAAATGAGAAAATCACATCCTCATGTCCATCTGTGGTCAGATGCTAACTTCAGGCAAAAGGGGATGGCACAGTCACCTTTAGGAAGACCTAAGCCACCAGAACTGACTTTCTCATAGTATTTTCTCCCAGTAGTCAGAAGATGTACAAAAGATACAGACCCTTTAAGAAATCAGGTATGTTCTTGCTTCATGTAACACCATACCTGAAACCTGTGTTTAATCTGGATTAAGATGGGGAGCAACCATCCACTCAGCATGGACCTGCATTTGCCAGAACAAAAAGCACAGATAGAAACTGGGTCTCTACTGCTGAAGTTTCATTGGCAGAGTGAAATTAGCTTGGAGCATGGAAAAGCATGATGCCCTGCTCAGTGGAACTATGCTGCTAGCAAAAGCTCAAGTGTAGCAGCAACATTTATTTTCAATACTCAAATCCCTCTGCCTGCAGAGCTATTGTTTCTGGGGAACTAATGGAAATGAACCTGTCATAAATTAGGTCTCCACAAGAGACAGCTGGCTTGTGTAACTATCAGTACAATGATACGTGAAAATCCTTTTCAAGTGAAGACAAGTCCCAAATACAGGCAGACTGTTAGAATTAACATCTGCTAGGCAGGTCCAGATAAGTACCAGGAGTGTTTCCTCTAAACTGCTAGCATAGCTGAGAGATCTAGGCAGACGTGTCTCCACTACAAGTTGTAAAACATTTCTTAGTCTCAGGTGGATACCCCCACCAGAAGAAGGGAGTGAAGTTGGGATGGGAAAAGTAAGTTACTTGTTTGTAATATTTATTCAAGTCATAGTCAGAATTACACCACAGGATTTCGCTACATCAGTTGAAGCATGCAGCCAATGTGCTCTCCAAACCACTGAGAGCTGGACGTCTGTAAAAACCCTGCATGCAGACTACCTGCACACTTTCAGAGGCACAGCTCTATGCAGCAGCACAGACCTTCATCTGCCAGTATGTGATGTGAGGCTCCACGGTAGGCCTTTGCCAAAATAGCAGTAGAAGCAGTCTTTGTAATGCAAACTAATCCCGCATTTCTTCCTCCCAGCAAACATCTAGACTATCATTCTTGATTAGATCAGCAGTTTAAAGGTAAATTCACCCTAACAACCATAACCTCCTTCCCTTTCCAGTTAAAACAAGACAGGAGATTGGTGCAGTACAGTAAGATTAAGTCATGCACCAAGGGAGGGGTAGTCCTTTTGTTATAAAGGTTTTGTTTTTAGATGACTCCTTAAGATCTGAAAATATGTGGCCAAAGGTCCTGGAATATTCAGTCATGTCTTCTTCCCATTACCCCAAATTTCCTATCTCTAAAGTTACTTACAAGGTTAGGAATGTGGAAAAGGCTTTCTTTCAGGTATTCTATATAGGGCACAGCAACAAAGCACACTAGATTTAAAGTATGAAGGATACAACTAATTCGAAATGCGCTGTTGCCACATGAGAATTAAATGCATGACTACATTATAAGGGCTGTTCTACAAAATTCTATTCCCCAAAGGATGTTTACTGCAATTTTATAAGCTCACTAAATGCAAAGCCACCAAAAAAACCCCTCTTCACAACACACTTAAAGACCCAGCCTAACAAAAGCTGAAGCAGACACTTAACTCTATGCGAATGAACAGGCAGACTGACATCAGTAAACAAGTTTAAGATCCTCTCTTTATAAAGCTTTTCTTGTAATGCCATTGTAATGCTAGAAACCACTTTTATCAAACTTCCAACACAGTGGTAAGCAAGAAAGATCCCCTATGGCAACCAAATTAATAATCATAATAAAAACCAGACAGCCCAAAGCTAGGCACTGAACACTATGACCACCTGAAGTAGAATCATAGAATCAATGAGGTTGGAAAAGACCTTTAAGATCATCAAGTCCAACCATTACCCCAGATGTCTTATTTACATAGCCCTGCAGTTGATTTTCAACTAAGTTTTCTAGAAACTGCTCCTAACAAGTAAAATGAAAAAAAAAACAACAAACCAAAACCCCAACATTGAGAACAATGCTGCAGTGTCTTGCACATAATACAGTTCCAGCATCAGCAGTGTGGATAGTCGATGGGGTAAGTCAAGTAAAAACTTGGTCTAACATGTCTAAAGAGCATGAACATGCCCAGGTAGATCTATGCCTGACACAAAGGATCCTTTCTGCAAAGGGACAGCCCGAACACCTCCAGCTACCCCCTCCTGGGCAGCAGACAGGTTCTTCCAGATGCAGCTTTCCCAGCTGACAAGTTGATGACCATCTGCAGAGTCCTTAAACCATCCCTCTGCCCAAGGTCTCACACACTCGTCAGCAGTCTGCCACACAAGCACTGCCACAAACTGCAAGGTATCTTCCAATACAGGGTGAGTTCATGGACATCAGCTTTCCAATACAGATAACCTCTATCTGCCTTTCTGTGGTCCACAAACATGCAGAGGATGGGTACTACTCCCACCAGACAAGGTAGTAGCTAGCATGCAGCCCCCCTTCCCTGCTCCTGGTCATGTGCTTTGGCATCAGTATGTGCCTAGTAAGTCGACTCAGTTCACTAACCAGCAGGAACCAACCTGGGGAAGAGGAAATATTTTACTGCCATTTTAGTGAGCTGAATCAACCTGGGATATGGGGAGAAAACTGAGACTGCCTTTCTCCAGCAGCAGCAGAGCATTTGATCCTGTGAAACTGCGCTCTATACAGAGTCAGTGTTTTAGGAAACTGGATGGCCCACTGAATCCAATTATCTGCAAGGAGGCATTTTCCCACACAGAAAAAGTCAGGTGAAGTACATAAAAGGAGAGAGTAAGAAAAGCATCTACCCCAAAATTATTTAACCTAGTAGTAATCAGCAAACTAAAGAACAATTACAACTTTATTCTTAACATTCTGAACCCATAAAATAGAAAGAAAATGAAATAAGGATGTATCCCACTCATCTTCCTTCCAACAAGCATTCTTCTTAAGTTTACTATGACCCAAAGATATTTTAGTATCATTCAGGCAGCTGTTATTAAGTTCAGTACTGTTATGTTAACAGTCTGCAAATACTTTTGACTATAAAACATGTGTGGGTGTTTTTTCTGGGTTTTGATTTTTTTGGGGTTGTTGGGGTTTTTTTGCGCTTTCGGGTTTTGTGTTCTTTTAAGGTAATCAATTACACATTAATAGTAGCAGAAACTCTTAGCCTGGTGTATAAATACACCTTCCAGTAGCTTATGCATTGTTTTAATACTCTTCCTTTAGCTTTAGCACTCTCCCACACAAAACAAATGTTACTGGAAACGAGGCACATTCCTACACAGTCTGCTAACATATTTGAAAGCCCTTTATCAAGCAAGAACTGGCTGAAAGGTCTTAACTTTCTAGTTTAGAGCTAGCAAAAAAACAATTGCCAGAGTGGACTAAGAAAAAAAAGCTGAAATCATAATCACACATTTCAGCTTAATTAAAATAACGAAAAGACATGACAAACCACAGAACCACAAACCTTGATTGCGCAACTATTTGTAAAGGAGAAAAGAGGAACTGGACTCATCCCACATAATTTAACATGCCTCCCCCCCTCTTTTATATGAATACACTTCACTGGTAAATTGGTCAAACGCAGTGAAAACAGAGCGCTTCCTCAGCAAACACGCTTTCATGGCTAGTTCCTGTGAAACTCAACAAGAGCTTTCAGAGATCAGAGGGGGAGCCTAATGTCATGTACAAACACAAGCAGAGATGAATTCGAAGTCGAGACAAATATAAAACAGGCAGCCACCACAGCATAGGCTCACACTTTGCTGCGAGTTCCCCCCATGATTTAGTTTTTCTCCTATTATTTTCTCATTTTTACCTGGTCTTTTTCCTTTTATCTTGCACAACACACACAAAGAAAACAAACTGGAAGATAAACCACACCATTTTCCTAACACCTCTCACAATCACCTTTGTTTTCTTGTTTAACAATATTTAGAGAGGACTGATTTTTAAACTCTAAACACTAGTATGTAGCTGTTGTTAAGTCTATGCCCTAATGCATTATGAACCCCAGCAGACCCTCCCAACCTTGTCAAAGAAGATGCTAAAGCATGCTGATGAACACAAACTTCTACACATTTGAGCTCAAGCCCAGCCCCGAGGCCAGCCCTCCCCTTCCAGACAGCTGCAGACAACTGAACTGAAGCCTCCAAACCATTCATGTCACTGCTGTGACAAAACATGACTTCAAAGGAGAAATTCCCCAGTGTTTTGAGCAGCCTACAATAAAGGGGAACCCAGTCAGGTCAGCGGGCTAGAAGATGGTTAGCAAGTCTGCTCTTTCTTCACAAAGCCTTGGCAAAGTGAAAATAGCTTCTGAGAAGCTGCAAGTGAGGTCTGAACTGTCCTCCCACTTCCACAAAAGGGGTCAAGAGGCATAGCAACCATACCTCACTGCCCGAAGAGGTGAGCTGGCTACCCGTCCCCTCCTAGAATGGGGTCTCAAGTTTGGGCATGCCTCAGGACTCCCCAAGCAAGAGGCTGGAGAAGCTCTCTGATACAAGGCAGGCTATTTCCTAAACCACCTGGCAGCCCCAGTTCACAGCATGGCAGCAATACTGAAGATCCTCCAGTTCCACTTGGCATAAACCAAAGAAAGGGGCCTCATACTGTTGTTCCCTGAGATTACAAACAGACGCTAGGAGAAGAAAGGAAATCAGGCCAAAGCCTCCCTCCAAAACTTCCTATAGGCAAACAGAACTATGTGTCTACTTCTCCTGTACATTAAGGGGAATTAACTCACTGGGAACACTACTCAACTCTTACTCTAATTTTGTAGATGCTGGAGGGCTCCTTTGTATGTGTTTATCACCTCTTTCTTCTCTGTAATTACA
This sequence comes from Ara ararauna, assembly GCA_028858755.1. Lineage (NCBI taxonomy): Eukaryota > Metazoa > Chordata > Aves > Psittaciformes > Psittacidae > Ara > Ara ararauna. The sequence goes on along the minus strand of CM054376.1, from coordinate 50,219,346 downwards.
GCTTAGTCAAATTTCAGCTCAGTCTAAAGGCACCATTTTAAAAACTACCTGTGTGATTTAGGCACCTTTTGTCAACCTGCTTGTTTTGTTTTCACAGTACATCACCCTTTCATGTTGTGGATCCTGACAATCATCACAACCACTCTGCCATGCCCTCTTCAAAAACAATGTCTTGAAACGTGATGCTCTTCATCTCCTCTCCCGCCTCTGACATAGAGATTTTCTCAGTCCTCTAGGACTGCAGAACACAGCTCAAATCAAATCCACACTTCCATAAGGCTATAACCTGGTAGCACCAAGAGGAGAGAGCAGAGCTTTGTCAGGGTGGAATGAACTTTGCAAACAGAAGACTCTGGGCTTGCTTCATTCATTAGGGTACTCTTAAGCATGCTTAAATGAAAAAAACCTCGAAGGACTTACCTGTGTGGGTTCGGATATGTTGAATATAATTGTTCTTCCTGTCTGAAAAATAGGAGCACTGTGAACAGGTATACACTTTCCTGGGAAAATGGTTTCTTAGGTGCTTCTTCCAGTGATATTCACTGACGGTAGTATAAGTGCATATGGTACACTTGTAGACTCTCTCATTTTCCCCTGCTTTGTTGTGGTGCTTCAAGTGAGCCAGATAGTGATCGTATCTGTTAGTGTTATAGCCACAACGATCACAACGGATTGGACCCTTAGAGAAATCCACCTCTTCTGCAGTGCAAGAATCAGACTCCTTCACCTGCGCTTGCTTTTCTGCATTTTCTTCCACAAAGAATTTCTTGGCACTGTGAACCCTGATATGATGCACAAACTCCTCTTCAGACTCTGCCTCGTACTGGCAAGGCTTACAGCGGAACGGCTTGCTCTTCAAGCTCTTACACTTGTCTTCTGTGCTTTCTGGAGTACCTGGGGCTTCCAACGAGGCGTCTTTATCTGCGCTGAGAGTCTTAAGAGGGGGGCAAGCAGCCGGATCTTGGGTTTCCCCACTAGAAACTCCAAGAGAGGTTACTTCCATATTTTCAGGTGCCTCACGGTCACTCTCTGCAGCCTGCGCGTCTTCCATACCCTCTCCGTCGCTGTCTGAGAAGTTGCTGACCCCCACCGTTGTCAGTTCTGCCATTTGTCTCTCTTCTCCAACCAGGTAGTCACAGCAGTTGCCATTGACTTCTCCCGTCAAGGCCACATTTGCCAACATAATAAGTTGAGGAGCTGCCAGTTCAGCTTTAGAGAGGTCGTGTAAGTCATACATGTCATTGGACAATGCCATACCAATATTCGCGCTGCCAGGAAAGAGGCTGTTCCCACCAGACTGTCCCAGCACTTGGGTTGCCATGGCAGTGGTTCTGTTGGAAGAGAAAAGGCTCACCGGTCAGCACCGAGCTACGGAAAAGCCTCCTCTGTTTCGCGCTGCCCAAGCAGCCCTCCAGGCTACACGGGAACATTAAAGCACCTCGCTGAGGCCCTGGGGAGGCAGAACCCGGGGCGACGGCGGCCGGGGGTCCCGCTCCTCTCCCGAAAGGGCAGTCCGGTTCCGCCCTCGCTGCGCCGCGGGGCGCCGGGCGAGGGGCAGCGACCGCGGGGTCCCACCCCCCGTGTCCCGCAGCGCCGATGCGGAACCCCTTCCCCCTGGGGCGGCCGAGCCGCGGCAGCTCCCGCGAGGCCCGCCATGTCAGACACCGGGGGCGGCGCAGGCGCCCGCGGGTGGGTGCCGAGGCCCCGCCGCGGGCCCAGGGCCGTCAACAAAGGGGGACGGCCCGGCGCACATCCGCCGGGGGAGGCTGTCGGGGAATCCGTGCCGGGCCGTGCCCCCGCCGCCGCCGCCCTCCCTCCCTGCCAGGCATGCGGCCATTTTCTGCCTGCCCACACAAAGCGGCCCTCCCCGCGCCGCCCCCGGCCCGCCGCCGCCGACGGGGGGGGCGACCTGGCCCGGCACGGCCGCCCCGCCGCTCCCCCTGCCGCCGGCCCGCGGGGACTGTCGGCTTCCTCCTCCCCTCCGCAGCGGGCAGCGCAGGGCAGCGGCCCCGGTAGGGGAAGCAGCTCGGTACCGGCAAGGTCACGGCGGCCGCGCCCACCCGGTACCCGGCGGCGCGAGGGCGAGCGGAGCCGAGGGCCTCCGCCCGGGCCCGCGGCCTCTGCCCGCGCCCGGCCCGCCCGGCGGTGGCATCGCCTTCCGGCGGCGGCGACGAGGCCCGGCGAGCGCCCCCGCGGCCGGCGCGGCGCAGGCGGCGGCCGCGGCTCCTTAGCCGTGGTGCTGATCCCCCCCCCCCAACTCCCGGCGCGGCCCGGCCACCACCGCCCGCCTGGCGGCCGCAGATCAGCCCTGGACAGCGCCTCTCGCCCGGCCCAGCCCGGCCCGGCCCGGCCCGGCTCCCCCCGACCTCCGGGGCCCCCCGGCCGGGCCCGACCGCACTCACCGGCGGCGCGGGGCCGCCCGGCCGCGCGGCGGCTGCTGCGGGGCGCGGGGCGGGGCGCGCGGGGAGGCGCTGGAGTCGGCGGCGGCGGCGGCGCGGCGGGAGGCACCGCGCATTCCAGCACACAGCGCGCAGCGGCGGCACCGCCCCGCACCGGCCCGCCCCGCCCCCGGCCCGCGGGGGGCGCCGGGCCTGGCGCCGGTGAAGGAGGGGCCGGGGGGTGACCCGGGAGCGGGGCTGGTGTCGGTGCGGGGCGCCCTGGCGGTGCCGTTCGCGGCCGCCATCCCGGTACTGCAGGCGGGGGTTCGAGCGGCCCGGTGCCGGTGCCGTCGTGTCCTTTGTTCCATCCAGGGAGGGTGAAGCTCCGCGGCGCTACCTGCAGCCTCGCCTTCACCGTCCTCTGGCCACCGAATGTTAACCTGAGTGGCGCTTAACGTGCCTCAAGTAGCCGTAGGACCCGCCCCCCCCCCCTCATTCCAGAGCAGTGGAGAGCCCCCCAGCCAGCCTGCTGCCCTGCAATGGGGAGCGCAGCAGCAGCGGCCGGCCCCGGCCAGGTCAGAGGTAAATCCCAGCCCTAAACGAGGAACCAAACCTTGTGTGTGGTTTCTTCATCCCTCGGGTACCTGAGTGGCCCTTTGACGCTAATGTCCAAAAAGTCATCTTGGGTCTACGGCTCCTCAGGCTGGGCTGATCTGTGAATCCCAAACCTCGAACCAGGAGCCAGGGGCTCTGCTCTCTGCACCTCTGTGAGGTTGCAGGAAACCCTCTCCATGCTTCCTCCGCCAGCTTCAGGAGCGGCTTTGCTGCCCAGCCAAGCAGCAGGTGCAGAGATGGGGCAACCACCTGAACTGGCCAAGTGGGAACTCCTCCCAAACCGGGGGAAGCAAATGGGGTTCTTCCTCAGTACAAAAAGCCCTGGAGAAGTCAAACTACATCAGGAATTGTCGAAGGGGTGTAAAGAGGCTTTGCCAGCTGTTTTGATGAAGCATGTGATGAGCATCCCTGATCTGTTCCTGTTTAGTCTGTGTCCCAACAGGGATTTCAGCTCAGATGAGCCGAGATGGTGCTGACACTCCTGGGCTACATCTCAACTTGTGGAACATTTTGAAGCTTCTCCCCCAGATGGCTGAGGGATTCCATGTTTCCTCTTCTTCGCTTGGTTTTGTCCTGCCCACTGTTGGTGGAGGCCATGATTGCACCAATCCCTCAGAGGCTGCTTTAAAGCGGGATAGAGGAGTCCGTCTTGGAAGCAACCACACAGCATTTAATGTAACTGAGTAGAGCAGGTGCTGGGCAAGGCGGTGAGTAGCAGAGTGTTTGTTGGAATCTGAGCCCATATCATTACTTAAACCTATGTTTAGACAAACAATGAGATTTTGGGACTCACCCCAGAGTGTGAGGATGCTGTGGATAGTGAGTAGTAACCTCCTGTCCCACACAGCAGAGGTTCGGGATGGGCACTGGGCACACAGTGTCACCCTTACACTGATGACTGGTACCAACTGGTACGTGCTGTTACCCTTCAGCTCAAAACACCACCACGACTCAGGCCAAGTCAGCTCTTCGCATCTCTATGTTCAGGGTCTGATGAAGACCAGTGGTGGTTTGGGTTTTATGATGGAATTGGGTCTTTTTTAGGAAAGTATAAAAGTAGACTCCTGGCATTTGACTCAGTGCTTTTTTAACCATCACGTGGCACTTGCAGCTCTCAGAAAGCATCTGATTAAAACTTGGCACATCAGTAACCCAGCCTTCAATAGCGCTGCATCTTCTAAAGAGTTTTGATATTTCCCACCTCTTCTGAACAGTTTTTAGACACTTGTTATTTCTTTTCCCCCAAAGACTCGTTCATTAGGAAATGCCAACCGCGCTTGCAAGTGTTCCCAACTCACCCTGCTTATACTGAGGTATTTCTGATTCCCAAGGGCAAGCTCCTTTCTCCAGCCTCCATATATGCCTGCCTGTCATTTTCGTCATGTGGGAGATTAACTGTAATACAAGTATATTATCTTATGGATTTATATATTTTTAGATATATCCATATATAGATGGGTCCATATTTACATGGCTTTATTTTAAAGAGGTTGCCCTAAAACTTTAACCCGAGGTCCCTCTCCATCTGCATCATGCTCTTGCAGCCTCCGTGTGTCTTTACTCCCATTTCACTGCCCTCAGGATAAATTCCTTTAGTTTGGAGTGGGATGCTTGGACCACAGCCATGCTCTATTAGCGCAGGCTACAGCTCTTAGCTGCTCTTCTGATGGAGAAACATGAGCGCATGAGCGCATGGGAGGACAGACTCGCATCAAAGCTTTGCCTTTCCCAATACAAATGTGACTGGCTCAGACTACTTGGCTCTGAAAATCCAACCCAACCTCTAGACCAGCTTTTGTGAGTGCTTTTGACATTGCCGTTGCTTGTCACTCTTCCTGAAGAACTTGCCTTGTTCGCAGGCAGCTCCTTTGCCCAATGCTCTCCTTATCTCAGCCCAACACAAAAGATGTGTTCCCCTAGTGAAGAGCTCCTTTGAGCGCTAAATTGAGCATTGCCCCTAAGTCAAGCCTGAGCCATTCATAAGCCCCCTTAACTCTAGTGGCTGCCCCATTAGATTTATAGGCTAAAACTCAAGTTACACCACTTCTTAGCTGCACCAGCAGGAAAGTGCTGTTAGCTCTCCAGTGCTGTCCAAAAAATCCCACATGTGCACCCCAAGAAATCTTTGTGGCACACGGAAGTGGCTACAGCTATTATTTTGTGGTCGGGATGCTTTTGAGCAGCCTACATGTAGATAATTCTGCAGTGAATACGTACCCTGGAAGAAACGATCCACATCAAAGCCTGTAATGTCTGCAGAAAAATGCAATAGTAAATAAAAACTCCTGCCAAAACAAGAAACTTGACGTTAAGGCTAAGATGGATTGTTTCCATTCTGGATCGGCTGGGGATCAGGGAGCTGAAACTGGGCTTGTAATAGAAAGCATACTGCAGTATTAACATCCATCTGCTAGAAAAATAAAGGCGCTGCATTTAGAGCTGTTAAAACATTTTAGAAGACTCAAGGTTCCTCAGGGAACTTTGGTCCTTTCCTTTGTGTATAATTTCACAGTTGGATTTGACATAAGTGCCCTTTTAGATTCATTCTCTGGAAGCATATTTTGTTTTCCTCGTCTGGTTTTGTGAGTGACCAGATTGCTTAGGCTTCTCTGAAAGCTCCGCTATTAATGTTATCTTAATAGTATTTTAATGTTTATCACTTCAACAGAGATCTCTTTTGCCTTTCAGAAACCAGTCTGACCAGATTTCTCAACTTCTGTACTCTGCAAGTATGCCAATTTGCTGTAACTGTCTATGTTAATGTTGTAAAAATGTGTTCATGGTTCCAGTGTTCTAAACAACTTAAATAGTAATTGCTTCGCTGCCAGGAAAATAGACCCTACCAGCGCTTGCTTTAAAAATACAATGTGGGCTCTACTGAGCTTCCCAAAAGCTGTTCAGAGCATCACATGGTATGTATACTTTGCAGCATTGTGCTCTGAGAGGACTCTCTTTGGGTGCGAGTGGAGAGAAACCGTTGCTGCCTGGCTTAGAAAAGGTCCCCATGTGTTTTGTTTTGTGTCATGTGCTACTTGCAACACATCTCATGTTTGAAGGTCAGAATGAGCCAAAATTTCAAGCCCTATGCAGCATCACTTGCATTTCGGAAATTCTGGCTTTAATCCATTTGAGAAAGTTTGTTCTATGGCTTTTAGAGTAGGCAGGTCTCATGATGGCAGGAATCTAATAATTACAGAATGGTTGGGTTTGGCAGGGACCTTAGAGCTCATCCAGTCCCAATCCCCTGCCATGGGCAGGGACACCTTCCACTAGACCAGGTTGCTCAAAGCCCCGTCCATCCTGACCTTGAGCACTGCCAGGGATGTGCCCTGTAAAATTCTCTGGCTCATGGCCATTCCACTGTGGTACCTTTTCTCTCCTTCCAGCACGAAGGTTTCTGCACCTGTGTGGTGAACAGGATCAGTAAAACAACACATCCTAAAACTACTCTTGACAGTTCCTCTTTGGCCAGCGGTGCTGGCCAGCTTATCCCACCTTCCAGGGTCAGTGAAATGCCACCTTAGCAGTTCTGCCTAGAAATGGATGTAATGCATGGTCAGTCTGTGGGAGTACTGATTTACAGATGGTTCTCCAGACTTAGCTACCTGTTCTTAGCTCTTTGAGAAAAGCACACACAATAGATTGCATTTGTTATGGTTTTTGCTACTTTCTCAGGTAGCAGTTGATACTGTGAAGGGGCAACTTCGGCAAAGCCATGGTTTCGTACAAGACCAAATATCACACGCGAAGAAGGCAAAGACTTTTCAGATAAGCACTTGCTGAAAGTCATTTTTCTACTCACAGGGCATTTCTCTACAAGCAATCAGGCTTAATATTGCTACCTATTTTTACATAGCCTTTCAAAATGTCTTTTGGCTCCTAACAAACACCTGTTACCAACTGCTGTGGCTGTGATTTTACCAACTGGTAAATCCAGCGCTCAGGCTGCCACTGCCAGACAAAGCACAAACCTGGCACTGACACATCCTGTCGAGTCCCACTCGTTTCAAGATGCTCTGAGTAGTTAAATCTGTGCCATTGGGCTTTACACAGCTCCCATTTATGTGATTTGGTTTCCAAATGATTTCAGGCCATAGAAGGGAGAGCCGGTGGGTACCAAGTGCTGCAGGTAACCTGCTCTTGAATTTGCAGCTGGAAGGCATGCTGTCGGGTGTCAGGGCCAGGCACACAGTACCTAATCCTCTGAGGCAATTCCTGGCTTCTAAACCAGACAAAGTTGCCCGAGTAACCGTCTGGATGGGAGGGTAGTGTTGTACTTGGAGTTACAGTGCCACAGCCTAAACAGGGGTGCAGCTGCAACACCTGAAACTGTTTTTAAAAGCCTTTCTCTTTTGTCATGGGGTAGGGAACAGGGCTCCTGGTGTTTGACAACAGTTTTCTGGATGAGCAATTGTTTCTTAAGCAACAGCCTGCTGCTTTTTTGCTACTGGCTAATTGACAGCGCAGGGATTATGTGTGGAGGAGAGAGGATGTAATGAGCAATTACTGGCTAAGAAGAAGAATAAGGCAGGAGGAAGGCCCTCTTTAGAAAGAACATGCCCTTGTGTGGTGTGGGCTCAGCTGTTCTAACCACAGTCCTGTCCCTTGGTTTCCCCTGCATTCCCAGCAACTCAAACTCCACACTGCACATCTGGTCTCAATAACTGTCCTGCTGGGAAGAGTCTGGTTTGCTCACTTTGAGTTCAGAAATTCCCCCTAACTTTCCTAAACACCTCTGGGCTTAACCCGCAATCCTCTCTCTTCTGGTTCTCACCAGGCTTCCTGTGCCCACTGGCTTGGAAGTGTCACTCAGCCAACTCCATTTGGGATGCTCACTCCGTCTTTGAGCACTTTCTCTATCTGTTCCCTCCTTCACTCCATAGGACAAGAGCCACTGCCTGTTCTTCCACCTGCTGCAAGCACAAGCTCACCTTCTGACAACAGGGAATATTTAACTCACTAGACGAGCTGCACCTTTCTAGCACCAGGGACGAAACGGTTCAGAGGCTGGACGGTTGTGAGGGGAGGAGGATACCCTAAATTGTGTGGTAAGACTGTGGTACCTCCAGTGCTAGATGTGTTGTAGTAAAAGCGTCTTTGCCACTTGTTTTTTTCTAGAGTGGATGAGGATGCATTTCATTGTGTCAAGTCACTGTTCACTCCAGACCAGCTCTCCCACCTTTGCTGTTTGAACCATTGCAACTACACTGGGGTGAGAAAGTTGAAAACATAGCTTAGATAAACTTATAAATGATGTGTCCTTTCCACTTCGCCTGCAGTAATTGTTCAGTCAACAGAAACATCGTTTCACCAGCCTGAAATAATCCCTAGGAATCAGTGAAGTGTATGAGCATTTCGCAGGCACAGTCTGTGCTTCCCTGGGGTGTTACAGGCTTTCCCCTTCACAGGGCTACATCAGTTTCAGGAGAGGCTTCACTGGTGGAGCCACACCAGTACAATCCTGGCTAATGGCCAGGTTTAAGCAAGGCCTAACATTTCCTTTAAACAGGGAAAATTTGGTGCTCTGGGCAGAGAAAGTTACTTTTCTATTGTCCTTTCCTTTTCCTGAATGGGAAGCCAGGAAAAAAAAACCCTAAACCAAACCCCAAACTGATAGCTCTAGGTTAACAGCTGCCACTTGCTTCACCAGTTCACCTACATGGGTAGTTCAGTCGCAAACCCCAGTTACCAATGTCTCCCTTTTCACGCTTTTCTTTGAGTATCTCTGCAGCTCATCTTGGACTAACAAAACTCTGCCCACAAGGTAACAAAGGAACTGGAAAATCCACATCCCACCCACCCCTCCCTGCAGGTTGATCCCTGCCTCCAACCTTTTGTCTGGGTACCCAGCAAGACCCGGGTTGTGTTTTACTGGTGCCCAGTAAGAGGTTTCTTCTGCCAGCTGGTGCTGGGGCCCTGAGGCACCACTGCGGGATAGGAAAATCATGCCAGTCCTGGCAAGTCTCCCCTTGCCAGCCAGCCAGCCTGCTTGGAGACCTGTATGGTTAGGAGGAGAGGAAGAGAGCAGCAGGGAGGGCCTGACCCTGCACTGGAATGTATACGGTGTCCTCATAAGCCATGTGCAATCTGGGGGATGCAGCTCCTTTAGCACACCAGAACACCCTCCAATATGTTGACTGGCATCACCAGAGCATCCTGCATCATTTTTCAAAGGTCTCTGTTGGTGGCTGTTCCTTGCCCTTGCTTCATTTGTCGTTCCAGGGCATGGAACATTCCTGTAGCTCAGCTGTCTTCATGTGCCTCTCCTGACATGCCGTCCAAAGGTCATCAAATACAATCTTCCCTCGCCCACAGCCTCTTGGCTTGGAGGTCTGCCAAGCTGAAGCTAAGTGGTAGCACTCATTGCTCCACGAGGCCTCTCAGGTGCTTGAGCAAACAAAGACTGGAGCAGAACAGATGCCTCAGTAACACGTTCAGGCTAGAAGTACTCACAGGTTCCTGCATGGGACTTGCTGCTCTCCCCTGCTCTTCTCAGGCCGAACGCTGTTAGAGGTGGTTTGCAGTGTAATTCTCTCAGCTGTTGCAGAAAGTTCTGTTTCTGTCAACTTTGCAATGTAAAAGTCAGTGTCTGTCCAAACCCTAATTTCCCTGAAGCAGCTGCATCAGCTGAGCTAAAGGGAATGTATTAGTACCTTGGGTAAAGCTGGATTACTTGATTCTAGCGTAGTCTTCCTCTCATCACTTATGTTTGCACTATTTCAGCTCTATACACGTTCACTAAGTTACAGCCTAATCCCCAGCTCCTTGTTAAACAGGAAATAAATCTTTCCACCTGCTATGGAGGAGAGCATGTAGAATTAACCACGCAGGCATGCCAAGGGACAATCACACTGCACTGTGACCCAGGGGGCCTGGCTGGTTTTCTCACAGTCATGATGAGGATGCAAGATTTGCCTACATAAGGAAAAGAGCACTTCAGCGCTGACAGTAGATAGCAGCAGCAGATGACAATGTTGTGCTGAACGGGATCTCCTTGACTTGAAAGCCAAAACAGGAACAACTTTCTGAGCTGTTCTGCCTACTTTGAGCTTGATTTTTACCTCAATTTCACAGACATCACTGGCATCGGTTTGTTTCTGTCTATGCTGCAACCACATGAATTTCTGTACTGATATAACCTCGTTACTGCTAACGATTATTTGCAAGCTGTGTATCAAACTGCACCGAGCACCAAACAGGTCTGACTTTCTTAAACACTGAACCTGTTACAGTTTTAAGCGTCACCCTCTTGTTGGGAGTGGTGTGGAAAGCACTGGTGGTATTATTCAAATCCACAGCAAGAAAGTACTCCTCCTCCTCCTGGAAAAAGAATGTTGATAAAGTACTCCCAGCATGAAGGTCAGCTCTGCAAAGCCGTTCCACCTCAACATTTCATCGACATTCATTATGTCTTTCTTTTCCCTTTTTCTCCTCAGCCATAACTCTTTCTGTCTGTTAAAGCAGATGTGGTGCACTTACAGCTGCTAAATGGCAAGAAAATGACCCCAGGAGTTGACTGGGAGATGAGTAAGTCCCATTACTCATTAGCAGCAAAACGTATTTTGGATTGCCGGTAATTCCAGTGCTGACATACCCTCATGCTAATTACCAGGGCACAGGGGGCCATGATCTAACGGCTATGACCTCAAGGCCAAGCCTCAGAGGACCCTGTACAATGACATCCAAATATAGCTGTAGAGCAAAGGCTGCAGAAGAGTCTCAGCACCAGGGAAAGTCAAGGCAAATCCAGAAAGCGAGCAGAAATTCCCTGTGCAGTTACCTAAGAGAACCTGGTCTTCCATCAAATGGTGTCTCCACCGAACTCCACAGTGGATAGTATAAAGACTGAATTGGGCTATGGCTCAGATGGTCCTCAGAGCAAAAGGTGCCAATACGTATCACTGATAATTGTCCTTAGGACTTGCTTAGGAATGCAGGATGTAACTTTCAAGCCCAGTAAAATAATCCTGATACAACTGCTATTAGAGCTGCCTTGTGTTTATTGCTGTTGTGTGAGAAAAGCAAGCAGACAGGACAGAGCAGGGCCAAGGCATCTCCTGCAAGCCTGGCTTTGGCTAGTACAGGTGTAAACTTGCTACCCTTCATCAAACTGCTTGCTCCTCTTTGCAGTTCTGGCCTTCTCAGCTCATTCCAAGACACACTACCGTGGGAGAGAAACATGGATGCAGGGCCAAGTCCCCTTTCTTGTGCATCGTGGCATTTTCAGAAGCATCTGATAACTTTGAACATACATCTACCTAAACGATTTGCAGTGGCATGCCTGTGGAGAGGCTGAACTAGCACATCCTAGGCCAGCTTCCTGGTTATACAGGTCTTAGTCATTTCTAAGGTAGGTTGGAGGGGATGTTTTCAGGTCTTCCCCATGCTGGCAGTTCACTAGTCCTCTAGCGCTCCAGCCACCAGCTGCCCAAGCCACCAGCTGCCCATACTGTACCCTTGACAAAATGCTTCTCTGACAGAAAGCTGAAAAGTTCCTTTCACAGACACACTGCCCACAAGGGTCAGTTCACAGCCTGACAGTTTGTTCCTTTGACTTCATCTCAATCTACACCAGCTATTTCCAGCTCAATGTACTTTTTGCAAGTGCTTGTCACTTCCTTAGCAAAGAAAGGTTGACACTCAGTGAGAACAGAGGCAATTGTAAGAAGGAAGACAGTGAGAGATGAATACAGGCTACATAAAGGGAGCCTGCTGATTATTTTCATTAGCATCGACAAAACACAGCTGCATAGAAACAATGTTAGAAAGTGAAGACTACTGTCAGCTGCAGAGGAAGGGTCCAGCAAAATATGCTGAGGGATACAGAGCCTCTCCCATGCAGCACTTAACCCTCAACTGCCCCAGTAGGTATGGAAGGAGAACAAGGGAGCTGATGGTACATTTCACTACACACAACATGGGACAACAGCATTGTCTTCAGGTACAGACTGCACCTCTGAGGCTGGGTCTATTTTACTTGTGGTTTTTGCTCATGTACTTCAGTTTGAAGGCAGTTGGGCAATCACTGGTTGATAGGTACTCTGAAAATACTAACACTAATCTGCTATTACTAAGGAGTGAAAAATACACCACTTGTAATTACTGGTGAGTAGACAATAGTCTGTGAACTAATACTGCATTTTCAGCTTTTAGACAGCTGTGTAGGCAGGCATTACTTGTTACTTTCTGCCAGCAATTTCTCTGTGCAACAACTCCTAGTGCTGGAAGTCATGCTACCTGGTTTAACTCCCCTTTTGGAACTCAGTGATGTAAAGTAATGATCACAGAAGATTTGTGTGTAAAAAGCAAGCCTAACACAATATATCATGTCTCCTTGCAGACGAGTCTAACACACACTTTGCACCCAGCAAAAAGAACAAGTTGCATAGGCATGAAAGTCTGCAGAAGTAGCCAAAATCTGACTCAGGAGTTGAGTCACAAGATAGTGTCATAGAGAAAGCTTATCTCTGTGCACCTTTTTTTCCTTCATCACATGCTTCAGGGGAAGTCAGCTGTAAAACCAGGAGTTTTGTTCCTGTAATGAGCTTTAGCTTTGTGTGAGGATGCAAGCCATGTCAGAGTAGTAGTCCCATGTGCCAAGCAGAGCTGCAATTATCCTGCAACGGCATTTAACAGTTTAAGCATTTACATATGCCTTGCAACTATGGAGTTCCTGTGAAGATGCTGCCAAAACCCTGTCCAGGAGCAGAAAGAAGACTAGGGCCTTCCAGTCCAGATGTTCAGGGAGTGAGGTCTCCCACAAGTATGAGCTCTAAGCTGCTTTCCACAAGTTCTTTTGATTCAGGAGCCTCGACATCCTTAATAAAGCAAACTCTTCTATCTGAATTGTTTAACCCTACTTTACTACAGCAAAGAGGCTGAACTGCCTCTACCTATATAGGCCGTGTCTCTGTTCAGCAACGACACATTCTCAGTATAAGAAGCAGATCCATCAGCTGCTGTCTCAGGGTAGAGTTCTGCTATATCCACAACTGGGAACAGCAGCAGGGATCGTAACTTTTGAAAGATAATCATCTTGCAAAACCAGGAACTTGCCAATATCACAGAGCTTTTCTGCAGAGTGAGATGTGAAACCCTGATTTAGAAGAAATCCTTTGTTTCCTTACCCGGTTCAGTATTTTGTTACTGAAAATCCAATCAATTAAATAACGCTATTCCTGGTATTGGTTTATTTTGTTGAAACAATATACAGCTTACCAGCTCTGTGTCAGGTGGTAAAGGATGTTATTACACCATCCAGGAAGTGGATGGTGAGAGATAGCTAACCCTGAAAACCAAACTGTGCCATCCCTGAAGACCTCAAGACAGTGCTTTAAAGACAAAAATACTCCTTGTTCATCACTCACTGCTTTATCAAAGGGAAGGGCAAAAGTATCCTACAAACAGATTCAGAAACAACAGTAATTTATGTATCAGGTTTATGCATCAAACCACATTTCATGCAGAAGCTATAAGTACAAATGAAAACATCATTTAAAACATTTTGTAACACACCATAGCTTCAGAGCAAACTTCAGCTTCAAACTACCCAGTTAGCAGAAATCCAGTTTCATTGTTAGGTAATTAGTTGGCAGAGAGTATTAACTGTGACAAGTTTCAACCTGAATACACTTAAACATAAGACCTTCACATTTAAAATATATTATTTTGCTATATTTGGTCAAAAAGATAGAAATTTATCATATATTTTTCCTCATAAAAGGTTGAACTTTCTAACAGGCCTCCTATGTTGATAGAGCAGGCTGTTAATGAAAATATTTTTTCCCAATCCACAAGCAGCTCTGCTCTGAGAAGCAAACCACTATTTTATCCTCAAGCTGTCAATTTTATCATGATCTCCACATTTCCAGTGCAAGCTCTACATTTTGTTATAGCTTCTGCTGACTTTTTAAAGAGTTTCTTTTCTTTTGCTGCAGCTGTTGCTTAAGCCAAACACTGAACTTCGGGCATTATCATTTGAGCCAATCATTTCTGTACTCATTAACAGACATAGTTGCTTTTTGATGAGTAACACTGAAGCCACTTTCCCAGACTAACCATACCTGTTAAAGCTCCTCACAGATACGCAGTTTGTATCAGCAGAACAGCACTCTGCTTTTGCTGCAACAGTTTACATCAAATCCCAGACACAGTATTTTCCCAAGGATGGGATATGCTTCTTAGGCTGCTACCAGCGTAGAAAAGCTGTGCGTGCGCGCACGCACACACACACACTTCTAAGCTGCATTAGGATTGCCTCCGGAGAAGACCTGCTGGTCTCTCTACCCTCCCAGCCTTGAGAAATTTCTGTTTCTTTTCAGCACTGCCTGTCAATCACACAAGAACCATACAATGCTTCTCAGAGCCCCAACCCATCATCACAGAACAAAGCAAGGCCTCTCTGCTTCCCACTCTTTGACAGCCCTTTGTTTTAGAAGGTACATTTGGGAAAGTTTACATCCCATTAGACATTCAATTTCCTTTCTCTGCTTAGTCTCAAGGCCTGCTATGTGTTCTCGAGACACTACTAGCTTTGGATTAAGAATGCTCCTTCCCTTCTGCAATCGGCACCTTTGGTTTACAGTGTCCAAGACAGACTGTTCACATTAGAAGGTTTTCAAAGCATTGCTAACATCAACTGTAAAAGAAAAGTCTGGAGCCTCAATGTGGGCAAAGTGGCTGTAGCCACCCAAGTTTAAACGACCTCAGTCTTCCAGAAAAAGGTCCAATTTAAAGAAGGACCATCTTGTCCCATTTCATGTTTCATTTCTCTTAATAATTTAAACACAAAACCCTCCAGGTTTGCAGAGCCACTTGGGTGACCGCTACAACATGGAGTGTCCTCAAATCGGAAATTTTGGCTCCAATAGTCACATAGCACAGATACAAACATTAATGTTAGTTTCTCTCTATATATATATGTATAGTTTTGCTTTTGTCCACTAAGGTAAACACCCGACACTCATCTGAGCAGAAGACTGCATGTACAGTAATGTTCACCATTTGACAAACAAGTAGTTTCAAAGAGCAGCACCCCTCAGATATCAGGTGCATCACACACTAGGCTTTCAGATGCTGGACCACTAAGAAAGAGAAAAAAACCCTCAGAAATTCTGGATTAAACAAAATTAAGCCCAGAACATGAGTAAGCTGCTTGGCTTTGTAGATCTGGCAAGGCTACCAGTGCCACAATCCCTCATGCACTGTACACCTGTGATACCCTAAACATTTCCACAGGGGAAGTAAGGAATTCTTTTCCTAGTCCTTCACACCTTTTTTCATACCCACTTCTGAAGCCTACTACTAATAAAAAAGTACTAGTACACAGGAAGATTAGTTCAATCACTCAGATGTAATAACGTCAAGGACTTCATCTTCGTTTTGTGCCCCCAAACCCTGCAAAGACAAGAAAATATAAATTGTCAGCTCCACCATAGCCTTTCCACAGAGCTCTGTAGCTCTGAAAAGGATAAAGGTGGCAAGTGAGATGAGTTAAACGTAATCACATCAAGTACAAAAGCAAGCAACCGTGGGCTGAACAGCCTGAGAAATATTCTGTTCTTGCAGTTCAGACGACTTGCTTTCTACCAAGAACATGCTTATACATGTTTGCTAGAGAAGGGCATGGGTAATGCATGCCAAAGGGAAAAGGCTTGAACTAATGCACCTTGCAGGCAAAGACAAGCCTGACATTGGTGGTACCATGGCCACTGTAGGCCGGTGGGGAGCTTCATGCCCCACAATGCTGCCCTAGTTGAACAGGAAACAGAAATAAGGGACACCACTACATGCCCACTTGCACCAACTGGAAAAACAAAACATAGGATGATTGTTGAACCTCAGCTAACACCAGCGTATTTTTGATACATTCAAGTCTCCCTAGCTTCAGGAGATTAAAGGGTCTTCTGCCTTACCAGAAGCAGTTCTTGTTCTTGAACTGCTATCTTGTGTGGCATTGCTTGGTTCTCCATTCATTGGAGGTGCAGCTGTGTGATTTGTCCACATATTGTAGTATGGGGAATGTGGCTGCGCTCTGATGAGAAACAGAGGAGAAAGAAGGTTTCATTAGTGACATTATGAAAAATTAAGTAGTTACCATTCCAAACAAGGGGACAGGATTTCCCTGCATCTGAGAGAAAACTGTAAGGAGGCAGTTGTTTCAAAGCTGGAAATCTCCCTATTTAATGCATTAACCTGTTGAGAAAAAGAATATCCAGTGTTGTCACAATAACATCTGTAGACTTCCAAAAGGAAATTTAACCTCATTCTTCAGGATAAGCAATTCTAACAACTGAAAATGAGGAAATATTTCCCTCTGAAATCCTGACTTCAGATTCCGTCAGACAAGAGAGTAGATTTGACACCTAAAGTTTAAATACACTTGGGCAAATACATCTACATCCCAGCCACATTAAGACAAAAAAAAGAAAATATCCCTCTGATTTGTTCTTTTAACTACTTTGAAAATGTTGTATCATTAAGACTAACTTCATGACCTTTGACTCACTGAATCAAATTACCTGCTTCTATGGATATGGAATTTCCTGCCATTGAAGTTTACAAATATCTCTCTCACACATTCTGACCAGCATTTTCAGGCACATCATTCCAAATGACTGAGAAAAGTTATAAAAGAAATTAACTATTTTAAAAGAAGCCCAAGTTAGAAAGCTTGTTCATACGCTTGGACTTAAATATTCATTTCAGCCCCTAATCTTGAACTGTAAGAGGAGGCTACTGAAATGGGGTGCATGTGTGGAAATCAAGGAACCAGCCTGTATATAGATAATACATAAATATGATGCTTGAACACAAGGGACATATTGAAGACTTGAGAAATATCAAGTTAACAAAACCTTTATGACGTGACTTTAATAATTCTTAGCACAGTTAACGTAATAAGATCACAGAATCATACAATCTTTTTGGTTGAAAGACCTCTAAGATCATTGAATCCAAGATACAACCTTTTAACCTCTAAAGTGATTTTATAGACAATTTCTACTGTCGATGGCATCATCATCCCAGTTCCATCTTACTTGACTCTATGAGATCAAGACTGCACATTAGGCACTCTAGAAATTCTCTTACCTCCCAAGTTTTTACTTCCTTAATAAACAGGCAATCCTGATAATGCTTCTGTCATTACCAAAAAAATGCAAACTTCATAACGGAGACAGATACTTTAACATAGACTTTCAATATAGAAAAACGTATGTGGCTATATTTGATCTATTACTGCATTCCTACAGGATTAGACTTGATACACATGCAGTTATTTGATAAACAGAGGAATCTTGCTGAGCTCTAAAGATTCCATGCAGGAGCACATATTTTTCCTCTAGTGAAGCCTAAAATGGCAGCAATTGCTCCCTTTAAACAGTTGATCTGAAAAGGATGTGTTTTAAATGTTTAAAAGTGTTTAGCAAACATGACCAGCAGATGTTTACTCCAGCACTGAAACTGCTTTTGAATACTGTTATGTTTTTTCCAAAATGCAACTTACATATGACCTACAAGTTCTTTGGAAAACCATACCTCTTGGATTTCCACACATAGGCCATTAGGAGCCTGTAGATTAAAAGGCTGTTAAATTTGACCACACCGAGTATTGTAGAAGAGCAGCTGCCATCCAGACTGACTTTAGGAGAGATGATACTGACACAAGAAACTCATCCGCAGGTGGATTTATGCTTAATACTATTAGTTGTTTTAAGGCAGCCTGAGGATGGATTGTTTAAATGCTGATTTTAAATCTGCACGCCATTGTGCCAGGTCAGAATAATCAACTAAAGTGGAATGAAGTACCTCAGTCTTCCCAATTCCTCTTATCCAGAAACACGTTTAAAATGTCTTTGCTGCTGGAGCTATAGATTGCCTCTCAAAATTGTTCTGGCAGTAGGATTTTGTGGCTTGAACAATACATGCCTGAAAGCTTAGAAACAATGCAAATGCAGTATATAGCATAGCCAGTAAAAGCTTAAATACATAAATTCTGGTAGCATGCATATTCTACCTGTGACTGCCAGCCAAGTAGCCCAGCAAGCCTCCCGCTCCTAATCCAGTCCAAAATCCTGGTCCTGAATTGGTTCCATGATAGGAATGAGCCCCAAAGCTGTTGTCATCTTAAATGAAATAAAAATGAGAAACAGATCAGTTAGTGGCACCTAATCCTCAGGCCAGCTGTTGTAACAATATTCTCCCTATTAAAAATAATGGAAAATTAGACAATAAACTTGTTCCAATTTCAGTAGATACTTGATGAAGCTTAAATTGAAAAGCCTCACAGTTTGGAAAGCAGGAAAAAAACCATAGAAACAAATACTAATGTAAGAAGCTTTATGTTAAAAAGTAGCTTCCACTCAATCTTACAGCCCTGATGTTTGCAAAACATGGCAGAGTCCCTGCCTGCAGATTTATAAACAGACAAGTCAGATTAAAAATAGAAAGAAAATGAAGAAAGAATAATCCACTCAAGGTCACAGAGCAGGCCAGAAGCAGACGCAGGAACAGAAATCAGGCAGTTAAGACCAAACAGTGAACTAACCACTAAGACACACGGCTTCTAATCTCACTCAGAACAGCTGCACATTTTGAGTAGCCCAGTCTAATGGCTAACATTACTTTGTATTGTTTCTGGTACTCCTAGTCTGGTATTTGTTATCAAAAGACACCCTAACTGCAGTCACATTGCAAAGTTCTCATTATGCATGAGTCACCAAGCTTGACAAATACTGCAATGAAACTGCAAGCGTATCAAGTGGGTTATGGGGGAAGGAGAGACACAGATTTTTTTACATGTGACCTGCATAACATGAGGTTCTGACTCAGAACCAAATGTCTTCTTCCACTCAGAAATTAAAAGAGAAAGCACAAAACCAAAGTAGAATCATTTTTCTGGTCTAGAGAAAAACACAGGTGCAAGAATAAGCTCAACCACAATTTTAACACATAAGGAAGTGTAAAAGGCAAGGACTGAAGGTGACACCAGGGTCTTCCTGAAGAATGCCCACCTAAGTAAATGAAACAGATTTCGTATGTCGAAGTTGTATGAGGCCTTATTTATCTTCAAACTGGTGTGGATTGTTTGAAATGATGAAAGATTAAACAAAAAAAATCAGTTTAAGTATACACTGGATATGATTCAGTTTGAATGCATTGGGAGAAAAAATTCTCAGTGGGATGACACAGCCATTAAACTAAGCTGATTTGGAATAACAACAGCAAAAAAAAGCACTTAATTTACTGTAAAACATTATTATTCAGGAAGATGAACTAACTCATTTGTTCAAAAGCACCATGGCTGAACATTGACTCAGAAAACAGTCATTTCTTGTTGAAATATCTACAGTAAACATCAAGGATCATGTCAAACCACTAACAGAGACAAAGTGGAACTTAAGATAGGCTAGCTAAACAAGTTTCACAGAACACATCCTGAATGTTAAGGGGATTTTAAATTAAGCAAATTAAATATTAACAGCAATAAGTGAACCACATTGCTTTTCGTTACCATCTGGATTTTCAAAGACTTACATTCCTGGAACACATGGACATACACACTCAGAGATGTGCTTCTGCTCCACTGCCAAAATCTAAGGCAGACACTGGATTAATGAATTAGCATGACATATAATGTTTTTAAGCTGGCCCCACATTCAATAGGTTTTCCTTCTCATTCTGTTTGAAATCCAAGGAAAAATCATTGACAGTAGTCATTAAAAATGCTGTAAGTTAAGCCTTGTATGGCTCCCAAACTGCACTTTAAGTGTCTCAATTTTCAATAATCGTCAAGAACATGTACTTTCAAGGTCCTACCCTTGCTAGATTTCAGACTCCTGCAACAAAAAATGCATTGGTGCAACTAACCGACAAGAAACAGCACAGGGGAAAAAAAAAAAAAAAAAGTAACTCCTTGTTCTGTTCTGCCTGTGCCCAGTATGACAGTGTCCTGTCTTATGACCAGAGCTTTTAGAAACTAATACAATAATGCCAGCGGCAAGTGGCATGTCCACACTAAGTCACAGATGCACATGCAGCATAGACAGACTGCCTGAGGTCTGAAATGACTACACAGAAACCAATTTGCAAAGTAGTAATACAGAGGCAGAATCCCTTTAATTTTCTGCCACAAGCTCATCTGAAAGTGTTGCACATGCCCTGCACAGGCATATCCAAAAGAGTTATACTGGCACCCTCTGTTGGCCAAATGGCTTGAGCTAACCTTGAGGAAAGCATTGACAAGCATTACTTCATCAGAAGGTTATGGTTTAGTAAACTTAATCCTTGCTATTTATTTACTTGACAGAACCCCTTCTCTATCTCACAAAATAATCCAAACCAAACAACTTGTCAGAACATAATTTGAGTTCCAGTGCTGTGAGCATCTCACATGTTCACAGGTTTAATTAAATGAGTTGGTCACACACCAGATGAATCATATTTATTTTCCTTGAACACTGTGACCTTTTAAGGCAGACCATCTATTAAGTGACAAAAGTAATCGGTTTTCTGGGAAAAGCTTATCTTTTCCTTACAGCAGTCTTGTCACTGCACATGGAATTTCCAACTTCAGATGAAAGGTACCACACGAGCTTCAGACACTCTTTTATGCTCTGGGAGCCAAATCTTTCAACCACTGGGACTACACTGAAGCATCTGTTTAACAGGATTGGTACATGACACTTAATTCCATCTCAGTTGCTTTGTGAATGAAATGAGGGGTCAGCAGCCCAATGGCTGAAAAATCCTTCTGCAAAGCTTCAAAGTGCTTCTTTGACATGAGTTTGCTTCTGCCTGTGTGAGACCATTCTCTCTTCCAGATCTTTTATGAAAGTTATTATGTCACAATCCTTCTGTTTCTCAGAGCATGAAAAGAACACTTGCAGAGCACAGGGAGATGAATTTTCAAAGGGCAGCTTGCCCTGAAAGCCTCTGGTAAACCAAGTTCTTATTTTTACTTTTGAATGAAGAATGCACTGCTGGCTGCAGGCTGCGCAGCCAATTCAGAGAGGCAGCTGCCGACGAATTGTTTTAAGTCTTTCCCACCTGCACTTACCGCAAATAAAACAGGACCATCCTACTTACTATTTTGAGAGCTGTAAATGTCTTAAAGCCTTACCTGTGAAGCTGGACTTAAAACCAGGAGGAGGAGGTGTCTGATGACTCTGCCAGGAAGGCCTAGTGAATCCATCGCCATCACCAGAACTCTGCTCAGGCTGTTGGTTGCTGAGGAAGAACTTGTATACTCCAAAAGCAAGAGCCAGGAGAACAACTACAAGAATAGCTCCAGCACCAGAATCAGAAGAATCCTTCCTTGACTCATAATAGCTAAAGCTTCCAGGGTTCTTCACTTTCCTTTCACCTTCCTCAGTCAGCTCTAGCCTGAACAGCAAACTACAGGAGCCCTTTAAGATGTAAGGATCATCTGGGTAATCATAGCCTTCACAGCTCACTTCGATCCGTCCAAACTGGTGGGTATTTTTCAGGTCTGCTTTGCACTGCCACTGAAAAAAATAAACACAAAGTAAAACCTCCTGCTCCAAGGATGAAAATACCTGTCTGCTCCCCCAGATATGCTCTGAAATAAAGCTGCAATTGCTAACAAACCATCTAAAAGGCCACAGGGTTAAGAAATTTCTGAGCATTCTCATTTTGAAAAGGACAGGGAATTTGAAGTTAACCAAGACTGTCTTTTAAAATCCTGGAAGTTAAAAAAATATCCAGTCTTTCAAAACACAGAAGAGTTACAACTCTGGAAGATCCACTGAACAGGTTTCTCAAGTATCTCTTCTTCAGGCACAGGAATACTTCTAAAAATAACTTGTAGCCCGTGAAACAGTTACTTAATAAATGCCTGTCCCATGTGAACTGGATAGCAGCTGCAAAAACACAATATGGAAGCATGAAATCCAGTAGACCTGATGACATTTCTGTCCACACAGAAATCAAAAGAAAGTGGGACAGGCATCATTAGGCATTCATATGCAACACTTAAACAATCAGACTGCAATCATGCAGTTGAATATATGCCAATTCTTCTGTCTCATATTTCCTTGACATAGCTGAACTTAACTATCACCTCTAACTGCAAGTAACACTTTTTTTTTGGGAGACACCCCCCCCAAAAAAAAGTAGCTTCTAAATTAATAAATCAGGACACCAGTACCAACTGCCAATTCAAGTTTGACTGTACTTTTGCAATACTGTGTCAGTTTTAATTATCTTCAGCCTTGATGCCTGGTTAATCTATTGGCAGAAGCCTAGGCTGTAGCTAACAAAACAGAAATACCTATTTACCGACTAATACTGACAAACTAACATGCAAGAGGAAGTCACGCATGCAAGTCTGAAATTCAGCTTTTTAAAATGCACAGCTGAAGTGATGCAACTATTTATAGCCCTTTCTACTCTAATAAAAACTGGAAATCCAGGCAGCAAAATCAAAGCAAGAGCATCCTCTGGGGTTCACAAGACTTTGATTTTCTAAGCTCGAACATTTTAATTAAAACTAAAGAAGGTTTGCTACACAGTGTTTTTACATTAGAGACCTCGAGAATATTTCAAAGCAATACGTACAGCATGAAAAAATCCAAATCCAATAAGTACGTAGATTAAGTTTTAGTTGTTAAAGGTCCTCTAGCAAGAGGCAAACTGAACTGATTCTGGCAGTTACTTCAGAAGTTGCCAAGTCTCAGGAAAAGGATTCCATTAAACGTTTAACCAGTCTTAGGCAGTTACCTGTACATCATAACCATCCCAACCTTTGTTGTAACACTGAACAACCTCCGGGATGTGGGAGCATCCAGCAGTGCCTCCTGTGCACTGTAACTGAGGGACTGCAGCTGTCCGCCGGGCTGTCGTATACTGCCCTCTGTGGAGAGTGAGCGCCTGCACCTCCCGCAGCAGAACCCTCCCTGAAACAGGTGGCACAAAGGTCAACATTTGTCCAGATGACACAGGGGCCTCCTCTCGGGACAAGGCTGACGATACAAAGGCCACAACAGTGTGCTTCTTTAAGAGACGAAGACTTCAGAAGCACCAAGGGCGCAGAGGGGAACACAGCAGAGGCCCCTGTCCCCTGGAAGGAGATCTGGGATATTCCTCCCAGAACGCACAACCCCCGCGGATCGCACAGGGGGGTTATTATGCGCCACAAGACGATTTAAAGCGAGCCAAAACCAAGAAGCCCTCATAGCACAGGCCCAGAGCTTCCCCCTCCCCATATCATGCCGCCGCTAACCGGCAGCACCCGCCCGGCCGCCATAGCGACGGGAGAGACGCAAGAAGCAACTAAGGGGCTCACAGAGACACAGCCAGCCCCACGGGTCTCACCGTGCTGGCCCCAGCCCCAGGCGGGGCCCGCGGCAGCGCAGAGGAGGAGCAGGAAGGGCACAGAGACGGAGCGCGCCTCAGCCGCCATAACAGCTCCGAGCCGAGTCAACCCTCTCCTCCGCCGGCGGCACTCCTCATTGGCCGACGCTACCGGAAGGGGCGAGGCAAGAACTCGGCCCCGCAGCCCCGCCCCGCTGGGCGGTGAGGGGGCGGAGCGGCGCGGGAAGCGCCTCGCATGACGTCACGGCACCGGCTTCCCGCGCTCGGCAGACGGGGCGGGGCTGATGCCGCCGTTCGCGCGCGCGCCGCGCGTCACGCGGCCGGAGCTCGCGCAAGGGGGCGGGGCGGGGCTCGGCTCTGCGCGCGCGCGGTGTCCTCCCGGTCCGCGCCAGTTGCGGTTTCCGGCGCGGGGCCCTCCGCCGGTGCGGCTGGCGGGACGGGCGCCGCCATGGCCGGCATCAAAGGTGCGCGCGCCGCCCCTCTTCCTCACGGGGTCCCGTGCGGCGCCGGAGGCCCCTGCGGCGAGGTGGGGAGGGGCGGGTGGGTCTGGGGCCGCAGGGGCCTCTGCCCTGGAGGGGGAGCGGGGTTCTCTCAGAGCCGCCCGGGCCACAACGGGGCTCTGTCTGTCTGCGGCACGGCCGCGGGCGCGTTTACCTGGCGGCGGTGGTGGTCGGTGTTTCCTGCGGCTTGTGGGACCCCTCACCTGTGTCGGTTTGTGTTCCCGCTGTAGCCTTGATTAGCCTGTCCTTCGGGGGAGCGGTCGGACTGATGTTCCTGATGCTCGGATGTGCCCTTCCTCAGTACAAGTAATACGCACTCTCTTCCTCTTCCTCGTTTCTTTTTGCGTGGCTGTAACTGTGGAATAGTCCTGCTGTTGTAATTATAGACTGATAAGTTATTTGTGGGTGGGAGAGATTTAGAGTATTTTTGGCTTCAAAAAAAAAAAAAAAACCAGAAGTTAAGTTTTACCAGGCCTGGTTACAAACTGCTAAAGAATGCACTGCCCTGACACGTACCCTGTGTGTCTGGTATTGACAGGCAGGTGGCTTCCCTCAACGTAGGTAGTGTGTATTACTGGGGAAGCGTTTGCCTTTTCTCTGCCTACTTGGTGGTAGCTGGACTGTCAGTGACTATCAAATGGGCACTGCACCATGCTTTGTATTGCAGCGTTTGCAATAACTGTGTGTGCTTTTGGTCTGCTCATTCCTGTCTCCCTTTTGCCAGGACATACAAAGTAGTAGACCAGAAGCTGAGAAAGTTAGGCCTGTGGCTTTGACCCTTTGCAAGTGAATGCTGACTTTAACAGAGAATCTTTTAAATTGACTTATTTAATGTTAAATATTCTGTTACTGGCCCTGTTAGTGGCTATGCATCACAGTTCTTTACACAACTCACTTTCTGATGCCAGCTTGCTTATGCTGCGAAACCAGGGATAGTGACACAGCCCCCTAGTAAGGAGATCATTATGCAGCTATGCAGCCACGCTCCAAACAATGCCATAAGGTTTTATGGAAACAATGAGCAGCTGCATTACTCTGTGTCTGAGAAATCTAGTATGGTGAGCTGCAAGTAATGAAAGAAAACGTTGCCAAAATTGATAGCGCGGTTTTTGTAGGTTTTTGTTGGTTACATTTAGATTAAAGAAAAGCCTCGGTGCCCCATGGCAGCTGAGTGTTGGGGCTGAGAACAGCACTCTGTTCCGTGGATGTGCACTGAACGCTGACGGATTAAACTTCAGAGTTCAGCTCATGTTGTGAGATGACGTTAGATGTAGGTTTGCTTAGTGAAGTCACGCTTCATGAGTATCCTGTTAGTGAGCTCTCTGCTGCTGCTGAGGTCAGCTGAAGCTGCTCACAAACTGGTTAATGTCAGCTGGTTCCAAAGGATTTGCTTTCTCTGGGCATGTGCCTGCCTGTCCCGAATGTGGGTGCTGGATAGGAAAAATGTCTTGCGCTGATTTTTAGGAAGAATGTGAAGTAAATCAAGTTAACCTTAACTTTTCTTCTCCTTTCTTTTTCAGTCAGTACTGGCCACTGTTTGTTCTGTTTTTTTACATCCTGTCTCCTATCCCATACTGCATAGCAAGAAGATTAGTAGATGACACAGATGCTGCAAGTAATGCCTGCAAGGAGCTAGCAATATTTCTTACAACAGGCATTGTTGTCTCAGCATTTGGGCTACCAATAGTGTTTGCCAGAGCAGAACTGGTTAGTAATATTTCAATCTATTCTTTTTTTGTTTTTACTAGACAACTTTGCTCTGTTTGTTTATTACTGAAGGTAGAGCTCTCATGCACTAATCAGTTCTTATAAATACATACTTAAAATGCTTGCTGTGGAAACAGAACAGGATTTCTTGCTGCAAGAAAAAATAATACTTGAAATGGAAGCATGGCAGAATGTCGTGATTGCTAATAGCTTCACGCGGCCATTGAATAAGCCATAACAGCCTATATACAATGCAGAGAAAAGGCGCTAGAAAATAGAGTAGCTAGAAAATGGAAAAACAAACATAAAAGTGTATAGAATACTTTGAAGGCAGTTTGTGGAGCAGTTGGGCTAAAGAAGCATGAATAAACAATGCCTTTTTGCACTCACTGTACATTATATTGATGTTATTTTTTAAAAACAACTTCTGAGTTGTCATTACATCTTTCCCAATATATGGCTTTGCACTGAAATACTTTAAAAGATTACCTTGTTTGTATGAATTTCAGAGAGCACTACTAAGTCCAAAAATCGTGGAGTGCTCTCTCACAAAACCTCTTCAGGCAAGAACAGCTCAGGGGGTCAGTTTGAATGCCTTTGAGTAATCACTTACTCTCTTTGGAAAACAGTCACCTCCTGTTTTGTTACTGGGGTATTATATAAGTGTTCAAAGCCAGGCTGGATGGGGCTGTGAGAGACCTGGTCTAGTGGAAGGTGTCCCTGCCCGTGGCAGGGGGTTGGAACTGGATGAGCTTTAAGGTCCCTTCCAACCCAAATATTTCTATGATTCTGTGATTCTATGATATTTGCAGGTTTAAAAAAAGTCTTACAGCATGGTCAGCAAGTCTAGCTGGGCTGCAGATGTGTTTGATGCTGTTACCTAGCCTTACTTTACTATTTTTGGATGCTGCAGGAAAACAGCTGTGCCTGCTAACCAGCACTTTGAGCATGACTAAAAGAACTTTGCAGTGCTGCTTGGCTAGCTGTGAATTGATCAAGTAATTCTTGATGAGCCCAGCCTTCTTGCTGTAACTCCAAATAACGAGATGCCACCCTCTTGCATCATGGACCTGTTGCTGAACTTTGTCTAGAACATGACATTAAAACATTACTTTTTTCTTGTCAGCGTTCAGTTCAAAACATGTCTAACAAAATTCCCCTTGTTCACAGATCTACTGGGGTGCGTGTGCACTTGTTCTTACGGGGAATACAGTCATCTTTGCCACCATCCTAGGATTTTTCTTGGTCTTTGGCAGCAATGACGACTTCAGCTGGCAGCAGTGGTGAAAGGAAGACAGAGAACTATCACAGGCGTCTTGTCATGCAGTGGCCATCCATACAAATGAGAGAATGGGCAATAAAGAGAAGTAGCGTAGCAAGCCTCTTGAGTATTCTAGATGCTCCTTTTCACCTTGTTTGTTCTGAGTGTACTACTGTTGCTGACAGGTTTCCTACATTTTTCATAAAATGGATAGATGATTGATTTCATTTTTACCTATGGTATGTTTTTAGGTGCTCTCTTGGTTTAAAATTGTCATCCTTCTGTCCAGTGTTTATATGAAGCTTTAAATCTGGAACAAGAACATTTAAACATGGTTTCAAAGAGGATTTAAAGTTGTTTGGTTGTTTTTTTGTTTTGGTGATTTTTTGGGGTTCGTTTCTTTTCTTTTTTAAAAAGAAATTAAGCATTAATACTGTTTCAAAATAACTTTTTTTTATATCATGATTAAATTATATCCAAGCTAAATGGAGGTAAGAGATTGTGCACCACAGTTGTCAATTACTAGATCAACAGATCTTTGCTATGTTTTAGCACAGGCAAGGTGGGGTGGGAGTGCCAGTTGCAGGTTTTTCTTCAGCCCATACCTCAGACTGGGTAATGAATGTTGATAGCCTTCGTTTCAGGAGAAGGCTGAGGAGCAGGTGGAGTTCTTTGGAAGAAGTCCTCAATTTTAACACCACTAGCACTTTTACCTGCTTCGTTATCAATTCTTGAGGGGATGTGATACATACTCTCTAAATGTATTGATGCTATGACATACAAAACTGAAGTGTATTGTAGGGGAAGGGAAAATGATGTTTAAATTCCATTTTTAAAAAAAATCTTTTGAACTCTTTCTATTTATAAGTATTGTATGGTTTTGAACTTTTATGTCAACTTTTTACCACAAAGATGGTAAAATGTTCTTTTTTGGAGCTACTGGTCTGTGTCAATTTGAAGCATATACAAGGCTATTTCCTCCTTCCCCTTTTTAATTTATTTTATACATATTATATATATATAATAAAACAGCTTTTCAAATGTAGATTAAAACTTTGTGTTAACTTGCCTAGGAATAATTTTCCTTTTTAATTTTATTTCCTTTCACACAGTGCATCTGAGACATGACTTTTTTGGAAGTCACTGTCTGAACTGTGAGTTCACTGACTGTTTTTAAGTTCTTCTGCGCTATTGGTTAGTAAGGTTTAATGTTACGTCTGTAACTGTGGCTTGTGTTCTGTAAGATTGCACATGTAGCTTTAAATACTTAAGGCAAGTTTTCTGCATACCTCTCAAATTGTCTGGATTTTTCATTTGAAAAAATCTTCCATTAGACATTCCATCATGAGATAGTTGATGAGTGCCAGGTAACCAGGTTCGATTGTACTACATGCAGGGATAAACTTGACCAAACCTACTTCTAAAGTATATATTTATTCAGTTCTTAAAACATCTACAAAACTTACTTTGCATAATTAAAAGCTGACAATTGCTACAGTTTAGTTTAACAACTGAGCAGTATGAAAAGGCACAGGTTTTAGGTGTAGTATTTGTATGCAGATGTAAACAAAATATAAAGCTTGGCTATTTGAAGTCTGATAGTAAGGTAGTTACTTAGACGATATACTTAAGGAACTGAAACCAGCAGGTAGGGCAGCAGAGGTTTAGCTACCTACATGTTCTGCTTTGTTTAATGTTGTCCTGTGTGTAAGAGCTCAGTTTGTGCTGGTAGAGGAATAGGTGCCAAGAACCTAGTGTAGGAGCCAGTCCGTAGCAGATGGTCTCTCTGCCACATGTAAGCGCTTCACCAGGCTGCCTGTGATGGTGACATTTGGAGGGCTGTGGAATCACTCATTCTGTCACCTTTTCCGGTGAGACGTCTGCATCCCTGCCCCCAGCACAATGGACGCTTTGGAAAATCTTCCAAACCAGCAGCTAAATTTGCAGTCCTTGTGAAGAAGAAATGCATAGGACTTGTATAAATTGAATCTGTTACCTTTTTCTTGGTCAGGAACTATGTTTTCTTTCTCATTCTTGTACTGCTGAGCGGACTTTTCAACGTAATGCTACTCTTCAGATCACTGGCCGTAGAGCTGACACTGTATGTATTGGCCATGCATTTTTTGTATGTTAACTGCATTACAGCGTTACCTTCTTTTGTGTGCACACTGAGTATGTGCAGTGTTGCTTTGGTTTAAGAGCTAGACACTTGAGAGGTGCAATGCTTCCATAAAAAATGCACTGAGATGGCATTACCGTCCTCTATAGGGAAAGACTTTGATCAAAATCTTAAATAGCAATCTTGAGTTCTGTATGTTTCATCAAAAATACTCTAATAAATGAGTATTTTGTTTAAAGTACCAGTTGCTTTTTTCTTTCTTTAATGTAGTTGTCAGATAACTCTGTAGTTCTTCCAGGTGAGTATTCATGTCATTTAACTTGGATTACTCTATAAAATGTATAAAGAAGTTTGATTGCCCTGTGCTGCACTAGTTGCACTGAGATGGCTTTGCCGGTCGTCTTCCACATCTGCACTTTACCTTCTGTTTGTTTGAATTATTCTGGTTTGTTGGTATTGTTACACGAAGTGGCAGGTAGGCACCTTCACCCCCTGAGGTATTGAGAGCATCGTAATTTAACAAGTCTTTAATATTTGTAATAAAATCTGAAATTTGAAGACTGATGGGAGCCTCAGCAGAAGAAGTGATGGGCAATGGTGGGAAATCCTTTAAGGAGGGCAGTCACCTCTTTCACCCTCCCCACATGCTCTCTCTTTGGTCATGTCG
Organism: Ara ararauna; assembly: GCA_028858755.1. Taxonomy (NCBI): domain Eukaryota; kingdom Metazoa; phylum Chordata; class Aves; order Psittaciformes; family Psittacidae; genus Ara; species Ara ararauna. Next base: position 50,189,765 of record CM054376.1, on the reverse strand, counting down.
GTCGACTTTTTTCTTCAGTTTATTCTTAGAGGGGTGAAAAAGTTGGTTAAAGCATTAAGAAAACAGCTCTTCAGTTATAACAGGGGAGGAGGAGCCGAGCTGGGTAACGTGGCGGTAACCAAGGCGCCGCAGCTGCACGCAGCTCTCACAACGTCGCTTATACAACTATATATAGCCTGCTATCGGGCGCTTGTGCGGATAAAGCCGCCAGACGGCGGTGCGAGGAGCCGGGCGCGCCGCGACCCTGCGCGCAGACCGCGGCTGAGCGCGCTCTGAGGGACTGGCGTGCGGGAGGAGCCCGGCGGCGGGGGGGCCCTTCCGCTTCCGGGACAGCCGCCGGTGCCGCCCCCTCCGACGTGTTTCTCCTCCCGGTTCCAAGATGGCTGCGGCGGCGGGCGGCTCGGGGGCCGCGGCGGCGCTGTGGAGCGAGGTGAACCGCTGCGGGCAGAACGGCGACTTCGCCCGCGCGCTCAAGTCCGTTAACAAGAGTGAGTCAGCGAGCGAGCTCAGCGTGTGCGGCCGCGGGGCTGCTTGCCGCCGGGAGCAGGCCGGGCACGGGGCCGTTCCCGCCCCCCGCCTCACGTCTCTCCAGGCCGGTGCCGCTCCCCGGCTTTTTGCGAGGGTCGGTGTGGTGCGCGCCCCGCTCCCATTAGCTCTTACCATGCCGGGGGAGGTGAGCGGGGCAGCCGCTCGGGCTCCGGGAGCGGCGGTAGCGTGACGCAGCCCCTGCGGTGTGCCGAGCCCTCGGGGTTGCCGGCGGGGTTTCCTTCGGTTTCGCTGGCGGGAGGAGGGAGGGATTTGCCCCTGGAGCAGAAGGGGCGGTGGTGTGATCAGGGACCGACTCACTCGGAGCGATGGCTTGCTCGAGAGTGAGTCCGTTCTCGTTGTGATAGTTTGGTATCCGGAATGGGATTGCAGTATAAAGCACGCTGTGGCCACGTTTCTCTCTCCTAGTTCTCCCTCACTGCCTCCTTTGGCAGAAAGTCTTAGCATATAACATGACTGCCTGTGTCAGGTGTCATTCTTGTGTGTCAGGTGTCATTCTTGTATGTCAGGCCTCTGTGTACGCTTTACGTGGCACTCAGGTGTTGGCACTGTGTTCTCTGCCTGCTAGTGAAATGCCAATGAAAGGTTTGTCCGGGTGGGTACAGCTCCTTTGGTGCAGCTGTGTTCCAAAGCACAGCAGTCACTTTGGGTAAGTTCAGTATTTATACTGGATCCTTTGTCCTGACAGGATTTGTTTCAATCTGAGCCAAGGCGAGCCATGCCAGGACCCGTTTAAATTGGCATAACTGCTCTCTATGATGGGGTTTTGCAACTGTAACAGCATTTGGCTTTTGCAAAGCCTTAGTGTGTGTGATAATGAGTTAAATTGTTGTGTTGAAACTATTTTCCTCTCCAGTACTGCAGATCAGCAAAGATGATGTGACTGCACTTCACTGTAAAGTAGTATGTCTTATCCAGAACGGGAACTTCAAGGAAGCCCTCGGTGTAATCAACACCCATACGAAAGTGTTAACCAAGTGAGTTGTGTCTTGCTGTACTCTACAAATACGAAACCACATGTCCCTGAGAACCTACTGCAGCTTTTGTGGGGGGGACTAACAGGCAACAAAATAAAGGACAGGAGGTGCTTAGAGCCATTGGGATTGAGCTTCTCAGTGAAGCACCAATTTGTTCTGGGTGTCAGAGGGGTTCTTATTAAGACAGTCTAACATCTTGCTGTTGAAGGGATTGTCCCTGATTTAGTTTCCAATCATCTTCACGAGCTAATTCGGTTTGCTGGTGTTGTTCACCATAGGTGGTACAAGGGGAGAGGACAGATCTCATGGGGAGTGAAGAGAGAAAGGAAAAACCCTTGCTAGTGGCAGCTAGCTGTTGGCTTTGTTTGCCTGTCTCTTCATACTGCTCCGTGGGGTCCTTTTCTTTGCCAGTCTGTAGGTGATGCTTCAGCTTTTGGGGTGGTGCAAGCCCTTTGTACGTGTTCTCAAATCAGGATCTTGAGGACAACTTCTGTTTGAGAATAAGCCAAGCTTTCAATTTGTGTCATTAAGCAGATGTGTATTTATCTTTCCTGATAAAGAGGCACTTTGTGCAATAGCTAGGGTGAAAATTGCTACCCCAGAACTGCCTGGCAGCAAACTTTCTGTATTTCAGATAATGCTCTGGCATACAGATAGTTTATTACTGAAATACAACATCTGTATTTCAGATACTTCCAGAAAAGTGTGTTATAATGTTAGTGCAATGAAACATACCCTTGTGTTCACATCTGGATAAAACTTAATTATGAATTATAAAACTTATATATAAAATATATATAATGTAGAACTTATTAATGGATTCCTTCTTTCCTGGGATGGAAGGGGATTATTTGTATATACATATATATTTTTTTTTAACTTGTCTTTTTAGTATATAATGAGAAGAAGGAGTGATTTCTCTAAATCAAACTGGCTTCAGTGTTTTCCCTCTAATTTCTGTAGCTTGGCTCTACTGTGTGTCTGTCTTTGCATCCTGCAGAGCAGGGGAAGTGGTGGTTCTTGCTCTGTCTTAAAGTTGTCCTGTCCTGCAGTGAGGCTGGCCCACTGCTTTGCTTTAATTCTTAATTGTTTATTTTCAGACTCCCTGAATACTCGGCTAGACAGATGGTTTTAAATAGGCAAAGAAATAGCTGGTAACCACTATGGACTAAGGGAATCACTGATTAATTTTCCTTTGGCTTAAGTGGTAACTTGGGGATAAGTGGCACAGAGCATTCAGAGCTCTGCTTGTTTGATAATGTTTCCCTGCTGGTGTGAGCTCCCTTTGAAGCCAGTTTTATCTTAGCGTTAGCAAACCCTTTTGCTGCAGTTCTGCTGGGCTGATGTTTCAAAGCAGGTTAATGTTACTACATTGGCTGTAAGAGGGGCTGTATTTCATACCATTTATTTCTCTGAGTCAATTGTCTTTGAAACTTTACAGAAGCAATCTTTTGCTGGCTTTCTCCATAAGCAGGAGTCACGTAATGAAGTTTGGTATCATTTTACCTTTCAGCTTTTGATTCTCATGATCAGTATGAAACAGGGTTTCGAAATGCCATGTGTCTGGAAACACCCAAAAAAAAGAACCTTCTGTTTAGGTGGAGCTTTGATATTCCTTCTCTTTTGAACACAAAGTAGGTTTAAGATATTTTCAGTGCTCCACAGATACATAATTCAGTAATCTGTGATCATGTGCTCACCTCTGGTGTTTGGCTCTTTAGTTATGTAGCAGTCTGTGGCTAATTAGGGCTGCTTAAACAAGCGGGTTCAGGTGGGTGAATGCTGTTGAATGAAGACTACAGTGCGTGCTGTCAGCCTTTGTCTTGTCCTTGCAGTGATGTTATTGCCTTTGAGAAGGCCTACTGCGAATACAGGCTAAATCGTATTGAAAACGCTCTCAAGACCATTCAGAGTGCCAGTCAGCAGACAGACAAACTGAAGGAGCTTTATGGACAAGTGGTAATTATGAGCTTTTCTTCCTGATCGGGCTTTCGTGTGCTGGATACCTTGTCCCTCTAACGTGGGGCAAGTATGGGGACAGATTTTCCTTCTTTGCCTGGAAAGTAAGGAGAGGTACAGTTCCCAACTGCTCCAGCTTCTGTGGAGCATGAGACTTGTTGCTGGAGGCAGAATTGTCACCTTGTTGCCACTGAACCAAAGCAATACATATGTAACTTGCTCTTCTTGGGTCTGGCCTGGTAGTAGCCATCTGGCTGAGGGGATGGAGAATGGAAGAGAGTTGATGAGGTTTATTTGAGGCTGAGCCCCCTGCTTGCATTAGATACCTGTCCAGGAATGGTTTGCAGGGGCTGCCATCTTGGGCATTAGAAGTAAAGCAGAAAACAAGTTGTGTATCTTCTCTGGTTTCTCCCTGGTGGATCAGAACAGTTTTGTGGAGAATTGGCTGTCTTCTCTCAGCTGCATGAAACACCATTTAACCTTTCCCTGAGAAAAAATAAAAATAAAGAGGTTATCTAAGCTGGAAAAGGGCTGTTTGATGACAAAACCGTGTAAACTGCTGCTTTTAAAGAAGCTGTTTTAGGAGTAAGAACTGTATTGTTTGTGCACAGCTATCTGGTGTCGTTGCTTGAGTCCTTGCAAGTCTAATATAGATTAGAGTTTGCTCTTAAAGGTAGATGCAGATATTAGTGATTTTAAATGTATGATGCTCTGCAGCCCACAGCCCATGGGGAGGAAGGAAGGAGACTGTAGTTACTGGCATACAGAGGGAAATACTGTCCTGAAGGCTAATCCCTTCCACTTCTCAGCTGTACAGGCTGGAGCGTTACGACGATTGTCTGGCTGCATACAGGGATCTCATCCGCAACTCTCAGGATGAGTATGAGGAAGAGAGAAAAACCAACCTCTCTGCTGTTGTGGCAGCGCAAAGCACGTGGGAGAAGGTGATGCCAGTAAGTAAGTGTGTGCATGTATATGTGTAAGAGTGGGAGCCAAGGAGTATAGGATATGAATTGTAGATATTTAACAGGGTAGAAACGTGTTCCTGTCTCTTAACTTCTGAGTACATTGAAGATCACCTAGTAGTTTTCCCTGTATGGCGGACTAAACACTGTTATTGTTCATGAGTTATACTTCACCTTTGATCTCTAGGAAACTCATGTTATTAGATGTCACAACTGAACAGGAAGTGCATTTCTCTGAGCTTGCATTAGGCAGAACACTTGTGACTAGCGCTTCCCTGTGCCTCTCTACCCTCTTGCCCAGGGTAAAGCTAACTGCCTGAATCACCTAGCCATGGTTGGGAATATTTTGGTTCATGACCAAGTGCAGATTGTAGTGTTTTCATTTCTTCAGAGATCTTTGCCCTTGGAGGTGTGCACAGCATGCTCAGCATTGTGTTCAGTGCTGTGGATATGCTTTCTAGTTCTCTAGTGGTTCGTAACCTGCCCTCTTTCAGTAGCCTAAGTAGTCCCTAACTCGGGCTGGAGTTTCATTGCTGCCCTGTCAATTGCCTCTGACTTGGTTGTGTGAGGGAAGATCCTTTGCACTGACTTATTTGCCCTTTTGAAACTGCCTCTGAATTTACTTTGTGAGGAATAGTTTGAATGTGCATGAAAACTATAGTTTGTGTCCATTATCTTGGGTGGCATGGAGGTGTCCCTGCCCATGGCAGGGGGGTTGGAACTAGATGATCTTCAGGTCCTTTCCAACCCTAACTATTCTAGGATTCTGTGATTCTGTTTGTCAAAACTGTATGGCTCTGTTGGTGTTAATGCAGTTACATTTTGCTTTTCATGCTAGGAGGATTTGGGACTTCGAGAAGCTACCTACGAGCTGTGTTATAACAGTGCATGTGCATTGATTGGGCAAGGAAAGTTGAATGAAGCAATGAAAAAACTACAGAGAGCGGAAGGTAAAAACATGGTGAGGTGAGAGGGAAGCCTTGTGTGATAGAAGTAGTTACTTTCTCTCTATAGACACAGTCAGAAAGAGGTTTTCAAAACTTATAAACTGACTAGCAGCAGGAACTGTAAGTTTTTGTACGTTTCTTTGCAGAACTGGTGTTTCTGTAGACACATTCCTCTGCAGCTCTTTTCCAGAGCCATGTGGCGTGTACCATCTCTTGAGTCTCTTACAGGCCCTGATTGGTGTGCAATGCCTTTTTTGAAGTAAGATGTAGTCAGGATTGTAATCTCTTCTCATAAGCATGATATTTGATATACTCTTAACTGCTGGTTTTGTTAGTATATGTATATATATAAACATACACTTTAAAAAATAAAAATACTTAATAGTCTGAATTAGGTATCAAATTAATATAAGCCAATAAATGAGCTTTTTTGCAAAGAGGATTTTTTATATGGGGTAGAAGGGGATTTTGTGTGTGTTTGAAAAGAAAAAGCAGGCTGGGGGGGCCTTAGGAAGACTTAGCTTCTGTCTATTCTAATTGCTTTTGCAGGTAAATAGGTTGGTTCTGTCCCAATTTTGGTGATAGAATAGCAGCTCTCTCATACAACTGATTAAGTATGTGTAATTTAGGCCTATGGAATTTAGTCCTTTGGAGAGCAAAGCAAGTGATGGTCTGGTGAGGTGTATGAGAACATTAAGAAGTGACTGGTATGTGTACTGAAAACTGATGGAATTGTTCCCCATAAAGGGAGATGTAATCTAAATATTGCAGGCTTGCAGTGCTCTAAAATAACTCCCGAGATGGCGAGCAGTTGCAGCTGGGTGATCCCTACGTAAAAGACCAGGAGCTACGTTTAAGGAAATATGCTCAGGAGAGAAAAATGAGTGTGTGACTCTGCTCTCAGAAGGCAGTTCTGGGAGGGACAGTATCTCCTGTGCATTTGATATTTCTTCCATATCATGTAGTCTTCTCCCTCATGCTTATTCCCATCCATCATCCGACTTGTCTGATGTGCCTTTGTAACACTGCAGAAGTTTCAGGGATACATGAAAAAATTATATGTTCCCCCATCCTTGTAGGTGATTTTTTTGTCCCTAAAGCCTTCTAAATTCTGTTCTTCAATTTGCTTTTCCTTCTAGAGCTGTGCCGCCAGTCACTGTCAGAAGACTCTGTAAGTTCTTAATGTTGTTCTGGAAAGTGTTTGCTTTGCAGCAGTGTGAGTAGGGGTGCAGTTATAAAGTGTACTGCAGGTAGAGGGTTGCCAAAGCTGCTGTGCAGTATTACCTAGCACAACTTGCTGCTGTTGCTGGTACCTGCTGTGAGGTTGGGGCAGCAATCGTAGTAGTTGCAGAAGGGTAGCTAACACTGTCAGCTCTTTGCTGCTGTACTCCTTGCACAGTTGCCTGTGCTAGTGCAGGCAAAATGGGTAAAGGTTGTCTGAAGCCACTCTGGGACCCACCCTACTATGAATGGACATGCTGAGTGGGTTGTGGGAAACAGGAGATTTGTAATCACTGTTAGTTCGAGCTGAGGAGCAGATTCAGGGCACAAGTTAAGGCTATCTTCAGATTCTTGCAGAAGAAGGTGAAGCTTTCTTTACCTGTGGTTTAACCCAGATGTGCTTGTATTTGTGCTGTGGCTACAACCTTCACCTGTAATAGCTGGGGTACGTTGCTGCCTGAAAGAGCTAGACATTTGCTAGCAGAATGCTGAAGCCAGGGAAAGAGAAGTGAGATGGCAGCTTTTTTTCTTTTTGCCTTGATTTTCCCTCAGGATGTGACAGAGGAAGACATTGAAGCTGAACTAGCCATTATTCATGGTCAGATGGCTTATATCATGCAACTACAGGGTCGTACAGAGGATGCTCTACAGCTCTACAATCAAATAATCAAGTTGAAGTAAGGGGTTTTCTAGAACAAATGCTCAGTCTTCCATCTGTAGAGAGACCACTGTTTAATAATGTGCTTCCTATTTTTCATATCTGCAGGCCAACAGATGTAGGACTCCTTGCTGTCATTGCAAATAACATCATCACAATTAACAAGGTACAGAATTACCTTGCTTTCAATGTGGTTACTGAGCCTGCATCTCTACTTCTGTGGAGAGAAGGGCAATAACCAGGAAAGACTTCTTCCTAAACAGTAGTTAAATTGCAGACCCAGAGACTTTTTCATCTTCAGGAAGCATAGTGAAATCTTCTCATGATGTGATTTCCCCAGGACCAAAATGTCTTTGACTCAAAGAAAAAGGTGAAGCTGACCAATGCAGAAGGTGTTGAGCACAAACTCTCCAAGAAACAGCTCCAGGCGATTGAATTCAACAAAGCTTTGCTGGCAATGTACACTAACCAGGTAGGAGAAACTTATCTGCAGTAAGTAGCTGCAGATTTACTCCACAGGAATTTGACTAGGCAAAAATGGATATGTAGCTGTTCTGTGGCAAAAGATAAGACCACTTTGTTTAGGTCCCTCAAAGAACAGTTATGTAGTGACTTGAGTGTGGCTGTAGGAAGGATGGTTGGAAATTATTAGAAGACAGAAGGGGTGTGTGGGGTTCTTAGCTGCATCTGAAGTGCTGCTAAGAGGACTTCTACTTGGTTCTGTGTCCCACTTCAGGGAAGCCATCACTTCTCGGATACAACTGATATGTTAGCCCTGTATTAGGTGCTTACAGAGGTTGAGAAAAGTGTATTCTCTCTTCCCATTCCTCAGGCAGATCAGTGCCGCAAGCTATCAGCAAGCCTGCAGTCGCAGAGCCCTAAGCATCTTCTCCCTGTGCTGATCCAGGCTGCCCAACTGTGTCGTGAGAAGCAGCATGCAAAGGCTGTAGGGCTTCTGCAGGTAGGTTAAAAAAAAGTTGGACAAGCTCCATTTAAACTTGTGCTTTGTGTTCTCCTGTGCTGCTCCCCTTAGTTTGTTTTATCTGCTTTAAATTCCCAAGGGTGTCTGACTGTACTTATTTTGGTTTGGTTTAATGCTGCTGGAAAGCATTTACACCCAGCTGAATGATGCTGCTTTTAAACAGGAATCATTCTCTTGCACCCCTGATCTTTATGTTGGGGAAGCTTTAGTAGATATGTAGGGTAAGCAGTGAGCTCTGCTGCTGTCCTGCTCTGCTTGCAAGCAGTTTGAAACAGCCTCCTTTTTGGGGAGAGTGAGTGGCCCAGGACAGAAATCTGAGGGGGTGATGGGCCTCTGGCACACTTTGGGGCCCTCCTCAGCTTTGTGCTGAAGCCTGCCTGTGCTGGAAAGCTTCCTTTGGCTCTTGTCAGCTTGCTGTGACTGAGCACGAGCAGAAGCCTGGTGCCCACACACATGTTGAATTGTTCTTTCTTCTGACTCTCAGGACTTTGCAGACCAGCACCCTGCCAATGCAGCTGAGATCAAGCTGACGATGGCCCAGCTAAAAATTGCACAAGGTATCCAGTGTCCTACTTTGTTGGGAAGTGTCTGCACATGATAGTGGTATGAGGGGTGATAAACACAGATTTTTAGGACAATCTTTGCTGCAGTCACTGTCGTGATGGGTCGAGAACAGGGATACTTTCAGTTGGGTATTCTATATATATGGCTATAGCAGGATAATGCTTATTTCTTAATGTCTGGGTGTTCAGGCTTCACAGGCTCCTGGCAGAGATGCCCACAGCCTTTGTAATAGGGCTGAATCTGTTCTGGGGAGGAGGGCCTTGGGTGTAGTATGTTGCTGCCTGGTGGTACCATTCCTGTATATAGTCAGGCAGTCCAGAGTTCCTTCTGGAAGAGAAGACCCTGCTTGCAAAAGCTTGCTCCTGAATCCTTGCAGGATGTGGCAAGGGCAGAAAGTTTTTTTTGTGTGGAGGCTTGTCCTTTATTCCTGGAAGTGGGGGAGGTGTTCCAAGAGGAGAATTGTTATGTTTAACTTTGGCTGGAAGTTCACTGGCCGATTGAAGTGTTACTATGTCTCTCAGAACTTGTTCCTCCCTGTGTGTCTTGTAGGCAGCGTTACCAAAGCCTGCATGATCCTGAGAAGCATAGAAGAACTTCAGCACAAGCCTGGTATGGTAAGCAAAACTCAGCCTGAACTGTGTGAGGTTTTTCTCAGGTAGCACAGCTTTGTGCTGCCTGCTCCTTGTTGCCTCTTTGCTGTGGTTTTCATTTGACCTGAGTGTCTGCAAGGATTTTGAGCCCATCTTCCTTGTCTTGGACGAAGGTGGGATTATAATTTGCATCAGGTGGCATGAATTTAGCCATAGAAGTACTGTGCCTGTCAGCAGAGATTCTTTTTACCTGTATTCCTGCTCTCTTGTAATCGCTCAGGCCTGTGTGTTGCCTGGATTTACTTGCATAACATGACTGGAGTAGCTGCTTCCCTGGTATGTACTGTTGGGAAGTTTCTGAAACAGGCGTTAGGGAGGAAAGTGCCACATGTTCCAACCCCACAGCATCACCCTTGTCTGCGTGTGTGCCACCATCTGGCATTCCGAAAACCTTTTTGGCCTTGAAAATGCTCAGGTGTACAGCGTAAGCACCTTGAGCAGAGGCTGACAGTTATGGGTCTGTTCTAATTGCAAGTGCTAATGATCAAAGTAATTTATAGAGGCAGTTCAGCATTACCAGCTCCTTGCCCTGCCTCATCTCTAGTTACAGCTGGGTTGCAGGCACACAGGTGGTGTCTGTATCATCTCTTCAGTACTGATTTTTTTTTTTTTTTTTATGGCTATTGGGATAGAGCATGGGGGAAGAAAAAGGGTTTCAAATGCAACTGTGTCCAGTGCAAGCAAAGAAGGTGCTCAGGCAAGGAAGTTCTTTCTGTGAATGCAGTCTTGAGCTTGTACCGTAAGAGAAAGACTGGTGGGGACATTTCTTTGCAAGGAGCCTAGGTAAGAAGGTCTTGCCTGGATATCCTGTCTGTTGCCACAGATGGCTTTTAGGGATGAAGCAGACAGCTCACATTGGTGCTGGGTTTAGGAAATGCCATCATTTAACTTCTGACTCTCTGGCTATACAGCTTGTTTGAAGATCTGCTATAAGCTGCTCTTTGAATATTTGTTTGCAGGTGTCTGCGTTGGTGACAATGTACAGTCATGAAGAGGACATCGACAGTGCCATTGAGGTTTTCACACACGCTATCCAGTGGTATCAGCATTTCCAGGTAAGTCAGAACCAGAGGAGCTAGTCTTTTTTAGCTTTTTCTACCTTTTCTAGTTAGTCCAGCTTACCTTTTCCTGTTGATGCATAGCCCCAGCAGCTCATCCAGTTGGGGTTTTGGAGATCAGTGAGCATTTGTTTTATCACAGTTTCATTATTTTAGATGTATTGCAAACGGGGAACTCCAGTCAGATTCCGAGAGTGGTGGCAGTGGGTGCCCAAATGTAGCAATCAGTTCTTCTCCCTGATTAGAAAGCACTGTGGACCACCAAGCTGCCTTGTCCCATGCAGTTCTGTCTCACATCCTGGTGTACAAAGGTGGCCTGCTTTCTGTGTGACAGGGTGCTAGCTCAGTTCTCTGGGGCCAGGTCTCAGGGGCATTAAAGCCAGCTAGAGCTGGGCACTCTGCTGTGATAATGAGGAACTAATTATGGCTGCTGTGTCTTTCAGCCAAAGTCTTCTGTCCATTTGTCGCTGATAAGGGAAGCTGCCAACTTTAAACTAAAGCATGGCAGGAAGAAGGAAGCAATCAGCGACTTGGAGGAGCTCTGGAAGTGAGTTGGGTGGTTGCTGAGCAGGCGGTCTCCACCCAGAAACATCTGCAAGCTGCCTTGTGCCAGGCAGCACCTGACAGCGTTGGTTGCCTGGTAGCCATGCTTTAGAGTTGCTGTTGCACAGGGGCTCCAATGCAAAGCCATGCTTTGGAAGGAGGAGGGATAGTTCATTTGATCAAAGCTGATGTTCACTTGAAAACCTGGTTGACTTGTCCCAGAAGTCTCATGTGTAATGAAGATTGCTTTGGGGACGAGGATGCATCAGTTTTTCTGGTGCTATATAAACCATGGATGTCTAAGTTTTAGTGTTTATTATGCACTTGATGGGACTGGGGGGACAGCACACTGTTAGCTTGTCTTTGCTGCTGGGACCTGAGGGATTTTTGCCTTTCTTTGCCTGCTTCATGATACTGTGGAGAAGTGTGCACCTCCCTTTGTCTGCACAAGTGATGTTTGGTGATGTGCTTTGGAGGAGACCACAGACTGACATGCCTATCTGCAAAGACAGCAACTATGCTGCAGCAGGAAGCGCCACATGATGATATTGGTCTTTGGGATGAATGTGTACCTTGTTAACTTGATCTTTTTTTTTCCCTTTACAAAGGCAAAACCCAAAAGATGTACATACTCTGGCACAGCTAATCTCTGCCTACTCCCTGGTGGATCCTGAAAAAGCTAAAGTGTATCCTTTTCAGGTGGTATCAGAGCAAAGAAAAAGGGGCATTTGGGCATTGGTCCCTTCTATTTCAACTGTGTGGAGAATTCAGACCCATTCTCACCTGAAGGCAGGCAATGTCTCCAGAACAGCTACGTATCCAGGTCAAGCTGTCTGGAGCTCTATTATTTCCCTAGTTGATTTGATTACTGTGGGTTCCAGGACCCTTTTATCTTTGGCCTTCTTCTCTCTGAGAATTGATAACGGAACCAAAAATAGGAGCTCGTCTGTATTTTCTGTTGGAATCTGAAACCTGTGGTTGTAACATAGGACTGTGCCCTGTAAAATGTGGCTAAATTCTCAGTGACCCAGAATATCAGAATTTGCCATCCTGAGCAGCTTTCAAAGGAAGTTGCTGCTTCTTTCCCCGTATTAAGGAAAAGTGAGGCAGGTGGGGATTAAGCAGCTCATCCCAGCTTGTGTTGGAAGCTGGTGAGAGAGCTGGGACTAGCCCCATGGGCCTGTCTGATGTCTTCATTGCTAAGAGGCTGAATTTGTTAAGCTGATGTTGCCTGTTGCTATCTGGCCAAACCTGGGTGTTTATCTTCTTGCTTGCTGGTTTGCATCCCTGAACCCTTCCCTTGCAGTCTTAGCAAACACTTGCCTTCCTCGGACACCCTGTCACTGAAAGTAGATGTTGATGCGCTGGAGAACTCCCACGGAGCAACCTACATTCGGAAGAAAGCTGGGAAGCTCACTGGAGACAGCCAGCAGAAAGACCAAGGGTAAAGTGTTCTGTTGTACTTCTGGTGCAGTCATCCTTTGGTGTGGCACAAGAACCACTCCTAGTGTGGTGGGGGCATTGTTGTAGAAAGCAGGCTGGTGGAAAGGGAGCCCAATGTCTAGCTGCAAGGAGTTTGACGTAGCAGCAGACCAAGTTTTGAGAGAGCTGGGAATGGTTCAGCTTTTTCCAGGGCTAGTTTTCAGTTAGCTTGTCTGCTGTGACCGTGCTGTGTCCCAGCAGCTGTTTCTCTTCTTGCTTTTCAGACAAGGGGATGTGAAGAAGAAGAAGAAAAAAAAGAAGGGTAAGTTGCATTTCCTGGCTGTTGATGCAGCACAGCTCCATGGAGCTTGCCAGATTGTTTCTTCAAATAGCCAGCTTTGAGCACCCTAGGAGCTGGAGCCGTTTGCCAGGACTGGGTTCCTGTGTTCTCAGATCTTTGTGACAGCTTGTTTGGATGAGGCATTTTTCCACTGAAGTGAGAGCAGCACTCTGATAGGATGATGTGGGTTGCTGGGCTCTTTGCACTTCCTGGCTACTGACTCCCATATGTATCCCTTGGGGATGCCTCTCTAGTGAGTTGACCCCTGTCTCATTTCCTGGCACTGTCTTGTGCAGGAAAGCTGCCTAAGAACTATGACCCCAAGGTGACTCCTGACCCTGAGCGGTGGCTTCCAATGCGAGAGCGTTCCTACTACCGTGGACGAAAGAAGGGCAAGAAGAAGGATCAGGTTGGCAAGGGGACTCAGGGTTCAACTACAGCTGGCTCCTCTGAACTGTAAGTACCCATTAGTCATGATTTGGGAAAGTGCTACACTTCCTTATAAGTTGATGCTGATTATTTGAGCTGGAATCAGGGTTTCCCAATGGTGTATAAGGCCTGACAGCAAGATGGTGACTTACTAGCATCTGAGCGAAGGAAGTACTTATAAAATGATAGCAATGGATGGTCCAGTGCTGTCTGGTAGTTTCTCTTTATACAGCTGTCTTAGAACAGAAGCATGAGAAGCCTTTTGTGGCAGGGTTGGCTTGAGCAGTATTTGTGAGGAGAGCTGGCACAAAGGTGCCTTTGTGCTTAAGGAGAGACAACAGGTGTTGGATTTGCTCTGCCTAAGTGTGGGGGGCTGAAAGGCTTCTCGTGTTGTGTGAGCTGTCACACGTCTCTTCAAAAGTTAGCCTTGCTTTCATTGTTGAAGACTTACACTATGTAGTAAACATCAGTTAGAAGGTGATTGCCTGCTCTTTGAGATATGTTCCCATCATCCATCAGCCCTTCGATATATGTTGAAGCTTATTTAAGATCTCCTTGCATGAGTGCCCTTCCATACCTTACTGGGCAGCTGCTGGTTTTTGCTGTCAGCTTCCTGCTGTAGTGCTACATCTTGTTGGTGGCTGTGAACCCATGTGGTGTCTCTTTCACTCATTTCCCTGCAGGGACGCCAGTAGGACTGCCAGCAGCCCACCTACCTCCCCTCGGCCTGGCAGCGGTACAGCTGTGTCAGCCACAAGTAATGTCATCCCTCCCAGGCACCAAAAACCTGCTGGTGCTCCTGCCACCAAGAAGAAACAGCAGCAGAAGAAAAAGAAAGGGGCTAAAGGAGGGTGGTAAAAAGCAGGACGTGTAACCTCCCTCTTTCAGTAGGTGATGCTGGCTGCAGAATAAAGGTCAAAAGCAAGTGCTGGAGAAAGACACTTGGCATCTGGAGCTCTGTCCTGTCTGTGGGTGGTCTGGGGGGAGATGGGCTGGGATAGGCACTGGAATGGGTCTGCTCACAGTCACCTTCCTCACGCTTGTTCCCACTGTGACTTCGTGTTGCCGTTAACCTCAAATGCAGCCTCTAGGAAGAAATCTGTCCATGTTGCCAAACATTTAAAAGATGTGAAATAATCAAGAACTTCTTGAAATGTAGTTTTATGCTCCTCCTGCATATGTTAGTTAAGGCCTTTAGCAAATTTATTTGACAATGTGTCCGACTGTGTAATGCAAGCATTGCCCTGTATGTCTCCTTGCAGTCAGTCTCTGATCACCAAAGAGCACAGGCACAAAGGGACTGGGGAAACAACATCGGGGCTACACGATGCAGAAGATAGTCTGAAGGGGGAGAACAAGGCTGTTAAGAGAAGGCCTGACAAAGTGTGTGGCAGCTGACTCAGTGTCCTTCTTCTGCAACCCTTAATCTAGCAGGCTTGGCAGAACAAGAGTGAGTTAAGCTGAAATGGCTGGTGGTGGTGGAAGAGGCATTGTGCTTCTCAGATGGAATCTGGTGGTCAAGTGGAAGGTGTCTGTGCTCCCCTAGCACCCTACAGCCAGTCCCCACACCTCTCTGTAAACTTCTGGTTTGGTCTGAATATAGCAAAAACATTTTCCCTTACGTGGACTTTCAGTGGGAGTGTTGTATGTCAGCCCAAAAGGCAAAGGCTTCTGTCTCTGGAAGAATTTAAAGCAAAGGCCTGAAGAGGGGGAGAGCAAGGAAAATGTTAACTGTGGCTTAAAAAAACAGCCCTGAGTCTCTGTGGAGTAAAAATCTACTGAATAGAAACCAGTCTTTACTACCTTGACTGTACACTGGGAGCATCGGGAAAGGGGGCTAAATGTGTGTGGTGCTGTGAGAAGGAAGAAGAACAGAGCACAGAAAACAGCTTTCTGAATGGGTAGCAGCCGCTTGGATTAAGTGACTTGTCTGGGTGCTGTGCATCCTCCTAGCCAGCAGCTGATGTTACAGGAGAGCGCGTGCTACCCTACAGTGATAGGAGGTGATCTGGGGAGAGGAGATAGTGGAGGAGAATGCAACCCTGTGATCTTCAGGTATTTCCACTGGTCAAACCTGGCTGTAACGGACCAGATGGAAACGCTGCCCTTTGGCACTGCTGGAGCCCTGATGCGGCTGCTTGGAGAGTACCCTGTGGGCTTTCCCCGGAGATGGGTGCCCCCGAAGCAAATCCTATAGCGGGGGGCGAGGGCGGCAGCAGCTGTGCGGCACACCTGCCTTCTGACCGCAGGAGGCCGCCAGTGGCACCGCTCGCTCTTGGCTTTATCGACGCGGGTAAGCTCTCAGCCCGACAGCCCCGCTGGCGGGGGATGGGGTGGAGAGGCCGCGCGTTCAGGGCTGCAGGGGGAGCCGTGCGCACGCAGGGCTGCAGGGGGAGCGCTGCGCGTCCCTACGCCTGGCCGTGCCTGGAGCGGGGCGGCCATGGGCGCCCGTCTACGGCCCGCTGCGCTGTGGGGGGCGGCGCTGGCCGCGACCGGCGGCGCGGCCGTGGCGGCCTGGGTCTGGGTCCGCTTGCGGAGCCGGGCAGCGCCGGCTCCCGACTGCCCTGTTGCTGCCACCGCAGCCGCCGATCAGGTACCGGGACCGGGTTGGGGCAGCGGGCGAGGCCGCTGGGCCGGGGAGCGCTGACGGGGTCTCGCGGGGCCTCTCGGGGGGGATGGGACACCGGGCCGCTCTTCCCTGGCGTCCTCCTCGGCAGCGCGGCGGAGCCTGGACCGGGCCGGGGCCCCTCTCTCCGCTTCCCCCCTCCCCGACAGCGGGCCGGCCGGGGCCGCGGGATGTCGCCGGCGCCCCATGGCCCGACCGGAGCTGCGGTCCTGTACTTGTGCCGCAGGAGCCCAGCACCGTCTCCGCCGTGAAGTGGCTTTTGCTATTCTCTCCCCCGACCCCTTGTTAAGCTCCGTTATTCCCCCAGGCCTGCTGAGCGTTGCACATGCCCGGGGTGCCTGGCTAAGCGTGCTGCCACTCGCTTCGCAGGGTACAGGACACGGCAAGCAGATACTGGTGCTGGGCCTGGATGGGGCTGGGAAGACCAGTGTTCTTCACTCCCTGGCAACTAACCATGTCAAGCGCAGCATGGCTCCCACCGAGGGCTTCAACGCCATCTGCGTCAGCACCGAAGAGTTACAGATGGAGTTCCTGGAGAGTGAGTTGAATGTGTTTTAGTACTGAGCATAAAATAAGTTCCTATCCTGTGCTCTAGGGATCAGGTTCCCTTGTGCCTGCCCTGATAACATGAAGCTGTGATTATTTTCTCCTTGGAGATTCTGCTTTCCCACTCCTTTTCTTGAAGGAAATGATACACTGGACTTAGAGGAGGTGTGTGTTCATTCAGCCCTGTCCTCCAGGGAGTTTGGCTCCCAGAGAGAGAAGGGTCACAAGCCTGATGGTATGAAACCAGCCCAAAGCAGAGGTGTCCCCAGTAAGCCCTGTGTTGTGATTCGTAGCCGCTGTGTGTTGTACAGCTTCTCCTTGGTGCTCATGCCTGCAAAGGACAAGAGGCAAAGAGGAATAAATAATAACTTGAAAGAAGAGAGGTAGAAAAGCTTTTTACCTCTTCTGTTCAAAAGCCTCTTAAGTGGTGTTTTCTAGTCTTTAATGGCTTTTAAATATCTGTAGGTTTGCACTAAGCTTTGTGTTGTCCTTAGCACTGATTTTTGGGCATTGTCTGTGCCTGCAGAGAACGTCTCCTGTGATGCTTTTGGGGTGTCAGAGCTGTTCTAGGTGCAGCTAGATGAGGGGGAAGGTGGAGGCCCTGAATTCAGGTCAGTCCCTGGTACAGGGAGTGCCTGCCTTCTGTGGAGGCAAAAGCTGCCCTTTGCTTTCTGCTGCTTCTGCACTGTACTGTACCAGTGCTCAACTGGCTCGGCAGCTAGCCCATAGATGTCTCTGTGCCTTTGTCAGCTGGTCTGGAGGACTTGTGCTGTTCCCAGGTAAGTTTCTGGGATGTGAGGATGAGGCAGCTAAGGCAGAGTTTCCTGCCAAGTGGTACTACCACAGGAGTGTCTGTGGTGTCTTGGGGAAACAGTCTCTCCAGAAACGCTTGTATTCTGTGCCCCTGTCATGGTAGGTCTGAGATATTTGTGTCTCCTACTGGGAGGTGTTTTGTTTAGCTGAGCCCAGAGGAACCTACAGTATCTCTGCTTCTGCATGGGGGTGGCCTGGGCCCAGAGCCATGTACCCCATGGCAGAACCTGTTGTTTCTGAGTTGTCCTTCCCTCTCTGGTCCAGGTTGGTAGTCACTGAGATGTGCTGTCTGCGATCTGACCCATGGGAAATGAAATATCTCAGGCCAGTTTCAGCCAGGTAAATCCGTGCATGGCTCTTTAATCTGGTTACTTATCCAGTCTATACCATCGCCTAGTCCAGGGGTTAGCAGCCTGTACTGTGATCACGTGGCACAAGGTGATCAGCAGACAGCAGGAGTTTTGTTTTGCCGGCTTAGACAGATAGAAAATCAACATTCTATCTTTTTATTTGTACCATCATACAGAAAAGTGGGTGGTATCTTGCCTCTGGCTTCTGCTGGGTTCCCACTTGTTTGGGGGAAAAAAAATGCGCTCTGTGAGGTTGCTGACCCCTGGGTTATGCTATGCATGAATGCACTTAACAGAGGGAGAGGTGGTGAGCCCCACAACATCACAGTACAGAATCAGAGGCATCTGTCCCAAGTATGATGCATCAGTCACAGCCCTTTGGCTCCTTTCCACAGCAACAGACTTGCAATACTGCCTGCAGATATGCTGGGGCTCCTAAAGAAGAGGCAAGCATGCCCTAGCAGGAAATGATGCTTCCCTTTCTATGTTCCTGAAGCTACTGGATCATTTTTACTTAAATGAAAGTAAAATTGCTTTGAAACAGAAAAATTCACAGTATAAGTCGCAGCAAAGTAGGAGACAGCTGACTAGCAAGTCAGTTTTGAAAAGAGCTCCCCTGTAAGGCAGGAGAACATTATAGGGAACCCCAGTTGTATTGCTCTGAAAACTTACTACCTTTGGGAGAGTCGCCTAGACCTTTTTTGTGCCTCAGTACTCTTGAAGATGTGGTTCTGCAGTGTACCTAGGAGAAGACCTGAAGAGTGGAAAGCACATCTGAAATACTTAATATACTGTTAGCTGTTCCTGCTCCTATTAATCTCACCAAACTCTTTTTGTCCCCAGATGGGAATAACAGTCTCGAGCAACTTGCTGCATGTGCAAAAGCAATTGCTATTGAAGGTGGACAGTTTTCCTCTGTATCCAGCAGAGAAGAACTCATGTAAAGACGTAACCTGTGCAAAGATTTCTCCCAAGGATTGCCTGAAGGGTTTGATGGGGCTTGAGTTTTCCCACCTCCTAAGCACCTCTGGTTATTGA
The DNA here is from genome assembly GCA_028858755.1 of Ara ararauna. NCBI lineage: Eukaryota > Metazoa > Chordata > Aves > Psittaciformes > Psittacidae > Ara > Ara ararauna. The sequence continues at coordinate 50,171,131 of CM054376.1, read as the reverse complement.
CAGTGTGAAAGCTGTGGGAGTTTTGAACTAGTCCCCAGTGACATACAAACCCGATGTAAGCCTCAGAGCTAAATTTCTTCTTTGGAAATTGTAGGCCTGCTTTGTCTGAAGATGAGGTGGGCATGTGCAGGGGGGTTGTGTGGGGACATTGCCCCTTGGTGTTTATGGACCTCTTTCTACTCTTCCTACTTGCATGACAGCAAGAAACAACAAGGCAGGAAGCAAGTATAAGAAACTGAACCCAGAATCCTCTCATAATAAGAGCTTAAAATGATTTTGGTTTTTGTTCCCAGAGTGTAGACATATGCCTGCATGTAGCTTGACTGGGGAAAATAAAGCTATTTCCAGTCTTATATACAGTAGCTCAAATATTTTGAGGTTTTGGTAACCCAGACACCTTGGGTTTTCAGCCCAGAGCCTGCTGTCTGCAGCTGTGGGAGCAGTGCTGCTTGGATTACTTGGTGAACCCTGTGCTGCTGTCTTCTCTTCCAGTCGGGGGCAGTGAATCTCTGCGTTCGTACTGGAAGATGTACTTGCCCAAAGTGCTGTTGCTAATCTATGTCGTGGACTCGGCTGATCATGCCCGACTGCCTGTGGCAAAACAGCTGCTTCATCAACTGATCCAGAACTACTCCACCCTGCCGGTGGTAGTTCTGGCCAACAAGCAGGTAAGAGTTCCCTGCTGCTAGCTGAGCTTGGGCTGGCAGCAGCTCTGAGAACAGCAACAGAGCCTTTCAAAGGAGGCTTTGTGGCTGGGAGCTGGGGGTCTTTCTGGGACACCTGTTGACTGCAAAAGAAAATAGTCTGAGGTTGAGTTTTGGATCTACAAAATGCAGGTCCTGTGCTTGGAGATGGTGCAGTCAGAACTGTGGGTGGAAATCGTGGTAGAAACTGCTGTAGAGTTGCAAGGTTTGAGAGCTGCAGGAGAGACTAGTCAGACCTGGAGTTAGGTTTCTGTTCTGAATGTCTGTCTAGAAGTACCACTTTACCTAGCAGCAGCCAAAAAATGAAGCACCCTTGTAGGCATTCAGATTGTCAGGTTGGTTGCTCCTAAGGCTGCTGCTGAAGCATTGGAGAAGAGCAGCTTTCCTCACAAGAGTGCTTTCTCACAAGACTGGTGCTGTACCTGAGGGAGGATTGTGCGTGTGGTGCAAGGTCAGAGGGCAGAAGAGCCCTGGGATTTTAAGTCCAAATTTCCTCTCATGAGCGCTGTGCACTCCGTTCACTCTACCTTGTTACCTCTTATATTTCTTGTAACTCGGGCATGTTACCAGTAGTGGTATTATTCTTGAGTGCTTTGGCTTCATCAAACACAGGTGCTACTACTGTTAACTCTAGGTCCTGCAGTCCCACAGTGGTAGCTGAGAAGGCATGCAGGGCATGTTTGCCCTATTCTTGTAGCTCTTTGCTGGGCACTTTGGGCAGCAAGACTTTTGTCTGACTCATATGGGTAGTGTTACACTGATGTCATTAACACTGGAATGACTAGAAACAGAACAGAAACGTGGGAATGATGCTGCTACCTCTTGCAACTAATGGTCTTGTTTTTGTTTTGTGTGTCAGGACCTTGAAGGCGCATATTGCATCACCGATATCCACGATGCTCTGGCTCTGTCTGATATTGGGGACAACAGGAAGATGTTCTTGATTGGTACCCATGTGGCAGAAGATGGCTCCGAGATCTCCTCCAACATGAAGGATGCCAAGGAGCTGATAGCGCAGCTGGTTTTGGAAGCACAGTGACAGCTCTTTTCCTACAGTGTGATCTGTGCAGCTGAGGGAGACAGAGTGTTAGCGTGTGGTCAGTTTGTCATGTGGCTACTGAAATGTACAGGTATCTTTTCCTTCTGAGTGTGGGATTCCCCTAAAATGATGTCTAGTTGGTAGGAAAACCTAATCTGTAGTGGTTTGAAAATACATTTGAGAAGTCTAATATTTAGCGTATTTGTAGGGGAAAGTTAGTCTCCCAGATAGCAGAGTTAAGAGGATGTGTAGCTTAGGTGGGCAGAGCTGGCTTCTTGCTAGGTGGGAGTAAAGCATGGACTCCAGTGGAACAAGGTTGCATCTAGTGTATTTAACCCGGCTCCATGTCTCAGGTTTAAACTGAAACGTGTTTACTCCTCAGGTGTTACAGAGCCCTGTTACCAGTGGTGTTCTGTTGAAAACCAGACCTCACTTCTTGACCCTGTCCGAAATGTAAAGTGCTGCGGTTAGTATTTTTGACAGTTTTTGTTGTTGCTGTGTTGGAGCCAGCCTTTAAGGGAGTGGTAGATTAGTAATCTCTGGAAATTGAGTTGGTTATTGTTTCTTTAGTAGGTAAGAACAAGAAGACAATCGCAGTAAGACATTAAGTGTTTCTTTGCCTACAGGGAAAAACCAGAATGGTGTAATTAAGGTAGTAACTGGAAGCATTTGAGTTAAATTGGCACCAAAGGTGGAGACTCCTCCGTCGGGCTGAGTGCCTTGTTTCAGCTTAGTCCTGATTGTCCTCAAGCAAGCAGGCTTACCTGTGAAAAACCTGTTAGCTTTCGAGAGTGATTTGTGTTACACAGCGGGAGAGGAAGGGTGCCTGATGAGTGTCACTCTCCCATTGTCCTTGGAATTACACTCCAGGAGCAAGTTCTGTAACGGGCCTGTTCTGCGGCCACATTTACTGTACGAACCTTGTGTAGTTTCATCCTTTGGAACAGATGCATAAAGCAGAAAACTTCACCCAAACCAGCGGCCCGGGCCTCATTTACCTCAGCAGGGCGTGAGGATGGAGACCCTTGGAGCGCGGCCTGCCGTAGGACGGACCCTCGCAGCCCTCCACTGCCGGCCGGGTTCCCGTTCCCGGGGGAGGAACGGATCTCTCCTCAGGAGCGCTTCCCTCAGCCCCCGTTGCCGTGGCGACGGGAGCGCGCCATGGCGGCGGCCGGGCCGCGCTCCGGTGCGTGGGGACGAGGCGGTGTGGGGTGGCGGAGAGTAGCTCCTCCCGGTGGGGCGGGGAGACCCTGTGCCCCGGCCCCTCAGGCAGCCGCGGCGGGGCCCTGGCAGCGCGGTGCCAGCCCGACCATTGCCGCAACCGGACACAAGGATCTTCAAAACCGAGCCTGTTTTCCACACCGCGTCTGTGGTTTTCGTGTCCCCGCTTTCAGAGCATGGCGGCTTGTTCTGTGCTGCTGCAGAGTCCCAGTTTAACACAGCCGCTGCCCACCGAGGCTCCCCAGGCTGAGGGCAGTAGTAAGGGGTGAGCTGGGGCCAGCCCGCGGGGCAGCAGTGCCTGGTGCTCATCCCAAGAGGAGGATGCTGGTGAGGGGACGTGGTGCTCCCAGACTCCCCATCCGCTGGGTGAGGAGCACTTTGTGTGCAAGTGCATCGCTGTGCAGCTGCCCTGGGAAGGCACCAGGGAAAAGCCTTGCAAATAGCTGCCAGGCAGTCCTATCCTGAGAAGATGCACGGACTCCACTGGCTCTGTGATTGATTCACGTTGAAGAGCAGGCAGTCCAAGCTGCTGGTGTTACCAAGCTCTCATAGTCACCTCTTCTTGCCTTTGCAGTTCCTTGTTACTTGTCTGCGTGCTCCCATGACAGGTAAGAAACCCCCGGACTTGGCCTCCTGGCTGGGCATCCAGGCCATGCCCTGTGTCTCTCAGGGAGAGCTGGGTCGGGGATTTATGCCAGGCAGCGAGTCAATATATCAGATGACACTGTAGTAAACACACAGAGGAAACGATGCCTGGGTTTGCTGTTCCGCCTGCTTCTCATGACCAGCAACGTCTGATGGATCTGATGGCTAAGCAGTGAGTCCATGTGAGCTCAGGCAGGGAGGGGAGGTGCTTCTGTGCCTGGCTGCAGCAAGGCTTCCTTTCCCTGCTGGGAAGCAGGAGTGGGACCAAACAGCCAGGACAGTCCCCTTGTCAGCCAAGTTGCAGTACTGCTGCAGGTGCATCCCATGCGAGGATGCCTGTGTGTCCAGAGTCTTTGCAATGATAAAAGAGTGGAAAATAATGGGGGTTTTTTGTAATTGGGAAAAAACAATATACTACTTGACAACTGCCAAGTGAATCAAAAGACCTGGTCTGGATGTATGTGTGACTTGTTCCTTGGCTGGGTCATGATGCAAGCTTTGCACAGCAGTGTCATGTGGGTCAGTAAGGCCATGTGCACTTTGTGCTGGGCTTGGCTGTGCTATGTGGTGGGTCTGTGCCATTGCTGGAGAAGAAGCAAGGAGCCTGCCTGCAGGGATAGTGCCACCTCTACAACGTAGCTAGGCTGCGGGGGAATCTCTGTGTGGTAATCCTTCACCCCCTCGCACCTTTGCATGGAAAAGACGCTGGGGAGTTGCTTGGGAATGAACAGCTGAAACTGTTTTTTGGCTACTGACACGAGGGCTGCTGTCCTGAGCTTGTCCTGTCTTGAACCGGCGGCAGGGGGCCAAAGTCCTACAGGCAGTTCCCTCTGTGGGATCTCTTGTTTGCAGTGCTGTGACCGGCTGTTAGGCATGACAGGGAGATAAATCAGCAGGCATTTGATGCTCTAACAGCAGCCTGCCATTGCAAGGGTCTCTGTGGTGCTGAGGTCTCTGGCAAGCATTTGCTGGGGCTTGGCATCTCAGGAAGGATTATCAGCCCAATCAGAGGAACCACAGATGAGTCCCCACAACGCAGGCTGTTTTCTGTCAGCAAACACTTCTCTCTGTGTCCCCAGTCCTCTCTAGGGCTATGCAGCCTTATTGCCAGATGGTACTAAGCAAGGGAAGCAATGCCCCAGGCTTTCACTTTCTGTGCTTTTTCCATGGTGAGGCACTTCCATAGCTAGCATTCAAGGCCAGGCTGGATGTAGTTCTGGGCAGCCTAACCTAGTTGAAGATGTCCCTGCTCATTGCAGGGGGGTTAGCCTAGGTGGCCTTTGAAGGTCCCTTCCAACCCAAACTATTTAATGACTCTATGGTTTTCAGTGCTGCTAGCACACAGACCATGTATGTTCCTGAGTCTCTGTAGCATCTAAGACCCTTGTGCTAAACAGTCTGAATCATAGAATAGTCAGGGTTGGAAAGGATCTTAAGATCATCTAGTTCCAATCCCCCTGCCAGGGGCAGGGACACCTCCCACTAAACCATGCCACCCAAGGCTCTGTCCAACCCGGCCTTGAACACCGCCAGCAATGGAGCATTCACAGCTTCCCCGGGCAACCCATTCCAGTGCCTCACCACCCTCACAGTAAAGAATTTCTTCCTTATATCCAATCTAAACTTCCCCTGTTTAAATAAAATGATAAAAAAATATGGCTTCACCTGTGCTCCTAAGGCCCTGTGGGAAGTCTCCATGGTGAGTTTGAGCAAACCACAAGAGTGTTTCCATTCATCTGGGCTCCTGTAGGCTGAAGACATCATCCATCTACTATCTGCTGGGGTTGCGTGGTGTGTTATTAACCAGAAAAATACCTCCCCCCTCTCCCTGCAGTGTCCCAAAGGGACCCTGCATTGAGGGCAGAATTACAAATTTGTGTCTCTGCAATCCAAGAAATAGCACAAAAATCCATGGGTTGGTGAGTTCACCAGATTAAATGGATGGAAAGCTACTAGGAGAGAGAGATACCTTAAATGCACCCTTGCAAGAGATGGAGGAAAAGGCACGGGAGTTTAAGAGTGTGTTACACGGTTTTGAGTACAGCAGTAGCTTCTTTGTGCTTTGTTGGTTTAACTGTATGTTTAATGGCACATTTGTCCTTTTCTGCAATTTTGACAGGATATGGGAACTTGCAGAACCCAAGAAAGCAGCCTGTGCAAATGACCTCAGGTAAGGAGGTGCCCGTGCAGCCCTGCACAAGGGCTGGGATTGATGTGACCTCAACCAGTGCAGACCCTTTGCTTTTGTCTTGCTACTGCTTCCCTCTCAACAGCAGGAGTGGCTCCAAAAATCCAGGTGGAGATGTTCAGTGCATGAGGGGTCTATTTGACTTGCTCTTTCTTGCTTTTAGTCAAAAACCTGGGCTTGATCCAGTCTTGCCTTTGCTGTCCTCTCTGAATTGCTGCACTGAGATGCTGCGGGATAGGATGGCGTAGTGGTGCAAGGAGATTGGACCTCACTGGAGTCACAGGCTGCGGCATCCTGGAGAACACAGTCCAGCTTTAGCACAGCTGCTGCCAGTGTTATGTGGTCAAGCTATGGCTTGACAAGCCAGGGCAACAGTCTCTTGATAGCGTCTCTTCTCCACTGTCTGTATGGGTGTCACTGTGCTTGGAAAAGGTTCCACAAACCCGTCGCACTGCTGTTCCCTGTCCTGACTACCCTTGTACTCTCTCCCATCATGGCCAATCTCTCAATGGGGAATGAGCAACTCCAGATTTGCCCTGGGCACAGGAGAGTAACCACTAATGTGGTGCAAAACCTCACCCACTTTCCATGGCACACCCTGACCATAACATTATTATTATTTTTACTGTCATACTTGTGGTATAGCTAGGTGGTAATGGTGAGGCAAGAAAAATGCAATCATGAAACTCCCCCAGGGGTTTCAGAGATATAATGAAATGACCCTTTCTGCACAACCACTGGTAGTTGTAAAGCCAGACTCATCCCTTGAAGGCTCTTTTCTTTTTGAGTTGGTAACATTTCCTAACTCTGGACAGTGTACCAGAGAAAGTGAGTGCTCAGGAAACAGCAGTGGCACTTTACAGGTGGGGGTAGCCATAGGGACCGTATGTGTATCCCACCCCAGGCAGGGAAGGATAACCCCAGCAAACACAGTTCACACTTGATCATGTTTCTAAAATTTCACACCCTTGCTGTTCTTGCTAGGCTTGTTTGGGGAAACCAAGAGACAATGTGGACCATCTCACGGCGTTCTATTCCAGCTAGACCATCCACAAGGATACTGGAATTGGCCAAGCCCAAGCAAGATTTTGGCAAGAATATGTACAGGTCAGTAATGTGGTAGCACATCTTGGGGAAGGAGGCAGCTCAGAGGGTGCTGACTAAGCAAAGGGGCATGGTGGGTCCAGGGAAGGGGAGATGCCATCTCTTCTCCTGCCGTCGCTGCCCCACAGGGATTTGCATGCCACTGAGACCCACCAGGCTGTACTGGTGCTTGGAACAGGGGCCATCTGTAGCAGGGAAGAAAGTGCTATGGGAGTATAATCACCCTGGGTGCTTGACTTCCAAAATGAGGAGGAACTGGGGGATGCTGAGTTTTGGTGCCCTTTTATTTCCTTGTACCCGCTTCCTGGCTGTGAAAAGAGCCTCTCTAACATGCGGTGGTTGCTCTGGGTTTGGATCAACTGCCATAAGAGCCAGCCTTGATCTCAGTCTCCAAGCACTTGGGAACATATCCTCTGCTGTAACAAAAACCCCAGTCAACAGCTCTGCTTTGGCATGGAAGCAGAGACATCATGTGCGTGTCTGCATGCTTTAATGGAAATGTGTGTCACACCTGTGTGTACAGAGGGACTATCTGTCCCTAGAGGGCTCCTATCTGTACTGCGGCTGATGCAGCCCATCCAGGACACGATTAGCAATCCCCTGCATCCGCTTGGAACTTGGCCTAAATCTTGAGGCTAAAGGTTAGAAAGTGCTATGAACAGAGAAATCACGCAGCATCCTGCTGCCTGGTAGAAATCCAGGTCTCTTGCCTTGAGTTAAACCTCTGCTGTCACTACATGGTGAAAAACTAGTTTGTGTTTGGGTATAGGAGTGAAGAATGATGTAAAAAATGTAAGCTTCAGTGGTGCTGGATGATGCTGCATTACTTCAAGCAACTGATCTGTATCTTCTGTAGCTTGGCTGCAGGGAATGAAGCTCTTTTGGAGGCAGGATGGTGGTTGCTAGTCTGTAAGAAATCTGAGCAATGAGAATGGATATTAAACTGTGTTTTACTCCTGGCTTTCCCCTACCTGGAGTGATGTCAAGACATGCAAGTCTGTATTATGCTCTCCTCTGCCACTGTCATCAGCTCAGGGGCCTTCATCCTCCTGAAAGCTTCTGCCTCTGACTAATGGTGTCTGCCTGACAGCCCTTCCTGCCTTTCTGCTCACCTCTTCCCTGGGGATGACAGGCATCTTCCAATGGTTGTGGCTGATGGAAAGCTGGATGAGCATGCACTAGGCAAGTGTGGGGAGATCCCAAGATGAAAGGAGCTGCAATGGCTATTAACCCATTGCAACAAAGTAGTTTCTAAATTGTCAGAGCTCAACAAGAGATGCTGCCGGGTTTGTGTTGTGGAGTAATGGGCCGGGAAAGGCCTACACTTTGAAATCAATGCACTAAGGATGCTTAAAAGAGGACTCTGCATATGCAAACAACATTTACCAGGAAATCTCGAGTGTAAATGCCCATTTGTTCATGGCTTTATCATGTGCACTGATGCCAGCTTTGTACATACAATAGGCATGGTTATTTAACCAAACTTAGGATATCACCTACCAGAACCAAGTTCTCTGTCAGTTGCCCTTTACTAACATTTCTGTGCTGTTCCTTCAGGCCCTTCTACTTGTACAGCTGTGGACGGGAATCAACAATCTGGGAGCATCCCCCACTAGTGGATTTTCGCCTCCCTTCTGATCGGCTGGTGAAGTTGGCTGAACCTAAACAATACCAGGCTGCTTACCTGCTGCAAAGGTGAGAGGCAAGAAAGCCTGTAGGGTTCTATAGGAAGGCCCTTGGGTCTTACAGCATTAGTCCAGCTTTAAAGTAATAAATACAGGAACAGAGGATGGGTATAACAGAGGGCAAAATGAGAGCAGGGACTCTGATGGGATTAAGACATCTGGTCATTGTCATGGTATGTGCGGGCTCTACACTGGAAATAGCCACAAGACAAAGCTTCCTTCTACTGCAGCAAATGTGAGACTTAAACATCCCTGCTGCTGCCTGGTTTAACCAGTGTGGGGGAATATCCATGACTGATGGTGCTATGACTCTGCTTCCAGACCTCGCACGTCCCCTGAATGGCCTGTGTCACCAGCGGCACTGAGCTGTAAGGCCTCCCCACGGATTGTGGAGCTTGCCCAGCCGAAGATGCTACACCCAGAGTTCCTGTCAGCCAAAAAGGTGAGGAGCTGGTTGAGTGAGATTGGACAGGACAGTGATGCAGCAAACTGTCCTGAGTTTTTAAACCCCGTAACCTCTTCCTGGATGTGTCCAGCATGTGCTATGGCAGGGAGAAACTGTCTGGTTCTGCTGGGGTTTGTGATACTGAGAGAAATTGCCTTTTTGGAATGAGATGCTGTCTTTGAAAATCTCCCTGCTGAGGGACAGAGAACAGCCAGGCTGGAGCAGCCTAGAATATTAGGAGAGCCAAGGGAGGCATCTGGGCTGCATATTCCCTGATAAAGCAGCCTGAGAAAGTGGAGAAACCTGATGGGAATGGCCTGTTTAGCTCCTAGGGAATACAATTGTGTTTTCAGTTGGGCAGCTGTGCTGTGTATATAGGGGGCATGAGCCTGCAAACAATATATAGATTTGAACAGTGTTTTACCAGATTAGCCTGATTTAGAGACATATTTCTGAACTTGCTCATTTTAGGCGAGTCATTGCTTTGGCAGGGGTGAAAGGGCAATCTCAGATTACACTCATTCCATGGCAAAGGCTAAGTTTTCTGGATGCAGTCTTTGGGCTGGGACATAAGGGGGGCTGTGCTGGAGCAGGACTTGGCATCAGTAACCCTGTGAAAAATAGGGAAGATGTCCCATGCTGGAGCAGTAATCACTTTTGCTGTCGGAATGCAGTTAACTGCACCAACATTTTTACCCTGAAATCTGAGTGTTTCTCCTTAGGAGGGGAAATTATTTGATTCAGCCAGGAAGACAAATATGAAAAACATTACTGTGGAAGGAATTTCTCTGCACTCTCACCTGGCTGCACAGGCTCTGGTTACAGATATTCCTCTCTTGCCTATGAGTGGGTGACAGCTGGGGAAAAAAGTAATACTGGCTAAGACATACAAATCCCAGTAGTGCCAAAATTACCTTCTAGTTCAGGTGAAAGAAAACAAATGCATGTTTGGAAAGTGAGAGTGCTTCTTCTTGTAACCATGTCTGCAGAGGAAGAGTGCTGGGTGCTTATCCCTTTGGAGAAGGGAGTGTGTCCCTCTGAGCTGCTGTGGACAAGCTCTGTGTCTGCACATCCCTCCCCCATTCTGAACCCGTGCAGGTGCCAACACAGGTTACAAATGCTGTGGCCTTGGCCAGAGCATCCTCATGGGTACAGCAGCTGGCAGAGCCATGGGTCAAGAAGGTGACCTGCTGCTATGAGTACGGCCCTTTTGAATCTGCCATTCGCCCGGTAAGGCAGCATCACCTGGGGCTGTGCAAGGCAGGGATGCTGGGCAGAGGGGAGGGTACAGGGGCTCAGCCACTGGTGGCTCTTTTCATGGTGGCCCTGGATGTGCTGCTGTCCGTGAGGCTGATGGAGCTGCTTCCAGGGCTGGAGAGCAGGACTTGTCCTCCATCCAGAGCATGGACAGGATCATGTTCCACCTGTGCGTGGTCAGTGGCTGTGAACCTGGGTACACTGAGTTGCAGGCTGGTCACCACTGAATGCCAGGAACATATCTGTAGGGACCTTCCTCCTCATTCTTCCACAGATTTCCAAGTTTGCTCAGAAGGCGATTGCTAGCCCTCGGACCCTGGAGCTGGCTATAGCAAAAAGATTGCATTCTGATTATATACCTATGAGGGATGCTGCATGGTCAGTGACAAAGGCTGCAAAGCAGGCAGTGGCTACACCAAGGCTTGTGGAACTGGCCCAGCCTTGCAAAAGGTAGGTGCTGCTTTCCTGCTAGGCAGAAATGATCAACTGTAAGCCCATTTCATGCAGGTCATGGTACCTTGTTGATTTGGATTTATCCAGTGTGATTAAGCCACTGCTTTTCCACTTCCAAAATGTATGGGTTTTATATGGCTGAATGTGTTACTGCTGCATGGACTGTGGTTTAAACAGCATTTTTGAGGTGGAAGGAGAATCAAAAAAGGAGAAATAGGAGTTTTCTAATTCCAGTAGGAACTACTGGCTGGGACTTTGTAATTATTAGTTGCAATTATAAAAAGCAACCAGCTGACACATGGCACAGTATAGCAAATTCATGCTGCCCAGCATGATACAGTTGGCCTCAGCCTGGGTTGCAGGAAGTCCTGGGTATGGTGTTTCACAGAGAGGGAGGGAATGCCTGGTGGTAGTGGCTGTGGGGGCTGCAGTGAGAGATGGGGCATCCGCTCTCGCTAGTGTCCTGGTGACAGCAGCCGAGGCATGACTGCTTTTGTCCTCCCAGGACTGGCAGGGCTCAGGTGGAGGTGTGTCAACTGGCAGGCAGCTTTGACAGCTGGCCCTGCTCCAGTTGGAATTGAGTGGCTCTGTCCTCGCTCCCCCAGGCTTCCAATGAACTTGACTCAATTCAACCCAAATGCCTTCACCGTGAAGAAGTCTGCTAAGAAGGCAGTTTGTTCTGCTCGGATCCAGGAACTGGCTTGTCCGATTCAGCGCTGAGCTCCCTCAGAAGCACAGCCCTCTGCTCGTGCCAGCTGTCCCCCTTGGAACATCACTCTGTTCGGGCTGTGCTGTGACTGGAAAACCTACTTGAACACAGCAGCACCCACCAGGAACACTTCTTACGAGCTGCCACTTTTACTGGGCTAATCCAGGGAGTTAAATAAAACTGTTATTCCATAAGCACAAAATAGTCACCAGGGGAAAAAAGCAGGATTTGACCTAATGTGGGAAGCCTTTCTCCCTAGGAGGAGTTATGTCTGGATTTTCTATATTGACTTATTTTTTAGCTGTAATAGTTAAAGAAGTGATGAAACAACTGCTGGGGGAAGCCAGCACAGGAACTGTTTTTTCACATAAGTAAGTGTGGCAAGCCACAGCCAACGGCACACAGCACGTTGATGCAATGCAACTCCTGACCTTGGGTTTTTAAAATGTTTGCTAAAGTTTAGGATCTTCTTAGTGACACTCAAAGTTTTGTGCTTGTGACAGAAACAGAAACAGGAAAGGCTGAAAAATTCCAGATCCAGGGCTGGATTTGATAAGGCATGCATCTTTAGTACAGACTTTGTAAATGCTGGGGTGGCATGTACCTTGAATTAGCTTGAGTTTGGGGCCCCTTCTCTCAAATGCCTGGAGAATGGGCAGATACAGCCTTTTGCTTTGCGTGCATCTTTGGTACAAGTTACACAGGTGGGTTTAATGTCTGCAGTTCAGACACTCGGTTGTGTAACCCTAGGCAGAATAATGGAGGGACAAAAATTATAAAAGAAAGCATGTGGCAGTTTCACTGCCAGTGTATCTTGATCTTCCCTGTGTTAAGCCGATTCTCCTTCCAAAGGAATAGAGGCAGGTCACCACAAACCACAAGAGGATTAATCAGAGGATCCACTAATTGATTCACTAATCCACTAAGCATAGGATTTTTGAACCCTTTTGAACAAGGTAAGGTCACTGAGCAACTGTGCTGGTTATTTTTTATCCCATGCATTTTCCTGTACGAGGTCAGCATACCAGAGTTTGGGTTCTGTGCAAAAGCCTGAGTGCAACTACATCCCTTAAGCTTAAGAATGGCCAGATGAGGGTGAAGACTGATGCCCCCACCCATGGGGGAACCCCAGCACTACTAGCCTCTGCCACCTCAGGGATGAGGTTGTGTGGTCTGTCATGGATGGACCCATGGAGGTTGCCCATGTCTGTGTGCTGTCCCTGTGGCAAGAGGGATACCCCACAATGCCCACTGAGGCTGTGTTTGGAGAAGTGTTGCTCTCCCAGGGGAAGAAGTCTGTCTCCTGCCATCAGGACAGGGAGCACAAGCAGGGATGTAACACAGCTCCTCTCATCAAAAACCTCCTTTTTTTTAATAATGCATTGGAAAAAAACACCCAAAACCCCAAAACCCCAATTCTTCCCCTTTGATGACCTTTAACAGCAATGTGAGAAATACAGTCAAGGAGGCTTGCCTTAGTCTGATGACGGTGTAGGCACTCAGTTTGCTGATATCCAGAGCTGACTCAGCATCTTGAGCTAACTAAGCTCATCTGAGCAACACGTCTGTTTTCCAGGTGCCCTCCTCTCTGGATGGTGTGTATATTAAAGCTAGAATATATACTTTGCCTTTGGGGAGCATAAGCAAAAGAAATCTTTCCCTCCTCTTCTGTGTTTGAACCTTTCATGGCAGCTTTTCTGTAAGCCTGGGACAAGGGCATGAGATTTCTTTCCCTGTGCTGTGTTATTAATGGATGGGAATCGCTAGATAGGTTATGCAGCTATCAGAAGCTGTATACACATATATATATATAATATTTTTTCTGGTTATGTACACTTTAAATAAAACTTATGTTAAATAGCAGGGTATTACTTTGTATCTCAAAACCTATTGCAACAGAAAAACCCCAAGGAAACCCACTCTGAAGAGCTTCACCATCATTATCAGCAGCCCTGGGGACTGGAGCAGCATCCTCTAGTCCCTGACAGATCCGCTTTGTGAGGGCAGCCCTTCAGACTTCCTCCACTCTGCCAGGCGCTGCTTGAACCATTTCTGGAGGAAAGAAAAGAAAAGAGAAAGAGATTGAGTGCACTGGGCTGAGTGAACCTCTGAATAACCTTGCTAAAGGTGCAGATGTGGTCAGCACATGGGACCAAGTGAGGGAAACTCATGGTTCTGCTATCTGAAGCAAGGTGCTGCACTGTTTCTAGGCAGCACAGGCATCAGGAGAGCTGCTTCTGACTTGTTACTGATGGGTTCACCTCTTTCAAACTCATTTCTCTTGCTCTCTTCAGACCTTGACAGCATGCGTAAGTTCTCGTTTTATTACTGTGAGTCCAAGTTTTTCTTGCAAACAGAGTAAGAAATCAGCTAAGGAGCTGCTGGATGGCATCTGCTTAAACGGCTGGAGCAATGAAACAATCACAGCAGGTCCAAAACTGATAGGAATCACAAGCTGACCTGCTTCAGAAAGGATGACAGGGACAACGCAGTGGCTCTCAGCAAATTTAAGAAGAAATTGGGTTACAATGGTCTTTGTCTTCAAACAATATGCATGGCTATGTTACTGCGCAGTAATTTAGCATCCCTAAGCCAACTCCCAGAGCTGCTGACGCCACTTGAACACAGCTGCAATTTCGAATGTTAGCTAAAAATGCAGCTGAATAAAGCCACACTACCTGCGTAAGAAGAGAGAGATAACTCATGTCCCGGAAGCACAGCTCAGCCTTTTGTTTGGGAATGTGCCTGTGATTTGCTTTGTTGCTGTTCACTCTGTTGCTATATTTGTTCATGGCTATTTCTGAAGCTATTGTGGTTCGTAATGACACAACCACGATGCTCTCTACAAAGTGGCCCTCGCACCAGCACTGCCTTGGACTGCATCCAGTCAGATGATTGCTTGCCTCGCCTCCTCCCAAAAATTTCACTTCCTGCCCTCAACCATCGTCTCCCGTTGACTCACCACCTCTTTGCATCTCATTTTTACTGATTTTTTTATTAAAATGGCTGCTATATCTAGCCAATAAAGCACTCCAGATGTCAACAGTGATAATTCTCTGTGTTATACGCAATGCAAGCACTTCACAGCTCACCATCCCAGTCTTGATCCTGTCCTTAATATGTCCTTCATCTTCAGATCCCTAGGAGCACCCTGGATTTGTGGGAAAAGATGGCTATCAAGGAAGATTTCTAAGACATCTCCAGATGTGTCCTGGGCATATCTGGCCTGTGCTTACAACTTACTTTAGGAAAAAAAGAAATGGAGCAGTGCCATTTCTAAGGAGGAAAAGGTATTTCAAGGGTGCTGCCTCAAACAAGCAGTGGTACCTGCCTGTCATTAAAGCACAGTAAAGGAGGGGTCTCCTTTTCCACTCCAGCCAAGGGCTATCAAGGGCAATGGATGTTATACCAGCATCCTTTGGTGGGACAGGCTAAATACTGGTATTGCCTCCTCAGCTTTCATATCCCTTTGTCTTTGCCCAGGGAGAGCCAGGCTTGGCAGCTCTCTGCTGCTAACTTTTCAGTGGGTTGTATTTTCTTTCTATACCCATCAGTGCTGCTGTGGGTCTAGTAGCTTATAAAATACCTGCATTTAAACTGGCTGCACTGCAACCTGAAACAATTGTGTAGGAGCCATTTGTTTCTGAAGCCCAGGATAGCCTGCAGGTAGCCAGATGGAGCACAGAGCTCAGTGTAAGTCTGAGGCAGCAGCAGCCTGTCCCTGTGAAGGGACATTTGGAAGCCTCTATGTCTTCTGAAGAGGTTGACAGACTTGCCTGACATGCGAGCTTGGGATGCTAGAGTAGTGAACTGCAGTGAGGGGGACTGTGCCCGGCCTGAGCATGTCCCACAGCACATCCTGCAGCAGTTGCATCTATCTGTTGTAAAATAACTGTATTTTCTTCAGACCACAAAGCCAGCAGTGGTTTGGGTACCCAAGACTATTAGCAATAGGTTGAAAGGAAAGGACAGCATACATGACTTGTATATTAAGGGGTCCACAGCCAGTGACCCTCAGGGTGTGCCCTTGTTCTGGCTGTGGGAATCACTAGCCTGGTATCCAAGCCTATGACGTGGATGGTGCTCCTGGGTGTGTGAGGGGAGCACAAGAATCCCAGTGGGATGCCATGGCTGGGAATGAAGGGGCTGTGATTACAGGGGAAAGGGGCTTTGGGGATGCAGGGGCAGGAACATGTGGGGTGCAGGGAGAAGTGGTGGTACAGTAGAGCTCGGTGGGTGCAGTGTGGGGTTAGGGGTGCACTGGAGGTTGCAGAGATGCAGAGAAGACTTGTGGGCGTGGTGTGGGGTACAGTAAGGAGTATGCAGGGTGCACACTGGTGCACGGAGTGCAAGCATGGCGCATATGGGGCGCAGAGGAGTGCAGGAGAGTTGGGAAGCATGAGAGTTGCAGGGAGTGCAGTAAGAAGCATGTAGGTGAACAGAAGGGTGCAGGGAGTATGATAGAGAGCTGGGGATAGGACAAGCAGGAGATGTGGGGGGAGTTTGTAGGACACAGAGGCATGCAGGGGGATCAGAGCTGGTGCCAAAGTAGGGGCAAGGGGCACACACTCACCAGGGTCTGCTCCTCGGAGAGCCCAGTCTCGGCCGCAATGAGGCACAGCGTGGTGGGGTCAGGGTGTTTGTTCACCTTGCAGAAGTTGTACTCCAGGATCTCCAGCTGCTCCTCAGTGGGAGTCACTGGCTTCTCTGTGGCCATCTCCTCCTTGGCTATGGGGCCAGGCGCTGTGGAGAGGGGCCAGTGTCATTTCCCAAGCTGACACCCAGCTCACTTGCTGAGCCCCAGGTTTGCCATCCCTATCCCCACTATCTCCCCGCTTGCCATGGCAAGGCACGACTCCCTTCACAAAGGCATGCCAGGGAGCTCAGCCGGGAGCTCCAGGCCTCCAGCAAGTCCTGGGACACACACAGTTTCCCACCGTGGTGACTACATACCACCAGTGCCCAGCTGAGCTGTCTGACCATCCTTAGCTGGCGGGGAACTGCAGCCCGTCCTCTGCTCAGCGCTCCCCTCTTGCTGTATTTATAGCCAGTGTGACTCCCGTGGGGACGATTCCTGTTTACAACCGTATTTAGGCCTGGGCGTCGCTTGGGAGTGATGTCACAGCAACGGGCATGTTGAAGGGGTTAATTTAAAGACGTTAATTGAAAAAGGCACTATTTATGTTCTGGGTGAGGGGACAGTATTCGGCATCCAGCCTAGTTTATTTCTAGTCTTTTCTCCCTTCTTCCCAGTGACCAGGCAAGTTTGTGCACAAGAATCACAAACCAGAGGATCTTTGGGAGCGTGGGTTTGGACCCAGCAATCACCTCATTTTCCCTCCTGAGCAGCGTCCTGATCCTCCTCCTAGCAGCATGGCCAGACCACACAAAGCTGGTGATGAGTAGGTGAGCTGTTTTGTTTTTACTAATATTTAATGTCATTTATGTTAATATCTAATATTATCTATCTATCTATCTATCATCTATCTATCTATCTATCTATCTATCTATCTATCTATCTAATGTTTACCAATATTTAATGCTATTTAATGCATGGGCATAAACACTGATGCTCCTGAGCACCACTGAACTGTTTGTTTGGTTTTGGTGTGCAAGTGAAGGGTCAGTCCTTGGAGGACGGTATCTCATGCACATCTGTTGCCCAAGCACTCATTGCCTTTGGCTATGATCAGTGCCAGAAGCAAGGAGCCCACATTCTCCCTCCAAGTAACATTTGTCCCACTTGTGCTTTGCACATAACCTCTGGCAGACTTGGCACAAAAGCACAAGCAAAACAAGATGGTATGCCTTGGGTAAATCCCACACCTCTCTTCTGCAGGGATCCAAGTTTGCCACTGCATAGCAGGGGGTCAAGCCTGCTAATTCTGTCAAGCACACCACGAGGCGTTGTCCCCACAAAGCCTGCAGAAGTCCCTTGTGCTGAATCATTCTGGTGTTTCCGAAACCAAGCTGTGGGGTGTTGGCAGATAGGAACTGGATGCAAAAATGTGGCCTTTCTTGATCTGCTGTCCTGCTACCTGAGTTGCCCGGCATGTCTCTGTGAGGCTGTGTTGTGCCTCTCCTATGCTGCCAAGGTGGTTCTTGGCCACCTTGAAACTCCTCTGGGCTGTTTGCTGCAGACCTGCCTTGTCTCCACCTTGCAGTCCAGCTTCCCCTTCTCTTTGGCGCTGGGATGGAACTCGGGCACGTCCAGCATGCTGCACCCTACTGCGTGGCTTTAAACCCAGCTGCTTTTCTGGTTGACAGATAACTGACCTTCACTCACTCGGTACCCTGGGATGCAGTGAAGGCCCCAGGGCTCTCACTTGCTGACAGTACTGCTGCTGCTGGGACTCAGCTCCAAAACTGCCTTGCAGCTTGCAGAGAGCCAGTTCTGCTATTCATGAGAGGCTGGAGAGCTCCTCTTCTTTCAGCTTTACCTCAAATAGCAAAGGTCTCACTGAGCCTTGCCTGCAGGAGGTGCTTTGACTAATGTACTTTGTCTAATAAAAGGATCCTTTGGCATTTGAGTAGGGGCTTATAAATAGACCAGGGCTGGTTGTGAAACAGCCCAGTCTGTTTGAGTCACTTGGTCAATACCAATTGTAACACAGCGGTTACAAAAGGTCAGAGCACTTCTGAGTGGGATGGAGCAGGCTGGTAGAGGGCATCATCTGCCGTTCCTGCATGGACTTGGGAAAGACCACCTTTAACCCCAGGGGTTGCAAACTGAGCTGGCCTTGTCTGCAGAGTGTTGCAGCACAGGTATGTGGCAGCAGCTGCCTGAGTTTTCCTGGGGTCAACTCAGTTCAGAGACATCCATATCAGAAGAGGCGGAACAACAAAGTTCAGTCCTTCGTGTGCGTGAGCTGGTGGGGGCCAGGTGAATGCTGCTCACCTGCCTTGGGCATTTGGAGACCTCTGGAAAAGATGCGGGGGCAGAAGATCCCCCG
This sequence comes from Ara ararauna, assembly GCA_028858755.1. Taxonomy (NCBI): domain Eukaryota; kingdom Metazoa; phylum Chordata; class Aves; order Psittaciformes; family Psittacidae; genus Ara; species Ara ararauna. Next base: position 50,152,728 of record CM054376.1, on the reverse strand, counting down.
GACCTGAGGTGCTGCTCTCAGCACTGTGGCTGCCAGGCTCCCCATGAGGCCAAAGTGCAGATGAGGCCAAGCTCAGGCCACATGTCCTTCCTCTCCTCCTCGATCAGCACCCCACTGAGCCGTCTGCCCTTCTCCTAGACAGTCCAGTCACCACAGGGCTCCTCATCACCTTTGGATCATGCATCTAGCCTGGGCCACCAGCAGCAACATGTCCTGGCAGTTCATAAAGCATCATTTGCAGACTGCTTCATTAACGTACATTAACATGAGTGCACTGATTTGCATAGGGAACGCGTGCTTCAACTTTCATGTTTCATCTACACAGCTGTTTATTTCTGATAATCTCCAGGTTCCTGAGGCAATTCCCCGTAGGACACAGTATCTTCCACCTGCTGGCAGCTCAGGGTGCCCAGGCACACAGGATGTGATGCTTGACAGTTTTTACTTGTCTCCGCTCTGCTCCTGCTCCCACCTCTCAAGGCTGTGAGATGGCTTTCAGGAAAAGCTCAAAAGCCTGGGTGTCCTTGGAGCTCCACACCACTCCATGAGGTCCTGGAGATCTTCAGGAGCCATGTGACCCTATGCAGCATGTGGCACCCAGCACTTGGCAGCTCTTAGGTGCTAAAAACTGGGGGAAAATGACAGGACCTTAGGGCACTACGAGTCCCTAAATGTCCTAACTGCCTGTGCCTTGACCACTACTCACCTACCTCCTATTTAAATGGAGCCCTGCTTAAGCCCAGTCCTGGGACCTGGCCTTCAGGCTTCACAGGACCTCTTCCCTGCATAGGAGAGGTGATTTTCTTGCTTATGTTTCTTTAAGCCTGGCAGAAATACAGAGAATCATAGGTGTTCTGCTCAGCTGCTGAAAAGCACCACTGCTCACTGCCTTTTTTCTGCCTAAACTTTTGCAGGCACGGTGAAAAAAGAAAAGGCTTTTCCAATGCAAGTTATCTAAACCATCTGTTCAGCTTTCAGAAGGGCTGAGGGGCTCTGGTCATCATTTACTCCTGTGAGCAGTCCCATGCCCACTGCTGTCACCCCTGGGTGGCACAGGGATGAGAGTTTGGTAGCAGAGAGCTACTCACCCTGGTGGAAATGACAATGCCAGATGCACTATCACTGTGAAGCCACAGCACTGGTGACACTTGCTCTGTCCTACGCATCAAGCTAAAAAGCCCTGAGGAATTCACACTTGGCTCTGTCTTGGTTTTAGGTGGAGCAGTGTGAAAGCAGCCACCAGGCGAAGCATGCAAGGGGTTCACTGGTTGCGGGGCTCCAGCCAGCATTGCTGTGCACAAATTAGTGTTCTTAGTGTGGCTGATGGGGTTTTTAAATGCACCTCCAGGGCCATTTTGAAGGGAGCAGACAAAAGGCAATGGCTGATAGGCACGAGTTGCAGCAAGAGAAAGTCTTAGTGGATACTGGGAAACAAGTCTCATACGTGGGGACCAATGTGGGGATAGGGACCAGAGAGGTGGGGGCACCTCTGTTCTTGGTGATCCCTAAAACTCAGCTGGACAAAGCCCTGAGTGACTTGACCTAGGTGTGAGGTAGGAGCAGTGGTGTGGAGAGAGACCTCCCTCCATCCATGTCCCAGCTCTCCAAAGACATGCTGGGGTTACTAGCAGGGCTCCTAGCTCTGGCCTGAGATGGGAGAGGACATCCCACTGTCTCTCAGCATGCCTGCCCAGCGCTGCTAACGCAGTCAGCATTTACTGTCCTGGCAGAAAGCAGACACTTTTCCAGAAAAGACATGATCTCTGTTTGCTCAGCTTTGCTTTTTGAACAGCAGACACAGTAGCTAGCTGGCTGTGCAGCTTTCTAAGGATTTACTGCACCGAAGACCCTGGAAAACTCTCTGCCCAGATGATGGGGCCCCATAGAACCTCCTGGGTTTCTTGACCCCTTCCCAACCGCTCTCTCCACTGTCAGGGCTGGGATGTGACTGGAGGCATCATCTGCTCCTGGTTTTTGCTTGCAGCTATTTCCTGACACTGGCAGGAAATCAAAATAGCAGTTCTCAATGCAGACGAGCCCTCCTGCCCTCCCTTGCTCTGCTGCAGAGCTGTGTCCTGTCCCTTGTTTTGTTTGGGCTCCTGCTGTGGGGTGGCTGTGGATAACATCAGCCGGCATGGTGCACAGGATAAGGTGGGACGGAGGCTTTAAAAATCAAACAGACCCTGCCATAAATAAGGAAAAACCACCTGTCATGCATCCTGTAAACTACCCGTTCAGCATTTTAGAAGATAATATCCGACAGGAACAAAGCAAACAAGAGCACAGCAGCTGCTGAAGCAAGAGGCAAGTCCCCATAGTACCCACAGCCTGGGGTCTCTGCCTGCCTGCGTGCCTCTCTTCCTTCCCTATGCATGAAGCTTTCCCACCACCACCACCTGGCTGGATGCTGCTGCAACCTCCCCAGCATCACTAAGATCAGGTCAGCTCCTCCCTGCATTCCCCCCCCAACATCCCCACCTGCGAATCCACCCCAGCTCCCCCAGCTCAAAGCCTGTGCTTACCTGGAGCTGTCAGGGACCAGAAGTGAGTAAAACAAGAACCCTGCAGGTCCTTGGGTGACTGCTTAAGTATCTGCGTGTGTGTGACAGGCGGGGACCTGAAAAACCTGCCGCAAATCACAGGAGCTCCCGGGTTCCACAGCCACTCTCTGGGCTGGTAATTCAGGTTTGGCATCCACTCTCCTTGGCAGGGCTCAATGCATGGTTGTACGTGCTGCGGGGCTCCGCGGACGGGTGGCACAGGGAGCCGTCGGGGCTCGTCCCACTATGCTCCGGGCTGAGGGACGCTGTCCTGCCGGCCCCGGGTGAGAGCTGCTGTGGGGCTGTTTCCTGCAGGGGTACAGGAAGGGTGAAGGCAGGGTGCGGCGGAAACTGTGCTCAGCCCTTCATCTGCATGCCAGCAGAGCCTGCCTGCCTCTTTGGGGGCCCTCTGCCCCACTGCTGCCCCCTTGGAAGGGCTGCCACCAGCCCCCCTGCTATGGGGAGCCCTGATGAAGCACGGTGGCAGTCACTGCTGTGCAGGGCTGGCTTCTCACCTCACTTTACCCCCCTGCAAAGGACTTGTCCAGGTTTAACTCTCCTGACCCTGCTGTCACTTTAGTCAGTGCTATGGCCCTGTGAGGCTGGGTAAAGAGAGCAAGACCGGGTCCTGGATCCAACCTGCTGCTGCATCCTAAGTGCCTTCTCATACACAGGACAGGAAATGGGGAGGAGGGCAGGGCATCCTCTTGTGCCAAAGTCCTATACTCTCCTCGATTTAAGTGCCCTGGAGCCTGCAGTTTCCAGTGGGGTGGGCTGGAAGCGTTAGAGAGCAGCTTAAAAGGAGGAATCTTGTGGGGTGGGGTGCAGTGGGGAGGAGCTGGTTTTCTCTCAGCTCACAGATAGCTGGAAGGGGATGTTGGAAAAATCAGAGGGGCTGCAGAAAGGGTTCATGAGAAACTGAGCATGGGTTGCAGTGTCTGAGATTATCTGCCAGAGAAAAAGGCAAACTGGATGTAAAGAGCTGTGAAGCTGGCTGGAGCCAGGGGCAGGGAGCCCAGTCCCTGGGGAGAAGTGGCTGGACTAACCCAAGCAAGAAACCTACCATAGGTTTAGCAATGAGCCAAAGCTGTCCTCAAGATTTAGTGGTTTTGTAATGTGGTGGGGGGAAAATATGGGCCTATCCAAGGGGATTGTGAAAAGATCTGCACCAAAGGGCAGGCAGACCTGTGCCAATTTTCCTTGGAGGATGACGCTGATCAAGCGAGAGTGCTTTTTTTCACAGGGATAAGCTTCACTGCCTGATAAACCAAGTGGTGCTGCTCAGCGGCTGCCAGAGGAGGTTTTCAGGAGAAGACTTGATCCTGCATGCCTTGGGCAGGCATCTGGCCAAAGGGATATGTCCTGTTTATCACTGGTGCTTAGCGACTGGAGCATGGGTAGCAATGGGTGCGGGCAAGCAGGTTGGAAGACATGCCTGATGGAACGGCTCCAGCAGCAGTGGCTGGAGGGATCAGGGTGCTCGAGGAGGGCTCGAGCAGATACCTGCAGCAGGGCACAGCCCTGTCCAATCAGTGTTGGAGGTCCAGGCAGAAGCCCTGCACTGGAGGCCCTGGTGGGGCTCCGGTGAGTACTCCTACTTACCTGCCCCATGCCTATGCTCTGCTCTGGCACCTGCTCTTGGCCACCCTTGGAGACAGGATAGATGGGGAGATATTCTGGTGCAGAAACATTTTCTTGTGTCTGTATGCTGTCTTCTATTTTCTCCCACGTGCATGCCCCAAGTACTGTATAATGTGAGTAACCTGGCCCACAGGAACAGGATCGGCTCCTCTCTTCCCTTGTTTATTACTGTCAACAGGGAGAAGGTCTTTAATGTGGAAAAAACCCTTTCCCTTGGCCTGTGAACCCGGTCCAGACTTGCACTGAGAGCGCTGGCAGCGATGTGTTTCAGGCTGAGACACGTCACTGAAATGGCTTCAGAGGTGCTTGGAGCCCTGCAGTGACAGTGAGAAAGTCACGTTGTGAATCTGCCCGTGTCGGGCTGGTGAATACTAATGTTTTCCTGACCCTGAAATCGTTAATCCCGTTTCTCTTCCTGGGAGAGGGTCATAGTACTGCTGGAGTTATGCCTCACCTGGCCCCAAATGATGTCCCTTTGTCCGGGAAGGTAGATTAAATAGAAACAAAACACAGGGTGCATCCAGGCCCATCCCAGAGTTTTCTTCCTGACAGGGGAAGAAATATAGCTGTTGTGATGTGCGTATGACAGTTTTCCATGACACTGTGACATTGCAGTGACCTGTGTTCAGCATTCCACTCCTCTGCACCCCTCTCACAGAGGCTGGAACATCATCCAGTGCTTGTACTGTGGCAACATGTTGGCTGCAGTCACTTTGGGGGGGGGCACTGGACACATAGCTCATGGCCAGCTGGCCAACTGTGGTCCATCTAATGCTGCATGGAGACAGGATGAGAAAAAGCTGAAGAGAAGATGTGGGAAGCAGCTTGTCAATCCATCGTGAGACAATAGGATATAATTCAGGTTTTCTGGTTCATTCATACTGCTTTCTTTGCATGCGTCTCTCCTCAATTTTGCCATGTTTTCCTTCCTGCAGATGAGTCTTAGTACCTGCACCTCTGATCTGAGCATTAAGCAGACATTTTGTCTTTTTCTAAGTATGTGGGTTTAAAAACGTGTGCTTTCCAGAGACATCCCCCCCTGGCGAATGTTAGTTCAAAACCTTCCCTTCTGCCCCTGAACACACCAGTGCAAAGGAAAACCACAAAAGCCATCTTCTGTTTCATTTTCTAGAGGGTTTTTTCTGATGTGCTTGGGTTTTCTGGCTACTAACCCCCAAAATGTGGCTGGAAACGAGGCTTTACAGACATTTTTGGCTGCTGTTCAGCTAGAGAAGAGTTTCCTAACCAGCCAGTACTGACTCAGAGTTCAACTCTTGCAACTAACTAGATAAGATTTCTACTTGCAAAACTCACTTGCCCCAGAATAGTGTAAGAATCATCTGCTCTGCAGGGTACAGTGAAGAGCTGCCTTTTCAAATACTCCAAAACACAAGAACCTTACTGAATCAGTGGTCTTTCGATCATTTTTTTCCTTGGGTAAACAGCAACACTTGGGGCCAGTAACACTAGCTCCTGCTCAAGAGCCAGCAGCACACTGTGCTCCCTCACATCATGCCCTAGGCAGGGGGAAAAGGAGGACATGGGCACAGGCAGCTCTTTGCTGCTAGCTCCTCACTGGAGCAGTGCTGCCTGCTGCCCACTGGGGTTCAGCAACTGCCTTGTCTGCACTCTGCTTCGTGAGTTCTTTTGTTCTAGTGAGCAGGGTTCAGCCTGTTTCTCCTCAGCATCAGAACTGATCCGGGATAGACAGATAGGAATCAGATGTGACTTCCAATAAAATTCCTGCTTTTCTTTATCCATGGGATACAGCCGTGTGGATGGAAACTGCGGTGTTTTATTGTTCCTCCAGTTGTTCCAGAACTTCTCAGAGAACAGTGTCATCTCATTGGTATTTCCATATGCAATCTCTGCCCATGGTACAGTCTTCCTCCCTCCTCTCCCTCTTACTAACCAGATTGTTTTGAAGTGACTAAACCAGGCAATGATACATGCAGTTCCTTGCCAGGAGGCTTTTCAGCAGCGCTGCCGTTGCTTGTAGGCAGAGCCTGCCCTAGCATGCAGAGAGAGCCAGCAGGGCATCACACATGTGAGCTGCCCACCAGGCACAGCACAGGGGTTGTACTGGGCTCCCACACTGGTGAGAGGCAGGGAAGAGGCTAGAGGAGACGCGTATCTTCTCTCTGCTCCTGGAGTGTCACAGGGATGCGAAGAGGAGTGAGTGCCCCTCCAGAGATTTGGGTGGCCATGCTTTTTCTACTGAGTAAGGCAGGGAGCCAGGAGGCTGGAGAACATCTGTCCTGGTCTGAGCCTCTAGGCTGAAGCTGCCTGCTTTTGGAAGTCCTGACTCAAAAACTCATACACGAGTCAATGAAGGGACTTCATCCCTCCCTGGAGCAGAGATGAGCCCTGCCAAACCACTTTCATGCCACTAACGTGGATAGCCCTCCTGGCTGCAGCATGCCATCCCAAAGTCCTACCCTAGGGAGAATGAGTGGCCTCAGTGGGTTGGGCATGGTTGCAGACCAGCGTGTATCTGTGCCATTCCTCAACCTTCTCCATGAGGGACAAGGACCGCACTGTCCCATGTGCTGTCCCAGACCGGGCAGCCCATGGGTGCTGCTCACTGTGTGGGGCAGGGAGATGCCTGGTCCCTGTGCCTGCCCTGCAGCAGTGCTGACATGCAGCCGGCAGCGGTTCCTGTGGTTTCTGCCTGACCAGTTTGGGTGGGTGGCACTGGGCCATGGTGGGTGCCTGGTGAGGGCTTTGGGGCCTCCATGGGGCCCCTGTGACGTTGGCAGGTGATCAAGATGGCTTGCAGAGTGACAGCGAACAGGTAGTGGAGCCCACCCCTCTGCTCTGGCTGCCTGGTGCCAGGGAGCAGCCTCGGGGGCCCTGTGCAGTTAAAGCGGTTTTCACTTTAGCAGCCTGGGTTTTGCTGCTCTTGGAAAGCTGACAGTGGCGAAGGTGTTGCAGCTACCTGGGTACTAGCTGCCAGCAGTCTTCTCTATGTGGTTGGTTATGGGGACAGCTGGGTGAGCACAATAGGGATGAACATGTTTGGCTTCCTTATTGTTCTGGCAGCTCCCCTTGCTCTGGCTTTCGGGGCTGTAGCACTACCCTGTCAGAGGGTCGATTGCGTCCAACATGTCTGGCAGACAGGATCCAGGCTGGAGGAGGATGTTCCTTGAGGACTCTCCCAGGGATGCAGTGACAGGGCTGGTGGATGGGGATGCTTTTCAGGGAGGAGCAGTGGCTGCAGGGTGCTGCGATGCACAGGCAAGCAACTGGAGAGTGTTCAACCCATGGGAGAGCCCAAACAAGCGCAAACACCCAACAAACCTGAGCTAAAGAAGCTGTACCTGCTCCACTGCTTAAGGAAGTCCCACTCCTCTCTGTGGCATGCGGTTTTGCTCCTGGTCCTGCTGGAGGGAAGTGGTTTGGGGGACACAAGAGGCTGGTGGTGCTAGTTCCCACCAGCAGTGAGGTGAGGTCTGGGGGGCTCACTGCCAAACAGGCTGTTAGTACCAGGAGGGCTTCTGGAACTGGTGTGGGATTGCCTTCATGTTGTTCTGAGTGTCTGTCTGCCTGCATCTTGGCTGGCTGGTGCTACATGCAGCTTGTGTCTGGCTTCCCTAGGTGGGCTTTTCTGCCTTCTTTAAAGACTGTTTCTTGGCTCAGACCTAGTCCTGGCTCGTGAGATCTTTTCCAGAGTGGCCTTGGTGTAGTGCTGTGTCTCCTGTTTCTTAAGTCTATGGCCTGGACACAGGGAACCCTGCTCAGGGGGTGGGCTGGCAGAGCCCACTGGAGAGCTGTGTAACCACCATTGTGCTGCTCCTGATGTCCAGCTCTGGTCTGTCTGCATGGAAGGGAGCCCTGGACCAGGCTGTCAGGGCTTTCCAGAGCCTGCTTCCCTCAAAGTACACTTCATTTAGCACATGGGGCTTTTAGCAAGGCACTAATTCTAGCCTCTGCTGCCCATAGACATGCTTTGCTGACTTGTGAGGCTAAGCTGGTTTTAAGTCAGGGAAAGGTAGTCTTGAGTTTCACTAACTTAATTTCTCCCAACTTGATTTCTCTTCCCCTTCTATCCACTTATTGGGTTGCGGAACTGGGAAATCTCTGCGAAAAGTGAAGGGAAAAGCTTGCACCAGCCAGGGTGGCAGGATTTGTCCAAGGCATCTTACTGCTATGCTGTTGCTGTGAGTTAAGTTTAATTAGCTGGATTCCTTTAGCTGAGTTCTTTTGACTGGGTGTTTTTGTTTAGCATGAGTAGTCACTTAGCATGGGTAGCTGAAGTTGCTGGAGCCTAAGGCCATGAGTGGAGAAAGATGAACTTAATTTACAACCTGTGCTTAGTTATGTAAATGAAAGCCTTGAGACCAATGTAAATTGGAAGATAAAGGAATTAGCAAGGAGAAGCAACTGGAGTGATAAGAAATTTCCAGCCACCTCCAGACACCAAAAGAACCTAATGATGGGTGAGGAGACCCCAGACTAAAATTCACCATTGGACCAAGAGGCACGTGCAAAGCACGTGAACAGCGTGTGATGGTTGGGTGCATAGCATGTAAGGGTATAAAACCCAGAAGTGGTTTTGTTTTGGGTGTTCCCCTGAAGGCAGCAGCTCAAGCTGCATCTATTCCAATATTGGATTGCACTCGCCTTTACTTGTCACTCCATGCTCTCTCACTTGGTGCCATGGAAGGAGGTCCTTGCAGCTTGTATACATCACCCTGGTGCAGAGGTTTGGAGCTTGGCCACACTCATACTGGTGTTTACAGCGACATACCTCTGGATCCTCTTCAGACTCAAAAAGTAATTGCACATATAGAGAACAACCCTGCATACCTGAGGAAGAGTTGTGCCACTCTTCCCTGGCACGTTATTCCCTGGGATGACCAGGGCTCTCCCAGAGAAACTTGTGCAATTGAACCCTGCTGATATTTTCCTGATATGCAGCCCTGGTGCCTGTAGCTCCCCATTTGCAGGGATGACTGCAGGAGCTCCCAGCGCACAGAGTGAAGCCCAAAGCTTCATGCTCTGTTCTTACCAATCTGCTGGAGGCCTGGATGAACTCACTGAAGATGTGCATCCCCATATTCCATACTGAACAACCCTGGACATTGGAGCTGAACTCTTCACCTGCCAGGGGGAAATTGCAGTCATCGTCCCTCCTGTTTGAAAGCCAAAGGGAAGCTGCCTTCTCACTGATACAGCCCTTGTGCCCCATAGAGATATGACAAGGACACAGAAAAACCCCTCATACTGGGGTCACTGCTGTGCTTTATACCCAGGCCATAAATTGACACAGTGGAGCACAGGGACCTGCTCTCTCTGCTCTGCAAGCTCCCCCTGGTTTTTGGGAGCTTGTCACCCACAGGCCTGACAATGCACTGCCTCTTTCCCAGGTGCTCCCAGCCACTGCCAGTCTGGCAGCACTTTTTGGCATTATTGTTATTGGAATAATAATCATGCACCTCTTGACATTAACTCTCCTGGGAAGAGGAAAAAGCAGGGAAATGTTTGTCTAGGTGAGACCCTCAACCAGCAGCCCACTTGAGCTGCCTTTCTGGATTCGGCCCTTGGGGAGTTTTCTGCATGTGCCACCTCTTCATAAACCATCTTCCCTTGCCCCCTGCGACTCATTTGCTGAAAAAGAGAAAAAGAGGTGTGCATTGAAGCGAAGCTCAAATTCCAGAGGGAATTTGTCAAAGTGTCTGGGTTTTACAAACAGGCAGGAGAGAAACCTGGTGACTTCAGATGAAGCAATGGAGTCCCAGAGTGACCCCACCTCTACAGACACAACTGCCTTACAGGGACTGGATGTTACAATAATACAGTAAGCAAAAGGAACAGGATGGGTACAAGTAGCTCATGTGTGCCTGCTCATTACTGAGTAGAGAGTGTTGTCTCTTCTTTGTTACGATGTGTAGTTGCTGAGTTAGATCGCTACCTCAGCAGCAGGGTGTCAGCTTGGCTGGGTGATGTACCCTTTGTACCATGTTCTGGATGTACCCGCACCACTTTTAGCCAGCATCTGCTTTCAGCCTGGCCACCCAACCCCCTGAGCATGTTACTGAGCGCCACAATGGATCAGGGCTCTGGATACATCTAGGGGCTGCCATGGGCTCAGCAGCATTCCCACAGCTCAGGTGGGTGAGCAGGAATGCCATTGAGCCTGATCATTGCAAACACGATCCATGGGGAGTACACAATACATGAAGTGCCAGCTCTGCTCTCCATGCCAAGTCTGCTGTTGCACTGGGAATCTGGGTTACCTGGAGGTGGGAACATACAGGTGACTATGTACCCTGCCTGGAGAGACCCTAACGTGAGCCAGGGACTATTCACAATGTGCTAGGTTCTATCAGCTGCAGTTCAGGCCTGCCATTCTGAAAACCTGGGGGCTTTCCTCCAAGACTGTGCTATTTCTTCTGAAGAAAGTAATTTTATCACTCCTACTGGCCGGCTGTTGAACCTAAGCATTGATTTTGTGAAGTTTGCACCCAAGGAACTTGAATCCAAGAGGTGGAAAATAAAGCAAGAAGTTCAGAGACAATTCTCTGCTGTGTACCCACACACAGCACTCCAGATGTAGGTGCTCTCCCATAAGTAGTCAGGCCTGTTAGGGTTGTTCTGGTGGTTCTGATAACACCCAGCTTTGGATAGTGTAGGTCCCTGTTGCAAATGTGTTAGCCTCTTCTCTTATAAATTACAGAATAATTGAGGTGGATGCAGATAGATTCCTAAAGGATCCACTCCTCACTTTGACAGATACTTTTGCAACAAGAGATGAAGACAGAGGACTCACTTCAGGTGTCCATTTACAGGCACCTGCAGCTTGCTGGGCATCCAAAATAACTCGAGGGGACCGTCAGATAAGAAAAAGGACTTCCAGAAAACTCAGGCCATTCCAGGGCAGCAGTTTGAGTCTTGCTGCAGTATCCCACAGAACCTATATTGGCACTGGCCTGTTACTAGACAAGTTCAACACCTCAATCCCACCCATATTCTCTGCTCCATGGCAGGAGTTTTCAGCCCCTTTGCCTCTGTCACTGGGGAAGCTGGAGTAAACTAGCTCAGGCGGGAACAGTTCTAGGTCAAATCTACATGCTTTTGCACCTAATGTCAGAAAGAAGAATTCAGATCTTCTTAAAAGGTAAAATAAAACAAGTGTACCAGAATCTTATATAGTATCTCACCAGCTGACAAAAAAAGCACTTAAAAGGGGTTGATTTTTCCTCAATGCAAAGATAAGACTCAGTCACAGAGGAATATTCTTTTTTTCCCCTGAGCTATGAGTGCCCTGTGCAGAATGCTACGCTGCTTCTATAAATGTTTAGGGTTTAGAAAATGGAGCAGCTGCTACATGACCAGCTAGAAAATCATAAAGCTGAGACAGAACCCAGTGCAATCCTATGCATGGCAATGAATGCCACAGGTTCACCTATGAGGCGTCTGCCCATAGAATAGTTTTTGCAAAAGGGTGCGCTGCAGAGCCTCTTTTAGCAAACATAGTGGGTTCAATGATCAGGAAAAAACCAAGTTAACTTTGCCAATTAAATGGGATCGTGTATCAATGACACTAACAATGCGGATGAAAAGAAACAGCTCCTAACAGAACGTTTATGCGTACAAATTATTAATAAAAGTCGTTCCTACACTTGCGAGAACACGGAATAAAATGAAGTTTAAAAGAAAATAAATGCTGCCGCCTAGGGAGCAAGATGGGAATTCACAAGTTCAAACGCTTCTGACTTATCGGCCGCAGGATTCAGATCATGCGTGGCCCGCGCAGACCTCTCCCTAATGCTCTTGCTCACGGCGCTGTGTTACCCAGGACAAACGGAGTGGCTGTATACGGGTACAGGCTAACGCTACACTGGTACCTAAGAGGACGAGAGAAGTCTGTCCTCCGTCACCATTGTAGGCCAACACCTTTGGATAGATGTTGTCCTGTAGACAAAGGTTTTCAACAGCTAGCACTATATTTTGAGCCTTAAATGTTCAGTGGAAACATGATGGATTCAATATGTTTTTATTGCACCCAAGAGAACTTGAGGATCTCCAGTCCTGAAAGGCTCCGTCAGCAATTCAAAGAGAGATGCTTTCCTCCTTGTTCAAATCAAAGTGTGTTCCCACCTCTCCAAACCCTCAAAAACATGCCTGAAGCAAAGGGGCTGAGCGCTCCCAAACTATCCACAGCTAAGCTGGCCCAGCTGCCCCAGCACCCCCCTGCAGTCTCTGCGGGGCAGCGGTGCATGCAGCCCAGGGAACATCTTGTTTAGGTACATTTCCTGGACAGATTTATTTTATATGAACACTCTTCTATGTGAAAGTGCTCTAGTCCATGGGACCTGATGAAATCGATCCACATCCTGAAGGAGCTGGCAAATGAAGTTGCTAAGCCACTGTCCATCATATTTGAAAAATCATGGCAGTCAGGTGAAGTTCCTGACGACTGGAAAAAGGGAAATATAACCCCCATTTTCAAGAAGGGGAAAATGGATGACCCGGGGCACTACAGACCAGTCAGCCTCACCTCTGTGCCTGGCAAAATCTTGGAGCGGATTCTCCTGGAAGGCATGCTAAGGCACATGAAAAACAACAAGGTGCTTGGTGACAGCCAGCAGGGCTTCACATCATGGTTTAAGCTGTAAATCACACAGCCCGTTCTCTCACTTACTCCCCTCTCTTTCTTATCCCCCGCTCCCGGGTGGATGGGAGGAGAATCGAAAGAATGCAACTCCCACAGGTTGAGATAAGAACAGTTTAGTAACTAAGCTGTAACACAAACCATTACTGCTACCACCAATAATAATAATGACAAGGCAAATACAAGGAAAGAATACAATTGCTCACCACTATACCCAGCCTGAAGCAGTGCACCCCCACCCTTCTGGGTCTCTGCTCTCCATTTTACATCCTGGGCATGACGTGTTGTGGTATGGAATACCTCTTTGGTCAGTTTGGGTCAGATGTCCTGTCTCTACTTCCTTCCGGCTTCCCCTCCTCCCTGGCAGAGCATGAGACTCAGAAAGTCCTTGGTCAGACCAAAACACTACCAAGCAGTAACTGAAAACACTGGTGTTATCAGCACTGTTCCCGGGCCAAAAGTCAAAAACATAGCACTGCACCAGCTACCAAGAAGGAGAAAAATGACTGCTGCTGCTGAACCCAGGACACTTCACTAAGGGGAAATCCTGCCTGACCAATCTGGTGGCCTTCTATGATGGGGCTACGGAACTGATGGACAGGGGAAGAGCAGTTGATGTCATCTACCTGGACTTGTGCAAAACGTTTGACACTGTCTCACATGACTTCCTTGTCTCTAAATTGGAGAGACATCAATTTGATAGGTGGACCACTGAGTGGATAAAGAACTGGCTGGATGGCTGCACGCAAAGAGTTGTGCTCAGTGGCTCCATGTCCAGCTGGAGACCAGTAATGAGTGATGTCCCTCAGGGATTGGTGTTGGGACCGGTCTTGTTCAACATCTTTGTTGGTGACATGAAGAGTGGGATTGAGTGCGCCCTCAGCAAGTTTGCCCATGACACCAAGCTGTGTGGTTCAGTTGATATGTTGGAGGGAAGGAATGGCATCCAGAGGGACCTTGACATGCTTGTGAGGTGGGCTGATGCCAACCTGATGAAGTTTAACCATGCCAAGTGCAAGGTCCTACACCTGGGTGGGAGCAATCCCAGGCACAGCTACAGGTTGGGCAGAGAAGAGATTCAGAGCAGCTCTGCAGAGAAGGACTTGGGGGTGTTGGTCAGTGGAAATCTTAACATGAGCCAGCAGTGTGCACTCACAGCCCAGAAAGCCAACTGTATCCTGGGCTGCATCAAAAGGAGTGTGACCAGCATGTCGAAGGAGGTGATGCTGCCCCTCTACTCTGCTCTTGTGAGACCTCACTTGGAGTGTTGTGTGCAGTTCTGGTGTCCTCAACATCAAAAGGGCATGGAACTGTTGGAACAAGTCCAGAGGAGGGCCACGAGGATGATCAGGGGACTGGAGCACCTCCCGTATGAAGATAAGATGAGAAAGTTGGGTCTGTTCAGCCTGGAGAAGAGAAGGCTGCGTGGAGACCTCAGAGCAGCCTTCCAGTATCTGAAGGGGGGCTATAAGGATGCTGGGGAGGGACTCTTCATGAGGAACTGTAGTGAGAGGACAAGGGGTAACGGGTTCAAACTTAAACAGGGGAAGTTTAGATTGGATATGAGGAAGAAATTCTTTACTGTGAGGGTGGTGAGGCACTGGAATGGGTTGCCCAGGGAAGTTGTGAATGCTCCATCGCTGGCGGTGTTCAAGGCTGGATTGGACATAGCGTGGGCTGGCATGGTTTAGTGTGAGATGTCCCTGAGCCTGGCAGGCGGGTTGGAATGAGACGATCTTAAGGTCCTTTCCAACCCTAACTATTCTATGATTCTATAATATTTCCATGTAGGTGAGAGTAGGGAATTTAATCAATTAAGAAAGCACTTCTTACAAAAAAACGTTTAAAATGTGACAAGAGAGAGCAAAAGGGAAGTTGGGCAACATGGCTACAGCAGTTGCAACAAATTTCAGCATTGTTCTACCCAAAAAACGTTTTGCCTGGAAGGCAAGCAACAGTAACGTACATGAAAATAGAAGTCAAGTTGAAAGAGGCTTACAAAACCAAGTTGATTCTGGGCAAGTTCTGCTTCTGGTGATTTTATTTATTATTGTAAGAAGAGCAATGTAAACAGTTTGAAAGAGAAATAACCTCCAGAGAAAAGAAATACTTCTACCTTGGTTTAGTGAAAAAGTTAATGCCACGTGCCCCAAGCAGCTCTGGGTACCATGACTGGGAGGGTTGTTAGACCCAGCGCAATGCGGCCATAGCAGCATTGCTTGCTATGGCTATGGCTTGGGTGCTTTGGAAGGCTGAGTCTGCCTGATCGTCTTTCCCTCCAAGCAGCACACCTCCAGAATCCAGTGACTCTGCTGAATGAGAGGTATCTTGTTCCAGGGTAAGGCTAGAAAGAAGTAGGGTCTGTGACATACACCTGCACTTCTTCACAAATCTTGCTGTCAATATTTATCTGTGGGAATTGCCTGAAGTTTTTAATGTGTAGAAAATGAATGAAGTAAAAGTGTTGGGGCAGATTTGGTGAGTAATTACACGCAGTACTGAATTCACCACTTTTCCAATATGCATAAAACCAGAAAGATTTTAAAGTTGGCTCTAAGGTATAGCTTAAGCATTCATATGCTAGGAATAGTGTGATTATAACTGTCCTACATGCTGCTTTTTGTCTGGATTTGTTTCATTTAGTGGTGTTTACAAACCCAGATATTTTTTCCTGAGTTTTAGAAGAAAGTAAAATACACGCTTTTGTCAAACACTGGAAGAACATTTCTACAACTGACAAGACTGGAGTTGTTAAAGTTTCCTTGTAAGCACAATTAGTTGTCAACATAGAAATGAAAGAAACAGCTTATCGTTTCCATCCAGTTGTTAACTCACAGCATAGCACACAACTGCTGTGGCATCTGGCGCAATTTGAAAAGGTGAAGGTTTCCATATCTGGATGTGTGAACGATAGCTGGGAGCACACAGGAACTTTCTCAAATGGATTTGCCACCAATAGAGAAATTGATTTTCTATCCACAACTAATATCTTGTTGGGAAGCACTGGTCATCTTTCTTTTCCATCCTCACATTCATGTCTTCACATGACTGCTTTACCCTAAGCTTCCAGCCCTCCAGTTGTGCCACACATGACACCTCTCTGTCAATGATTAGTCTTTGCATGAAGGAAATGAAAGCAGGCATGTGCTGGAAGATGAGGATAGCTTCAACCCCTTAGAGGAACTAGAAAACAAAAGCACTATTTTTTTTCAAACCCGAAGTCATTGACTTGTGAATGTTCATCAGCTGTGAAGTGTGCCTTACATCTCTGCCTGAGCTGCTGCTGCCCAGCAAAGCCTGACAAAGCCATTTGTCTGTGGTCAGGGCTACAGCAGGTGCTATTTGGCTTCAATCAAAGGTAGAAGCCATCTGTGTATTACTAATACACGGTAAGACAAGCCAAATAAAATTAATTTCAAACAACATGAAAAAACATGAAAACACATGTTTAGTAGAACAGAAGGGAACAAACGTAAGAAAGGCTATGTGCCCATGTGCACAACAAGTGCTAGGAAAGAACCAAACCCCAGTGCTCGCACACCTGCCCTGGAGAAGGGCCCACCAGACCCACTCTGAGGGGCACCCTTTTACATGAGTCTTGACTTTTCAGGTTTTGCTTTAATGTTTGCCATAGGAAGTAGCTCTTGGATGCCAGCTCAGGGTGGTGACACCAGTGCCTGAGGGAGCAGAGCCCAGAGGGTTCGGGACCCTGGGGCAGCATTTACCCCCTGCCAATGCCCCTCGCACTCTGAAAGAGCCCTTACTAGTGGCAGAAGGTGCCCTTATCACTGCCCTGTGCCAATAAGGAGCCCGGGGCAGAGGCTGCTGTCACCAGTTTGGTACCCACCACATGAAACCCCTCCAGTGGCTTTCCTGCGGTAGCTGGCAACTGAGGGCTCAGACCCTCCCAGAAAAACAAAGGGCAGTAGCTGCTGCCAACACTGCCTGTGACAGAGGTACTGGGACCTCCTTGCTCCCAGGTGGTGTTGTGGGAATGGCACTTGGTACCCATTCATTTCCTTCTCCAAACAACTGAGCTGCTGGTACACAGTCAGCACATCTCTTTCTTACCCTATGATCTGCCTTGCATGGGATAATAAATTGGGCTTCAGGTTACTAGTGTACCATGGCTATGTTTGTCAACACTGGTTTTAATACAGTAACAGTACTTTTAACAGGCAAGATTATTTATTAAGACAGGCTACATGGAAGGTACTTTTAAAGCATTGTTTCCTTGAAGCATTGAGGACTGTGTCCTCATTTTCTTGAAGAGTGACCATCTGCCAAATCAGCATGGTCCTTTCTTGGAAATCCAGACATCCTTTTTATTTTCTCTGCAAGCAAAAGAAAAACATTTTAGAAGAGAAGGACTACACTTCAATTTACACAGGCATTTTATAAAACAAACCTCTTACATTTTTCTATGTGTTCAATTAAATGCAATGATATATTTAATTGCATCACATACAGCAAACATCACCACAAAGTAACCAAATTGCAATGATCTATGAATCACACACACAGAGTAACTTAGCAGAAACAGACTCACTTCAGACTTTGTTACCTGTAAAACCCTGATAAAGCCATCTGCAAATCAGAAGGCTCAAACCACATGACAAGTCTCACCAGGAGGAGTAAGGTGTCCATCACAAGCACTAAAGCAAGTCCAAGTTCCCAGTCCCTGAAGTAGGAACCAGTTCTAATGCCTGCCAATTTTCCCCCTGGAATCCCAGGCTTCGCTGAAATTTGAATGTGTGTTTCTCTGGACGTCGGAGTCTTTAAGGAAATTTTAGCCAAGCTTTTTTTAGTTTGGGAACATTAGATTTTGTTTATTTTTGAAGTTCTGTACACGATACTTTGGGGTGCTCCATTTACAAATCTCAGTTTACCAAA
Source organism: Ara ararauna (assembly GCA_028858755.1). NCBI lineage: Eukaryota > Metazoa > Chordata > Aves > Psittaciformes > Psittacidae > Ara > Ara ararauna. The sequence continues at coordinate 50,135,037 of CM054376.1, read as the reverse complement.
CAAGTGCAAATACAAAAAGAAAATGATGGAATGCAAACTGCCCTAGATCTCCAGTTCACTCCCTATCTTAACAGAATCAAGGTGGTTTATTCCTCATGAAATTCAAGAGGCTTATGGTTACCCAGAAGCTGTACTAATAGTTGTATCAGGAATCTTTTTACCAGAAGGCAGTGGAGTGAATTAAAAATATGAAAGGAAAAACCAAGCCCAGCAGATGTAAAACACACATAAAGATATCAGGAAAAGTCCTATCTGAAGGACAGCCCTTGCACTAAACCCTACAGAGGTTCAGAGCTCAAGCTGTTTCCAAAGAGCTTGTGGTGCTGCCAGGATAGGCTTAAATTAAGGTCAGTTGTTATCACTGCTACTGGACACTAAGTATGGAAGAGACCTGGGATTTGCAATTGAGCACCCACTTCAGAATGGATTATATTTAAGCTTCAAAAAAAAAACCCCAAAAGGCAGAGATGAAGACCAGCTTTGGTCTTACAGGGACCAAGATGGGCAAGGTTTGTGCTGCACCTTTGCATCAGGTGTCTCATGTTGTCACAGATCAACCACAGTGACCTCTCCTGCAGTACTCTGGATGCACGTGGGGCTCTCCAGGCACCCACATGGTCTTGCAAGGCTGACAGAGCCTGTGGACAGTCCTGTCTTGGTCATCATTGAATGATGGCCACAATGCCTTCTAAAAAGTCCTTTAATGGGTTTAAACACGGCTGGAAGTGACCTGCAAATTGACTGTTGAGAATCACATTTATTTAGAAGTGACTGCTTTGTAATTCACTATCTGCCCCTACATCTGTTCCTACACCACCACATGACACTATTTATCTCAGCAACTACTGGTCAAGCAGCTTGTTTAGAAGGGCAGCAAGATCTCTTTGTTCTCCCCTCCTAAGGAGCATGATGGAATGTACCTTAGAATCCCTGAAGTGAAATGACCATTTCTTATAATTATGAACACTCTTTCAAAGCTGGTTTTTTTTCATTTTTTTAAAATATCAAATTATTAAAGAATAAAATACCCTCTATCAAATAACAGGTGAGATTTTTCTTCATTTTTAGACAATCTGAGTGGCAAAATAGTATTTTCTCCTAACATTGGGCATGTGAAAAGAAGTATGGGAGATCGGAACATAAACATTTTTGTGGTGAAAGCTGCCTTTTGGGTGGGATCTTTCACGGGTTTTGGTGGAGAGTGTGGAGTAGTCTGGCCTTATATTTAATGGTTCATACAGTGACACTGAATGAACACTACAGGCAAACACCCTCTGAAATGCTCCTCCTTAGGAACTACAGAAGTGAATGTTGAGTACTCCCAGCTAACTGAATCCAATATAAGCCATTTACAGGTATCAGGATAAAAGTTGTTGCAAGGGATCAGCAGATGAGGGGACACAGCTAATGTTAGTAATCTACCTGTTAACTGGCTGTCAGGTGGACAATGTGAGCATTTGGCTCACATAGAGGGAAAGGAAGGTTACGTTAGGCTAGGTTAGGGTGTCAATTAGGTGACTACCTGTTTGAAAGGCAGAGCACGCACTCATTTGAGTAGGTTTCTCCATCGGTCCCGCAAACAGGATCGTAGTGCCTTGGGCATCCAAACACTCCGTACTTTTTGCAGTCAGGCTAGGGAAGACAGGTACATAAGCAAGTTAAGATACACCTTTGAAACAGGTCACCCATCAGCTTCTGATCTGAGGGCTTCTGAAGAACACCGGCACTTCACGGGAGGCAGCAGGACACACGGGCGGCGAGGAACCGTCCCGAGCGGCAGCCGCAGGTGGGGCTGATAGGAGATGGTGCTCTCCAGGGCAGGCTGGCGTGGGCTCCGCGATCCGAGCCCGGAGCCCTGAGCAAGGGCCGCCCTGCCCCGGTGGGCCGGCGTAGGGCGGGTGGGATCGCGGCACTCACCGGGAAGCTGGCGACTGCGCCGGGACACGACAGGAGCCCTGCGGAGGGAGAACGGCGTTAACAGCTTCTGGTCCCGCCCGCGTTACCCCCGACCTTACCCGGGGCCAGCCGGTCCGCGCCACCGCTCCCGTTCCCTACCGGTCCGTCCCCAGCACCGTCCTGCACCTGTTCTCCACCCTGCCCCGATGGCTGATACCCGCTCTAGGTTCCGTTGCCGCGCCCCCAAACCGGTTGGTGCCCGGTACCGGGCCAGGTCGCCCCTTCCCCTGGACGGGGCACGGAACAAGCCCGCTTCCCCAGCACAGGCTCCCCCCCGCCAGCCCCTGCCCGGCGCCGTGCGTCCTGTACCGGCGAGGAGGGTGGGCAGCAGCACCAGGAGCGGCACCGACACCTCCATGGCCGCGGACGGACTAACGGTAGAGCGCGGGGCCGTGGGGAGCAACGGCCGAGGCGGAGCAACGGCCGAGGCGGAGCCCGGGGAGCAGAGCGGAAGCATCGGGCGCTGGGGCTGAGGGGCCACGAGTGGCTGAGGATGGAGAGCGGGTACCGTGGGGCTGGGATGAGCCGGGGTCCCACTGGTGGGCTTGGGGAGGGCGCAGGCGCCACCAGGAGGGAGGAGAAGGGATGAGGACCCTCTATTTTGGTTTGGGGATGCGGGGTCGCTCGTCCCTGTCATTTCCATGGGGAACCTCCAAAATAACCAGTAGTCAGCCACTAATCAAGCTCTGCTGTTGCGCAAAGCAGTGCAGAAACCTTGCTGGGACCATGCTCACTGGGTGAAAAGGCTGGGATTCCAGCATTCCCTAGGCTTCCTTGGGCGCCTTCACCTCATTAGAGCTGAGTGCTGATTGCCGGGTGTCATGGGCAACACGGGGATACGCTTGTGCAGTGCCATGCGGCTGTTAAGGTCATAGCCCCTGTCTTGTACAGTGACATGGGATGGCTTGTGCTGAGCTGTGAGTGCCTTCTGTCAAGAAGAAGAGAAAGTTAATACAGCCCCAGTAATAATGCCAACCTGCCTTCATCCGGAGCCATGGGAATCCAGGTCAGTGGGGGCTGGAACGGCTCATCATGCTGTCCTGCTGGCATGGCTGGGTGTCTCAGTTGTGCTGCCCTTCCAAGAGCATCTCATCGGTTAGTCCCTAATAAGAGTGGTTAGCTTTGTACAGAGCTTGTTCTGGAATTGTTTTTGTGCAGTTTCCTAAAATCTAGGGTATGGGTTTCCTGTAAAATAGCTTATACTTGTGTATGTGGGCTGGGATTTGGATCCATCAAGTGTTTTGATATGTCCTGTGTAGGTACATGCGCAGGCATCACACATCCTTCTCGCCTCTGCATCAGCCTCCAAGTCGTCACAGAATCACAGAACGGTTAGAGTCGGAAGGGACCTCATGGATCATCCAGTTTCAGCTCCCCTGCCATGGGCAAGGGCAACTTCCACTAGACCAGGTTGCTCAAAGTCCTATCCAACCTGGCATGTCCTTCTTCTGTGTGTTTCTGAATGTGCCCTGCCTGCACAGCATCATAGGGAGGTTATTTTATTATCTGCTGAAATGTTCTTATTCCCCCAGGTAACCCCTGCAAATGGATTGCGGTGCTAGATTCCCATTCAGAGCACACCTTTGAAATTACTGCCCATCACAAGAGATGTTTCAAGCAAAAGCCTCTGGCTTGGCTGTTTTAAGCAAGATGCCCAGTCAGAATGTTTTGTGGCTTGGTGAAGCACATAGAGAGGTATTTCTGTCTGCTTGATCTCCTTCCCAAGCTTTGCCCAAGATTTTGCCTTAGCTTTGCCTATTAAGGGCACTTTTCTGTTACCTTGTTATTGGTGGGGAGTTTGATGGGTTTGCCATCCTTGGGAGACCTTTATCTCCCAGGTTGTTTTCCAAGCAGGAAGGAGCATAGGGGTTAAATACTGGAGAATTAGATGGGTGGGTTTCCTTGCTTCTTGAAGGTGTGATGTTCAAAGGAAAAAGTGCCAGCTGAAGGCAAGGAAAGCAAAACCAAGATATCTCTCAAGTTGTTTGTTTCTTCAGTTCATTTCACTAAACAATTAAGTGCAAAGTTCTTGCTTGAAGCTGTGTTTGCACAGGAAAAACCCCAACCACAATGTCGTGGTTTAAGCCTCTATAACTCATGCAGTTTTGCTCACTCACTCCCCCTGCTTTCTTCCCCCCACTTCCGGGGGGATGGGAAGGAGAATCAAAAGAATGCAACTCCCACAGGTTGAGATAAGAACAGTTTAGTAACTAAGGTATAACACAAATCACTACTGCTACCACCAATAATAATAATGACAAGGCAAATACAAGGAAAGAGAATACAGCTGCTCACCACCTGATACCCAGCCTGACCACGCAGTGCACCCCCACCCTTCTGGGTCTCTGCCCTCTGTTTTACATCCTGGGCATGACGTGCTGTGGCATGGAATACCTCTTTGGTCGGTTTGGGTCAGGTGTCCTGTCTCTGCTTCCTCCCGGCTTCCCCTCCTCCGTGGCAGAGCATGAGACTCAGGAGGTCCTTGGTCAGACCAAAACATTACCAAGCAGTAACTGAAAACACTGGTGTTATCAGCACTGTTCCCGGGCCGAAAGTCAAAAACACAGCGCTGCACCAGCTACCAAGAAGGAGAAAAATGACTGCTGCTGCTGAACCCATGACACACAACAACCCGAGGAAGAGCTCAATGCCCCAGCTGTTGGTAGCTCAGACAAGCTTTTTCCTGAGCAACTCCAACACAGCAAGCACAAGATGGATGTGAACTGTCATCATGTCACCTAAGAGAATGGCTGCCTCCCTAAGAAAGCGTTCTCCACTCTGATGTATTTTCCAATGAGCTAATTATGTGTTTATCAATTCGTTGCACTTGATCCCAGGCAAACGGGGTTTATGGGTCCACTTTGGTTTAACATTGCTTCAGTTGTCACTCTATGACAGTAACAGGAACTCCTACTCAGCCCTGTGTTCTGCCCTGGATGCTTCCCCTTGACACTGCAGAGAAAATATGGAAAAGTAATCAGCAGGTGCTTTAATCACTCTCAGCATGACACTCGTATCTTAACTTGGAGCCAGTCTGACCTCCTCGGTGCTGAAAGCATTTCATTTCATTTGTTTGAATCCTTTCCACTGAGAGCATTTAACTTTGCCTTATTTGATTTGAATAAAATTTTAGAGACAGGTCTTTAGAGAGCGGAAAATGAAAGAAATGAGATTTTAAACAGAAGAAAAGATAACTTAAAGAACTTTTCTTCTGGCAAGATGGAATAGCTATTAGAAAATGCACTTTTCTTCCATAAATTATTAAGAGCTGGAGGCGAGGAGGAAGATAATTACGCAGAGGTCTTCTTAATAACATTTGTATCCTGTTGACACATTTCTGATATGAATGCTGCGTCACTGGAAAAGAAAACTGCATGATTATTTGCATATCTCCTAGAAGTTATCTTCTTGTTAACATCAGGTAGTTGATTAACAAACATGGAAAATAATAATGATCCTAACACATAGGCTGCAGGGAGCAATATATAATTAGAGGTTGCATCCCTACAGAGAAGATCTGTTTCTGCCTTGTGCTTAGTGGAATAACCATCTGTGCTTGGAAGCTATAATTTATTGGAACTTCAGTCACCATTCTATGATTCTAGGGTTCTATGAAAAGCTTTTAGGCAAAGAATGATAAATGCCGTTACATAGAGTCATAGAACGGCTTGGGTTGGAAGGGACCTTTCAAGGTCTTCTAGTCTAAGCCCCCTGGAATGGGCAGGGACATCTTCAGCTAGATCAGGTTGCTTAGAGCCCCATCCAACCTGACCTTGAATATTTCCAGGGATGGGATATTTACCACCTCTCTGTTCAGCCTGTGCCAGTGTCTCACCACCATCATTGTAAAAAATTTCTTCCTTATATCTAGTCTGAATCTACCCTCTTTTAGTTTAAAACTGTTGCGCTTGTCCTATTCTAAGAGGCCCTATTAAAAAGTTTGTCCCCATCCTTCCTATAAACCCCCTTTAAGTGTTGAAAAGCTGCAATAAGGTGTTCCTGGAGCCTTCTCCAGGCTGAACAACCCAAACTCTCTCAGTCTTTCCTCTTAGGAGAGGTGCTCCAGCCTTCTGATCATTTTTGTGGCCTTCCTGTGGACCCACACCAACAGGTCCATGTCTTCCCTGTGCTGAGGACTCCAGAGCTGCAGTTGGCATACAGTTGGCTTTCTGGGCTGTGAGCACATGTTGCTGGTTCATGTCCAGCTTCTCATTCACCAGTACCCCTTCTCCTCAGGGCTGCTCTCAACCCCTTCATCTCTCTCTGATGTCCATTTTAAGTGATTGAGTCCCCTTGTAAAAAACGGAATTTGCTCCACTCTTTGTGTTTCTTGGAAAGAAAATGTGCTCAAGACTTGGAAAGAAAATGTGGACTCTGACATCTTCGGCTTTGGGAATTTCCAAGACTCAGCTAGATAACATTACAACTTTGGTGATCTACTGCTGGCGGTGGTCCTGTTCCTGGCCTGGAGATACAGAATTATCTTCCAGCCGTCACTGCTATAACTCTGTGTCCATGTCCATGAAATACATCCAAGAGCTTTCATCTACTGATTCATATCACATTTACTTATGTTGCCTATCCTACTGAAATCAGAGGGTATCAGGCACAGGAAGGATGAAGACTTTCAGTGAAAGACAGCCCAGGAACTTTTGCTACTATCATTTTGCAACATGTCAATACCAACAAAACAGTTTAACACAGGTATTAAAAATGTGTTTGATGGTGCCATTTGCTCCTGCTATTTGAAAAGTATCACCTTCTCTTGGGAAAAAGGGATTGGTTGGCACGCCTCTGACAGGATGGGTGTGCCAAAGCTGAAGGGACAATAGTTTGTTATTTGTTGGGTCCTCAGGAACATCCAAGAGGCAATTTCTGGGAGCACAGAAGTGTCCGCATTGCAGTAGGAAGGGCTTCAATATGTTCCTTACTCTTCTACCTTCTGGAAAAACTGGGTGGGGATCTGGGTTATAAACCTCAGGAGTATTCTCTGTCATCCTCTGATTCATGGAAAACATTTGAATTAGTGGATTAACGCCTACTTTGGGCCTCTCCCAGCGCCTGGGAGAGTAAGGCCACTGAGCCTAATAAAAAACCACATTATTTCATGAAGATGGGACAAGTGGAGAGCTGTTTTTCACCATTGAGTGAAATGGAGTCTCTTTGCAAAGAGGGGGTCAGGCTGCTGATAGCTTTGCTCAAGTACAAGAGCACCATGGGCTTAGGTGGCAGGGCAAGTTAGGAAGAAGCTAGGAGACACCAGTTCTCAGTATAAATTTAGTTTACAGTCTCAAAAGAAAGCTGATCTATCACCGCAGCTGCTTAAAGCAGATATAGGGAAAAGTCCAGGTGCCAGGAAGGCTGGGGCTAAGGGACTGGATTGCTTGCTACCTTAAACTGGAGGATTTGGCACTGGAATATCCACTTTGCCACAGGTTGTGATGGATGCTGAAAGTTTTAAAGTGAAAGAAAAAAAATTGAGTTTCAGAACAAGAAAGCAGGTGGCCTTAAATAGCATGAAAATTCCCACTTGGATAGGTTCCTGCAGGCTGCTGCAGGCAAGAAGGTGGCACAGGAGAAGTCTGGTTATGCATTTGTTGTAGTTTTCTCTTGGCCATGACTCTTGGAGAGCAGAGGCTGGTGAGAAGGATGCTACAAGCACGCACATCCTGCAGTCCCCTAGTCATATGGGGAGGATGTTTGCATCCACTGAAGGAAGTAGCAGCTTGCCTGTGCTGCTTCAGGCAGCCTGGTAGGGCATGGTGCTTGGGCATGTTCCAGCCGTACTTGTGCCATGAATGTGAATCTCTTGCCATATGTATGGGAGCTTTTCTTTCCACCTGAGTAATTACTGGGGTAAAAGCAAGCAACACCCTTGAAGGAACATAGAGGACAATCAAAAATGCTTCCGAGGTGCTTTTCAGCACATCACCACTGAAAGCTTCTTTCCTAAGGCACTGGAGGGCTCCTGCTTCTGGTGAAACTGGGAATGCCCTAGAAATGGTTGGCACTTGCTAATTGGCCATTTCTGCCAACTTGAACCTAGTACAGCAACAAGGCAGTGAAGAACAGAGGACAAAGAGCTGGTTTTCCTACCATCGTAGTCTCCCTGGCAATGGGGGAAGAAGTGAGCACCAAGCAGGTTAATAAGCTGTTTGTTTAAGTTTGGGTTTGTTATGCAGGGGGGGTTGGTTCCCATTGGCAAGCTGCAACCCTGGCCAGGTCCCAGGCGCTGAGCTGTGGCATCACCTCTAATTTTGGTAGACTCCTCCAGGCTGTTTTTGTAAAGGCTGGGTTCAAATGTGCACAGAAAGATGTGGAGGAAGCTCCTCATCTCATCATACTCCCTTGCCATCCTGTCAGTGGCATTCCCACCCCCACAGCAATAAGAGATTGCTCTGGGGGTCCTATCTGTCACACACAGCCCATGAATCATTCAGCTGAGCTGTGCTCATACTTTTGCAATCCCACGTAGCCCAAAAGACAGGATCCAGGCCTCAGGGATTCAATTATGTACATGCAGCTCAGTCTTTCTTTCCTTCATCCCTCTGCACCCATTCGTTTTGCTCCATCCTGTGCTGTTCTCTGCTGTATCAGTCACAGATGGGCAATTTATCTTCGCCTGTTTCCCACATGAACCCCATCTATCACCTGCCTGCCTTTGAAATTAATTTACTGACTGGCCAGCTGCCCACTTTGCATCCCTGGCTCCCTCCCCCCTGTGTGTAACATGGGGGGTACTCTCTGGAGGGGAGGGCGAGCATCTCATGGTGGCTGCGTGTGCTGCAGCATACTATGGCCCAAAGGAGTGTTGCTGACTTTTAAGGAGTGCAACCCCTAAAAGTGGGGAAAAGGCTGCTGTGAGTTACCCATATGTTTCTGGAGTATCTGCTCATGCTGTCAGTCGTCAACAAAGAACAAAGCAGCATCCTTCATAGAATGGTGTGTGTTGGAAGGGACCTTGAAGATCATCCAGTCCCAACCCCCTGCCATCGCAAGGACACCTCCTACTAGACCAGGTTGCTCAAAGCTCCATCTTGCTCTCAGCCCATTCTCTGCCCAGCCTGTATTCGTGCTTGGTATTGCCCTGATGCTCACACTTGGCCTTGTTGAACTTTGTTGCAACTGATGTTGGCATGGGCTCACCTCTCCACCTGGTCAAAGCCCCTCTGGATGGCATCCCTTCACTCCAGCATGTCGACTGCACCACAAAGCTTGGTGTTGCTGGCAGACTTGCTGAGGGCGCACTCAATCCCACTGTCCACGTCACTGACAAAGATGTTGACCAGCACCAGTCCCAGTACTGACCCCCGAGGAACGTTGCTTGTGACTGGTTTCCATTTGGACATCGAGCTGCTGATCACAGCTCTCTGAGTGTGACCACCCAGCCCATTCCTCATCCACTGATTAGTCCATCCATCAAATCCATGTCTCTCCATCTCTCTGCCTTCTGCCTGGCAAAGAAAGGTATGTGGATTGCTGTGATACCTGAGTCTTGAACAAGGGCTCTAGTAGTCTCTGAAGCCTCCAGAAGGCTCCTGAAGGGGTGTTCTGATCGGCAGAAGTCACCATAGTTTTCCCTTTCTCCCTCCCCCTGAAGTTTTTATTTTCTGCTGTTGTTTTGAGCACAGCTAAGCACATCTATCTACTTGATCTGTCACGGACAGATTTTTTCAGGTGCTGACTTTGACTTCTGCTGTCTGTGTGTGTGCTAGTTCAAATGATGCACTGCAGAGCAGGGCCACACATCCTGCTAGAGAGGATCACTTTGTCTTAGGGATTTGCCCTGGGATCATAACCACTTTGGTGGGAGGTGGCTGGCCTCGGTGGCATTTCTTGTGTCAAAAATTATGTCAGAGAGCAGAAACTCATCAAGACAGGTTGTAAAAACTTCCAACTGCTTAAGCTGTAGAAGGAGACAGGGTTAAGAGAACCTGCCCAGAATGCTGCTTCTGGGTGCTACGACTAAACCCTGCAGATGATCTGCAGCTATAGAGCAACAGCCAGGCTGGTGGGTGGCAAGAACTGTTTTCAGCTGTGAAAGGGCAGAGATTGTCCATGGGGATGGGAGAAAAGCTGCTACTTAATTGTCACAGTGCTTGAAATTGAGTTGATTCAGCAATACTTGTCTTGTTTCTGCATGGAAAGACACTTTGAAAAGTCAGAGGTGTCTTTTATGTCCACCTATCTCTCACATAATGTGTGTGCATCTTACTGCCTGCACCACTGTCAGCCATTGCTGTGGGGTCTGTATTTTCACTAGAAGCCTGCTGCTGGTCAAGGGAGGAGAGCAGCAAAAGGAGAAGGAAGAGGTGGCAAAGCCTGGGGCTTGTTGGAGGCATTTCTGAGTGGTGCTGCTGGATGGAAGACCTACAAAAGACAGGAGTGCCCAAAATACTGCCTGCACTTGAGGGTGATGGAGGTAAATCTCAGCTTTGTTTTCCCCTCATCCTCTTACGACCTGACCTGGCCCGGCCCCTACTCCTCCATCACAAAGCTCTGATATCTTCTGCTCTTATTGCCTCTATGTTTTGAGCAGTATCTTGCATATGGGATTTGTCTTGTTAGGCCCGCATTCTAGACAAAGCCTGTTTTTAAGAAATAGTGTTTTTAGCTACGTGATCTCTTTTCCAACAAGAAAGGCAATTCTCATGTGTAATAGAAAATTCTCAGTTTTCCTCTAGATTTTCAGCTCCTCCCTCCCCTACATGTTTGGGGGATATTTTGAGGGGCTGAAGGATGAAGAAATAATAGTTTCTCTCTTTTACAGATGGTCCTGTTATTGCAGAGCAGAATCACAGTTACATGAACTGCTCTAAGTTTCAACATGAGACGCCAAGGCTCCCCAGCTGTTATTGGAAGTATCATGCTTTTGGGTTAGTTCCATGCTCACAAGCAATATGAGTCCCGGAACTGCAAGACCTTGGCATTTTTTTGTCTGTTGGTGCTCTCAGCCTCCGCTGAGCCTGGACTTTTCTGATCTGTGAGGCACTTTTGACCTGGTCACTTAATTCCTTAGTGAGAACAGTCAGGGCTCATTAGTGCCTCAGGAATCCCTACTTTGCACACTCAGGTGGTTTCTTTACAAGAGATTTTAATGAGTTGCGGGGGAGACAAGGGTGCAAGAGCAACAGCTCCTGACCAAATGAATTGGTCCAGCTGAGACATCGAGATTTGGCCATAGCTGGTTAATGAGGCCAGGGCTGGTTGGAGACGTGAGGATGGTTTTCCCTGATCCCGCTCTGGCTCAAGGAATCTACAAGCTTGTCCTCGTACCATGTGGTGGCAGCCTTGCTCACAGTATGGGCTCTGTGTTCCCTGCTCACATGACTGGTTCTGTTTGCAACGTTCTGTGTTCACACCATTCACCCCATTAGGGTGAATGGGCCATATATGCTGTCAGCTGGATAATACTGTACTGTAATGTAGTGTGTTCATCCCTGCAGCATCAGCAGTGTACAACTGCTTCCTTTACTTGCCGTGCTGGAGACAGCTATAATTCAGTACAAAACAGCCTATTCCACTGGGCTGGGCACTCCAATATACATTGTCAGTGCCTCTTGAGTGACAGGGCTGTGCAGGAATGAGGACGTGAGGATGTCAGGGGCATGCGAGACCTCACTCAGCCTTTCAGATCCCTGAGAGGAAGGACTGGTAGCAGGTAGCAAAGGCCATTCCTACCTGACTCCATTCTCTTTTCCCCTGCTAATTCACACAGTATTTGTCTGCTCCATGCTTTGTCTCATTCTAAGCTCTGTTTTGAAGGGCTGAGGTCCCTCCTGCTCACAGGTTTGCCTGTGCTGGTGCTTGAGGGGAGGAAGGAGACAGGTGGTATTTGTTTTGATTGAGCTGCAGTGTTGTGTTTGGCAGTGCTTTCCAGCAGCAGTGGCTTAGCAGGTTGTGGGCATACTTGGGAGTGAGTCACCAGGCAGTAATGACGGTAGGAAGAGGAGAACACAAACGCTTTGAGTTGTTCAGCTTTTCCTGATAGGAACCAGGCACAGGGGCAAGGTTCACTTGGAGCGACAGAGAGCATCTAAACTGAAAGGTCACCTGAGGTGATCTGGAGAGGTGGCTCGGCTCAAATGCTCATGTGTCCCTGTCGCTAGCCGAAGTAGAGAATTCCTGCTGGATGCATACGATGGTGACAGGAGAACTTTCTGCCTGTCAGCTTCTCTGGCCACCAAGAATCTCACTAGGCTGACGTGGCTGTCCTAAGGCACACACGCTTCAGTACAGGCTGGCTCTACTAGGAATCAGCCAAACACCTCATATTTAAACTGAGAAGCAGTTACTGCTGAAATGAAAGTGCCTGCATAGGGATTACAGCATGCTGCAACTGGTTTCACCAGCAGAAACAACGTATGTGGTTTGCAGTATGGTTTTATCCCCTTGATTTTGGCTTTCTCTGGTGTTTGTGATCAGAAATGCATGGATAAGACAATAACTAGGTAGGAAGTACTTCATAAGCTGCATTTTGGCAAATGCAAGATTACTACTGGTGTTTTTCCTCTGCAACAAATGCTGGCCAGGTGGCCTAAATGAGAGAGCTCTGTTCCCTCCATGTTTGTTGTGCTTCTGACATGTGCCACACTGGGAACTGGTACCCTGTGGGCACACTGCCATTACCCTGGGGTCCTGCAAACCCCAGTTTTCCTACATTTAGGGACCCTGTTGCTTGCAGGCACTAACCCCGCGATAATGAGCATAGTAGAAAAACCTGCAGAAAAGGCAGGGGGAAAATAGATGTTGATCTTACAGCATGTTTCTTAAATATGCTTTTAAATTATTTGGAGAACTGAATCTGAGCTGGTGAGTTCTCAGTTTATCACACAGGGGGGACCTTTTGCAACAGATGTGCTTGGTATAGATAGCTTTGGGTTTCAGGTGGAGGGCTTGGAGTTATGAGATGGATTTGTTGTAGGAACCAAATGTAGTGCAGCAACTAATGACAGGATAATAACAGTATGGTGCTTTGGGAGGAGCTACAGCTGCTGATGGCAGTCTTTCCATGTGCAAAGGACAAAGAAGTTGTGTCTTCTTACTAATGTCATGGAGCTTTGTCTGCTGGTAAGTGGTACTATGCAAGCTCCTCACACACTTGCATTGGTCCAGGAGGACCCTGTTTTACTGTGATTCCCGATAGCTCCTTGCACATTACCATGTTTATATATCAGACTCGGGAAGCAAACTGGTGGCTAATACTGAGGTTGCCCCTGAGGGCTGCTGCTATACTGCCTGCAGAGAGGCAAGGAGTGATCTGGCCTGTGGAGCAGCACCCTTGGGCGCATCCGTCATGTGGACGATGAGTAGGGGTGTGGAGAAACATGGAGCTGAAGCCAAGGTCCCTAGATTACACCCTTCCGTGGCTATATGCTCTGACCTCTTAAAAAGGCCTTCAACCTTGGGTCAGGTGTGCTGCATTTGGGGTGGCCAAAGCTACTGATATTCCCTCCAAGTGTTGTGTTTTGGGAATGGTGGTATGAAAGAAATGCGGCTTAGGGGTACCTCTAAAAGTGACAATCGAAAAGCATCAGAGATATAGCTAAACCACTCAACTCCGACTTTCTTTGGTTACTCCCAGCTCTGAGTCTGGTCAGGTGGTGACCAGTAGCTGCAAAGTTTCACATGCCACACGAAGGGGGCCAAGAAGGGCTTGATGGAAGTCCCAAGCTCTGCTATACTTCCAGGATGGTGTAGGAAAGGGAGGTCTCTTGTCTGTGCATCATTTTTGTGGGTGAACTGGATGTGCAGCAGTCCTCAAAAGTGAACTGATGCTCTGTTTCAGTTGCCTCTTCACTCCCTTCTCCGTCTGTGCTCTACATGCCCATTCCCACGGTGACCATCCTTGGCAAGGACACATGGAAACCTCTGCAGTCTCTAGGAGATATCAGCAAGCTTATTCCACAGACAGCTAGCAACCAGACATGGGACAGATAGTGCAGCAGGAATTTGGGCCTGGGATTACTGCTCAGAGCAGCTTAGGCATTGGTTTCAGTCTCCCAAAATGCAGTAGGGCTAGAAGGGGAATCCCTGTGCTCTGCTCATTTGGTGCCAGACTGGGAACATGCACCCAACCAAGAGTGTTGCTGAGATCTAGAGCTTTGCCCAGAAGTTTTGGAGATATTGAAAATTTTCACTTTAAAGTGCAGCCTCAGCCTTGTGTCTAATGGAACTTCTATCACTGCCATCAGGGCAGAGAGGATGGGCTGAGCTTGCAAAACAACTGTGGGCATCCTCCAAAGCCTGTCAACGCCAGGAGCCAAAGAAGTTGCCTTGGAAACTTTGATGAAGCTGAAGTTGCAGGGAGCTCCTGGCAGACTAACTGGAATTGCAATATAGATACCATCCCTGACGCTGGCATCAGGCAGACCTCAGCACCCATGGGGACTCTCATCTCCAGCTGGATGTTAGAAAGGGACATCCTGGTGTAGCAGAAAGCTAGGCAGCTCTTCAGTTGCAGGTCTACCCACTTTGGGGAGCATGAAGAGAGGCAGGGCTCATATCAAAGAACTTTCTCCCCAGGGAAGTAGTTGACTCACCTTCCTTAGTGAGTCAACTACGCCTGTTCCTGGGTTATGTTATCCTCTTAGAAAAATGAGTGAGCAAAGCAGGTACATTTGCAGCAGTAGAGGAAAAGGTTTCTGCATGGAATGAGAAAGGAGGTGGACTGGAAGACTAAGCAGCAGATAATTTGCCTCAGGGACAAAGAGAATGAAGCAGGCTACTCACTTTTTTTTTGCCACAGGCTAATTGAGGAATCAATGTAATGTTGGAAACCTTTGAATGCTTAATGGAAAAGCAGCTAATTAATTAACATTACAAATCATAATCATTAAGGAATTAATCTTTCATGAACTTAATTAGGAATGGTGAATGAATGGGTACATGGGAGGATGACTTTTGAAATATGAATTATGGTTGTTTCTTTCCAAATCTCTGCTATTTAATAAAGACACAGAGCAGTATTACTGAGCAAACAATGCAGAAGGGAACAAGGCTGTGTAATGATCCCAGCTAGGAGTGATAATTGATTTGTTTGCTGGGGAGGCTCACAAATTGAATATGGTGTTTGGCATGATCATTCTGTTGCTGGAGATGACCATTTGCTTATGGTAATAAAGGGCTAAATTGTCCGTGACTGTCTGCCTGGAAGGCAAAACTCCTGACTGGGGCTAAGCCTTTGCATTCAGTTCCCTGGATTGGCTGTGGTCACTGCCCAGGGACCTCAGTTCTCTCATCACAAAGGAATATCATGTAGATGAGAAATACAGTTTTCAAAAGAAGAAAAAACGCCATAGTGCTTTGTGAGGGCTGTATAGAAAGAGACTGGAAAGCCTAAAACAACTGCAGCGGTCCGGCCCATGAGACTTCCTTATCTGGTGTTTTCCTAACCGGTGTGTGCTGGCTCAGCCTGGATTTAAAACCTCCAAGTGATGGTTCTCAGGCTGTATGGGTCCACCTGTGCATTTACAGACTGTCACAAGCATGTGTCTTATTTTGTGCCTGCATCAGAGATCAAGTTCCCACTGTTTGACCTTCTTTTACTCTCTTCTGCTATATGCAGAGGTCCTTACTGCACCAGAGTGATGTGAATGTGTTTGGGCTGCTCCCAGCAGTGCCAGGCAGAATTCTAAGTGAGCAGAAAACCCTGGCTGTAGTTTGGACAGTTTTCTGCCTTGTTTGATCAGCTCTGTTTCCTGTTCAGTGCTCATTTGAGGATCATTCTGCTAATAATTGTTCTTTCACTTGGCAGCCAGGCAGAGAGAGAATTGAGTGAGGCTAAGGGCTCATTTGGAGTGGGGGAAGAGGCAGATCTTACTGGAATTTACCCTGAGGAGCACATGGTAGTGGAATTACACTAATAGAAAAAGAGAGGATGTTGACTCTCTGGTTTTAGTTCTGGCATAGATGTCAGACATAAGATTCCTCCAGGGACTAGAAAACAACAAATTGGAGCAAAAGCTAATGAACACCCTCCCTTTCTGAAATATGACTTAGGCTCAATAGTTAGATACACACTGCTATGATAACACAGCTCTTCTGGCAGCAATTGATACATTTTTCTTTCAAGAAGCTCCTTAAAACCTTATTCTCTCCTATTTTTCTTCTTCCCCTCTTTTTTTTAATGGATTCGATTTGTTTGTTCTGAACACAGAAAACAGCCCATGTCAGAGGCTAACACAGTCAAATAACAAAGGATGCTTATGGGCACTGCTCTTCACTTAGCATTTCTTTGTGTGCACCTGGAGTCAGGCTGTATGTCTGTCTGCACGGACATCTGTTTGCATTCTCCCATGCTTGCAGAATATGAAGTGTGGGTTTCAGGTGGCAGGAGGCACAGGATGTTTTCAGGGCTTTGCTGTTCCAGGCTGCCTGTGAAGGTCCCAGTCCCTTCTGGAAGTACACAGCGTCAGTCCTGGTCAGTCCACAGCCTTTTGGATGCAGAGTCTTGGTATGTAGTGCTTGTGTAATACAGTGATAAGGTATATGGCAAGAGGCAGTGGAGCCAACCTTTTTGGTGAATAGTGGTAAAGTGGAAAGAGGACAAGCTATTCATGAACCCTGCTTACTGGAAGTCATTCTGATTTGGTGCAGAAAGTCCATCATAGACATGGGAATGGGTTCTTACAGATTAGGGATTAGAGGCCTTTCAGACTGAGCATTTTGGTTTGCTCTAATAATGAGCCCATCTATAAAGTTCAGATTTGTTTCTGGCATGAGTGCTTAGACTGTTTCCCCACAGAACTTGCACCTTTCCTAGAGTAGCATGTGATTGTGGAGAGCACTCAATAGCCATGGACAATATTTTCTGTGTGGTGGCCTGAATGGTGCCTCGGAACCAGCCAAATACCAACACAACTAACCTACAAGCCCAGGTGCTGTGTAGAATAAAGCAGCACTGATTTTTTCATGCTGGGCTCGCTGGACCTTCAGCAAGCAAAGTCCTCTCACTTGTGCAGGGAAGGCCGCAAAAGCCACCAATTCATTAAAATAAATAATCAACTAAATGAGAGCAGGTTCTATTAACATGGGGTTTAGGCTCCTACTCGTCTCTGTGAATTTGGGCTTTAGATCTTAGGCAGAATCAAATGCTCATACGACTGGAAGGGGTAGACCAGCCCCATATGCTCTTTATGGATTTTACTAAAAGAAAAAAGTGAGCAAGTATGTGCTTATCAAGCACATTATTAGGCTAATTTATTACAGTTTCCTGAAACTAATTAAAAAGGAACAGGACAAGGATGAAAATAAGGTCACAATTAAGACTAAATCAATAAATCACTGGATTCAGCAATTTAATACAGCAGGTAATTGAACCAAATTAAGAGTTTGTCATCGCAAAGAATTTATTTTTGCATCAGTCCTGTTCAGGGGAAGATAAAGGAGACTCGGTTTTATTTGAACACAGCGTACAACTCATTTCCTAGTAGACTGGTGCATTGACTTTAGGAGAACTTGAGAACTTGATCCATCGTAGGCAGAAGCCTCTGTAGGATTTAGGCACCAGCTCTGCTCATAACTCCTTACCAAGTGTTGCTGCTCAGTGCAGTACAGCTGGAAGGAAGCACAGGAAGCACACAACTGTCCAGAGCAGTTCCATTTAACATGCTGTCCTGCCATATCTCTGTGCTTACATGGTTTTATCTTGGTCCTTATTTCCTTCTTATGGCTCTATGCAAATATGAAAGAGCCTTTCACTCTCTTCATACAAAGAGAGTAAACAAATCAAGTTTAACAGTGGTTATAAGCAATGTTCTCTTTTGATCACCCATATTTACTGACAAACTGGGAGAGGCACATACTCAAGAAGAAGAAATTGGACCTGCCAGGGTCCTTTTCTTAGAGCAAAGGTGAAGTTATATTAGGGGTTCCTTCATAGCTTCAAGTGTTGCTGCAGAAACAAAGAAATCATTTTGGATGAGAAGCTCTTTCTGGGAGACTGTTAGGGAATGTTGCTTGCTTAATAATGAGGAGCAGACTTCTGAAGAAACTTGTGTACTCTGTGACGAAATTAAGTGCATTGAACACATATAGGTTTAGTATTAAAATGTTCAACAATACATAACAAAATTGCCAAACTGACAAAAAAATCATAGGCAGAATAATGCAAAAAAACCCTTCATAAATAAATTAGCAAATGCTACAAGAAATTTTGGCTGTTGAACATCCTTCCATTTCGAATTCCAGAAGTTTAGGAAATTCCAGCAGAAGACTGGAATTCACCAGAATGCCCAAATCCTGAACTCAGAGGTTTCCAGATATTCTTTCACCCCATCATAGGATCCAGTATCTGTCTACTGAAAAAGAACAAATCTTACAGAACTGATATCTAATCTCTCAATATCTTCAATGTGGCCTAGTTTCTACTGGGCTATTTTGAAATGTTAACTCTCAACATAAGGGACATTGTCTATGAGATTCCAACTATTCCAAAAATAGGTTTAAACTTACCTTCAGCTATTTGACTCTATTTCTGGCACTGCCTTCTATGAGCTGTCCCTGTCCAGGACCAGTCTGGGGTGACTTGCTGCACCTTCCGACATTTCTGGGCTTTCTGCTGCTTGTGTCACTCTGCATTCTCTCATCACATTAATTAAACTTTATGTGGGAAAGATAATATGTTAACAGTAATAAAGTCCCGATGAACAGGCCAATTCCTCTAGTAGCCAAGTATTAATTTTAAGTGTTTCTCTTCATTAAGAGGTCTTCAAGAAGTGCAATGCTGTAGATTATTGTTCCAGAACACTTGAGTTGTGCCCTTACAGCAAATTTCATGCTGAAAGGAGTGACAATGGAGTATTTACATGAGCTGGCAACTTTTAATAGTTATGTCCTGCTCCTAGTGACAACCTACTGCTCCTGCTTCATCATTCCCAGACAGACACTACAGTGGAAGGCTGTCACTGCCCTGGCTGTTGGCAATAGGACTGAGGGGTTAGGAGCATGCCTTTGTGGTGCTGACAGCTGTGAAGCACGAGGAGAATGTAAAAACAAACCCATGATTTTTGTCTCATTTAAAACAACAAATTGTCCCAGTAAAAAAGCAGCTATTTCCTGAGTATTTCAGCCAAGATATCTGAATGCTGTCATGGAAGAAGCCCTGACCTCCTCCAGAGCTGTTTCTGCCTGCGTCACACAGCTCCTCCCGTTCTGCTTGCGACATCAGTGCAACTGGGGCTTGCACTACCATCCCCATTTAAGATCATCTCTGCAGCTCTGAGGGAGGCAAGATTTGCCTTTTTCCATTTCACTCTTCTGACTTCTACCTCTAGAATATCATTCACTCATTGCTGGTGATCACCCACATATTACTACATCTTCCCTAGCAAGCGGGCAGCAACATGTTGTTGGACAGCAACATGTTGTTGGACAGCAACATATTAAAAAGGATTAAAATAAAAATGAACCCCCAAAAGGAAAACAAAAATAAAGGAGAAAAAAAAAAAAAAAAAAAAAAAAGGCAAATTAAGGCTCCAGGGTCTGGTGTTTTAAGAAAAACGACACTTTTGGGTGAAATTGCATATGCCTGCAAAACTGTTGAGGAGAGGTGGAATCTGTAGCTGGTATTGCATTAGGTGGATGCTGATCTGAGCACCAGCCCTCAAATTATAAGTAGCTCCTTTAATTTCAGCATAGTGAAGATTATTCTAGTTATAAATGAGATCATAGACACAGAGGAGCTGTAGTGTTTGTCACATATATCTTGTTACTATGAGGCAGATCTCAGAAATAACATGGCCCAGAAGAAGAAATATCCAAACAATTGTTTTCATTTATTCTTCTTCTGCAGGCAAATGTACTAATAAGGTAGAAATAAATGAACTAAATGAACTACAGGTAAGTGCCATGTTAACACATGTCTAGGTTTTCTGAGCACAAAGCCTGCTGCAAACTAATCCATCAGTTGAACTCACTTTAATTATGTGCTGTCTGCAGGCAGGGGTCTTTCCCTCAAAGCAGAAGGATAACAGTCCCTTGGTCTTATAAATCATGCTGCTCAGGAGCTCACGAAGGAGAATAGCATCACACTGCTGTTTTACAAATGGGGCCATGAAGGCAGAGGGAGAAGTGAGGGGATTTAGCCAACTGCAGATACCGATGCAGTGTAAAGGAGTATGTGGCTTTATTCCAGTGGTTCTCTTGATCAACAGACTGCAAAAATGCTTGCAGCTTTTTTGCCTGGTTGTTCAGCTTGCCCACTGCACACTGGGCTCAGCTGTTACCTGTCATGGGAGCCTACTCATTGCTTTACGTTAAAAAGGAGAATAAAACACAATACTGTTTCAGGGAAATGTGGGGAAAATGCCTGTGAATTTCAGGGCACACACAAGTTGCAGTTGATCTAAAGCCCCTGTTTCTGGAGTCCCATGATTATGCCAGGCTCCCTACTTGCAATGAAAGGAAAACTGTGTTTGGTTTTTGAAATCACAGAGGAAAAGCTAAACACAGAAAGGTATAAGAAATCTTCTGTCAGGATGTTAATAAACACCATCGGTACGTTGCCTCATGGGAAAATCTTAGCAAAGCTAAGAAGTAAGTGATAAAGAGCATAAAATCAGGAATACTGTTAGGAAAGTCCCAAATATGGGTGCGTTTAAAGAAACCATGTGATTCTTGCAGTGGGTAAGAGACGACATGATTTTTTAGCAACTTCTGTTGCTCTGCTGACCACGCATCCAATGTAGGCCAGGATGTGGTTTGCTCTGTTTTCAAAGCAAGTGCTCTGCCGGGTCCTTCAGCTTGGCTTCTAGCATCACCCCAGGGCCTTTCCACTCGGGACTGCCTGTTGGCTGACAGCTTCCAAATGGTATGAAAGCTAGTTCTCTCCTCTTATCCCCCTGCTGGGCATGGCTACCTCTTGACTTGCAGCCAACAGCTATCCAAGGAGCCCTCTGTCCATTGGCGTGGGTTTCAGCTCGCCATCTCATCAGCACTAAGTACCATCCAGGTCAAACCCTGCCCTGTGGGAATCACTGTGGAAGTCAGAAGGATGACGGAGGGTACACCAACAAAGATTCCTGTGAAGAAGCAAAACTTGTGCTTTGCAGACAAGGTGCTCTGAAATATATGTGTGCTGACAGATGGTCTGACTTAAAATACTCTCTCCAAATTCCATTAAGCCCTAGGAAGCGAGCGGGCAGCTAGCAGCCGTGAGGAAGTAAGTGGTTTCTTATTAACCAGCCCCCACGCTTCCCAACCGCTGCTAACAGCAGCTGGTGGAGTGTCTTTTTCGGATGTCAGTTATCTGTCCATCTGGCAGGTACTTTTAAGCCTGCCAAGATGAGTATAAATACCAGAGCTTTTAGGGGAAAAAAATGGCAGACCTCCATTGCAGACCCTGTACGTGCTGTGGGGTCCTGGCAGCTCTTGCTTCAGAACTGATTTGCCATCAATGTTTTAGTACGGGCATGGGTGAGAAAGTTTTCTTTTTCTATAAATAAATAAGTAAATAAATAAATAAAGTTTACTTTTTCTAAAAGAAACTGATGAAGCTGCTGCTGATCTCATTTCTAATGTTGTAAAGAATGAGGCTGGAAGCTGGGTAAAAAAGGTTTCTCCTGATATATTTTTTTCTTCAGAGAAATAAAGGCTGATTCCGTGGTGCCAGAACAGGACCAGAGTGACTGAGTTGTTTGCATTTAGAGCCCCATAATGAAGCTTAAAGGCAACTGAATTTAGATATTATGGGATTTGAACAACGTTGCAAACAGAATCTTGTCTAAGCAGCATTACTGTGCAATATTAACAGGAGAGAGGCACCCTGGAAGAGAGACTTTTAGGGCTCTTCTCTTCCCACATCTTTCAGCACATCATATGGAAGAGCACCTTGTTTTCAGGTGTGCATCTGGTCTCAAACAGACAGGCTATGATATAGATATGTTCTTTCAGGGTACAGACAGGATAAGATACTCCGGAAGCTAGTTGCGATCTAGACTACTCCTCTTCTTCTCTACCGCTGTGCTCTTGAAGTACCACACAATTGAAAATTAGCCAATATGATCTCAGAGACAACTGAGCCTGGATGATGTTGGTATTTCATACGAGCACAAGAACTGTTTCCTGGCATATACTTGACCATGCTCCTATATTTAACTGCTGTTTCAGGCCATCCTAGTACTCATGTGGAGAATATGAATGAGGATGCTGTATGAGAACAGGGTCCTCCAGGTACAAAGGTCCATCATGTTTCCATCCATACTCACCGATTTGATAGATGCTGTGTCCTTTGGGAGGAGACCTGAGTGCTTCTAGAAGGAAATTATCCATGGATAGACACCTGAAACTACTAACAAGAGGGGCTTATTTGTCTCTGTTGATTATAAAGGGAGTCTAGATAATAAGTTCCAATGTAGGTGTGCTTGTTTAAAGGCTACAAAAGTAAAACCCACCACTTCTGCCCCTGATCTTTGATCTCCAGGATGGTCAGAGTAGCGTACAGTGAATTCTCTACAATGTATGGCTATTCTTACTGTGGCAGCAGTTCCAGGATGTAAAACTAATCCTGTGGGCTGAGATTTAGGTGAATTGAATGTGTATCCTTGTGATTTCTCTCAGTGGTGATGAAAATATTTGGCAGGTTAGTTTGTGTTTTCTAAAATGGGCTTGTTGACAGCAAGTGCTAAAAACGGTATATCCTGCAGCTTATGAGTTTGTACACTTCCACATCTTTCAATTCAATACAACTATAAGATGTCCTATCTTTGTGATTGGTGTAAACCATGTCCATGTCCTATAGAGCCTGAGGATTTTTGTGGAGCAAGTAATGACTTAGGGTAGTGGTGTGATGTGTTTTCAACACTTGAAGTATTATGGAACATCTCATTTCATGAGAACAGGTAAATTAGCTGACCTGGTGCTCACCTTTAGTAATGTTTTTTTTGCTTTATGTAGCTCATCTGTGGTATTTTATTTATCCTCTTTCTGTACTTAATAGCCCCCATCTCCTCAGAGTTCTTGATACATACGCACCCCTCAAGACCTCACTGTGTTTATTAGGAGCTCCTTTTCCACGCGGGATGCCCATGCAGCTGTTATGCTGCTGGGTGAAAAGAGAAATCCTTCAGCTAGAGAAGGCAAATCGGTGGCTCATTTACTTACTTTCCGTTTTGTCTTCTGGAGGTTGAAGGCATAGCAGGGAGGGGGAGAGCTGGCTCTGGAGACTGCTTATGAATGTTGCCTGTGTCGGTGGGTGGCAGGAGGCCAGCTGGGTTGCCCTTTGGCAGTGTGGGACTGTAAGATGGATTGGACGGCATGTCGTCTCCATGCTCGAGTGCCCGGGGAGCTGGCTCGGAGGAGCAATGCTGCACGCTCCCAGGCACGCGCTCTCCTTCCATTGATTCAGCAAGCTGTTTTCCCCCGTCTGTCAGAGCTTGCCTGTGCAGCCCCTGCCAGGACAGGATGAATGAAACTCTGCTAATTACTACAGCATGACTTCACTAGAACCATATTGGTAGGATTCATCAGCAGCTCATTAATTAAATAGTTGCCATGGTGACGGTTGCCCTGGTAGCATGAAATCCTTTCTTCTCCTCTCCCCCTCCTCCTCTCCACTTCACAGGGTTTCTCATTCATATTCTTGTGTTTTACATGAATGAAGCCAGAGGGGATCACAGGGCTAGGTGAGGAAGCACTTGAAGAAGGATGATGCCTGTTTCCCCACCCGCCTGTCCCCCTGTGGGTGTGAATGATCACTCAGCCCTGTCCCTGTGTTTGTTTCCTCAGGTACTCAAAGTCTGCCTCATATCCACCTATTTGTTTTCACTGGTTGCTTACAGCTCAAATCCCGAGCACCTGTGTTACTCTGGGGTCCTGGGACCAGCTGCTCTGATTGCCAGCGGTGCAAGTGAAGGACAGGGCACTTCATTTGCAGCCCAACTGCTGAGCATTGGCAGTACTCCAGAGCTGAGCCTTTGCCCGTGTGGGTTTTCTGTGCTTGATTAAATCACAATATTTCCTGTGGCTCTGAAGCCAGAAAGGGCCATTAACTCTTCTAGGCTGGCCACCTGCACAGCACAGACCGCTGACTCCCACCCAATGCTTACTGCTTTGTGAGTGAAAGCTTCTGGCTAAGCTGATTTCCTTGTCAGAAGTTGTCTCATCTTTGTACAAATATTGATAGTGATGGAAAACACTGTGCCCTGTGGCAATCTGTCCAGGTGTTTAAGCACCCCTCGCTGCTAAGAATCTGCCTCCCCAGCATGCATGGTGAGTCTTATTTGGGATTACTTTTCCTTTTCATGGTCTTTGCCTGTGGGTGCTTTCTCAGAGCATCTAGGAGCTCCCTTCTTCACACAGAATTGGGATTCTTTCTAATCCTCATAGATGCAGATGGATGGCTGATGATTTGTCCTGAGCTCATCATCCTGCCCACGTCTCGCTGTAGATATTCAGAGAAGAAATACACCCTCAGTGGATAGCAAGACATGCCTAAATTCATTTTGTAAGAATGTTTCTCAAGTTCAAAGTAGTCACAGTAATGATAGGGATGTGTTTCAGTACCCAAGAACAATGTTTTCATAGCCCAAAATTGAGAGCGCGTGGTACGCAGGACTGTGAGGAAGTACCGTCTGTTGGGGCAGCGTCAGAGGAACACACAGGGTCACAGAGCCCAAACTGACATGCTGGGGATAGTCACTGATGTGTGCTGTCCTTTGAGCAATGTTCTGTGTACGAATTGTTAGATAGTTTGGACAATCAGGTTCTGGAGATCAACTTTTTCCATGGCTCTGTTTTATTTAGCAATCTGGACGTTGCAAGTGGGGATAAAATTTAGCTCATGGAATGGATTATCCCTTGTCTGCCTGCTGCTGGGCTTCACCCAACTTTGTTCGAGGTGTCTGGTAATGGTGATGCCCTGAAGGAGGTCACTGGAGCAGGTGGAGCCAGGGACTGAACAAAATTGAAGATCTACAACTTCCTGAATTGGCTCTACCCAGAAATGTGAAAAACTATCAGGTCTATGGCATCAGCTGTATTTTCTCCAGCCCTGATACCTGCCCTTTTGGAGGTGCATAGAACTCTGTGAAAGTGCCATGGAAATGGGGCACATGGCAAAGGACAGGACCTGCCTCCCTGGTAGCTTATAGCTGCCATGCGTGGCTCTGTATTGGTGTTGCTGTAAAGCTTTTTGAACACAGATACAAAGACAAGCAGAGCCAGACCAAATCCCCATTGTCCTCTGTTGCCACAATACTGTCAGCCCATCTGAGGGTAAAGGAAGAAGGATCCCAGCTGTCTCATTGCCTCTAAGTCACTGTGTGAGCAGTTAGGAAATGCTTGGCTCTGTGTGGAAAAGCTTCTTGTACTGTAGAGATGGGAAAACTGACACAGTTTTGGCCTGCCCCTCTGTGGGTTCTTACTTGGTTTCTCACTGTGGTTTTCCATCCCCTTGAGTTGTCTGCACTAATTTTGTAATAACAGTTAGCGCTGGGTTTCGTAACGCAGACATACAACATGCAATTAGAAATTGCTTTGTGTGAAATAAAGTAGCTCTGAGTCATATTCAGACAAGTGAATTATCTGTGATTATTCAGCCAAGAAGGGAGACTGTGGTAAGCAGAGGAATGTGCACACCAAGGGCTACACATCATTATTAGCATTTCCATACTATTGGGAAGCATAAGGAGGAAGCAAAGCCATACACCATGGCAGGGCTGGTCTTATTGGGATGTCTGTGTATAAACATCCATGTGATCAAGTCACTGTGGGGAGGAGTGGGTGATCTTCCTCTGGGTATCCAAAGGATGGGGCAGTAGCCTTGCTAAGTCTCTCTATTTCTGAAAACCAGAACAAAACAAAAGGATACAGGGTAGATACAAGCATCTTTTAGAATTTGCGAAGCAAATTCTGTATATGGGGAGTTAACCTAAGAGGAGCTAAGGCTTCTTTGAGGGAAGATAGGAGAAAAAATGCCAGGATTTCCAGCACTGCCCTTGTTTGATGTGCTTAGTGGATATGCTCCTTTCCGTCCTCTGGGAATGAAAGGTCACATTAGGAAGAGGCCCCTTGGCTGTGAAAAGAAACAGCTGGGAAACCTTTTGGGGTGAAAAGTTGCCATCTCTGTGAAACAAGGTGGTTTCTGCAGCAGCCTCCCAGCGTGTTTGTTTCTTGCCAGATAGGCAACTGAAGGGCTGTGACTGCAGTGAGGGGAGCAGGGACTGGAGGGTGATTTGCATTGAGTGGCAGTTCACCACGGCAGTGCAGGGATAATGTGGGCAGAGAGCGTGCTGGCTGCCTGCTTCTCACAGTCGCACACTTGTCATGGGAAGGGTGATTTGTTTTTGAAGGCTTACTGTGTAACTAGAGGTCCTTCTGCAAGGCAAGAGCCTTGTACAGGGAGGGGGCTGACCGCACTTGATAAAAACCATCTTCACAGTCCTTAGTGCCTTGCTAAGGACTAAAACAAAGAAGTTTGTTCCTCATCCATTGCAGAGAATCGGTTGACCCTTCCTCAGCAAGTCACAAATGCCTCCATCTGTAAAATGGCAGTGAGAAATGCTTAATCTTCCAAGATGAATCTAACAGATGCTTCTCCCAGGAAATGAACTAAAGGTTGCAGCTTTGCTTGAGGGATTGTGAGTCAGGTATGAGTCATTTCTCTCTTCAAGGGCATCTGGATGTGCTTTGCTGATAAACACACAGAGAGCACAAAGCGTGGGGTGAAAGGTTATCACAGGAAGGAAAGACTAAAAAAAAACCCACCCACAAAAAACCTCTGAGATACACCAGTGTGCCCTGAGCCCTCTTCTGTGGCCCACAGGATGCATTAGCTGGGGTTTTTAAAGACATTGTCTCTCCGCTCCTGCTGCACACTAACGTGTAAAAAGCAGACAGGAGCCTTCTGTTTGAATGGAATTCGGATATTTCTAGCCTATCTATTGTTTCTGGTGCTTGTTTGCTGCAGGTGCCTTGAGCCCAGGGGTCTCAGAGTTGTGGATGAAGTACAGCTTCAGCTGTTTTTCCACACTAAAATAGGGTGGTCTGAGTATAAATTAAAATCAGAGCCTCTCAGTGTGATAGCACAGAGCGTTTGACACCCCAGTAATTGATCTGTGTGGAAAAACAGTCATTTGCAGGGAATAACGTGGTACTGGATGGCTTTCCAAAGTGATCGTA
This sequence comes from Ara ararauna, assembly GCA_028858755.1. NCBI lineage: Eukaryota > Metazoa > Chordata > Aves > Psittaciformes > Psittacidae > Ara > Ara ararauna. Next base: position 50,107,962 of record CM054376.1, on the reverse strand, counting down.
AACAAAGTCAGTGCAGAAATTGCTGGCGAAAATTACGTGGCCTTATGTTACGCAGCTCAGAATAAGGGATAACGTTGATCCTGCTCGGCTTTAGGAAAAGAAATCACAAAAAGAGGCACTGGACTATAAAGAATTGGGTGAAAAACTTGTTTCCAGGTGTAGACCACAACTGTTTTGAGACAATCCTATTAGCTCAATGGTAATCCCTGCTCCCATAGGACATCAGAGGTAGGAAAGCTGACTGCAGCAGCAACAAATTAGCATTAATTGTGCTTCATCTGATGGAGCAAATCCTAGCCAAGTGCAGCCAGATGCTGATTTTCATATATTGCTGTTGTGACCATTTGACTATCAAGATGTTTCTTAGTGACATACACTTATTCATGGCAAAGGGGCTACAAAAAGCAGCCTAGTGTCCTGCCTTACGAAGCCAGTGGACCATGGTCTGGAGGAAGAGCTCATAGTTTTTATCAGGCTGACACATACATCAGGGAGGGGGCAGACATGTTTACCAGTACACCAGTCCATTCCCAAGTTGGGAATGGAAGCTGGTCCTTCCAAGCATAGGCAGGTCAGGAGCAATTACTCTAGGTTCAACATAATTATGCTAATCAATCAAGCAATTAGAGGGATAAGGATGGAGGATGAAGAAGTGTCCACCCTTTTTGTGAAAAGAGAGAGGCTAGCAATTACCTTGGTTCGCAATGGGAGAAGAAGAGGTGCTGGGGAAGACTGAAATAAAAATCCCTGCTTGTGTCTAAGGCTTTAGATGATGGGGGGGGGTATAATTTTTAGATTTTGGGCTCATCAAGAGCTTACACTTTGCCTTGTGGTAACATACATCATGGAGAGGCTGTTTCTCCTGGCTGCTGCCTGCTCCAGGCTGATGCTGGTGGGTGCATGGAGTATTAGTGTTGTTTCTATGTATTTGTGTTCCAGGAGACCCAGCCCCTGTCCCCAGGCTGAGAGGGAAACCCCTATCTTATTTTCTGGGACAATCAGATTATAGGTTTGGGATTTTTTTTTGCATGGGTGTATAAAGCAGAGCTTTATTTCTCACATTTGTCATCATAACAACCAGGGGAATGTCAGGTTTGGATCATCTCATAGATCTCATAGCCAGACTGTTATGTGTACCCCTGGCCTGTGCAAACACAATACCTCCTGCCCCAGCTATTCACAAACTGCCTTTCACTGTGGCTTTGTGTCTGGCATAGCTATGGGTTCAAAACTGTCCAGAGAATGACAGCTGGGCCAGAATGTGATGAACGCTGGGGAGTTAGTCCTTGTATCCCTATGCCATGGTGGAGATGGGAGATGCCAGCACTTTGATGGTGTCAAATCTGCATAGACAGTATGAAGGAATAGCACAGAGAAGAGCATGTTCTGGCTCTATCATCTCTTCCAAAGATGTTTTTAACCTGAATGAGTCTTAACTTGAAGAGCTGAAGCATTTATTGTATCCCTTAGAAGTAGTTTTAACTACGCCAGTTGTCCCAACATAGTTAGGGTACCTCTCTCAAGGCAACAGAGAGCACATCCTTTTTAGAGCAATGGCTTTCACTGGATAAAGGGCACAGTTTTGGTCCTTCCTCAGGTCTGAAATAGAAGCAGCAGACTTGAAGGTAAATCTGAGCTGCTCAGTATTGAATTAGGTGTGTACCAGTGAGGTCACCTCTGAAAGAAAAAGTATTTGGTTGCTGTGAAACAGAGGAGAGATGAGAGATGTGGAGGGGGGGGGGGGAATATCTCTGAAGAAAGACAGGGTTCAATGTGCCCTTCTGATGAAGATGACATTAGTGGCTGCAGCTTTGCCTGCCTGGAAGGGAAAACCATCTGTAGGCCAGACCTACAGGACAATGTGTTGGCCTGCTCTCTTTTCTCCTCCTGACCTTGCTGTCACAGCTCAGCTCTGACAAAACAGCAGCAGGGCAGGCTGGAAAACTTCCACAGAAATAGAAAAGTCAAGATGTATTCTGCTCAAACAATGGCTTCCCAAGGCTGGTGATGTACCTCAAGATGGTGAATAACCAATCAACCTCAACAGGTGAAGAGGTGAAACTAACAGAACTATCTGCTCTTCCTTCTGGCAGGCTCCAGTACCTTGGGAGATGGCTCTGCTGACTCTTTCAGTTTTCAAAACATGCTCGGATCTAGACAGCTCCTTTCCCTGGGAATGACCAGCAAAGGCAGGGTGGGAAGCCTGCACTCCTCCTGCATGGTTGTCTTGCTTGGCCACCAGCTTAGGCTTCTTGGCACAGGCACTCCCCAGTCCTTAGTCTACGCTTAATTTTCAAAAGCCCATTTGCAACCCACTGAAGGTTGGTTTTTGGAAGTTGGTCCAATGTGATGTCCATCTCCAGTGCTCTATGGCAGCAAGACATGTGAAATAGTTAATAAATAGGTACCAAAATATCAGAAACATGAAACAGAAGAGATTGCTGGTTCAGTTTTGTCCTGTTGAACATTTTGTTTCCAGCATATGAAGATTGGAGAATGGTGCAATGTAAATACAGCTCCCTGCTTTAAACATACTAATTCTGTCCCAGGATGTCCCTAAGGTACCTAGCAAGACATGCCAGGGAAGAGGTGGCTCTGTGCTTGTCCCATTGCAGGCTCTGTATACACAGATGCACTCCTGGCTGCTACAAAAGCAGGGTGCTGGCAGCATGGAACATTGGACAGCCCTTTTTGTTTAGGTGAATTAGGAGTCCTTTACATAGTTCCTAGCCAGAGGACATCACTGCGTCTGTCTTGTGAGCACTAGGAGTGTAGATCAGGGAAAGCTAGCAGAGCAATCAGATCCTCAAGGTTTTCCCCACAAATTGCCATCACTTTGGCATGGCCAGGATCAAGCTACCATCAGGAGCATCCTTCTCTGAGCAACCTCATGGCAGCAGTGAAACCAAGAGGAAAGAGGAGAGCTCCCTGTGAGAACTGCTGGGTGACAACTCAGGTGGAAGGGGGGATACAGTGGTTGTTCCTCGTCTACCCGCAGTGGCACAAGCGGGTACTTGGATGGCAGTTCTCAGTGCAAGCGAATGCACAAAGCATTTTATTCCTTGTCTGCTTTTCAGGAAGTAATTGTTCTTCCTTCCTTTGCATGAAGCAAGTAGCACGTTGCAGCTCCTGCAGCCAAACAAGGCTGCCCTGCTGGCTGGACAGCAAAGAGGGCCTGGGGCCTGGGCATCTGTTCTGCAGGAGATTGGGTCAGATCTGTAAGGCCGGGACTGGCTCATCTGCCTTCCTGGCTGATGACAGCTGACAGCTGTGGAAGACAGAAGGAGAGGGGGAAACAGGCTTGATGTGAAAAGGAAGGGAGCTGGGATTGCAAAACCGCGCTGATGACGGTTTTGCTAGTAGAATTCCAATTCCAAATCTACATGTGATGAATTAAAACCTGAAATGGTGTTTAGCAAACGCGGCTTGCCAGGCCAAATTAGCAGCCTCATTTGTTGTTAGTGGCAGCTCTTTAGAACTCTTAAAGACGGGTTCCTTTTAAAATGTGGCATAAATAGGATGTTTTCTCAACAGTAGCATTTCCTCGCTCGAGCATCACAGTAATTTTTGTACCCTTTGGTCTCCCACAGCTGGTATACCAAAAGAAAATGACAGCACAAAACCCAGCCAAGTTCCTTGGAAATGTAAATAGACCGGAACCACTGGTGTCCTCTTAACACAGCATCAATCACTGCTGGGTGCTGAAAACGGCAACACATTTGTTACGGTCCAGGCAACCACTGCAGGCAGCAGATGGAGAAGGTTTAAGACCTAGTAGCACTGTTTTGGTGGTACGAACGTTTCTCTGCAGAAAATGGAGCACAGATGGGGTCTGCTTTGACCTGCTCACTCAGTAACTGCAAAATCCTTGTGTTTTCAGACCAGCTCTGTAATTATCACAAGGCTCTGTGGCATCATTTGGAAACCCTGCACATACCCCTTACTCATGCTGGCTCTTACCTGAGCTTCCTGTGTACCTGCAGTGAAGTAGTAGACAGTAAAGCAAGGTAAGTCCTTAGCTTCTGGTGGGGTCTTCTCCAGAAAAATTAATCCATTTACCTTCTCCAAGCAGACTGTGTTTCCAAAAATAGTAGTCTCTGTAGACTGTTGCTGCAGGTGAACTGCTGCAGCTGCTGCCACATCCATCAGCCTCAAGAACAGAATTGGATCCATCCATACCGGTGGATTCCCAAGACACAGAGACTTCTCCCAGAAGACAGAAGAACACTGGGGACTGTGCTGGGCTGTCCATTGGAATGGTGGTGATGTGAGATGCTTTGTTCTGGTGATGAAAGGTAGGGTGGCTTTTAGCCGTAGCATCTTCTGACCAATGAATACCAGCTTTACCAACCAAAGAGTAAGATGAAGTCTGCTGCTGGTTTCAAGGCAAACAGAGCAATTCTTTTAAGGAGGAAGGACTGTAGTAAAAACTGTGTTGTGCTCAGATTTGCCTTTCAGGGTGGCTTTCATTAGGAAATGAGTGTGGATATGATTTCTTAGGTGTGCCATATTTGTGGAGAACAAACAACGGTCACTTCCCAGTGGATGGACGTACGCCTGGCCTGTTCAGATCTCTCTTGGCCAGGTCTACACGACACATACCTCACTGCATTGCTCTGTCGATCAGTGGGTAGGTAATATGTGATCCTGATGGACGCAGGAGGCCAGAAGACAACTGTTTTGAAGGTTATATTGCAGCTGTAGTTATACCATGTATATACCATATAGGAACATTGCTTTCAGAGCTTGTTTTATTTGAGTAGCTCTAGGGATGAATTTTGGTCTGTGTTCAGAAGGACAGCATGCTGTTATATTGTCCTGACTGCCTCATGCCGGAGCATGCCAGTTCTTGGATGTCCTTGTGGGATGTTTGTTTCTCAGCCAATTTCTGTTCCAAAGCTTGCTTTTTCCAAGAACACCAGGTGGTTATTGAGTCACTGCTTTTCAGGTTACTGTCTCTTCCATGCCACGGAGCAGCCAGAGGGATGTGATGCAGCTGCCCAGAGGAGCTGCTGAGGATTTGTAGTCACTGGATGCTACTGTGTACTAGAGGTGATTAAAAGCTGTGGTGGTGGTAATGCAACTGAAGGATCAATCCAGCTTGAGTGGACCCACAGCTTGGAGCAGTGAAAGATCTCTTGCCAGGGTAGAAGGATATTTGAACCACCTCTGTCTTTTTAAGATGTTTATCATATGTTGCCTCCAGGGAGGGTGGCTGGGATCCAGAGCCCAGGCTGGGAGCTGTTATACATTCTTTTCTCCTCCGTTCTGGAGCTGAGGGTCCACTTTCTAACTTAGGGAATAGTTTAACAAATCTTGCCACCTGAAGTGTCATAGATTTCTTTTTCCCATGAGTATGTCCTACTGCTTCTCTCCATCACCCTGAATCAAGCCATTGTCTGGGGAGCTGATTCCCCTTGAAACAAAATGGGTTTTTTTCTCTTTCCCTCCCTCACCAGCAGTATCAATTCCCTGACCCTGCTCTGTGCCTGATTCAGCAAACTTGAGGGTTTATTCAATGAAAATGGTGCACAGAACCAGCTGTTTCAGGGCTCTGGCCATCATTGTCAAAAGAAGCCATTAGTTGAGTCAGGCCTCACATCCCAAAACATTACAAGACGAAGAGACAAGTTGGGATGGATGGAGGGGAAGATGCTGCTTCAACCATTGCCAATGAAAATGAAGAAGGGTCATAGTGAAAGAGAGGCATACTTGTAGGATCCTCAACCTGTGCTTAGACAAGGGTAGCAATTGTCGTACACCACTGTGCGGCATCACATTAAAAACCGGCTGTTGTGAGTCCCTTGAGGTTCTGGCATGCCTTATGCAGCTTTACAACCTACCTAGCATCAATAGCATGAGCACAGTGGGTGAATGCATCTTCTGCAAGAATTAAAAAGCTCTGTCTTAACTAAGAAACTGTCTCTGTCAGAATTTAGATGAGGACATTCGTCTGTGTTGAGGACTCCATCCCCACCCTTCAGTTAGCACAATGAAGCGTGACAACACTTTCAACAGGGAAACAAACACACTTTTCATCATCTGGACACTCTGGGATGGTTGATGCACTCTCAGGTCAGGGCACTCTAGCCCAGCAGCTGGCAAGAGCCACTGGTTTCCGTCACTCCATCTTTTTCCAGGTATTGCAACGGGCACAGCCATCAGCTCCATGTTAAGACAGCCGAATTGCAAGAGGTCCCCCATAGTGTTGGGGCATTTCACAGCCTGTTGGCTGCGGTAGCAGAGGGGCATCCTGACTAAGAGCTTCTCTCTGAGCAGGAAGACCTGAATAGTGGGGTGCTCCTCTCCAGGCTCCAGGCCTTGTGTAATAACATCTAGGTATTTGTGTGTCATCTTCATTTACAACATTTTCCTCAGAGGACTGGGAATGGACTAGGACTGACTCACCTGCCACAAAACGTTCTGCTGCTAAAATTGCGTTTACTGTGTTTTATCTGAGGAAGCAACGCAGGTGCTGGCCGGTGGATAGGTGAGCAATACGGCTTTTCACATGTGGCAGAAATGGGTATTTGGGATGGGTTTTTCAATGAAACCTCATTGGCTTTAGGTATAACACTGGTGGGAGAAGTAGGCTTACAGAGTGAGGGTTAGAGGGCAACAGCTGTTCTGGGATCTGGTGCTTGGATGTTGAAAGAACTGAACTGAGAGAACTGAAGGCACAGCTTGGAGGCTGTATCTTTCAAGGACCAGCCTAGAGCTTCCAGAGCTACCAGAACATGACATTTCTATTGAAGGTGGCATATGTGTTCATAGAAAGAGCGATGATGCCTGGGAGAGCATGGCTCAGCTCCAAAGAACTATTGAGGTGATGTTGATACCCAACCCAAGCTGCTTCTTGTCCATCTATGGCATGAGAGCACTTTGCTGTGGAGCAAACCTCCCTGGCATTTGCTGATCATGCAGGAAACATCAGTCCCTAGTGTGTCACACAGAGCTATGTCAGATTTCCCCGCTGGAAGAGCATTCTGCATGTCTACCTGAAGCCCTTCTACCATGGCTCTACCCATGGTAGTGCCTGAGCTAGATCTGATGCAGATGCACTCTCTGTCTCTGTCCTCCTCAATACCTGTGTGCCAACCAAGGGTGGCTACTGCAGCTGGGCAGCTGCTGGCCCACTGGCAGTTGATTCTCTCAGAGCTTCTCTCTTGGAGTTCAGTACAGCTTTCCCAGACGCAGGGTGGGAGCCAGGCAGGAGTCAGAGGCTGGATGTAGACACAATGAGTTGTGAAGGATGTAAAACAAGCAGCACTGTTTACTTTCTGCCCAGGTTGGACAATACACCTTCTAACCTTCACTTTCCCATGCAGTGCCCCTGTCAGGGCTATTGTATTTATTATTGCTATTTTCACCCCGTTGTTAGAAGCATGATTTCATTGTAGTTATTTTTAATCTGCGAGCTCCGGAGCTTTAGGATGCTACCTGCCAACCTTCTGTTTCAATTAAAATCGCACCTTTTTCAGGGTATCATTTGTATCACAGTGACAAGCCTGCTCCTGAAAGCAACAATGGTGCATTATGCAGACTTTGACTTCTCAGCTGATGAGAGATAAAATCATAAAGAGGAGTAGGTGAATCATCTGCTCTGAAGCACTGATGAATACACACAAGGCTTTCAGATCACAGCTCTGTGTGGTACGAGGCATGAGTGCAGAAAGGGGAACAATAAGAGATTCAGACAAATCCAGGAAAGCAAAATGACCGTACGTGCTGGTAGGAGGGTGTCTTTTCCCACTCTCACACTGGTCTCCCCTGCCAGGACTGGAGCACTATGATAGTGCGTTCATCCTCTCTTATGGTGGATTCAGTGAGAAAAGGGGCTTGGTGCGGCAGGAAGATGGAGGCCCTCATCTCACCACATGATCACTGTCACTCAGGTCATGCTCACTGCACCACAGAGTGGGTGAATGCATGAAGAATAAAGGGTGGCTCAAGAGAGGACTCTGAAAAGAAGTTCCTGAGTACATCAAGGCACACACAGCCTGGGGGAGGGATCACAATAACAGAACTTCATGTTAATTTTTAAAAACACATACAATTTTCCTTCTTTAATTATTCAGGAGATAAGGAAGGTTTTTCTCTTTCTCTCCCAACTTTTTCGCTTGCTTCTCTCCCCTTGAAGCCCAGGGAAATGTATTTGCTTGGAGATCTCTTCTGATGTCGGAGAAATTGAGAGGGTGAAAAGATTTCTTGTTCTTTATTTTGCTTCACTTGGAAGACGTGGAAAAGACAAAAAGAAGTACTGCTTTGAATGTTCGGTTTTGTTCTGTTGCTGTCCTTCAAGATACGTCCTTCAAGCTGTGAGCAAGCTTTGTGAAGTTTTATGGAGGAAACAGAGCATTCAGAAAACAAATCTACACTTTTCTGCGTGTCAGATAATATCTCCAAGGCAAGAATCATTGATAATATCAGGAACTTCTTTACAACTTAATTAGTGCCAAATCTGTTCAATTAAGTGAGAAGTCCAGGCAGTGACCTGAACACGGTGCCTCCATGTTTTGTTAGAGACGAGACACCACATGCCAGAAAGCTCCTTCACTTGGTAGGGTCCCATAAAAAATGGACATTGAGAAATAGCTATGGCAAATAAAGTTTGTGGGCTATTTAACAGGGTGGGTGGTGAACCACTGGTGAGAGTGAGAAGAGAGGGAGGTGTGTTTCTGGTCCAAATCAGCTCCTCTTACACAGTTTGAAGCAGGTTATATTCAGGGAGGGAAGGAACGACCATTGACTTAGTGCTGACATCGGATTTCACTGCATCGTGGCTGAAGCACTTGCTGTGGAAGAAGGGCCTGCAAACCAGTGTGGAGACTAAGCTGCTTGTTTGTATGCGTATGAATAAAACACTGTGAAGGAACTGGATGCACCAGGAGCTTTTTCTGTCAATTGCAGGGGTGTAAAAACAACGGACGTGAGTGGTCTTCCTCCAGATGTAAAAAATGCATAAAAAGGCATGAAGGTTCTCTTCACTCCAGTGAAATCAGCCCCAGGGAAACTGATGTAGCTTCCTTTGGTGTAGCCTGTGCTGTACAGAGAGCCATTATTTCTGCTGGGTTACAGTCTCGCAGTACCCTTCTCTGTAGCACTGGCTCTCTATAGTAATTTCATAATTCACATTTATTGCAAAACTGCTATTCATATCCCATTAGATTTCAAGGGGGTGATGGGATGCGTGCAGCAGTAAGCAATGTATATTGTCATGGTTCACAAAACTCTTGTGACACCTGACAAGAGAGAGGAAATTGCATTTTCCCCCACTGTAAAGCAGCTAAAGAGATGGAAGGTATGGAATTAGTCACTTCTAACATACATTAATCAAGGAAAGGAACTCAAAGATGCCCTTGAAGAAAGAGAGGCTGGGCTTAGAGCACTGTTTTTTGCTGGTAACACATGCTAAAGACAGCTCTTGTCAATGGCAGCAGAGGAGATCGGTATGAGAGGTGGGCAAGAGATGGTTAGATAGCCAGTCTGGAAGAGACCATGCTGTCACGAAAGCAGCTAAGACCACGAGACTGATGAGGATTTCAGCACTGGGAAGAGGAGGAAGGGGAAATTTGGAAACAACAGGTCTAATGAAGGCCTTCCTGAACCACCTGGGGTTTTAGTCTTTGGTTGTTCCCAGTGGGAGATGTACCACATGAAGACTGGAAGGGATACAGCTGGCTCTGCACCTTCTCTGCTTGGACACTGTCCCTGCAAGTGGGGCAGGTGACTAGTCTGCATGGTGTGTGTGTCCCCTGGCATTGTGGATCTGAAGGTGCCAGACTGCTGACAAACCTCCTTTGCTGCATCCTCCTCCCTTGTCAGCACTGCTGTGCTTTCCTCTGGGCAGCTGTGACACTGAGACATAGAGGTATTCTGCACACGTCACTGGTCTGGAGGAAGAAGAAACAGGAAAGAGAAACTTGTGTCTCCTTCCTCTGGGAAGTTGGCTGGAAAATCCCAGGCTGGCCTGAGGTTTAGTGCCACTGGAGTGCTAGTAACTGTCTTGAAAGCACAGGAAGATAAGGTGATCACAAGCCAGCACACAGACAACCATGAGCACTGAGCTCCATGCACAGCCAGAAAGCTGCTCTCCTGTAACTCTGCCTGCAGAATCATTGAGAGTTAGCAAAAAAGCCAGCTTAATCCTTGCAGCTTTTGTTATTCACCCCCCCACCCCAGGTTATAGTTGTGCTTGTTTTCTGCTGCATTCAAAGTTGTGGGTTTGAGATCTCTGGGTGGACGATGATTGCTTTTTGTGCTGAATACAGCCTTTTGGGTTGATGCAAAACTGATTCTGTTCATGAAACTTGAGGTGACTTCTTAGCAGTAGCAATATGAAAGGGAGTACAGCTCACCTTGCAGATGGTTGACTAAAATATTAAACAGTGAGTCACCATTACTCACTGTCTCATCAGCTCATAAATTTAAACAACTCCCTTTTCTATCTTTTTTTTTTCTTAATTTAAGGACAACTAAAAGAAATAAAGCTGTATTACGCATAACTGTGTTAAATTGATTCTCTGGAGAGGCCTGCCAATAAACTTTTTACTGGCTTCTGCCTCCTTACGGTAGTTGAGAACTGAAACAGAGGGAAGGGTAAGAATTGCATTTCTATGTTTACAGAAAAAAAAGGAATGGTGACATCTCTGGCAAAATAAAGGAATAGAAATGTGAATGCAATTGTTCATTATGCTACTTGGGAGGATGAAAATATCAACTGGACACTGTGATTACAGGCAACAGAAGATAAGAAGGTGCTGTTGTGTTGTTTCTGGGATCCATATTAGCTGTCATTAGCCATTGCTCAGGAAACAATTTGCATCCATTGAAATCCTCATTAAAACTTTCTCATAGTCTTCTGCCTGTACCAAACAGGTTCTTCTTTCCTACAACAAGCCTCTGTCACCTATGCCAGGCACCCACCACCGCTGTGGTCATTGGGGAAGCTCCAGGCCATACACACCAGCCCTGGTTTTCTTTCCCTTTTCTTTCCTTTTGGAGTGTCAGTGAGGTACTCTGCTTGCAAACCCCTGTTTATGTAGTGGTGGAAGTTGTGATATAAATGGGAAAGCAGAGGTGACAGTCTGTGGAACTGAGTGATGGGCTGACTGACAGTGATGGGCTGGTCCCTTCTTTCTTCTTGTATTGATGTAACTGGCTGTGAAGGCTTTTTTGCCTCAGAAAAATGGCGAATTTAATCCAAAAGCTCCAGAGAGACAAAGCCAAAGACGTGGGTTTTCCTATTTGTTTTTAGTCTACAGTGATTTCTCATGGCTCGGTGTTCAGAACACTAGGGATTGTAAATATGCAGAGTGGGAAGCATTCCCTGCCCAAAGGCTGTGTGTTCAGAGAAGAAACTGGGAGAAGACACCAAGACTACCAAGGTGAATGGCAAAGCTAGAAATCTGAACTCCTGGTTCTCAATCCAGGACTCCCTCTGCATAAACCAGGCAGCTGAATTTAACTTCCCTTGGAAGGGGCATAAAGCATCTCACACACTGATTCCATCTGTTCTAGGATCCAGCCTAGAGCATGGGATACTCAAAGCTATTGGGAGCTGTAATAGCTGAATTTGCCCCAGATATGAGCCATCTCCCAGCCACAGCCATGGCAGGTCAGAGAGCATCTCACTTATTGGTATTTGTGCCTGCTGGGGTCCATCCATTTGTCTCCCATGGCTGGACCACGCATGCAGCACTTTGTGCGCCTGCTTGAGAAAGAAAAGTTACTGAGGGACATTTGCAACATCTCTGCTGGCTAATACCAAATTCAGTGTTTTTGCTGTCTTGCATCATCTCTCATCAGCCTTCAGTGATTGTACTACTTGCTTTTTAACTTTAAGTAGAATTCAAGTCCAATTTTACAGGATTATTCTGTTGCTGTGAGTGACAGGTTGTGGGACCATAAGCATCTCTGTGCCAGCAGTGGTAGTGTTTGCCCTCTTCTTCAGCCAAATAAAAGCAGAGAGAGTCAGCCTAAGAAAAGCAGATCTCATGAGCACTTTCAGCCATCTGAGCTAGAATGATGGCAAAAAAACACTGGCATTAATAGCTTTAAATAGTGGTAGTGAGATGAACAGACTGAAGTTAAAGCTCCTCCCTTTTGTGCTAAAGAAGGTAGCCCCCATCTTGCACCCACCTTAAGGTGTTCCCAACACTGTTTACCGTTCTGTGTGGGGGTAAAGCCAGAGTGCATCCAGGAAAGATAGTTTGGTCCACCAGAGTCTTCTCAAGAGTTGTGAAATTATGCCACAAGGCAGCTGTCTTCACCACATCACATCTCAATTGCCATCTTTTATTGAGTCTGTCCCATAAATCAAGTCTTATGATAGAGTTGCAGTGTTGTCCCTTATCTCATCATGCACTCATTCTTCAGCACATGGTAGGCATGACTGGTGCCTTTGCAAAGGATGTTTATGACTAGTCCCTTGGCAGCCCTGGGAGGCAGGATTTGACTCACACTGCAGCCTCTGTGGACCTAGCAATAAGCACGATGTGTGGGCATTGGAGAGGGAGTAAACCACCACAGACCTGAGGCTCAGGCTCTCAGTGCCTCTTTCCTAGCTTTGCAGCTAAAAATGGCCTTTAATATCACTGTTGTCTTTGCCCTCAGCTCCTCTTTGCAAACCATTACTGTGCGGGCCCTGTGGCTCATTTGGATGAGAAAGTGTTGCCATAGGCTTCTAGAGAAGTTGCCGTATTTTTGTGCTCATGTCAGCTGCATCTTTCCTGGTGATGCCTTTCTCTGGTTGAGGTGCTGATCACCTCAAGCTGCCTAGGAGCATCATGATCATGCACCCAGGGGTTTTAGGTGCTGAACAGCAGAGGTGGGAGAGGACAGGCAGTGGTAGTGAAAGGTTGCCCACCTCTGCCTTGCTCCAAGGTCCATGTTACCCATATGATAGTAGGAGTTTGAGAGCCATTGTAGAAGTTGCCTGAGGGAAAACTGCCTGGAGAGTGGCTTTTTTGCCACTTTAATGCTGAGTGTAAGAAAAGCACACAGTTCTTCCTCTCCTTGTGCTCTCACCTCTGCCCTTAGACCCCGTGACAGCCTGGGAACAGTCTGGCTTTATTTTGTTGTCTTAGCCTCTGTTGTCCTAGTGAAAGGTGGGTCCTGTTCAACCTCTCTGTCCCTTCAGGGGTTCTGTGAAGATTTCCTGCTTTCTCCCATAAAGGGGGCCAAAACTGCTTAAGGAAATTGCAGTGTCCCAGGCAACCGCACTCAACAATTTCATCAATTAGTTAGGAGGAAACTAAGGAAGAGAATGGGAAGCAGATGCTCTGAGCAGGACAAGGCTATGAATGATTGATGCCATCAAAGAGACAGGCAGAATTTATGCCAGGAGAGACCCCTGCCTGGGGGTGAGGTGACTTCCTGTGCAAGAGCTCATTACTGCAAAATAATGGCAAGGAGCCAGAATGGCTTCCTAGGCAAATGCCCAGACCAGTATTTAGAAAATGATGAGTTATATACACTACAAAAATATAGCCAGGTTGGCTTGGCAAGGCACAGAAAGACTCAGGGAGAGACGGAGCAGGAGTTGAATGCTAGTTTTCCCTACCACATGTGACAGTTCTCCTATTCAGCCTAATAAAAATGGATTTTTACTGCTCTCCGGCCAAAGTTATAGGTAGGTGTGATCCCTTCAAGATGTTAATTTCCTGCCCCATCTGTGGTCATGATGTCCTAGCTGCTATGCATGACAATCTGTATGTCGTAGTCCATGCAGACGCATCTAACACCACGTACTGCCTTAAAGTACTGTCTGCATATGCAAAACAGCTGACAGAGAGATGGGATTTCTTCTGGGAGTTCACAGTTGGTTTAAAGGCTGCAAACAAAATCTATCAGTGCTCTTGTTCAGGCCTTTGTTGAGAATGGCAATGGCAAGTGGAGGAAATCAGGCAAAGAGTCTCCAGGTTTTGGTGTTTTCTTGTGGCTTGATCAGAATGAAAATGAAAAGGTCTCGAAGAATCTCCTGAGACAACAAAGTGAAAAATGGCTTGACGTGATGGAAGTTTGTTACAGTAACTTTAAATCTGTTCTTTTTTCCTTTGCTTTTGAAACATCTTTTGTACTTCATTTTTTTTCTTAATTAGATTTTATTCCTTTCATTTCCCTACACATTTAACAATCCAACTTTTGTTTTTGGTGCAAAGAGCTAACTGGACCAAATGATGAAGACAGCATTGTGAGCATCTCTTGTCTATACGCTGCACAGCTTTTCCCTATATGTATTCATATGACAGTGTAGTTTCCCTTAACACTTTCATTTAAGTGAGTGGTGGAACAGAGCTTTTGCATAGATCAGCAAGAAAAACCAAATCATTTCTTGCTGTAACCATTTGTTCCTCTTACATCAGTAATAAATCCTTCCTGGGAAAGATCAGCTGATGTAATTTATCAATTGATCGTTGTAATGCACATTGTGGTACTGTATTTCACATGTCTGGAGTACAGACCTCAGCTTTCTGTTTGTAAAAGCAAACGAAAAGAGACTCTCAATCGCAATGTTGAAATGAGTATTAATTGCATTAAGAAATCAGTAAGTAAAAGAGCAAGGTTCAAATAATCAGAGTGCTCATAAGGAGAAAAGCTAATCAGAAATGTTAGAACCAGATTAAATCTGTTGTCTTTATTAGGATGGATTTGCTGCCTTTAATGATATAAGCCCTATGGCTTTTCCTTTTCTGGTATATTAAAACCCCATTAAATACATCTTTCAGCTTGCAATGCAGGTAGTGAGATATAAGACTTTTCAGTCTTTGATTTCTTTTAGATAATTCAGTTTAGGCCTTTCCTTCAGTAAGGAGTTGGAAATGTTATTTCAAACCAAACAAACTGGATTAACCAGCTTTCCCAAACCAAGTAAGACCTGTGGTCCTTCCAAGTGCAATCTTATGTCAGGTGTCTGGGATGCGCAGGGACATGAACATATCAGGTCAGGCTCATGATGGTTCAACATCACATGTATATTCAGTACCATGTCAGGAAGAGGGATGAAATGCCAGGGCCTCAGCCAGGACAAATTTCAATGCCACAGCCTCTCTCCTGCCCTGGGACATGTTTTCCATGTGATGGCTCAAGCTGCAGTGGCCTCAGCCAGAAAGGGATGATGTGAGGAGCAAATAAATAGGTCTCAGGGATGTTCCTCAGACATGAGAGGTTTGGAGGTTGGTTTCCTGGGTTATGGGCATGGCCCCACTTACTGTGGGAGCTCAGCACCTTAATTTCCTTCCCCTGCCTCTCCTTATAGTATTTTCTACCTGGCAAGGGTAAATTACTAAAGAAGGAAGTTAGGACACAGGCAGTGTTATCTCCCTGGGAACAGAAAAAATGCCATAAGGCAGATCTTCAACTATCCTGGTCAGCTGCTGCCTAAACCTTGGAAGAGACCTAAAATAGCCAAAGGGCTGGTTCTTCCCCTAGCCAATGTGCTGCCCTGGAGTCTGTTCCCTTGCCTACTGGGTCAGGCTTGAGCAACGACTAGGGAAGATGTGCTTTCCCAGGTAAAATGACCATCCCCATGTAAGTCCTAAAGCAGATGGTGAGAGGCGATACAGTGGGTCTTCAGCCCTCCCTCCCGTGCTGGCTTAAGTGACAGCTCTTGCTGTTGTGTCTCTGGACACCTAGCAAATATGTGTTTATTTCTTTCCATCTCCCTCTCTTTCTAACATCTTGCTAAGGTAACAAACACGTCTTTTGCATTGGTCTGCTGAAATGCGAAATGGCATGGGTAAGTGGAAGTTCACATCAGTCTGAGTGAAGGAAGAGCAGTTAGTTAGATGGTCCTCTCTGTTCTTCACTTTCTTGCCTGGCCAAAATGTGAAAGGAATAGTAGGAAGGTAGGAAGGCTGCAGCTTTGCACCGAGATGGGAAAAAGTACTCACCAAAGGACACAATTTGTCCATCCCAAAGCAGATGCAAGCAGGGGTAACCTGCCAGACCACAGTGCAAGTTTACACAAAATGCGCTTGCTCCTGCCCATAAATAACTTCTGGAAGCGTGACTGCAGTCTGACACTGCTTTGTTCGTTGGGCTGTGCTAATTATAAGCCACCCCAGTGGGAGAGTAAGGAGAAGGAGCGACATGCTCTCTCTGGCACTGAGAGCCGTGTGACTGGCTTAGTTTCCATTTAGTAACAAACCTTTGTGACACACTTTCAGACTGCAGAAGCTGTAGTTCCTTTGTGGACAGCAAAGAATGTTAAGAGTCAGCTGTGGTTAAGCCGCAGATGGCAATAACAAAAGCAATTATATGTCCATCTCAAGGAACTGTTCATGATGAGGGCTCATACTGACAACTGGGATGTCACAAGAAGGGGTGACAGATGCACACTGCAGAGAGTTGATGTGCTTGGTTTTGCTCTGTGCTGCTTACATGATGATAAGCTTCTCAAAGGAAACACTTGTCATCTCAGTACCAGTTTGAAGCACCTCCTGGCTAGCAACGGGCTCAGTTGGATAACTGTGGCATAATCAAGGTCAGAAAGAGGACAGAGGAATGCGCCTGTGCACAAGCATACCTCCTACCTCTATGACCAGGAATACGGCCAGAAGGCCCCAAAATTGCTGAATTTAACAAATGTCAAGAATCTCTCCGATTTCTTGAGAAAAGCGATATGTCTCTATTTCAAGTATCATTGTTTTAGCTGTTACTCAGCAGGACCTTGAAAATACGGACCCATTTGTTACGATCGGACAATAAATGGCTTTTTAAATTAAGAGGCAGTGGCACTAGTCAGGTTTTTTTTAACTCAGAGGACCTGGCCCTTGAGATACATTAGATGCTGCTCACTTCTGAAAAGCCAGGAAAAGCAAGCATGAGAGAGCAATTACAATGGCTGCACACTGCCTGCATGGATGTGAACTGCCAGCTGGGGAAGTTTTATATTGTGGTTCTGCACAGCGCTAATGAGATGGGCAGCAGTTTGGCTTCCTTCCCTGAAAGAGCTGTGCTGGTCCAGGTGCAGAAGGGTGCGTAGAGATCTCCTTGATGCTTTCGTTTAAAAGATGGCGTTGATCTCTAGGCAAAACCTTACTCGCTCAAGCAACAATACCCTTGGTGCCTGCCTGGCCCAGGCTTAACTTTTCAGGAGAGCAGCAGCTAAGGTGTGTTGTCCATTTCCCAGAAGGTGATAAGGCAAAATGATGCATTAAAAACACTCTGATATCTTCCAGACCCTTCCTGCTTTGAAGCAGAACGTGGTATTTGGTAGGAGGATGCTAGTTCAGGACCAGGCTTCTCTAGCTCTAGCTAGAGGTTGCATTGATCAAAGCTATAATTGTTTTGAGTCAAAACCTCTGGCTGTAAAACATCAAGCACTGGGATAGAGTCTGAAAACAGGTAACTCCCCTGCTCAGCTCAGGTCACAGACAGCCATGTGTCTTGATTTTGAATGTGGAAGAGGCTGTAGGTTGTCACGGACACGAAATTGGTCTCAGAACATCTCTAACTAGTTCAGAGGAGCAATTTTCTCCTGACTTCTGCTGAAGGGAGGTGATGGTGGGGCAGATACTTCCTCAGCCATGGTCCCCAAATGGCAAAAAGAAGGACATTTAAATAGATGAGATGAATATCCAAGAGCCAGAGTACCTCTCTGCTCCTTCAGAACCACCCCTGGACTGAGCTCTGCTGATCTTTGTCATGGGTTCAGCAGCAGAAGTCATTTTTCTCCTTAGTAACTGGTGCAGTGCTGTGTTTTTGACTTTTGGCCTGGGAACAGTGCTGATAACACCAACGTTTTTAGTTATGGCTTAGAATGTTTAGGCTGGCCAAGGACTTTCTGAGTTTCATGCTCTGCCAGGGAGGAGGGGAAGCCGGGATGAAGCAGAGACAGGGCACCTGACCCAAACTGATCAAAGAGGTATTCCATGCCACAGCACGTCATGTCCAGGATGTAAAAACAGTGGGCAGAGACCTGGAAGGGTGGGGGTGCACTGCTTGGTTGGGCTGGGTATAAGTGGTGAGTGATTGTATTCTTTCCTTGTATTTGCCTTGTCATTATTATTATTGGTGGTAGCAGTAGTGGTCTTGTGTTATACTTTAGTTACTAAACTGTTCTTATCTCAACCTGTGGGTGCTGCATTCTTTCGATTCTCCTTCCCATCCCTCCGGGAGCAGGGGGAAAAAAGAGGGGGGAGTGAGTGAGCAAAACTGCATGAGTTATAGAGGCTTAAACCACGACATCTTTCATAATCAGCCAGAGGAACTAACACTCCCGCAGACTTCCCCTTCAGATGGTGAGGGAAGCATGGGTAGTGGAATGTGTTTGTGTAAGAGGTGAGGATGTGTTTGCATCCTCTGTGGACCTGCTGTCTCTGTGTCTGTCTATCTTTTTGCAAATTATCTCCTCATTCCCATGGAAAAGCCTCCCATTCAGTTGTGCCTCCAGCAAGTGGAACACTGGGGTCATCCACACACGTCTGTGTGGAGAAGGTGCTTGTTAGCTGGGAAATGGGTGCTAGCAAGAGTCAGACCCACTTAGAAAACCAGTTAAACATGAGTGTTCTTTATCTTGGCTTTCCTAATTAGATCTGGGTTGCAAGCTCAATTGTGAGACCATCCATGGCTCTTTTGTAGCTCCAACTGTCCCATCTTGCAGCAGTACCTAGGCATAGTTCAGGTGAAACAACAGGAGAGTGAGTACTCCCAGGATGTAGATAGAGAGAAGATAGTTTAGTTGTACAGATGTGAGCTCTGCTGAGCTGCTTGTCCTCTAGGACAGACAGTGGGCCTTGGCCCTTGTTATTTACCAACCCAAATAAAGCTACTGGGACTTCAACCCACGGTCAAGACCGATTGGAGAAGTGATGCCATTGAGTCACACTGCAGAGTCAGCACAGCATCACCTCTAGCTAGAGAGAAGCAGCAACATTTCCAGCATGCTGCAGACTTGGGGGAGGGAGCTTTGGCAGCTGAGACATGGAGAGCCGTGAGTGCTGGTGCAAAGAGTCCCATGTGCCATCCTCCGGAGGCCCACCTCGGTATTTGAGTCAGAATGACTCTTCTCTTTTTCTTTCCCTTTCTGAGTCACTGACACAGTCTATTTCTGGCTTGTGCTTTTAGGTTGATGAGAATGTGTTAAAGAGGTCATAGCTGGTGCCAAGGGGTACTTACCAAGATGTTTTCAGTAACGAGATTAGTCCAGTTGGGCTACACATGATGATGTGTATACACTGCTGGGAAGTAGGCTGCAGCAAAAGTTCAGCACTGTCTGGAGTCACTGAGCCCAAAGAGTTGGGATGGGGTTGGGATTGCCACCAGTGGTGGAGCTTTGTCTGGTCCCCTAGTGCCCTGTCTGTGAGGGGCTGGTGCCTGAGATAGTCCCAGAGCCCAGCCTTATCCTGGAGAAAGCCTGAGGGAACCCAAGAAAAGTTCATCTATTACACTACTGCCAGAAGATGACTGTGGAAAGGGGGGACTGACTACAGTCAGGTCACTTCCAGAGAAGGAGTCTGTATCTTAGAGGAGGAGCATGCGGACAGACTTTAGTCCAATTACCTCATCTCTTAGATGTGTTTAATTCTTTCCTTCTACCTATTGGGTAGGGAGCAAGATTCCACAGCTGGAGGCGCCTGTTTCTTTCCAGGGACTTCTCAATACTGAACTTGAAGGAGATGGTTGAAATCAGGTGAAAAGGGTCACAACCACTCTGGTGTAAGAGGAAGTATCTGTGAGAGACTCAACACTGCAGTCTCTCTGCAGCAAAGGTCCTGGACAGGAGGAGGACAGGTTTCTGGGTTCTGACCTTTTGGGGAGCAGGCTACAGACCCTTCAGGGGCTCTGGCACTGAGGCAAGCACAGAGCCAAACAGTCAGAAAGAATTGACAGAGGTCTCAAGTCTTTAGGTTTTCCTCTTGGCTGCTATTAGATGCAGAAGCTGGTGGTACTGGCTGCTTTCCAGTGGCTGCTTTGTGGGAGCTGAGAAGTTAAAGCTACAAGTGAGGAACATGATGGCCATGGGAACATAACAGGACCAAGACTGTTGAGAGATCTCTGATCGTGGTGATGTGAAGCATTACTTCCAGTGTTTGAATTCAGGCTGATGGCTGTCATAACCTAGCTGAGCACAGACTGCATTAAAAAAGGCATTGAGAATAAACTCCAGGCAGTGGAAGACCTCTTTCCATTCAGGGAATGAGAGGTTACTCCTGATAAAGATGTATCTTAACGTGGTGGGCAATGCAGTCTTCAAAGAGGCGCTCACTGTGGCTTCCGCTCTGCTCCTTCGGGAGTCCAGAAGTGAGAGGCGTTGAAGCGATCCATCATTTTAAAATTAAGCGATCTCTCCTCAGTTCAGAGGGGAGCTTGGAAAATAACATACCATCAATAAACAGTGAGAGAGGCAAACCTCAGAATGGGCTTTGCTAATGCTCTCCAGCCGTGTATGCCATGGCCTCAGTGTTCAGTGTCAGCACAGTCCTCCCAGTGTATCATTACCCCTGATTCACCCCAGAACAACCATTTTTTCTGCATATTCTTTTACAGCAGCTGCATCACGTAGCTGTGTACATGAGTTGCCTCCTCGAGACAGAGCACTGAAATTGTTGTTAATTAAGCTTTAACAACAGTGAAAGAAGGAGGCTGAAGTGTCTGACAGATAGAGAAGGCAGAGCTGGAAAACTTCAGGAAAGGCACAAGGTGAGATGACCGGTATGTCATGC
The DNA here is from genome assembly GCA_028858755.1 of Ara ararauna. NCBI lineage: Eukaryota > Metazoa > Chordata > Aves > Psittaciformes > Psittacidae > Ara > Ara ararauna. The sequence continues at coordinate 50,087,293 of CM054376.1, read as the reverse complement.
CTAAATTAAAGCCAAAACACCTCCTGACCTGCACAGGGGATGGTCCTGCAAAAGACACCCTAAATTTATTAGTCTATAGGAAATTATTCTTTCCCATGTTAGCTCAGCATTGCTGCCTGCACTTGATGAATGTTGCTGTGTGGCAGGACATCGAAATGCAGGGTAGCATTCAAGTGGCGGCTGTGACCCAGCAAGCTGGAGCTCTTCTGGGCTTCCCACTGGGGCTCCACCTCTCAGGGGGCTTTGCCATGTACCTGCTGGTTTGTTCTGAAGCAGGCTCCAGAATGGTGTGGGCTAAAAGCTCCCTTCCTGTCAAGCAAGAAGAGACAAGTGGGGCTGAGAGTCTCAAAGTGGCTTCCCCACCATATTAAGGGACTGGTGCTCTCACAGGGCCCATGAGGCATTGGTTTTATTGGAACAAGAATTGATGGTAGTAAGAAAGAATATCATTTATGTTCAGCGTCAAAAGCATGCAATAGAAACACAGCATGCCAAGGCAAGAGCCTTGTCCCCAATGCAACATATATCTCCTCTTAATTAAATCTCCTGCAGCCTGCAAGCCCCATACAGTCCCAGCAGTTAGCTGCAGATGATGTATGAGGTGACCCATACCAACTTACCCACTCTGTACAGTTCTGCTTGCTCTGTGCTGGTGGGCTGCTCAAGAGAATAGCAAAGCCAGACACAGAAAGACAGAAGGAATTGGTCCGTCCACTGGTAAATAACTTATTTTTTCAGATCTGCTGCCTCCCTGACACTTTGTGTTTATTAAACATGGGAAAGATTTCCAAGACTCCACATCTTTCTCTCTTGACGTATTGAGCATGAAGAATTTTAACCCATCAGGAGGTTTGGGAATGGCTCCCACTGTGTCTGTACCACTTTTGGATTCACTTTCTTTATTCTGGCCCAGGTCTTCACCATCCAGAGCCTTGGGGAAGATGTGTGTTTTACAACTGATTCCAGGAAAGGAGAGCCAGCTTATGTGCTGTGGGTCAGGATGGGGTGTCTGAGCCATCCAGCCACCTTCACTGGAGCATCCCATCAATCAGAGACTGGATGAACGCTCCAGCCTGTGCTTCAGTTTGCACCATGTTATCTCTGGTCCTTGTGTCCTTGCTGAAACATATCTGGATGAAGTACAGGAGCACTTTCCAGTTTCAGGCAATCTAACTCTACATGCAGTAAAAATAATAACGATAATTAGATTCTTTTTATCATCTCCATTTGTTGCCATTCTTAAGATCAAAGCTCCTGTAAGCACCTGAAAGCTGTGTTAATCTGAAATTCTGTCTGTGCAGATGCATTTGGCAGAGTGGGTTCAATTGCAATAGGCTGAAGATCTTACTCTTGCTGAAGTCTGTGGCTGACTCTTTGCGGATTTTCATTCATCTTCTTTACTCCATTCCTAATGGAAGCCTGCGTCTCACAGGATGTAAACAGCATGCCTGATGTTTCTGCTAAGTTAAGGCAATTAACTGAACCACTCCTTCTGCCCAAGCAATTTAAGGCAGTTCTTTGCTTTTGCAAGCACCGATTATTTCCTTGGTCAAATAAAAAGATCATTGTGGGAGTGAAGAAAAAGAGACTGCCACTCAGAGAAAGATTTGGGGAAAGAAGATGGAAAGAAAAATAAAGGTTTGAAAAGCTCCCATGGTCTTGTTGTTTTGGTGACTCCACTGGAACTTAACCCTTTCCTGCCACTGCAGATTTTTTTCCATTTACAGTAGCATTAAAATTTCATTTGTTCACCCACTTTTTGAGTGGCAGAAGGAAGGCAGTGTAGCGCACCGACAGCTCTCTTCTATATTAGATGCTCAGTTCCAAATTTGATGAGGTTTGTTGCAATGTCATCAATTTTACTGTTTTCGCACTTGCTTTTTTTAAGCAGGTGCTGATAAATAACAAAGCATCATTTCTGAAGATTATGGTAGGACTGTGAAGACTGTAAAGACTAATACCTGCAGAGAATGAATCATCTGCTCAGCTTATGCACCTACCCTAGGATGAGATGAAGCCCATCTGCAAATAACTACACCAGCTCACTCAGTTTGGATGCCTGCATGTCAGGTGATCCATCAGACACAAGGGAAAGGGTTCATAAGCAAATCTAATGTTAGAGGCTTATAGCTGTCACACTTGCATACTAGCCTAGGCAACTTTTCCAGTTTTCTTTTTGGCTTTGAAGACTCCACCAACTGTAAATGTGTTTCATAGGTGGGGGAAAAATGAAGGGAGCTCTCAGCCCAGGTAGACGTCTGCCAGCACTGGGAGACCTCAATGAAAGGACAAGTAGCAAAAATACCACCACCTCTTCATAGAGAAAAGGGATTGCAAGTGAGCTTGAAAGCTGAAGCAGTATTAGAACCAGGTTTGTGACCTTGATAAAGGTGATCCTTTTTCTTAAGAGAAAGCCACATATTTGGTGCACATTCACAAAACTAAAATAATTGCTTGTTTATCTTCAAACCACAGATAAAGACAGCAAAATCAAAGTCTCACTTTAGCCTGTGCCCACCTTGTGTGCCTCCATGAAGGACCTCTCAGCTCCTAACAGGCTCCTGGTGCTGTGTGCTCAGCTCACAATGCCCAGCCTGACTCTTATACTCCTGATTCTCCCCTCTACTGACGGGACAAGATGTGCCAAGACCATTTTCTGCACTATGTGAGCAATAGCTATGTCTAGGACTAATCCTGAACAAGAATCTAAACTAATGCTAAATTGAAGACAGCCACATGAGGGAGGACAACCACATACCAGGCTGGCTTCTCTGGTGACTTGGACTTGGCTTGAGCTGCAGTCCTCATCCATCATCAATTGCTGCATTGAAAAGCCCCAGCACTAAAGCAAGCAGGATGAGAACAATTTCCCCAAGGGGATCAAGGATCTCGATAGCAGAGTTAGTGTCCTGGAGAAATGAGGGCCAGCCTTAGGTCACCTCTAAAGGACAGGAGCCAAGCATGGACACAGGCAGCAAGGTAAGGGCTTTGCAAACCAGGTCCCAACTCACAGTACCCAGTCAGCCAGGCCCAGATGTCAGCCAGGCTCAGCCAAGAATGGATATCATCAGGCAAATTGATGGTGCCAAGACATGTCCTAAGGCACGTCAGGAAGCCAGCCTGCAGATGAAAGCCCCAACCAATAGCATCTGTGATGAGGCTCAGGCATGGCGGTGGCCAAGCAAAACCACAGCACAGCTCTGACAGGAATTGAAGGCCAGGGCTGGGCTTAAATGGAGCTGCTGTTTATGTTGGAGTATGTTTCTATGCATATGGAGTATGTTTATGTACACTCAGGGCCCTGACAAGTCAGGAGACTTGGCTCACAGCCCCTTTCTTGGCCAACTGGACCTTACTATTGAGTTAATAAGCCAGGCAACTTGAAAAACAAGTGCACTGATTTCCCATGTTTATTGATGTATAATATTCAAGTTGGACCTTCTTTGTAGGTCCCTGTGTATCCCTAGTCAGTTGAATGGCTGCAAAGCCAGTTGAGTCATTCCAGGGTAAACTGGTCCTTCTGCAGGTTCAGCGGAAGGACAAGAGAAACTGTTATTGATGTTTTGCTTACCCAGTAATTGCGCAGAATACAGGACACTGAAAAGGTGCTAATGAGCAGTACTGGAAGAGTTGGTGGATATGCCTGTTCCTTTGGAGAGGAGAGTACGCTTCCTGAGAGGAAGAGCACACAGAGCCTGTGCTAGCTGTTAGAGGCTAAAAAGACTGGTGCCCAATGAGGAAACTTGCCAAAACGAAAAGCATTGCTCTTTTCCCTTCATACAGTTTTCAGTAGGAAATACAATAGCATCATAAAGAGGTTTAGGTTGGAAGGAACCTCTGGAGAGTTGTCTCTAAACCCTGCAGGGTCACCCTAATTGCTAGATCAGGTTGATCAGAATTCAATTCAAAGTAGAGAAGTCCATCTCTTCCATCCTCTGGACTTATGCATCCTCTGGCTCTGCAAGTCAGAGCTCAGAAAGGAGCTGGGTCTGAGATGTCAACAGGAACAGGCCTGATTTTGGCATGCTTTTGGTTTATTTATTCTGCAAAAGAGCCAATTCAATTGCTAGACATAATGCAGCTTAACACCCAAGTCTGGCTCAGTCTTATTTGTGACTGATGCTGTTCCCAGGAAAACCTCTTCCCTTCCTTTTCTTTTCCTGATCTGCATCACACAGAATGAGGGATGCAGCCTCCTCTTGCATGCCTGCCATATATGCTAGGAGGGTTCTATGGCCAGCTCTGGACTTCAGGCAGCATGCAAGGTCTTTGGATCATACCTACCTTGCTGCTCCTGCCTGTGAGCTCCTGCCTGTTTGTGTTGTGGTCTGTGCATTCATTCCTTCACTGGCCTCCTGGCATCTGAGTCACTGCGCCCTCTCTTAGGTGCAGGGTAATAGCAAAACCAGTGGTGAATAACCAGAGTTAATAATAATGCTTGCCTAAGGTAATTTGCTCCCAAATAACTGTTGAATGAAAACACCCTGTCTGCTAGGGACAAGCAGTGGCTGTGCAGCGCTGTGAGATATAACAACATCTGACAACAGCCAGCCCCCCTGGCAAGCTGTGGGTTTCACCCAGCCACTGCTGAGTCCCTTTTTTCTCCGGAAGTGCTGAAAGTCAGCGAAGTAATGCTCTTCCAGTGAATGAATTCCCCCAGCAGCATGCAGACCAGAGTGGATCCATTCCCTGGGTGCTCTCCCAGGAAGTCATAAGCAGCTTGCAGGCAAAGGTCGATCCCATTAGCATGGTTTTGTAACACTGTTGGAAAAAGTAAGCTGGTGCCTTAGAATGGGAGCTGACCTTGGATGAACAAGAAGGAAAAGCCAGGTCTGGAGCTTGTTACTTTGTGGGCTGACACGTGCTTCTGTTGGGGTTCTAGTTATGGGGAAAGCAATTTAGGGGAAGAAGGTAGGGTTGGAGAAATGTCTGGGAGGTGGAACAATAGTTTTGTCAATGTTTTGACTGCCCCTAAAGAGGAGCATTTCTGTGACTCCTTGTATCCTCCTCAGTATGACCAAAACACATCTGGAAAAGGCCCTGATGAAGGCCTCACTTAATGGCGTGGTGATCTCTGTGCAAATGTTTCGGCTGGAAACAGGTAGAGATCAGTTGCACACATGAACAGCCTCCAATCCTTTGCTTGCAGATAGCTCTCATTTTGGTGCCATTCCTTTAGGGCTAGTGAGTCATTTCCATGAATGGAAAGTAGATTCTTTCCACCAGTAGATCCTGGGTAGATGACAAGTGCCCAGACAAAATCCAAAACTCAGGTAGGCTATCCAGCTACCTGAGTTTTACATTAATTCATGCTTCTCCTCAGTTGGATTTTCCTCCTCTCTGCAGTTTTAGTTTTCAGAGTACCAGTGCTGGGCACTGCAGGTGGTTGTGGAGATGGGGAAGGCTATGATGTCTTTTGCTGTGGGCCCATTTGCCTTTTTCTGTGTCTTGGGTGGATCAGGAGGAGCTCTGTCCCACAGAGCTACATGATGTGCAAAGTGATCTGAAGAAAGAAACACACTGTGGTTGATACTCATACAGATTTAGAGATGGCTCCTGGTGTCACTAGATACTTTCTCATCCAGATCTGGACTTCCTCTGCTCTTCCTAGCAGGATCTTCTCTGTGATGGCCTCTATTAGATGAGTCAAAGCGTACCACCCACTTTGATGCAGTAATGCAAGTATAAGCTGCTTCCTGCTTAATGTGAGTCCATTTGCTTCCATTTATGATGAATTAATATTTTCTTCTGTGTGGTGAATGGTAGCACTAAGCATACAGCAGGTAGCTGCTAATTTTGTCAGCAAAGCTGGTTTGGGAAGGAGATAAAAGTGGAAATAATGAATCACTGAAAGGAAGAGCTGGCTCAGGCACTGCCATGTTATCATCATGACGGCACAGCAGTGTCTGTGCTCACTCACAGTGTTCAAGGCCAGGTTGCACAGGGATTTGAGCAACCTGGTCTAGCGGAAGGTGTCCCTGCCCATGGAAGGGGAGTTGGAACTGGATGATCTCGAAGGTCTTTTCCAACCCAAACCATTCCATGATTCTACAAAACTGTGTTTCCTTTAAGCTTCTCAGCAAGCTTTGGGCTCAAACGAGCTGGCAAAGAGGTATCTCCAACCACTGGGAACCCTAAGAGCATTCCTGACAGCCAAGCCCTGCTTGATTCAGTAGACAGAAGACAATGCAATGGCTGGAACCAGATGTGAAGCAGGTTAAGAACAGACAGGATGTACCTACCCTTATTACCTGGGAAAGGTATTAAATCCTGGGGCAGCTCATCCAGTAGTTTCTCTGAATCCTATGCACTGAGAGCAGGTGTCACTTTCTACATGGTTCTACCAGATGAGATTTGTCTGAAGGGGCACGCTGTTCTGAGTGAGGGGAGAACAGGGTTTCGGCAGCTGACAGAAAGTGGAAGAAAATTAAACACTATTTGGTAGTTCTTGATCACCAAAGGTCTCTGTAATATGAAGGCGAATAAATTGTAGTAGAGCCCTTACCATGTGACCATAACATTTCGTAGTGCTGCTGCTATTGGGTCCTCCTGGCTCCCAAAATTGCTGCATTAGACACTCCAGTTTTGATAATGGTGCCCACATGTTGCCATGGCTTTGGCTGTGTAAAATTGTCTTTCACAGAAAGAAAAGGTTTTGTTCCAGGACAAACAAACCCTTCAGCTCAGTCAGAACTGCTTAGAGATAACCACACAATGCAGAGACCATGTGATAGCAACTCAGGTCCAAGTCCAACACCTCCAACCTCATCTGCAAAACACCTTGACTTGCTGCAGAAGTGCAAAGTGTTGTTTGTTTTAGGGTAAACAGCAGAGAAATCCCCCTTTTTATTTTTCTTCCTCCATATCTACAAGTAAGGAAATCAAGGAGGATAAAAAGAGCATCCTAAGGGGGAGAGTTACCATATGCTGCTCTCTGCATTAGGAAAACAGTATTGAGTCACACAAATAATTTTAGATGCTTCTAAATACACTGTGCTCTCAGCAGGCGGCCTTTCCAGCTGTAATCTTGCCTGCTGCCCCTAATTCTGAGCACACAGTATACTCTGCTTCCTTCCTTGTTGCAAATGAGTCATAATTCCTCTCGGTCACTCACCTGAGCCGAAAGGAGTTCGCCAGCTTGGTGCTTGAAACCTGATACACGGTTAGAGGATGTATTCTCTCTCCCTGGAAAAAAGCCCCTCACAATCCCAAACAAAAAATGTAAGGTACAATTGTGATTCTCTACTGAAATGTGATAGCTGGGGAACAGTTTTGGCTCTGTTGGTGTGGATGAATTTAGGATTCTCAGGAGAATAGTTCATGTTTGTTTGCTGCTGTCTGTATGATAGGAGTGCTGGGAGGGTAAGAGATGTGTCCTTCGCAGGGCTTCTCTGTAATATGTAACAGAGTGGAAACCACCCCATTTGCAGGAGCTGCTCTACTAACAATGCATTTCTCTCCCAGACTGCCTGCTAGAAAGGACACGACTGCAGAAAAATCCTTCAAGTTCTTGGCCAAGTACAGCACCCACACTTCAACAAAAGCTATAACACATATCATGGCTAGACCACAACATACATCTTGAGTATATGAAGCACAGAAGAGCCACAGGATATCAAACACTGATTTAGAGCCCTCTGGATCATAAGAGAAAGCTGTCTCCTGCAATGCCACTGGTATGACTTCTTTGATGCATTAAATCAGCACATTTAGGCAATGGAAGCTCAACAGCCCTTCCGTAAATGAAGTAACAGCATCCAAGGGATGATTTTCACATCCAGCCACCTCAATGTATTTAGGAGTCTGTTGTGACTTCTTGCTTCAAAGCACTGAAACATCAAGCAGACCCCAACCCATGTCCTGGTATGGGAAATAAATTACCTGGGAGAGAAGGGATGATAGAGGAGGACCATGGTGTATAAGGCTCCATGCTCTGGCAGTTCCTGTCTATGGTGAGCCCCTCACTGCTCTGAGAAAGACTGGTGACAGAAGAAGAAAGAATAAAAAGAGATAGGACATAGAAGAAGAGACATCTCTCTTTGCTGTCACCCAAAGAAACTGTGGAAGCTGAGCAGGCAGCTCAGAAGTACTTAGGTCAAGCTTCAGCTTTCTCAAGTATGTGATGGAGGAAATCTCAGCTGTCTTTTTGTTGTTGTTGTTAAATAATATTTTAAAGTAAACTTGAAAAATTCTGCCAATCCTAACACGGAAAAGATGGAGATGCCAAATTGAGTCTTAGATGAAGTGATATATGTTTGTCTGATTCATAGAATCATGGAATAGTTAGGGTTGGAAAGGACCTGAAGATCATCTAGTTCCAACCCCCCTGCCACAGGCAGGGACACCTCTCGCTAAACCATGCCACCCAAGGCTATGTCCAATCCAGCCTTGAACACCGCCAGCGATGGAGCATTCACAACTTCCCTGGGTAACCCATTCCAGTGCCTCACCACCCTTACAGTAAAGAATTTCTTCTTCATATCCAATCTAAACTTCCCCTGTTTAAGTTTGAACCCATTACCCCTTGTCCTCTCACTACAGTTCCTAATGAAGAGTCCCTCCCCAGCATCCCTATAGGCCCCCTTCAGATACTGGAAGGCTGCTCTGAGGTCTCCACGCAGCCTTCTCTTCTCCAGGCTGAACAGCCCCAACTTTCTCAGCCTATCTTCATCCGGGAGGTGCTCCAGTCCCCTGACCCTCCTCGTGGCCCTCCTGTGGACTTGTTCCAACATTTCTATGTCCTTTTGATGTTGAGGACACCAGAACTGCACACAATACTCCAAGTGAGGTCTCACAAGAGCAGAGTGGAGGGGCAGGATCACCTCCCTCAACCTGCTGGTCACACTCCTTTTGATGCAGCCCGGGATACGGTTGGCTTTCTGGGCTGCGAGCACACACTGCCGGCTCATGTTCATTTTCTCATCGACCAACACCCCCATGTCCTTATCAGATTAGAAGAATTTAACTACTCTATTTTGTCTGTAGAAGTTGGCTAAGTGAAAACACTCCCACATTTTGCTTTCATTTGCTGTCCTTCTCTCCTTCTCTGTGCATTACTTTCAATATAATCTTGTCCACCTCTTCCAATTATTTAACCTAGATGAACCCTTCGTTTTATTCGTATTTGTCCATTTCTGTGCTCAGTATACACAAATCCTTTTTATTCGCTCAAAGAAAACCAATAACAAGTTAGTTAGGAAAAAAACCCCTTATCTAAAAAGCCATGGTAGGTTTTATTAACTTCATTTCTCAAGGGCAAAAGAAAGGGGAGTGCCAGAAGTAAAGATCTGAAGTGAAAATCGAGGAATAAAATAGAGAACACACAAAAAATAGAGTGCAAATGAGAAAAGAGTAATGCTAAGGTGCTAAGGGTAAAAGTAATCTCGGGTAATAGTAGGCACACTCCAGAAGAGTAATAGGATCATGACTCAGGGGTTGTTTTGTCATCAAATGCAAACCAATGAAATGGCAAGAGTGCAGATGAACATTAAGCCATGGTCATGCACAGAAAGAGCAAGATGTCACCAAAGGAGATGAAAGTGCCTCCAAGGGAAATAAAGGGCAATTTATTATCAAAAGATGTTGAACTTACTTGAAAAACCACCACTATTAAATGAAATGTTGTCCAAGTGTTCTCAGGGGAAGGAGAAGAACAGATGTCCAAATGTTCTCAGGGGAAGGAGGAATACAGATGGCAAACAGACTGAATAGCTCCTCCAGGAAGGCTGAGAATTGCTGATGGAAATTACGATGTTGAAAGAGCAGGTGATGAAAAAGTAGTGCATCTGAAGACAGCCTGAGTCTCATGAGCAGATGGGACACTGGGTGCCTGTTGGCTGAGACTGAAGATACAATTTGGCAACTCTTTCCCAAATCAAGTGGGTCAGATGTTGCCCACATTGCGCAGAGTAAACAGAGAATGTCCCTGTGGTGTCTACAAGTTCTGTGATCCTTTGAGGAGAGCAGTGGTGGCCATGAAATCCAAATGCAGTGAGGTGGTCATGCAGCCATCCTTGGTCACTGGGAGCTGGCCTGCTTCTTGAATTCCTTCTCACTAAACTGTTACTTTGGAAAAAGTGAGAACAAATGACTGGAAAAATACTTTATAACCAATACCCCCAAGGAGAGTTTTTGCTAAAATATGAAACACAAACCCCTCTAAAAGTTGGTGGCAAGAGCTGAATCTTTTGGTCACCTGAAGTGCATGGCAAGAGTATGGAAGGCATCAGTATGAGCTGGATACTTCATATAAGCAGTGGTTTATATGGAGATTCATTCAATGCCAATCCCACTCCTTTTACCATCTTGATGACTCAGTTTTCCTGTTGCCTTAGGAGCTCTGACATCAGGATAAAGTGCTCTTTAGGGAGCAGCATCAGGGACACTTTCAGTATCTGCCACCTCACAGGGTTCACTGTGAATGCAGAGCTTCCTGTGAGCACAGGTCCTCCTTCATCCATGTAGCCTTCTGTAGGCAGGATGTGATCAGTTACTGTCCCTGTGACTTGGCCTCTGTGTAAAACCTGCTGTAATCTGCTTATGAACATCTTTATGTGCTGCAAACCCCTTCCTTGGTGACCTCTGCTTGAGATCTCCTTATCCATCCTGTCTGCCTGTGGGGGAAGTAATCTTCCCACTAAGCTGTGTCAGCACACAGGGGAAGGAAGGCATTAGTGGATAAGTTGAAAAGACACCAGCTAGTCCAATGGGTGCTCAGCTTCCTGATAGATGTATGTTCAGAAGAGATGGTGAAGGATGTATTTTAATTCCAACACAACAAAATGGGCATTTCTGGAAGTCATAGAACCATCGAATCATAAATAGTTATGGTTGGAAAGGACCTTAAGATCATCTAGTTCTAACCCCCTGCCATGGGCACGGATATCACACACTAGACCATGCCACCCAAGTCTGTCCAACCCGGCCTTCAACACTGCCAGGGATGGAGCATTTACCACTTCTTTGGCCAGCCTGTTCTAGTGCCCCACCATCCTCAGATTAAAGAACTTCTTCCTTATATCCAATCTAAACTTCCCCTGTTTAAGTTTGAACCCGTTACCGCTTGTCCTAGCACTACAGTTCCTCATGAAGAGTCACTCCCCAGCATCTCTATAGACCCCCTTCAGATACTGGAAGGCTGCTCTGAGGTCTCCACGCAGCCTTCTCTTCTCCAGGCTGAACAGCCCCAACTTTCTCAGCCTGTATTCATACGGGAGGTGGTCCAGTCCTCTGATCCTCCTCGTGGCCCTCCTGTGGACTTGTTCCAACATTTCTATGTCTTTTTTATGTTGAGGACACCAGAACTGTGCACAGTACTCCAAGTGAGGTCTCACTTTGCTTAAAAAGAAATTCCAATAACTGAACCCCAGCCTGAGTTGTTGCCTAAAAGTTTCTGTGCACTGGGGTTCTATCTGAGTCTGGGTTTCACCAAACCCAACCCAGCATTACTTCTAGTGGAAATAACTTGGGAGAGACATGAGACTCTGCTGGGAAGCAGAAGACAACTACTCAGGGCCATGTCCCATGTCAGGCGTGCAAGGGATTTGAATCAGAGCATCAAATAACAATGGGAAAATGCTTTAGAGACCAGCTGAAGGCCACATAGGTGGAGAAGACCTCCTTCTTTCACAGTAAGGTGCTGGTTGGAGAAAAACTGCTACACCTCCATGGAGAGACAGGACTGCTTTTGGAGCACAGGAAATCATTCCTGTCTGTATTTTGTACATTGTGGTTGTTCTCCAGAGGATGGTGCAGCACAACCCTATGCTGATTTCTTTTGTTTACATGCTAAAAGTTCTTTTGGCTAGATGTGGGCTGTTGTTCTGACTTTCTAGCGAGCTGACAAGATAATGGCTGGGCAATCACTCTGCAAGAGCAAACTGTATGGGAACTGATTGTATTACAGTTGTATTATAGGCTGCACTGGTTGCAATGCCTCTTGTTATAATTGTCCAATGCTTCTCCTAAGAACCTATATTGCTTGCGTCTAACTTAACTTAGAATGTCGGAAGTGAAATTCTCACTGTCACCCTCTGCATTGGGCTGATATTTTTCAGTCAAAAGAAGTTCAGTGGCTTCTGAAAGCTGAGGAAAAATCTGTCCCTTGCTCCAGATAAAAAACAAATTCAAAACTTCCAAGGTTTGTGCCGCAATTTGCAGTCTCTCTGGGAGCTGGTGAAAAAAACATCCAAGACTTGGTGGGTGTATAAACTGCTGGGAGACCTCAACACTCAAGTGCCCAGATTGATCTTTCTTCTCTTGGCTGCCATATAGGTTTGGTGGGCAAGCCTTCCTCTGTCAACGAACACCACCATGAGCTGGGGCAGATGCACATTATGTGGTGGTTGAAAGTATAATCTTGTGGGTAGCTGAAAGTTTCAGGAAAGAGACTAGAGTGTTGTAACAACAGCCAATGGCTTGATTTGTCCTTGGCTTTGCTCTTGCAAACAGCTGAGTCAAGTGCCATGCAGATTTCAATGTAGGTGGGTAGCTGGCAGGAAAAATGGCAACCCAAAGTCTGGGAAAGCTGTAAGCAGCAGAAGACAAAGAAATTGTTCAGGTAGCTCCCTGTGCTTTATGACTTCTTCCTTCTCGTTGAGATACGGGCATTAGATTGAATCAAGTTAGAATTACTTTCTTTTTAGCTATCTGCATGCTAACAGCTTCCCAAACCTCCCCAAATTCAGCAGAAAATGCAAAAAGCTAGTTCACAGAACAGGACTAAGTACCACTTCACCCCGTGCTTCGATTTACAGAAAAAATGGAAAGCATTTTTAGATTCTATTTCCTGAGAAGTTCTTCTCAGTGTGATTGATTGTTCTGTCTTTGAGTGGGTTTGTGCATTATTGGGGCAGTAGCACCCACTAACAGATGGAAACATACGAATTGTCTCCACTTGTAATGGGAAAGAAAATATCCATGCTTATATTTTTTTCAGGCATATTTTTTGTGGGTTTTGATGTGAAATTAAAGAATGCTGTGATAAAAAGCATTATGCTCATTGCTGGCCTGTAGTCACCATAGATGTGAAGGAGAGCTGCACACTTTGCTGAAGGGATATCCTCATTGGTGGCTTCTGGGGCGGAAAGCAAGAAGCAGTGGATGTCATGTTGGCAACCAAAATACATAACTGGCTTTCCTCTAGCTCTGTCCTACCATTTAATGTATATAAATGGGACATGGTCATAATCAAGACCTGTGCTTGAGTTTGTTTCAGTAACCAAAGCAGTTACTGAAAAGCAGCCTGATTATCAAGAGCCATCAACAGCAAATATTGCATGAAAACAAAATTCTGTGGCAACACTTCAGTGTTGTTAATACATTTATGACTGGTGTGGGAGATTATGTCAAGTTAACCTAATTTTCTCATATAGTTAAGTCAGGTAGCCTTGAAATCAGGGCAGGTCACAAGTACGATATGCCTTGACAGAAGATGTTTCAAGATTGCCCCAGGTGACAGTCTCAAGATCAAGTCAGGAATTACAGCACAAGTTAGACTTTTGTTAAAAATAGAGAATAGCAGAGAGCAGAACAGATCAAAACAGAATACTTCAGTTTGAAGGGACCACCAATGATCATCTAGCCAAAATGCCTGGCCGATTCAGGGTTGACCATAAGAGGCATTGTTCAAATGCCTCTTAAACTGGAGTTAGTGGCTGGTCACAAATGGTACTCCCCAGGGCTCAGTACTGAGGCCAGTTCTGTTTAACATCTTTATTGACCATCTGGATGAGGTGATCTAGTGCACTCTCGATAAGTTTGCAGACAACACCAAGTTGGGTTGGTGTGATCTGCTGGAGGGAAGAAAGGTTTTACCGAGGGCTCGGACAGGCTGGACCAATGAACTGAGGACAATTGTATAAAATTCAACAAGGCAAAGTTCCGTGTCCTGCATTTGGGCCACAATAACCCCATGCAACACTACAGGCTTGGGGAAGAGTGACTGGGAAGCTGCTTGGCAGAAAAGAACCTGAGGGTGTTGATCAACAGCCAACTGAACATGAGCCAGCAGTGTGCCCAGGTGGCCAAGAAGGCCAACAGCATCCTGGCCTGTATCAGAAACAGTGTGGCCAGCAGGACTAGGGAAGTGATTGTCCCCCTGTGTTCAGCACTGGTGAGGCCGTACCTTGAATACCGTGTTCAGTTCTGGGCCCCTCACTACAAAAAAGACATTGCGGTGCTGGAGTCTGTCCAAAGAGCAACAAAGATGATGAAGGGTCTAGCACACAAGTCTCGTGAGGAACAGCTGGGGGAACTACGTTTGTTTAGCCTGGAGACGTGTAGATGTGGCACTTACTTAGGAACACAGTTTAGTGGTAGCGTTCCAACCTAAAAAATTCTACAGTTGACAGGCTTGCCACATTAACCACCTCTTGAGGAAGCTTGTTCCAGTGTTTGACCACCCTCTTGGTAAAGAAACACTTCCTAACATCAAGTTTAAAAATCCCCTGATGCAGCTTTGAGCCACTGCCATGCATCCTGTCACTGGATACCAAGGAGAAGAGATCAGCACCTCTCTCTCCACTTCCCCTCCTCAGGAAGCTGCAGGGAGCAATGGGGTCACCCCTCAGCCTCCTTTTCTCCAAACTAGGCAAACCCAAAGTCCTCAGCTGCTCATCATTGGACATGCCTTCCATAATCACCCTTACTAAAGAAAGAGGAAAAAGAGTAGTTTCCTGCAGTTTGCTGTTAACTGTCAAACTGGAAGGGCTTTACAGGATATAAGGGATAAATCACAGTCTAGTTGACATTTCAAATTTCTGTTAATAAGTTGGACAACGGACCGAGGGACTTGCTATTTAATTTGTGGGGCCAGATCACAAGAACTTTGACAGCAAGGATTAAAAGCTCAGCATGATCTGTTGCACTGGACAGAAGCTCTGAAATCAATGAGGTAAAATTTGATAAAAGACAAGTGTAGCACTCTGCACTTCAGGAGAAGTGAAATTCCCAACGCCACACTAGCTGGATGGAATTAAAGGCCTTGTGACCATGTGAGCTATGTTTTTTTTATGAATGGAAAATAACTGCCTGAGCAGTTCTTCAGGAAATCATCTGGGGGTTGTAGAGGAACACAGACCAAATGTGAGCTGTCAGTGTGCTCAGGGATGCACTAAAAGCATTGTTGCCTGTCTTCTAATTAGTGTTCCTGAAGAAGCAAAAGACAAAGAACCTGTGATTCAGGAGGAAAAATGTAATATGCTGTCTGGAAAATTCGTCCTCTCATCTCCATTAAATACGAAATTTCCCTCCTCCCAAGATCAGATGATGATGGAACTTCTTTGGCTAATGGAGGTTGGACTAAGTAAACTAAGGATGTCATCACATCTCCCCAGTCCTGTGAAATAAAATCACAAGAACTCTTATGAAGTAAATAATTTGCACTGATAATTAATTAGTCACAGGAACAGCGTACCGATACAGTTAGAAGGATACTGTCCAGTGGACAAGTCAAGATCAAAGAGTTCTTATGTTCAGCACCAACTAAGATTCTGGTGTTCCCGCAGGGATTTCTATGCTATGCAAACCTTCATGCAAACTGAACAGAAATGCATTTCTGTTAAAATTTATGAGCCTTTTTCAGCTCCCACCCATTCAAAATTACTGAATTGCTCCCCTTTTGTCTGATGTGAAGCATGAAAAGACATTGGCAGCATCTGCTAGAACTTCTTCCCTGGCAAAGCAAGCAAAGGACAGCAACAAATGCTCAGAAGACTGTTTGGGGTCTTTGCACCAGTTAATCTGTGTTGAAAACTTTTCAGCTTTGGCCAAGCGGAGACGTGTCTGCTGTGAGCACAGCTCCGAGTTCAGCCCTTACTGTGTTCTGGTGGGATGGCAAAACCTATCCAGAGCACCTCCCCACATCCTCGCCTTTCAGTGAGGTAAAGGCCTTCACTTGGATCTACCTCATTGCCACCAGAGGGCTCTGGGGGAGCAGCCCAGCGGCCCTCAACAGGGAAGCGTGCTCTCCAGTTAGGACCTTTAGACTGAGCTAAGCAGTTGCAGAAGTCTGTAGAAAGGCAGCAGTGACTAGGTTGGCGAGGAGCAGTACATTGGCAAGGGTCTGGAATAATCCACCAGTTTTAAATCTGCCGTGTCCACATAGCTGTTGTTTATCAGGACAGCAGAAGAATCAGAGCGGTTTGAGTCAGGAAAGCTAGAAGAAACCATCCAGAGTAAAAACCCTGCCTTCTTAGGCCTGATGCTATTTGCTCTGCAGCAGGTTGGCTGCAGATCTCCACTTCCACACCTGAGCCATGGCTTGGAATTTTTATATTCACAGCCTGGACAGCAAGGCCGCTGTTGAGCTTTGGCTATTCTGTTTCCTTTTCTCCTAGAGACTGATTTCACAGAGCAGCCAATGCATAGACCAATATCTGCCCAAACTGGACTTCCTCATCATGGCAGGACAATACGCGCTATCGTGACTTATGCACCCATGAAAAAGAAGCTTATGCTGAGGTGACAGTAGGATGGGCTAAGAAAGAGGGAAAATGTACACCAGAAGCCAAGTTAGCAGTATGTGTTTGGGAGAGAAAAAGATATCTTTTATTTCCCAATCTTCCCACTCCAAAATCAGCAGAAGGTTTTATTAGATAAGTGGTTTAAAGCACACATATGCCCCTTTTCTTCCTGTTTCTTGAACACATCAGATGTAATGAGGTAGTAAATTAGGCATTTAGGTGGAGTATTGAAATCAAAGACAACATGGCCATTTTCTCCTTTTTCCCCATTGTAATTTAGTTTAATTCACTTATTCTATAGTAATTTAAGTAAATGGCTTGGAAATTATGAGCTCTTTGCTGCATACCATGTTGTGATGACGAATTCATTCAGCTTTTTCTTAAATGTCACAGATGGTTACAAACGCAAACCCAGAATGAGGTGGACTCACTCACTAGAGAGGTAGGCTGGAGGAGGGAGGAGGAATTCCCCTCATAGCAGAAGTTCCTCTTCACTCAGCAGACTTAAATTACTCTCAAACCCTTTAAACAGATGTATCTGGGAGAAATACCAGCCAAATAGGACATGACCAAAGATGACTGTGGATGCAGAGTTGTATAAGAAAACCTCTCCTGTCATGTACCAAACTAGTATCACGAATAAAGCCATGGCATGGAAGCAGGGCGAAGAAGGAGGGAGTCTTGCACACAAGACATGCTATTGTCTAGATCTGGATCTTAAGACATCAGAAGGTGTTTGGGGAACAGAGAAATAGACAATGTCTCAGGAGTGGCACCTCAAGAAGATCAGCAACAGAATGAGGCCTCTTTCAAATTGCCATGGAAGTTGATGGGAAGGTTTCCATTGAGTAATTGCCTATTGAATAAAACCTGCAAGGTGGAAGGAAGTCAGACTCATTGCTTGGAAAACTAACCCCCAAATCACCATCTGTCCTGGAGCTGGAACCTTTCCCTTCAGTGGGATGGCCTCTAGGACGCTCTGTTAAGGGGCAGGTTGGTGAGAAGAAGGGAAGGGTTTAACTCTGCAGCATTGCAGCATCCTGTGTCATTCTGGGAGCTGCATTAAATTGCTCCCTTCTCTCTTCTGAGGTTTTCCTGTGGGTAATTAATTACAGAGAGAATTCAAAGGCCTTTGTGGGTAGTTTGCAACTTGGTGCTATGAGTCAAGAGGAGTGCACCTCAACAAGGCCTGGAATGTGGGCTGGGCTCCATGAAGCATTCCCAAATTTGGTAGTTTATCTGGATTTGTCTGGGACATATTGTATCCTCTCTGTATGGCCAGTCCACCTTGCTTTCTAGGCAGCACATGTCATAGAGCATGCAGCAAGCAAAAAGAGTGTTGGCAACCATCATAGAGTCCCAGTGACTTTGACTTAAAATCATAGAATCATAGAATAGTTAGGGTTGGAAAGGTTGTTTTCATATTCACCAAATCAATGCAATATAGCAATGTCTTTCCTCTGGCTTGCCCTAGATGTGATGAAGAACAGCAATGCAGAAAGAAAATAATTATGCAATTCTTCTACTTTATATATAATAACAATTGTGACAAGATTATGAAAATCCAGACTTGACATAAATGTTCTCCTTCCTTCCTATAAGCAAGAGACTGAAGGAATACCTACCCATAAACATCCCTTTGATCTCCAGACTTCACTGGTAAGCCCAAACCTATACAACACACTAGCCCAGGAAAAGCTATGCCTTTTTAAACAACTGGGGAATTTTGAGCATGACATGGGTTCATCTCCTTACCATCTGTTCAGAGTCCACTTCTCCAGGAAGTATTTCCTCCTGCTTCTGTATAATCTTGTGGCTCTGGCTCATGGCATTACTGCTGTGGAAATTTGAAACACTCAGAGTTCAGCTTGCAGAGGTTTGATCATAACTTGCCAAGTATCCCCTGGGGAGAGGCTCTCCTATTTGAAGAACCTCAGGTCTGTGGGCAAGCTCAGGTTGTCTCAGCAGGAACTGGTCTTATTTGTGGTTTATTACTATGCAGTGAGCTGGAAGAAATAATGGGTGACTTCAGTGATCAGTCATGCAGCCTAAATAACAAATGCACTGACATCCAGATGAAGTTGAGGGTCCACTGGCTGATACACACACCAAGCAGATATTTGGCTGGATTAAAAGTAGGTTTGTAGGCAATTCATGAGCTGTAAATTGGTGAAATTATGCCAGAAAGAGTTCAACAAGACCCAGTACTCATCTCCCCGATCACTTGAACGGTGCAGTCTATGTTACATGTGTTCGCCTTCTGCCCTGCTTATACCACTGCATAAATCCAGCTAAGTGAAACAGTCTTAAAAAAAGAAGGGAAAAGATTCATAAGAAATGCAAGTGAGATAGCACATGTGTGAAGGAAAGAAGGATGTTCAAGGATCAGTGTTAGGGCCTCAGGAGTAACTGTCTTTTGGAGGCTTCTGTATTTTGGTGCTGTATATTGCAATCTGTGTATAGAATCATAGCATAGTTAGGGTTGGAAAGGACCTTAAGATCATCTAGTTCCAGCCCCCCTGCCAGGGGCAGGGACACCTCCCACTAAACCATGCCACCCAAGGCTATGTCCAATCCAGCCTTGAACACCGCCAGCGATGGAGCATTCACAACTTCCCTGGGCAACCCATTCCAGTGCCTCACCACCCTCACAGTAAAGAATTTCTTCCTCATATCCAATCTAAACTTCCCCTGTTTAAGTTTGAACCCGTTACCCCTTGTCCTTTCACTACAGTTCCTCATGAAGAGTCCCTCCCCAGCATCCCTATAGGCCCCCTTCAGATACTGGAAGGCTGTTCTGAGGTCTCCACGCAGCCTTCTCTTCTCCAGGCTGAACAGCCCCAACTTCATATGGGAGCCTATCTTCACATGGGAGGTGCTCCAGTCCCCTGATCATCCTCGTGGCCCTCCTTTGGACTTGTTCCAACAGTTTGCAATGTGTGAGATTTTTGGATGTGTTCCCATGTCACAATTGTTGGTCTTGGTCTTCAAATCACAAACAAGAAAAAGAGGTGAAAATGGGAGCACTTCAGTAATCACAGGCTTAACACAAGAAAGAAATTGGACTTGTTTGTACCAGCTGTCTAGGCTGTCAGAGTCACATGGATTCAGCCAAACCCTGACCAGTGTCTGGGCAGACTTGACAGTCACAACTGATTTGAGCTAGTGGTGGCTGTACTGCTAGCACATGGCAGGGCTCAAGTAAAACCCCAGTTCTCTGTATTCTCTGGGCTGCCCTTTCACCATGACTGAGCCTTTTCACAAGAAGGCAGAACTTTTCCATCTTTTCCAGACTTGACTCATGGTGGGATCCTGGAGAATGCAAGACAGATCCCCAGGACTTCTCGCTTGAGAGTGCAAGTGTGGCAGTCACTGGGGAAAAAGGAGCACAAGGCTTGGGCTAAAACAGCAGGAAAAGCTGGTGACACTGGTGTGCATGGAGTGGTAGCTGGTGTTTGAAGGTACAAGTATAGAAGGTCATATATGAGCCTTGAACCTACAACCTAATTTCCTTTCAAAGATGATTTCAAAAGCCTTTGAATTGAATGGCATTGTCAAACGGACATTTCAGCAAAGCGGCCTCATATTTTCAGATGTTTTTCCTAAGCTGCCAGGAAGATGGGATGGGAACTTGAATGTGTAAACAACCCATATGTTAAGGGAAGGTTGTGGATATGTGTTGGGCTTACTTTCCTGGGGCATAATTATTACAGATACTTAAGTAGCAGAGTGGTTGCACAATACCTTAATTACTGTGTTTAGATGAAGCCTGTTCATTGTAGGAGTCATACTCTGTGGCTCTACTTTCCCTTCAAGGTGTAATTTGAACAGTCATTGATGAGATGCATGGGTGGCCAGCATACACTAAAGTTTTCTGTATGGTTCATACAGTTTATAAACGGGTATTCTTCACCCTACATTTCAAGGCACACCACTTTGTGAGCTCGTGGCCTGTTGTGTAAAGGGTGCCAAACCTTTGAAGTTCAAAGAAGGCAGATGAAGATACATGTGCAATGGGGACATGGTGATTACTCTTACAGGCACCTTTAGGCTGTTTCCTCTTTACATCTGAAACATATGTGCATCTGCATATACTTGTACTACTGAATCTGACTAGTATACAAATTGTTACGGAAGCAGAAGGATATTTGCAGATGAATCTGAGCAAGATTCTGCTACAGTGCAACCACACATATGTCTGATTTCATATAAAGCCCATGATGCAGATCCAGCAGAGGTGGTACTTGGCTTCTCGGGTCTGCAAAGTTTGCTACTTGGTGCCAACATAACTAGTGGTGAAAGGAGGGCATTGTAGGAAGTGGGGTCTATAAACTTCTTCCCTCGGTTCAGGAACTTGTCTCATCTGAATGGCAAATCTGTTGGTGGGGGTGGAGTTTACAGTCCTTGTCCTTTCTCATCACAGTCTTCAGTAAAATTATACGTATCAACCAAGGAACCTCATCCCCTTTTCTATCTCCCAACTCAGCACTGGGGGTGCAGAAACATCTGAGGATGCTGGAAGAGGTTATCTGGAAATGGAAGATGATCAGGTGGTTTCTCACTCTGCAACCTTGGAGAGCAACTGGCCAGAGCCATGTCATAAGAGATAAGGAATTTGGGCAGGCAGATCAGTAGGCAAAAAATGAGCAGCAAATGAGCTATGGCCAGCACTTCCTAATAGAGGTATCCATGGCTGGAGTACCTGTATTGGACCTCAAGGACTCCAGCTTCTCTCAGTCATGTCAATGCTGTCAGCACAAGTAGATTCAGTCAGCCATCTCTTAGGTTCATTCTGAGGAGCTTAGCACCTATAGTTCTGCTGCTTTCTCTGGAGCCAGTCTATGCTCAGTATCCCAAAATGGGCCATTTAGTAGGTCACAGACAGGTTAGTTAGAAGTCCTTCTCTTTGGGGCCCCTCACTGGGAACATATCTTTTGGATCCTGCTGTATCGCATAAGCCTAAACAAAATATTAGTGCCTCATGTCAGCTCATGCTGTTTGCCCAGCTGGCTCTTCCCCCAGCTTTTTTCCCTAGCTGAATGGATAAACAAAGCCACCCAGTTTAAATGCCCGTGTTACAATTTTTGTCTGAGCAAGAGGATATTTCCCAGTAGCTATAGCCACGTGCACAGGAGTAAGGATCTGTGGCAATTAGCAAGTGTGGGGAGAGAATATTGGGTCATGTTGAGGCAGGTTTTTCAGTAATTGTATAGGGGCACCAATTAGAAGAGGCAGGAGGCTCATTAGATAGGCTAATCCCCCAGAGTAGGCAGTGGATTGCAGAACAGCCATCCAGTCCAAAGGATTGCTCATAGCTCATGGTGTGCCTCAAGTACAGTGAAAGAACCTCACCCTCTTCTGAGGGGCAACTCTTACAGGTGCACATCAGTGGTGGGGCTAGGGGAAGCAGTGTAGGTTCTCTGCACCAGGATCCCTTTACTTTGCAGAATATGAGGCCTGTGACTAGAAGGGGCAAAGACTAACATCAGTGCTTCAGCAGTGGTTTCATTTGTTTCCCTTCCCCTCATCCTCTACCCCACAGCTCTTTGCTTTGTGGTGACAATCACAAACTGCAGTGCTGGCAGCTCTCACAAGCAGGGCAGATGCAATCATCTGCGATATGAGCAGCACATGATGTACAAGGAGGTGCTGAGGGAGCTGAGTATGCTCAGCCTGGAGAAGAGAAAGATTTGTGTGCAGGGGGGGAACGTATCTGCTGTCTGTCTCTGCCAAACTACACGGAAGATAGAGTCAGACTCTTCTCCGCGCTTAACAAGTCCTTCTGTCCTCATATGCTCCAGACTGACCATCTTGGTGGCCTCTACCAGATTTGCTCTGGTTTATTGATACCTCTCGTGCACTGGAGGGACCCAAAATTGGACACAGACCTTTACTGTGATGCAGTTGGGCTTCATTGCTGTGAAGCACGCTGCTGAATTATGTTCACACTGTTGTCCATCAGAACCCTCAGACCTTTTTCTGCAGAGCCAGCCCGCAGCCTGTCCTGGTGCAAGGGTAGCTTCATCCCAGGTGCAGGAGTCTGCCCTTGCCTTGGTTAAACTTCATAAGGTGCCTGCTGGCACAGTACTCCAGCACATTGCAGTCCCCCTGCATCACAGCCCTGCCTGTCTGCCAGCACATCAATTGCTCCCCTCAATATGTTGTCACCCTCGGAATTCAAGAGAGTACGCTCAGTCCCATAAATCCAGCTGATGAACAAGTTGGTTATGTACTGCCAGCCCCTAAAAACTCAGGAAATCTAAAAGAGGTAATAAATGCCTTGAGAACAAACTCAAGTTTTTCTACGAAGTAGGAAAGAAATGTCTATCTTCTGGAGATGCTTATAACAAAACGCTGAGATTTTCTCAGAGCCACAGGATTCTGAGGCCTCATGGTTTCAGGGGTTGCAGGAAATACCATGAGACCTCATGACACGTTAACACTTAAGCTGATGGTTTAACTACATGCCTTTTGTGTTTTATAGTTTTATAGTCACCTGTTCTTTCTGGGATTTCTATATATCCCTAATATATTGCACATGGGCTACAGTGATGTGCAGTAGGGTCACAGCAAGGTGAAAGTTGTTTACTGTACTTCTGCCCTGCCCAAAACTGGTTCCTGTGATTTTTTTCACAGGACAAGCTGTTTTTATTCTCCGTGGAAGAGCTCTCTGCAAAGAGTCAGTGCTGCTGTTTTAAAGCTCCAGTTCTCTGGGACTCTGGGATCTCTGGTCTCTTTTTTTCTTGAAAGAGACTAATATTATCGAATCATAGAATAGTTAGGGTTGGAAAAGGACCTTAAGATCATCCAGTTCCAGCCTCCCTATAATGGGCAGGGACACCTCACACTAAACCATGCCACCCAAGGCTCTGTCCAACCTGGCCTTGAACACCACCAGGGATGGAGCATTCACAACTTCCCCGGGCAACCCATTCCAGTGCCTCACCACCCTTACAGTAAAGAATTTCTTCCTTATACCTAACTTAAACTTCCCCATTTAAATTTAAACCCATTACCCCTTGTCTTCTCACTACAGTCCCTCATGCAGAGTCCCTCTACAGCACCCCTGTAGGCTCCTTTCAGATATTGCAAGCCAAAGGGCTTGTTCATATCCCTCTGCAAGAGCAAGATACTGGCTCATTATGAAGCCAATGAGGGGTATTCTACCAAGGACACTCTAAAAGGTGTCTTTGCATGTCCTGACATGGATTCTGTCAGTGCCTGTGGCAGTGGCCACAATTAGGCTGCTACATGAAAAGGGTAAGCAGAAATAGTGCTTGAAAGAAAGACACCTTACTTGAATGTTGGAAATTGATCACAGCTAAGTATGGAGGACGATGTTGCATCTATGGTTGCTACTGAGCTTCCAAGTGCATGACTGCTGTGTCTTGGCTGGAGTTAAACAGGCCATCAAGTCTGGAGTTGGGGTGGAATTTCAAGTCATATTGGCTAGCAAAAGCAGGGTTAGTTTAGTTGTTGTTTTGCCTTCTGTTACAGGGATGTGGTCTAGTTACTAAGCACACATGGGAATTTTGCTTACCAAATTCCTCTCCCTTGCACACAAGAAGGATATTGACAATAACCTTCAGCTCTCTTCCTGTCTTCCTAAGTAGGAGTTTTTGTAGGTTTTTTAGTAGAGAATCTTAACCTTGCTGAAGAGGAATAGAGTTGCTCTATAGCTCAGAGAGTTGCTCTATAGCTCATGGAGTGCAACCTTGTCTCCCTATCAGGACTGGACGGCTCCTCAGTGGTTGCCTCTGACTGCAGGAGGCTGGATTAGACAGCCTGAGAGCTCCTGCTAACTGTTCTACATCAAGCCAAGCAGAGCATATCACAGTCTTGTATAAGGGACAAGTGCTGCTCTTCTGCACCAATTTCCACCAGGAAAAGTTGTGTATTACAGGGTCCTCAAGACCAAGCGACCAAGATCCAACCCTTGCTGAATTGCTACAACAGCAAAGTTTTGCCCTAGGCTCCAGACCATGTCCCAGCTGTCTGCTGCCCTGATTGGAATGAAAACTACAATGACTTCTAGAACAGATCTTCTCACAGGCTTGCTCCAGATGGAATAAAAAATATGTGCTGGGGCATATGTAAGCCCCCTGTGTATCAGAAGAGAAGCAGGTATGCCACCAAGTTGCCAGACTGACTGTTCCCAGGCTGTCTGCACATCCTCGGTGCCACAGAAAAAGCCCAGATGCTTCTTTGAAAGGCAAAAGAGTATATGGGAGACTCCATCTTGTGTAATACCTAATAGAAAGTCTGAGCCACCTCCCAAAAGATGGGTGTCATGTCTCCCCACCTTTGATAAAACATTGTTGACAAATAGCAGGTTTGCCATAATTAGAAGCATAATAACTAGGAAGTGCAGCTCAGAACCAATTCAGGCATCTAACTCTCTCCAGCTGCTATTAAAGCTGATGTCTCAGGCAATCAGCTGCAAATGGGTATTATTTTCTAATTGAATCCACAGCTCCCTACATGTGAGATGTGAATGAATGAGGTAAACACACGTGCAGCCAGCAAAACTCACAGCTGGCTGTCATCCCTTCAGCGCCACTAACATGGTCCTCATTCATCCCAGAAGCTTTGGGGACCTTGCTACAGTTTTCCAGAGTCCTTATGATCCAACATGGTTAGCTGGAGAAATTGCATCTGCTTTGCTTCTGATGGTTTGATTAAAGGCCAGCTTAAGCTGCACAGAGGACTTTCAAACACACACCTAGGGTGTAAGCTATGCAAGCCATGCAAAAGGGCTGAGCTGGGAAATATGCAATAGCAATTCCAGCATGATAAATCACTCCACCTGCTTTATGTGGTCTTGGCTCCAGCCTTCGTTCTGATGGAGGCTGTCCTGTCTTGTGAAAAGCCTGTCATAAAAGAACTTGCAAGAGACACCATGGTGTTGGAGCCACAGATGAGCACTGTGGGGAGACCAGCAGCACCACACTGGCCTTTCCTGGTTGGAATGCCCCAGACATACCCCACAGGAATTCTGCCAGTGCATTCTGTATGTGTGAATGGATAGAGGTGTTCTTCACTCCTAGTAAAGTTGTGGTGCCTGTGCAGAGCAGGGGGCTGTAGGGTCCCCTGACACTTACAAGTCCCTCATCCCTTCTAGAAGTGGTTCAGAGAAAAGGTATCATGTCTCTGGTACCCACCAGCATAATACATGAATGTTTGACCAAAACACAAGGAAGGATGAAGATTTCAACAGAAGCACGTGGCAAGGCTGCTTCTGAGAAGATTTCATGCATAGTGTGCCTTTCTCCTTTCCATGCAAAGTACTTGCTTGAAATGTTAATTGATGGAGGGCTCTCCATACTCCCCGGGTACTCCACTACCTTGTTTAGAAAATGTTTGGCTTTGCTTTCAGCCTGCATTTGTCTGGTATCCATGTCCAGCCTCTAGATTCTGTTTTGCATTTGCCTGTAAATTAGAAACCTCAATTGTCAGAAACCTTCTTTCCATATGGATGCATGTAGAGGCATGAGGTCTCTTTCTAATCTAAATGGATGAACCTCATCACCTCCCATTGAGAGGGAGGCTATCCAGCCTGCATCCTACCATTCTTGCCACTTTTCACCTGAATGCTTTCTGTGAGTCAGCAAGCTCTGTGTGACTCAATGAAAGCACACATAGGGTGAAACAGCCATGGACTAAATTCAGGGCTTGCTAAAGAACGTGCAGGTGTTATTCTGGGGATCAACAGACCTTCTAATGATAATACTGAATGGATTCCGGCCAGAAAGTTGTGCTGTGCTAAAGGAAGGTGGGAGGAGGGCCTGGGAGCAATGCAGCAGGATTTGGAAAGAAAGAGTTGTCTCCTTGGAGGCACAGCTTCACAGGATTCACAGCAGGGCAACAAGGAAGGCTACTGGAGGGGGACTAAGTCTGTGGGCAACCCTAAATAGGATAGCTGCATGTTGTGGAGGCAACAAACAGTACAATAACCTGCCCCTTGGAGTTGTCTTCTCCAGTTCAGCTGCAAGCTACTCCTATTGCTCTGAAACAGCCAGAGATTCCTAGAGGCAGACCAGCTCCCATAGGGCCTGCTAGGCTTGTTGGAGTCAGAGCACAAGATGCCCTGCAAGCATGAAGCATAATAGAGGAATCCACAAGAAAACCCTCCTTATTTTGAGAGAAGAAGGTAAAGGTAGAGAAACATACTGAAAAGGCTGGGATGGTGAGATACTGATGCAAAGGACCTGACGCAATCATCTCAGCACAGTTCCTGTTCCTCCTGGCTTGTGTGTTTCCTCAATGCATGAGACATACATTCAGAGGATGACACCACTCCT
Organism: Ara ararauna; assembly: GCA_028858755.1. Lineage (NCBI taxonomy): Eukaryota > Metazoa > Chordata > Aves > Psittaciformes > Psittacidae > Ara > Ara ararauna. Next base: position 50,060,529 of record CM054376.1, on the reverse strand, counting down.
TTCTCTACCCTTCCCATGCCCAGGAGCACTTCTGACCGTGAGAAAGTTCTGACATGCAAAGAAGAGTCCTGTAACAACGCCTTGCTTGCTGTCAGCTGAAAGCAAGTGACACCCTCTCTAATGACTAGTTTCAGAAAGAAAGCAAATACACAAGGATGCGCTCACCTGGGACAGGTGTCTCCCACGGGTGGAATTGGTGGGGCTTTTCAGCACATGTGTTACTAGCTCTGTCACCAAGGTGGGGGCACGTCCTATCTGGGGGATCAGAGGGGCCTTATGGACCTTCGTCCTAGCAGATGATGCTCTGAATATTGTGCCTCTGGACACAGCTTGTGTAGTGCAGGTGTATTTCCCACTTCTCACTTCTTTGGTACAAAGGTGCACAATCCTTTCTGTATCATCCACAAGTGGGGAATGGAGCAAGAAGTAGCTCCAAAGCTTTATTTCTCCATGTTTTCTTGAGGTTGCTGGCGCATAGACTAGAACCAATGCACATAGTGAAGACCCTAATGCCCCCTTTCCTTCCCATTCCCCCTGTACTTGGCGAATGGCCTCACGGGAGCCTCTGGCTGGCAGAAGCAGAGAGCCACGTTGCACATGTGAGGGTGGTTTGGGAGCCTGGCTCACAGCATCCAGAGGGAGTGTCTGCCACTGTCGATAGCGTTTCCCAAGAAAGGAGCCAAATCCACCCACATGGGTCACGGAGTCTGTGTCCTTCTGCTACATGCCTTCCCTCTCTCTCAGCCCTGGCAGGGCCCTGTCATTCCTCATGCGTTGCCCTGCGTGCTGAGGAGATCCACCAATGCCTGCCAGGCTCTGGGGATCTGGCTTCAGATCCAAAGCACCTGTCCAATCCAGGCATTCTGGGGGAAGGACTAGGTTTTGGGCTGTGATTTGGTTTGACAGAAGGAGTGGGAGTTGTAAAGTCAATCAGAAATCTGCAGATCCCTGTAATGTGATAGAAAGGATATGCTAAAAATAATAAATAATAATACATAGGGTTCTGGTTTATGGAAAACACAAAATAGAAGAGGGCTTCCTGACCCAATGCTGTGATTTTTTTTTGCATTCTACAGACTTCCCATGTTTGTTTTCCCCATAGCCATAGCTTTGTGGTTCTCTGCAGAAGTAAAATCATCATTACTTCAGCATCCTCTCCAGATGTGCCAGCCTTTGCTCCAGCCTCAGAGGCTAGTGGGCACTTCTAAGGCACAGACAACCCAGAGTGAATACCAAGCAGCTGGCTTCCAGTGTTTATCCATCTTCTCAAAACCTGAGGCTGTTAAAGAGACCTTTAAGTTCCACTCTGTTGCTCTTCCAGAGATCCCCATGTGGCTTCTCTTGCTTTGGGTGTGGGCTTGAAAGCTCTTCTTTTAGGCAGGGTGTATGTGCTTTTGAAACGAAACTAATAATTACCTTAAAGGTTTAAAGTGCTGGTCTTCTGTCTGCAGAGAGGGCCGCAGGTGCAGAGGCAGGAACAGAGACCAGAGAAGTGGCCAAGAGGAGCAGCGAGATTTCTCACAGCAGCAATCTCTCCTTCAGAAATTTAGACCCAGATACAGCGCTGTCCTTGACTATGAGTTTAAATTGAAGCATCTGGGTCAGCTAAAGCCCTCATGAGCTGCATACATGGCCCAGCAGAGCTTGGAGTGGCATGGCACACTGCTCTCTGCTCTCCCGAGAAAGTAGCACATAGGGCAAGAAAATCCTCAGCATCATTGTACAAAGCTATGGAAGATGCCAGCAGCCCTGTTTTCTGGCATGATTTGGCTGAGGAAATATCAGTAGAGGTGAGGAACTGTCAGCCATGATGCCCAGGGCCTTAGCCTGTCCAGTGCTTCTGCCATCTTCAATAAATCTGCTAGCATGGCAATCAGGAGCAGTTCTTCAAGAGTGGAAGAAAGCAAGTGCTGTTCCCATCTTCAGGAAGATCGATAAGGAAGATATGAGGAAGTACAGGCCAGTCAGCCTCAGCTCGCCTAATCCTGGAAATAATTTCCTACCCATGAAGGACAAAAAGGTTATAAGGAGTAATTAACAGAGAGTTATAAAGGGAAAATCATGCTTAACCAACCCAATAATCTTCTGCAATGAAGTGCAGGATGGAGGAAGTTACCATGCCAGCTGTGAGCCACACCACTCGTTTGCATGATTTGTACAACCTTGTGTGGCAGAGGATGTGGTGCTGGGAGAAGACAATCGTGAACCCCAAGGGATGAAACTTGGGAAGCTGGGATTCTGAGGAACTGCTATCAAAGGGTTGGGCCTTCCCACTGTCCTGGGAGACTGTCAAATCCTGCAGTGTGCAACAAGAAGTTAGGGGAAATTTCATCTCCGCTTTGCCTGGACATCAGGAGTAAGCACCTTCTCTGATGACTCCCAAGGTGCCTCAATAAATTCATCAGTCAGCTCTTGCTGGCTGTTTGTCTGATGAAAAACCAGCCAGCTGCTATGCCTCAGTGGTTTTGGTGCTTCTGTTGCAGTCTTTTCTTCCTTTTCCTTCAGACACCTCCTCTCCATCCAGAGGCTTTCCTGAAAAGATGTCAGGTTTTCCATCACTGGGAGGAAGAGAGAGAGCAAGACCAGCACACAGCAGACTTTGACACCAGCTTGTCCACTCGTGATTGGTGAGAAGGAAGTGAAACAGCACACCAGGCTGGGGTGTAGCCTTCTTGCTTGGCACAGAAGAACCACTCGTGCAGGTGGAGGAGAGATTTTCAATCTGTCCATTTGCATCACTCAAAACCTAGAAGCCTCCCTGTTATCCCACATTAAGCAATCATCTGTTTTTGTTTCGGCAGGTTCATCCTTCTCAGGTACCATGTCCTTGCTGGGCCATTGGCTGGGCACGCTGCACTTTTGCTGACATTTGACAACATTTTGGAGCTGAATTAGTGTCTCTGTCCTGCCCTGCCAGCAGTGTGGTGGCACCGAGCAGTGCTTGTTGCAGATGCAAGGGAAATGGATGGCACTTTAATTATTACTATTTTTTTCCTGGCTTTCAGCTGCCTGAATCTAGTCAGAAGAAGAATGCTGTTACCTGTCCTGAGCGCTGCGCTGGCAGAGCAAGCTGGCTGCTGGTACCTCCCTGCTTCCTCTGGGGAACGTGATCTGGCAGTGGCGGTGCTTAAAGAGCTTCAGACAGAGGAAAGGCAGTGCAAGAGACAGCTTTTGTAAACCAGCCAGTGACCCACATTGCAACCTGCTGCAGATATGGAAGGTGTCCAGCATTACCACGGTTAGGATCATGTCCTGTCTTTTCTTTCACAGAAACACTGGTGCACACACAGAAACTTGTTATAATACAGGAGACCATGTCTCTGGCATTTTTGGACCTGCCTCCATCAGCAAATGATAACACATATAACTCCACACACAGTCCCATGCATGCAATTCCAAAAGCCCTCCAAACGTTTTCAGTGGGAAGGAAATGTTGGCAGAAAAGGGGGTGTTGCAGGGCTGGGTAGAACTATCCCATAGAAAAATCATCATTTTTGACAACCCCCACACACATTACTTTGACAGAATAAAAGACAATGAAGGCCATGCTGAACAATGCAGTCAGATGGTACCACATTTCTCATCAGGCATAGTTACTTCCAGTCATGGACAGAACTCAGCCAGGTGAGAGCATGCTGCAACTGAAATTCTTAGATAAACTAAAGAGGTGTATGTACATCCCAGCCAAGACAGCCACTCCAGAGATTAGCCACCTGAAAAAAGGCAGTGGAAAGAAAGAAGCACTTCTCATGCTGTGTGATGGATGTTCCCTCTACAAGGAGGCTAGTCTAGCTCAAAGGTGGTCCTAGAGATAAACTCCACTGATGCATTGGAAGACAGTGCTGGGCTTGGGAAAGATCTTCAAATAAATCAGCCCTGGCTTCTTTTAATTTGCTTGTACCTGGAATGGGGACAGTCACTGCAGTAGTCTCCTAAGGATTTGTGAGGTGCAAGTATTTCCATGACTAGTACCTCAATCATGGATATCTTGCACTCAACCAAGTCCCCCTTTGGTTAAAACCCCATTCTCCCTGGTTTTTGCACACAGCGGAGCATTCACACATGTCCCTGCCCCAGCACTGATTTGATCTGTCTTGAGTATATTCCATGCAAAATCTTGACGCAAAGTCACCTTTTATTTGTCAGCTCTCCCCATTCCCTTACTGCTTTTGAGGTGAACCCTGGTTTTGAGCACCTGTTGTTTGTAACACAGCCCAGCTGCTGTCGAGGTGCCTCAATGAACCGAAATGTCTTAACCAAAATGAAGACTAGCGTGTTCATTAAGAAGACATGCCAAATTTTAGTTAGTACTTCCATGTAGCACCAAGATTTACTGCTGGAGATCGCCACCCCACCATATCCATCCTCTTTGTCCCATTTTGCATGTCAGGATCTTGACTCTTATCAGGAGAGCAATTTGTGACAAAAATCTCAAGGAAAGGGTGACAGAGCATGGCACTGGAGTCCTACTGGAAAAAAGCCCAGCGAGGCCTCCTGTTCAGGGCAAACATCACTCTTCTGACAGTTGGTATTGGTGTGAATCAGAGCAAACTGCTTTGATTTCTTCTCCAATTTTCGGATTTCTCCTTTTAACTGCCCTTGCCTTCCTCGCAGGGTTTCTTCTGTTCATGTGCCCCCCAAAGGCAGAGATCTGGCAGTGGCATGACCCAGATTTGGTGAAACTTTGTGAACCAAAACCATTTCAGATTTCTCAGGGAATATGCATTTGTAAAGAAGCAGAGTAGCCCTTTACATGAACCTGAGGTGTCATCAGCACACACAAACACACCCATGCACACTGATAATGCATGGGTACTCACACAGTAATTAGAGCCAGCTGTTGTCAGATGCACAGAGGTTTATTAGGAACAGTAGAAAATAAAATAAACAACTATTAAGAGCAACCCATTAGAGCTCTATTAACTCTGCAGGAAATATTTGTCCTTTCTGACAGGGTGACAGGTTTACACTGATATTAAATACAATAACTTTGTCTCCACAACCCATCTTAGTGATAATTTTAGGGCCAAAATTTTACTGCTTCAATTTAATTTTCTGACACATTCAACCCCATCCTTTGGGGTAGGGGTGGGCACCTCACGGGTTTGTAGAACTACCCAAGAGTTTAGGTGGGAAGGAAGGTCTGGGGGTCTCTGTGCCCTCCTCTCCCCAACACCCTCACAGCCAGGTCAGGTCTGATGGTGGATGGTCCCCAAGGGTGGAGATGCTATCATGCCTCTCCAGGGCTGCCATGTTCTCCTGGTGCAGATTTATTTCTTCCTACCCCATCAGTGTTTGCTTTACTTCATGTCTGTGCTCTGATCTCAGCTGACCTCTCAAGCATGGGCTGTTTCTTTTCCTTCTAGATCAAACAGCTCTGGCTGGGCTGTCTTTCATCTCCTTTCTCTTGACTTTGGGGAAAGGAACTATGGTGTTGTCCTAGCACAAGGTCGATTGCAGTCTACATTTATTGGGAAAAGGAGAGTCGGTCAATAGTAGAGACCAGTAGTGTGAGGATCTGAACCCAAAATGCAGATGAAATCTTCCACTTGTATCCGGGTATCCTATATTTTCCCTTTTGGACAGTTCTGTACATAGCCTGATTTTACTAATATGTGAATCATCTAGGTATGCTTGTTAAAAACGAGGTCATTTAATTGAAATGCTAAATATGGCCTAGGGTACAAGCTCAATTTTTACCACATCTGGGTTTAGGACAAATAATTCCCTCCGTTGATGATGAGCAGAATGCTGCTCAGGACACATTGCATGGGAGTTTCTCTATCACTTAACAGAGTGAGCACTGACAGAATATTCACCACTGTTTTGTGTAAGCTGTCCACTACTGTGCTGTGTTTTCCAACCGCTCAAGACCAAGTTTCACTTTTGACTGTAGAATAAACCAAATTGCATTAAAAAACACCAAACAACAAAACCCAAACCAGAATCAAAACAAAACAAAAGCAGAAGGGTGCCTTAAACTGCATGAAGTTGCGTACACTCAGACTTGCCTGATTGAATGGACAGACCATATCTGGCAAAAGGTGACAGAGCAGTCTGTGAGGCCCAAGTTAGGAAAGGGAGTTGGGTGACTAATTTTAGGTGACTCCTTTCTTGCTCACTCTCTGAAAACACAATGTCCTCTTGATGCAGAAAGCTGCCTTGCCTTCAGAAACAGGTATGTGTTGCTCCTTGTATGGATGGGCTCTGCGCCCAAGGAGGGGTGGATATCAAGCTAGGCCAATGTCAGAAACACTTGTTGGATGGGTGGGACAAGTGTCTGATGTCTCTTGAGATGGAACAAACGAGATCAATAAAAGCAACAATCTAACCTAGTGCATGAGATGCAAGGCGAGATGCATCCTCAGCACTTTACTATGACCTTTGGAATCTCTCTAGATCACTGGCAGGACCAAGACTCTGCTATAGCAGGTACCAAGCAAGAATTAACAAGATTACCCTCTGGGAAGAGGTGGTCAACAGGGTCTTGATGTCCTCAGATGTAGACAGATTTTCGCATTCAACAGCAGGAGAGTCTTAAATTCAGTGAAGGCTAGAGCCAGGCAGCTCACCTGGACAGTGGTATTGGAGGAATCACAGGCCAAATTTTGACAAGAAGTTTGCATAAAACTGAATGTTTGGAGCTTGTACAACTTGCTTCCACTGCTGAATATTCTGAAAGCAAACCAAGCTCTGTTACACAGGTAAAACCTGAGCATCACATCTATTTGCTTCTGTGTGTCAGAGTGCAGATGGGCAATGAAAGGGAATGAGAGAACGTGGACTTCTCTCCTGCCAAGGTCTGCAGGGTTGCTTCTCTTTAACCATGACAGTTTCCTCTGGTCCTCAACAGGTATCTTTCAGATAAAGGTAATTGAAAGAAGATGCCAAGTAAAGAAACCAATTGATGGGGTAGAAAGACCAAAAGACCAAAGCGTTGGAGATGTCTTCCCTTGTTGTAGAAGTCACACATGGGCACCCAAGCTAATCATGACAATGAATGATGGAAAAAATCTCTTTCTTTGAAAGAAATGCCACAAAAACTTTGGATCATGTTGTAATTCTTCTCATTCTCTTCTGCTCTGTGCATATTTACCCCTTATCTATATAGAATCAATCAGGTTGGAAAAGACCTTTAAGATCATCAAGTCCAACCATTCCCCAGCACTGCCAAAGCCATCACTAACCCGTGTCACTGAGGGCCTCGTCTGCCACCATTTTTGAACGCTTCCAGGAGCAGTGACTCCACCACTGCCCTGGGCAGCCTGTTCCAATGCCTGAGCACCCTTTGGGGAAGAAGTTGTTCCCAATATCCAGTCTAAACTTCCCTGGCTCAGCTTGAAGCCGTTTCCTCTTGTCCTGTCACCTGTTACTTGGGAGCAGAGACCAGCCTCCTCCTGGCTCCATCCTCCTGTCAGGCAGTTGTAGGGAGTGATAAGGTCCCCCCTGAGCATTCTCTTCTCCAGACTAAACCCCCTCAGGTCCCTCAGCCGTTCCTCATCACACTTGTGCCCCAGTCCCTGCACCAGCTCCCTCCAATTCAAAAAGCCTGTTGGTTCAACAGTTCAATGGTATCTCCAGTCTGGTGCCTCAGAGAGGAAAACAGCAAAATGACACCGATGCCTGAATGTTAACCTGCACTAGCTGGGAACAGGGTAATTTCATAGGAAAAGTGTTTCGCTTTTCAGTTGCTCTTGCAGACTATATAGCTGGTATATAGCTCTTGCTGCTGTGATGATAGGCATCCGCAAATGTGCAGATGCAGATGAACAGCAAATCCAGCCTTGCTGCAAGTAACAGGAATTTCCACCCCAGCAACAGCAACTTTATTAATTTGCCGAATCACATTGGCTCAGGATTAATTGCACAAACCATGATAGCACAACAGGCCCTATAAGCTTGTTAATGATTCATGTGCATTTTAGCCTCTGGGAAGAAATAATCAGCAGGAGACCGGGATGGTGCCTTCAAATCAAAGGTGTAGTTTGGGCAAAATGGCATCGCTTTCTACTCTGCCTCTTCACATTAGTGATAGATCTTGCTCCCAGGGACCTTTCCATAGGGGTCACAGGTATGCTCCAAGATAAAAAGAAAAGTGTTTTGGGTATTTTTTCTGGACAGTTTTGTTTGTAGTCTTATGACATGGTTCAGTGGGAGGTGTCCCTGCCCATGGCAGGGGGGTGGGAGCTAGATGATCTTAAGGTCCTTTCCAACCCTAACTATTCTATGATTCTATGATTCTATGAAGTTGCTACTTGGAGGGAATTTTCTTCCTAGGCAGGAAGCCCTGTGTAGGTTTGTGGCATTCCCAGGTCAATATCCTATGGCCATAGTTCACATGAGACCAGCACTACTCAGACCATCCATCCTCTGTCTACTAAGGGCCAGAAAAAAACGCCTTACAAGAAGTAAAAGCATGGGGCTAGCATGCTCTGATGCTATCTCAGGGTACTGTCCTGACCTCTGGGTGTGTGGGACCGATGGAATTCCTGAAGCAGAGACTGTCTTTGCAGTTAATACCCCTTGATGAATTTTTATGTCATGAATTTGTCTAATTGCTCTTTGAACTTGAGTGAGCTTTTAGCACGCACAACATCCCGTGGTTCAGTGTGTCCGTGCTTTAACTATGCACTGAGCAAAGATGTCCGATCTCTGAAAACTGTCGCCCAGTGGTCTTTGCTTCTCCCAGCCCCTGTACCATCCTGGCTCATTGACACGTGAACAAAGCAGCTCTGGCCTGGGTGCTCCTTCCCCCTTGTGACTCTCCTCCTGCCTGCTCTGCTTTAAGAAATAAGCCACAAGCACACACAAAAGACACTCTGCTGGATCCAAACTTAATTTTATATGGAAGGGAAGGTCAATATATTTTTAAGACAATTGATGAGCTTTGCCAGCTTGGTGTTGCACATCACTTTGGGTTTGATTCAGCCAAGTGGTAAGAGTCTGCACGGCTCGCCTTTTGTGGTGCTACTCTCTAAGTCAGCTTTTGCAACAGCAATCAGCCTGTGGAATGAACGTGTCCAGGACAGGATCATTGGAACATTTATAGATACTAGAGGAGACAATCTTTAAGCCATGAAGGAAATTGAATAGCAATGAAACGCTATTAAGAACAATCTCTTCTGAAAGAAGCCCAACTCCTGAACCATGTGTCTGAGACCATACAGAGAGTCCTGGTAAGCCACTGCACTTACAGCTTGGTAAGTCACTGCACTTACAACTTGGTAAGCCACTGCAGTTGCAACCTCCATAACCATAACAACATCAATCAGAGTCTTCACATCCATAGTTTGCTGATGGCAGATTAAAAAGGTTCACGGGAGGTGATTTTAATCATTCATAAGGATAATGACTGCGGCTTAAAGCTCTTTTTTCAGAATAAACCTCACACCTTATTGGTGCCATCAGCTACAAGCAACCCCGGGACACTAGCTGCGATGCACTGTGCGGTAGTAACGTGCCAAGAGCACAGCTGAGCTGCTACAGTGCTCTGTCATGTTCTCATCAGGTCAGGGGTAGGGTCAGGCAAAGCAAAAGACCTGCAATAGAAGGATTTCTTAACAAGCCCAAATATCCATCCTCTTTGGAAAGGTGATTTTCTGGTGTAGTTAAAATAATTGGCCTAGCTGAAGGTGGGTTTTTTCTCTTTCACAGGTAGCCTACATCAACTACATTGTTGTCCTCCATGTCAATGGCGTCTTCTCTACTGGGTTTTTCTGTCCTTCCATTATCTTATAAGTTGTTGCATGGTTTTGGAGAAAACTTGTTATGAGTCCTAATCCATTTACACAATTCAGGAGGCTTTACCATGCTGCTGAAGGTGATTCATTCATCACACGAACTCTTGGAGCTTTCTGGGGACACCTTCAAGGATCATGCCCTGTTGACCTTTTTTTTTATTTCTCTTAGTCATAGAGGAAAGAAGGGACCATTACTGCTGAATGTGTCTGTAGCTCCCAAGATTAAAGTGGCAAGAAATTCCTGTGATGTTTTCTAGCTGGCTGCATTGCATATGTATCGGCTGCTCTGCATTTTCTTCACATCCTGTGGGGCTGATCTGACCTGCCTGTTAAATCTGATGCACCCAAGGCCCTTTACCAGCATCAGAGAGCTGCGCAAGGATAGCTGTATTTTGCGGGCTTGGGGTTTATGGGTTTTAGGTTGTATTTTTAATGATTCATTTGTTTTTCAAATACGTTTGAGAGTGCTGTGCCTATTGAACAGTGTCACAGGTAGGCCTGTGGTACCTGTGAGATACCCCAGCTGTAGCCAGAGAAGCCAGTTTAATTGCAGCAATTAAACTGTCAAAGATTTGCATGGAGAGTAAAGTGTTGGTTCATTGGGTGAGTTTTCTACTGGTCTGAGGGATACTAAATTAGCCATCTCTTCCTGGCTTGTCTTCCCTGGCAGGTCAATGTGGCTTGTAACTTGAGTTACAAGCTGGAACTCCAGCATGATTCCCATCAACAATGGTGGCCTCTTTGAAATGTGGTTGTGTTTAACTGTGATATGCTAAAGGCTAGCTTTTTTAACATCATAAACCCACTGTCCCAACCCATAGTTCAACACCCTTACACTGATGTGGTGGCCTGTGTTGGAGATCAAGTCCCAGTAGCCCCTCAGGTGCTTAGTAAATCTAGATTTGATCTTGCTAAGGGTTTCATATGAGATGGGTATTATCAAACAGCCAGTATCTCAAAGCAGCACATCCGAACTCCTGTTGTGCTGATGCAGAGGGTCATCTGCATTGGATGATTCATCTGAGCGGTCTTAGGAAGAATGAATCACTGGCTGGCAGTGGCTGGGTCTCTCCCTTGCTTTGACATGAGAGATGGCAGTCGCAGCCTGGCCCTTCAATTTCCATCCGTCAAGATGGACCTTCTCTAGTTTCCTGAGATGTAGGCTGAACTACCTGTGCTTTGCTGCCTTGAGAGCGAGCAGCAGCCTACAGGTCCCAGCCATGACTTAATTTTGGGTACTGCCTTGAGGTGATCTCTTCCCATACTGGGTTTTCCATCCTAGGATACAAAGGCATAGCACACCACAGGGTTTGAAGGGAAGGAAGATAAAATCAGAGAGGAATTGTCAGCTGGACCAACAGCTCATAGCATAAAGTGGGCTCTGTATCTTGCAGAGCCTTTTCCAGAACCTGCACATCTCTAGATATGGCTAGCAGTCTTCCCGTCACCTGCCAAGGACTTCTCTGTCTCATTAGGGGAACAGGAGGGGTCCTGAGTGCTCTTAACAGAGGATGTCCTTCCTAAAATACTGGTTATTTGCCAGTGATGGGTACTCTCTAGCAACAGCTGACCTTTAGTTCAAGGTTGAGCCATTGCCTGCCTGGGAAGAGCTGAGCTGAGCTCCTGCCAGGTTCTTCTCTCAATTTTATTTTCTTTAATTAAGTAAGTGGGCAGTAGGTCTCCAGTGTCTTCTTCCTCATGTCTGAATTAATTACCTGTATGTGTGTAGAGTGTCCTGCCTGAGTTTGATGAGTAGCAGGATGTAAAGGAACATTGGTAAGAGCCCTGTCCCTTCACTTGTTCAGCTTTGAGTCAATGCTGTGACAGGGACTGACTCTGCCTGTGCATGGCCCTCAGATGAATCACAAGACTTTATTTTTCATCACCTCCTTTTTCTTTTCTCTTCTTCCACCTTTCTTCTTAGCTTCACTGCTCCTCTGCGAGGAGCCATGTGTAGCTGTGGGGCTCCATACCACATAAGGAGCTGGCAGATGCAATCCTGATTCATTTGCCCCATTATCTTGTTATGGGTTTCTTTTATGGTCTTTATGTCATCTAGCCTACAGAGAAGCACTCCCATCATCCTGATTCTGGCAACTGGCATACCAGTGATGTCTATCATGACTCTTCCATTATTTTCTCTTGGGCAGGAACAGCTGCGGCAGTGAAGGCCTCTGAAAGCTCAGCTTCTTCCCTGTGCACACATTTCTGTGCACACCTTCGTAAAGGCTGGACTTGATGATCTTAAAGGTCTGTTCCAACCTAGCTGATTCTATGATTCTATGTTTTTTACCTAGTCATATAGGCACACCAGAGCCTAGGCTTCTACATATGGTCCTGGTCTGGAGCATGTGGAAAAACAGGGTGTCATAACTCACTTTGGACTTCAACCCAGAGCAGCAATAGAAAACAGGCTAAATACTATGGCACCTGGAAAACAGTGTTTATTTCATGTTTTAAGTGACTTTTGAGTAACAGTACCAACACATCAGTGCAAAGGAAACTAAAAGCCACATCATGGGGCCATGACATGTTTTAAGATGGATTGTTTTGAAGATTCTGCATGTCAAAAGCACATCTGTCTCCTTGGGTCAGAACAGACCCTTGCATGTTGATGGTCAAGGTATCAGGGTTACAAAGACAACTTGTGTGTCGAGACAAGACAGGGCACGATGTCTCCGTCTGACTTCAAAATGGGGTTTACTATTAAAGGGAAGCAGTGACATGGGACACTTCATCCTTCGAAGGGTGCAATACACAAGGACACAGCACTGTGCAGGAGCATGAGTGCCATTTAGTTCCTCTTAATTCTCCCTTCTGCCTAGAACCTTTAAATTGGTTGCACATGTCAATTAAGTACAGCTCACACACCCTATGAGGCAACTAAGTGCTATTTTACTTATTTTATTATGGATGGGGAAACAAATGTGTAGAAAGGCTTACTGACACGTGGCTTCAAAACCCCTGCGAAACACAGAGCTCGTCGTCTTCACTGTGTCCTCTGGTTCATCCTTCTCCCCTGTTGCTCCTCTGGGTGAGATGGGTTTACTCCAGCAAGTTCCCACTGCAAAAGTGCCCATCTCCAGAGAGGGCTCTAGGTGCTTCTTACATGGCCCTGGCTGAGCTAAGGGTGAGCCCCACAGGGTCTCAGTCACCCATACATAGTCTGCTTTTCGTGGGCAGGAAAGCAGCAGCACCAACTGGCCAAGCAGCCTGTGTTAAGGTCTGAGGGTGCCCAGGAAGCACCAGTGTTATTGGTAGGGGCAGAGTGATCGGTTGTACTGATTAATTCTGGGCCTTGTGGGGGTCACATATTGACAATAAACTGGAAATGCCAACTAGGCTGAGTTCATGCTTGATTGATGCAGCATGATTTAATTAACCCAGGCTTACATTTGAGCCTCGCACGTTAGCATCTGGTATTAAAAACTCTCTGAACTGTCTGAGCTTAGCAGCTACCTTAAGGAAGTCATTTGACATCTATTCAGGAGATTTAATTGTGCCATTATGTGCCTGTGTAAGGTACTGAGTGTCATTTAACCATTGCCCTCTCTAGCTGATTAATTACTAGGCCTGAGTGAATAAGTGTGGGAGCTCACTATACGGTTCTCCATGGCTGAAGCAGAGACAATGCCACGTTCAAGATGAATGCCAGCCTGGTTGTGGCATGCAATGGATAAGTTTGGATCTGCAGGCAAAACCTGTTTGTTTTACTGGAGAGGCAGAAAGTATTAGGAGCTGGCATGAGCCAGAGAGGAGCAATGTGTGAAGTAACCCATGAAGCTTTCCAGCTCCAGGGCTTTTTGGGGAAAGAAGCCAGCACTTTAAATAGATAAATGAATTGCAACACCGACAGACTATGCCCAGGGAGGGGGAACATTTTAACTGGTGCATTATGGACACCTGTGGGAATAGACTGACAGGACGCCTCTTCCCCCTCTCTTTTATAGTCCTGGGCTCCCTGGGCAAATGCGATGGGTTCATTCAGTGGGACTGAAGATGCTGTGATGGAGAGCTTGCTTGGGGAATCAGGTAGAGACTCAATGAGCATGGGCAAGCAGAGGGGCCCTGCGGAGGGCAGTTACTTCTGCAGGCAGTCCCGCTCACTGTGTTTTACCCTTGAGCAATGCACCTGTAGGAGTGTGTCAAGGCGGTGGCCGAGGCAGGTCTGCGGCGTTACCAGCTGACGCCCACCGCAGCACAGAACTGGCTCCAAAACATCCCTGCCAAGCACGAGTGGGTCCTGCCCCGGGCACGTGGAGGAGCTGTGGGCGACAGGTGGGAGCAGGGGCCGGCGTGGAGGTGCTGGATGGTGCTGACAGCCTCCTGCTTGTGTCTGACCCTGCACTGAATGAAGAAACACAGGCCGGAGTTGGCATGTGCATGAGAGAGGGTTGAAATTTAGGAGGCTCCTGCAAAAGCAGGTACACACACACGTGCCTCTGCTGGGCTGGGCACCTTCTCTGTGCATGCATCCAACTCTCCTCCTCAGATAATGTTACCCCTCTTTTGATTTTGCTGGAAGGAAGCAGACAGCAATTTGCCTGGTCACAAGAGAGCCCAGCATCTCTCCGAGCCTTCAGCAGCCCATTTCCGGCTGCGGTTTGATCAGGTTTCTGTATTCATCACTGCGTTTCCTGTGGGGGTATTTCTGATAAGCTTTGCACTTCGCATCCTGTGATGCCCCCTTTGCCTCTGGCTCTCACAGGATGTTCACTGCACTACAAGCAACTCGGGGCTGCTAAATCACTTGCCAGAAATGAGTAATTGCTGAGTGTTGTGGGCATTGTCCCAAGGATGGGGCGAGTGGAGTGAGCCGTGACACTGGCAGGCAGAGTGGGCTCCAGGGGCTGAGGGCTATGCCAAGTCAGACCCCCAGCTCCAGGGGCTGGCTATTTAACAGCTATGTCCTACGGTCTGAGGAGAGCCCTGGGAGGTGGTGACTTCAGCCCAGATTTTGCTCAGTCCCTCTTGGGTGTCCCTTTACCTTCTCTGCGGAAGCTCCCCACTCCTGCTGCATTCAAGGACATGCTGAGCTGAAGGGTTCCTGCACTATTAACGTACAAAGAGAAAGGCAGAGAAGTGCAGGAAGTGGGGAAATGATACAAAGAGAATTATGACCACATTTTCAGATGAACCCCATTCCCTCCTGGCAGGTCCATATATCAGTGAATACCACTGATTTCCTCTCATTGCAATTCCAGCAGTAATATTTAACAGCAGAGCTCAAAGTCATCTCCAAAGGGAGATTTAGGGAATTGATGTGATTCCCAAATTGAAGACCGTGGAAAAGCATACTTAATTGATTTTCAGTACAGATTTTTATTCCTCACCAGTGGAAAACCATCATCTTCCTTTGACACCCATTACATTTACATGGGGGTTCCTTGACTTCCTTCTTTTTTAATCAAAGCCTGAATCTTGTTCTGTTGTGCTGGTGTAAATCCAGGCCAGCTTCATTAATGCTCCCACACTTGGCTGAGTGCAGTAGCTTGTATGTCAGTGACTGTAGGCATGTCTGCACTCTCCTGCAAATACTTTGCTATGTACTTTCAGGGGCTGAAACGAGGAGTGGGTTTTATCTTTGTGAGCCATCTGGGAAGGAGTTTCCCAGATGGGAAGCTCAGCAATGGGGCACAGTATTAGGCTGTGGCTGGGAAAGAAACCCAGTCAGCAGTTCAGGTGCCCTGCTTTAGAGGGAAAAGGAACTTAATGGCATGGATGTGATGGCTCTGTCACAGGCTGCTCGCAGGGTCGGAAGAAAGGGCATGAGAAGGTCCTGGCACTCCTTGCTTTGTGAAGGTACAAGTAGCTGCAGTTCACTGTAGGTACTATGGCTGTAGGCTCATACGAAAGAGCCATGTCAGAAGTTGTAGTTCCCACTAAAAAAGGAAGAAAAGCCTCATTGAACAGCTCCTCATCTGCCAGAGGAGTCCATGGGAAAAGATCACATAAACAACCTCTGATTTCCAAACAGACGCAGTCTCCCACTTTTCCAGGGTGCAACAAATAGCTGTCACACACCCCAGGATCTTGGCGCAGGGAGCCAGGGACATAGCAAGTGCCAAATATTGTAAGCATTTGTGGAGGAGTGCACCTTGGCCAAGGGAGACACCTCTTTGGATGGGGGCCAGGGTGCAGCTGACTCTGGCACGGCTGCAGCTGGGAGGGCTTCACTGCAACCCTGCCTGGATCAGACCGTTTCCAGCACAGGCAACCCCTCTGCACCTCAAACCTGCCCAAAATCCAGCAGATGGGGCCTGGCATGACCCGCAGGCTGGATTGGGGGGGGGTTCCTGCTGGGCAGCATGGCCCCAGTGTAGGGGGTGGTGGTCATGACCAGACATGGGCAGAGGCTGGTGCCCAGCACGTATGGGGCACAGGCACTTCACCATCCCACTGGGACCTGAGAGCACTCCAGGCTGGGTCTCACACCCAACCTCGCCTCCTGGCTTGCCCACAGAGCATGGATTAGTGCACAGACACCAGTAATTAGGGCCATGTGCACTGAAACCATAAACAGGCTGTTTCAACAGCACCCGGCCCTCAGCCCTCACTGTGGTCGGATGCCCGGGAAGCAGCTCGCTGGGATTCATGGCCTCCTTCTCCCATGTTTTACAGCCTGTGGGCAGGAACCACGTTATTTGCTTGCTGGCTCAGTCGCTCATGGTTTGCCAGATGCTGCAGAGAGCTGAAAGGAGATGCCACTTTATGGCTGCCTGCTGTAGGGGGCTCTGCGCATCTTTGGAGTACACAATGGGCAGTGCATGGATACAAACCTTGTACAGCTGTCAGCAGCTGGCTAGGGAAGGTTTTTAAGGCTAACACTAAATGTCCTCTATTCAGCACAAGTGGAGCTGGAGTTAGGTCTGGGTTAACCTGGGTGTTACCCTGTGTGGGACTGTTACTGGGCCACAGTGGGCTCTTGCAGCTCTAACTAGTCCTCCTACTTGTAGCAGCCAAATAAGCGCAACCTTCCCCTTTGCTGACCCTCTACAGTGAGTTTCTCCTGAGAGTCCCATCATGCCCTTTGGGTAGGCTTGGTTTTATTTGCTGCCTTGCAGCCGAGCCACGAGGGCCATAGCCATTGGCTTGAGGAGTGGAGACTCTTTTCTGAACTTGGGATTCTAAATGAGAGACTACAACAAATCATGGTGAGAGGCAAGCAAAAGCCAAGGACTGGCTGAAGGAGACAGGCCAGGCAGGGGCTCTTTCAGGCACTGCACCAGGAGCCAGGGAGAGAGACAGACAAGCAATTATAGCTGGGGACAGAGGAAGAAGTAAAGGGAGGCAAAAATAAGACATGATCTGGTTGCAAGGCAAGTCCCCTGCAATATCCTTCAAGATGTGACGTCTGAGGGAATAGGAAGTACAAGGAATTGGACATGGAAAATGTGATGGGGATGGACATTTCACCCCTGGGAATTTCCTTTTGGTGGTGGAAAAAAATTCATGACACCACCATGCACAAAATAGAGCAAATGCTGTTTATTTATACTGCTGCCCAGGGCTGTTCCTGGGCCCGGGATGCGATTTCTGCTTTCTGCCACTAATCTGTTTCTCATCTAACCATTTCAACTGTGGTTCAAAACAGTGCTCCTCCTGTGTCTGGAAAAGGAGAGCTCCATGCTGGACACAGCACTGAGGAGGAGAACAGGTAGTCATCAGAGCACCTCTGAGAGCTGCTGCTCCTTTGGGCTGCGCGAGCATCCTGACTGGTGACAGTACCTTTCCACAGACAGGAGTGATGCAAATTAGGAGCAGCCTGCTAAAACACATTAGCAGGCGAGCAGAACAAGCTGTCCCATCTGCTGTTTATTCCTTTCAGCTTCCCCAGGGGGAAGCCTAACCGCAGATAACGGCTTCACAGTCCCGGACCCCCGGGCTCAGCTTGGAGCTGCCGGGGATCAAACCTCCCTGCAGCAGCTGCACAGAGCTCAGGCAAGGGCCCTACTAGATCCTGGATTATGGTGGCCTGGGATGGTCATCATTTTGTGCCTTCAATGGAAGCCCAGGCCTGAAAAGCTTCCCTGCTTAAAGGTCATTTGACGCAGGAGAAGCCCAAAGCATCGCAGTGCCGTGGCTGTGTGTATGTGCATCCTAGAAACAAAAGCTCTGCAGTCAGCCCCGACAAGCCAAAAGTGGGTCAGGTGGAAATGCGGGAGACCAGTGACTCATCTTGTGGTTGACTGGGCAATCTGGGAGGAGGAAAAAGCGGCCGCCTCTAGGAAATGGAATATGTTTCCAACCCTTTCTTTCCTCTGCCCCTAATACTAACAGCTCTTCTACCAACAAAACGATAATGTTAGAGTCAGTTCTTAATGCCAAAGACCATTGGCTCTCAGAGGAGGCATCTAAGGGCTCAAATATGCCAGCAGGGGTGAAAATGTGTTTGAGTGGAAAAGTCTGTCTCCCCCCCTTCCCTGCTGCACAATTGAGATGGGCATTAAATTGGTCTGAGTGGGTGGGTATCTGGGCTTAAGCACATGCATCCTTACACCATCATGTGAAAGGGGGTCTGAGAAGCCATGCAGCAGGTATAATAGCTGCCCTGGCCCAGAGGCTGCAGGACCAAGGGAAGGGGGAAAGGGGCCATGCTGGCTGGTGCAGCTCTGCAGCGCATCTCTGCTGGTCCCAGGTTGCAAGCACACAGGGTGTTGAGGAGGGAAACGTGTACCCTGACACTGCTTCTGTGTATGGAGAAGGGGAAGGCACAAAGCCAGGAGATTACAGCTGCTTGTTAACAGCATTTGCTCAGTACATCAAGCAAGCAGCAGTCATTCATGAGCCTGGCCAGCCTTCCCTGCTGGGACTTTGTGTCTCATGGCCAGTGGCCACAGCAGCTACCCAACTTCCCTGCCAGCACCTGCAGTCACACCAGAACACTGAGAGGTGAGCAATGCAGGATGCAGAGCTGCTGGGAGAAACCGGGACAAAGAGGACATTTTGCCTGCCAGGGATTTCAGACTAAGGGATGCTGTGGGAAGGCAGGTCTGCAGCCAGCTTTGCTGGGCAGCGAGGAACAGTCTGAGCTGCTGTGATGGTCAGGTGAGGATGAAGATGGTGTGTTCCAGACAGGGCTGACCCATGGCTCTCTGATGGAGGTTAAAAGCTGAGTCTGACGTGCTTCGTGTAGACACTGAGGCAAAGTGGGTCCCCTCTGCTCCCTCCCCTCCAGCCCCAGGGCCCCTTTCACCGCGGATGGCCTTCAGAGGAGGGGATGTGGCCACCACCCACTTCTTCCTTTCCAAGTGGGTAGGAAACAACACTAATGCAAGACAAATTTCTCCTTGTCAGAGAAGAGGAAATGGGCTGATACAAAACCAGCCCATGCCGGCTAAGCATGCCTTTGCTGCCCGTGCAACAGACACTGGCAATGCTTATGGATGTGTGTGGCCCAAAACAATTCAGCACTGAATTGGTAAGGCTGTGTCAAAAATTCATGTGTAGAAATAAAAACACCGGTTCATCCCAGTCCCTTTCCTCATGAGACCCTGCCACTGCAGGCACATGCACATCAGTGCTTGCGGTATTCCCTGGGTGCACTTTCGTGGGACAAAGGGTGCTCTGCCCTTGTGATTTTGGTGTTTCCAGGCTCTTTACAGTCCCTAGTGCTTTGGCATAGCTATTTTCTTCCAACATGTCAATCAGGAAGTGCAGAAAAAAGAAAGTGTGGTGTAGGAAATGGACTCTTTCCCCCTTGCCCTTTTCTGATGGACAGGATGGGGTAGGATGAGATGGGACATCTAAGTGATGCAGAGTGGGTTTCCTCAGTGGTCCAGCCGCAAACCTGACAGGGATAAGTGTAACACAGGGAGGGAAGGGGGAAAATCATCACAACAGATTTGACTAGAATTGGAAAGCTCAGCTTTGTCCTGAGACCTCTGCAGTTTTTCCCAAGAAGGAGGCCAACCCTCACATGAGGAAGCAAACGCACATCCCTGACAATTGGCTCTCCAAATACAGGAAGGGAAAGTCAGGTATGTTTTCCCTTGGCCCAGGAATTTTACAGGAGAGATACCGCTGTGGTCCTCAGAATTCTTCCTTAAAAGCAGTTGTGTGGCCACACTGACAGAAATTTTCCTTGCAGGCAAAGTGAGCTTTTCCAATGCCAAATGAATGCAATGGAAACCTCTGGAAAAACCTTCTGTTGGAAATTTTCCTTTCCTCTTCTGTTGTATACCACTCACTTAAGCCCAGGAGGAGTTTTAGGTAGAACTGAAACCCGCACACGGTGCAAGCGTGTGCAGGGGCTGCCATGGGTTGAAACTGCACCTCTGGCTTTGATCTCAGCAGGAGATCCCAGGTGCTAATCCTGATAAATGAGGTTCCCTTAATGTGGTGGCAACCTTGTTGAGGTCCCTGCTTCTGGCTGAATTGTCTCAGTTTAGCTTCTCCAAACAAAGACTCCTGGTTTTGAAATTATAGCTCAGACTCACTTCTCTAAGCAGTGCATTCAGAGCCTGGTCTGGTCCACCAGCCGGGTATTCCTCTATTCAGGAGATACCCAAGGATGCTGAGAAGTTGCGGGATGCTCGAAATGCAGCAGCTGGGGCTGGCTTTCCCAGAACTGGTGCCGGATCCTTTCTCTGTATGAGGAAGCCTAGTAAATACTGGGAAGGATGTGCCCATCCCCAGCAGATCCCTGCGATTACAGACAACCCCTCTCCCCTCGCAGCAAGGTGTGTGGGATCAGCACGTGGCAGGTGGGGTTCAGGTTTATGATACTAGCAAGGGCACCGCCTCCCAAAAAAGCTCCCAGAGGTGGCGTGGGAGGTCTGGAGCAGGCAGCTGTGAGGCCCCCAGTCACCAGCTGGCCACACATGGCCACATAACGTGCTCTGGGGACTTGGTCTTGCACACCTTCCCCACGGAAGCCATGATTACAGCCCCAAAAGGCTGGCAGTTCCCCATTTTTTCCTTTTGCTTCCTCTTTTGTGCACTCTGTCATCATCACTCTGCCCTTTGGACTGCCCATGGAGCCGCACTGTCTGTGCCCCTTCCTCCTCCTCACTACATTTTCCTATGTCAGTCTTTCCTCATGCCCAGTACTGTCAGTCACCATGCTGTTCCCAAGCCTCTGAGTAATCACAGAATCATAGAGTCATAGAATAATTAGGGTTGGAAAGGACCTTAAGATCATCTAGTTCCAACCCCCCTGCCACAGGCAGGGACACCTCTCGCTAAACCATGTCACCCAAGGCTATGTCCAACCCGGCCTTGAACACCGCCAGCGATGGAGCATTCACAGCTTCTCTGGGCAACCCATCCAGTGCCTCACCACCCTTACAGTAAAGAATTTCTTCCTCATATCCAATCTAAACTTCCCCTGTTTAAGTTTGAACCCGTTACCCCTTGTCTTCTCACTACAGTCCCTAACCAGCATCCCTATAGGTCCCCTTCAGATACTGGAAGGCTGCTCTGAGGTCTCCACGCAGCCTTCTCTTCTCCAGGCTGAACAGCCCCAACTTTCTCAGCCTATCTTCATACAGGAGGTGCTCCAGTCCCCTGATCATCCTTGTGGCCCTCCTTTGGACTTGTTCCAACAGTTCCATGTCCTTTTGATGTTGAGGACACCAGAACTGCACACAATACTCCAAGTGAGGTCTCACAAGAGCAGAGTAGAGGGGCAGGATCACCTCCCTCCACCTGCTGGTCACGCTCCTTTTGATGCAGCCCAGGATACCGTTGGCTTTCCGGGCTGTGAGCACACACTGCTGGCTCATTTTCATTTTTCCATCGACCAACACCCCCAAGTCCTTCTCTGCAGAGCTGCTCTGAATCTCTTCTCTGCCCAACCTGTAGCTGTGCCTGGGATTGCTCCAACCCAGGTGTAGGACCTTGCACTTGGCACGGTTAAACTTCATCAGGTTGGCATCAGCTCACCTCACAAGTGTGTCAAGGTCCCTCTGGATGCCATTCCTTCCCCCCAGCGTATCAACCGAAGCACACAGCTTGGTGTCATCGGCAAACTTGCTGCGGGCGCACTCAATCCCACTCTCCATGTAACCGACAAAGATGTTGAACAAGACCGGTCCCGACACCGACCCCTGAGGGACACCACTCATTACTGGTCTCCAGCTGGACATTTAGTCATTGACCACAGTTCTTTGTGTGCAGCCATCCAGCCAGTTCTTTGTCCACTCAGTGGTCCACCTATCAAATTGATGTCTCTCCAACTTAGAGACAAGGATGTTGTGTGGGACAGTGTCGAACGCTTTGCACAAGTCCAGGTAGATGACATCAACTGCTCTACCCCTGTCCATCAGTTCCATAGCCCCATCATAGAAGGCCACCAGATTGGTCAGGCAGGATTTCCCCTTAGTGAAGCTATGGGGCTGTCACCAACCACCTTGTTGTTTTTCATGTGCCTCAGCATGCCTTCCAGGCGAATCTGCTCCAAGATTTTGCCAGGCGCAGAGGTGAGACTGACTGGTCTGTAGTTCCCTGGGTCACTCCAAGAATACCGAGAGAGAGAGAGAAAAATCCTTCTGGCTTTGCCAACAGAAAATGGAAGAAGAAAACCCAACAGGGAAAGTCCACCCAGGGAGAGCAGCCCGACCATAGCTTCTTCCTGCTGAAATGCAGGGGAGAAAAGAGACGCCCCAGGACCTGGCTGCCTTGCAACACACGAGGGATGCGGTGTGAAGCTGGCAGAGCCTGGTGCCATGATGCCCACGCGTCTCTGACCATGGCAGCAGGTGGCTTTCAGCTGGCATGGCTGAAATGGCTTTTCTTAGCAAGTTTGGCAGTACGCTGGCTCCAAAGGAGGCAGACTATTCATGCTGGCCTCTGCTAGCTGCCAGCTGTCATGGCAGA
This sequence comes from Ara ararauna, assembly GCA_028858755.1. Lineage (NCBI taxonomy): Eukaryota > Metazoa > Chordata > Aves > Psittaciformes > Psittacidae > Ara > Ara ararauna. Next base: position 50,037,970 of record CM054376.1, on the reverse strand, counting down.
ACAGATGGCCTTGTCACTGGAGCTGTGTGCTGGGGGCTTAACTCAGCGATGCTGAAAACAGGTGAGAACAGCCCCCAGACCCCATATACCCATTTGTCTGCATATATGGTTTGTCCTACCCATACATTTTGCCTCCCTCTTATGCAAAGCTTGCTGGAGAATATGTATTCATTCCTCTTTGCCTTTGGAAGTGTTGATCTGGCCACTTCTCTCTTTATTATCAGCTGCTGGTGAGTGTGTGCCAGCAGCACAGACCAGTCCAAATGTGTGTGGGCTCTCATTTCACACCAAACTCTGTAAAAACACCACTTCCTCTCTGCTAATCATTACACCACCCCGTGAGCTGGAGCTCAGAGCCCAGAATGATAGGGTTTGGATGACCAGCAACCTGGGGAGCCCTCACCTCACAGGAGGACTTTCATACACCATTTCCATCCCCTGAGAAGAGCATGGTGCTATACAGTGTCATTCTCAGAAGGTGATGTCCTGAGAAAATAGTTTAGCAAGTCCTGATGATGGAGAGCAGATGTTGAGCAGAGACCTGTCTGCGCATACTTACATGACACAGCAAACAGGCTCCACAAAGGGCAATGTTTTCTGGAATGAGTTCTGCAGGATTATATTTAGAGCTCATTAGTTAATTCAGGGCAACACTGTTAGGTCCCCATATACAGCAGCAAGCAAGATGCCACTTCTTCTGCTCCCATAGCTGGGGGGCAGATGAGTTTGAAATGACTGTCTCTTCCAGGACAGAAATGGAGAGAAGCAGTGAAACAAGGAGGTGGCAGGTTCAAAGCAAGGCCAAGGAAGTGGCCGTAGCATAATGAAGCAGTGGAACTCCTCGCTGCAGGATGCTGAACATTTGCATGAGTTCAAAAAGCACCTGGGCCTATTCATGGAGGAAAAATCTATTAGGGGTTATTAGGGACACAGATCCCAGACCTGGCTCAGGAAGTCCCCCAGGCACATTGCGTGAGACAGGAAGAGTTGCCTGGGAAGCGCTGGTTTGCTCACCCAGGTTCATGCTGTTTTGAGGTGCCTGAAGCAGGTTAGCTGCACTTGCAGCCAGGTCATTGATCTGGATGGACTTTTTCCATCCCTATATTATAGTTGGAGTACAAAAAGTCCCTGATCGCCCCCAGCATTGCTGGACTCACCGGGACATCTGCTAAATGCATCTGTTTCATGTTCAGTTTTACTGTTTGTGCTGTTCCTGCTTTTCTACTGTCTCTACTGTTTGATGGGTTTCCCTCACTCCTTCTGAGCCAGCACTGCTGGTGCTTGACACCACTCCTGGGGTTGAGCTATCTGGTTTGGGGGCAGCTGCTCAGACAGTCACCAGGTCAGAGGTGGACTCTGGCTGGCCAGAACATCAAGGAGTGTTTCCTATTCCTCTAGGGGTTTTCTTTCTCCTTTAATGAACTCACTGGGCAAAGCAGAGAGCAGAAAGAGTGAGCTCCCGGGAGAGATTTTCAAGGGCACAAGCTCGTGCCAGCCAGGCTGTGGCACGTGCCTGTCTGTCTGCGTGCCAACTGCTGCACAAGTTGATTTCAGCAGCGAAAGCATCTGTTTGGCAGCAGCCTGACAGCCTGAGGTCTGCGCTGCTTCCCTATGTCCCTGCTGGAGCTACCGAGGGCTTTATCATGAGTGCAAAGACAGCAGGATTAGGCCTTTCTCAGGTCAGGTCTTTTATTGCAAGAGACCTCACGCTGGCACAGGAAATCACTGAGAACTGAATTGCAGAAGGCTGGAAGAGCTGTCCAGCCCGGTTTCACATTCCTTATGGAGGCACAAACACTGCCAACAAAGGTTTCCCATCCACCTGCCCCTCCAGAAGAAGGTCCAGCTCCAAAGTTTAGTGGCGACGCTCGGGGTAAAGTCCATGAAGCCCTTCACGGGTACAACCATCTGACGCATTTTGGGTGTGAGTCAATGCCTGATGCACCAAGACAGGAGGTGAATCAGTCACCGGGCTCTGCTGGGGGTGTCTAGGAAAATATCACGGCAGCTGTGATCACTTCTGACCCCCTGGGCCGTCCACACTTGACCCTATGGCTGCCTCATCTCCGGCGGGGGACAGCAGGGCATGACAAGCCAGGGCCATGTGTCCCTGCCGGATTTGTGTGATCAGGCCGCAGCGGGAGCTGAGATCATCTGCGAGGCAGGGAAGGAAGATTAGCCAGAGGCACAAAGGAGCCCCACAGGGATTTCAGACTTTCTCCCCTTCCACAGCCTCCCGCAGACACTGTGATGCTCAGGTCTCCAGAGGCCACGACTGCTGGCTCAGGGACCACGAGAGGGACTGTGGCAGAAGCAGTGATGTGCAACTGTTCGCTGTGCTGAGACAGTGCTCAAGGCAGAACACAGGCTGGGAGGTGGTGGAGAGGGAAGAAGCCTGGCTTTAAACTTGAACCTGATTGGGAGTCTTGCATCATCGCAAATATGATGTCTGCTTCTCTGCCTCAGCAGCCAGTTCTGGGTTTGAGTCTCCCTTTGATTCTTTATGTACAGTTGCCATTATATTGGTCTCCAGCAGGCATCAGGCCATGCCAATCAAGTTAGACCCACACAGCCAAGGCTGCATTAGCCTGTGTGGCCATGCCATTTTGATTCAGACCACTCGCTCAGCAACTTTACACTGAGCAGCAGCAAGATCAGGGACAGATATACGGCAACAGGGCAAGTGTGTGCCGTAAGGACTCCAGCTACACTTCTAGCCGCTGAACATGTCTGTGTTTAGTAACCCCTGATGATCTTTGCTTCCAGCAATGTATCCTTTCGGTTTTGAAACCCTGTAGACTCTGAGCACACACAGGGTCCTGCAGCAAAGCATCCCCCTGGTTAACACTGCATGTGAGTTGGTGCTCCTTATGCTGGTTTGACCTTGGTAGCTGACACTTTTGGTTCCTGTGCCTTGGCACCTGGGTGAACACTCAGCATCTCCATGCCTCATCACAGGGCACAGTCCTGCTGGCAGAGCCTCTGAGGAGCCCTTCTCCTGCCTGGCACACTGCTTGAGGGACAAGAGCCCAGGTTCATCCCAGGAAAAGGAGCAGGTTTCCATTCCCATGGTGCCTGCGATTTGGGCCTTGGAATTAGGAATGGTGCAAGGGAGCTGCCTGAAGCCAACTGCAACCACTGTGCCTGTATGAGAAGAGGTGCCAGACACAAGTCACCTCTGTATAATTCGGAGGGGAGTCCCAGTTACTGCTGACACAGAGCACCATGCATTTCCACTGCTGCTGCTAAACTCAAACAGGTACCACTGTTATATCCATAGAAATTAGTTGAAGATTTGTCATTCATAGCCTGGTTGTACAAGTCTGACGCTATGTATAGATAGGTTAGAGTCACACTTACATAACACTGCCTTATTTATGATCTTAAGCCCAAGGGAGAAATGCCTCTTCCCCAGCCATTTCTTCCTAGCAAAAAACGTCGTTCAAAGCTCAGCTTCAATCCTATCACTGAGGCTGGATGCTCATCCAAACACAGGGAAATTTGAGTGAGGCATTTCTCCTTCAACTGGCAAGCAGTGGTGTCCCCAAAGAAGGCAGCTGCTGGGATCCGCGTGCCTGCGATTAAATACTGCACTGGGACTGTAGAGCTTTCAGGAGTGATCTCTGGCTTCACTATTGTTTGGGATCCAGTGTATGTTAAAGGCAAAATGCCACAGGTGATGTTAAAGGTTAAAATGCCACGTCTTTCACTGGCTTCCATCTTGTTTCCAAAGCGGACTCCTTACACCAAGTCTGTCTTGCAGCAAACTGAGAGGAGGAGGTCAGCTTGCTTCACAGATCCACTTTTCTGGCTCTGCTGCATCCACAAATCCTACAGCCAAAGATACTAGTCTAATGCCCACGGCACATGAAATTTTGGGGGTTAAGGGACCTATGCGCTTGTTTTATCCACCTCACTTACGTATCTGCTTTATAATCCATGGCTGTGATAACACGATCACAGACCTTTTGTGTCCTGACACCTGGAACGGGGAAAGCTTCAGGGCTTTTGGAGAAGGCAGGAGGATTGAGGGGATGGGCAGAGGGTGCTGATGGGGTCTGACAGCCGGCACAGTGCTGCAGTTGTATCGAACATGACAAAACATCAAGGACAGCTCACGTGAATTCTCTTGTCAGGAAGCAGCTTGCCGGGGTGGCTTGCCCTTGTCTGCCGTGGTTGTAGAAATGACCCTACATCCAACCAGGCATCACTCAATTGAACCATGCGCTGGAAGATGCTCTGCCCAGGGGACAGCCAGGCTGGCTCTGCACCTGCTGGGCCCTGTGTCACGGCTGGTCCCTGGGTCCTGGTGAGACTGAGGGGCAAGTCTGCCATGGCTGTGGGACCATTGAGCTCCTAAGTCCTTCGGAGCTAGAGTGATGCATCAGATCCACAGGCCCTTACCCACCATCCAGTCCTTGGGAATGCCGCCAGCAGCTAACCTCCAAGCCCTGTGGTTTGTGTCTCCTCACACTTCTGCCCCAGGGAAAGCCAGGTCAAAAGGAAACAGCATGGGGACTTTGCACAGGCAAGCAACCCTGCAGCACAAAATGGCTTGGGCCACTTCGCGTCCTGCTGATTTGACTGGGTCCTGCCCTGATCACATTTGCATGGGCACAAACAGGCTGCAGCTGTTGGGGGACTTTCAGTGCCCTCTTGCTGTTTTAAAGAAGGGCTGCTTTTTCCATCTCCTCATGTAGGTCAGAGGAGGGCGGCATCCTATCTAGTGATTTATAGCTGATTTTTTCTCCTATTTAGTGATATATAGCTGATATCCCCATGACAATAAACCCTCAGTCTGTTTGCTATTGCAGGGCAAAAAGCAGCAGATTATTTGTCCTTCTAGAGATAAAATCCATAGGGCAGTTCACTGGTATGGGGGTATTAACTGAGGCCTGAGTATGTAAAGCAGACATGCCAAAGCTCCTGGCATTTTTCATGTGCTGTAAGAGGCTTTGGGCTGATGTGTGGGCCTTTGGGGTCTGAGGCAACAAAGACTGTGACAGGGTTGGGCAAAGTGGTACAGTGTGAGGTGTCCCTGCCCATGGCAGGGGGGTTGGAACTGGATGATCTTAAGGTCCTTTCCAACCCCAACCATTCTATGATTCTATGTGCTGCAGCTACTTGCAGCTCAGTGTGAAGGAGGAAGGATGAGAAAGGGAGGTGCTTCAGCCCAGCCTGGGTCAAATCCCCTTCTCTGTCTCCATTACCCCCTGCACCAAGCACAGTGCTGCTGAAAAGCCCTCAGAGATGCTCTGCTGAAAGCGAGTTGTGTAAGCTGCTCTGCTGACAGCCCACCAGGAGCTGCATTTTATCTGGATGCCTTGGAGGAGAGGGTGATGATTTGGGACACGCTTGCTGTAATGTGCTGCCATGGCGCTGGGTTTAAGGTAACGTCTGGGTCGATGTGAAGTGTAGCCATGAGAAGCCAGCACAGGAGGGATGCAGGTGGGTCTGAACAGCCACCTGTGCTCAGGTACTCCCTTCACCCCCAGGATGTCCCAGGCTCAGCAGGGCACTGCCCTGGAGCTCAGGTTGCTCACGTGCTTTTGCAGCTGAGGGGTTGGAAAGTGCTGGAAATGAAGGTTTTCCCCTCCTCCACCTCCTTAACCAACCTTGCATAATTTTCCCTTTAGCCTCCCTAGACAGGTTCGTTACAATTCCCCTCCATTAATATGCAAATATGCCCTAGAGGAAAAGAGAGCCTGGATTTATTAACATGAATCTGTTAACTCTGTCACTGCTGCACTGCCCTTTGCAGACAGGAGGATGCTTCCTCCAGCCTGGAAAGCTGGGAGAAAGACACTGTGAAAGGAGAACCGTAACGTGCAGCATGAGGACAGAAAGGAGCAGTGACCCCGCGGCACCCTGGCAAGGCTGGGTTCTGTGGGTAAGCGCAGACTTGCGAGCTGTTAAGACCTTGATTCTGCCTTTCACTTCTGCCGCAGGCTTCCTGCACATGCCACGGCAAATCGCTCAGCCCTTTGGCTAACCGCTGGGAGCTGCTGGGGGAAGGTGCCAGCATCCTTACGCTGCAACCTCTGCCACGTGCTGAGGGTGGCAGGGATACGGCTCAGCACAGCCGACTGACCAGGAGGAGAGGGGGAATCGAGCTCGTGGGATAACTCCTGCATAGCAGAACCCTGGCCCGTGTCCAGCCCAGGTGGTTCAGAGGGAGGCACATCGTGCCCTGTGGCTGAGACCTGCAGCATGATGCAGCACGCCAGGGCCCCACGTGTGAGCGCTGGGGCCAGGAGCTGGGGGAGCAGAGCCAGGAAAGCCTGGAGGAGCCCAGAGGGTTCTGGGCTGAGCTCAGCAGGTTGCCCACCCAGGGGGACTCGTGCCTCGGCATTTCTGTGGGCAGGATAAGCCTTCAGAGAGCCAAACAAATGGGTATCTATTGGCTGGCAAATTTGCAGCCTGGCTCTTATTTGGTTTCCGCTGCCACAGCGAGATGAGGTGTAAATTCCTTTTTCTTAAGTCAAGGTACATATTGACATTTAATCATGCAAATATGTGCTTCCTTTGGCAATTCATTTCCCTCCAGCTTCTTTCAACAATTGCCTCTTCTGGGCAGGGCCCTATAAAAGATGATTCTTTGATTCTGTTGCAAAGGAAATGAACATCTTTTGCTCTCCCTCTCTTTTCTTTTGGTTGGTTGTTTTCGAGCAGGGTATATTTCAGTTTATGTTATGCAGATGCCAACTGACAGAAATATTAGCTTTCATGCTTCTCTAGGTTTGTGAAGTCAGAACATGAAGCCATATGGGCTTCTCCCATCCCCATCCTTCCCCCTTTCACCAGCCCTTTCTGCACCCCCTGCCCCTCCACCCCAGAAATTATGTTGCTTCTTTTGCCTCGTGGCTTTTGCCTTGCAAGCCCTTCTGGTGGCTCTTGGTTGTCCCATCAAAACAGACAAGGCTAACAAGGTTTCCTTCTCAGCTAACTGCAGCGAGGGAGATCCCTTTTTATCCCCAGTGGTGGATCCTGGCTGGGTGGCATTGGCTCGATCTTGTTTGGGGGCTCTCACCTTTGGGTTCAGCCAGCAGTCTTTGAGCCACCGCCATCCTCCTGCACCACGCCAATGCTGTCTTCCTCTCGCACCTCAGACCAGCTTGGTCCAGTCACATGCTGGACCAAGAAGAGAAAATGAGGATGCCAGGCCCTGCCTCCAAGGAGATATGCTCTGTGCCTTTGGTCATCCAATTTCAGTGTAAAGGCTGGAGAGAATAGCGCAGTGGCATTGAAGCCAGCAGGATAGATCGTCACGTGATAGTGGCCAACATCTCCTGCCCAAGAGGAGCAAGGAAACAAGAGTATTTTGGCATCGGCTCTTGAGTAAAGCTCCTTGAGACATTTCTGATGGTCCAGCTTGAGTTCCAGTCATGCTAAGAGAGCACAATTTTCAATCACTTTGAAATCAGATTCTCAGTTTGAGGTTTCTTTGTCTCTGGTAGCACTCTCTAAAGGGAGAAAATGTGTCCCTGGCATGTCGCTGGCCATTCAGAGTCTACTTCAGCAGAAATAGGTTTCTTCTTCTCGTGTGCCTGCTGCAGGTTGGAAGGGGAGAAAATCAGCCTCCCACCCCTGCTGCATTAGGCAGCAGGCCCAAATAAATTCCTGGAGGGGGTGTATTACACAAATGGCAGCTATGTTTCCCCCACAGCTCTGCTTGGCTGGCGAAAGGTCGGCACAGCGCACAAAGGGTAGGGGTGCAAAGATCAGGCTGATGCGGATGGAGGGCAGAATCCAGCAGCAGTCAGAGGGCAGTGTGCAGGAGAGGCAGCAGTGGGACACAGCTGTAGGACATGTGTGGTAGGCTGTATTCCTCCCAGGTAGGCACACACAGCAAGGTGTTACCCTGTGCAAATCGACAACTGTGGGCATGCAGGGGAAGTGAATTCATGCTGCCTGTCCAAAATGCTGCTCTCTGTGGAAAGCAGTGACCAGGGCAGACAGGCTTCTGTAACCTTTCAACTTACTCCCACAAGGTCCAGGTCTACATTTGGGCACTGCCAGGTCTCTGGAGCAGACCCACCTGGAACTGGCTGGCATCTGTTCTCAGGAAATGCCTTGAGCACAGTTGTTGGCCTCGGGGCTTGTGGCATCACTCTAGTTTGAAAGCAGCCTGATGGGGACCTCTGGGTGAAATGACTTGGTGTAAAGTGGTGGTTATGGGGAGACCCCTCTTGGGGTCACTTCAGGGCTGTCAATTTCCCCCTTTGAACCAAAAATAGTTAACAGTCATACAGTTAACAGTTAAATTCCACGTGAGGAATCAAATTGAAGAGCCTTCCACGGGGCTGCTCCCCAGGCGGGGTGCCGTGGCGTTTCATCGAGCTGTTTTCAGACAGGTCCAACGTGGCAGTGGCAGGCACATTGGGTATGGAGCGGGCTGCAGAGCCTCGCTTTTGACGCTTGCCAGCCCAGCCTGGACAGCAGCAAAGAGACAAAGCCGGATAAACCGCCGCGCGGAGCGCGTCCCCGGCTACGCGTGCGTCCTGTAGCGCGTGTATCACACACGCGTGACCCCTGCAGCCTATGCGTACATGCGCGCACCCAGCGGGGTATAGGGGTGACACCGAGCATGGTAACGGCGCGACAAAGGAGCGGCGGCGGCGCCACCCATTCTCCCCCCCCCCCCCCCCCCGTCAACTCCTTGCTCCATTCACAAAAGCGAGGGCAACATGGCCGGGGTTCTTTTTTATGAATGGGAGGCGGTGACGTCGCTCGCGCGCGCGCGCCCCTTCGCCCCGCCCCGCCCATTCATCCCGCGCCGCGGTTCCCGCGGCGCGGGATGAATGGGCGGGGCGGGGCGAAGGGGCGGGAGCGCGCGCTGCTCCCCCTTCCACCCCCCCCCCCCCCCCCCCCCCCCTCACGGGATAGTAAAGGCTCTGCCGTCCGCCGCGCGCGGGGGTGCGCGAGCGGCAGCGGCAGTAGGGCCCCCCCCCCCCCCCTCCCCATTTCCCTCGCTGCCGGTCCCCGTCCCGCCATGGTGGCCACGGAAGGTCTACGGGAGATGGAGGGCAGCGCGCTGCGGCGGCTGGTGTGCCGCGAAGAGGCCGGCGGCGGCAGCGGGCGGTGCCTGGTGCTGGACTGCCGTCCGTTCTTGGCTCACAGCGCCGGGCACATCCGCGGCTCGCTGAACGTGCGGTGCAACACGATCGTGAGGCGCCGGGCGAAGGGGGCCGTGAGCCTGGATCAGATCCTGCCGGGAGAGGGGGACGTGCGCGCGCGGCTGCGCGCGGGGCTCTACGCCGCCGTCGTGGTGTACGACGAGCGCAGCCCGCGCGCGGAGGCCCTGCGCGAGGACAGCACCGTGGCGCTCGTGGTGCGCGCGCTCCGCCGCGACACGGCCCGCGCCGACATCCGCCTCCTCGCAGGTACCGGTGCGGGGGGATGGGGGATGCGGGGGGTTGGGTATCGTGATAGTGGAGGGGTGCCCGGTGGTCCCCGCGGTACCGGGTCACCCGGGCCGAGCGGCGGCCACCCCGGGAGGCGAGATGCGGACCCCGCTGGAAGCGTGTGTGTGTGTGTGTGTGTGTGTATAGGGTCTTCCTCCCGTGCCCGAGCTCAGCCTCACGCTGCCAGTGCCCCCTTGCAGGGGGAAGAGCCGTCCCCACGTGCCTCTGTGTTTGCCCTCTTTGAGACCGGAGCTTTACCCCCTCCGCGCTCTCAGCGTGCAGGGAATGAAGCGCTGCGAGCGGTGGTGAGAATTGCCGTGAGGTGGTTGAGGGAAGGGGATGCTCGGCTGGGGCTCCTGCGTGAGCTCCGTGGGGGGTTTGCTTCTTTGTTTATAGCTTGAGAGTTAATTTATCCCTCGGTTTACTTACAGCAGGGGTGAAGATGTGTATGCAGAGTAGCAAATCCATTAGGAAGGTTGATAGATGGGGGAGCTGGCACTTGTGTTGTACTAGGCACAGTAAAACCAGCAGGAGCCGTTTCAGGGATGCGGTGCGATGCGCTGCTGCGGGAGCGCCGGCACAGCGAGGGCTGGCTCGGGTACACGCTCTCTGGTCCTTCGCCATGAGCCATCGTGGTGCTGGGAGCCGCGCATGTGTTAGGAAACACTGGCTGTGCTTCAGGGGTGGCCTTTGACAGCTGAAGGCTTCTGGTGTCCCTGTGGCAGGGTGCTTGGGGTTTCCAGCCCTTTGCTTTTGAGGAACGGGCTCCCAGAGGCTCAGTCTTGGCACAGGAGACTTTTTCCTTCTTTACCACAGAGCTGCTAAAATGGTTGGGCTTTCACAAGAGCCGTGCTAACCCAGCACTGCGCGGGTCCGAGCGCAGGTGTGTCGGGTGCAGGTCACAGCGAAGACCTGTGTGTGTTTTGTGTAGATCAAACCGCTGCCAGGCTCCCTGTGAAACTGCCCTGCTGGGTGCTGCTGGGCAATGGGCACCAGCACGCCATGGTTCCTGTGTCAGGCAGGGCCCACATGCACGGCCAGCAGCTGCACACCACTGGATGGAGCAGCTGGACGTGGTGCTTGGCCAAACAGGCGTTAGAGCTGATAGGGTGCATTTAAGAGATACCCCTTTGTTTGAAAGGGTCAGTTTGCCTTTCCGAGGCAGAAGGTGTGTACACATCACCCTAAGCAGCTTAGGATGGTGCGATGGCTGCCTGAGTGGGATGCGTGTGATAGATCCAGGAATTTGGGGATCAGACCTCCTGAAGATAGGCATCTAGCAGGGGCATTTGGTTTTGGGTGCTCTTCCAAGTTGAACGAGTAGGACCCCAAAGGGATGCCAGATCCTGGAAGCAGAGCCTCTGCAAACTATCCTGCTCCTGTGGGAGGGATAGTGCAAATCCAGGGATGCACACGCGTGTTCCTGCTTCAAGGTGCCAGAGCCCTTCCTTGTGTAGGGGGATATACCAGGAAGGACAGTGGGATACAGGCATTGTCTGTCTCTAGCTGCTTAGGGATTCCTGGGCTGCTTTGCTGGGGACACTTACATCCACTGGTGTCGTGACTGTCTTGTGTTGCAGTCTCAGGGCTAAGGCTGGGTAAGGAACATATGTCCCTGTGTGTGCGCTCTGGCAAGCCTGAATGCAGGCACAGGACCTGCAGTTTGGGTGAGCCTTCAGGAGCTATCCTGGGAATCAGGGCTTGGTCTAGCGAGATTCCTGTGGTGATAGTTCAATACCCGATTTCCGTTGGTTTTAAGGCTCAAGATCAGACTCCACAAGGATGTCAGGGGTTTGATTTGATTTGAATGAGAGGAGGAAATCTCACCTGAAGTGTTTATTTGCAGCCAACAAGGCAGTTTCTCTGACCTGGGAAGCCGGTGGGGTTTGCACTTGTTTTACCTGCTGTTAGGAAGACCTGAGGTCACCTTTGCTTGTCCGCCTGGCAGCGGGTCAGGGGAGCAGCTGCTCCTTCGCAGGGCACTTGCCTGTTCAGCTCACACCTGTGTCCTTGAGAGGCAATGGGCACCCCTCTGGAGAGCTGCTTTGCTGTGGGGTTAGCTTCACTGTACCTAGCCAGTGCCAGGGCTCTCCTGACCCATTGTTTCTGGTGAGCTCTGGGCTGGAGGGTCAAGCTGGGAAAGTCAGAGACCTCCCTGTGCTTTGCAGCAGGATGATGTGTCTGAGGAAGCTGGGAACTGAACAGTCCTTGGCCTGGGAGCAGCTTTTCCCATTGAAGTCAGAGGATGCTCGCATCAAATCCCCTCTCCATCATCTTTGATGGCTTTGATCTGGGGTTTTGGCTAGCAGAGTGTAGGGGACTAAACCTGAGACCACAGACTTGGAGGCAGCCGAGAGCATTGGAGAGTTCATGGAGCTCTTGTTCCAAGGGAGTGGTGGGGCCTTAAGGATTCTCCCTGTGTTGCCAGGAGCCTACTTGCACATCCTGGGGCAGGAGACCGCTCTCCATCACTGCAGCATCATCTAGTGGTGAAGGGCATGGAAAGATGCGTCAGCTCCAGCTCCCGTGTTCTACAGTGGGATAACGCTTCCTGCCTCTCTCCTTGCAGGGGGTTATGAACGCTTCTCCTCAGAGTACCCTGAGTTCTGTGCAAAAACCAAGTCCCTGAGCAATGTGTCACCCCCAACCAGTGCCGAGACCCTGGATTTGGGCTGTAGCTCCTGTGGGACCCCCTTTCATGACCAGGTATGTCCAGAAGCCCAGTGCTCAGCTCTTTTGATGGCTCCTTCCAGAATTCCAACCTGGTCCTGCTGGAGTCTCAATCTCTCCCCGATTCCTGCGGAACCAGAGCCTGGCTTCCTTTCTTCTGCATGGTGGTCCTCCCGATCCCAGGGTGTTTGTGCTTCCTGGGGAACTGACAAGTCCACATCCTGTTAACCATGCTGGCCTGTTCCTGAACAGGATGATGAGGGGGAGGGCTGAATGGGTTTAGCAGCCCAGAAGGGCAGCCTCTGCGCCCTCTTTCCAGGGCCTGGATCAGGTGCCAGGTTCCTGCACTGCTCAGAGCCTCCAAGTCATCTGGATGCGTCTTGCCCACTCCTGTTCCCTGGTCACCCACACAACTGTTGCTTTCCTCTGTAACAGGGTGGCCCTGTGGAAATCCTTCCCTTCCTCTATCTTGGCAGCGCCTACCATGCTGCCCGGCGGGACATGCTCGATGCTCTGGGCATCACAGCCCTGCTGAACGTCTCCTCAGACTGCCCCAACCACTTCGAGGGGCTCTACCAGTACAAGTGTATCCCGGTGGAGGATAACCACAAAGCCGACATCAGCTCCTGGTTCATGGAGGCAATTGAGTACATCGGTGAGAGCTTGTGTCTGTGTGTGTTTCGCTGGGAGGGAGGTTCCTGCCTCGAAGACCTGGAGGGTCAGAGAGCACTGGGGTCCAGCAGGTTCCAAGCCAGTTACTGCTCTGGCGGGAGGGAGGTCAGCACCACCTGCAGATCTGGTGAGGGGTTGGGCTGTGTTGGAAGGGCTGTGGTCTCACGTCTCATCCCATTGCCCTCTAGACTCGGTGAAGGAGTGCTGTGGCCGGGTCCTAGTCCACTGCCAGGCTGGTATCTCCCGCTCAGCCACTATCTGCCTGGCTTACCTGATGATGAAGAAGCGTGTCAAGCTGGAGGAGGCCTTTGAGTTCGTGAAGCAGCGCCGGAGCATCATCTCCCCTAACTTCAGCTTCATGGGGCAGCTGCTGCAGTTCGAGTCGCAGGTGTTGGCCACCTCGTACACAGTGGAAGCCGTCAGCCCCTCGGGGAAGCTGCGGGAGCGGGGCAAGGCCACCTCCACACCCACCTCTCCGTTTGTCTTCAGCTTCCCGGTCTCGGTCGGTGTCCACGCCACCCCCAGCAGCCTCCCCTACCTGCACAGCCCCATCACCACGTCGCCCAGCTGTTAGCTCAGGGGCTGAGGCCAGCCAGGCAGAGAGGGCTGGGCATGGAGCGGGTCAGGAGGGCATGGAGCCCTGTGATGCTAAAGCAATAGTGCTGGACACTGCCATTCACCTTGGACTCGATGTCTTCTTTTCGTAGAGAAATTTCTTACCTCATCTTGGTTTTTTTGCTTTGTAATTTTATGTTTTGAAAGCATGAAAGTTGTAAAAGCCACAAACCCTGACACTGTCCAGGCTCTTTGGGGAAGGAAAACAATAGTATACTGGGCTTCCTCAAGTGCCTGGCCTTCATCTCTTTCCATCCCTATTTGATTGTCTTCTCTTTAGAAGAAAGATACAGCTCCCCTTCTCCCCATACTTCTGCCCCTAGCTCATCCGGGTTGAAAGGGGAGCACACCCTCTTTTGATTGTGGAGCTGTCTTCCCCTCGCACAAAGACATGGGTGTGTGTGGTGGGTGCTGCTTACCTGAGCCAGTTACACTGGGTGAGGAGCAGAGCTGCAGGCAGGGCCTTGGGGCAAGCAGGAGTGGTGGCACAGGGCTGCCTGCACTCAGCCTCAGCCCTGCCAGTGCCTATGGAAGTGATGCAGGAGCTGGGAGATGCACCAGCTAAGCCCATTCCTGTGGCTGGTAGGGGGTTAGTCCTAAATGACTCTTTTTCTTGCCTTCGTGGATCCCTGGCTCCTACAAAACTGAGGTCCAATCTCCTGTGGCTTAGAGAAGAGAAAGGGTGAGGGCAGCAGTCTGGGCTGCTTCTGATTACTCTCTCTGGTTTCCTCCCCACCCATCCCACTGCTGCTCTTCCAGAAAAGGCAGGATGGGATGTGGGTGTAATGGAAGACAGAAGCAGCCGGGTGGAGGAAAGGCTGGCCCAGAGACATCCATCCAGCATCTTCAATCTTCCTCCAGCCCTTCTCCACCTGAGCTGGGTGTTGTTCACCTGTGCCTGTGCAACACTGCTGCAGCCTGCAGTCCAAGCCTCAAGAATGCCTCAACCCACCTGGAGCTGTGTTTCCCCCCAGTCCCATCCAGCACATGAGATGCCTGTGTGGCTGATGTACATATGTATGGTTTGTTCCCTTTTTATTTTCTAGAAATTAACTTTTTATTTATTGCCTGAGGGAGGGAGAAAACAAACTGTTTGGGGCAAACAAAAATAAACCTGTTTTCAACAGTTGTGGCTGGAGCAGATCTGTGCTAAACCCAAGAGAGAACGGCAGCTTCTACAGAGCAACTGTTAAAAATGTATTTATTGGCTTTTAAACTATTACAAGTATTGCAGATCAGACATTTAGCCAAGCACATTTATAGATCAAACTCAGTTGTTACAGAGATGTTACCTAAAGTCCACTGTGTAGGTAGGCTGAGAACCTGCCCATCGTCTTCTTTGAGAGAGAACGTAAAGGAGGAAATAAATAAATGATAACCCAGTCCCATGTAATTGGCAACCAAGAGAGGAAACACGCAGGGCTAGTTATGAAAACAAGTTATACAAAGAAAGGTCTAAAAACTCAACCCCCAGGTACATTGTCATCTAAGTTGGCAGAGAAAGCAACCGAAAGAAAATGCACAAGCTCATGGGACTGTGGCACAGAAACATCCCCACTTCAATTTCCAGAGCTGAAGCAAGTCCTGCAGCTGTTAAGGAGGAAATGTCAGAATTACCGTGTGATGCAGGGACTCTAATAGTCTGTATTAGTAATTAATGGAACCGACACTAAAACTTGCCACCAACAGGATCAGTGAGACAGAAACAGATGTATGGAAACCAGTCAGATAATATGACCTGACAGGCATACGTGTTAGTGTAATGGGAAATGCATCTGTTTCTCGTGTCCCCTACTGGTTCCTGGGCTCATTCACCTCGCTTCAGAAGTTGTAACATTTGCTGTCTCCTGGTCCTCTAGGTTTCACAGGTGAGAACACTGCCACTCCATCTCTGCCGCTCCCTGAAAGATGAGGAGAGCATGCTCTGGCTGTGTCAAAGCCACCACCTCTGATCATCAATAGATTCAAGTCTATGGTGGCTCACAAGCCGCTCACTACCCAAGGCTAGAATTTGATCTGTACTTACCCTCATCTTCCCCAGCAGTGCTGCAGCATAGCTTAAAATGACTGAAGCATGCATTAGACCTTCAGCTTCTGAGAAAGACTAGCAGTGTTCAAACTAACCTTTTTTGTGTTTGGACCCTTCCTTTTACCCATCTTTCTAAGTAATCTGGGTAATTTCTGTTAACAGTTCCATATGGAAATTCTAGGTAGTGCAAGTACTGTGCAGGAGGAGCTGGTACTGCACTGCAGGGATGCAGGAGTCTCTTGTGAGAAGATTTGCTGCTGTCTTTAGTTCCTGCAGGCCACGCAGTGGCACAACATGTTATCCCTCAGCACATCTTGCATTCACAGTGAGCAGACATCTCCTCTAACCTACAACAAAACAGTAGGATCAGCTGGTTTCCAGAGCCAAGGAAGCACCCTTCCCCAGAAACTACTCTGTCCCCTGGACCATATGCCTCTGGTGTGTCTGCTGCCCACTAAAGCCAGCAAAGCAGAAGATTTCGTGGGGCTTTCTTTTTGCTTAAGTAAGTGTAGAATTTAAGTTTGGGGTACTCCTGTTATCAATAAGCACGGCATAAAAGTTTTCAGGCAAAATAAATTCCTGCTGCGTAATGCAATTGGATTCCATGGCATCACATGCAAACATTCAAAACAGAGGTTAGAAAAACACATTGCTCATTCCTTGGACTACAGACCAGTAGTGACTGCAAAATGGTGGAAGTAGCACAAGAGGTTTGTAACAGTATCTGTGGAGCTGGGATCAGAACAGATTGGCAGGTAAAAATAAGGGTGAGAAAATAAGATACAATAAGGTACTGTACCCTCTGCTTTTAATCCTAACAGAAGTTTTGTTGACAGCATTCAGTCTGCTGTGTCACTCTGCACCCGGTACCTGATTCATCTGTCTCATGGAAACAATGTCAGCAACGGAGAGCGGAACCCTCCATTCTTTGCTACGTGATGAAGTTCCTATCTGTTTGCCTATTAAGGTCCTGACATTTCAAAACACTGCCTCAAAGGGACACGGGCAAAAATCAACAGGCCTGAGACAACTGTCCCTTTCCCAGCAGACACCATGTTCTGTTCCAGTGGGAATAGCTCTTTCTGGAGCCAAGTGAGAGGCGCCCAGGCTCCCAAGCCTATGAGATGGCTTAGCCCAGAATGTTCTTGCATCCTCAGCTCCTCCTGTGCCTCCACTGGTGACTCAATGCTGCAAATGAACAACTGGTGAGCAGGGGACTGCCTTTCTCAGGAAGTCAGAAAACCATTCCCAGGAGACAGCAGCTGCCTGGTTATAGGGGCATGCCTGTTTTAAGGTCCCATTCTCTAGAATTAGGAAGCATCACGTTAACTCCCTTGGCTGAAGCAGCAGCATCTGTACCATTAACAACCTGCCAAATGCAGCTCTACCACCAAAACCATCACCAGCTTTCTCATGGGTAACTTTGATACTGATGGGCAGATCCTCACTTTGTTTGAAACTGTAAGAGGAACTACAACAACATATGCCAGGAGAGGCAGATGCTACTCCCGCACAGGTTTCTACAACACAAATGCATCATCGGGCCTGGGTATTCCTCTGTGTCTGGTCACAAACAGACAGGAGATCACATCATGACAAGACAAAAACCACTGCAAAACGATTTCCTCACACAGCACCTTTACTCTGCACAGAACATCAGGTACGTTAACACTGGCAGTTCAAAGATACTGGACAGTATTTTTATCCTCTAGAAGTTCAAGGCTGCAGAAGAAATCCAGACTAGCCATTAGTTCAATCAGCACACAGGAAACAACAAGCAAGAACAGAATCCGGGGCGGGCTTGGTGGGGTTTTCTGGTTTTAGGTTTGTTTGTGTTTTTGAAAGATGTAAAGCTTTTAACTTCCACACCCACGTTAACCATTTTGCTCACCTAAGCAGCACAACTGTTTCACCATTTAAAACTATGTCTAACTGGGGATGGTGAGCAAACACGCACTCTCACTGCTATCTGAAACCCTAGTGTAGATAGGCACATCTCCCCACTCCATTATTAGCTAAGTTAAAAACAAACCCCAAACTTTAATGATGAATACAAAGCTTCAAAGCCTAGTGGTGATCTCTGCAATCCTAACACTATTAAACAAGTAGCCAAAATACAAGCACCCAATTTCATCAATGAAATTTGATTAAAAGGACAACTAGGCTAGAGCCTGGCTTGGACTTCAAAGCTACATATTTAATTAGGCCACAAAATGAAGCGAGAACCATAGATCCACTGCCAGCTCAAGAAAAGTAAAACCCAAAGTTCAAGGATTTGTTGGAATATTGCTATTTCTAAGGTTTTCTTTAGAGAATTACAAACAGATGATGTGCAGGTAGCCATATTGCACTAAATGACTGGTTTTACAGTGGGTGAAGTTCCTCTGTGAGGATAGCTTGCTTCAACATTAATGTCTTACTGTTAAAACTGAAATTGCATGTCTTAATGCTGAAAGTGAAACGCTCTTCAGGTTTAAGTTTGTTTTATCCAAACATGTCTGCAAACTCCCACATATGGGGAGCACATCCATTTTTATAAACTACAAGCACTCTATTCTGTTGTTTCCTTGCTTTAAGGGGGATAAAACCTGAATGCATGAACTGGATCATCAGATATTAAATGGTGCTGGTTGACAGGAAAACATACGGCATGTTGTGTTCAAAGGAGCATCTTTTTCTCCAGTTGTTACGTGCTCAACACTGAAGCACATCTCCTGGTATTGGCTGGTAAGAAAAAAAATGAACACGGCTCGGTTTTCAGCCTTCTCTGAAGCTGTAAAACCAGCAATAACAAAAAAAATCTGTTTCCACTTCTCTTAAATGCATATCCTCCATGAGGGGGACTTCTGAAATTGTTTGATGCTGTGCTATGCAATGCTTAAAAATAACTTTCTCTTACCCAGTGAAATAAACCTGGGAACTCACGGGAAAGGGGATTCAAGTGAATAAATCCTAGCTTTGTTCTCTGGTATACCTGCAAAGAAAGACACTGGTGTTTTAAAAGTTCATTCTCCTCAAAATGTAAAATTGATATTTAAAAAAATTACTATTTTTTTGTAAATCCCTTAAACTCTTCAACTGTGAGGTCACACACAAAGGTGTGACATGAAGCTGCTATAGTACACTCTCCATTACCAGTCTGAAATCCATTTACTGGGTCTCATATCACAGAAGGACATGAATCAGATATGCCCTCATGCATGCAATCTTCCGACTTTTCACCTGCTATCTCCCAGCAAAACCATGCGCCACTGGAACCGGAGAACGTTTCACAGACTTCGTGTACTTAATAGAAGCCTTATAAAACATCCTTTTAGAGGTGCCAGCAGAAGGCATTGACCTGCTTTATGAAGCTGTTCTTCCAAGCCCAAGAGCTGGTTTTACCCTTGCAAACACTTCCCAGGGCTTCCCCCAGAAAACTCACACAAACAAAGCAGTGAACTGACACGATTTGTTTCCACTCTAAAGTTACACTCACTCATATTACCGTTTGCTCAGAGGTGTGCAAAAAAACCCTATATTGAAGAACTGGACCTAGCCCCTTCTCAGATTAAATTCATATTGCATTGTTAACAATTTTAGTCAACTTGACTTTGTGCAAAATATCTTTAAGAAGGTTCTGGCTCAACTTCAGAATACAAAAGGAAAATAAATAGTTGACTAGGATCTCTTGAAAACATAAAATGAATGGTGTATGCTGAAAAGAAAGTTATGGGCTTAATGCAATTTGTCTGCAAATAAAATAACTAGAATAGTAGTGTCTGAAATTTTAACATGTGAGATGGCACTGATAAAGATTTCTGTTTGCACAATAATGTTCCCAAAGTCTAGATCAAAACAACATTATTTTACGCAAAGTAACTGCAGAGACTAGGAGCCTGAGATATGTTATTAAAAGGCAGTCCCTTGTAAACTTTCCTCAAAAGGAACAGTAGCAGTTGAGTATGCAAGAGTTACTCATATCATATTCATCAAGACAGCAATGCTTCATAAAAGACATACAGCATATTTCCAGGTTGTTAACAATTTTATATGATACTGATTTTCTGAAACACGCATCCATCCAGTCCAAGATTGAAGTCACACCCTTCTTCACTGCTCTGTAGCTACTAGGTCTTTTGCTCTGCTGCTGTTGCTGTCTGTGAGGGAGCTTCTGGCTTCACAATCAGGTATGTAATGAGATATTCTGGGTAAGCCTGAAAGTAAGGCAAGAAAAAAAATAACTGCTTTATGCAAGGGTATGCTCAGCAAGTTCATGTGTTGGATTTCACAAAATAGTGACCAGGAAGGACACTGCAAGAAATCAGCTCTGTGTTCTTAGAGTGCAAGAGAAAAAGCAGATTTCAAACCTAACCAGCACTAAGCAGGAACTACTTAATGCAGTCAATACCTTCGATAATGCACTAGCATAAAGGAAGATGTTTCTTCACGCAGACACTGCCAGAAATTGTGTGCGCAACAGGAATTCACAGTCAGAGTTACTCTCCTTGTTAGCTAATCCTATAGGTCAGTCAGTGCTTGTAAGTCACTCAGAAATCTCGGATGACCAACACATTCTAACCCTAAAATGCTGACTTGCCACGTGATGCAAATGCCTTTACTGGCAGTAAAATACTTAGTATATCCAAAATATGTAGCCCAGTCATCTGTCCAGGGTTTTCTGAAGACAGCTAAAGCTGCTGGAGGGCACGGCCCCATTCAGAAAGAGCTAGACAGACAAGAGGAGACTGAGCAAATACAAGCCTCAAGAAATCCAGCAAGGGCAAATGCACCTCAGATTAAGTCCTTGTAGTAACATTGCAGGATGGGAAGCAGTTCTGCTGAAAAGGTGCTGGGTGTCCTTGGGTGACAGCAAGCTAAAGCGGAATCAAGTGTGTCCTGGCAGCAACAAAGGCTACCAGCATCATGTGGTACATCAACAGCAGTGTAGCCAATTAACCAAGTGTAGCAGTGATTGCCACATATTCAGTACTCACTTGAGCACATCTAGACAACTGCATACAATTTTTAGGCCTTCCAGTACAAGAAAGATGCCAACAAGCTGAAGCCAAGTTCAGCAAAGGACCAATAAGATAGTCAGCAGGAGAGAGCACAGGGTAAGAAGATACTGAGGTGGATGGGTTTGTTCAGTTCAGAAAAGGAAAGGCTTTGTGGGACCTCACAGCAATCTTCTGGTCGCATATGGAAGGCTACTGTGAAAAAGAGCCAGATTCTTTTCTGGGCTGTGCAGCAGGAGAATGAGATTAATTAAACCACAGGAGGTTCCTACTGGATTTTTTTACTCTGAGGATAATTAAGCAAAGGAACAAGCTGCTGAAGGAGGCTGTAAAACACTGTTCTCTGAGGGTCTTTGACACTTGTGTGGTTAAAGAAAGCCCTCAGCAATCTGGTCTGACTTGAGTGTGAACAAGAGGCTGGCCTAGGTGACCTCCCCAAGGTTCCTTCCAGCCTGAACTTGATACATAATCCTGGAGCCATCCAGAGGAGTAAGCAAACCACTTTTCTAGACTGAAGGTCTAGCTTATTATCTGAGTTATTCAGATTAAAAATCAACTCCTGAAGATTGCTTTGCTTTCAGCTGCCATTTAAGGGTAGTGTCTGGCAGCCAGTGACACTGCCATTGCTGGGAATCTATAGGTAAAAAGCCCAGAATCCTCAATATATACAAGAGACCCAGAAATTCACTGTTCTTGTTACTGCAGTAATGCCAGTACAACGCAGTGGGAGAAACAGTGCCTACTGAGAGAAAGTACAACTCTTAATAGACTCTAGCAGCACTGCACAGGAGGAATTAGGCAATTCTGCGTGGTGTAAATGAGAGCTGCTCAGCAGATAGATGTAGCATTTGCTGGCTTGATACAGTTCACTGATTATTTCCACATTTAAATGAAAAAAACCCCTACAAATAATAAATCTAATCAACCCGGTTTTCACAGCAAAGTTGGTATGGAAACCAATCATTCCCTCTCCAAGCTCTTTGCCCTTGCAAACCCAGTCCTCGCAAACCTACATACCTGTTCTCCTCTATAGATAACATATTCAGCATATGCAAGTCCATTCACGCTTGGCCTGCCAATAACAGAGTGGTGCCCTGGAGGGGCATGAGCCATTTTCATTGTGCTGAACTGAAGAAAGGATTTTCCAAGGGTCACTCTGCAGAAGAGCATTTGTCTAAAAGGAAAAGAGAAAACATCATTTTCATGTATCTTACTAGGAGTTGCATGCTTCCAGAATGATTTCAAACTTGAGCTTATTTCATCACAATTCATTTCTCAAGGCTTTTTGGAGAAACACTTGTAGAAGCCAGTTCTAAGGCTGCATAAAACCTGTCACACACAAACAAAAAGATCTTTCTTGACATGCAGAAGGCAGAACACACACTTTGTTCTTTGTTTGGCCTTCACATGCAGGCCTCTCCTAGTTCATTTTATATAAAGCTGTTGAAATATGAAATTGTGCTCTACCAGCAGGGTATGGGCAGGTGTCACATTGCAAAAAGTACGTTGATCTGCTCCAGTACAAAACAAAGCTGTGATTAAGTTTCATTCACCACCTCCAAAATTATCTGATCCATGGTACACTATACTGCTGACCACCACTTTGCACTGCAGTTTTGTCTGATAGCGCCTGGAGTGTAATTGCTATTTTCATCTAACGCTTCATTTTCAAACTTGCTGTTTCAGGCCTCTTTCCTGAGCCACAATTCACTTTGATTTATACTCACTGTATGCTTAGATGTGATTTTTGACCTTTCTGTGTGACTCGCTGCATTTATAACCTTTTATGTTTAGCCTTGACAAATGGAAAACTGCATTTTTCCTGCCATGACCAAGCTCAAGTGGCTGTTCTTTCCCTGCAATTCACCCTGTGCCAGGATCGTAAAAACCAGGACAGCCAGAATTATGTGTAGGGAACTCTGCTGGACTCGTACCTGTGACAGATATAACAAGACCTGTCTTTGTGTGTGGGACAGCCCGTTCCTCCCCCTATCCCATACACATATTGGTTGCTTTTTGAGGAGTTCTCAGCGAAGTAAATCCCAGCTCCAAACATTCCTCCAATGTATGCATGTCTTTCATCAAATCCTTTGTGAATGATAGCATTAATAAAAGGAGACCCTAGAACAGAAATGACATGAAATGATACATACTTGTTAAGCTCTATCGTAATATAGGACTGTCAGGAGGAGGTTGTCTGCCTCAAATAGACCATTAAATACCAGAAAGCACACTCAGTCAGCTGGAAGGGGGTGATACCCAGCAGGATGCAATGATGTGTGGGATTTATCGTTATATACCAAGATCCCACGTGTGACTCATATTTCTTACTCATTTCCCAGATCTCATTAAATGGCTTTCCCCCCACTCACATTTCAGTGCAATTTATCTTGTCAATGCACACCTTCCCCAGCAGTCAGTACTGATTAAGATGGGGTAAGGTGTTAGGACAATCATATCCAAAACCAATTTCCTATGTGGAATCACACAAAGATCTAGGGCAGAAGGACCCTCAGGCAACTGTCATTTGTAGGCATTTCTGGATGCTTCTAGAGAACATCTGGCTGAAACTCATGGTTGGTTTTGATTCCTTACCCTGATGGTTGCCTGAAGAACCAGAGTAAAATGCTTTTACTGTGTGTTGCTCCCCTCTTTTAGAAGATACTCTTTCTCACAGCAATGCAACATCCTCCCAGCAGCTTTACTGCAAATGACTAAGATATAGCTTAGCAAAAACCTTTCTTGTTTTTCTTTTGAAAGAAAGAAAAACTATTTTTTATTCTATTGTAGCTTTTCAGATTGCAGTAACCACACAGACTAACTTCACCACCCCCACACCCCTGCATTTCCAATGTAGAAATACAATTACTGCACAGGATGGTGACACAGCAACGTTAACATTGCCTGTGGGTCCTTGGAGGCTTTTTTTTTTGGTTGAACACCAGTACTAATGAATAGAGATCACTTCCTTACCATGAAACAACATGCGTTCATTGTGATGATTATGATTCTCCTCTGAGACCTCCTTCTGCCTGTGACAGAATCTCTCCCGCAACTTCTTGTTCACAACCTTTTGAATCTGCAGTGGTACAACAGGACCAAGCATACTTGAATTGGATTTGAAAGGGAATGTAGTTTGACAGAGTTTGCCCATATTCGACAGGAAAATGGATTAAGACATATGAACAGTATAAACAAACCCCGTGGCTGCTCTGCATGCAAGGCTGAAGCCTTTCAAACAAGCTGGCAGCACATGTTTACAAGGGGTTAAACCTACTGTGAAAGTGCAGCCAAGAGTTCTCAGGTTTAAGGAAGATTTTCAGGCTCTGTCCCTCGGAGCTTGTAATACCACCAAGAACAACAAACTGCCTGAAACTCCTTCCATCTCTGCTTTGAGCTTTATTGAACAATTTGGGCTGCTGTCTGGCTTAGGTTGAATTTTTTATGAAAATAAACAACTGCTGAGGAAAGAAATTAGAAGATACGCTGTTTAATCTATCTTGAGATGCGGTTCCAGCCGTGTGCTCTAATACCACTGTGGCATCTTATAAAGGACTTCACCTTTGGTTGGGAGTAGGATGGAAGCAGAGTTTATGTCAGATGTACTATCTACTGGGCCAATTGCAAGGGTTCTGCACAAGCTCACTTTTCAAGCAGATAGGTAGCAGGGCTTTGCTGGTGCTCAGGAACTGAGTTCTGTTCTGATACCCTCTATTTCCTCCTCCTTGCAAAAAGGAGCAAGTGTACTCTTCCTCAGAAACACAGCAGTCCATTTTCTGATACGCCAGGGCTTTTAAAAGGTATTTTTCTAGTTGTGAGATGCAAAGGAGGTGGTGTCAAGATCCGAAGTAGTATAGGGAGATAAAAACTTTTAATAAAAAGTCATGCTCATGCTTTCCCCCTTGCCCCAAATTGCCTTTAGAAAGGTAAAAAAAGACTCGCTGAGAAAAAATCCTGTGCTGCAAAATCAAATACAGAAGTTATAGTCCACTCAAATTAAAATCAGGCTGTGAAATGTAAGGCAGGCTCTTCAATATCAGTTCTTCAGACTGCTTTAAGAGCACAAGTGGACACTTCTTCCTAATCCCATGTGCAGAGCACACAGTCTAATTTTAGCATTTAGCACTTGCTGTAACTCTGCTCATGAATATTATCTCAACAAAGAACTTTAAAAGCGCAACCCATTTAATCAATTGTGCCTGCTTGCATAAGTACCAACTAATTTTACCTCACAGAATTAAGAGGTTTTGAAACTTACCCTGATGACATTGTACCTGTTGAAGATCCCACCAGCATTTCCACCATCCCGATGTTCACGGATTGTACTCTGCATCTGCATAAATGAACACAGCTGAATGTTCAGCACATAAAGCTTGCTAGCAAGGCAAAGTATTAATGCAATATCTCAGTATACCACTGGCAAGAAGAGTCAATCTTCTTGACAATTAAAAGGCGTAAAAAACCCAACCCCAATTCTGAATTTTGAACTGTTGCAGACCCTTATTCTCAGGCACCCAACGTGCTATGCTGCCTGGCAGTAGAGAAGCTGGATGATGCAATTACCTAACCTTGTAATGAAAATCTAACACAGGAAAAAGGAGAATAGTGGCACTTGTTATCAAAATTACACACAACTAGAACACCCGCTTTAGATTAGGAAAAAAAAGCAATCTTTGAAAATGAATACCCAAAAAGATAATTTTGATGTAATAACAGATGTGTTTCTAATGAGTACAGTTTATATTTCCTAGTGATAGGAAAATGCTTGCACTGTAGATTTTCCTATGTCATTAGCAGCCCCTGAGAATTTCAACAGTTTCATGGTGTCTTTTCCAGAGGTATTTATAGCTACAGCAACATTTAGTTACAGCTCAAATAATTACCCCAATTTACTCTGGCAGACAAGTGCCCCTTTCTGTCAGGAAAGTTTATAACAGAGATCTGCACAAGCTCCAGTTTACACAGTCACTAAACAAAAATATTTCAGGTTAAGCTGGCAGCAATCCTGAATATTTAGACTTTTATAAAGACTCCAAACACTTCCATGCCACAGTGTAGGAACACTACATAAATAGCAAGTGCACAGTAAAATGGAGTTATCTTCCAAACACAACTCTTTGGAGCGTTTCTTTTCTGTTATGATTTTTCTTTTAAAATGGTATCTGCTTGGAGTTTACTCAAATAAAAGAGCATGTGTGTGTGGGAGGCAAAATTACAGTCAATTTTCAATTATCCAAGAGCTGTTTATCTGGGTTACAGATTAACTACGCCACTGAGACAAGAGAAAACAAGCTGGTTCACAGCCAGAAAAGAGTCTGAGCAGAGAGAATGCCTACAGACTTGCAAGGCCTTAATCCCTTGTTCTTCAGGGGTCCATCTACCTATGAAAGCTATGGAAACCTTGCTAAAAAACACAACAACAACAAAGCAAAATTGGGATAATGCTAAGTAACCAAACAGAGCACTTAAAAAAATGACAGGCGGGACACAGCAAAATAATTTCCATCATTGCTCTATAAACAAAGACAAATGAAGAGCCCTAAACTTCATGTCTGATCTATACAATTCATACATCAAAGCATATTTTATCACTTTCAACATGCAGTGCATGCTTTAGCTCTGACGGGCTGTAAGTGAACAGAGAAATACAAAAACACTGGAGCATTAAGAAAGGTATTTGCAATACCTCTTCTTCGACAGACTGATACTCCTTGTCATCAGGAGCAAGGTCAAGGAGAATGGTCCCCTGACTCACACAGTGGAAAGTCAAATAAGGATTGGTGCCTGCAAAGAGAAGGAATTAAATGAGTAAAAATCAACAGGAGAAAACAATACCAGCTCTATTTGTATTCATCATCATTATTACCCCTCTTAAATAACCCCAGTACAGCAGGAAATGGAAAACAAACACAAGGCAGAAGCACAACATTAAAAAGATAAAGCGCTTCCGTTGGCAGCAGAGGCTTTAAAAGAGAGATGGCAAATGCATGTGGGACATAATTGCATTTTATTGTTTCCGCTGTCAAGAGAAGCATCCGAGAAGTGTGAAGCAGCAAAAAGCTCCATCAGGTCCATCCTTCAGGATCCAGCTGGCCTGTGGGTAAGTGTGTAAAGGAAATCAATCCAAAAGCTACTGCCTGGGTCAAACAGAGTCCCTGGAAAAGGGCATAGCCTCCACAGCTGTCTTGGGGGTGTCCATTCTCTGGAAAGGCAAGTGACCACTCACACTCCTGTAAGTCCTCAATACACCCTTTACTTGTCACAATCCACCCAGCCACCAGGTCTGCCAGCCAGTACATGTTCCTGACGTATGGATTCTTTCAAGTCCTGGTGACAATGCCTACATTTACAGAAGATGACTTCTGGGAGCCTCCTGTATGCTTTGGCTGACCAGTAAAAATGTTGTATTTACCTTGCTGCCCTCCTAGAAGCCTCTCCACACCTTTTATTAATTTGTGACGGTGTCCATATGCATTGATCCCAATTTCCTTAAGCTCCTCGTGCCCCATGTCTGCCAACACGTCCAGGGTTATCTGGAAAAGCAAGAGACCACAAAAATCAGGTGCCAAACCTGGCCCGATTCCTAAGATTGAAGACCCATCAGTTCAGAAAATTGAATGTATTCATGGTGCAATCAACAGAGTATATATATTTTGTTTTACTGCACTTCTAATTGCTGCCACCTTCTGGCAAGAAGCCTCTCCCTATTGCAGGACCATACCCAGTTGCTGCAGCCTGGAGCTGTGTAAAACTTAATTCTCTTCCAGCAATTAAGAGCTGGTTCTCACAGGAAGTTCTCAAAAACATTTTTACTTATGTAGGCAGAGGATGCATGGAAATGCTGGGACAAATCTGGGAATATTTTTTGAAGCAAAGTTTCACATTGCTGCACAATTCATTACTTTCACTACACAAACAGAAATGATAATTCTATAAGCTTAATAATAAATGTGAAGTGTGTTTCATATCAACATTAGTATGGTGTATGCTACTTTCGTGTATATGCTTGCGTGTGTATCAAACTCATAGGTCAGCTGTGCTAAGTCATGCTCAACTATTCCACTATTTTTGGAACTAATTAACAGTCAGAGGACACAAAACTATTCATTTGGTCGCAATCAATGAATATGTTTACAATCACCTAACATGGTTTTAAATTTCAAGGTCACAGATTATTGGTCCAAGCAGAAAGGTAATAAAACATGATGTCAAATAACCATTTTTTTAAACAACAGGAGGTAAAAGCTAAATAAAGTACACATTTTTATTCCTACAAAGCAATTATGCATTGAGGTGATTCTGTGAAAATCAAAGATTTCATTTGGACAAGACAGTTGTATAAAATCTAATTCCAAATTCACATATTAAAGTAGAATAGGAAGCTCAAAAAATAATAGGAAACCATACAAGTTGATTCAGAAGGATCTGTACTGTTCCCATAACTGAACTTGTAGGTCTGAACTCTGTCCACTACAAATTGAATATCTTTAATTCAAAAGAAAGCAACTCAAGCAAGGAATTAATAGCCACACTGAACATCTGCCTAATTGAGTAGAAAACAACCTACTGGGACTGCTGTGGAAAAACTACTGAAGACATTCATCACGTGCAGCAGAACGTTAAAAAAATACAGAAGAAACCCAGATATTAGAAAGCATCTGGAGGAGGCTACAGCCAAGGTGAAAAAGTGCATACAAACGTACTGCAGTGCTTGGAAAAAGCAGCTTAAAACAATAAACTTAAGGAAGATGAGCTTGTTTTCACCTCCTCACAAGAGGAGCTAAACAGTTTCAAAATGATGAATGAATACAGTGAATCCGATTTGCATTATTAAATGTTATTAGTAGGGGAAGATCTTAAAAACAGGTTAGGAGTTAAAGAATCAAAAATAGAACAAAACCAGCACGGTAAGAGGAGGGTGTGAAAACAATACAAAAAAAAGAAATGTGAGTAGAATATAGGTTGGTTTGAGGTTGGTTTGCTTCTTAATAGAAGCAGTTCTAAGTTAAAGAGCTTATGCTTCATACATAAGAAAGGAAAAAAAGATTACATGGCATTTTGACTTTGGAGAAATACCTCATGTAATATTTCATGGCAACAGTTGGAACTTCTTCTGTCAGCAACACATTACATTTTATGTTTGCTTCCTGACACCTCATAAAAGATTAGTAGCAGAGGCCTGGGGAAAAATGACCATCAAATCCATTCTCTTACACTGGTACCTTTTACTTCCACCACTGTGTCCATCTCGCTCACGTGAACAAATAATCTATTTAACCCTAATGTGTTAAATGTAAGAAATGGCGCATTAAAAAAAAAGAGTCTACAGTTACACTAGAGGTACTTCTGCTTTAAAAAGTAATGTAAGCTTGAGAAACTGTTCCATTAGTTCTGTTCTTCTCATATATTGTGAGTTATTGATAAATCTTCAGTGGTTTGCCCCCATCTCTCAATTCCACTTGAGACTTCTTAGCCCTGCAAAACCTGGTTAGTGCTATAGTCCTAACCTGTTAGGAAATATAGGTTCTGCATTCTCTAGTGTGAGTACACCCTGGTAAACTAGATGTTTCATTTCAGCTTACAGTCTAATTGGAAGGTTCCCTAGATCTAACCAAAGTATCACATGCAGCACTGCAGGCGGTGAAAGGCTTGTTTGAGTATGAAGACTGCTGAAGGACAAGTGCAAGTGACATTCCAAGCTAACTTTGTTACAGCTGTCATGTTCGAAGTTCACAAGGTGCAAAGCAACTCTTGGAATACAAGCCAAACTGGCAGTCATCATGTATGTATAAGAAAATGTAATCTGAATCAAAACCAAAAGTGATTTTCACAGGTTTCTCAGCTTCCCCATAAAGTACCTGGCGACTCATTTGTTGTTTTCTTGGACATACTTGTTTTTCTGTAGATGTGAATTTGTGTTTTTTTGTTTTCCTTTTTCAATTAGAGAATGAAAATATGACTCACATACATCAGATTAATCTGTCTTTTAAACATACAGAGATAAGGCTTGCCATTTACCTGTTCAGTCTCAAAGATGTCCCGAAGGTGTTCAAGACCCAGGCTTTTTAGGAACTGGGTAATGTTCATGTCAAGACCAGAAACTATAAGAGAAGAAACAAGACATTATACCCTATGCACCTGAAATTAAAACAAACAACCCACAAAACAAACTAAAAATCAAGCAATACTACTGATTCTCTCAAAATTCCAAACACTGATTCTTTTTACAATCTGTCTGTGTCTATAATAAAAAATCCAATTCCACACTGTGTGAAAGCTCAGTGCAAAGCTCAACACTGTTCCCTCCTCAGAATCAACTATTAAAAAGCATAAATGATCTGTGGCAAATACTGGCTTGTATTGCAAAGAGAAGGAAAGAAAGGGTGAGTGTATTTTTGCGGTGTAATCACCCAGATGCTGACATAAAGCATGCATTCCAGATACTAATCAAAGGGCTTAAAAAGCCTAAGCAAAATCCCCCAGCCACCACAATCATAATTCCTTCATCAAAATAATTCTCATTTGATTTTTCCGTATAAAATCAACAACGAACATCTGGGTATCTAATCAGATCTGCTGTTGTAGTCAGACCTAATCGCTGATAGCAAACACAGATGAACAGCCAACAATGCTCCTAGAAGAGCACATGAAAACAAGAGCAAGCATCAGGCTTTTCAAAACATAGATGATATTTCAAGTTGCACAATATTTTCTGGCTAGTCAGAAACGCTTTTCAGATAAGGCAAGGCCTATTGTGATACTAAGCTACTGTACTTCTGGCAATGTAAACTTGTCCAGCAGCAAATGCACCTTCTCCTTCCTTCCTTTCAGTTCCTGCTGCTCCATCACCAGCATTTGATGCACCTCCTACAGCTAGTTCTGCCAGTGGCCCAGCAAGGTTATCTATACTGCTGGCAGCAGAGAGGCAGGATGGCGTAGATGCTGGTGAAATCACAGAGGCACTAACAACAGTAGCTTGAGGCTTAAAGCATGTAGGCAATGCTTCTGGAGGCATCGCATCTATCAGCAAAGCTCGGATATCATCAGCCTGAAAAACAGAAAGAACATCCAACATGAGGTTATGTTATCCTAAGTCATCAATCTCTGAAATGAATTTATCTTGAATTTGTTTTCGTTGATTTCTGTTACCCCATTAAAAGGAAAACACCAACACAGGAACTCATGGTTGCAAGAACATTCTGATTCATTGCAATAGGTGAATTGGGTTCTCCCCACTTCTAAAGGTAGGTAAGAAGGTACATCTAATTTTCTTTCTGGCAGAATGACTTTATAGGTGTCAAAGACAGGATAAGCAATGCAGCAACTTTATCTGAAAATAATGCCACCTCATCATTTCTCTGACAGGCTTAACTTCTGGTGAGTATTCTGTGCTGGATCAAGGTTTCAATGGAAAGACTACAACTGCCTTTGCTATAATCACATCTTACACTGTTACCATTAAAAAAAAGAGAGGAGCTATAGGAGAGGCATGAACTTAGCTAACAACTGCATTTAGCCTTTGTTGACTAAATTAAGCAGGACCCTGATCTTCAAGAATTTCCTCTTTGCATGTTCTTGTAGAACACGATTAAGACATCTTTATATTCCTCCAGAAAAATCATATCCCTCATCACAAAGCAAGTTTTCTAGAGCTCAGGTTATTCTTGAAGGTATTTCTGGAACTCTTCATAAATCAATAGCCTTAAAAGGTACACTATAACCAGACAGCATCCAAGTTGGTTGTATTATCTATTCCATCAGGTCTGGTTAACCTGGGACATACAAGCTCATGTAACCTTATTAGGCTTTTTAGCCAGCCACCACTAACAAGAAAGTTTCTGGATGCCAGTTTCAGAAAAGGTTTGATGGCAGATCTTAGAATGTTGTTTTGGAGCTAGACAGAAAAAAGACTGATGTAAAATGCAGGCACTGAACATAATTATCCTCTAAATGACCCCATTCCTCTAAAGACCCATCTGATTTTCCTCCCAGGTTCAAAGAACTCATCACCAACAGGACACAGATTGACCATCATTGGACACATTTCAGAGGTTTATTTCTGACAATGAGGATATTGATCCCAGGAGTGAATCAGATCGATCCCAGGAGTGGAGCAAACACTAAATCACAAGCCACATCACAAGATCACAGCCAAAGAAAAAACCTGGACCCATGGGTAAAAAGTCACAGATAGGCACCCTGGAGATGCTCATCTCCCTCTACATCAGCACAGTGAAAGCTGAGGACTGCTGATGCGATGGAGCCATAGAAAGCCATTTAATACACTGAGCAAATCCTCCAGGGCAGCCGTGGCTGGCATGCTAACGTGAACTTACTGTTGCCAGGTCTAATGGTGTCTGACCCTCTTGATTCTTCATGGTTGGATCTGCTCCATGAGCTAACAGCAGAGCACAGAGCTGTGTCCTTCCTTTTTGTGCAGCTTCATGCAATGGTGTGAACGCCCATTTATCCGTTGCATTTACACATGTATTATATTTGATCAACAGTGCTGCTATATCCACATGCTGGAAAACACAAGAACATCTTAATCAACGTGACACTGGTAAAACATGTATTTCCTTTTTCCTGATGGAGGTAATGGTGCTTAGGCATCCCTGTAATTTCTCTTCCATTTAACTCACTTCTCTGCCTCCTGAGTCTATGTAGCAGCACATCTCTTCAGGTACCACTTTATACTCTAGCTCCAAAGCCATCTGTATCTGTGCACTACCAGATCATCCACCAGCACATGTAACATTGGTATCAGGCACAGAATAATATTTCTGCCAAATCACCCCTGTCATGGGTTCAGCAGCAGCAGTCGTTTTTCTCCTTCTTGGTAGCTGGTGCAGCACTGTGTTTTTGCTTTTGGGCCTGGGAACAGCGCTGATAACACCAGTGTTTCGGTTACTGCTTAGTGATGTTTTGGTCTGGCCAAGGACTTTCTGAGTTTCATGCTCTGCCAGGGAGGAGGGGAGTCAGGAGGAAGCAGAGACAGGACACCTGACCCAAACTGACCAAAGAGGTTATTCCATACCACAGCACGTCATGCCCAGGATGGAGAGCAGAGAGCAGAGACCCGGAAGGGTGGGGGTGCACTGTGTAGTCGGGCTTGGTTTTAGGTGGTGAGAAATTGTATTCTTTCTTTGTATTTGCCTTGTCATTATTATTATTGGTGGTAGCAGTAGTGATTTGTGTTATACCTTAGTTACTAAACTGTTCTTATCTCAACCTGTGGGAGTTGCATTCTTTTCGATTCTCCTTCCCATCCACCCGGGAGCGGGGGGAAGAAAGAGGGGGGAGTG
Source organism: Ara ararauna (assembly GCA_028858755.1). Lineage (NCBI taxonomy): Eukaryota > Metazoa > Chordata > Aves > Psittaciformes > Psittacidae > Ara > Ara ararauna. The sequence continues at coordinate 50,005,278 of CM054376.1, read as the reverse complement.
AGAGAGCAAAACTGTGTGGCTGACTGGACTTAAACCACGACAACCCCAAATACATATCACGAAGTTCATGTCATGTGCAGGAGCAGACATGCTACCTGATCCAGCATCAAACTGGTAACAGTCAACTGTCAAATATTTGTAGACAAATTTACAGGGCTGCAACACTTGTGATACTGGAAGCTCTAAAGATCTATGTGTGGTACTGCTGAGCCACCACTTAATTGTCTGTACGCAGAAGCCTTCATTGTACTTTATGTCTGTCTTGCAATTTCTTGTAAGGCTTTGCATTCATCTGTGGCAGATTGTTCTTTCTCCAATCATACTAATAAGAGGACTGATAAAACACATTATGTGTGCCATAAGAGACAACTGTCTTAAATAAGCTATAAAAGAAATGGACTTAGCACAGTTCCATCAATACCTCATCCTTTAAGCTTCTCAAGTTCAAATCAGGGAACAGAAAACTGGCAGATAAAAATTTTGGCTGCCTCTGACCAGTGAAATTACTTGTGCAATACAACTAAGAAATAAAAGAGGAGGTAGTCAAAATGAGCTACTAGGAGCATGAAACACTGCAATTGTAAGCAGAAGCACAAAGACTTGCCAGTAGATTTCATTTATCCTTTCAATGGCAACTAAGTGACTCTCAGCAGCTCTCATAAAAGGGCTTGCTCTCTGAATAAGCATGGTTTGAAAAGACCGGCAATCTTATTCTTCCTCTCTGCCAAACTTTTAAATCAATTGCTGTTCCTGTGACTTTTCTGCAACATGAAACTACTGAGGGACACACAGCATGAAGCGCTGGGTGGGAGAACAGAAGATACTTTGTGAGAAAAAAAGTTGTGAAACCTTGCCAGATATGAACTTGTGAAACCAGTACTCAGCTCCTTTCTACCTCCCATCACAGAGATCTGAACGAGCTGATGACAGCTCAGAGAGAAGTGTGGGCCATGGAAAAGGTACACAGGAGCTCTTAACTAGATAAGCTGAATGGAAAAGCACCAAACACTGCCTCATTAACTTTTCTGAGAGAAAGCAAGGCAATCACATTAGATTGGTATTAAGATTTTTAGAAGGGATAATCAGCTTGAACCAATTTCTAACATTTTCCTACGCCAGTAAAGAATGTTTTGCCTTCATGAATAATATGTGCTTTTGGTTTCCTGTGCTTGAAAATGAAGAACACAATCTTTGCAACAGAATTTATTATCTCTAGATCTAAGCAACATCCTGGGAATTAATGCTTATGGCAGATGCTGATGAACAATATTGCTTGGTATTAGGACCCAGTATCAGAAAGAATTGCGCTGCATTTCCAAACTTTCAGCAGGATTTGGAGCTTTTTTGCTCTTTAGGATACTGGTATCCCAGACTAACATACATAACCAATGCAAATGATGCAAGCTGAGTTTCATTGATATGCTCTCCTTAAAAACAAGGTGAATACTGTACTTTTTATTTCATTTGGCTCTCAAATGAAAGCAAGCCTGGTTCTACTACGATAATTTCTCCCACATTTTGCTCTTCTTGTGCCAGGTAATAACAAAGCATGTCGTGAGACCATCAAAAACCCCACCTCTTGAGCTTCATGTCCTCTGCCTAACTGTAACCACACTGTTAGGAGCTTCTTATGATTATTTGTAAGAGACTTTCTCACCTCATCCACAATTAACAGCTCCTTATAAGCAATCTATCAGGCATCTGTGCAACCGGTATGCACACAGATGCTTCCTCCTTATGTGGAGGAGGGCCTACCTCATTCAAAACGGTTTGAATCAACTACTGCACCCCCACTGCAGTAGACAGCTTGTCCAGGAGGACATTCACATTACAAACTCAGTAGCCCTCTAAGACTTTACCTTTAGCAATAGTTCCCCACTAGATACCAGCTGTAACAGACCTCCACTTTGCTGTCATCACCTAGACATGATCCCTTGACACTGTTTTCTTCCTTCCATCCAAGTCTTTCAGCAACAATTTGAGGTCTCTTCTGTTTCAACAGCCACCCCAGATTTAACACTGTTCAATGCTATGCATCTGCTTGCCTGCATAAAAGCTATGTTCTAGTGGTCTTTCTGAACCACAGCTTTTAACTGCTACAACACCTGAATCTGTGTCTGATTTAGATCTGTAGGGCTGTAAACAGGACCCACAATAGCAACTTAGCCCAAAAAGTATTTCATGCCATCAAAACCTATGAAGAAATAAAAACTATATTCACAGCAAGACAGCTGCAAAATAAGTGGCCTTGGATATGACTTTAAGGAGTTCCTTGTTCGTCTACTCATAGCAAGAATGCCTGCACTTACCCCATAGGAAGCTGCATTGTGTAGGGGGATTAATCCTCCTTTGTCCTGGGCATTAACATCAGCACCATGCTCAAGCAGGTATTCAGCTACTTCCAAATTGTTGTAACCAGCTGTAGAAAAAGCACAGGAAAAGAAATCAGGTATAAGGAAAACTAAACTAAAGGAAAATTATTAGACAGAAAAGCTAAAGCAATTTTTTGACTGCGAAAGCTTCTCTTTCCTAGCAACTGTATTACCTCCTGAAATACAGCTGCCATAGTTAACAACTGTCTGTATAGAACAATCCTTTGACATTCTTACTATACCAATCCTGGTTTTGGTGATTAACTTCTGTAGCCCTATCATCAATACACAAGCCTTCAAAACCTGGTGAGTCACCCACCTGCAAGATGTAGTGGTGTTGAATTTCGTCCCTGGGTGTCTCTGCAATTGATATTTTCTTGAGTACACAGCTTCTGCACTCGTGCCAGGCACCCCTTCTTGGCAGCATCTAGCAATGCAGCATCTCCTCGCAGCAAGTCCTGGATATCTGTGTCTCCTTCTTTCACCAAATCTAGAGGAGTGTTCCCATCTCGATTCTTTTTTGTTGGATCAGCTCCATGCTGGAAAGAGCAAAGTGGAATGCTACTGTCTCAACCATGAGCAGAGTGCTGCACATCAGTGTGTCACTATTTTGTCCTATCCACAAGATAGGAAGCAGAGAATTTTGCCCATCTGCTATAATGAGGTAACCAGTGTATGGATTAGTAGGCACATGAGAATAAATTCAGAAGGCTGAGGCCCAAAGCACTAGTCTGCAATACAACTGTGCAAACCTCAACTCCACAGGCAAGAGTGCTGCCTACCTGCAACTGAAGCAGGTTCAGGAGCATACCCTGCATATAGCTCTACCCTACTGACACAGCAGGTGCTAAAGAAAATCCAACTGTTAATACCTTGCTGGCCAATCCTTCCTTTTTCCTGCAAACTGGCTGGCAGAGGTGCTTCCTCAGCACATCTTTCTGAACTACTGAAGCCAGGCCCCATGTTGCGCTAAATGTCACTCTGCTATTGAAAGGCACTTATTTCAGAAGAGAATTAGAAAAATACTGTTTTCTACACTTTCCAATAGGTAACAGCACCATCTCCAGTGGTTTACAGGTCCTGGAAAGCAGTGAAGAAAGCATTTTGATGGGCAAGTGGATCTGGATGACTGCTGGAGTCTATCTGTGCTGGTAAAACACACTGATCAGCCAGTGACAGGAACACAGTACTGGAGCACATGGTGAGGAGGGGAACATACATCTACATGCAGCATATGGTGTGAGTCATTTCCACATACAACTTTGTGGGAGGACAGCTCCTTCCTTGTTCACTCTCAGCAACAGTAGAGATAAAAACAAAGGCAGATAAGGCAGAGGCAGCTGCTGGCATAATAGTTCTCTGGCTGGCCCCTTCAGAATAATCAAACACAGTGGTCCAACCCGAGCCAGCAAGATTACCCTGCCATTTCTCACTGGGTATTGCTGGCAAAGCTGCGTTAGTGTGAACCACAGGGAATGAGCTGGAGGTGGGGGAGAGCAGAAGGAATTAACTGCCCTGTTTTTGGAAGCAGTACAGCAATGCTCATGGTGCGAAAGGTAAACAGCAAGGGACGTAACAGTGATTACAAAGAACCAGTTCCAAATATATGGTGCTTTTGGGAAGAGAACGTTCTTTGTACAAAGCCTTTTCAACTGCAATGACTTCTCCAAGAAAAAACTTTAGATCCCTTAATTTAAAACTCATCAAAATCAGAACTATTCAAATAATCTCCAGAACAAATACCTAAACGAAGAGGCAGTGCCTCCTGAGACCTTTTCAAAGACATAGAAACAAATGAAGGAAGTAATTTTAAAGAAAGGTGTTGAAAAAAGAAGGTCTCTCCAAAATGCCTGCACATTTCTGTTTCCTTCTTCAAGCAAACCAGGACAGAAAGAGCACATGTCAGGAGGAGTCAAGCTCAACATCCATGGCTCAGCAGAACTGACGGCACTGCCAGCTGGTGTAAGAGACGCAGCAGGAGAAGCCCTGAACAAACTACAGTGTGAGCATATATCCATGGACACCCAGAGCCTTTACAAAACTGTGTCACCTTAAGGGTGTATTTAGCTCTAGTGCAAGAGAAATTTCAAAAAGAAAGATTTCAGCACTTTTCTGTTTCCTGACATACATCCATTCTGGATCCTTTGAACACAGAATATGGCTACATCCACAGTAGAATTATCAGAAAACTCCAGATACCTCCAACGTCTATAAAGCGACACTGTGCTTGAGATATTATGAGTGCTCCTAGCTTGAGCTAACATCTGTACTACTACGGCCATCATTGTGCTTGCTCCGCAGATATCTCTGAGTATCTTCTAGTTTCTGCTGCAGATGTGTTTCAAACGGATGTGTTACCCCCTCTGAATGCCTTTTTGGTAAGCAAGTGAAAGAATTCATCAAATAAGAGAGAAATAGTGGGGCTTTCTAGCAGCAAATGAGAAGTGGATGGGGAAGAGCCTCATCATTTTAAAACTATCAATATCCATAGTCCTCCTAAAAATGCTGCGCTTCAGAGGGACATGAAGTAAGCAAGACTAAAAGAAAAACTAAGATATGCAAGAAATTCTTCTCTTTACCCTCCCATGGCAGGATATGACCTTATGTTAAGAAGTCTCTCAAACTCCTATTTCTCACTGGAAACACGTAGGCATTACCTCATACTTGCCTTTTAGAGGTTCTTACACTAATTAAAATGAATATTTATGCATTTCCTCCAGGAGCTGGATAAATTGGACATTAACATTGCAGCTTTAAATTTCTTACATGCCAGACACCATCTAGAACCCACCTTCAGTGACCCCTCTGTAACACACTCTTGTATTTACAAAGCTTTACTTAGCTGCAGTAACTATTCCAGAAAGGGATGAATAGGATAATGTGGTGATTTTTTTTGTTTGCTATTTTTACACAAATTCAGCTTCTTTTTCCAGTTTTAGAGTCTTGTCCTACTTAGATAATAGCATTAATACATGAACTGGAAAAAGTAACTGTACTGATGATCCTTTGCAAGTGAACTGACATTGCACAAGAAACCACCTGACTCACTGAATGCAATTAAGTTTGCATTAATTAATCTTCGGCAAGAATAAACACATACACATTTAAAGATGTCCAGCACATACTTTTAAAAGCAGCTTGCAGATTTCGTATTTTCCTTTTGCTGCTGCTTCATGTAGAGGAGTGAATTTCCACAGGTCTGCCACATTGACAGAAGCACCGTGCCTCACTAAGAGCTCAGCCACCTCGTAGTGTCCGTAAGAGCAGGCATTGTGCAGGGGTACTAAGCCACTAATCAAAGAGAAAGTATTAATAGCTACAGAAAACAAAATCCAATATGCAATCATACAAAGTTCCAGTCGATAAAACTCCCATTTCCACAAGACATTGGTATCTTTCAGTCGTTCCAATTTTCATGGCTTTATTTCCCTGCTATTAAAACTTTAATTAAAACTTCATTATCCTCCTTCAGTTCTCACCCATGAGGCCTTTAAATACTTAGCAAGCAACAATGTTACTTCTTCCACAAGCAAGTAAAGCCAATGCTATTGACAACAGCCAAAACCTAAATTGCAAGAATCTCTATGTTCTGACTTCAGATATTTGAGTGTAAATTTCAGAAAAGGTATATGAGACTATAAAATGGGCTTGAAGCAGTTGCTAGTAAGCACTGCACACCTGATAGACACACAAAGGCACCCAAACATTTCTTTCAGGGAGAGCCTGAAAATTCAGTATTGGAAATGTTTAAGCATTGGAAAATGATTATCCCCACCCGGAACCAATATACTGCAATGAAAGATCAAACATAATAATGCTATTCTACAGGATTACTTTGCAAATAATGCAAAAATTCTGCAAGTGATTCATATCATTTAACTGAATATTAACTGAATAACTATATAATAAAAGCTATCTAACAGAATTAGAAAAATTAGGAGAGATAATCCAGGAATTTTATCCATGCAACTCAAACCTCACTTTAGAACACCTGAAATAACTTAAAGATCTCTTTTAAGCAGATTAAAGTCTCCCAATGGGCAAAAGGGGGAAGAGAAGGATCATGTATTATAGTGACAGAGATGTACTTGACAACAGCTTTGCCAGAAAGCTAAGTACACCTTAACGGGCCGTAAATCTCCCTACAGTGATTTCAGGAACAATGCAGAACAAGAAGACAGAAAAGAGAAAAAATTTCAAGAGAAAAACATGAGGGTTACTGAATCCAAAGCAAAATGAACAGAGTGGAGTAGAAGTCTCACACTAATAGAAAGCAGCAAAGCGTATCATGGAATGAAATGTACCCTTTATCTTTGGCATGCACGTCTGCCCCATGGTGCAACAGATACTCCACCACTGATACGCGGTTATATCCTGCAGCAAAGTGCAGTGGCGTTGAATGACGGCCTTCCAAATCTCTACAGTTCACATTCTGAGGGCTGCAAAGTTGCTGTGAAAACAAAAGAAGAAACCAAAATGTAGCAGGGAACTAAAACAAATCAATAAAATACCAAACAGGAACAGTCAAACAAACAAAGCCCCAAACCAAAAAAAACCCCTAAAATGTCACCCTAACACAAAATCTGATCCATTTATTATTATACACAAATTTTTAGAAGTCAGGTTCCAGGAAACTTCTTTCCACTTAGGCAAAGTTAAAAAACAATGGCTGCTTTAAACTTATGGCTGAATGTACTTCTATAACAAACAAGACTTAGATGATGAAAGCAGCATGAAGATGCTCCTAATATATTAAAAAGGGTGAGCCTCTAAATGATCAAGTGCCAGGAGGTCCAAGGCCATGTAACTTTCTTCAGATATTACTATTTCCAGCTTATGCTGTCTTCATAAATCTATAAATCCTGAGCTTGGCAGTCAGAGCTGTTGCTGGTGCATGAAAGCACTGCTGCCAGTATTTTAATACGTATCACACTGAAGTTCAAGGTGAGAATGCATGCGGAATGGTCTATCTGCAGGCTCTTTTGCTCATGAACAAGATCAAACCTTCCTGTGATGCTGGGATTCTATGGCCTGACCCCCCACCCTCAGATTAAGGATGAGTTAAAATGTGAAGTCTGCTACTCATTAACAGTTTTGTTTGCTTGCCTTCTGATTGAATCATGCACCTGAGGCTTGCTTCTACTAAACTGTGATTCTGAGGATCACAGAGTCAACTTCAAAGAATTACAGCTGCATCTGCAATACTGCATCTGAGACCATCAAAGACATGCCTGCGTGAAGGACTGGGAGAACGAACAACCCAAAACTCAGAGAAACACCTTAGCACATCTTAAAGCACTACTGTCTAGAAAAAAAAATATCAATAAGGGATTTGCCTTCCCATTTTTTACGATTTACCATCCACCACACACTACTTCCTTAACTCTCATAGCAGAGGCTTCCACAAGCTTTGCACAGCAATACAAAGTGGAAAATGAACATGAATTGCTGAAACCTACCTTCACAGTTTCCAAGTCTCCAGCTTTGGATGCTTCTAATAACCGATAATCCACATCAGATGTGCGCACAGGTGTACTTTCTACATAGGGAAAAAGAAGTTTTAGGATTACTTTGGATCACTAAGTTATATGAACTTGTGCTCAACATTTTCAAAACTGGTGGGGGGGAAGTCACTTGTCATTTGTAAAAATAAAGCTGGAGTTGTGATGTTCAAGCTCATATTACCTAAATGCCTACACAAGGAGCCTTAGTTTCAGTGTAAATCAGGCAGATTTAGACTCTTGACATTTAGATTAAACTCTTGTCAGATTTAGAGCTGACATTATTCTGCCAAACAGAATTTCAATGCTTTGATAATCCTATGTATGATAAAAATGACTGCTTCCGCATGTAAGAAATCTACATGCTCACTGGGACACATTCAAAGTTTTGCGGATGATCAGAAGCACCTTTCAGCAAACTGAATCAGGGCCAGTGAACAGCCAGGGTTAAACATGCTCAATCCAGCAAGTGAATTACAGCTTTTGCATTCTGCACTTGCGATTAGATCTCACACTAGGAAGCAGTGAAAAGGGAATGGGATTTATAAAATGACCCTGGCCACATAGTAAGTGCCTGCAGTTGTGTACTGCACTTCAGAGTAACAATGAGATCAGTCCCTTGTTATAAACACGGAGTGGTTAAAAACGGAATCAGAAGAAGGATATGTGATTAAAAGGAAACCTTAAGAGGAAAAAAGGTATCTCTATAAATTACTGCAAAATAGTGACAGGTTGTGGTGTCAAAACTCTTTTTCACCCCACTTCTCATTACAAATATGGCCGTGAGAAAGGAAGCATGCACTGAGGGAAGAGGAAGTGGCTGGAAAGGAGCAGTGGATTAGTGGTCCCTAGAGCTCTTCAGCGTGGCTCAAAAAGGAGCTGAAAAGGCAATCTTGAACACTTAATTTTTAATAGAAACTGCTTTCTATTGCAGAAGCCACTCCTCTCAAGCTCAAGGATTAGATATTTTAGCAGCATGTTGCCTGATCAGCAACAGAAATGACTGCTTAGTGCAAAACAAACCAGGCAAGGTGAACTTGGGTTTGTAACCCACTGTAAGAATGCTGTAAGGAAGTCACCGTGTTGTTGTAACAGGCTAAATGTATTCCAGACAGACATGCAACTCCATCAAAAATACTTAAAAAGACTTCTTTAAATGTAGAGAACTGATATTATGTCCCAGTAGGAAAATGCAGGGATGTTGTAAGAAAGCACTTCTTACAGACTAACAGTCCCTGCAGAATCCAGTCAATTCCTGATGTTGCAATGTAATCTGTAACTGTAGTTTCCACAGGAGTGGAAAACTAGTCATCATTACAGAAGGACATTAACCTGTCTATCACTTCAATGTAGTAGATGATCTTAAGGTCCTTTTCAACCCTAATGATTCTATGATTCCATGATTTCCTATTGCAGTCCTATTTTCTCTTCCTAATCTGTGTTTTGTAGCCTTTTGTTACCTCCTTGCCTCCATACTCACTGCAAGAAGAGGAGGAAGAGGAAGTGAGAAGCAACTCTTACAAGCTCAACTGTTAGGTGAAGAAATGCCCTCAGTTGAAGGCAAGGCAAAGAAAGCTCAGGGAAGAGGGACAGTGGCACCTTTAATACAGCCAAAGCTGCCAGAAACTTTCCTTGAGTCTACCTCAGTCCTCAGGAGCAGTTCCACTAGCAAACAGTTAGAATCTATGATCTTAAAGATCTTTTCCAACCTAAATGATTCTAAGATTCTATGCGATTCAAACAGACGCTGCAAGAGAAGGATGGCAGCAGGAGTTTGACACAAATGTTAGTGACTATGGCAGAGTATAGCATGCGTCAAACTCCTGTTGCTGGAGCAGGTTAAGATTTCAGTTCACACCTTCTTCACCTTAAGTTAAGCCTTCCCTTACTCTTTCCAACAGCATCACTACCTCAGTGTCCTGAGGTAGGGATAAGTGACGCTAAATCCTACACTGAATCCAAAGCTCTGCTCCTTAGCAATTCTTGATTTCTTCTCTCCGGTTCTTCTCTTCGTAAGATAGCAAAGACCCTAACTTCAGTGAGGGTAAAAAAAGAAATCAATCAGAAACACAATCTAATTACTACAGGAAAGAGAAATTTTAAATCCATTAGATTACAACTTGAGTACCAAAAAGCTGCACTGAGCAAAGAAATAAAACCAATCTTACTCTTCAAGAAAAGCAAAAGTAGCAGCATTTTCTAATAAGCATTTGAAAAAATAAACAAGCTCGGTTTACAAGCTTTCTTATATTACATGGCCATACTCCTACCAGTTGCAACCAAAATCACAAGCAGCTAGACTAAAGTGGTATCCATTGGCCATTATGCCATCAGAAAGGTGTTGTTATGACTTTTCTCACAGTTGGGAAGTAGCTCAGATACCAAGAGTGAGAAAAAAAAAATATCTAATACTATATGCAAAATATTTTAAGCTGTGAACTCAAGACTCAGGTAGCAATCTCTATCAGTACAACTACAATATTTTAAAAAAGCATTTCTTTAACCCCATCTTACAAAAATGAACAGTAATATTTAGTAAATAATTTCAGCATTCATTTACTAGCTTTGAAATATAGATATGAAGCATCAACAACTCTACACTAAAAGCGTTTTTTCAGCTTTTGAATCTTTCAGCCTTGAAGCGTATGACGTCTGCAATTAGTCTTCTTAGAAAAGGTAAACAAGTGAAAATGAATTTTTAATTCAGAATCAAATGAGTGTTTTCAGAATCCTTGTAAGTTTACTAGGTTTTTAAATCAAACTTCTATTCTTTTTAACAGCAGGGGATATGTTTACTTTCTTCTGATTAATAGCTAACCTCTCTCAATACATATACATGCAGTCACATGCCTATTTTAAACAGATAATGCTACCCATGTACCAGCTACATCTCAGGAGTGCGTATACTCCAAAACAGTCCTTCCTTGCACTGCTGTAAAATGCCTCTTACCCCAACCCCTGTTTTAAGGCAATATTCTTGAAAACACTGAAGAAAATGTGACATGGATATGAAGATGCAAACCCCCAAGCACTTAGATGAAAAATAGTGGCACCTTCTCCAAACATCTAATCACCTTTTTTAATGCAGGATATAAACAAATTGTTACCTAAACAGTACCTGGAGCCCTTTCACAATAAAATCTGTCTCTGCTGGACAAGGAAGAGATTTTAAGTAAAAGTTCAAACTGTTTAGGAACTGTCTGTATGTTTTTGCCAGTAACACTCTGCCTGCGACTGCTAACATATGGAGTACCTAACAGGGTGGCTCATGAGAGGAAAAAGGTTTCTCACATGTTCAGCAATACTCCAGTTGCCATGGAACTTGTTATCAAAAGCACCCAAAACTACCCACATCTGCCTTCCTACAATCTCCTTGTACAGCTCTAAATCCACAAGATGTTTATTTCCTTCCCAATTAGCACAAAATCACTGAATTGAGCAGGGCCTTTTATGTTTTGGTGTGTGTGGGGTTTTGTTTTTTCTTTTTTTTTTTCTTCCTCTTCTGAAAAGTATCATGCAGTACATACTGTAGATTTGTGCACACAATGGCAGAAGGGAGGGATGACAAAACTACTGCATGTCTCTTGTATTGAAAAAGAAGTAAGATCCACAGATGTAAAAGGAAAAGCTGAAGTTCGAATGCATGAGCCTTTATTTTTACCCACCACTCAGAATCTGTTGCACTGCTTCATTTCCCATCTGCGCCGCTGTGAAGCCTTGTAAAGAGATGATGGAAGGATCGGAGCCGTAATTCAGCAAGAGCCGGCAGGTTTGCAAGTGACCTGCTAGCGCAGCCCTGTGCAAGGCTGTTTGACCAAGTGTGTCCAGTGCGTTCATCTGAAAAATCAGCAGCAATATAAAATATTGTTATAATTAAAAGCCTGCACTTGCCCCTGTCTCTAAGAGCAGCACTAACATGAATTTTCCATCATACAAATTTATCTATCAATCCCTCCTCACTGCAACTAAAAACACCCCCAATGACAAGTAAACACTTCAATGTAAAGATAATTTACTGCAGATGCTTTCTTATCTTTTAACAAACAATGCACAGCTAACATGTTGGCATGGCTAAGAGACAACACAGGTCCCCCAAAAACACATTTAAAAGAGTGCTCAAGCTTTTGACAAATTCAATTAAGATCAATGTTTGTGCAAGAAAAGCAGAACTCTCGGAGAACAGGAGAAAGAGGTAAATAATTAACCAAATAATTCAAAGGCCTTCCAGCTTTAAGGAAGTTACCATCTGTCATCCTCAGAAGGGGAATTAACAATACTCACTACCAAGAATTAAAGCAAAACAATGATGTCAGATTAGGAACTCTACAAAGGGCGGGAGAGGAGGAGGGAAGAAGCTGGATATAAACAGTCCATTTCCTCCTCACTTTTGTACTTTTACAGAAATGTTAAGTATAACTGGATATAATTCTACTCACTACAAGACTGTATAAACAGGCAAAATGGAGTATCACTTTCAAAGAGTATGATATAATGGAAACCTATTTGTCTTTCAAGATCTAACAGAGTATCTAAATAACTGAAAGCATCTCCATGGGTTCACTATCAGAGAAAGGAAGAGAGTAAGACACAGCTTTAAAAAGTGGAAAAGAACCTTGATGAAAATAACCTTTCAAGAACTTACTTTGTACCTAGCAGCGATTCATGACAAATTTAAATGCAAATGTCCAAAAGCTTTTTTACCACATTATGAAATACAGAACTACTCCCTATTCTCTGCAAGCAGCTCAGAACCTGTTATCTGTTTCCAAGCCTACGTACTGCAGGCTGTGAACTGCATGCATAATTGACTGTTACTGTAAAAGCCCACCTTTTTAGCTTCCCAAAATCTTCGTGGTGGAAAAGAACAATGGTTTCACTTGTTATTTCTCACCTAAAAAGCAGTCTGCAAATCCCATTACCTTTCCACGAAAACCAGTGAAAGAACAGTTTGGGCAAGACACACATTCTGTAATTTAATTTAATGAGGGGGGTAACTGTAGAAAATACCTACTACTAGATAGGGAAGGAAAAAAAGATAATAAAAAGTAAAATGCTTTTAAGAAAACAGTATCAAGCCACAGGAAAGAAGAAAGAACTACCCCATAAATAAAGTGGGGTGTGATTTGATATTGTCTGAAATTCTTCTATATCCCTAAACAATTCTAGAGACTGATAAAGCAGGAATTTCTCAGATCACAAACCTCTCTTGCAGAAAGATGGACAGGAGAACAGTTCTGCTTTCTTCTAACTGTGCTCAGCTCATGCCACTCTAATGGGATTTCCCTAAAAGTTTTGTTTTAAATAAAAACTTACTGTAATCATAAATATTAATTAGATGCTGCATGTCCCAAATCCATCATTTTGTTCAGATGATGATCCTCATCTCTTTCAGGACACTGGATACCTTCCACCACTGATAAGGGCATGGAGAAAAGCAGAAGTCTGGCGCTATACAGGTTTAATCATAGTAAAGGCAGAATGAAATGAGACTTGTGGATTCTGGAAGAAAGGGGTAACACTCTCTTTCCCCAAGAAAGAGAATCATAACTAACATCTTCTGTAACACTGAATTCCTGCGTTAAACATGCTTGTGCTGAACAAATTGTGGAAGAACAGCAGCAAGGTATTCATGCTGCACAATTTGATACTGTGTTCCTGGAAAAAATGTTAATATTCATTTGAAAAGAACACTGGCAGAGCCATCAGATCCATCAGCTCACATGTCTTATTCAGGTTGCCTTTCACCCACCTCCAAGTAATTATCTTTGTCAGTAATCGATTCCTGTGGCAGAATATAACGCCAGCCATTTGAAGAAATGCCTGCTTACTCTTGGGACAAAGAGGGCTGCAGCTGACAGAGGGATACATGCACCAAAGGAAACTGTTTTTTTCCCTCATGAGCAGAATCAGACTTTGCAGGGCAATTTCATGGGGAATATGTCCACTTTGAGGCAGATCTGCTCTCATCAACCATGCAGCACTGTCTAAAACCAACCCAAGAACACACTGCAGTAAGGCTGAAGGCAATAGGATTTATTTCCAAATGAAAATCAATTTGAGCATTACAAACTGAAATACAAATTGAGACTAAACTATCACAAAAATCAAACCTCATAAGATATATGTCTGGGTTAACCACTGCTTAACAGTAGCTCTAAAAACATATGTCCTTTCAAAAGTTTAAGCTCTGTTTGAAACAACGTAAAATACCCAAGATATATTGCCTTATTTGTCTGACTATTCCATCTGCACTAATTAAAACAAGAGAAATATTCAACTGGCTCCCTTTATAAGCAATGTGAAATTACAAGGCTGCAGCTCTGAATTACTTCACAGACAAATTTTCTGCAAGGAGTTAAAAATGACAGATTTGACAGCTTTTATTCCCCAACAGACTGTCTCTGGTCTCCTCACCTTTAAGCATGAAAGCAGCCACTCCACTGCTCAAACTGTAGCATTGAAAGCAGAATGCATTTATCAGGGGAAAAGAGTTTTTATGGAAAATTCTTTTCATTTCTTTTTCCCCATTCTGGATAGATGCAGTAGAGAAATCAAAATGGTCATATATCATCAGACACTGAAGAGATTTTTTCTCCCTTGCACGGCTGCTGTCTTGGAGCAGCATACACAGCCACAGCAATATTCCCTTGGCTGCCAGGCACTTCTGGCAGTCGAACAGCCAGGACCTATTCAGGAAACCTTTCTGGCAAGACTTTACAAGCTTATCAGCTTTCTGTTCATATCAAATGCCCTAAATATCCTCGCCTAATCTTTGACACTACATCAGCTCAAGATGCAACATCTTCCAAGCACTGAAATTTTCTCTGCGAGACTGTTCTAGAAGATGGGCATTCTAAAAATCACATGTAAAACTTGTGCTCTGCCAGCAGCTCCAGTATCAGAGTATCCTCCCCTGCAATGCAAATGGTTTAACTGCTCTCCTGCTGTATTTATTCTGAAGACAACTTGCAGTATGTCTTGTGTCTTTGAGCATCACTAACAATAAACAGGATAGGAATGAAGAGGCATGGGGGCCAAATTCAAGCTCTGTCAGAAGATGACAATGGAAAAACAATAAGGTCTAGTTTCACTCTGAAACCTCCTACATGATACAGCCATATGTTCCTCAGTTGTCCCTTTGCATAAAGGCTCAACATTAATGTCACTGAGTTTGGATGTCTAAGCAGTGAGTAACTAAACCATGCAATCGCAACAGATCACACAGTTCTTTGTGTTGTTAATCATCATAGCCCAGAACCTGCTGCATTTCTAAAGGAAGTTTAATTTTACAATGCTTACTCTTTCCTGAGAAAATCATACCTCTACCCAAAATGCTGGAAGCAAATGTTACACACAACAAAGTTATACAAACCCTGTTATGTGTGCCTAGCTAAATGGTGACTGTTTTCAAATCCATGGTCATGAAAGGTTGGCAACACGTGACTCAAACACATAGAAATAATTGTATTATGCAAATATCTACAAAGCAAGATGCTTCTAGCAGAGCAGAATGAACCCAATTCTGCTACCACTATGAACAGGGACGCTGTTGGACATGACCTTAGAAAGGCTCATTTTCTTTTGCAGATGAATAGTTTCAGCAGTATCCTCTGGAAACATAACACAGTTAAACAAACAGCATTCATGGCATCTCTACGTTTGCCCAAGATACCGGCGTACTTGCATGCTTGCAGGTCAGTCCTTCCAACAATCATTCCACTTCAGAAAAGACTTTAATCCTTTTCTTTTGCACTGCTAGAAAGCCAAATGTCTTTTTGAACATTTTCAGTTTCCCATGTATCTGTACACTCAGACAAGGAGGCACTTACAAGAGGTATCCAACTACCTAGCAATGAAACAAGACAGGATGAAGGCAACTTTTTCCTTAGTTCACCACCTTCAAACGATTTTCTTTCTAAACAAAGGATTTTAACCATCTTCAAAGACACAGCTGTGGCATTTGAAGATTTGTTCATGGGTCTAATAAAATAGTTTATGCTTGAGGATTCTTTAAAGATGCTCTGCTTGTATTTTTCATAAGGTACTTTGAGGATATCCAACATCAAATAAGAAGTGGTGTGAAATACTGTTTCACACTGCAGTTAAGCCAAAGAAGTGAAAACTGGTTATGGCACTTGAAACCACAGGTATTTATGATCAACATCCTTGAAGAAAACTCTAGGAAGCCCCCCTTGGTTTCTCATCTGTGCTTCAGATGCACAGTTGACAGTCAACTTTGCAAACTCAAGTAACAAGTTAGTGTCTTCACTGATCATAGCATGGCTATTGCTTAGCTGTAACATTCTGATGTGCAAGTGATGTGCACCAAGGACTTTTTCACAGCTCAAATTACAAATCTAGTCTGTGTTGTCAGTGAAGGCCAGCAAAACACACCAAAATAAGCAATTTGTGAATATGGGTTAACTCTTGCCAATACAAATGTTCTTAGAAATACCGCTGTAAAATAAGTCTAGATCAGCACAGTATTCAAGGAGCCCTTCACTTATTATTGTCTAACATACTTCAAAGAGGAAATTTACACAGTGATAAAATAAAGGATAATTAAATCCCGCTCCAAGACAACAAGCCATCTCTTATTCATCCCAAGCACATACCCTAAAGCAGTCTTTACCATACTTCAGCCCATTTTGCAAAACATGAAAAGCCTCAAGTATACATACTTCACATTATCTCACTTTTGTTGTCTGACACAAATCACAGCTTCTCCTTATGAAAACAGCAGCTTCCTCTCTCCTGCTAAAACAATCACAAATTATTTTCCATCTAAAAAACTTCACATAACTGTCTCCTAAATCCATTACTGGTATTTTATAATTGTGGATCAGGTGTCTGCCTTTTGGCACTGTATTTCAGCAGAAGAAAGTTCCACTTTCTTTGAAGCCCTAGTTACTCATCTCACTCAAATTATTCCTCTCTATATATAATCAGTAGTGGTTTCCAGAAGGTAGATTAAAGCTGACTTATACAGTACCTTTCCTTTGACAGAAGAAATGTCTGCAAAGTGAAGAAAATATGGTAGGGGTCATCCAGCCACACTTCAGTAAGCATTTGATATGGGGTCACATGGGAAATTTTAATTTATTTTATGTGGAAAAATAGAGACTGGCAGAAGAACTGAATGCACTAAAAGGGGGTGAGTTGCTCAACAATTGGTTTTGGGATAGTTTGATTTTAATATCTTTATTAATGATCTTGGCACAGCAAAACTGTGCTGAAGGTTTACAAATACAAAAATTTGCAAGAAGAATACCCAGACATTCTCTGTGTACTACAAGACTATAGGAAGGGTCTGAGTACTCTTGTGTCATGTCTACTAAAAAGGCACACATGACTCAAGAATGCATCAGTCCAGCATTTACATTAGAGATAGGTAAGTGCCATCATGTAATGCAGTGGAGGAATGAATTCCATTCTCGTTGCCTGAGCTCCAAGATTTCCTCTGGTTCTAGTGAAGAGAAGGGTTATAAGGATGATTAGGAAATGCCAATGCTCCTGTATGAGGGAAGACTAAGTGTTTGAGGCTTTTAGCTTTCCAAAACCAAGGCTAAGAAGAACCAGTTTGTTTGCTGCAAATAACTCCGCAAAGGAACCATCAGCTGAGCTGTCTGAAGAACAAATGGATATTCACTGTGAGGCTGCTATTCCAGGGGGACAAGAATCACCAGCTCACAAGAACCCTCTCATAAAGATCATGACTAGACAGGATCAAAGAGTATATCTGGTTACATCTTATGAAGTAACTAAAATTCAAGGCATGAAATAAGTAAACAGGAAGAAAAAGCTTCCAGAAATATAACAAATGAAGAAAATAAAAAGCCTGTACCATGCTTAAGGGATTAAAGCTGTCATGTTCCAAGAATCAGAAACAAAGAAATATCAATGTTAAAGAGTGTCTGATGAACTGAATGCCTACAGTCAAAGCATGAGCAAGGGTCAAATGGTAATATACAAGCAAGACAAATATTTTATATTGATTAAATATGCCTAGTTAACTAATTAATACTCTAGAGCATTTACCATCTGGGAACTTCAAAATGCTTCATAAGTCTTAATGACCCACTTCTCATGAAAAGTCATGATTGCATTACATACCATTTTACAGCTGAGGAACTCTGGAGACTGACAAAGAGGGACCTAATCCATTGCAATACAGAAATAACCTTAATTTTAAGTATGAGTGGTCTCCTGTCATGCACTTAAGAGCTTTGCTAGATCATAAATGTGAATGGCTAGCCACAGAATAACCTAGCAAGCATATGTCAAGATACAAAGAATGAGTTCTAATGAGCATCATGTGCCTCTATTTGCATACCGTCAATGGAAAAAACAAATGGAACACACCACTCAACACATGACCATAGATAACTATGGGACTCTTATCACCATCACTCAGCCCACAAGTGACTCATGCATCACGATTTAGGAACCCCTGCTTCAGGATATAAAAGAATTACAAGCTATCATCAGAATGTGCTCCTGATACAAACAATAAAATTGGGCCATTCCAGTAAGGATAACGTCTTTGAGCTTACTCCTAACTTGGCTACACAGAGCTAAATTTTCAAGGGAGCATTAAATTAATTACCTAAAGTATAGTAGCAGGCTTCCCAGAACAGAAAGTCCTTCTATTTCAAAGCAGGTAGTACATTGCTACCAATACACTCGAAACTCCAGCATATCCAGTTCAGTGCCTATCCAAATACCATCAGCACTGAATTGCCAGGCAAAATCAGATGCATAAAGAGATGGTCTATCTATTCCTATGGCAAAATGTATTTTTTTCACTTTGAGTGCATATGTATGCTATTAAGAGTGAATTTGGGAAAATAATGAATGGTTTTAATGACTATAACTGAGACCTATGGGCCTGTTTTCCCCCTCCATTGCATTGCATTCTCAAATGCAATTAACTCTGTCATGGTATTGTTGTTAAGCTATTTCATGATGCCATTAAAGTACTGCAAGCGAATCAGATACTGAAATCTGGCAATCAGCCCTCATAAACACTTAGAAATTATAATTCATTGTTTCCAAATAAAAAGACTTAGTGTTAACTATGCATACAATTAAATTGCTAGCACCTCCTAGAACATCAAGACCGACTATTAGATTGTTATTACAGTTATATTTCTTAATTTCTAGCTACCTGAATGAAAATAAAAACTCAAAGAGAGTAATGTGTGGCTCCCATGAAAGCCAAATTATGGCAATTACTTCTATGTTAACCAATGCAGAGAAAGTACCCATCAAGAAGAGTTTCTGAGAAAATTAAGTGCTAAGTATCTTATTACCATGAATGTCAACTTTACTGCTGAAACTCAACATAATTTTGAAATATTTCCGAAAGATGCATAAACCACATTCTAAATACAGCTCTATTTTCCTCTGCTGAACCATGTGTTTCCAAGCAAGCTTTACCATAGTCTCACAAATTACTTTGGTCAGCACCTATCAATGGCCAAAGGGCACGGCAAAACAATCTGACCAAGAGAATAAGAAGAAAGCAAGGGGATGCCCAGCAGTAGACTACTAAACTCAGTGTCAGCAAACTCTGACATTGGATATTTTCAAGCCAACAAGATAAAGCAACAAGAGGCACCTAGATGACCACATTTATTAGAAATGAGTAGCAAGATTCATTACAAATGAGTAAACTAGACTCCTAAAGCCTGTATTCGGTTACTTGGAAAGAAGATCTAATTTTCAAATGGGATTCCTGAACATCTTATACTGATAGAAGATAAACACACGTCAAGTTAATGTGAGAAGCACAAGGCATGCAAAAGAAAAAGCAACAGCTATCATAAAAGCTAACACTGTGTATAACCAATATAACCCTTCTTCTTGCCTTCTGCCTTAAATATGTGTAAATAGTTACCTTTGCTCCATGTTTATGCAGAACTTCCATGACATCATTATGAGCTTTTTCAGCTGCAACATGTAAAGGTGTCATGAAACTAGGAAAAAAAAAAAAAATCGAGGGGGGGATATTAGTTTTACATTCCTAAGTATGACAGAGTCATCTGGAAAATGAAAACATTCAGAAACCTACTCTTTGTTTTTCTCATTAACATTTGCTCCTTTCCTCAGCAATAGTTCCGTAACTTGCTTTCTCTTGGGATGCACAGCGGCCACAGCACAGTGCTGCAAAAAAGTAAGCATAAATCATGTTTCAACTACACAGATGAGAAAGAGCTTTAAGATCCATGACTTCATCTCTTAATTACTCTGCTAATCATCAGACTACAAAATTTACAGTATCCATCATATTTCTGCTGAAGCACATAACACACTGAAAACACAAGCTAGTGATCAATGCTATGTTATTCTACTTAGAAAAACAATTTTAACTCTGAAGCTATTTGCCACTTACAAAAACCCCTGTATTAACTCACTATCAGGACAAAAACAGCACATAATGCACACAGGAGGTAAAAACAAAGTGCTTGAAATAGCCTAGCTTTCTACAGAGGGACTCTGATTAGATTGTACATAACCTCATCTGATCCTGACAGCTAAGTCCTGCCACTTAGAAATCTCAAGCACAGGAGGCAAAAATTGAGAGGTCACACACAAACACTCACTGAACAATGAACCAAAGACATTAATAGAGTTAAAATATCCCATTTTGCCTAGCTGTCTGCAGAATGAGCCGGTGGAGAAGAGCAAAGAACACCACAGGACTACAAAGTGATCATTACACAGCTAAAGAGATGCCACATGCCAGCGGCTGATATACTCAGGAAGAGAAAGATAACATCATTTCAGATTTCATACTATCTTCATGCTCAGCCTGTAAATATCTCTTCTCTGTCTTGCTTTTAAGTTCAGGTTAGGATGCTGAGTCCTTCATGGAGAGAACAGAGCATATGGATGCTTGGTACCCAACACAGAATGTTCTGATCACAATCTCAATGTCTGTAATACTAAATATATAGTCGTATGCCTGGAGCTGAGACCTACCACTGTGAAGAAAATGTTCCACTGGAATAAAAGTATCATAATCATAGTTGTTTTAATAACACAATCAGTCCCTCTTAAGTTCAAAAACTATACTGCATCTGGATACCGGCTGTATTCTTTGCCTCCACTGCTGCTTTAAATAATAAGAGCAGGATACAGCCAGGAAATTCTCAGACCTCTCTTTCCATAGCTAATATGGTATTGTGAGTACTACTCCAGTCCTGTAAGACCCTGTGATACACACCTGGCATCTATTTCCACAGTTTTCCATACCCTATGAAGAAAATTTGTAATCCAAGTTTACCCACACAAAACATGAAGGAAGCACTGGGCCACTGGAATAGAATTTAACCCCCGAAAAACCACAGCAACTGACCTAAAAAACAAAGAGGGTGATGGCAAAAAAGGAAATAGAAGTGAAACATGAACAGGTGAGGAGTGGCTGGAGGGATTCTGGAATCTACCAGGAAGGGAAAAAAAAAGCGATGAAAAATTATATGGTGTTTTTTCAAGAATTTAATTTTTATGTATCACGTATTTGATGGCAAATCCTCAATCTCAGATGATTAATATATTTTCACAGTGTAGAAATAAAACTCATCAAGTAGCACTACCACCACATTTATCATAAAACAAATGGATTGATTGTGTAATCTCACCAGTGCAGTCTCATGCGACTGTGGCTGCTTAAAATTAATGATCTCCAAAGCAAGTGTCTTTTTCACTTTGGCTAGGTCTGCCTCTCTGGCTGCTTGCAATAAAGAGTGTCCTTTGAATTCATCTGTTAGAGGAAAAAGATGCATTTCATATTCAGCAACATGGCACATTTATAAATGTTATTGAAGAAAGGTAGCTATGCTCAACTAAGAGGAAATAAAGAGTATTTCTGTACATCTTCAGATAATAGCTGACCTGGGACACAGAAAATGGTTTAATGAAACCAAAGGGACATTCTAAAGGAGAGGGGAAGTGATTCCTTGAGCAAAATCCTTGTAGCTTTTCCTCTTTCTATCCTCCACCTGCTTGATATTAAATGCATGTGACCTCTAAATTAACTATGTGTTCAAGTGAGCACAGTGCTACTGCATGCTCTTTAGAAAAAAGCATTACAGTTGCTTTTCAAAAACCTTATTGTATTCACAATGACAAATAATTCAAGGTAAAGCCTGAATAAATATATTTATAGAATTATATGTATAAATTTATATACATAAATTTGAATATAAAATATTCAAACTCTTAAAGAAAGCTAACCAGCTAAGCATTTGAAGCCAGTCTGCTATAAAGATGAAACGAGTTTTGATAGCAGCTCTATCTTTGCAAGTACAGAGAAGTAATTTTGTTATTTTCAGTGTCACATCTTGTTCAGTTCAGCAACTCGTTCATTTTAGTTTCAAATTATTTTGAGTTTGAAAAATTTCTCTTAAAATGTACAAATGAAAGGTGGGTTAGCAAGAATGGTGTCTGAACATGAGAACTAGAAAGAAAGTTAAGCTCAATCTCAGTAAAAATATCAGGTTTTTTCTTTCATAAGCAAGCCTGAAATACTAAGCTTGTTAAGAGGGGCTTTCTTCTCCCACCCTTTATTTCAACATCTGGTGCATGTGTGGATTTAGGAATAAATATAACAACATTCTAGTTTTCATTTCAAACAGAATTCAAATTTCTTTCTAAACAAAGCATTCCTCAAAGCACAAGTACAAATAAAACCTGAAATAACAAATAAATGTGATATTATTCCTAAAGTATAAAACCAAATACTAATCATGTTTTTTTGGGTATGCAAATACAGGATGTCCCATCAACCTACTGCCAAATTTGGCATAACACTCATGATTGTGTACACATTTCAGTGGATATTAATGGATATAAATCTTTCCCCACTCCTGTCCAGGAACTATAAATACAGAAATAAAACAAAGTTTAAATAGATTTTAGTTGCTTGCTTTCTAATTTAAACAAATGGTAATTTGACCAGCCTCAAAGCCAGAAGCATCTCCCTATTTAGCCCAGAGAGCAGAGGAATAGCTAAAAGATACTAATGCCCTCCTCTTTTCTGCTAGAGCTAAGTTTTCTGTTGCATATGCTCTCACTACCTTCACATGCAAAGAATAGTGACAGATGACAACCTGACCAGCTGTGACTTTGAGTAGTGCAGGACCATATTCTTAGTGTGTCTGGTGGCTTCTGCAGGACTGGAAAGGTGACAGACAAAACCAAAGGCTTACTTGAAATTGAGTTCAGAATGTACTTCTCAAGGACTTTTCTGTGCCTTCATAATGCTTTGTTTCCATACCTGTATCATTTAATTATCTCTTACAGTTTAGCACAATGAGAACACAAATCCTCAATAGAGCAAAGGCAGACAAATTATAGCTGAAACACTCTTTGGTAAACAGCATAAGGATTTCAAAGACTACAAAAGAAGGTGCTGGAATTTTCATCTCCAAGCCTGCACACTGAAGCTACCTATCTTCTGGAAGTTACTCTTTAAGTAGGATACAGAGGCTCTTCTGTACCTTAACTGGACTTGAAGCATAAAAACCACCCCATGATTCAGCACTGCCTTAAAAATTTTAAACCTAAGAAAACCAGGCAGTACCACAAACAGTGTATTAGAGGTATCTGCATACTTCAAAGTGAGAGGCCCAGCTGCAGTTACTCTGCTGCTTTGCATCTACTTGTGAAGTACAAGGAAGCTGGCTTGAAAGAAAAGCACCCCTTTACACCCACTGACAATAGTTTCCACCTTGAAACCACTTACAGGTCAGTCTCTCTCTTAGCTCAGGTGTTGGAGCCATATCGACCGCACTCTTGCCATGGCAGTTGACTAACGTGGGATCCGCACCGTGACTTAGCAGGAGGGAGCAAACCTCTACGCGGTTCTTGGAAGCTGCCTCGTGCAACGGGGTAAACTGCCAGAGGTCCATAGCATTCACACAGGCGCCATGCTAGCACAGCAAAGAAAGCCTTGTATTAGTAAGAAACCATCATCAGTAACTAAAAGCTTACAAATTGTCATTTCATTATAAAAATCAGTTCTGTTCTTACGTGTATGAACACATATGCAAAAATCCACTATAAAAATACTGGTAGGAGCTAGTTTTTAGTAGAACAGATTTTTCCACAGAAAAATTCAAATAAATGAAGCTCTATTACCTGTGCAAAGAAATTAGGTAGGGTAAAAAAAGTCCCCACAGATACTGTACCACAGAAAGATCTACAGTTGCAGGCTTCTGAAATGTCACACAGGATCTGCTTACCTTAAGCAGCAGCTCTGTAACCTCATAGTGTCCATACGAGCATGCATTATGAAGAGGCACAAGACCACTGTATGAAAGAAGGCAAATGACAGAATTTATTTAAGCAGCATTTTTACAGAAGGGGGAACAATTTTCTCTCTACCGAGAGATGAACAGAAATCAAATTAAATCTAAAATATTTAAACATTCAAATATTTAAAAATTAAGGTTCACAAACTAATGGAAAAATCTAACCTTCCCAAATAACATGTTACTTAAGAGTAGCATTAAAATTCTTTTTTGTCCTATGAGGCCACAGATGTTTAATCTACCACTAAGATTAGCATTAATTGGTTTTGAAATGATCTTTCTTGAAGCTATAAACGGGAGGGGGAGTTCCATTCCACATTCAATTTGCTCAAGAGAAGTCATTGTTCTGTTTCTGCCTAAATATGAACTCCTGAGTATTTTAAATGCTATGTGAAAGGCAAAACTCCCCAGATAATGCTAATGTAACTCTTGCGTATATTATGAAGATGTAAAAATATCCATAGAAAATATCCATATCCAGCAAGAATAAAATTGCTGCTCCAGACAGTGGAACGACCTGATTTTTACTCCATGTTTTACAGCACAACCTCTTCAACTGTGCAAGATACTTCTACAAGAGTCCCTGTAATTTTTGTACAGTTATATTACTGGAGACCATACTTAAAAATGACACTAGTAAAGTAAATAACAGGAACCTAGTTATAAGCGCAAGACATAATAAAAAAGTCACATATTGGAAAGGAGATGCAAAGAGGATAATTATCAGAGAGGACAAAATGAGTTTAATTCAAGCTGAGCAAGACAGGCTACTTATGGCTCAACAAATCCAGATGCATAATACACTGAAACCAATAATTATGAAAAATACAAGGTACAATTCCCAGAATTGCAAAATCAACTCAAAGAGCATTAGGGCATCAAGCACTAGACAGTAGGGTAAACTGAATTTTAAGACAAATGCTCTCAGAAGCGGCATTGCACTTATTACAGGAGAGGGAAATTTGTTCGGGGAAAATTTGTCAAACTGTTATTTTCCATTATGACTTTTCTTAATTACAACTAATGGGTGTATGTGTGTGAGAGAGAGGGCATCCAGCCCACAGACCACTCAATAAACTTGCCCTCTTCCAAAATGATCGTCATCTAAGAGGACTGAGGCCTTCAAGGTCTCATCAGCAAAGACAGTCACTGCAGCGATCCACTTGGCTGCTTCTGCAGCATACCCTCCCCTTTTCCAGCACATTGTGAATTTTGTGCACAATAGCAGTAAGGCAACGAAAGGCAACGAAAGGAACAGTGGGAAAAGAGCTGCTTCCTTAGCTGTGGTCCTCTCTTTGTGAGTAACTAGAAGTGACAACCATTTTGAAGATGTGGCACAGTTCCTCCAGATGCTTTCTGAAGTGACCCTATTGAAGAAAATCTAACAGGTCTATAAAATCAATGTAACCCAATTTAGTCCCATAAATAATAAACGACATTTATTTATAGCCTATTCACTTATAAATTATATATAAATAAGAAACAGCAAGGACGAACAAAGCACACACTGATTGTATATGTGTGATGTTGCTAAAAAAGAGGGAGCTCACTGGGATGTCTGGCATTTTTAAATATGTTTGGGTTGGCTTTAGGTTTAATACAAAGTATGTGTATTACTTTTCACTTTTTTCCTTCCCCTCCCCACCCCCTGCTCAAGTTTAACTTAATCACTTTTTATACTTTTCATGCTTTCCAGATAGATCATTCAAACCTCATTAAAGCATCTACACAGGAATTTTCTACCAAGTGATGCTGAAATTTCAGAGAAGTGTGAAATACCCAGAACTTGCTTAACAGTGCTGGATCTACCTGAGTAGGTATTACATGCAGCTTTATTATGGGGTTTTGGTTTTTTTTTTTTTACTTCCATCATCATGCAATTCACAACAATTCTGATCAAAAAAGCCATTAGCGGTGAATGTATAGGCAAAAGTGCTGTAATAAGTCAATTTTCAAGAGTTTAAGTACTCTTGGGAGTGGCTTTGGAAAGAAAACAGAAAAAAAGCAAAAAGCAAAGATCTTAATTTAACATCTCTTTTAACACTTAACAGCAGAAAATGAAGATATAGGAAGTACATTAAGTTTTCTGATAGAGACAGAACACACGCTCATTAATATCTTACCTCTATGGACCCTGAATACAAAATACGTGCCCTTAACCAGAGGCCCAGTTTCTACACTGTTAGGACTAAGCCTTCCTGTGTCCACAATGAGAATCATAACCTTACATTTCAGAAATTTATGGCTCAGAGCAACACGTATTCCAGATTTCTGACTGCTGCACACTTTTGGTTGGTGTCTTACGTAACTACCATCCATACCGCAAAAAATAGAATAGTTTTGCTTCTTCTGTATTTTGATTTTTGCTAGCAACATCAATTAAGATAGATCTTCAAAGAGCATTAGCTGTGAGCAACGAGCGTTATTGATATTAGTTGGAATCACATCTATATATATATGTGACAAGATAAAGAAGCTATAGATAAATTTTTCAATGCACGTTTTTTCCCACTAAGCCCATGTATCTTCTCCCCATTGCCTTTCCTGAAACAGTAAGATTAGTCCATGATTTCACAGGGAAGTCTGTGCATGGAAAAAAAGAATAAGGTCAGGAAGAAAATTTAAAGGTGTAATAGGAGACTTAAATGCAATCACAGCTAATCTGTTATTTGGGCTCTAACAAAAGTTTATGACAAACCACACTCAGACTTTGGAAGCAAATGTCACATTCTCAGCCAGCTATTAAAGATTATGCTGCAATGTGAAATAGAAATAATTCTTTATCTTGATTAATACAACACCATTGCTGCAAACAGATACTAAATCATTTCGTTTCACATACCCTTTGTCCTTCGCGTGCACATCTGCACCATGCTGAAGCAGAAGTTGGACGATTCGAACTCTGTTGTAGCCTGCTGCTAGATGTAAAGGAGTAGACTGCAAAGTAAAACAAAACAAGATGAAGAATGGGAGCCATTCCTGCACTTCCTGCCATCTAAGTATTCTTTGTTTCTCTTATACACTGGATCTAGTTATCCTTTCTTTCTGTGATTAGCTAAATTAACAAACACACAGTACATGTATGCCCTTCATGTTGTCAAACCAAATAAATGTTCCTTAAGGTGGGGAAGAATCCAGGTATCACCCAAGGCAATAACAAGCTCATCATTTCAAGTTAATTTAAATAATGGGCCAACTGTGTTTTGTTTGCTTTGTTTTTCCCTTTTAAATGCTACAATTTCATTAATTTTTACAATGCCAGTTATTTTGGTTTGGGTTTTCTGTGTTTAATTCATGAGTAAATATATAACCTGCATACTCACAGGTTACAAAACAGCTTGTATGTACACTTGTTGTAACAAGTGCACAAGAGGCAGGCTGCAGAACAAGAAATAACGCATTTATCCCATAGCACCGAACAAATAGCCATGTGTGTTCTGTACTGTGCTGTGGTAAGACACACGGAGCAAACTGTATGCAGTTTGCGGGTTCCTGCAAAATCCATGACTTCAGCAGTAACACATCTTGCTGCATAATAATAACACCACCACCACCTTTCTCCACAGCTAATTTGTAAGAATTTTAACTGACAGCTTTTGAAGCTGACAACGGTAATTTCCCTTGAAGTTTATTTTAAAAGCTTTTTATTATGAAACAGATTTTGTGCGCTGTCTCAGCCTGAAGGAACTGATTTCTTATACAACTGGGTGATGCCATTTCCTCCTTCCCGAGGCTGAGAATCAGAGGATTTTAAAGGGATCTTTGCTGCAATTTATCTTGTGGCACACAACCAAACTACACAATTCTATTACAGTAAAACCCCATATGCAAACCAGCTTGAGCACATGGGAGGACTTGCATATCTCACAGTATTAAGCCAGG
The DNA here is from genome assembly GCA_028858755.1 of Ara ararauna. Taxonomy (NCBI): domain Eukaryota; kingdom Metazoa; phylum Chordata; class Aves; order Psittaciformes; family Psittacidae; genus Ara; species Ara ararauna. The sequence goes on along the minus strand of CM054376.1, from coordinate 49,977,207 downwards.
TGCAGATTTACTGTCAGCATTAGAACACCATTATACAGTATTACAAGTGAGATCACATTTCACTATTATCAAGATTAAAAAAGCTAAAATCATCACAAACAGTCTCATCTGTGGTAAATAGCAGCAGGTGCTATATATCCATAAACTGTATGGATTTCCCAAAATTTAATACTTGCTTAGTATGACCGTAACTTGGAATACTCTGTATTATTGCTACTTTGCTCCAGTAAAGGGTAACTACTTGGGCACCTACCAAGTGGCCTGTGTACCACGGTGAGGAGCTTGTACCATCATAATGACAGCAGAGGGCATCTCTAAGAAAAAGATCCAGGTAACTCAAGTTCATCTAGGGAGGCAGTTATGCAAGTTTCCATAGCAGAATACTTCAGTACTGTTTATTCTGACAGTTGCCTTGGTTTGGTTACTACATCCAGTTTTATCAACCTGAAAAGACTTTGAAACGGACCGCAAAAAAGGCAGTCTACTGAAAAGTCTAAATGCCAGAACTGGAGCAAAACCTAAACGCTTGAACCACTGCAGGATCCTTTAACCTCACTACAATAAAACTACATCCATTCTTGTCTGCATGTTACTTCTAAAACAACAATGGCACGCTTCCAATATGCTGCATTCATATTGAGCTTTATTAGTAGGGATGTTCTCAATAAAGATACATCAACCCTGGAGTCTTGTTCACCACTTAAAACTATTATGACTCAAGCTGGGACTGCATTTTGTATTTCTAGGGTTCTCAGATCTGCATTTGCCAAACAGCTTCATTAGAGAAGAAACTCACACCCTTTAAGTGAATATTCAGACAACTTATATCCTCACCTTTCAGAAAGGTGAGCTACTGCCTTCTCCCTGAGCAAGGCCACACAGACACTGCAGCCCCATGAATGAACACAGGATACCATGTCTTCCCAAAACACCAGGACTTAGTTATTAAGCTGCAGCCAGGCACCTTGTGTTTGCTGTGCTTGCCTTCTGATCCACAGCACCTCCAGTGAAGCTGTGTGCCATTCTGCAGCTGCATCTCCAAGAAGAAGATAACTGATGCTCCCTGCACCCATTCCTGGAGATGGGGCTGAGATCTCTGCCAGACAGCATGCTCCAACTGCAACTGCAAACTGCCTAACCTGGAGGACCATGCAGTGCTGGAGACACAGGCAGGTAGAGGGCCAGGGAGACCACTTGACTGAGGGGGAAGGGCAACTGGACACACACATGAGGCATGCAGAAGCAGCTATCTATCTTGGAGGGAAGCTCCCCCTATAGTCAGGCCTGGTGTACCAGAACCGGCCAGCTGCTCTTCAGTTTGGCTAAAAGGCTCTTACAAACACTGTGCTTACATATGTGTCAGGAAGGAGGAAGCGGGAAGGCCTATCCTCAATGATTTAAGAACTTACTTCCCTTTCTTGAGAGAAAAAGCATTCATTAATGTTACAGATTTCGTATCTGAAAATACTAATCTGCTGTTACTAGCTTGTATGCTGATTACACAAATTAAGTACCTAAAAGGTAATGTGTTGCTACACAAACTACTCATTATCTAGGATTATTAGCCCTTAAAAAAAATTAAGAAGAAATAAAAATCAAGTGAATGGTGGCAGTAAAGAGACTTGTCTTTAAAACCAACATGTTGTCTATACAGCAGCAAAGCAGAAACTAGCTATCACAAACAGCAGTATTGTATACTGCATATGCAAGATATATCAAACTAATCACTTAATATTAAGAAACCAGATTTAATTGAGCTATCAATTAACCCCTCCTCCCATGTGTTGCAAGACCTGGCAAGAGACTTATTAACAAGAATCCCTAGAGGGCACTTTCCAACACTCACATTCACAGATATCAAGCCAACCACACTGTCTTACTTGCTAGGGTAATTAAAAAGAGTACAACTCCACTTCTATTAAGTAAAGTAGACCCTCATGTGAAATGCTCACATTATTTTAAAGTTTTATGGCAGCTGTAATTGAGTCAAAGCAGGTCCTGCGCATTTCTAGGAAGATCACTGGACACAAGATGGCAATCGCTGTCAACCTATACACCTACAATTCATACTAAAGCAGGTATTTTTGCCTGCAGCCTTTTTGAAAATGTGTTGCCTGGGAATACGAGATGCATTTTTTATTATTAAAAAATGTACACAGAGCAGTTTGTTACTATTTTCATTGAGCCTTAGGTATTTTCACACTGCTCTGTAACCAGCTGCTGATTTGATGATCCCTGTTCAGGGCCAGCTGCCTTGGACCTGCTGTCCCCTGCTCACCTGCATCAAACAAAAGGGGCCCCGAGGAAGCACCAGAGCTGCAGGCTGCTGAGCTGCTTTTACTCAAACCAGAAAATTGGTTTCAGCAAACTGTCCACAGGCAATATGGGACTGCTAGATCCATGCGCCATCCACTTCCCCTCCTATCTCACTCAGAGACTTCAGCAGCTCTTATAGTAATGCTGCCACAGCCTCAGAAGAAAGCTGCATTTCCAGATTCAAATTATGAATCTTTATGCTGAGGGATCTTATATGAAGCATTATCTGAGTGATCAGTAACAGCTACAGGAATGGTTTTGAGAACTAATACTGCCTGCTGTTGCTTTCTGCTATGAAAATCTCTATATAATGCTACCTGATAACAATCTAAATCAATGTGTTTCTCTAGTTCTCAAGTTGCCATCCCAAAGGCTATTAAAAATCAACAATCTTATCACATAGATGATGTCTCATCATACCTCTAATCTACAATGCTCTACAGTAATTTAGAGTTATCACAACTCAATTTCATCTTCTAAAGGCAGGGCATTCATGCAATAAAGAGGCAACACCCTGGTTTTGAGAGCCAGCTCTGGCCTTGACATGGCTACTCTCCTGTGCAGAAAGTCCCCAAGTGGATACACACCAGTAAAGCTGGCACTTATATAGACAAATACAGCTCGGCAGAAGTTATGTAAGGACACTTGTATGTTTACTGTTAAGTCCTATAGAAGACCCTGCAGACAAAGAATGCCAAAAAAACAAAAAAGAGGAGGAAGCAGGGATTTAAAAATGTTCCGTGTAGGCTTTAATGTATGTGACTTTGTTACCTCATCTATACTTATCTTCAGGTTTGGCAGATTTGGAAATTGCAGGTATGCAGCAGATTTCCACCTAACTTTTTTCAAACACAACCTTTATTCTAATCAGACGATACTGCCTGTAGGGAGCAGTAGCAATAAAAAGAATACATTAAACTTCTGCAGTTGGTCTTACAAGCTCCCTTCAAAACAGTGTTTTACCTCCTCCAAATTATGGGATAAGCAGAGAGGTTTCTGACCACAGAAGGGACCTTGCTTCACAGTTTTGCATAGAACTGTTTGGTTTGAAGGATGTCCTGACTCCTGGCAAAATGACTACTTGAGTCTGGCATACTAAGGAAAAACCTCTGAGCAGGCAAACAACTCTCTTCACTGGATTAGAATTTATGATAGAATCTTTCTTTACAATTGCAATAGTCTGTCTGCTTGATGCTGCTCTCTTACTGAATTCTCTAAAATGAGCTGCATCAAGCACGAATGTACATTGGTGAGATATTCTGGATGCAAGTGGAATACCTCCTGTAGCCACTTTATCATTCTGATTAATGAGGTAAGAAAACAAGTTGCAACAACATCACAATCTTAAAGAGACATTCCTGACCTTTTCCACTGTGGAAATGATCAAGCTTTTTCTTTGCTGCTCAGATACCAACCTGCATTCTAATTTTAAGCAATGCGCCCATCTTACGCCTTCATTTTTAGACTCAGTTGTAAGCTTTCTTGGGAACACATCTCACTGACATTAGTTTGTATGAACATATCATCATATACAAAAAAAATTTCCTTCTAGGAACACATATTTCAGGTAACTCAAAATAGTTATTTTATATTCGTGCTACAATGCTCTTGCACATTAGGTACTACAGAAATAAAGGTCCCTAACCTCAGCCAGAGACTGATGCTTTTTAATGAGCAGGAAAGGGGCTGTGCTTCTGTACGTCAGTCACATGGCTTGTCAACTTCAGTCATCCAAATTGGGCAACTTCCTTGGTCATTTTACAGCAGTACTGAGTTATTTCATTTCATGGTCAACAATAACACTTTAGGGACAAACTTATAGATGCTGCTACAGGAAAACAAGTTATGTCAGACTGCTGATGGTAGATGAGCTGGCTGCAGCAAATTCAAACTCTAGAGATAAAGAAAATGAAGGGATCATCTAGGGATGAAGAACTTCATCTCTGTGAAAGAAAATTCCTTTTCTTATGGAAAAAAAAAGCACACAAACATAACCCCAAACAAAACAACAAAAAACCAAACAAACTGACCAAACCCAACCCACCAAACAAAAAAACAAACTAGAAAAAAAACCCCAAAACATTTCCTAAGGACAAGGATTACAAAATGCCAAAGGAAGATATTTGCCAGCCCACTGTGCTTCCAGTGGTAATTTAACTAATTCATCTTCAGAACACAACCAGTAGTACCTAACTGGATTTTTGAACACGACAGACTTAGCATAGCACATTACATCATGAATTTCACGTAGTGCACTCTAACAGCTGAAGGCAGGGAAAATGAATGAACAGCTCACCAATTCAGAATCTGCAATCCACACAGTATCTTAATTTAGAGCTCTGGTATGTCAGGTGACCTCTTTGAGGGCTGAAAAAAAAATCTGCTGTTTTGAGCTGTAAAACAGTGACAACGAACTCAGCTTGATTTCACGTACACATTAATGCCATGGTAGAAGATCACTAGGCGAAAATGAGGATTACATTAATAGTAAGAGAGAAATACTGCATTCGTTTCCATTCTGTCACTTGGCAGAAGGAGAGAAAAAAGAAGTCAGCATTTAAAAGAAACTCTTCCTTGCTATGTGGCATTGCCTTGGCAGGGGGGGTTAGACTAGACGATCTGCAGAGGTCACTTCCAATCTTGATGATTCTGTGATTCTGTGAACTGAATACCTTTCAGATATGTATTCAGGTACGGCGCTACTTGGGTTATGATATAAAGCCCAGAGCAGGTCAGATAGCAGGTATTTAGAAACACGTACCAGCTACAAAGCATTGCTTTGCAGACCACAGACTGAAGGCTCATTCCTCTCTGTATTCAACTGTACAGAAACCACAGCTGGAATGTTATTTTCAGATTCGTGCTGGACATCTCCAGACCAGGCAGATGTCCATAAACCAAAGGAAAATATAAGAATGTATAATAAAGGTAAAATAGAAAAAAACAAATAAATAAAATGGCTGGAGAGTTAAAAAGCACAGGAAGAGCAGAACAAAGACTGCAAACACACTGACAGAATAAGCTCTCATTTGGAAAAGGTTTATGTGGGTAACAGGCCAGGACTCTTTACTCCTAATCTCCAGTGAGTATTCAAATCTGGTCCCTGGTCCCTCTCAGAGGGCTTTAACGTCCAAACTACTGACTACTAAATGTTTCTCCGGTAGATCTGACCTTTGAGAGACAGTACAAATTTCAAGCTGTATCTCTGAACCTCGAGATTGCGTGACAAGGCCTGGCATCAGTTCTACGCATTAACATGGTGACCCTGTTGTACTGCAAGTTGGTATAAGAGTTGACAAAGAAGGAGAAGGAGACTTATGAGAGAAGTTTTTTCAATCACATAGATGCCTGAGGTAGGGAAAGACAGAAAAGATGACAAGTGTCATCTTGCACAGGGCTAGACAAAAAACCAGAGTGTCTTTGTCTCTTAGAGGTTAAAGAAGGAAGAATAGCGAATGAGTGCTTTCACTTTTCTGCCCAGGAATTCCTCCTGCACAGAAACAGTGCCACCACAGAGAAGGTAGGTATGTCAAGGCAAAAAAGATACGCCCAAAAGCAGAAAAGGGTAAAGGGCAAGCACTGCAGGACCACACAAGAAAAGAGTTTCATCTGCAGAGGCAGGTTTAAGATGAATGTTTGAAGATAACCATGTAAAAGCCTTATTAAATCCCAGAAGAAGAAAAAGTCTCCCTGCCCAGCAGGTATCTCCAGACAATGACACTTGACTTTCAAAATTATGGATATTATCATTGTTGACACCAGGAAGACACATCCTTAAACCCATGCAGATAGCTCTGAAAGCTGTTCTCTTAACAGTGGCCATATATATATTAAAACGAAAATAACGCCAATTGATAACTTCAGAGAAAAGGAAACAAAGTCAAACCCGAGAGAGCATCATTACCTGGCAGAAAAAGAGCTAAAAGGCCAGAAGAAAAAGAGATACTGTGAGACAGAAGGCAGCAACCATGTTTCGACTGAACCTTAAAAGCAAAGATCAATGTGATTCACTAGAAAAGCAAGTATAGCAGAGATAAAAGTGATCTCAACTCCCCAAATACTAATTAGGAAGCTTAGCTCCCTAACAGCTCCATACTAATTTGCTGCCATTATTTTCAGAGACTGACTTAAAAGCAGAGACTAAGAGGGAAATGGTAAAGGGCTGGGAGAGACATTCAAATCTTCACATAGGAGCACCACCTTGACCTCTGATCTCAGGATTTCACTAACAGCAGGTTCTGTAAATGGAACACTAACAATCCTTGACCTCTTCCTCAACAAGAATTCAAATGCAACAGCTCTCCCCTCCCCCAAAACTTTTACTGATTTGCACGTATCTTAACCTAGCACCCACTTGGTAAAACAGTTCCACAGAGGATGTGAGCAATATCCCTCACAAACCCATGGTATTCTCAGAAAACTGTTCCTTACAAGGATCAATTCCGTTTCCACATGCAGGTGATGAAGGTTTGTCTGGGAGGAGAACTGCCATATGAAAAAGAAATTCTGGAGCTTCTACCATGAAGCAGCATTTGCAGTTTTCCCAGATTCAGAAGCACAGAATATATCTCTGGCAGCACTCAGTGACATGGGAAGACAGACTTTGAGATGGACAACAGAGAAACACGAGTATACACAGATTCTTTGGTGATAGCTGCTGGCAGCTGAAGGAGTAGTGGCTTGCTGAGATACATAAAGATGAAATGATGCTAAAGACCCACTTTCTAAAGAGAAAACTGCTAATGTTATTTAACAGTGAAAGGAGATGTATGCTGCCTTGAAAAATACAGCAGAACACCACATAGGAATTACTTACAGTATCATTTTGTCCAGGATGGCCATTTTTGTTGCTTCTTTTCATCACCTGGAATCTGTCAGAAATGCAAGTCAAAAATGGACAAGCCTGAGGTGAGGCACTGAGGCATGACAGACTCTTGCTGAGGCAAAGGTAAGAAGAAGAAACTACCCCTGCAACGTCACTAAGTCACCAGACGGACCTCAAGGAGTACTGGCAACTCCTCTCGTACTCCAAGGAGCAGCTGGCAACACCTGCCAGCTAGAAAACAAACTCATCTGGGCTGCTGGACTGAGCACACTGGCATGCAGGATTTTCTCATGTCAACAGCCAGGCATGCTGGAAGCTGGGATTCAAGTTCAGTGCATAGGGAAGAACAGATGCTACTGCTGCTGGTCTGAGTAATGGGGCATGGATAGCCAGGTTTCTGCAGAGGTTTTGAAAGCATCTTAGTGCCAACCAGCACAGTCTGCAGCACAAATCTCAACCCATTAATCCTGTCAAATTGCAATCCACAAATGCTTATCACTCCAGGAGAGTAGGATGAGACAACTTTCTTCCCTCTGCCGGCACAAATACATACATTTTTATCTGTCCTGTCTGCCAGTGTCAGAAGCTATAGAATCCCGTTCTTTAACTACTTGCTTAAGTTGCTGTTCCCTCTTTTTAATGAAATATTTTGGTGTTGCTCTGGCAGCACAAACAAGCGTTAACAAGAGACTCCTCTCCATGGCAGATGACTGGGGAAGGCCTTCACACATTAAAACAATCTGAAGAGGATGCATGCTGGAACACCAGAGAACAAAAACTCTGCTGGCTTTTGCTGCTTTAGTCTCTTGTTCTCCACTTGCTATCAAAACCTTTTTCCTACTACAGTCAACTAACAATCTGCTATTCCCTTTTCTTCTCGTATTTCTTACTATTTTTATCTCTTCTATCACTCCATCTTTAGGTATTTACTTTGCTTCTTCTCCTTCCCCTTCCAACTAGAAACTTTCCAGGCCTCAGTTCATAATATTTTCACATTATTAAGAAAGATTAAAAGCTTCTCAGAATACATTGACTGTTCCTCTGCTAACATGACATTCAAACCAGCACTTTGCTCATTATATTGAAAGTGGGGTAAGAACGAACTCCGTCACGAACAAAACTTGCAAATTGATTGCATTTTTAGCTCCAGTGCTCAGTGTGAAATAAATACTTATGCCTTTCATTTTGGAATTAAATTAACACAAAAATATAAAATAATTCACAGAATTAAATACATTAAAATGCTCTTTCTGCATTACAGCGATAATTTGCAAATTTTAGAATTTAATGCCTTTATAGTCCACTAAAGCAGACTTCGCTGTTCCTTTGAAGAGCCTTACAAAATACAGAGAAAGGAAGAAAATTTATCTTGTACTTCCTTTTAGAATGATTGAAAATTGAAAAGTCATGGTTATTAGGATATGAATACTCTAAAGAATTTAATCAGTAAGAAATAAGTCTCTTTCCTAAGTAGAAATGTATTGTATTACTCATAAAATATTAAACAAATAACCTCAATTTTCTTGTTCATCAGTGACACATCATCATTAATTATAATACCCTATTTTGGCATTTTTCTCCCCTTTTATTGTTCATCTGCTGCCTGCTCACTCAACTCACACAATTTTAAAAACTGTTATGTAAATACACCTCTCCCTGCATGTAAGTATTTGTATTTCCTTTTGTTTAGAACTAAACTGATCACTCTAAATTACCCATGCAACCTGTGAAGTCAATGACTATTGGCAAGTGATAACTGATGTGCTGAGAGAAATCAGAGGCAGCAAGGACAGAAAACAGAAGGGCATTAAAAGTTGCCCTTTAACAGTGACTATAACATACTTAGATTGAACTTATCTACAGGGGAAATGCTTGTTAAAATTATCCAGCAGGAGCTGTGGAAAAAAATTGGGAAGTTTTTTAACAATAAGCTAAAAGTGGTAGCTAAGAGAATTATGTCCTTACAGACAGCATAAAGACTGCTAACGGGGACAATACTGGAAATGCTGTGCTACCGCATACCTTCTATTAAGAAGAACTTGATAAAATGAAAGAGGCCAGCGTGACTAACAGCAAACTAAAAGAGATTGCTAGAATTAAGAAGACATCATTCAAACAGCTGGATTTACAAGCTGAATAAAAACACAAGGACCATGAACTCCAGCAGATTAGAAATAAAAACACAACTAGGCAGGCCAAACTAGATTATCAGTGACTAGCAAAAAGAACTCAAACCAGCCACAAATCCCTCTTCCAACCCATCAGGAGCACAAAATCCACCAGATAGTCCAGTGGGGCAAGGTGACTGAAAGAATGTTCTGGGGACCTAAAGGCCTGTGATTTTGTTGTCTGTACTAGGAAGAATATAATATAGCAACAGCTAGAACTAGTGGGCACCTGAATAAAAATGACCTGCTTGGGAAAAGTCAAACAGAGTTAAGGTTAGCTCCACCTCTAAAACTCTTGGGAGTTTTCTGAAGCAGTCAACGAGCACATAAGCATAAGGGTAATCCAACTGATACAATTTATATGGGTACTCAACAGATTTTTAACTGAATCCTCACCAATGTTTTTTGTTAGGTCCTGAGACAGTTTCATGATAGCATACAAAATAGGAAACAGAGTACAACTAAATAACAGGTGTAACAATAGAGGGAGGCCACAAAGTATGCAGATAGCACATTCAAAAGTGAGAAGTGACAAGAAAGCAGAACAATTTACTTCTCAGTACCTCTCATGCACACGTGCATGGATTTTGAGAGGGCAGCAACACCAAGGATAGAAATGGCACTTACAGTATTCACTGTAGTCAACCACAGACAGAAAACAGATGTATACAGTCCATGGATTGAGCTGCCACATTTCATCTCAGACATAACCTCAGCAAGCTGTGTGAAGAAAAGGACTCTCAAGAGCGCAGCAGAAGAAACATCATCAGTTCTTGACTTCTGGATGCTTTGTGAGCTGACAGAGCCAAATCCAGACCACAGCATTTAGTTAGCATGCGTAAAATATTAAATGTTAGCTCTGCCCCAGTCTGCCAGTTTGACTTGTTTTGTCTTGACAGTAGATGGATAATGGCGTAACGCAAGAAGGTGTCCCTGTGGAAAGCTAATCATCAAGGGGAAACAGTCTGGGTATAAAAAACCCCACACCTTAAACCTATTTGATGGTTTCATGAAGAGCCCATAGACTAAGAGCTAAACAAATGAGACTTCCTGATTTTTAGAGAACAGCGCAGAGAGAATGACTGCAGTGTAAACAATTTCTTTCCAGTCCTTCAAGTCACAATTTCTATCTGTGGACATGACAGACTCCACTTACGAATTTCTGAAGAAAATGGAACCAGGTGAAGAGACACTCGCTGAAACTGTTTTGGGAAAGTATTTAAGACCTCATAATAGAAACTTAGAGCAAGTTTTACATTTTTTTTTCAAAAGGTATCATCTTTGGCTACAGAGAGTCTTAAGTGACAACACAGAGAGAAATTAAGCCAGGTCATCTATATGTTACAAAGTCAGAGGTGGGATTCTTGTGTTATCCACTTTGATCATGCCTGGCTGATGAAATAAGATGAGATCATAGCATAAGAAAGAGCATAAGTTGTCACTATTTCTGACATGCAAGAATACTAAGAACTATGTTTTCAAACAAAATGGTGTTTAAAGGCAAAAATACAGATGTAGCAATTTTTAAATATTCTTTTTATGTGTGCACTGCATTAGGCATTTCTGCCCCAGGCACATAATGAACATTATGGCATTTGCTTTGTAACCATTCTGTGGCATTGGAAAGGTCACCTTTCCACAGTGCTCCATTACCTAAATCCAGGAAGGACCCTTAATTTTGTGTGCAGACTTTGATTTTAAATATTTAACCCAATTACAGAGTATAGCTATAACTTGAAGAGACTACAAAAATGTCTGCATCTGATCTACAGTACTTATTTTCACCACTGAGGCACATATTCACTAAGAGAAGAACTTGATCTTCTTCCCTCCATCAGTCCTCCTAATTACAGCATACACAGAGATAGGGTCTAAGGCTGTGAAGCTCTTCATCCAACTGAAAGTTGGGAACATGGATCATGCAAATATGTATTACTATGGGGCATCGAGGTATTGCAGAAAACTAAGGTTGGAAGTGAGCTCTGGAGATCAACGCATAGGCCAACCCTTTTCCATTCAGATACTGTGACTGACTTTGTACCTGAGGTGGGGTAACAGCATATATAAGTCAGCTGCCATCAAGCAGCTGGCATCTGATGACAAGGTCTCCCACGTCTGTGTACATGCCCATACCCAATACAGGTCACTGGTAAGGCTGCAGAAGCAGCACAAACAATTGTAGCACTTGCAAAACACAGCAGTCATTGAACACAGTAAATAATAAGGATCTTAAATCAGAAAGTTTTAATAAAATAAACTGTCAGAATAACATTTTTGTTTTAAACAGAAATAGATGTGTTTTCCATCCTCCCTCAATCCCCAGAAAATATGCTTGCAGAAGTAGAGGAGCGCTGGCTCATATCTTCCCCTAAGGCAAGCATATTACCTTGCTATGTCTTTGAGGTATACATACATAAACACGCACACATAAATAAAGACACATAGCCAGGTATACATAAAACTGTATGTGTCTCAATATACATGCTCACACTCCTAGATGTACCTTTGATACATATGCACATGACACACATTCAAGATTAGTGGCAACAAAGACTGCAGTGTTTAGAAGCCATCATCCAGGGCCAATCTTCTACTAGCAAACATGAGCTAGCAGAGCACATTATCATCATTTGTTTTGGTAACTGCAGTTCCAAAAAGTTGCAATTGTGCATCATAAGCCTTCTGGCTCATCTTCGCAGGACCACAAGTAAAGGGCCAAAAATCTGCATGTTTCCCATCCACAGATGTGGTTTCACAGGACTTCATTAACACCAGACTGACATTTTATGCTAGTAAGCAACAAATGAGCAGATTCAGCAGGAGCTTGTCTACCCAGTTATTCTGGAACAACATTTTTGTATTTACTCCATGTGGAGTTGTCTTTTTCTGAAATAAAAAGATATTAAGAATATTTTTTTATATTTTTAAATTTTTTATTTTATTAGCCTAATCAAGGAGCAAGCACTTGCTCTGGACCAAGAATACACATGGTCAATTGTTAATCTGGTTTTAATGCTCAATTCCTTTGCTCCTCTCCTCTGCACAAGTTAGTTTTCTGTTGTAGATAAGCCTTGAGACTAGAGACGCTTGATATATCTACAAACAACACAATGTATGCTAGCAGAAAAAGCTCATTAAATTTTGGGGAAGATAAAATGTAAATAATATATCACATGTGACATGTATAGAGTATACACAAAGATTCAGACATACCCTTGGGTATGACAAAATGCCCTGCATCAGGTATCTGCTCACAAGTCTCTCCTATGAGAAAAAACTGAGAGAGTTGGGGTTGTTCAGCTGGAGAAGACTCCAGGGAGACCATAGAGCAGCCTTTCAGTTCTTAAAAGGGCCTCTTAAAGATGGGGAGAGACTTTATCAGGGCTGCTGCGATAGGATGATGCGTGATGGTTTTAAACTAAAAGGGGAGATTCAGGCTGGATGCGAGGAAGAAATTCTTTACAATGAAGGTCGTAAAACACTGGCACAGGCTGCCTAGAGAGGCCGTGGATGCACCATCCCTGGAAATATTCAAGGCCAGGCTGGATATGGTTCCCAGCAACCTAATCTAGTTGAAGATGTCCCTGTTCATTGCAGGGGGGGTGGACAAGATGACCTTTAAGCGTCCCTTCCAACTCAAACTGTTCCATGATTCTAAGTCTTTAGCTGAAATAGGCAACTTTCGTCCACAGAAAAGTGCTTATTTTCACTATATTTATATATATTAAACAATATTTTTTATGTGTGGGAAATACTTTTTCCAAAAGATGTTCCATACACACCTGAACATAATCTGCACACCATAAATTTATAGAACAGATCTATAGGTTTATTAGTATTATAGGATTGATAGTTTTTATTTTTATTCCTGTAGCACAAGAGAAAAGCACACAACTGTAACAGTTTATAGTGTCACTAGCACACAATTTGTTCACAACTCTTGCAATACATAGCATTTTTCTTCGATCCCACAGCTCCTAGATCCTAGATGACTCCAAGAGAATTTAAAGCTCTGGTCAAGCCTATACGTTTAATAATGGTAAAGAAAAAGCTTGTGAAAACATGGATCAATTGTTACATACAGGCTCAGAAATGGGAAGGCAAACCAATTTTCTTTTGAACTGCAGGATTTATCATGCAAAGAGTCAAGAATAACCAGAATTTGGGAAGAAGGGCTGCCAAATCCATTTACCAACAGCAAACTGGAAACTGCCCGGTAAGAGGACACATAACTCACCTGATCTTGTTAGAATTCAATTTCTATTTATCAGTCCTTTGTTTACATGCTGCTCAAGGCTGATGTCTGAATAGAGAAAGCAGCAGAGGAAGCAAAAAAAGAACTCTACAACCCCATAAGACAGACTGTTGTTTGGTATCAGAGATGTCTCATAGCAGGAGCTGAGGGGGCACTCCATCCTCTCCACAGAACATACACACGCAAGACCTTGTGAAGTGGTTGCTTCAGGCCAAGGATGCTGGTAACTCAGCACCGCATTGCAGACCTTCTCAGAGTACATCTTACATCTGTACCCTGCACCCATGACCCTGGATGATGCTGTGCACAAGAAAAATGAACGTCTGTATAGCAGGAAGGAATGGGCTGAATAAACAGCCTCAATCAAACCCAAGAGGCAAGTACGTCTCCTATGACTCAGAGTTTAACGCAAAGGCCTGCTACCGGTATTCTGGCTCCAGGGCTGTCTACATCTGATTTGGAAAAGCAAAACAACAGCAGCATTGGAGAGGATACTAACACGTATTAAGGACTGGTACTGGGAGCTGTTAAGAACTGAAAACTGGGAATAAACAAAGAAAGGGGCACTAGGAGCCAGCAGACTACAGTGAAATTAAATGAAGTAGGGCCACATGTGCACTAGGAATGGCCTTGTAATAAATAATTGCCTTTCTTTCTTTTCCCCCATGGGATCACTGCCTCATGATCACTGGAAATGCATTGTTTGCAGGTTCTCTAGTTCACTTGCTGCAGAGATTTCTGCATTTCTAGTTTCTAAGGAGCAATGCAGGGAGGGAAGGTGCAGGAAAAAAAAAAACAACATAACTGTGGAGGAATTGCCTTCTGGTAGTAATTCCTGTCTCATACTGAACAAACACCTGAGACCAAACTGTTCACAGGTAATGCCATGGCATTCTCTGCTTTTCAGATAGTTCACACAAAATGTAAATATAAAATGCACCTGCAACAGATCAATGGAAAATACATAGAATTCATGTGAAACATGCATTTTATTTTACAGAAAAGAAATTGTTCTGTGCTCCAAAGAGCTCAAAATCTCAGCTATTTGCTCTACTTCAAGAGATATGAACCTTGAAAAAAAAGGAGCAAAACAAACTGAGTAACTCCTGACCAGAGAAGCTGGGTTCCCTTGCACAAAGGGAAGGTTTTATTCAACTGACACCTGAGTATTTTAGTGCCAGCAACATCTGAGCATGCATACAGGAGTAGGATATTATATACCAGCAAAAATCCAACCTCCCATGGCTAACAGCTACTGTGTCAGCTGGATGCAGTTCACTTTGGAAAGCTGTCAAGAAGTGATGTGGGAAGTCTGCCTTGTAGAGAAGAGTTCTCATCTGAATTGCTAAAACCGATGCTTCCTTATTAGCTCAGATACTTCTGTATTTTAAAAATGGAGGTAACATCAGTTTCTTCCTGTAACAGCTTTCCAAAGGAAAATGAAAGAGCTAGAGCTTCAACTCTACCTGCAACCATGATACATTCTATTTTCAATCCGTCTCCTGCCACTAACTATTGGATTAGGCAAACTGTGGCTGGTAACAAGTCAGAAATCCAGTTCCCATGACAAAATAATACAGCTTTAGCTTCCGGAAGCAGACAGGATGGAACCTGTTGTTTTAAAATAGTCAAACACATCTTTGGAAAATTCACCCACAACTGAGTCTTGAAAACCACATCCCCAGAAGAAAAATAAAACACATTTGAGGGAAAACCATGGGGGCTGTAAAGCAAGTCTCCAGAGCCCACATACCTTCACACAGACACAGACATGTAAGTAGGTGGTGTGGCTTTTAACAGTGTGAAAGTTCAGCACCATGTGTTAACTTCAATACTATTAACATATCTTCTAGAAATCATTCCTTCCATAGGTCACAAAGACAAAATGGTTTGGCAGAGCACAGAGGCTGGACACAGTGAAATTTCAGAGCCTTTCGGAACAGGCTTTGCATTTTGTGTAAGTTCTGTTTTGACATAGCAAATACTTTGCAAAGCAATCTAAATAGAAGTGATGCACCATGCAAATTGTTACACACACCACCACATCCTAAAAATTCTGTGATTTTCAGTCTCCTAATGGGGAAAAAAAATCAAAACAAGACTAACTGGCATGAAAAATTACTACTGTATTTCAACTCACACGCTGCTTCTTAAAAAGCAAATAGGACAGTTTCAAAACAACCCCAATAGCTCTTGTGAAATTTGACCCTTGCATAACACTCATTTGCACACACTGTACCATATAGCTCTGTACTTGTGTGCTATTATTTGTGCCCTCATCTATATTCAACAGGCACATAGCCAATACTTACAATTAAATCAACCATTACCTAGCTCAATGAAATAGTTGTTTCCTCACGGTATTATTGTTGATTTTCCTTGGTCATCACAACAAAATCCCATGAATTACCTAGGTCCTTGGAATGCAGGAATGCTTTAGCTGATGTATGAAATTGCCTTCTCTTTTGCACACAGTCCTTCATTTTTCACTCCAGAAAATAATTGCAAGAGTAGCAACAGAGAATGAATTCCCCCTTCAGGAACAGCTGAAAAGCTTCAATAATGTGAACGTTTCTACAGTGCTCATAATCTAACCTTGACTTTGAGGGGAAGAAGCAAGTTCAGTTTTCACTCCTATTCAGTCTTTGACCTCTATGCTAAACAAACAGATGGAGTGATGGCTATCAGCACCAGCTGTAACTGTTTTAGCAGCATGGACTCCAGTCCAGTAGGAATTAGACTCTGGCTATTAATACTTTTCAAAAGTCTCCACCCAGCACACAGAATGCGGCAATTCTTTGTTATTTCTAATCTGAGCTGGTTTCAAACCAGTGAGCTACTGTCAAAGTTTTCCACCTCTTTCATCCATTTTATGAAGCACAAGATGGGGGGTTTGGGGAATCCAACAACACCAGATGTTGGTATAGTTGGGACAGAGAAGAGAACTGGGGCAGGGGTAAACTTCCTACAACAATGAAATAAGCAATATTGTATGTATCCTGACTATTCTGAATTCACTTCTAGTGCAATGGGTATTAAATAACAAATTCTGGAAAGTCACATGAAAAGACAGAACCACCTGTTACACAGGAAAAATAAATCACCCGCTTAGTACTAGGACTCAATTTCCTCACCTACAAAGCGAAACATTTCCCTTAACAGAGTAGGGCTGGACATCCCAGAAGCAGCAAAGCTGAGGAATGCACAAACTGTAGAAACATGTACACAAGAGTTTATGGATGTGTCCATACTGCACAGTAAGCATGCTGCTCAGAATCTTCAGCCAATCCGCAGAGCCTGCGCTTCTGGCCTGGCAGCTACGTTAGGTCTGTGGCCTTAAGCTGTGATAAGTTTGAGGCACAAAAATTCAAGGGATCTGTAAAAAAATAACTACAAAAAGCATCAAGGAATGCAAGAAACAACTTCCAAAATGGAAAATCAGCATGGTCAGCTGGAGGCAGCTACACCAGCAGAGACTCCATTTACAAGAATGCTGTGTTGTAGAGGCTGAAAAGCTCATTTAACTTGCAGCACAGCTTAGAATGATTAAACCCAGAGTGATCTTGGAATACAGGACCTGAAAGCTTTGCCTTACACATACACTTAGCAGTTACACAGCACACTTGCTAAGGAGATTTACTTCAATAAAGAGTCTGTTCATATATGGTGGGGAAAACCAATTAAAATAGTATCTGGAAGACATCATTAAAAGAAGCTAATTAATATCAATGGCAAGTCAGCTTAAAAGGAGCTCATTTACCAACAACCAAACACACACACACACAAATATCAAAGTGTCCACATTGATTAGCTTTAGCTTCTGAGCTTCAGGCATAATTTTTTTAATGCAGAGGTTGTAATAACACATAAATATTTTCTACTGTCTTAATGTAAATTTTAAAAGCTTTTTAATTTTTTTATTTGCATTTCAGGGTAACAAATATTTCAGATAACACATCTGTGAGGGCTTATTCCTCTCTATATTGACACAAATTGCAAATCTGCCTTTGGCCTTAAGTCAATAGCGGTGGGGACTCAATTACTCAGTAGAGCATTGCTGTATACCACCATGCTTAATTACAACACAGTGCACTGTTAATACCTAAATACAATCCCATTTGAATGGTAAAGTCTTAAAAAAAAAAATAAGAAAAACGAAGGAAATAAAGGACTACGGGCAATAGGGTTAGTTTTAAAATATGGCGAGATCAGATCTGACACAGCTGAACTAAAAGCCCTTGTTCATTTGCCTGTCCTCAGATTATAAAATTGTTTTAAAACCTTGGAATATTCATAAACTTTCAGTCAGTGATAAATGTAAGCAAGCAAAAAAATGGCTGTCTTTCACAAAATAGATATCATATGCCTTACAATTAGGAAAGCATTTAAAAATGTGCATTAAGAATAGGAATGTTTTCACATGGAGCTGTTTTTTTAATATATAATCAGCAATGACATGTTTTTTAATGAAAATGCAACATGAGCTGACCTATCTTCATTGATTTCAGTGAAAATGGGCTGTTCCACAGCAGCTCCAGCATGAGCAGAGGTTTATATTATGCTCCAACACATTCCACCAAAAATAAAGAAAACTATGAAGGAAAACACTCCCATGCTTTTCTCTCCAAGAGTGAGATGTACTGTTACACGTGAAAGACAGTTGTTAAGAGATGCAGATTAAGAACATTCTGGTATATGGCTAAAAAAAAAATAAAAATAACCAGCATTTGTAAATCCAACAGTCTAGACAGACCATCGTCTTCATGACTAAGTCAAAACCACAGGATCTACTTCTCACTCCGTATGTTCTTCCCTCCTCCAGTTTCAGCCTAATCCTTAATTTAACTCATTCAAACATCCCTGCCAGAGAAAGTCAAAACAACAATGTCAAATTTAAGAAAATGCAAAAGGTGTTAAGCATACCAATACAGTGCCAGTCTGTATGGTAAGGCATTAGGAGCTAAGCCGAATACCAACCACCTCACCTAGACAATGTTCAGATACAAGTGACAACTTCCCTTCCTTAGTTATTTTATTCATCTGCAAGAGTACATTTTGTTTTCCTTATACAAGGTCTTAAGATTTTACTTTGCATGTATGCAGGGTCTGACATTTAAAACACTCACTCAAATCTGTGTCTGCTGACTGTTGATCTGTCAAAACTGCCAGCGTCAAGTACAACAGCATTTAATTTTATGGTGAAAAGACATCACTGGTTTGCCCCCCATACACTCTCTTGGCTTACACATCTCTGGTTCCTAGTATGGTTAAATTGGCCCTCCTTGAATAACAGAAATATAAAGCAGGTATTAACTTACCTTACGCCCATCACTTGCATGGCAGTTCACATTTAAAGGAGTCAATAAAGCCATCAGTTTTTCTTCATTACCGCTCCTGTAAATGGAGAGGAGATGATTAAGGAAAGGGGAGGGGGAAAAAAACCAAAACCCAGAGCTCTTTGCAAAACATTTGCTAAGGAGCTAGATATCGAAGACAGTACGTTGAAATTTGTACTCTGAAGGGAGAATGTCTGATGGGTAAAGGATCTTCTGAACATTTCAAAATCAAGGGTAAATACAGAAAAGAAAATTAAATTTGCAGTTAAGTGAATTACAAAAGATCACGCAAAAACACCTCTTATTTTATCTTCTTAACCACATCTATATTTCCTTTATGTAATTTTACAGATCCTCTGAAAGCCATTTGCTGAATGAAATGTTCTGAATTAAATACATTTTCATAGTATATGGCCCATAACATTTGAAACAACTACATGGCAATATCCAGAAAATTTTCACAAGGGTTAACGATCTATATAAAACAGTCTTGTGCTGTCAGAAGGAAGGATGAAAGCATCTTTGGAATATATGACTGAACTTTACACCTTTTGTATAGGCTTCCTTACGCTCTGTTCTGATAAAGCCTATTTTCAAAACACATCCTAAGGTAGCAGTAAAACCCAAAAGGAAAAGAAATTGCATTACTTAAATTGCCCCTAAAAAGAACAGTCACAAAACGATAAAGAGGATTTAAGCAGCTTAAAAGGAAAAACTCAATATTAACCTTATAACCACCATAGTGGTGGATTTCAATTACATAAACAGGCTTTTCCATTTGTACCAGACTGTAAAGTCCAAAGAGATTCATGCTAATTAAGTGGTTTGTTTGCATCATTTAACAGAAAAGCAATGACGAAACATTACTGCTTTAAAAATCCCTTTTCCTCTCCTGCTTCTCCCTCCACCATCCCCCAGCCCCCCCAATATGTTTTATATTCTAAGCAGCACTCACCTAGCAGCTTCCAGGAGTTCGTCCTTCTTGTATTCACCTAAATGATTGCAAAATATCATGCTGTTAGCATTTGGCAGAAGACAGATTAAGAAATGCAGTAGGAAGCAAATACAGAATTAAAACAGAAGAGGAGAAAAAAGCCCACACCCCGCTGGGTGATGGAGCTGTGACGTTAGCCAGCTTGTGGAGGCAGCATCACCAGTACCTTGGAGACGGGCAGCAAATTGACGCATCTTCTTGTCCAATCCTCAGATGGAAAGGCTTTCTTCGGACGACCAATGACTGCGAAATCTTGTGTCCAGAAACACAGTCCCGCTGATAACAGCATGTCAGCTGAAGACAATGTCCCCACCCCCTGCCCTATTCAGTATGTCACATTATACTTGGGAAGCATAATAAATTCCGAGACAAAAGCGAGGCAGTGCGGCTTTTTAGAAGGTACAAATTACCGATCGCCAAAGCTCTCACCTGCCTATTTGAATGGTAATATTAGACTTCAAGTTCTTCATAAGAGCAGTGGCTATTTAAAAAAAATCAAATATTATATAATCAGCACTTTCCAAGAAAATACGCATTTGAAATAGAAAGCGCAGACAAAAGAGCATGAACTCTCCAAGAGATTTTGTTGTGAGACTCTGAGATCAGAGATAACTACGAGTAATGTTAAAGAAACATTTACATTTGAGATTCTCAGCTACAACAGACAACTCAGGAGGGTTAAAATTACATGTCAATATCTTAAGAAGAGCAACAAACAAGACCCCCTGTGTAAGTAAGACTATATTCTGTAAAGCTGAATCATGAGGGCATTCTGCAATACAAATGTAAGTGAATTTCAATACAGAAATTAGAAAAATAGCTTTATAAAGCCACAGAGAGTATCCTGAAAGCCAAAAGATGCAGGGCTTGAAAAACATACCATATACCACCTGCCAGAGAATTAAAGCCTCTAACCACAATGCTGTAAGAAATGCTAAAATGCTATAAGAAAAACAGGAAGATGAAGCTGTCCTGCAAAGAAGAAAAAAACCTTTGTGCTGCCTCCTACATATGTTTGTAATAAGCCTCCAGTGAAATTCTCCTTTCAGGTAAGGAAAACTGACGGTCACAAAAATGCCACATTGGACTGCAGGTAAACTGGAAGGTTCCTCTGGAAGCAATATCACTCAACAAATTGCTTCTCCAGGCTACGGGAGGAGAGTTGGAGTCCTCATCCATCCAAGCAACCAGCTTGATACTCCCCTATTACAGCTCCTCCAATTAGCAGCAGGGGGGACAACCACCACAACAAGGAGCTCTGTTCAGTTCAGCATCTTGCCTTCACAAAAGGGTAAGGAGTAAGAGAGTGAGTATACACAGCCACGCACCTCCCACCCTACTTCCTGGCCACAGGGAATTCTCAGACAAAGGCAGTATCTGCATCTCATCGTATTGGTGAATTTTCCTTCCACAAATGTGTTTAATTCCTTTCTGAAACA
Organism: Ara ararauna; assembly: GCA_028858755.1. Classification (NCBI taxonomy): domain Eukaryota; kingdom Metazoa; phylum Chordata; class Aves; order Psittaciformes; family Psittacidae; genus Ara; species Ara ararauna. Next base: position 49,955,874 of record CM054376.1, on the reverse strand, counting down.
TACTCGGCTTTGAGGATTCACAACCTGCAGCAAAGAGTTCCATGCGACTGCTTCCCACATGATGGGTCTCTTAACAGAGAGCAGTTCTGTGCTGCTGAACACCAGTGATGGAGCAGATGAGTTTAACGCAAAGCTGAAGAACTGAAATTGGCATTTCAAATATAGGCCATGAAGGTTAATTTAGCTTTTGGAAGAAATTATACATCTGCCTTAATTAAAACTTGATAATGAAACAAGTAAAATGACACAAAAATATGACTGCCTTTGTCTTGCTGCCGCTCTTTGACTTCATCAGAGGGAGCTTCTGTCCACCACAGGCAATTGCCTTTCCAAGCTATAGTATATGTTCCTCTTTTCTGATTTTAATGAGGCTAGAATACCAGGCACAGTTGTAAGTGTTTCAGATCAATGGTGAGTGAAAAGCTCTGGCCAGCGTGTGAGGAGGAAAACAAAGATACTCTATTACTACAGCATTACTTGTGTAACAATCTCAAACAGCTGGATTTCCTGCAGGAGAGTTATTGGCCTGTATTATATCAACACTTTAGGGACCTAATCAGATTAAAAGACCAGTATGCACATTCTGGTTGCAGTGTGTCTAGCAGTTCTAACCAGGCTTTTGAACACTATTAGGTTAGACAATTGTAATAACATTTTTCCTTCATGCTCAGTAAGTTGGCACTTTAAAGCACAAAAGCACTTTGATTAGCTGACCATCAGAAATGTAAGGCTGTAGCTCTTGGTTTAGAAATGTCCCACTGTATGCCCAAGTAAATCAGTTACTTTTACTGAGTGGTACTTTTTTTAAAAGGTATTTACTGGTACTGTTGAAATTCATAAAAGCTACTCTTGAAACTTGTCACAGCTTTGCCACACTGTAATATGGATTAGGAAAAACATTATCTTCTAATGGACTAACTTTATTACTCTCCAAAACCCATCATATTTTGCAAAGTAACACCCAAAATTATGCAGGTGCTTACAGCACATCATCATGTTCGCTAAGAATGGCAAAGTGCACTTTACAGTGCTCTGGCTCTCCTGGCTAGGAGCAGGACGAAGCAGGATGAACCCTTGACCACTGGAGCAAGCAGCTGGTGGGATGCTACTGAGGAAAGAGGGCTGATGGCATCTGGGAGAAGTGGGTGGCACTGAGTGCGGCTCGGCTGCTGCTGGCGCAGGCTGTCTTCCCACCAGAGGGCTCTGCCAACACAGCTAAAGCCGCTTGGCTACGGAGTGTATCGAAGGCCATCCTATAGCATTTGGCGACAGCTACTTCATAAAATATTCATTTGCAAAGCATTTGAAAACAAACCATGCGTGCTTGTGGCAGAGATGAATTTCAAGTTCTGAGCTGAAGTACAGGAATACAGACCATCAACCTCACATAATACTTCTGTAAGACGACATTCATTGAAGAATGTCTAACTGTTTGACTTGAACCAAGCTAATAGCATCACACAGAGCTTCTCTGGGCAGAGTACGATTTATAGTTTTGCAAAAGGGCATCTGCAGAACAAAGCACAGGTAACAGCCTGAATTACTCTTCCAAACCTCTTAGCAGTTACTAGCTTTGAGAGAAAAATATCCTTCCAATCACAGTGTCAACACAGAGGATTTTTGGCAGCAATATTTTGGATAGCACAAGGCCTGCCTGCCGGAGGTGTGAAAGTTAATGTTGTTAGGCCTTGCCACAGAAGACCAACTCTGATATATAAGGCTGCAAACAATTTTTATCTATTTGTTATTTGGCCTCTCCATCATATTTCAGGTCAACCCATCCCTTCTATGTTTCATGGGAAGCCCCAACAACACGTATCCACAACACCAGACACATCCTGCCACACTAGAACTTGCCAGGCATGCCTCCCTTTTCTGTACAAGAGAGCCCAGAGTGACAGCCCAGAAAGGCTACCACTTCTTGGCCCAGTAGCCCACAAGGAGAGCACTGGACTTGCTCACCTCCACATGCTGGGTACCCCAGAGACAGTCAGCCTGGAAATTTCAAAAGGTGAGGACAGAAAGGGTGTGAAATGGGGAACAAAGCTATACCAAAACAGTGCCCTGTTCCTATTAGATAGCAGGCAAAAGCTGGTACTTAAGCAGAAAGTGTTCAGTGTCTGGTGCTCACTGCATCCAATCAAATTCACTGCTTACAGCTTGCTCAGCACCCTTTAAACCATGAATTTCTCCACTTGCTCCTAGCTCCAGATCACACTGCTGCTGCTCCATTTATGCTGGAACTAAGAGGTCACCACTGGTAACTACAGATAACTGGTGTTTCAAAACACAGCTACCACCAGGAACCTAACTAGCCCTATCTCTGTCCTCTCCCAGGAAAAAACCAGTTATCTCCCAGATCTCTGATTAGCTGCTGTGAACTAGGGACCACAGCTCCACATGCCATGCAGCCACTGCTCTGCCAGTCCCTGGCTGCATTTTGCAGTACCTGATTAGCAGCAAATGCTTATTAGCTATCAGACATCAGTGGCTGCTTGCACCCAGCGGTTAAGCAATCAGTAGCTGGAAGCTCAATTGACATCTCAGTAGAAGACGGGAGACCTTGCCTTGCACTGAGACAACATGCTGATCAGCAGCCACTTTTAATCCAGCCGCAGCAGACGGAAGTAACTGAAAGAAGAGGGTGTACTGAGCTGGAGACATACACCAATAAATGCAGGAACATTGTACTTGGAGAATGAAAGACAGGATGAAATCATTATGGGCTCCTAATGTACTCCTTTCACTTGTGCTTTCCAGCTTAATGATAAAAGCTGCAGCCAAAAAAGCGCAACTAGGCTGTTGCAGCTAGTCTCCATGAGTCCTCCTCTACCATCAACCTGTTCTTCCTGCTCCTCATCTTCAGGGTGCCATTTTCCTAATGTTGTGGCTATCGGTTATTTTGTGCCACATGATTATGTGGTGTTATACTGGGTCACACTGAAAAGCTAAGTGCAGCACAAATCAATTCTGTTATCCTGTGTTCACTCACTCACTCCCCCCTCTTTCTTCCCCCAGTCCCAGGAGGATGGGGAGGAGAATCGAAAGAATGCAACTCCCACAGGTTGAGATAAGAACAGTTTAGTAACTAAAGTATAACACAGATCACTACTGCTACCACCAATAATAATAGTGACAAGGCAAATACAAGGAAAGAGAATACCAAGCCCGACCCAGTAGCGAACCCCCCTTCCGGGTAACTGCCCATAGTTTTACCTCCTGGGCATGATGTGCTGTGGCATGGAATACCTCTTTGGTCAGTTTGGGTCAGGTGTCCTGTCTCTGCTCCCTCCCGGCTTCCCCTCCTCCCTGGCAGAGCATGAGACTCAGAAAGTCCTTGGTCAGACAAAAACATTCTAAGCAGTAACTGAAAACATCAGTGTTATCAGCGCTGTTCCCAGGCCGTAAGTCAAAACCACAGTGCTGCACCAGCTACCAAGGAGAAAAATGACTGCTGCTGCTGAACCCAGGACATTCTGCTATCAATTCTGTTAAAGAGCTACAAAGAATATTCTGTCAATCCACTCCTAGCTTTAATTCACTAGCAACTTTTGCATTTTAAACTTACTATATGAGCCTGTGAAACATGACCAGCATATACATATGCATACGAGACAAAAGAAAAATCCCAAATTCTGGAAAGAACTAACACAATGAATCAATCCTACAGTGTACTTCACAAATAACTTTCACTGTCTCCTAAAAGTGTTGAAACTTCATCTGAAAAACCCATCTGAATGCCCAGCATAATCCAACAGGGCTTTTTCAGTTCATCTACATTAAGGAACAAGATGAATTGCTCTCCTCTCCCACTCTCCCTCTACATGTCAGCTAATACAGAAACCCATTCAGAGCCAAAATGTCAACCTGGACAAAGCAGGTTTTGTGTTATCATGCCATCATGTGTCAGTTTTTCATAGTCAGGACAATTCCTTAAAAATTAATGTCAAAGAGATTAAACCAAGCCATTATTATCCAACATAACAGCAGAAAATGATGGGGGAAAAATAGATTGAACATATTTTCAACCAAACTGAAAAACTAAAGAGGATGAACAAGGTAGACATCATATGGAATCACAAATTTAAATCCACAGACTGCTGATAAGCAGTAAAAATTTTTACACTATCCAATGGTACCCTGCTTCAGAGACATGTGACAAAAGGATGTGGGCCTGATGAACATACCACTGTGTCCAACAGCTGAGGAGAGGAGATTAATGAATATTACAATCACAGAATGGCCGAGGTTGAAGGGAGTCTGGTGGCTGGCTCTCTGATCCAACCCTTCTACTCAGGCAGACCACCCAGAGCAGCCTGCTCAGGACAGTGCCCAGGCAGCTTTTGAATCTCTCCAAGGTTGGAGACTCCACAACCTCTCTGGGCAATCTGTGCCAGTGCTTGGTCCCACTGAGCTTGACTCATTACCTTTCCAGGTGGCCATCTCTTCAGGACCTTTTGATTCTTTCTCGGCAGCTGCAGGCCTAACAGCACTGCAAGTCTGGGGTGAAATCTTGCTCCATTAGAAAACATAGCAACTCTACATTTGACTGACCATGTGCAGACAAAGCTTCTTACTGGCTGCCTACCTTGCAAACCTTTATTACTGCTTTTAAAAATACACGTCCCACACAAAGATTGACAAGATATTTATGAACAGCCCAGCAGAGATTTTTTTCAAATATTCATAATTACCCAGCAACACAGGGTATATGTGATCTCCAACAAAGCACTAGAGACAGTGGGTATCAGAATCTGTCCTTCTTCTCACTGAAGTGTTCCTGGTAACTTCCGAACCAGGTACTCTGCTAGCACATGACTGCTGGGAAAACAGCATCAGAGTCCTGATGCAGGGGATGGGAGGGCTGAGAACTTGTTTTTCCATCAGATCCATTACTTCATCGAGCTCAGCCCATAGCCATGCAAACAGGTCACTGAGAATGAAGAGTCTGGACAGAGCGGTGTGGAGAGGAGGGAGGGGCACTGCTACAAAGAAAGCAATCTATAGACCAGAATCCAGGGTCTCGCATGAAATAAATACTGCAGAAATACATTAAAATACACCTCCTCTCTGACCCTCCAGGATTTCATAGATCTACAAGTGAGCAATGAGCACACATCCACATATGCCATCCTTTTTAATCCACTGCAATCTTTGGAGTAATACGTAAGTATTTAAACAAATATTCAAGTTATAATCAGAGTAAGAGGTTTTCAGTGCTTGTGATAGAGTAGTAGTTGGCTTGTTTTGATTTTTTTCCCTTTCCCCTTTTTTTTTTAAACCACCATTTTTCTAGCAAACTCAGATTTTATCTTCAACGGGGCTACTTTTGGAAGGGTCCAATCATGCCATTAAAATACTCATCAATTCCTTCTTCCCCATTTAACTTTTCTTATAAGTAAGGCAACAGGTGAGACTAAAAGATGGAGTTAAATCAGAGCAAGGTATTTTTACCACCCAAAATGCACAAGCTTGTGGAAATAACCGCCTGACAGAGCAAAAAAATAAATTCAACAATACAAAAGAGGTATGTTGAAATAATATCCTTTGGGAAAGGGCATTTATAACTAAGAAATACAAGAAACACATGAGAAGGAAAAGGAATAGAAATAATAATTTCAGATTTTATTATTATACTCCCTTACATCCCATGTGTTTAGGGTTAATTTCTTTACGCCTCTCGCACTTCTCCACTCAGCTGTTTCGCACAAGTAAATGGACTGATTTTATAAGCTGTCTAATAAGCTTCACCAGGAACACAGCAAGACCCCAGTTTTAAGCTCTTGTCACAGAGGAAAAACACCAAAGCAATCCTAGTGTATGCAAGAGTAACAGAAAAGCAACTCAGCAAATAAGCTCTTCAAAAACAAGTTGCACACAACAGGGAATGTTACTGTGGGGTCTGGTACCTTGACTCTTCTTCTTCTGTTGAGCACATGGATTCAGACTGGCCATTTGTAACAAGAGATTTAAAAATTGAAAGTGTCTGAGCTTATAGTGAAGTGCTTTTAGGGACATGTTTTAAAGGGGGCTGGAAATTAAAGAAATAAGCAAATACCATTTGGTTTGGGCCACAACTCTACCACTGAGCTAGCAGCATCCTATCTGGAATAACTTCCGGTTAGGCAGACAGAGCTCAAATCCAGAGCGCTTCTGATTTTGTCTTCTAGAAACAGAAAGCTGCATCTCTTCTAAGGCCTGGCAGGAAGCAGCACATCGGGAAACCTGCAGCTCTGCATAGCGCAAAGCCTCTGCCTTAAGTGAAAGAAGAGGCTCTTGCCTAGTAAGCTATGAATTCAAAGCACATATAGTAAATAAGCATACATAAGAAACAGTGGTTATTAAATGTCATCTTCATATCAAAGTATAAATTGCACACATTCTACATTATGCAGTTTAGTCACTAAGAAGGATAAGGTGGTACATCAAAATAGGCCTTTGGTACATGTGCAATAATAGCACCATTAAGTTTACATTTGGCACATAACATACTTTTGTTTCTCAGAGGAGCTCTTTTCAGTGGTGCTGACTATTTGTTAAAAAATGCTATCAGATTTCCTTCACCATACAGTGGCAGGAAGATGAAAAAGTCCCTTTGTCAGAGGGTTTCCAATTTCTTAACTCTTAAATCATAAGAGACGAAGACGAAGTGAAGTTAATCACAGAAAACAGAAGAATCTCCCTGAATGCGCAGCAACAAACACCCTAAAACCACCTATCATGTGGTAATCCATATAATCATCTTACCTTCAAAAATGCTACCAGACCCTACAATATAATCTCTTCTGAAATAATAAGTCTGACAAATCTTCTAAAACTCATTCTCTTCAGTATACCTTTATAAGTAGTTTCAATTTCTTCATATTACTAGTGCATGCTACCTAAACACCATGCACACATCCATTTTTTATTTGTAGCATGATAAACATTATTTTCAATACATCCGTGCTATTTCAGAATGCTGTACGTTCCTTGCAGACACAGACACAACACCACTCATCTGTCACATTTTCAGACTGAGATTGGAAGTGGAAAAAGAGGAAAAAGAATTACAGGATTTCAAGGGACTGGGAAGAAAATCCAGACATCCTGCAATCCAAACACACTGGTGACAGCAGGAAAACCTGAAGGGGTCGAAGCTCACCTTTTCAAGTTCAGTACTCATGAGATCTCTTCCGAAATACACATGGAAAAGGAAATCTGATTGTGTTTTTTTCCAGAGCTTTTTAGCCTTCCCCATCACCCACCCCTTCATGGCTAATGCAAATGCAACATTCCCATGGCTCGCCCTCTTCCCTTCATTTCTTTTTGCTATCTGTAAAAACAAACCTCCACTGTAATTTCCACTACTCCAGCCATGCTCTGTATTAACAACTAATCAGCTTCCATTTTCCCAGCAATTACTTCTTTCTCATTTCTGCTATACATCTGCATATGTATTTTCCTCTGCGATTTCTAGGAAATCTTTCTAGAGGAAGACAAAGGACTACAGAACTTTGTCAGACTTGAGTACAGTGAAGGTGGATAGACAGCCAAGTAGAATATCTAGAACTGATCAGGAGAAATAGGCTGCTTCCATATTAGTGCATCCTTTTTAAAAGGCAGCTCCCTCTCCTGTCTTTCCAAACAACCTCCACAAACAATGAATCCTATTTTATTCCCCCCGAATATGCTCTAAAGAGAAACCCCAGAAATGCCCATTTATAACTGACACAAAGCATAGAATATAAAAAGTAACCCTCAGGAAAGCCATATTGTATAAAAACAAACTCCAAAATTATGCTGCGTCACCTAATCTTTCTCTGAAAAGAACTCCAGAGTGAACATGAACAGACTAAATTTTGCAATCTCTCCGATTTTCCCACTGCAGATAAAACATACTTGCAAGCTGGGGACATTGTGTCTGAAAATCTATACCTGGATTCAAAATTGAAGCATTTATTTTAACCAAAAAACCTTATACTCTTAGACACAGCAAACATGACTGATTCTGTACTAACAATCTGTACACATTTAAAGAAGTGGGGTTTTGATGTTTGCTAGGAAACGAATAAGACACACAAAATGTACATATGTGCCAAAGTATACTATTACCAACTTTAAAGGTTTTTTACCAAACAGTACAATCCTTCCTCTTTACATCTGAAGCTGCCCCATGTATCCAAACTTATTCTACAAGCTTGAGGAAATGAAAGCTGCAACCTTGTAAAAATGCACATGTTGCCAGGACTGCCCTGCAGCACATGTCCTGGAAGGAACTCAAAGCCAGTTAAATGACTTCTCTACCTCCTAGACAAAAAAACCACAAAACATTTCCTACGCCTGCTGGGCTACACTAGCGAGAAGAAGGAAGGAACTCCTTTATAACTGGAGGAAACACAAGGCAAACCTGTCAAACACACAGCAATGAAACCACCTCGCTTCATTTTGGAAGTTAAAGAAATCAATGCTGCAATATTATTGCCAAGCAGATATCATTAAGGGGGGTGGCAGTCAACTTATTTTAATGCAACACTTGGCAAAGTACAGCAAGTAAATCCTTATGAAAGGAATGCAAAACAGAAGTAGTAGATTTTGTTATAATGAACAATCTTGTCACTCCAAACAGGAAGTCAATCTGTCAACAGTTCAGTTTAAGTATTTTGAAAAGTATGCATTTCCCCACAACAAAAGGGTGGTAACAAAACAACAAACCTCTTTTCCACTTGTATTAAAGTCACATAACTCAAATAACTTTGCTTCACTGCTGCAGGCAAATTTTCCCTCCCCATTCATTTTTATTTGCCAGTTAAGGGTCAAAAGACAGTTGGAAAATAAAGGAAAGCTTAGTACAATTTGGGGGAGAGAGGAGACTGCAGCATGACTGGAAACAGAGTAAGTGGATGGATATGAAAGTTTCATGCTAGTACCCCAGAATAAAAAGCAGCTGTGTTTGACTTGGAACATCCTTCCCCTCCCTTTATCTTTCCCATCAGAACTTAAGGTATAGGGAATATGTACTTAAAAGTAACACTTCCCTTTGTTTTGTCTCATTTTTAAAAATAATATTTAATTTTCAGAAGACGTATTTGCACTAGCAGTGATCAGTCACAGTAAGTCAGCTCAAGCTTTGCCTGCTCTGAGAAGCGCTGTGGTCTCTGCGTACTCAGGCAAAGAGCTGCTCTGCGCTCGACATGTAACTAGAGTTGTGATTTAAGTGGAAAGAAAAGCATGGATTTACATATGATGTTTGGAATTTAGATCTGCAAATGGCAGTGCTCACTAAAAATATCTATTATAACACCAGCTGGGGGAAAATGAATTTGTTATTTACATTCAGACACAATTTGCTACTCCTGTTGTAATAATATACCACAAGATGGAAATACAGCAATAATCAGATCTATTGCTAATACACAGGAGGTCACACTGTGAAGGGTCACATTATTTACCAACAATGAAAGAATAAATACACACTATGTATAACTCAAGTTTTGTAAATATTTTAAGTCCCTTATATCAACCTCATTGTTTCAAATGCTTTGCTAGACAAATGCTTGATGGAATAAAATAGTTGAAGGGATCTACAGTGATCATCTAATCCAACTGCCTGATCACTTCAGACCAAAAGTTAAAGTATGTTGTTAAGGGCATTTTTCAAATGCCTCTTAAACACTGACTGGTCTGGAGTGTCAATCATCTCTCTCTAGGAAGCCTGCTCCAGTGTTTGTCCACCCTCTTGGTAAAGAAATGCTGCTGTATGTCCAGCATAAACCTCTCCTGGCACAGCTTTGAACCACCCCCCCACATCCTGTCACTGGACACCAGGGAGAGGAGCTCAGCATCTTCCTCTCCACCTCTCCTCCTCAGAAAGCTGCAGGGAGTAACAGGGCCACCCCTCAGCCTCCTTTTCTCCAAACAAGACAAGCCCGAAGTCCCCAGCTGCTGTTCATAGGAATAATAGGATTATACATATGATTTCTTAAAAAAAAAAAAAAAAATTTGTTGCCCTAAATGACAATATGGTTTACTACAAAGACTGGAAACAGAACAGCACCACAGGAAAAAGGAAGGCTGAAACAGATACTAACTCATTAATTAAAACCAAGAGCTTTAGTTTACCAGACTGCTGTCACTATGTTTCACCCCTAAAGAAGAGCATTCGCTCTTCAATTTTTCATTTATGCACACGGTTTCATTTCATGCAATACAGAGCTGCCTCTTCAAGAAATACCCTACACAAGGTGACTACGGAAACCAGTCACCAGTTATGACCAGCTTGACACTGTTGATTCGAGTAATAGAAATAAAGCCCACATGGTATAAACTTAAGTACCAGGACTTCACTCTTACAGACATATTCATGAATAAAGCACTTTCCAAACCTGATGTTCCCTCTTTGTTGTGGGCCAGAACGGAAATACATAAACTGCATCTATCCTCAGCACGACAGCTCTGCAGGTTTCTGTACAGACCTGCAGTGAAAGGTAGTTTTAATTACATTCTGCCTGACGTGGGAAAAAATACTGCTCTCCAATCTCAGTTACTTCCAGTAATTCTCATTAGATTTCAAAACTCTGCTCACCTCAAAGAATTCAAAAACATAATTGGCCAAAAAGTATTCCTACATTCCTCATTCATCAGAACCGTTAATGGTATTATATACCCCCAAGAAAATACATTTAAATGATCCTCTTATTAGGTAATAGGATTACCAGCAGCTCCTAAACCATCCTTATTTTGCCAATGGCTCTATTTCAAAATTATTCTGAGGTACGCTTTGGTTTTAACTTCAAAAAAGTGGTATTTTAAATCTCCATTTGACCTAAAATGAAAGACTGCCATGCAGGAGTTAATGCAGGTCCTCTCTACTGTGTCCGAGGTATGAGTTCAGCATGAGCTCACTAAGTAATACCACTCCTTCCAGATAGCACACACCATCAGAGAGAAATAACACTGTACCTTCCTCACCACCAGCTTCAGATTCCTACTTACCTGCTTCTGTTAGAGCCCAGTCACTGATTCAGAAGATGGTGAGATCTACTACAGAGAGATCTTGTTCTGTGACACTGACTCTTCTTTTTGCCATTCTCTGGGCATACCTCCCCAGGGCAAAACCAAGACAGTTTGTAAGAGAACTCTGTCTTCAGAGAGCTGGATGATGAAAACTCTCAGAGAAAGGACAGCTCTTGCTCGATCACACTGTGCCATTAAAACAGTTCTAGCATATGTGACTAGCATAACATCCTTTACTACAGTAAAAATGGTTTTGGATTTGGATGAAGGACATAAGGCTGAAAAGGAACAGGCACGGAAATATTCAAAAGGAGAGGGTACTGAAAGCTTATGACTTTCCTTTTTCTGTTCAACAGTCACATCAGCAGCCTTGAACCCTGTAGGTGGGCTCTCTAGGAGTCATCAAACTACATAAGACATTAGTCGGCCACTTTTTTGTCAAGACAGTTTTTGTATTTACCATTCTGGCGCAAATAGAAGGTTATGCTTAGATAAGGAAGCCCACATCATTCTTGAGCATACAGATCATGCCTCATCAGAAAACTTCCCTCTAAGAATCAGCGGAGTTCTCTGGCAACTTGAGTCATACTTGGAAGTATGGTACTTTCAGCAATTTCTCCAAGATGCTGCTCCTGACCAGTGCAAAGAGAGACTATCTTATATGGGAATGTACAGTCACATATGATAAGAGAGGCCCCAATGCATGCAAGTCGAATTGGTTTTCCTCTGCCTTGCCTTCTTTTTCCAGGAGAAAAAACACTCACCTACCATATTGCAGTAGTGCAGACAAAAGTGGGTGTATTCTTGAGAAGGAGCTACATTTTTCCCTGCCAGTGATCAGGAACAGGTTCCCCTGAATAGCTCAACACAATTTCAAGAGACAAAAAGATCCATGAGAGGAAGATTTACTAGGAAATTCGACCAACAATTTCTAGAACACTGATGAGAGTTCTCATCTAGCTCCCTGAGGATACGACATCACTTGAAAAGGAACCACTTAAAATACCTAGTTTGCAGATTTGCAGGGAAGATCAGCAATGCAAGCACAGAAATGTTATTCTCTCCATTCTTAGGCAAGTATTGGATTTAATATATTAACATGCTCCTAATTTTTTTAATGACCGCCTTTGCTTTTTCCATCCCTCATTTTATCATCAAGCTCTTTTTTTTTTTAACCTATAAGGCAAAAAACAATTGCCTTTTAGCTACTGGAAACTGGAAAAGTTGTTCACAAAAGAATTTTTGCTATGACTGCTAAAAATTAAATAGAATCTGTACACCTTCCTTCAAATGAAAGGCTGTTTTTCTATGTCCTGTCAGTGAAAATAAATCCTTCACTTCCAGGGCAATGGACGACAAGAGACCAACCAGCAAAGCCACATATGAAATAGCCTATCACTGAGAAAATAACATCTCTTCACTAAGGTCTGCTGGGCACCATATATTTAGAATGTGTAACAGGAACACAAAACTTCAGTTTCTGTACAAGTGCTAAATGGACAGCCAAGTTTCTGGATGGTTCTGCTAACTGGCAGCAGTCTCTCAGTACCAGATCACTTTTCAATTTCAGCACAGAATTGGCTTTAACAGGTGAGATTTACCCTGCAGGCAAAGGATAGCTGAAACTCTAACTCCCTGCATTCATTCCTGCTATAGCTTGGCCACAGAAGGAAGCCTTTCCTGAAGAAGGTGAATTCAGACTGATCACACATTGAAGCAAGACTGCTCTTGACTGGGCTGCGTAACAGTGGATGTAAATCAAGATGCAAATGCAGCCTACACCCTGCCTCACTCCTGGGACAGACTAGTGGGAGCCACTTACATCACATGTCTTGGCTCACGTCAGACACAAGCATAGCAAGAGGTGATGATTTTGTGGAAGACTGCAGTCAGATGAAAATTGCTGGTAATGCTGCAACTCCACAAGTCTGCTGCTTGTGCAAGGATAGAGCTACTTCTGTGCCCAAACTGAAAAAGCAAACTGAATTCTGAATCTATGCCATGCTCTTGACATCACACAAAATAAAGTTCAAACAGACAAGAAGAACACTGTATACTTTAAAGGCAATGAAAACCAAATTGCAGAGCACAGGAGGTGGACTGTGATGCTCTATGGGCAATAAATAATCAAATGAAGTTACAAGCTGAAAATGCTACTGAAACAGCAGAAAATACAGGTTTCATTTCAGAACACAATGAATGCCCTCAGAAGAGTAAAGTGCTTGCTTTTTAGGTGACCAACAGAAAATACAGGACTATAGACAGGAAACATGGCATTCAAAAACCTGCACCCTACGGAACAGGCAACTATTTCAAAATACATGCTTGAAAATGCTATAACGTCAACCCTCTTCATGCAGTGTGCAGTGCTGTACTGGACTGTATATAGCTTCTATTCAGAGAAGAGATACCTGACAAAAAGAATGGTTTCTATGCATAACAGTCTCCTGGAGATATCTTTTGTGTACTTTTTTTTGGTTAGCAAATTATTTTAAATGGTTCTTATGTATCAAGACATTTCTATTACCAGTCCCCTTCCCTGCACACTCCAAAAAGCCTCAAATCATTGCTTGCACTCTGCAGAGTAAAATTCCATGCTTGTCTTCCCCCATCACCTGAAAAATGATGCTGATCTTTCTGGAATATAATATTTTGCTCTTCTGCCAAGAAGGAAGACATCAACCACCAGTCAGTATTTCAGCTTCCCTTGGCTTATTCACCAACTCGAGGCTGGTACCTCGCCATCTTAATTTCACTCTTGAAAGATGTTTCATCTGTGAAGTACTACAGACATTTCACTGCTGCAGACAAGTAGCTACAATTTATGGATAGAAAAGACAAGCTAGTTTGTGAAGAAATAATGTGCTTTTAATGTTCTATTCATTCTTGCCTTCAATACTAGGTGAAGATAAAACATCCTTCTCTAGTTGGCAGCACTTGTTTTCTTCACAGCACCTTTGCCTCAGTTTTTAATGAGGGTGGGAATACAGAACATGAAGACAAAAGAAAAATAACAGTAAGTATGTAGAAAGGGAAAATGCACAATATCACAAAAGGAAAAGAGTCCTCTCTGTGCAAGAACACTGGAGGAGCCAGCACATCATTTTTACCAAAGTCCTGGTAAGAGATTGTGAGAAATTTACATTGCTAGTTCAGTGCCTTCTTTTAACAGGAGACAATTCAAGTAACTTCAGATCCGCATGCTTCAACACATGGACTCAACACATGTACAGCAAGTACACGTCAGAAACAATTCTCAGGGAAAGATGAGACACACAGTAAGCAACAGCATCAGAACAGTAAATCACTCCAAACAAATTTTTTTGATGCAATTACTGATGGTGAAAAGGAAAACACAGGATACTTCATCCATGCAGTGGAATTATTAGCTCAGATGGCGATTAGTACAGGTATTACAGGAATGCTAAAGAACCTGAAGGGAAGACAAATCAGGTTATGTTTGAAAGACAAACCACGGAGCTGGTATTAGGGGGGAAGGCTACTCCACTGTGGCTTCAATTCAGGGGGAATATCTTAAATCCATGTAGCAGGTGGTCTGGCAGGGCACATCACTATTAGCCACAGCAAGGTTTCCATTAGACTGAATTACAACAGTGTGATAAGGAAGAAACAAAAAATGCCATTAATTCTGTGACTAACTGTGTGACAACACAGGTTTTAGACTTGATGATACAGGACATTCTCTGGGGTTCAACCCCCTCCAATTCGATTTCAAAAATGTCTTCTGTTACCCTGGTTTTCATGCGTCTGATCCTCAAATGTACAAAGACTCAATTACTCTGCTCTGTCAGTATAAAAGAATCCTGAAGGTCAGATTTGATTACCTTTTAAGCCACCAAAAGATAACAAGATGACTTTAAAGAAATTAATGAAAAATCAATTCACTCTGTATTTACTTACATCTTTTATCTTTAAAGCTTAATTCAGCTCCTTTCCTTTTCATGTGAACTTTTCAAATTTTGTATTTTCTCCACTACTGAGAAACTGCAGATGACAAAACACCTATTCTGAGTCCAAAAAAATAGTATGGTTAGAACACGCTAATGGATGCTTAACTTGAAGCACGCATGTGAGCAGCCCTACTGACCTTGATATTCTCATGTCTAATGTGCTTCGTCAAACTGCAGCTACAAAGAAGGGCTATCACATTTTCTTACTGCAAAAAAAACCCAAACCCTACCTTGCTCTTCAGCTCAGCCTGCACTGGAATGAATTCTGGCCTGCTGCCCTGCACTGCGCTGCCATGCTCCACTGCTAACATATACCTATTTCAATAAAACGTCAGATTATCATTGCTCTCAGGGAAGACAGTAATACCTGCCTATAGTATTTCTAGATCTCTTTTTACATTACTCTGTCGCCTTTATAGAATGCGGAACCAAGTTTGTGTACTACTTCATTAATCTGTTGTCCAACTCATGACATTTTGCCTTTTCAGCAAGGCTAGATAGAGCAACACAGACCCCAAGAAAAAGACATGAAATCAACTGCTCTACCTGGTACCATTACCACAGCCAACCTTCCTTCTTAAAGTGGTTTACACATGCATTGTATAATGGTGCGGCAGCACAATAATAGTAACAGTTGTTCTATCTAAAGCACTCGACATTCTATTGAAACAATAAGCATCTGTGAGTACTGAATGATGAAAATCTGGACTCTTCCTGTGTTGCATAGAGAGCCAAATCTTCTAGTCAGACAAGCTAGGACAAGCTCTTCTTTCAACTTCCACATGATAAAGACTTGATTCTGTCAGGCACTTTTCACTTCAAACCTCTCTAACCTCTCCTCGTTTGCCAAGCAGTGAGAGGTGTAATTCAACCCTCCGGAGACCACTGCAGCAGGAAAATAGGGAAAGGAATAAAGATTTGTTTCAGATATAACACTCTCAAAGTACACAGAAACATAGAAAGAGGCCATTCTAGAGAAAAATATGAGGCGCAGGGAAAAGAAACAAAATGGGACAGAGCCAGAGCTGGTCCAGGAAGAGAGAAAGAAGGGTTACAGACAAATATTATTTTAATGACAAGAGAGACATTAGGAATCCTCCAGGTGAATTAAGGTGTACAGGTATTCCCTTGGTGTGCAGCAAACCTTGCTGAATGCCACCAGCATTTACACAAGCAAAATAAAATACTAGAAGTAATGACACCTGCAAAGACTGAAGGAATATGAGCAGTAACAGCAATGCAACCTGCAGCATACACCTGTTTATGCAAAAGACAAATGCCAGCAAATTAATTCATACTGATGTCATTCCTCAATTTGTTAAAAAAGAAAAACCACTAAACTTTGATTGCTTCAACAGTACTAAAAATAGCATGGCAGGATGAAAATAATTAGGGACAATAAATCAGGCATTAAAGAATGCTAAGGAATGCAATTGAAAAAAGCTATCCTTTCAGAAGAAAGCACCTTTGGCCACACATAGAAACACCTCTCCTTATTTCTGCTACAGGCAGTGCCAATCCATACATCTAGTGTAAAAGTCCAGGTTAGCAGAATGACCCGGAAGAGTTTAACCAGAGGGCTGACTGTAAGGAAAGAGGCCAACAAAGGCGCCTCAAACTTCTGAACTCTGGTGTATTTACATAAGCACTTTATTCTAGATCTGGAGAGGGCTTTCAAAGTGATCTATATCATCCTCACTTACCACAGTTTTGTGCATACACTGCATCATTCCTGGACTGCAGCACATGCAAGTCTTTCAGAAAATCCACAAAAGGATGCATTCCAGACCCTTACACTCTTACTTAATGTATGCCAACTGCTAGCAAGTGCTAAGTGCACAAGACTGGACCAGACTAGAGTTACCCTGAACTAAGAAATTCAAACAAAATCAAAATAACTTAAAAAACCCCACCCTACTTAATTATTGTCCAGAGTCAGTAAAGGCTTCTAAGGCTTTGTACTTTCAAAGCAGGGAACTGAACTTGACAGTTGACTAAGCCTATTTGGAAACATACAAATTTAGTATACTAAAAACCTAACTTGGAAAAAGAAGATATAACAGAGGAAAAGGAAAGAAGATGAAGGGTGAAGGAACATGAATTAGGCAAAAAGGTACAGAAAACAGATTCCAATCATGTAAATTTTGCTGCCCCCACTTCTATAATGCGCTTCCCTAAGACTATGAATTTGGTTTAGTTAGAACAAAGCTACAGGCTAACAGTGAATTTTTTAATCAGGAACTTTCTCACCAGCAGTTTACATGCGTTCCTCAGAGCAGAGGTATTAAGAAGAAGCACCAATCTTGCACAAGCACTGCTAATGGCCGTACCTAACGAAAATATCATTTGCAACATTTGGTGTTTGTCCTTGGTAGGTGGAGAAATTTTAATTGCCAAAGCACTTCACTAACAATTACTTAACTCTATACACCTTGTTTATGCTGAATAACTGTATTTTGAATAGATCTTGAGCAACTCATGGCCAAGCTGAAGCATTCCAGTGTCATTTACTTTCAAAAGTTCGGTAATTATTATTTAGACTGAAAGCTTGTTGGTGTGCACTTACACAGTCTCCTCAATCTTCCACTGTTCCACACCTGGTGACACATTCTGGTGTGTAACTGGTACCTTATGGAAGTAAACCGGAACAAACACTTCCTACTACAGCAATGAAGTATCCAACCTTCAGCTGTAACCTGGTAAGAAGTTCTTCGGAAGTTTTGCAAATGAAAGTTTCCAGAAACTTACAGTTTAGTCAAACTGAGGTGGACTTTCATAGAGACAGCCAAAGGCACACCACTGAACCTGGCACAAACACCCGCCAAATATCAACTTCAGACACTGAGAAAACTACTCTGTTCTTACTGTGTTGTCACTAAACCTTTTCTACCCCTGGAACTTTTCAAAAGCTGACTGGGCATGGTCCTGAGCAATCTGCTCCAGCTGACCCTGCTTTGAGCAGAATTGGACTAGACCATCTCCAGAGATGCCTTCCAACGTGAGAGTTTCTGCAATTCTGTGATACCAAACCAGTTTTTAGATCTCAGGTCTCCAAACTGTGAAGTACGAAAAAAACAACAAATCCATTACTTTTGATGGTAGCTTAAATAAAATGTTACTCAATCAATCTCAGACATTTCTGGTTCTCAGGCAGTTTAATTTTTCTGTTAAACCCAAAGGCAAGTGACAACTAAGGAAGCAATGAGATCAAGCAGTTGCTGGACTAAATTATTTCAGCGCTTCTATTTAAGCAAACTTGTCTGAACAGACCCATAGCAAATTCTGATTTCAACAGCATGGCAGGATGACATTTCCTTACTTCAGCTATCAACTAAGCAAACGAGGACAAGGGTCAAAAATCAGAAAAACAGTAAGAACACCAGTGCAACAAGAGAGACAAGCTCCAACCGAGAAGATATTTTTCAGAAGTGTTTCAAAGAAGACATCTTTGTAGATCACACATTATCCTGGCATGAATCCGATACAGCAGCCCCATGCCAAACAATGTCTTTTACATGCTCATGATGTTCTCAGAAGGACCACCTTGTGCAAGAGTTGGATCACCTAGGTCTGATGAAAACTCTGACTGCAACTGTCTTGTAGCAAGAACTCAAACTGACTGGTTTGTGCAGCAAGGCTAAAATATCTACAGCAAGGGGAGACAAAAAACCCTCCACCCTGTACAAATCTTCCTAACTTAACTCTTCTGAATACCTTTGAGGCAAGTTTACCAGGCGGAATATATGATGCAGAGAATCCTTTTAAAGCAGGGAAAAGGAGGAGCGACCTCTTGGTAAAAGTATGCCACTATATAGAAAGAAGCACAAGCTACACTGACAGAAAAGAAAACCACAAGCGGTAGCACCACCCTCAGTCCTGTGAGCTGGACCTAGAAAAGAATTCTCTTTCAGTAGCCTTGATGCTACCTGAAGTACCTCAGAGGACAATTTGCTTCTCAGGTCAGGATGGTTTCTGACACACTGGTAACTATATATTAACCAGTTCTACCTCAAGTGCAAAAACGCTGGTCTCTGTCTCCCACAATTGGGTTCTCCTCTTAGAATCATAGAATGGTTTGGGTTGGAAAGGACCTTAAGATCATTCAGTTCAAATCCCCCTGCCATAAGCAGGGACACCTCACTCTAGACCATGTCACCCAAGGCTCTGTCCAACCAGGCCTTGAACACTGCCAGGGGTGGAGCATTTACCACTTCTTTGGGCAATCTGTTCCAGTGCCTCACCACGCTCATAGTAAAGAACTTCTTCCTTATATCCAATCTAAATTTCTCCTGTTTCAGTTTGAACCCATTACCCCTTGTTCTGTCACTGATCCCTGATGAAGAGTCACTCTTCAGCATCCTTGTAAAACCCCTGCAGATATAGGAAGGCTCTTCTCTTGCACCAGAAAAAGCCACAGGTGGTTCCCTCTGTTTCCGGCATCAGAGCATATACCCATTATGAATGGCTCTATAGAGCCATTAGATCCCTCTCTTACTAATCCTTAAAAACAGAATGGACATGGAAAAGTCACAGTAGCAGACAGGAAACTGCACTTCCTTGGGACCTCTCATGGAGAAAGAGGGAGCAGAAGGATATTTTAGAAGCGTACTTGTTAACTACTAAATTATTATTCTAGCTGTGACGCCAAAAATCCAAAGATTATTAGCTAAAGTACTAGTTCTGAAGCCTCTGGAAAATGTTAAACACTTATTAGGGCAGGAAGAATGCCAGGAAAGAAAATTTCCGGTAAGTAGTTGCACAGCGTGACATTTTCCTTATCCATTAAATGCAGTACTTAAAATCCTCAGTTTTATTTATATTTGCTCTATACAGAGGAGTAGATGCTTTTCTTAAAGTAAAATGTGTTATCTTAATTAGCATAAAAAATTGGTTTTAACATTATAGCGGTTTTTGTTTAGGTAAGTGTTAACTACCTTCACTGCCGCAATGCCAAGTGAAAGCTAGGTACATTTTTTAAATGCTTACCTAACTTGTAGCTGGCACTGTGAAGGAAAATGCAATAGAAATGACTAAAATTCACAGCAGTCAACTATACCAAAAATGATAGCTGTTCTTCATGCACACTACCAAGTTACTATTACATTCTGCATTTGTCATCTTTGAGGAGTTGAAAGATCATACCCCTTATATAATGGCACAGTCTTTGTCCTTCATTACAGCTAAAACTCTCTAGTAAAATCTCATTAACTACTGCAGAAGTGAGATACTTCATTTTTTAAGAGTAGAACACGTTTCTTCCAAGGTCAGATATAGCTTGAGAAAACAGTAACATCACCCACATTCAGGAGTAATTTTTTTGAGGGCTCAAATCACAAATATTTCGATAATCTTTCATGTCTAACTTCTGCAGGGGAAAAATATTTTCCAGCACAGATAACAGTGTAAAATAGAAAATTCAATATCCCAGTTTTAAAAGTGTTTCCAAAGTAACTACATGTAAAATGTGAAAAGTTACATGATTTTGAGCCGGAGGAGGTGCACCCATTACTACACTGTCCCCAATTATGATAAGTTTTTATATGAAGATAGCCACTTGCACATTTAGGCTTTTTTACATTGAGAAAGAAGAGATGAAACATTTTCTTCACATAAGCATGAAAAAATAGAGATGACATACTGCATTCAAAATTACATGCTGGATAGAAGCAGAATGACTGACACATTCACATTATGGACCCAACAGGCTTTCTGGTATGGGCAAAGTTAAATAACTGAGGTTAAACTCCAGATGGCTGTATTTCAAATTAGCCTGTTGGCATTGTATATATAAAACATGGTACACAGCAGACGTCAATCATTACTGCAGAGGTTCATTTTGTGAGCTGAAGTTCACACTGCTTTTAACAAACTTGAGCCTCAATGTGGCTAAAAGGAGACTTCATTTATCTAGCTTTCAAGCTGTATTGGGTGCAGCACTCAGAAGGTGCTCCTGGGGTGGCCTCTTAGAGAAAGGAGCGGGGGTCTACATATTTGCATCTGTTCGTTCCCAAAAAGACTCTTGGTTCACCATTTTGACAGCACAGAACATATTAATTCCTCTACTGGTTAATATCATTATTTAAGACAATACAGACTTCTCTGGATTATCAAAAGACCACCAGCTTCCTATGCTCAATGGCTCCTTTCTCTATTTTCAGGAGCATGGAGAAGTGTTTCTTTCTACTAGAGACAGAGAATAAAGACAAAGCCAGTACTTGTCTAAAATGGTATTTTTCTGTAATTTCAAGATAACAGTACTGTCTAGTGATTCTAATTAAACCCTGCTACTTTGTTTTGATGAGCATATTATTTACAGCATGCACTTCATAAATCTTAGGCAAGCCCTGTATTGTTTTCTTCCAGCTTGTCAGGTCTTCCTGCCTTTTCCATGTGTCAGCAGGTAAAATGGTTTCTGGAAGGCAAAAGACACACATAATTTTTAGAGGCATCTTGTCTGGAAACAAGATGTATCAAATAGAAACGTGAAAAGAAATACGGAGAAGGAATGCAGGGAATAAATAGCCTTAGGGCCCTCCTGCCATTTCTAACAAAGCTAAGACTGTGAGAACAAAGGCACTGCAGGGAACCGAGGAAGGTGCAGGCAGAGAGACCTGGTGACATGAACTTTGCTGTCAGTTTGCTCCTTGCATGGAGCCAACCACCCATATCTTCCAAGGTATGGACTTTACTGTTATGATCAAATGCTTCCAAGTTTAATTACTGTGCATGTAACTTTTTAGCAACTACTGACTTTCAGAGAGCTTCTACAAACTGACTAAGAAGAGCTTTTAGAAACTTGCTTGAAATAACTGTACAAATTATAATTGACCTGAGGTTTTAATAAGGGAAGTTTCAGTTGATTTGTGGAGGCGGATTATTACATATACGGGTTAATTAAATACCAATGCCATTTTATTTCTGCTTCTAAAGTCTTCATGCAGACGTCACTGCCCTGTGTTCTGTAGAGCCTAGGGCACCCCTCCCACGCACCCAAGCTGTCCTAACTCTCTAAGCCACAGGTATATAAATTGCCATTTCTAAAGGAATAAGCTTGGGGTTATGTAAACAATTTCCCAGTGAAACGCTAAAAGGACGCTGTTAAAAAACCAGCTTGCTCACTAACACAGTCCTCTTCAACCAGCAATACATCTATCTATACATGTATAAAAGGAAGGAAAATTGGAAATGGAAAGAGTTAACTCACAGGCTCTCTTTCACACCCTCAAGGTGTTTTGTGTTCCTTTTATCTACTTGATAAAAACAAACCAACCTCCTCACAGTTATTTTATAAAGCAGTTCTTGTCCACTGAGATAGCTTGTGCTTCTTACTACTAATTTAGGCCCTAACTCCACCACCTGCTTCTTGCATCAGCCCTCAGAGATCAAACTTAGCTGACTTAATCATTGAATTTCTGCTGCCACAAGTCATCTTTCAAGTTGTTTAAAAGGACTGATACACGCAACAATGAAGAACACATGAGTCATGTTTAACCTAATAAGTTCTTAAAATTATGGGAATACTTTTATCACCCAAAGCAGCAGGATCTGTGGAATCAAACAAAGCAGCAGAGAAATAAGCTTATTATCCACAAAGAGGGAAGCCTAATCTGAAAACATTTCAGACTAATAAGGTATCAGAACACAGCCTGCTTTTGTTATAGAATGGAAATTATTAAACTACAGGAATCACAACAGAGGATAAATCTTTTGTTGAAGTTTAAGAAGGGGGGCCTTTAAGAAAGTTCCAAGGAGAAGTAAAATGACACCGATGTCTATATATCATAACATATCTATAACAAGCCTCAGCTACATGATCTAAACTACCACTGAAAACTATTCCACTCTGAACAAAAGATGTAGGTACCTTTGTGGGACCGGAATAGAAAAGCATAATGAGAAACAAAGGTTTCTGATAGTTACTATTTATGAGAGATAGCAGCATAGAACACATACATTCATACTACAGTCTACTGTTTTTTATTTCTGGTTCTCCAAGTGTTATGACACAACTGGGTATGATTTATCCATGTATTTCCAAAGCACTAAAAGAGTTTGCTTGATTTATTTTATAGCTTGCCAGATGTATGAAAATTTTCCATTAGAATGTGGTATCAATTCAAAATTTTCTATGTTGGAACAAGACTGACAACAGATTAACTATTATGTTAAAATTAGAATCCAATCAATGCCACCAACCAAGTAAAGCACTTAATCATATAGTTTTTAAGCAAAAGAACAGTCCCACTGCACTACAGGGAAAGTTATAAAACATGATTAAATGGAACTAAATTAGGTAAAAATCACAAAGAAAAACATAATTCGGAAAAATCTCTAAAGCCTACTAGAAACAAAGAGTCTTGTGAGACATGGATGGCTCAATCTTTGCTGCCAGTTTCTCTTTCGTGTATGAAACAAGTAATCATAAAGAAAGACCACTGCTGATGCATTTTCAAAGGCATAGATGACTTCTTACCTCCCCATGAGGTCATGTTTTTGAGAACCACCTCCAAAATGATTACACAGAGGTTTAGCATAAGTCTTTATATATATAAAGTTCATTTCTGCTGTATTATAAACTTTGAAACTTCATGACAGTCTGATTTACAGCCATGCATAAATGCCAAATTTAGTCAAATTTCAGAGAAAACTTCTATAGCCCCCAAAAGAGTCTCCAGACAGCACACCCAGAAGAGACTGACAACAGCCCAGATACATAGTAAAACCTTTTTTGTCCCTGAAAAGCAGTACTGCATGCATGTTCTGCATGCAGTAAAGATAATTCAACTATAGGACAATGTCCAAGGCTTCTTGCGCGTCCTTAAATTATCAGAGGTTCCTCCTGATGCTACTCTGAAGAGCCACACCCCCAAAGTGGAAGACTGCACTGCAGTGACTGCAGGAGGCAGTGGGAGAAAGCTAAAGAGGAAAGAGACCCCATGTTAAATTCCGAGACTAAAGGTGTTTGAGCTGTGAGGCCCCACTTCTACAGAGACCACAGAGACAGACATCTTCAAGCCAGGAACTTGTTAGACAGTCAGGAAAGGCTGACTCACACAAACACAGCAGGTTTGAAGGACAAGTCCTGCCTTGTCATATCTGAACACAACAGTTTCATAAATCGCCATCAGGAATAGAGCTTAAAGTCATAAAAACTCAACCATCACATTTAAAGACATGCTCTCTACAGCCCAGAAATTTTAACTTTAATTTTTAAAGAGAACTCCTCCTGTGTTCCTTTGTCCATGAAGACAATAAAAATAGAAAATGCAAATTAATGGGGCTGCCTGCTAATTACTCTGATGGGAAATACTGCTTTGACTTGCATTATTCATCTATACCCACGAATTATGCTTCCCTTAAAATAACAGCATGCAGGGGAAAAACATAATTTAAACAAGTACCTTGCTTTACAGAATCTGGAACAGGGCTTTATTTATCTACTCACAAGATAGAGACTACAGACACTGACCTCAAGTCACCCATAGCAACCAGGAGCAGAACAGCACCCAGCAAGACCTTCATCGGAATGGTCTCCATCTTCACTCCAGAGATAGTGAACATTGCAGCCCTACTTCAGCAAGCAACATTTAAATGTCTGAATAAACCCCAACTTAACCTCAGGTCTTTCCTGTATCACAGCTAAAGCGGCTCAGCATCTGTCAGGCTCAAACCCTAAGGACATATGCAAGAGGAAATTAGCAATTTCCATTTAAATGCTAATACTTACTCTTCCCAGAGAAAACTGAAGTATAACAAGCACTTTCTTGTCACTCAGAAACAGGCATGATTGTTATTTAATGCTCACAACAAATAGTTAGAAAGCATGAAATGAAGCTAATAAATCTTCTGCTGAGCCTGACATTTTCAACAAACAAAAGTTCTCAAAGTTCTCAAAAACAGTTCAGTCTGACTTTCTTCGTCTTAAACTAAACTTCCTATGTTCTTCAGTCACAGATCCATCCACTGGCACCACACACTTGAACTAAAAACTGAAACACCCAGCTGCTTGAACAAATTTAAGACTTTTTTTAGCTCTGCCTAAGCAATCTAACATACATCTGTGCCCCCAGCATAAAACAGACTTTCTCAAACTTTAATTTCACAGAATTAAGAAGCCTGTGTAAAATACAACAGAGCAATACAGTTCTATTTCAATCTTATAAGCAGTATTTAAGTAGAGATATATGCACCAAACCTCCACACATTCAGACTTGCTATAGCCAACTGCAGAGGGACATCTAGAATATTTCTAGAAAAAAAACAGTCTCTTATAATCTCAAACTATTCTTTGCAACACATCCAATAAAGAAGAGGTCACAGATATTTGCTTCAGGTTACCTTCCTCCCTTGCCCTTCTGTCTTCAATTTACCATCCCTTTAACAGAACAAGTCAGGTGGATGGCCTCAGTGTCTGCACACCAGGCTGGTGTTAAGGCATCATAGGCAATGTAACATCAGACCTGTGGCACTTGGCCTGTCAACACAGGACAGTTGAAGTGATGGCGTAAATTACATGATACCAAGTATAAGCTCCTTCAATCTCCTCATTCATCTCTGGACAGTTTCATACAGTACAACAAAAAACCAACCCATGGCTACATGAAAAGTTAACTTCATTTTAGCTTGCTGAATCAGATCACCTCATCAAATAAGTCAGGTCTATTTCATTTCCATTACACATTTCTACAATTATAAAAGTCCCCTGTGCCCTGAAATTAATTTTGAAAGGCTTCAAGGTAGGTGGTTTAAGCTTAGAAGCACATGAAAGGAAAACAAGTTGCATCCAAGAAATTTGACTCTTTTCAATATACTTACTGTAAACAGAACTCGTAGCAATTCTGACAGCTGCTAGGAAACTGAAAGTTACTTAACAGCTATGATTTAAAGACTAGTTTCCATTGTAATTCTGCCAAATTTGAATCCTGCAGGCTGTAATTCTTCTTGCTTAGCTCAACATAATTTTTAAAATTATACTAGAAGAATTGTACCACATCTACACGACAAAGAGTTTGTCCACAAAACTCACATGTAATTTTGAATTAAATACAGAACATCTTCTAACCCCTTTGGGAAGAAACTTTTATGCCCAGTTATTTCAGAGCAGAGGCTTGAAATGTGACAGAACACTTAGGTAATCTAAAAGAAGAAGCAATGCCTAGTATGGCCAATCTGTCTGAACTGTAGGCTGCTGGAGGCTGCAGCTTGGTTTAGACAGGTCAGGGTAAAGCAAGAATATACATAGGCTAATGGAGGACAGGAACAAAGGAGAAGGCTGGGCAAAGTCTGAAAAAGGTGATACTACAGGGGTCTGTTTATATTAAAACATGTTCGCCTCCAACAGCTGGTTGACTTCCTGTGCACACTAAACTCACCTTGTATTTATGTGCATTCTGCTATGATTGTATCACACTTCGCTTCTCACAAGATCCCTGACTCGCTCTCTGCATTCAGTATATGAATAAAGACGGCACAACAATCAATCTTACCTGCAGGGCAACTGCTTTATTTACTGCATAAATGAGAAAGCACACATAACTGTTAGAAGCAGCAAAGGCAGCAGCAGAGTCCAATCAGCATCTCCATTCAGTATCCTAAGATGAAATGGGATACCAAACACACATGCTGTGCTTCAAACCTTGCTATGAGAACGGCAGCATCAGCAAAAGTCTAAGACAAAACCTGGGGCATGGAAGTTTCAAAGAGCTGCAAATAAGCCCACAGAGGACTGTCACAACCTTAAGTATAAATTGTCTGATCTAAGAAAGAATTTTCAAACATATTGTTAAAAATGGATTTCCTACTACATGAGAGAAATCACAATGTTCAATTCTAGGTTAATGAAGCCACAGGGACTTGAGAACTATCACAACAGTTTTCAAAGAAATACAAGTTACACAAGCAATAAGTGAAGAGATTTTAAAATACAATTTGTACAAAAATTTTTTAGACACTTAATGTCTCATAAGGAAACAATGGAAGCAAAATGGAATTTTATTTCTTTTGTAAACATTGCCCAAAAAACTCTTCATCATTTACATTAGCAAAATGTAACTCAGGAACCCAAGTCCCTTTACATTTCAGGACTACTAAGCACTTTTTAAAGTTTTATCCTTGAACTTAAATCACATTTTGCACATGTGTAGTAAAACTAAAGAGGGAAAACAAGCTTCTGACCCAGCCAGGTGCTCTGCGCTGTAGAGAACCGAGGATGCACCCTGAGCCCCCTACTCATCAAGACAAGAGCACTTCTCAGCGGGCCAGAATAAGCCCACTCTCACCAGAGTAAAACTGGTGTAGAAGCTCTGTACAGAAAAAGCTCTCAACACAATCACGCTCAACTTTTTTAAGTACTTACACTTTCAACTTTCCTTCACTTTGAAAGAACTGGAAAAAACCTTTCCGTAGGCTAACATATCCCCTCCCAGTTAGAACAACTTATGGATTTACTTTGAGCAGTATTATTAAATTCGATATACATGTATAGCAAATCTTCCTTAAATGCGTACATTCAAGTCTGACAAAGCTTCTAACTAGAAGACCTCTGCTGAGTAAGTGTTTGCAAGTAGGGCATGAGAACCACGCTTCTTACTGAGATTACTCCAGTACGACCTTTGAAGCCACATGCATCTGGCTAGGCTAGTTATTTTTAAAGAATCAAATTCTTTAAAGTACAGTAATGCCACAGTTTGCATTCTCCTTCAAACTCAAAAAGAGCTCCTGAGGAAATGAAGGATGGAAAAATAAAAAATGGGTTGCATAGAAGAGGGTGATTGAAAAACTGCAACAATTAACAATGTGAAGCATAATATCTACACGCTATGCGCTTGCAGCTCAGAAAGCCAACTGTATCCTGGGCTGCATCAAAAGGAGTGTGACCAGCAGGTCGAGGGAGGTGATCCTGCCCCTCTACTCTGCTCTCGTGAGACCTCACTTGGGAGTATTGTGTCCAATTCTGGTGTCCTCAACATCAAAAGGACATGCAACTGTTGGAACAAGTCCAGAGGAGGGCCACGAGGATGATCAGGGGACTGGAGCACCTCCCGTATGAAGATAAGATGAGAAAGTTGGGGCTGTTCAGCCTGGAGAACAGAAGGCTGCATGGAGACCTCATAGCAGCCTTCCAGTATCTGAAGGGGGCCTATAGGGATGCTGGGGAGGGACTCTTCATGAGGAACCGTAGTGAGAGGACAAGGGGTAACGGGTTCAAACTTGAACAGGGGAAGTTTAGATTGGATATGAGAAAGAAATTCTTTACTGTAAGGGTGGTGAGGCACTGGAATGGGTTGCCCAGGGAAGTTGTGAATGCTCCATCGCTGGCGGTGTTCAAGGCTGGACTGGACATAGCCTTGGGTGGCATGGTTTAGTGGGAGGTGTCCCTGCCCCTGGCAGGGGGGTTGTAACTAGATGATCGTAAGGTCCTTTCCAACCCTAACTATTCTATGGGTCTATGATTCTATGATTCTATTTTGAAATCTGGGCGTTTCTTTAACACTCAGTTATTTTATTTATCATTTATTTATAGTTATTTATAATTTTTATTTATTTAACACAGTTATTTTGGTAGCTCAAGAAAAGAAGAACAAAAGTCATACCAGAAACTGTAGTACACATAGGTGAGGGGAGGAAGAGCAGAATGGGATGTAGACTCAGGAAGCTAGATAGACAGAGAAGCTGAAACGATCATGGATTCTGGATGAAGAATTCAGAAGACAATCAGGATTAGGAACTGGGAC
Source organism: Ara ararauna (assembly GCA_028858755.1). Taxonomy (NCBI): domain Eukaryota; kingdom Metazoa; phylum Chordata; class Aves; order Psittaciformes; family Psittacidae; genus Ara; species Ara ararauna. Next base: position 49,927,175 of record CM054376.1, on the reverse strand, counting down.
ACACACCCCCCAAAAAAATAAAAACAAGAACAACCTAAAAAAACCAAAACCAACAAAACACCTCCCCAGACCTCCAAAAATATAACAAAGAAAAAAACCCACCCCCATAAAAATCCCATCACAAATCTACAGGCCTAGTAAGAGGCAGAGTACGTGATGGAGATCTCAAGTAAGGGGTGCGCATATGCACGCATGTGAATGTGTTAGCAGGAAGCACGGACCAAGATAAGAAGCTTAAGAAGGACAAGACTGGGTTCTGAAACTGGGACCAGAAGTTAGACAGCACTGGGCATGAGCTGGTGTTACCAGGTTTAGAAAAAATGGGGAAAACAGCCTATTTCTCCTACCAGACACTACCTTTTATACAGTGCCTCCTTTAGGGAGGCAGAGAAGTAAACACATGACTGACTTCAAACGTACGCGCTTTATAGCAGGATGCAATGAATCTCAGTTGCTAGCAGAGACTAAACAGAAGAGCAAAACATCCACTGGTCTTCAGCATGCCAGAATGACACTCCAGACCATGCAGAAATGTTGGTCAGAATCAAGAAGATCCTGTTTCCAAAGAAAATATTTAGCTGCCTTAACCATATATGCAACCTTTTTCTTCCCTGGCTTGCAAGATTCACTCTTGCTTTCAACTTCTGCAGCAAATGAAGCAGGAGCCACACGGACAATACTGTACTTCACTCAGCAGTCTTGATTCCTCCCCAGTGCACAGCCATCAGTCCTGATGAATGAGGCAGTGGGGAACAGTAAGCAATCTCGTAAGCAGAGTCTGTGTCCTAATATGTGCATAAAAAGGTAAAATTAAGATGATCTGCCTCTCCCACTTCCTACTCAGTATATTTTCCTTACACAACACTAACATACATTCAGGTTCATCTGTTCAGCCTGGAAAAAATAGTCTTAAATGTTTGTCTACACATTCAGAGACCCCACAGCTTTCACAGTTGTGAGTGCCTTTAAAAATTAAAACATGGCTTCACTTTCAGAAGAAAACAGTCCAAATATGAAAGACTGCTCTTGAAGTTACAGTACAAGAGATAAAAGCAATGGGAGCTTTTGCTTGCTGGAATAATCCAGCAAGCTAAAAAATTTTTGTCTTGCTAACAGACTAGATTACACATTAAAATCAAAGAGAATATAGAAAAGCTACATTAAAATAGTTACAACAGCAACATGGCTATCTTACTTATAAACAGAACTAACAAATGAGAAGTTACATCATCTAACATTCTCCATTCACTCACTCCTTGCCACTCAAAACCCTAGCTTACTACTGCATGCAGCATGCAGTGTAAAAAGGCCATTTTGATACAATAATACAGAAAATTATCCACAGACAATGGGAAAATGTAATAGAGATCAAATATCTGGTCTCAAGACTGGCAGAAATTGCTGTTAATAACCACAAATGCACAGAATTTACTTGAAAAAAAACAACAAGCCACCAATCCATCAAAGCCAACTAACAAAAAAAACCCCCAACAACATCCCAAAACCCAAATCTTAAACTTAACAACAAACAAAATTATCTAATCAACATTTAGAGAAGAAAAAATTTCAGTAAAGACTGGTCAGTGCTCAAGGCAAAGAAACAAAAAGATGATGAGTGCTCTGAAGAGCTACAGAAATAGAAATGCCTCTTACACATTTCTGCAATTATTTTTCCTAAGGCAGCATGGTAAACACATTTTGGGCTCTTTACTTACAAGGTTTAGAGATCTTCTTTGTTATTCTGTCCATCTGTATAACAACAAATCTTAGGAAGAAAAGCTTCTTTTGAGTTTGATATTGTTAAATTGCAGTGCGTAGCATAGGCTAAGTAAATTTGTGTACATCAGGTTTCTGAAAACTTTCAAAACATCCCAAACACTATACAATAGCAAGAGCTGAGAATCAGAGTACTGAAAGACTGCATTTTGGTGCTTCGTGAAGGCTTTGAAAGGATAATTTGTTCCTTTGACAAGTTAAGAGTTTGACTCCATTCAAAGAGCTCTTATTAAATATTCCTAAATGGATATCATGGTAAAAATGAAAGGTGAGAGTGAAAAACGTGGCAAAGTGGACGGTGTTAATCAAACCCATGCTTTTCATAAAAGTGCTAATCCCAAATCCCACAGTGCCAAGGAAAAGTCATCTGATCTAGACACAGCCATATTCCAAACAAACCAATTCAAGTCAACACAACTAAGAGGATGACAGCACTCATCTCTAAAATAGAGAGCAGGGTGAAAGAGAGAAGCTCTTGTTATCCTAAAACTAAGCCCTATGAAACAAGAGCATCCAGAGCTAAATTTATACTAGGAAGAAATCCAAGCACATTAAGTCCAGTCTTACTTCAGTCCCTGGTAAAGTCATGAAACAAATCCTCCTGCGGGCTACCGCAACTCAAATGAAGCACACAACTGGGAAAAGCCAGCACAGATTCACCAAGGCCAAACTGTGCTTGACAGATCAAAACTGATCAACCTGATCATCTCCTACAACCAAGTAACCTGCTCGGTAGATGTGCGGTCAGCAGTGGACATTGTCTACCTGGATTTCTCCAAGGCTTTTGACGCAGTTTCCCACAGCCTCCTCCAGACTAACTAGGAGTTTAAAAAAGCCACAGTCAGAATCAGAACCAAAGTACTTCCAAGGATCAGACTCTCAAAACCATGAGTAACTTGTTTCCTGTACGATAAAACACATTAGAACACATTAAATAATTTATCACATTGAAGGAAACATTTAAATTATTCAATTACCAGCGAAAACTGAAGAAATTAGGAAGACCTAAGAAAAAACTAAGAGAATGGGCAATAAAATGGGTAGACCAAAAGAGTACTGACAAATTAAAACAATAAACATTGCATGCATAATATAAATCATCTGGTATTATACTGGAATCTGGGCCACAAACTTAAGAACTCAGAATTCCTTTAGAGGCTCCCATAAAGCATTTAGCTTCTTCTGCAATCACAGAGGTAATAAAAAGCAAACGCAGCCTGAATAAAACTTGGAATTAAAAAAATGCCATGAAGGCTATTAAATCATCACTACAGAAGTCAACTGGATGATATACCAGAGCAAAGTGGTCACATCAAGATATACTATATTGAAATAATAAAGCAGCGCTGGATAGTGGAAAGAGTAACAGTCACACTGGCCACCGACATGCAACACTGAATGTGCATACATTCAATGCACAGACAAGTGCTGGAAAAGGCCATCCATGGCCCAAACCAATCTAGTGGCACCTGCCCTCCTTACCACTAAAATGCTTCTCCTTTTGCACTGGTATTTACTATACTGTTTCTTAAAGACAGAAGCTACACTTTGCCCAAATGACATACTGATGAATACGCTATATAAGCATTCCATCAATAAAAGGAAAGGGAAAGGAGGTTGGCACCTTCCAAAGTGAAGTGCTAGTGTCTATCCAGAATACCTTTAAAATCCTGAGAGTATCTGAAAGAAAATAGCACAAACCCAGAAGGAAAGAGCTTGGGATTTGAGACTGTCAAGCTATAAAGGTACCACAGCAAAAATAAAATCAATACAAACTAAAATAGCTTCTTATCTTCCTTCTAATTTTAAAATGGATGAGTTGTACCTACGATTCATTTTCTCTAACGTTCAGTAAACTTCCTGGCGTGAAATACCAGATTCTTCCCCTCCCTGCAGGCAAGTTCTGCCAAGATGGCAGTTCACTTGAAAAAATTTGTACAAATATATTGGGTTTTTGTATTATTTTTATATACATAATTTATATTTATATGTGCAAATATATGTTTATATATTATTTTATATATTTATACATTATATAAATTTATATATGTGCAAACATATATTATAAATAAATGCAATAAACAGACTCTCCATAACTCTTAATGTTCCCCACAAATTAAAAAGTTGACATGACAAATAGATGAAAACGTGAATCCTCATTAACACCTCTAGTAACCTGAACCCAGCTGTACTCTCACTCATGTGAAGCTGTCCTTCACATCCAAAAAACAGAAGTGAGAAATGTGCAATAGACCTAAGCACTTCGTAAAGGACATAATTTCCACAGTAAGTAGGCAGATCACAGTCCTGTTTAATTTTGAAAATTCATTCTATTAACAAACAAGACGTTATTTCATACCCAAGAAATCACCTTCAATCTGGAGATGCAGCAGACTCAAAACTTTTTTGTAATCCTTGAAACCAACCTTGCAAAACAGTGGCATGGGGGAGAGTCAAGAACATATTATCCAAAGTGCCTTCAGCTCCTGCTAGCAGCTTTGAAAACCTCTCAAGTACAAAGAACACCATTCATGTAGAAAAAGCATTTTGAAACAGCAGATAATATGGGGAAGTGGCAAAAAAGCATCACTGTGTGAAAAATCAAATAAATCATTCACATAAATCATTGACAATATTGTCGGCTCTCTATATACTGTACAGGAAAGATATAAAAGGATATTAATGTTTAAAGAGGCAATAAGCAGGGTAAGAGAATAACGAAGACTGATATTACTTGTAACGCAAAAGCTCCCAAGGGCCCTGTTCTGGATGGGAGTCCCACAGTGCTATGTATGGCAACAAAGATGAGTCCCGATCTCAGAAACCACACACCCAGAGGCAATTAAGCTAAAATAAAATCTGATGTAATAGGTTTGGGTTTTAGTTGTGGTATGTTTTTGGAGTCGGTACTACCACTCCAGCCTAGAGAAGGAGGGGATTACAATTGTCTTCTGATAACCTGATTCAGTAACAGCAAGAGATGCTAAGGAAGAAGAAACAAAATATTCACCCCTTCCATCATGAAGGGCTCAGCTTACACAAATGCTGCTTAGCCTGCAGAAGGCGGGGAAAAAAAAACAACAAAAGCCTGCTTTCCTGTTTAAGCAGGAAAAAGCAGATTCCCCAATTATATAACTTTTAATTTTTTTTTTTTTTTTTTAAGAATCTGGAACTGGGTGTTTAATTTCTATAAAATTCACTTTAATCTACAAAGAAATTTTCAAAGTCTGCTTCCATCAAAATATTAGCCTTTGATTTGCATTAGGTATCTTTTATAAAATGCACGTTTTAAGAGAACATTGTAAGGAAATGGCTGGAAGTCATCCCAGAAACTACTGCATTATATATCCTCCCTGTAATTCAGGTGAAAAAGATACTATACATTATTCTGGACTGGGAGATAGAAAAGAACAAATCATTGTGGATTCAGCATCCAGAAATGCTTTTTATGCGGCAGGAATGTCCCTTTTAAAACACATACCAAATTCTTCATCAAACTGAAAAGGTTTAATCAATTACCAGCAAGTTTTCTGTTCGCTTTTGCTAAGCTGGAGGTCAAAGAGAGACTATAATCACAGTTCATTTTCAAAGTGATTAACATCAACACATGAACTTATGCAAATAATTGGTAAAAAAAGTAGTAAGAGGAACCTTGTTCTCCAGCAATCAATACAGTAGCAATATGGCAAAGTCTATTATGGTCACAGACACTGATAGAAAAAGGAAGCCAAAATAACATAATGAGAACAGCCTTGACACGCATGCCATTTAATGATGCAAATACAGTAACAATTACAGATTGTGCTTTCAGGATCACTCCCCTTTTAAAAGTTCTCAATATTAGCATTTCTAAAATACCACCATTCAACACTAAATACTGAAAACCAAGTTAATACATATCCCACTCATCCTTAATCCAGTAATACCTTTAAGTTTTGATGCACCTAATTGCAAAGCATTGCTGTAGCTAAAGATTATTCCAAGCCAGACAGATCCTAAGAAATCCCTTAAACCCCCTTCTTCCAGAGGAATGAAGCAAGACCTGAAGGTAACAACATAAGGAAAATTAATGAGAAAGTGGCAGTCTAACATAGATACTAGAAAGCAGGGTAGCATCCAGAAAAATAAAGCTCTTAACAGAAAGCTTCAATTTAAATGGCATCCAGGGTCAGCTTTTTTTGTTATTGTGCATCATACAGCAACTACAGCATGATTCAAACCCTGTTTACACAGCTTGGAGCCCAGGTGCACAGCGCAGAGAAAGCTCTGTGTAGCCAAGAGCCACCTTGAGGACAAAGCTGATAAAACCAAAGCTGATTTTCTTGCTAGGAAGAATGACAACACACAAAAATTATGTCTTCTTATGAACAATAAAACACCTAAATAGCAGTAAAAGTGGCTCTGTGCTTGCGTGTGTTTTTAGATGTACAACCTGGTAACATCCATTGGTTGCAGAAGCTGGCAGTCACTGGATGCTCACGAGGCATGAGAGGTGAGGTCAAAGACATAGGGGGGCTTGCTGCACTTGACAGGACACTCTCCGAGGGCTGCTTCTAACCCATCTCCATTTGCTGGCTGTGACACGTTGCCCTCCCTATTGCCTGAAGCACAAGGTGGTGATCTAGTACCCAGAGAACTCAGAGGAGCCACAGTGAAATCACTATCACAGAGCTAAAGTCTTCTACTATCCTCTGTATTTGACCTTTGAGCATAGCCTGAAGAGCAGCTCAAAGCACAGAACCCCTAAATGTATACCAAGTTCCCCACAACTAAATGCCAAATATTTATTAACACCTTTGAGGTACCTTGACTCCCTGGTGCTCTTTCCATCCTCAGCATCTGTACAATTGTACCCATTAGCAGCCAAAAGTCAGATTAAACTGCTTAGCACAGCTACCATTAGTGTTAACACTGTAGGAACGTGTTTAAGTTTGACACTGAGTAATTAAACTAAATCATATGTATTTAAGTGCTCTGTTCCAAAGGCACTCTTGGATCACTGTAGAGCTGTAGAAAATTATGTATAACAGTCAGCACACTGAAGAGAAGATAAGGAAATTTTCCTGACAAAGTTAAGGGAGCTGGCGTACTCTGAACATTGTCTGAAGAAAGAATATGGGTGTTGCATAGCACATAACCTATAAATTAAGCCATCAATAAAAAGAGAGGGAGAATGGGGGAAATAAAGGCAAAAAGAAAAATAGCTATTTCTTCAAATGAAACTCAGCTGCTGAACCCTTTCTATAAATCTAATCGTATGCATTTTAAAATCCAAGAATACTTTGTTCTAAACATTTTTTTCTAGATGTCAAAATCAGCACAGAGGACTATGTATTACTTGATACAGATTTGACAGGCTACTTTATAATGCTTTTAATGCTTCCTGGTATGCTACAACAGTTAATTTATTGAAAAACCAAAGCTGTGTAAAACCAAAGTTGTATCTGTAGAATATTTCCATGAAACCTTTTTTTGGCAGCTAATAACCCCTAAAAATGAAAAAATTGGTGGGTGAGAGAGTTCTACCTAAAATAACTAATTAGGAAAAGGAAGGAAAGGGTAGCATGTGAATATGCAGCAAAATATTGATCTCTGTAACTGGTAGCAGGTTGTCTTTCAGATCACAGGTACTTTTATAGTTACACAAACGTCCTTGCTTGCTTAACAGTGAAGGTCTTAAAACAAATGACCTGATTTTTATCCCCTTTTTTTTTGCAGGGGTTGGGGGCTCCTATTCAATATGTCTGTTGGGCAAAATTAAGAAGAAAACACCCCACAGAAACAAAGTGAATACTGAATCATGTTATGACAGAAAAATACACCATTAGCATAAGTAGAATAAGCAAACCTACAGCAGCACAGCACATTAACGACAGTTACATCAATATGAAATCTGCTAAAAGACAGTTTTAAAATGCTCTTACGCCACAGAAAATCCAGAAGGCTTTTACGGTGCTGAACTTGTACAACACACAAAACAAACTACAGGTAACATTGCTGAGAGATGTATGCGTCTTACCGGTGAGTACAGCTTTTGCTGAAGGGTCTGCCAGATCCAGCGCAGATTTCCCATCGGTGTTCCGAATGTTTGGATCAGCTCCGTGCTGCAGCAGCACTGTGCAGGGAAAGCAGAAACAGTATCTTACCTCAGGTATGCACAGATTATTTACTGTTAAGTGTCTCCTCGGCATGATGTAGGCATGAACACACATTGCACAATTTTCTTTATGCTTTCCTTCCCTTTTTTTTTTTCTCCTCTCTCTTTTTTAATTTCCCTTTTTTGTTAAGCACTGCAGCAAAGGATCTTAGCAAAGGCTAAGTTGGCAAGTTAAGGTATAGTAAGATCACATGACTTTGCATGATAAACATGAACCCTGAATCTCTTGCAGTACTCAGTTTTGGGTTCCTCCTGACAGCTTGCTGGGAAGCCGTGCATTCACTGACTCCCACTGGGAAGCCTGCTGTGTAACATGCTCCTGCCTTTACTACCACTACTGCTGCTTGCTATCACTCCTGTTCCTTTTCCTGCCGAATATCCCAAGTCACCCCGCCTCTGTAAATCGGTAACACTCCAGCCTTTCAGTGGCTCATCACTCACACACAAAATCTTAACCACAGCATTCCAGCTTGCTTTCAAGAAGTGCAACAAAATAAGGTAAGATGGGTAGCCTGGTACCCTGCAGTCTGGATATTCAGAGGCTATTATTCTGACTGGTATTTCTTTTCCTTGCTAAGCTTATTAACACATAAAAACTCAAGTACATAAAAATAGCATGCAATATGCAACCATATGGCTAGGGAGGTTTTGATACAGTAAATTACCATCTAGAAAAACTCATCGAAAAAGGAAAACGCTATTTCACCTGTAAATGCTTTTGACAAGAAACAGCCTAACAGCAATGCAAACCAGACAAACCCCTCAAGATCAAGACATTTTCTAGAGAATTGGACAACAAAGCGCACAGCGATATCGGAGGTCTGACAAAAAGACCTCCATTTCCCCACTGTTGTGCAAATTAAGCACAGTGTATTATAAATTCAGAGCAATAACATAATTTGCAGAAGTATGAGTAACAGGACAGCGTACAGAGGTGCAGAGACTCAATGTCAAGGAGACAAAAACCAGCAGATGTTTATGCTCACATGACCATGTCGGTTGAAATACAGCTGGACTGAAGAAATCAAGACAAATATATTTGCCAACACTTTGTAACTAAGGGTGCAAACCACTTGAAAGACAGGATTCTCCAGGGAACAATAACATTATCCAATCCAAAACAAAAGTAATTACCAATGTTATATTACATGTATCACTTTAACCAGCAAAAGGCTTTCCAAAAATAGTATTTTTTTTTCTAAATTAAAATTTTAATTGGTAATTTACTCAAACCTCTTTTCTTTTATAATTCTGACTTTCAATGCTTTTAACATTGCCAAATTTCATAAATTTTAACTTGCAGGGCACTACGTTACATGCTTGCCCTAAGCTGAATTTTTGCAGAAGTCTGGTGCTTTAATGAAGGAAATTCACTTATTTTGTGCTTTGCCAAGAAGGCGCAATCTTCCTCTGTTTTTGAAAGAAGACTGAAGTAGGCAGATTGGGCTTCTCCTAGGAGGTTTCTTCTTTGGGAGTGTTCCCCCCATGTCAAAATCAAGAGAACAAAATGGAAAAATAAAACAGAATCTAACCAGCTAGCACGTGCTCACAGAAACTTGTTAAGACCTGGCACCCATGCTTCTGAAGATGCCATCTGTGCCATACATGCTACCACCCCCTTAGAGATCTTACTCAGGGACAGGTTTGACTCTGAGCCAGCCTCACAAGCCAGTCAGGTGCCCTTCAGCAAGAAGTGAACAGCACTTTTTGCAGACTATTTTTTAAACACAGTCGGTAGTACAGAAAGTAAGCCTGGAGAGACACACTCGCTATGCCCTCCTTTCATTCTCTTGGACTCTGCTACTAAGTTTATACTCCAGAGGAGCGGGAAGCCTCTTGTCCCAAAGGTATCAGAGTAAGAGCAAGACTTTAAGCGAGGGAGCCAGCAAGTAAGTGTCTATCAAGAGAAATCAGGCAGTACAAAGTGGTGAGACAGTATGCACTGGATAAGAAGACAATGAAGGATTCACATGGCAAAAAAAAAAAAAAAAAAAGAGAAAATGAGCTAGGGGAGAAAACCGAACAAGATGCAGCAGGGAAAACATAACAGCTCAGATAAAAAGTCCAGGAAAAAAGACCAGGAGAGAGGAATGACTGGGATTTGACTACAGTTTGGAGGTTTGGACCAGCACATGAAGCCAAGCTGAGGCAGATTATGTTACAAGAAAGGCTTTGAAAAAAGCGAAGTAACAGGCATAGAGATGTCCAAGGGATCTGCACCTGCTCGAGCCCAGTGGTGAAACAGAAGCCCAGATTTTCAAGTCTCTTAATACTGCAGTCCTGTGCAAACCCAAGCAAGAGAGCTTCCTTGCTACATCTGCTGGCACACAGAGAAGATGACACCATAGTACTGCTTTCAGCTCTTCTCCTAAGGATGAACTGGGCTGGTATGGCTAAGATGATTATGCAGTGTATCTGACCTGTTTAATCATGTTAATGAGCCAAGAAGGGTTTTGGTATGACTTGCAACATACAATTTCTGTGCCAGATTTTTTTAGTGTATTTTAAAGACTTAAAGAAATACACTAGAAATTTACTATCAGTGTTCAAGCTGGTTGCCTGCAAAACCCCCGAATTTGTGATTGCCTGTGGAACATGCACTTGAAGTGGACAAACCAGGTTCAGAAGAACTGGTCAGAATTCAATTGCTGTAACCACGAGACTTATCCTTCTTGCATCTGCAATTACACATCCCACCCACCATAACCTTTCCAGCCTCTCCAACAGCCAAGGGTATGGTCCTGCAGATAGCTCCCTTGTTCAGTCCTAGAGACAGATCTACCCTGTGAATTGAATGCAGTAGCATCTTGGGAGAAAAAAACCAAAACCTAATCATAGAAATAAAGACTGTATTAGGATGCAGATAAATAAAGGAAACAAATTCAGGTCACAATGGAAATCTTATTCTTTCATCTTCTCTACTGACTATTTCATTCTATCCTTTCCATACTCTTTTAGTACATAATCTCACAAAAAGCTCTCCAAGTGAGCAGTGTTGCCATCAACATGAATTAACAGAAGATATCCAGCATTTGATGTTTAGCCTAGCTGTGTAACGCAGCTGTACTTTTATGCCCTGCAAACCACAGGTAGCTTATAATTGAATGTTCTCCTGCTTGTTCAAAACCTTGAACACTTTAGCCTAACACAAAGTCTCTTCTAACCACAGGGTATTTGAGATTTAGATACAACGCATGTGTCTTAATTTCCTTTTCAATGCACCAGGGATGTGTAAAAATGTCAAGACAGATCTCCTGTTTGAGAAAAACATTCTCTTTATAATGAAACACAACAGAACAAGCCATTGTAGCTAACTGTGGCTTTTTTGGATTTCAGACGCTGCCCACCGTTTTGAGAGAATGGTTTCTAAGTAGCCTGAACAAAAAATGTGGCAGTAGTTTCTGTCAAGAGACTGCAGTTAACCAGCAAGCATAAGGATGGTGTATGCATATAAACTCACTCCTGGAACAAAGTTAATTAGCACATTTTGATATGCTGGTTTATTTTCTCTGGATAGTGGGGACATTGGGGTTTATTATTTTTCTGTACTGCAGGCAAAGCCCTTAATCTAGAGATACCATTATCTGGCTATCTTTGTCTTTCCTACAGACTACACTGTACAAAGAGTATAAAGAAGCTCTTCTTTTAATTGACTCTTCATATTGTATATGAACACCGAAGTCCTGTAAGCTTTCTATAGAAGAAACATGATCTGCTATGGAGTTCTATTTTTACTCTCACTGCAACTGCCACAATGCATCACTTTCTGATCCTCACATACCATCTGAAATGCTTTATTTAATTACACTGCTATTATACCAGATCAGTACTAGCGATAAGAAAGGCCACATTCTTCCCACCAAATTAAAAATAAAAAAGTTACAGTACTGCACAGAGCATGAACTACAACCACAAACCCTTTCACACCACTGCCAACTTGCTACAGCAGGATGAATCCTAAAATTAAACACTTGGCCCACAGCCTCCTGGCACAGGTATTTTGAACTGTGAAGCTAACCAACACTCTTTTGGCTGTCAAATTATAAACCCACCAAGAACAAACATTTTTACTTCTAGTATTTTCTACCTTCACATTTTCACCAACAGGGTATGGCAAAACCTTCTCTGGTAGGTACATAGCAACAAGGGAGAAGTAAGTTTGATTAGATGAAAAAAAAAAATAATGGGAGTTTGTCTACACACAAGACCATCACGAAAGTACTCAGCCCTTCCTCCTTCATACTGCTTCAGTTAGAAGTGCACCAAAGCAAAACATTTTTGGTTGAAAGAAAAATACAACAGGAAAAAAATGGGAATGAAAATCAGTTTGATTGTTCCAATATTAGGCACCAAAGATCAGAATACTTCTGTTATAGTTTGTCCAGGCCCAATATCTACAAGCTTCCTGAGTATACTTACAGGAATGCTGATGAAAAGTTCACATTTGGTTTCAAATTGAATGCACATAAGTACAAAAAAGGACATATCCACACCTTTGACTGTTGAACAAAAAGCAGCAAGATCAACAGGCAGACCATCCAGAAGTATCTGTATTTAAATCTGCCTACTGCTTTTAATTACTTTTTCAGAATTCCTCAGAGCTCTCCCCCCACCAGCTCTTTCATCATTGTGTCCCACTGTCTTGCACTTGCAGTCCCTTCCAGCTACCCTAGCTTTAGTATATACCTTTTCTTCTCTCTTTTCAACTTCTCCTCCTGCAGATGATCTCCAAAGGTCCCTTTCCAAACCCTGTAGCTTTATCTACTTACTCACAAAGTAGCAAGTTAACAGAGCAAACAGCCTAGGAAAAAGTCCTCCTTTTGACTTACAATATATGCACTATCTTCCATCTCTCTAAAGGATGCCTTTAAAGCTGGTCACTCTCTCACCAACCTTAGGTCCCAAGAACACACATACCTCAGTACTAGTCACATGCAGGACATGTTTCAACATTATACTTGACAAGAAACATAATGTGCTCATTTACTTCCATATTCTGAAAACATGTAGACAATACACTGGAATCCAAACTATTCAATTTTTTTTTCAGCCAATGGTAAAAGGCATCTTCTCCCCTAACTAGTTCTACACGTAAATCAAACCACTGAGGTTTTGAAGCTTTTCTCATGTTACAAGAACAACAACCTCTTGCCTAGAAATTACGCTTCTGTGATTCAGATCCAATAACCCCATTTTGGCAAGTTACCAGACACATAAGCCTTTTTGCTAAATGACTTCATATAACAAAAGTTGTAGCACCCTACTCTTAACAACATAAAGTTGAATATATGACACACCGCTAACAATATTAACAACTGTATCACTAATTAACTCCACTTCTCTGAGCAATCTCAGTCTTGGCTGCATGGTTAAGAAAAAGACTATATTCATCTGCCATTGGAATTACAAGGTGAAAACATGAGAAGCGGTATCACTACAGTGGCTGTACACAGCTCTAAAAGTTTGAGTATCACTACTCGACCTGATAACATCCATGGCCTCAAATATCACTGCTAGCTCAGCCAAGAGGAGTTGAAAGAAAAGAGAGGAGCAGGTCCTCTGCTCTTGGCTGTCCCTCTATAGTGAGCCAAAGCTGAATGAAGAGAGGATTATGAAGCAGGAAGACTAAGCACACTGAAGGATTCAGTTCAGAGTCAGGGTAGAGGTGATAATTAGGCATATCTGGGAGCACCATAGGTGGCTTTTGGTAAGAAGAGATGATAACCAGTTGGCAGTTCAGGATAGGATTGCATTTGGTAGGAAACAAACAAACATGAAAAAAGCAAAAAGGATGAATAAAGTCAAGGCTAGCAATTAAATCCCTAAGGGAATTTCGGGAGAAATACAGTAGAAGTCCCCATGGGTACAAGTTGGACACGTAAGGAAAAGTTGCAGAAGACTGGATCTCCAGCAACAAAGGTGTCTGCAAACAGTTAACTGCTGAAGACTTCAAAGACCTGCATTACCACAGCTGCTTTGTAGGGTTTTATTGCTCAGATGGCAGACTGAAGTGGATCTTTCAGGCTCAGAGCTGCTTTTTTCTGAGGCAAAGGCTAAGGAGGAGCTCACTAAGCTGAGAAATTCTGTCCAGCTAGTCTCCACACCCCTGGGACAGAGGAGCCATGCAGAACAGTGCTTAACTTTAAGGGGAGATGGGAGGGTACAAACACCAGCCTCCAGGGGAATAAGGAACATCTCTATTAGGATAAGAACAGACAGCACTTTGAGGCAGAGAGCAGAAGAGTGTGCAACCTTTATACATCCATCCCAATTAAAAAAACCCAAACACCTATCTTTGAAGGACTGCAAAGAATTGTAAAGCTGCCTGCCTGCAAAAGAGCACTCTTGCAGGCTACAGTTTCACCTAGACCAGGCTAGCAGAATCACCATCCCCAGTGTTATGCTGGCAACAAGGCAGATGAGAAAAATGATAGCTTGCCCAACCCAGTTTATCATGCAATGACACAACATGCTCCAGTTGGCACCAGAAAGAACAGTAGAGGGGATCATGCTGGTGATGGGAGTTGAAAAGGATCATTTTGCTGTTCAAGTTAAGGGTATATCTAACATTACCAGCCAAAGTCCTGATGGGTCAGCATCAGCTGCATGCACTTCTCATCATTTTGTCTTCCCTGCTTCTCTTTTTCAGGGCATCTCAGTTTCCCATTACCCTGGACAATGGCTTTATTCCCAATGAACCAGCATGTTGGTTTTGTTCTTTGTTGGGGCCAGACAGAGCAAGAGACAAATATGCCAACCACAGTAGTACGAAGCAGATGAAGAGGAGCTTACAAAAGCAGCATTAGTCCCCACTATTCTGAAGCAAAAAATTGTAAAGGCAATTAGAGTAGTGCTTGCCAACAGCATAGGCGGAAACAAAAAGTTTCAACAGCAGAAGACAGCAGCAGACAAGTAATGGGGGAAAGTGATGGAGTTCTGAACAAAAAGCTGGGGACTTCAGACATATTAGGAACCAAGAGGGAATCACCTGTGAAATGCCTCAAAGGAATTAGGGCATGTTCCTCTAAAAAGGTGACACAGTCAATGACCCAGTGCCTCTATATCAATGCATGCAGCATGGGCAGCAAAAGGAAAGAAGCCACAGGAGCTAGAAAGCTATGATCTAATCACTATCACTGAAATATGGTGGGAAGGATCACACAACTGGAGTGCTGCAATCAATGGCTTGAAACTGTTCAGAAGGGACAGGCAAAGGAAGAACAGGCAGGTTCCCGCTATGTAAAAAAACCAAACATGGATTGACTCCACAAAGCTGCTTTGAAAAACAGCAGTGAACAAGTTGAGAGCTTACGGGTAAAAATCAGAGCAAAGCCAACAAAGGAAACCTCACAGTTGGCGTTTACTACAAGCTGCCCAAACAAGGGGAGCTTGTTGATGAAGAGTTCTTACTTCAACAACAGGAGGCATCATGTTCACAGGCTCTGACCCTGCTGGGGAACTTCAATCACCATGACATCTGCTGGAAAAGCAGCACAGCGATCTGTAAGCAGTCCAAGAGACTCTTGGAGTGTGTCGGGGATAATTTCTTAATCCTGGTGACAGACAGCACACCCAGAGGAGAAGCATTAATAGACCTGCTGCCTACCAACACAGATGAACTAATTGAGGATGTCAAGACTGGTGGCAGCATGAGCTGCAGTGGTCATGCCCTGGTGGAATTCACAATCTTGAGGGATATGGGCCAGGCAAAGAATAGTCAGGACTCTGAATTTTAGGAGAGCAAACTTTCAGTTGTTTAAGGTATTAATGGATGGGACCCCTGGGAAACTGCTTTCAGGGACAAAGGAGCTGAACAGAACTGGCAGCTCTTTAATGACATTTTCCTTAGAGTGCAAAAGCTCTCAATTCCCATGTGTAAGAAATCAGTAAGAAATGCAGGAGACAAACATGGCTAACTAAGGACCTTCTGGTCAAACTAAAGTGCAAGAATGAAACAGGCATGCAGTGGAACCAGGAACATGTACCCTGGGATGAATACTGAATGTGCAGGGATGGGACCAGGAAAGCTAAGGCACAGTTACAGGTGAATTTGGCACAGGCTGCCAACAATACAAAGGGCTTCTACAGAAACGTTAGCTAGAAAAGCAAGACTAAATAAAACATAAGAACTAGTGACAACTCATATGGAGAAGGCTGAGGTACTCAACAATTCTTCTGCCTTTTCCCACATCTCTCAAGCCCCTGAACCTCAAGGCAAGGAATGCAAAATGAAGTCACTCCCATTGTGAAGTGAAGATCAGGTTCAAGACCACCTCAGGAACCTGAATATACATAAGTCCATAGGATCCAGTGAGATGTTTCCCAAGGTCCCAAGAGAATTAGCTGAAGTAGTTGTCAAAACATTCTCAATCATATTCAAAAAGTCATGGCAGTCAGGCAAATCCCCACTGAACGGAAAAAAGGGAGCCATCACGCCCACTTCTAAAAAGGGTAAAAAGGAGGACCCTGGGAACTACCAACCAGTCAGTCTCACCTCTGTGCCCAGTGAGATCATGGAACAAATCCCCTTGAAGACATGTCAAAACACATGGAAGACAGGGAGCTGATTAGAGACACCAAAGGCAACTCAGGCACAACTAATTTGCTAGTCTTCTACAATGACTGATGATTGCATCAGTCAAACGAAAAAAAAAATTGATACCATCTACTTGAACTTCTGTAAGGCTGGAACAGGTTGCCCAGAGAAGCTGTACATACCCATCACTGAAAGTGCTCATAGGGCTTTCAGCAACCTTGTCTAGTGAAAGCTGTCCCTGCCCATGGCAGAGGGAATAAAGCAAGATGATCTTTAAAGGTCTCTCCCAACCCAAATCATTCTGTGACTATAATCCTACAGGCCAGCTCCTGGAGATAAACTTTTAAAATTTACATAGACTCTTTGTCATAGATGGTTGTTTCTAACTAAAAGAAAGCTACCTCTAGTTTGGCCAAATGGGACATAATCCAGACAAACTCATAGCACCTACTTGCATGTTTCATTACCTTGTCATTAGATAAGCAATAACAACAACTGCTGGGGCATCAGTATATGCTAGGAGAGCAACCATTTTACACAGACAGCTTAGAATATAGCTCCTCGCAGAGGCATTTCTTGCTTTATGACCAAAATGACTATTTGGTTAATCACGGACAAACGACAGCCATATCAAACATCTCACTTTCTTGACATAGATCCGCTCTTTTAAGGGAAGGTTCGCACACATCCATACGCTATGGAAACTGTACCGGTCCCTACAGTAACAGGATGCACCTATCAAACTGAGCAGAGGCCCAGCAAAACAAGAAATGGAAACAATGCTTAGAGGTCAGACTTTGCTTCAGCTCAAGACAACAATGCTCAGAAACAGGCTTCAAGGCACCAATAAGAAATATTCAAAGCAGCAGCATGAACAAGGTCTCCCAGCAACAACTTTTTTGTTTGTTTGCTTTGAGGGAAGAGGGAATTAGACAAAAATGATATTACAAAACATCACTTTAAAAGGACTTTACCCTATTTTCATGCAAGCTCTAATTTTTCAGAAAAACTTTTGTCTCAGCCCCACTGTTTGCCTCCAAAGTACTTCTAGACTTCGCTCACTTAAGTTTCAACTTCTTAGCAAAATAGCCTGAGTCCTGGTTTATACATAGATTCTATAAACTTTACTTCCCAATACACTAAGAAATACGTCAATGCATCCTAGACCTAGGTTTTAACTAGATGCTCCAGAGATCAGATTTATCTAATCAAAGTAGGAGAAAAGGATCTGAACCAGACAACCAAAACCACAAGCATCACTGCAACAGTCAGAGCTCTTTCAGCAGGATGAGAAGATACCTTTTAAAAAGGCTCCCTCCTCCCTCAGTGACTACCCACAACTGTTTCTCCGTAAGTAGGTACACCTTAACTACAATTAGTCTCCTCTATGTAGAAAGCACAACACAATTGCTCCCTGGTACACCAAGTTCTGCCTACCAGTGATTAAATACACATAGGGGGAGCGAGAATAAGCAGAAAGTTCCAGAGGCTGTGGGCAGCACAGCAGGCTGATGATATCCTTCTGCCCTCGGAGAAAGAGCCAGAGTTGGTAGATTGCTCAACCTACACGAACAGCAATTCAAAACCTTGATCTTGACTGGTCTTAATGAAGTCAATATTCCCGTTTCCTTTTTTCGACGGAGTACTTTTCAAGCTAAAATTTTCCATTTCAGCTAACAGTAAGGAAAGAAAAGTACATACAGGTTATGCAGAATGCAGTCCTTTAGTCAGCAACCTCAAAACTTTAGTGTGACTGCAGCTTTTTTGTGGGGCTCTTTTTCATCATGCAAGAGATGGCTCTGTCATTCCAGAACACTCCCTCCAAGCACAGAATCCACACCAAAAGCTATACAGAGTAGAGGAAGCTTTGAGGTTTCCACAGGGAACTTAAGCTTCTAAGTTACAAACAAACAAAAGAACAGAGCAAAACCAAAATCTTTGACCTAAGAAGCTATGAAGGATAGCACACTAAAAATTTATTTAATCCCATTTACTTGCATTCATGAACATGCATTCCTTTTCACAGAATCTCACTGAACCACAGAATGGTTGAGGTCAAAAAGACCTCTGCAGATCATCTGGAACAGCTCCCACTGCTGAAGCAGGGCCACCTATAGCCGCCGGCACAGGACTCTGTCCAGATGGCTATAGGCGGCCCCGGATCCATCCAAGGAAGGGAAGTCAACAACCTGTCAGGCAACCTGTGCTGGTGGTGGTCACCCTGACAGTAAAAAGTGTTTCCTGATGTTCAGAGGGAACCTCATGTGTTTCGGTTTGCGTACATTTCACACAGGGGCTTAAGAAATACACCTCAGTGTGTTCAAGTAGTCATTTGGAACATTATGCTGATAGTGTGAAAAATGGAATAGAAAGCCTTTAACCAGAAGAGATTTTTATTTTAAGAAAAACCCCTACACCCCAAAAAAAACACCCAACCCCAAAACCAACATCAGCCCATTTGTAGATGGTACAGGTTGAGGCCTCACTATGCAGCAACTACATCACGCCCTTTTTCCCTGCAAGCGACAATTTTGTAGCTGCTTGTTCTCTAAGCATTTGCTTTAGTATGCTATTTTGTTGAACACCTAGAAATCTTAACTGCTGCCGTACCGTCTGGGCAATTTATACTTTCATCTATATCCCAAGCTGAAAACTACTTTAAGGACAGGTCTTCACTGCTTGGTCCCAATTTCACTTTTCTCTGAATGAATTCACCTTTTATACTTTAAATTTTATTCAGATAAATGTCAGCTGTACACCTGATATCCCACTTGACAGATTAAGGGCCCTGCTTTTAGTGTCCTTGAAAAGCAAAAGCAGCCACCAAGGTAAATCAGGTCAACAAGTAGCATCCCGAGATGAAAAGAAATTGAGGAGAGTTAAGAGAAATGAAAGACCAAGTCCAATCTCCTCCTGCATATGCATGGTGTCCTCCCACCTCTCCCTTCTTCCTGGGCTTAACTTGTCATTTGATCTACTTCCTCCCCACCAGCAGCACAAGGGGACAGGGAATGGGGGGTTTGGTCAGTTCATCCTATGTTGTCAGTGCTGCTCTTTCCTCTTCAGTGGGAGGACTCCTCACAGTCTTACCCTGCTCCAATGAGGGGTCTCCCGCACAGAAGACAGTCCTCCACCAACTTCTCCAACATGAGTCTTCATGAAACGCTCCAGCGTGGGTCCCTTCCATGGCTGCAGTCTTTCAGAAACAGACTGCTCCAGCATGGGTCCCCCATCAGTCACCAGTCCTGCCAGCAAATGTGCTCCAGTGTGGGCTCCTTTCTCTATGGCGACACAGATCCTGCCAAGAGCTTGCTCCACCCCAGGCTTCCCACGGTGTCACAGCCTCCTTCCGGCATCCCCCTGCTCCACCATGGATCTCCATGGGCTGCAGGGGGACAGCCTGCCTCACCATCATCTGCAGGGGAACCTCTGCTCTGCCTCCTTGAGCACCTCCTTTCCTCCTTCCGCACTGGCCTCGGTGTCTGCAGGGCTGTTTCTCTTAGATTCTCACCTTTCTCTCCAGCAGCAATTGCTCCTGCACAGTAACTTTTCTCTCTCAAACACATTATCACAGAGGTGCTACTGCCTTTGCTGACTGGCCTTCTGTAGGTGTTGCATCCCGCTCCCCTCAACCCTGCCATGCAAAGCCAACATATTATGCTACCCTTTTTTTCCCACTGAATTTTGCAGGGAAAAAATCCTGGAAGTCAGGTGACAGACTGCACATGGAATTAGCTATGCGGCTATCAGAATGCATTGTTTGCCAGTCCACTAAAGTCTAGCACTCAGGAAGCAACACACAGAACCTGTCCTGGATCTACCAATTTTTTGAAACAGAAAATACAAACAACCAAAACCAGTTTCTCTTTTTATTGCCAGAAGAAATACACATTGAAGAGATTCAAACCCTAGCACAATCCAAGAGCACAGACTTTTCCAGGCTTTTCTAGATGAGAACTTCAGTGCCTACTAGCCTTCAACAGCACACAACTGTTATAGGGATGGTAAGTTAGTCACACATTCTATGGAACACATACAGTAACATACTTATGTGATTAAGAGCTAAACCCTTAAGATTAAAGAAGCCCCAGCAAGCAAAATAGCTTTTACACATTTCACATAAAACTTGAACCTTGCGCCAATTTTGTAAGCTCATCCTTAGTCCACAGAATAGATACCAAACATTTAAGAAATACAAGAAGTACATGAAACCTCAGTACATGAAACCAAGCTAATCAGTCTATGAAATCATTGATAAAGCTACAGGCTGGCCAGAAGATGTGGGTATTCTCAAAAATTCTGTTTCTGAAATAAACACCAGGAAGCTAAGAATACATTAAGTTGAAGCAGATATAGAACTGACTAGCTAGCAGTACTACGTGTATTAGTCCTGGAAACTTTGCTAGCCACTATCTTAGACCATATTATTATGTAAAACAGTCACATTGCTTTCCACTCCTAAAGCCCATTTGTTCTCCAGTCCTGGAACTGCTCACTGCCGTGCCCTCCTTATACATAGCAGTGCAAGTCTTCTCCTATTTAACATTAGGTCCTTGACAAGCAAGTATTCTACACTGCAAAAATCTCACTGCCAGGCAAGATACCATCACTGTTGTGGGTCTCACACTAGGGAAGGGCACAGGTCGGATCAGTCTGAGTGGTTCCTCTCCTGGGTCACACCTGCGTCCTATGCCATCCTGTTTATCACCCCAATAAAACCAAATTGCTGCAGCCAATTCCTCTTGGCTCCCTTGAACACCTGACATGTAAATTCAGTATCCAGTACCATAGGTCGGTCAAGAGCACTGTGCCTAACTAAGGAATTATTTGGTACTGCTTGCCTGGACAAGACATCAGGAAAAACATGAAGCAGCATGCACAGCAGAATTCACACAAGACACTTCAGCCTTTCCCAGAAAAGATTAACTTTGTCTAAGAATCATGGTGCATCTGTATAAACATGGAAAAACAATGAATTAGTGGGGCACAGGATCTACATTCACCATGAGTCCTAGCTGATGGAAGACTGAAGACCACACAGAACAAGAGGCAAGTGCCCAGTATTTTCCGTAGGCTTCAGACACCCATAGTTAATTTGTGCACTTCCTGTACATTTCAGAAAGAGCAGAACATTAAAAATAGACACCTTCCTTTGCTCACTATATAACAAATATTTAATTGCATGCACATTTTTTACAAGCGAGACCTTTATATGCCATAGTAATACTTTAATCAATGTTTTCCATTAGACTAAGAAAACATCCGAGAACTCTGCTAGAATGGCCCCATTCATTTATGCCTTAACAGCTACACATATATCTAGATATTGATTTTAAACCACATATGAACTGCATTAAGACCATATGGCTCCTCTCAGAAACTAAAAGCAAATATTGCTACAGTAATCAGTAGCATAGTCTCATAAGATTAAGCATGTCTGCAAGATATTCAGAAAACCACTGCAAACTGGGATGGAACATCTGAAAGCTGTTTCAGCGTCTGCAGGAGCTGTATCTGTTCATTAATCTGTTCTGGATAATATGTAACTTCATCTTTGCCTCCCTCTCAATTTGCTAATAGTTAACACCAGAACTTTTGAAGACATTACTTCCCATAAACATCCTACAGCAAGTTTTCCAACAGTGCTTTGCATACTGTCATACACCCTCCTTTGCTGCAAATAACCAGACTGTGATTTAATCAACACTTGTAAAAGAAATATAAAATATTGACTCTTCTCATTCTTCACAGATTTGGCTGTGTCAAGCAGACAAAAAAGACAAAAAGACTAATTTACTTGATACCTAAATTTTAGGGAAGAAGAAATAGAACTGGGAAAAAGTCTAAACTCACCGACAGGTTGTAGCATATTAACTGTCAATACAGCTCGAACCTAACAGAGAGACAAATGGCTTTCAAAATAGACAGTGTATAGATACCCAGACGAGGCGATCCGTCTCAATTTTCATTAAGTTGAATTTTAATCAACTTTTAGCAATACAAATACCATAATATAAATGATAGCCTTAAGGACTGTAAGTAACACAGTAACATGACAGGTTTTACAAGCCTTCAGCACCACTAGTACAAGACACAAAAACAGTAAGTCATCTTATTGGCATAACCCTGAAGACAAGTCTTTTTCAACTGAAATAATGCTCATTTTCAAATCAACCTGTACAAAGCACAAAGTGCTATAAACTTTACTACCAATTTTGTTTATGAAGAGGATTTTACCTCAGGATGAATCAGTTCAATGTTTGGTCCTCTCACAAAACACTGTAGTAGGACACTCCCACCTTGCGTTAATGATCCACTCATTTCAAGGCGCCTGGCACTCCAAGACCTTTGCCAGGCAAACACGGGTGACTGATAATGCTCATAGAGATTTTCTTCATAAAGCATCTACCACAGCTACATGTGCACAGATGCAAAATGCCAGCCGAAAGGATCCCCCAGAACCTTTACAACAACCAACCACACTCTCATTTTGGTAGCTTTTTCCATAACTCCTTTTCCATAGCTCCTTTGAACTGCACTACACTGGCAGACCTGATGCACATAGACGTCACATACTGAAGAAGTATCCTTTACATATGGGCATTGATCAACTTCCCTTCTGTCTTTCCACCAAAGTCCACCAAGGAGCACTGCAGTTGTACAAGCCACAGCAGAGTAAGCTAAGCCATTTTCTGTAGTGACTTTAGACAAAAGCCCTGTTGTTCCACACTCCAGTCCACTGTTACTATGACAACAATACTACAATGCCTCTAAATTACCAATGTATGATTTCAGTCACGGGCTCCTCCATCCCCACCAGCTCACAGAGAAGAATCCTTATACTCAGGTCCCTCTGAATAAGGAATATGAACTACAGACTTATAAGGAAATATAGCAAGATTCAGCCCAAGAAGCTATGATTTCTGTGATGAGTATTAATGATTACAAACTGACTCAGCTTAAACCAGCAGCTAGAGGACACGAAACTATTTAAAACCATGAGCAAGAACTCCAGTGAGAAAGCAAAAGCACCTTCCACTCAACCTAAAACATGGAATTTTTATCCTATGGTTGCTATCATGCAGGGTTTGACAAAGACCCCAAGAAAAAGCAGTATGAGCAGACAAACATATTAAGTCTTTGCGCCACTGTGTATGTGGAGGATTTAAACCCACTTACTTCTCAAAGAAGCAGGGTTCCACACACATGCTATCACTTGGAGAACAGAAACAGACCAAAACAATTCATAATCTGAAGTCTGATGAGCCTGCTTCCACAACAGATTTGGCTTTGATCAGTGAACATCTGAGTAATAATTATTAAGAATAGCCAGGGGTTTTATTCCATGTATCCTGACTGATAATAGATAGATGCTGTTAACAAGGTCTTAAGCATATTAAATCACATGGTACCTTTGCTCTGTATGTCAATGTTAACACAACCAACACACAGGGTAGCTCCCCACACTGTGAGGATTAATTCATGTCACCCTATTGGACAAAACTCACATTTCTGGTACACAAGAACAGTCTGAAGTTCTTTAAACTGTTCTGCAGCTTTAAAAAGTTCGAATAAAGTCACTGTCTTCCCACTGCAAACTCTAAGTAGTCAGTAGCAGAAATGCTCTAACTCTGTGGTCAAAGCAGGAATACTAAGAATATTCAAGAACCTCTGATATTAACAACATAGATAATCTCCAGAGGTTCCTTCCAACACTAACAATTCTGAGATTCTGTGAATAGTCAAACATTTTACACAAAGTCCTCACTTGAGAGCACCTTCCAATGAACTTACTAGCATTTAAATATTGGATTCAAGATGTCTCTTTGAACCTAAGCTTCCTTCTAGAGTACCAGTTCTCCAACAGAATCTTTGGGAATTCAGTACATCTCTCCAATCATGCATAACCAGCTCCCAACACACCTCAATTAGCAATATCCCCCTTTAATACTTATTAAGAAACTGTTGGTCTTTCTACAGGCTTTTGCCAATCCAGCAGCTGAATCTTTAGTCACTATAACCATTTTTCAATTAAGATGCTAAATCCTCTCCCCCTCACCACACCCCACCCCACTCCCCACTCCCAAAAAGAATTGGCTACTGCACAATTTTGCTCCTTGAGAGCACTTCCTGAGATTTTTTTTAATTTATTTTCAGGTAGTAAAATCAGATGCAGCTCTAACTTTTAGAGCAATACAATTCCTCTGCTTGGAAGGCAAAATGCTTAGAGCATTACAAAATCTCAAGGGGCAATAATGTCATAAATTGCAATAATTTCACTATTTGCTGTACATGCCTTCTTTGCAGCTGAATGGTTGGGCAAATCACAACTTCTACAATTCCTTTAAGGTTTACTGTGCACTAGTTCTACCCATAAAATACCTTTCATAGATTTTTTAATCCTGCCAGAAGGCTTATCTGCTCTGCAGGAAGGGGTCAAATCGTATTGCCAACACATTTCAGCCTGAAGATATGCAACAGCAGAAGGTAATAGCTGATGAATTCTTCTCCTTTCACAGTTGTGAGGAAGTACAGCAGCATGAGCAATGTTTTGACATTCTTAACAAGGAGACATTTAAATAACAGTGATCCCTACGCTAAGGGGAGGACCTGTAGGTTGGAAAGCCTGCTAGGTAAAAAAAGTTTTAGTTTGCTTGCTTACTGTATCTTTCAAGTGCAAAGAGTAATGGAAAAAAATCAACTTCCTCAGAAGTTCTCTGGTCAGAAAGACAAATGCACCTTGACATTACCATTAGAGGTTGCTTCATAGCACTGGGACAGTAAACTCGTCATGCCAAAGGATCTTTGCAGGAAATTTCAACTAGCCCAGAGGAAGCCAGTAAAGCACTGGTTTACTGCCATATTAAGTAATTCTTGATGGATTCTTAGCATTGCATGGACTAGAAGTAATTTTTTAAAACTTCTACAGTTTTGTACAGTGTTGAAGTGAGCTTTTTAGTAGCTAGAATTTGGTAATTTTAGGGAAATAAATTAAGTACCCTGTATGTTCAGATCCATAAATCACAGCATCACCATAGAAGATGCTCATGTTTTGCATATTTGTGTAGAATGCCCTTAAAAACTAAGCAGATGTATGACACCTGAGGTCCCTTTTAGGCTAGCAGTCCTGTAATAGTTTTTACAATAGTTAACTGGAAATCCACCTGGGGGAAAAAACACAAAACAAACCCACCAAACAAAACGTTCTGCAGGAACCATAGCCTCTGCAGAAACACACAGTGGAGGGCAAAGCAAGCTCAGGCAAAACTGCATAAGCACAGCTTCTGTAAGGCTATTTTTAGACTGTTTTTTTAACAAAGAAACAAACAAAAAAAGAAGTGTGTTGCACAAATACAGTTTTAAAGAAGCTGTTACCACCCAGGAAATACCTTGGAGCTACTCTCATTCCATGTTCAGGAACTAGAAAACCAAAACAGAAATAATATGAAGTTACCCTATAAATCTACTATACCCAGTTTTTATGTCTGTACCCCCATACCAACCCCTAACCTAAAAAACACCACAAAATACAATAATTCCAGAATATTTAACAGGATAACATGATGGAAGACTTAAGTTTTTTACAGCTTGGAAAAGAGACATTTGAAGGAAGAATAAATACAGGCCTATAAAACCACAAAGGATATTCAGAGTACAAGTAGAAATGACTATTTGCTACTTCTCATGAAAGTCTGAATGACTTGTAATAAAAGCTGTAGAGAATAACATTTTGAAGAAAAGGAAGGGCTGTTTTCTTGCTACAAGACTACTAAATTGTAAAATTCTCTTGCTACAGAACACCTTCAAAGTCAAAAGTATAGCAGCATTTAAGAAATTATTAGACCTATCTTTCAAGAATTTTGTGTACCAATGGCTATGTAACACAATCCAGATGCAGCCTCTGCTTTATCAAGTCCCTAAACTGCTGGTTGCCATGAGAAAGAAGCCATTCATTAAACCTGAGCATCTTCACTACACACCACTGTTGGAGAAAAGTGAGCTATGTGGATCTTTGGACAGCAGCAGACCTTCAGATGAAGAAATAGATCATCCTTTCTCTCCAGCCCAACCGTGCACAACAGTTGCTAACCTGACATCACAACATCCCTCCAAATACTTTGCAGAGTTCACCATTCATTCATTATTCCAGGAGCAAACATGACACTGAGGAACAAAACCACTTTTCATTAGCTCTAGAAACACTCCACAGACAGCAAAAATATATCTTCCTGACAGATAAAGCAATCCTAGGAGCCATAAATACTGAAGAACACTTACCTAACAATTGGTTTTTATGCTTCAATACATTTAGTCCAAAAATTGATTACATAAGCAAACAACGCTTTAAATTGATTCAATTACTTAGCAACTAAACAAATCTGCAGCAGCTAAATATATTGTAAGAGATGGTCAGCAAACCAGCTAAGCACTGCTTACCATCCTCCAAGATCTCCCACATTTCCAGACCCAAGACACAAACTGCTTAAAAGTGCCACAGTCCCTCCTATTCCTCCCAAACTTGGCACACTTGTATTCTCTGCCTTTAACTTCCAAAACTCTCCTGTGATTGCAATATGCAACCAGTAAAACAGAAGAACAAGAAATCCTGTAAGTCATTTGCTAGAGTTTCCTGGAGTAGAAGCTTGTACATAACCTGATGAGTTTTCATCAGTTCATGTACACTTCTTACTTCCACATAAGCTTCCCAGTTGTACCTATTAGTCTGAACTTGGCTGTACAGCTGAGTATTCCTAGTACTTTGAGCATAAATATGCACACTCCATTCCAAGGCTAGTGCTAGACACAAGAGCATTGTTGTAGTGCAGTCACTACCCAGATTTTGCTGGAATTCCTACTCTGCTTCAATGCCTTGAGTATTCCTCCGAAAAATCATTATCGCTCAATGTGCTGCACCTGTTCAGTTATCCCTTTTCCCTTTTTGACCTGTAAAGTGGCCAAAGAACAGTATTCTATGCTAGATATGACAAAGAAAAGATGCAAACTGGGATGGCAAAGAAGAAGGGAAGGCAAAAAGAAAAAGTGGAAAATTATCTCCCATTGTCTCATTTGAAAGAAGATGACAAGAATAGGTAGCCAAACAATACAGCTAGATGACCAAATCCTACACAACCTGCTTTTCAGACAGACATCCAAGTTCAGCAATAAATTCTAGGTTATGCCAGGATTTCCAGAGACTGCTCTCCAATTAATGCATTTTAAAAACCATGCCTTGATTCTTTAAAAAAGAATTCTTAAGAATATGTTTGGGAATTTTTTTTTCCACAGGTTATTTTCTTCCATCGTATCTGCTGTAACAGGTATAAATAGCAGCACTGTACAAGTATATTCCAGAAAGCTATTCAAGTATTCCTAGTTAGAATCTGTGCCCTAAGCAATCATTATTCATTATCCCTATGCATAATGTGTTTCTTTAAAAGACTTTGAGATAAAAACTAAAGACCTTAATATAAAAGCGATATACAAAACCACTAGAAATAAACAGGAACTTGCCAAAAACAGCAAAACATGCTTGCCCGCTAGGTGTAAAATGCAACCAAACTCACTGCAAACAAGAAAGAAGAGAATTCTTTATCTACACTCATGTCCTAGCAGGTTTATGGAATCATAAATGCCAAAGTAGCATCATAATACAGTACATATTAAATCTAGTGACTGGTGACACTGCCTTCAGTAATAACTCTCACTTTGACTGATCAAGTATCTGACTGAAGTACAACACACATGGATATCTGTAACTAAACTGAGCACAACCACATCACGCTTGCTTGTTTGAAATAAAATAAATTTCTAAAGGATTCCCAGACTCCAATCTGCCTGCAAGCAGCTTTGTGAGGAGAACAGCATCTAGTCCTGCAGCCCTGCTCCATACTGTCAAGGAACCCTACAACTGCAGTGAACAGCAGAAGAGCCTTGGGATTTGATCAGTACCACATGCTGAATATTATCTATTTTATATATATATCATCCCCTTAGTCTAACAGCTAGAGTCACAGAACAAATCTGAGCATGGAACACAGAATGAAGTTCTGTGTAATACAAGACACAAATTTGATTCTGTACTTCCTTTCATGAAGGCCACAACTTACTAAATTAGACTATACCTTTAAAGGTATCACCAGTTCTTTGATCACAGAAATTAGATCTAAATAATCTCAAATCACTGCCAGCATTATACATTAAAATCAATGTACCACAATCTCCCATCTTGATCGGACCTACCCAATCTCCTCCAAAGAGTATCAGAGAGCCTTTAGACAAACCATGCAAAGCGATTAACGTTAATGCAAGAACTTGTCCTGTAAGTTGTGGAGCTTTCTCTGCTGGACTGTAACAAGTCTTTAAGCAAACAGATATTATCTGAAGTTCTGAAAATTGTGTCTTGTTCTATACATTATTGTCCTAGTTTCATCTGTAACTGTTATTTTTCTTCCTTGAACAATCTTATGTTCGTAATTTTAACTGCGGTTCCTAAATACTAAGTTTTTCTCTCCATGTTCGATAAAAACCATTATGTTGAGTAGATCATTTTATTCAAGTTACTAGATGTGAGAAAAACTAGAACTGATAAATAAGTTCAAGGAACTGATGTGAGTGTAAAAAAAAAAGGGGGGGAATAAAAAAGTAAAAATAGAAGTTCCCGTTTAGAAAAAAAAGTAATACTAAGTACACTGAGAAAAACCATAAAAGTTAAAGACATCCTGACTGAAGAGCTCTTTAGATCTTCTAGACACATTTAAAATGATTGAAGTGTTCAATTTGATTTGAAATTGCTTTGGCTCCAGGCTACAGCACATACACTGAAGATATATAACCACTGGGAACAATGGTGTCCTGTAACTTGTATTGGAAAGCTCCAAAGGACTCCTGAGATGTTTCTGCATACTGTATAAAGTGAAAGGTTAACCATCTTTCTTAGCACTAAGACAACATACAGAGCAGCCCCAAAAGCAAAGATTTTACCTAGTAAAGCTAGTTTTCTTGGGAACAAAAAAGACAAACCTCCATATTCAAACTTTGACTATTGTAATTTAACAGACAAGGAAACTTCCCCTAACCTCCTCTGCTTAGTTTCCTATGCAATTTCAGCAAGGCTTGTATTATAAACCTTGGAAAAGTTAGCCTTAAATGACATTTACTATACCTATCTGCAAGCTTAGAAGATGTTATCATTTAAGAAAAAGTAGTATCTTTCATCTCAAGTCCAGCATAATAACAACTACAACTGTACAACACATGTATCTGGTGAGATTTCAATTTAAGAAGTGAGACACTTACCGATACACACATCTATCTTCCCCTTGATAGCAGCTTCATGCAAAGGAGTGTAGTTCCAATTGTCTCTAGCATTTGGGTCTGCCCCTTGACACAGCAGCAGACCAACCACTTCAGCATGACCAAAAGAGCAGGCGTTGTGAAGGGGTATCAGCCCTCCATCATCACGAGCATGAACATTGGCTCCTGTCTGTAGCAAGTGCTCTACAACATCCTTCCTTCCAAAACCTGTAAAAGAACATATTTCTGTTCATTCATCTGGTAAAACAACATGATTTAATATTTAAAACTGTTCGCTTAGCCCAGTGTACAGACATCAAATGATATTATTCATGTCCCTCTTCTACTGCTTGGTTCATTTCACCATCAAGTGCAACTATATTCACCTGCTCAAGCAAGAGTTGGAAGATCCACTTAAATTCATGACAGAGATGAACAATGTTGTATTATAAATAGCTTCACTGCCTGCCACTGTCTCATGAAAAAGTTCTACAATAGGCTTGCCATTCTTTTTCAAAAAAAAAAATCATTAGGAGATAAAGATGAAATAAACACTGGCTTTAAATTTCTATTACAATGAAATACTTTGCAGACTCCACTGTGGAGATCACAGGAACAGAACTTAGGCTCAAGATGGACAGTTGAAGCTCAAACAAGTGTTCAGTTTTGCATCAGACTGCATCTCAAAGGTCAGATTCCATTTCTTATAAACCTCAGGGCTAAAAGCAGTATCACTGGAAATTTTAAAAGACTGACACTTCAGGAGTTATTGTGTCTTCTGGTAATGATGGATACCAACCAGCTTAAGGATGAAAAATCCTATGTATATGAACTATGTTTCTGAAACAGCTGAATTAAATGCTGCAGCAAATGAAATTCCATCACAGTAGTGCTGGCAGTTTATACATTGTAGTAAGTCCACAGATCACAGATCACAGATCAGAAACGTAACTAAAAACATTGTTTCTCTTCTAGAAGGCAAATACAAAGCTCAGGGGAAGAGACAAAGAAGCTATCAGTTCTCCCCCAGGTGACCACAGCAAAATGCTGCTGAAAGCGATGGAAATGGTTCTCAAAAGTCAGTACTCTCCACTGCAGGCAACAACTCATGAACAAAGACTTCCTAAATCACCGTGTTTTACACCCCAGATCAGTAAGTCCCTGGATAGGACCTCCATTTCAATGAATTAAGCCCCCTTTTTGCCAGAGTACTACACTAGTTATAGCTATATGCAGACTTATGGCACAGAATTAGCATGCTTTTCCCCCAGAGTCCATACGGTGAGACATCTAAGCCAGATCTAGCAGCTTTGCATCCAAACTAGCTTAATCCAGTTAAGGCTAATGTGCTAACTCAACATCCAGCTTTCAGTCAAACGGCAGGCTAGCCATTCTGCAGGAATTTACAGTCTCCTCAGTGAAGCACACAGTCCTTCACCATCTTCTCTTGAAGGACGTAAATTTTCTAGAAGCTGACTATAATGCTACGGTTAAGGCAAGCACCAACACAGGAAAAAGCCCCTTTACCAAGGCTTACCATGGTTTGAGTTTTGATGACAATTCAGCAATATCTTTATTTCTGCCTAAAGAAGTATTCTTCTATGAGACCCAAGCAAGCAGGTGGAAGAACAGTCTGGGGAAGACATCATGGATATGCACACAGGCGCTCACATCTAGCAGAGAGTGTAGCTGTTTACACTTAGTTAATTCTGTATTGTAATGTAGTTCAAGGGTGCCAGCGAGCAAGTACAACTTGGTTACTTTTGGATAGCTGAAAGGATTCCTCAGTCCCCACTGCACGGAGCCTTCAGCTGCTTAAAACACAGATGCTGGACCACTACAGATCACAAGTTAGCACACTTAGATACCACAGTGTGTTTTCTTTAATACATGGGGCTGAACAGCACTTGAGCAGCTGCTGTACAAGCTGCTGAGCCATACCAGCTGCCGGGAGGGGCCCACAACCAGACTGGCTCCCCCCTCAGCAATCCAATTTCAGTGCATCACTGCAGATGAGTCAAAGCTTTCTTGTACATTATATACTGATCACTTCATATTAGAAATCACCCTACAGAAATGGAAGCCTGCAAATCAAAATTGGTATTATTAAAAGTGATACTTATTTATCATGACAAAACTACTAACAGAAGACACGTTTTTCTTAACTGTACTGTCAGCAAGGCCACTGCTACTGTAAATCACTGCAGCTTCTAACATGAAAACTGATTTGTTTGTTTGTTCCTGTTATGAAACAGTCAAGGAACATCACCTCTAAGTCTTCAAACAGAAAATGACAGCTTAAATGGGTACAACAGCAAAGGGTATTTGGTCCCACAGCAAAGCGAACAGGCCTGGGGCATAAATACCAAGAAGCAAGCCCTCAAGATTCCCAAATTTATATTGTTCATTTGACTGGCAAAGGAAAACTGAGAAAGGATGGTTTCAACTGAACAGCAAATCAACAGATTTTATTAGCCTTTAGTTTTCATAGACTGAACTACTAAAAAGAGTCCCGAAACTAAATTAGCATTTGCTTTATATGTACTCCTAGTCTCTAGAGGAAAAAACACCTTACAGTGCCTGTAAGCCCAGATTCCTTTTCAAGTTATTCAGTGTTGAGGTTTTCAGGACTACACACCCACACTTGTTCAAGGTAGCCCTTGATAAAGGTATTTTTGGAAACACCAGCAATAAACGCTTTACAGTTTTTGGTGAATGGGCTCTTCTGTTCAGTCCTCAAAAAGCACAGTAAAGGTTACTGTGATTTTATCCCACCAGACCACCCATCTTTCAGAGATAAAGTGATGAGTTATGGGAATAGCTTCCCCATCTCGACTGCAGACAAACCTGTAGAAACCTGAATTGACAAAGTACCAGAAAGTCTTTCAAGTGATCACACAATCCAATCTGCCAAATTGGTTGTAATTACTGAAACTCCTGCAGTGTGGGGGTCACCTTTTTTTAAAAAAAAAACAGGCACATACCAAGCTATTTGCAACAAATCAAGCACATATAATTTGGTTTAAAATGAAGAAACTAATGTGATGGCATTTAAGAAGCTTTAAAAAATCTTACTCTAGTATATTTCCAGTGCAACTTTAATTTGCAAAGCCTAAGAGCTCTCAAGAAAGGAACTATAATCAAAGATCCCCAAAGATGATCAAACAGAAGGTTGCTACAGATAACATTCAAAGCCAGAGTAACTACGGAGAAGAGTCACACTTAAAAGCGCAGAATGCAGGCTTGTTTTAATGAGGTTCACCTCCCAGCTTCCAAAGCACACACATGGACAGGGTCCTTTATTAGCTTTGGCTATTTGACATGAGTAAAATGCAGAAACTTTGCCCTCATTTTAGCTTCTTTACACAACTTAGAAGTTTCAGGCAAGTCAGAGCACCTCAGAAAACATATTGTCCAGGAAAGAAAGGAAGCAGTAATCCCATTACAATAAAGCAGTAGCAAGAGAACATTTGAAATTTAAGGGTGAAACACTCATTAGTCAAACCAAAGAAAAGGCAAAAATTCAGAGTGACTGACAGGCTCTTAATTTCTCCAGTCATCTCACAGAAACAACTGAAATGGTGAAAGCCAGGTCATGGACACAGCTATGAAAGCTTCATGTAAATCACAAGACAGGCACAAAATTTGCCGGCCACTTAACTAGTTCTTTCAGTACTGTATTCTATACCTGCCACTTCAGGTTGAAAGTGAGCAGGAAAAAAAGGCTTTAGGTAGCAAATTGGCAGCTTGAATATTAAGCTAAATAAAACTTTCAAGTGCTGTCAGTCAAGACAGCACCTAGATACCACCAAATGCTTACTACCAAGACCAGTCCTGTTCCCCCATTACATCCTGCTCCCAGCCCACAACGTTGCCCTGTCCCACCTCTTCTTGTGGCATTGAACCTAAGTAGCAAGAGGCAACAGAGTGAGCAGGCTGAATAACTGATGATAGAAGCGATGCAAGGAAAGCAACAGGAGCACCAGTTGATACCCTCTTGGTATGTGCTCCGGTTAGGACTTCCACGTTAAACCCAGGTTCAGTTAGTCAAAAGCTTTCACATGGTAACAATTTACAGACAATTACTAATACTCCAAGATGCCATGTAAATCATTGCCCAATTTCAAGACTCATTTTCAGAAAGTCTGGTAAAAAAACAACCGACTATATGGGCTTCCCACCAATATCAGAAGAATGCTTTCCCCAGTGAGAGCCATACATCAAGTAGTCAGTTTGAACAGTTCAAGTACAGCTGTACTGTTTCACCCACTGCCCAATTAATGTCACTTGATCAACATAGCATGAATTCCTCCAAATGCTAATTCTAACTTTGCAAAGCTGCTGATATATGCAGTTTAATTTATCACATGAAAGACCCTAACTCTCACTAGCTGTTTTTCCTCCTCCTTTCACTTGTTTGCTCTTAAGAACACATTGACACCAAAAGGAGTTAGATTTTACAGAAGTGCACAATCACAGGTTAAACACGCCTGCAGGTATTACTGTGATCTTTGGCAAAGCAGGAAAGATGCTCTTATTAAACATAGTCCCACTTGTTACAGCACTAAATGTAACTCTCATGAGAATACAATCCCTTGGAGAAGCACACATCTTACAGACACATGACCTTTTCAGAATGGTTTTAAACAGTAAGCAAAGGGTGAAGTTCAAGCTAGGTCACTGTACATCTCTTTGCTTTAGTACTGCACATTCTGATACCAGATTTCCTCCCCCCAAGACAGGTCTTCCAAAAGCCACCAGGCACTTCTCCCACTTCACTTTAGTTTAACAAAATAAACTGAAGAGCCTTCAAGCTGGGAAAAAAGGCATCTGCTTCAATATTACTGAAGGTCTGAGATTTTGCATTTATATCCTCTTGCAAATTCCTTCAAAGGATTTTAAATAGGAAGGAGATACATGTATTGCAAGACCACTCAAGATAGCAAATTACCAGTCACAAAGCAAGCTGAAACTTCCTAGGAAGTAATATGCTTGTAACAGTAGAGTTCACGCACTACAAATGCAACAAAAACAAGAAAGAACTTCAAACTCAAGGACAGTAATTTATCAATTCCTCTTTTTACATTAAAAAGTCTGTATTTTGCAGGCTCTGAGCCTGTGAGGCTGCCAGGATGTTTTCTAATTGACTACACAATCTGCACTCTTCCCTCTACCCATATGAATCCAGCCGAAAATTATTATTCTTATTCCTGCTTTAAGTTGCACAAGTCGGAACTAAACAGGGACTTAGCTTCACAAACACCTGTTTGAGTAAGGTCAGACATCTCTCCTATGGCAAGGATGTATCAGACAACAGCAACAAAATGAGTCAGAGTAGTTTAGGAATAGTATTTCAAGCAAGGATTTCCTGGGCAATTTAAACTAATTTGATGTACACTGCATCACTGATGGTGGTCAATTCAGGTATCTCTGCACAGATTAGAAACCTGTAATAAGTTATCAACTGCTTCTTGCTGCTTCCTAGCTCTTCCACAAGGAACACTCAGTCACCAGTTACTTTTGTTCTGCCTCCACAGTTCCTTACCTCACACATATTGAAGCAGCTTTCATTTTTATGATTAATAAATAGCTTGCTAGTTGACAAATCAACTTGATCACCTCTCTTCTGAAACTCTGACCACTGACTCTTCTCCAACTCAAATGAAAAGCCTTTGCCTTCAGGACTAAAGTCATCCAGAAGTTTTCTAAAGAACAGTTATATATGTTAGCCTTCAAAAAAATATTTTACTCCCAACAGTTATTACGTAACAGTGATGATATCAAAAACATGCTTACAGAAAACTACCTTCCCCAAGTAGCTTTTTGCCATTACTATAGACCCAACAGAAAGAAAACAAAGGAGCACCACTGATGCTCTAAGAAATCATCTTTAATCATGTTTCTTCAAGCCCGAGTTTGGGCTGATGCCACCAAGAGCACTTCAACTTGTCATCCCAACTCTATACTTTCCAAAAGCCACTCCAGAAACCTCTACCTCAGTACAGAAGTGGGCATTAACCCACAGTTCAGCAATTACTGTTATTACTGTCTCTAAACTTGGGTTAAACATTAGAAAGAGAATAACAGTGAAACTACAAGAATGTGTTACCTAAGAACTAGCCTAAGGGACTAACTTCATGATAAAAAAAGTTAAACCACATTAAATGGGTGTGGAACTCGACAAGCTTATGACTGTGGACATACGACGAAATCGGCTAGGACTCAGCTTATTTCTATCAGTTCCATCCACCTACTTGTTTCTGAAACGGGTCCTATTACTAATGATTTACCAGCAAGGATTATGTCCAAAACCAGAACAACCAAGGTGGCAGCAGCAAATACATATATATCCTTTTGTAAGGCTAAAACTTGTTTCGGAAGGGAAGAAGCAAATCCATCATCAAGCCAGGTCCTACCAATACTTGCTGGCGCTGAGAAAAAGCTGGGATTTCAGGCAAAAGGTCACACGACTCCTCCCCATCCAGGCATATTAAAGGTGGAAAAGATGTGGAAAGCCAACCTTGGTATGTGAATGCTATACATGATGACACACATAAAAAAGAGCCATGAAAGCACCACTGACAACCTGCTTCAAACACAATAGGCCAACACAGGCAGTCCCACTCAGTGACTCACAGAAAATATGTAGGCTGAGGGAGAAGTCCCACTCTACCCCACACAAAGTTTACCTAAAATGTGACACATTATCACACAGACTGAAATCATCCATAAAAAAAAAAAAGTTTAAAAGTCAATAAAGCACCCCGGGGTGGGGGGAGAATCTACCTCTCACACAGAACCGCCAACTCATTTGGTTATGCTGGCAAAAAGATACTTTGTCGACTATGCAATATCGTCACCAAATGCAGGATTATCAAGCTAGTTTGCAAGAACAGACAGCACACGCATAATAAAATTTTTCAACTAGTGAGTGGCATGTAATACAGTAAAGATGCTCATAATCCAGTGAAATCAAAGACAGTTAAAGTCTTTCTCAAGGAAAAGAGGTAAGATTCTAGTCTGTTGATCGGAGTACAGTGGAAAGGCAAGAGAGTGGAAGAGTTTGTTCTCACACAATGCAGTTTGAAGAAGAGAACCATTAAGAAGAACACAGGATATTCCAGTGAAGAGGGTGGAAAATACAAGAGGAAGCAAGTTACTTTTAATACAAATTAACAGTCCAATTATTTAGTGAACACCTTCTACTAACATGTAGAAACTTGGTCTTGCTCAAATAGTTGCCGAGCTACAAACTGCAGGAAAAGTACATAGAGAAGTATTCTATACAAAGAGGATAAGTGTATAACTCTTTCCTAGATATCTGCTTCTGGCCACCAGTATGTCTAAAACCTTTAGCCAAACATACCTTTGTGCCTAGCAGAGCTGCTTTTTTAATTTATTTTTTTTTTCCATAGTTATAAGCAAGCTAGTTTTCATTGGGGAAAAAAATGGTAAAGCTCTGAATACATTAAGAACTCCACTTAATTTCTTCTTTGCATTTTGAAGTGATTCAATCACTTTCAGGTCTTCAGAACCCTCTTCTTGGATACCAAGGGACAATATCCAAAGCCTGCACTGATCCCAGGGACCCAAATAACCTGGAATCCACACAGTTCTTGAGACACTACTGAGCTTTCCTCTTTCCAAGCACTTGTACCTCTATAGAAGAATATCTCAATCACTTGCAAAGGAAGAGCTGAACATCACACATCCTGAAAGACATTCAGAATTTCAAGAGACTCTGCTAGAATAACAGTCCCGTTAGAGAATGAAAGGAAAATAATCTTTTGTTCAACATCTTCCTACTCACAAAAGAGGTCTCTATGACCCCGATATGGCCTCAATATTAATTTCTGCCT
Source organism: Ara ararauna (assembly GCA_028858755.1). Lineage (NCBI taxonomy): Eukaryota > Metazoa > Chordata > Aves > Psittaciformes > Psittacidae > Ara > Ara ararauna. Next base: position 49,889,554 of record CM054376.1, on the reverse strand, counting down.
TATTAATAGCTAACCAAAGCAGGTCAGATTTATTCAGCACACTAGCTGACATTCCAGAGTTGAAAAACCAATTCCCCTTCATTCAGATCAATTGAAAATTCAGACATCCCAGAAAAAGAAAAAATCTGGGCAACACTTGCTTCCACTTGATGTGGCCATACACACTTCTTCTAAAATTGGATAATGGACAAATTACTCAAACTTCTAGAAAGAGATTCAGATCTATCCCCAATTAAATAAGTGATTACATGGATTTCAGTTCTCACCTTATCCCCAGCTTACGTACGTGCTAAGGATTCCGAACGCTCTCAGAAGGCACCCCTTTTATCTTACTTCTCCCATGAGAAAGGAGAAAAAGGTGATTTCAAAACTAGAAACATCACAGAGCTTATGGAAACCTGAACTTAATGCTTTTTACACGAAACCAGAGTTAGGGAAGCTGTCCTTCCCTGTTACAGTAAAAGTAACTTAATTGCCTGACACTGCTGCCGAAAAGGACATCTGAGAAAACCAGACTGAGCTAGGGAGAAGTCAAGTACCCAGGTGAAAAAAAAAACAAAACAAAACAAATAAAATGAAATCCAGCTACCCCAAAATTGGGAAGTGAAGAAGAAATTAGAAGAACTATTCCTCTACCACAGATGACAAGATCAGAAGCTGAACTCCCTCTCTTGTCATTTAAGAGTTTAGCTTCACGAGGTTTGAAAGCAGCAGTTTAAAACACTGCATATTGCACTATCCAACCCCTGTTCCTTGAGTGAAGGCCATACAATTCACACTTAGCTATGGCTAATAAAAAATAAGCTATTATCCACAGAATAGCTTCATATATACAGCAGACTCCTATAAGAAAGCAAGTTTTATTTCTCCTTTTGCCTACAAAGGAGAAGATCAAATCAACACATTTTATCACTGGCAGACACATATTGCCTAAGACCAGCTGCATTCAAACAACATACTTACAGGCCATTCCAAAACACAGGACCCCAAGAACTCTGCACTGAAAAATCTGTCTAATGCTATTACAGGTCAAACCCATTTGGACCAGACATACTGCATTGATTTGAAATAAAGTATGTATTGTATTGATTTGAAATAAAGTATGTATTGTAGCTAAGAAACGTCTGTCAACCTAGAAAAACAGATAGAGGAATTTGTTAGGTATGAGAACGTCATCTGCTGTTTTCCACGTGCTACAAGGAAGCATCTTGCACTGCTATTACTGTAACATCTTATTGACACTACCAACTTTCAAAGCCTTATCCCCCTTAAAAAAGTTTTTGTCCATTACTTCTCTAATCAAAGTAGAAGTTACCACCACAGCTTCAGCACTACAGTTTGTACCACCACAGAAGTTCTCCGAGTTTAAGGGAAAGCAGCAAGGTCTAACTTCAAGTCTGAACCCCAAAACAAGTAGAAAAGACACAAGAGGAGCCTTCCAAAACATTAAGAACTTCACATTCACACATGCAATTATACCAGCATTATGTTCCAGGGTTCATTAAAATGAAGTCCATCTCCATATCTCAGAAATTCACTATGCATCCACCTGCATAAGGTTATGCTTTACTGGTAGAGCTCAGGGATCAGAGAATGAAAAGGAAACAGCTCAGGACTATAAGTTCCCTTAGCTGCACTGTGAAATGCCAACTGTACTTTGAAAATGAAAACAAACTCATACAATCTCAGACAGTATTATCTGACTGAAAAATAGAACACCACTATCCAGAGATCCAGGCAACACTGTGCCACAAAGTGCCCATTTTTATTTTTGATTTCACTAACAGTGCTTTAAAGCCATACACCAGCATTTAAATATTGACCACTCAAAACAGTTTTGTTAGTTATCTTAGTTTATGTGTACCACTGCTAAAGCTCAAACAAGATCCATGTCCCTTACTACATAAGGTCTGGTCCTGTAACACTGTGGTTCAGGTCAGAAAGGCCTCAACCTGACCACAGACCTAGCAATTGTGCAAGTCCTGAGTTAGAGGTGGTGACTTTAAGCAGTTTCCTCATTTTACTTTAAATGTGAGCTTCATGCGTCCTGTGCCCACAGTGAAGACCACATCCTGTACAAAACATTCTCTTTATGGACTACACTAACCTGTAATAGCTATACTTGCTAGAAGGTACTGTTTACTCCCCGTTAATGTAAACAGATTGTTTAAATGTAATGTAAACTCCCTATTTACAGATTTTATGACATTATTTCTGATCACAGTGACATCCCATCTCTGCACTAAGAGGCATATTCTCTCCTGAGTACATCTGTAACTTCTATTAAGTACTGCTGCTCCACTTCACCTCTCTTCCCACCCAACTCAGACTACAAGTGATGGAGAGATCCAGCAGCAGCTATGCCCAAATAAAAGGGATAACAGTTACAAAGTACAAGGCATCAACTCTGGTTCCTATCAAGTCCCTATGCATCACTACGGTCCCCGACTTTCAAGAACTACTACATGTGATTTCAAGACAACTCTGTCCTGAACTCCAGTTTCTCACTTCCTAAGCACACATGCACAAGTTTGCATCCGCGTATGTGTCAAATACGGAGAAAAAGCTCTATACAGTCTCCCTTACACCTCCACGATCTCCTCTCCCACTTGCTTTTTCCATTTTCTGAGGGAAAAAAAAGACTTAACGGCCGCCTCCCCACAATCTGCAATGAAAGGCTGCCGGGGAAGAGCGCTCACACTCTTCCCCTCAGCTTAAGCTCTCCCGACACACCGAGATGCTGGAGAGCCCCTCCACGGAGCTAGGGACGCTACTCCTTACGAGCCAGGTCGGGAGCTGCATCCTCCCTGTCCCGACGCACTCGCTGTCACTGCCCCCGTTGTGAACGGGAGTCCGGACGCGCCCCAGCCCCTCCCCGATGCCAGTACCCACCGGCGGCGAAGTGCAGCGGCGTGGACTTGCGTCCCGCCATGTCCTTGGCGTTCACGTTGCCCGTGTCCACCAGGCGCTTCACGCGCGTCACGTCCCCATTGCGGCAGGCCTCCAGCAGCTCGCGGAAGGCCCCGCTCGCCGCGCCCGGGCCAGCCGCCTCGGGACTCTCCGCCGCCGGGCTCGACGCAACGGACGACGATGCAGACGAGGAAGAGGACGAGGAGGAACTGCTGGAGCTGCTGCCCGAGCCCGGCGGGCCCGGGGCGGCGGCGACGCCTGCCTCCTCCGAGCACTCCGGGGCCGGAGGCCGCTCGGGGTCGGGGAGAGCCTCGCCTTCGGGGCCGGCCAGGCTGTGGCGCTGCGCGGCGGGGGGGAGATCGGCGGGCGCCAGGCTGGGGCTGCGCGGCGGCGAAGCGGCGGCGGGCGGCGAGGAAGGGCCGGGCGGCGGCGGGGGGTGGTGATGGTGGTGGTGGTGCTGAGAGCGACGCGGCGCCGCCATCTTCCCCCTGCTCCGCCGCCCCCCCCCCTTCCCGGCCCCCGTCACTGCGGCAACGGCGGCAGTCCCCGCCCGCGCTTCCGCCGGCACGTGGCCAACCACAACGAGCGACGCCCGGACGTGACGCCCGCTTCGTGCCGGGGGGAGGGGGGGGGGGGGGCGCGGCCCCACTGGGACACGCCCCACGGCGGGGCAGCGGCTCGCGCATGCCCCCTGGTGGCCGCTGCGGGCAGGGAGGAGGGGAGCGGGGAGGGAGCGCCGGGCTGGCGGCTCCCCAGGCGAGACCCAACCGCGGAAGGGAGCGCGAAGGGCAAGCGGCAGCTTCCTCGGCCTCCGTGCCCGGGAGAGAGGCACCAGCCGGCTTGGTCACGCCAACGGGCGTGAGTTCAGCCCAGCCTTTGGCCGGGCGCTCGCCCATCCTCCCGCAGTGTGGTGTCCTGCCCGTACAGGTCGAACGATGGCGTTGGTGGAGATAGAGCTGATGGAGAAGCCTAAGTGAAGTCTGGCAGTCCTTTCCGAGTTGGTTAGCTAGGCTGGAAGGGTCATTCATTGAAGGGAGGAAAGCAGCTTTGTGTTAACCCTGTTCTCCAGAGCAAGGCAGCCACGGGAAAGCCACATGCAGCAAATGGCAGAGAGAGGCAAGTGAGAAGTTCCATCCGCATCAGAAACAGCGACGTGCAGATGGGTGGGCAGCAAGGCAGATGGTGGCTATCGGTGCTGAGTGAGACAGGGAAGTTCAGGGATGTTGGGGACCCAAAGAGCCTGTGAGTCCCTCTGTGGATGGGACAGGTAGATCTGAGCTGTGTCGGAATAAACAGAAGCATTTAAATAAGGAATTTGGTTTGGATTTGAAAAGCAGCAGGATGATGAGAACAAAGTGCTTCTGGCTTACTGGTATCTAGGGAGGATACAAACACCAATAATGGATAAACTGTGTAAGTCGGAAAGCTCCAATAACTGTCACCAAGAGACAAGGTTCACTTAGCTTTAATCCGTGAGCACGAGGGAGATTCCATTGACAGGAATATCAACAGCAACAATTCCTGGAGGATTTCCAGTACACCAGGTCCTGGGGCTGCCAGCACTGGTGGGGATGAGGAAACTGATGAGGAATTTCTGTTAAGGGACAGAATATGGCTAATGCCAGCCAACTTGTACTGGCAAACAGATCTGCTTTAGTTGTCTGGCAGGGAAAGAGCTTTGGGAAGTGTTTGTGTAGCAAAGTGTAATGTGCTGAAATGCTGGGCAGGTCTAATGCTGGGGGCACAGAAAACTATGACTGGTGGAGCAGTAAATGAAGATCCACCCAAACGTGCTGGCTGTCCTTGTTCATGCCATGGCTTGGAAGCCATGGGGCTTGACCAGGCACTGAGAGAGCTCAGCAAGACTTCCCTGACACCTGAATCCAAATAGCTGCTGCTTCTCAGTCTTCTTTCAATTCAAAACTCCCCAAAGGACTACCAAGAAGGTAGCTTTAGACTGGACATAAGAAAGAATTTTTTAACATGAGGGTGGTGAGGCACTGGCACAGGTTGCCCATAGAAGCTGTGGCTGCCCCATCCCTGGCAGCGTTCAAGGCCAGGCTGGATGGGGCTTGGAGCAACCTGGTCTAGTTGAAGATATCCCTGCCATGGCAGGAGGGTTGGATCTAGATGATCTTTAATGGTCCCTTCAAACCCAAACCTTTCTGTGATTATGTGAAAGCTGTGCCTGGGAAGGAACAAGTAAAAGGATTAGGATTCATGGTATGAGACCTGCCCATGGGAAAGTAGGGCCTGGACCTGGGTTTCACAGGATTTAATGCCCAGCAGTTCTGGCAGTGCGCCTCCTTTTCAGATCCCCACTTTTGGATGGGGGTCCTTATCCCATTTTCACCAAGTTTCCTTATCCACCATTTTCGCCAAGCCTCCACCTTCCTGCCCCACATGTACAGCAGCCCTGCTTCCCTTTGGAGAGATGTAGCAAGCAGCAGTGCTGTCTGCCCCAGTTGTCTGGCCCAGTCCCTCTCTTTCCCCTGCCCAAAGCATGGCCAGGATCCCTTCAGTGCTGCTATCTCCATTCTTACACGGCTTGGTGTGCCTTGGGGTAGATTCATATAATTCCTGCAGAAACAGTAAGCAAAATAGTAGGGAATTAAGTTCTGGGCAACATTTCCTCATCCTTACAGAATTTCTGCTTAAGGTCGAGGAGGAAGATGGGGCGTAGTGTTCAGTCAACCCATTGCTTGTTCCAAGGCCTGCCACTGAAACATAGCTTCTTCAATTGCTGCCAAAGCAGGAACCTGGGGTTTTACCATCTGGGCTGTACATCTGGTGGTGTGGAAGGCAAGCACCCTCCCAAGGGGATGCCAGCCTCTCTCAGTGCTGGTGCCAGAGCCCATGCACTTTGCAGTGGCCACAGTGCTCCCCACATCCACTTGCCCCAGTGGCTTCATGCTTCTGTTGAGCTGATTTAGGTTCACATCGTGTCACAAGTGGCTGATTGCGTTTGCACCTCTTGTCCTGCAAAGCCCAGAGCCAGGCTCTAAAATGTCTTTGATAACTCAGTGTCTTTTCCCTGCCCCAGGAGAGAGGTGCTTTAGATAGAAATCTTATTAATGATGCAGTTGCAAGGCTCAGTGAAGTGGAGGCTCCTCAGACTTCAGCTGAATAATTAAATGCCATCAATAAGACTTTACAGGGCCACTATTTAAAATTAATAACTTCAAATGCAATTCTGGCTTATAACAGAACCCACTGGAATGGACTGCTGGCAATTTTACAGCCACCTGCCTCTCAGCCCCAGCTGATGACAGCTAGGAGAGGGGCTAAATATGTTCTGAATATGTTTAAGCTCCAACAAACAGGAAATGGCTCCAAAACCAGCATCTATCCAGCATGCCGGTGCTCGTGTTTAATGGAGTTCTAGGATACTGATGGGAAAATCAAGAAGAGGTGAGGAAGTCCTGTTTGGAGAACCACATCTCCTCTGCCTAAGCAGATGGGAGAACAAGGGATCATTTAGGCCTGTAACAAAGCTGTATTTTCTGAGAAACAAAATCTTTCCTTTCCCCAGAAAGTATCTATCTTGCTCATAACTGGCAGGTTTAACCATGGTGAATGTGCTTAAGAAATCAAGAGACCCATCCCTGGCTGTTTGAAGTTACAGATTTGCATACCTGTGCAAATATACAGTAGGATAAAATGTAAGGTCCATGGGGAAGCACTAGAGCTTTCCTCCTTGGACAGCCTCTGAGCCGCACGGGGGACGTCTCTGTGGAGCATGTTTTTTCTAGCTTAGCGGCATTCACCATCTACAGGAGCTCATCAAAGTTTGACTGTATGTTGCGTGACTTCTCCCCCTCTCTTCATTACCTTGGGGAGGCATTCAGCTCCTGCTGCTTTGCGTATTCCGTAATAGGGATTTTGACAGTCAAAACTTTCCCTGCTCAGGCCAGCTCCTCCCTGGCTCTCCTTGCATGCTGTCAGAAAGATGTGTTTAATACAGGCCATGACCTCTAACAGTTGGTAAACAGAAATAAGTGCTTCTCTTCCTGGTATTTTTCAGCTGTCTGAGTCAAGCAGCTGCTTGAAGTGCCCCCAGTGGAGGGATTTGTCCAGTTGTCCTGTGGGAAGCAAAAGGATAGTGCAGAGTAGGAGCCTTTCAGGTTATACTTGCTGCAGATCACAGAGCAAGAGAGAGCCGGCCCTGGCTTCAGAGAGGATCTGCAGTGCTCATGGGCATCGTGGGGTAAGTGGTCCCCAATAATGATGCTGCTTTCTCTGCCTTTACCTGCACAAGGGAGGAAGAAAATCAGCTGCAAATTTGATGGTGGGGTCAATTTTCCCTGCAGAGAGCTTTTCTTTCTAGAAACATCATCTTGATTTAAAAAACTTGACTTTGATAGCGACAGGCTGAGTGGTTTTGCATGTAGAGAGCTGGAAATGAAGCCATCAACCTGGCATCACAAGAGCAATTGGGCAAGAGGGTGGGAGAAGAGAATAACTCTGTCCCCAGGAGGGATTAAATGTGCTGCCTTTGAAGCGGGGAAGGACAGTGCTCTTTTCTGCATGTGGAGAAAAGCTGTTTCCCAAGTGATGTGCAGGAAAAGATGCAAAAACTGGGTTAGCCCAAATAAAAGATGCACTGACCCAATCCAGGGATGCTTTGAAAATAAATGAATCCAAGACTGGAAACTAGCTCTACATGGGCACAATTTAGCAGCTATCTATAATCTGATCCCAGGGTCAGGATCTGACACCAGCCACACAGGAAGGATGGGAAGAGTTTTATCCCCAGGTTTAGTCCCACTCAGCAGGGCCTGCTGGATCATAAGTATTCCTGCTAAGTGTTCCCCACAAGCCTGAGTCATGGTCCTAGAACCAAATCATGGGCCTAGGCCCCAGGATTCCTGCTAAGTGTTCCCCACAAGCCTGAGTCATGGTCCTAGAACCAAATCATGGGCCCAGGCCCCAGGATTGCCTTTGCTAGTTTTGGGCAGCTCCTGAACCCTGCTTGTAGCTGGGTCTTACCTTCGTGTGGTCATGCTTTCTCCCAGGCCCCTGTCCTTCCTGATCCTTCACATCCTTTGTTTGGCTTTACCAGCCAGCACTGCCACTTTTTTCCCTACCCAGAGTGACCTCGTGTTCAGCGAGGCATTTAGCAGAATCCTGGTGAAGGTTTGTTAGGACTCAGGGGGCCTAAAAAGGTGATTTTCCCTTGTCTGTTACTGATGGAAAAGACGGCAGCTGCACCTGAGCCTTTGTGATCTGTAGTTTTAGCAAGCAGTAAATTTAGCAATTTAGTGCAGTGACTATGGCTCCACATTGGGTCAGTCCAGCTCCTCTCCAAATAGGAGCATGGTTAGATGCACAGGGCCATCCAAAAGAGAAGGCATTGTTCTTGAGAGGGCTCTCCAAAATAAGGAAGATAACAAAAGCTGTGAAGCTGGTTGCCCTGTGGACCACTTCCCATTTCAAATTGTTTTCTTTCTCTTCGTGGCTCTGAAGTGATAACTTGCAGCATGCTGTAACAGTAGCTGTTATGACATGCAAAGGTGAGAGCAAGCGACCCCTCTCAAGCCCCCAGAGCACTCAGTATTCAGTGCCATACAAAGACAGTGACACTTTTAAACCTTTTGCCATGGTGCATTGCTGGCATTTGTAAGGGTAGGGTCACACAACCCGAGAGATACGAGTGTCCACAGGCTGCCGCGCAGCCCTGCTGTAAAACGGCTCCGTTTCACCTGCAGCAGTGATGGAAATTTCCAGGCATATTTCTGATCTCTAGGAGCAAGGCTTGGCTGAGGCTCCTGAAGAAGGCAGTGTTCAGGATCTGGCTACATGTGTGCAGCAGAGGAAACAAAGCACGGCAGGAAGGTGGCAGAGTTGCTCTGACTAATCGGAGGGTCGCAGGCTTTCTCACCCTCCGACACGGAAACGCGCTTATTTAATGGGAAGGAAGGTTACCATCTCGGTTTCTTGCAGGGCTGGGTGAAAGAATAGCCTTCGCCTGCTGCAGAAATGACGCGAGGCAATGCAGCAGCTTCCTCTCACACATCCCGCAGCGAGCCAAAAGGCAGGATGAGCCTAAGGGCTGCGGTCACACACCGGGGGCCCGGGGAAGCGCCTGCATCGCTACCGCTGCTGCTTCCCCACCGCGGGCACCGGAGGGGCCGTAAGGAGGCGGCGGGGCCACTCCCTCCGGCCGCGCTGACCGGGCAAAGGGCTTGAACCGCGGGCTGGGAAGCTCAGGACCGTTCCTGCCCTGGGGGAGTGGCCGGCGGCTGGCGGGCGGGGGGTTCCAGGCCGGGTCGAGGCGGGGTATTCCGGCGCTGGGGGCGGTGCTGGCGGGGCCGGGTGTCTCCGCAAGCGGCGCGGCGCGGGGCGGGCCGTGCCGGGGTCCCGCCCTTGGTGGGGCGGTTGCAGCATCGGCGGCTCCGGCTACGTGCGCGGGTCGCCGCGGCGTGTAGTGCCGGTTCGGAGCTGCGGGGAGCCCCGAGCCCGCCGCGGCGGTGGCGGCCGCGCCCATGGCGAGCAGCAGCGGCGGCGGCGGCAGGTAGGGTCGGGCGGGGCGGGGGCCCGCTCCCCCGGCCATGGCGCAGACGGAGCCCCCGAAGGCGGTGCAGCTGTGGCGCGACGCCGCCCTTCGCGCACGGAAGCTGCGGGGCGGCCCCGGCGAGCCCGAGCCGGAGCCCGAGCCGGACGCGGGGCCCCCGGGGGGGCCGCCAGCGCCCCCCGCCGCTGCCTGCCGCCCGGCCTCGGCGGCGGCCCTGGGGGAGCTGGAGGCGCTGAACCTGAGCGGGCGGGGGCTGGAGGAACTGCCTGAGGAGGTGGGCGCCGCCCTGAGCGGGCTGCGGGTGCTGAGCTTGCGGCGTAACCGGCTGGTCCGCCTGCCCGCCGCCGCCCTCCGCCACCTGGGCCGCCTGGCCGAGCTCGACCTCAGCCACAACCGGCTGCGGGGCTTGGGGGACGGCGGGGCGCTGGCGGAGCTGCGGGGCCTGCGCAAGCTCAGCCTCAGCCACAACGAGCTGGGCGCCGAGGGCCCGGGCCTGCCTCCCCGCCTCGCCGAGCTGGGCCGCCTCGAGGAGCTTGACCTCAGCTTCAACCGCCTGCGCCGCCTGCCCGAGGGCCTGGGCCGCCTGCAGCACCTCCGCGCCCTCGACGTCGACCACAACCTGCTGCCTTCCTTCCCCGCCCCGCTGCTGGAGCTGGCCGCCCTGGAGGAGCTCGACTGCTCTGGCAACCGCCACCTCGGGGCCCTGCCCGAAGGCATCGCTGCCCTCCGCCGCCTCAAGATCCTCTGGCTGAGTGGTACCGGGCTGGCGGCCCTGCCCGAGGGCCTCTGTCAGCTGAGCGCCCTCGAGAGCCTCATGCTGGACGGCAACCGGCTGCAGGCGTTGCCCGCTGGCTTCGGCAGCCTGCAGCGGCTCAAGATGCTGAACCTCTCGTCCAATCTGCTGGGGGAGTTCCCTGCTGCCATCTTGGCGCTCCCCAGCCTGGAGGAGCTCTACCTGAGCCGCAACCAGCTCACTCTACTGCCTCCTGGTCTTTGTCAGCTCCACCAGCTCCGCACGCTCTGGCTGGACAATAACCGCATCCGCTACCTGCCTGACTCCATCGTGCTCCTCCACAGCCTGGAGGAGCTGGTCCTGCAGGGCAATCAGATTGCCGTCCTCCCTGAGGGCTTCGGGCAGCTTTCCCGAGTCACCCTGTGGAAGATCAAAGACAACCCCCTCATCCAGCCCCCCTATGAGGTGTGCATGAAAGGCATCCCCTACATTGCAGCCTACCAGCAGGAGCTGGCCCACTCCCAGCCTGCCGTCAAACCCCGCCTCAAGTTGGTCCTTATGGGCCTAAAAGATGCAGGAAAGACCTTGCTGAGACGATGCCTCATGGAGGAGGATGGGCAGAGGGAGGATGTGGGAGGTCTGGAAACAGGGAGCACCCAGCCTAGGGGGTGCCCTGGGCAGCAGGACAATGGAACAGTGCCAGTTGGGTGTTACCCCTTCCCGGAGCCTCAGGATGCTTCCTCAGCAGGGGTACCTGCCACACAGCAGCTGAAACATCTCCCCGTTGAGCGAGAGGACATCCCTTCCCACATGCCCATTCACCGAGTGAAGGGGGAAATACCGTGCCCTGCACCATCGCTACCACCCAGTGCCCCCCAACTACCATCAGGACTGGGGCTGTCAGGAGGCAGCAAGGGCATTGAGGTGATGGACTGGACAGCAGATGCAGAGAGGGGCTTGACATTCATTGTGTATGAGCTGGCAGGGGACCCGAGCTATGATGTTATCCAGTCTTTCTTCTTGTCTCCTGGAGCCCTGTATGTGCTGGTGGTGAATTTGAGTGCCTACGTCCCTCAGCACTTTTACCCTTCTGTAGGCTATTTCTTGCACTTGCTTGGTTCCAAGGTGCCCCATGCTGTGGTGTGCATGGTGGGAACCCATGCTGACCTCTGTGCGGAGCGGGAGTTGGAAGAGAAGTGCCTGGACATCCATCACCAGATTGCTCAGCAGGAGAAGAGGGATGCTGAGGGACTCCAGAGCTTGGTCCAGCAGGTGGATGAGGCTCTGGGACAGGACTTTGACCTGCGCTGCTCCAGCCCGCACGCTGCCTTTTACAGGGTCTCGGACAAGAACTTGCGTCGGAAGAAAGCCCAGTTTCAGTACCTGCTCACCCACCGCCCGCAGATCCTCTCTCCAGTGCTGCCTTTCAGCTGCCGGGACCGCTGCCAGGTACGTCGCCTGCGGGACAAGCTCCTCTCCGTGGCTGAGCACCGGGATATCTTCCCAAACCTGCACCGCGTGTTGCCCAAATCCTGGCAAGTGCTGGAGGAGCTGCACTTCCAGCCACAAGCTCAGCAGCTGTGGCTTAGCTGGTGGGACTCTGCCCGGTTGGGCTTGCAGGCAGGCCTGACAGAGGATCGACTCCAGAGTGCACTGTCCTACCTGCACGAGAGTGGGAAGCTGCTCTACTTTGAGGAGCACCTCACCTTGCGGGAGTATGTGTTCCACAACCTGCCACGGCTCATTGACATCCTCAACATCTTCTGCCAGCGGGATGCTGCTGTGCTGCTCCAAAAACTGCTCAGCGATGCCCAGATAGATGAACTGAGGGCCACTCAGCTCCATCATTATGTGGAGGGCTTCTTGCTGCACGGCCTCCTCCCTGCCCATGTTATCCGTCTCCTTCTTAAGCCCCACATCCAGAGCCGGGAGGATCTGCAGCTCATCCTGGAGCTGCTGGAGAAGATGGGGCTCTGTTACTGTGTCAACAAACCCAAATGCAAGCCCTTAAATGGGGCGGCTGCTTGGTACAAGTTTCCCTGCTACGTGAAAAACGAGGTGCCCCATGCAGAGGCATGGATCAACGGCGCCAGTCTGAGCGGACAGTCCTTCGTGGTCGAGCAGCTGCAGATAGAATATAGCTTTCCATTCATTTTCCCACCCGGCTTGTTTGCACGCTACAGTGTCCAGATTAACAGCCACGTGGTTCAGCGGTCGGATGGCAAATACCAGATCTATGCCTACCGGGGAAAGGTGCCCGTGGTGGTGAGTTATCGGCCTGCCAGGGGAGCTCTGCAGCCGGATACTCTATCTATTGCTAGTCATGCATCCCTACCAAATATCTGGACAGCCTGGCAAGCTATTACCCCTTTAGTGGAAGAACTGAATGTCCTGCTCCAGGAATGGCCAGGCCTGTACTACACTGTGCACGTCCTCTGTTCAAAGTGCCTTAAAAGAGGGTCACCCAACCCACACACTTTTCCAGGTAAGGCACAGTCCAGCTTGCCTTTCAGCCCTCCTGGGGCTTTGTCCCTTGTAGAAGAAAGTCTTATTATGTTGGTCTTAGCTGTGTCTCTTTTCTTCTTCTCTTTTCCTCTTCTTTGCTCTAACTCCCTTCTCTGGTGACTTGAGTCATAGGAGAAAATATTAGGGTAGCTCCAAGGAGACAGGCTTAAAATAACCCTATTCTGAGACCAGGGGGATGTTACATGCCCTTTGTGCATGCCTTTTGTCTCTGCTTTTTGGGGTTTGGCCCTGGACATTCGCAGTGCCGTTGTTGAAAAGGCCCTGATCTGTCTTTCTCCTTGTTTTGATTCCTTTCAATAGCACTGTGGGTTTTTTTTTTTTTGTCCTAATTCCCTTTACCCCGCAGTTCCCCCTTCTTTGGAGCTATTTGTAAACATAGATAGGGATGCTTAAAGGACCTCAGGTATCCTCTTCTTCCCCCTTCAACCATTCACCACCAAAACCTGGCCTGTGCTGCTGCAGCCTCTCTGAATGCAGAAAAGCTCCTGCTGGAAGACAATGGGTGTGTTGGTCTCCATAGCCCAGTATAAAATGCCTTTTCTCATATCTGAGTCCAGTCTCTAGCAGGAAGCTTTCCTCCCTGAAGAGAGAGGGATACTCCATGTTCTTTGTTTAAGTGTCTCACCTAGAAGGGATTCCCAGACTACACCTTCTGGAGCTATTCTTAAGAGCAATTATTTTCCTTCCTCTGTTCCCTTATCTAACAAAAAAGCATAGTCTCTGTCCTCTGGAGTGTGACTAGTCGTGGTGCTTTTTAAAGCTTGATTTTACTGCTGGTGTTTTCCAGCAGCATCTGGTTTACTTTGTGTATATGCAGGTACTGCCTGCTAACCAGTGACCTCCCTGCACCCACTCTGGGGTGTGTGGGGGCCATTGAAAATCTGCTCCATTGTGTAGGTCTGCATGGACTCAAAACACACTCTGCACTGCAAGCAGCGCTCTAGAAATGTGCATTTTCTTTACACACACATATACCTATGTTAGAAGTATGTTGCAACATTCTTTATTTATGGGTAGCCTGAAATTGGAGGGGAGCTAGAGTGTGATTTGGATTAAAACAAGCAGTGGTGCTGAATTGGTTCATAGGCAAATATGAATTGTAAGGTGTGTTTTGGCTTTTTGTTTGTTTTATTGTTGCTGTTTTGGGGGGGATTTGTTCAGTTTGTTTCGGGCTTTTTATCTGGGAGTAAGGAGATGCTGTTTCCTCCTCAGCCTGCATCCTGGCCCTGTCAACTGTGTCTCCCTCTTAAGTGTGCTAGCTTATGTAAGAGCCAGTGGACTGGGGGGTGGTGAGCCCATGCTGTCTAGTTACTGAGTGGTATCTGCATGCTGGGTCTTGCTGCTGACATGGTGCTTAGAGTAATGTGATCTGCCTCCCAAAAACCCCTGTGAAAACTAAAAAACACAAACCCACCACCACAAAACCCCTACAACAAACAAAAAAACCCCACCAAAATTAACCAGGGCAGCGCACTGTGTGCAGGTGTGAGGGGTGGCTGCTGAAGGTTTAGGTTTGTGAAGAATTCAGGTCTGCAGTTGTGTATCTCCTTTTTTCTTTTTTTTGGGGGGGGAGGGAGTGGGGGGAATGGGAGGAGTATGTGTATGTAAGTGTTTTGTGGCTGACCCTTCTTTTTCCCCTGTGAGTATATGATGCTTTAAAAGTAAAATACAAATAAGAGTGGGATTGTGCAGGCGATTGTTATCTTTGAACAGTGAGAGGCAGAGGAAGCGTAAGGGGGACATTGAAATTGAAAGACTTGGAATTTGGCTGTGCTGCATGTATTTCCTCGGACATGGGAAAGGATTGCTGTCACCTCGGAGCCAGGCTGGGTGTGATGGGAAGCCAAGGCACAAGTAAGCACTGTGTGGCTGGGCATGGAAGGAGCAGGGGCTCAGAACGCCCCTGGGTGATGCTGCATGTGGAAAGGGGGTGTCAGTGTTTCCAGCACTCTCCAGCGAAGAAGCCAGGCCTTGCTGCCAGCGACACAGGGCTTAGTATCCCAAGTGGCCCTGCCTCAGGGCAGGGGATGATTTTCTTAACACGAATACTATGTGAGTCTAGCTGGGGAAAGAGTATGTTGAGAAGACAGACATGTTTCAAAGGCAGATTTAATCTGTGGAAGTGCTGAAGAGTGATTAAAGGCTGCAATTTATCAAGAATCTTGCTTGTCCTCTTGGATGATGCTTAATTCTAGCCCATCTATGACCTGGATTGTATGAAAAATGTGAACTGTGATTTGGCTTGGTTAAAATCTGCATTTAACTTAAAATATTCTTTGCTGTGTATCTGCTCTGAATAAAAGGCTGTTTAAGAGTCCCTAAATGGCAGCTGAGAAGCTGAAGACGTTTTTTTCCTCCTGATTTTGTTGATCAGGAGGTATGCATGTTTAAAGTCATGCTGCCAAGCTTGCTCTCATGCAAGTGAATTGTGGTTGGCATCACTTTTGACAGGGTGTAGGAAAGCGATAGGTCTAATGTTATGAAAATATGTAGTGAGGGAGATGTCTGTGTTTCTTTTCAAGCTCTTCCAGCGGAAATCCCTGGCAATTACAACGCTGCTTATTCTTAAATAGGGCTGTGGTCTTTTTAGGACTGCACTGAAGAACTGCTTTGCAGTGTGTTGACCTTAATAAGGGAAATATTTCTGTGGAGACACTGCCAGATTTGTGCTCAAAAATGGAAGTGCAGAGTGGCTGTGTGTCTGGCTGCACAATCTGTGTCGTTATTCATGAAACCAATGGGTCATTCTTTGGTCATCCGAAATTTTCATTAGAATCCTCTTCAAAGAGGGGGCTTGGTTGTTGGTGAGTTAATGATTAATCCTCGCTTTTCCTCTCCTTCCCTTTCTGTCCTGCATGCACACACTCTGTAACTTCCATTGATAATACAGAAATTCTCTAAGAACAAGCTAGTGTGTATAGAAATGGTTAGTAAGAACTGAGATTCTGGATTTAGTCTTCTGAGGGTTTATTGCAAGCACTGAATAAAAGGGATATAAAAATGCCTTGATAGGGTCCTTTTAAGGAAGTTTCTGTGTTTGAAATGGTTTTGTAGCTGGGTGAAGTAGTAACTGAACTGGCATCTGAGCTGGAATCTGTGTGCTTTGAGGCTGGAGTAATCCACTCAGCTGATAGGTGGTGTGTAGATTTTCTTTCTTTTTTTCTCTTTTACATTTGCACTCTACATGAATAGAAGTATCCCTGCTGGGCTAAGAAGGGCATATTTGTGCTTGGAGAAACCAACAAGAATGGTTCGCCACTCCAACATGATGAGACCTTGACCGGATTGTCACTGGCATTATAAAACACTGTGGTTTTATATGTGATATCCTTTTAGCCCCTGGACTGAAGGGCTTTTAGGTTATTCATGTCCCATACACTATTAAGTGACTTGGGTCTGGGGGTGGAGGTGATTTGCCATCTGTCTGATAGTAGATGTGTGCTTTGTTTGGAAAAACGTGACTGGGTTTTCCAAGCTTGCCTTCCTGTGCACCTGCTACTGCTCTGCTGCTGTCTCCTCTTGCCCTGTGCTGGGCTGAGGCTGGGCCACCCTGGGTTCTTCCAGGCTGGGGTCAGTACAAGGTGTACTGATGTCCAACATGGAATACTTTTGGTGTTTGAGGCAGGGGGGATTGTTTGACCAGTGGTTTTCCTTTATTCCTGCCTATGAGGTTGCCTGTATGAGTGCAGACATAGGGAAGCTGGAGCCTGTGTCCATTGCAGAAAACTGGCAAAATGCTGTCATGGGCAGGACACGATGATCTGGGTTTTCACAGAATAAGAGTGTGACAACAGAGAGACAGCCATGGACAAAGATACTGTATGTAAGCCCAGCAGCCCCTGTCTGAAAGGATGCTGCGAAGCTGTTTGGGAAGCTTTGAGAGCATAAACTTCCTTGGTGGCCAGCATGGAGTCAGGAGGTGGAAAGGTGGAAGATCCTGTGATGTTTCATGCTGTCAGGTTGGCCATGCAAGGTGAGGCAGGAGCAAGTGGGACTGGTTTTGTCAGAAGGGCTCAGAAGTAGCTCCAAAATCTGAGCTGCCACTCAGTGCAAGGCTGATGTCAGGTATCTAATTATGCTTTGTAATTAAATTGCATGGGGCTGTTGGGGTTATTTTTCCACAATTGCAGTAGGACAACACCTGCTTGTTACAGAGCCTGATGCTAGCATTTGGCAGCCTTTTATTTTCCTCATTTGAGGGTGGAGTCCTTTTTCCCTGACTTTCAAAGGAGATGCTGCAGCTGTTTTGGGGCTGTGGTCATGCTCTCCTGAAGGCTGTGGCTTCAGCAGAGTACTGTGGTGTAATCAGACAGTGGGGCAAGACTTCAGCACACTGTGAGCGCTGGACAGGGATGATCTGGGTGGCTAGATAAAGCTGAACAGGGCCCTGTGATTCAGGAGGAGAAGAGAACACAACCGTTGCTGGACTGGGGGAAGCAAGTGTGATTGTGTAGCTCTGGTGATGATTTAGTTTACCAACTAAAGCTGATTTCTGTGCTGTTGAAGTGACAACTTTGAGTGGTGTGACTTGCTGCACATGACATAGAGGCACAGTCTATTTACCACTAGGGAATTTCAGAGGTTTTCCTTCACATTAAGCTGTGTGTTACGTGCTAAGCACCTGAGGTTCTCTTGCTTGGTTCTTGTGGCTCCAATTTAAACAACAGATTCGGGAAAGAGGAAATAAACTTTCTGTGATCTTGGAGAGTGTAGAGAAATTACCAGAGGAAGAGTGTGGTGTGCAGTGTGAATGGCTGCTCTGGGACTGTGCAAGGTGGGGTTTAGATGTGGGAGCCAGTCCCTGGGGAGAACTGGAGTAGCCAGCACAGAGCTGGGCTCATGAGGGAAGATCTGGCCCAGGAAGACACAGGAACATAGGGGTAAACTCAACTGCAGATGCTGGAAGGAGGCTGAAGCTTTGTGTTGCCATCTTAAAGCTGTCCTGCTGCCTGCAGTTTCTGGTTACCTTGTATTGTGTGCATCCCTTTGAGTGTGTGTGTTTGGGTGCTTTTTTTAAGGCTCGTAAATGGAACTTGCTAAAATTACTTGATATTAGGGTGGCAACACAGATATTTAACACTGCTTGAAGGAATCCTCTTCCTTACCCAAAAAATTCCTATGCATTTCTGCTGAAGGAAAGGGTTTCCTGTTACGCCAGCACTGGTACTAAAATGCTCTTCTGGTTTGTTCCTTAACAGCTTGTATTGCCCTGCCCCATTCCTGTTGGGAGTTGTCCCTGGGCTTTTGGCCTCTGGACTTTAAACTGCCATCACTGAAGCAGGGAAACACTAGATCTGGTTGGGTGGATCTTTTTTGGTTTGGTTATTGAAGCAGAGCAGAGTTCTCGGCCTCTGGTGCATTACTTTTTTGTTTCTTTCTGGTTTTGGCTTGTGGTTTTGATTTTTACAGTTGCTGAAACTTGCCCTTGCAGGAAATGAGATGTGAAAGAGATGCTCACTGCCAAGTGATTCTTTGTTTCAGTGCATGAGAACTACTTTAAAGTTACTAAAAGTTTTCCCCTGTCCAGAGTCAACTGGTCATGTCAGCTGATGGGGAGTGATTTGTGCTTTGCATGAGTGTGTTGTGGACACAGGCACCATGAAACGTGCTTTGCTTCCTGCTGTGTGCACACACCTCTGGTGGCGGCGTGTCCCTTTCTAAAAACACTTAGGTGTGAAAGGTTTTCCCATGTAAGTTCAGTTGAGATGTATCATGTGCATGATACACTTGCAGGTACCTTTCTAGGTCCTACTCCTTTTGCCTCTCAGGAGAGGATGGTGAGAAATCTCTATGGGTTCTGGCTCTTTGTTGCCTTTTGGTGATACTATGAATATGTTACTTGACATTGGGATAGAGCTGTGAAGGAGCAAGTACCACTTCAAAAGCGAAATACAAGTGCATCTGGTAGGTAATTCGGCTGTATGCTGCGCAGTCTTTTCGCATTTGCGTGCTCTCCAATTACTGATTTGCTAATAACAGTGCAGGCTAGTTGGCTCTTGAAAGCAATTTGCCAGAGGAGAAGGGAGATCATGTATTTAATGGAAAGTTCTGTGTTGGGTTTGAAGTCACCCGAGTACAATTTTACTTTTTTCCCCTTCCATTTTTCCTTCCATCTCTACTGACATGCAGATGTGGACAACCGTAAGAGTAAGCAGGCTGACTGGTGCCAAACAAGGTCACTTCTTCCCAGGTGAGCCTATGGGATGCTAATTTAAGGATGTGCTATTTTAGGGAGCTCCTCATGGGGACGAGGAGTGGGGGGGGAGTGCTTAAAGTACTGTGTCAATTATAACAAACTCCTGCTGCGGCAAACAAAATGTGTTGGTGCTTTTGACTAGCTAAGTATGTATCTGGGTTTGAGAAAGCAATGCAGCTGGGTTGTAGGAGTCTCAGCCTGCCTCCCTGGTCTCCTTGCCTGCAGCAGGAGAGCTGATGGCATTCAGGTGACCACAGTGTGAAAGAGCTGTTTCATACAGAGGGTGAGGAGGCCTTGGTACTTTTAGAAGCTGTTGAGTGGATGCAGTTTACAACTTGTAATGGGAAGATCACCTCTGTGGATGTGGCCTTTGTTCCAGCTGAGAGCCAGGAGAGATTTGTTCTCTAGTGGTTTCTTTCTTGAGAACCAGATGTAAGAACTGGAGTTAGGGGGTGGTTTCAAGACATGTGAAACAATTGTCTGGTTTGCTTTGGGAGAAACTTAATTTGGGGTGTTCAGCCTTCAGCAGCAGCATCATAAGCCCTCAAAGATGGTCCAGCTGAAGTCATATTGTACTTGTGGTATTCTCCTGGCTAAAGCTTGGTCCTGAATGTGCTGATTAGGTTGCCAGCATGGTCAGTGGCAGTGTGGTTTAGGACTGATGTAGTGTCAGTGGTCAGGGATGACTTGCCCTTGGGCAGTGGATAGAGACTATGTGCAGACTGAGCTGTGAATGCTGGAGTGCCTGCCTGTTTGAGTTGGCTGTGGTTTAAATCGAAACCTTAATTTCAGGTTTGTTTTTTCACCAGTGGTCATTTTCAAGAGCTCTGTGGTCCTCCCAAAGGTGTACTGAGCATGCTTACTTACTAGTTTCAGCTGTGGCTAGGTTGGACTCTGAGGAGGCATGTGTGAAAGTTGCCTAGGACCTACAAACTTTATAAGTTAACATTTATTTTGAATTGACAGTTCAGCATGGCAAGCTCTGCTTGAGCCAGATGACAGCTTTGAGGTGAGCTAGGTGCTGCTGTGGAATAGTCCATTAAACAGTGCTTTGTGAGGATCAGACTAAACTGAACTGTGGAGGCATATAACCTTCAGAGCAGAGCAAAGCAAATCTGCATCCTGAATCCTGTTCAGACCTGCCCTACTTAGCACTATGCTGACTAGGAGGTGATGCTCCAGGAAGGAGCTGTGTTGTTGATCTAGGCTATGTTGAATTGTGCTGATGAGATGACAGGAGATTTCTGCTGGCTTTTGTTAGCAGGGTTTCACAAACTTGGAGAAGTGTAGTTTAGATAAGCATTTTTGTTTGTATTACATGGGAGGGAACCCAGACCATTCTGGGAGAGGTCCCTCTTCTTTTACCTGGTACCCACAGCTTTCTTTAGAGTTTTCAGGCTTCCCCTGTTGCAGCATAACAGGAAGGAAACAAAGGTAGAACAATGGTAGGACAGGGATTTGTGGGCCTCATGATGTGACTGATGGTAAAATTAATATTATAAGTTTATGTCGTAACAGAAGGTAAGGATCATGACACACTTCATAGAATCATAGAGGGTTAGGGTTGGAAAGGACCAGCCTTACTCAAGACTTTCTCTTGAATGATCTGTACACAGTAACTGTCAAGTTTTGGTATGCTGAATTCCTTTTTGAGCACATTCTTTGCATTTTCAGCAAGTGTTTTTGTGTCCAGCAGTACAGGGTGAGCAGTGGCCTGTGATAAGGGACAGATCCTGCCCTGCAGGAGGGAAGGGGTGTTGATGAGCTTCCTAGAAAACTGAATTTGCCATGGTTTCCACAGTACCAAAGTCCTGCCACCGTATAAGTGTCTTCACATCTAGTAAGGCCCCTTGCTGCATGGTCAACAAGCAGAGAGTGAGCTTCCTGCAGCAGAAGAAACATGCATTTTTGTTGTGTGGCTTCTGAAACATTATGGTGGGCACAGCAGAACTGCAGGATTGTCCTTCAGCACAGACCAGGGGTGCTGCATGATGCAGCAGCACAGTGCTGCATAAGTAGCTGTTCTTGTAGAGGTCTGTGGCTGACTGTTTAATACCTTTCTCCACTCACTGTGGCCTCTTTTTTAATGCAGCGGTCAGGTATGGATGGCAAGCAATTTTTCTCTGAATAAATAATGTTAGAGGGCAAGGACTTAGCACTGTGCAGAGCTGAAGCGCACAGGCACAGGATGTACGGTGTGGAGGATGGAGTGGCAGGGACTTCTGTCTGAGACTGGCTGACTGACATCAGTCTTTTACTGTAGCTATTGCTGTTGCCTCTGAACAGTTGCATTTTCATTTCTCGTTACAATTGTCAGATAAATCAAGATCAATAAAGAATAAAGGGACCAATAATGGTCCTAATGGCTGGGGATAGTGATCCTATGCAATCAGGTTAAGGGAACAGCAGTTCTTCAGCCTGGAGAAAGAGAAGGCTCTGGGAAGACCTTCTAGCAGTCTTCCAATACCTAAAGGGGGCCTACAAGAATGCTTGAGAGGGACTTTCTACAGGGGCATGTAGTGAGAGGACAAGGGGGAATGGCTTTAAACTGACAGAGGGGAAAGTTAGATTAGACGTTAGGAAAAATTTGTTAGTATGAGGGCAGTGAGGCACTGGCACAGGTTGCCCAGAGAAGCTGTGGCTGCCCCATCCCTGGCAGTGTTCAAGGCCAGGCTGGGTGGGGCTTGGAGCAACCTGGTCTAGTGGAAGGTGTCCCTGCCTATGGCAGGGGGTTGGAACTGGATGGTCTTCAAGGTCCCTTCCAATCCAAACCATTCTTTGATATTGACCATGCTGATATTTGCATTTGTAACTTTCCACCCTCCCTCTGTATTTATACTGTGTATAATTCACCAGTCTGTACATGTGTTCTCCTCTACTACATTATAGGGAAAAATAGCATAATTGTCTGTCAGATTGCTAACATTTGCACTTTTTGAGATTACATCCTCAGCAGAGAGCGAGATGCAGCTGTATTTATTACAGTGGGTGATAGGGAATGTTTCAAGGCGTTTATGTCCAATTCATTTTGGGTTTTTTTTCTCAAAAAGGGCTCAGCAGCTGGGGCCTTGTCTATGTGGAAGCAGAGGGAACTTGGGCGGCTACATAAATTAGGTGTCCTTTTTATAATTCCTCTATCTGTGAAGCAGGGAGTGCCTCACAGGAGGAGTGATGACCTTCCTTGGCAGGGGAATTTAGTCATGATGGGACCCGTAGGAGCTGGAGCAGAAGTGACGGCAAGAAGGCAGCTGAGCTATTCAGCACATATCTGTCAAGAGATCTGTAGCATGGAAGGTGTCTTGCAAATTGCAGCCTCACCCAGGAGTTGCCCAAGGGTCCAGGGAATAGTAAATCCAGACAAACTGGTGTCAGGCTGAGCAATGGCCACGTGGCGCCAAAGTCTTACGCAGTGATGGAGAGCTCTTCCTGGGCCCAGATTGATTTTGAAGAGCACTGTAGGTTGAAGATACAACTGCTGGCTTAGTCTCTACTGCTTTAATGCAGGCTCTGAGCCAGCCAACCTCTGTCCCACCATTATCCCTTTTGAGTGACTCCTGTGTTGCACCACCGCATTGCTGACCAAGCAGTGAGAGCTAAGATAATCAGTGCTGGCTCAGAGCAGTCATCGAGTAGTTCTTTGGATGAGTTGGCTTTCCTGGGGAAGCCTCATCTGGGCCGTATCTTCAGGAAGGCAACATGCCAGGTGGCCTTTTCTCTACACTGCCAGGGCATCCCAGGCAGGGAGAGAGGCGCAGATTGTGTCCTGTTGATAAGTCTGTGCTGCTGCAATGAGAGAAGATGATGGGGGGTTTGTGTCTGTCGTGGTCTGCATGGTGCTTCTTACCCCCTTGCTGTGTGTGGCTGTATTTTTGTACTAGGTTTGTGTGACAGAGGTTTGGTAGCAAAAAGATTATAGGGGTAGCTTCTGTTTGAAGCTTCCCCTGTGTCCAACAGAGCCAGTGCCAGCCAGCTCCAAGATGGACCCACCACTGGAGAAGGCCGAGCCCATCAGGTGGTAGCACATCTGGGATAACAGATCTAAAAAGGGGCTGGGGGGAAAACCCTTCGCAACAGCAGTTGCAGCCAGAGCAGAGGGTGCCTGAAGGAGGCTGTGACGCTGTGGGAAGCCTGTGCTGGAGCAGGCTCCTGGCAGGACCTGTTTCCCCATGGAGAGAGGAGCCCACGCTGGAGCAGGTGTGCTGCAAGACTGGTGACCCATGGGGGACCTATGCTGGAGCAGTCTGGTTACTGAAGGACTGCATCCTGTGGAAGAGGCCCATGCTGAAGCAGTTCATGGAGGACTGTCTCCTGTGAGGGAGGCCCCGCATTGGAGAAGGGAAAGAGTGTGAGGAGTCCTCCCTGAAGAGGAAGGAGTGGCAGAGACAATGTGTGATGAACCCCCATTCCCTGTCCCCCTGCAATGTTGAGGGTAGGAGGTAGAGAATTTGGAATGAATTAAGTACAGGAAGAAGGGAGGGATGAAGGGAAGATGTTTTATGATTTGGCTTTATTTCTCATTACCCTTTCCTGATTTGATCAGTAATATAAACAATTTGCCCAAGTCAAGTCTGTTTTGCCCCTGATGGCAATTGGTGCATGATCTCTCTCTGTTCTTATTGTGACCATGAGCTTTTTGTGATAGGTTTTCTCTCTTCTGTCCAGTTGAGGAGGGGGAGTGATAGGAGTGGTTTTGGAGGGCACCTGGTGTCCAGCCAGGGTCAACCCACCATAATTTTACAGGCAGAACTGCTGATGGGGTTAAATGGGCTGAAGTAGAGGGTGCTTGGTGGCAGGTTTCCAAACCAGGGAGTCTGCAGCAAGCACCAGGCCTACTTACACGCATTGTGTAACCAGATGAGTTTTTAGCTCCCTCTGCGTTTCTCTAATTCTTCCTTTTGCAGGCTCCTTCTTTGACCGAGAGAGATTTTCATGCTCTTATTTCAGATAACGATGCATGCACTGGGTATGGAAAATTCTACTGTCCATATGACTCTCTCTGGTTTATCAAAGCAGCTAAATTTAGGATATCTATCAAAAAAGAGCTTCCCCTTCCTGTGATCTGACATAACATTTCTTGGTCACTGTTATTTTTACTGTGGAACAGCTTAAATCTATTTTGGTTGGGCACTAAGCGATGGCTGCAGTGCGAAAGAAGAAACTCGTTTCTGTGAAGTAAGGTGGCTGTGTTGCAGCTCTGAGGGCAGTCTGCTTCCTGCTGAGCTTGTGCCAGTGCTGGCAGTCCTGCCCAGCTCTCCTGAGCCCTGAATGTTTAGCAGAGGGTCTCTGAGCCTCCCCACCTTGCTCTTGGGCTCAGGCTCTGTTTAAAAGTGTAGGAATAATCCCTTCATTCTGATAACAGTTAACCTTTTCAGCATCTTGGAGGTGTAGTGACTGGCAGTGGTGATAGATTTTAACACCTCCCCACCCATCCTCCAGATTCTGGGAGGATGGTGTAGGGAAGATGGTGTTTCACTGGCCCCAGAGTAAGGAAACGATTGTGCTCGCAATGGGAGTTTGTGTGGGGACCAGTCATACCTCTGGTTTCAAAGGTCTCTCTAATATACCAATGTCCTTTCACTGTGCCCTGTTAAGGACCGGGACTGAGCCATCTCAGGCTTGAAAATGCCCTGCTGGAATCGTGCCCTACTGGAATATCTCGAGCCTTTGGTGCCAGGAATATGACAAGCTTTCCTACCTTTTTATTGGTTTTATTTTGGAGTTTTGGTAGGGTTTTTGTTTTGTGTTCGGTTGGTTGGCTGTTTGGGGTTTTTTTTATTGTTGTTGTTTTGGGCTTTTATGTTTGCTCCTTCGTTAAAGCTGGCTCTGGAGCTTTGACCTCATATTTTAATACAGCTGACTGCTTTGCTTCAGCTGCTATCTGACTTGTTTCCCATTATTGCTTTCACACTGAGATGGGAGTGAAGGCAGACAACAGGGACACTGGGAAGAGATGCTATTGCTTGCTGATTGCAATATCTAAGAGATCTGCTGAACAAGAATTTATTTCCTTCTTATCACTATTTTTAAAGCTTCTGGTGGATAGTTGTGCAGAAACATTCAGTGGGTGAAGATGGAGGTGATGCAAGCCTTGCTCTGGAACTTTGGTCATCTCCAGGTACTGTGGCAGTGCTGGAGGGCTACACTGGGAATGAAGCGCCTGTGTGCTTTGTCCTCTCTAACAGGTCTGGTCAGATCTGTGTACCTGAAGCTGTACTGTCAGGGGGTTTGGGCAGGGAGACTTGCTCATGCTGGTGAAGAAGCCTGTGATCTAGCATGAGGGACATTTTCATGACAGCTTTAGTAAGTGAGAAGTTTGTCATTTCTTAGAGGAGCACACATGTGCCCAGAGGGAGCCTTGCAGGCTCTTCCTGGATTCTGTCGCGATCTTAATTGATGCTTGCATGGGCGAGTAATTCAGCTCAGCAAGTGGCTGTTGTGGTCAGCTTTGGAGCTTTCCTAGGGTGAGATGCTGAAATAAATGGTTAGGAGTTGAGTCTTGTCTGTGTCTTTTCCCAAGCAATGTATTTGGCTTAGCCAAAGTAAAGACTTTTTTTTTTTTTCTGATGAAAGAAAAGTTTGGGAACCTTCCTTTGGGAAGTACTTTTCTCTGTCTTTTGTAACAGAAAGCTACCACAAAGCTTTAGAAGCTGCCTGTTTTTTTTAACTTGTTCCTTGTCCATCTGAGGAATAAATCACATCTTCTATGACAAAAGAGAGCCTAGCACATTATGTACATGCACATTTTTGAGTGTCTGCAGTGAAGCTAAACAAGATCTTAAGAAAATGTTGCCAAACAAGGCAAGAGCATGTTCAAATTCGTGATTCACGCAAGGATCTGGTAATTAAAAAGAAAATAAAATGTAAAAAATGAGGCCCCAAACCACTGGGCAGAAGACAGTATGATGAGAAGAGATGCTTGCTGGGCTGGTTTGGGTAGCACAGTATGCTGGCTCTGAATCTGTGACTTGTGTTTCTGTCACAGCACTTTGCAGGTGCTAAAAACGTGTTTCCCATGAAAAGCTGTCAGCTGCAAGCGTGGCTGGGTGCCTTTGGCCATGAGAAGCTGAGCAGCACGGCTGTTGGCTCGCTGCATGGTGGCTCCTACCCTTGAATGGCAGGGTGGATGCTGGCCCCTGTAGGGAGGCTGGGCAGCTCGAGAGCTGTTTTTGCCAGGCCTCTAGTTCATTGCCAATATGGCATTGCAAGTTGTCACGTTTTATTGCAGGCCTATGGCTGGGTTTTGGGTCAGAGGCTTGTCGCTCTGTTTTCTGAAGTATTTAATGGCAGTATTCGCCTGAAAGAGGAAATGATTCTGTGGCTGAAAGCCATAGAATCATAGAATGGTTTGGGTTGAAAAGGACCTTAAGATTGTCTAGTTTCAGTCCCCTGCTATGTTGCAGAACCGCTTCTGCTCTGCAGCTGCTGCTTCATATGAGTACTGGACAATATTCTGCTTCCCTGGGATAGAAAACCTTGCAGGTGAGTGTTGGAACTGGGAGCAGCGCACAGAGTTGCGGCTCTGCTGGAAACAGCATTTTTGCTGCTTGCTCTGTGCTGCTTTATCCCAGCTGCATAATGCAGCGTGATGTGGATAATCCAGTCATCATTACAAAAGGATTTAAAACTCCTTTTAATCAGAAGTCATTTTTAATAAAGCTTTCCCTTGCTTGGAGGACTATTTTCTTGGCTTGTGTGTTCAAGAAAAATGCAGGGAGCTGAGGGAGGTGAGAGGGAACCAGGTCATGGAGAGGGGACACAGGTGCCCTTAGCTCCCAGGAGGCTGCTGGTGAAGTCCAAAGCTGTGGGATATGTTTCTACTAGCACCAAGCATGCAAAATCCTTATGTGTGCGAATAGAAGCAGCCAGCAGGTCTGTGCTTTCTCTGATTTTTTTTTTTTTTTTCTCTCACAGAGCAATCTTGTGATGTGGAGGGAAGGAAAGGCTCTTTCTAGTCCAGTCTGGCTCTTGGTTCCCTTTTAAACTCCATGTCCAAATTACTGGTGGTTCTGCAGGGCTTCCTGCATCTCAGAACAAACTGGGATGTTGGACAAAGCTCAGCAGGGGAGGGGATACTCTTTGCTTCTCTTGCAATGGCCTCTTGTGTGAGTTTGTATGTAATTGACCTTATTTCTTTGGTTGTTGTTCTGCCATTTTTATTGTGAAAAGTGTACCGTTATAACATGCTGTCTGAGTAGCTCTGAAATGTGACATCTCCTGTATGCCAGGGTGTTGCCCGCATTTCTGGCAGTAGCTGTCTCTAGAGCTGCCACGTCTGCTTCACCTCTCCTCAGAGCAAGAATGGCTGGGGCCTGAACTCCAGTGCTGAATGGCATCCTCCTGGCTCCTGCTTTTCCAGTCCCAGTAGTCCTCACTTTCGGAGTATCTTGACCATATGGTTAAGATCTCCCCGAGTCTCTCCTCTTTGATCAGTTCAAGTAAATGGCCAGGAATTGTTAATGTTATTTCTTCCCAAAGTGGATGCCTCTGAGGAGCTCAGTGTTGGGCATGTCCAGAGCATAGCCATCCAGTTTGCTCCTAGGGGGGTTGGTGGTACATTTGAAGGAGAGGGGCCAGCAATCTTCCAGTGACACTGGTGAGTAAGTGACTGAGAGTTATCCACCTGGTGGAAAACTTCCTGGAGAAAACCTGTGAGTAATACAGATTTGCATCACAAATAGTTAGGGGGCCAGCAAGGAGCTCAGCTCTGTCCCAGAGCCCCATGGTGGAGCTGGCAGCTCCTGGGAAGGGGCAGGGACTTAGAGGATATGGTGGAGCGAAATGTTCTGGCAATGCTGCTGCCCCCCAGGGAGGCTGATGAGTTCTTTACAGCACCCGGGCTTCTTCATGTTTCAGTAGCAAACATAACTACCATAGAAGTGATCTTTAAACAGCAAAGATGGATGTTGCAGTTTATTTTTGGGGACTGAGAACCCCAGACCAGATGGCTTTTAATAGGCAATGAACTCTTTAGAAGTAGCAAAGCTATTGTTTCTGAACTTGTATGACTTATTGTTGGAAAGTGTTCCAGTGGCAGAATAAAAAGCGGTAAGAATTGGTTTCAGCAGAGGTGGTAAAACTATAATGTTAATTCCATAAATAAGCCCTTTCTCTTGGGGAAAGGTGTCTGTAAGCAAAAGCTAGTTATTGACTTGATTTACAGCTGTTAGTTGTCACCTGTTGGGATGTTAGGGAATGAGAAGGTTCAGAGAAGAATGGTTAAATGATTGGAAATGCTGAGGAATCATTAATAGGAAAAGAAACAAAAATATCTAAAAGATTAGTCTCATCCCCTCTGGAAAATGGACACAAGTAAAAGCGCTTAATAGCAAAAGGACAGACAGAGCTTTGTTCTTGACCCTTGAGCAGTACGAAGCCAGCAACTGACTCCAACTTCAAAGGTAGCAATTTTGGTAATAACAAAAATACTTTAAACCAAGCAAAGGAAGAAGGTTTGAAACAAGTATCTGTTGGCATAGGGAAACTCAGGTTCAAAGCTCTGTGGCGTGTGCACTGCATTGCCATGTGCACCAGCAATGCTTTCATAGAAGAAGGCAGCCTTACCCATGAAACCAAGAGGGGAGTTGGCCGCTAGTCTCAGTGCTCTGCTTCTCTGATTTCAGACACATAGATTTGCAGGAAGCTACCTATATCACACTCTGCCTCACAAGGAGGAAATGCTTGACCTAAGGATGTACTCATGAAACTTCCATGTAAAGGGAGAAAATGTATGCGAGAAGCAAGTTAGATCTGATGCCCTTGTAATTATGGAAACTTCTGTGGTCCTGCAGGTTCCTACTCAGCTAAAGCCTGTGGTCAGCATGTAGTACGGTGTTAGTTATTAACTAGCAGGAAGTCAGTAGCAGAAGCACCAAGGAGGCATTTAGCTCCAATTAAGCACAAGCCTAGAATAAATTCTGTGCTCTATATGCATAGATCAAATTCCACAGTAAAGTGGATTCAATATAAAATGTTAATAGCTCAAAACAGGGATGAGTTCAAGTTGGTTCAATTAACAGGTAAAACACTTACTAGACTTTGCTCCTTAGACCAGTTGATGATGAAGGGAGGGGGGAATGTGTTCCTTTGCCTAAGTGGGCTCTGTGGTTGTCCTGCTGAACAGCGAGGGTTTTGGAGTGCCCAAAATAGCTTTACAGAGAAGTATTGCGCTTGCATCTCACCTTGAATGATCTGGAAGAGAATACTTACCACACAGGTTTGAAAATACAGCTCCTTCCAATTCAGTTTGCAGAACACACTGAAGCTTTGGAATGGCCCTAAGGCAACAGCAGCTCATGGAGCCAAGTTAATTTTACCCAGGAAGGAGTTTATTTAAGCTCAGGGAAAATTGTTAGGCAGCACATGTACATGCATGTCTTGCATGTGTGTTTTGATTCGTTCTTCTTGGCTGGCGATAGATAAAGAGGAAAAATAAAGGCGGTGGTTGTGGCAGAATGTAAACAGCTACTACAAGGGAAACTGCTGGTCTTTAGGTCCCCAGATGGACTTTGCTGAACTTCCAGAAAAGGGGCTTCATGCCCAGGATCTTACCTTCAGCATGCGTAGACATTTTGTGGGGAAGAAGCAAGCCAACTGGGACAAAAACCTTGTCCCAAGTGTTCTCCCAGCCCTTGTCTATCTTCAGCACAGGGATTTGTCTCTTTAGTAATTCTTAAAGACCCTTTGCCAGTTACTGGTCCAGCCTCTTTGTGAGCCCTTCTGAGCTTGAACCTACAGCCTGGTGCAGTGAGGAGTTCTGCAGCCTGTGTCAGGTGCTGGACCACTTCCTTTGGTTTTTGTCAAGTGCACCTTGCAGTACCTGCATTGAGGCTGCCTAGTTCTTGTGTTGGAGCAGGCAGAAAATGACCAGGCAGTTCTGGGTGCAATACCACAGCCAAATTATTGTGCAGGAAAATGTCTTGCAAGCTTGCCTAATTCTCTGAATTTAGCAGAGGGGCAGGCTGAGGCTTGGCCCTGCCTCACCAGTTTCATAAGGCTGGAAGTTCATGGGACTGACTTTTGTAAGTCCCCCTCCAGGGACTGGCTATTCAGGTGGCTAGCTATTAACATGTTGTGACCCAAACACAGAGAGCCAGAGCTAGCAGGATGCTGATCAGTCCTGGTAGCTCCCTGCAGACTTTGATGAACCCAGCCTCTTAACTTTGTCTATTATAGTAATGGCTTTGAGAATGCTTTTAAACTCTTTATTTTCTCCCTTTAGTGGGACCTGCAGCATGTTAATCATTTGGATGAGAGAAACTCTTCATCTCATCTGTGATGGGGGTATAATAGCTTTGGAATTACTTTTTGGAAAGGTGGGCTCTCAGCTGGTGGGAATTGTTTGGACGAGCTGCAGCTGGTAGTCTAGTGTCTAGGTGGTGCTTTGCATGCAGTCCTGCCTTGCTGTTACTCAGTGAGGACAGGTTGAGGCTGGCTGCAGCTTTCTCTCCAGCTGATGCCTTGCCTTGGCAGAATGAGAAAGTACTTATGGCAGATATGGCTGGAGGGGTAGAATTAAAAATAACCAAAAGGTAGATTCTGGGCTTGGTTATGCAGTTTCTATTCTGGGATGAGGGTAATTCACACTGAGCTCATTACACCATGTCTGTCCCTTAAAATGCCCTGACAGTCAATTTCGTTCCATCTCATAAGGTCCTAAAATGTTAATGAGGCAAATCAATTTTTCATGGCTTTGTATTGCAGTCATCTGAAAGTGCTGTATTGCAACCTGCCAGTTCAAGGAGCTTTTTAGATATTATAAGGGCAGCAAAATATTCAGCAATTTGGAGGATGTTTTGTTTTCTATTTCAACTTTTGCTCAGTCCCCTCTCTCATTTTCCTGAGCCTTTCTGCTGTGCTGTTTACTTGTCCCCTTTGGTTACTTCCTTTCTCCACTGTCTGCTCTGGTCACTCATGGGTGGAGGTGGCTTGCACCTTCCCCATTGCACAGGGAGAAGGATGGAGTGCCCAACAGAGCAGGTAGAGATGAAGCTGGACAAGGGATGCTACTCATGCTGAAATCCTATTTGGGATAGAATGAGTTTGATGGGACAGAGTAGAGAAATGGCATCATGTTCACTACCCCTTCATCTTTTTGGAGTGGGAAGTGGTGTCAAAAGTCACAGCCTTCTCTCCTCATGGCAAGTCTCTTACTGAGGTGTCAGTATAACCTGGCATAGATGCTCTCTGTGCTCAGTGTTTCATGAGTTGCAGAAAGAAGAGAGAGATGTTGCATGTGTTATGTAGCCACACAGATGCTAGATCAGTTACCCGTACTGGTTTAGGACTAAGATAGCTGTCAACCATCCTTTATTTCTCCAAGCTGTTTATTTCATACTGTCAGAAGAAGACAGGAAAGCTCAAGCCTTCATGACTGCTCCTGGAGTTATTTTGAGGCAGTCTTGATGATTTCCTACTGCTGTCTTAATTCTGGTTTGTGACTATGGAGAGAGGAAGTACCAAATGATTGGGTTTGGGGAATGTGTGGGTTTTTTTTGTTTTGCTTTTAATTGCATTCCAGTTCTAACTATAATTAACTTCTGTGTGCCTGAGAAAAAGATAATTAACAAATGTTTTGGGATAAAGGTTTTCCAAGTTGGAAATTAGCCTCATGGCTCCATGGGTAGGAGGTAAAGTGCGCGCTGATCTCTGCTGTGGGGAAAGCTGCCTGGGCTTGAGCTCAGCAGGGAACAGCTGCTGCAGTGGTGTGCGGTTCCTGGCCTGGGGGACTGTGGCTGTAGGTCTTGAAGCTTGACCTAGACCTGTCAGCTCCAAGCTGAAAAGCACTCCTGCCCGTTTCCAGAGATCCACCATGGAGGTTGTTTTGTGTTGCTGTCAGCTGGCATAAATTAAGGCCCTTGGGAAAATATTTTCCAGTGCAGCCAGCTGGAGAAAATAATCAAGGTGAGCCATATACATGTCCACAGCCAGAGCTGTGAGATGAGGTGCTGACTGGAGAGGCAGCCGGTGCTGTGAATGTGTTGCTGTTTAACCCCAACCAGCAATTAGGCAACACACAGCACTCACTCGCTCCCTGCCTTGACTCTGAGTAAGCACTGCTCAGCAGTAACTAAAACATCTCTTTACTATCAACACTCTTTTCAGCACAAATCCAGAGCTGCTGGGGTTTTTTCTACAGTGGTCTCTCTCACTGGGGCACTTTGACAGGTTGGGATTTTTTGCTGTTAATTTGTTTCCTAGTTTTAAGCTTCTTCAACCACGACTGCAGTGTGAGGCTCATGAAACTTTTATTCATAAGGTGGATTTCACCCCGTTCTGCTCCCTTTTGTGATGTCTTTGCATTCTGTTTCCCTATTTTTGTTGTGATTGCAGGCAGGAGAATAGCCTCCAGTGGGAAGAAAATTGAGTCCTAACTTGCAGGTCTCTATCCAACCATCTGTCTCAAGTAGGCCAGATAGATAAGATCACTAAGGACTCCAGAAGTAAATCAAGTAGAATGCAGAGTTCTGACTTTCTGGGGAATGTGTCTGTTTGTGACATCCAGGCAGTGCTGCAAAGGGCATATTAAATATTCATACTAATACAGAACAGTGTTTTCTGTGTGCAGTGCTTGGGTATAAGCTTGTGCATCATGCACAACAACATTTGCAGGAAGCCACTCTGCTTGGATGAAATGAAGGAGTTGTGAAGACAAGATTTAAGTGGCACGGCATAGAAGCGGGCTTGGTGTGAGACACCATCATCCTGCCAAGACTCCTGGCAGATTTCTTGTCTGCTGTAGAGCTGGCTGCAAAGTCCCAGTGTATGAGGACGTTGCCTGTGCTTACAGCAGAGGGGGAAATGTGTGCGTGTGGCTATTAAACTCACCCTGCCTCTGTGACATGTTTGATCTAACTGTGTAAGTGTTCCAGCTATCGAACCTCCAAGCAGCTAACAGCAGGCAGAGGAGCTGTAGCTTCTTCAACCCTAATCTCTCTGCATGCAAAGCAGAGAGTTGTCCTGGGGCTCTCTTGTGAGCCCTGCTTTCTGAGTGCTGTTGGAAACCGAGCATGGTACACATGCTTTTGGTACACAGGCAGTATTGAAGTGTTTTGTTCTCTACTTTCCTGAAGGCATGACTGCTGAGTTGCTGTGCTGAGAGATGTCACAAGCAAGGATTAGTCAGAGGAGGCTTGACAGAGAAGCAGTTGAGGCTGAGATGTACAGTCTATCTCCTGACACCCCCACTTGCAGTGGTTGGTATCTGAAGGCCCTCAACAAGGAGGAAGAGTTGAGTAGAGCTGGAGTAGGAGCAAATGAGCAGTGGGGCTGCAAAAACAGTGGGTACGTGGTTGGGGCAGCTCTGGGGCATGCGATGGGGTGGGTGGGTCAGTACTGAGGCAGGGCAGGACGTAGGAACAGCTTGGGTTTGGCTGCCCCAAGCAGACTGAAGAGGGAGAAGCAGCACCATGGAGACAGTGTCAGGGGTCCTGTTCATCCACTGCTTGCTGGTGGTCCTGACACATGACAGCATGAAAATGACATAAATGAAAATGAGAAGCACCATCAGGCTGATATGGTGTAAATGTGTTCTCCTGGAGCTTTATGAAGAGAGGAGGTGGCATAGTAGGGCCAGACCAGAATCTCTCACTCCGTGCCCTTGCTGCGCATTGTTGACGCATGAACAGGGAACCTTGTGCCACTTAGCAAAGCTATAGCAGTGGGAACTGTGTGAAGGCAAATGGTCTGGGTGCACTTTTCATCTTTGTGTGCAAAACCCTTCTCTCTTTTAGGCAGCCAAGTAGGCTTACAGCTGGCCTTGTCTGGCTGCCAGCATGGGGTAACCGAACACTCCTGCAAGTACTCACTTTTCTTGCTGTCAGCCTCCTTCCTAACTCTCTGATTTGTCATGGGTATATGGCATTTCACGGGTATTCCCTAAAGGCCAGTGAAGTGTGCTTTGCAGCACGCATGGGTCTGATCACTGGCATGAGCTCTGAGGGAGGCATCTCTCTCCAAATCACAATAAATCACAGACAGAAGGAATAATGTCCCTAACTGTGCTGGAACAGAAATTGTACACTGATGCTTTTCTGTATTCCTGGGCATATATGGCAGCACAAGTGTCTTCCTTGTGCACAGAATGCCAATGCGTGGTTGAGATCCGTCTGGCACATGCAGTTATCCCTGTGGGCCTTGGCCTGGTCTGGGAACCCAGCACAAGTGGCTGAAAGTAGGCCATGCCTCTACCTGTTCTGGAATAAAACAGTGGCAGCAAAGAATATCTTGCTGACATAGAAATACTTGCTTTGGGTGAGCTGGCTAATGCTGAGAGGAAACAGGTCCTTCATGTAGAGCTTTGGGCATGCCTGAAGGTTTATTCCTACCTTTGCCAGCGACCAGTGACATGTAGCAGTTTCTCATACATGGCGTGGACACCATGACTTGCTCAGTACATCTGCCTGGGGGAGTTTACAAACCAGGTAATGCTGCAGCCCAGCCATGGTAGTTTCATGACAGGGTCTTGGTCTCAGCCTTAGCTTTCTGTACAGCACATTTTACACAGCTGTAGAGACCTGTTTCTGTGCGAAAACACCAGGAGGGTGGCCACTGGACAGATAAAAGTCCTCTGCACTATTTGTGCCATTGTAAATGCGAAAGCAGCAAAGGAGCATCTTCCAAAACATCTGCTGTCTGTTGGCAGGTGCTTTTAACCAGGCTTGGTGTGTGCCTCTCTGCTATCATTGGAACTGGGACTTACATGCATCTAAAAATCAAACCTTAGTAAGAACCCAGCATTAAAGTGCCTTTGCAAGTAGGCTCAGGCTCCTAAATCAGCTGAATAATCTTAGTGGTGGAGATTTGTTTCCTGGAAGATGGGATTGTTCAAGGGCTCAGCTGTGTTAGTCTTTAAAGAACAAGCATTAAAAGGCCACGTCAAGACTAGGATAAGCTTCATGGTTTGTATGTGCTATTGCAGGGCAACCTTTCAGAGGGGGCAGGCAAAACTGAGGTTTCCAGTAAAATTTGTGACACGCTCGTGAAGGAATGTGCAATCAAAATACAGCCTGGCTAGTCTGTACATAGGGTAGAACAAGTGCTGCAGACATGGGCTGCTCCAGCTACATTTAAACTTAACAGTTAAACCAGGCAAAACACCACCGCATGCCAAGCGCTTGGTTTTCTTTTGTATCAGTGCAATGCTTTGTTTGATCTCCTTTTTCCCGCCCTGCCGCAGCCCTTAAGACTTTTGGTTTTAATCTTTTGCAGTTTGAATAATTTCTGAATAGAAATGTGAGGTTTCTGGAACCTCCAAGAGACTCTGGGCTCCGAGAGTTCCATCCAGGCAGTATCTGAATGTTAGTTTGTTACACTTCTGAAGGCTGCATATTGCAATGGAATTTGCACCGGCTTTTATTTAGCAGTGATGTGAAGTATGATTAAGATATACCTGGTTTAGTACTGTGATGAGTTTGTGCAGCAAAGATGAGCAATTTGTAAAGACAATGGGATGAGAATGCTATGGGGGAAGGCAGTGGGACATCCCTTAGCTGGGAGAAGGAGGAATAGGAAGGATGTACAGGTCACCTTCCTCCCACTTGGAGCATGATCTATCTCATGGAATAACTGCAGGAAAAGACTTTCTTCTGGGGAGCAGCATATATGTCAGCTGCTCTGGAAATGGGAGTGGGGACAGAGGGAGGTGAGTTTTATCCCAGGGGCAAGCTGGAGGGGACAGTAACGCCATGACATGAAGAGAAGTAGGGTTGGCTGAAGAGGAGTGTGAAGGGGTTTGCCTGCAAATCGGGCATCTATTTAACCCTGCAGCAATCTCCTCTGCTTGAGAAATCTCCGTCTAAGGATTCCTGAAGCGGGATGGTGGAAATGGGAATGAAAGCTCAAGCAGAGAGACCAGACTACTGCACTCCTCCTGTTTAAGATCTGATGGCTATTAGCCTTGTCTTTAAAGCACATAATGTTGCACTGATTTTATGACTCATCTTTCTCAGCAGGTGTTTTCAGTATGATTAGCAATACTGCAGTTTGGAAGTCAGCCTGGGGCTGGAAACCTGGGAATCACTGGGCCACGGAACCCTGTGGCGTACGTGCTTCCTGGTGTGCAATGCTGCTTTCAGTGTGTGACAGCTCACGTAATTGAGGACGCTGCCTTGCAAATTTAACTTCGAATTGCAAATATCATCACGATTCTTCTGTTTTGGGGGACGTGTCTGCATGGCTTAAAAGCTGCTCTGCTGCTTCAGGTTTGAGTGTGGGTGTAAGACGAGGGTAGATATTCAAACCAAATGTGAATTCAGATGCAGACCGTGAGGGCAAACTGGAATTACTGGCCCACGAGGTGGGGTATCTCTCAGAGGCGCTGTGTGTGTTCCCTGCCAAGCCCTCCCCTCTGCTTTCATGACACCAAGTGATGTGTTTTTGCTTTGGAGAAACCAAAGGGGTTTAGATCTGCTTTTTCACAAAAGTGGGAAGAGAAGCAGTGAGGAGGAGAGGAGGGAAGCCGCATTTGCGAGGCTTCAGGAATGGTGGGGATGATTGTTCTGCTATTAGTGCACAGGCTGGGCAGTACTTCAAAGTGTGATTTCTTGTTTTCCTGGGGTGCATGGCAATAAGAGCTGGACACAGGAAGATGTTTTCTGATCTTCTTTGTTTAAGGGCAGGGGGATTTATTGCAAGTACATTTTGAACTATGGAAGTCTAAGGGCCATCTGTCTTGACTGTTTTAGTGGAAGTGGGGATAGCTCACAGTCGCTGCTTGATGGATGGGTACAGAGTTTTTGTGTTGACCAGTGACTGCAGCCTGCTTACAGCTGGCCTGCCTTTGTAAAGGAAGTCACTGATCTAGCTGGCACAAGCCTGTTGTGGCCTGGTGCCTCTGCCTCAGGTAGGTCTGTTTGGTATCAGTATGGGCACGCTTATTAAAATTGAGCCCTTGCTGGACATGGATGCTGCCATCCCATATTTGCTTTTGAGAGCAGACCCTACCTGCCAGACTGATATCAAGAGATGGTGCTATTGGGTGTCTCAGCTGTGGATGGGCTATGCTACTCTGAAGACATGGTATGTTCATGGACAGGGAATCTGCCTGGCTAGGGCCAGTCATGTGGAGCGGAGCCAGGAGGAAACTTGAGTTGCTCTGACCATCTGTTGGGGAAGTGTTCCTCGGAGCTGGGCACATCTCTGCACCTGGCTATCCCCTCTCTCTGTGCTATGGACTACAAGCTGCAAGGGTGCCAGCATTGGGGAGCTATGTCCTGGGTTCAGCTGTAACATTTATCTTTCTCCTTCCAATAGCTAAAGTATAATATAAAACTACTACTAATAATAATAAGGGAAATGTTAAAGGGCAGAGAATACAATTGCTCACTGCCCACTGACTGATACCCCTCCTGACTCGAGCAGTGATCTGGGCCTTCCGGGTAACTCCCCCCAGTTTATATACTGGGCATGATGGGCTGTGGTATGGAATACTCCTTTGGTTAGTCTGGGTCAGGTGTCCTGTTTCTGCTTCCTCCTGGCTTTCTGTGCTCCTCCTCACAGACAGAGCATGAGAGACTGAAAAGTCCTCAATTGGGGTAAGTATTACTTAGCAACAACTAAAACATTGGTGTGTTATCAGCATTATTTTCAGACTAAAGCCAAAACGCAGCACTGCGCCAGCTACTAGGGAGGAGAAAAATAACTGTTACAGCTGAAACGAGGACAACCTGCCAATTTGGCACTTCAGCAGCTGAGCTAAGGCATGCGTTTAGCAGGGGGATACCATGCAGTGCTAGAGCCCCCTGTTACTACTGACTCAATACAGATATGGTAGTGCTTCCAATAGGGAACAGCTGATGGCTGGGAGCTGGGATCTGCTCTCTCAGTGGAGTATAGTGTGGCCCAGAGCCCTGACAGGACACAGCAGCAGTCCCATGGCACCCAAGGAGAGGAATATTAGGGAATCCTCTTGAGTATTTTTACCTGCTTCTAAGTATTGTTCTGGTAGCAAAGAGAGGCACCCTGCAGCTGGCCAGCCATCACAGAACAGCAGGGTCTCTCCAGCTCCTAGCTAGCTCCAGCTTAGAAGTCGCAGTACAGGAGCAATGGCTGGACAGCTGCAGTGGCCAGGGTTGCTCAGGGACAGAACAGGTTCAGAAAAGGTCAAGCATGCTTGTCTGTGGCTAGTTTGAGGTCCTTCCTAGAGTTTCTTAGAGGAGAAATGCATAAGTGATGCAAAAATCATTCTGATCAGTGCTTTCAAACTATTTTCTTTCTGGTCCATGTCAAAGAAGGTGGTCTTGGCAGGGTTCTTGTAGCATTGTTCTACTTAAACTGGAAGACGGCTGCTTTCTGGGTAGCTTTGTGGGTGTTGGTTGCTGTAGGATACAGATGTGAATAAAAAGGCTTGTATCTGTGTCCTGATTTGCTGCTGATGCTGCAGGTCAGCTTCTTCCCTTTCATGGAGATGGGACCAGAAGTTTGCATTCAGTCTGCCCCAAAGCCTAATTAAAACACCCACTCCTAAAACCTCCATCTCATTAGGTTCCATATAGAAGATATGAATCCCTAAGGAGCTCTCAAGTCTGTGTGCGGTGATTCAAAGCAGAGACAGGGACGATGGCAGATGTTACCTTTCTGTGCAGCAGCATGTCTCCAAGCTGTAATCAGCAGGACATTCGCCATGGTTACACAGATGAGACCTGCTTGGGTTGAAGGACCAGTAAGCCTTCTTACAGTGCTCACTTGCATTGGTCATGAATATTTACCTAGTGATGCAGAGGGGAAGGGCATGTTAAAGGCAAAAATTGCAAAAACTGCCTTGCTGATGCTTAAATGTTTTCCTTTTTTTCCCCTATTCACAGGAGAACTGCTGAGTCAGCCAAGACCAGAGGGACTGACGGAGATCATCTGTCCGAAGAATGGCAGCGAGCGAGTTAATGTTGCCTTGGTTTACCCCCCCACTCCTACTGTGATCAGCCCTTGTTCCAAGTGAGACCTGAAAGCAGACCCCCATTTCCCTCTCAGTAGACACCAGAAAGCCTACATAACACATGCCCTCACTAAGCACTTCTCTTGGAAGGGAGCAGCCCCACAGCCTGGGGACTGCTGTAGATATAGACAGCCCGCTGAAAGGATAAGAGGTACAGTGAAATGGGTTGAAGTGTTCCTTCAGCTGTGTTGTTGCTGATGCAAGATACACGTAGTGGTCAGGGCAGATCAAGAGATAATACAGTCATGGGCAGGTTTAGGTCAGGAACTCAAGAGGTCTCTGTGCTCCCCCTGCTCCAAACAGGGCCACCCTCACATCTGCGTCAGGTTGCTTGGGACCTTGTATAGGCGAGGGCTGATGACTGCCAAGATTGGAGGTATCACCTCATCTCTGGACTACAGAATTACACCGTGCTGCTGTGATTGAACATTTTTCCTTCTGTCCCATCTGGCTCCTTTATTACATCTTGGCTTTCATTGTCACAAAGATGCACTGCTGGCTTGTGGTCAACATGTTCTCCACTACATCCAAAGCCAGCTGGATCCCAGGCTGTGGCGATGCATGGGCTTGCCCTGTTCCAGGTATAGGGTTATGCACTTATCCTGATTGAATTTAACAGCACTTGTTGGCCCAGTCCTCCAACTTGGTGAGGTCTCTCTGGACAGAAGCTCTGCCCTCCTCTGTATTAATAGTCTGCATGTGCTTCACTCCACAAAGTAGGGATGTGCTGGAAAAACAGAGCTGTGTTGTGGTGGGAACAAATATGGAACAACATTGACAAAACCAGACAGTGCCTTGGCTTCTTGATGCATAGGTTTTCTTGCAGAACAGAAGTGCAGCCGTGATCTGTTCTTCTCAGAGTGCCACAAGAGAATTTGGCAGGGAGTTTAGAGAAGCAAGCCAAGTGTCTTGCTGGTGGCTGCTACTATGCTGCATGTGAATGCCTATTACTTTCCCTTCAGTATCTCAAAGTAGTTTGGATGCTGCTCTCTGTTCAGTATCTTTTCACTCCAAAATATGCTCATCCTGCTGGAGGATAGTTTCAGTGACGGTGGGCTGTTGAGCTGTGTGTGAAAGTGAAGTTGAAGTGCCCACCTGGGCAGGAAGCAAGGTAGCTGCCCTGATACCGAGCCACAGGTCGCCATGGTGTATTTGTTTGCTCCTCCTATGTGTGTACTTGTTCCAGCACATTTCTAACCCAAGGCTGCAATTTGTGTTCTACTGTGCTGTCAGGCTTTGCCTGTGCACTTGCCCTCCTGTCCTCCAGCCTGCCTTCCACAGTGTCTAACAACTGTGTCCCAGTTTTGCAGTCACTGCTGGCAGGAAACCTGTGTTCTCAGAAAAGCCTGTGTTACTTGTAAAGATCTTGCCCTCCCTATTTAGAAGCCTAGAGAAAATTGTGTGTCTTAGATTATTTATCACATGCACTATGAACTCTGCTGCTCGTGCTACATTACGTTTTCTTTATCTTCCAGATAAATCGTCAGTGCTGGTGCCAAAGGTTTTCCACTGGGCAGAACATGGCTGATGCTCTGCAGTGCTCCCATCTCTCCAGTTGTGGAGTTGCATGCTGACGGGGATCGATGGGACTTTGGACTCTGAAATGCTGTGGGGCAGGGGCAGCTCTCAGGTGGGGCTTCGTGGCTGGAGTGGATGCAGTCACCTGGAGGTTTGGGATGACAACGAGGCATGAAGCAAAATGATTGCTGCAGATGGCAGGGCCACTGGCCAGATGGAAAGCACTGGGGATAGGATTCTGTGGACCCATTGATCACATGTTGAAAACCCATTTGGATCTCATGATGAATGTAAAAATGTTCTTGGTACCATTTAATTCAGACCTGCTTGGAGGAGAGTCTCTTGAAATGAGCTGTAGCAGGATTCCATGGATTTGTTCCTGGACAAGTGAGTTTTGTGGCAGTTGGACAAGGCTTTGTCAGGGAGGGGGGTGATGCTGAGAAGCCTTTAAAGTTGATGCACTGCAAAACAGTTGGCTGTGTCCCATACACAGGCTTGGGCAGTAGCTGGCAAAGCAGGATGAGAAGCAAGCTGGGAAATGTTTCCTGCCTTGTGTGTTCACGTACTCTATGCCATGAGGTGGTAAGAATGTGTTGTAATCACACAGGCATGCAAGAAGGGCAGTCACTTTGTGCCTGCCACCTGCCATTTCTTCCTTATCGATAGCCACCAACAGCTCATGGTCTGCCATGTCTGGATGCTCTAGATTTGTCATTGTGGCACCCTCCATATGTAGCAGCCACCAGACCAGTAGAAATCTAGACCTGGATCCTAGTAGAGCTACCCAGGCACCTTTGTGTGGAGATCTGGTGAAGCAGCATGTGGCTGTATTGTACAAACTGGCCCTGATCCCCTTAGGCTGACCCTGGCAGCCATGCTTCATGAGCAGCCATTCTTTTCTGGGCCAGATGTGGGAAGGGTTGGGAAAGTGCAGGTTGAGCACTGGTACCACAGCACTGGTTTCTCTCTGGACTGGGTGGTTTTGATGGCTTCTAAGATGTTGCTGTCAGTTTGTGTCCTATAGCTGAGCCCTGAAAGCTGGGCTGTATGAGTCCTGCTCCATGCAAATACTTGGTTTAGTGTAAATCAAATAGGAGGCGGGCATTTCCAGAGCCAGAATCCCTTCAGCAGATGCTGGTGAAGGTCTGAGAGATGAGGGACTTAAACTCTTGTCCTGTGATGGCAGACCTGGGATGAGTAATACTGGTAGAAGGCAGTCCCCAGCTGGATGCAGGCTAGCCACACCAGTGCAAGACAGTGACATGCATCCTGCCAGTACCTGCTGCTGTTGCAGAGGTGACATTCCTCTGGCTTCTGGTCCTTCACATACCAGTCTTGTGTGCAGGGCTGCAAGTAACCCTGTTAGCAGAACCTAACACTGGGAAATGCAAGGCAGAATCTTCTTTGCCAGGAGATTGTGGAAATCAAACCATTGTTTGGGGGGGAAACTGCCAAATAAAAGTTATCAGCTCCATCAGTTTCATGTCTTTTCCAGCTATCATTCCAGCTGGGAGGAGAGCTTGGGCTCAGACTTCATTTGTTGACCTGCCACCTCTGGCAATAGCCATTTAAACCTTTCTTATGTCATTGAGAAGCAGTGACTGATTGTGCTTCTGTATCACTGTAGATAAATTAGGGACTAGAAATTTCCTGTGACATCTGGATGGGGTGAAAGTGGGGTGAGATCTTTGAATGGTGTCAGGAATAGTGCAGGGAAACTCCCTGAGTCTTGCTGCCTATGAGGCATAAAGGGCCCTGGTATAGTCAGAACTTGTGTTAGAGCATTCCCTGCTGTCACCTCCTGTGCTGGGCAGCCGCCTTCTCTTTGCTGCTACTCACCTCTCTCTTTCCATTCTCCATAGGAAGAAACTAGCAATCTGTTGCTGTGATGTTGCGTGGAAGCCACGTTGTAAAGAAACCACAAACTGGAATCCTTTTTCAGCCGGAGGCCTGTTTCCCAGTGCGCCCATCTGCATGAGCATTGAAGGAGTGAGAGGACAGAGCAGACGTCTTGCAGCCTGCTCCTTGGGACCACAGCCCTCCTGCCAGGGCATACCACCTCAGTGGGAGCACAGCAGTAGCTGGCCTGTGCAGGCACTCAGTTGGCAGTGAAGCTGTAATGCCGGGAGCGTGGCAAATCAACCTAGCTGGGTCTATCTAATATAAAACGGTGATCGCTCATCCGCCCACTGTTTGGTAACTGGTGTAACTGTGTTTTCATCTGTGTTTTTTTAATATGCAAAAGCCATTTAATTTTCTATGCAGTTAAAAAACGTCTCCCCTTTGTAACTGCCAGGTGGGAGATCTGTGCAGGAGAACCAAGCCAAGTGGCTGAGAGTCCTTTTGATTTTACTGTCGCTGTCTTTTAAGGATGCATCCTGGAATCCTCTGCACACAGTGTCCCTTTGCTGAGCTCCTGCTTCTTAGACCCCACTTAACCTCCCTGAGACCCACGGATGTGGGCCCCAATTTTTTAAAGGGTGTAATTTTTTGGGAGTCAAGCCACAAGGAAAGAGGGCTTGAAGGCGGTGCTCTAAAAGCAGAGATACTCGAGTACAGAGCTTGTATTATATACCTGTTCTTGTCCCTGCTCAGAGAGTTACTGTAACTGAAACAACTAATGCCTCTGCAAAGCACCCTGCAGCCTTTACTGACAGTGTGTTATAAGTAGGGCAGAAAGGACTGGTGCATCAGTTGTCTCTCTGTGGAGCTGACAGTGAATTTAACCCCTTTGGAATAGAAGGATCTCCTGATACTAGATGCCTACATCACTCAAGAGGATTGTGCTGGTTTTGCCTATTGGTATGCAGACCCTTTGTTTGCTGACCAGTTGATTTCCTACTGAAACTGGTGCAGACAGCTTTGGAAGTAGAGCTGGCAAGTTGCTGTGCACTGCAGGACTTTTAGCAGCTGGATCATGTCCTGGAGTACCTTGTGTTATGCTCTGAAGCAAAACCTGGGATTCAAACCTGC
Source organism: Ara ararauna (assembly GCA_028858755.1). Taxonomy (NCBI): domain Eukaryota; kingdom Metazoa; phylum Chordata; class Aves; order Psittaciformes; family Psittacidae; genus Ara; species Ara ararauna. The sequence goes on along the minus strand of CM054376.1, from coordinate 49,846,257 downwards.
ATCCGTCCAAGTGAAACTCCCAGGATAACAACTTTGCCGTCTGCTGGGTCTGTGTAATGTGAGAAATTGTATGGCCCTAAGCAGCACACAAACTTGTTGAGGTAGAGTGAGAGGGAGCCTCAAGGGTGATGTTGCACATCTAGCTCATCTTAGGGCTTGCAGGTACTTGGAGGGCCCTGGCACCTTCAGAGGGTCCTGGATGATGGGACACGTTTGCTTTTACTGTGCTGAAGGCAAAGAGGTCAGAGAAATAAGATTGTTTCCAACCTGCTGCAATGTCAGGATGCATTTGACTAGTCTCCTTTTGTGTTCTTTCTGTATTCTGTCTGCTCTGAGTTTGGGGGACTCTGCTTTTAAACAGAACTAGAGACCAAATTGGGATCTAACCTACCTTGTGGCCTCTCAAATCAGATGGAAAAGACTGGGGGCTGTGGAAGCTTGGGTTATCTCCCTTGCAGTTCCATGGCGGCTGTGAAAACTCAATAGTGTATGTGGGTGCTGCTTTCCCAGGAACCCAAGATGTGCTTGGCTGTGCTGTAGCACCAGAGCTTACATGAGGTTCCTGTTCTCTTCTCTTTGTACCTCTGAGGTAAAGTTTGTAATAGTGGCTCCTTACTCTGAGGAGTCGGATACAGCTGTGTTAAAGGGAGCTGCAAATGGTGTTTAGGAGCTCACTAAGTTAGGTGAAAACCCACGAGCTCCCTCCTGCAGAGCCGGATCCTAGAGTTCAGGTCCTCATGCACCCTTTGGATGGGATCTTGGGCTGGCATCCTTGGAACAGCAATGCGGGGAGGTGGGGATGCTGCACTGCAGTAAGCACAAGAAGAGGCAAGCCACAAGTGGGTCTCCGTGTAGCACTCATCACGCGCTTCATGGCTCAGTTCACGGACTGTAATTGCAGGTATTCATATACTCGACATCACTGGGCAGGACTCTGCGCACATGTACATGCATGCCCAGAAGCACACGCACCACACCCACACTTGCCCACACATCCTCGCCAAAATGACTGAGAATAAAAATGATCTCAATCTCAAGGAGAGGTCTGGCTCTTTGATTCGGTTTTGCTCTTCGAGTGGCTCCTCGGGCCCTGCCTCTGGAAGGGTCTGCGCCTCATTGTACATCTGGGGTTTTCCGAATCCATTAGGAAAATTTGTTAGGAGCACTGTTAGAAAATTGCTCAATCAGCAAGAGATTTGGCATTGAGTGGATCTGAGCAGGGAGCCCCTTGTTTGGATTGACATCTATGAGCCATTGCCCGCTCCAGCAAGGCAGGTGATATCTGGACAATGGCTTTTGCCCTGCTGTGTTCAGGGTGTTCTGTGGGTTTGTGAGGCCAGCTCAGTGGTTCTATTGGTACCATCTTTGTTTTCTTGCAAAGCTTGGTTCCCTCATTCTTCAGAGGCGAGGGCAGTCAGACTGATGGCCCTCTGCTTGTTGCAGCGCCAGGAGGGTGAATTAAAAGTAGGAAGTAAGTCCCTTCCCACACAGCCCCAAGCAGCTGTGTGACCCCACTTCCATCACCACTCTCATCTGGAGGAGACAAGACAACCCCACTGAACAAGGTAGTGCTGTGTGAAGGAATGGCAGCATCTGCAACAAGCTGCTGGTGTGCCAGAACGATACAGGAGGTGACACCGAGGGTGTGTGTCTGAGCCGCAGCCACAACAGGGAAGATGAGGAGATGGTTGGATATTTAGGGCCTGGAATACGTGAAGGTGTTGGGGTGGCCATACACTGCCTCTATCACATGGACTGAAGGGGAATCTCTGAGTAGAGGCCTGGGCTGTGGAAAGCACCACCGAGAAACTTGATGCATGACAGAGAGGTCTCTTCCCTTTGCCTTCACCTCCTGGCTGAGAAGCCCCCTGTGCCATCCACCCTACCTGCTTGTTGGCTGCAGGTTAAGGGGTATGGGGAAGAGCATGCGAGGCAGTTTCACAGGGCAGGAAGGGGATGGGGCCAGCTGAATCGCCCTCGTAGCCGTGTCCTGGCCTCCCACTCCCCGTGGGTGTCCCGGATCCACATTCAGGATGCTCTGTGTAAAGTCCCTTTCACAAGGAGAGGGACGTGTAAGCATAAACGAGGTGTCTGTGAAGCGCATCTTTCCCGTAACACAGAGCTTCCAGAGAGCTGCTGTGACGCCAAGCCCAGGAGGCTACTCCGCCAAAGCTCGGGAGGGTATGGCAGGAGCACGGCAGCAGAGGTGCCGCAGAGGCGCGGGGTCAGGCGGTGAAGCGGGTTTCTATCCCAAGGCTGCAAGGCGGGAGCCGGGACCGAGCCGCCGTTGCGGTCTCACGACGGAGGAGGAGGCGGCGCCCGCGGCAGCCGGGCCGTCCCACCGCCCAGGGGCGGGCCCCGCGCTCTCCCCGCCCCCCGACGGGCGCCCGGCCCGCCGCCACTGCCATGGAGGAACAGAAGGAGAACCGCCCGCACGCCGCCCCGAATGAGGCATCGGCGCCGCCCGCCGCTGCCGCTCGCCCGCCGGTGAGTGCGCTGTGGCGGCGGGAGGCGGCGGCAGACCCCGCTGGAGACGGGCATGCTCCCGCGCCCCCGGCCCGCCGCTGCCCGCGCGCATGCGCCGAGGCCGCCCCGCGGCGCTCCCATGGCGGCGGAGGTGGCTGCCGCGGGCCGCCCGCGGTGCTCCGCGGTTCCGGCGGGGCATGGCACTGCCCGCCCGGGTACCGGGGGAGCGCCTCCGGTGCCACGGGACCTCCCGCCTGCGCCCCAGCCTGGGGAGGCCTCGGCGGTGGCAGCGGGCCCGGGGAGGCCGGCCGCGCTTATGCGCTCGTCCCACAAAGGGCGCGAATAGCCGTTTGGAGTAGAAGTGCCTGTAGTTTGTCATCTTAATTTACTCTTTTATTTGTATTGCACGTATTGGCCGTCTGCCCGCCTGTCTCAGTCGGTGTAGAATCAGTAGCAGGGCGGACGGGGCCTTGAGCAGCCTGGTTTAGTGTGAGGTGGCCCTGCCCATGGCAGGGGGTTGGAACTGGATCATCTTAAGGTCCTTTCCAACCCACAGCATCTGGATTCTGGGTAATTGAGGTGCTGAGAGGAATCTCTTGATGCTGGTTGAGGTTTTGCTGGCTCATATCAGAGAACTAACTTTTTCTGTTGAAATTGAGGTGCCCATTCAGATGTTGGTCTCTCAGAGGTGCTGATAGGCATGGCTTCAGACGCATGTATTACTGTCCCCTTATTCTGTCTGTCGAATTTTAGGCTTCAGTACTGATTTCCTTCCCTGTCTATAAGCTAGTTCGCCTGCAGCGTGATGCTTCACTGCGATTTGGTGCCAAGATCATGTGTAAATCTTAATGGTCTAGCCTCCTGGTCTCACCTGGCCTTCACGTTTCTCTTTCTTCTAGGGCAAGCAGCATTGTAGGATCAGTGACCAAGAAACTAATGGGAAAAAGTCAACTGCCAATCCAAACGACTTCAGTGATCCGGTTTACAAAGAAATTGCCATGACCAATGGTTATATCAACAGAATGACCAGAGAGGAGCTCAGAAGTAAACTTGCAGAGTTCAAGCTTGAAACCAGGTTAGGCCAATTTGTAAACCTTTTGGTTTATCTTTGAGGCAGCAAAGCCACAGAGGATGATTATTTTGAAGTTTAGAAATACACCGTAAAGCAAAAAGCGGGCTCTTCACCAAACACCAGCTGGTTTGTGTGCAGTCTTGATGCAGTCTTTGTTGTTGGATTGTCGCATGTGTTACCAGCAATGTGTGCTGCCTCAACTGCTAACACAAAGTGGAACGATATGTAACTGTAGGGTACTTCTCAACACATATTTGGTCAAGTAGAACTGCAGGGATTCTCATGTATTCTATGATTCTATGTGGTGATGCAGACCTTGAGAGTATAGAAACTCACTTCAGGACATACATGGTTTCATTTACTGTACACACTACAGATCTGATGCTGGCTGGAACCGCTGTGGTGATAGGGCTTGGAATTTAATCGATGCAGAGGACAGGCACCTTTAGATGGAGGATTTGCTGATCTGAATAGATGAGATAGAATAATGAGTATAGGTGAATATGTTATTAACTGGATGTGTGCTCGCTGAGGAGGAGGAAAGGGCTGGGAATAAAGAGTGGTTCTTGCTCTGTTGGAAATTACCCGCAACACCCTTTGAGGTTGGTGTGGCAAAGCAAATTTGGGATGTTGAGAAGAAGGTCCGCTGGGAAAAACAAAGTGTGTTGTGTCTATTTGCAGCAGGAATGAGGAAGTACTAGTGGTGGTGGGGAGTTGACAAAGTGAGAAGCTACTGCTCTAGAGGAAGAGGGAATATGAAAGGTGAGAGTATAAAAAGAGAAGTCTGGCTTTCTAGAGAAGATGACTGTAGGGGAGAGGATGTTTGGGGGGGGAGGAAGGAACACAGAGAGGTTCCTTTGAACAGAGTAACAGAAAAGAAAGGCTTGTGTGGGTGGGAAGTGCAGTCTGTCTGCAGATGTTCTGATGCATAGCTTTTTTAATTCCTCCTTTGGTTAAATGGATTTAGCTCCTCAGGAGGGAAAAAATTATAATTATCTGATAGATTTTTTGTAAACCAGGTTAGATTTGTATAGCTGTTCAGCAGTTACCCTGATTTAGAAACAGAAAGCGGAATTCAAATAGTTAAGGATGTGTTTGTGGTTTCCTCCTCATTTATTAATTTTCTGTTTGTTTTTATTCAGTTGTAAATGCGGAAAGCTTTAAACTTTTCTTTTAGCTAAGCTAGACTTACCTCATCAATAAATTCAATCTGTTGGTCAGAATATGTCTACACGTAAACAATAGTGCATCACCTCAAATGTAGTGAGCTGAGCAGATTGCCGCACACCAATCCTTTTCCTTGGCGTTATTTTGATAGCAGATCATGTCCTCTTTCAATTTCCTTTATAGGTTTGATGAAGAAAAAGGTATTTTTCCCCTCCATCACCTTCCATACTGTCTCACTTTGAAGGAACTGGTGGCCATTGAGTTAAACTAGATTAATAAACCAGAGTGAAAAAGACTTATCTGTGTTTTCAGAAGCAACTGATCTTCTCAAATGAAGGTTTAGTAGTCTGATTCCACTTTTTTCCTTGTGGATGAGTGGGCTGCTTTTCTGATAATACCACTTGCTACAAGTAGCTGTTACGGCTTCTGTGATTTCATTTGCAGTGTGTAACTTTAAAAATAACTTCCTCGGAAGAGTAAATTATCCTTGTTTATTCAGCTCTGGTTTGGTACACGACAGTTCTGGCACCTGCGCTTGCTTGTTATAATGTTTCTATGAAAAAGATGCAGTAAGTAAGTTTAATCACTTGCTACTATGAATTCATGTGTTGTCCAAAAACCTCTTGAAAAGCAGGATCCCAACCAGGAAGTTTTTCTGACAGCTGAAATCTCAAGTACTTTATTTGAATTGAGTTACTTAAGCTCAATTTTAAATTTAAATTGAGACGAACGTAAAATGTGGATGTTTTAGCTGGATTCTGCATTATCTGTGCCACTGATGGAGAAATATCTCAGGCATCAGTTGCTTCAGGCAGAGGGCACAGGGAAACACAGATGAAACAGTATTGTACTTCCAGGTCCAGAGGTCATCTAGAAGCAATCTGCAAAGAGTTGGGCTTTGCAAAAGCTTTGGCTGCTGTGTTATTTGGGGATAGGCTGGGTGATATTGCAGCCTCTGCATTGCCCCAGGTAACAGATGGTAAAATTGAACTCAGACGTCGCAAGTGATCATGCTCAAAGTTAGGTTTATAAATGATAAACTTTCAAATGATAAACAGAGCTTTAGTTCTACAATGATGGAATAATCAATCACATGTGAGTGTGATCTTTGTCACTTTCCTTATCTCTTTAGAGGAGTAAAAGACGTGCTGAAAAAGAGACTGAAAAACTATTACAAGAAACAGAAGCTGATGCAGAAGGAACCCATTAATAGAGACAGCTGCTATGACTACATCTGTGTTGTTGACTTTGAAGCAACATGTGAAGAAGGAAACCCACCTGAATTCGTACATGAAATAATTGAGTTTCCTGTTGTCTTACTAAACACGCATACCTTGGAAATAGTAAGTGATCTGATTACTGATTTTTTTTTTTCTTCCATAAAGACCTATCCTCTGTGCTTCCTTACACAGGCACAGAACTTTCTTTCTGTTCTTAAAGCATCTGGAATAGATCATGCTGTTGACTCCCTCTGTTGATGTGAGGGACTTCCGGTTTCCCAGTCTTCCTGTCCCCCACACTCCTTTGCCTGCCTTCAGATCCACGAAGCTATTTCTAGACTGAAGGGACTCACCATAAACAAGAATTGGCAGATTCAGTGGTCCTGTGTGAAGCAATCTAGAAGAGACTAATGCGGAGGCCTAGAAAGGGTTGGTTGAGTGAACATTCCTTCTTGTCAGGCTAGACTATATCTGCAGTGTACCTGCCGGATTGACAGCCGTACAACCTGATTTTAAACATACTTAGTAGCCATTTGGCAGCCTTGGGTGCTCTGTTCCAGTACAGCTTGCTTTCAGAAAAAAACAGCCTGCTGTCTAACTGAAACTGTGACTCTGAAATGGAGGAAGTGCACCCGCCTCTGCCTAATGGTTCATTTATCAAGAACTTCTTAAGAGGAGGAGGATTTCTAGTAATCACTGTGGTGCTGCGTTAGAGTGTAGCTGCATGTGTGACTAACTGCAGAAAGAGCATTGTGAACATCACCAAGATTGGTTTATTACCTTTAGAGTAGTAGGAAACAGAGTGGGTTTTTTCCCTCTGTCCAATAGGTTTTGTATAGCAACAGGGATCTGATGCTTTCTTCTTCATATAAAACTTGAATATAGTTGTCACTCTTGCACTGCTCAGTCTCCAAGAGTGAGGTCATTATGCTTATCTCTGGCTGGCTGGCATGCAGAGGAGTGTGACTTGCATGCAGCCTCTGACATGTGTGGTCAGCTGCCTTCCTTGAATTTAGAGCATTTAGGTGAGCATTTAGACATACCACCTAAAAAGTTTAAAGCTTTTGTCATGCCTCTCACTTCTCTTTTCCTTACCCATGCTTTCCTTTTCCACGGTCTTCCCCTTTATTACAGTCTGTCCTTCTTCCCTCTTACCCACATTTCTGGTTTTTGGTGTCTCTTAGCTGAGAGGAAGGGCATGTTGCGGTTGGAGAGCCACCTATCTGTCCCACTGGGAATCTCATGATGATATGATGATCAGTCAGGAGGCTCATATTGGCTTTGGAGGTTCACGCACCTTTTTGCCTCCAGCAGCATACAAGTAGTTGCTATTGCCTTTTGGCTACAGTGAAGCCCAAGAAGTTGCCTTGCAGGCTATATAGTTTGCTCTTGCTGAGTGATTCTCTTATTACAGGAGGACACCTTTCAGCAATACGTGAAGCCAGAGATAAATCCCAAACTTTCAGACTTCTGCATCAGCCTGACAGGAATCACCCAGGTACTTTGCATTTTTGGGTTTTTTTGGGAAAAAAAGTATGAAAAAAAGAGCTGTGGTGTTGATGTTTTCAGACTGGTGATCTTTCACGGGCATTTTTCTGTAAGGGTTATTCTCTTAATCCTCGTTTTCCTCCTTTCTCCCAGTTATCACAGAATTGATTTCCCTAAGTTGGTCATTTAGTTGTCTGTAAAGGACTGTAGGGCAAAGCATTTACTTTGTAATCCATGTGCAGCAAATGAATCTTTAGCAGAGGAAACCACATTTTGAACTGCATCATTTCGTTTTCTGAGATTTTTATTCTAAAGGGTTTAGGGTCTTGCAGTGGGTTATGATCAAGTGACTGAGCAGGAACGAGTCTGGGAAACAAGCTCAGAGGCTTTAATCCGAGTTCCACAGCTGACTAACCTTGTTACCTTTATAGATGCTATTTGGAGGTTGGCTCTTTTAGTGCCTTTGTGGTGCCTGTTTTTAAGTTCAGAAAAATCTGCCCAGTTGTCTGCTTATCTCGGTGTGTAATCTGTTTCTAAAGATGCCTGTGAAGCTGACTTACTGATTTAGTGAGTGCCTATATACCAGTATAGTTCTTACCCTTCATGCTGGTGTGGTTTGGAGTTTTTTATTTAAAAATGTTTCTCACTGATGGTTGTTGGGTTTTTTTTGTTCTCTAGGACATTGTTGATAAAGCTGAGACATTTACTCAAGTTCTGCAGAATGTTATAGAGTGGATGAGACAGCGAGAGCTGGGAACAAAGTATAGCTATTCCATGTTGACAGATGGGTATGTCCTTATGCAACCTTCAGCACAATCTAAAACTGCGAAACAGTGCTCGATCTTTGTGAGAGCATTGTTAAATGTGGTTCATGACACTGCCATTTTGCTATTTTATTACAGTTTTAGCTTTTGGGAAAATCAGAAAAGATGAACTAAACAATTTGAAATGAAGCTTAAATCCATTAGATGGCACTGTTTCTTTCCCAACTCTCTTCATGCAACTAAATGACACTTAATAGACTTTTTATCCTTTTTTTTTGTTTTGATTCTCTGTTCACATCTAGCTTTCATGTAGCACATAATACCTGAAAATAACTTTGTGCAATTTCAGTTTGAAGCACCTCCCATGCTCTCCTGAATCTGAGGTTTCAGAGATGTGTGGTGATTGTGTTATATCCTATGTTTGTCAGTGTTGCTGTTAATACATCCTGCATATTCAACCAGAAAGCAATAATGATTATGCTGTTTATAGGACAAGGAGAAATGGCTAGCACAGAAACCTCTCTGTGTGGCTCTTGGTGAGTCCCACCTCTGTCAAGGTTTGTGTGTGAGAGATTGACTAGTCCTTTAACTGCCATCTGAACTTGCTCTCTTGCAAGGTCTGTGTGCAAAATCAAGTTCCCTAATGACTACAGAGTGAACAGATCTTGAGATCTAGATATATCTGTGGTGCAATATTGTTCTTGTTAGCTGTTATGTGATGAAAGGTACTGTTGAGCCTTATGTATACTGGGGAAGGAAAATTTGGGAAAAAAGTAAAACCTGTGAGTTGAGGTAAGAACAGTTTAATAATTACAATAAATATAATATGATAGTACTACTAGTAATAATTATGATGATGAAAAAGGAAATAACAAGGAGAGAGATATAAAACTAAAAGGTGGAGGGAGGAACTCAAACAAACAAACAAAAGCCCCTCAACCCGACAAACAGCAGTGATGCACAGTACAATTGCTCAGCACCCACTGACCAATACCCAGCTCATTCCTAAGCAGCAATCGATCTTTTATGCTCAACTCCCCCCAGATTATATATGGGGCATGATGTGCTGTGGTATGGAATATCCCTTTGGCTAGTTTGGGTCAGAGTCCTGTCTCTGCTCCCTCCTGGCTTCTTGTGCCTGTTCTCATGGGCAGAGCATGAGAGACTGAGAGACAAGTCCTTGATCAGGGTAAGTGCTACTGAGCAAAAACTAAAACATCAATGTGTTATCAGCATTACTCCCAGACTAAATCCAAAACACTGCACCAGCTACTAGGAAATAAAATAACTCTATCCCAGCTGAAACCAGGACACCTGTGTTGAGGTGAATGGTGCATTTTCACATTGCTGTGCCTGTTGTTTGTCTTCTGCTGTGCTGGATTAAAAAGGCAGTTCTCTGCTGCGCTGCTACAGTGACAATATTGATACAGAGGGAGATGAATCCCAAAACAAAACTGGAATTTATGAAAGAAGAGCGTAGGGGATCTTAGTATGACTTCCTAACACTTCTGTCAAGTGAAGCACAGATAAACAGTGGTCTGAAAAATATTGTATCATAGGAGATGAATGAATACATAGCAGAAGCTTTTATAACTAACCCATCTTAGCGACTGGGAATTTGGGTTTTGGCCATGACACTTTTTTCTTAAACCTCCTAAAGATTTGGACAATGACTACAAATCACAGGTCTTTTCAGCTGAGGAACCCATATCAATGAAATGCGATTGTGTCCAGGGTGAACAGTGAAGGCACGTAGAAGCTGTCACACAAGATTGGAGGTGTACAGTTTAGAACTGTGTACACCTTGAAAATAAGGAATTCAAACAGCGTCATTCCAACTTTAAGTAATATAAGGAACTGTGGTAAATAGTGCTATTTGACTAATTTTTTACCTGTTATTAGGTTTCTATCTTTGGAAGCAACAGTAAATTAGAAAATGTTAAAGCAAGACTGGTGCAAGACTGGTTATATTACTGTGCCTAAATGTGTCTGGAATTCCCCTCCAGAGGAATCCACTCTGAGAAACTCCTCAAGAAATATAGATGCAGTGAAACCTCTGCCATATGGGTGATATTGCAGAGATAGCTGCAAGAGAGGGAAGAAAGGGCTTTATCTTAGCTTGAAGCCTAGAAATCTGCTGGGGTGCAGGCTAGAAGTGCATAGGGTTGTAGTTTCATCTTCTTTCCGTGAAGGTCTGGTTTCTCCTACAACTAAGTGCAGTCTTGTTTCAGTAATCTATGTAAAGTAGAGAGATGCATGCATACCCATTTAATTAGGAAGTTTAAGGTGTCACTTGCTTCCCCAAGGGCTGCATAAGCATCTAGTTTATTGGCAGTTTTTGGAGTAGGCGGTATAGGTGGAGAGGTTGGCATGCTGTTTTTTGTTTTAACCAATGGTGGACATGAAACCATACTAGTGAAAACCTTGCTCATGTCATTATTTGTTTTCCCCATGATTAACAAATTCCCATTAAAAAATCCTTTACCATAAGTGTAGGAAAAGAGCTTTTCCTAAACTGTTTTCCTTCTGCTAGTCACCAAAGAAAAGACAGCTTTTTGTGCTACAGCTGTGCAGTATGTAGAAAGCAGAGCATCTGAATTATGTATTGCTAATGTTTTTCTCTGTTGACTTTTTAAGATCTTGGGATATGAGTAAATTTCTCAACACCCAGTGCCGTATTAGCCGTATCAAATACCCTTCTTTTGCCAAAAGGTGGATCAATATTCGCAAATCATATGGGAACTTCTATAAGGTTTGTACAAATTGTTGTTTCTCTTGCAGGAGGATTGGTTTAAAAGACTAGAATGTCCTGTTGTGCTTGTCATCTTTACTTGTGTAGTATCAAATTATCCTGCTTAAGCAAGTTGCCTGGGGCTTGATTTTTTAATTCTGCTTCATGCCTAAATCTCACTTTCCTAATTGAAGATCATATAATTTGTTGTATTTTGATTGTAATCTTGTTTTCAGGAATCAGGTGCTCCACGAAGGAGTGTCTAAAGATGACATACCAGTGCTCTTTGATCAAGTTTGACTTGAAGTGGTCGACCTAAAAAGACTATATTGATTTTTTCAATTATTTTTTCTTGTTTTCATGTAATATACTATAAAATTAACTTGCACCACTACCCTCAGATATCTATGCTTTTGACAGTGTAATGGGAGACATGGGAGAGAAAGATTAGGTCATACCTAACGTTGAATTAAATTGCCAAGAGAAAAGTAGCACCAAGTTCAGTGCTGAGCCTTATTACTGCTTTCTTTCGCTGTCAGGTTACCATAAAAGGGGTTATTGGAGTTTCTAGCAAATTCCTAGTCAGTCTACACTAAACCATTTGTTTGAACATGATTTCAGCCTAGCTTATGATCTTCTGTTGAAGGGCTTTTCCATACTTAATGTAACCTTTAGAAAAAAAGAGGTTAACATTTAACAGGAGAAGAGCTTTACTTTGCGCTGGGCAAATATTACAGGGTTATTCCATGTCTCCTTCTATTATTGTGCCTTCTCTGCATAAGCATTTCTGTCAGAAACATGCTGGAACACAGAACAGTCTTGTTAGTCCTGTCAGCTTTAACCTAGACAGACCTTTCTCCCTTTTGCGTTGAGCAATGAGGGTGCTCAATGAAGAGCAATAAAAGATTGTAACTTAGAAGGAATCAGCTTCTTTTTATTTTGTGTGATTTTTTTAACATGCAAACTATTTAAGTATTTATAGTTGTTCAGTGCTTCTGTTTAGCTATTCTGTGCTGCTGTCGAATCTGTCGTTAAGTAATAGTAATAGATAAAATTAAGGACAAGGAATGTATTATAACTTTCCTGTGGAATAACCCACAACGTGCAGCATGTCTCCCCTGCCCAGTTTGTGGGTGTTGTTTTTGGAGCTGCACATTGCCAGATTTTGGCAACTGTGTAGTCACCATTCCGCCTAGCTATTACATCCAGCAGTATGGCGCAATATCCTGGAACTTGTCATGTCCCACATTCCCCCACCCCAACCACCCCAACAGCAAACTGAAGTTTTCCTTTAAAGTTACCCTTATGTTTTCCTGTGACCCTTCCAAAGAACAAAGGTATAGCAGTTAATCAGAAGAACACTTGGGTGTTTTGCTGGTGTAGCGCTTTGCCATGGGTAAGTCAGTTAAGCTTCCTTATCTGTTCATGCTGTTTGTCATCCCTGTAAACGTGGGTTGCTCTAGGTATTCTTGATCAGTTCCTTTGGTGTTTGGAGGCATCCAGAATCTTGAAAACCAAAATCTGATACCCTCTGCAATGCCACTTTGGGTGGTAATTCCTTTTATATATGGCTGGTTAAAGCTAGCTAGAACATGGCTTCCACTGTTGCCAGTGTTGGGACATCTTGAACTGATGCTGGTAATGGTGAGAAGCTCTTGACATCATTCTGAGTCTAGACAAGCCCCTGTTGACTATGTCTGCTCTGTAAAAATGAGAGTGTCTCACCAAGGTGCTTTGAAGTTAAATTGTTAGTGATCTGTCAAAAGGCAACATGAAAGTGGTATGTGACTTAAGTAAACTCAAAATCTGCATATGTTTCTGCTGCGTTGTGTTACTTTAAAAAGACTTCGTACAGAACCTAATTCTTCAATGTGGTTCACTTTCTCCCATCAGGTTCCTAGGAACCAGACCAAGCTAACAACGATGCTTGAAAATCTGGGTATGAATTATGATGGGAGACCTCACAGTGGACTTGATGACTCTAAAAACATTGCAAGGATAGCTATAAGGATGCTACAGGATGGCTGTGAACTGCGAGTGAATGAAAGAATGCATGCTGGACAACTTATGACAGTCTCCTCCTTGGCCCCCTTAGAGGGAGCCCCTGCTCCGCAGATGCCCCGCTACAGAAACTAGCAGTACAGAGGTTCTGCCTTAGGAACCGCTCCCAGATACCCATGAAGGACTGTTACAAAGCTTATTGAACAGACACCTCTGCCAACCTGTCTGCAGTGCAGAATCCAGAAGCACCTTAACTGATCGTCTCTGCTGAAATAGAGTGTGGAAGCTCTTTGCTGTTTGCAGCCTGTGTTACAGCATTTTTTTTTCCTTATACTGACGATATTTTGCTGTTGCTTGCAACTTACCCAGCAGTAAGGTTGATATGCGGGATCTAGGCAATGTGTTAAGCTTTTAAGAACATGTAATTTAAACACATGCAAAAATCAATTTGGCCTGTGCACGGCTGTTCCACCCCACCCTGTGGGTAGTATGTATTTGCTATGCCCTACTCTTAATATCTTGCATCTGATTATTCATTGCACACAAATAAGACATGGCTGGAAGAACTGAAATAGTAAGTGGTTGGGCTGGCCTTTCCTGATAAGGCAGTCTTCTAAGGGCTTCTGCTGGTTACTTTCTGGGGCTTTTTACGAAGTCTGGAAGAAATGGGAGAATGTTCATCAGTTCTAAAGCAGTAGAAAAGTACTGTGTTGTCTGGGTGTTGGTTTTGTTTTCTTTTCCTTTGAGGGATATGTTTGTCTGCTTCCATGTCGAATAGAAGAGCTGTGTGTTGAATAAAAATTCCATTAATGCGGCATGGTAGTAATCTCCTTTTAACCTTTATTTAAAAAGAGATGGATCCAGATTTTCTCTTTGAGGATCATATCTTCTATTCCTGCTACACTCATAGCTGCGCTTCATTTAGTGTCACTTTTGGACACTGTCAGCCATGAGTGAAGTAAAAATAGGTTCAAAACATACCAGGTCATCAAAATTTTGTGCTGTTTGGTTATTACGTAAAACAAACCAAGAAGCTTCTAGTTCATAGGTAAATACATGCTCAGCTATTTTTGGTAACGTCCTGCGCCTCTGCCACCATAAAGCTGTGCCTTTTAATACAATTTTATTAGTGAAGGCCACATCTAATTATTAACAACTTCTGCTTTCTTCTTAGGCCCCAGATAAGGTGATACTCAAAGCAGGCCATGCTGTTAGTTTGCTTTGCTTCCATGGGCCGTTAATGAAGTACAACATCAGTGTGATCAGCTTTGAATCGGAATGGCTTGTTCTGGAATGTGGAATGATGTATTTTGGTTGCTCTTAGTCAAAGAAGAAGTTAGATTGGTATCGCTATATTACAATTCAGTCATTCTTGCTATGATTTGCATCCAGGAAACAAAATAACCAATTGATAAATGAAGCTTTGTTGAGAACATTCACTGCTTGGCTAAAACTCCCCCCAGCTCCACTTGCTCTTCCAGCTGCTAAGTTGGATCAGTGGAAACTTTATTTCAAATTCATGTAAGAGAAAGAAGTATTGGTCAAGTCTCAGTTGCTTCATATGGAGGTGGAAGCAGCTCTCTTTCCAGGGTTACAGATTTGGACAGCCACAACTGCTTTAGAATGATGTTCTTTTTTTTCTGAAAGTAAATACTTGTACTTGCGGAGTTTTTACTTTAAAGCTTTGTAAGTTCCTTTCTGTAGTAGCATTTGAGGTATTTTCAGATTTATAATTTTTTATATTTTATCCTTTTATTTAGAAGGATCAAATCCAGATCTCTGATATGCTTACTCTGAAAATACCATTCGTTAGCCCATGCTTGTACAAATTGTTAATTATATATTTGCTTTTCACTATAGCAACCACACTCCTTGTTTCTGAAGAGCCATAGTAATTTACTACTTTGGAGTTACTGTGATGCACGTTCCTATGATAAAATTTAGTCTAGCTCAGCAGATCCCCCCTTGGGTGGGGGCAGTATCACAGACTTTGTCACTAGTGTTTTATTTACCGGTCTGTAACCAGGCTCACAGACCAATGAAAAGGTCTGACAGGGAAAAGCTTTGTTACGGATTATACTGCAAGTTTCCTAAGTGAAGAGCTGTTGTAATTTTACATCATTTATTTTAAGTAAAGAGTTGTTTATTTTTGTTAAATAACTTCAGAAAGATATTTTTTAGATAAGGGTTAAATAATAATTGTTTTCTGTTTATTGCTTGAGTAGTTTTTTATCAGTAAGTTGCAGAAATTGATAGAATTATTCCAGATATCATTTTATCTGAGTCGGATTAATGTCAAGCTAAGCTGTAACTATTTTCACAAAAATGTCTGATTCGGTGACTTTGAAGTGAATTTCATGAATGTTTGCTGATTTGTTTGAAATGTAGAGAACCTTATTAAAATAAGTTGGTATTTATTAACATGTCAGGTTATGAATTCACTCTACAAAGCATGAGATGACTCCAGCAGTCCTGGGGGCCTCGGTCTCAGCATGGCCCAGGGTTAGTCTTCTCGAATGGACTAGCTTAAATCTCATGAGTGTGACTAGTTCACAAGACCCAGTAACAGGATAAGTCTTCCTGCATGGTTTCATCCTAAAGGGGAAGGAGGCACTTGAGGGAAACAAAATGTGGTACGATGATTTTAGTAGTGACACTTTTGCTCAGCCAAACAATGTTTTTTCAGGTCGATCTCATTTGTTTGTCCACAGAAGCTTGCTGAGTGCATCCCTGCTGTAATGAATGCTTTTATTTATTAGAGGAGTCATCCCATGCTGGAAAAAGTAATTGACAGCCATGTAAGAAACAATCTCCTTTTTATGCAGAAAATACCCATGCAGACACTCTCCTGCTGAGATAGTAAGAGGCCTTGTTTTGTTGTCTTTTTTCACATTTCAGGAGCTGTACTTGAGCAACTCTAATGCTACTGCAGACAGAGTTTGGAAAAACCACTCACAAACTTAAAACAGAGGAGTTGCAGGCAAATTTCAACACGAGCACTTTCAAGTAGATTTCTTAATAAGTATTTATATGAACATGAGAGGCATTCACAGAATCTTGGGGTTGTGTTAGAGAGGAAAAAAGGTCTCAGACAGGTTAAAGGCAATAACCTCTCGCGGTAAGCAAACATCGGAATAAATGTGGCTAGTTGCATGGGGAAGAAGAGGTCACAACAGCTTGCAGCCTCCCATCAAACTAGTGCGGTATGCCTACAGGGACAAGTCTCAGCAGGTCAGTTGTCCATAGAAACTGCTCCTGTCTGTGCTTATCTTATAATAAGGTAATTTAATAATTCAGTTTAACAAGGTGGTTGTTTCCATATTTTGTTGGAAATTAACATTGCAATGAGGAGGGGACTGTTCTCAGCAGTGG
Source organism: Ara ararauna (assembly GCA_028858755.1). Lineage (NCBI taxonomy): Eukaryota > Metazoa > Chordata > Aves > Psittaciformes > Psittacidae > Ara > Ara ararauna. The sequence goes on along the minus strand of CM054376.1, from coordinate 49,829,976 downwards.
AAGTAAGTAAAAACCCTCAGTTCACCTTGAGCTGAGGTGGTTGTGCCCTTGTAGAGCTCTCGGTGCCTCACTGCAGCCTTTGCTGCTCTTTGATGACCTTGCAGAAGTAGTATTTTTTCGCCGCGACTTTGCTAAAGAGCAGCTCATTTCTCTTGCCCTTCAGTTCCCAAGGCTGATTTTAAGGCCTCCCTTTCCCTTTTTCTTCCATTAGTGAACTTTTGCCTCCCCTGGAAAGAAGTTTGTCCCAGTTATGATCTTTTTATGCTCTTTTTAATCTAGGAAAACAAACATGCCCTTTCAAAAGGAGTTGGAAGTCCTACCTGACTGGAAGGATAGTTGTCAAGAGACCCAGGTACTGACTGGAGGCTTTTGAAATGGGCTAAACGTATAGAATATCATTCTGTTGCAACCAAGGTCATTCTAGCCAGCTGAGACCTTCTAGCCCCCTCTCAAGAGCTTCGTATTTGACAGCCCCACGTGTCACAGTGCAGCATACCACAAGGAATGGCAATATGTGAAGTCGCAAGGTGGTGGTTGGTCCATGCTTCTGCTCGATCTTGTGTTGAGCTGTGGCCTGTCTGAGCCGCTGTAGTAGGGAGCTGGCTAACACTTGACTTTAGAAGATCTTCCTGCCCATGCAGTGGAGAGTGGGGTGCTGGCCTGCAGGTATGGATGTGCACATGAGGATGAGAAGCAATTTCTCTCTTGGGTTCCTTCTAGTTTGGACTTTGTGTGTTCAAAGCCCCCAACTCTTGACTGGCTTTTGCCCTCTTTTAATTGGAGGACTCTGTGTTGTGGGAGAAAAGCCTGAAGTAGTTCCAGGTGTGTGCTCCTTAAATTTAAGGAGCATGACTGCTTTGCACCAAGTGGCTGCACATGGAGGAAAGGCTTTCTCGAATGACAGGAGCCTTCTGCACCTCTTCATGGCAGAGGTGACCTCTGGGTGTGCTCAGATTAGGGATATGATTGCATTAGGGGTGGCTTAGGCAGCTCTCCTCTGTGACCACTCAGTCCAGGGGTGCCCTGTGGGTAGTACCATGCCCTGCTCCTGTGATCTTAACTCAGTGTGGTTATGACTGCACATGATAATTGTAAATCTTGTAATGCTGCTTGCAGATAAATGGTGGTTTGGGGTTTTTTTTCCTACTTTCTGGCTAAGTTATTGCTAATCATGGTGTTTTTTGCTGTTTGAAGTGAATGGTAATAATGATCTTGCACTGATTCTGACCTCCTTTGTTTATGTTCCCTGTTTCAGTGATGTTGAAGAGCACACGTAGCCAAATGGACCCAGAGATGTCCCAATAAGCAGGAATTGCTTCATCATGCTTGTGCTCAGCTTTGGGGTGATGTGCAGGTCCTGGACTGCAGGCTGGCCAGGAAGCCCGATGCAGCTTCCCGGACAGCAGACACTGTGCCTGGGCATCTCTTATTTTCACTTATGGCTGCAGTCATTGCGATTTGGAGGTCTCCTTGCTGTGTTCCTGTCTTTATTTCATAACATTTCATAGTTTGAATTGATAAGGAGTTGAATACTTATGCTCTGAGTAGCATGAAAGCACTTCATGTGTAATTCAGAGGCAGGTGTAGCAGCCAGCAGTCTGAGACTCAAGGTGCCTCCCTTTCTCACATGAAAACACTAATATGCTTGTGATTAATTTCCATTCATGCAGGTATGGACAAAGGTGATAGAGACCTAAAAAGAAGGAGAAATGACATGTTATTAGCTGATCTATGCAGGGTAAGCCAAGTGTGTTCTTATAACTATCAATACAGTCTGAGTGTTTAATACAGTTGATTAACTTTGATAACAGGCTTTCTGGGATGCCTAATGCAATGTACAGAGGGGTAAAGTTACTGCTTCTGCACTAAGCTTGGCTGTATTTAAGCATAATCTGGGGGATAGCATGATCATATGTTGCTGTCCTCCACAAAGAGAGGGAAGATGGAGCCAGCCGCCACCCCTGTGTTAGTGGTAGATCTGCTCCAAATGGGAGTCTTGACAAGAGACCTCTTTTCCAAATGGTTCTGTAAAAACCAGTCAAGGGAAGAGCAAGGGATAGTTTATCCAGTAGTTTTAATGTGCTGCTGGGATCACTTTTCTGGGAATTTTCCATGTGTTTTTGGGCACAGACAGGGCCTTCAGAGCAGCCTTACTCTTCAGAGGAGTCTGTTTCTTATTTCTGATAGAGAGCTGTGCTTTCCCACCAGCACAGTGTCTGGCGATGTATTAGTTTGGAAAGTTAAGCCATGTCCTGCCTGAGAGCAATATCCCCAGAGCAGGTCACCACACTTGGTAGTCTTCAGTAAACAGGCAGCCCCGTAGATAAGGGGCATTTATTAGAGCTGAGAAGCCTGGGTGAGGCACGGCTGAAAAAGAAATCAGGCATCCTTATCCAGCATGGGAGGGAGGTGCTGTGGTGCCTGCAAAGCCATCTGTGGGTGTGCTGTACATCTTTGGGAGCAGTTTCCTTCAGCTATCTTGATGCTTTGTCTCCCTCGTTAAGCCACGCATGTTTCTTCTTCAGACCTTTTTCACACACCTCAATGTGTTGGTTTAGGGCATGGCTTCTCTGGAATTTACTGGCTTGCTCCTTGTTCGTGCTTGTTTTCCTTTCATGAAATAGTCCTTCCCTGACCCTGCTTGTGCTGATTTTCTAACAGCCATGTCTGGAAGCAGCTGTACTCTGTGATGTAATCTTGTCTGTGCTGCTGGCCAAACTGTTATGAGCAGGTCCTACAGAAGCCTTATCAGATCAGGGACTGCTGCCTTGTTAGGAGCTTGTACAGTGCAGTGCTGCAGTTCCTCAATGCTGCAGCCGTTTAACAGATACTAACAATGTAAGTAAATGGAGAGTCTCTCAGCCTCCTTCACAAGTCATGGCAAAAAGCTTGTGGCAAGTCCTCATGATTTAATGGTGCTTTCATTCGTGTGTGCTATCACATGTCCACCTCTGCTGGGGCTGCTGCCGCCATCAGTGATTAAAGATCATGGCAAGGACAGGATCATTTTGAAACTGAATGCCAGTGAAGTCAGGTGTTTGATGAGTATTTGTTTGTGTGATGGGTATTTGCTTCTGTGCTAGAGCTGTGTTGGCAGCTGTAGCATCATGTTGAGGAGGTACAGCAATGCCTTACTAGATTCGGCGAGTAAGCCAATTCAAAACGCCTTTGATTTTTGGGGCATATTGTCATTAGCCTTCCAGCATGGAAAACTTATGTTAGCCCTGAAAGAAGAAAATAATGTTTTTAAACTTACAAAAAATGTTTTTAAAGTTCATATTTGGGGATTGGGAAGATGAAGAGAGATGCATATGGTTTCAGGAGAACTGGGAAAATTGAAGCACTTCAGAAGAAACACAGTGGTGCTGAGGAAGTGTTTTTGTGCTGTTGAATACCCCAGCATGTGACAGACAGAATGGATTTTGTTCGGAGTAAGACGTTCCTGTGGTAGCTGTTTAGCATTTGGTGTTGTGTAGCTGCTTAATACTTCGGAGTGTGGCACCGTGGAGCTCTGGAGGACCCTGATCAGCCCTGCTGGCTGTTTCTGTGGAGCCATCCTAGCAGGGGTGCAGCTTTTAGCAGAGTAGAAGGTCTTATCAGGCTGAGATGGTGGCAGCTCCATGGAAGTCACTTGTATTATAAATACTACACCTCAACAGATCAGCAGGAAGCTTTCTTCCATACTTCAGTCATCACAGAGATGTAAGTGTTGGATCAAGGCTTCCAAAATGAATGATCCTCAGAGTGTGCTTTCACTCTGAAACCAGAATCACTGTAACAGCCTATGATTTTGTTCCCTGTGGTAGGGAACAAAATACTCTGGGTGGAAACATCAGCTTTTGTGTCTGAGAGCTGAAGAGCATAGAGCTTGGCTGTGTGCCACTGGGTAAGAAGCTTGTCCAACTATGTTTATGCTGTATATGAAAGGGCTTCACAGCTTAGCGTCTGAGCTGGTGGCTGCAGCCAGGTGGGCATTGCTATGGGGAGCTTTCCATCTGTTCCTTCTCTTCTGCCATCTGCATCACCTTTTAAAAATTGCCCATATCTCCTCAAGCACATCCCACAGCTCAGCAGCAACTCATGCTCTGGAGCCCTTTGTACATACAGGTGTCTCTCTTTTAGAATATAGAAGTCTTTAAAGTGCTTCCATGCACCACTCCTTCCAATCTTTGAGCTCTGGAGCACATGTGGAATAGACTGAACTGTCTTCATGTACTCTACATAACCTCTGTTCCTCCATTCACACCAACTACTCTTCCACCAGGCAGACGGCCACTGCTCATTCAGTTGTAGGTTTTTGGCAGGACTAAGTGTCTGTAACATACCTCAAAGAACGACTGACTACTTTCTGTCCCCCTTCTGCTTTTCTGTTCAAGCTTTCCACTCTGTCCTGCACCAGCTGTGATGTTCATGTCTGGGATAAGGTTCCCTTTTCTTTTTCCCTTTCTGCCTTTTGTTTTCTTTTCCCTATGCTGTGGTCCTGACCATGGCATCTTATCATAGTTCATCAGTCCCTCAAAGTCAAGAATATAACCTCCCAAAGTATGTGTGTTGGGATGAGCCCTATGCTTGCTTTAAGGAGTGAACCAAGTGCAGTAAGTTTTATATGCTGTGGTTTACAGCAAAGTTACTAGCCCTGTTCTAAAGAGCATGAAATTCAGGCATAGAATTAGATTGCTGTTCAGGTTTATGCAGTGAATAAGGATAGTGTTAGAAATGGAAATCATCTGCCTTATCTTCTCAGCTGCTGTCTCCCCAAAACCCTCTACTGTTTCTTTTTAGTAGACAACATCTTAATGTAGGTTGCCACTAAAAGAAGAGGCTGTGCAACTGCTGTTTTGATTTTGGCTGAGCTCTTCTTCGAGACAGGCTCTTGCCTGAGGGAATTACACTCAAGCTCTTGGCCTCCAGAGCAGCTGGCTCTGCATCTCACCTCTGGACATGCAGGGTGTCTCTTCTGCACATGCTTTCTGGAGCAGTGGGACATTGCAGTCTGCCTGCCCTGGCCTTAGTCCTGAGACTTCCAAGAGCTCTGAGTGGATGCAGTCACTTGGACTGAAAACTTAAAACCCTATAGGCGATGTTTGTGATGACTGCAAAGGAACATCAGCAATTGCTCTTCAGCTCTTTCATGCTACCAGTTCTTAAGATTTGTAGCAGACACATTGATATGAATGGTGAAGGAATGGGAGTGTCTAGAAGCACCAGAAAGAAGGCATTAGTGGTGTATGGGAATGACAGATGCTGATGGTACATGTGTTAGCAGGTCACCAAAATTACAGTGCACCTACAGCTCCTTAGAATTCCTAGATGGGGTGAACAAGGGGCAGCCTAAACCAAGACAAACCTGGAATTTGAAGGCATAAAAATATGCTGGTTGGATGAGAAAACCATGGGTGAAAAGTGGTCTTGGGAGCATATATGCAGCCAAATCCTCAGGCTGTGAGGTGTCTGTGGATCACTTTGCACACTACTAAGGCGCCAATGACTTGCTGAACGGTTGGGATCCCACACGATGTAGAGGGTAATCTGACTGTGCTTGGAACCATCCATCCAGAATCTGCCAGTATGAGGGCAAACTCAAAGGATGGCAGAGGCCTGCAGCATTCCACTACAAATCAGCCTTGGAGATCCACTCTGAAGGCTACAACCTCGAATGATGTGTCTTGAAATGGAAAAGGAGCCTGCGAGTCTTTCCAGGCACAATCTACAGAACATCTCAAGGAAGCTCAATGAGGTGTGCATTTTTGGCAGAGTTTAATGGGCAAATGTAGACCAACTAGGAGGTTGTTTTCTCAAGGAGACAGAAGGGCTTTTGTTGGTTAGAAATGGTTCCCACTTGCATGGTTTGCCACAGACTTATAGTTTTTACTCTAGTCCCATTTCCGACTCCACTTTATTTCTTCTTATCTTAGAAGAACTTGGCACAACCAGCATATAATTTGCTCTATTTTAAGCTCTTTAAGATTTAGACCTGTAGGGCCTGCTAGGGGAAAGGCTTTGTTGCCTAAACATAGGTGTCTGGTGCACTTTTTTATCTGAGCTGTCTGTATAAAGCCTGCAGATACCATATGGGACCTGCAGGAGTCCTCCTGTGTGCTGAAGCAAGCAGCTGGAGGCCGGACTGGAGACCTCAGATTATCTCCAGTAGTGCTATTGCTCATACCTATGTGTGGGCACTGGAATGGTGCCCCTGGAGCAAACCAGTGGCCCAGTCAGATTAACAGGAAGAGACAAGTACCTCCAGAGGATGAGTTGTCCCACTGGTCTTTGCTGCCTCTTAATATAACTTTGCTGGAAGGTAGAAGCTGTGCTGCTGCTGTGCAGCATATGAGTTCTACAGACCCTTTGCCAGAGAGATGGGGATTTCTGGCAGCACGGAGAGAGAAAGCAATTCAGACGCCAAGACATCATCTCCCACACACCAAAGCCTTTAGGAATTGAGGAACCAAACAGAGTTCTGTTTGGCTCACTCACTAGCCTTCCCAAAAAGTATGGGAGGAATCATAGAATGGTTTGAACAGGAAGGGACTTTAAAGCTCATCCAGTTCCAATCCCTCTGCCATAGGCAGGGACACCTTCTGTTAGACCAGGTTGCTCAAAGCTGCATCCAACCTGGCCTTGAACACTTCCAGGCATGGGACGTCCACAGCTTCTCTGGGCAACCTGTGCCAGTGCCTCACCACCCTCACAGGGAAAAATTTCTTCCTTTAATGTAAATCTCTCCTCTGTCAGTTTAAAGCCATTGTCCTGTCACTCCATGCACTTGTAAAAAGTCTCTCTCCAGCATTCTTGTAGGCCCCCTTTAGGTGTTGAAAGGCTGCTATAAGGTCTTCTGGAGCCTTCTCTTCCCCAGGCTGAGCAACCCCAACTCTCTCAACCTGTCTTCACAGGAGAGGTGCTCCAGCCCTCGGATTGTCTTTGTGGCCTCCTCTGGACTCACTTGAGCAGGTCCACGTCCCTCTTGTGTTGGGGTCCACAGAGCTGAATGCTCCAGGTGAGATATTACGAGAGTGGAACAGAAGAGAATTGCCTCTCCCAGCCTACTGGTCGCACTCTTTTTGATGCAGCCCAGCACACAGTTGGCTTTCTGGGGTGCAAGTGCACATTGCCAGGTCATATTGAACTTCCCGTCAACCAACACCCCAAGTCCTTCTCCTCAGGGATGCTCTCAGTCCATTCTCCATCCAGCCTGTATTTGTGCTTGGGATTGCCCCAACCAGTGTGTGGGACCTTGCACTTGGCCTTGTTGCAGACAGCTAGATCTGGATTTAACTGTTTTGTTTCTGCTCTTCAATGAAAATTAGTAGAGTTAGCTGCTATACAATTGTTAAGATTGGCATTGCCTTCTGCAATCCTGCCTGATTGCACAAGGGTGGTGGAGGAGCTGATCTCTGTGGAGATCAATTACCTGCCAAGGTCCTCAATTGCAGACTGGGGTGCTTATCCTTTGGCCTTTAGGAGGTCTTGAACTGATTCAAAGTTGTGAAGAGTATCTGAAGCATTTGTTGAAGTGAGGAAAGAGTGATGCTAATTTTGTGGTAGTGGTTTGGTGCAAGTATTTAAGCTGGGATGAAGGGATTTCAGTTTTTCAGTTTCTTAGAGCAAAATGCGTCATTTGAGATGCCTTGTCGTAGTGCTTTTGGGATTAAGCACCACTCCCTCTCAGGGCAACTTCTGCCTGCCAAACTATCTCTGTGGTTGTCTGCACAAACCACAGAGCCCGAGACTCTTGTCTCCTTTCTGCTGGTAGAATATGAGAAGGCACTTCTTGCATGAGCAGGACAGAGCTACTTCCTGTACAACTGCATGAGAACAAGTGGAGCAAACTAGAGTGCTAGGCAGTGAACCCAGCCTTGAAAGACACAGATACGCCTTCAGCCCCATCCTTCCTCATCCCAGAAGGCAATTTTTCCTGTGCTAAAAACTGTCCCTGTAACAGAGCTCTACCTCTGGAAAGGTTAGTGCAAGGTTTCAGAGGGATGTGCCTGCAACATTGATAGCAGAGCACTGTCCTCTTGCACAAGCAAGGAAGTACTTCATTTTGATTATCTAGCCAGGAGAGTTGGAAGTGACTGGGAGACTGTTGAAGGCAGAAAGGGATGGGGCACTGGCTGGAAACAGAGGGGCAGCAGTAGAAGTGCAGCTGATGATGGACTCTCATCACAGACTCCAGTCTGGTTGTCCAGACAGACAAAAAAAGCCCCAAACCCTCTGGAGAAAGACAATAACCTCCCACAGGAGAACAAGAAAAAGTGGAAAATGGATACAAGCAAATACATGCATAAACATCTGCAAAAAAAGGACAGTGAAATATACCCGTGTACTTCACAAGCAGAATCCTCCTCCTCCATCGGCTTTATCTGTCTTCTGCCCATGGGTAGGACTTAGAGGTACTGCATGGATACCGCTCTGTTATCTGAGACGTGCTATCACTCGTGGGCAGGGTGTTGCAGAAGTAAAGGACTAACAGACAGCTCCTAGGCTTTTGCGTGAACAGTTCCTACACTTCTGCATAGCAGACATCTGTAAACAGAAGGCAGTTTGCCCACAGTCTGCTAACAGGTAGCAGGGCTAAGGCTTGCCAGGGAGTTTGCTTGCTATGAATAATTCAACCAGTCCTGCTGCCTTTAAATTTGGAGAATAGTGCTGCAGTCGAAGGCTTTCTGAGCTTGGCAACAAATGCTACTGTGGGCTTGTCTCTGTGTTTGGCCTGAGGCCGGCACTATTACACAGGTGGCTTTGACCTTGTATGACAGCATCACTACAAACTGGTCCCCTTTCTACCTGGCAAACCAGGCACAGGTTCTTTCAGCAGCTTGCCAATACCAAACTTGTAAAGCAGACAACGTTACTCTAGAAGAGACTGAAAACAGAGTCGGGTGTGGGGGATGCTGGCTGCAGGATGCCACCTGAAACACCTTCCCAGAGTTCAGCCTGGTGACACTTTTTCTTCCCCATCACCATCTTACCATTGGTGGTGGTATTTGTTCAGGATCCACTCAGAGCTTAGTCAGCATCCCTTTCTCTGACTCTGAATCCTGTCTCTGTAGGTCACATCACCCCTCTCTTTGCCTTTTATGATGACTGTAAGACATCCACTGTCCACAGAGCTACATATAGGTTTCATTCCAGGTCACCGTAACCCCAATACTGTCAGGCTTAATATGAAAAGGAGTCTTAAGTGAGTGCTAAGGGCCTCAGAAAACGAGATTTCACAAGATGGAAGAGAAAGGGACTTCTGAATGGATTATATGCTAATTAATTCTAGCATAAATTTAACACCCAGAGATATTTTGGCCAGTGGCAAAGCCTTTCCTGCCGTCCACGTTTCTAGGGATCCGGTGCCCACAAGAGCACCCTCTCTCCCAGCTGCTGCCCTGACTTCTGTAGAGGTTGTCAGCTTTGAGAGGTACCAGTCTGTCTTTCAGAGTAACGACCACACCTCTAACCACAGTCCTAGGTGGTGCTCACCTGGCTTCACTCCAGTTATCGGATGAGCCAGAAAGTATCCTCAATGTGCTCCTACCTTGCACCCAGGAGATGGGAGCTGGGGAGCTGATTGGTCTCCCTCCTCTTGGTGCTTGTAGGGTTGTATCAGAAGCGCTGTGTCCAGTTTGAGGACCACCAGAAGAAAGATGTCAACAAGCTGGAGTGAGCCAGGTAGTGATTATGTGTAAACAGGCCCCAAAAATAATAAGTTGTCAGAAAACCACACTCCTCACTGGTAAGGCAGGAGCAGCCCTTGGACAGGGTGGGTTCAGTTATAAATGGTGTACGTGTGATGGGCAGAGACATGCCTTTCTCCTGAGCCATAACTGCAGGGGAGAGGCAGTGTGTGGAAATAGTGCTGCTCCCATCTTTTACTCAAGGCACTTCTGAGCACCTGGGGAAATGTCACGTCAGGCAGGGAGGGTCTGAACACACTCAGAGTGAGGCAGGACTGAGGAAAGAGTCATGGCAAGATGTGGAGCTTAACGGTTTTGCTTAGATGCATTACTTGAGATGCTCAGTTTTAACTTTCAGCCTTTCCTGAGGCTCCCCAACAAGCATCAGAGTTTTTCCCAAGTTCCCAGTGCTTGTTTATTGTGTCCAGCCCTAAACGCTTTTCTAAACTTGCCAATATTTGACGGTAGAGGCTTTTGATTTGTCTGTGGACTGCTGAAACAGAGAACTCTTGCTTTATTAGTGTACAGAAATTGTTTTGATCACTAGCAAGGAAAATATAAGGAAGTGGCAAAGTGGTGTTTACCCCACACATTATGCCAATTTTCAGGTCTTTGGGGAGATGTACCGGTTTTGCAGAGCCATTGTTCGTAAGAATCAGATGAAGGTAAATCTCTATGCTGTGCATGCTCAAGATGTCATCAAACATCTGAAAATGTCCCTGGGGTGATGAGGATCTCATCCTGAGAAAGGTCATTGCATTTTGAGGTGTGCTTTTTTGCCAGCTCTAACTGGAGCAAAATGTTGGCCGGCCTTTTGCAGAGAGGCAAGCACAGCTAGCAGCGAAAGGTGAAAAACACTGATGTAGCCGAGGGCAGTAACCTCCAGAAAATAGGTCCCACTGGGTGCTTGCACATCTGTAGGCATTTTCACAATGGTTGTCCATCGCATCACCCAGTTGCAGTAGTTTCTACTTGCACTGCTGAAAACACGCTCTGTTTAAGGATTGTGCTTAATGGAGAATAACATCCAAGAAGGAAGCGTTGGGTTTGAGGGTTGTTGGGAAATTCAAGGCCAGTCCCTTGTCCATGTTTGTCCAGTACTAAGTCTTCCCTTCTGAATTTGTTTTCCTGGTGTTGCCACACAAGGCTGTAGGGCTCTGGATATTTTTGAACACTTCTAAGAGCCTTTTATCTGCTTGAGAAGGCCTTCCAGTTCCTGGTGAGCTGCTCTTGTTCTGGGTTCTGCCTATCATGGTCTACTCAGAAGCAAGCATTTGACTTGGAGGTGGTCTGTGCTCTGCTTGTCCTCAGCAACAAAGAAAAGGTCTCTTGAGTGGGAAAGCACAGGGAGGTCACCTTGCTCAACTGCTCAGAGTTCAGAGTGGAGAGCATGTATTCTGTCACAAGCAAGTCATTGGTTTTACAGCCTGGATACACTGTCAGTTGCATATGTAGCTCCTTCTTGGGGGTCTCATGTTGTGCAATTATAGTGCCTTATGACAGACATATAGTGATGGACGCAGCCCAGCTGTGTCCCTCCTTGGTGTGCTTGTATGTAGTGTTGCTAGCCAGTGTTCTGTGGGGCTCTGGAAGTAGGTCACATCATCTCAGATTTGGCACCAGGACTTCCTTCCCTGCCCTCTTCCTGGGCATGGGCTGAAGGCTGCTGTGGTGGCTGCCAAATGGCATGGGGCAACATGAGCATCCTAGATCTTGTTACTTCCAGCGTGGCTTCTCTACAATCAGGAGCCAGCAGCAACAGGGAATCTCTCACTGCTGGTTGTCCTGCACCAAATCACGTGGAGCACGATGTCTTTAGAGGATTCCCACTGCTGGTATGTTCAGCCTTGATTTTTGCTTTGAAGAAGTTGCGTGTGTGTTTTCTGCTGCAGGAAACTGAAAGCCTACTGTAGCAGTTCCCTCCTTCCTGTAGACATCCAGCCTTCCTAGGAGCAATATTTGACCAAGGTGGATCTGAGTGACAGAAAGACTACAGATAGTTTATTCAGCTGTCCTGTCCCTATCTCACCGCATCAGGGGCTGAGAAACTACCCAGACCTGATGTCCCTGTGCTGCTGGAGGCAGAAGAGAGCTAAGCACAAGCGCCCACGCTGCTTGCTTTTCTGTTTTGTTGGCTGGCTGTGTAAGTATAACTTTATGGGAGGCAGTGCTGCTGCGGAAGCAGTGACTGTGGGGGTTTTCTGATTAACTTTCCCAATGCTGGCCCCGTTCCCATGTTTGCATACTTCTCTCTCTCCTAAAGGGCACGTAAGTCAAACATGCAGAGACCCAGTGAAACACGGATTGCTAGCTTTTGCTCCCGTGCACGGCAAAGAAGCTTTTTGAAGGAAGTGTAGTGTGTTTGTTTAAAGGAAAAGGCAAAGATACCAGACTTCAGCTAAGTGGGTACTAGCCTATTTAATGACTTTGGGGGACGAATAACTTTAAAGCATTTGCCTCCTTTGACAGCCGCTGGCTGAGAAAGCATCACATTTGAATGGAGACAGAGTAAATTTGTCATCTTTACCTCTTCTGAGGTCACTGGCTTTCTGCACTCCAGTCTTAACAGTCCTTCAGTGTACACAACTCGCAACAACAGTGTTTTGGATAGCAACTGTTCATATGGCTTTCACCAGGGGAGGCTGAACTCAGAAACATCCTATTTTTAACAGGATTTAGAAATGCAGGGGAGGGGGGGCAGGGAGTTACACAAGGTTTGATTCCCTATATGGAAGATGGTGAGGTTCTGGCTCCACCACGGGTCCATCAGATGACTTCACAGGGAAAATTCCATGTCTGGAAACCTTGCCAACAGGCTTAAAACCTGGTAATCATCACCAAAATGTCCACCATGGCATCCATCTCTTGGGAATGCCTTTGCTTTGCAGCATTTCTCTGCGGTCACATTCAGGTCCGTCAGTGTGAACTGAGGGCCTGTCACATACCTCTTGCTGCAAAAGCAAACCCAGAGAAGTGGTGCTGGGCCATAGAGCTGATCTTCCCCAGTCAGACTGCTCCTCAGTGGTCTTGGGCAGATGGCCAGGCTTCCCTCTTCTCTGCCTCCCGTTTGACCTTCATTCTGCCTGCATTCAGCCATTCGCACAGAAGGCTGCCTGGTGCTTTCTGCATGACCCCTTAATCTGCCTATTATTTATTTCACCCTGAAATCCTTTGAGGTCCTCCAGACTGGGTCTAGACAGTTGGAGACCCCTTTTTGTGGGGCTTTTGCTGTCTGTGGGAGCGATGGCTCCTCTGCACCAAGGCCCAGTGCTGTGTATCTTTTCACATCTTTGCAGGCTGTCTTCTCAACCTCACAAACTCACTGAAGAGATACACCTCACCTTCCCTGCTTTTCCAGGCTTCTCCCGTCTCCATTTCTCAGACCTGTCTGGATCAGTCCTCACTGTGGAAGGTCTGTGAGTTGGTGTTGGTTACCTCCATGCAAGACACTGGTTTCAGTGCTTTAACAGCGTGGCTGACCGAGAAAGGTGGGATGGCTGCCACATGCATCCCATGTCTGCAATGGCCTCTGTTCGTTTTATCTCAGAGAAGGGAAGAGCTGGCACGTGTTCTCTTTAGCCCTTGCCATGGAGGCGGTAAAAAGGAGGGTTGTATCCTCTCCGTCTCCTTGGAAAACCCAAAGAAATCTGGGATTCACACTGAGGGACAGGACAGGTAACCTGTGAGTGCATAGCTGTCTCTGGTGTGAGGGTTGACCGCTGAGGAAAGGGCACTTGCAGCAGCTGGAGAACATACGGCTGCTTTCACCAGAGGGAAGGTTTGGAGCCAACAAGCAGTAATAACCCTGCCCCAGGCAGGGAGGAGCTGGCTCACAGCCTGGCAGATCCCTTCCAGACAGCAGAGCCTGAGTCCCACTGGGATCTTAAAGTCTCCAAGGTCCGGGTCCAACTTTGAAGTCCAGCTTGGGATGCTCTGCCAGCGTTATGAATCAAGGAAGCCCTGCAGTCCAGCGCAGTACCAGAGTGATTTTTTCCATGCTAATCCCTCTTTTCGGTTAAAAGCTTCCCTGAAGAGCGAACATGAGGCCTAAGCTGAGTGCCTGGGTTTCTGTGTGAAGAAAGCCATAGCTGTGCCGTATGCAGGCACCGCTCCCTGCCAGCCTGCATGACACTCTCATGGTAAATTCAAGCACCGTGTGCAGAGGAGGTTGCTTGTGCCAAGAAAACTACAATTTTCATTCTTTGCTCACCCCAGACCAGGATGGGGTTCAAAGCAAATATGAATCAAGGCTCAGGGCATACTTGATATTTGGTCATTTAAAAATGTGGTGGTTTTCCTCGTAACAGAGCCAGTGCTTGTCCCAGCCTTTTCCTATGACAGCTTGGTCCTAAGCAACCCCACATTATTATGGAATCATAGAATAGTTAGGGTTGGAAAGGACCTTAAGATCATCTAGTTCCAACCCCCCTGCCAGGGGCAGGGACACCTCCCACTAAACCATGTCACCCAAGGCTCTGTCCAACCTGGCCTTGAACACTGCCAGGGATGGAGCATTTACGACTTCTTTGGGCAGCCCATTCCAGTGCCTCACCACCCTTACAGCAAAGAACTTCCTCCTTATATCCAATCTAAACTTCCCTTGTTTAAGTTTGAACCCGTTACCCCTCGTTCTACAGCTGCAATCCCTCATGAAGAGTCCCTCTCCGGTATCCTGGGTATCTCATGGGGAGAACTTTTTGCCTCCGAAGTCTAACTGGTTCCAGCAAAATCACAGCTGATTTTGCTGCCATTCATGGTCATCCAAGGAATGCCTTCTTAACCTACTCTACAAGCACCTTTGAGAGCACTTTATATCTCTCTTTTGGGGTGTTTCCCATGGGCCTTCTGACTGAAGTTGCATGTGCTTTCGTAAATGAATCTCAGAGCAGCGGGGTTTGGCTCAGCTGAGCCACAAGGCTATTTTGCAGCTTTATGACAGCTGATGTGACTATGAGCTGCTGGCTGGCTTCTGGTCAGGGTGTGACACGCATTTTTCTCCTCTTTTCCTCAGGGGAATCTGTTGGGCAGAGCTGTTTGCTGGGCGGATGAGAAACGTGCATCTCACCTCACCTGAAGGCGTCCTCATCTGTGGTTGCTGCTGTGTCTTGAGCTGAGGCGTGAGCTCTTGCTAGTCCATCACTCTCCTCTGTGGAGCACTATGGTGGAGTCAGATGGCCGTGGTGAGCCTGGGGAACCCTGCAGTCCTTCCTCCAACCTGGGAGGGCATGCAGTGCAAACAGAAAAGGCATTTCCCTTCAGTCTCCCATCATTCCCATTTGGTGGTGCTGCAGCATCTCCATCTGCCTTTCTGGCCCTGGGGCTCCTTCTCCAGGTCCCTGCCTCCTCCTGTAGCCCAAAAGCACACCCTCAAACCAGGACAGCTACTTCCATGGTGGTTGTGTACTGGAAGTGGCAGGAGGAAAGGGCAAAGCCACCAAGGAGGAGCGGGGCGGAGTTTCTCCACTCTTCCTTATCGGCCTTCTCCAGCCTCTCCCAGACTGCCCTTCCTGTCCCTCTGCACCGCTGCCAGTCTCTCCCAGATCGTTGGCCACTCTCCGTCTTCTCTCCATGAAGGGGGGGGGGGCATACTTAGCTGTGCCCCAAGGCATCTGCCCTGTGCAGAGCACCTCAGCAGGGTGGACATGTGGATGGAGTCACCACTGAGGCTGTCCCCCCTCTTGCTCGAACAGTCATGGGGAGCAAGTAGTGCTGGAAGCTGTCCTGGTTCCTATGTGGGCAGCTGGGCTTTCCCTGGAGGCTACACCATGAGTAGCAAGAGGCTGCTTCTCTAGGCAGGTGTGTTCTTGAAGGCAGCCTGGCCACCAGTAGATCTGGCTGTTTAACCATGTGGTGCTCTGCTCTTCAGCTGCATGCTAAACAATTCCTCAAGCAGAGCAAACTAGAGTAGCATCTTCCTCCTGTTCCTGGCCAAGCTGAAATGTGGGAAGAAGGATATTTTGGCAAGTACTGTGAAATAATTTCATTTCCTCATAGCGCAATGAAATAAAGACATCTGCTTTTACTGCTGTAAAGCAGGAGCCAGCTGTGGTTTGCGGAAGAGAAAATACTGCTGGGAAGGAGTGTGCCATTGTATCTGCATGGTGCTGGCAGGAAAGGGAGACACTCAGACTCCACAGAGGAATGGTTTGTGCTGGGTGTATTACCAGAGGTCCATGAGGTGTTGAATAGACGACTGGATCGTATGGAAAGAGGGCTGTGGTCTGCATGCGAAAGCACGTTGTGTAAACGGGAGTTTGAGACTGCACCTCTCAATGGCAAGTGAAGGGGCTGACTTGCAATACCTTTCCAGGATTTTGAACATGGCAGGAAACAACAACCCAAGTTGCTCTGGAAGGAAATTAGGAAGGTGGCCAGAAAACAAGGCAAGGAAAGTTACTGAGGTGCTACAAACAAATGCAGTATATTCTGGGGAAAAGGCATCTGGATCTTGAGCCCTGAGGAGGGAGGGACTTCCACGACAGTGAGCAGCTGCAGTGGATGGGCAGTCAGGTCACTGGTCTATCACCTTGTGTCCACCAGGACCAAGATCCACATGCTGCAGGGGGGAGCCTCACTTGCTGTCTGCTGGACCTGCTGCCTGCTTTGCCCAGCCACGCAGCCTCTGTGTGCTCCTGTATCACCCTGCAGGGTGAGCTGCCAATGGAGCAGTAGGGAGCAATTGCCCAGAGTGAGCGAAAGTGAGCGAAAGGCTTTTGTAGTCTGTGTCTAGGTACAGCAGCTCCGCTAAGTGAGGAGCAAGAAGGGTGATGCCCGCCTGTTGTGGCCTTCTCTGCAGTGGTAGGGTATCGCCACAGGACCAAAGAAAGGTTGTTAATGGAAGAAGGAAACACTCCTGGGGGTCCTGTGGTGTTTCCCTCCCAAGAACATCACAAAGCACCAGGATACTCAGTATAAAGGCTGAGCGGTGTCACAGAGCTGAGGGTTACACGTGCCAACCCACGAAGGCGCATTGAGTTGCACATACCACACGATGATGGCCTCACCATGAGGCCTGGTGACATGTGGCCTGCAGGTTACGTCTCACCTATTATTAATAGCCCCGTATTGATGTCTCTTTGTGATACTCTCGCAAACAATATTTTTCTCCTTCTTGGAGCCAATTATCAGGCGGGAAGCCAGGCCCTTGGGCAGCATGGCTGTCACGTTTCTCACGTCACGGCATGGCTTGCTGCTCAGCCTGCACTGGCAGCAGGAGCATCCGGATGCTCGGGTGCCACTTGGTTGTGGACATCACAGGAGAAACTTGGGTCATGGCTTGGCCCCTGGTAGAAGTGAGGATGAAATGATGGGCCCCACTATTTCATCACCTATCAGCACCTATCATTTCACCCACCCTATCAGCAGTGGGTTTCCAGAGGAAAACTGAGGCGGGGAGGGGACACCAGAAGGGGAGTGGGACAATTGAAAGGGGCGATTCCATCAGGCAGATTGCCTGGGGAGCACAGGGCAAGGGGAAATGGGAGCATGAGAGAGGCAGAGAGAATCAGTTTCTCTCCGGCCAGGAGAGGATTTGTCTTTTCCTCACAAACCTGTCCTGTAGTGCCCTTTAAACATTTGATTTCTTTTTAGGCATGTGCATTTTCAGTGCCAAACTGTATCAAAAGAAAACAGAACTGCCCTCTTTAACTCTCTTTGCCTCCCCTTCAGCTTCTCGCCTTGTGACAGACAGGTAACAGTGACCTTCACCCCTTGTTCACCTTTTCTTGGAAGGGCAGTAAGCCACATGTCATGCATGTCAATTTTGAAGTGTATATAAGGCTGAGAGAGGGGGGCAATTATAGAATCTAGTTTAGATGAAGGAAATTGAACCTGCCTTTGGAGTAGGTGATTTTTCCAGTCTGCCAGTGATAAGGCGTTGGGTGGGACTCTGTTAATAATTCACACTGTAGACATTAAATAGTGGTATCAGGTTCCATTAGAAAGTCAGGTGCTGCCAGCTTTTTGTTGCTGAACTAATGGACTTTGGCTCCAGTGCAAACTATGCACTGCCTTGTCAAATGCCTTGGGGCAGAAGTGGTTGTGGCTGTCTTTTCTTCCTGCCAGGCTGATTTGCCAAAAACCCATGGTCGTCTTGGGAGAAGGAGGCTCTGTCCTTAGCCCCTGCTGGTTAGAAATGTTCTCATCCTACCACTCAGGCAGTTCTGTGCTAGAAGACAGTCAGCAGAGTTGCCGGGCCTGGTTTACTACAGGCTGCTACAGGCAGCTTGTAAGACCTACACAGGAGATGGGAAGTTAGGCACAAAGAAGCCTTTATTGATCAAAATTCAAAAGCCAGTGGGGAGACCTGATTTGTGCCGCTCAACTTAGAGAACTTCCTGCTGTTCCTACAGATGGAGACCTTGATCAGTGTGAGCTAGGTCAGAACCTGTGCTGGGCTCTGAAATTCAAGCTTTTGGTTTCTTTTTCACCCCTTGCTTACAATCAAGTTTCTCAGCTCCTGCCAGGCCTTTTGGCTAGCTGCTGTGGTTTGCACGTGCAGAGTTGACACAGGTAATTAGAAAATCACCCCGAATAAAACACCCGCTCCCTTTGCTGGACTGGTTTTCCCTGGGTTCAGAAGAGAAACAGGAGAAACAAGCAATGAATCCATACAAGAGCCACTAACCTCAGCAGATCCGGCTTAGATCTCACACAGGAAACAGATTTCATACCTAAGCAGATAGAGTTTCACAAAATAATTTCTCAGAGCAGAGCTCTATCTTTAAACTGCTTTAACTTTAAAGCAGCAGAAAAGCAATTTAAGATGAGTGGAGGCTAAGGAATAAAGATTATATTGCTTCTAACGATTCACGCAGCTTTGAAGCATAAACAATAGGACAAAATTTGTGTTGACATTGCAGAAAATAGCACGATTAACTTGCATTGGGTGGGTCAGAGTTTGTATTGCTGCCCGAAGGTGTTGGGAAGAGGCAGGCTGTCCGTGTGTCTAGTTCAGGCTACACATCACCATGAGGCCAGCACGTCTCCAATGGGAATGCAGGAAGCTGAGAAGCTTTGTCCTGGGTGAATGCCTGTCCTCAAGGAGAGTGCCACTCAAAGAAACATGCTTTATTCTCAGTTGGTTTGGCTTGGGTTCAAAACCAGAGGTACAAATGTGCTTCCTCGGATACTCTCTTTCAGCACATGGGTCACCAGGGTTTGCTATGCGTGTTTGCCCCTGGCACTTCAATCCCTTGCTGCTGGCTGCCGTGTGGGCAGCACAGCAGGAGATACAGGAATGATCTGTGGACGTAGTGAAGAAAGATGAACATGGTACAGCCCAGAAGGCCCATGCTCCCCACAGCACCTTGCTTAGTGGTTGTCTCCAACACAACAGCATTCTGGAGGGGAAGCCAGAAGCAGGGAGACCCCTGGGTCCCATTTGCCATGTGGAGTGTACACATATGAATACCAGGTCTTTGTGCCATGAATCTTTCCCTTGGGTCTTCCTCCCCTGTTTTCATTGAGTGGATGCTGTGTTGTTTTCTAGCACTCCAGGGGAAGAGTAATAGTTTCCGTGTAGGCCACTGTGCTGGGAGTACGTGCTTAGCACTGGCTTACTGCATCCATCTCTCCTGGGAGTGCTCTAGGCTGGCTGAGCAGAACATGGTAAGAAAGTGATTCCAGGAAAATCAGAGTCACCATCAGAGGAAGACATTCACAAAACTACACTTGGCAAGCTGACCGAAGCAGGGAGGGCTGCCTGGCAGGTTAGCCATGCAGTGCTATGAAGAGAGAGACAGCCTGGCCAACTCTACAGCCCAAGGGACCAGGAGTGGTCAAACAATGGAGCTTTTGCTAACTCTGTGGTGTGAGGTTTGTGGCACTGACTTGGGGAGAGCTCTGTGAGCTACAGCGGAAAAAAGAGAAACTGTCCCAAATCTGCTGAATAGGGAAATGCCATCCCAACCATTCAGAAAAGAAAAAATAATTAGAAAAGAAATCTGAAGTGCTTTCAAAGTAGCACAATGCCAGAGAAAGCCAGTGCAGAAAGGTTCCAGAGATCTAATTATAGCCTGCAATCAATGCTGCTCTTATCTGTGCTGCTAATGAACATAGATGAGAAGAGCAGTTTTGCTGCTCCAGGGTTTCTTGCGGTAGAAAATAGCAGCTTGGTAATAACTATCTGCCTTACTTGATTAGGGCTTGCTTTGCCTTCTCCCAGTTTCCCAGCCTTTGGTGCATGCCTTGCAGAGACATGGGAGCTGTAGTCGAGGCTGTTCAGAATGGGGTAATCAGGCCAGAACGTCGGGGAGGCTCCAGCACATGCATATGTGGTTCCATTACTGGCTTACAGAGAACCAAATGTTGAGAGACAGGCCTCCCAAGAGCTGGAAAGTGCCATCTTTCAGGACATGAAAGATCCTCATACTCCCAGAAACTAATTGCACAGTGGAAGAACCCTTTTCAGGTGCTAGGCTATGTCTGACAGCTTCCTCACGGAAAGAAAAAGCAACCATCGCCCTGCTTCTTGAGGCAATGGAGCACAGAGAACAGGGATCTGTTATCAGATCAGCCGTTAAAGTGCACAGTGAAGTGTTTTCTGGCAAGGGCTGTGCCACGCAACTGCTTCTCCTTTGCACACTCAACAGAAAATAGATCCTGTACCTATGGCACTGGTCCAGACAACACCTGCCTAGCAAAAGAGAGGCCACTGCTGCCATGGAGGAGTTGCCTTCGTGCACAGATAGGGGAGGCCAGAGGCAATTCTCTGGCATCTGCTTTTTCCTATCCTTCATTTTTTTCCTAATAAACAAAGCACAAGCTCTCTCTTGGCCTTGAAGGACCTGCAGCCTTTCACAAGGCTTCAGAAAAGTAGGCACTGGCTGTAGTGAATGTAATGACCAAAGATCAGAGTGTCCTCCCCGGACAAGAAGAAGAGGGGCTGCTTTGCCAGGGCCTGACCTGGGAACCAGCTTTGTCAAGAACACTCCTCTCAGAGAGCATCCCAGAAACATGTGGTCTCAATTTTTGCATGGTTGGTGACATTTCTTCCCTGAATCACCTGGAGAAAGCCATTTGGATGATTGTTCATCCCCACAGTTCAGTAATCGCACCAGTTTGGAGTGGTCCTGTTCCCTGGGGCTGTATTTACAGCTTGGTCTGCTGGACCGTGGAGCCACTCTGTACCAAATGGTGCATCCTCCGATCGCTTTCCTGGATCAGTGGGAAGGTTTGAGTTCTGGAGATCTCACCAGGGCTCAGGTTTGCCAGTGTGTTGTAAACTGCAGAACTTTTCTGTATTAGGAACTGCCCTTGGTCGCTGCTCACCCATTCCTCTTGCTGGGTTATTTGCACCTTGGAAAAAATCTGGCTCCTGATTCAGGTTCAGATGGGTTAAGGCTCCTACTTGTCCTCAGTGCCCCCTTTGTGCAAGATGCTATAAATTGCATCCACTCTTTTTTCCTGTAAGACCGTATCCAAACTTCTTCACATCGTTAAGGAAACAAAGGCAATTCACTGCTGGAATTTGTAAAAGGGAGGAGCAGCCAAGCACGAATGCAAGCAGCAGAGCTGAAGAGCAACGTCAGAGCTGAAAATACAGCTCCAAGGTAGCTTATGACCTCCTGTGTGTTTCAGAATAAAAGAGCCTTTGCTTTTGTTTGGCTGCAGCTAGAGCTGGGTGGAGCCTTTTTCAGAGTGAGTTGTACAGAACTGGCTCACAAATCTCTGTGATGGAGCTGATGCTGGAAGGGTGCTCTCTCAAGTAGGCAGATTGAGTGTCAGAAATGCAAATTCCCTGGGGGTGGAGCAGCAGGGTCCTGCCAGCTGGGTGCCTTTTCCAGACTCTGCCAGATTTCTCATTTTGTTGATTACAAAGCTGCTCTGAGGCCTTCCTTCTCCCTTGCTTTTCCTGCCCATGATGGGGGAAGATACTTGTCATTGCTGGGGGGTTTTGCTGTAAGGAGCTGGCTGATGGCAAGAGAAGGTGAATAACTGCATGTGCCAGAATGCCATCCTGCCTTCCATTCACCAAACAGACCACTGAGATAGAGAAGCCCAAGAGGATCAGTCAGGACTGACCTGCAGCTCCTTCCTGGCCCCATGAAAATCATGGCTCAATTTGACAGGTATCTTAGGGGTGTTCAGAGGAGCTGCACCTTCTGCAGTGTGGCTGAGCAACTGTGATGTGTGGGGATCTAAGCAGTGCTTTAATGCTGAGCATGAACTTAGCTGTACTAAGATGGAGGGAACCTAAGAGCCTGTGCAGGCATTGTGGTACTCTTTCATCCATGAGGAAGGATTTTCCCAAGCTGACATACTCCAGCTGCAGTTTTGATGGACTTAGACCTTCCAGAACACAGCAGGCAAGAGGAGTGAGTGTTTCTGATGCCTAGCTGTGTAACCCAGGACAAGGACTTGTCCCAGGCCCTACAGCTTGAGACCATATTCTCCACTCAACAACAGGAGTCAGAGATGGCACAGCCCTGCTACCTCCTTGGGACTTGGGCTTCTCTGTCTCCTCAGTAGGAGTGAAACCCATCCTGTGGCTTTACACGGGGTATTTAGCTTCATTGAGATGACCTGGAGCCGTGGCTTCCACATGCATTATTTTGCTTGGTAAGGGGGATATATGTGTATGTTATGTGTATGTTATATATATGCATATTTGGAGGTTGGTTAATGTAGCCAGAATTTGGCTACCTCCAGCTTGGCACCCACAAATCAGCCTAGCAAGCCGTCTGTGTAAGAAAGACCATTTTGCCAGTTCTGGCTGGTACTGCTGCTGGACCAGAGGGACCATACAGGAGTTACATCTTGTGCTGAAAGGACCACACTCAATTCATCGTGCTTTCTGAAAGGCATCCTACATGACAGCAACGCAGCAGCAAGACAAGTTACAACAAGCATCCAGAAATAATGCCTGGTCTAGTAGACATCCATGGGTAAATAATCCGGGCTGCAGGCGAGTGGAGGGTTGGCTCTACCAAACAGCGTGGAACCATCCTGGGGAACAGCATAAGACCTGTTTTGGAGGATGCACACAACATGAAGCACACCAACCTGAGGGTAGCTGCAGCATTGCTTTCTGCCAGTCAGCGGTTCTGCCTGGCTATTGGGAGGCAGGTTGATGCTCTGCTCTTGGACAGGGGACATTCTTGGAGGAGAGCAGACAGTGTTGCTCCAGCATTACCTAAGAATTGATCTGGCAGGGAAGGGGACAGGCAGACTTGGGGGACCACAGCTCAGCTGCTAGCAGGTAGCATGATAGCAAGAGATGTGGATCTTTTCCCAGCGCAGCTGAGTTGTTCCATGTTGCCAGTGTGCCAGAGGAGGATGGGAGATGCAAGCTCCTGGTCCCCTCACTCAGGGAACACCTACATCCTACAGGCATTACTGTGGCCAAGACAAAGGCCTGGGACATCTTTCCTTGCTAGCAGACACTGCTCTGATTTCAGAGGGAGATAGCTCTGCTTTCCTTTCCAGCTTCTCAAAGGTGGCCAGCTGCAGCCATCTCAGACATCCTTGGGTTCTAATGGTCCTAAGCAGCCTGAGACTGCTGTGGGTATCCCAGGTCTCAGAGAAGGCCACCGAGTCAAGTGTGCAGTGCCTGTATTTGTTGAGGTAAGTGGTTAAACACTAAATCCAGTTTGATGCAGATAAGTAATGCAAAAGCCTTTTGTATGAAACTGTTTACAAACACTCAATTTTAGACTAAAATGGGATACCTATTAGCAGAAATAACACAAGAGAGCTTGCCTGAACAAAAGCCATGTTGCCTTGCAGTAACACTGACACTAAAAGAAGGAAAAATGACTAAAACGCTCAGTCATTCTGCTTTTAGCCCCCAGTGAGTGCATCCCTGCTGGCTTTATGGCTCGCTGTTTACCAGCACTGAGCTGTTATTGCAGGGCGTTTAGAAGCACGGAAAGATTTGTGTGTAGGTTCACTGGTTGTCTAAGGAATCTGTAGACCACCAACTTAAAAGTTAGTGCGTGTCTGCTATAATTGCTTGTGTGGCTATAAAGCATTCAAGTGGTAATTGTTCTGGCCTCTGAAGTTCTTCTCCTGCAGAAGCCACCGCACAGGCAGGAGGGTTCAATGGATTTATTTCTTTTTAGTTTGCCTCCTATTGTGAATTGATCTGCTTGGAGACAGCTCCTTGGAGAAAGTAGAGCTGGGCTGTGACAGTCCCCAGCCCAAGAGGAGACCTGTTCCAACATCTCCTACCCCAGTGACCAAGTGTAGTGTTGAGTGAGGGTTGGGAGGTGCCACTCTTGGTTTTTGTCACCACATCACGTATAGCTACCCTGTCCCCTGGCTTGCAATGCTATCAAGGGCACATTCAGCTAAACTCATAGATGAAGAAATGGTCTACATTTCTGATGGCCACCCAGATGCCAATAACTCACAGCAAGCAGGGAAATGCTGGAGAAGAAACACTTATCAGGTGCCCAGGGGAACACTGTGTGAAAAGGGAATGGTCATAAACCCCTAAGTTTTATGGGGCTGGAGAGGGCTATTATATTTCTTCCTAAAAAAAAAGCCTGTCTCCATAGCACTGGAGTGTCACCACGCAAACACTGAGGAATTACACTCCTGCTGATAATGCTCCAGTTTTGTTCTGGGAGGGACCATAAGGATGGAAAGCAGGTGTAGGAGATCATGAGTTCCCTAATCCTGAGTACTGAGTGCTGGGAAGGAAACTGGGGTCTGGTTTGCTCAGGCTGACCTTGATGTGTATTCTTGGGAGATGGGCTTTAGGTCAATTTAAGTCTTCAGCTCTTGACAGCAAGGTTTTCAAGCAACTGTAGTGGGAATATGGCTCTGCCATATACTGTAGGATGCCTTGGGGGATGCCAAGTGCCTTGCTGTATGCATCTCCATCATCGAGGTCATCAGCATCCACATGGATGAGGCCTCGACTGACCTTAGATAGCTGTGAGAGTGGTTCTGCTTGGAGCAGACATCTAGAGAACTCTTCCCACTTGAACCTGTCTAGTGTTCATTAAATATAAATACATCACCATGATCTCAAAAAAACTCCCACAGCAGAAATAGCTGGAAGCTATAAAAACATTTATGGAAATATTCTCCGCGTTTCACCCTCTTCCTGTGCTCTTTTGAGCAGATTTCTCCTGGGTTATGGAGTTTGAGCTTTCCCCCTCCCAAAACCACATAGCAGCATTGGAGCAGAGAGGAGATCTGTGACTAATGCATCGTCTCAAAGGGCTTGCCCATATCCCTGCTGCAGGAGCCAAGTACTTAACTTGGTGACTGCTCTGACTTATCTGTGCCAAAGGAACAGCCAGATGCAATTATTTTTCAACAAAGGCACCCTTTTTCTTTTTTTTTTTTAAAGCCTTGTAAAATGCCAATAACAAGTCTTTAAAGACGGCTAACTGCCTGGCACAGTACCCCTCCAAGGGGGAGGATAAAGACAGGCGAGGCAGCTTTTCTGGCTGCAGTGTAGCAGAACCTTGCTGGTCCAGAGCAGCTGGTTTGTAGCTTAGCTCCATCAAAAAGAGACAAGGACATAAATACGTTTTATTGCAATAGCTTAGAGCCAGCCGAACTGCCCAGTAGGAGCAAGTCTGTGGAAACACCAGAGGAGTTTCGGAGCATCGCAGCCCAGCCCCATGCTGCTGGCTTTAGGGCAAAGCTCTGTGCTGTTCCCAGAGGTGCAGGGTGCTCCTGAGAGCTGTGTCCTTAGCACAGCCTCCTCCCACTGCACACAAGTGCCTTTCCTGCCTGCAGACCACACACAAGCTTGGGGAAGACATCGTGAAACCAAACTCAAGTATGAGTTTGGTGGTGGTCATGCTGGCAGTGGCAGAAGCAGTGTCATGGTGTGTAAGAAGAGAAAAGGAAAATGCCCTGCTATAGTGCATGAGAGACACTACCAAGCAACAGGTAGCCCTGTTAAAAGAGCTTCAAATGCCCCCAAAGACCTTGTCTCTTTGTGAGCCTCATTTGCTGGCAGTTTGTGAAGGAGAAACAGAAGAAGAAATGCTGACTGCTCCTGGGAAATGATGTGCTCTCTCTTCCTCCCCTCTTATGCTCCTGCTGCCTGCCGTTACCAAGGCAAACACATCCTCCATGGGTCACTTTTCACTTCGAGTGCCTGTAAGAGCTACATTTAACACCAAAGAAAAATTTGCTCCAGCAGCAAAGGACTATCTGAATGCATTTACACTCCCATGGTTTGGCAGCGGTGTTTTTTCAGCCCCCTGCATCTAACCCTGCTGTGGGCAGTCATTCACCAGAGCATCCCCCATTCTGAGTCTGGCCTGGCAAACACCTAAAGCAAGAACGTGGGGTGCTCATACAGCATATGTACAGACACAGCAGGCTGAACCATCCTTTGGGATTGAAAGGAAATCCAGACCTTGGATTTCCTACATTTTCACTCATCACCTCCTCACATTGAGGGTCATGTGTCTCGGCTGTAGCTCTGCTTGCACTGCTGCCTGGTGCTCAGTTAGCAACAGAGCCTCTCTTCCTGATTAAGCAGAGGCTAGCTAAGCATGTGTTGAAACCTGAACTCAAGGACCTTCTCCAATGCATGAGCAGCCTCGAAGAGCAAACTTTCTCAGTCAATCAGCAGCCCTGCTCTGGAAGCCAGACAAGGCTGGGGACAGCTCTAGCAGCCCACATTCCCCATCCAGGACCCTCTTGGCAACCATGACGTTGGGAAGAGAGCAGTCAAATCTCACCTGTGCTCTTCCTGAGGTGCTTGGATCTACTTTTAACAATATTATTAAGCACTTTTGACCCTGATCTGCCAGGATGCAGGCACAGAGATCCCGTACACTGCCTATAGGACTTGTAGGACAGCATCCCTGGGCCAGTGGGAGGTTGAGCTTGGCAAAGGGAGTTGGATATGGACCAGGAGAACACCTGCCTCTTTCAGAGCAGTCCATGGAGCACAGACTTAGGAAACCTGAACCTCCAAACACCTCAGCTGAGATCAAGACATCCCAGCTTAATTATCACTGCCAGGAGGTGGCAACAAAACCCCTCAGGATACAGAGGTTTGGGAACCTCAGGGCAAAGGCTGGGGATGCCAGGAGCATTCCAAGAAATCTTTGCATATTAAGCAGCAAGTGAACAATCACACCTGCCACAAAAGGCTCTATAAATATAGTAATTGCATCATCTGTATCCTCTAGTATGTAACACCTGGGCATCAGGAGAGAAACCCAAGGGCATTCTCAGCTCTTGCACATCTCCTCAGCTGCCCCAGATGTCATTAGGCTTAGCTTGGACTTCCTTATCTCTCAGAAACCAGTGTCACACAAGATTTTCAGCCACAAAACTGTTACACGAAAGGGCTGACTGCAGCTGTCTCACTCATGAGCTTGGGCCAATGTTCAGATGTCAAAGCAGCACCAGCCAAGCCTCCCCAATCACCCAGAGATGTGCTGGGGCAGGGGCATGAGTAACTTCTAAAAATATACTGTTTTCTCCTTCTCAACCAGAAAACAATCAGATGGTCTTTTAAGAGGGATCTGTGCTGTGGGCTTGATCAAAAGAACAGTCGTAATAAAAGCCTGAAGCATTTTTAATGGAGAAAAGGGAGTGGAAAATGGTTGCCAAGAATCATAGAATAGTTAGGGCTGGAAAGGACCTTAAGATCATCTAGTTCCAACCTCCCTGCCATGGGCAGGGACACCTCCCACTAAACCATGCCACCCAAGGCTATGTCCAATCCAGAAGCCCTTTGCCTCATGCTATTTCTCATGGCAAAACTGCTGTTCTATCTGCCTATGAAAAATCACACGCATTAACTTTTCCACCCTTCAGCACACCCTGAGTCTGTGCTGTTCCCTTGCCCAGGATCCAAGCACTCCTATAGGAGTGTGGGCAGCTGGAAGAATCCCACCAAAGACACTATACCACAAGGACCTCTGGGCACAAACAGCAGTGGGTGACAGCCAACACAGGCTCCCCTGAGCCACAGAGGAAGAAAATGTCACAAACCATCAAGAAACACCATGCAATTCACTTTTCCCAGATGCACCCAGATCTCGTACTCCTCTTTTCATAACTCAGTGGAAGAGTTTGTACCCCACTATATCAGCATGCTTGATTTTGCAATACAAAGACTGGGGGAAGGAACCTGAGAAACCTCAAGTTTTACCTTACCCCATTGCTGCAGAAAGCAAAGCACCCTGGAAAGACAATTCATCTTATGAAAGCAAGAGACTCAGAAACAGCCACAGTCCGCAGGTGCTCAGGTTTATTTCTGTATAGAGCAAAGGCTGAGCTTGATCTCTGCAAGGCTTTGTAGCAAGGAAGTACCACCTGCATAGCCCCTCAAGCCACCCTCACCAAGCCCATGCTTTTTGTCCCCCTCCCTCTTTCCAGCTTTCCTTATCTGTAAGTGACAAAAGCCACCTAACTCAGTAACAGCACCTTCAGGGCATCACCAAGATCCGGTCTCTGTGGTCAAAGCCAGGTCAAATCCTGAAACTAGCCCTGGCTGGCATTTACGGCAAGATTGTTCCCTTTCTGCAAAGGGGCATATTTCCTGTCAGCGCTTTTTACTGCGGTGGCAACAGGAACAGCTAGTTTGAGGTGAAGAAGAACCTAGCAACCTAGCTTTCACTTGATCTTGGTATTAGAAAAGAGCCTGACACTCCTCCTGCAACACCTCTCCTAGCATCCATCCCAGTGCCCGGGCAGAGAGAAAGCATTAATCCCAGATGAAGCCAGGTGGGGAAGGACAAAGACTGACCCAAAATAAACAAAAAATCCTGAAAAGGCTGTTCCTGGCACTGCAAAGAGGGGAAGAGTGAAGAGGAACACAGTGGTTAGTGGAAAACTTAAGAGCACAGAGAGAAGAAACTAGCTTCTCTCGTCCTTCCCGTGGCTCCAGAGGCGCTGGAAGCATTTGTGCTGGCAGGAAGGCAGCAGGAATAGGCAGCGCTTTCCTGTTTCAGGCAGCAGAGTCCACTGCGGATGTGTACTCCTCCCCACCAATGGCCACTCGCAGGAAGCTAGTCCCGTGTGCAAATTGCCTCCCCAGTCCCAAGGGTGTTTAAATGAGAAGATTGCAAGATACACAGCCAACATTTTGTTCCACCTTTATTTTAACAATCAGATAAAAACAGAACCATAGTTTTAAAAGAGTCATTACATGGCAATTATAAAGTGCATTTTTCCACTTGAATGTTGTGTACAAAAATACCTTTAAAAACAAACATGCAACACACCCCACAAGGCACTTCCAGGCACAGAGCGAGGAAAGCAATCCCTCACTTCTGTGTTCACATTGGCAATGTAAAAAGGGAAAAAGGGAAAGGCCACAAGTAGTATTTTTAAAACACTATTGGTCAAATAGTCAGTTCCTAGCCTAGCTTTTACTTACAGCATTGCTCTTCTAGCTTATCTTCCATGTCCCTCCCTAAGCACTCCCCAGCCCCAGCCTGAAAGCAAACAGGTCCCATAAGGAGATACCACCATCCACAGGACCCCAGACATACATGCCTTTTTTCGGCCCACAAACAGCTCTCCATAGGCACAAGAACACACCAGGAGAACATGACTTCTCTACAGTCTGTGTCTTACAGCATTAACACCATATACTAAAAAACTAAAAGAAATCAGCGTCACTCAGACTTGCTTTAAGTTTAAAACAAGGATCAAGCCAATCTAGGCAACAGTCCCTTCAAGAGAGACCCAATGCAAATTGTAAGGGCTGACTTGTGATGCTGTTTAAACAAAGGAAACAAGCCCGATGAGCTCTGGGCTAGCAAATAGATTTACCACCTTGACTAAGTGATCAAGCACAGTGAGGACGTGCATCGATGTTGGGTTTTGAGAAAGCAGCAGTTAAAGGCCAAGTATTCTTCCTGCAAGCTCTTGTTCCTTTTGGCATCCAGCAGTGATCACAGTATGCCTTCTAGGTTAGGGTAAAACAGCGTGTAAGTATTTCACACAATAGTCTCCAGAATTAAAAGCTGGGTTTAAAAAGTTAAGTAGCCTAGACCATTGCTTCTCTCCAGCCCACCCATAGGCTATTATAGGCACCCCCAAAATTATATAAAGCTTATGCACTAGAAAAAGTAAGATTCCTGTGACCTCTATTTCTACGAACTACTCAGAACTATAGCTTTGAGATGAGGGATTAAGTTATTTTGCTCAACCAGTACTCAAGAAGCTTTGTGAGGCTGCTTGGCACTGCACAAGCTGGCCACCTCACCTCAGCACAGGCCCAGATGATGAGCCACCTTTTTGAGGATAGGGATGGCTCACACCCATGATCTGTTTCATATCCAGGGTGATGCCAAGATATCCCCACATCTCACCTACCTCACAGCTAGTTTTTTGCACAGGAGGGGCTGCTTCTTATGGACACCGAGATGCAAAGCTTGGGCATTTACAGGTTGAAAAGGCAGCTACTGCTACAAAAGCAAGGGAAGCCCAGCATGTTGATGTTCACCCAGTACAGCCACAGCATCCTTGCATGTGAGCAGTGCCACACCACTAGCTGCCAAGCAGTCCATGGCATGGAGTAACAAACCATTAGAAGACCTCTTTAAAAAGCAGTGTCATTTCCAAAGCCTGTTTGTCCCAAAGCATTGCTGGGATCACACATACCACCCCTTTCTCAGTCAATGCACTTCTCCACCACAGTAGGTACACAACAGTTACCTTCTTGTAACAGGACACAGCACAGAGTAGCTGTGTGATGCATTTGCATTTAGCTCCTGTAACACCTGAGCACAGCCTCCTGCTTAGGACTCTGGGCCCCAGCCAGGCAAAGCCCTGTTTTACAGTCCACAGGAGGAAGAGCTGTGTTTTCAGGGCCCAACATGGCCAACAGCTGACTTCAGATGTCCATCAAAGGGAAAAAGCATCATTGATGACTTCTGATTAAAGAAACAGGAAAATTTAAGAAGTCATTTAAGGCCGTCAACCCACAGCTGTGTTACAAGCACCACACAGCTACAGCTAATCTCTATTTCTGGTAACACCATGAGAGTTTTTAGAGATCAGCTGATAAAACAACTGGTGACTAAGCATGAAATCTTCTCCCCCAGGCACACATGTCTCCTAATACGGCAGCCTGTAGGACCACATTTCCTGTCATCACAGTTGCATTTTCACTTCCAAAACACCCTTTCTGGCTCCAGTAGGAAGGACCTCACACTACAAGGACACATGCAAGGATGGTACTCCATTCCACGCAAGCCAACCCCCTCTACTACTTGACAAGTGCAGGCCATCTTTACCAGGAGAGCCCTGCAGCTGCAGTACAGCTCACTAAAACTATAATAGAACATACTTTGAAAAAGCCTTTTAGCATTAGGCAAGCAATACAAACCAACCACCACTACACAGTCTGGACATGTGATATAAGCACTGTAGTGCTTCCCAGGGGACTAGCAGCTTTACAGAAGAGGAAGGAGTAGCAGCACTGAAGAGAAGCATGAGCAACAGCTCCTGGTTCTTTGAGCATCTGGAGAGCCAGTTATCCAAGTTGGGGCAGGGAAGGCAGCCCTTTGAGCCAGAGACACTTCCCTAGCTGTTCAGTCCACTGCCAGCAGAGCATTCCACAACTGGTTTTGCTCTGAGGCTTACGCATTGCTGCCCGAAACCATACATCTTCGTCCTTTCCATACACCTCTCATTCAGACCAGCTCCCAGGCCTGCGGACACACCAGCAGCAGTTAGTCAGTCAGGACTTTGTCCTTGGGTCAGTAGTAAGGCCCTAGCTTCTCATAGCCTGAATAGCTAGGCCACTCGGGAAAGAGGCCATAGGAGCACCGAGGGCTCCCAAACTGGTCAAAGGCACTGCCAAAGTCAGGGCCCTGGGGGGGGCAGACAGCATCCTGGGCAGACTTCAGTTCTGACCGTATGATCCTGTAATTTGTGCCCCTGTTGCTGTCCCAGTACACCTTCCCATTGCACTCAAACGAGATGGCAAACTCTACTCTTTCATGGGACTGAATTCCCTCAGGCAAGCTGATGTCAAAGGAAAAGGTGTCCCGATCTGACCCTCCGTACGTATCCTTGACATACTGGCATGGGTAATCTACGAAGTTTTTCCATGTGTCAAATGTCATCCTGATCTTCACAGTCTTTTCAAAAGCAAGGTTCCTCACCTTCACTGTTCCCACAACAGATCGCTCCTTCAGCATACAGTTTTCAAGGCAGACGCAGTCCACCTGGAGGCGATTTCTGAAGTCCAGGTAGTCCGCAGACGGCTGAACAAAATCCAGGACAAAGCTGTCCCTCTCCACTGTTGTCAGGCCCACAATATTGTTTATCAGCTCTGTGATGTTGAAAGGAATATCTAGAGGATCGTCAAACTCTGAGAACACCTTCACCATCGTCAGAGCGAAGCCCCTGCTGTCTGCAAAAGACACCCTCTTCTTCACTTTGTTGTGTGTGAAGGAGTTTGCTGCCTCTTCTGGTCCGGTCAGTGCAGTTTTGCTGCTCAGCTGGATGCAGGGCCGCAATGGCTTGCTTGGCTTCGGAGCAATTTTGCAGGCACACTTGTCTCTTAGCAAGGGTGAAGAGCAAAGGTATAGCTGCATTGCTACATCTACAGCCATTGCTTGTTTGTGAGGAAAATAGTCTAATACTCTGGAAGATAAGAAGGGTCAGTAGATGTTAGAAAAGCATTTTGATATGACTTTTGTCAGACAAGTGCTACACCACTTCCCCCCAAGTCATCCCAAAGCAGCTTGCTTTCATCAGCCCCACAAGCTGCTCAACCTTAAGAAAGCAGGTACTTGCACAGCAAGATTCACACACAGAGCGAGAAATACTACAGCACAAGTGGCAGAAGCAAAGCCTGCTGTGCCTTTGAACAAGACCTGTTCCAATTGCTACAGGGTGGAATTACCACTTGAAGACACATACAGGCACTGCACTACTAGGCTAGCAATAACAGGCTCTAGAGCAAAGCCCATAGCTCAGTCCTGCTGATGTCCACAAAACCCAGAAATTAACAAATTTTGATGCTACATGAAGCAGTATTCCTGCTGTACTCTCTGCCCTCAAGGAAAGACTCCCCCCAGGGTATTGGATGCTTTTGTAGGAGCACAAACTCAGTTTGTTACAAACTACTGTATGCAACTGACCCCTCCTTTCCTAGAACCCCAAATGTCTGGTATTTTTAGAGGCTACAAGCCCTCATTTGTTTGAGCTACATACTTTGCCCACTGTCTACCTAAACTGCTCTATCTAAAATGCCTGCAAGTGGTATTGTAAGGATAGCAAGCCCCATACAGCAGCAGGGTAGAGATTCGGCCAACATTACTCTTGCACCCACAGAAGAGCCTTTCTTCCCTCTACTGCACTTTAAGATAGACATCAGCTCAGATGGCCCCACAGGCTTTACCTCCAGCAGAGTTCACGCCTCAAGCCTCCAGAGTGCTTGCACTGAGTCCCTGGGAAGCACATGTATAACCGCAGGGGTCTGCCAAACACAACTCACCTACCCCGGCTTGACAAAGCCTTTAGAAGCAAGTCCTTTCCCTGGAAGGAGCAGGCCATGCACCCCTCCACCATTTCCTCTCCTTCACCAGTACCAAGCCCATTCCTCCAAGGATGCAGCACCATCCCTCTCTGTTCACCCACTATAGAAGAGCTCCCACCCAGCACCTTAATGGATGTAGCCCTAGGGTTGCCTCTGCAGGCAGCAAGGCAGCTCGCGGAGCACCATACCCATCGCTCCTGCCCTTACACTGAGGTTAGGCTGGATACCTTTGTCAGAGTCTTTGACCTAGCTCCAAACTGCTGGACAGATTTATTGCACACATCCCCTTTAAGTCAACCGCGTTGCAGCTGACCTTAAACACAGTATCCCCTTAATAAAATCCCCCCATTTGGCTGCAGGCCAGGCTCCGAAACTGCTCCCACCACACAGAGCTGGACAAGCCAGCAGCAGTAGCAGTGACCGCCAGCCACGTGACGCAGCAGAGCACTAGCTGCCAAAACCACGCACAGCCAGCTTTAGTACTTGACTCCTGCCCTGCGCCAAGAAAAAGCAAGACCTACGCTATCCAATTCAGTGCTTTAGCTCCCCACCCTGCAACACCAACAGAGCAGCTCTGAGCAGGCTTTCACAGCATCCATTCAGCAAGGGCATCTGCTTATTTAAAGCACATGTGCCAAGGCTTGCTTCCCAACACACCCACCAGCCAGCTCCTTCTGCAATGCCTCCTTCAGCCTCCTTTCAGCTCAAGGGCAGCTGTACAGGACAGCAGATCCACCTGTCTGCTAACACTTTTCTGCTCATCTCTACCTGGTTTTACCAAGTTTTTATTCACACACACTTTATATAGGTCGTTTCCTTCTTTACATTAATGCAGCCTCCAATGCTTCCCTCTTACTTGGGCCAATTCCATCTGCAGTGCATCTTTTCCCAGGGAAATTTATTCAGCTGGATTCCCAGAACTGCTGAGAAGACAGGTTTCTTAGTAAGCCTGGGTTATTCAACTTTTTAGAATGAAGAAGCATGAAATAACCAGCATGATCTGCATCACTTGGAGCTTCTTTCCAAGCTACAAACTATAGTAAGAGCTTTTCATACCTACTATTAGGCTGAGCTCTGAGCTTTTGCAAATTGTTTTTTTCAGCTCATTTAATATCCCAGACATCTTTTTCTGCACTTGAGAACCTGCTGATGCCCATCTCACACCCAGCAGAGGAAGGTTTGCCTTTTAATACTAGTATTGTCTGTCTTGAACTTCAGATGCTTTGAAGGTGGGAGCAGGGAAGCACTTCCAAGCACTCACACTGGAAAGGGAGCTCTAGGAAGCAAGCAGTGCAGGGTAGGCAGCCCTATGCATGTGCAGAGGCTGATTCCTTTTCACCTCCTCTCAGACTAGATTCTGCCTCTGGACATCTTCCCACAGCTCTACCCTCTCTAGAACAGGATCACTGCTCACTCTTCCCTCCTCTATTTCCAGGTAGAGGAAACAAGTCAGAGTAAAGGAACTATTTACAGCCACACTTATCAAGCCCCTTCAGTTGCCTCTATCCTGTTTCCAATGCTGCTGTGAACAGGTAACCTTCTTGCAAAGGGCTCAACACGTAGCAACTGCTAAGCCAGAAGCTTTCAGATGTGACACACTGCTGGATGAAGCAGCGCTCTGGTTCCCTGCTCTCTGACCAGGGAAAGCCAAGCTCCTCCGAGGGCACAGCCCAGCTCTCACAGGCATTTCCCTGATGGGATGCGTTAATCCTGCTGCAACCCGGCCCTTCTGCAAACCCGAACCAAGGCGAGCCGACCACCCCAGAGAGGAGACAGCAGGACCTCGGAGAGCCCCTTCCCCCGCATTCCCGAAGGGGCTGCGACCCCGCACCGGGGGCAGCCAAACGGCGGTAAGGGCGGGAGGACGCGATCCCTCGGAACCATACCTGGTGCAGTGCATGAGGCCAGCCCCGACACCCTACAACTCGCCGCTGCCCGGGCAGCGCCGGACCCGGAGCCTTAAGAGCGGCCGCGGGCGCCGCCCCTCCCCGCCCTCCCGGCCAGCCCGCGCCGCAGCCAATGAGAGCGCCCCCAGCGCGGCGCGGGGCCAATCAGCAGCCAGGGGTCCAGACCGAGGAGAGCCGTGAGCTGCGGCGGGGCAGCCAGTGGGGAGCGGGTGGGCAGCGGCGTGGAGTGGGGCAGCGGCGGGCAGCGGGCAGCGGGGGTAGCGGCGGGCCCGGCCACTCATGAGGGACTGAGCGGGGGGAGCCGACTCGGTCCGGCAGCAGCAGCGAAGCTGAGGGGCGGCGGCAGCGCTTCCCAGGTCTTTCTGACCTGCGGGACGCTGTCCTCTGCGGGAAGAGCTTGTGGAGTCAGCCCCCCTGCCTTTCCCTGGGCGCATAGGGCTTCATAGAGTCACAGGATCAGCTGGGTTGGAAAAGACCTTTAAGATCATCAAGTCCAACCATTACCCCAGGACTGCCAAGACCGCCACTGAATCGTATCACTAAGGGTCTCATCTGCAGGGTTTGTGAACACTTCCAGGGGCAGTGACTCCACCGCTCCCCTGGACAGCCTGTTCCAAGGCCTGACCACCCTCTCTGTGAAGACATTTTTCCTAATATCCAATCTAAACCTCCCCCGGCACAACCTGAGGCCGTTTCATCTTGTCCTATCACCTGTTACTTGGGAGAAGAGATCGACCCTCACGTCACTACTATCTCTTTTCAGACAGCTGATGATAAAGTCCGCCCTGAGCCTTCTTGTCTCCAGAATAAGCAACCCCAGTTCCCTCAGCCATTCCTCATCAGACTTGTGCTCCAGACCCTTCACCAGCCTTGTTGCCCTCTTCTGGACCGACTCCAGCACCTCAATGTCTTTCTTGCTGTGAGGAGCCCAGAACTGAACACAGTATTCGAGGTGTGGCCTCACAAGTGCTGAGCACAGTGCTTGTTGTGGAAGGTGCCAGCTCTCTCTCAGGCCTTGGACGCTAATGGCCCCTTTGTGTCCTGCAGGGACACATGGCGGCTGTGCCATGGTGCAGTCTCTACCTGTCCAGGAAGGGGAGAGTGCGGCTGTGCGGGCATCACAGATAAACAGATAAGGTCTAAAGTGACTGTAATGTGTTCTCGAGGCAGGATAGACTCTTTGGGCACTGATCTTCCTGGCTGAGCTGGCCTGTGGTGGTGGGGAGGAGGGTTACACAAATCTTGTGACCGCGGCTCCAGTCTGTGTTGGCACTGGCTAGAAAGCTCCAGAGGGTACTCCAAAATCCTCTTTACAGACAATATTTATGGTGTGGAGTGGAAAAAATTACTACCATAAGGTGACTTACAGTAGGAAGAAACACCTGCAGGGCCCTGCTGACGCAGAGACCTGCCCTGCAGGGGTTCCTGCCCCAAAGATGGGGAGGTGCTTCCGACACCCTGCAAACATCTGCCAGGCAAGCTGATGCTCTGAAATGGACTATTCAGGGCCACTGGGCCAAGGGGTCTTCTCAGATGCCCTTCTGCTGCCAGTTCCCATCTCTGCTCCAGAGTCCGCTTCAGTGCAGAGCCCAACATCCTCACCTGCAAGAAAAATGCATGTGGAGCTGGCCTCCCCAACAAGGAAGCAGCTCTGGGGACAAATGCCACCTCCATGGGTAAGCAGCAGAAGCTGTAAGGCTTGCTGCGAGGTGTAGATGGTGCATCTACCTCCTCCCATGGTGGGGATAATAGTATTTGCCTCTTTTTGTGCCACATGTGGTAACTGCACAGCTGTGCACGATGGTGCTCTCTCTCACCTCCCTTGCAGAGCATAAAAGCAGGATTGAAGTGTCAACATTTGTTTTCAATCAACTTGTGGAAACACACACAGAGCTATTGTTAAAACCAGATACTTCCTGCTGGAAGCTGCCATTTCATAAACTTATTACTCTGGAAGACAGAAGGGTTTTGTTGAGTGGAAAAAAAACCCTACCACCATTGTTTTTGTTTGATAAACCCTTTCTAGATATTGGCAGTGATAAGAGAGAGCTGAAGGATGTGCTCACTGCAGGAGTCTTGCAGACTTACAGTAGTATTTCACACGCTGAGGGTATGGTAGGATTTCAGTATATGCTACTTTGTGATAGTTTACAGCAAGGATGAGAGAGTGATGTTCAGATTTGCCCTGGAGCAACAGGCAGAGACCCAACAGGGTGGTCACTAGCCGTTGGCCCTCTCTGCTCCTGCCTCCTGTTCTCCAGGCAGGGCCACTGCAGCCTGGCTCAGTGGTGCTTATCTTGGGATGCGAGAGAGATTCAGGCGGGAGCAGTGAGTTTAATGGGATGAGCCCAAAACCTGGAAAGCCCTGTGCTTGCTTACAGTTGCCATTCTGCTCTGCTGCAGGTTTCTCCTGCATGTTGATGGCTGCTCATCACCACTGAAGTGCTGAGGGAGATGTGGTTAGCCTCTGAGCTGGTGGCCAGCCCCCAGGGTAGGGGAGGAATGCATGCGAGGTGTCTTAGGGTGCATTTCTGCCCCTCGATACAAGCCCTGTTTGCTGTGAGTGGGGCAGGGTGTTTCGCAAATGCTGCTTGGTGTTTGCTCCCGAAGCAAAGGTGGGTGGAAGTCGGTCCAGGGCATTGTGGCCTGCTGTGGACACAGGCTGTTATCTCTGGGGAGCTGAAATAGTGGCTATATTTAGCTCTGTGCTAGGCCCTTGCCCAAGGGTCTTTGTGATTGCCCCACAGCTTTCCACTCCTCCTGCCTTGCTGAGGGAAGAGGCAGAGCTTGCTCCCTGGCATGGGGAAATGGTTCTGAGAGTGTCTATCCCTGAGGAAGCAGTGCAGAACTGGTCCCATTCATGACAGACAGCTCTGGAATGAGGGTCCCACTCTCTCATCAGGTCTCACCTGGATTTTGTCCCTCGTTCAGCAGGAGGATTTATCCCAGGCCCCTCTGGAACAGGACATGGTGGTTCCCACACTACTAGGGTTCAGTTCTGCTCCATCTCTGCAGGAGGGGAGGCAGAGCTTCTCCATCCCTCCTGCGGGGCAGCCCTCCTTCCCCTGCCACTGCCCCTCATGGACCACCTCCACCAGCAGGCTTGAGCAGGTCCTTGGGGACCCTTCCTGGTCCTGACACCTCCTCTGGTGCCCTGCTAGAGGCAGTGGTGGATGGAGCATCTTCTCCTCCCTGTCGGGAAGTGACATGCTACCGTAACAGCTTAACCTCCCGGCAGCCAACCACGGGGCAGCCCCAGCACGGAAGAAGAGCAGGGCCAGGAGTGTTGTGCAATGTGTCCACACTGCAGTAGGCTGTGGGGCCAAGGCTCAAGGGCGAGTGTTGTAAACTGATGGAGCGGCTGATGTAACAGCGCTGCTCAGGGAGCTATGCTGGGACTACTGCCATGGGGCACCCCAACCCACACCTCAGCAGCTGCCTCCTTCTGCCTTCTCCCTACCGTCTTTCTGCCATCCCCCATCACTGCCAATGGGCACCTCCACACCCAGCTGTGGTCCCAGCCCAGGTGGGAGTGTCTGGTGGCATGGCTGGGGGAAGGTCTCCATCCCTGGCTGCTGGAAGTCCTTCGGGCGGTAGTAAAGTTACCACACTCCTTGTGCTTGTCACAGCAGGCTATGGAGGCAGAGGGTGCACACCGTGGTGGTGTGGTTGATGCTGTTGCAATGCTAGAGCTTTCTAGCAATTTCCAAATTATTGACATTGAGCCAGACCATGATGCTTGCACCAAGCAGAGGAGGGGGTTTATAGAATCATAGAATAGTTAGGGTTGGAAAGGACCTTAAGATCATCTAGTTCCAACCCCCTGCCAGGGGCAGGGACACCTCCCACTAAACCATGCCACCCAAGGATATGTCCAACCTGGCCTTGAACACCGCCAGAGATGGAGCATTCACAACTTCCCTGGGCAACCCATTCCAGTGCCTCCCCACCCTTACAGTAAAGAACTTCTTCCTTACATCCAATCTAAACATTCCCTGTTTAAGTTTGAACCCATTACCCCTTGTCCTATCACTACCGTCCCTAACGAAGAGTCCCTCCCCAGCATCCTTATAGCCCCCCTTCAGACACTGGAAGGCTGCTATGAGGTCTCCACGCAGCCTTCTCTTCTCCAGGCCGAACAGCCCCAACTTTCTCAGCCTATCTTCATACAGGAGGTGCTCCAGTCCCATGATCATCCTCGTGGCTCTCCTTTGGACTTGTTCCAACAGTTCCATGCCCTTTTTATGTTGAGGACACCAGAATTGGACACAATACTCCAAGTGAGGTCTCACAAGAGCAGAGTAGAGGGGCAGCATCACCTCCCTCGACCTGCTGGTCACACTCCTTTTGATGCAGCCCAGGATACCGTTGGCTTTCTGGTCTGCAAGCGCACACTGCCGGCTCATGTTCATTTTCTCATCAACCAACACCCCCAAGTCCTTCTCTGCAGGGCTGCTCTGAATCTCTTCTCTGCCCAACCTGTAGCTGTGCCTGGGATTGCTCCAACCCAGGTGGAGGACCTTGCACTTGGCATGGTTGAACTTCATCAGGTTGGCATCAGCCCACCTCACAAGCGTGTCAAGGTCCCTCTGGATGCCATTCCTTCCCTCCAACATATCAACCAAACCACACAGCTTGGTGTCATGGGCAAACTTGCTGAGGGCGCACTCAATCCCACTGTCCATGTCACCGACAAAGATGTTGAACAAGACCGGTCCTGACACCGATCCCTGAGGGACACCACTCATTACTGGTCTCCAGCTGGACATTTAGTCATTGACCACAGTTCTTTGCGTGCAGCCATCCAGCCAGTTCTTTATCCACCGAGTGGTCCATCTATCAAATTGATGTCTCTCCAACTTAGAGACAAGGATGTCGTGTGGGACAGTGTCAAACACTTTGCACAAGTCCAGGTATATGACATCAACTGCTCTACCCCTGTCCATCAGTTCCGTAGCTCCATCATAGAAGGCCACCAGATTGGTCAGGCAGGATTTCCCCTTAGTGAAGCTATGGGGCTGTCACCAACCACCTTGTTGTTTTTCATGTGCCTTAGCATGACTTCCAGGAGAATCCGCTCCAAGATTTTGTCAGGCATGGAGGTGAGGCTGACTGGTCTGTAGTTCCCCATCTCATCCATTTTCCCCTTCTTGAAAATGGGGGTTATATTTCCCTTTTTCAAGTCGTCGGGAACTTCACCTGACTGCCATGATTTTTCAAATATGATGGACAGTGGCTCAGCAACTTCATTTGCCAGCTCCTTCAAGACCTCAGGATGGATTTCATTGGGTCCCACGGACTTGTATACATTCAGGTTCTTAAGATGGTCTTGAACTAGATCCTCTCGTACAGTGGGCCCTGGGTCTTCGTTCTCACAGTCCCTGCAACTGCCTTCCAAGACTTGAGTTTGTTAAAGTCCACCTGCCTGTGACAGGGCTGTGAGGGTAAGTGAAATCATCTTAATCAGATGTTGCCTTAAAGCAAAATGCTAAAGGATAAACAAATTTTGGAGCAATTTTGGGCAGCACTGGAGCACTGCAAGAGCATTGTCCAGGTCAGTGCATAGTCCCAGGAGTAGTGGCAATTGGCAGCATGGTGTACCATCCTTTAGAAAGGATGGATCTGAGCCTGAGCTGGGTATCTGGCTGGCTGTCATCATTCCTTGTCTCTTCTGCATGTACTGGTGGGTTTCAGTCACACTTGACAGGGGAGTAGGAAGCTTACAGATCCTTCTTAAGTTTCATGATCATCAGATGTTTGTGGGAGAGACCCAGTGAGCAAAAGCAGAATGGAGCTTGGCTGTGGTGGCTTACTGGCCTGTCAGTGTTGGCATCAGCTGGCCAGCCAGCACTGACAGCCACTTGGCCGGCTATAGTACATGTCATGGAGCAGTGGAAAAAGCTGGGATAACAGACGTGGAAGAGAGGGACAGCATGACAGAAATCCGTGGGAAACACGGCTTCTCTCTCTCTGTGGTTCACTATCAACTTGGTCTTAGCTGCAACTATATGCTGAGGCCTGATGTGTTGCTTGGGAGCTACCTGTGGTCCCAGGACTCCGTTCAGCTCCTGTAGGGCCACAGCAAACACAGCTCCACCAAAGAGAAGACTTGTTGGTTGATGGGATTCCCTTCTTTTATTTCCATAGGTCTCAGGCTCCTGTAGAAAATCAAGCAAAGAGCATTGAATGTGCCCCAGTATCAAAGGAAATCCCAGTCAGGCTTAAGGCTCTTGACTGGGCTTTGGGGAGCTGTGCTCCAAGGCAGAGGCCCCACTGCTTCTCCTGGCTCTGTTCCCAGGTAGGATATTTACCTTGGCATTGCTCCCTTTGGGTCTTGTACGCCCTTATGATCAAACACTGAGCAGAACATGTACTCTGCCCAGCTGAAGACCATGGCACCTTCACTTCCAGCCCAATGGGCACAGAGAAAGTAGTGTGGGGCCAGATGCAAAGCCTTTTCTACAATACTGTGTGTTGTAGAAAAAGAGTGTGTGTTATAAAACTGTGGTTTTTAATAATAAATATGCTCAGCAAGAGAGGCCATAAAAATCTTTGTGAAAAAGGGCAAGAGAATGGATGCAAATAATTACTACAAATGCCTTAAAGAAAGCTGCTACCTAGAGAGAAAAAAGGGAATGGGCTTCCAGCAAAGGAAAAGCCCAAAGGGCAGCACAAGGAGACAAAACGACAGAACAACTAAATGATAGGCAGGAACAACAAGAGATAAGTCCTTGGCCAGGCATAAACATGCTGTAAAAAATGTTTTAGTGGTGCTAAGGTGAGGCACTGTATGCAGGGTACCAGGTAAAACAACCTCTTCCCCAGAGATTGGGACCCAAGAGTGGGCAAGTCCCTTCAGGATAAGAGTACCTACTGCTTTCTCAACACCTATGATGTTCTCCGAAGAGAGCTGCTCTGAAACCATGCCTGCGTTCAGATTTCATTTCTATCTGTGAACTCATAGAGAAATTATAGCAAAAGAAAGCAGGTTAGTTGTGTTTGTGCCCCAGGATCGCACAAACGAAGAAGTGCAACAATTGTGTACCTATTCTTACGGTTTTTTTCTTAAGAGCATTCCTTCCCCTAGTGAACATGCACTGTACAGATGTCTGGCTTGGCCTCCCAGGAACTTTTCTTTGTGCCTTTTCACCTGATGCTGAGAAGCAGAGTGGCTTTCCGTCCCTTCTGCTGTTTGCTTGAAACCAGGAGTTCCTGGTTGTGCAGATATGATGTTTCAATAAAAGAAGTGTCTGTAAGCAGTACATGCTCTCCTACATGAAGTGAAAAAGAGGCATAAAGACACAGCCTGGACTACAACCTCAAATCCTCCAATTTTCCCATGTGCAGGAGCGGGACAGCAAGGGCTGGGCTGACGTGGCATGGGCATGAAAAGGAATCAGGGATATTTCTATTGATGCACTGATGTGACTGCAGAGACAGAGGGATGTGCAGCTCCTCTGAGGCAGGCTGAATCAGTCTGGCTGCATTGACAGGTTGCCTTGTTTACACCGTTAAAGTGTCTGACTGGCTGGACTTGGATCTGCCTTAGATGCACAAGTTATAGTGAGGCAATGTATGTTTCAACTTTGGTGCCCTACAAAGACTGCAAACTTTATTTAGTTGGACAGACATCTTGGGAACTAGTACATATCCAGCTCTGGAACTAAGAGGGTTTATCTTTGTGTGAGAGACTGTGCTTTGCCTGAAAATCACTGAAGGGTGACAGAGAAAAGGCCAGACTAAGGAATGCACATAGTTCTTGATGATAAATGCTCCCCAAAGCTCCTTTCAGGGGTTCATCCTCTTCAGCTGAGTCTCTGTCAGTATCCAGCCTCTCTCTGCTGCAGCAGAGAATGGTCCATGCCTCCATGAAGCATTTGGTATTATCCTAAGGTTAGTATCAATGGAAGATGGGATCTATTGCTTTCTGGACTGTCCTATCTCTGTGCATTCACTATAGAGGGAATCTGAAAATCAGCAGGAACAAGATGCCTGACTTTTAAATGGTATCTCAAGCAAGTACCAAAGGCAGTATCAGTGGTAAAAGAGCTGAGCAGAGGGTGCTGGGGAAGGAGGTCAGCTGAAGCAACCCTCATCATCAGCCTTTGCATTCCGTGAAAATGTTTTTCATGTGTAAACAGGCCATTTTATTTGCAAGTTTTAATTAAATCCTAGGGAAACAAAATGGTGATATTTAAGGATTTACCAAATTAACCAGAAGCTTGAAGTTTCCTTCTTGCAGACTGGTAGCAAAAATTAGCCCTCTGGGGTTCTCGTACATATGAAGTTTCACATTAAATGCAGCTAAGTAGGTCACTTGAGATCCCAGGTTTGGTGCATACAAATGCCTCCACTGTCTGCAG
The DNA here is from genome assembly GCA_028858755.1 of Ara ararauna. Lineage (NCBI taxonomy): Eukaryota > Metazoa > Chordata > Aves > Psittaciformes > Psittacidae > Ara > Ara ararauna. Next base: position 49,786,601 of record CM054376.1, on the reverse strand, counting down.
GTAGCTTGGCACTGTCTCCTTCCCTGAATTCTTAGGATTCTTCAGAGACAGCTCTCTCCCTGCCTCATCTCACAAGACCCAGCTAATCTCATCTGCACATAGCAGGAATCAGTTATGCACAGCATATTTGCACCAGAGCAAGGACTTCTAAACGTGGATTGGATGAGGCACACCCAGGGCAGGAATAACTCTGACGGGACCTGGAAAGCAGGCTAGTTATTCATAGGAAGCATGCCTCTGGCACTGTCCGGGAAGGAAGAAGTCAGGCCATAGGATGACCCAGTAAGCAGCGTTCCAGTGCTGACAGCTGGGAGCAGTGCATGTCCCAAGCGCATGGAGGCTGCAAACATTTTTGGCGGTCTCCTTCATCCCTCCTCCTCTAGTCTTTGCTCATCTCCTGTTACTGACCTGCTCAGCTTCTCACTGCTGCATGGGCTGGCACACAGAAGAGGAAGGTGCTACCAGCCTTCAACAGCAGCCACTGGGATCTGGCTGAAAACCAGTATGCTGAAAATGCAACCCCTTCCCAAAAGTAGAACAAACTGCTTGGTCTCCATTAAGTTTCCTTGGATGCCACTGATTTCCGAGCAGAAGTTCAAGTGCTAGATGCAAGTCAAGGTGGTGCAGACACAGCAGGTGGTGAAGGAGGTTTCTCTTTGTAAGATTGGAGACCAGCTTATAGTGTTCTGAAGCAGGTGGCATGGGGAAGGCTGGAAAAAAGCAGCAATAGGCAGGGGCTGCAGAAGAATCAGTAAGTTGAAATACATGTGATGGTTCTGAAAGTCACCACAAGTAGGCTGGGAATTGAATTTGCAAACTTGCCTTCTCCTGATAAAGGAGAGACAAATCTAGAAGACGTGCAATAGCACATAGCAGCTGAACATCCCACTTTGACGGCTGTATTTCAGATGGTTGTTTTCTGAGAAAGGAAGTGAATGCAATATTGCTTTTTCATTTCTTATGCAAGAGGACAGCAATGTGAGCACCAGTGTGGCTTTCACATATACGTAGGCACGCACGTACATATGTACTTGCATCAACACGCTCTTGCACAAAGATGTGCATGGGAGGATGTAAGGGTTCAGTGTTCTGCTCTGCGCTCAGATAAGCTCAAAGAGCAGAACATCATCTACCATTGAGCTTTTCAGTTGCAGAGAAAAAAGAAACCTGGTTGCAGGCATTTTGAGCTGTCTTAGGTTTTGATCTTTTTTGACATCCAGAAGTGCAGTGATAAGTCAGGTTTTCTTTCCCTTTCCCAAAGCCAAATGCCACTTGGTCTCTACGGATAGGCCATCTTTCCTAATCTCTCAAAAATACTTTGATCCCCATTGCAATAGTCCAGTTTTGTGCAGGACCACTCCATCAAAACTCATAGTGCAATGCTGAAAAATTGCAGGCAGCACCCAACTATCTGCACTAATTGTTTCCATTCATGTAAGAGTCACTTCAGAACATAAAGCCTCCTGTGACATTCAGGCTCCCAGTGTATCAACAATCTGGAAAAGACCAAACACACTGTTTTCTGAAGCTGGTGGCTGTAACCATATCATCTGAGACTTACCATTGTCAGCATGTCCCAGAGACAGGAAGGTGCTGTCACATCCTGGACAGGGACTGCCCCATGGAGAGCTGCCCCACTTCCTATCCTGGCAACTTTCTCAGCTCTCTTTGATTGCGTGGTGTCGAAATGACTTAGAATCATAGAATCATAGAATGGTTTGGGTTGGAAGGGACCTTAAAGATCATCTAGTTCTGACTCCCTGCCATGGGAGGACCACCTTCCACTTGAACAAGTTGCTCAAAAGCTCCTTCCTGGATTTCAAATCTAGTCTTCCAGCTTCCACTCACTCAAGGTCATTGCTTGTTGAATCATCCATGGAAGTTCTTACAAGACCTAATGCAGCTCAGGTCGTTGGTGCTGTGAGATGGGTTTGAGCTATTTGACAGTTTTAGGATAACATTTGTAGCCCTTGGTCCTCCAGCCACTAGAGCTGTGGTTGTGGTAGGGTTTGCTGAGGTAAGGGATTTGGGTCCTCCAAAAGGTAGGCAGAGTTAGCACAGTCAAATCAAATAATCCAGTACTATTTGATTAATAGTTCAACCCAAGCTGTTCACGGACAGCCAGGGCCTGATCCAGCCTGTGCAGTGACAGGCTTTGCACATTGGTTGTGCGAGGAATGCTGTGCCACATGTGCAGGACAGAGCTACCCTGGCACCCAAACTGCCTCTGAGCTTTTAAAACCTCCTCTTAAACATGAGCTAAGGTGGCTATAAATAGCAAACAGTGGCCCCTGGTTAACCCAAGGGCTTTGATCATAGAGCTGGCTCTGCGTGTCAATGCTTGGCTGCTGTCAGCCCTCACATCAGCTGGGGGCCAAGTTCATGAGTACTCCTGGCTCATTGCTGCCTTGTAGTCTGGGTAATAGGGGGGTGGGTGTACCCATAAATATAAAAATGCATACATATGACAACAAATATGCTTGTACACAACTACAACATACAATTTGTAATAAAAAATATAAAGCATAAATTGCAAAATGACCTGTAGAGATTTCTAATGTTAAATAATATATTGAAAATAGATTTCTAAATAAAAGGTTAGAGGCAGCTATCTCAGGGTAGGGAGGACGTTTGACACCAACATTGCAAAGCAGTCCATGTCCCTATCTGGTACAGACGCTACAATGGAAGTCTATCATGGGCTTCACCACAGCCTATCATGGTCTGCTGGCCCCCAGCATTTCTTATCTACATGAGCATGCATCCTATTTATTGAGTGGACTTCCTTTGTTTGGCAGCCCACTCTCCATTATGGGTGTGTTATCATCTCATGATCAGACGGCACGGTTGTGATATGTCAAAGGCATAGCGCCGCACGCCGGCTTGAATTGCCTTTTCCAGGTCATTCCAAAGTCTGAGGCTCTTAAATCATCATCAGGCTGCGTTCCTCCCTGCCAGGCACTGCCAAGGCTGTATGTGGAGAATTGTGACCAATCTGGGTCCCCAGCGCAAGAGTAATGGTGACAATCTGCAGCTGTCAGATTGGAGAGAGTTTAGAGCACATGGCACATAAGGAGAGACAGAGAGCTGAGGCTCTTCGGCCCAGAAGGGAGATGGCTGATGGGGTTGCAGATGCATCTTCCACTGCCTAGGAGGTAGGCAGGGCCAAACCTTCTCAGAATTGTCCAGTGAAAGCACAAAAGCCAACAGGCACTTCTGCAGACCAGGGACCTGAGGTAGGTGGAAAGAAAGGCTGGCTCTTAAAATGGTTTAGGAAAGGTATCAAAGCTTTTGCAGATAGGAAGTGGTAGATGAACTCACTACACTGTCTCAGAACCCTTTAACTCATTTATACTAATAAAAAATTGCCATAACCTCTAGGAAGCAATCAAATATACAAAAGCCGAGTTACCCTAATCTAGTGCAAACACACGCATCTCTTACTAATACAGCAGTATCTTACTCTGCATAAAGCAAATAAACCTACTTGTGGGCTGTGTGCAAGTGATCTGGCTCACAGACCTTTGACTACAGCATGTGATGTGACTCTTGCACCTCTGGAGATTCCTGCCTGCCTTAGCTCCCACTATGGGCTTGTGCTGGGTGTCGCTGGTAGCCACAACATGCTTAGCTGCCATCTGCACTGTTGTCTTAAGTGAGTTGGGCTGGTTTGTTTCACCGCTCACTCTGGTCTGACTTTCTATGTGAACAAGGATCATACCAGAGATCCTGTCATCCCATCCGCTGCTAGCATCAGACCACCCTTGTTTTTTCCCGTTTGTAAAGGAAGTGTATGTAAAGTGTGCAACTCCCTGTCACAGGACCTTGTGAATGCTAAAAACCGAGGAGAGTTCAAAGAGGGACAAGACACATGCACAGAAGTAAAAATGTCACTGTTGCACATAAAGATGCTCCCACCTTTTCAGGGAATCCTTGATCTGCAAATTGAGCTGCTGGGGGAAAGTAATCCAAAGAGGAACCACTACAGGCTTGTCCAGCTCTTCTCTTCCTCAGGCGTCTGCCATAGCTCCACACCAGATGGTGCGGGATGAGATGGACCACATTCAAGCTTAAGGACTCAGAAAAGCTTGGTCAGTGTCACAAGTATGTTGGATTTCTCCCTAGAAATCTTCACAGGAGGCAACATCCCATGGGCAGAGGGACAGCTGCAGAGCAAAGAGCAAGGCTGCCCGACTCCTCCTCCCTACCTTGGAGCTCACGTGTAGAAATGCCCCTCAGGTTTGCAAACAGCTTGAAATCACTGTGGGGACAGGTTGTGATGGCCATCCTGAGATAATGCTTCCCACATGCTTCAGCTGGAGAAACTGGGCAGCACTGGTATCTCCAACCACCCTGTACTGGTAGAGCTGGGACCTGCAACGAGGGTACTGGTGAGTATCACTGGTGTAGAATGCAAAGGTGCCTGCCCTGTGGCAGGAGAAATGAGTCTCTGCTTAATAATGAACAGGGCCATGAAAAGGTGCAGCCTGAGAGCCTATGATTTCTGTGATCTGAGCAAAAAACCCAGCTTATCATCCAAAAGCTGCTCTTCATGTCAACGCTGACACCCCAACTTCTGTGCGGCTGGCTCAGTGCAGGGGCACGGAGAGGCCCAGATGTGCTTAGGTGGCATTTGAGCTAGAGGGCTTATGTGTCTAGAAAAAACTTGATAAGAGGCAGGAATTCAAGTGGTCCTGAAATAGTGATAAGGGCAGCTGGGGAATGCCTCATATGGACACACGGGCTGGGACATGGGGCTTGGTATGCGAGGAGGTGACACCTGCCCCACACACTCAGTGTCACATTTCCCTCCCGAGGAGACTTGCATGGGGCAAGTGACATGTGCTGTGTCTCAAAGGCACTGTGGAGACTGTCCTTTGCCTGCCCTACGCAGAGCTGCAGGAGGAGATGGATCATTCTCCCAGGCAATCTGCAGAGCTTGAGCTGGCCTCCATGGAACCCCTGGGTGATGAGGAGGCCCTGCCAGCCAAGCTACGCACACCGGGCTGCTTTTCTCAGTCCAGCTGCTTGCTGGCAGTGTTTCTTATTGCTTCCTAGAGAGCCATGTGTGCCATGTGTGGCACATGCCCCATGCTTCAAATGCAAAAGCATTGAATGTCATGCAAAAAGTCACGAAGCTTGGTCACGCAGTAGGACCCCAGAAGCTGCACAGCTCTTCCTCTGGGATGTCCCAGGCCCCATGGTGGGGCACAGCTCTCCCTGCTGCCTTCCAAGCTCCTCAGCTTCAGCCTCTGCCACCCAGGGTGAGGTTTTGGAGGCGCATGGAGCATTCTTACCATGGGTTGCTACTCTGCTGGCCTGGTTTAGGGAACATCACGGGGAGAAGGGAAAAGGTGGTTTCTGTAAGTTTCCATGTCTCACAGGACGCTGAGGTGGTGCTTATCATTGTACTGTCCATAGGCAATCTCCTGGAGTCTGGGCTGAAGAGTCTGACCCAAAGACACTGTAGACACTGGCGTCAAAGCCAGGTGGAAATTCAGGGGCAGATCAAAGTCAGGTTTTAGCTCCAAAAACTGGAGCAGCAACTGGAGTCTCTCTCACGGTTTGTCTTAGCTATGCTAGATGAATTTTGCTCTTACCAGAGGTTGTGACCCAGTTTCTGCTTCAGTGACCAGTTCCAACAGAGACCCAAGGTCAACCAAAAGTAGCCTCTGAGCTTTCCTGAGCTCTTTTACTGGGTCATCTGAGATAACTTGATCTGCAGACCCCAGCATGGATCAAAGCAGACTCGTTTCCGGGGTAAGCTAGACACTGCAAGAGGCAGGCAAGGAGGAGCATGATAGATAAGCCCAGTGCCGAACAGAGTGGCAGCCAGGTTACTGCGTTGCCATGTGATTGTTGGAGACTACTATTTAATCTGTAAGTAAACTGTGTCCTAACCTTACTCTCCCTTTCATCTTGTGAAAAAGAATGTTCAAGCTCTCTCCAATTTTTTATTTCCAATTATTTAGTTGTTCAATGCCTTTCAGTCTCAGCCCGGACTCAGTTGGAAAAAAAAGGTGATCAAGTTGAGCACTTGCAGCCAGCAAAGACATGGGCTCTGTGGATATTGTGCAAAGTCCTCTGTGTTGGTGGTGGGTGTGCTTAGGGGTGCTCAGGGCTAATGTCTGATTAGTTCAATCTTGAGTCGAGGCTTCAAGCAAACATGTAAGCAAATGCCTTCCCAAAGATGCCGCCAGCAAGCAGCATTGTGGCCTCCTTGTCATCCCTCTGGGGGATGTGAATTTTCCCTTTCCCTTTCCCTTTCCCTAGCTGTCTTGGTTCCCTGGGAGGTCCCTGCTGATCCACCTCAGGCACAGGCAGCTGCATCTTAAGCAAGTGCCTCTATGAAGCCTTTTCCTCAGGGTCCCTGTGAGCACAGGATTTAATCTAACCCAGACTTCTCCTCTAGGCAACCCTGGAGGATGACTGCAGAAACCCGTATTTCCCTTCTTGTAAATGCAAGAGGAGCATGAGAGTCCCAGCCCTGCAGGGGTGGTTGAAAGGCTGGCAGAGTCCATTGAGTTAAAGGGCCTGTTCTGTATCCAGCGGAGGTGCGATGTAAACATGCCGAAAATCCTCTGGCAGCAATCCTGTCCCCAGACTCACAGAGAGTTATTGGGAAACCAGCTGCAGACAGCTGCCCAGCCTTGTCCTCCTTTCTTCTCCTGGCTCCATTCTCTCTCTCTCTCTGTACCCTGTAGTGACATTCAAGAGCAAAGTGAAATAAGGGCTGAACATAGCAGTAGAAAGCTTTGCTATCTCCACAGATGTGCAGGATACTGAGCATGGCCACGGACTAAGCTCCAAAAGCCAGAAATGGAGCACCAAGGAATTCAGACTAAATCATCTTAATTCTGCCCAGTGCTGAGTTGATGGGCATAGTCCCTCTGCTTCACCTGATGGCAAGACTGTGACGGTAAAGCAGGGGATCTGAGGAAGGGTCTTGAAGGTCTTGAAGCTCCCTGTTTGTAGGTGGCAAACACCTTTCCCTGCCTGGCTTGAAGCATTTCCTGCCCTCATTGCCAGGGGAGCAGGAAGGGAGATGCGGGGTCTGTGCTGACTGCCGATCATGTGAAGGCTGCATGCTCTGAGTGCTGCCAGCTTCAGGGCTGAAGTCTGCTCCATTCTGCTATGCAGGGTGGTGAGCCCTGTACACGTGCCTGAGCAGCCCTGGAGCACAAAGTCAACACGACCGCTGCCAGGCTTGAGCTGCAGCTGCAGAGAGGAGCTGCCAGGCTCCTGTGTCCCTCTCCGATGGCTGGGGGGTCAGGATGCCATCTGTGAAGAAGCCTTCCCCCGGCATCCTGCTGGGATGCAGCCAGGCCTTGGCGGGTGCTCGATTGCCTCTCAGGTACCCCTGGGACAAAGTGCTTTTGCCCTGCCAGGCTGGCATAGCTCAGAAGTGAATGAGTTGCACCAGCTACCCCCAGAGGGTCTAAACCCTGGGTGTCTGCACTGACACTGAGCATCTTACTTCTTCCCTTCCCTACCCTAAGTAGGGTGCTTGAGGAAACATCTGGCAGCTGCTTTCAGGGTAGTACTGCACGACCAAAAGCTGCCAAAGTCTCGTTCCTGCTGTTTTACCTCCTGCTGCCGGGCTGTGCCTGTCTAAATAGCCACAGTTACTTACCATGCCCTCTGGTCCCTGCGCTGCACTATGCTCTACCCTGGAGGCTGCGTGGGCTTGGGGCTTTCAGGGAGGCTGGGAGGTGCTGGCAGGCTCAGACAGACTGCTCCTGAGTGTGTAACCTCAGGGTTATCTGAAAAGCCAAACAGCCTGACAGGCTATATACATACACAGCTAATGGGAGAGGAAGTTTCACAGCCCTTGAGCTTGTCGCAGTTATCTTTCATCTCCTACAGCCTCTATCATTTCCCCAAAGGGCCTGGGACAGCTTTAATTAGAATTGGGGGCTGTGAGGGTAGATGCTAGTCTAAATGTGTGCTTTCTTCATGAATAAGGCAATCTGCATTCTGGCATACACTAGATATATGGGCAGCTCACACATGCTGGAGATTTTGGGCTGCCTTGTCTTTACCATGGTATCTCCACACCACATAGCCTGCTCAGAACAGCTTCTGCCAGCAGTCATATGGGATGAAATGCCAATCAAAACCCAGCATTTCCTGCATGGCAGCATCCCATGTGCCTTCCCCATCTTCTTCCCAGCCAGTTCAGGCAGCGCTGCCTGCTTGTATTGGTGTCATCTGCCCCTTGGTACTTCCTAAAAAGCCACAAGGCCACAGGGAACATGTTTGGTTGGATCAGCGGAGCTTCACTCCTAGGAAGCAAGAGCCCAGTAGTCATGGTCCCGAGGCTCACACGTCTTTGTTTTCCAGAAAAAAAGTAGCCAGGTTATGCATTCATGCTGCAACCTGTGGCTGCCCAGAGCTCTAGTTTAAAGTAGATGTGCTGCTACAGCCAGCCCTAGAGCTTCCCAAAGCAATTGGCAGCACCCACTCACTGCAGGGAAGAGATGTGGTGAAGGCCACAAGTCTACAATTCCCTGCAGAGCACTTCCTTCATGGTGACAAGAGTGTATCCTGAGGGTACACAGGGCAGGAGAAAAGAAAGTGGTCTTGTGGGCAGCAGAGCTAGCAGCCCACATTATCTAGTTGCTCTGTGTGATGGGACTGCAGGGATGAAGGGAGGTCCTGTCAGGACGTCTCCTGCCTCTACTGGGCTTGATTTTCCTGGAACTGGGATGTACTGAAGATCTTTATGCTTGAGGCTAATGTTAACTTATGGCTTGCTGTTGCCCTGTGGGTTTAAAAGGTTTTGAGAAAGGGACCACCACCTGAATAGCCAGTATCAAACAACCTCTGCTTGTATGAAAGGGTGTTAAACAAGAGTGAGCTGGGAAGAATGAAAGAGGGTGCCACCCTACAAGAGTGCTTTATGTCCTGGGCATAGTCCCTCCAAGGGACAACAAAATGATCAGCGCCGACACTCTCACATTGCTCCAAAGGGAAAATGCAGAGACCACCTGCTTCCCAAGATGTGGCTGTCAGCACTTCCTAGTGCATTTGGGCACCTCCTGGGAGACTGCCAGTCTCTAAGAAAGGCCTCGCACACCTTAAAAACCAGGACCTCGGTAGCTGCTGGACATCCCGCTTGAACAGACAGCCCAAATTAAAGGAGATGTAAAACTCTTCCCTCGGGTTTTCCAGGAAGAGCTGGTAAAGCGTCTTACCAACAGCCACCTGAGACAATACGAGGTTACAGCCAGCAGTAGCGAGCATGTAGGCAAATCTTTTGCATGTATTCATCTGAAATGCATTCAAACTCTGGCAGTAAAATGAAAGAAAGACTACATCTTGAAAATGAAAACCTGCCTCGAGATGGGAGACTGGCCTCCAAAGCAGCTGTGGCAAGCCCATTTGAATACTTCTTATATGAAAATTGAGGCAGTGCCAGAGTCGTGGCTACAGGGCTCTCTCCTCTGCTTGTTTCCCAGCCTCATCCCAGTGAGTTTGCTATGGCAGCATTGTCCCATATGTTGAGCTCTGGAGCTCATGTGCTAACTGCAGGGCCTGCTGGAGGTTTGGAATTGTTTTAAATAACGTGGGCAGCTTGATGAGCTGAGCAGCCTCTCTCTGCCAACATGCTTGCTATGTACGGCAAACACGCTCCAGTTTTGGCTTCAAGCACACTTTCCGTGTCATCATTGCAAAGAATTTATTGGGCACAATATGTCATAAAGTCACAGAGATACTCCAAACCCCCCTGCCACCCCAAAACACACATTTATTTGACATTAGAAGAAAGAAACCATTTCATCTAGCAGCTACAAAGATAATACTAATTTATCTTGGTTGCTGTGCTCACTTAGAAACTTGATACAGCAAGCTCCTCTGTGAGAAGGTGATTGTTTCTATTTTTGTGGGGACTGGTATTTGCGGGATTAAGCAAGATGCTCTGGACACAGCCCCAGCTCCCCTGGTGCCTGCTCTTGGGCAGTACAGCAACGTTTTGTATAGAACTAAAAACCCAGTGAGTGTAAAGCAGTGTGCAGTGCAGTTTGGCGCTGCAAAGCTGCCATGAGTCATAAAATAAAACCACAATGCTCATCCTTCATGAGACTTGCAATCAGTAGGATTTAGCCAGTGTTATTCCAAGGAGGAATACCAACCCTGCCTATGTCTCTTGTTTCCATCAGATCTTCCCACAGTGCTCCTCCCCTTTGGTAGAGCATTGGGATTTCTCAGCTTGTTCCAGAGGCAAACAGACATGCAATAGCAAAGACGAAATACAGCACATACCAAAACCCATTGCAAAATGTGGGCCCTACAATCACAAATGGCTGTAGTTGCCTGGGCTGATGTCTTTCTTGCTCCAACTGCCCGCCTTCCAGGTATCTGCTAGGTAAGAAGAACAGCTGCTGGTGGTTGGCTTTACCAGAAGGGGCTGCATGGTGATGCCAAACTGCAGGGGGCTGGCTCCATCCTACTGGTTTTCATCTCTTAATCTTATGGTCTGTAGGCCTAGCAGGAGAGAGGAAGGTGACAGAAGTCTCAGAGCAAAATATATGCTTAGGAAAGCACCAGACTCCTATCAAGCCCAGCCAGCATGATCATAGAATCATAAAGTAGCTGGAGTTGGAAGGGAATGGTCACAAATGTTGGATCTCCTAGGCTAATATCCTCAAGGTGGTCTGTGGACAGCCTGATGTTAGCATGCCATTCCTGGAACCCCACACCAAAAGGTGTCTTCTATGCTCTTGTAGTATGAGAAGCAGGCGGCAAGGTACATTCCCCATTGTTTCCAGCACTGCCAATCAAGAAAGAAGATATGAATGGGCTGTGATGAACAAAACCACGCATGCATTTACTTTAAAGCAATTTGGGTCTCCAGCACGGGCCATTCTCTCCCCTGAAGTGCACAGCGCCATCTGCTTCAGCGAGTGCAAGTGCTAATGCTGAAAAGCAGCATCCTGCAAGGCAATGGGAGAGCTTTCATGGTCAGCTCTAACCTGGTGTTGTCATCTGTGTGTGTGTCCCCCAGGTTGAGGTAACCCGGCTGTTTAGCACAACATGCTCTTGGCTGCCTCTGAAGAGCTTTTGGAGAAGAAGAATTAGCCTGAAAATAGGTGGCAATTCGTTGCATGGTAGAGGCAGAGATGCAAGGAGTGCTCAGGTACATGAAATCCTACAGCTGGGATTTGATGGTACAAGGTGAGAAGCCTTTGTTCTAGCTGAAGAATGAGGCTTGGTCGCACCACATCCCAGCAAAGCACCTGATCAACAGGAAGCTGTGCAGGTATGTGCCAGCAGAAGGGATGCCCTGTTTCACCTGCTAGCTGCAGCTCTTTGGATGCCAAGGAATGTATTAACCCTTACCATGTCTGAGACAGACCTTAGGAATAGCTAGGAAAGGAGCAAAATGGAAATGAGCCTGGCAGCAGTGTATCTGCAGCCACAGTGCGCTCATGTCTCAGATGCTGTGCACGGCTATGGTCATCTAATGCCAGAGGAGAGCACCAACAAGTTTCAAAGGCCTGGCATGGGAACAGGGCAGGGTTATTCAGCCTTGAGAGGACGGATGAGGTATAGCTGTGAGAAGGCAAGGAGAAACCGTCCTTCATCAGGTTACGCTCTTGTGCATCCTGTTACAAGGAAACAAGCGGAGCTGGTTTCTGCCCAGAGTGCAGAGCTGAGAGGAGGAAGTCCTTGCTGTGGAATATTGAGGTTTGCAAGAGTTCAAAAAGGGATACCTTGAAGAAAAAGCCATCAAGGCCTATTAGCTGGAGACACCTTGTCTGGCTCAAGAAATGCTGATCACTGGAACGTGGGGGAGGTTTCAGGGGGAATTGCGTGTTTTCCCAGTTCTCTCCTCCTTAAGCAGCGTTTCTTTTTCTTTGTGGCTTTTCCCCTTAATTTTGTTCAAAGCTCCTTGGGGAACAAGAAAGGGAGCTGATGTGCGGAGCACTGGCTGTCCCAGGGTTATAATGCTTCATTGCTCACTGGCAGTAAGATCTGCTGTGATTGCCTGAGAAGAGAGCAGATTGGCCTGTTTTATGGCCTTCTTCATCTCCCTGCAGCTCTCAATACTGTTCAGAGTCATTAGAGAAGTGACCCTGGGAGCATTGGCAGAGGAGGTTTGCTGTTGATTCCTTCATGAGTGCCTTTATGATGTGCTTCACATCACAGGGGCTCCACTGTCGCCCCAGGTCTGGAGCAATCAAAGTAGGTGAGGTTTTAATGCAAACACTGAAAACAGGTATCAGTGACTCCAGGGCAATATCATGAGTTGAGGAGGACATTCACCAACTGTGCTTCTTGCACTGAGGACTGAGTGTACCCAGATCCCAACCAGCACCATGGAAGGAACATGCATGGCGGGTTGGACAAGAAGCCACGATGTGTACGAGCTGGTCCCTGCTCTGACTGAGCCTAGCAGCAGTGGCCAAGTGCAGATGCACCCTTCAGTACATAGAGAAGGATGAAAGATCTGCAGACTGTTAGAAATCAGGAAGCTAAATTCCTTTCTGAAAACCAGTTAAAGATGTGTGAGGAGGAACTGTTCTAGGAGCATGTTAAATAAAGCCAGGCTGCTTTTCCAAGCAATAATGAATCATGTTTTCTTGTGAAGTTACATGCATCTAGAGAAGAAGCGATAAAGACTATTGTTTTTCTTGATATGCCTTACTAAGCAGCTTAGACCAGTGATGTGATGCCAATGAGTATCTGTGATGCTGCAGCAATGTTGGTTTTGCATCTTATGGAAGAGGAGGGCCTTTTATCATGATTTGGGTTTTTACTCTCTTAGATAATGAACACAACCAAGAGACACAGTGAAATTGTGTTTTTGCCAGGGGTTTGCTGTATGTGTTGAATTCAGAATCAGAGATAGGGTATGGGCAAGGAGGAACTTGGAGCTATTAAGAGAGGATGGCAAAACAGAATAGAAAGGAAGACCTCTGCCACTTCTTTTGCAAAGAGTTTTACTTCTGTTTGGGGAAGGGCAAGGTGTGGCCAGCTACTTATTCCAGGGTAAGAAGCCCCTGAGTTTCCTGCCAGGTCCTGAGGGGTAGAAACATGTTAGTGTGAGATGGCTGCTTGGTTTAAAGCAGGACTGGCTGGATAGGTCAGCAGGAAGCATGTGTAACTGTCACTGCTGTGAAGGGTGAAGGCACTGTGTCAGAAAGTATGGTAGGGCACAGAGATGAGGCCAGAGGAGATAGTGAAGGGTCAGCCACTACCCATAAGAGCCGACAAGACATCCATAATGATGAATTAAACCTGCATACATTATAGGTGGCAGTTAATACTGCCCCTTATCCAGCCACAGCATTGCTTAATCATTGCAGGCCATCTGTGCAAGGGACACTCAGCTTCTCTGGGTGGGTTGCCCATCTTCCCACACTCTTGGCCATAACCTGCAGCAAGGGCAGACAGCAGCACTTCTATTGCTTTAAATATCATGTCCAGGATAAACTGATCTCATGAACCTGCCTGGCAGGAGGCACACCACTGGGACAGGGTATCAAAGGACTGGAAGCAATCCCTCAACATCCATATAGGTGTATGAAAATCTATGTATGCATCTGTCTGTATATGTGTATGTATATAGGCACACACATGAGTGTGTGTGTTACCAAGTGGGAAGCCCCTAATGTCCTACTAGCACAGCTGTCTCCCAGAGAGACCTGCATTCCTGCAACCCTGGAGAGATGCTTCTGCCCTATGGGTGTTGGCTGAAGGTGATTTTCCTTCCTGCTCCTAAGGTGGAAAGGTCAGAGCCCCAGAGCCAGCTCAGAGCGACTTGGGCTAGGAAACTTCCCCACCATCATCCTGTCCTGGGCTAAATCTGGGGATGGCCTCCTAGCAGAATCTGTATTGCCTCATCCCACCTCAACAAGGGTCCAGGGAAACTTTGAGAAGGGTTTTGTGGCAGCCTGTGCGGCTGGAAGGTGGGATGTGTGACAGGGGTGCTGTAAGGCTGGCCGTAGGCTATGGCATCTCAAGTGGAGGTCTGGATTTCCTTCTCCGTTCTCCCCGGGTCTCACAGATAACTCGCAGAACCTGAGAAGAGCAAGACGATGCTTCCTTAGCAGCGAGCATCTGCAAAACCAGGACCTTCCTGCAGCCTTCGGCTGCTCCCAAGTGGCAGCCTGGAGAGGCTTCACAGGCAGATCCTGCTGGTGAAGCCCTGATGGGAGGTGTTGAAGGGGGGCTGTGGCATCTGTAAGTGGAGGTCCCAATTGCCTTCTCCATCTTTCCCCAGGTCTCACAGATAAGTGGGCTGGAGAAGAGCAGGGTGACAAGGATGTGGGGGAGATTCAATCACAAGACTAGAGTTTTCTGAAAATAAGCAAACTTTTTAGACCCTTTTGGCCACCTAAAGCAGAAGCTTTATTTTCCAGAATCAGTGAAAAAGGTGAAAACCAGCTCAATTTCCTTATCCTGATAGCTCACTCTCTTAAAAAAATCTTTCTCTCCTTTTCTGTTCTGAAACAAATCCCATGAGGGCAAATGCACCAGGTTTCCAACCCATTCTAGGGTGATGAGAGTAGTGTAGCTCTTGTTGTCACTGCTGACAGCAACAAATGGCTTCCTCGGTTCATTCATAAAATTAGTCCTCCAGATGGCCTTTTCTTACCATTCCTTTCATTCCTTCCATAATCAACCCTCTTAAATAATGGAAAGAACATTCTGGCAAAGGATGCTGTTTGAGTTTCTTGCCAGGCTGCATCACAGCAGGTGCCAATATTTCCTATTTCTCCCCAGCAATGCCTTAGGTTTGTAAACTTATTTTTCCAGAGCTGTTTGGCCTTCAGGAAGTGGGAGGATTTGTCCCAAGGTCTCAGTGTTTGTGCTCCACCTGCCTATGCTCAGCATTTTGGAGGCTGAAGACACCACTTGTGGGACCATTTCATTGCTTATTAAAACCCACCGAGGCAGATGCTGTTGCCGCTGCTGCTGCCTGCTTTGGGGCTGGCTCTGGACATGTGTGCTGGACACAGGGGTATGGGTTGGAGGGATGTTTGAGCAAAAGAAAGACAGTGCTGCTAAGAGAAACAGGTAGAAACATGAGAGATTAAGGACAGTGTCTCCAGCTATTTCCTATCCTACTGTCAAAGCATGTCACCCACTTTGCAAGGCTGTCCCAGGCCAGAGATGCTGGGATTACCTGATGTGTCAGGGAGGCTTCCAGCACAGGGGCACCACTCTGCATGGCTGATGTTTTGGGGTGCTGTAGGCCAGACCTTGAAGTAGGAGCTGTTCTTAGGAACAAAGTATTCAGCCTGTGTGTTCAGGACTGAAAAAGGGATTTTGTTGTCTGGGAAAAGCTTCAGCTTTTGAAACTGAAATAGAAAATATCTTTATTAAAATAGTTTGGAATGCTCTGGAATTCTGGTTTTAGTAACTTAAACATTGAATAAGATGTTTCCCTGGGAAGAAATGGGTGTCTCACGAAATCCAGTTTTTCTGCTGGAATAAATTTTAGACAGCAGATTGCAGGCAGTTTAGTTTTGAGCACAGATCCACAGCACAAAGTCAAGTAGAACTGTACTTTCTTTCTGGGATCAAGGCTGCAGGGGTTCAATAACTGATGTGGGAGAGGGTGTCCCACTGAAATACTATTTTTAGAAACATTACATCCCTCATCTTTGGGAAAAGAATGCTTAAAAGGTACTGAAATGAACAGGGAGAGTTTAAAACTTCTTACACCGAAAGTTAGAAAAGAATTGATCCATCGTATAGCAGAAAGGATACATGTAATTTTATGTGAACAATGTAAAATCAGTCACAGTATTTAATGTGAAACTGCCTTTGGATATTCACTGTACCAGGAATAGTTAAAGGTGAAAATGTTATTTTTCATTCTTGGGACATGGCGCTGGACTTTTGTATAGCATTTTGCAGGCTGCTGCTCAAGGACAGATTTTCTTCCACTCATCGTTTCAGTGGGAGCCTTTTCCTATCTTCAAGCCCTCCTTAGCTTTTGGAGGCAGAGAAGAGAGAACCTAAATGTCACTGAGAAAATGAAGCTTCCGAACTGATGGAATTGTAATGAAAACCCCGAAAATATAAAGCAAATCTCTCCAAAAGTTGGGGCAAAAAAAGCCTAGTACCTCATAGAGCAAAAGCCATTCTCTGTGCATGTGAATGTAATTGTGTACAGTGGACCACTGCTTGTGCATACATGCAGCTGTATGTTCTTCTATCTATACATGCTTATTTAAA